>OZ010747.1:39169009-43969009 GCA_963932245.1 Tachinus rufipes | reverse complement strand
TTTTTTTTTTAAATTCACCCAAAAAGAAACATACGACAGTAAGGCTATTACACGTAATAGAGAGAAATCATAGTAATTTATTACGAAAAATTCTTAAAAAAAAAAAACAACAATCAAACAAGGTATGGTATTAAAACTGATGCGCCGGTAAAACAAAAATACTGGCCTAGGAACCCAAAAACTGGTATTGCAATGAATACGGAAGTTGATAAAATGCTGAAAAATAGAATAATTGATCTTTTTAAAAGTCATTGAAGTATTCCGGTTGTTTTCATAAGGAAGAATAACAACAAATTTAAGTTTTGTATTGATTTTCGGCATGTAAATGAAATTTCTATAAAAGATGCGTACCAGATACCATACATCAATTCTATACTAGATAACTTAAAAGAAGCTCGGTATATTTTCATCATAGACTTAGACAAAAAATATTGGCAGGTACTATTGGCACAAAAAAGCAGAAAAATTGCAGCACTTACCGTTCTGAGCAGTAAACTTTTTCAATTTAAAATTATGTCTTTTAGCCAAATTGTAAAATGTGTTTTACAAGAGTCAGGTAATCGGCCTGTGTAGGCTAGAGTAGAGTAGTTTTAATAGTATTAAGAATGATTATTTAAATTAAAATTGAAAGACTCAAAACGCAAAATAATATTAATTGCAATGTTTATTTAAATTTGTTTTGTCTGTATAATCTATGAGTGACATTTAGAGAAGTTTGGCAAATCTAAATAAATAACATTTTTTGTAAACTTAAAGCTTTGGCAACTGTGTTTATTATTTAAATTAGAACTCCGCTGATTTTGCGATTGCAGTGTGATAGTTAAGACTAAACGTTGAATCTTCTAACTTCTTTAAACTACTTTTACTGATTTTATAATAAGTGAAGTACATTTCAGAAAGTACTTAGAAAAAATAATGTTTATAATGAGATGAACTTTGCTTCTTAATCCTCAACAATGACAAGCAATGTGATTTAGATATTATTGCAGTAACCGTAATACCACTTAATAAATTTAAAAATACTTATACTTTTTTTGAACTAATTTTCTTTTTCAGTTGCATTGTAAATGTTTCAATTAATTATAACATGAATTATTATAAAATAACAATCAAAATCAAATGTACAATTTTGTTGTTAAATATTTTATTACTTTTATATTAATGCATTTAAATACAGTTTAATTAAGTTGTTCCGCATACAATATATGCTTAATACAGATTTATAGTGCATATGTTTTTATGATCGTTTCTAGAGCTATTGGAAGTGTTTTACATAACAAACAACCTGTTCCCTAATATTATTCATCCTTAAGGGTTGACTTATCTATCCGTACTATAAAATTCATTTTATCATAAACATATGTTAGGGGATTGTTTTAAATTAAAAAACAGAACCGCTTGCGGTGTGACGATGTGGGGGCGTCCATACGAAATGAGCAGACAGGGTCCATTCGATTTTTCTATCAAAACAAATCAGTAATGGTCCGCAGCAAATAATAATTCGGAACGACATGCAATATGTTATAATATGTGGTCGATGTAATTTAAAATCATCACATATGATAGGTACAGAGAGCATGCACGGGGACTGAACAACAACACACCGCCAGATGGGTTGTAGGGTGCATCCCTGTCTCTCTCGACATCTCTCCTGAGGCCCCCGACGCAAGGGGACATTAATGAGAATCTTGTTATTGCTTTGTGACAACGCGGTGATTTCGAGATTTCAGTTTCGATTTTGGGGGGCGGCGGCAGTAACGATGATCTTGTTAATTGCGTCCGCGGAGATAACACGCTTTGATCAATCGGAACGCACAAAAACGATCGAAAACAAGAAGCCAATTTCGAAATCCACTCCATGGAAGCAATTAATATTCAACAATCCAGACCCTCATCATATCTGACTGCTAATATAATGTTAGCGCCTTTATAATTAATACTCAGGGTAGGTCCCGGTCCATTTCCAAGAAACCAACTCCCAGAATTCAATCAGGTTATTTTGACGCTGTTATTAAGTCTTTATTAATTTTTAAGTCAGTTTACAAAGGGAGTAATTATTTTCCTCTCTCGCTCTCGCGCGTAGCCAAATCGTTTTTTTATGTTTGGACGTGTCGGTCCACCGAGATTGAAAACTCTCCTCACCTGTTCCGATTAAAATATCAATATTAATCACAGGTAGACCGCTAGATCGTTTTAAACGGATGATATCTTATTAAAAAATATTTTGACATATCCAGGTCGATACATTTTTTTTGTATACTGTTATTAATTATATCACGTTGACTTTTTTAAATTAATTTCTATTATCACATCCTATCGGTTCTATTAATTCTAAATCATCGCTAACAAGTAGTTTTTTATTAATAATAATAACACAGAAGGTATCCAGGAGTTCGGGTTATTAAAATTTAAATTGCTTGAAAGTCAAATGTTGCACATGATTGAAAAAAGTAATTGCATCAAAAAGCAATTAAGTGTTAATAGCTGTAATTCGGGTTATGTTTTAATTTAGAACATAATCATATGATGTATTAATAGCATATTAAAATCATAATCAAACATATTTGTGATTTACATCTTTCAATTAATTGGAACAGTTTGCCTTCGATGAGGACCCATAAATAACTATAAAAGCCTATCTTAAATAAGGAAAGTTTTAAATAATTCTGACAAGCTAAAATTATATTAAAGTTATTTGTTTAAGCAATTCGGTGAGTTTGATGTCTGTTTAGAATTCACGAATCGTTCTTTGTAGTTCAAACTCTAACTAGAATATAATATAATGCCGGTAACATACCGGGTGTTTAATGTTTGAAGTTAACAAAAAATGTCTAATTTACTTGAGTAAACGTGTTGAGCAAGAAATTATACGCTGCACAATGTAGTTTAGTTTGTTTTTATTTATTCATGCACTTTAAAAACGGTAGAAAAGTTGCATAAAATATGTGCAACTAATCTCACATATTATGATCAGTCAACTTTATTTGTCATATAAACTGTCAATTATCAATTTAACCAATTATTTTAATTTGTCAAACTAATTACTATCTGTCATTTTTACAAAATAACTGTTTTACAAATCTGTAATGTAAGCTTTCAATTTAACATTAAAAATTATCATAGAGTTATTTGACATATAAGCTCCAAACTTCAATTGTTTTTAATCTGTCATATAAACTGTAAATTGGAAATTAAATAAAACAATTGTCTAGCATTTCACAAACTTGATTTTGGTTTTGCAAAAAAATTACATACTTGTTTCAATATATTTTAACAATTTTTTAAGGTATTTATATTTAGTTTGTTTTGTTTAGAATAATGGTAATCATTAGATAATTTACATTTTTCTGTTCTTTTGTTTTCTTATTTCTTTTATTGTTTTTGTTTGTTTATTTTTTACTAAGATTATTTTCAGAATGTTTGTGTGCTCTAAAGATTACATACATAATGCATTTTTTTGTAAAACCAATTAATTTTGTGCTTTTTGGAATTAATGAGTACAACATAATTATGTGCTTCACGGTCTGTTTAAACTGTGGCAATCTAACTATTAGGCGTGGATTTTGCTGTTACGTCGTAGTATGTGCAAGTTTGTTTGAATAGCAGTTTGCTTTGCTAAGCGTTTTTAGACAAAACTATTTTGTTGTGGTTTTACTGTGTGTCGGTTCTAATTTTATATTTGTTTTTTATTTTTTAATTAAGTTATTGTCTTTTGTTATTGGTTCTTGACTTTGTCAATTTTTGAAAAAGATCTATTGAAGAATATTAATTGGTTGTTAGTGTTTATTGTCAAGGCTTAGCTTGTTTAGTTGTGTTTTTATTTTTGTATTATTCATATTCTGCTCTTAAGCGTTATATATTAAATTAGTTTGTTTAAGTTTTTTATTGCTGTAATTTAATTTGTTGCTAAACATTTGCTAGTTAGTGCTAACTAAAATTGACCTCTTTAATTTTTTTAAATAATTTTTTTGCATGCATTTGCTTATTATTATCCCACTTGATTTCATTACACTCATTTACCCAAATGACACTTTTTATATTCTTCAGTCATGCAATATTTATTACCATTCTCTTTACTGCCGCACTTAAACCTTTCAATCATTTGTTAAACATCTTCTAATTGGTTTTCCTGCAAATAGACTAGTAGTTGGCATTAGCATTGTATCTGCTATTATCAATTTATTTTGCTTCTCTTGCTGTTCTACCTCTTCTAGTCTGTTCAATAATTTTTACCTTTTCTTCTACTTTCTATTACTTTTTTTACTAACATTCCAACTTTTTTATACATTTTTTTTTCTTTCTATATCAAAATTTGTTGCACGTACACTTCCATTCTTTTCCATTCTTACTAGCATTATTATTTTCTTTAATAAACTTTCATCGCTCCTTAAAAAAACTTTTAATTCAAATTTTAGCAGTTTAGCTGTTGCTAACCAGCTAACTTCCTTACAGTTAGCTTTCTGCAAAACTATATAGTCAGGTATTGAAAGCTCTACTCTTAATACTTGCATTAAAAATTTTAGTTGTACATTTTTATTAACTGCATTTTTTTCTCATCTCAGACTTCTGCTCTATATAACATATCATTTCTAATACATGCTTTCCAAATTAACATTTTTATTTTAAAACAATTATTGATTAGGATTGTTTAATTAAAATTAAATATTACAACTTTTAAATTAACAATGTTGAAGATGCGACAAGCAAAAACATCTGCAATACGGGCAAATTAAAAGAAGGCTTGAATTATTATTTTGCAACGCGTGCGCAATATCTTCGAAAGTCTTAAGCAAAGATTTTAGGTTGCCTACTAAACAATTAGAAAATAAGATTTAATTTCAGATTTAACCGCTACAAAATTACTAGTTTTTGCACAAATTTTGTTTTGTTTATTATTGCGTTGGTTTGACACCCGTTACCCTATTTTACATTGCAAATATTTTACGTTTTTTGCAGTTGACATTGTAAAATAAATAATAGTACATACACACCTAGTCACGCTATTTCCTTTCGGGGTAGGCAATAACACTATAAAATAGTCTACTTTAGTTCCTAAATCTTATTTTGTACAATTTGTTCTCGCTTTTCTGTTTTTACACACTTCTTTTGTTTCATCAATGTCTACACATCTGGTTATATTGTATCTCTACTGTTTAATCTAGATACATTTCTATCATAGATTTGCTTTGTTATTCTATCTTCACTCATTTATCTTTTATAATACTTTTTTTCAAAATGAATTGTTTTATCCCAACCACTATTTTTTAAGCTGTTTAGTTAATTACAAATAAATTTTATGTTGTTTTCACTAATCCTAAAAATTAACTACACATCAGGTAGTCAGTCAGCAGGTGCTAAAATATCATTTATTTGATTGTAATACTTTTAAATTCATTGCAATAACCCAAAAAATTAAACTGTAATTTTAATAATATAAGAAAAGACTGAAAGAGCCAAAGTTGCAAGCGGCTGCACACAAAGCGTTGTGTTTAGTAGCGGTAATTGTGATGTACTTAACAAAATAAACTTTTTTGCCTTAGGTTACGCCGATGATCTCACTATCTTTATAAACAAGTTTGAAGTAACTGTATCAATTATGATGCAAAGTGCACTAATTACCTTAGAAAAATGGTGCTAAGCATTTGTAATTTGCTTTTTCATAAAGCAACAATACACCCAAAAACACATAGTTTAAAGTTGTAAGAAAGTATACTTTCAACAACAAAAGAAATACAATATTTGATATTTACTTTTGATACCAGACAAATCTTTCATACTCATCTGTAAAATGAAACTACAAAATCTATTTACGTGCTCATAGCAAACCAAAATGTTGATCAGGCATAAAAAGACTGACACCGTTTATAAGCAGATATAGACGACTATTAAGTACGCCCGCCGCAGCCATAAAACTATTACTTGTATTACGGTTACCACCACTACTAAATGTTAGTAATAGCTAAGGCAAAACAAACAGCAAAGACTTAACTCACATGTCAAGAACAACAAATGTGTTGCATAAAAAAGTGATTCAAATAACAAGTTGTGACTTTAAAAAAAGTTATTGCATCAAAAAATTATATATGAGATGACAATACCGCGGCAATAACTATTTGATACGCAGTTAAGGTCAAAGACCAAAATTGCACCAAAAACATAATAAATTTAAAACTAACATCATAACTGGCACTACATTTGCCAATATTAAAATGCAAACTAATTATAGCATGCATAAACAGTTTAGAAGCATTAGTAACAAATATGAGAATTTGCTAGGCCTAGATACAAAAGACTAGAATATAGAAAAAAAAAACTTAAAAGCAGATCAGGTTGCTAGAAAGTAAATAAAAGTGATATTTATCAGACTCAAACCTCAGCATTTGAAATCTTAACAAAACCATAAAAAATACCAAACCGTGTTATTACATTTGGGTCAAATAAAACTACAAAAGCTTACTAAACTGATATCGGACAATGTGTTCTAAATAAGCAGATCTTTATCCCGTATATGTTTACATTTGCAAAGTAAATGTAAAGCATGCACTATGCAACTTATAACCCACTTTAGCAAACACAAACTAACTAAACTAAAATTAGTAGTATTAATAGCATATTCCTTAAACTAAATCTTTTCAATAAAACTAATTTTGTAAAAAATAAATACAAAAAAATGGAAATCATTTTGATAGATAATTTTATTATAATATTATATAGCTAATGCATTCATTTTTTAAAATATCTTGAATACTGTATAAGTTGAATAAAATTATATTAAACCATACTTAACTTTCTGTTACCGTTTTATTTTTTGTTAGGGCAAACTAATATCATTAAATCAATATTTTTTAACAATTTTACAGATTACAAAAACTACTGTTAAAAGTACTTTATAATATTTGGTTCATTTTAAATCTGTTGGTTAAAACTTTTTTTTTTTTAATTTAAAACAAAATTCTTACATTTTCTTTTTTAAATAATTAAAAGTTTAATTTATAGTATTGCAGAAGCTCTATACTTCATATATAATCAAAACACATTTTCTTAAACTAAATACTAAAAATAACATCATATTTAAATTAAATTTTATCAGTTTTAAAACATTTTTAAATAAATTAGCTTCTAACCAAAATACTAATTAGAGAAAAGTTAAAGTTTAGCTCATCATATATATCTATTTTGTTTTTGTTTTTAAAAGAGCTTTCAAAAAGCACCTTGCCAAGATAGTCTGAATTTTTTGTTTACTAAACTAAGCCCTTCTTCATTCTAGAATAACAAAATGACTTTTTGGTATTGCTTCTTCATTGCCAGTTTGTCACTTACGCTTATTTATCTATTGCTGTTGAACCTCTCTTTGTCTATTCTACTTTTTTCTTTTTTTTTTCCTTAGCTTGCATAATGTTGTCTATCATGTATCATAAAGGCTAAGACGTTCCAGCCGTTTGTGGTGCCTAGCATAATCTACATTATGTTTTTAGTTGTACCTTGTATATATTTTTTATTTTGCCATGTTTTGTTTGTGTTCCCAGCAAAATATGGATATAAATTAAAAGATACAATAACAAATCATACTATAAACTATCTACTTTACATAGACGACTTCAAACTATACGGAGCTAACAAACATCAAATCACACATCTCATCAACGTTGTAAAAAAAATGAGTAGAGATCTACATATGGCATTTGGCTTAGATAAATGTAAAATAGTAGCAATGGAAAAAGACTGTTGGAGCAACACAGAAATGATTAACCTTAATAATAACCAAACAATAAAAAATATGAATAAAACAAAAATTTACAAATATTTAGAAATTATAATATAAGGCAATAAATACCTACGCAATCCCCGTGCTAACATATTTGTTTGGTATTATCAAATGGAATAATACAGAACTTGAAGATTTAAACAGACAATTTAGAACAAAACACATCATCCTAAAACATGTTTACAAAAAATTACTCTTTCAATATCTAGAGGACACTACAAACAAATTGATAATCTAACGACATACTTTACAAACCAGACAAACGACACTCTATGTCAGAAGCGGACACGCAACTAACACCTTTGAATTTAAACAACAACATTCAAATTAATAAAACTAATACTATACAATACAAAGAATGAGAATAGTCACAAAAAGAAATTCATGGCAGACATTTCTTCCAACTACATAAAGAAGGCATAAATGTAGAATTATCAAACATGTGGCTAACCAAAAGTAATTTATTCCAGAAACAGTAAGATCTATTATTGGAATCCAAGATTAAGTAATAAAAACTAAGAATTATAAATAATATATAAAATGAATGAAAGCTAAAATAGCAACAGTTAAATGTAGAAAATGTTATAAAACTGCAGAAACTATAACACATATTATCTCAGAATGTGAAAAACTGGCTCCAACTAAATATACAGAAAGACATAACAACGTAGCGGCAATTATACATACAAAAATGTTAAGTAATACAAATTTAAAAGAAAAAAATGACAAAGTACCATTCTATAAATACATTCTAAAGCTCATTAAAGAAAACAGCAATCATAAAATACTATGGGACATTTCTATACAAACTGACAATCAAATAATACTTAACAGACCAGATATTATTTTGACGAACAAACTTACAAAAACAACATATTTAATAGACATAACAGTTCCAGCAAGTAAAAATATCATAAAGAAAACCGATGAAAAAATACCAAAAGTCACAGAACTAGTATATAAAATAAAACAAATATAGAAACTAACAAACATAACAATATTACCAATTATAATCTCTACAACAGGACTAAAGAAACGGTATTAAATTTAAAATTGATAAAAGCTGAAGATACACTAGTAGATCTGCAAAAATCCGTTTTGCTAGACACAGCACATAAAACACGTGCTTTTTTAAATTAAATTCTGTCTCTTATAATTAACATAGTTATATATACCCTTAGGATACCCGCGTATATATCGATAAAACACAACAACAAGTTAGTAAAAAAAAAAAAATTAAAAAATAATAATAATACTAATTTATTTTATGTTATTACAAAATCAGTTGTTTACATATGTCCGGATAAGTACTAGTACGTGTAATATTTATAAACTACATAATTAATCAACCCATAGAACAAGTGATGCAATTTAAATATCTTAGTGCAATTTAAATATCACAAGTAACAGAGAACTGAAAAAAAAGTCAGAGCCTGGACAACAAAAATAGCACTAGTATGGAGATATCTTCAAGACATCATATGAAGAAATAAACACTTAAAAATAGGTAGTAAGGTAAGAATATACAAAACTGTAGTAAAACAGGTAATGACATACGCAATTGAGACAAGAGCAAAAAACATATCCACTAAAAAGCTTTTTTGAACAACAAAGAAAAAAACCCTTTAAGCAATAACTGTTCATTCTCTACTAGACCAGATGAGAAACAAAAAACATTTGTAGCGTAATGTGGTGAGGTAAACACAAACAAGACAAAGAGAATAGAAAGATTATGATAAAAAATGTCCGACTACCCAGAATTGCCAAGGATGGAAAACCACATAGCAGCAGACTTCTTGGACGCTCTCCAAAACGATGATACAAGAGTTGGAGTTCAGCATCCCAACTTAGACAACAAGAAGAAGAAGCAAAAAGGAAAAGCAGAAAATTAGAACAAAATGCCGTAGAGCTGTAAGAGACATAAGGTACTATATGTTTCAAGGACAAGCTGTATTCTTTCAGAAAATTAAAAAAACCGACAAGATAACAAACACCAAAAAAAAAATCTAGAAAAATGAAAGAAATATTAAACATTTGTGGAAAAAATCTGAAGATAGTCAAAAAGCAGATTAAACAAAAAGATGAAAAAAGCAAAATAAACAATTAAAATTAACTAAAAAAAAAAGTTAAAATAAAAACCATCAAGCAAAATAGGTCACTGCAATAAATACAAATGATAGTAACCAAAAACAAAATAAAAATAAAACAACATAGCGTCGGTGTAATTCTCAAATCACTTAAGTTCAAAAAAGTGATTTTACAGAAAAAAACAAAAAACGTTTTACTGCTGTTAAAAATAATTTTTCTAAATTTTTATTTTTTCAATCAATAAATGTAACATTTGTATATAAATTATGTCAAGCAATATACCAAAACTAGACACAAATTGTTGGACGTTTTATTTTATTTCATATAAAATTGTACAAAATTAAAAAAAATAAAACATCAAAGTATAAAACTCATAAATGAAGAAGTTCATTTTAAAATGTATGATAATAGCTTAACATACTTTTCCTTATACTTGTAAGATAAATGTATTTTTTGTTGTTTTTTTTATGGGAATTGGTTGATTATGTAATTGAAGCAAACCTTCTAACGGATAATTTTTATTATTTTTAGAATTTTTACATTTTCTAAATTTAAGTCCAATCATCAGTGTGGCAAAGTTTATAATCGATTGTGCAATTATATATAAGTGCTCTGATATCAGTTACGGTAGAATTTCTATCAGGTCTTATAGAATTTTAAAACAATGTGCCAGTAAATTTTATTTTTTTTACTTGATAACATCTTGGTTACTGACAAGCCTTTTTTACAATGTTCTACATATTTTGCATGAAATCACACTTTACCTAGGTATGTTCTTTTTCTAAGTATTACTAAATAATAATTTTTTTTGTTAGCAGCTAAATTAAGAAGAACATTTGACAAAGCCATTTTTTTTTAATAGTGCAGTCATGTTTATAAAATATAAATGTCGGTTGCTGTACTGACACAGAATTTATAAGATGGTTATAATTAAAGCAAATGTATTACCAGTTTAATCCTTGTGCCAAAGGTAGCAAAATCTTTGTTAAAAATTGTGTTAATTTTGTTTTAAAATATATTAAAAATACGTTAGTTTTAGGCATAATAATACTGATTCCATGTAAACAAAAATTTCTTTATTTTGTCTTATATGCTTCTTTTTTTTTTCATGTTGTTGATACTAATTTTGTTCTATATTTTTAGTGCAATATGCTAAGCAAATTCTACATTCATTTTTTTTTTTTTATTAATGAAGATTTAAATTTCAAACGTATTTTTAAATGGTAGCTTTTTGTAATTTGTAGAGCACCAAGAATCTTTACAGAAATGATATAATCCATTTTTGTTTTCCAAATCGGTTCTAAATATTGTTTGCTGGATAAGTTTCTGCAGTAGTGAGAATCCATTTTTGCAAGCAATTCAAAAAACTCTTTTAAATGCTGTTGCATTTCTAAACTGCGTGAGTTGTTTTTCTTATTTGGCGGTGGCCATCGGACTCATGTGAAAAGTTTTTATCGTATTAATAGTAATTTTTTTTTTAATTTACTCATGTTTGTCAGTCGTAAGCTTAAACGAGCGCTCCAAGATGATGTAAAAATATTAATTTAGCCAAAAGTAAACAATAGAGAAAACCAAAAAAAAAAAAAGAGCTAAAGTGGTTTAAAAAGAAATTTGCAGACACCTAAAATAACTTAAAACACAAAAGAAAAAAGACAATATAATATAATAAAGTAAAAACAAATCAAAAACTAGAAAAGTTGTCAAATATATGTCAGAAGCCAAGAAGTATTTTGATTTGTCGTTTATTACCGCAACTTTTAATTACATGATAGATAATTTAAGACTAAACTAAACTAGGTTTTTACAATCTGTTTTATAGTAATAAAATGCTTATTGAGCTGTTTATTACAACAATGACGATTGACCTTGCAGGTGTGCTTCGAAGAAGGCCACCTGCAGAGTTGCAGAGTTATCAAATTGGAGATTGAGTGTGGGCCGACAGATGTTATAATATATAACACCTCCCTTCATAAATGTGTACTTCCACGTTTACATAAGTTTACTTTTGACGGATTTAAATCAATCTGAGATTTGTTACATTCATCAGTTTTCTTTTAACAAATTTTTGCAACACAATTACTAATGTTAAACTTCTTAAGTAAAAATTACGTTAGTACTAAAATTAAAATAATTGTTATTATAATATATAAGGAAATGTCGTGGTTACTAATTGTTACTAATTCTAGATTGGGAGTTGAAAACTGTTTAATAGTTGCAGTGTTATGAACCTCACTTAAATCTAATTCAATGTTAATATTAGGTGCGGCTGTTAGTTCACTGAACAAATTAAATATAGGTGCCACCTTGATTTCGTTGAGAGGTTGAACCAAACTTATGTTATCAAGTTTTAATGAACAATTATTCCTATGTAAAATTAAAGGAACATCAACCATAATTTGACTAAGTGAACAATTACTTTGAATGAATATCTTATTCCTTGGTACAATAATTATTTCCGAACTAGTTGGTATTACAATATCATTAATTAATTTAGTGTTGGCAAAAGTACAATTAGTAAATTTATGATTATTTAGAATTTCTTGAATACATGGTGTTACAGGTTGTAAATTACAAATTACAAAAATATAAACTTTCTAATTTTAAACACTGTATTTGAGTGATCCATTGATTTGTTTGCCCTGATAACAAAAATGAGGGGTATCCAAAAGTGTTTTGTTCAATATTGGAATTGATAACGAATTGTAGTATGCATATTGTTCTGAGAATGTTGGAAATGAAATAATAAAAATTATTAAATTCTTTTCAATTTGGACTTTACAAATTATTAGTTGATAGATTTCATATAAATTAAGAGGAAGTTCAATGCCCATATTTTTAATAAGATCTTGTTGAGTTGCAACGTTCAAAATCGTAGGATGTAACATGTGCAATCTTGCAAAATTCACCGCTGTAATCAGCTGTTCTATAAAGTTTTCCATTTCAATAAATTTGTATTGTGAATTGATTAATTTTAACATTATTTGCACTTCAGAAGAATCAGAATTTTTTTCTAATTGCTGAACAATTTTAGCTTGATTTTGAATAATATTGTTAATTTTTTGATCGTACGTTTGAGTAATATTTTGCAGTAAAATTTTATCTTTAGTAAATGAATTTTGAATATTTTTTTCATTAGATTGGATTTTCAGAACATACTCTATAATTTCCTTTTTGTCTCTGTCATCAAGAGTTCCAAATAAAAAGTTAGAAGCTTCACCAACAAAATTGAGTAATCCACGTTTACCTCTTAGTGAAATCATTGTCAATAAATTATCTGAGAGAGTATATAAATGTTTTGTTTTTTCATAAATAATAGAAGAATTAGAATTTTTCATTGACAGTTGTAAAGGTAAGTTTCTAATAGCAATTTGAAATTTTGAAAGTTGATTTATGATGTCAGAAAAATTGATGTAATAGAAATAATGAACATTTTCTAAACTTATGTGAGCTTTACCAAAATATACTGATAATAGAAGGTTGTTGATTGGTTCAGTGTAGAGTTGAAGATGTGCCGGGGTTAGGACTAAGATCGCAATCATCAGCAGGAGGATAATCAGTTTCAATATCTAGAACAAATTTTTTTCTTACTTTGAGTTGTTGTTCATGGTATTTTTTACCATCAGAAAATACAAATTTATTTTCTTGTTTAGTCACATTTATTGGTTGATACTGGAGTTTTGTTTTTTTTGTGGGTTTTTTAATATAGGTAGTTTTTTTGTTAACCGGAATTGGTACACATTCTTTGTTAGGAATGGTATTTTTTAAGACTTCACATTGAATATCGCAAATTTGATTCATATGTTGATCAATTTTATTTTCTTCATCTATTGATTTTAAGTCTGGCAATCTTGATATTATGTCACTTTCATATCCATAAGTGATTACAAAATGTTTTTGTTTAACACTGGAATGGTTTGTGTTATTATAATAAATTAAACTTTTAAGAATTAGTTCTTTTGTTTTTAAATTTGGATATTTTGCTTTGAGAATTCGGATGTTTTCTAGTAAAGTAGAGTGAAATCTCTCAATGAGCGCTCTTCCTTGAGGTCTCGTAGCAATGTTAAAATGCCAATTAATGTTTGATTTGTTACTAAAACCTCGAATTCAGTCGTTATTAAATTCTGAACCGTTGTCGCTCGTAATGGATTTAGGTATATTATGTTGAGCAAAAAGGTTTAGTAAGCTATGTTTAATGTCAACCGGGTTTTTATTTTTCATTGTCATGGCTTGACCATAACGTGAAAATAAATCAATTATTGTAAGATAAATGATACTGTCAAGAATGATTGTGTCTATATAAATATTATCAAAAGGGTATTGCCTTACAGGATTGTGAAGTACTGAAGGTCTGGAAATTGGATTTCTTTCATTTTTTGCTTCCAAACAAATTCTACATTCATTAATAAATTTGTTTAAATGTTTTTGAATATTAGGCCAGTAACATCGTTTTTGAATTTCTTTTAGATTTTCTAGAATGCCCTTGTGATTTGAATTTATGTGATACTTCCTTAATATTTCCTTCTGCTGGAGAGGGTTGGTTACATTAATTAATTTTTCTTTGCAAATGACAAAATTTATTGGTTTTGTTAAATTTGTTTGTGCAAAGGTTATAAAAAGATTTTAAAGTATCTCATCTAAGAAATAAATTGCATATTTTAATTTTGGTTTTATGAATTCTTTTGTTAGTGTCATAAACTGATCGTTCAAATTTTCATGTTGATTAAGTTTCCATGTAAGTATTTGTTTGTTAAATCTTTTTTGTACACGAGATTCCAGTTTTGATCCATGCATGTCTATAAAAATTTGTCAAGGAAATGAGTTAATAGCTTTATCTGAAATAAGCAGTTCTAAAAGTGGTTCAGAATGTGAGTGAATTGAAGTTTTTCCAGGTTGATTAAATTCTTCAACAAGTTCACTAACTGATAGAATACTTAAATTTATTGTAGCTGCGTTTGATTTTGTTTCATTTATGTGGCATTCTTGATTTTTAATTCGGCTTAAAGCGTCAGCCACTTGATTACTTTTACCTTTGATATATTCAATTTCATAATCGAATTCTTCTAACTTCAAGCGCCATCAAACAAGTTTTGATTGTGGATCTTTTAAATTAAATAGCCATGATAAAGGTTTATGGTCAGTTTTTAATAAGAACTTATTTCCATATAGGTCAGGTCGGAACATTTTGCAAGACCAAACAATGCCTAATAGTTCTTTTTCAATCGTTGAATAATTAATTTCTGATTGATTTGGGGTACGGAATATAAAACTAATTGGTAAATCGTGTCTTTTGTCATTTATCTGACTTAAAACTGCTCCTATAGCAAATTGGGATGCATCAGTAGTAAGAATAAATTTTTTTGAAAGGTCTGGGTACTGGAGTATTGGTTTATTAGTAAGGATTTCTTTAATTTTACTGACCGCTTAAATAAATTCTTTTGTATGTTCAATTATTGATTCTTCCTTTAAACAATTTGTAAGGGGTTTTGTAATTTTGGCAAAATTTTGTATAAATTTTCTATAGTATCCCGCCAAACCGAGAAAGGATTTAATGTCTTTTGTTGGTTTTGGAAGTGAAAAATTTTGGATAGCTCGAATTTTATTTGGGTTAGGCTCAATGCCTTTAGTTGTTACTTTATGTCCTAAAAATAAAATTTCTTTGTGTAAAAATTCACTTTTGTCTAGTTGTATTTTTAACCTTTTTTTCAGAAATCGCATTAATATTAAATCTAAATTTAACATATGTTCCTGAAGACTAGTTGAGAAAATGATTACATCGTCCATATAGACTAAACAAATTTTATTAATGAAATTTCTTAAAACGTGATTTATCATACGCTGAAACGTAGCGGGTGCGTTTTTAAGCCTAAATGGCATTCTTAAGAATTCGTAGTGTCCATCCTCAGTACTAAACGCGGTTTTTTTGATAGAGGCAGGACTCATTCGGATTTGATGAAATCCGCTTGCCAAATCTAATGTCGAAAAATAGTTACTTTTGCCCAGCTTATCTAATAAGTCCGTTATGTTTGGGAGAGGATGTCGGTCGTCAATTGTTTTACTATTTAACTTTTTGTAGTCAATTACCATACGCCATTTAGGCTTGCCAAAGATGTCTGTTTTTTTAGGGACTATCCATATAGGAGAGGACCAAGGAGAAAATGATTCACGTATAATTTGTTTATCTGAAAGGTCATTAATTTGTTGCCTTACTTCTTTCTTGTGTTTAAAAAGAAGTCTATAAGCTTTAGCAGAAACAGGACTTTCGTCTGAAGTTCTAATTTCGTGTTGAATGTCGTTTGTAAAATTTAACGGTCCATCTGGGTTAAATAAAGCATTTCTATTTTTGTCTAAAATTTTGAATAGTTCATGTTTTTTTTTCTAAATTTAAATGACTAATTCTTAATTTTGCCAGGTCAACTTTGAAATTATTATTTTCATTGTGAAAGAGAATTTCTTCAGTTCTTCAGTTTATTTGTTCAAACTTTTTACTTTTTTATTCAATAATTCATCTTGATTAATTTTTACATGAAATGGTTCAACGGTAGGGTTTGTTAATTGAATTTCAATAATATTATCTTTTACAGAGGTTAGGCTTGATTAACTAAATAATCACCGTTAGGCAATTTAGTAGGTATTTTAAATGTTTTTGTAGTTTTTTTCTGGAATAATTGTTTCAAAAATAATGTTTTTATTAATTGGGGTATATTTAAAAAAAAAAAAAAAAAAAAAAAAAAAAGTGAAATTTGATAACATTGATTATATAAAATCATGCTGTTAGGGTCTAATATAAGTTGTAAACGTTTTATCGAGGTAAATCCTAAAATTCCGTCAAAATATGAGTGAAAATTATGAAGTAAACAAGGAATATTTTCTGAGATACCGAAATCATATAGTAATTGAATATTAGTTTGTTTATTAAGGGGTGTTGATTTATTAAAGGATACAGCTTTAATTTTACAATTAAATATTTTATCGGAAAAGTAATTTTGAGCTATAGAAGGTTTTATTATATTTATCGTACTTCCTGTGTCAATAAGAATGTTTGCATTTAGTGAAGGAATATAAACATAAGGAAGTTTGGTACTTTTGTTATCTATGTTATAGGATTGATGAATGTACTTTCTTGAAAATTTATGTCAGGTTCATTTTCATCATTCTCATTACCATTTTCAAAATTCAAACAATTATTTTGTTTTTCAAAATTTTGATTAGTTTCAAACATATCATGATAATAATCTTCCGCATTAAAATTTTGAAAGTTTTCAAAATTATTCTCTTCACAAACTAATGTTGTTTGAGTCGACATCGGTTCCGGCTTATATTGCGGTTTAGGTGGTTGAAAAGTTTGCCTTTGAGATTGATTTTGTTGAAAATTAAAATTTGTCTTCATTTGCGATTTATTTTGTGGATTGAACTGGTTGTTTGGTTGAAGTTTATAAGTATAAGTAGGTTGTTGGTTTGATTGATTTTGATTAAAACTTTGAAAAGGTGGATTTATTTGTTGGTTTGTTGTTTGTTTTAAAGAAAAACTTCTGTTCATAAAATTAATTTCGTCGTTAGCGAAAGTTATTGCTTGATCTAGATTGTCATGTTTTTTTAGGCGAATTTGACAGGATATATTATACGGAATTGATACGAGAAAGCGATCAAGAGCATTAGACGTGTAAAGCTCCTGCCTAAGTTGTTTATTTGTCTTATTTGATAAATTTATTTTTGCAATGAGTTTAGCAAGACTCGAACGTATTCTACTGCCAAAAGAAATTATATTTTCGTTTCGTTCTATTTTAATGTTATTAAATTCGACTAACAGTTGTTCGATCAACCTGCTGTCGGAAAAATGTTGTAGTATTGCGGTTTTGATGTCATCCCAAGTGTTAAGATCGTCTCGGGGATATAAAATTTCACTAGCTTTTCCTATAAATTTTGAAAAAATTGCGGTTCTTAAAGTAGCCGATGCTTCAGCAAACTGCACGTATCTGTTTATAATGCTTTCAACTGTTACAATAAAAATATTTATTTGTGTTTCTTTCCCCTCGAACAATGGGATTGTATCGATATTGATCTTAAAAAGTTGATAATTTATTTTGATTACTATCGGTTGTGCTGGATCAGGCATTGAAATAACAATTTTTTTTTTGTGGAATAGAATAAGGTTTGAACATAAATTAATTAATACAATTTTCATCTACAACTTGTTTTCTAATTTGAATTTGTTTATTTAAAAATATTTGAGCTTTGTTCAAATTCAACTAAAAGGGCAATCAATGAATCGACTCACCGGTTGATTTATTTAAACTGGTTTGTTGACCGCCGATGATTTGTGGAGAAGGCTTGATTCACAGGAGGCGACGTTGAATGATCGGTCCGCAGTTCCTGGACTGTCTCGATACTCAGGGAAGCGATGCTGGATGATTCTGTCCACGATTCCTGGAGTCGTTTGATTATCAGAGAAGCGATGCTGAATGATTTGAATCGGCCCGCAATTTCTGAGATCGGCTGCTTTGCTCCGTGTAATGCGTAAGGAGTCTTGTCGGTTCACGATTTCCTCTTGTAGCGTAGAATTATTTCACAATTTAAAGTAATTTAGAATAATTTCACTATCGCGACGACTGCGCCAATTTTGATTTGTCGTTTATTACCGAAACTTTTAATTACATGATGAATAATTTAAGACTAAACTGAACTTTATAGTAATAAAATGCTTATTGAGCTGTTTATTACAACAATAACGATTGACCTTGCAGGTGTGCTTTGAGGAAGGCCACCTGCAGAGTTGCAGAGTTAACAAATCGGAGATTGAGTGTGGGCCGACGGATGTTATAATATATAACAGAAACAAGTAACAAACATAACGTGTAGAGAAGAATTTGGATAAAAATGTCAACTAATAGTTAAAGATAAAAGAAAATAAAAATCAGTATGAAAAAGACAACAATAACTAGATATTAAGACAAAACTATTAGCCGGAAAAGAAACAATTTAAAATAAATACTTATATAGCAAAAAAACAAAAACAAAAAAATAAATAAAAAAACACTTACAAAAACTACATCAAAAAAACAAAACAAAACACAACAATGAAAAAAAAAACTGATGTAAAAACAAAAGCAAAAATATACAGTAAACTAACAAATGCATGTAAAAAAAGTACAAACAAAAAATCAAGCAAAATAATAAAATTATATGTGTTGCTATTCTGAACGTTAAACACATATAAAAGCAATCGTAGCGCAATAGTCTATTAAGACTGTATTGCAATGGTTTAGTGCAACGGTTGGAAAACTAAGACCCGCGGGCCAAGTTAATAATACTGACTATTATTAAAAATTTATTTAATAATAAATTGTATTAAAAAACAATTTCTTACATTAACCCAAAAGTTTTAAATTTAGAACATTAACTTATTTTGAAAAACTCACAAAAAACTGTTCCAAATGCAATATTGTGTATGTTGAGCAAACTGGCCAAAGTTTTAAAACAGTTGTCTCCAACCTTTTTCTTACAAGGCCCACACTAATCCTTCGGCAAAATTTTGCGAGCCGGACTTTGAATGTGAATATAAAATCATGTACATACATCATAGATTCACTCAGTGCAAAATTCCGGATAACACACTCCTTTTCCGGGGATTCACTAATATCGGTCTTGGGATTCCCCAAGATTTAAGTGTAGCAACGCTGACTTTCATATTGCATCTAACATCCATAGCAGTTGAAGCAGTTGAGACTGAACTTCCTTAGTAGACCAGGGCTGAAGCCTTTGAAAATGGTAAAAAGTGGAAAAAAATAATAGTAGGATGAAACCCATTAGAATAGAAAGAGAGTATATCAAAAATGAAAGAAAAAATAATTTACGGGCAATCTGAGGTCGGAAAGGGGAAGGGGGTGAGTTTTTATGGGTAGAAAACTGTTTATCTTGATTTCCGGCAAAACTACAAGTCCTATGGAAAAATGGCAGAATTGTAGGTAATAAAAAGATCTACAATTTTTGTATTTACACTTTTTTCACATATCCTCAAAATTTATGTGAAAAATTCAAATAACAAAATTTTTGATTTTTGATTTTTATCTTTTAAAAAAAAAAAATTCTTTACAAAATTTTTAGTAAAAACTTGCCTTTTTAAGCCCCAAACACACTGTAATTTTTTTGATTTAAAATATTTAGTTTTTTACCTTATTTTGACTTAATATCGAAAAAGCTTCCTCATTTTCAATCGAAAATTCTCGCGTCAAAATATCTGATTTTTAAAAAAACTTGGTGAGCTTTTTTTCGTTAAAATCTCTACTTTTTGATGGTGTAAAAATATATACATTACTATAGTAAATGTTCTCAAAAAATGCAAAAAAACAAAAAAAAACTCGAATCCGAAATATTTTTTTTAATCATTATGTACAATTTTAAGCTATTTATTAAAATTACTTTAATTATTCGAAAAAAGTAAGATACTATGTGACATTAATAAACAAAAAACTTCAAGTCAAAATATACTATTATAATTAACGACCAAATAAGTTAATAAAGTTAATATTTAATAAGACATCTACAGTATTTTGAGAAAGTTGTAGAATTTTTTTTAAATGTTATGCGTTGATGCCTATTTATTACTATTTTAAGATATTTTATATACCTGAATGACCCACGGAAAATTTTAGCCAATCAAAAGGTATTTCATAGAGAAGTGGGGAAGGGGCTAGGACGCTAGGAGAGTCTGGGCCTTACTACCTGTTATTTGCAGCTGCAAAAACCGTTAGCCAGTATTTGAGATACAGAGCAGTGAGCAACATCTTTTATGAAAATACACGTGCAGACTGAGTTACTTTAAGAGAACTGTGACAAATTAACTTTAAAAGAAACTTTTGGAATCTACATAGCAAGGTAAATACTACCGGTATTTTAATCTGTATCAATCAGCTCTAAAATAAAAATAGTAATATATTTTTTCTTAAATAGTATGTTTAACGTAACATAACCTAAAAAATTAAAATCGAATAATATTTGAGTACAATTTGATTTTGTCTTTTCAGATTAACAGGATGGATGAATCTGTTTGCATAATCTGCAATAAGGCTGATGATAAGCAAATGTATGAAATAAAAAAACAGCTTTGAATTGAATAATAGAGTCTAGCAAGAAAAGAATCGACAATAAATACAAAAAATTTGAGACTTTGACATCAGCTTTTATTCATCAACTTGTCAAAGTCAATATAATAATGAGAATGTAGTTCAAGACATAGATAATCAAACAAAGGAAAACAAATAAATAAAGATGCTCTTAGATTTGATATTCAATCTCATTGTTTTCTCTGCGGTGGGTTTTTCGGTAATATTTCAAAGAAAAAAATTTATCTGTTCAAAGTAACGATACAAGAGATAATATATTACAGTATATTCAAAAACAAAACGCATTAAATAATGTTGATAAAAACATTTCAGCTCGTTTGCGAAATGTTTCTGATTTAGTCGCAGTAAAAGCGCATTATCACACTGCTTGTATGTAAACTTTTTATAAGAAAAAAACTGAAGGAAAAAGGGGTCGCTCAGCATGTGAAAGCACTAAGAATTTTATTAATTATTTTATTAATTATATCGTTGACAACAAAACAGAATGTCAATTTTCTGTCAATGAAATAAAAGAAAGATTTTTAGGAGATCTTTCTGACTACAAAACTATTAAGACAAAATTGAAAGAGCATTTTCAGAATTATATCGAGTGTCATTTAATTAAAAAAGACATGATAATTTTATACAAAAATAGTACTGCAAGTAAGAAACTCTGTAAAAACTGGTACAAAAACAGATTAAAAAGTGAAAAGAGCGAACAAACTAGAATTGTTTAAATGGCTGCTAAAATAAATTGCTACAAAATTCCAAATTTTAACGAAGGCAATTTTTTTAAAGGTGTGCCTAAAACTTTTCAAGTTTTTTTGATTATTGTGTGTAAAAGTAATAAGGAAAAGAGTACAAATAATGTTTGTAGAATCGATAAAAAAGTGGCCACAATGTCTCATTGCATTATCACATCTGTAAGGCCACGTTCGATTTAGGAACAAAAAATTTTGAAGACAATTTGCATCACAAAGATTTTAAGATCATAAAAGACAAATTTATCGAGCATCTAAAATTAGTGCTAAAAAAAGGTCCTACCGCAAAACTTTGAATGAAGTACTAGCAAATAGTTTTGTTAGTTTAAGATTTCATACGGGCTTAACGTACAGATAATTAAGAATTACATTTAAAATGCGTGGAAAGAATGCTTCCCTATTTTCATGCAAGTGGGCACTTTTTATACGCAAAATCTGCTCATCTTTATCTTTAAGATATGCTTAAGCTTAAACACACAATAAATGATGATTATGAATTTACGCGATTTATCGAAGGATTAATTACGATTAGACGTACTCATAAATTTTGGTCGGGAGTTTGGACGGATATGATAATCGAGCAAGTTTTGATGAGATCTATGAAAACTCAAGGTGGACTTACACACAGTTGTGGTTTGTCTGAAAGTGTTTTAACAAAGTTCGTATTAACAATGACCATATTTTTCGAAGTTTGCAATAAAATAAAAGATTTTTGTAATGTTTCCTTTGCAACTACAGAGCAACACATTGATTCCAAAAAATATCGAATAAAAGGAAATGTAGCTGATTTACAAATATTACAACAAAATTTGAACAAGTGTAATCCTTTTCCAGAGACTGATAACATAATGTCAATATTTTCTGGAATTATTGGCAGTAATTCTGTAAATTGCTACAAAGCATATGAAGAAGAAAAGAAATCTTTGCAAGCAATTGTTAGAATAAATTTTGGCAGTGTCAAATTAAAAAAAAAAAAAAAAACAAAGTCTTGTCTCTAAAAACAGTTCAATTTTTTGTTAAAGTAAACGGAGATATTATAGCCATCAATCCCATAATGCTATTTCAAAGAATATCGTTAACAGTCGACAGTAAGAAAAATATGGAAACTTATTAACAATACAAGCTTGCACTTTTCCTTTGTCACTTTTTACAGAAAATGGCCTCAGGAAAAATGTTAAATCTCAACTTTGCAAATTATTTGTGAATGCAAATGGACCAACGCATTCTGACGGCAATGTGCATGTTGTTGACAAAAGATTTTTACTGCACAAAGTAATTTGGCAGAAAAATAAAACTATGGAAAAGATTATTAATAAATATTTGCGCTATGTAAAAAAACATTACGCAGCAAGCAGCAATATTGTTTTTGATGGATACCCCAAAATTGAAAAATCATTTACTGTGACAACAGTACTAGCAGCTAATTCAACTAAAAGAAGAGAACGTAGTCGTAGAAAAACCTCAGACAAATTCCAGAGTTCAATTATCAAAACCATACAAAAATACTATTTTTGCAAGAAAAAATATTATCTAATAAGAAAAACAAAGACAAAATAAAATAAACTGTAATGAAAAGAAAAGAAGATGCTGATGTTGACATAATTAAGACCTCGATAGAAATTGCCAGAGATACTAATAAAACTGTCATTGTTGTGAGTCAAGATATTGATCTTTTGGTCCTTTTGAATCAATTAAATTCAAACAATCATGACAGTTATTTTCTCAAGCCAGGTTCCAAAAATTTAAAAGATATATTTTTTCACGTCTAATAGTTTTAAATATGAATCTTTCAAAAACATTGTTGCATTTTTGCATAGTTTCTCTGGTTGCAATACAACATCTAAATTTGCCTGAAAGAGAAAACAAGTATTGTAAATTCAATATTAGACAATAAAAATTTGGCAAATTTGGCAAAAATTTTTTTTTAAAGATGCAAACAAAAAAGATAGAAAAAAATGTAGTACAATTAATCAAATTTATTTATAATTGTAAAAATGATAATATAACACTGAATCAATTAAGATTTTAAAAATATCAATTGGCAAATATTAAATCATCTTTCATATTGGCAAATCTCCCACCCACAGAAGGTGCAGCAGAACAACATTGTTACAGGGCATATTATCAGCTTTAAACAAACTGACAGCAACAGATTGGGGCTGGCAGCAACATCAACGTGGCATTATGCCCAAATTTACAGAAAAAGAATTAATTCCGGAAATATTGCTCAAAACTATTTGCTACAGCTGTGCAACTGGATGTAACAGTTTAAAATGTGGCTGCCAAAAACATGGTTTAACGTAATCAGTATAAAGTATCAAAATTCAATAGTACGATTTACATGTATATTTATATATTATAAATAAGATTTTCTATAACATAAATGTAATTAGAATTTAATAAAACAACTTTTTTACTGAAAAAAATATTTGCAATAACATTTTTTAGATAAAATTCCCTTTCAATCCTACTTTTAAATATATTTAGAACAACTATTTTTGCATGTTTTTTGCAATTTTTATGTTTTATGGATTTGTAATTTTTTTGTTTATCAATGTAACACGCAATTTTACGTTTTTCAAGTAATTAAAGTATAAATTTTTATAAATAGCTCAAAATAATAAACAATATGATTAAAAAAAATTTCGGATTTGAGTTTTTTTTTGTTTCTTTGCATTTTTTGAGAATATTTACTATGGTAATGTATATTTTTTACACCATTAAAAAGTAGAGATTTCAACGAACAAAAAGCCCACCAAGTTTTTTAAAAAGAAGATATTTTGACGCGAGAATTTTTGATTTAAAATTAGGATGCTTTTTTAATATTAAGTCAAAGTCACCAAATTTTGTAAAAAAAATTTTTTTTGGAAAAATAAAAAACCAAAAACTTTGTTCTTTTTATTACCTACAACTTTGCTATTTAACTTTTTTTTATAGGACTTGTAGATTTGCCGGAAATCAAAATAAACAGTTTTCTATTTTTAAAAACTCGCTCTTCTATTTCCCGACCTCAGATTGCCCATAAATCATTTTTCCTTTCATTTTTGTTATATTCTCTTTCTTTTCCAATGGGTTTCATCTTACTATTATTTTATGTTGTTTTAAAAATTATCGACTCTGGTTGGAAAAAAATAAGTAAAATAGACAGCAAGTGCAGGATTTTTAAGGAGCAATATGAAGTTCAAGGCACGTTTCCGCGTACCCCATTTTTTTACCAAGTATGGGAAGCCCCTTACCGATGGTGCATTAATTAAAGATTGCCTAACTGCAGCAGAAATAAATAAAATATCCTATCGCAGTTGTCAGAAAAAAATTGGCATCTAGAGTTATTTTGAACAAATCAACGGATATTGCTCAGGTATTAATCTTTATTCGTGCAATAAATAAAAATTGTAAAATGCAATTTTACAAAATAATTTCCGGTAGATGAATTTAAAGTGCAAAAAAATAAACGGAAAAAATAAAGGTGTTGTCGCTCTTGTTTCAAAGGCCGTTAAAAAATAATGAGGGATCAGCACCAATAAACTATTGTTATGCAAAAAATGTGTGGATATGTCACAAGTTTTAAAGCCCGTAGTATCAACAGTGAATTTCATCAGATCCCATGCGCTAAATCATCGCCAATTTTGCAAGTTTTTGAAAAAGAATTAAAAAATGCTTTTCCATATTACACTGCTGTACGGTGGCTTAGCTCTGGAAAAGTTCATATAAGATTTTTTGAGCTCCGGGAGGTTATAGATATTATATAGAAATTAGCTTTTTGTTTTGATGTAAACAAGCACATAAACAACCTTAATTTGAAACTAGAAAAGAAGAACCAGCTTTCACCAGATTTATATATACATGTTAAGTCTTAAGCAAGTCAAGTAAAAAAATGATGTTTTGTCTATTTTAATACTTGTCAAGCTTTCAGTCAACAAACCAAGACACAATTTTTTATGGATTTTGCAATTTAAGATTTGGAAGCTTTGAAACATAACTTTAAATCACATTTTTTTTGATTTTTATAAAATTGCAAACAACATCAAAATCTTTTCAAAGCAACGATCTTTTTAAAGAAAAATATGCAACTTTATCTTTGTTGGACTTTTATAAGAGTCTCCCCACTACACAGTTGAAAAACCAACAAAAATTTGCTTGTGGTCTGTTTTCAGTTTTCGGCACTCTATATCTGTGCAAAAAAAAAACGTTTTCAAAAATAAAATACAGGAAAAACGCTTACAAAACGCTTTAATCTCCAGAAGCAAAACTGATCCAACTTGACAAACTTATCAGCGGCTAATCATAACTACATAAATTATATTAATTATTGTATTACATATAATACAATTATGTAAAATAAATAAAATAAAATAAAAAAACTATTAGTTGGATTTGAATTCAAGCAAACGATTTGTAATATATTTTACAGATATCCGTATGCCGAGACTTTTTAGTCCGCAGCGCCGGTTTGGCAAAGCTTGCGGGCCGGATCTGGCCGGCGAGCCGTAGTATGGAGACCCCTGGTCTAAATCACAATTCAAGTTTATTTGCAAACCAAATTATAAATTAAAATTATACTTTCTTCAAAATTAATAAAATTAAAATGTCTTCTTGTTAACCGCTGAAAGAGCAAAATTTTTAACGGGCTTTAAGGCTTGTCCGGTAGATTCATAAATTGAATATAAACTTATAATAATAATTCATATTGAAATAAATATTTTAATTGAAGGAATTGTATTTTAGTTAGATTTCAAATTAGATAATGAAAAGATTTTGTAAAATACTATATACAACCGCAGTATTTTATAGATATTCTCAAATTGAGTGAGATACGAATTTCGCCGTGCATCTGGGGATGATCGATTGGGATTTTGGGGCGAATAAATACAGCCGTATCCGGTGCACCCTGGGACATCCGTATTTTATATAAATCGCGCACCAAAACGATAGTTTAGATTAGATTTACTGCAGCGTCCGTAATGATCTACCGCCGCCTATTTATTTTTAGAATTATGGACTACCATTATAAATTACGGCTATCGCTGCTAAATATATATATTTTAAATCTTTAATTTACGAATTAAAAAATATCTGTGCGCAACGTGCTCGTTTATAGTGAGACGAT
Organism: Tachinus rufipes; assembly: GCA_963932245.1. Taxonomy (NCBI): domain Eukaryota; kingdom Metazoa; phylum Arthropoda; class Insecta; order Coleoptera; family Staphylinidae; genus Tachinus; species Tachinus rufipes. The sequence continues at coordinate 43,942,189 of OZ010747.1, read as the reverse complement.
AAATTCCCGGAAAGCATTTAATTGTATTTATTTTATATTTCCATTAAAACGCGCGAGCGTCCCGTTGAATTTTAACCCGGCACGACTAATGGTGCAATTTTCATTATCGCCACAATAAAATATATCAAGTCATATCTTTCCTAATACAATAATAGTGGTTTATAAGTTACGTTATTACAGCCATTTGATTGCCGTGCTTTACAGTCGGATTTAGAGTTTGATTTGCTACACACATATGTTCGTACGTTGCCTGTGCAATGTTAAAATATTTTCTTTGTCTAAATTATTGGATACACCTCGACGCTGCATTATTTAATGATTATAAACTTTAATCATCTAAAATAAAATATAATGTTAAATAAAAAGATGCATGCTTATGAAATTAATGGTCTTTATAATTATATAAAATTGCATGTAACATTTTAATTAAATCTTTAATTATTTCATTAAATCTACTTTAATTACTGAATTTATTTATATTGAATCTTTGTTTGGTAACCGTATACACATATGATTTACGTTAATGTTAACAAATAATCAAGCCAAAAAACAAAATCTTTTCCAATATGGAAATTGATAAAATGGGTTTAAGTAAATTATACCATAATAAATAATAAGTACATAAAATATGAATGTAAATTTATATGAATAAATATTAATAAATTCAATAATATGAATTATGTTTAAGTACCACCTATACACACATCTTGCAGATATATATTGGAATTTTATTAGGGATTGTCTTTACTCGTAAATAACTCTCAAAAAAATAGCCGTCACTATTGACATTTTTGGAGCTAGACATCACACCATTATATTATGTAGCCGTTTAATATTAATATAAAGTGAATTAGAACAATAGCATTAATCGAAGTTAATAATGCTGTCGTTGCATATTTAATGCGGAATAGACAAAAGGGGCCATTAATTTATGGCACATTACTATACGGGCGAGCGTTATTGTTTCAATGTTTAAATGGATTGGCGTCGTTATCGAATTATTTATTGGCTTATTTCAATACGATTGTTGGCGGAGATTAGTGGCAAAAAATAATCGGAAAGTGCGTAATGGTGAGCTACTGGTTGTATATTACAATTTTGTTAGAACGCCCACCCGTTGAAATAGTTAATTCAAAAATGTATTGTTTCTTAGAATAATAGAGTGCTTGTGAATAATTTATTCAGAATACATCACTACAATAAAACTTGATTTTAATTAATGTAATGGATTTTTATATACTGAAATATAAGTATAATAAATAAATAAACATACAATAAAACAACTTCCTAATATTCAGTATTTTAGCAACAATTACTGAGTATTCAAATATATTGATGTACTAGGGAGACATCTTTAACATTTAGAAACTGAAAAATATATTATAACTCAAAAATTAATTTTAGTTTTAAATAAATAGTTTTAAAAGACTTAAATTTTATGTTTTTTTGGATAAAAGATTACATTAGAACTATAATCAGATTTCTTACCAATTGTCGATATTTATTGGTGCACATAATTGCTCAATTAATCGACAAATCGCTTCAGCATTTTACACTGTTTGATAAGTAGAAAATTTTACGTAAAGATTTTAGTTTGGTGACTTGCAAGATTTAGTATGTCCAAAAACTCAAACCAAAAAACCATCGTTTTTGTCGTCTTTGCAAAATAAGCTCAAAATCAATTTCAAGTAGATCCAGAATTTAACCGTTAAGATTTGTTGAACAACAACTTTTTCATAATTTACAAAAAGTGTGCGGTGTCAAGAAAAATCTATTTTTTTTGTTTGGAATGCAATTGGAGCGTGGTGTATATTTAGGATTTAGATCTCTATTAATTTCTTTTACTCTAGTTAGGCAAACTAATTTGGAAAATGATGCAGTGTCATGCTCTAGACAATGATTGCCGTTGTCTCTGTAAACTTTATCCACATAGTTCAAGTTTAAATGCATGTGTGCATTGCAATTCAAAGCAAATAAAAAAAAATCAAGGACAATAGGCATAACAACTGACATAATACAACATATAGCAAGAAAGTTGGACAAAAAACAGTATGTTATACTAATATTTGTAGGCACGAGAATAGCGTTTGACACCATCAACAAAAGCAAATTAATTAAAAATTTAAAATAAGAAACACAAACATAAGAACACAACGAACACAAATAAACGACATACTTAGTAAAACAACAAAAGCAGAATATGGGCACATCAATACTGGATATATTATACATAAATGATATATATATAATATAAACTTAGTAAAATATATACATACGCTGATGACACATGTATTATATATCACGGAAAGAATTAAAAAAAAACAGAGGGAAACATAAATGAAGAAATTAAGATTAAGAAATTAACTGATATGACAAAAACTTGCAAACAATAAATGAGAAAAAATTAACTTGTATGGTAATAAAAAAAAACACAAAAGATATTAAAACATATAAATAACATACTAATTACTAAAATAAAACAGACAAAATACTTATGCTGAGTTGCACCAACATCGGTCGGTTCGAACCGTCCGTTAATTTGTTTTTACAAAGTTGCTTGTTTCGTGGTGTAGTAGGTATCATACCCGCTTAGCATACGGAAGGTCCCCGGTTCGATACCAGCCAAAAAAAAGCAAACTTTTTTTTTTTCATTTATGGTTTTTAAATATTTATTTATTTTAATTTTAAGTGATTATCACTCATTTACCTCAAATTTTATTTTTTATATATATTTTCAGATAATTTCAATATATGTAATATATTTATCATTCAACTGTTGGGGATGTCTTGATTGCAAATTAATTGAATTAAATTAAGCTGTAACGTATTAATTTGTTTTGTGTTTGTTAAGTTACATCATTTATTATATTCAATAATATTTTTATATTTTACACAAATATCTAACAAACAATCTTATTTTAATTCAATTAATTCAATTAATTTATATAAAATATAAAAAATTAAAACTTTATAGAACAAAAACAACCTATTCAGAATAAAATAAAGTAAAGTACTCATAATTTAAAAAAATTAAAAATATAAATTTTTGATATCCGCTACTCCACGAAACAATAATTTGAAAATGAGTTAATACTGAATACTATAATGAAATTTTTATACACAAAAAGAAATACAATAAATAGAACAATGAAAACGTTTATGATGAGTTCCATTAACCACAGTCGTTCAGAACGGCAAATTTGATCCGATTATTGACCGTTTTCTATTACACCAACATTCATCGGTCGGAATCCTCCGTTATTTAACCCCTAAAAATCGACTGATTTGAACCGACCTAATTTCGGACGGTTATTTGAATTACGGTGTGTTTCTAACCTCAAAATTGTAAATTAGTAAATTTGTTTACATTTAGAAATGGAGTCATCAAGTTCAAGTTCATCTTCTTCAGGTGGTTTAGATGATATAATAGATATGTTAAATATGATAAATTATTTATTTGGACAATTAAATTTGAAATGAATTTCAATCGCTTTGGCTAACACCGCGCATACATCGTAGAACATCGGGATCGCGTTGGTGCAAACACTCGGTCGCGATGGGCCGTCTAAAAACAATCGGTTTAAACCGACCGCTTTAAACCGACCGCTTTAACCTGCGGATTGGTACAACCCAGCAAAATGTATTATTGAATATAATAAATGGTGTAACACAAAACAAATCAAAACGTTACATCTGAATTTAATTCAATTAATTTGCAATAAAAACATCCGAAACAGTTGAAAAACATATCAAAATCACAATCTAAAAATATATATAAAATTATAAAATTTTAGATAAATAAGCGATAATCACTTAAAATTCAAATAAATAATAATTAAAAACCATAATAAAAAAAAAAGTTTTATTTTGTCTGGTATCAAACCGAGGACCTTTCGTGTGCTAAGCGGGTATGATACCCGCTACACCACAAAACAAGCAACTTTATTAATATTAACTAAAAAACTCACCTGAGATACACATATTAACAAAATATTAAAAAAAAAAAACGTAGCAACAATAGGAGCTGTGTATAGAGCCAAAAAATGCATGACAAAAAAAACTGCATTATGTATCTACTATTTACTATTTTTAGCAAAAATTAACTATTTAATAAAAATATATAGAAAAACAACAAAAACAAACATACAAAAAGTACAAAAACAACAGAACAAAATTCTAAAAATAATACACAAACTACCAATACTAACAGCAACAGAAAAAGTTTACAAAATAGTTAACAAAACAAAGATAAACAAAAAAATAAAAATAGAAAAATGCAAACTAATATACAAAATTAAAAATAAAGATATTAAAACCAACCTCCAAATAAAAATCAACAAATAAATTCACAAACATAACACTAGAAGAAGAAGTAATATACATATACACACAACAAAGACAGAAAAAGCAAAACACGTACAATCAACTGCCAGAAAGTATTAAAAAAATAAAGATTTATAACATTTGGCTTCGAACCTCGGACCAAAATAGTTGTGTTTTACGCTGGTAATTTTTTTGCTGAGTTAGCCACAACATGAATTTCATCTTTATTTTCATTTAGTTTAGACCCTCTAACTCAAGGTGACAACTTCATACGTATTTATTCTATTTAAGGTGAGCTTGTCTGAGCCTGGCTCAGACAAGCCACGCACATGGGAGGCCCTCCTTTCACCGCCGGTGGTGGTGGTGGGGACGGTAATAACGTTAATAAAGATGTTACTATGGCCGTTGCAAATGATATTGTCACCATTATCCAACCGACATAATCCGTTAGCGTAACACCTGATATCAGAACATTCACTCCTTTGGTGGAAAAATTCATCATTTCAGACATTGGTTCAAATCTAGTCTATCTGGAACCAAATGACAACCGTAATATTTTCCCACTTGCAATCGGCAGTAAATTTTAAAACGCAAAGGTAGTTGGTGCTACAAAGGTTGAATTCAAGGGTAAAAATAAAGTAGCTGTGTTTTTCTCAAAGATTGTTGACGCTATTAAACTATTAATTAGCAACTTTTGTAATAGTCACAATTTAAAAGCATATATCCCGTCTTACCACATACCCTGCAAGGGGTTGGTACGCAGAGTGGACTGCAAATTTGATGTTGCCGAGATCATGAACAATGCATCTAACTCCCTTAAGGTTGGCATCTTGAAGGTAGAGAGATTTAATAGAAAGGTCTAGAATCAAGATAAAAACAGGTTTAAATTTGAGCCATCAAACACGATATTGGTTACGTTTAGGGGTCATGTTTTCCCTAAAAAATTTATTTTCAATCTCAATTCTCTAACTATTAATGTATATGTCGCCAAATTCATTCAATGTTTTAACTTCATGCGATATGGCCACACCTCAAAAGTGTGCAAAAGCACTGTTAAATGTCCGTCATGTTCTGACCAACACAAATTTGAGAACTGTAGCAAACCGGACTATCCATGTTGTAATTTCTGCAAAGGCCCTCACTACACCAATAAATTTAGGTCGGCATTAGCTAAATGCATTTGCCCTGAATACTCCCGGCAATTCAAAATAAAGCAAACCATGGTCTTTTATGGCTATTCTTTCCATAAAACCTCTCAGCTTAACCCATCCACCAATGTCAACAATCCCACTACACAACTAGATAGAGATTTCCCCCAATCTCTGCCCAAGACCAAAATCCCCCGGCAATCATCCCGACAACTATTCTCCACAGCTTTATCACAACCTACCATTCCTGTTGCCTACCATAGCCAACCAGTCAGAAATCCGGTCTTCTCGGACTAGTATCCGTCGAGAGAGAAATTTCCCAAACAAAAAAGATTGAATGGCAAGTCTCCAGAAAAACTTTTGTCCCAAAATTACCTATCTCTTCAATCCTTGCCCGGCCTCTTGACATATAACCCCCAGCATACCCCCCATAGATGCAAGAACTCCTTATAATGCATCATTTATATATAAACTGGTAGAAATCTTTGTCAAAGCTCTCGAACAGTTTGTTATCCACAACCCAAACAAACCAATTCCGTCAATATCTTACCTTCTCACGTCCCTTAATAATTTAGTACCCCAATCCAACAATGAGTCATGCGCTGATACGTCAGGTTAGTTGGAATATTCAATCTGGATATAACAAAAAACCTGAACTGTTACGCATGATGCATGAATTTAAGATTAATGCAGTTGCTCTGTGTAAAACTTGAATCCGTCCAAATAAACCATTTGCAAATCCTTGGTTTAACTCTTTTCACAATTTACGAGAAAATGGTTATGGAGGAGTTTCTTCTTTCTTTAGCCGAGATGTCTTTTTGAAATCTAAAATCCGTACTTTTAATGTTTCACCGTGTTTTCAATTTGTCCAGTCCTCTATGTCTAACCTTATCATTTTGTCATGTTACTGTCCCCCCAATTGTTTGTTAAATAGAAATATGTATTTTCTCATCCTTATCATCTCCTTTTATTATTGTTGGCAACTTCAACGCCCACCACCCACTGTGGGGTCAACATTACCATAACCGCAATGAATTAGAAATATAAGCTGCTATAGACTCCTTGAGGCTCATTATTTTAAATGATGGGTTGCTAACAAACATCCACATAAACGTTATCGATCTAGTTATAGCTTCACCCAATATTGCCTTAAAATGTCATTTAACAACACTGCAAGACACTTATAGAAGTATTCATTTTCCTATAATTATTGAAATTCATCTCAATCAATCCCAATCTGCTCCATATATCTATTACAATCCAATCCGTCCAAAAGAAAATAGATTGTGTTTCATATAGAGAAATTATTTATGCCAAACTTGAAAGCAATCCATACCCAAATTACCAACAACTTATCTCCTGGCTTGTGGATGCTGCTAAATCATCCTCCCCAAAGCTCTCAACTTATCCTCAAAAAGCCGAAAGAGCTTCTTGTCCATGGTGGGACAAGGAAAGTTCTGAGGCGGTCAATAAACGGAAACGCTTCCTCACTTTATATTGCCGCACAGGAAAACTATCCCACCTTGACGCGGCTAGAAAAGCTATGGCTCAAGCAAAAAGGCTTCTGTTCCGCAAAAAGAGAGAAAGTTTTAAAGCTTTTTGCAGTTCTCTTAACAGAACCTCCACTCCGTCCTACGTATGGTCAACAAGTAAAAAAATCTCTAGAATCCCTAGACCTGTTACTCCCATCAAAAATGAGACCTAGGTTTTAGATTTTATATTTAAACTAGCCCCTCTATACGTGCAACATCAAATACTTGTCACTTCACTAGATGTTGCCAATTCTCTTCCGCATACACTCACATCACCTATTCAAGTGAGCAAACTCAACCTTGTCCTTGCTTGCAGAAAAGATTCAGCCATGGAAAATGACAACATCTCTTATTCCATGTTACAAGAATCTACTTTGCACACAAAATCACATTTTGTTGAAATATTCAATACCTTCTTGGAACATGGAACAATTTCTGATAGTTGGGAAACTATCAAGATTGTTCCCGTCCCAAAGGGTAAACCCTCGCTGAACATGGAACCGAGTTTTAGACCTATTGCTATTTCCTTCTGTGTTCGGAAAAATTTTGAAAATATTATTAAAGGTCAAACTTCTTATTTGCAGGCTCTATTACAGGCTTTAGGAAAGGCCACAGTTTCTATGAGAACGTCACCAACTTATATTGTGGTATTATCTCCGCTTTGGCCCAAAAAAAATGTCTATGTGTAACATTTTTAGATATATGAAGAGCTTACAATAACGTGTGCATAACTTACTTAAAGTCTGTATTAGTCTATCTTAACTTGCCTCCTCTGTTCATCAACATCATTATAAAGCTGGTGGCTGAAAAACGGTTGTACTTGGCAGGAACTTCCGTTGAGGAAGGGCTTGTTACTTCATTCATCGGACTCCCACAGGGCAGCCTTCTCAACCCTCTGCTTTTCAACATGTACATACATGACCTTGTACACTCCTCTATTCCTTTGGTGAAAATTATATCTTACGCAGATGAGTTTGCTATTTACTCTTCAGACTTTTTTCCAGACAGTGTTATCCGGATTATCAACCTAGTACTTAAACAGACCTTCAATCGCCGTATTAACAGAAACTTAGATTTTTCTCTTGACAAATGCAGATCAATGTTTTTCTCAGGCCGGTCACGCAATATCATACCGTATAATGTTTGTCCTAGTCTTAATAACATTTCTATTGTCCAAGTACTCTTTTACAAATTTCTTGGTGTCACCTTTGACAACAAATTGTCTTGGAGTAACCACATCAACGGAGTTCAGAAATCTTGTGCCCAAGGCATCAACATTTTGAGATGTGTGGCAGGCACTTACTGGGGAGAAGACCCGGAAATTTATCTTATTTTTTACAAAGCATTTGTTAGATCTCGTCTTGACTTTTCGTCCCACTTTCTATTGTTCTGCAGTAAATCCAACTTAAAAATTTTGGACAGAAATCAAAACAGGGCAATAAGAATCTGTATGGGAGCTATGAATTCCACTCCTATTAACGTTATGGAAATAGAAGCCTGTATTATGCCACTGCAAATGAGAAGAAAGCTTCTTTCCAAAAGATTCCAAACTCTTTGGCATGGGTGGAGGCATGGCATATGATGTCTTGTCACAAACATGCAACATTTTTGGCAAACATGCCTTTTGGCCCGCAAAAGGTTGTCCTCTTATAGTTTTGGCATTTAATGAGATCTATCAATATGACCTCGTGATTAATAAAAGCTCTTTTTTAAAATTATTTGTTTATCCTAGCCAATCCTTGTTTATACAAGTTAGATACGATTCTTTCCCTCATAAATTCTTGTCTTCATCCGTGATTAATATCGTGTTTGAGGATTTCTCATCTCAACGCTGGCCCAACTACATTCAAATTTTTACTGACGGCTTGGTTCAACTCAACCCACGATCAGCCGCGTTTGGAGTGTGGATTCCGTCCTTGAAGTTGGAAAAAACAGGACAACTTCTTAATCTTTCATCTGTTTTTACCACGGAACTATATGTTTGTATAGGGCTCTGTTCTTGATCTCGGTTATTAATTGGGCAAAAACCGTAATATTTTCTGACTCCCAGAATTCCCTTGATGCTATATGTTCTTATGCATCTAACATCAAAGGCAACATTTGGATCTCGCATATTCAGAACATGATCTTCGAATTGCAAAGTAAAGGTCTGGTCACTCAATTTTGTTGGGTGCCAAGCCATGAAAGCATACTGGGCAACAAAAAAGCAGATTATGTAGCGGGACTGAGACATAGGAGGCGGTGTAATGATATCACTATCAATTACACCGACCTCTATGCCAGTTTTCTGCAGAATAGTTTTAATTCTTGGCAACAACACTTCAATATCATTAGCTAAAGCAAAGGAACTACCTACTTTAACCAGATTAATTAAGTGGTAAACCAAAAGCCATGGTTTAAAAATATCCTTTCTCCTTATGATAGATGTTTGTCTTCTGAGTCGACTTAGATCTGGACATTTGCGATCCCCTTGGCATCTATTTAAAATAAATATTGTGGACAACCCACTCTGCGTATGTAGGTACTATCGATCATCTATTTTTTGAATGCCCTCAATTCACTATGGCTCAATCTATCTTAATGCAAAACCTAATCTCATTAGATATCCATTTGCCGACAAATATAGCTCTACTCGTTTCTTTTAAAAACGCCAAAGTGTACAGTTGTCTACTTCAGTACATTAAACACAATAATATAGTTCTGTAATATTCTACGTTTATCTTAGTCACTCATCCTAAAACTCAATAACTATTAACTCATCCCGACCGAGGCTCCTCCCTGTGTTGTGACAGAGTCGCCGGAGCTCCGACTCGAGTACTCATCCTATGTTTTTCCTTTCCATGTTACTAATGTAATCACTGGCGCTCGCACATGTACGTATTTGTATATGTGGCAGTAACCAGTGATTTTTATTTCTCTAGTGTATATGTAAAGGCGGTTTTTGGCAACAATGTACGAAAGTGTGAAGCAAACGTACGAGCCAAGATAAGTGAGAGCTCACTCACAACGGAGCTGTCACTCCAGAAATTATTAATAAAGACTTATAAAGAATTCAAAATAAAAATAAAAAACACTATATATTAACAAGTTAAAAACAAACAAATTAATAGAAATAGATAATACACACAACATAACTAACATACGCTCTGCAGCCATCCATATAGAGACGGTGTAGAGCACCAAGTAGGGAAAAAAATATAAATTGCAAATATTATAATAATAAAAAAAGAGCAGACAGAAAATGTTTCAAAGTATATTTAAGGTTATTTTGCCAAAAATAAAACAAAACAACGTTTTCTTATTTTAAATTACGTTTCTAACACTATCATTATGGCAATATTTATAACAAAATATTTCATATGGTAAAGAAAAAACGGTTGTAGACAAGTTATTAAATCAAATAATTCAAATAATTTATAAAATAAAATAATGATTATTGGTTTGAATTTAGCTATTTTATAATTTTTGCTGAGAACTGGTCTTCAACCAATATTACTAGCACTCTGCAAACTATTCCTACTATGGGTACTAGACAGATTAAATTTTTAATTATTTTTTTTAATAATTACTAAGCTGAAAAGCTGTTGGTTTAAACAATTTTTTTGCGTCAGTTTGTTTGATTTAAAAATTTAAAAAAAATTGTTTATAGGATAAACGTTTTAAAGGTTTAAAGCGGTTAACTTATAGACTATGCAAGGGTAAACTTTTTATATAATTTGCAGTTGAATGAACTTTTTTTACATTTTTAGCTGTTACTGTAAGTCACGATATACTTAAACATTAGTTTATTACCATACTTAAATATGACACTGCTGCAAATATTATACAAATTAGAACAAAAAACAAGCAACAATAATGTACCGTGTACAACATTATATAAAAAAACCTTTAGACGCTATTTAAGGTTGCTGCAGTTGTTTTGTTTAATATTTATACTTGTGTTACATACCAAAACCGCGGTTATACAAAGTGTTTTTTAACTAAAGGCAAAAAATAAAACTTTAAGTACATTTTTTAATTTTAAACAAAAAATCTAAATAACTTTTTGTCTATCTCGCTTTGTTTTCGAATTAATTAAAAAAATACACATTATTTAGAAAACTTCTTATTTAACAAAAACGACATTACTATAACAAGTGTGCGTTGATGCAACTTCTTGATACTTGTCAAAATCTTTGTATGGAAAACCTTAAATAAGAAAATGCTTCACTCATATCATTATCAAAAAGACATATAAAACAATTGGCAGAGCCAATAAACAACAACAACATTGAGCAGCTACAAGAGATAATTGCAAATGCTGCATTTCACATTCAAACCAACGTTGTCAAACATGCATCAACGGTCATGGTGGCTATTTTAAGAATTTATTAAAGTAATATTGTTTTGTTTGTTGTTACCATTGTTACAAATGTTTTTTTTATTTAAATTTTGCAAAATAAAAAGTTTTATAAATAATGTGTATTTTTTATTATCTCAAAAACAAAACAAGATAGACAAAAAGGTTATTTAGATTTTTTATTTGAAATTAAAAAAAAATGCATCTAAACATTTTTTTTTAATTATTTAGTTTAGTCTAAAGTAATCTTATTATTTTGATTCATTTTAATTATTAATTTAATAGAGAACTGGCGCACCAATTTAACATATTGATAGACATTAAATACACAAAACTTCAATAAAAATGGCGCACTCCACACAATGAAATAATACACATCAAAATATAACATCATAATTTAAATGTAAGTAATAATATATGTATAACAAAGGTGTAGAAAATACAAAATATTAGTTTTGTCCAACAGTAAAGTAAATTTATTTTTGAAAATATTGAAAACTTTTATCTGTTATCCTTTTATTCGTTAAAAATTTGATAACCTTTACGTCTGTTAATCTCTATACATACTCTAAATACAGTGTTAATAATGTTAATTGCGTAACAAGCGTGTAATAGTTTATCATCAATTCACTATTGCTTCAACGTATCCGCCTTCTTTTACAATACAGATTTCCGTTCTAGATCAAAATACCTTCAATACATTTTTAATTTCATTCGGAGTTATACCCTGAATTGTTTTCGAAATAATTGTTTCCAAATGTTCTTTATTTGTGAATGGCCTGTGTTGATGTACCTTTTCTTTTAAGAAACCCCATAAAAAAAATCTAATGGGGTTAAATCTGGCAACCAAAATCTGGTCAAAAAATATCGGAATATCTATGAATTAACCTTCCATTAAAAATATTTTCAATGTATTGCCTTACTTTTATTGTACTATGACATGTTGCGCTGTCTTGCTGGTACCATAACTGTTGCCGTTTATGTCTAGGAAGATTACGAAGCAAATCATGCAACTGATTTTGTAAACAAATTAGATATTGTAGAGAAGTCAGAGATTGTCGAAAGAAAGGGCCAATTCTTTTATCCTTGTAAATGGCGCACCAAACGTTAATTTTAATATAATATTAATTGCGAGTTTTTATTGTAAAGTGAGGATTGGAGTCAATCCATCATCAAAAATTTTGCAAAAACACTGTTCTATTAGACGTAAATGCAGCTTTGTCAGAAAAAAAATATTTTCCTAGCAAAAAAAATTATAGTCTTCTAGCTTTTCTTGCATAAGAAAACTAAATTCTAATCGTTTGTCGTAGTCTTCAACTTTTAAAGTACAAATATATTGTGGTTTATATGGATAAAACTTTTCATTTTAAAAAAGTTAATATTGTATTTTTAACAATTTTATCTGGAAACAAAAATGCTTTTTTTTAGAAAAACAATTTAGGGTTTTCCACTGCAAAAAACATTACATTTAACTTTATCTCCGCACTTGCAACAGATTTCGACGTTTGTAAATTTATTATTAACATCTTCACATGATTTGATTTTTTTCGTAATTTTCATTACTGAAGTGTATATTTTTCTATGGATGTCTGTTGTTAAATATTTCAGCTGCTTCACAATAAGTTTTATAATTTTTACCAACGGTTAACACAATTTTTACTTTTTCTTCCACACTAAATGTTAACACATTTTATTTGACGTTCACTGTCAAACAATTTTTTTTCATTTCTTTTAATTTACTGTTGAATCAAATTCATTATTTATTTTTTGAGTAACCGCGCATAAGACTGAAAAAAATTAATATCTGATGATTGCATTTTAGGTTTAAGACCATGTAGAACTTATAAAAAATAACTGTTTTTCATAAGATTAATGTTAAAAAAGTTTTCCATGTGGTGCGAACTTAAGCAGACACACTGTATAAATAATGTCTACTAAAAATAAATATGTTTTACTAAAAAATTATCGTTTCCGAACTAACTTTCTGAAAAAATAAACAGTTGTAAATAAAATAATAAGATAAAAAACACACAATTAAAATGAAAATATGTACATAAAACACAAAAACAATCAACCAGGCAACATAAATCAACAACGCATTTCAAGAAATAAAAAATAAAAACTTGAGAATTAGCATAATACAAGATCTGAAAGCAAACTATCATATCAACAAATATTATGTATACTACTTAGGCAAATCAATCAACAAACATTAAAACAAAGTATAAAATTATAGGATGCAGATTAGTAGCACAGTTTGTCACAATTTTGTAGTTAAGTATAATTTTTTTTTATTGACAAAATTTCTTCCCAAATATTTATTATTCATACATCACAATAAAAATATTCTACAATCACATTCGTAAAACAAACAAAAAATACAAAAAAATAACAATAAAATCTCTCTGAAAAAAAGCAGTTTAAAAGAATACTTTTTTGAGTTTCTTTGCTGGCCGTAACATAGACTAAGAAATAACCTTGTTAAAAGTTTCTAACTTGCCTGAGACAAGTCAAGTTTATTTGTAAGTTAACTTTTGACATTATTTACATAACTTACTTGTGTGTTTGCTGTGCCCTGGGAATCAAAAAGCAAAAAAAAAAACGTTGGTATAGTATACCTACCTATAGATAGAGTGTTTTTACGACATGGGCTTAAACAATCTCAACAACTTATTTCATTACTAATCGCCTTGAAGAGGCAATTATGTTTGTATTATATACCATAAATAGCTTAAAACACTAGAGGTGTGTTCAATATACTACTTTGGGTTCCAGATATACAGGGTGTTCGGAAAATACGTGTACAACGTTTGACGACAGACTCCTGACGTCAAAATAGGTCGATCTAAGCCGACTTAGTTATATCCAAAATTGTCTCGTTTAGCCGGTAGAGGGCGTCAAAAATTTGTAAATATTAAAAAGAAATTACCTGTAACAATAATTTTTTAAGTGATCTTGTTGCTATGGCGTTTAATAATTTGACAATTATTGACAAATTGTCACCAGTCTATGAAATTTACTCAAGTATACGATCAACATTCTTGAATTACAAGTTCATTTTACCATTAAAAATGGAAAATTATACAAACTCTCAGAAAGTTGACATGCTCCTGGTATACGGGTTTTGTCAAGAAAATGGGCGTCAGAGTGTTAGGGTTTACATGGAGAGGTTTCCTAACCGTCGAATACCAAACCACCAAACATTTGCCAATATTGAGCGTCATCTTCGGGAAACGGGCAGTTTTGAGAAAAAGTTTGAAGGCAGGGGTCGTATGCAAACAACTCGAACTGTGGAAACAGAAGAGATGATTCTGGAAAGAGTTGAAAATGAACCAAGTACCAGTACCCGTCTCTTAGAACGTGAGTTAAATGTTTCTAAAACGATTGTCAATGAGGTTTTAAGAGAACAGTTGTTACATCCTTACCACATACAAAAAGTCCAGGAACTTTTACCGACTGATCCCCCCATGTGGCTTACATTTTGTCAATTTATTAGAAACAAAAGAATCCTTGTTCCAAATTTTTGTAGAAAAACTATGTTTACTGACGAGGCATGCTTTACAAGATCTGGGGTAACCAATCTGCACAACGAACATATTTATTCCGATGAAAATCCACATGCCATTAAAGTTGCACATCATCAGCATCAATTTAAAATTAATATTTGGGCAAGTATTATTGATCACTACCTTATTGGTTCCATTGTTATTCCAGACAGGTTAGATGGAAATATTTATTTAAATTTTTTGCAAGACACATTACCAATTCTTCTGGAGAATTTGCCCCTTTTACTTCGGAGGGAAATGTGGTATATGCATGATGGTGCCCCGCCCCATTTTTCCGTTGCCGTTTGGTAATACTTACATCA
This sequence comes from Tachinus rufipes, assembly GCA_963932245.1. Lineage (NCBI taxonomy): Eukaryota > Metazoa > Arthropoda > Insecta > Coleoptera > Staphylinidae > Tachinus > Tachinus rufipes. Next base: position 43,926,979 of record OZ010747.1, on the reverse strand, counting down.
TCAATATCCCAACCGATGAATTGGAAGAGGCAATGATGCACCAGTAAAATGGCCACCACGTTCTCCTGAGTTAAATATGTGTGACTTCTTTTTGTGGGGCGCTATTAAAACAGAAGTTTACAAGACTCCGGTAAACACACGCGATGATTTATTGCAGCGGATTTTAAATGCAGGCAACCATTTTAATAATCCCAAGACATTAGATAGGGTCCAATATCATTTTTTAAAGAGTGTTAATAAGTGTATTCAGCAAGATGGCGGTCATTTTACACATTTGTTTAAGTAATGTTTTTGTTTTACTTAGTTTCTTACAATAGATACTTTCAACTTTGTTATACTTTTGTTTTTTTTGACGCCCTTTACCGGCTAAACGAGACAATTTTGGATATATCTAAGTCGGCTTAGATCGACCTATTTTGACGTCAGGAGTCTGTCGTCAAACGTTGTACACGTATTTTCCGGACACCCTGTATAATACAAACATAATTGGGTGGTTATTAAATAATCCGTTGAGATAATTTAAGCCCATGTTTGTAAAGACGCTATATCTATGGGCATACTATAGTTAAAAGACTAATATTTATGTTTAATAGAGTGTAAACTCCTTCTTACTATTTTGGCTCAGTTTTAATCAATATATTTTTTATATTTAACCTCTGAGTGAAAAAATTCTTCTGTGGTGCCTATTATATTGTGCTACAGTTTGGAATCCGTTTGTATTCTTTGTGTTTGCAGGAGTCTTTCATGTAATATCCAATATGAGCCTCCGTTGTGAGTAAAAAGATTAACCAATAATGTTGACGGAGTTTATTATAGTAGATTCTAAACTACCAATAAAACAATCACACCTGTTAACGAATGGAAAAGTCAAAGAAGTTAGTAAAAGCTTAAGTAGAAAGTGTAAGATGTAAAAGAAAATTATTTTCAACATTATTAATAGTACATTAAATTAAAAAAAAAAGTTTAGAAATGGTACTTTAAAGAAGGAAAATAGTTGCTATGTTATAAAAATTTACAAAATCAAACTTGGCAAGAAAACGCCTGAATATAATTGAATAAAATTTTTACACGTTATAGATAAAAATCTAATCTGTGTAATAATTTTTTTTTTAAACAGATGCAATAAATCGTTTTTCCGCAATTAATTTTTAAAAATTGGCGTTTTTATTTAGTTTTTCTTTATTTTTTCACTCGTTATATATAACTCCAATTCTTTTACCCAAAAAATAAAGACATAAAATATTGTATGTAATTTAACATATAAAAGTAGTGATGACTAAGATCTTAATGTTTGGATATTGAGTTGGTTGGCGTTTTGCCTTATAAGAACCAATTTTAACTTAAAAACGGCGCTGTACGTTTCAATATGTTTCTGGAAAAAAATCACCAATAGATTTGATAACATTTAATATTTTTCCATAACAATATTACTAGCGACTCCCCAACAGGACGCAGCAACTAAACCCGGCAGTTCTCTAGCGTTAAAGGTAAAATGCAAGCAGTAAACGCAGGAATGATGGCGTTCCCAGGCGTTGTCGGTTATAGACGGTTAAGCTGTAAAAATGATGATATAGTCAAATATACAACATCTAGGTTTTTGACACTATATTCTGAAAAATAATTTAAAAAACTTTAAGTGGCATTTACTTTTGCCCGGTTTATTGATATATTTTAAATCTAATTAAGTGTTTTTTATGGCATCGTTAGACAAACTGCAATTAAATGTTCAAACGTTGCAATTATATAGAAAATGCAGTCAAAACAAACATGACACAGATCCATGCACCAGTTCGCCGTTATGCGTGAATTGTAAGAGTAAGCATTTCGTTTATTTTTGAGATTGTCTTTATATATAAAAAAACAAAATAGCTTATAGCAAATTAAGAGATCAATTCTAAAACTGACTACAATTCAAACTTAACAACAAGTAGTAACTCAAAAACACCACTCAAAATGGTGGCTATTTTTTTAAGTTTTAATATGTGATATTTAAAAATTACTTAATATGTCACAACAACATAAAAATAACTTTGAATTTTAACGAGTGAAACTACACTCGCTGAAACTATCATAATAAAAACTAGATTTTAGCAGTTTGTAAACGTTGATCTTAAATCTTAGGAAATACTGAGTTTGGAAGTTTATTCTATGTGTCGATACATCCTACATCTTTGTACTGTCAGTAAATATTTGTTAGAATTTCTAACAAGCCTTGTACTACAAGGTTTTTGTTTAAACAATTTCTATGAAAATATCTATAGAAAGTGCAAAAATCTGCAACATTTTGCCGATGTTGTGAAGTATCTTAGTCATTAGTCAACTAAACCAAAACCATTCAGTGTTGGTTTGTATTAAGCCAAAACCAAGTCAAAGCCTCAACAAGTTAACACTTTTTTAAATGAAAACATACAAGACAATATTTTAAGCTAGGCTACCGCCAACAAAATGCAGGCTCTTAGCAATTTTGTGTTCATATTGACATGTTGTCAAGTTGATAAAAGTAGAGAATACTTTTGCGCCATCTATTTTGCCAGACAAAATAATAAACAAAATAATGAACAACAAAAAATTAATAAACTAAAAGTAATTATTATGTTTAGTGTGGATTTAATCATTACACAATAGAACTGAAAACAGATATAATAATGCTTACATTTTTTTTAGCTAAAAATTTATTTATTTGTGTTTTCTAACAGAAAACTAATTTAAAAGTTGAAAGTTTTGTTTTGTTAACCATTGTGGTTATACTATGTATTATAAAGATTGGCTTTACCAATTTAAAATACGTTTTTCAGAAAAAAAACTTTGTATCAATACCCCTTTAGAAATAGTGTGCGAGGTCTTAACTTTGGTTATCTTAAAAAAGATAACAACACCTACATTTTTGTATCCGGTAGAATATGTTTAACTATTGATTTTCTAATTTGTTCTGTGGCTACGGCAGCATCATAGAATTCAAAAGTTTCATATTATTTTTATAAATAAATAAAAGTTGCAAAATGAACCGAGTTACTTGGGAGCAAAAGTTTTTAATGTTTTTTTCAGCAGCGGTTGTCATGAATGAGATATTTTCAGACGGACAGGCTGGCTTTAGAAAGGGAAGAGGTACCATGGATAACTTATATATTTTACACCATATTGTGGAAAAAGAAATAGCAGAGAAAGGAGGAAAAGAATATGCGTTATTCCTGGATCTAAAGGCGGCATTTGATAGTGTGGATAGAGAGAAACTGAGGAAGTGTATGAGAGAGAAACAAATTAGCGAGCACCTGGTAAGAAGAATAGAAGAAGTGTATGAAAAGACAGCAAGCAGAGTGTGAGTGAACTGGAAAATAAGTGAAAGATTTTGGGCAACAAAAGGAGTAAGACGGGGAAGTCCATTGAGTCTCACTTTGTTTGCAACCTACATAGCAGATGTAGAAAAAAAAAGAAGTTAGGTCAAGCAGAAGGGGTAGTAGTCGGTAGAAAAAAAGTGTGGTTGCTAGCATATGCAGACGATATGGTAATTATAGCAAAAGAAGCAAAAGAAATGAAAGAAATGAATAAAAGTTTAAAAAATTATTTTAGAAAAAAAAGTTTCGAAGTCAATGTAAATAAAACAAAAATTATATTGTTCAGAAAGGGGAGTAGGAGAAAAAAAGTAGAAAATTGAAAATGGAATGGACAAGGTATTACGGAAGTAAAATCTTGTAAATATTTGGGATATCTTTTTTGCACAAACACTACTGAGAGCGAATACATTAAAAAGATGGCACAAAAAGCAAATAAAGTAGTGAGACAAGTTTGGGGAATAAGTGAAAGAAAATTTAAATGTATGAGAATAAAAAGACTTATGTTTGATAGATTAGTTAGGAGTATGATATTGTATAGGTCAGAAATAAGGGGATGGAAAGAACAAGAAAAATTAGAAGCATGTAAAATATTGGAGATAGGTGCAAGGTTTAAATAGAGAAACTCCAGCATATATTGTGCTGAAAGAAGTCAAAAAAGATCATTTAAGAGTAGAAGCAAGAAAAAGAACAATGAAGTATAAAGAAAGAATAAGACAGAGATACGAATGCAAAATCTTACAAAAATGCATGAAAGAGAAAATGATAGCAAGAAATAAAAAGCTAGGGGAGATCAGGAAAAATTATTACAATAGAAATAGGTATGCAAGCCAAAAAATTAAAAGAATGAGAGAATCTAGGAGACAAACATGGTACAAAATTATAAAAAGAGATAATAAATATAATAATAATAATAATAATAATAATAATAATATTTTATTCATCCAGTTGATCATGTTTAATATAGGATAAGTTACAGTAGTTACAGTTAAAATACATATCACAGATATACACAAATAATATAGTAATACAATAACACAGTTAAACAATTTCAAATGATGTAACACTAATATAGCACACACAAATATTACAAATAATAAGTTCTAAAATAAAATACAAATCAAGACTATTACTATTTTACAACAAAATTTGTGTCTGATAAAAGTTCGTAGATAGAAATATACAAAGGCAAGAAAGGAGAATGCGAGTGAAAAAGTCTAGGTACAACGCAAATTATGAACGTATTATAGAAAGTGAATTGCCAAAGTACTTAGAGAGCGATAGATATAGTATAGATGACAAAAAGATGATTGCAAGATTCAGATGTGGTAATGAAGAACAAAAAAAAAACAAAATTTTGGATAGAAGAGGATTTGAAAATGTGCAGAATGTGCGGAGAGACTAAGGAAACTATAGAACATATGTTGAAAGAGTGTAACAAAATGATAGAAAAATAGATAGGAAAAAATGAGATATTAAAAAGGGACAAAAGAAGGGTAGAATGAAAGTGGGCAATTAAAAAACAAAGAAAAGAAACAGACAAACAGAGAAGAAATTATGTTTAATTGTGTTAATTTTAAAAGTATTAAGTTTTATTATTTTGGGAAGTTGTAAATGTATTTGTAAAAGTAATTTTCATGGCCAAAAGGCAAAAAATAAAAGTATTATTATTAATAAATAGTGTGATAGGCGGTTTAATGTGCAACAATCGACAATCTGTTCTTTATTGCTAAAATAAGAAAACAATAATTTAATGCTATTTGAGTAAAAAATATAACAATAATTCCAGAGCAGTATATAATACGCATTTGAAAGCTTTACTTAATAAGTAAAACAGACTTATTTTGTGTATTTATTATTTTTAAATCTATTATTATTTCAACTACAACTATTGTTTGTTATAGCTATCAAAAACCTTTTTAATTTAATTTAATTATTTAACGTCGGTCGATTTTTGATGCCAAGTCTAATCACCGACGCGAGAGGTTAAGACTACTACATCTGCAAATTTTGCCGCAAATTCAAGAATTCCAACTTAAATTATTGGGACCTACTAAATTTTCTCTTCTTATCCGAAAGAAGGCGTACTCATCACAACACATTTTTTTTTTAACCAGAAAAACTGACCCTCCAGATTCCCTTATTCCCAGCTTAAGGCTTGAACCCAAGACTCCTGGTATAGCAGTCGAGTACGCTAACTACTACACCATCCGGGCGGTTAGCTATCAAAAACCTAAGTCAATTTGTCAAGCATTTAGTAAGCAGTCATTGAAGCGTTAACTTCAAAAATTATCAATTACCAAATTTATATTATAAACAAGCTAATAGCAATATTTTTTTTTTCAGCAAAATGTTGCTTATTTATTTTTGTTAAACTTGTGCAGCTCCATCTACAATACGTTTTGTAGACTTTCTTTACCACACAATGGTTTGTTTATTACAGGCGCATTTTGCACGAGCCCTATTACTAGTGTTTTGTGCAAGGCAGCTAAATTATCTCTTTGACTAAAAACAAAACGCTTACGTGCAACGTTTTTTGTTGTGCATAATAGTAATTGACAATTTATATAATATTATAGAATACAGTCACAAAAACTACTTATTGACAATAAACTCAAAGGTTTATTTCTCAGTTTGTGATATTTGTAATATTTTGTTAAGTCCATTCCAAGCGCTACTTTAATTTGTAGTATTATAAGAAAAGAGCAGTTTTGACAGCATTGCTAGTTCTACAAATAATTTGATAATTAATTTATTTTTTACCAATACATTTAGAATGGATTAAACTATATTTTGTCAAAATTATGTTAAAAAATAATATTTGCAAATAAAATATGCTCAAATGTTTTTTATTTTTTGCTATTTTTCACCATACGTACTTTGACTAGAAAACTATATTAATCAAATAAATTACATCATTACAGAAAATAAGTTACAGATAAACATCAATAAATACATACTCAAAAGCCAACCTAAAATTAGATCATGTGTCACTAGTTTTAAAGTAAAATTGAAAAAACTTAAAAACAAAGCACTGATAGATACTACTTTAGACGTCTAGCCAAACAACAATATAAGTACAGAAACAGAAATAAATACATAAGTAGCAGAGTAAAAAAAAGATCTATTAAAATCTGACACTAACAAAAAAACTGATAACAAAATAACTTTTCCACTTCATAGAAGAAAAAAAAATTATTTATTTATTTATTTATTATATACAGAAAATAGCAAAGTTTAACCAAACGTTGTCTTTTTATTTAACCATATTTAATATGTTTTACTAAAATATTTGTTCATCAAAAAGTGAAGAAAACAACGGAAATATAATCATTAGCAAAAAAAAATATTTAAAAACCCTGAAAAAATACATCAAAATATTAACATTTGCCTAAAACGCACTTAAATAGACTTTAAACAAACAGAACAGAAATAGAATTCTTAAAACTTTATGACAAAGTCAGCGTAAAATTTGTCGTTGTTGTGCAAAAACTAATTAAAAAAAATTGTCATGTGACATATCGCAAAATCAAGACATGTTTAAGCATTAGTATGACCAGCATACATAATATTTTGCACAAACATTTGGGTGTTCAAAAGCTGTGTGCACGTTAAACTCCACATTTGTTGACAGATGCTAAAAAAAAATGCTTGTGTCGATTGGTGCCGTAAATTGATTACAAAATTTAACTGTAATGCATACAAAGCCGTATACAGCATCGTCACAGGTGACGAGTTGTAGATTTATGCATATAAGCTAAAAAGAAAAGGCCAATCGGCAGTTTGGATGTTTCTTCACAAAAGCCGGGCATGTAGCAACTGTAGCTCTTAAAAATTAAAAGACGGTTAATATAGCGTGGTCTACAACTATTTGTTTAACTGAAGTTTTTGGTAAATTGAGAAACAACAACCCAAAACAACAAAACATTTTGCATCACGACAATGCAAGCTCACACATATCACATAAAACAAACAAGTATTTGGACACACAAAAGATTGAATTGATGGGTCATTCGCCTTACAGCCCCAACCTGGCACTTTTTTTTTGTTCTCAGTAATTAAAGACAAACTGCAAAGACAACAATTTTCATTGCCCGAAAAACCGGTTGAGGCTTTCAAAACGCATGTTTTAGAGCTATCATTTTCTGACTGAACAAAGTGCTTTGAAGGGTGGTTCAATTGCATGCAAAAGTGTATACAATTTAAAGGCAATTATTTTAAAAAACAATAAAAATATTTTTGATAAAATTCATTTATATGTTCTTCTTATTTCCAATATATAAATATATCATTTGTTTGCAACAAAAATAAAAAAATATTTTGACAAGTAGAATCAACTGACTATGACAAAGAGTACTTAAATCGCGTTAACAACCCATTGCTTAAGTAGCTACACAAGCATTAATCATATACAAGATATTACTACAAAAAATTGTCATTAAAGTATATAAAAAAAAATATCTACTAGAACATCTTTATTAAAAATGTTACTTTCAAGTTTAATAATGGACAATTTACTTAATTAACCAAACCATTAGTTTTAATAAAAATAACATTATTTTTAAACTAGATTTCCTAAGAAATTAAAGTCACCGACTATATTATTGACAACATAAACAACCTCTTAAACGTCAAAAGACTAATTAATAATAAAATCATAAGTTTTTTTAATCTAAACTGATAAAAAATGTTAAATTTGTCATGTCTAATTATTAACAATGTCATAAATTACAATGTAAATGTTGCGTCTTCCTAACGTATATTTATAAAGCAAAGCTATTGCCAAATATTTTTTTTCTTTTTTAAATGTTTCTGAAAAATCAAACGTATGTATTTTGTACTAAGGAATGCTTCATAAAAAATAGTATTGTTGCAAATTTGTTGTCAGTTTCTAACAAAAATATAAGTTGAATAAATGTTTTCTGTTGATGTTAAGACTCCAACTATATATCACGCCAATGTCAAAACATTGCCAACACGCCAATGTTGCTCAATGCAAAAAAAAATACAAATCTGTCACAAATATTTAAAAATATTATATTAAACAAGAATAACATAACAACAATAGACTAAATAACCGTAAAGTAAACAATTGTCAAACTTTTGCAAACATGTTTTTATGTCCAAAGTTACCATCAAAAAATATATAAGATTGTATTTTAGTATATACAACTTTTATATTTTGTGACGCCTCGAGCCGCTTTGAAACTAAATCTGCCACTCTACATCTAGTTTTTCTCATTTGCGCTTTGTTAACCTAGGATTTTCATATTTACCGTAAATTTTATATAGTAAATATTGCTTTTATTGCGTGTTATTATGTGCTATATATATTAATTTACAAATCATCACAAAAATTTGTTTTAAAAATCATTTTCAATATTCCTGTGTAGTATTTATCAGGTATGTAGAAAATAATTTATTTGCGCCAAATATGTAATAAATGAAAGAAACCAACTTATATTTATTGTTTCATCTGAAATAATATTTGAGGAGCTACAATGATATTCATGCTTATATTACGAATCAACATTAGCTAAGTTCACTACAGTTTATATAAATTCAGAAAATAGATATTTTATGCAAACTATACAGCAGAAAAGTATGGCAATAATACCTGAAATGCTTAAAAAAGAATTAAAAATTTATTATTAAATTACTAAAGACCGAATTATAATCAAATGCATATTTGCATATGCATTTGCATATTTTGACCGTATTTAGGCTTTGTTGCATATTTTATCCATATTTAGTTTTTATGCATATTTCACCGATTTTTAGAAAATAATAATAAAAAAATGTCATTTTTTAAGTTACTATATTATGCATATTAACATAAAAATATCCCAGAAATTAAACACTATTCAATTACAATCATTTTAAATAGAAATCAAATAAAATGTTTTTTTTTAATTTAATAGGTTATAATTAAAATATCTTAGAGATTAAAAAATAAAAAAAAATACATGTTGTCTTATAAAAAACTAAAGTTGGTTGATATTGCAAGTTTACTAAAAATTAAAACATACCTGTACCTGCTTTTATGGTACTCAAAAAACCATTAAAATAGAGTTATTTAGCCGTACGGTTTTTGTCTAACACCCTGTATATATGAAGTTTTATATTTTGACACATTTCACCTATTTAACTTTATTAAAAAAATAAAAAAATAGTTTGTTGTATATTTTGTTTTTTTGACAAAATGATTAAACTATATTTGTTTATATTATGTTGCATATAGTTGCTTATTTTGGCATATTTTTGCTATTTTTATGAGTATTTTGGGCTTTTTTATTGCATATTTGCATGCATATTTTAGCCTTTTTAAGTTGCGTATAATCCGGTGTGTCATTTTTTTTAACTTATTCACTTCATTTAAAATAATTTAAAAAAATGAGATACTAGAGTTAGAGTAGGAAATGATTTAAAACAATGTATCATAAATTTAGTAGACACAAATTTTTTTTGGTTGGGCATACAAAAATTGTTAATAGTAAATCAGAAAAAACAAATTAATACTTATATTTGACAGCATTAATTAACAAAGCACGAGTGCTTCTGGAAAGAACTCAATAACTAACAAGCTCCCACAAACAATTAACACAAAAACCTAATAAAACATAGCAAAACAAGATTAATTAACTTTCAGAAAGTATGAAAAATTAAACCATTAGACTGAATATACATTTACATAACTTCAGCTACACGTGTAATAATAAATTTTAAAGTAAGTAAAACTTTTCTAGTAAAATGTAAATGTATAATTAATATGATGTAAAAAGTTGGCACAGCCAGTGCCGAGGTGCTAGTGCATATGCACATTTGCATGATTCGTTAATGTAATCTGATACTAATGAATATGCATTGTTTCATGCTAAGAAAGTGTCTACTTCCCCACTAATAAATAACCGAAACCCCGCACAGACTAACTGCAACATCCTCGGAGAACAGTCTTGTACAGTGGCTCTCGTAATTACGTTTGTTTTATGTGTCCTGATTGCAGTAATGGCGTGTAATTGTCCCGACAATCATCCGGAAATGCAAATAATAATAAACTGTAGCGTTTAATTAAAATGCAAATCGCCGCTTCGCACAATGGCGCAATATTCCGGGCGAAGTGCGGAGAGAGACCAGATGTAAATGCGGGGAGTAGTGGTGCTATGATAAACATGGCAATAAGCACTGTGTAAGTAGTTGCAGATTGCTCGGCGCTCCTCTGCTAATTACCCCGCTAAGCTCTACCTCGGCTACGTTTATGAAATTACAAATTGTCACATTAGAGTACCCCGCCGCTCATAAACGCCAAAGACTTTTGTAACGACTGCAATACAATAACTAAATCGAAATTTTCAACATGAATAATCTAATCCTTGTTATTTCTAGTTAGTTCATATGCGTATTTTTTGTCACTGTTAATTAACACAAGTTTGTAAGTTTCTAGACGTTTCTAAGATAATGGAATTCAAGTTGAAATGTACATATTTTGAATGTATAACTTCAACTACATGAAACAATTAAAAATTGAATATTGTGTAGTTTTAAACGTATAGTAATAAAATATAATAGAATTTATAGATATTTTATATTTATTTTGATGAAGAACTATTATAAAATCTAATTCAATGTTTTTTTAAGGTTATTATACTTTTTTACATAAGGCCTAAAAGCCTAAGTTGTACAAAACTATTGTTAAAATAATTGATGAAACATATAAATGTACTTTTGTACATGCTACCGAGGCAACATAGTAGGAAGCTTAACATGTACTTCTTCAGGTCCGAGACATATGTACAGCCAGACACGAATAGTGTGGCCTCTATAATAGGCAACTTAGTATTCACAAAAATTATGTTAAATTTGGTAATGCCTTTGCCCATTTTAGCTATTTTCATTTGCGTTTACATTTTAAACATTCCATGGGCGACGTTATTCTGAGATTGAAAGATGCTAAAACGGACAATGGCATAAGTTTAACCACATTCAACATAATTTTTGTGTATACTTAGTTGCCTATTTTAGAGGAGACTCTATTCGTGTCTGGCTGTAAGTTACATTTTGAGTATTTTGAAAAGATAAATTAAACTTGAAGTACTCTCGCTAAAAGCATTTCACTTACTGACCTTTATTATTTACGCGTGTATATGTATATTCTCTAGCACATTACAAATAAAATAATTATTGTTTACAAAATGCATGTTTTGTATTTATTTCCCTTATTGTGCAATTGCTGCCCTAGATAATTTTTTCACAAAAATGTACAAGTAAATCTGTTTGAATTCTCTTCAAAATAACATTATTAGATATAAATTAAAAGTTTTTAATATTTTATTTAAGCATAAAACATAGTAAACATGAAAAAAATCTAGTATTTTTTTTATTGTTTATTGTTATTACTGCTCACATTTGTTGGTTGTACAAATAGTTTTATCTAAACCAGATTGTTTACTTAATCCAATTTTAGATAAAACAGTTTAAATCTTTGTTTCAGTTCTAGAACTACAAAATAGTTATTACACTATTTTATTATCAAAATTTAAGACATTTAATACGTTTTTTATTTAAATTATAATGTTTGTTAAGAGCGCAGTATAATATATATGCTTATAACCAAACAAATGAGCATTATTTTGCATGCATTATGCATAAGAAACTTTTAGAATATATTTAAAATCTAAAATAGTTAATATGAATAAAGATTCTTGTCCATGTTTAGAAACGCAAAGCGGAGTGAAGTTATAGATCTACTAACACTAACAAACTACAAAACAAGTAAGCAAAAAAGAACCTGTGTCAGATAAACATTTGCCGCCTGGCTACTTATAAAACCAATTCAAAATTGAATTTAAAGAAACGCCCTTACAGAAATTCAGAAAGTTTTAAAAAACTAACTAGTAGTTGTATAACAAAATACTAGTTAGTCAAATAAATCAGAAACTGTTCAAAAGCAGCAAAAACAATCACAAGTTAGATATAATGACAGACAAGTTTGTTATCTTTATAAAAACAGATTTTAAAAGAGCAGTTCTTTTAAAATCTGTTTTTATAGCTATATCAAATGCATACCAATTAGGAAAATGCTGGTTTATACATCAGTTAGTCAACATGTGCATGAAGACTATTCACTGCAAATAATTTGCTTTTAGAGCTTTTGTAAATATTAAAGAAGTATTTAACAACACTACTTTTGTTTCTATTGCTACAGCAATGCAAAACTGAAAGATACTTCCTATTGTTTTTGCTTAATTCCATGCTGAAGAATCAAACTATAATAATCTCATTATAGATACACTCACGGTAATGTAGTAATGTTTTATTATAAACGGGGTACTGCAGTTATTAAATAACATGGGTTTCTTTGCCTTGCCCTACGTTGATGATCATACCACTTTGTTGAGCAGAAAGTTTGGAATAACTGTATTTGATGCAGAATGCACTAAACACCAAAGAAAAAGGTTGCAAGAAAGACGTACTACCAATCAACATAAGCAAAACGACAATTGTTTCTTTTGTAAAATAAAAAATCATTAAAGATTTAAAAAATTTAGAAACAAAAATATTTAAGACTAACTTTTGATACCTAACTAACCCTTTATAGTCATGTCAATAATGTGATTACAAATCTCATCTTTGCTTTTTGCAATCAAATCAATAGTTAGAAAAACTACCATCTAAAAGAAGCAGTTGACTATAAACTGTAGTAATGTTTAGGTTTGTTAATAACAAAACAATGAAAACAATTCTAAAAACTAATTTAATTAATAAAAATATTTACATCTTCTATTAAAATTAAACTTTATAAAATAAAATAATAAATCATTCATTTATCTTATTAATTCTTCTTTATTTGACAACTGGCAACGCTGATTGCTATACCTTGTTACTAACTTCATACTCAGTTACCCTATTATACATACCTACCCAATTCCTTTTACTACTTGACTCCTTGACTTGTCCCTTTATGTCCATGTTAATTGTTTTGTTGTTCCTTGGTACACTAGCCTATAATTTCAATCACAATTAATTACTCATGTTTATTTTATTTTAAATGGTTAATTTTTGTATTGGCTAATAATAACATGCATTAATTATAGCTATTAACTAATATTTTACTTACCTAATATTGCAGATTCACTTGCACATGTTGCACTTAATTACTGTCACTACTGTCATTTTTATTTACAATATTTATATCACATGATTCACATCTTCTCTCTACTCTTTTAGTGCGTTCGTTTAAGGAAAGTGGAGTTGGAGTAGAATAGACTGGAGTGGAGTGGTGTGGGTTATTAAGTTATTTCTTATAACTAAAAATTTTAAACACTTGAGTATATTACACTGGTAATTTTATATTGTCATCTATAAAACCATAATGAAAGTGAATCTTAAAGAAACTCAAAATTTTAATTGTTTGAAGACTTTTTATTACATTAATTTTTAAACATATAATCAACATGCATTTATAATCGAATTAGGTTTTTTACATTACAATTTGTTCATCAATGCTTACAAAAATATATGTTAGTTTCACGATTAAGTAAATGTAATAAAATTCAAATACGGCGGTCAATCTGTCTCACACACTCTACCGAGGTTGTGCATGAGGAGTGAACACCGTCATCTCCACTCCATCATATCCAAACGCCTAAGAACCTGCTCTTTTTGTTCTGTTTGACATTACCGAACGCGTAAATAGCAATTAGAATTAAAGGAGCACGTGGAGTAGAATAAACAAACGCACCATTTAGTGTTTTATTTTTACCAGGTTGTTACAGCTCTTTTCAGCTTACTTAAGCGTTGACTGAGTAACAATGTTGCCACGTCTCATATTACCTTAGTATTATGTTACGCGTAATTTTAAATTATTCTGTTTATTTTTATTTCTTTTAGATTAATAATAATTGATATTAGTTTAACTAATTGCTGCTTTATGTCCTTGTTCTAATACGTGCCTTGTACAGTTCTTAATTTCCTTATTTTGTTGTGATCTTTTTTGTATTTTTTTTTTTCACTTGACACAGCAACCTGCGCAATAAAAAATATTTTTCTTCAGAAGGTCTTGAAGTTATTCTATGTATTTTGTATTAGTAATTTAGTTATGAGTAAATGCCTTTTAATTTAGTTATATTTTTGTATAGAAACTTTTTTGATTTTCTTCAATATTATTATAATTTTGGGAAGAAACGCTTATTGTTTTTCATTTTTATATTTAATTTCATCCCTCCCTGTGAACCTTTTTCTTGCAGCCTGTGTTTATTGTTTTTTCACGGATTGCCCAAAGTTCAATAGAAAAAAATTTAGTTATTAAAGCAATTGGAGCCTAGAAGGTATTATTTGTAACTCGAATTACTGGTGAGTCTATTTATTTTTATTCAGCGCTATTTCTTTTCTTTTTTTTAATTTGTTACATGCTAATTTTGCGTAACCCTTCTGTTTCCACTGAGTAGGCTTAGCTAGTTCTTGCATAACACCAGCAAGGGCGTAGTAAACGGACTGCATAACCACAAACAACACCGTACGTTTGATCTTGATACTAAAATACAGAAAGTAGTTTAAGACAAACTAGATTTCTAATAAAAAAACCAGTTTTATATAAGACCGGTGTTGTTAACAATGACAGTTTTATAAATAAAACTTTATTTTATGGACAATAATGCTAATATCTAAATAAACCAAACTTATAAATCAGGATAAATTCAAAGTCAACTATAGATCATTTTTAATAGTCCTTTGTGGACACTTGTGTTTTGTCACTCTAGTAAATAAAACTTAAAGGTCAAGATTCTAATAATCAAAACAGCAAAAAAAAGTGTAATAACATTATATTGTTTGTGGAAAAACAGTACAAAGTTTTGACATATTACAATTTTATGATTTTTACAATTGTTTATTTTATTTAGCATATTATAATTGTTATAGTTTTTTAATCTTTAGCTGCACCTGTGGGATCATTTACGATCCTAGCTTTTAAAAAACAATATTTTTTATTGAAAATCATAAAATATTATATAAAAGGTGATCCATTTAGAAGTACTTTTTTAAAAAACTAAAAAGAAACCTAAAATATTATTTTTATCGGGTAATCTTTATGATCATACAACAGAACTAGTTTGTAGATTAATTTTTAATTTTTTTTTTCAAATGTTGGCTATAACTACGGCTAGCATAATCCATTCAGAAATTCCAGTTTTCAATGACGCGATCAAGCATTTTGAGAGGTATTTTCTTCCCCAATCGTAGTCGGCTTATTCATGTAGACATTGGATTATACGTAGTAACAAAAGTCTAGAGGTGCTATATTACATGATCTAGGCAGCCAATTTACCGGTCCGAGGCGTTAAATTAACTGTTTACCAAATCGTTCTCGCAATAAAGCTATGGTTTCAAGGGCTATGTGGCAATTAGACGCGTTTTGTTAGAACAAAATCTCGTCTAGAATACTGGTTTTAATTTTAAGCAGCAAATAGTCTGTTATCATTGTGCGATAACGGGCGCCATTCACAGTTACGTTCCAGACGGCCTTATTTTTAAAGAAACGTTGAACCAGCTCATAAACTACACTAAACCGTTGTTTTGTTTGAATTTAATAGCAGCTCTTGTTTTCTTTTGTCTATTGACGTAGTCATTAAGCCAGAAATGGCCCTCATTGCTGAGCAAAATTTTTGTCAAAAACAATAGGTCTTTTTAAAGCTTTTCAAGAGCCCAAACTCTGAAACGATGACAATTCGGAAGGTCGGCCGGCTTCAATTTTTGCATGGGTTAAATTTTGTATGCTTATAAATCAATATGCTTACGTAAAATATGCCAAACTGTTTCATACGACAAGCTAAACTGTTGAGAGTGGCGCCAAATCGATTTATCATGGCCATTGCGTACGCTCTCGGCCACCGCCGCTATATTTTTTTCACTAGGTGCTGCATCTGATCTATTTGGTCAAGTATTATTTAAAAATAAATATTGAGTTTCAAATTGTTTAATTGTAAGTTTATTTGGCCAATTATGTAAACTATAAGTTGCTCTAAGCGTACAAAACATTTTTCTCATAGAGCGTTAAATTTCGTAATGCATCTGAATAATTTGTAGACCTTGTGCTGGGCTAATTCTTTTTATGATTAAATGTCAAACATTATTAAACAAAAATACCATAACAGTTTGGCTCAACTTCTAAATGAATCACCTATTATACAGGGTGTAGACTAATTAACGGACAAGTAACTTTGTAGACCGTGCCAAAAAAAAAAACGAAAATCTTAATTCCAAAATGCTGAAAAACTCTTCGTTTGGCCTCACAAGGTCCTCAAAGTTTCAATTTTGTCAATACAAATATTGTTTTAATTGCGTATTTTATGTACTAAGTTGCTTTCTTTTTTAGTATAATAAAAGATACAAAGTTTATTAAAAATTAATAATAAAAAAATATTGAATAATGTGCAAATTACTTTTCAAGAATAAATCAAATTTAAATTAAAAATACCCTTGACAACATAGCAAATTTTTTAATAAAATAATAAATTCAAATTATAACATAAGCTATGCATTTAATGTCAGTAGATATTTCTATTTTATTATGACTTTTACTTTGAATAAATATGCAAATTACGCCGGTGATGCTTGAGAATGTCATGAATTCGATACCGTATAGTGTTAAGAATAAAACGGTGGATAATATGAACAGTTGTAGTTTATAATAAATAAAAACATTTAATGTGTGTATTAAGTTGCCTACATTATAGGTTTGAATATAGAAATAAAAATTTTGCTACGTTGCCAAGCGAAACAAAACTTTGAGGATCTCGTGAGGCCAAAAAAGAGTTTCTCAGCATTTTGGAATTAAGATTTTTGTTTTTTTCTTGCACGGTCTACAAAGTTACCTAGCGTTTGTCCGCCAATTAATCTACACCCTGTATAGCATACAAAGTTTGACTAGTCTACTATTGTAAACTTGCAACTAATTTACACAGCAGACAATGGTTGTAACATTGTATCGCTAGTTTTTTATCAAAATAAATATAGTTTTTGAGAATTTTTATACTTATGTAGTTACTCAAAATATAGTATATAATTGGATAAATTATGCATTTTGAAATCTTAATAATAAAAATTTAAAAAAATATATATTGTTTTTTTTTACTAAAATGAGCATTTTTAGCGTTTTTGTAACTTTATAGCATAATATTAAATTTATAATCTAAATATCCTATTTCCAAATTACATTATTAAAAACATGTGGAAAGGATATAACCAATAAAGTCAAAATAATCTAAATATTTAATTAAATTATACGACTTAAGTGTTGAAATAAATTTCAAGACGAATGGTAATGACATAATCCCTACCGACCATTTAATCCGATGTCGTAAAGACACTATATCTATGGGCATACTATACTAAAGCAAATACAAATTTTATAGTATGCCCATAGATATAGAGACTTTATAGCCTTAAATTATCTCAGCGGATTACTTCATTACTAATTGCTTTGAGAAGACAATTATGTTTGTATTTTATACCCTAAATAGAACATAACACTTTTTTGTTTAAGGCTGAAAATATTATATAAATATACAATATTTTTACTCTTGAAAATTACTTCAGGTTCCAGGTATATAATACAATCATAATTGGTTGCTAATGAAATAATCCTTTGAGATAAATTAAGCTCATGTCGTAAAGACACTATATCTATTGGCATACTATACTTAAATATTATATATTAACCCAGCTAAACCATTATGGTTACTTATTAAAACAGTATTTTTAAATACAATACAAAATTTGTTGTTTTGTCTTGGTGCGAGTCTTAAAGTTTTAGATTTTTACTTTTGCAGTTCATGTTTTTTTTGTGTTTTCAGTCATCATTTTTCCAGAGTTAAGAATTAAGAAGTTTAAGCGTAAAGCATAGTAAATATAAATTTTAAAAAAAGCATTGCATGTAAAACATGGTTAATGCAATGTTAAAGTAGTTTTTGCTTCAGTTTTAAAAATATACTTATCGATGTTGCTGTGTGAGTAATGCGCAAAGTGATATCTCGTTCTGTTAAAACTGTATACAAAACATGGTCTGTGTTAAATGGCTTTTATATGATAATATATAATCAATTACCAGATTAACAGATTATGACAAAAATAACAGCAATAAGATAACAAAAATTAAATAACTATTTTTAGGTTATTTTGCTGTATAACTACTGTATATATATCATATACTTTACAATTTTTTGCTAAAAATGCAAATAATAGCTTCTGTAGTAGTTACCACGTTTTAAAATATAAAAAACAAAAACAAAATGCAGGTACAGCGTAAAACTTAATTGATAAAATTTGCCAGAAAAAAAGTCGAAGGCGCAAAAAAAAGCAACTAACTTAACAAAGCAAAAAAGCAAAAAGATACAAAAAAATATCAAGACTAGATTGCAAATGCAAATAAAAATGTTTTGATATTATATCCTTAAACTAGATCAAGTATCTTTAAAAAGATTTGTAAAATAAAATATGACTTCTAAAATGTATTTTTAAAAATTTTTTAGTGGTATATTTATAGATTACTACAAAATTATAACTGTGGAAGAGTGAAAAATATAGCCGGCAATATGGCAAAAACATTTATTATACCAGCTACAAACAAAAGAAGCCGCCATAAAAATTATAAAAAAAGTAAAAAACAATTGAACGCAGTTTGAGGATTTATTAAAAAAATGTAAAACTATTAAAGTCATTATTTAAGAAATGACAATTCAAACTGTATGTGTATGACAATGGAATACATTATAATGCTTATGATTCTAAATGC
Organism: Tachinus rufipes; assembly: GCA_963932245.1. Lineage (NCBI taxonomy): Eukaryota > Metazoa > Arthropoda > Insecta > Coleoptera > Staphylinidae > Tachinus > Tachinus rufipes. The sequence goes on along the minus strand of OZ010747.1, from coordinate 43,907,863 downwards.
ATAGTAAACAATAAACGCTTTTTGTCTGACAATAAATTTTAAAACATTTAATAAGAAAATAACATCACATTTAATTCTTTTAAGACAAATTAATATAGTGTATGCGAGTTTACTAATATTTCTATCAGAGAGCCCAAAGCTAATAACAATGTAGTTAAACTAAAACAATTAGATATTAAATTAGAGATAAATCACTGTTGATCAAAAGCTAGAGAAGAAGCAAAAAATAAAGCAAAAAAATAATCTAGTAGTTTATTATAACATTTGATCTACAACAAACTTTGCCAACTACAAAACTTTCTACAAAACCAACATGTATAAAAGAATATTTTGTAATAATATCAGTGTTTATTGTCTTCATATTATCATTTCAACAACTCAACAACTACTTGCAACTACATTTAGCATTAGAAACGCAATAAAAATAATAGTAAACGCCAAAACTATGTTGATGTTATATGCTGCAAGCACATACACTGGCAAGCAAAAAATAAAGGTCACTTTAAAATTATGACTTAGTTTTGGATTTTTTTGGTTTTAACTTTATGTTAACAAATTGTAAGCAATTGTACTGTATTTTGCACAATAAATTCAATGTTGAATGTTGTTTGTCAGACAAAATTTGAAATTTTGTTCTTAGGATTAATATGGAACAAATTAAAAAAACGTATTACTAATAACAAGTATTGCACTTATGACTGCTTGATGTCGACAAGGAATATTTTGAATTAAATTAAAGATTTTGGTCGATATTATTCCATTTCTGCAATAGCAACTGTCTTAGCTTTTTAGCAGTTTTTAGAGCAAGCGTATGCTTTTGGATACGTTGTCTTAACTTATCCCATGTTCTATGGGATTTATGTTTGGGGGAGCTCGCCAATCAAACCTCAAATTTCCACTTTATCTATATAATCTTGCCTATAGTAGTTATAAAAAGCACAACATAATCTTTGAAAACCTCCAAAATGTACCTGTAAGCTGTCAGAAAAATCTCTATAAAAACCAATTCTGTGCGTGCTTTGATAGAAATTTCTGCCCAAACCATAACCGACCTAATGGAAATCGCTAATCAATACAAACTGAAGCGTATCTTTCTCCGCGACTTCTTCAACTTTTTCGACGTCCGTCTGATCCATTAAAGCAAAAACGCGACTATAAAAACAGTACTCTGCTGTAGTCTTCATTATTCTATGTCTTTATTTTTGGCAAAAGCCAATCTTGCAACACAATGTCGGCATTGTAAAGGTGGACCTGTGGCCACCTTTCTACAAGGCAATCCAAAAGCCCAAAGCCTTCTCCTAACAATCCATTTACTAACATTTACATTTCTAACTTCATGGAATTGATTTTGTAGATAAACTGCAAAAGCTGTTCTACTCCGCAAACATGTGGACTCCAAAAAACAGTCATCTCTGTTTGTGGTGACATTTTTTTGCCCGGATCCTGATCTTCTAGTTATCAGATCAGTATTCATGTAACGCTGATACACTTTTTGTGCAACACAAAAGCTTTTACTAACAATCCTTGCAGTTTCACGTTTTCCTTGCACATCTTTAATCGACGCTATAGTTTTTGCTACAACAATAAGGGTATAATATAGTATAGGTATTATAACCTGTTAAAAATCAACACTAAGTAAAAAAACCAAACAAAATGTAGGTTTTCAATTAGAGCAAAATAGATGTTGTTTCATAAAAGTTTGTAACACTGATAATAACTGACAGATAAATAAAATTTGTCAAAATAAATATAATTAAACGCCTACTTTGGTTTACAATGCAAACATAAAAGTCAAACAGCAAACCAAAAAATTCCAAAAATAAATCATAATTTCAAAATGACTTTTTGTTTTTGCATGCCAGTGTATATAGTGGTAAATATAAAGAAAGAAAAACTAACTTTAATTAAAGTCCCTTTTAAGGAAGATTTGCCGATCAAATCTAGGAATTGGAAATTGTATTGGCTTGTCTACTGTGTACTATATACCATACGTTCTCTAACAATTTAAAACAAAAAAAAAAACATGATTTCTTGTTAATTTATGTTTTTTGCATTTTAAAAATGTATTTCTAAATTATAAGAAAATTTTATTTTGTATTTATTTTTTGTTTTATATTTTGTAAGCTTTACGTAAAAAAACATGTTTTTAAATTTTTTAACTGTGGAAAGTGCATACTGTCTAATATTAAACATTGTTAACAATTTCAAAACATATAATTAAAGAGAAAAAAAAAATCATAAAACCAATCTAAGCGTTTCCAGTGTTAATAGAACGCACATGTGTTGTAATAAAATTAATAACAATAAAATACAATGGAAAAAAATTAGTACAATTTCTAATAGAAACTAGTCAACAAATAATATATTTAATAATTGTTTTGAGAATTTTATTTTGATGCTTTGTACTTTTCTAATAGTCTCTTAGGTTTTGTTATGACTATTAAGTCTTATGTGATATTGTTTTATTTATGTATATTTAATGATTTTTTTTTGTTGATGTTTCTGTGCAGTTATTTTTTTTAATATTTTGTGTTTTTTTAGTTTTCAAAGAATCTTTTTGTCACTTTGCATTTCTATAATATTCTTGTAGGTTTTGTAATTGTTTTTAGTTTTTTGGCAAGACTGATTGATTAAATAATATAATCAATAATTTACTTTTTTTGTTGTTTAACTTGAAAGTAATATGTTTTTCTTTTTTTCTTTATCCTTCTTTAATGTTCTCTTTTTCTTTTTGTTTTGTTAAATAAATTTATATAAACAACTTAAGAACAAACAAAAATAGAACAAAATTAAAATAAACATTTCTGTACGTAATTTAGATGCAGCAGCAGAATATTGGCTTAATAATAAGATTGAAATATCCGGTGCTACAAGTACGTTTTAGTCTTTCAATAAAAGAAATAGTTAGATTTAAATTGCTTCCTCAAACAGTATTATGCTTAAGCAGTAAAAATGTGTGTTATAGTTACCTTATTAACTTTTAAAAGTTTGTAAAATAAAGTGAACGTCATAAACTCCCGGTATAATTAAAAAATCATGCACTTAAAAAAAAAACTAAATTTTAATATAACTTTTTTTAACTTCAACACACTTATTAAATTGCTCAATTAGTAAGTCTATTTTCTATAAAAATATTCTAAAAATTTGTTATCAAAATGCTTCAAAACAGCAGTTTTTACTTCTTCATTGTCAAGAAATTGTCTACCTTAATTTTTATTTTTTAATTTTAAAACAAGATAAAGTTGCTAGAAGCCAAGTCTGAACTAAAAGAAAAATGACTTTTTGTAAACTGCAGTATTTTATGACAAGCTAAGCAACCTCAGTAGTGTGCAGAGGAACCGCAACCTGACTCTTTTTAATAATTTTTTCTAACGTTTTGCCTAAATATTTTTTTTTAATCTGTATAATAGGGTAGCATAATAAACGCCATTCACCAAAGTATTTTTTTATAATCAATCATCTAGATGATTTCAGAATCCCAATAGATTGTAGCCTTGATTTTTTTGGTTGGCGGAGATTTTGTAACTTTTTTAGTGGTAGTTCACTTGCACATTGCCATTCCATTAATTTCTTTTTAGACAGAAAATTATGATAGACCATAGTTTTATCCCCTGTAACAAAAGATAAACGTCTCCTTGTCTCCTTTCACAGAGCTTTAAAAAAATTGAGCACAATCAACTTGATGATGTTTTTGAACAGCAAACAGAAGTTTTAGAACTTATCTTGCACTCACTTTATTCATACCCAAATGGTCATAGCGCATTTGAAAAATAGATGTATCTGACAGTCCTAACATTGATGACAATTCCCTTGCTTTTAGTCGGCGATCACTTTAGAACAGTTTTTTAATAAAAGCAATCGACTCTGTAATTATTTCAACTGCTCAAACAAAACATTACCATTTAAAGCTGTTTAACAGCCCTCACTTGCTTCGCTCATTTTTGCTGATAAAAGCGGGCTGCTAAAACCAATTTTTGGCCTTTGAACACATATACTATACATGTTGAACTTCATACAATATTTTATGCTTTTGTTCTTTAGATTAAAGATTTGCAGTTATGTTTAACAAATAAAAAATTAACAAAGAACTAAATAAAAACTAAAACGTTTTTTTTTATTAATTGCAGAAAAACAACTTATTGCATTATTTTTTTTAGTTTGAGAGCAGGATTTTCTTCTACAATGTGTGAACATTTTATTCAATTATATTTAAGAGTTTCCTTGTTGAGTTTGATTCTGTATACTCTTATAATAGCGCAACTATTCTTCCCACTTAAAAAAGTTCTGAATACACATAGTTTAATTTTGGTTTTAAATTTTTACTTATTTTGATTAATCTGATCATGAATTGTTTTTGTTGCCAAAAAATAGTTTAAAAACAGCTGTACAATTTTCCATTTTTTTCCATTTTATCTTACATTAACAAATTTGAGCAAAACTATAATATTTATTATTTTAGAAAAATAACTTATAGCACAATAAAAAGTCTTTAAAATGTAGGGTGTGATAAAATAATATGCTTTTAAAGTTTAACCAAATAATTTAAATTTAATTTTAGAACTTAATAAACAAAGATTTTGAATTTTTATATATTTTATGACACTGAAAATATTTCATTCTTTATTCGTTGCAGAGAAATTAAATTGTGTTCAAAGTTTTATGACACTCAAAAAACCGCCCCTTAACAAAAATAAAAAAAAAATAATAACTAACATAATATAATACATAAGTCTTCATAATCAAATTTACAATGTTATATAATAGACATGATTGTTTTAAATACTTGCTATCAAAACACATAAATACAATAAATTATAAGTTTGTATTTATTAAAAAACTTACCTTTCTACAGATATTACCTGCAAAGACTTTCCGATCTAGATAATAGATGGCGCCGTTAAATTTTCATTGGTGCTTACAGGGATTTCTTATTCCGCGGTCCTTACAGTCCGCCGTGCATAATGCTGCATAATTCATTGATATTTTTCTCTAGAGCGGCGGTTGCTGCTGCGATAAATCAAAGGTTAAAATAAATAATGGATGTCGGTCGGTCGGCCGCCTTCCCACGTCCCTGTCGTCGACTTCTTGTTTTCCGCGGCGGCGGCAAATATAAGGTTGCAGCGGAATCAAAACATAAATCAAACATTAAATTTTAAAATATACAGAGCACAATTCACAATTTAATGTTTAACTATGTATAATAAATATAAAAATTATTTTATATTTATACTTAGTTAATAATTATAAATGATAGATAATATCAAAACAGTCTTAATTAATTATACTTTTAAATAAATGTTAAATAACAAATTTGTTTCTAGTATTATTGTAAACCAAATTATTTATTGCTAATTTATTATAAAGTAGTTAAATTACTAAGTGTAATTATTGGATTAGATTACATAACAAAAAATGCATACACAAACAACATTATAATCAAAAATATAGTTTATTGTTTCTACTCAGCAAAACTTATGTTATCTACTTTAATGTAATCTGGCAGAACTTTCCCTTTTTTCATCAAACTCTTTTTTGCTATTGTGGGCAACCCTAAAGGTTGTGATGTGCGAGCAAGATAGTTTAGAGTGGCACGTTGGCCCCATACTTTTTCATTACATTATCTATATATGGCCGGGAGTAAATCAGCGTTATCAGAAGCGAGAAGCGAGCGACCTCTCTAAACGAGGAATAACAGCCGCGACGTGACGCGAGCCCTAATGCAATTTTTAGTGCCGCCGCCCATACCCGTCAGCCCGTAACTCATCTTTCAATTCTTTTCGTTTGTTCAAACACATATTTGAAATATTTCTCTACCCTTGTTTCACGGGAGAGCATATAAAATTTAATATTAATGTTCGCGTTGTGGAAACAGGAAAGAATTGTCGTTTTCATTTATTTTATATCTCTACTTTATCATGTAGTTATAATTAGTTACAACAATCATATTATGTTATGTTTTTAGTTAAATATAATAATTTTTGGTAATATCGAGAGATTTGGACCCAAATGGACCTCACAACCTAATTTTTTTATTATTATATAGTTATTATATATTTTCTTTATATTTTTTTTAGTTTCATGTATTTTTTCTAGTTTATATTACAAATAAGCAACTAAAAAAAATACTTTTATTAATTTTTAGGTTTTTTTATTGTTGTTATTAATCAGTTAAGACACTAAAGTGATTGTAAATAACTTGTTTTTAAGCTTGTATTATGGATCGGAAAGCAATGCATTGCGACCTCAGAGCAGAAAAATTATTTGCAGCGATTCTAAGGTGATAAAATTATTTGCAAAAAAAAAAACACCAAAAACATACAAACATATATTTTTTTTTATTTTTTCAAAAAGAAAAAAAAAATTGTTTTTTTGATTTTGCTTGATTCAATGTTTTTTTCAATTTAATGTAAGCACAACGGACAAAAAAACATTTAGAGTTTCTATGTCTGCTTTGTATGTGCGGCCAAACATCAGCGTGCTGTAAACAATACTTTCCTATCCTTGATACTTAATGTACTATTGTTTTTATTAGTTAAACAAATATTAATGCATAAATAAATATTATTGGGCAATTCCACGTCAAGTGAGCAGTCCATTTCACGCGACCCTCTCCGATTTAGCTCAAATTTTGTAAACTTATTTGAGTACCCAAAATATGACTTCATACCAAATTTCAGACCTCTAGGTTATATAAATTTCCTCGTAGAACTAATTCAATTTTACGGCAATTTTTAAAGTTCAACTTTAATTTTTTTTAAATTTCAATTATCTTAATTGCATTTTAATCTGGAAAAATTTTGAAATAGTCATAATTGATAGAAAATTTTTCAAGGAATCGAATGCAGGGGTCAGATTTTTGTTATCTTGCGCACGCGCAGAAAATGCAATAAACCAGTTTTTTTTTCAAAAATTTATATCTCAAAAGTTGCCACCGATTAAAACTCCAAATTTTGGCCAAAAACAGCCAAATGTATGTACTTTAAAATGCTTGAATAAAAATGTTTCACACTAGTGGTAGTTTTTGCTCTAGAGTCTCTTGAACGCACAAAACCATTTTTCAATCAAAATTTTAGCACATATTGATTAATATACAGGGTGTTAATGAATAAGGGTAACAAACTTTTGGGGTGGGTAAGGGGGTTCATTTGAGACACTTTTTAATCATAAACTTATAGGCAAACATGTTCACCCTAGAAGCTGCACGTCAAAATTTTTTTGTTTTTTTTTTATACAATATTCGAAATATCCCTCTTAAAAGTCTATATTAAAAAAAAAAACAATAGAGTATAAAAATTATAGACAATTAAACTGTCCATCTTTTTTGAACAGCATATTTGGATCTATCTCTAACCGTACTTATGTCATAAATTAAAGAATGGTTTTTTTAATTTTTTTTTGTTATTTTTGTTAAAAATTATGTTTAATTGTCAAAAATTAAAAAAAAATTAAATTCAAAATTAAAGGCCATTCAATTGCGCATTTTTCACCTAATAACATGTTTTAATGTAGCTCCTACCGATTGTGTGCTATTGAAGAAAAACTTCAAAGGGAACATTTTATAACCTTACTTAAAAAAACATTAATAAAATGTTACAAATTTGACAAAATAAAAAAAATATGTACAATACGTAATTTTAAAAGTTTTTTAAATAAAAAAAAATTATAGGCTTAAGCCTTAATAAATTCTAATAAATTTAGTTTACGAGTTTAATTTTATGTTCAAAATTTAAAATATAATAAAAATATTATAATTTAAAAAATATATATACAGAGTATATTGATGTAAAGTTTTATGTGGAACCTAATTAGCAAGTACTCATTTGCTTTTTTGAAGACCCAGGGTATGCATCTGACTCAGATCTGGAAGCTAATGATACTTATTAAGTATATTAATTTTAAAAATTCAATGGTAGTGCAACACGTGTTCTTTAAGGTCTGAAATTTTTCATGGCATACTTTTTTGTATAAAGATCACTTTCTGAGGGTACACACAAAGAATTTCCACAAAAAACTTTAAAAACCAGTCTAATATCAAAAATTTTGAATAATAAATGGTTTTGTGCGTTCAAGAGGCTCTAAAGCAAAAACTACCACTAGTGTGAAAAATTTTTATTGAAGCATCTTAAAGTACATACTTTTAGCTGCCTTTGCCCAAAATTTGGAGTCTTAATCGGTGGCAACTTTTGAAAAATAATTTTTTGAAAAAAAACTGTTTTTTGCGTTTTCTGTGCGTACGGGACAAGATAACAAAAATCTGCATTCGATTCCTTGGAAAATTTTCCATCGGTTATGACTATTCTAAAATTTTTCCAGGCTGAAATGCAATTAAGATAAATAAAGTTAAAAATTGATCTTAAAAATTGCCGTAAAATTCAATTGGCTCTACGAGGCAAACTATGTGATCTAGAGGTCTGAAATTTGGCATGAAGTCATATTTTGGGTACTCAAATAAGTGTATGAAATTTGAGCTAAATCGGAGAAGGTCGCGTGAAATGGACTGCTCACTTGACGTGGAATTGCCCTATTACGACTACAAAAAATATATTTTACCCATAAAAGCCAAATTGACACACAAATTATTGTGAAATTTGTTTAGACCCCTGTCGGTATTCATCGTTATTTTTCTACAACAGTATTACAAAGATTAATACCTCAAGGTTAACATAACAATTTAATTATCAACAAGTTGCATGTAGCCTTAGTCTATTAGTTACTACCAGGGAAAACATTCCAAACGGCCATCAGCCATAATAATATACAAGCCAGAACTGAATTGTCTTAAACCGTCTTGTCATATGGTGCAGCTTTATCTTAAAAAAAAAACTTTATATAGAATAAAAATTAAAAATCTAAATTAAATATACATGGCAAGCAAAAAATAAAGATCACTTTAAAACTATGACTTAGTTTTAAGTTTTTTTATTTTAACTTTATGTTAGCAAATTGTAACCAATTGTACAAAATTTTGCACACTAAATTGAAAAATTTAATGTTGAATTGTAAAGCATATTTATTGTTTTTATTGCGTATTTTGGAAGTATCACAAATTTACAGCTCAGAAAAATTTTGACTTTTTCCTCTAATATGGAACAAAAAATATTAAAAAATCTTATTACTAATAACGATTGTTACTCCCTCTTGCATTTATATCTCATATTAGTTGATGTTATTCCATTCCTGCAACAGCAACTGTCTTAACTTCTGAGCAGTTCTTGGAGCAGGTGTATGCTTTCGGATACATCGTCTCAACTCATTCCAGACATGTTCTATGGGATTCATGTCCGGGCTGAGAGCAGTCCAATCAAACCGCAAAATTCCCACTTTATCCAGATAATCTCTGACAACTCTGGCAACGTGAGGTCTATTAGCATTATCTTGCATGAAAATGCCGCGCTAGTTCATAAATGTCCTAAAAGGCATAATATAATCTACGAGAATCTCTATTATGTATCTGTGAGCTGTCAGAAAGTCTTTCTCTATAAAGTCTAACTCTGTGCGTGCTTTGGTAGAATTTCCTGCCTAAACCATAACCGACCCACCACCAAGTGGATGTTGATCATCAATACAAACTAAAACGTATCTTTCTTCGCGTCTTCTCCACACTTTCTGACGTCCTCTTAATTCATTGAGACAAAAGAGCAACTCATCTGACAACAGTACCTTGCTTCAGTCCTCATTATTTCATGCTCGGCGATTTTGGGCAATAGCCAATCTTTCAACACAATGTCGGCGTTGTAAAAGTGGACTTGTAACTTTCTTTCTACAAAACAATCCAGCAGCCCAAAATTCTTTCTTAACGGTTCATTTACTAACATTTACATATCTAACTTTATGAATATGATTTGGTAGATAAACTGCAAAAGCTGATCTATTCTGCAAACTTGTGGACACCAAAAAACGGCCATCTCTATTCGTGGTAACTCTATTTTGCCTGGATCTTAATCGTTTGATTATCAGGCCATTATTCAAGTAACGTTGATACACCTTTTGTACAGCGCAAAGGCTTTTACTAACAATCCTTGCAGTTATACGTTTTTCTTGCTCATCTTTAATCAACGCTATAATTTTTGCTACAACAATTGGGCCTAAAGCATTATGACCTGTTAAGTACAGTACACCGTGTGATTAACAAGTTTTGCAAAGAAAAATCAACATTAAGTAAAAAATTTACAACAAATGTAGGATTTCAATTAGAGCAAAAAAGATGCTGTTTCTGTAACACGGGGATAATAACTGACAAATATTTAACATTTTAAAAAATAAATTACTAAAATTTTAAAAATAAGTAAGATAAGTATTTAAAATTAAAATTTAAAAAATATAAAACGCTAAAAAAGAACTATGATATAGTCCAAAACAAAATTTGCACAATTTTAATAAATTGTAATAAATAAAAAAAAAATTTATAAAAAAAAACAATTATTTTTTTTTATATATGTTATGTTTCCGTTTTATCTTAAAAAAAACATGCTATAAAAAATATAAACTTACTAGTAAAGTTTTGTCTTGACTTTGAGTTTACTGCAACAACAAAATTTACAAAGCTGAATATAAAAAAACTAAAATATTTTAAATAGCAATTCTAGTTTGCTACAGTTTTAGTAAAAAGCCAGATCCTGTAACTTTAGACTTTTATCTTATTGCACAATATAAAAGTCACTAAGATAACGTTTATCAATCATTTATCCCTACATAAAGCAAGGCCACCTATGTCACATGATTCAATGAGAAAAAACCAAACCCTTTTTATCCTTAACCTTCTTTTCCTTTTGTCAGTTTAATCTGACAAGGGCTTCAAAATCAGCACGAATCAAGCAACTATCAGAGTGGTTCCGGTAGTGCAGGGACTAATTATTTGGAAGTTGGTACAACTGATCAGGTTGTGCCAACTAATACGGCTATTCGGTCCCTGTTTGATAACAAATTAGACCTCCTAGTATCTTTCTTATTGAACGTAAATGAGTTGATAAGTAATCTTTTACCGCCTCTTATTGCTGCATTAAGTAGGCACAGTCTCTTGCAAAAACGTTAGGAAAACCTCCCCACATACATTCAAATTATTAATTGTTGTTTTGTATCGGCACTTTTACAATTTTATTGTCATTTGTGTACTTGCATTGTTCATGTATTTTAAGGTTCTGACAACAACAAAATTTTAATTTTTAATGTCATTTGTGATAATACCTTTAAGTTTTATTTATTTTATGGTTCTGACATTAGAGTACTTTACAACTCTGATATTATCTGTGATACTAGTTTTAAGAATTTAGTTTTTACTTTATTTAAGTCTAAACACAAAAGTCTCTATACAACTTTCTATGGCTGTCCGTCTATTAAGTGTTACTTATTTCTTAATTTATTTTATTTATTAATTGTTTAAAAAACGCAGCTATTGTGTGCTGAAAATGATTTTGGTAAAACACATGCCTTTTTGCGTGTGTCTTTAGAAACGCTAAAAAAAATTTCTATCTTTATTGCTTTACATGCACAAGAATCGACGTATTTTTCTGAGGCAACTTTCCTCCTAAATGACAAAACGGTTGCTAAAAATCTACAACTTAATATAGAAAAACGGCGGCTACCCGGAAAGTTAAAAAAGTCATTATTTTGCCGCCGCTAAAGCCGGGAAAAGATCCTAACAACGTCAACAGCTACAAAGCAATTTTGCTTAGCTGCTATCTCACTAAAATCCTAGAGCAAAATCAACAACCGTCTAGTGTGGATGTTGAAAAATTGCGATCTCTTAGCGAAATACCGGGCATGTTTCAGACAATATCACAGTACTATTGATCATTTAATCTACTTTTAAATTATATTCAACGCGTTTTCTTAGCAAGATGTCATAGTGGTGTTTTTGACCCAAAAAAGACGTATGACATAACTTGACGTTACAGAATTTTGCAGAAACTGCACACATAAAACTCAAGAGACGTATGTTTCTTTTTCTTAATTTTTTCATTGTTATCGCAAAATTTATAGTAAGTTTGAGAACCTTTAATTTAAAAACATTATGTTTAGAGAACGGTGTTCTTTAACAGTCAACAATTAGCGTCACTTTTTTTGCAATTTTGCGGCTTTGGTGGTTACACTTGTTAATAAATACCTGTACGTTAACAATTTATTAGTTTACATAGCTGGAGAAACCTTACTTGCCATAACACATCAACTCCAGATCACTATAGACAAAGTGGACAGAGATGCAAAAACAAAAGGTTTTGGTTTTCTACAACAAAAACCTTGTGCGTGCATTTTTACCGCCTGCGCAGTATACTTGTTTGCCAACAAATTTCTATTCCCAGTCTACAACGCAAGAATTAGATACGTTTCCGGAGCATTTCGGACAAATTTTGAACCAAATCTTTGCTACAAGTTGAGTGTAGCTCAGCCAGTTTGTCGTCGCTTTTTACTCACTTATGCCACGGCAATGCAAGCAATAAAGAGTCACAACAACCAACTTTTTTTTATGTTTAAGAAAACTTAGCAACGCAAATATAAACTTATGCAGGAAATAAAAACTTAATTGTATCAACAAAAAAATAGTCTCAAGTGTAAGGCCAAAAAACTAGACTAAGTTCAAAAGCTAACATGTGTGCTGATAACTAAGTAAGTACTACTATCATTACCGCCACTTTACCTGATGGTAATGGCGGAAGCTAGACAAGCAGTATACAGGCTGAAGATGTATGAACACAATGTAAACCCTGAAACCCACAGACCTAAAATAACATATGTATTGCATGAAGAAAAAACTCTAATAATGAGGTTGGACTTTATGAAAAGACACTGAATTAAGAAAAAATTTGATGTAACAATACCACATCTAAACAAAATATATATATATATATATATATATATATATATAAATTAGGTACCTGAGAACAGTTAAAAGAACTATTTGGAATACATATAAGTGCAAAGACTAAATGGGTGCCGGTGCTGGAATCTACAAAGACAAACACCAAAGAAAGCAAATTTTGCTACTTATAGGTAAACATGCCTCAATTTTTCAAGCAGAGATGGCTGCCATTAAGTGTTGCGACAGGGACATGATCGTGAAGGGACTAAAATCGGACAAACTAATAACTATCATGTCAAACAGTCAAGCGGCATTTCAGACCCTGCAATTGTCAGTAATAAAATCTTGTTATGACCTGCATATACAGTCTGGAAGCAGTGGCCACAACCTGCAAAGTTTGTCTGGTATGGATACCAGACGACCAGGAGACAAAAGAAAACTTTATGGCAAATCAGCTTGCCAAACATAAAGCAAAAGGGACCAAAGCTTGTTTTTGGAATTTCATACAAAACCGGTAAAAAAATAATCCGCAACAAACTTAAGGCGCAACCTGTGAAAAGGCTTTATGAAATTGACACATTCAAGAATATTCCTAACAGATCCATTGATATGATATTAAAACAGTGGTAACACAAATGAGTTGCATAAGACTGCAATGACTCATAGAAGTGATAACCGGTCACTGTGGACTCATCAACCACTTGCATAAGATGAAACTAAGAAAACACCTTTTATGGCGCGGACGTATGGAAGAAAAGAAAACTTCAATACACTTACTGATTTAATGCAAAACTTCCAAACAGCAACGCACAACAATCTTTGGCAAACACAACCCAACTGCAGATATGTTAAAAACAACCCATTAGCTAAGATACTAAACTTTATTTGAAAAAACAAAGCTGCTAAATGAGTTAAACCTCAGAGATGTACAACAGGCTCAATAGAACTGCAATAAACCACCTCAAGGTAAGAAAGGAAAAGGTAGGTTAGTTTTAGTCACTAAAAACCTGACACTAGTGAGTAGTACAAGCTGCTCAGTGTCTTTTAAATATTTTTTCTTTTTCTACGCAAAATGCAAAATGCACTAACTTAATCTTTATGTATCTTCTAACCGGCAACAAATAACCCGTGTATCAAACATGTCACAACTAACGGTAAATCACATTTTGAAGAAATGTCGGGCATACCTTCTCTACAGTAATCGGCTCGAGCTTTCTTACAACGTGGATTCTAATTTATTAAATAAAGAACAACTTATGGTAAGGTCCGTCTAGTTTTTGAAAAACGCTGGACTTCTCAAAAGGTGTAACCAACTTATGTGTTGCTTTTTAATGATTTTGATGTTAATTAATTTATTTGTTATTATAGATCAGTTTGTGTTGTTAAGTTGTTTAAAGCATCGTAGTCCTTTACAACTTTGATGCAATCTGTAAGTTTAGTTAGTTTTTTTGAGTTTGGCATCAAAACATTTTAGAACTTAATGTCATCTGTAATATAAGGTTAGGTTGTGACATTAAGTTTAATTTGTTTTTAAAGTCTGGCATCAAAGCAGTTTACAACTTTGATCTCATCTTTGATATTAGGTTAGTTTGTGGTATTAGGATTAGTTAGTTTTTAGAGTCTAACATCGAAGCATTTTACATCTTCGTTAGGTTTCTGTTTAGGCACTCGCGCCAAAGTTATTTACAACTTTGTTGTCAGCTGTGATATTAGATTCAATAATATTGGCAACTGTAATATTAAGTTTAGTATTTATTTATTTAAAAATTAAATGGTGTTGACCGTTATTATGTTATAGTGCATTATAAAATAAATAAAACACATAAATATATTTAAAAAACCGTAACATGTTTCAACTTTTACAAGGTCATCATAGTATGGTGATAGAAACAAGTATCTTGTAGTATCTATACTTGTTTGTATTGCCGTTTAATAATCTCCGCTATCTTTCTCGAGTTTTATTTATTAAAATATATAATTATGCGCGTCTCCATATTAAAATTATATAAAACACATAGTAGTATAAGAAAGAAATATACATGTTCAATAGTGCGCTTGTATTGTTTATAGTTGATTTTTGAGTAAGAGTTGCAAATGAAAAATTATAAATCAATAAAAATGACACAGATCCTACTTTCTTCTGTCGTGCTTAAATCAGTTTAATAAAAATTTTTAAAGCAGAAACTTTTAATAAAACACAAATTATTGAACAAATTAAAGAAAGGAACTGCACCTGTAGAAAAAACCTCAGCCTACTATCTGTTTGACCTAAAGAGATTGTTCACGACATACAGCTATGACTAAAACAATGTCGTCAAAAATAAATTAGATAATTATCTGCTCAAACTAGAGTTTCATTTAAAATTTGTAAAGAAAATCTTCTATTAACACCCGCATAAAAATTTGTTAGTTAAATTACTTTTACTTCATTATGAACAAGTTCATTTAGCAGTAACTCCATTTTGATAAAAATAACTAGTCTGCAAGTCGTGTAATTGAAAAATTTATCTAAAATTATAGTGCGGTATCGTAAACAATGCTTTAATATTGCATCCCAAATATTAATTTTAATTAAGTGTAAAGTTATGGAAATTAACAACCAAGCTTTATCTATAAAAAAGTTTTATTAAATATTGTATAATTATTTATATTGTATATAATCTCTTCAGTTACAATTAATAACCTGTCAGGTAATTTTTCTTATAGGTGCAATTTTTTCAAACTGTTTAATGATTTATAATTTGTGATTTACAAACGTTTTATATGTGTGCAGACAGAACAGAAATCTTTGCTCTAATTATAGCATTGTTCCCTTGCTCATCTTTCAGCGCTCCAACCCTCAAACACTAGAGTTTGTTCTAAGTTCCAATCTTTGCTTGTTGCTTCAATCCTCAAATTTATACATTAGGCTAAAACTTTTATAGCGACGTGAGAGTAAAATTATGTCTTCTTTTTATTCTTTTTCTTTTTTTTCTTTTTTTTCTTTTTTTTCTTTTTTTTCTTTTTTTTTTCTTCTTTTTCTTTTTTTTCTTCTTCCTCTTTTTCAACATCTTATGACTATCCAACTCGTCATGCACATCATTTAAGAACAGATTATTTGAGGTTAAATAGATTTAGAGATGGCCTTAACTATTTTGAAATTAAATTTTTTAACGTACTGCCAAAGCAAATTCAAGACTTAAATGAAACACCATTTAAGACATACATTAAGAACAGTTTAATAACCAATGCCTTTTATACATATAACAAATTTTTTGAATACAGATTTTGTTAATGTATAAAATTATATTGTACTTATGTATTGACTTGTGTAAATATCCTGTATATACTTAACATTAATAAACATTATTATTATTATTATTATTATTTATTTAAAATTAGATCTTGTTTTCTCTTTAACATTTATAGTCACAGTTAGAACGCTGAGCTTCAGTTTTTATATCATCTTGTTGGCAATATTTTTGGAAGTTTTTTTGGTTTTAGTTCTGGCAATTTTTGGCAGTCTGGTTTTGTCCATTCTGTCCACCTGGCCTCTCCCACTCTCGCCTCTTGTTTTGAGTCCATCTTACCACGTCTTGTATGTCGCACGTCTTTGCTTCATATGTGGTCCCGGAGACTGCATCCTACCATGCTTCTACGGTTCTCCTCTCCGTTGTTCTCATGAGTCGTTTAGTTGTGGCATTTTTTGCTCTGGTTTTGATTGCGTATGTCATGATGGGCCTGACAAAAATTTTGTAAATTCTTGCTTTGCTTTCTAAAGACATGTGCTTGTTTTTGTTTTTGATATTAGATCTGCTTTTGTCGTTTGGGCTTTTACTTTTTTTTTTAAGTTCCTGTCGCTTGTTATGTTGGCCTCCAGGTATTTGAAGTGCATAACCTATTTGACGCTTTTGTTGTATATGGTGACCTAACATCTGCGCGGGTTTCTAGATATTGTAAGGAACTGTATTTTGGTTGTGGATATCTGCATGTTAAACTTTGAAGCGGTTTGTTCAAACTTGTAAAGCATCTATTGCAAGCTGTCTTTGTCTTTAGAGATCAGTACCGCATTATCTGCATAGCATACAATTTGTATTTTTTTATCTCCCATCCGGTACCCCTTTCTAGCCTTTTTGACTTTAGTAATTACTTTGTCTGTTATAGTATTGAATAGGACCGAACTTAAGCTGTCTCCCTGTCTTATTCCGGTTGATAAGAACACTTAGCTGGATAGTTTGTTTGCTACTTTTATAAAGATATAGTTGTCGGTGTTGAGTTTTTTGATGACTGCTATGATATCGGGGTGTATATTTCTTTTTTGCAGAAACGGCAGATAGCAGCACTTTGTCGAAGGCTTGAGTTAGGTCGACGAAACACATAAAGATTGTTTTGTAGACCTGTTTTTTCTGAACTTCTGTTGTTTTTTGCATATTCCGGAGTTGGCTACTTTCTCCTCAAAGACCTTTGTAAGGAGTTTCAATATTGTGCTTAAAAGACTTTACATTATTATATCATTCTCTTTTTAAATAACGGTATTGTTATGCTGCTTTTTCATTCTTTTGGTAAGTATTTTTTGTGCAGTATTTTATTGTATAACACATGAATGTGTTCTAATAGTATTTAACTTCCGTATTTGATCATTGTTTAATAAAATCGTGTACTGTATTTTTATTTTAATTTACAAAACTTAGTTTGAAACATTTGACAAATTTTTGTCAAACTATTACTGCTTCTTGTGTGTTTATTCAGCGAAAATTATTATTTTGTACTGTTCCTTGTTTGCTAATTCAAGATAAATTCTTTTGCTGTCCTCTTGTTTATTTTGATAAAGTTTCTTTTTTGTTAAAAACTATTAAAATTCTTCTAATGTCATGTTCCTCTTTTTATAAAAATTAAATGAGCACAAAAAAATTTATTCTTTCCAGGTTTGTATTTTTTTCGTTTAATTTATTATTAGGTAAAATGATACAAAAACTATAATAATAGTTGAACAATTGTATAAATTAAAACATTTTAACATTTTGAGAAAATAAATTGGTCTGTATAATGTTGTTTTCTCTAATTTTTGCTGGTATAGGAATTTTGTTGAGTTGTCTGATAGAGATTCCACATTGAATTTTGTTGATGCCTTTGCTTGGCTATCTTTTTTTGTGATGTAGTGTGGCTGTGATCTTTGCCAGTACAAGGGTTTGGTTGGTACTGGCATTTGCTAAGGTCAGGGTTCTGACGTCATATTTTATAAGTAAAAAAATATAAGACAAATTTGTGACACAACTCGTGTATATTAAAAATCTAAAAATCTTTTGTTAAGCATTAACAAAAAAGTTATCAAAAAATCAATTTTTTTTAACATCATGTAATAAAGCTTCTGATTTAAATTAAATACATAACGCTACAGCTCAAGAAATTATTAATATGGATGTAATTTTTAATACCACTGCATCTACAGAATGCTTAAAAAAAAAAACGGAAGTCTACATTGAGGGCTTTACTAAGAACTCAACAGAATGTAAGAAGCATTATAAAAAAGTTAAAATTATTGTTCTAAAGTGCTTTTTAAACAAAGCTGATTATTTGATTCAATCTGGTAATTTTATTAATAAATTTATTTGTTTACAGATAAGATTACAAAAAATAAAACCAAAAAAACGATGGTACACTCTAAAAAAATATATTAATGTTTAGTTATGTATAATATATTTATTATGCTGCAGTTTAACTATTTGCAAAGATATTTGAGTATAGTATGTTCGTAGATATAGTTTACGACATACGGCTTAAATGGTCGGTAGGGATTATGTCATTACGGTTTGCCTTAAGGAAGAGGGCAATTATTACAAAGATATTGAAATCACAAAGTAAAAAACATCAACCCATCTTGCACTGAATTTATTGCTTTTTATAAAACGTTAGTGATTAATAAATTGCGTGTCATTTATACTACCAGATTTAATTGTAAAGAAGATAAACTAGACTTAGACTTATTTTTTAATAATCTTTTAAACAGATTATTCATAACTCAAAAAAAAAAAAATTAAATAGAAAAAACAAAAATTATAAAATAAACAAATTATATATTAATTATACTTGTATCTGTTTATTGCTGAACGTATGCTTCATTTAGACTATTTCAAGTGTTTTTTTTCTTTTTGAGTTAATACCATTTATTTTCTGAAATATGTCATCAAACCATTTTTTTGCGGTTTTCCAATTCTTTGTTTAATGATTCTTGGCATCTACTGTACGACTTAATTGGTCTATTTATTAGTATTTTCCATAGTTACATGTCCCATCCAGCTCCACTTAAGTTCTGTAATTTGTTCAATCACATCTTTAACTTTGGTTTCCTGTCTAATTTCTTGATTTTTGATGTCTGTCTTTAGCTTATGTCAAGTAGTGCACGTTTTATTACTTGTTAGCAGGTTTTTAATTAGTTTTCATTTTTTGCGGTCCATGACATTGTTTCAAGACCGTATGTTGTATAGTATGCCCATAGATATAGTGTCTTTACGACATGCCCTTAAATTATCTCAGCGGATTACTTCATTACCAATCGTCTTGAGAAATTAATTATGTTTGTATTATATACCATAAATAGCTTATACTACCTCGCTCTTCAAGGGTAAAAATATTATATAAATATACAATATATTTACCCTTGAAAACTACCTCGGGTTCTAGGTATATAATACAATCATAATTGGTTGCTAATGAAATAATCCGTTGAGATAATTTAAGCCTATGTCGTAAAAATACTATATCTATGGGCAGAGTATATTGAAATATGCACGTATCGTATACTTTACGTTTTAAACAATGCGATTTGTTCGAGTTTTTGAAGATATACTTGAGTTTTCCAAACGCAGCCCAGCTCTGTCTAACTCTTCTGGTAAAATACTCTGTTTGGGTTTTCTTGATAACTTTTATTTGATGTCTAATATATATATATATATATGTGTATTTATATTAAACTCGTTCAAGTTTGTGACTCTTTATTTGATGTAGTTTAATTTTTGCTTCTTTGTAATAAAGTTGTTTTATCCTAGGTTCATTTTGAGACCAACCGATGGTGATGTTCTGTTTAGTTCTTCAAGCATGTCTTTCAGTTTTTAGGGATCTGAACTTATTAGAATAATGTCATCAGCAAATCGCAATTGGTTTAAATATTTGCCATCTATGTTAATACCTTTTTTTTTCTACGACAAGTTTATAAAGATATCTTTTAGGGAAAGAGTGAATAACATATGTAATATTGTATCTTTTTGCCTAACTCCTTTATATATTTTGATCTTGTCAATGCTCCAATTCTAGCCTTGTTTATAGCAAAAAAAATGGCCCATAGTTCAATAGAATCAAACGTTTAGTCATAGTCCATTA
This sequence comes from Tachinus rufipes, assembly GCA_963932245.1. NCBI lineage: Eukaryota > Metazoa > Arthropoda > Insecta > Coleoptera > Staphylinidae > Tachinus > Tachinus rufipes. The sequence goes on along the minus strand of OZ010747.1, from coordinate 43,887,711 downwards.
ATGCTAAGTTTAAGATATAGTTTATTGTGCTCAATCCTTTGCAGAACCCAGCTTGCTCTGAAAGTTGGTAAAAGTTCAGTTTGTTGGTTAGCCGGTTTGTAATTATTTTTGTTTAAAACTTGTATAGGTGCTATAGCAGGTTGTTGGGATTATAATTCTTATGCTTATATTATCATCTTTTGAGTGCAGTAAAATTACTATAGAGTTATTTCACTTAGTAGGTATTTTTATTTCTTTGATGCATTTATTTAGTATTAGTTTTACTGCATCCATTAACGTTTTTTTTTTTCATAATTTCAACAAAAAAATTTAAAATTAAAAAAAAATAAATTTGTTGTTACCAAATGCTTTCCCGTTTTTTGAGTTTAAGAGCGTTCTAAATTTAGAGATATCTATTTTGAGTATGTGTTCTGAATTGATCTTTTGCACTAAATTTATTGTTGGTATTTGGTGTATTTGGCACGTATGATATGTGTATAAGTCTACAAAAAAGTTTTGAATAATTTCTACAATTTGTTCTTTCTTGCTCACAGTTAAGCCATCTGTAATTTTGATTTTATAAATTTTTGTTTTTTTATTTAATATATTTGGTTCAAATTTTTTTTTTGTTGATTTTGATTGTATTTTATATGCTTTTTGAGTTTTGCGTTTTATTCTCATTCCTAATCATTCAAAAGATAATAAACAAATATATAACTACTACTATTACTACCACAAGAAAATAATTAACCGCAAATAGTGACTCAAACACAAGTATGGATTTTTGGTACAAAAAGTACTAAAAGCTATAGGTTCTTGTGAATATTCTGAATTCAATTAGTAGCAGAGCCATAAATCACAGGCTGATTAAAGCAAGAGCTTATTCACTAAAAGTTTTAGTTTAGCCAAATACAAATTTTTAGCATTTGATCAATAAATGTAACAACATTCTTTATTATTATTTACCAAAACTTGCTAATTAAGATTGTATTTTCAAGAAGCTATAACTTAATAAAAAAAAAAAAAGTGATTTAAATATTTTTAGCTGCCTAATACATAAATTATTTAATATTACAGTTGGTAAAATTGTAATATTTTATATTTTTATGTAGGTTAAAAATGTAAACAAGATATTTAAGGATAAATATGGTAAAAAATAAATAAACGACGTTGTAAAAGAAAAGACTCTTTGAAAAATGCCAAAAGGAACTTCAAAGAAAATCGCAACAAAAGCTGTTAGCAGCAGTTGCAGTAATTAACTGACTTTTAAATATACCTATTTTAATTATTTTATTTTGATTTTTTTAATTATTTTATTAAATTAATAAGGTACTGAATTAGTTTATAAAGTTTACTTATTTCAATGTTTTTTTTTTTTTAATTTAACGTTGACATTGAATAAGTCGACAGATATATATTTTTTTTCTTTTTTACTAAATATCTAGTACATGTTTTAGCTTTATTTTTCTGTCGCCATTTGTTAAACTGATTATATACTATTTTATATTGATTAACTTAACAAACTTACTGAATTTGCAGCTTTGAATATTTCTATCGGTATGCGAGTAAATTCACTTTCGCTTTTACACATTCTGCACATCAATATAAACTAAAAAAATATAATAAATAATACATAACGGTTCTTATAGTTAATACTAACTCTTGTAAAATTTGAAATAAATTTATGGTTTTTATGTAAAGTTGTAAATAATATTTTTAATGGTTTATAATAAATAATTAAGCTGTAGAAATAAAGAATAAAAATAAAGAAAAAAATATTGTGTGTATTTCTTGACCGAAATGAGTTCAGCGTTCTTGAATGATTGACGAGCCACATTATCGAAGTGCTAATCGTACATTTCGCGCACTAAATACACAATTTTATTAGCTATTATTTTATAATATGTAAATTCTGTAATTAAAATATATACTATTGTAAGACGCTTAAACAATAACATGTGTAACAGATAAAAAGCTGATGATAACCTAACAGCCAAAACCGGTCTTAAAAAATAAGTAAGTCAATTGAAATTATTACATAAGTTTATACTAGATTTATATTTATTTGATAGTAGTGAATATGTTTATTTCATATTAAGATTAATTAAAATTAATTTGTATTCTAGAATCTAAGAACATGATTATTAAAAAAATTCAAACTGATCTGTTTCATTTCAATTAACTAATAATGTTTTATGCTAATCTTTTTACATACATTTAACAAACAAATTATTTATTTACTTATGCTTTATATTTTTCTAATCTTTGAAATATCACTTCATTTGTTATCAATTATAAGAGTTGTGAATATTTTATATATATATATCTAATAATTATCAGATTATAGTTTTGTAATTTTTTTTTCTTTCCTTGTAAAATAATATACAAACATTTCTAATTGTACTCACTAACAAATAATTTATCTAAGCAATTTGTGTAATCAATTAATTTTAGATCTATTATTTCAAAAATAAATTTATGGAATGTCTGAATTTCTTAATGCAATATGTACTATCAAAATAAAAGTTTCCTATGATTAATTGTGTTAGCAGTTCCGACTTATATAAGGTCACTGTCTGTTCAGGGTCTCACTTGGATTAAATCTTATTCATACATTCAGCAGCACTACATAAGCCTCATGGGATATGTAGATTTGAAACAGTCAACTAGAGGATGTTTCTAGGTAAACGTAGCTAAAATGCGCAACTTATTATTAAGTGAATGCAATAATAATTAATATTTTGTATTTTATTAATAATCAATAATTAATTGATTGTATTTTAACAATTGAACTCGGTAAAATGGGGATACTCGTTATGCAGCGAGGCATTATCCATATAAAAAATTCAATTCCGTTCGTCGTGAACAAATTAGGGCCCCCCGAAGAGTGGCAATTCACACCTTTGTACCGGCAATTAAACACCTTCGGCCTTAGATCGCACCGCTGTAGAGTTCAGAGTCGTACCGATGCCGATCAAGAGTGGGATCGAAATCTCGTTAACCTAAACTGTGGGCTGTTCCGCGACGCCGAGGACGAAACGTGCCGTTGCTAAGAAACAGGGAGGCGGCCCGGTTCGATGGCCCGCCCAAGGAAGCCCGCGGCGTTGTGGTGGTGGGAAGAAGAAAAAAAGAGCGCACTCTCTCCCCTATTAAGTTATCACTTTAAGCCGGATAATGGATAATCCGTGTAAACGCTAAGTGGATCGTACGGCTGGCAAAAACGCGCGCGGGTTCCCCTTCCGCCGCTCCACTCACCATCTCTTTTGCTCTCGTTCTAAACTACACACACTTACTAACCTTATGTTAATCGATTGCCCTTTTTATCCTAACTACCCCCTCCGATTTATTGAAAACGCTTGTTACGTTTTGTTTACATGTAGGTCTCGCTCGCGGATAAACATCACACGGTATAAACAAATAGCCATTTAATTGGCCCTAATGGATATAACAAGACAATTAAATTAGGCCCTCGAGATTATAATATACTAAATCCATTAAAATGTGTCATAACATGATAATGTTTTAAATAATTCCATCTGATTAATTATGGGATTGTTTGATGTCGCCGAAATATATTATAGATAATGTATTCGACGAATATTCATCACATCTGATTGATGTGTGAATCAAGCGTTGATTGACATATTATATATGAAGATGTCAAATAACATAGAAATTCCATTTTGAACTATTTGTATGATACATGCGCTTCGCTAGGAGGTCCATCCAAACATTAGTTACAACCGACATTATGTATGAATTATGTACTTTATATCATAGTTAATTTACATATGAATCAGTAATATAGAACCATTATATTTCTTTTGCAATCTGATGCCACAATATATTTTAAACGTATTAAAATAAATTAATGCAAATCTTAAATAAAATATTGTAGTAATATTAAATCAACAGTTAATTAACTTTTATTTAAATTTATACATATAGCATTTATAACTTACGTTGATGTATAATGTAGTTTATATATTATTATAAAAAATGTGATCATATTTTTTATAATAATATACTGGGTGTTTAAAAATGATGCCAACAAACTTTGGGATAAGATTTCTAAATTTATTTTTAGAAAAAAAGTTTATATATTGTGTGTCTAAAAATGCTAAAGACTTTAGAACTTACTATTGTACTATCGACTGTTGATTAAAATTAAAAAAAAATGTTGATTTATAGCTAAAATCTTATCAATTCCTAAATGTAACTAGAAGGTTACTATATACTTAGTTTCAAAATATTTGTTGGTTTTTAATCCTTAAATAAACTTTATAATAAAGCATTTTTTAAACCAAAAACATAGGTTTTCCATCTATTAACATATTAGACTTAATCCTATAATAGTATTCTAAGAACTATTATTCCGTAAACAACGTGCTTTTGGATCTACGCACTACTTCTATGTCAACTTTGTTTTTTTAAATAAATTCAAAAATCACACCTAAAGTTTGTTGGTCAGAACCGTTTTAACCGACTGTTGTTGGTGCTGTGAGTTTGAAACAACCGATATTTTACTACATATATACAGGGTGTCCCAAATTAACTAGTCATAAAATGAATGACAGAAACTACAAGCAAATTGAGTAATATTGACCTTTTAAAGTAGTAAAGGGTGGGCCATCTCTTGGAATTTGTTTGAACTACCACTTTATTTTTACTGTCATAATATTTGACATCTGATGTATAACAGTTCTTCAGTATACAACACCCGGTTAACGAAATCGGACGCTATACGCTCGATGAACGTTGGAAAATGTTTATATAATTAAAATTTATTTTGAATTTAATTTGTGTATTGCAGAATCAGTGCAAAAAATAGGTACAAAATTTGGTTGCAAATATGCACCAAATGCAAGTGTTCTGAAGAAATTTGTGCACAAAGTTTGTGAAACTGGTATGCTGGTGAACCGTACTAAATTTCCACACGCTCGTCCGGTTTGTACACTCTAGAATATTGCTGCTGTAGCCCCTAGTGTGCAAGCCAACCCGAGAACATCGACTCGTCATTGCTCTCAGCAATTGAACATTAGTTGCACTACCTTGAGACGTATTTTGCAAACAGACATCTGTTTATTTGCCTATAAAGTCCAAATAACACAGCAGTTGAAAAGAGTTGATTATCCACTTTGATACAACTTTGCTAATTAGGCCTTAGAGCAGCTGGAAGCCGATGGTGAATTTTGGCAGAAAATGTTCATTTTCAATGAAGCGCATTTTCACCTCGGGGGCTATTGAGCATCGAAAAACTCACACGTGATCGTTAAGCAGCCAATGCATCCCGAACGAGTGACTGTATGGTGCGGATTATGAGCCGGCGGCATCATTGGTTAATTTTTCTTTGAAATTGGCAAAACGGTCAACGGAAACCGCTATAGAACCATAATAGCAAATTTTTTTTAGAAGCAAATTAGTGGTTTGGATGTGGGCAACAGCTGGTTCCAACAAGATAGGGCGACATCCCACACTAGCAACAAAACTATTGACTTATTGCGGTCAAAGTTCAAAAATCATGTAATCAACCGTTGTGGAGATGTGAATTGGCCAGCAAGGAGCTGCGATTTGACGCCCATAGACTTTTATCTTTAGGGTTCCGTTAAAGAACGTTCTTATACCAACAATCTAGCAACGTTTGACAATCTTAAAGTCAATATCCAAAATGCCATTGCTGAGATAGAACCGCAGACGCTGAAAGCTCTTAAAAATTGGGTCAAAAGAATGGACTATTGTAAGGCCAGCCGTGACAGCTATTTGGCTGATGTAATATTCTATATATAACCACCCGGTTACTCATAATAAATTCAAAATTATAAAATTCCATCTATTAACATTTTAAAAAGATCCCTTGTGATGGCCCACCCTTTATATTATATTTAATAAATTCGGAGTTATAGCTCTTTAAAGTTAACAGAAATTTTTGATTTTTTTTAATTAACTGCTTAAATTTTTAATATTTTGTAACAATTTTTTTGATTACATTAGTTTATTTCTTACGATTATTACTATTAATTACACTCAAACAATTTGTGACGTTTATGATATTTTTACATTTTTTATTATTTTAAAAAAATAATAACTTCTGGTTTTACTTGATTTTCTCAAAACCATGTAACTGATCAAAATTTAATAAAAAAAAAACAGAAAAGTTTTCAAATTAAATTTATAAATAAAAATTATATACTACTTTATTAGGTCAACATTACTTAAATTCTATGGGTAACTTCGTTATTTTAAATGTCACAAAGTTGGTTAAATTTGCAAAAATGAGCAGAATTTTCAGAAAAAACGTAATGCTATTTTTAAACTTGTCATAGATCTTAAACTTTTTTAAATATTCCAAAAAAACTAAAAACAGTTGTATTTTTCAAACTTAAATAAATTTTTGTCTATTTACTTTATAGCAAAAATAAAAAAAGTATTATGTAAATATTTTTGTGTAAAATTCAAATAAATTAACAAAAAGTTATATTTTTGATTTTTAAGATATAAACCAAACTTCGTCTTTTTTTCTTTTTTTTAAATGGCAACCTTAGTTAGCTATGATTTGATTGAAAAAAAATATTTTTTTGATTTAAAAAATGTATAATTTCATTTAATTAGTTTTTTCAGAATTTATTTTTTTCACTTTGATTATTTCAACTATAAAAATAAATAGTTCAATAAATCGATGTCTCAATTAATAACCTTAACCTACAAAATCATAATACAACAAACTGTAATAGCATTAACATTCTTAATTTAAAGTATGTTTCATAAAAAAAAACAGAAAAAGTAAGAGGTAAGCTCAAATTTAAGTTAAGAAAAAAGTTTCATATAGTTTTTATAATTCTTATTGGTCAATGCAATAATTTCAAAATGTTATTAAAAATTAAAAGTTAAACAATTAAAAAAAAAAAAAAAATAGTTTTCTGATTTTTTTAAATAAATTCTAATATACTCAGTTCATACTTTTAAAGTAAAACTTAAAACTCCTGCAGGTTATTACAGAAATTTAAAGTTAATTTCTATAATTATTAAAAACATAAATTATTTTCAAATTCTAAAATATGCTTATAGAAATTCTTCAAAATTTGCAATATTTTTAATTAATAGAAATAAAAAAATTCAATTGGTTTCTATAAATTTGTCAAAACAATTTTAAACTATAGTTTAAAGTTGGTTATTGCAGAAATTTAATTTGTTAGTCTATATTTTTTTCAGATGTTTGTATTACATCTCAAAATGCTGTTACAAAAAAAAGTTTTTTAAATCAAAATTTGCAATTTTTTTGTATAAATGGAAATATTTATAGATAACTTTTTTTACACAATTTTTATAATTTTCATCAAATTTTATTAAATATGCTTTTTCTAGAAATTTAAATCAAAACTCAACATTTTTGTTGGACATTACAGACGCAAAGTCACTAAAGCGGACAAATTTGCAAACGCATTAGCAAATTTATTTTGCGTCTGCCAGTTGTTCTTGGAATTACAGTCAAAACTTTCTGCGCACAAATTAACTGATACAATTTGTTTTTTTGGGATTTTCTTCCACGGAGTCTTACAACTTTTTCTTTTTTTAGGAGTTGTTGCTATCAACAACATGGTCTAAACGCATGTCGTTTTACGGATTATCCAGCAGCTTTTCTCAAGCATAACTAAGCGTTTGCATTTAAAAATCTGATATGGAAAAGCAAGGTTTACTCAAAATATAGAAAAGTTATTTTGCCGTTGCTGAAACTGGGCAAATATCCAAATAATGCCAACAGCTACTTAGCAATATCAAAACTTATATCTTGTAATTAAATTGCACTTTTCAATCTAAATTTTGTTGTTTAGAACAACAAATGCAGATCAATATATCAATATAAATATTATTATTAACAATAATGATGATAATAATAATAACAATAACAATAAAAACAATTGCACTTTGCAAAAGAAATTACTTGAAGTAATTTATGTTTTAACATTATAAGAAATTAAAAATTTGCACAAAACATTGATAACAGTAATACTAAAACAAAAATTATTTTCTTTTCCAGTTTTTCATCTTACAAATTATTTTAAAGAATTTAGTCATTTTTAAATTTTATTACATAAAACATTAAACTATCAAAATACAAATTAATTATTTAAATATTGAAATTGTAAAACAAGATTTTAACATCTAAGAATACTTTTAAAACCATATTTTTTAAGGTTATTTTTATTGAAGTACCTATTCTTGTTTTATTCGGAAATATTGATAAAGTAGTAAAAGTCAACATCAGTAATTTTTTGGTTTTGTTTGCTTTGATAAACAACTTAATTGGGGATTTAAACTTAAAATTAATAGATGCAAAACTTTATCTTTAAAGCACTAGTTTTCCTAGTTCTTTCTAGTGCTTTGTTCTTTGTATTGCCCCAAATCTTTATTTTCTGCTTCTTGTGTTTCTTTGGATAATTTTTTAATCGGCAATACTGCATTTTCTATAACTACTGCTCAATAAAGTATCATTTTATGAACAGAAGTAGGCGTGTACTACACACACAAACTTATAAGTTTTTGTAATATCTTTACAAAATAATTTTTGAACAATACAATTTAATCGCGTGCAGCAGAGCAGTAAAGACGCATTGACAAAAGCAGTTTTTACTTTAACCCAAGTTGCTTTGCATTTAAGCAATTTCCGAGAAATAGCGGCATCGTTCAGCAAAGGTTTTGCTCCCGAGCTGCCCAATGGCCAAGTACTAAGAATTTTATATGCAAAAACCCAGAAGCTAAAGAACCAGCTCTAAAAAATTTTAGCCAAGCTGAACAAAATGGATGTAAGATACCAGCGGCAGCTGGACGGCAAAGAACACCGACTGGACTGCGTCGCTGATGACGTCCGTCATTTTAAGACAAACACGGTGTTGGACGTCACGTCAATCATCAAAACAGACCTCGCAAAAATTCACACCCAGGTCCGAAAAAAGTTCAAGCTGGTAAAGCAAATTCTTAACTGGTCACCCACGGAAGACTCAATCCAAGCCTCTCTTAAAGAGATCACAAGGTCACTTGCACCCGCCAAGACCTTTTCCACTTATACCCCGGAACATCAGATCCAGACCTTCCTCAAAAGATCGGCCAAGAATCCAATAGGATTCCAGTCCGTCCAACGCTGAAGAACTGATGGACAGCCAGCTAGAGATCAAATGTCGCTGCCCACAAGAAAACTCTGTTTCCAGAGAAATAATTTAAAAGAGTGGAGTCCAAACAAAAAATCAAAAAATCAAGAAAAATTTGCTTAAATCTTTACTAATTAATTGAAAATCTAGGCTATCAGCCAACCCTAGTCAAATGCCCGCAACGCTAAAAGGGCTTTCAGCCATCAAGGCCAAAGAGTCTTTAACCTGGCCTGCCCCCAAAGCCCAGCCGACCAACTCCAAGTAGGTTAAAGGATCTTTAAACCTTCTTCTACGTCCTTCAAAGCCTTTAGCTTCTATCAAGTCGCTCTTTTCTTATAAAATTTCAAGAGACATTTCTTGACCAAGGTTTGTTTGCAACTTTCAAGTCGCGTAATACTATCATTGACCCCGCTGTAAACGTATTTGATAGTATCCGTTTGCACCCCTTTACGCATTTAATTTTTTGTGTTGTGATGAAGCACTTACTGTACTACCTCTAATGTAGTGCACTTTACATACCAAACAAAGGCTAAAATGATTCTGACATAAGTCATTTGAAACATTCCCAATTGCGTCACGGCAGACGTGATGCAAATTGAATTTAACGCGTTGTGTGTCCCCTGGCAGCTAAAAACAAAAAAAAATTGTTTCTCACTGAGATCTGCAGACTCCGTTGTACGGTAAAAAAACTTCAAAAATTGCACCGTATGATAAATGCGCCTCATCCAAGCTCCAGATGCACAAGGGCCGTCCAGTTTACTTAAAACTTTGTGCTAGTCAACACAGCAGAGTCTACGTTAAAGCACCTGCTCATTGTCATCAGACTACCGTTCAAGCGGCAAGTTCTTCTCAAAGCGCACAGTTTCTAGCTAAAGATCATCTGTTGCTCCGTCTGTCCCAAGTGAGCAACGCTAATTTTCAAAAATTAAATTTAACTTTTGTCCAGTTTCTAGCTGATTAAATGGCTAATTTCTTAGACTATGCACAACAGTCTGATATAGACATAGTACGAATTTGCCACAAAATATACGCCCGTTATTAATTTTCTTAGTTAGTTGTACACAAGCGTCAAACTTTTGAAATGGCATTTATATTTGGCCCTATGAGAATAAATCCTATACTTTGCCAAGTTTTTAAAATTCTCTTCTAGCCCCCCAAAAAAACACAATAATTTTTAAATGTTTTTGCAATTATTTTATAGTTACTATTTGTTGTCTATAATGTTAAAACATCTTTCAAATAGTCTATAATTTAGTTTTTTCAAATTTTATTTATATCTAAATCTTGCAATTATCTTTATGTCATCTTTACTAAATCTATTGCTTCTTTGATACATTGATTTACTATACATAATTTACGTTGTACTTTTTCACTCGTACTCTCTTTTCTTGTTTTTGTATAACTCTATCTTTTTCCATAATTTTGTGCCATGTCTTTCTCCCAGTTTCTCTTATTTTTTTTATTTTTTTGATAGAATAACCATTTCTATTGTAATATTTTTTCTTAAACTCTATTAGCTATCCTTTTTTGCTTTTATTTTTTTATGCATTTTTTTACATTTGTCTTTTTTCTTGCACTACTATGTTCTTTTTTTTGCTTTTATTCTCAACTTATTTTTTTTTAATTTCTTTCAGCATAATATATGCTGCTATTTTTCTATTTAAACTTAGCACTTCTCTAAAATATTTTGCATGTATTATTTTTAATTTTTTGTTGTTTTTATCCCAATTTTTCTGACTTGTACAATATCATACTCCTAACTAAACTATCAAACATAAGCTTTTTTATTCTCATACAATTAATTTTTTTTACTTATTCTTATACTATACATATTAAAAACAGTTTAACTCCTTGCCCATTTTATTTATAGTCTTTTACTTTTTTTTTCCACTCTCTTTCTGAACACTATCATTTTTTCTTTATTTACTTTTTTCTAAAATGTATTTGTAAACTTATACTTAATATATACTATATACTTAACTTATATTTTTGTGTGTTTTTTTTGCTACTATACCATGTTGTTGGCATACGCTAGCAACCACACTTTTTCTCTACTTACTACTATGTTTCTACTGCTTAAGCCAACTTCAGTTTATCTTCTACACATCCACGTCTTTTTTGTTGTCTCCTTGTACACTTTTTCCGTTAGTCTAATCAGCAAGCGTCTGTCCTTTCTTTCTTACAGTTTTTCTCTATCCAAACTATCAAATGCCGCCTTTAAGTCCAGGAATAACGTATATACCTTTTTCTTTTTTTACAATTTTTTTTACCATATGATGTAGAATTAATACGATATCAACGGTACTTTTTTCTTTCCTGAAGCTAGCTTGCCAATCTAAAGTTATGTTCTTTGTACCCAGTTTTTCATTCTGTACCTAGAAGTGTTATTTTCCTGTAGTTCTTTACTTAATGTTTGCTTTTACTTTTGTAACGTTTTGTATGTAAGGTAACCTAACATTCTCTTCATTGACTCAAAAACACTTTTTCCTTCCATAGTCAATTTATTAATTTACTCTGTTTGTTTTTTTTCCTTTTTTCTTTTTTCTTTTTTTTTTCCTCAAAACTTAACAACAAAACAAAAAATCCACGCCTCTATTGGTATTGCCTTAATAACTCCCTGTTTTCTTTTTATTTCTTTGTATATGTACTTCCATGTATCTGTTTCTGTCTTTATTTTTACGCCATTTTACAGCTTCTTCTTTAAATTCTCAACAAAAGTTATTCTGAGTATAAATAGTATGTACTTAGTCAATCAGCTTTGGTATTCCGCTTCGAAAGTGCCGACAAAGAATTATCTTTGAAAAAGTTTTAAACAGATTTAAACAATTACATGCTTATTTTGTTGTTGCTTTTCTAATCATAAACTTTAAAAATTGTTTAACACAATTATCCTGTGTTTTTGTAAAAACTTTACTGTTATATCCTTAACTTTTAATCTGTTGCCTGTTGTGTTTTTACTTAGCCGACAAGTATTGTGCTATCAAACTCATCTTTATCTAATGTAACTAAAATTTGCAATAATGTATTCCAAAAGTCAAATCTAGCATTTTTTGTTATTTATTCTATAAATTAATGACCTACCGTCACAAGTTAAAACATTAATGATAACGCTCAAAGCAATTTTTTTTTTCAGTTTCAAGGACCGATATTTTAGGTCTTACGCTTATGCTACTACTGCACAAACTGCCTTTGAATATATACACCTGAAAACACAATTATAATACTATCGCACCCGTTAGTTGAGAGAATGAATGCGCTATAGATACTGTCAAGGCCTAAAGACAAAATTGAAATACAATTTTTGCTAAAGTTTATTGTAAGTACAAAAACAACTAAGTTGATATTGACACTTACAAACGATAAAACGTACAAGATATGCAAATCAATCATGGAAGTATAAATACAAGTAAAAAGAAAAAAAAAACATATGGTAATACAGTAGTTGAAAGTTTGAAAAAAAGACGTATAATGAAACACAAATAATCGCGCAAAACAGACACACAAAAAACAAAACTTTTATATAAATAATTTGTAGAAAACACAATCTTACACCAATACGTGATAAAAAGAATTTATAATAATACACAAAACTATAGAATTTTACAGTATCCGTCAACACTACATAAACTGCCTTGGCTTTTCATGTAAAGCCCTATTCATTCGACTATAAGACTACAACAATGCACACTTTAATATTAAATTTAGCTCTGGTATTATGTTGATCTAATTGAATTATGAAATGTGTATTATTTAGTCAATTTTGTTGAAATTTAATAATATGTGTTAAGTACAACAACAATGACCAATGTTGAGTATAGAACACAATCAATTCAATTTGTGATAGATTTAAAATCTGTAGCGAAGAAAAAGACCTTGAAAGCGGTCTATCAGTGACACTAAAATCGGCAACACTAAAAAATGTAGCATACCTAAAAAAAACTAGATATACTAGCAACAACAGTTATAATATATTTACGTAACTATATAAAAAGTCAGATGTTATGCAAACCAATTAATGTAAACACTGCAGTCAGTATTATGTATTTGTAGTTTGCTTACTTTAAGCAATTAATGTGATTGTAAAATGGGTAGCCCATTTTGATAGCCACATAAAATCTATTTACTATTAAAGAATGTTAATTTTTATATAAAGTACACCATAGTGCCATTATAAAATAAGTAATCAGTTAATTAATTAATCATCTAAACCCCGTTGAAAGTATGATGCAAAGCTAAATTACATAAAATATTAATCCAGAAAAACAAATTAAATTTAAATTCAAATCTAAATACTTTTTTCCGCTTGCAAACATTTTCCACCCTTTTTCCTCAACATTCTAGATTTAATTCCCGAAGTTATAATTTACTTCACAGAAGTTAATTACGCTGTACCCGTGATATATTTTCAGCCAACCGAAAGAACTAACAAATGGAGAGACTAGGAAGACATCATAAAAAAATTAAGCAAATGAAATCCGTAGACAAACAGAGCAATTAAAAGATAATATAATTAATTTGATAATTATTGTAATTATATTCTGTGTAACGCGACGTAACAATAAAAAAGTTTTACGTTGTAATTTCCCCACAATAAACAGGTAATTTGTTGGGTGTCGTCGAAAACAAAGGTTCGCTCGTGTTTCCTCTGGATTAATTAAAATGCTAATGAAATATCATAATTCATATTTAATAATGTTGGCGAGTTTCGTTTCGTTGCCGTGCCGTGAGACCCCGCCGCAAACACCAAACACGGTGGCACATTTTAAATTTAGTCTAATTATTTGTGAATACATTTAATTTTTTGAATTAATTATAATGCTAATTATGTATATGGTTATTTAATTTTTTTATAATGTTTAATTAAAATACGATTACATATATAATTAATATAATATCTCACAAAATTTATTACACTTCATTTTCAATTATCTTCCTTATAGTTAGTAACTGGATTTTTTATTTCAACATTAATTTCAATATACAAGTTTGTATTAGCCGCTACCATAAAGCTTATGAAATTTTATTAAATTACTTTAAATATGATTTGAAAGAGCAAACAATATTTTGAAATAAGATAGTATCATGCTAAAATTATAACTTTTTAGTTGACTCAATAATGATGTGCATAAAAAATGCAATATTACTACTTTGTATAAATCATCATTGCTAATCGATTTATTATTATTTAAGGTCTGCTAAGTAAGAGTATAAAGTAATTCTTACACGTTTGGTTTACAAATGCTTATTCACTATAAGGCTTAGAAGCATTGTATTATAATCACCATAATTTCTGAATGTTTATCTAATAAGTATACTCACATATAATTTTTTGCATAAAGTTTAATTGATTTAAAATTCGATGATTTGTGTAACTTATATACAGGGTGTTTTTTAACTGGAGGCAAAAAATAAAACTTTAAGTAAATTTATTAATTTTAAACAGAAAATCTAAATAACTTTTTTGTCTACCTTGCTTCGTTTTCGAGACCATCAAAAATACACATTAATTAAAATAAAAAATTATTTAAAAAATTCAACTAAAAAAAAAAACATTTTTAACAATAGTAACAACAAACAAAACAATACTACTTACATAAGTTTTTAAAATGGCTACCAAGTTTGACAACGCACTAATAGAGAATAATAAACTACTTCAAAATCTGTTGTGTTTTGAATGTGCAATTCTCTCCACATTGTTTATTGACTGTTTATTTTGTTTATTTATACTAGTAAAGCAAGAGAGACATTGTTATTCAGCAAATTTTTTATCTTATTTTTGAGAAATTCTGCGTATAAACCAGCATTTAAACAAGGTAGTAAGATTTGAATTGGCAGTAGTTGCTAATTAAAAACCTCACTGCATGTGTTAACTGAAAATCTTTATTAATACGAATTTCTTAATAACCAGATATGCTCATTATGTATATTGTTAACGTTATCTCTCAAAAACATAGATTTAGGATTTTGTTGATGTCGTTCAAAAAACTATTGAAAAAATGCAAGTCGTTGTGGTGCGTCGTTTGGTTGTAGGTGATAGACTTTTTGATAATAGTATGGGTGAAAATTTTTCTTATTTAAGGTTTTCCAGACAAAGTTTTTAGATAATTGTAAACGGGCGGAAAGCCACCTATCGCTGACCCATTGTTTATCAAAAATGTTGTTTTGTTTGTTTATTTTTTGCTGAGTAAAAAGTTTTATAAAAAGTGTGTATATTTTTAATTATCTTGGTTACAAAGCAAGATAGATAAAAAAGTTATTTAGATTACCTGTTTAAAATTAAAAAAAATTACTTTCAATTTCATTTCTTGCCTCCAGACCAAACTCCAGGAATGTATTCTACACGTGAAAATAATGTAAAAAAAACTCAAATGTTGTTATACAATTTTCATTTGTTTTCAAGTTATAGCATAATTAATTTTTTTATCTAGTATGCCATGTTTGACGTTCTAAAACATTTGATAGCTTTTTTGTTCTAATAATGTGTCAGTGTAACGGTAATTTAACGTTTATTTTGTTTGTACAAAAAAGTTAAAGTTAATTTGAAGAATCGCTTCACTGAGGCCAACTACTTAATTTTTTTACAAAATGAATTACACGAACTACTAGAGGATGTTTTTTTAAACATCTGAATGCAAATGTACTACCAGCACGATGGAGCTCCTGCACATTTTGCTCGTCAGGCCAAGCAACATTTGGACGAAAAGTTTCCAGGGCGTTAGATTAGTCGCGGTGGTTTTATTAGTTGGCCTCCAAGATTTCCAGACCTCACAACATTAAATAACTGTTTATGGGGAGCAGGTTCAAAAATGAAGTGTACAAAGTAAAAGTGGACACTCGGGATGGACTAATTCTACGTATTAGAAATGCTGCAGCCGATCTTAAACAAAGATATGACTCCATCGGGAGAGCAGCTGGCGCCCTTCGTGTTTAGAGGTAAATGGCGGTATTTTTAAACATTTATTATAAGAACGCTATGATAACCAAAACGTTAATGTATGAAATTTTGTTTATTTTTAATTACGCTCTAACTTAAAAACAAATAAAAATCGGATAACAACTTCTCAGTTTTTTTACATTATTTTCAAATGTAGAATACACTCCTGTAGTTTAGTCTGTTCCTCCTGACTCGCCCTGTATATAATGTAAAAAAACAAAATAAACATTTTGTAACATAAATTTTATCAGTTAATACAAAAAACTAGAATTAACTACACTAAGGTTATATACCATATTAACATAAGAAGATAGAAATTACAAAAAACATACTCAAGCAAGAACTCCATAAACTCTATAAACTAAATCAAATTGAAATAAAAAAATATAACTTATACCAAAACCCCTAACTGAATTTCTACACCACATTGAAATAAAAACTATTAATGAAAACTAATTCAACATTCTCACACAAATTTAAACAACAAATACATTTAACAAAAAATTTTAAATTTTAAAAAAGAAAAAGAAAAAACAATAGAAATAAGAATAAACCAAAAAATTTACTCGTTTTTTACAATAAGTATACCAATCTGACAAAGCTGACGCTTACTGAAAAAACTAACTTCTTAAACAAGAACATTAACAGCAACAATCTACAGTTACAATCTATTGAAATAAAACCGCAATACATGAACATTTTGCACAAAACACTATCAAAGCAGATATAAATAAAATACTAAAACGAAAAGAAAACAAAAGTATTGCGTTAACCTCTTTCAAAACAAACCTCAAAACAAACTATTAAAGATTTCAAAAACAAAATTAAAAATAATAACATCACAGGATGATTGCTGGTTTAGTGCTTATATACTAAGAAGAATACAACAACAAAGTGCTTTAATACATAAAAGGTAACAATTTTATCAAAGTAACAACAACCTACACCAATACCCTCACCAACTCCTTACAAAAAACATTTTAATGTAAATCAAACCAACTATCACTATTTATAACCTTACCTACAATACACTAATACTAACAAAAAAAAATTACATCAGTTCAATATACCTATCAGACTAATATTGACCACAATAGAATTGCTTACTAATCTAATCTACCTACAGCGTTGTGGATAAATTATGAGTTAGGAATTGGAGTAGTCTGCAATGAAATTTATCCTGCACATTTAGTAGCCAATTTTTTTGGATATTTAAACTGCATTGAATGCATAACAATACCCAAATCATTGCAAATTGAAGAAAATTTTATTTCCAGGATATCTACTCAATGTAAAATTTTCCGTAGAATCCGAATTTTGGTATTTTGAAATCTATAAATGCTTTGCAGAGTCACAAAAGCAGAAAAAAAAACAGTATAAATGGCAAAAAAGTAAAAAATCGATTTTTAGTATTGGCGCACCACTCGCAAAAATTCCAAAAAATCATGGATGTAAGTTTTTCAATTACTTAGGGAAGTTAAAAAATAATATTCCATGCAATCAACGGTTTAGATAACCAAAAGTAAATTTCAACTCTTCTAGAATTTTTTTAAGGGTTGTATACAGAATTTGAGGCGTTGAAAAAAACTGTGTTTGAAGACCACCCCAAACCCTACTTCCATGACTATTTTTAGAATTTTTCATACAATATGTGCGGAGAAAAAAAATAAAAACCAGAAAATGCTATTTTTTGCTCCCTATGGAAAAGAGGAAGTATCAAAATTTTAAAATCCTACCAAACATGTTTTTTTGATGCTAGGAAAGTAATGTTTGAGGAAATTTGAATATTCGTAATAAGAGGCATTTCACGTATGTTAACCGGGGGAACCCTTTGTTAACGAAACCAGAAAATCTAATGGCTTTCCGACTACAATGTACTATGAAAACTTAATCTGCACTAATGAGTATGATTATGTTAACAAATTTGCAGATTTTTTTTTCTGTTTACAATTCTAAAGTTCATACAGCTCCAACGTTTAAGTTTCAAAACAACGTAATACTTTCAAATTTTTCAATTAGTTTGTTTGATGTTTTTAAAGATATTGAATACCTTTAAAATAATTTTAGCACTGGCCCAGACGACATCCCTTCCATGATGTTAAAAGAATGCATTTATTCTATTTCTACACCGTTACATCTACTTTTTAATGCTTCCTTAAACAAATCTAAATTTTATGATATGTGGAAACAAAGCTATATTATGCCTTTATTTAAATCTAGGGCAAAGGAAGACATAACTAACTATTTAGGTACATGCATTCAATCAGCCATTCCTAAATTATTTGATCAACTCGTAACTGAACAATTAATGTGTAAAAATATTATAATTGATGAAAAGCATAGTTTTCGTGAGAGTCGTTCCACACTTACTAACTTATTGTGCTACAAAAATTATATTTTGAAGGCTTTTGAATAAAAAGTACAAATTGATTAAACCACAGTATTTTGTTAACTAAGCTTCATCTTTAGGTTTTCATCATGTTGTGGTTTTGTGGTTATTTAGTTTTTTTGAAAAATCGTACTCAATGTGTAAAAATTAATAATTTTCTTTCACAGCCAATTCCCGTATCTTCAGGTGTTCCCCAGAAATCACTGCGGTCCAATTCTGTACCTGCTTTTTATTAACGTTATTTCTCAGTGTATTTATTCATTGTCTTTTCTTTTATTTGCTAATGATCTAAAGCTTTATAGTTAAATATCATCTGTTAATGATTGCCATCTGTTACAACAAGATTTAGATTCCATAAATGCTTGGTGTCATAATAATTATCTTTTTATTAACGTAAACAAATGTTTTTCAATTAGTTTTAATAGAACACTGAATAAAATATCTTACAATTATAATATTAATCAAAAATCGTTAAAACAAGTTTCTCAACTAAAAGACTTGGGCGTAATCTTTAATCACAAACTCACATTTGTTGAGCATATTAACTATATGTGTAACCGGGCTATGAAAATGCAGGGTTTTGTTTACAGAATGTCAGCAGACTTATCCCCAAGTACGCTCAAATTGCTTTATTATTCTTTGGTGCGCTCTCATTTAGAATATGCTTCGTCAGTCTAGTGCCCGTCTTACAAAATTCATATTCAAAGTATTAAACAAATTCATAATAAACTTGCTAGATTCTTATCTTATAAATTGGGGATTTTAGCGGTTAATTTTGATTGCAATTACATTACATGTTTGTATAATTTGCCACCACTAAAACTTTGTTGCAAAAGGGCTGATCTTTTGTTTTTGCGTAGACTAGTGATGTCTGAAAGAGTCTATCCTGGGCTTCTTGAATCTCTACCATTCAGTATTTCTATTAATAATCGACGTATCAGGCAGTTGTTTAGAGAATTTACACATTGTGTAAACAACCAACTTGTTAGGATGGTTTTGTACGAAATCGCAGTTTAGGTCGCAATTAAATCATATTGATTGAATTGTGTACCTAAATTAAATTTTAGATTAAACTTGTTTTTATAAATTTTTTGTGTATTATGTATATTATTTTAGTTGATGTAATATATTTATATTTATATATTATAGTTTAGATGTAAATAGTTTTACTTTTACCGTAAATAAAGAATTATTATTAAAAAAACTTGCAAAATTAAAAAATTATAAACTAACATATTAACCAAAGATTTACAAATTACACACTAACACACTATCAAAAATTTAATAAATCTAGTCAATACACTGAAAACATTATAATAAAACCTTACCTACTGTCATCTTCTTTACTAATATTCCTATATCAAAAACCATTAATGTTTTCCATTACACATTAATATAAAAAAACATGAACAACCAAAAAAATGTGATATTATGCTTTTAAACAAATTTTTAACATTTAAAACAATATTTACATGCAGTGACAAAGTTTACAAACTACCCGATAGGTTACTAATAGAAACTTCCAGCACAACAATTTTAGACAACATTTTTTTAAAAATAGACTAAAAAAAGACATCATTACTAACAATAATAGTTCACCTAACAACAACATATTGTTCTGGCAAAGATATATTGATGACATAATCTGCATATTTAAAGGATCATCATTTAACATATCAGATTATTACAATTTTATAAACAATATTCATCCTAACATCTAATTCACTCTAGAATTAGAATACAATAAACAAATTAACTTCCTCAACCTTACATTATACAAAACCTCTAACAAACTAGTTTACCGAAAACCTAAAAACCCCGGAATAATAACAATAATAATACTTTATTTGTCTTAATATACAATAAAATTGACAAATTAGTCAGCTCTTCAGAATAATCTAAAGTCTGGTCTACCACCATAACTATAATTAAAATAAACATATACCTAATATAAAAATTTGCTTTGACAATATTATCAATGACAATATTATCAATGACGTCGGTCATTGCTGTTTTACAGCTATAACCAGGTCTAAAACCTGATTGGGTTATTGAAAGAATATTATATTTTACTAAATGATCTCTTAGTTGATTAGCAACTACTTTTTCTAGTATTTTAGAAAGAGTTGAAAGTATACTTATAGGTCTTATATAATTAAGAGTTAGCGAGCAATTTACTTTTTGCAATGGGAGTATGTTTCCTTTATTCCAGCTATCTGAAAAACAATTATTTTCTAAAAGTTAATGAGATGAGCGTTTGATTTTAAATCTAATAAAAGTCTACTTACAACTTCATCAGTCACTGTTTTAAAAACAATTAATTTTTCAAATAAACATTTTTTGTTGTTATTGTAAAATTCAATTAGAGTTTTAGTATCAGTATTTTGAGTAGGAGCTGTATTTATAAAAATAATGTTCAAGTTTTCAACGTTTTGAAGATGCAATGGTATAGCAGCACTTTTTTTAGAGTAAATGTTCATTTTATTTAATTCATCCCAGACTTTTTAACACCATCCGTTCAGTTTATATTCAAAGCAACATTTTTTTCTTTTTGTATTGCATAGTTACAATTGTTACGAACAAATTTATAAGCTTGCCATTGTTCCGACAACCACGTTTCAGTGATTGCCATAACATCAATGTTCCGATTCAAAATCAGTTTAAAAACATTCTATACGACTCCAAACAAAGTAATTACCATACATTTACAGCCTTCTACACACTTACACACAGAACACTACACTTTATCTAAAATCAACAAATAACTAAATACTCAACAGACACAAAAAAATAGAACTTACATACTATAACAACAATAGCAAAATTTAAAAAAAACTACTACTCAAATATGATAATAAAAAATCTTTTTCCACAACTAACACAATTAAAAACATGATATGTAATTATAAACAAAAAAAAAATCAGAAAATTTAATAAATTATAAAAATTATAAAACAGACTGCCAAGACTGCAATGCCACTTACATCAGGCAAACAGGCAGAGCTTTAAAACACAGAATTAAAAAACATAATATAAATAACAACAAATCCAGATTCTCTAAACACCTAAACATACTTAAACAGAGCTTCAGCAACCACAACAACTTAAAACTCATTTATCAATGCAAAAACAACTTGAAAATGAGCATTCTTAAAGCCTACAAAATAGACAAAATAAAAAACAATAATAAATATAACCCCAATAAACAACTAAACACTAAATAACAACACATATACACTTTTCTCAAACCGCACAAAAATACAATAAATCAATAACTTTCAACACAAAACATATAACTGTAGCATTAACCTACAAACTATGCAACTAGTCTAAGACATACCACAACTTTCTGCAGTCAAAACATATCATAACACCTATAGTAAATAGTTTATCAAGGGCCAAAAATGGGCTTTAGCAGCTCGCCGCTTTTAGCAGCACGAACGAGCGAAGCAAAAGCCTTTTGAAACAAGTTACACTCAATATTTTTTTACCTGCTTCAATAGTTTAGAGGCTCAAGGGTTGAAAGGCATGGCAAAAAGATGTTTTTGGTAGAAGCAGGCAAAAAAATAAATGATGTAAGTTCAATATAGTATATAATGTATTAAGTGCCAAAAATAGGTTTTAGATTTCAGCACAAACAAACGAAGCGAGTGAAGGTTGCTAAAGCAAAGAGCTGTAGAAGCAGGAAAAATTTATTATATCTTATTATTGTATTTATATGTAACTTTATTTTATAGTAACACCGAAAATGGTCTAATTGCCAAAACCGATCTGTATGTAAAATAAATTCAGCATATAAAAGTATAAATAGTTTTAACATATAACCTAACCTATATTATTAAATAATTGAAATATAATAACTCAGCATTTTCTAAATGAACAAAAAAAAAATTGTATTGAAAATTGACGATTTGTGTAATATATTTTAATTGTATGTACATTTTAAAGTTGTGCTATGTTTTTAGCACTAAAAAAGAAATTGGTGTTATTCCGAAACTCTTTAATGGTGTAAAATAAATTCACTAAATATCTAATTTTATCTGAGTTTTTTATAGACGCTTAATTGTTTTTTATATAAATAGAAGTATTTAATATATAAAGATATGCCATTATCAGTAGCATAGCTACAATGTTTGAGCCTTAATATATATATAAACGATTTTGAAAAAAACGTACTAAATTTTTTTTTATTTTAGTCATAAATTAACGCAAAACTTTATTTATAAAAAGTAAAAAATAACTAAATTTAGTTATAAAATATTTGCAGATAGTACCAAAACCGGTTAAATAGTGCAATATTTTAATTATAAAATAATAATTATAACAAAAATTGGCTTTAAAACATTAAAATATTGTCTAAAAGCACTAAAATACAGCAATACGTGTAAAAAATAGGTAAATCTAGTTATAAAATAGCAGAATTATGTAGAAAAGAAACAAAACCCTGTTATAAACTATTGAAAATGCAAAATCAAAATATTGTTAGAAAGCTTAAAAATCTGATTCATAAATTGTTAAAAAGTTAAAATTTTAAAAACAGAAAAATCAAGCTATAAAAGTTATAAAATTGTGACGAATTTAATTATTATTAAGTGGATTTTAGAGAGTGTAAGAAAAGTTGATAAAATAAAGATTTTAAAACTACACTTCAAATGTTAAAATAATTTTAGAATTAAATAAAAAAAAACAAAAATAGTTAAGCAACGGCTCAGCGGCCACTAGTTATAGGCATTCAAACATACATATATGTTTATTCTATAGTTTGGTGTGCATGATATTTCGATTGTCTACCCCAAAATGAAACGGCGTGATAAGGTATAAGTATACGTCATCAAAAATATAAAATATAGCAAAATTAGGTCAGAAAGTATAAAAATAATTTCAAAAACACTAAAACTTGATTATAAACCATCAAAAAGTGCAAAACTTTTTTGATGAAATGTCAGAAATTGCATAATCCGGGCATGAAGTTTTAATCAATTGTCAGAAAACACCAAAAGTCGGCCATAAACTGTTAAAAATCTTTATGCAATCTCAAAAATAGCCAAATCCTGCTTTAAACTCAGTTATACATTTATAAAAGTTAATATTTAATTTTAATTTTTAATTTTAACCACCACTGAAGAAGATTTTAATCAAATTCAAAATATTTAGTTACTTAACGTATTTTGTATTATAAAAAAAAAACTTGACTAATAAACCAATTAAGATAAAATTATAATAACAGTCAAAGAAGAAAGTAAATAATATAAAAAAATACATTTTATTTTTTATTTAAATGTTAAAAATGGCAGCATATATATCAAAATATGATAACAAATAGCAAATTAAACTGATGAAAAGTTCAAAATTATATACATAATACGTCAAAAATATCCAAATTTTATCATAATATATGAAAATGTTATAAAAAAGCACTAAATTTTGTTCCTAAACTGTTAAAAAATGCTAAGTTATTTTATTTATAAAAAGTCAAATTTGTTAATCCAGTCATAAAACATTACAATATTTTTAAAATAAAACAAAAACGATTTAAAAATGCAAAACTCAGTTTATAAAATGTCAACTGCAAAACCCGGCTTAGCAACTGTCCCGCCATAAATCGTTAAAAAATGTTTTTACATCTTAATGAAATTTTAAAAAATAAAAAAAATAGCTAAAATATATAAAAAATATTGACTAAAAAAACAAAATTTCACATAAATTGTTGAAAAGTGCAAAATTCTTTTAATAAAATATTTAAAATCCGGCCATAGAATATTATCTAAAACTGTCTAAAAGTGTACAAAATTTATCATAAAATGTTAAAAGTAGCAAAATCTGGCCATAAAGTATAAAAATATTTGTTTTATTTACTTTGTAACCTTTCCAGATTTTGCAATAGAAGTTGGAAAACCAGGTAAGCTGGTACTATACGTCACTGGCCTTTTTGCAGTTTATTATCTCACTATTTTTTTATGCATATTTACATATCTATTAAGGTAATAAATCTTGTAACTTTCAAAGTTAAGTCTGCTATTGCCATTTAAAGGTTTTCTTATAAAAATAAAAATATTCTACAACTTATTATCTTATGTCACGTTTTTTAAATATATTATATCAGGGTGTTTCAAAACATGTGTTGGAAAATAAAAGGTGGGATTGGTTGGCTATTTATATGAAAAAAATCCCATTAACATGATTTTGCAAACGCATCATTTTCAAGATACAGGGTGTAAAAAAATATTTTTTTAATTTTTTGACTATATCTCAGGAACCGTTCAAAACTTTTTGTTTACATCTTAGCATTATTATTAGCTATTTTTTAAGCGCTTATTCAATTTTTTTCATGTGCTATTGACTGAGATTTTAGAGTTGCGTGAGGTTTGTATGGCTCTAATTTCTATGACACTTGGAAAATTGACATTCTAAAAACACATTGTAAACCACCAATATTTTCTACACAAAAAAAGTACTCCTAGTCAAAAGCTCTAACGTAAACCGTTTTAGAAAAATAAGTCATTTTATAATGGGTAGTGATAGCAAAATGAATAATTACAGTAATAGCGAGATGTGCAACATGCATTTTGTTTATGGCGTTGCCAATGGAAATGCAGCAAAATCTTGTCAAATTTATCAAGACAGGTTTCCAAACCAACAAGTACCAAATGAAAGAACATTTATTCGTATTCACAAACGTACATATCAAACTGGAAGTGTACATAAAAGAGCTGCAGGAAATGGGAGACCTTGCCTGCTAGCTTGGCAAATTGAAGAAGATGTTATTCAATAAATTGAAGACAATCTATCAACTAACACTAGAAGAATAGCTTTAAACTTAAACTTTAGTCACGTTACAGAGTAGAGGATAATAAAAAGCTTGATGTTATATCCTTATCACATACAGCGAATACAAACCCTTTTACCAGCGGATTTTCCGCAAAGATTGGCTATGTGTCAATCGTTTTAAGAAAGAATTGCGCAAAATTCTTGATTTTTAGATCAAGTTTTATTTACGGACAACGCAAGTTTTTCTCGTGATGCGATTATGAACTTTCATAATAATCATGTATGGGCCAACAAAAATTTACATGCCATAATGAAAGGCCATCATCAACAAACATTTTCCGTTAATGTTTGGGCAAGTGTTGTAGGAGACCATTTAATAAGTCCATATTTTTTGCTGTTTAGGCTAAATTGTCCATCATATCGTAATTTTCCTAAAATGAGCTACCAGGACTTTTAAAGAACGTTCCGGTTCAATTAAGAAACAAAATGCACGATGGTGCTCCTACACATTTTAGTTTAGTTGCGCGTCAATTCTTAAATGAACAGTATAGGAACCGTTGGATAGGTAAAGGAGGGGCACAGGTTTGGTCTTCTCTGTCTCCAGATCTAAATGTTTAAGATTTTTTTTGTGGGGTCACTTAAAAAGTTTATTTACATACTTTAATACTGATGAAAAACTAAGAAATCGCATTATTGCATTCTGCAATACGATACAAAACACTCCAGGCATTTTTGAACGGGTACGTCAGTTACTAAAACGTAGGTTAGAAGCCTGCGTTACCGTAGAAGTGGTAATTTTCAACAATTTTTGTAATTTTTTTTGTTTTTTATATTATTTCTTAGTTTTGTATAGTAAAGGTTTTGTGATCATGA
Organism: Tachinus rufipes; assembly: GCA_963932245.1. Classification (NCBI taxonomy): domain Eukaryota; kingdom Metazoa; phylum Arthropoda; class Insecta; order Coleoptera; family Staphylinidae; genus Tachinus; species Tachinus rufipes. Next base: position 43,861,625 of record OZ010747.1, on the reverse strand, counting down.
TGCTACTTTTTCTTTCCGTTCCTGAGATATTTCGAAAACGGTGCGTTTGCGGAACCATGATAATAGGAACTTTTTTTCTTATAATTAGCCAAGAAATCTTACCCTTTATTTTCCGGCATGTTTTGAAACACCTTGTATAGTACATACTATTAAGATGATAAGTTTTTAAACTAAAATATTTTTTTATGAAATAAAGTAAGACTCAATATATGTGTATTGGCGGAAAAGCTACAGACCTTGTTATGGACAATAGGGATATAATAAAAACCTGTCGGAATCATACCTACCTTAGTGATAAAATGGATAATAGCGGGAAAATGAAAAAAAACTATTATAAACCAAATTACGAAAGGTAAGAAAGTAATAGATGCGCTAAATTCTACCCTATGGGAATCAAGTATCAGGCGACAGACACAGATGTCGATTTATAACACCATCTTTAAAAGTACAGTTACATACGGATGCGATGTATGACCTATTACAAAAACCATGGAAAACAAATTACTTTCCGTTAAAATGAATTTCCTGAGAAGATCAGCAAAAATATCCAAGTTGGACAAAATACGCAATAATGTTGTGAAGAAGAAAATGAAAGCCAAAGCCACTATTATAGACAACATTCAATCATAACAACTTGTCTGGTTTGGCCATGTAAAAAAAATGCCAGACCGACTCCTAAAGCAAGTCTATAAATTAATATAATTTTGCATGAAAATAATTATAAATTTGATTTTATTTGTTTTAGCAAACATTATCTCAAAGAAATTGAATCATCTTACTATTCTTCAACAATAATAAATAAATATAAATTGCAAGACATTTTTTCACGTAGCATATATAAGAAAGGTAGAGTACTAATATTTTTAAAAGAATCAATTAATTGCAAAATACGCACAGACTTAACAATTCAATCTATAGAAAAACATTTAAAAATATCGGCTATATAAATTAATAACACAAATGAACTTATAATAACTATTTACAGATCACCAAAATGAGATTTTCAAACTTTTCTTAGTGTTTTTGAAAATATGTTAATAAAAATCAATTTCAAAGTAATTATATCGGGCGATTTCAAGGTAAATTTTTTTATCAAACAATAATAGGACTTTGCTTTTTAAGGAATTGCTTAATTCATATGGTTTAGAATACACAATCAACGAAAAAACTAGAAAACTAAACTGTTTAGATAATATTATTATCAATTTTACAGATCAACATTCAGCTAACACAATTGAGCCTAATATTGCGGACCATAAAGCGGTTGTTATTGAAATAGAAAAGCATATTTAGCATAATTATTTTAAAACCAAAAACAAAATTCAAAAAATCAGACCCATAACAGAACTAAGCAAGTACAATATTACAACTCTGTTCATGAATTGAAATGTGATTTTATTGAAGACAAAAATACAGGGAATTTATAAATGAATAGGATTATGTAATCACTTTAAATATGCCGCCTTTTTAAAATTGTCCACTATACTACATATGTTTTCATATGTTTGCTTGACAGCTGTCAAAGTTGATCTGTCATAACAAATAGTTTAGTGAACAATTTAAAAAAAGCGGCACATTTAAAGTGATTACATAATCCCATTCATTTATAAACTCCCTGTATAAATGTTTCACACAAATTTAGAATGTTTATGGACTGTTTACAGAATAAACTGTTTCAAGCTTTTTCTGATAAGAAAATTAATATAAACCCTAATCAAATTAACATTAACTGGTATAATAGTGAACTAAAACAACACAGAGAAAGAATTTGTCGTATCTCTGGTATGTGTGACAGATACAAAACTTCTGAATGGTATAAAATTTTAAACTCAGAAAAGAAACTATACAGAGAACAAATAAAACTTGCAAAAATCGTGGCTAATTCTAAATACATAAACGATTCTTCAAACACACCAAAATCGTTCTAAGATGTCATAAATACTTGCCGTTCAAAATTGACAATACAAAACACTACATTATCACCAACTACATTAAATACATATTTTCCAAGGGTAACGGAAAGTTTCATAACACAAATAGGAACACCTATATGTGACCCAATGTTATTTTGTAATTTATTAGTAACAATAAGATTTAATTTTGAAATGATATCTGAAGCACATACGAGAGATGTTATAAACAAACTAAAATTTAAAAAGAAAAAAGATATATATGGTTTTAACATCATGTTAGTCAAATGTATTTTAGATCTTATTAAAACACCACTCACAAAGTTATTAAATTTATGCATCAAAGAAAACACTTTTCCTGATTGCTTAAAAATTGCCAAAGTATCTCCTATTTTTAATAAAGGAGATACAAATAAATGTGAAAATTATCGTCCCGTTTCAATTATACCAGTTTTTGCAAAAATATTGGAATATATTTTAAAAGAGCAGTTACTTGATTATTTTGAACATAATTTTCTCTTTAACAAATCACAATTTGGTTTTAGACATGCCAGAAATACAGTAACCGCAATAAATGAACTTATCCTATCTGGATAATAGAGAACAATCAGTATACACTAATGGTGAACATTCTGATCCAATAAATATGGCACATAGTGTACCTCAAGGTTCCATATTAGGTCCAACCTTGTTTCTAGTTTATATCAATGATTTAAAAATTGATCATGTGTTGACAGTTCTGTATGCAGACGATACTAGTATAATTTCATAAAATAAAGATCCATAGCTTCTTCAAAGTACTCTGTTTCAAGCTTATGCAAATAATTGGTTTTCAGCAAACCAGTTAATGCTAAATAAAAACAAAACTTTGCATATAATAGTTTCACAGTCACAGCATGATTACGGTAAAGATTCAATAAATTTTTTAAGCGTTGAAATTGATTTAAAATTAACATGCAAAAATCATGTGAGTAAGTTGTGCCAAAAACTTTCAAAATAAGTTTATTTATTAAGAAATTTAACTCCAGAAGTCTCTCTACAAGTAGCGTTAACTGCATATTATGGATTTAATCAATCAAATATGCAATACGCAATACTGTGTTGGGGACACTCGACACATACCACAGATATTTTTTGTTTGCAGAGAAAAGCTGTCCGCATATTGGCTGGTCATACATAGCAGATACAAAAAAGCTTTTATAAACTTAGGTACATTTCCTAGTTTATATATATTTAACAGTATAATTTTTGTTAAACAAAATATATCTCTACTTACAACTTAAAATCAGATATACATCATTATTCTACGCGACAAGCTTCACACTTGCATCTTAATTTCCAGCGTTTAACAAAATCAAAAAATGCAGTAAATTTCTTTGAGCCAAAGTTCTGCAACAAACTACCTAATGCTTTTAAACAATTATCAATAGACCAACTAAAGAAACAACTAAAATCATTATTGATTTAGAAAGCATTCTTTCATTTAATGAATATTTAAACTATGCTTTTTAATATTGTTTTATATAATTTTAACATGTATTCTAAATTTGTATCTATATTGTATTAATACTTATATGTTCTATGTGTTTTAAAATGTATTTTTATACATAAGTATATAAGTAAATTATATTTATGTTTGTGTAAAGTATCAACATTTTTAAATTGTATTGTATTTTTTTTCTGACTTGTGTAAACAGTTTGTTCTGTATTAACATAAATAAATATAGTCTATTCTATTCTATAAGTGAGTTCCCCAAGAAAGAAGGAGAAGAAGAAGTCAGGCAATGACATGAAATGTGGGCATCAGAAAGGCCATGTCAGAGAAGAACCTTAATGATAGAGATTGGCAAAACCGCAAAGCTTGAAAGCAGAGTACCGGAAAGAGACACAATTTGCTATAAAACAAAACAAACAAAAAAATATTAGCTAAACCTTTTATTTACTAACCACTTCACAATCAAAATCTGTGGTATCATCAGTACTAAATATTAAACTGAACAGCAAATCCCTTTTTAATTTTTTTTCAATTTGTCTTTGTCTACAACTAGCTTTATTCTGTAATCTATCCATACCTGACGCTTTCTTTTTCTTTATTTTCCCACATCCCAGTAAACACAGGTTTGGATAATATAAGTTTATTACACGTATTTATGGTGTAAAAAGCGTATATGGTATATGTGTATTTGTATAATATACATTTCTTGTACACGTAAGATATGTATATTTGTATATTATACGTTATTTTTTTCTTTTATTTTCACTGTTGATTAATATACGTATATTAACCATTAGAATACTCTCAATTTTGTCTTCAATGTTTGTACGTCCGAGGCTACCCGAACTCGTGAATATAGTTTGCAAAGTGTATGTTGAGATGCATGATTCATCAATTTATTTATTTTTTATCAACCATAATGTTAATAGTTGTAATATTCGATATAGTTTTAAGATGTTTGTTGTTATACAACAGTGTTGAAGTAATGTTTAATTGAACTGGAAGCGTAGGTTTAGGAGTACTAAGATCAAATACCTAATTTGTGGTAAGTCTGAAAATAAGCAATGACATCTTTGTTTCAAATAACTTGTCAGGTGCACCATTTTTTCTTGTACAATGCAATTATAACCATTACAGTAACATTATTATCAATTTATCGATTTATTATTTTAAAATTCAAACTTAATATTATTGATTGCTGTTGTTATATATAGTATTATAAATACAAATAGCAAACTATTCAAGTTATTTGAAATAAAGATTACCATATGTGTCTCATATGAGGCTGTGGAAATATACACAGTATATTTTTCAGATGTCACCAAAAGACTGGTTGAAAAAGCAAAATGGATTTTCAATTTAATTGTTATTTTCTTAAATACCTATGTTAAATAATATAATGTTTTATTTAATTATATGTAATACTTTGTATTTTATGTTAGAATGATATACATATTTTACATTATTATATATACAAGAGAGTAGGCAGTACGGCAGAGTGAGCATGTACAATTACCAGCGCTAACAAAAGTTAAGCAACGTCCGCTCCGGTCACGACGTGGATAGGTGACCCAGTTCTTCCCAATGTGAGTCCGTTACCTCGTATAGGCATCCAAACATACACATGTCTTCTCGCAGGATAAAGTTTAACCTATAATAGACGTGTACTATAATTAAAGAATATACAAATATTTTTATTATATATTAACGCATTTTTTACGTTAATAATACGTGTAAATTACACGTTTAAAATACATATAACCGGTACGTATATTACGTACTAAATATACGAGATATATCCGTTTAGTCGCCGGACATTTTTCCGTATAATATACTTAACAAATAAACAAATATTACACTTAGGTGTATAACCAAAAATAAACGTAACTGTGTTTACTGGAATATTGCCTTTTTTTAAATTTCCTCTACTTGCTGGATTTGGCTCTTGTCTGTTTGTTTTTTTTTCTTTTTTTTTTTCTTTTTTTTTTTCTTTTTTTTTTCAAACAAACTCAAAAAGTGTTTTTTACGCCTCCATTAGAATTGCTTCAACATTTTTTTATATTTTTTAAATTATTTGTTAATTTATTTTAAAGCTTCTGCTTCTGCCTTTATTTATTTTATATATTTTTTTTTAAATTTTATAAATTTACTTGTAGCCGTTTTGTATGCCATATTTTTTTAGATATTCTTCTTTTAGCCTTTGTTGTTTATCTAGTGCTTTAAATTTTTTAAGATTCTAGCTTTTTCTGTGTACATTTGCTGTTCCATCATTTACTTTTTCATTTTTCATTTTTTTACTATTGCTTTTCTAATTGTTTTCTCTATTTTTTTCGTTATCTCTTCTATATGTTTTTCTTTTTTTTTTCTAATTCTTCTTAGATTTTTTTATACGTTAGAACACTTTCTTCCGTCCAAGCTTCATTTTCATCACATTTTTTTTCATTTTCTTGTCTTCTTACAGTATCTTTAGTTAAATTAAGTTTTATGGCAAGCGGTATGATTCTACTATTATTTTTACTTTAAATTTGTCTACATCTTTCCACGCTGTCTCATTCTCAATTACGTAGTCTATTACGGATTGCCAATTTGTCTTTATAAAGTGAAACACATTGTTTAGTTTTTAGATTGTTATTTTTTATTAAATTATAAAGTAACACATCGGGCAAATGGCCTTCACGGCTTTGCTGACACACGCACTCTTTGTCAAAATTTTCCATACCCATTCTACATAAATATGACTGAATTTTGTTGATGTAGCGTTTAATTTCCTGCTGTAATGCACGGGTGGTTGTGGAGTTGTTGACATAGACCTTTGACTTCAAATATCCACATATAAAGAAATCTAATGGTGTTAAATCACATGATCTCAATTCTGATCACCGAAACGAAAGAGTACACGACCAGGAAATGTCTTATGCAGTAATTTGAATTGTATTACGAGCTATATGACATGTGGCACCGTGTAAAGCTCTATTTTTACTAACCTTATAGCCGTATTCTGAACATTTTTTACAGCGATATTAATTAACATTTTGAACGTTGCTAGGTAATATTTAAAAAACTTGATACCTGACTGGTTGAAAATCAGTTTTTACAGCGATGTTAGCTAACATCAATGTTAAAATATGTTCAGGATAGACCCATTAAACTCTCATCTGTCAAAATGTTATTTTTTAGAATTGCTAACAATTTATTGCACAAATCCCGGCAAATTTAAATTTTGGGGTAAGTTTAGGACACTCTTTAAAAGTGATCTCTAAAAGGATTTTAGAAAATGTTAACAGATTTATAGCCGTATTCTAAAAAACTCGATACCTGATTGGTTAAAAAGTGATTTTTACAGCAATGTTAGCTAACATTAATGTTCAAAATAGTCCCATTAAAACAATTTTGAAAGGTCTACTATAATTAACTTTTTATTTTAGATTTCAAAAAAAATATAGCAATTGAATCATACACATTTTATATAAAAATATGCATTTAACATCTAAAAAAATATAACCTTTGAGTTTTTACACTGATGATTAGACAACAAGTAGTAAATCAGTGACTTTGCTTTTTTAAAGTTAATAAAAATTATATAGGTTATGTGGGTGTATTAATATACTTTTATATGCTGTATAGTTGTTTATTATATTGTACAGACCGGTTTTGGCTGTTAGGCCATCTTCGGTGTAAAATTGTGAATTACATATATATGATGTTATGAATATGATATGAAGATGGCCTAACAGCCAAAGATGGCCAACATCCAAAACCGGTCTGTACAATATAATAAACAACTATACAGCATATAAAAGTATATTAATACACCCACATAACCTATATAATAAAATATATGCACAAGATCAACTCAACTATTAATAAAAATTGTTAACTTATCAATATAAACAAGTAAAACCTTTAATTTAAAAAATATCTGTTTATAGAACGCGTACGTTTTTTAATACTATACAATTTTTCTCAAATACTGGAAAGTATGGTAATTAAATGCCATTTGCCACTACGTGGCAGATTTCTGCAAAATCATAAATTTCTGTTACTTTTTGTGTTTGAAATATTTTTTATTTAGTTTGTTGACGTAAATTTGCTTTTCAAACAGCCGCAACGAAGAAAAGTCTTACGTATCAAGTTTCAAAACTTGCAGTCAAGTCAAACTATCATTTTGTAAAATTAAAAGATGTCTACAATTTGTCTTAAAAATGTTTTATTAATTAAATATACAAATTTATGCTTTGCAGAATAGAACATTTAAATGATATTATATAACACATGAAGTGGTATTTGATGTTAATTTTAATACAAATTAAAAAAGAATTCCGATAAATATATCCGAAATATTTTATTCAAAAATTGCACCTTAAAACTCCGTTTGAAAAACCGTTTATTTTGTATATTTATCAACCAGTGTTTTAATATATTATAAGTTTTATTTACTAAAAATGTACATAGAAACAAGGTATGTATTTGAATATTGAAATGTGTGGAGATATAAAATTAATTGAGGTTATAGGTTACCAGTTGTTGCTTTTAATGAACAATCATTTGAGATACGAAAATCCGAAAATATTGTTTTGGGACTTACAAGCTTTTGTTAGAGTGTTACACTATCTATTTGAGATATAAAACACAATGCTTATCATATGAATAACTTTCAAAATTTAAAAACGTGTGTGCTGTAATAAATGAAAACTTAAAAATAATATCTAACCTTTATTTACCACATGTGTGCAGATATGATTAAACAAAACAATGTTTAATATTTCATGAATTTGAAACTATTAGTACTTCACAGACAATAACACTCCTTGTTAAGTGTTAACTGAACATGGTTCTGATTAGTACAGTAAGCGTTTATACAAAGAAGTTTACTTTTATATTTATAATACTTTTTACTTAATTATAAAAAATAAAACTATAAAACTATGTAACTGAGACTTTATGTTTAGTTTTACTATAAGATATAATCTTTAGTGTTCCGCCCACGTACCTGTCCTCAATCACATAAGCGTCAACTTACTAGTACGTTAGATGTCTGTAAACTATACAATCAATATTTAGTATATTTTAAATTGGTTGCCACCACCCAAGAACATAATCTAGAATACCGCACACATCGTTCGAATAAACAAATCGACAGGTACATATTGTAAATGTCACATTTTTTTTCATCAAGACACATCAAACAATACATAAATCTAGACAGTTTTAACTACGCAACAATTCGCCCGATTTTATATGTTCTACATTAAAATGTTCAACGATTACATTTCCTGTTTATTAAACAACACGTGCCTTATCAATCTTCATTTTCTATTTGTATTACTTGCTTATTATTATTAAATTATATATATGATTTATGAGTTCTCTCATAAACAAACAAATGATTTATTTGCGATATTTATAGCGCAATTCTAGTGATTATTGTGAATAACTTTTGATCGGCCCTCTTGTCTTCAGCATGCAATTGAGTGAAATTGTGCATTTTATAAGTTTCGAATGGATGCGAGGAAAAATGCACGGTTTACTTTTTAGTGCGGGGCGGTAAAAAGTAATCGGGGGTGATTTATGTGCGGCCGTGTAACATCGCCGACGAATTTCATTTAAGTTTACTCTTTTGCTAAACGATCCATTTTTGTATAGTTTTATGAATTCTATCCACTTTTCGTTTATTATTACGTCGCGCGAGCTATTTTTATAACTTTATGCGCGCGATGAGAGCTGGAAAAACGCTCACAATTTCCGCGACATGTGGAAACAGCTATGGAAATAGACGAGTCGTTTTTCATTTATGGTTGGAAATCGGGGACAATACACATAGTTTTAAAGCTATTCTTTTATCGTCATCATTTTTATTGATATTCCAAGTTGCTCAATTATTTTTATATTCATTGCTGTAATAAAATATTATATTTGGAAAATTATAATAAATAGATTATATTGTCTGCGAACATGATAGTAGAATTGATCGTTATTACAATATAGTATCTATAAAATCAAATTATATGGAATATACATGCCGTTAAAAAATACATTCGAATATTTTAGTAGCATAATGTAGACACTATCCATATATGATTTAGAAATGACATATGCACTCCTTTATCTCTAAATGCAATAAATGAGATAATAGATTTCTTTTTATTTTGACAATTATTTGTAGTAAATATTAATATATAAAATAAAATATATGATGTATTTTATTGTATTATAATTAAATTAAGCTTTTTCATCTTACTTGTAATGTCTTACTCGAAAAAGTTAAAAAAAAAACTTAGTCTAGACTAAGTAAAAAACATTTAAATGAGTCAAATATTAGATAATGACTAAACAGTTTAAAATTTTACTGAACCCTCATTTTATTGTCTCAATTCAGCAATATTATGCAAGTTTATGTTTACCAATATTGTTATAGAGATATACTTTTTAATCTTTTAAATTATTTTCACATCATTATATAGTAAGTAAGTTATGTTGTATGAATATTTGTCTCTATTTTTTGTATTTATAGAAAATATTTTTTGTCAAATAGCCGTGGCTTTGTTTTAGATGGCTCATCGTAATGAACAAATTTTGGATGACATTCTTGAATAAATGTAGCCTAAGTTGTACTAACAATTCAAATGGTATTAACTTTTTATGATGGCAATAGTTTGTAGTTTGTTGGTATAGATCAACAATTTACGTAACTTTATAAAGAATCTAGCGGCGTTAAACCGCAAGGTATCGGTGGCTAGCTGATGTGGTCGGTAATATAAATAAAGCAAGATTGGTCTTTAACTTCTCTAAAGTCAAGTAACTAATATACACCTCTAAATTAAATTATTTTTTTTTATATTTTGGCTTTTTTAGCAATCGCTCACTAATAATTTGATTTTATGGTTCACAGTATTTTTATTGTTATTTATTTTAATCTTTAAGAAGATGATTAAATAATGTGGTATTATGTATAATAACATGAAAACACTCAAAAAAATTAACAATTATTATTTTCAATGCCAATTTCAATTACGGTCATTTTAAATAAAAAAACAAATATTAGGTTTTTTAAATTTATCAAAAAATTTTAAATATAAAAGTATATTTTTATTTTACATGGTTGTATTAAAAATATCATAAAGATTAAAAAAATTGAATAAAAAATGTATGTTGCTATTTAAAAAAATAAATTTGGTTGCTATAGCAACTATATTAAAAATAAAAACAAATATGTGTGTATCTGCCTTTATAACATTTAAAATGGTTTTTGAATCATATAAATCGTTTAAAAAATAACGGAGATATTTAGAAGTTCGTTTTTTGTCTAACACAAAATAAATCAATATTATTAGAAAAATTATTTGCAATTCTACACATTCTACCAATTGGATTATTAAATCCATAATTGGTAGAATGTATAGATTGTCTAAATAATAGAGACTGTCTAGTTCGGGGATTATTGTTGGGGACTTGAAATAAAAGAGTTCTTGGTCTTTTTGCGCCTAAGTTCCAGTAATGGAAGATTATATTGCAATGCAATGTGGTTGAAATTGTAGTTTTCAGAGAAAATGCCCAATTTATACAATAACAAACGACAAAATTTGTTTTGAACACGTTCTATATTGCGTATATGAATGCTGTAGAATGGGCACTAAACTGACGGAACATACTCTAAATGAGAGCAAACCAAAGCGCAATAAAGTAGTTTGAGTGTGCTTGAAGATAGATCAGTTGACATTCTGTAAACAAACCCTAACATTTTCATAGCACGGTTATACATATAGTTTATATGCTCAACCAAAGTTAGTTCTGGGTCAAAAATTACGCCCAAACCCTTTATTTGTGTAACATGTTTTAATACTATATTGTCAATAGTATAATCATTCGGTATTTTACTTGAAGTTCTGTTGAAGCTTATAGAAAATGATTTATTTGGACCAAACAACAAATTATTAGTAAGACACCATAGATGAATAGAATCCAAGTCATTGTGCAAACTAATGGAATCATCAATAGATGATACTCTTCGATAAATTTTTAAATCGTCAGCAAATAAAAGAAAAGATGAAGAATTAATAGAATAAAAAAGATTGTTAATAAAGAGTGAAAACAGAATTGGTCCACAATGAGATCGCCGAGGAACACCAGATGGAACAATAATTGGTTGTGATAAAAAGTTATTAATTTTTACACACTGAGTACAATTTTCCAAAAAACTTGACAACGATGCAATAACAGAATCATGAAAACCTAAAGCCCAAAGCTTTTGAAAAATTTGTGTAAATAGAATCAACTTGAAATCTTGGTGCAAAGGCATTTAAAAAATCATTTTTGTAACAAAAAAGGTTTGTAAGAGTAGAACGACCAAATTAGTAATATCCTCCTTAGCTCCAGATTTATGCAAAGGCATAATGTAGCTTTGTTTTCAAACTTGAGAAAATTTAGTTTCATTAAGAGAAGCCACAAACAGTAAATGCAATGGCGTAGAAATGGATTAAATACATTGTTTTAACAACATAGATGGAACGCCGTCTGGTTTGCATTGTTTGTATTTAGTTATAAGCAAGCAGAAAATCATGTTTGGATAGAATATCCAAAAGATTCATTTCTGCCTTAATATTTTTACTTTTATATTTGATAAACATTTTTGTTTTGTTTTTGAATTTGATTTTAATTTTGATTTTATGTGTTTTATAGAAAAAACATTTATTGTGATGTATATTTAAAAACACTTGTCATTTACAGTTTATATTTAATACTCTATAAGTAGATTCAATCTTGAAAAAATAATTTATGTTCAATCTTAAAGAAATAAATTAAAACAAAATTACGCAATATTGATGTCGACTATAACGTTTAAAAATGTTTGTAGTATAATGAGCAATAGTACTGTTTATTGTAAGCAGTAGTTTTTAAGCCTAATGGTCTAACATATACTATGCATATTTAATACAACACAGTATACAGGCTGTTTCTTAACATCTAATCTAAAAAACTATTTTGTCTATCTTGCTTTGTTTCCGAGATAATAGAAAAATACACATTAATTTATTATTTATTAGGCATTATTAGTACTAAGCTTATTTGTTGAATTTTATATTTGACAAATTTAACACATGAGTTAGTTCCAAGTTTATTAGATTTAATATAGTTTTAAATGCTGTAGTGAGAATAGTTATTAATTACTTAATTTGTGTAGTTAGCACACTTAAATTCCTCATCCGCAAAGCAGTTGAAATCTTTTTCTGATAAAAAACCGGACTCAGTTGGGTAAAGCGGCGCATTATGCGCAGGTTCAAACAAAAGCTCCAGCAGAAAATTTTAAGAAATTATAGTATTTATTAATTTAGGACGTTAGTATAATATATAATTAGTGTCTATTTAACCATAATTACATTTATTATGAGATTTTGGGTAGACCAGATAATAGGTTTTGTCAGCTTGTGTGGTAGTAGCATAAGCGTAGCTTTAAACTAAAAAAAAAAACAATAAATCTTGCATTTTTTTATTTTGAAATTGACAGAAAGATTTTTGTTGTTTTTATAATTGTGTGGCACGTTTTTATGTATTTAAACAAATTCATTTTTTTGTGTCTATGGTACGAGCATAAAATAGATCATCACCACATCAATCGCATTTTGATGATTATAGTTACATATTCAATAGTAAATTTAATAAAGTAGTAGAAGCATTTAATATTTGCTCTACTTTAGTTTTTATGAGTTTTTATGTGTAAAATAAAATTCAAGTTTGTTAAAGCTGCTGGTCATAAAGTTAAACTTTTGTATTCATACATACCTATTCACGCCGTTTTTTTTTTTGGAATAGGCAGTATCACTGTGCAATAGCTTACTTTGGTTTTTAAACCTTATTACGTATAATTTGTTTCTACGCTTTTCTGTTTGTACATACATTTTTTGTTTTAGCAATGTTTATATATCTGGTCATACATGTTCTCTTATTATTTTTTTTTTGCACGCAGTCATCTACAACATTCAACTTGTATGTGGTTTTTTTCTGCATTTAAATTCAGATACTTGTTCATTATAGATTTGCTTTGTTATTCTATTTTTAATCGTTTTCTTAGTACTTTTAAACTAAACTTAAAATACTATTGGTACTAATCTATAGATAGCACTTTTAACTACATTTGTGTATTATCGACTTATTTGATAAACAAAACAATATACTGCCGCCACAAACATCAGTTTTGTGTTTGGCCAAAATTTACACGAAAGAGTTGTAACTGATGTCATTGAAAAACCCAAACCTTCTACAAGCGTTTCAACTAATGGAACGAGTAATAATAATACGTTATTTGGTAGCACTATTAACGATACACCAACACCTGAATGTTCAACTTTGAGTAATTTATTAACGAAATTAGTGAAGGAATATGCTGGGCAATAAACAAATAAACAAAAGTATAAAGAAATTGAGGTTAAATCGAGTAAAGAGGATAAAACCAATATGTTGCATTTAGCATGTAAATTGTTTGCTTATGATAAAACTGTTGGGAATTAGCAGGACAGTGGTCGGGGTAATCTTTGACTCAACGATTAGCAAATTAGAAAAGATAATGTTACGTATACACAGTCTCAAGTAATGTTTAGAACGTCGGGTGTACTTAAAGTCATAAATAAATACAAAAATTTGAGCAGAAATGACGATCAAACAAGCAAGTGCAGAAAGCATTCGTTTTCCGTTTATTGAAAACACATCAGGTAAAATAAAAATATTTTTAGTAATGGTTAGTCAAAAAGATATAAAACATTTGTACAAATACCTACAAGATCAATTGGTTAATAAGCAAAAACGACAAAATCTCAAAAAAAGTAAACAAAAAAGCAAATAGTGATTCTACTTTTGAAAATTAACTGTATCAATCCAAGTACTTTTAACTTACACTTTATTATTAAGTATCTTATTGTAACTGCATTTATTTTACTTTTGTGTTTTTCTTGACGTACCTATGCCTCAGATCTACACAGCAGAATTGGTGTTAACACAACTTTATAAATTGCCATATTTGTTTCTTTGGATAATACTTTTTCTTTGCAATTACTTACATACTTCTGATACAATTACTCGTTTCTCAATTTTTCTATCTCAATTACTATTCTTATTAAACATTCTTTACAAATACACAAAAGCATCCAACTGCTTTAAACGTTTACCGTTTAACCCAATTCTACAACCACTTTGTCCATATCAAAAATCATGATTTTGGTTTTTGATACATTTATACAAAGATCCATTTTATTTTTTGCAACATTCAGTTGGTTAGGTGCAATCTGGAGGTGACTTTTATTTTCACACATTATTAAGGCATTATTTGCATTTTTATATTTACATTATCCATTCATACACAGTTACTGTTTTCACAAGCATTTTTTTGCATTTATTTATAAATTATGTGCCCAAAATAAATAAGCGTTATAAAAAAACCTATAATTTCCAATATGGTTTACAAGAGATCTAAAAGACCTTGTGTTTTCTAAATTAAAGTTACACAAAGCATATGTGCTGTCTAGATCAGAAGCTGACTACTACCACAAATTTAGTTCAATACGTGATAAGTGTAAGCAATTGGCTAATACGTGTTATTTTAATCACATTAGGAAAGTGGAAAATTCGATTAAATCTAATCCTAAAGCTTCTTGGGAGCACTTTAAATCTAAACGTAGCAGTAATCAAATACCATCTATTTTCACAAAAGGTAATTCTCAAATTGACACTACTGATGGCATTGTAAATCTCTTTGCTGATTTTTTTGGGTCAGTTTACAGTCCGCTGATGGCATCTATGAGTCCACACAGCACATATTCTACACCATCTGTTTCTACTCATATAAATGAATTGCATCTTGTTTTAAAAATATCTAAAGTTGTCAACAAACTATCACTATTAAAACCCAATAACTGTCCAGGGCCTGATAGATTAACTGCTTTCTTTCTCAACAAATGTGCGTTTGCCCTTTGTCGACCCTTATGCCTTTTATTTAACTTATCTCTGGTTATGGGTACTTTTCCTACTTACTGGAAACAAGCTTATGTCACTCCGATTCATAAGTCCGGTGCTATAAATGATGTAACAAACTATAGACTATTATTTAGAGACTATCTATTTTATCAGTTATTCCAAAAGTTTTTGAAAAGTTTGTTACCTGTCAATTGATTGCCATTTTGCAATCTGAAATTTTTCTCAATCAACACGGTTTTCGAACTGGCAAATCAACATCTTTCAACCTTCTGTTGTATGAATCTTATATAACAGATGCGCTCAAAAACAGATTCCAGGTAGATTCAGTTTACACTGACTTTTCAAAAGCTTTTGATACCGTTCACCACAAGATACTAATTATGAAACTACGTGGTAATGGAGTTAATGGCACCTTGTTACTGTAGATCCTATCCTATTTATCTAACAGATCTCAATTTGGGCGCATTGGTCAGTGCGTATCTCTTAATATTGATGTTACGTCGGGTGTTCTACAAGGGTCACATCTTGGACCTTTACTGTTCAATATTTTTATCAATGATGTGGTACACTGTTTTTCTAATGCTCGTTGTTTATTATTTGCGGACGACAAAAAAATCTTTATGAAAATTCAGTCTTTAGATGATGCTGTACTACTTAATAAAGAAGTACAGATTTTTTCTGGTTGGTGTCAGACTAATAACTTACTACTTAGTTTAAATAAATGCAAAGTGATGACATTTTCTAGATGTCAGTCTACGGTGATGTATGGTTACTCTCTCATGAACGTAATGTTGTTAAGAGTTAACACTATTTGTGATTTAGGCATTACATTTGATTTAAGCCTTTCATTTACACTACATATCGATACTGTTGTGGCTAAAACTTATCAACTTTTAAGATTTGTCAAGAGTAACTCTAAGGAGTTTTGTGACCATCGTACTCTAATTATTCTTTACAACGCTCTAGTACGTCCCCATCTCGAGTATTGTTCCAATGTGTGGTCACCATACACCGCCGTCAGTAAAGAAAAAAAAAAATAGAACAGATTAAAAAAAAAGTTTGTTTTTCGGCGTATAAATGCAACATTGCAGGCAGCTACACGGAACTGCTTTCTACATTTAACATGACCAGTCTTGAAAAAAAACGTTTTAATTTTGACGTGACACTAGTTTTAAAAAGTGCTTCGTGGGATTATTGACTATCCTGACTTGCTCAGCTCTATAGGTATTCATGTCCCAGCTCGAGTTTTACGCAATGACTATTTATTTCATATATCGTTCAAACGCACTGATTATGCGGTGCACTCTGCATTTAACAAAGTAAAAGTGGATTTTTTTAAAGATTTTTTTAATACCCTGCGACGTGCACTTGTCACCCATACGTGACCTTTTTTATATTTGGTAACTATTTAAGTTTTATTCTTATTTTTAATGTTGTTTTATGTTTAATTTATTTTTTTTAAAATTGTAAATATATACTTATTTTGTAATGGCTTCCGTTGACTAGTAAATAAATAAATAAAAATATAAATAAATAAATATAATAAACAACTATAGGTACATAAGGCATCTCTGCCTTACACCTTGTTCTATGTTAAACCAGTCGGTTAGTGTACCATCCACTCCAACGCATGTTCTGCTATCATATATAGCAATAATGGCATTTACTAAACATTCATTTACTCTATACTTTTTAAAAACATTTTATAACATACGTCTGTTCACTCAAACATATGCTTTCTTTAAATCAATAAACGCACAGTATACTTTTTTTTATTGCCATACATTTCTCAATTACTTGTTGAAGTAAAAAAATGATTCAAGCAGCCCCTACCTGGCATAAATCTACACTACACTCTTCAAATCTTTTCAATTGTTATTTCACGCACTCTTTCAATCAATAAATCCAAACACTTTACCTAGGAATGTTAATAAACTAATAACACAATAATTTTTATATTTAGTTTTACTGCTCTTACTTTTGTACAAAGAAACAATCATAGTATCCTTTTAATTATTTGTACTGCAGATTGAATAAAGCACAAATTGAATAAGCCATTAGTCTATCAATAAGTGATATGCCCCCATATTTTAACATTTTACTTGAAATTTCATCTACACTTGCGGCTTTTTTATTTTTTAATAATTTTATAGTTTTCATTACTATCCACAATTTCCTTAATTTTTCTTTTGTCTATAGTAAGATTCATTTACTCAAAATATGTTTTCTAGCGCTCTTTAATACTGTTTTCATTTCAAACTATTTTTTTACGATCCTTTTAAGTGCTACAACTTTTTTCTTGTACCTTTTGTTTTGCTTTCTTCACCTACTTCCAAAATAGTTTTTATTTTTTTCAAAATTATTTTCCTTTTTTTCGATTCTTTTGTTTGTATTTGTTTTTACATTTATTTATTACTTTCTTTGAATTTAGTTTTTTTTTTGTACACATCATGTAACCTATTTTTTTCCATCTTATTTTCTCTGCAATTCACTTTTTATGTGCTTCTTTCATTTCAATAATTGCTGGTTTTATCTGTTTGCTTTATCATATATCTTTTTTTTCAATCACCGTCACTTTATATACATCTTTTGCACAATCAATTATTGTGACTTTTAATCTATTCCACACATTTTCAATGTTTTTATTCATAATTTTTTTATTCAATTTTTTCTCCTGTTGTACTAATTTTTTTTTAAGAGGTTTTTTATTTTTTTTGTACTGTTATTTTTTTTGCTCTTTCTTAATAAGTTTACGACCAAAGTCCACTTTTGATATAAACAAGATAATCAATCAGTTCCACATTTGGCTTTACGTACCGCTTAAGTATCTCTAATTAAACTTCTCAATTTTTTATCATTTACCACAAAGTCCATCATTGTTTTTGATTTACCCTTTTGCTATGTATACATGTGAATAAGTTTGATTTTAAACCATGTGTTTAATATGAATAAACCTTTTTCAACTCCTTGCTATTTTTGTTCACTCAATGGATATTTTATTTTTTTAGAACTATTTCTAATTTAACTCTTTGGGTACTCACCTAAATCTCACTTACCTAAATCTCTATTAAAATTATTTTTTGCCAGGTTTTTTGGCATTTAAAATTTTATTCAGATACTGCCAAAACTCTACAATATTATCCTTGCCATTGACAGACGCATACGCTGCTACCAGAAAAATTTTACGGATTCCAATTTTTATACGTGTCTATTAGATTCTAGACAAGACTAATTCATACTTTCTTACATGTTGTTTGGTAAAAGGGTTTCGAATTATGCGTACACTTAACAACCATTCATTCAATTATCTACACTAGACTACAAAGCTAGACTATCCTCTCTCATAGTATACCTACATTTTTCTTTTTTACTTTTTGTTTCAAACACACTTAAAATGTCAACTTTTTATTCAATCATTTTTTGCAACATTTTATGTTTCTTGTCAAATACTTTTCTTACATTCCAAATACCAATAGTCCATTTCTTTGCCAAGTTGTTATCAGATAAGCCCTAGCCTTTTGACCTCAGTTGACCAACTATATTTTTTTTATTACTAGCATACATGTTTGCTATGTACGGAGTGTTTGAAATATTTGCAAAGTTTTTTTCTTTTCATTAATTTTACTTTATACTTGGGCAATTCCATTTTAAACGGACCAGAGCAAGAAGGGGGTGCATTGAGAAATTTGTTTTAGTATTTTTTTTCAATTTTTATAACTTATTAGTAGTTTTTTTATCGTTTTATGAGGGTATAAAACCCTTAAAAAAAATTCTACATTTTTTTTTGTTTTTTGTCGTTTTTTAACTTAATCGCATTTTTGGTTTAAAAATTGCAAATTTAACAAAAAAATAAATAAATTTACGAGTGAAATCAATCAGAATTTTTTTGTAAATTCTAAATCTGGGCCATTTTAAGTCTATACCCTGTCTATAATACGCAAAAACCATAAAACCATGTTTTTGTTCTCAGTGGGCTGGGCAAATGTGTACTGCTTTATGATGTTAAGGCGTAGACACTAATACTTACAACTTTTAAGATGTAGACACTTTGCGGACCTATAAGTCCACGCATAAGAAAAAACAGAAAGCTATTAGATATTGTTAAAGACAAAAGACAGCATACCTTGAGCAAAGACAAGGCCGCAAAAAAACACTTGGCTAAAAATATAGAGACTGAATAAGACAATACATCTTATTCAAAGCAACAAAAAAAATCTGCAATGGCTGTTGCTAACTTTCAGTAATGTTGAAAGCACCTAAAAAAGAAAAAGAACGTTTTAAAACTAATGCAGTTGACTATTTTTTATTTTAATGGTAACATTACATTTCTTATTATTATGTAACTTGCTTAAAATTTTAGTTTTGTCTAAAATAAACGTCAAGACTAAACAAACGTAGATTACACTTGTCCAGTAAAAATAATTGTATATTAAACATTCATCAATAGTAACAACTCAGTGTCAAATGTGAACAATGTACATGTTAAAGTTCTTAAGGCTAAAACATAACATTTTAAGCACAAGCAATGTAAATGCTTTTTAAAAACTCAGTACATGCATACAATTTCTAAACCATTTCTTATTAATTTCTGTACAGCTATAAATTTGTTCAACAAACTTAAAAATGTCGCATATATTTATGTTTGTTTGCATTATTGTATTGGTGACTAGTGTGTGATAGTAATAAATAACGGTTGCACAGTTGATATAAATTTAATTAATTTAAAATATTGCTATAGCGTATATTCGTACGTGTATAGATTCAACATTTAAGACCCAGTGAACTTAAAAGTATGCACAGTTACAGCAAAAAACTGTAAAATTTTTCAAACATTTCTAGAAAAATGTTAGTGGTTTTACTGTTTTCAAGGTTTTTTTTTAAGTTTTTGTAAAAATAAACTTTATCAACATAATCCTAAAAATATCTAGATCAAAGTAAATAGGATTAATGTATTGAAAATATTAAATTTAGTTATGTTATTTTAACATAATAAATTGTTAACAGTAGAGCACTATTTTAAACAGAGTAAAGTATTGTACTATAAACAGTAATAGGCAAACAGTGTATTATGCAATCTGTGAATTGAATATAGTTTTGTGAAATAAATATTTAAAATATATGTGTGCACAATAGTGTTTACACAAGAACAAAATGTTGTGTGTCAAATTCAATTAATAATAACAATGACAATTTTTGATAACAAAACTTCTGTGAATAACAAATTACAAACTATTTCTAAGAAGAAATTACTTGGGTAAGCCATTCATTTTAACTAAAGATATTGTTGACAATATACAACATTGTCAAAGAGCAAAGTGCATAAAAATAGTTAACAAATTTTATGAATATTCTTTAATAAGCAGAAAGATATTTTCACTACAACCTCAAGACTGGCTCGTGTGATTTTTTATTTGGAAATTTTAAAAATATGTGTTTCAATCTTATATATCTTGTATGATCTAAATAAACATATTTTCTTTTTTAATTCATACATTCTTTTTGTAATTTATTTTTTTGTTAAATCACGTCATTTTGATAAAAATAGGCACTCTCCAATTCATCGTAGTGTACTTATTGTTGATTAATTCAATCACTAACTTTTCATTTTTTTTTTCATTAAATAGTTTTTATAACTTATAATAATTTTTTTTATTATATTCAAATTACTTATTAAATTAAAAATTGAAACATATTTTATTTAAGTTTATTTATTCCATAATACATATTTTTAATAAAATTTTAAAATAAATTTATTGTATATTAATTTTACTTGTTTATAATTAATTATTAAAACAAATATGTTTTGTCTTTAGAAAATATATGCTGCAACATCCAGAAGTTTTTCAATACTTACAATTAGTGCACATTTGGTTGTTGTTAACTTTGCATATTATAAGATAAGATTGTTGGAAAACATAATTATTAAAATTTCATATTATATTGTTTAAAAATTCAACGGAATTAAATTAACAAATATATTTACTTTATTTATTTAAAAAAATATTAACAAACAAACTTTATGATGATGACAAGTGTAAATTGTAGTTTTATTATAATCATTTTTACTTACTAACTGTAGGCGTAAGCAAATCACATTTTTATATTCTCTCGACAATTTGTAAACTTGATGTCTAAATGCACAAACTGATTGATATGTTAAGTTACTGTGTATTTATAATATAATATGGTATTATGTTTCACTAATTTACCTGCATTCCCATTGATATATTCATTTTCTGCATTGTACTATGCAAATTGTTATAATTTAACTATATTAATACATTTAAATGATAATATTGAATATCTGGAATGACATTAATAATGCTCCCAAAAACAATCATTTATTTCAAAAACTATTTACTTCTTTTTAATGAACAAACAAGGTTGGCAAGATCGGTATGGTAGGTACATTTTAATTAAAAAAAAGTATTAAAAAAAATTGAATTATAAGTGTACAAACAAGTCAAACAGGTGCATCGTAATATTGTTAGTTAATGATATATTTATATTGTTACTTTTCTCTAAAATGTTAAATACCACATATTAAATAAATCATTTATATTTATTATTATGTTTAATATTTTTTTTATAGTGTTAGTAAAATTTAGTATATTATAATAAGATACTAATATTTCTGTTTATAATTCATAATAATATTATACATAATAACAATATTAAGTATCAATTATTTGAAATATTACTTATTGACATTGGAAGCATTACGTTTGAATTATCATTTTAAAATTCATTTATATTACCAATTTATTGCATCTTATTTAACGACAAATAATCAATGTTATTTTATCTACTATGCTCAACTAGTATTTAATTAAAAACATTTTACTAAAATAAAGTTTAAATAAATTAAATTATAGTAAGCATGCGCCATCTAGTAGTGAGAAGCTAAACTATAGAAAATGTTTATAAGAGCAAACATGTTTGGTTGCATAACTTGCAGTATAACATTGAAACTAAAACAAATGAAAGGCATAAAATATGAAATTTAATTTAAAGCATGATTATTTTTATTTCAAATCAATTATTGCAATAAAGGTGTTGAAAATGTTACAAAATTTTATAAAATTGTAAATACACTATTTATAAAATATTGCAATAAGTGAAACAATTATATAAAATGAATGAAATAATGCATATTGCAGCATTTTGAAACATAGTTCTTTTTATTTATTATTTAAAAGATTTTTTTTTGAAATATTCTAATATTTATATAATATCTTGTGGTTTTTAATTTTAGTTTATACTAGTAAAGTTAAGGTAAAAAAAATAATAAGCTTTTGATTTTGTACTAAATATTAGTATATAAGATTTATTTTTATCATTTATCTCGTTCTGAGCTTATTCACTTAAAAGACGCTAGCATATCTATTGCAAATTGGTGCTTTTCTGTTAGTTTTTTTATGAAATTCAAAATTACGTGAAAAGAAGCACTTTGTTACGTTTAAAAGTACTTCTTACTTTTTGTTTAAACAATTATTAAGGCTCAACCAAAAATGAATATGTTAAATTAAAAATAATAAAGACTTTTTAAATTTAAAAAAAGCATGTTATTAAATAAGAGTATATCTGGTCAGCCAAGGTGAAAATAGATAAGTCAATCATTTGTACACACATTAGATAATATAAAAACTATTGATATAGCTTAGTTTTTTTTTAATATTTTATGTTTTATTCACATACTTGAATAAAATATACAAGAGTTAAATGCACTCAATTAATTTAGGTTTCAAGTAGACATATCCTGCCTTTGATGAGTCTTTTCGCGCACTTGTACTTTCGTGTTGATGGTTAAATATTTCTCTGTATTACAATGCAGAAATTCTAAATCTAGCTTAAGTGACGTAGATTTTCTAAACTTCCTGTCTTAGGACTAATATGCATTATTCTTCTTAACGCTGATAGAGTTTTATTAGATGCTTAGATAGTAGATAGTAAAGCAGGTGGCACTAATCCACGGGTTGAAAAAACTCACAATATCGAAAATATCTTGATGATACATTTAAACTAACAAACAACTGATCTAACTCAAACATAATACAATGATGAACATACGACAACATACACTAAAATTAGATTAAAAACTATAATATTTAAAATATTTAAAATTGTTACGTGTAAATAAAAGTTATTATTAATTAAAAAATTAATACTAAGTGTTAGTTACCGTATTATGTAAAAAAAGTTATTAGCAAGAGTCCTTTTGGCATTGCCTAAGGAAATGTTAGCTTGGCGCCGGCATAGTTTTAAAACATTTTTTAAGTTGTAATTTTCTTTTAAAAATTAAATTTATTTTTTGTAGCGTAACCGATTTTAAATAACGTGGCAATGGCAACCAAACATTTCTACTATGTCGACGGTCACTCTGAAAAAACGAGTAGGAAGTTTAAGAAATAAATAGTTCTTGAAAGTGAATGAATCTTTAATGATACTGTATAGAGGAAAAAGCCAGAGAAAACCATTCCATTAATGATACAAAGTATCTAAAAAAGTGTCTAAAAGTAAATATAAATATGTAAAAGTTTTTTAAAAAATAAATTAAATATTAGAGGATTTATAGTTTCTTAACCGGATAAAAAAAATCAAAGTAAAAAAAGACGTCTAAAAAGAAGAACATTTATTTTTGCTTCTCTTCTAAAATGAGAGTTAGAACTTGGAACGTCTGTTAAAAGAAGAACACCTAAGACGTAAAATAATAAAAAAATAAATTAGACAATAGAAGTTAACAATTTCAATGAGATGGACAAGAAAAAAAAAATTGCAAAGCTGGTTATCAGTAAAGAAAAAATAATACAGAACGGCATAAGTTTGATTGAAAGCATATACCACTACAGTTAATAAACACGACACAAATAAACACTGTTTGTATAAAATAATGCATGTCAACAGAAAATTATGAGAATTATACGTAGTGTAACAAAATAAAAAAAAATATAAATTAAAAGAGAAGGAACCTTTTTTTTATACCTTTATTTCATTTAGGCCAAATTACATGGATATGAATATCAATACATATTAAAATCTAAAGTTTAAGATTAAAATCTAAATAGACAAAAAACATACGATACATAACATAAAAATCATAAATATATTTATCACAGAAAAAAGTCATCAACGGAATAGTAGCATTTGTCACTTAAATATGAATGTAGGTCTTTTTTGAACCATTTATAATCATTAATTTGTTTTAAGTTTATAGGCAAATTATTTTATAAAGTAATACCGGAATACTCAGAGGACTTCTTGAAACTTGTCAAATGAGGTATTGCTGTTCTAAGATAATCACAATGTCTTGTATTGTATGAATGATTTGAGCTATTTGTTTCATAAGAACTGATATTTTTTTTACATGCGTAACGGCTTTAAATATATAAATAGAAGGCATTGTTAAAATTTTGTGTCACTTAAAAACATCTCGACATGTATTAGGAATTTTAATATTAAAAATCAGTCTTATATTATTCTCTTTTGATGAATGAATATTTGGTTATTTTCAGTCGCTCGACCCCATATTACAATATTGAAAGCTATATGAGAATAAGCCAGAGCATAATAAATAGTTATATTGCAATTGTAGTGTCACCAGCAAACATGATTACAGTTGCCTCTTTTATATCCATAGGCAAGTCGTTGATAAATAGCAAAAACAAGAGAGGCCCTAGTACGGAACCTTGCGGCACACCCGTGTTTAATGTGTATTCCACTGATCGGGTATCTTTTATTTTAACTGAAATCTTGCGGTCTTTCAAGTAAGACTCAATCTTTTTAGAAGCAATTCCACTAATTCCCATAGCATGCAATTTACTGATTATAAATTTAAGACAAACTATGTCAAACGCCTTTGACAAATCAGAAAAAAGACCTACAACATATTTTACATTGTTATTTTCTCTATGTATAAATGTTAATAAATTAAAAGTGGCAGATTCAACTGAGTAATTATTTCTAAAGCCGTGTTGATTGGTTGATATAATATTAAATTTGTTAAAAAAATTTAAAATTTTATTATATACTAGCTTTTCTAGCAGTTTAGAAAATGAACTAAGAATTGATATTGGTCTATATTTTTCAATATTTAATGGGTTGGAATTGGAATTATTGAGGCAGATTTTAAGATAGATGGAAAAACACCTAGTGACAAAGATAATTTATAAATGTTGGTAAGTATTTCAGCTATGGCTGGTATAATAGATTTCAAGGTTATTGAAGATATGCCATCAATACTACATGACGTTTTGTTACTCAAACTTACTACTGTTTCAAATAATTCATACAAGTCAATTGGCTCAAACGAGAGAGAACTGGCATTAAAAGAAGGTAGTGTACTTAAATTAGTTGCAAAGCTTAAAAAATATTTAGCAAATTTATTGGCTAAAACATTGTCAGCAATTGAATCAATATTTAATTGTATGTTGATTTTAGGTTTTACACGATCTAGACTTTTATTAACAAGTTCCCAGGTAGTTTTAGGTTTATTTATACTAGTGTTTATTTTACAGCTCATTTTTCTTGGCTAAATCAATATTAAATTTATGTTGTTTTTTTTTTTAATTTTATATAATAATTCAGTATTGAAATCTTTAGTATTTTTAACAATCCAAAACTTTTTTTTAATTCTGTACATATATTTAAGAGTAGGAGTAATCCACTTTTTGTTATTATTAACTTTTCTTTTACAAACTAACGGACAAGCATTAAAAACATTTTATAACACGATTCAGGAAACTACAAAATATTGTGGCTAAGTCTGAATTCAAGTTAACAGTTACATTCCAATCAGTAGTAAGCAACATTTCTTTAAAACTTTCAATACATCTATTCGTGACTTTTCTGTAAGTGATTAGTTCATTATCTTTTGGTATTGTAACTATGCTATAAACTGTTATTAAAGTACAAATAAAAATACTGCAAAAAAACGTATGGGCTATAGGAAAGCAAAGTTAGCAAATAAACTATGTGTAACACAAGAGACGATAAAGAAAGTTAAATTAAAATATAAAATGTTTAATGTGGCACCTAAAAAAAACAGATAAGATTTGTATAAGAACATATTTCAAAAATCTTAAAAAGATAAAAATCAGATAAAGTAAAATAGTAAATCTAAATAATATAAGTACAAACATTAAGATAGATGAGGTATTAGCTGCTTCAAAAAATGTAAAAATTGCAAAAGTTGCAAAAGTAGATGGAATACCAATAAAACTAATAAAATGTTTTTAAACAAAAAATTAAAATTTATAACTTTTTCAAATTATGTATAGGGTTTTCCAATAAAAAGTTTTATTTTGATATTTAAAAAACGGGTATTTTTTAAGAGAAAACAATAAATGTTTATTTCATTGTAAAGAGAAAAGTATGCCATTAACATTTGAAAACAATCTCAATCAAATGGCCGCCACGCTTTCGGTTGCAGTACCACAATCTTTTTATGATATTTTCCATGAACAATTTGCATATTTGCGGCTGTATGTCTTTGATAACTTCATGAATTCCATCTTTATATGGTCTTAAAATGATTGTGGAGCATAGGCATAGACCTTATTTTTCACGTGGCCTTAAAGAAAAAAGTCTAAAAGTGTTAAATCACAAGATCTCGGCCAATTGTGATCAACTCTTCAATAAATAACAAGGTCAGAAAACTTTTTTTGCAAAAATTGCGATTGTTTTGTTGCTTGTGTGGCACGTAGCGACGTCTTGCTAAAAATAAACGTGTCGTCCACATTAATATCTTTTAATTCCGGACATAAAAAATCATTAATCATATTTTGGTAGCGCCATCCCTTTACCGTAACAGTTATACTGCCAACCCAACAACCGCACCAAAGAGTGACACGTTGAAGAAGCAAAGACTTTTCAACAATCATTCTTAGATTTTCTGAGCCCCAAATGCTTATTAACGTGGCCTCCGAGGTGAAAATGGGCGTCATCACTGATAACTTTTCGTAGATATTCCGGATCATTTTGATGCGTTTGAAAGACCCAATCAGCAAAAATACGACGTTTACGGTGATTGACCGGCTTGAGTTCTTGTGTTAACTGAACTTTAAAAGCCTTAAGATTTAAGTCTTTATGCAAAATACGTTGTAATGTCGTTATGTCTAATTCCAAAGATCAACAAAGAATTGACAAACCTGGGGTTTCTTCAACACTACGAGTTACATTAGCAATATTCTTATGTGTTCTTGAACGATTCACACGGTTTCGATTCTTCACATTAAAAAAAACTTGTTCCATCAACTTAAATTTTTCCACAAAGTTTACTATTGGCAGTCAAGAAAGTGCTTTACGTCAACCAAAAAGTGCTTTAGTTTTGCAAACTGTGACTGAAAAATGTTTACCATTTTTGTAGTAATTTTTAATTATTTCAATGCGTTGTTGAAGCATGTATCATTCCATTTTTAATAATGGCGTAGTTTTTACTTGTCAAATGTCAAAAGATAATAAATTCAAAATTGTCAGCTGCCCAAATAGCCTGCTATTCAAAATAAACCTTTTTATTAAAAAACTCTTTATATACGGGGTCAGCTAACAGGTATTGATAATTTTTAAGGTTGAATTGTAAGCTTATTAATTAAAACAAAGAAATAAGCATGGTATATATTAATTACTACATAATGCAGTTTTTATTGATATTCAAGTTTTAAACACTACTTTTAGCACATGCGTTCCATTTAATCTATTGCATTTTTAGAACCGATTGAAAAATCATTGCATGACACAGTGCAACATATCCGGACTAATGAATCTTATTTCCTTCTAATGTTTTGTTTTAACTCTTTTAATGTAATAAGCCTATTAAAGTACTCTTTTGACTTCAAATATCTTCATAAAAAGATATTACAGAAAGTTAAATCTGGCCAATTAACAATCAGCAAAAATACGACGTTTACGGTGATTGACCGGCTTGAGTTCTTGTGTTAACTGAACTTTAAAAGCCTTAAGATTTAAGTCTTTATGCAAAATACGTTGTAATGTCGTTATGTCTAATTCCAAAGATCAACAAAGAATTGACAAACCTGGGGTTTCTTCAACACTACGAGTTACATTAGCAATATTCTTATGTGTTCTTGAACGATTCACACGGTTTCGATTCTTCACATTAAAAAAAACTTGTTCCATCAACTTAAATTTTTCCACAAAGTTTACTATTGGCAGTCAAGAAAGTGCTTTACGTCAACCAAAAAGTGCTTTAGTTTTGCAAACTGTGACTGAAAAATGTTTACCATTTTTGTAGTAATTTTTAATTATTTCAATGCGTTGTTGAAGCATGTATCATTCCATTTTTAATAATGGCGTAGTTTTTACTTGTCAAATGTCAAAAGATAATAAATTCAAAATTGTCAGCTGCCCAAATAGCCTGCTATTCAAAATAAACCTTTTTATTAAAAAACTCTTTATATACGGGGTCAGCTAACAGGTATTGATAATTTTTAAGGTTGAATTGTAAGCTTATTAATTAAAACAAAGAAATAAGCATGGTATATATTAATTACTACATAATGCAGTTTTTATTGATATTCAAGTTTTAAACACTACTTTTAGCACATGCGTTCCATTTAATCTATTGCATTTTTAGAACCGATTGAAAAATCATTGCATGACACAGTGCAACATATCCGGACTAATGAATCTTATTTCCTTCTAATGTTTTGTTTTAACTCTTTTAATGTAATAAGCCTATTAAAGTACTCTTTTGACTTCAAATATCTTCATAAAAAGATATTACAGAAAGTTAAATCTGGCCAATTAACATCGCCGTTTTGTAATATTAATTTTTTTTTAAACATTTACTTTAACGCCTTGATACACTCTTGTGCAGTGTGACTTGTTCTTTCATCTTGCTGGAACCACAATTATTTCCCAACTTCTGAAGTTTTGAAAAGCAAAACATTTTTTAACATTGAAAAATACCGTTGAAAATTTATAGTAACCATACAACCTTCTTGTTTAAAAAAATTAAACCCAAGTATTCCAAAGGTTGTGTCTTTTGCAAAATGTAAAAATTGCGCTTAAACTGCTCTGGGTTGTCCAGACTACTAGTTTTTTTTGTTTGTTTTTGTTATTTGTTAGTTTTATTTGTTTTGTTTTAAGTGAGGTGTTAACCTCAACAAGTGGCCCTTGAGAATGACTAGCGCATGGCAATACCTTTTGGTTTTCTTCTCTGCTGTTAATTTGTCTCTGTCATTGTCACTATTGTGGTACTAGTTTGAGGTGAGCTCGTAAAATTTATACAGTTATCTGCGGCAACATATGCTGTCCCCGGTTTATCTTTTCCTATACCTTTCTTCGGTCCTACTTCCTACACTGACATCCATCTTCTTTTCTCTTATTTTTGCTTTATTTATTCTGATATTTGATTTGTCTTGAAGTATCTTCTTAGTTTTTTATATCTTCTTAGTTTTTTATATCTTCTTAGTTTTCTATATCTTCATTAACTTCTTAAATGTATCCCTTTTGGTAGTCTAGATTTGCCAGTTTTACTTCTAGGAAAATTCTAGAATTTGCGTTTGAAATTAGTTTTTGTGTCCCCTGGTTGCCAAATATACTTTGACCATTTCTAAAATTGAATTGTCTGTCAACCTCAAAATGGCGTATCTGCAGTATGGAAATTGCTTAGTCAATTTATTTAGTTTGTTTTCCTTGAGCAGTTTTTTTCTTCTTCTTCTTATCTTTGCAATTTTAGTTGGAGTTTTAGTTATAGTTTTTTTCTTGTCTATCCTATGACCGTTTATCCTTTGGTAAGCATAATTATCTTGTCCTTGTTTGTTTTTTGCTTTCAGTTAACTTTTTGCTTCTTTTTTCATTGTTTTCTGTGATTTTTGATCTGTGTGTTTTGTTTTATTTTGGTTTATTTAAATCTCTAACTTTTTCCTCAGTAGTGTTGTTGCATAGTTTTTTTAGTGCTCTCCATTTGTTTTTGTCACACATGCATATAATGATGATTTTAGATTTGTTGATTTTGTTTTCCAATACTTTTTCTAACTTTTTTCTATCTTTCTCCTACGCTTTGCGTGGTGTCATCTTGACAGAATATACATCTTTTTTTTTTTCTACATCTTATTTATTTTTTGTAAATACTTACCAAAGGCTCTATGTCCTGAAAGTAGTTGTGTTGTATAGTAACACGTTGCTGGTTTATTCTCTCCCCGTTTTTTTAATTTCTGGTATTAGTTTTATTGACTTTGCCACTTTTCTATCGTATTTTCTCTTGCCAGTTATTTTGCTTTTTGTTTACTAGTTTCTTTATTTACATTTTTTTTATGTCTAATCTTTTTTCTACCATCAAATCTGCGGGTAGTGTTTCCGCAATTACTTCTAGTGCTTCTTGTGATACCATCCTGTAGGTTTTGCAGGTTCTTAAAATACTTGATCTTGTAGTTCCTCTTATTTTTTTTCTGTTTTTTTTTATCTTCAAAGCGTTTCTCCACGACTAGTACTGTATGTTTTGTCAAAACTCGATAAATAAAATTGCGTTTCATCGGATAGAAAGACGTGTGCAAAATTTAGTGATTTAATCTTGTGCACCATTTAAATTTTATAAGAATAAAATCCTAAGTCGTCGTGTAAAATTTTGCTTGAAACTAGTGTTTGAAATGTTCAATACTTTTGCTTAGCACACTGTCAAACGTTGTGAACTTTACTGTACCGCTTGCCGCACTCTTTCGATGTTGTTTGGGGTACGTACCAATCTCTGAGCCGCGGGGGTAAACGTTGTTGACATTTTTGGTTTCTAAAAAACGTTGCAATATTGTGTTTTTTTTAAGGAATTCTAGCCCACTAAAAAACGTTATATTGTTGTACAAATTGCGTCTGAACATCAATTATGGATTTGATTCTAACAAACGCTATTACACAAAAAATAAATTTATTGTTACTAAAGCAAGTTTCTTACTTCACTTTTACCTTTTTCTTTTTAGTTTCTTTAAAACAACACTCCAAAATTTGTCAATACCTGTTGGTTGACTCTGTATATGAAAGTAAAGAATGTGCAAAAAACTTTCTAAAGACAAAAATTATCTTGGTAGCACACGCAACAAAAATCTTGTGTGAAATTAATCAAAAACTTGAGAGACAAACAGACATAAATATAACCAAAAAACAACTTAGATTTAAAAAAAGAATAAGAACGAGAGATGCATTTAATGTACTAAGAACCAATGTAAAAAATTCTTAGAAAAACTGTTTGTTATGTAAATCTAGTAAAAGATGTAATGTCTGGTAATTAAATGAAAAAATTAAAAGAATAAATTAGTAAATTAAAAAAAAAACAAACAATTGCCAATTTCTTTATAAGACACATAGAAATAATGTTAAATGATAAAATAATTAATTAGTTTAAAATTGGCAAACAAGTAAAAGCTTGTTGTTTATCTCCCATTTTGTTTAATATGTACATATGTAGGACATTCTGTAGAATAAAACTGAAAAAAGTTGAAAAGAAAAGAATAACAAAAAATTTAAAAAAAAAGAGTAGTATACATTTGTTTTTCCAATGATTTAATCTTGTTTGCAGATATTACAAAAAAAATTAAAGATGATAGTTAAAAATCATATAATCTAGCGGTTTCCAACCTGTGGTACGCGTACCCCTGGGGGTACGCAATAGGTTTTTTAAGGGTACAAAAAAATTTCCAGATTTCAAATTATTCCTCACATCAGTCAAACCTGACATAAAAAAAGTATGCGAAAAAAACTCCCACTGAACTTTTTTTCTTTAATTAAATACTTTAATGTAAATTTTTTTGTGCAATAATATTTTTAATATAAAAAAATCATCTTTAAAGTTTTTATATTTGTATTGTAAATGTATTTTTACATAAAAAAACAAATATATTCTCTTTAATAACGTAATGAATTAGGTTTTTTCTATTTTAATTTAATGCGATTACTCACCAAATTTCTTAAACAGGGATTACTAGACTAGAGAAATGACACATCACGGGGTACGCTAATAAAAAAAGGTTGGGAACCGCTGTGTAGAGTATAAACAAGAGCAAAACAAATGTAATATGAATAGAATAGGTATATGTAAAAGTGAAAAACTAAAGCAAATGGAAATGTATAAGTATCTTAGCATTAGGAAATGCAATACGGTGCAAACAAATAAATACCGTTTTTTTTGGTATTTTTGTATTAAAACGCGGAAATACCGATATTAATACCGGTATTGTAAAAATTTTAGAAAATAGAATAAAATTGAAATTTATTTAAGTAGTAAGTAATTATGAATATGTTAAAGTGAAACTAAATAAAAACAAATATTTTTGAAAAAAACAAACACAAAATTTAGCCAAATTAAATAAATTTTTAACAAAAAACAAAAGTTTAAAATCAACTACTCAAACCCAATCTAACTTCAAAGCGGCCAACCAAATTCAGACAATTGTTTCGGTTTTTACAAAACCTCATAAGTGTGTCTTTGTGGTACAACATTGTTTTATACTAAAGAACAAATTCAAATAATTGATTTACGTGCTCATTAACACAAGTTCTAGATGATAATTAGTAGTGCAAAGTTATTGTAGCTCCACTTTGTTGTTTTGACTAAAGAAATCAAATACTATCAATAAACTTCAGCTTAGCAACTGGTCACCAAATTTGTTTTTTATTAAATTATATTTGATTGCCTACATATTTAAACGTTGCAATTTGATTGCTAGTTGCAATGGTAAAGAACAACAATTACTTTAAACTACCAATATATAAAATTGATAGACTAGTGTTAGTTTTTTATTGTTTAGTCATCTATTATCAAAATATTAAATCTTATAATGCTGGTATATAACTAATCAAATTAGAGATGTTGCTTTTTTAATATCTATTGCTTGAATATTAAATTATAGAAGATAAAATTATCTTTTTTATATTGATTGTTTAAAAGTTATTTTTAGAATAATTAACCAATATTTTAGTTTTATTTTTTGAAGTTAAAATATGGTTTTAAGAAACACATATGGCTAATGTTTTGTCACTTAGTCTGGATTTTATTTTAATGCTGATCTGAAAAGCAGTTGAAAATGCTTGATCTGATTCTACACTTGTTGTAGATACTAACTATACTGCAACAACTGTTGAGAATTTCCAAAATAAACTTGTTAATGTCATCCTATCAATAAAAAAATAAATATCAACAAACCAGTGTTTTTATGTATAATACCGGTATTGTGTACCGGCTAAATTTTGTACGGAATCTCGGTTTTAGGAATACCGAAATCCCGGTATTGCATTTTCTACTTAGTACTGAGCTATGAAAACATAAAAAACACACATAAAAATGGCAAACAAAGTTTGTATAAGCCATATTTTGTGTTTAAACAAAGTAAAAAAATGAAGAAATGTTCGTAAGAAAAACTAGTCAAAGTAACAATAAATAAGAAAAAAAGATGAATAATCCTACGTATGAGAAAATATATATTAAAAAAGTTACAAATCTACAAATCGTAGGTAAAGAGTAAACTATAAAAGCATAAAGAAAAAACAAATTGTATATTTTAAAGTGTCATTATTTATCAATAACAACTATAGTTTTTTTTGCCAATTTGTTATTTAAAGATTACTTTAGTTTATATTATTGACAGCATTAATTAAATTGTTAAAAAAATAAAAGTTTATTAAAAATACTTTTATTATTTAAGTTTATTATGCATAAATCAATCTTTTAGATTAATTATCTTATTAGTTTTGTCTAGTATAAGATCAAACATCGTTTTACGTTTAATAAATTAAATCTTTTAAAAAAAGTTTATTATTGTAAATTACAAAAAGTAATGTTTGTAACATCGTTATAGCGCTTTTTTTTACTTTTGCAAATAGTGCTTTTTACTATAAAAATATGATGTGAACTAAATGCTTTATTTTATTATATGTACTGATAAAAGTATTTTAAATTTTTTATTGTTAACTTTTTTGATTTTTTTTTTTTTTAAATGTTAGTTATATTTTTTAATATTCTAAGAAAACAAAGTTTTAAACGTATGCCTGTCAAATTTTTTTAAATGTTAATCATTTTTAGTACGGCTCTAGCAAGTTGAAAAATATCTTTAAAGCTAATCTAAAGAAAGACGTCCAACTATTTACATTAATGAAATATCCACCTGCATATTTTAGTGTTTTTTATAAAATGTAAGCTTAAGACCGCTACTTTGATTTGTAGTATTTTATCAAAAACGGCAACATCGCAAATAATTTGATAATCGATTTATTTTTTTACTAGTACGTTTAGAAAAGATTAAACTATGATATGTCGAAGTCTTTACACTTACACTTTTGGTATGCGTTGTCAAGATGCCAAAAGCCTTATTATCGCAAAACTGAACACTTTAAATATACCAGCTGCAGAAAAGGTAATTAGATTACAAAGTTATGATAACCTGTCACTTAAGACATTTATAAGCGGTTTATCAGGTCAAGTACAAAACAATGTGCGCTTAAGAAACCCAGACAGTTTAGAAAGAGCCATGTCTTTGGTAATAGAAGAAGAAAACTTCCTCTATAGCCAAAATAGAAATAAAACTTTAAATTTCCAAAATACGTTTAACCGAAATCAAAGAATAAGTCCAATAAATCAAAATAAGCAAAAGACAACACAACTTGGAAATTTTCATCAAAAGTTTCAGAATCAACAATTTAAACAATCCAACTTTCAAACACCAAATTTCCTAACTAATTTTCAACAACAACCAAACTTTATGCAGAGGCCCCAAATGCAATGAAAACCTAATAATAATTTTCCAATTCAAAGGCACCCCTATTTTTTGCAAAGGCCAAGCCAAATTCAACGCAAAACATCAATAAAAGTGAAAATCCACAGAAAAATTTCTATGGCATAACAGAATTTTTGGACATGCCAGAAAACTCCCAATGAGTTTGTCCTATTGAAAATGATTATAATGAGTATAATAAAAATTATTGCTATCAACTTGAAAACAATGATATACTACAAGAACAACAATTGCAACCGGACAACAATGATTTTGACCCACATAATAATACTGATAAAAATTTTCATCAGAACAATATTATCAACAATCCGAGATAATAAATCTAAATTTAGTTAAAGCTAACCTACCATACATTTTTATTCC
The DNA here is from genome assembly GCA_963932245.1 of Tachinus rufipes. Taxonomy (NCBI): domain Eukaryota; kingdom Metazoa; phylum Arthropoda; class Insecta; order Coleoptera; family Staphylinidae; genus Tachinus; species Tachinus rufipes. The sequence continues at coordinate 43,826,160 of OZ010747.1, read as the reverse complement.
ACAACTAAATGCAAATTTTCTAATTGATACAGGCAGTTAAGAAGTTTAATTGACCCAGAATTAGCACACAAGTTTTACAAACGTTACATTTTTAATGAACATTTTAACATTCAAACTGCTCACGATACTAACTATCATAATGAAGTTATGGTAATATTAGTCTTCAAAATTTTTAAAACTAGCAAAATACATGAATTTTATCTATTTAAATTTAATCAAAAATACGATGACTTAATTGGAATAGATTTACTTAAACAATTCAGAACTTTAGTAAACCTTGATTCAAAAATTATAAAAACACTCAAAAAGTAGTCAAATTACCAGTAAATTATAAAGAAGGCTTGGGAATTTTAGATTATATAGCATTCGAAAATTTAGTGAAGTCACCTCGTGCAGTTGTAAATATAAAAAATTATTTTGCTTTAACTACTATAATCAACTTAAACACCAAAACAGTTGATATTATGATCAATACCCCTTTTTCAATCGAATCTTTAAACGTCAACTTCATGGAAACGATGGAAACTGATAACGATCTAAACCAAACGCAGGATAATTTATTAAAATCAAATTTAAAAAATCTTCGCTTAGAACACTGTAACTTAGAAGAAAAACAAGCAATTAGAAAATTATGTCACGAATACCGCGACATATTTTATAACAAGCAAATTCTATTAACGTTCACTAAGAAAATTCAACACAAAATTAATTTAAACAATAAATTTCGAATATTTACCAAAACGTATCGTTACCCCGAAATTCATAAATTAGAGGTTAAAACCCAAATTAAAAAACTACTAGAACAAGATATCATACAAGACTCGATATCCCTATGGTCTAGCTCAATTTGGATCGTCTCAAAGAAACCCGACGCATCAGGAAAAAAAAAATGGCGAATACTGATAGACTATCGACAAATTAAGTAGAAGCCAATACTTTTTAACCCTCAATTTGGCCAACGGATTTTACCAAATTGAGATGAACCCAGAAGACGTCCAAAAAACAGCGTATTTTACTGATAACGGACATTATAAATTTAAACGCATGCCTTTTGGTTTGAAGAATGCACCGTCAACATTTTAACGTATAATGGATAATGTATCGAAAGGTCTTCAGAACAAAATATGTCTCGTCTACCTCGACGACATTGTTATCTTTAGCACTTCCCTACAGGAACACATAAGCCGATTAAAACTAGTGTTTGAACAATTAAGACAATCTAACTTTAAAATACAGTTAGATAAATTAAAGTTTTTAAGATAAAAAGTTAGTTACTTTGGACATCAAATAACAACTGATGGTGTCAAACCCAACCCTAATAAAATCACGGCAGTAAAACATTTCCATGTTCCTAATACTACAAAAGAAATTAAAAGTTTTCTAGGACTAGTTGGATACTACAGGATTTTGTTAAAATTACAAAACTATTAACACAATGCCTAAAAAAGGATACCAAAATTGTTCATGATCAGAACTTTATCAACGCATTTAATACTTGTAAAAATCTATTGACGAATGTCCCAATATTACAGTATCCAGACTTTTCAAAGGAATTTATTTTGACCACAGACGCATCTAATATTGCTTTCGGAGCAATCCTATCACAAGGTACAATTGGTTCTGACAAACCAATCGCATTTCCATCACGAACCTTAAATGAATCTGAAAAAATTACAGTACAATAGAAAAGGAACTCTTAGCCATAGTTTGGGCTTGCAAATATTTTCGACCCTATTTGTATGGTAGAAAATTTACCATATATACAGATCATAGACCACTGATTTGGTTATTCAAACTAAATGAGCCAAATTCAAAACTAGTAAGATGGCGACTCAAATTAGAAGAATTTGACTACAAAATTATTTTCAAAAAAAGAAGTCTAATCACAAATGCGGACGCTTTATGTAGAATTAGTCCCATAAACGATTTAATATTAAATTACGATCACTTTAAACAACTTTTCGATAACAAGCAAATAAAAAAATCACCAACTTATATAAACAAACGTGGAAACTTATTTGAGTCACTAATTGATTTTGCTTTATGCCATTCTGTAAGCAAAGATCTACATATGGGCAGTGGTATAGCAAAAGATTTTAAGATCAGATATAATAACGTTTTAGAATTAAAAAATCAAAACCTTAAATTAAATTCATTTGTCTATCTAAATACCAACGATAGATATATATTCTACCTTATAACAAAAAATCAATATTTCGAAAAACCCACCTATACAAATTTGTTTAATTGTTTATTAAATTGAAAATTGTTTTGTTTTAACAACAACATAAACAAAATTGCCATGCCAAAATTCGGATGTGGATTAGACAAGCTAAATTACTCACAAGTTTATAAAATGATTCATTATATATTTGACAAAAGCTTTTATATTAACATATATGAGCTAAAATTAGAAGTCCATATTAACGCTTTAGAAGACGAATCGATGATCAATAACCCAGGCAAGATTAATAATAAGACGTTTGAATATTTACTCTATTTAGCTGAAAACCCTATTCAAACTACTAGTTTGATTCAACCAAGGGAACAACTTAACATAATATCGGACATAAAAATAAGACCAGCAATAGAGAATGTAGAACCAAAAGAGTATACCACGATGACAACGCAACATATTAACTTTAACAAAACAACAAATGATGGAATAAGAATTTTAGACAAAATAATAAATAATAAACAAAACCAAATTTTAATTTATCCACTAATATATAATAAATTAGACGTCAGCTAAGAAAATTATGAACATCATAAAATAATTACTTTAAAAATTTCTAGTATAAACAACTCAAATCTAACTTTACAATTTCTAAGAGATTATACTATTTCAAAAAAATTATATCATTTGTATTTTCACAAAGAAGAATTATATCAAGATTTTTCTAGAATATACTTAGAGCATTTCTCCGAAACAGGCTCTACATTTATACGATGTCTAAAAAAAGTAAATACAATTACTGATACAGAAGAACAGATTCTTTTAATAAAAAAGCACTATGAAAGTAAATAAAACCACAGAGGAATAAATGAAACCATCAAATATCTCAAACAAAACTACTATTGGATAAACATGAAAATGACAGTAACAAAATTTATTAATGTATGCGATATTTGTCAAAGAGCAAAATATGCACGAAAAACCTCTTATACCCCGCTAATGCTCACAGAAACAGCTTTAAAGCCTTTTCAGATACTTCACATTGATGTGTTTATTTACAATAACAATAATTACCTAACTTTAGTAGATCCTTTTATAAAATTTGCAAAAGCTCTATCCATTATAAGAAAAACAGCTATTAATATCAGTGATGCTTTGATAAAATACTTTACATCATTTGGAATACCAAAAAAAATAGTAGTTGATAATGGAAAAGAATTTGATAATGAAATGGTGAAAGAAATATTAAAATTACACAAGACCAACGTACATTTTACTACAGCGGCTCACCATGAATCCAACGGTATTATAGAAAGATTCCATTCAACTCTCATCAAACATCTACGTTTACTAAAAGAAAATTACCCAAATAATAACATTTTAATGGATTATGCTATCATAGGATATAATAGTTCAATACATAGTTTAACTAACTTTAAATTTTTGCACCAATTTGTTTCTACAATGATTATGTTGAAAATCATAAAGAAAAATTAAAACATGTTTATCAAGAGGTAACTGAAAAGATTATAGACAACATACATAAAATTATATCAAAATCAAATAAAAAGGGAGAATCTAATGAATTTTATCTAGGACAAATAGTTTATAAACAAAACCCCAATACTAGAAACAAGAAAAATAACAAATTGATTGGACCATATAAAATAATAAAAGTCTTAGAGCAAAATAGAGTAGAAATTACTAATAAACAAAATAAAAACAAGAAGCAAATAATTCACGTAAAAGAATTAAAAAAACCAATTCTTGTTACAGGTTCATTACCTACAGCAGTAGTGAATTAACCTTCCCCAAAACCTAAATTCCAACCCAGGTTTATTACCACTCAAAATAGGCAACGCACATATCAAAATTGATCATTGGTCCTTCATCCAAATATTTGATATATCGAAAGTAATAAATAAGTTTCACTCACTTCAAACAAACTTCAATAAATTAAAAATTGCATTTGAAAGTAACCAAACCAAACCTAATTACAATAAAAAAGTTTTATAGTTCACATCGGTTAGTAGATATATTAGAACATAAAATATCAACGTTAATAAATCAAATAAACCCTCTAAATAATAAAAGAACAAAACGAGGACTTATAAATGGACTTGGAAATGTGATTAAGTCATTAACAGGTAACCTAGATAATAATGATGCAGTGAGATATAATAATGCTATCACAACACTCTCTAAAAACTAAGTTAAGATTAAATCGTTAGTTAAAGACCAAATAACACTTTTTCAAAAATCGATACAAACTTTTAAAGAAAATACCGAAACTCTACACAATCAATTAAATTTACAATCTCGAATTTTACAAATTGAAAGCATTATTAAAACATTTTATATTTTCTATTTTTATTTTATAAAATCCTTTTATATTATTCATATTATTGAAGTAATGATTTTATTTTATTTATTTATTTTATTTTATTTTTACATACATGTTTCGATGAGTTATCATCATTTTCAATGTATTTATATTATATAATATTTCAAACTGATTAAAGAATATTGAAACTTACTATTATTTTCAAACACATGCCATAATATTTCAAGTAATCACGTCTTATCAAGTAATCAATGAGATTCTAGAAAGAATAGAAACTGCCATCACGTTTTCTAAATTAAACATTTTTCATAATTCTATGATTGAACCAAGCGAGCTATTAATGGAAATAAAACTAATCAATAACTATTTATTAACAAACAAGTTACTTTTTGATTCAAAGATAGAGAACGTGTTATTGTTTGAGAAAATTGTTAACATCAAAAGCTACAGTAAATAGAATAAAATTATATTTATTATCAAAATTCCAATCGTTGAAAATAAAAACTACAACTATTTTCATTTATATTCACTACCAATCCCTGAAAACATAACATTAAAAACTATTTTACCGCAGTCCAAATACCTTAGCCTAAATGAAAGAAATTACATGTTTTTTGACACTAACTGCCAAGAAATAACGCCGGAAGATTTCATCTGCAACGGCGTATACCCAACAAGGATCCACGAAGATGAAGCCCCATGCAAAGTACAGATGTTAAGGTATTCGAAAAATATTACCAACTGCCAACAAATACCAGTCCTAATCGAGAATGAAAAAATTCAAAAATTAGAAAATTACAACAAATGGATTGTCATTTTACCAGATAAAGTAGTAGCTACACAAGTTTGCGGCCCCAACAAAGATAACATACCACTTCAAAGAACGTTTTGTTCTAGAAACAAATCCTATCTGAAAAATTAAAATTGGAAATATTACCATTCCAAGTTATAAAAACTCCGAGAGCAAATTTAAAATTATTAATTTGCCTACAATCAAATTTAAAATTGAAAACAGCAACTCAATGGCTAAGTTTAAGCCAATGAAACTGAACTCTATTAATCTTGACAAAACAAAAAACATCCACAACGCATTAAACATGCAGGATCAAAAAATTCAAACAATATTGGAAGAGCCTCTACACTACAACAACATCAGTGTCTGGATAATTATTATTTATGTTATAATTATCATCATCATAATATATTATGTCTTCAATTATGCTAAACATCTACGGATTAAAAATGAGATAGAAACAGAACCTAACCCAGATGTGGCATTGCCGAATCCTGTTCCAAACCCCAGAATTCTAATCTAAGGATGGAGGAGTTATATGAACGCCATTCATTAACCCAGACCCAAGATCAGCAAGTTATATGAACGCCATTCATCAACACAGATGCAAGCTCAGCAGAATAATAAACAACATGTTATTTTAGATATTACTAACACCGTGCATCTGCACATAGATTTACGCTTACTAAACACTTTTGATTTATATAAATACTTTTAGAATAACCATTTAGTTCAGTCTATGTTAAGACGTGAACCTGTCCATTTTGTTAATAAAATTTAATCAAATCTTTTTAAAAACGTTTATCTCTGCGGTCAGATTATAATTTTCCTCTTTCCACTGTTATATTATTTTTTAGTTAGTAATACTTTACTATTTTTTTCATTGATGTTTGCTACACATTTTTTTAATTAAAACGTATTATATATTTGTACTACAGTCTCCGCCAATTGCATTTTTATTAATTCTGAATTACATCTTAATGACTTAAAATGTATGATTCTAGATTGCAAAATTAATCTGTTTGTTGAATATATTTACTAGCAAAGTAAACCTGACTTAAAACTTAGTAAACTACACTAATAGAGTACCGCCTTTCTTCTGTATGTTCTTAACTCTTCATCATAAAGGTGCCGTCTAGTATAGTGTAATAGAAAACAAAAAAAATTACAGTTAGTTGTGAAACAACATTCAACTCATACATGCGGGTTGATGGTATAAAAATTGCGTATAAAAGAAAGTCTTGTTTAGTGTTTATTTTAAGAATATTAAACGCAAATCGCTACATTAACAAAGTTCTAAAACCAACATTAATGCTGTATTTGTAGGACGGTAGGAAACTCCCATTTTCTAACAGAGTAATGCAAAGCCACATACAGCTTCAGTTACAATAGAATTATTAGAACAAGTTAAAATTAATTTATTTTTATGGTCTTTTTTTGCCAGACTTATCACCCATTAAAAACGTGTGAGATACAATTGGTAGAAAACTGAACTGAACTGAACCTTCTGCTACTCTCACTCACTTCACCTGATTTTTGAATGAGTGATTAGGTAGCTTGGAATTTAATCCTTTAGTTTAAGATTAAGAATTTGATTTCTAGCATGCTAAGGTAAGTTGCTAAGTGCTACATAAATTGTGAAAAAGTAGTTTTTTATTACATAACTTTTTGTTGAAGTTTTAACCGTTACTTATTGTAAAAGAATTAAATATTATCTAAAGTTTGATAGTGCTTTTTTATTTTTGGCGGCCAGTATATTATAGTAAATACATACTAAAAAAATAATTTATATACAAAAACAGTTTTGTACCTAAAAAAATTTGAATAAAATACAATTTGCTATTGTACTATAAAAAGATCTAAACATAACATGTGTGACAATGTGTATACTGTTGATCAATGTGAATGTATATCATAGTAGACTTGCATTATATAATAACTTCATTTCGCATCCATTTACGAAGATTAAATCTATCTGTATGTGAAACTTTTTAATCTTAACACTGTAATCGTTTTAATGTTTATTTTATTTTAGTACTAGTTATTGATTTTTACTTAAATATGTTATGTTTTGGTTTTTAAAATTTTGGTTTTTAAATTTTTTATTTTTTTTTAATTTGATGTAATTTTGTTATATATTTTATTTATATATGTATAAACGTTGGGTAAGTTTAAACTTAAATGCATATTGTTTTCAATATGTTGTGTAATACTTGTAAAATTTGTAATTATTGTAAAAATGAGATTTCCGTAATAAAAATTTATTATTATAATAAATTCAATTTGAGAATTGTGTAGTATGCACTATTGTATGTATCTGTTTCATTTTAATTCAATATAGCAACCTAAAAATAAAATCAATTTAATTTGAGAATTGCGTAGTATGCACTGTTAAGTTTCTTTATAATATGCTTGATGTAATTATTTCAATTTAACTCCATATAGCAACCTAAATATTATATATATTTAACTCAAGTCAAGTCAAGTTCAACACAGCAAAACAAAAAATCACTTACCTGTGTAATCCACTAGATCCCGGGCGACAATTGATTTTTTTATACTTTGTCATGTTATTTTTATTTTTCAAAATTATTTGAAAAACTAAATTTTGCGTTTTTTTCTTTGTTCAGAAAAAACTTGCTGAGTAAAAATACAAACAAAAATTAACTAGAAAACAAACGCAATTCAACAAAAATTAACTCAAATTTAAGTGAAAAACAAATTTAAAAAAGTAATAAAGTTAAATTAATCTAAATAATGCTGTCATTACAATTATTAGTTGTCGCAAAACACTACACACCACACTCACAAAACATAAATAAATTGAGTAAAATTAAACCCAACGCATGTTTATTGCGACAAGTAATACTTAATCGCAAAATGCCAGAAGGGTTAAAAATTATGAGAAAATTTCTTCTTTACCTCTTCTGTTCAACTAATTAAAAAGTGGTTTTGCGTGGCTGGACAATTTCAATTACTTAATTAATCGGGTAAATTAAATTAATTATTTAGATGTATAACAGTCTGCAAATTAACAACATAAAAAATCTACAATAGCATTGTTATTTAATATTAGAAAAACAAAAATATAAAAACAACAGTAACAAAATATCTGGAGTACTCACTTTATTTATATTGTCCCAGGAAATATTTAATTAAAGGAACTACCTAATTTTTTAAAACATTTGCGTTTACCATTATTTCAAATATTGACAAAGACACAAAAACCTACAAAAATATAAACAATGTCATCAGAAGAAAAATAAATCAAGCTATAAAAGTATGGTTAGCAAACAAATGTCAAAAACCTACAAAAACAAGTACAACTTCTTTAACATACACAAAAAGATAAAAGAATTAAGCAAAAAAACAAAAATTTGCCATCCCAAAGTATTACTAAGCAGAGATGGTGATTTAATTATAGATCTAAAAGAAAAACTATCAATGTACTGCAATTACAGACAAAAACTATTTAATGACAATCAAACACAAAATTGAAAATACCAGATCTAAAAAACAGCAACGTTACCTTACCAAAAAAAAAGAGCCTAAGAATGGTTTGACTACAGAATCATTGTCTTGACGAGTCACGCGTTAGAGGTTTTTTTAATGATAATACACAACTGTATCTGTAAAAAATAGAAAAGATCATCACCGACACAAAAATGAAATTCAAGAAAACCATGAAAATCAAAAAAACCCTCTTTAGTTTATCTTTATAAACCGTTATATGTATATCTTCTAAAAAGCATTTTATTATGTCTAAGACTTTAAACTACTAGAGATACTAAAAAACATTAATAGCAAAGATATACTAACATTGTTTAATTTTTACTAGGACCAAACTGAAAAAATTAAAGTTGCTAAAAATCTAAGCAAAGAAGTTAAGATACTCCGTAGAGTTAGTTAATGTATACAGCAAAGGTTTAATTAAAAAAGCACTATTAGAAAAAACAATAAGTATAATCATAAATGGCAAAACAATAAACAACATACAAGGGCGGAGTAAGAAATCTGGCAAAGTTTCTACAGAGAACGCCACCATTGCAAATCCCTGATGTCATTTGTCAATACTATCTGTCGCTAGTCCAAATTAAAATTTTCAGGCAAATCTGTTATTTAGTTCAGTTTTGACAGCTATTGAAATCAGACAATTCATCATATTTTTGCAAAAAAGTGAATTTTGTGTGTTAATTAAAGATTATTTTTTGCGTAGAAAAACCTTTACGCAAAGCAAACAAAGTTTAATAAATATTATGTAAACACTTTACCATTAATTAAAATTATACAGAAATGGTTTACTGATTGTGGTCATACAAGCACAACTGCTGTTGAACGTTCAGGACGTCTAAATTAGGTCACCACACCAGAAATAGTTGACAAAATCTATTATACGGTATTGTAAGACCACAGAGTGAAAGTATATATTACACAAACATTTAAATATAAAAAAGCTATCCGCGCGATGGGTGCCGCGTTTGCTTACAATCAACCAAAAACGCACACGTGTGACAACTTTACAGGCAGGTTTGGCAATGTTCAAGCGCAATAAAAAAATTTTTTTGGTCGTTTCAAAACTGTAAATGAAACATAGATCCATTACTATACACCGGAAATCCAGGAACTGTCAAAACTGTGGATTTCTACTGGCGAATCTGCGCCGAAGAAGGTTAAGGCGGTTTTATCGGCCATCAAGGTCATGGCCACAGTTTTTCCAAAAAGGAAAAACAGTCAACGGCAAATATTACTGTAATTTATTGGACCGTTTCAACAACGTTTTGCAAGAAAAACGATTGCATTTGGCAAACGAAAAAAGTTCTCTTCCATCAAGACAATACACGGGTGCACACGTATGTAGTTGCCATGACTAAAATCAATGAATTACAACTATTTCCTGTTTTCAAACTTAAAGAAATAGTTCAACAAAAAAAGATTTGGCTACAATGAGGAGATCATCGATGCAACAAACGTCTATTTTGAAGGGTTAGAAAAATCGTATTATTTGGAAAGGATAAAAAAATTAGAAAAACAGTAAACTAAGTGTATAAGCTAAAAAGCAACTACGTTAAAAAATAAAATGTATCTTTGCCAAAAATTATTTTCTTTGTTTCATTTTTACCAGACTTCTCACTCTGCCTTCGTATAATACGTAGACAATACAAGCATTATAGCAGACAGTAGAGAAAACCTACAACACAAAACACAACAACCCGTATGTAATTATTGACAACAAAGTTGTAGAAAGTGTATCTTTCTACAAATAATTAAATGCAATTAATTTATCAAACTACTTAAAGCAGTAATCAACAAATTCCGCATATTAGTGATGAGAATTTTAATCTCCAATAGAAGCGGAACTTAAAAAAAAACAAATAACACGTGTGGTTTTAGTTTGTAAGTATTTTTTTCAACTAAAACAGCAAATATCAAGTGCAAAGTTAACTACAAAGCAAGTAAAAACAAAACTTGACAAATTATTGACAAAAAGTATAAATATTAACAAAGCTAATACAGATCGTTAGACTAAACTCAATAAAAGAGCGTATGTTTTTAATTTCTATGTATCAGCACTTAAACTTAAATAGTTATAAAAACAGATACACAAAGTTTTGCAAAAATCATTTGTAAAGTTTGTACAAATTTTACCTATCTTTTTCTTTACGTGTTTTGTCCTCTACAAACGTTGGCGATCATCAACATTATTTGGGTCTTGTTGACAGCTCTACGAAAAAGAGTTGTAGTGCTAATCTCAAACCACTGTCGTAGGTTTTTCAACCAGGCCGGTTTTCTGCGACCTGGCCCTTACCTACCAGCTATCTTTCCCTGCATTAAATTTTGCAGTAATCTATACTTTGAGTCTCGCATGATATGGCCAAGATACTCAAGCTTGCGTTCTTTCAAAAGATATAAAATTTCTGTGTCTTTACTGAGGCGTGCAAGAAGTTGGGCATTAAATATTCTATCTGTCCACACTATACGTAGCATCCTTCTGTATGACCACATCTCAAACTTTTTCCACATAGCATCTGTAAGCGTCCAGGTCTTTGCGCCATACATTAATATAGAGAAAACATAACAACGTAGCAACTAAACTTGCAGATTAAAATTAAGATCAATGTGGCACATAACTTGCTTCATTTTATTGAAAGCCGTGCAAGCTTGTTCTATTCTGAATCTAATTTCTTTCGATTGGTCCCAATGCTGATTCAGGGGAGCACTCTAGATATTTGAATTGGGCTACTTGTTCAATTTGCTGATTTCATACTTTTATGTTTGTCACCACATTGCGTGACTACAATGACCTTGGTTTTGTTTATGTTTAGTTCTAGGCCTGCTTGTTCACTATTAGCCACGACACAATTCAGCAATTCTTAAAGATCTTTTTCCGTATTTGCCAGCAGGACCGTATCATCTGCATACCGCAAGTTATTCACTACCTCTCCCTTTAGTAATATAATATACTTTCATCTTTGTTTTTATTTCCACTACTATACACGCATAACGTTTTGCGTTCTCAAACTGAGTACTGAAGATGCAAGCTGTTGATATCAAAACTGTTGCGTTTGCTGCTCAGTAAACCTAAGAATTTATTCTAAAGCAACTAATGCACCTTCAACGCGTATTTAAAAATAAGCAGGATATAAAAGCTGTTTGGGCTGCGCTTACGTGCAATGCTAGTTTACATTTTAAAGTGCGAGTTAGAAGATAAAGATTTAAAAAATCTTTATTTTCAACAATAACGCAACCTGGCACACATCGAATAAAATTAATTAAGTTATTGCATGTGAAATTTTTAGGTTGTGTTATTTTACAAAATAAGGACAATCAATAACAAATATTATATTACCACGATTACAAACATCAAATAAAAAAAGGAATGCAAAAACAATGGCACCAACAATATGAAAAGTCAACAAAAGACCAATTTTATTCAACAGCAAACTATGGTTTGGTAAACAAAATAACTCCCCATATTGCATAAAGTGCAACATACCTGAAACGACAGAACATCTACTAGAACACTGTAATGAATACGCAGCAGTAAGAAGAAACTTTCTAAAAGAAAACAAAGAAAAAACTGTGATTCATTTAAGAAGATAAAAAAACACATCAACCTTATTGTAGAGTTAATCAAACAGCTTCTGACAATTTAAACTAAATAGACATTTATTTGGCTGGATGTCATATGACAAAGCCTTCAGTTTTTTTTTCAAATATATACTAAATATTTTATTAGTATACGTAAAGATTAAATTAAAAAAATAAATTAAAAAAAGGACATCAATTGGCTTCTTAGATCTTTTAAATTTGACGCCGTTGGATTTTTTCCTGAAAAGATGTGCAAATAAAAAAATTGCCAGAAAGGTCAAAGTTTACATTTAAAATTATTTTCACACATTTTTTAAAATTAATTCCGTCAAAAATTAAAACTACGATGCTATATTTTTGTACTATAATATGAACAATATTAATATTTTTCACCTTTTACTTCACATTGTATTTTCTAATCATTTAATTCCAAGTATTTTTATGGTATTTGGAAGATACAAATCATATTACACAATTCAATAATAACACAACAAAAGATATTAATTGATTTACTTTCTAATATGTGCATTCACATACAGTGGCAATAATTATATAAATAATGCAAAAACTTTTCTTTGTTTAACCAAAGTCGATAATAATAAAATCACAATTAAAACATAATATTTCAAGTGAACGTTACACCCAGCCACACACACATGATATTACATAATTTTTGCATCAGAGATAAAGCGGCTCACTGCAAAACGCATAAATTATGAAAATAGCTGCAGCATAATTGAGAATAATTAAACATTACTTAACGGGCACATAATTATAGAAATTTTTGTAATTAATAACTTTAAATAGTTAGTATAATTCATTGAACATTTTGCAATTCTTTGGAATATATATTTAGTTATTGCATGTATAACATTGATCGTGTGTTGAAATTGTTTTGATTCACTTTCAATTTTATTTAGAAAATGAAATGTCATACTTTTAATTATTTATAAAATATAACTCGAGAAATAAAAATGTATGAATTGTTTAAAATATAAGTTGTCAGAGATATTTTATTACAATTTGATAATTGTTACTAAACAATTATCCCGTTACGATATAATTGTTAACAGACAGTACCTTTGCTGGTAATTGTTGCAAAACATTTTTTTTATCATTATTAATAATATTTACACATTTACTCAATTTGCCAATTCTAAATGTTGCATTGACGTTTGGATTGAATTGGTTTTCAGTTAGAGTTATTATGGTCAAATTTACAAATAAAGAGTATGCAAATATAAATTTTATTTTTCGGCTTGTAAATATGGCAATACTTACAAAGCCAGGTTATATCATCAGCCTTATCCCAATTGTGTAATACTTTATAGTAAGACATTTTTACTAGTCTACTATCGTCTATGTGAAACTGGAACTTTTAACCGAGCAAATCATATAGTAGAAGCACTTAAAAATGTCAGGACTTTAAAAATTAAAAAGCAGTTTTGATTGGTATTGAAAATAATCTTAGTACGAGTACAAGAAAAATGTTGTCAGTATTGGCAATTACGCATGTTCTGGTATATAAATTTTTAAAAAGTAGAGCCAAAAATAGTAATGTATTTGTAAGAATAAATTTTTGATAAAAAAAATAGTAATTTGCTTTATTATTTTATAAACATAAATTATTACGTAGCAGAGATCACAACCATCAATTATATCTTTTATTATTTTTGTTTAAACAATGTATAGATTTTTGTTTTTTTTTTATATTTTTGTTAATTATCATTGTTATTAATAATAATAAATAATTATTGCACTATTACAATTTAATTTTTAAATCAATCTGCATTTCGCGCATGCGTGCAGTATACCTAAATTACAAAAACATTAGACTGTTTTTAAATATTTTTGTGAGCACATATTTAAAATGGCTTTTTTGATTGAGAATTCCGCCGACTGTTAAATACGCGCTGAGATTAGTTTTCTTAGCTCTGAAGACGTGAAAACGGTTAAAATTTATTGTGAAATTAGTAAAGTTTATGATAAAAACAACATGAACAATAAAATGATACAAAAATGAGTTAAAACTTTTAAAATGGCCGCACAAATGTTTATGACAAAGAACAAAGTAAATGATTTTTTGTCAATATAAAAGATGTTTTGTAGAAAGTGAACAAAAAAAAAAAAAATGTCGTTTTACAATTTTGTGTCTGTCTGATGACTTTTCTCAAAATTAAAAATAAAATTAAAAAAAGTGGTTGTCAAATTAGGAGGCAGATTGTAGATAGGTTTAAAAAATTAGTTGTACAATACAATAAGTGTTTTAATATTGGTAGCAATTATGTAAAAAATAGATTAAGACACAGGTTTTTATATAAAAATAAAATTGTTTAATATATGTATACTTGTTTTTTTTTTTTAATTTCAAAACGGTACTGACATTAAAAACATGCCTCGTATATATAAACAAATAAAGATATACAGGGTGTTTCAAAACATGTGTCAAAAAATAAAGGGGGGATTGGTTGGCTAATTATAACAATAAAAGTTTCCATTAACATGATTCCGCACACGCACCGTTTTTAAGAGTGTAAAAAAATATATATTTTTTTTATTTTATCTCAGGAACCGCTTGAGATACAAAACTCAGCTTTTGTACACATCTTAGGAATAATATTAGCTACTTTTTAAGCGCTTATTCAATTTTTTTCATGTGCCATTGACAGAGATTTTAGAGTTGCGTAAGGTTTTTATGGCTCTAATTTTTACGACACTTGGAAAATTGGCATTCTGAAAGCACATTGTAAAACACCAGTATTTTCTACACAAAAAAAAAACTTTTAGTCAAAAGCTCTAACGTAAACCGTTTTAGAGAAATACGGGATTTTATGATGGAAAACATAAAAAAAAGTAGCAACATGTTTTGTTGTTGATAAAAACATTTGTTTTTGATCTAGTCGTCAGTGTTTATGCATTTGTTTTATGCATTTTTTCAATAAGAGTCAATATCGCGAGAACTTATTATCTTGACTACCCAATTAATTTGCCTATTCTTAGTATTTTGCTTGAGTGGTAATAGCAAAATAAATAATTACAGTGATAGCGAGATGTGCGATATGCATTTGGTTTATGGCGATTGCCGATGGAAATGCAGCAAAAACTCGTCAAATTTATCAAGAAAGGTTTTCAAACCGACAGATACAAAATTAAAAAAACATTCATTTGTATTCACGAACGTCTACATCAAACTAGAAGTGTTCATAAAAGACCTGCAGAAAATGGGAGACCTCGCCTGCTACCTCCGCAAATTATAAAAGATGTTCTTTAAGAAATCAAAAAAGATCCATCAACTAGCACTAAAAGAATAGCTTTAAACCTAAACCTTAATCAGGTTACAGTGTGGAGAATAATAAAAAATCAAATGTTATATCCTTATCACATACAGCAAGTACAAGCCTTTTTACCAGCGGATTTTTTGCAAAGATTGGCTATGTGTCAATGGTTTCAAGAAAGAATTGCGCAAAATTCTCGATTCTTCGAACAAGTTTTATTTACAAACAAATCAAATATTTCTTGTGATGCGATTGTAAACTTCCATAATAATCATGTATGAGCCGATGAAAATCCACATGCCATAATTGTTTGAGCAGGTGTTGTAAGAGACTATTTAATAGATTCATATTTTTTGCCGTTTAGGCTAAATGGTCAATCATATTGTAATTTTCTTGAAGAAGAGCTGCCAAGACTTTTAGAAGACGTTCCGGTTCAATTAAGAAAAGAAATGTGGTTTATGCACGATGGTGCTCCTGCACATTTTTAGTTTAGTTGCGCGTCAATTCTTAAATGAACAGTATAGGAACCGTTGGATAGGTCAAAGAGACCCACAAGCTTGCTCTCCTCGGTCTCCAGAAGTAAATGGATTTTTTTGTGGGGTCTTTAAAAAGTTTAGTTTACATTACATTAGTTAATACTGATGAAGAACTAAGAAACTGCATATTGCATCCTGTAATACGATACAAAACACTACAGGCATTTTTGAACGGGCACGTCAGTTACTAAGACGTAAGTTGGAAGCCTGCGTTACCGTAGAAGGACGTAATTTTCAAGAATTTTTGTAATTTTTCTTGTTTGTTGCTAATTTTTCTTTCCGTTCTTGAGATATCGTCAAAAAATTTAAAAAAAATATTTTTTTTACACTTGAAAACGGTGCGTTTGCGGAACCATGTTAATAGGAACTTTTTTTCTTATAATTAGCCAAGAAATCCCACCCTTTATTTTTCGACACATGTTTTGAAACACCCTGTATATGTTTTATATAGTGTATTTATATAACAGCACATAATTTTTACGTTGTAAAGTACTTAGTACAAAATAACTTCATCTCAAATACTCAATATGGGTTTTGATTAAAACGTTTGATCTAAATATATAATAAATAATAATAAAATAGTTTTTTCCCTCTATCATATATATATATTGTTATCGGTATTGAGGGCTCCTGATTGTTGTTGTTTTTGTTTATTTTTTATATTATGTCATGTAGTAACGTATGTTTAATTTTTAATTTAAATGGTACATAATTTAGAGTTTTTATGTATGTCGGTAGGCTGTTGTATTGTTTTATTGTGTCTGTTGTTAGTATCTGGCTGCACTTGACTGTTAAATACTTTGTTGATTTTATGTGTGATTTTTTTCTTGTTTAGTGATTGTGTATTTTTTTGTTGAACTGTATCGTTATATTGCTTTATATGATTTTGTTGTTTATTTTAAATATCAGTAATATGTTGTTGTAAGTTATCATTTTGTTTATATTTAACTTTTCTTTGTATAGTTTGGTTGTTGGTATTCTTCTATCTATTGTGTATAAAATTTTTATAAGTTTGGTTTGTTGTTTTTGTAGTTTAATAATGTTTTTTTGCTTGTGTTTTCCCAAATATGGTTTAAGTATGTATTATATGATGTAAATAATGCATGACCAAAACAATTAAAAATATCTGTATTATTTTTAATTGTTTTGGTAGGTATTTTTTTATGTTCCATACTGCTGCTATAGTTGCTGAATTTTGTTTAACAAGTTTATTTATGTGTGTATCTCATTTCAAGTTATCTTGGATTGTTAATTCTAGATAATTAACATCTTTAACTTGTTTAATCATTTCGTTATTTATTTTTATTGTGATTGGATTTTTTCTTGTTTGTTATTAAAGATCATGAATTTTGTTTTTGTTTTGTTAATAGTGTTGTGTTTTTTTTTTCCTGAGTATATAATACAGGTGTCATCGGCATATATGTAAGGTGTACCGTGTAGTTTTAGTTCTAGTATGTCATTTGTATATAGGTACATTGTTGGCGGTAGAATTCCTCTTTGCGGTATTCCGTATTCAGCTTGCATCGGCTTGCTTTCTATAGAATTTATTTTTGTTTTTTGTGGTTTGTCTTTAAGGTATGTGTTTATTAGTTTCAGTTTGTTGCCACATAATTTTTCTATAAGCTTTGATTTTGATACAGTATCAAAAGCTTTTTTTAGTTCGATAAAAGTTGCTACTTCGGTTTCTTTCTGAATTATTTTGTTTTTTATGTGATCTACGAGATTATAAACTGCTGTTGTTGTTTTCGAGTATTGTTGAAAAGCATATTGTTGTTTGTATATTATACCGTTTTAGTTTATATGTTCTGTTAGTCTAATATGGATTACTTTTTCTAATATTTTATTTAATGTTGATAGTAGAGAAATTGGTCGATAGTTTTCTGGTTTTGTTTTATCTTCTTTTTTATGTACTATTATTGTTTCTTTTATGCAATTTGGATATATACCTTTGTCAATGTTTTTATTTATTATGTGTACTAAAACTGGTGTTAGTGCTATTTTATTTTGTTTTATTAGGTTGTTTATAATTTTACCAAAGCCGTTTTCTTTCAGTTTTATTATTATTTTGTGGATTTCTTCTTGTGATGTGTGTTCAAAATAGATGTTGGTTATTTTCTTTTTTATTGTTGTTGTATGTGTTTTGTTGCTCGTTCCTGTGATTTGTTTTTTTGCTAGAGTTTTTTTAATATTTGTAAAGTATTCATGTATTTTGTTTGCTATTTCTATCGGTTCTTTAGTTCTTGTTCCATCTTGTTTTACTATTTCTTCAATGTTGTTTTGTTTTGGAGTTTTTTTGTTAAAATGTTTATTTATTATTTTCTATATTTTTGTGGAGTTATTTTTATTAGTTAGAAATTTTTTTTTAGAGTATAACATTTTAGTATTTTTTATGATGTTTGTAGTTTTTTTCTTCTGTTTTTATATTTATTTTTTATTGTTTCATTATTTGGATATTTAAAGTGATTTTTTTGTAGTTTGTTTTTTTTTTAATATTGTTCAAATTTTTTTTGTTGATCCATGAGTTTTTTTCTGTTTGTTTGATTCTTGTATTGGATTGGTTGTATTCTATAACTGCTCGCAGTTTTTTTGGTAGTTCATATTAATTATAACTTTTGTTATTTTTTGATAATTTGTAAGTGTGTGCTAAAATATTTGTTTGAGTTTTGTATTCTTTTTATTTTGGTTATTAATTCACAGTAATCCGATATGTTTAAAAGTAATATTTTTAAATCGTCTATTTCCTGTTTGTTGTTAGTAATATCATGGTCTAATATGGATTTTTTTCTATTTGGATCTGGATTCTTTCTTGTGTAGTATTTTATAGATGTTTAATTTACTATTTTATATCTATTTTCTAAAAACATGTTCTTGTATTCTTTTGTTGTATTATCATTTTCTGCAATGTTGACGTTTAAATTGCTTATTATTATTTTGTGGTTTCTCTCTGTTGATTATAATGTTTTTT
The DNA here is from genome assembly GCA_963932245.1 of Tachinus rufipes. Lineage (NCBI taxonomy): Eukaryota > Metazoa > Arthropoda > Insecta > Coleoptera > Staphylinidae > Tachinus > Tachinus rufipes. Next base: position 43,806,982 of record OZ010747.1, on the reverse strand, counting down.
AGTGTAGTTTTAAGATCTTTAAAGTTTATTCTAGGTAGTTTATATATTAGAGTTATTGCAGTATTTTTCTTTTTAGTTAAATTGTTAATATTTTTATGTCATTGATTGTTTTACTAGTTATTAATTTATCTTCTATACCTTTTTTAATGTACTTTGCAATTCCTGCTCTTTTTGTGTTTTTAGAGTTGTATTCTACATTGTAATTTTCTATAGTATACAGTTCTTGGTTATATGGTTTAAGACAAGTTTTTGTTTTAGCGATTATTGTAGTATTATTGTGTATGGTAGGTATAAGTTTAATTTTGTGATATTTGTTTTTCACACTTTTTGAGTTGTGCAGATATATAGTATACATTTTAGTTTTATATTTATTTATTTAGTTTTAAAATGGAATTTTTTTTAATATAAATTTTCTATACCAGAAAGGTTTATAATTGCAAGTTTTATACTTTTTTCATGTATATGTTTCCATCTCGACTCCATAGGTATTTATATTTAAGCTCCTTTTTTTGTTCTTTTGCTTTATAAAACAGCATATTTGTTTGTGCTGTTAGTTGTTTATTTATATATATTTTATTGGCTTTTCCTTTTAGTAAGCACTCTAATGTAGTGATTGATCCAATTGTTTTATAAGTTACTAGTATGTTTTTTTATCTTTTTTGTTTTTGAATTCAACTATTATTGGGCTATTTTTGTTCAATCTATCTTTTCTATAGGCTGATTTTATCTGATCTTTCTTTATGTTTGTGTCTTTTTATTATCTCCATCACAATTTTTTTTGTTTTTTTTGTTTTTTTTCTTGTTTGTCAACTCCAACTATTATGACAGTTTTCTTTATTTTTTCTTTTTTTGTTTTTCTAATGTTATTTTTAAAATTTCAATTTTTTCTTTTGATTCTTTATTTGAATTGTCTGCTTTTTTTAATTTCTTTATTTTTTCAAAACTTTATTCAATTTATTGCTCATGTATTTTACCAATTTTTTTAGGTCTTTTACGGTTTCCATCATATCTTTATTTGTTGTTTTTTCTTTGTTTTTGTTAGTATTTTTAGCATTTTTCGTTTTTGCTATTTTATGTAATTAATTGATTATAAAGAAAGAGAATTTTTTATTTTGTTTTAGATTGTAATAGATTAATGTATTTTCCTTTTTAATTGTTTTATTTTGTATATGTAACTATTATTATAGTTGTATCTGTTATTTAATGTTTATTTAAGCATTTTAAAAAAAAAAAAAATTTATAAGATTATTTCTCCAAACTTTTTTGATTATTTTGAAAGTATTGACAAGCATCTTCAAGGTAATCATAAAAAAGCTGAAATAATTTTGTTAGGAGATATTAATGTACATAATACTGAATGGATAAGTCTCTACAACTCTATTCGGACAACAAACTATGATTTTTGCTGCTTCTCATAATCTTACCCAACTTGTTCAGCAATTCACATATTTTCTTTGTAATAGACCAAGACTATGAAATTTGTGTCTTTCTTTTTTGAGGCTGTTTTAGTAAATTCTGATTATTTACTTATTAATTCTGTTGTTTAAATTTAATATTATAATAAATACAAACTATCTCGAGGGCATATATCGCGAAGGCAAAAAACAACAAAGTAAAAATAGAGTAATTTGTGTCACGTTTAACAATAACGAATAGAAAAATATAGTTTTTTATTAAAAAAAATCTACTAAAAAGTACAGGAATTATGATTAGAAAAGATCTGTAAGACAAAGCGGTTTTTGGATTATAAAGAAGCAGCAGTAAAATATGGCATACAAAATGTGTGGACAAAATATAAAAATATTTACACCTAAACCGATATGGGAATAAAAAATCTGACCAACGAGTAACTTATAGCCATTAAACTAAGTTATTATTTTATATTTTAAAATTATTTATAATATTGTTTTAATTAGAAATCTATTTTGATTTATGTTTTAAGTTTTAATCACATTGATCCAAATGCTTTTTATCATCTCATCAACTTTTAAATTATTTTATACTATTGTTATATTAACTTATAACATTTATCATTCAATGCGCAATTTGTTAACTGGACAACGTTTTATGTTAGTTGCAAGTACTTTTTGAAATATGATAGATAAATTTAAAAAATTGTATCTTAATATTAGGTTATTAATACCTAAATTTGCAGACATTACGAAGATATTATTGAATAATAATTATAATATTTTAGGCATAAGCAAGTCTTGGTTAACAAATGAAACTGATTTTAATCAATTACAAATATACAAATACGCTTTTAAACATATTAGACGGTTGGATAGTGGGGAGGTAGACTGTCTGCTTAGATTTGATCAACAATTAGGTCAAAAGTTATTGGTATTGATACTAACAAGACATGTGATCAATTATGGTGAAAATTAGATATTAATAATTAAAAAATATGTTTTGGATTATTATATTACTCACCTTCTACCAACATTATTAGGTTCTTAAATTATTTAAAAAAAAAACTTTGTTAACAAATACACCAATGTATAACAATCTTATCTGCGTTGGCAATTTCAATATAGACCTGTTAAGTTTTGATAATACATATACACTTTGTGTAAATGGTATATTAGAATTATTTAATCGAAATCAAGTCATTAAAGAACCAACCAGGATAACAGAAAAGTCAGCAACACTAATTGTCTATATCATCTGTAGTGTTATCGACATAAAAAATTTAAACATGCATCATCTCAGTGATCATAACTTAGTATAAAGCACATTTAATATGCTTTAATGTTATAGACAAAGTAAAAAACTTGTATTTATATTTATTTGCAATAAGTGACATAAATAATAAAGTATTATTGTTTAATCAGTATTTATTAAATTTAAAGTTTATACATATAAAAAATGTAAACCACTATGAATTGCTTCAAATATTGAATTGTTGATGACACTCGGAGACAAGGCATTTAAAAACTATAAAAACAATAAAAAGTAAGAATATTACAAACAACTAAAAAACTAAACCTTAACAGTGTGGCATGAAAAATGCTCAGGGGTTTGGTGTTTGAAAAATAAATTTGATTATATGTTTCAACAATATTTAATCTTCGGTAAGGGTGAAAAAAGTACAATCGTAAAACTAAAACAAATATAAAAATTCTAATATAAGGTACAAAATTAGGGAATGCACAACCAATCAAATAATTATGATAAAGAAACACTTACCTAAAGGCAGGTAATTTATAATAACCAAAAAGGCTTCTAGCTGCGATGTTACTCGGAACACGTCTTTGGAAGGAAAGGACCGCAAATTGACGCGAATAAATATACCGCGGCGCAAGTACATCACAGCATCAAAAATTATTATTGATGCTGTTTGAGTGGCCTATGCTATATACGTTATTTTAAACCTTTTCTGTCACAACAGCGTTTAAAAAATAAAGCATATATTGATTACGAATTTAAAAAACCGTTAAATATAAAAATGTTATGACAAAAACCGTCAAATTTAAGTATTTACAAGAAATTAGCTCAGGACTACTGTAATAGTGTATAATAATAATAAATCCAGTAGACAAGCAAAATTTTATTACTTTTTATAACAATAATACCAAAGATAACAACTTTGAACTTAACCTAACCAACAAAACCAAAGTTTTAACCTTAGTTTCTAATATTAAATTAAAGGCGATTGGTCTTGACGGAATCTCAATTAATATGATTTATTTAAGCTGTCAAGTGATTTTGCTTATCTTAGTATATATAATCAATTATTGTATAACTTTCTCATTTTTTTTCAGATTTGTGGGACAAAGAAAAAATAATACCTATTTCAAAAACTAAGATTCCTCACGATTACTCTGAGCTGAGTTCAACTACAATCCTGCCAACACTGTCAAAAATAATTGAAAAAATAGTTAATCGTCAACTAAACAAATACCTTCAAATAAACTACAGTAAAGTCTGGTTATAACAAACTTGAAAAATGTACCAAAACCAGTTTGTTATATCCGAAGTTTGTTATAAACGGTAATAAAAAATATAAAGATCGTTTTTACAAAAAAAAACTGTATGTTGACATATATGTATGAAGACCTACAATTTGTAAAAAAAACTTTGACCGTTTAAAGACGATTTTCACATGTTAATCAAATGGATAATTTTATTTGCTTTCAGGCACGGTTACCAATGAGTTATATTATTTCAAAATGTTATTTATTATGAAGATAATTCATTTAACTAGTCCTCTAAAAAAAATATTGCAACTTAGAAAATACGGACATCATAATGATGTAAACAAAGTTCAATACTTTTAACAAAATACCGCGTAAATCCATAAATCGGGGAACCCCAGAAAATAAACCCCAACAAGTACGTTAAAACAGGAAAATTGTGTCAATTTTAGATATATTTTGGTTCGCTTGATCCAAAGTTTGTTATAGGCGGGTTTGCTATAACCAGTAAAAAATAGATTTATGAGAACATTTTCGTTGTTTCAAATTAAGTACGTTATACCCGAGAGTTTGTTAAAAGCGGGTTTGTTATAACCAGACTTTACTGTAAAATTTTTTACCATTGCAATTAGGTTTCTGATTACAGTTGTGCAACAGCTTTACTTAAAGTATTGGACAATTTAATTTTATCAAAAGATATAGGAAAAAGTACTGCATTATTTATACTTGATTATTCATAGACGTTTGACATGGTTGACCGTAATGTTTTGATTGCCATTTTTAAACATATAAGTTTTAGTATCAATGCACTTTGTTTTTTTCAATAACTACTTACAAAATAGACAAAATTGAGTAAACGGGTATACTACAAGGTAGTGTTTTATGGCTGATGTTATATTCTATTTACACTTTAAAATTTAATTTAATTTTTGAACAATAACAATACCATTATTACGCAGACTACACACAAGAATAATAATTCATTCAACTCAAATAGTCAGCAACACAATAAATAACATGATACACAATGTGTTAGAAAATTTAGAAGTTTTGTCAAAACAGCACAATTTAAAGCTCCATCCTAAAAAGTCAGTAGTAATGTTGATTGCACATACGTCTAAACATTAAAGAGAACAACTAAAAATTAAATTAAATTAAATTGAATTAATATTAGTAGATCAATCAAAAGTTTTAGGATTGATAACTGACAAGGATTTAAGATTTAGAAAACACATAAATTTATTAGTAGGTAAGTCAAAATTTAAAAGCTTTATATGGGCATAGATATTACTTTCAATTCAAATTAAGCAGTTGCTGTGCAACTCACAAGTATTATTGTCAATCTTTAACTACTGTGACTACGTTTGCGGACTTTAATTAGACAGTCATAGTATACAAAAAAATTAAAAACGCATGTTTGGGGTTTATCTATAGAGTGCGTATACGTTGTCATATAAGCCACACATTAATAAATGCACAGCGGTTGAATATAATAAATAGAAGAAAGATGCATGCACACATGTAGTTTATATCATAATATAATTAAACAAAATAACTTACAGAAGTGATGTACACTCTATAAATATAAGAAAAAATACAGCATTAAATACTCCAGCACATAGAACAGCAATGTTTAAAAGATCTTTTAGTAACAATATAGCAAAAATTATAAATTCAATTTTGACTAACCTATTACTTCTAACAAAACAAAGATTTAAAAAGCGCATTATGGACTAATTAAATGCTTAAATTATTACAATTTGCTATTTATAAATCTTCTTGCTTGCAAACTTTGGTACTATTTACTTGTACACTATTACATTTTATTATTTATTATTTACCTTATTTCATTTATATTTTGTTATTTAGTATAAGTCATAAAATCATGTATGAATCTAAAGAAAAAGATAAATCAAACAATTTTTGTTTTGTCATTTATGTTTTTGATGTTTAAATTCTAGTATAGACCAAGTTCAAAAAGAAAACTAGATAAATGTTACTACATTTAATCTAATTTTGAATTCATTGCCCGATCATTTCTGTTTTTATGTATTTGTACTATGGGCAATAAATGTATTAATTTTTATTTTTTTTTGTATTTTAGCGTCGACTACTAATTTCATTATCCATTTGTTTTAATTTAATAAGAATAATCTTACGTTATAGATCTGAGAAGACAAAACAACACATTAAAATAGTTATCACAGTTGTTAAAATTACAAACTAAATTTAAAACTAATATCACAAATAAAAACAAAGATGTAAAAAACTTTGATGCCAGTACCTACACATTAACCTTTCATAATATCACAGATGACACCGAAGCTGTAAAATGCTTCGATGCCAGACCCTAAAAACTAACTAAACTTAATATTACAACCTAATCTAATATTACAAATAACATCAAAGCTGTAAAATGCTTCAATGCTGATGATCTTAAAAACTAACTAAACCTAATACCACAGATTGCACCAAAGTTGTAAAAGACTACGATGCTTTAAACAATTTAACACAAACTGATCAATAAAAATTAATTAATTAATTAACACCAAAATTATTACAAGACAACACAAAAACTTGGTTACACCTGTATAAAAAGTCCTGCGTTTTTCAAAAACTGAACGCACTTTCTCATTAGAAAGCTCGAGCCGATTACGGTAAGGAAGGTAGGCTCGACATTCCTCCAATATGTGCTTCACCGTTAGAGGGTCGTGACATGTTTAGCATGCTAGTTGTTCTTTGCCAGTCAGGAGATACAAAAAGGTCAAAGTCTTTTGTTGAAATTTGCTAGCAAAAAAATGTATTTATTATTTTTTTTATTAAATCTTTACAATTTGTTTTTTAGGTGTTACAATCTCACATAATCCTTTCAAAAACAACTAAACTAGGATTTCTTAATAGATGTAAAAGGTTTTATACTTCTGTTTAACTTTTGCAAATATATAAAACTTATAATTTTCCTTCTATTAAGTATTGTTTCCAAGTAAGAGGAGAAGCATTGAAAATCTCTTCTAAATACTATTCAGAAACAAGCTATTTTGAAAATTGCCAATCCAAAATTGACTAATAACTTAGATACTTTATAACACAGGCGTAATGTTGCACATTTTTTCATTTTCTATAGATATTTTAATGGACAATTTTCAAACAAAACACAAGACATTTTGCCAACTAAACAAATATTTACTTGTAGTACAAGGCTTGCTAAGAGTTCTAACAAATATTTGCTAACAGTTCAGAGATGTAGAACCAAAACTTTTAAGAGAGATTTGTTTGACAAATAGAACAAACTTCTATATTTTGTATTTTCTGAGACTTATAAGCCACAAATATTTAAAATCAATGTTCACAGATTGCTTAAATCTAGTTTTTAATGTGATAGTTTTAGCGAGTGTGGTTTCACTCGTTGGAATTCAAAGATGCTGTGGCATATTATGTAATTACTAAATATCACATTTTAAAATTTAAAAAAAATTCTAATCTTATTAACAAGTTCCATTGTACTGGTATTTTTTATAAATCTGTAAATCTTATCAATATTTTTTTGACAATAGAAAAATTATAGTTAGAATTGATTATTCTAATTCTGACCTCAAAATCATAAATGTTGGTGCTTTTCAAGGTTTTGCTCTTTTGCCATCTTTATTTTTAATTTACATTAATAAACTTTTTTAAATAACTACAAATCTTGTTCATAGTTTTGCACCCTTCTAACAAATATTCACTGACAGTTCCGAGATGTAGGACCAAAACTTTTAAGATAGATTGTTCTAGTTTAACTATCGACACATGAAATAAACTTTCAAATTCAGTATATCCTAAGAGTTCTAATCCACAAATATTCAAGGTCAATGTTTACAGACTGTTTAAGTTTAGTCTTTAATGTAATATGCTAAAACATGGTTATTAAGTTTTTTTTTATGTTGTTGTGACAAAATAAGTAATTCCTAAAATCACATTAAAAAAAAAATAAAAATACAAATCAACAAGAACTAAAACAAGTATAATTTTGATTAATAAAATCTAATTAAATTAAATTTCACAAAAAGTTTTTAAATATGTATAAATTTTATAAATGTTTCTTGTTATTAACTGTCCAAAGTTTTTATTATAATAAGTTTCTTATCTTGTAAGCATTTTGTAGTTTATACTATTTGTTTTGTTTTGTATTGACATATGTCATCTTTTATGATAACACTAATAAATTACATACGTTGGTAATTAAAAAGAATTTGCATAAATTGTTAATTGCTACTTCAAATCCGATATGCGTCTGTTGAGTACTGTTGTTATTAAATAATAATTAAATTTATTAAAATTTTGATGTAAAATTTAAATCAAACTACGTTAAAATAAACATAAGTAGCGTTTGGAGTGGCTTTAATTTTTAACATTTTATATTCAATTTTTTTATTGACGCCATTAAAACTAACACCATTGTTAAACATAATATTATAAAAGTTAACAAAAATGATTTTGACTTGTTAATTTGTAATTACGTTAAAACTAAACTAAAATTAATTATATAGTTAGTAGTTAAACTTCAAAAATTATACAATTTATAAAAACTAGTTAAAGAAACGACTAATTAAATCTAACAACTGCAAAACTATTTATGATATTACAAGCACAAAAACAAATTTGGAGTAATAGACTACTACTGGCGGTAAATAGAAAATAAGATTTGATAACGACGCAACACAAAAAACAGTTTATTTTTTGAAATTATAGAAATAGTTTTGACAGTTTATCAACTATTATGGTTACATTTAACGGGCATTACATTTAATCAACTTTTATAAATTTTTGGCATAAATCTTGTAAATATTCCCTTGTGAATTTAAATGTGGCGGTAAACATAACTAAAAACCGCATTCAAACAGTACCTATAAGTTTTAATTAAAATACTTATTTATTAAACAAATTAAAACAAAAATTATGAATATTTAATGATTATTTTATAAAAATAACAGTGAGATAGCTCAGTTATAGAGTGTTAGCGAAGCACGCTAACAGTCCGGGGTTTGATCCTCAAGTATGACTAAAATAATAACTTTGCTTTTTATCCACTGGGGTGATTCGGAAGTTACCTAATAAGCCGTTGGTCCTATCAACCTCCTTCATACAAGTTGTAAGACTTCTGCGACGATGTAAAATAGCTGTAAAACGCGAAATAAAGAAAAAAATAAGATTTATCTAAAAACTGTGTTTGAAATTAGACGTCAAAATGTATTTGAAATTAACTATTAACAAAATATAATAATTATCACTCCATAAAGATGAAAAGATCTTATTAAAAAAAAGTGAAAACCGTTTTACTTCTTTATCATAGGTATAAGTCATCGTCAAAGTCATAAATCTCCGCTGCGGAAAAAAGTAGTGCAAATGAATATTTTTGCTAGCTCATTTGCTGGTCGTAAAAAGCAACAACTCATATGCAAATAAATAACACTGTTAAAAAAATACAGATTTATTTTGACATCATTTCCCGAACATTCTGTGAAACTCACCTATGTGTTTGCCGTGAGCGGTGACCCAAAAGCCAGGAAGAATGGATTCTGATAGTTAAAGGGTTTATTACTTATGTTTGATTGTTATTTCTAACACACTACTTTGAACCTAGTTTCTGGTAAAATAAAAAGTTAAACCTAATCTAGTTTTTATCATTCGGCTTGATATTTTTAACTTTTCAGTGAAAAGTTATTCATGTAGTAATAGATAAAAGGTTTACACTGTGCTACGGCTTGGAACTCGATAGTATTTATGTATTTGCAAAAGTTTTACATTTACATTTATAAAACTTAAGTTATTAACTTTGGAACTGCATTAGTTTGTGATGTAGCGTCCCATATGTAGCTCCGTGGTGGGTGGGGAGATGAGCAATTAAGTTGACAGAGTTTATTAAGGTAGATTTTAAACTTACAACCAAACAATCTTGCTTGTATTGTTTACAGACAAAAAACTAATAAAGTTTGTAGCAGTACAAGTAAAAAATTTGTGACAAATTTGATTGTTAATTGATCCCAGATTAAAAAAAAAAAAATAACTTTTAACATTATTAATGGCACATAAACACATAAATATATGTGACAGCGCATAGAAAAAGGGACCTAAGGGTAAAAAAATTAATTTTCTCTTTTTTTTTTATGTGGACAACATCTGAGCATCGAATGAGACCGATCCCATGCCCCAAAAGTGTTCCCTACCAGAGATATGCGCGTTTTATGAAATTGAAGTTGACGATTCTAAGCGCAAATAGAAAGGGACCTAACGCTAAAATTTATAAATTTTCATTTATTTATTTATTTTTTCCTTATGAACAATTTAAAAATATAGAAAAATCATTTTAATCGACGGTTTTTGCAAATTGGTTGCTTAGAACTTGACGGTACCGGTCCTTTATTTTTTTTCGATTTCTTCTTAACGTCTGCTGCCTCCACTTCTTGAGGATTGTCCACTTCCGCCAAATCTTTGTTTCCATTTCCAGAGACAAAAGGAAGAGGAGCAACCAAATCTTTTTTTGAATTGTCAAAACATAAACCCCGGATCTCTTTATACAAGTACCATTGACGCTTCATCTATAACCCTGGTGACGGAATTATAATTGGTTTGTCATCAAAACTGGTATTGTTACTCAGATGTATGTTTTCATTTATGCTGGCTGAATTCGCAAACAGTTTCCATTGCACTGGTGACTAAGCAATAAATACAAAGTGATGATACTTCGATATTCCAATTAAAGTTTCATATTTAGTGAAAAAGTATTCGTTCCATTTTCTCCACTCAACAACAGGCTCACTTGAGTTTGGAAGTCGAATAGGTACAGGAACATTAAATCCATTACGAGATGATTTTCTAACACAATAAACTACATCCATGAAGCAGTCGACATTAGTTTGGACATATTTTGATTTGAAAACTCCGAATAAACGATCAGGTGAAAACTTTGTATGTCCGCTTAACAAAAAGTTTAATTCAACTGACTCACATCTGGAAGTATCGACAAGGTGTTGTAAATATCGTATAATCGCATTGTTTTTATTTTGTGAAACACAGTTATCAGCGAATATCACTAATTTTTTAGTTGAATGCACTTCTCGTAGGTAGTAATCAAGCATTGATATTACTGAATTTGGACCTTTTCCAATGGAATCGCTTTTGTCAATACAGAAGATGTGTTGAACATTTTGACGTTCGTTTGTAATTTCGAAAATTGCTGTTTTGCGACCTGATTTAAAGTATGCAGTTCCTATTTGCTGTGGACCCGACGGAAAGCTAACATTTTGAGCATAATCCATAGATATTACTAGATAATCCTCCTCTAGAATACCCGGATACATGGCATTTAGATCAGGCTTGACTAATGTTCTCAAGTCGTTATAGTACTCTCGCTGAGTGCTGGCAGATTGCAAATGATCAGAATACACCTTCAATGCTGCTTCTTTTTCAACTTCAGTAACGTTTACTGTATTAACAGCATCTTTTACAAGATTTTGACACAATTCGCAAAAATCGTATGCCGGCTTCATAGTGACAATGTAGGGACAATATTTCTTCCACAGCGTTTTTAAAGTGAGAAGATTTACGATTTTACCACCCGGTTCGACGCTGTTGGTGTATAAACGATAATCACGATGATTTGGTTGACGTCTAGGTAAAGTGATAGCAACAGTTTCAGCAAAACGGCAGATAAATGAAACAATTTCTTTTTTTTCCAAAGTAGTTAAAGCATCTGTACAATTAATTTTATTCGTCATGCCATGTTTGCGTGGATAAACACCATTTTTGTCGTAATGTTCGATTAGATTTTTGTAGCGTTTAATTCCCATTGCATACAAGAAGAAGTACATATCACGGCATTTCGGCAAAATTCGAAAATAATATATCTGATTGTACCGTTTCTTCATAGCTCGCGATCGATCACCAACTTTTGACCTGAGCATTGCATCGTCACGGTGAGCTGCCAGATGTGCGAGAATAATTAAATCTTCGGATTCCTTATCTAAATTCATGAAAGACGTACGAAAATCCACAGCCATCTTCTTAGGGATCACTTCATTGCATTGATTTGAACAACACGGAGGTATTTTTGAACCATACAGTCGAGCAACTACCTTTTCTTCGCGTAAATCAAGATCAGATTTATCAAGGTACATATTATCGGTATCATCTTCAGAGTCACTATCCGATAATTCTGAGAAGTGATTGTCATCATACTTGTCATCAGGGAAGCGATAAAGTAAATCTACTTCTTCGAATTCGTCCACCATTTCATCCTAAAACAGTCTGTAAGAATGTTATTAGTTTTAAATTATTTTTGCGAATAACATAATAAGGTTATATGAAAAAAATTTCGTACCAACAGAGTGATATTCACGATTTAAAAGAATTAAAAATGAGTATTTATTATAATTAACAATTAATAATTTCAGAAAATAAACCTGGATTCGAAAAAACGCGATCAAAATTGATATCAAACTCATGGAAACAGCGCGCTAGGTAGAAAACAGTAAAAACCAACTACACAAAACAAGAAGTAGGGACGACCTACGCGCGTTTTCAAGGTTGACCAACACGTTCCTGACGTCATGAGATGTGTCGCTTTCAAATGAGACCAATACCAACTCGCTCAGTGATGGTACACCAAAGATACACATATTTAAATCTTTAAAATGGCTCTCCTGAACAAAACCGGTTTTTACCCTTAGGTCCCTTTTTATTTTGCGCGTCACATATGTAAGATGTTTAGAAATTGTACTTTTTTAATTGAAGTCAAGCATAAAAGGCAGAGCAGCAAAATGCAAAAAAATACATCATTATAGAAAAATGTAGTGATAGTTGAGCCGCATAAATCTTTAAATATTTTAAAAGCGTTAGTTTGTGGCATCAGTTGTTATACACCACTATTGAAGAATGTAAACAAGACGTTGCTAATTGCAAAAAGTTAACCCGCAAAAAAATGATAAGATCAGAGATACATCATCTATGATCATGACATTTAATTTTAAACGGCTCCCAGAAGAAGTAGCAAATAATACTTGCCCGGGTTGATTGTTTATTTTAAATCTATTAAAATGATTACAATGCAAACGTTTTGAATATATTGTGTTTAAATGTCTAGACATTGCAACATGTGCAAAAAGCAGTAAAAAAAACATGACCATAATCCATGCACCAGTTTACCATTATGCGTGAATTGTAATAGTAAACACTCCGTTTAATCTCGGAATTGTTAAAAAAAAGAAATAAAGTTATCTGTTATCAAAGTAACAAACAAACTTTATTACTTTGATGCCGTAAAAAAGCATAGAGCATTTATAATTTCAAATTTTTTTAGATCGTCTGCTGCAAATGTGGAAACACTTATCCAAACACCTGTTATAAAGTTCTTAATAAAGAATCTAATAAAAAAAGTCAAAACATTAGTTGCAAACTCATCAAGCTTAAAACTAAAACTCATTACAGTTCAATCTATACTAATGTCAAGACATGTGAAATTTTAACTAAAATTACCTAATATTTGGGTTAAATGTAGGCCAAAACCTAACAAACTTAGATTTAATCAAAGTCAAAGCTTGCAAAGACGGCAGCTTAATCCAGCATCTAAACTATCACTTTGTTTTTAGCTAAAGATTTTGACTGTTAAGTACGCCACAAAATTAAAAGCAAAGCGCTTACATCTTACGTTTTCTGTTGTGTATAATAATAGTTTTAACAACAAATTGTTGTTTGCAAAAACTGGTTGTTGTAAGAAATTGCAGTATACGTTAGGAACTAAATTTTCAACTTTTTGATGTCTACCAGTCAGTTGTAATGTCCAAGGTTAAATAATTTACAAGTTGAATATCAAATTGAATAAAAAAATTGCCATGATGTGAGTTGTGATTTTTTGGTAGATGTTACATTTGGTTTGCCAATTGTTAACAGTATTTATACTGCAAAATTGTTATCTATAAGATTCTTCTTAACATCCGAACAACCGATGCTATATGTATAGACTTGTAGGGGTTTTAAACGTCATAGATGATTAATATCCTAATTATTTTTGCTAAAGCAAATTTATTTAATTTTTATGTGAAATAAATGTTACTGTTTACTTTATCTGGATTTTCTGTTACATAGGTACTAGTGGCAATAAAAAAACTAATACGTTTACCAAGCTGGAAATAAATAACGCTGAAAATATTACAAACAAAGCTTGTGTTAGAAATGTTTGTAACTTTCTACAACAACAGATGTTGTCTAATTGGATAAGAAGTGGTTTGCTTGTCAAAACAACGTACTTAAAACGTAATTACACCGTAAGGTTTCTCATGCAGATCAAAACGTATAAAAAAAGTTAGCTTTACGCAGCTTTGCATCGGTCACTGTCGCCGGACTCACAAGCATTTGTTGACATAAGATGCTTCCAGTTTGTAATATTTGTAATGTTCTATTAATTGTTTGTTATATCTTATTAGAGATAACTCAGTTATAAAGCGTTATCGTAGCACTTTAAAAGTCCAAGGATCCAAAAATCCGAGGTAATGCGGCAGTCACATAATAAGCTGGGAGTCCCATCAAACTCTATCAAACTAAAATAGCTGTAAAACGCACAACAAAAAAGATTGTTAACACTTTTTAGAATACAGAGCTGCATTCAAATTATCACCCAGATTGTCGATTGTCTTAAGCGGATCAATCGCTGATATCGATTACCTGCTTGATTTGTTGAAGCCAAAACCAAAAACTCAAACAGCATTAATTACAAGCTCTAAATTCCCAAACATATTAATAATTGTAAAGGTAATGTTATTATTAACTAGTATAATAATGGCATTACATTTATAAACAGATATAAAAAAATAAGGTAGTTGGAATATCTAATACAAAATATAAAAACTAAGCATAAAGACATATAAATAAATGATTTGACTCTTAATATGTATTAAATTTGTTATAACAATACAAATTAGTTTTGCTGATTTATTATTTGATAATACGTATAAAATAAATGATTCAAACTATGATTGATATTTAAAAAAATTTGAGGTTAGGGTATTTTAATAAAAATTTTATACTTTATTGTGCTGATTTTATTTTTATATATTAAGACCGGTTTTGGCGGTTAGGCCATCATCAGTTCTAAAATATTACATTAATTATAAATATATGTGTGACATAGATGATTTTAACAAAACTTACTTTTCTTTTCTTTTCACAGGTGTTGTTGTGTGTTGCGGGTGGTGTGAATTTGTTGTGGTTACTGTTACATTAATTGGTTATTGTATATTGTGGTTATTGTTGTCGAGTGATTAACTGTAGTGTGATTATTGTTTTTTAAAAATGTATAGATATGTTGGTATGGGTTATTGATTTGTTCGTTTAGGCATCTGTAGTTTTTATTGTTTTTTAATTTGTCTATTTCATATGATTCTAGTATTGTCATTTTTAAGCTTTTTTTACATTGGTGTAGGAGTTTTATATTATTTTTATTTTTGATATTGAAAGTGTGTTTGTGTATTTGTAAGTGTTTGGAAAAAGTGGAGTTGTGATTTTTGTGAGTGTGTTCTTTGAGTCTGTATTTAAGTGCTCTACCAGTTTGTCCTATATATGAAGCTGTGAATCTTGACAATTGATTTGGTATTATCCTGATTTAGTTAGTTTGTCTGATGTATGTTTTTGATTGCAGATGTTATTTTTGATAGTGTTAAGGTTAGATAGTGAAGCTTTAAGATTGTATTTGTACAATAGTTTTTGTATTTTGTTACTGGTGTTGTTGTAATATGTTAACTTTCTGTATTGGTTGTTTGTGTTTTTGGTGTTGTGTGTAAAAAGTGATATGTTGTCAAGTAGTGTTTTTTGTGTATGTTTCTTAATTATTTTGTCTATTGTGCTGAGGGGAAATTGATTATTTATAGCTAGCTGTTTTATTGTATTATATTCAAGCTGTAGATGTGTAGATGAAAGTGGAAATGATAGTGCTCTATGTATTAGGGAGTGAAAAGCTGCAAATTTGTTGTTGAAACTGTAATTTGAGTTGAAAGGGATTATTATGCCTGAATTGGTTGGTTTTCTGTAAATTTTGAAGTCTAGTTTGTTTGAATTGTTTTTGATTATTGTCAGATCAAGAAAATTTATTTGATTGTTATTTTCTATTTCTATTATAAATTGTATGTTTTTAGATAAGCTATTAATATATGAATGTAAATTATTTATGTCATTTGGTTGTCCTCTAAATATACAAAAAATTTCATCTATATATCTACACTATAGTATTATGTTATTGTGTAGTGGGTTGTTGTTACTTAGTATTTTTTCTTTGATTGTATTGAGAAAAATGTTTGCTAGGATAGTTGAGCTTGATGCTCCCATTGGTAGTCCATCGGTTAACCTATATGTTTTTTCATTATATGTGCAAATTGTTTCTGAAGTGAGAAATTTTGCAATTTCTATTATGTTCTTTATTTCTTCAGTGTTTATGTTTAGTGTTGATAATGTATTTTGTAATGCAAAAATAGTTTCAGGTATAGGTATGTTTGTGTACAAGTTGGTGATGTCGAAGGAGAACATCGTATCGTTAGGTTCTATTTTAATGTTTTTTAGAGTGTTTGCTAGTTCTATAGAGTTGATAGTTGTGTGTTTAGGTGTAATTTGTAAGTTTTTTGTTAATATGTTAGTAAATAATTTATCCAGTTTATATGTTGGTGAATCGGTTGTAGATACTATGGGTCTTATGGGGATGTTCGGTTTGTGTAGTTTGGGAAGGCCATATAATTTAGGTAACTGAGGGTTTATTGGAATTAAAGTGTTGTATTTGGGATTATATTTGTTAATTGTTATTATAGTGTTTTCTATTGTGTCTTTAGTGCGTTTTATTAATTTGTTGACGGTTGTGTTGGTGTTGATGTCAATTTCTGTAAAATTATTGGCCTTTATGTAATGTTGTATTTTGTTGTTATATTCTTTTTTTTTGTAGAAATACTAAACCTGCTCTTTTATCTGCTGTTAATGTTGTTATTTTTTATTTTATTTTTCAGTCCTTTTATTATTTTCTCCTCGGTTGTTAGGTTGTGTGGAGATTTTCTTTTTTCTTCTTCTTTATGTTCTTCTTGTTTAAGAATTTTAATTGCTTTTCCTTTTATTGATTTTCTTGCTGGGTGACCATATATTGCAGGACTACCAATGGGAGCATCAAGCTCAACTATCCTAGCAAACATTTTTTTCAATACAATAGAAGAAAAAATACTAACTAACAACAACCCACTACACAATAACATAATACTATGGCGTAGATGTATAAATGACATATTTTGTATATTTAGAGGGCAACCAAATGACATAAATAATTTACATTCATATATTAATAGCTTAACTAAAAACATACAATTTACAATAGAAATAGAAAATAACAATCAAATAAATTTTCTTGATCTGACAATAATCAAAAACAATTCAAACAAACTAGACTTAAAAATTTACAGAAAACCAACCAATTCAGGCATAATAATCCCTTTCAACTCAAATCACAGTTTCAACAACAAATTTGCAGCTTTTCACTCCCTTATACATAGAGCACTATCACTTCCACTATCATCTACACATCTACAGCTTGAATATAATACAATAAAACAGCTAGCTATAAATAATCAATTTCCCCTCAGCACAATAGACAAAATAATTAAGAAACTTACACAAAAAACACTACTTGACAACATATCACTTCTTACACACGACACCAAAATACCAAATCAATTGTCAAGATTGCACAGCTTCATATATAGGACAAACTGGTAGAGCACTTAAATACAGACTCAAAGAACACACTCACAAAAATCACAACTCCACTTTTTCCAAACACTTACAAATACACAAACACACTTTCAATATCAAAAATAAAAATAATATAAAACTCCTACACCAATGTAAAAAGGCTTAAAAATGACAATACTAGAATCATATGAAATAGACAAATTAAAAAACAATAAAAACTACAGATGCCTAAACAAACAAATCAATAACCCATACCAACATATCTATACATTTTTAAAAAAACAATAACCACACTACAGTTAATCACTCGACAACAATAACCACAATACACAATAACCAATTAATGTAACAGTAACCACAACAAATTCACACCACCCGCAACACACAGCAACACCTGTGAAAAGAAAAGAAAAGTAAGTTTTGTTAAAATCATCTATGTAACACATATATTTATAATTAATGTAATATTTTAGAACTGATGATGGCCTAACCGCCGAAACCGGTCTTAATATATAAAAATAAAATCAACACAATAAAGTATAATTTTTTTATTAAAATACCCTAACCTCAATTATTTTAAACTGTGCAATAATCAGAAACAAATACTTTAAAAAAATTGTTTTTTCTTGTCATGCAGATATCCTAATAATATAATGTATGTAATATAATTTTTTTGCTATCTATTAAAATACCTACGTTTTTGGTGCAAATTATAAAATTTAATATTTTTTTATTCAGTTTTACCCTATTTGTATTGTTTGCGTTTAGGTAATAACTGCAATATATAGTGTATAACAAAAGATACAATGGATACCAGAGGTACCCCTAATTTAACCTTAAGAAAATAAAAATTTTTGTTTTTCATACTCATTATTTCTAAGCGATCACTTATTTAATATTAAAGTAGTATGAGTATAAAATCTTGTAGAATACTCAGTTAAAACAAGAATCAATCAAAAATAATCAATTGTTTTAATAACGTCTTCAATTACTTGAGTAAGTGCTGTAAAAATTTATAAAGATTCCGGTACAATATTATAACTCTCAACATATTCAAGAAATTCGATTTCTAATACCTTTTCAAGTACTTTTAACATTCTGGGAAACTTACTAATGAGACGCAGGTCGTTATATGATAATGAATTAATAGATTTGGTTATTGGCATAACGATATCTTTTTTCCAGCACTTGATTATGTAAATAATAATTGCAATTAGCTGGTCTGAGCAAAAGATTATTATTTTTAAGTTGATGTTGCCAACACTTATTTCATAAAATTTATTTGTCTTAATATGCGTCTTACTTTTGTACAGGTAGTAGTTTGAAGTTTTAACGTTGTTAAACAATTTTTTTAGGAATATTACAGTATTAGTACGGACTTTAGAAAATATTTATTTAATGCATTAATATATTTTAAATTAATTAGTATTACAAATCGTTTTTTTTTAACATATATATATATATATATATATATATAATATATTGCTACAATTATTTATTAATTAACATTAATTGCTTAAAACTCTTCAATGTGGTATAAAGCTAAAAAACTGAGTTTTAAGGTTTTTTAAACTATCTGGTAAAAACAAATCTTAAAAGAATTAAATTACTAGTAAGAAAAAAAAAATTGCAGTAGTTTTATTAGTTTTTATAAGTTTAGAAATAATTTGATAAAAACCAAATAATATAGTATAATTTTTTTGTGATTAAAATTATAAACATTTTTTTTCAAAGTTGTCTACTTATGATTTAAAGTTCACAGTAGGCCACCGAAACACTTTAATTTCTTTCAGACAGATAGTTTTCTTAGATTGTAAAAAATAAAATAAAATAAGAAAACGCAACATAGCTTATAAAATTTGCTTTTTGTATTGAGTATAAAATTTTTTTTGCTAATCAGTACATTATTTGTTTTAAATACAATATAAATTTATTAATATGTACGCAGTTTTACATCCCAACTTTCAGAAATTTATTATACAATTATTAAATGTTTTATTCAAAAATAAGCCAGCTCGAGGCAAAAGGACCTTGGTCTATAAGAATTCAAAGTAAAAGTGAGAGCTGGGTCAGATTATTTCTGTAACATCCTGCTACCCTGATCCGTATTTGAGTCACAGATATATTTCTATTATAATCTATGTTCTGTCCAGACTTATCAAGAAATAATTTGTTATTTTGAATTTGCATTTAAAAAATCTTTGTATGTTTAGTATGATTTATATTGTCTACTGTGTTACTTCTTCCAAATTGTATCATCTAATTTGCCACTAGTTTATTGTTTTCTATCTTTCCTCTTTTTTGGTTGCTTCTGTTAATGCATTTTTTCAATAAAACAGTATATTTCTTTTTTCTACATGCAGATTAATAGGTATTCTTTATGTTATAAGTTTTTTCTCTGTACTCTGATCAACCGGTTCTTATATGTTTTTACTTCCATTGCTTTATACTATACCTACCGGTAATCCGTAAAAAAAATTGATTTAGTAACAGAGTTTAACAATTCTTTTTTTGCAGTTTGACTGTCTACCTATGTTAAGAATAACAGTTTTCTTTACGTGCTGTACTTATAAACTTTATTTCTTGTTTTGTAAATACATAACAACGCGTCTACATTCAAAAGTAATTTTGTTGTTTTGAACACTTTTTTGTGGTTTTTTTAGTATCACCCTTTTGGTTTTTTGAAAATATGTTTAGTGCTTTGCAGGTCTTATTCATTAGTTTGTAATTGTTCTTTTAAGTAGTTCAAAACATTTTAGTTTGCGTTGCATGTTTAGTACTTTTTATTTTTTTTTTAATATATTGATATTTTAAACCGCATGAAGATTTTATTTATATGGTTTTTTATACATTCAAAAATGTAAAAAAAAAAAAACGTTAACTGCGTTTATAATGGGGCTAAAATTATCACAATATTTATTGGTATGTGTAAGCAGAAACTAGATATTGTACTTATTTTTTTTCTTTAACACAAATGATGAAAAAAATAATGTCATCTTATACACAAGAAACAATTAAAGCAATAGATGAAGTAGTAATTAAAAAATATAATAAAAATATTAAAAATAAAAAAACTGCTTGTAATTACACACGACCGCTACCAACTTGTGTAACAGACAAAAACTATAAATTTTTAAAAAATCAAGTGATTGAACAATGTAATACACTGTTAGTAAATAAAATTGTTAATGTAATATTCAATAATTCAATTATTTTTAACCATAGATATTGTAAACTAAATTATAAAAAGTTGGTTCAGTTGCACTTTACAATTTGCAAACTGGCGAAAACCTAATGGCAATCAACTTTTAATATTTATGAAGTAACTATATAAGTGTTTAGAGTCTTTGTTTCCCGAATAGTAAAATGTGCCATTGTTTGTTTTGCATGTTCCACTTCCCGACCATCTACTATCGCTAATCCCTAGGATGTTTACTTCTAGTCTTGTCATTTTCATTACTATGTTATCCATTTTTCCTGGTGCGAGTAAGCTTTGTGCATTCCATGTTCCTATTTTCATGATGTTTGGTGATACTGTCATATGATTGTTCTTAACTGTTCTCCCCGGAGATCCGAGTGGAGAATTTTTTACTCCGGTATAATAATCCAAAAAAAAACTGTTTTATTTGTTTCTGATAATTCATTATTAGTTGAACTTGTGACAAAATTTAATATAAAAACTACAAAAATAAAACCGTATAATTTGGATGTCAAATTACTGAAAACATTTCTTAAATTTATTAATTTAATAAAGTTTTTCATGTTTTTACTTTAATTTTCAAAATGTGGTACAAAGAAAATACTTAATATATTACAACTACATAAAAATACCTTTAAATTTTAATGAGTAAAACCACACTTGCTGAAACTATCACATTAAAGACTAGATTTTAGCATTCTGTGAATATTTGCGGCTTATAAATTTTAGGAAATAATAAATGTGTCAATAGTACGGTTAAAAAAGTTTCTTTAAAAAGTTTTGGTTTCATCTCTGAGCTGTCAGTAATTGATTACCTTAAAGAAGTTTGTCATAACTTTTTGAAAAGTTATTAAAAATGTTTGGAGTTGCTTTATTTGGAGAACGGTATATGCCCTTTAATTTTGTACGTTGCACGTCGTCAATCTGGAATTTGCTTGTTGATTGTAGACATCAAACATCCTGTAAGTCGCAAATAAATGTTTAAAATATTATTTCAAATCTACTAAAAATGCAATTCTGAAAAGTTACAAACAATCAAAAAATGTAAAAAAACATATAAAAGTTTAAGAATTTCAGTAGCAAGTATTTTCTTCTCTGGCAGTAATAACAGCTTCGACGAAGCACGTTCTGGATCAGATTTTAGATCACATTCTGCAGAAGATGGTCTCATTCCTGCACCAGTATGTTGACAAACAAACAAATTGCTTGGTTTGACACTCGTTAAGATACTCAGTAACTAACCGAGCAGTGTAGGGCCGTGCGTTATTATGCATAAATGTTTGTTGTTACCAAGAATAACTATGAACGGTAAAACATGGTCTTCTAGAACTTCTGTCAGATACCTATGCGCAGTTAACGTCCCATTCTCAATAAAGACTAACCTTGTGCAAGTGTTAAAAGATATGCTTTTTCATTCCATAACTAATTCTCTACCAAACAAAAGTCGCTTGAGCATATCTCTTGCCAATACGCAATTCCAATCTGTTATTGTCCAAGCCAAGTGTTTTCGTGCAAAAAAGCTTTAGTTCGAGAAGATAATCTGAGCAAACCAGTCTCTTCGTACCGTTGCTATACTTGTTGCACACTTGAGAGACTTACATCAACGTTTTTCAAAGTTTCGCGCTGACCGCGGCTGTTTTATAAAGCCGCCACAATGCCGCAACAACAGGATTTATGCTCATTGCAAAACACTATCAATGACAACAATACA
Source organism: Tachinus rufipes (assembly GCA_963932245.1). NCBI lineage: Eukaryota > Metazoa > Arthropoda > Insecta > Coleoptera > Staphylinidae > Tachinus > Tachinus rufipes. The sequence goes on along the minus strand of OZ010747.1, from coordinate 43,784,403 downwards.
CAACAAACAATTTGCAACAGACAGATATCATCACAGAAAAAAAAACTATGCTTGTTTGTTTCAACAAAAGCATATGACAGTAAACTTGATTATTTTCATTACTTAGCACATCAAACTAAAATTGTTTGTTTTCATTACTTTCAATAAACTTTGAACAACAAAAACCTTTTTTTTTAATCAAGAAATTAGTTAGTAAACTGTTACAACCAAAAAAAACACGTAAAAAACTAAAAAGTTCTAAAAAAAATCAAATTACGAAGTGATCTTAATTTTATGTTCGGCTTTTCTTTTGTACAAACACATTTTTACATAAATCAAATCTTTTAATTTGCTTTTGAATTATCAACACTTGACCTATATTAACCGCATGACCCTAACATATGACATTATTATACAGGGAGTTTATAAATGAATGGGATTATGTAATCACTTTAAATATGCCGCTTTTTTTAAATTGTCCACTATATTATTTGATTTGACAGATCAACTTTGACAGCTGTCAAGCATTTAGCATAGTTTCTGTAATGAAATTTAACTTTATACATTTTAGCAAGTTTTTGTTAAAGATATTATATACTGCAGTGGTATTCTAAACATACTAGTAAATTCCATAAATGTTGTTTAATTTTAGTTCACATATGCACCAGCTCGTAAACTTTTTAATTACTATATTTGCTTTATTTTATAATTTTTTGCAGTTAAAATCAGCAAAAATAATTGTTAAGTTATTTGCATACAAGTATATTTAACTATGAGAAATAAATGATTATAGATGATTTATGTTAGTAGAAATATCAGTCGGAATAGCATGTTAGTTTGAGGTGTTTTTAAGTGTTTAATCTTCCGAGCATTGTTTATCAGAAATTGTGTATCACTTGAGACAAAAACATTCAACTCTTTGTTAAAAAAAATACTTTGTCGGGGCACTTTGGTTTTTTATAAACTGTAGAAATATTTTAAATAAGAGTTAAAAAAAAATTCTTTTGTACGCCATTTCTTCACTACAATGTTAAGAATTTTGTGAGCAAAAGTTCTCACTGGTAATATCAAGTTGAAGCACGCATAGCACAAACAAGTTTTTTATGATAATTATTCACGCAAATAGCAAGAGGGTAAGAATAGGTTACCAAAAATTAATAATTAACGGAGAGAAATATAGATGGAATAGAAAAAGTGAGAGACTCAAAAAAATTTAAAAAAAAATTACTAAATAAAAAGAAACAGATACCTAACAAGACACAGCAAGAAAATGATCCAAGAAAAAAAAATACAACGGCAAACAATGAAAAGAAAATGAACAAAAGTAGTAAAAATACAAAAAGAAAAAAAAAAGGGATAAAAAAAAATAAAAATACAGAAGAAAGAATAGAAACATGGAATATAAGAGGATACATGAGAAAAAAAGCAAAACTAGTGAACAAAATGATAAGCAAAAAAATAAAAATACTAGGAATAACGGAAACAAAAAAGAAAGGACAAGAGATAGAAAGAATACATAGAGGTTAGAGGCTAATGTAAACAGGAGTAGAGGAAAGCTAAAGAGCAAAAGAAAAAGAAAAATGAGAATTGTTCCAAAAGAAAGACACATTAATGAAAGAATTATGACAGTAGAAATAAAGCTAGTAGACATTAAAACATGGACCACGATAGTAGCAAACAAACTGAAAGACAGCTTTTATAGAAACAACAAGAAATAGACGAGGGATCAGAAAACATGGTGATACTAGAAAACCTAAATGAAAGAGTAGGAAACTAAAAGGACGGAATAGATGAAACAATAAGAAAAGAAAAAAAAAAGAAAAAACAACAACGGAAAAAAAATTCAACTATGCATCGAAAACAATCTATTAATAACAATCACCAAATTCGAACACAAAAAAATTCACAAATACACAAGTACACAACCAACCAAAAACAAGAATTCAATCATTAACTACTACCCAGTAAACAGAAACAACTGGAAGAAGATAAATTATTTAAGAATAACAAAACTGGCAAAAATAGGAATTGACCACCATTTACTATAAATGGACATGAAATAGAAAGCAAAAGTAAAACCAAACAAAAAAAAGAAAAAATTTAAAATAAAGATAAAATATACAAACTAAAAGAAGAACAAATACAAGCAACATTTCAACAGATACTACAAAACAAATTTAGAGAAGCACAAAAAAACGTGCATAAAAGAAAAATGAGACACTTTTAAACAAATTATTCTAGAAGCTGCAAAAGAGAGCTGTGGAACAACTAAAATTGTAAAAAAAAATTAAAAAAAAAACAATTGATGAACAAAGGAAAGAAAGAGCTAAATGACAAAAAAAAATGGAAAAAATACCTACACACAAAAAAATAGAAGACTACAAAAAATACAAAGAAAAGAAAAATGCAACAAAAAAAATTATAAAAGAAGCTAAGATAAAATCATAAACAAAATAAAGAACACAATATATTAAACATAAAAGATAAAAATAAAAACAATAACGGTAAAAGACAAGATGATAGAAAGATGGAGGCAATACTTCCAAATACTAACAAAACAAGCAATAAAAGAAAACAAAAAGAATAGAAGATGAAGGACTGCTTAAAGACAAAAGAACAAAAAAAAAATAGAAGAAAGAAAAAAACACAAAGTAATAAAAGCAATTAAAAAAATAAAAAACGCACAAATAATTGAACTAATAAATTACAAAAAAAAAATGAGAGACAAATTAGAATTGACAATAGAGGACAGCCAATGTGGATTTAGAAAAGGAAGAAGCACACAGGACCTAATATTTATAATAAGACAGCTAAGTAAAAAGATAATAAAAAAAATCAAGTAATACACGTATGCTTTGTTGACTTCAAAAAAGCATTTGATAGGATCAAGAGAAATGATATATGAAAAAATCTAAAAAAGAGAGAAACTGAGAAAAAATATAAAACGTAATTAGAGCAAAGCATAGATGTGTGCTAAGCGCATTCCTCTTTTCAATTGTGTTGTAAAGCAATAAAACAATAGGTTGAACAATACAGATACCTGGGTACAATAATACAAAGCAATAAAAAATTAGACAAAAAATAAATGACAAAATAGAAAAAACCAGCAAAATTATATAACGTGTTAAAAAACACATTCTTCAACAGAAAATAAATATCAAGAACTACAGAAACAAAAATAGTTAAAAAAGTAACAAGACCAACATTAACATATAGTAGTAAAACATGGACAATGACAGGAAAACAAATAGAAAGAATAAATGCAATGTAGGTGAGATTTTTTTGGAGAATCAAAAACAAAACAAACAAAAAATAAAATAAAAAACGAGACATACAGGAGAAATTTACAAATAAAATAATAATAAATTAAAAAAATACGAACGGCCAAATAAGATGGTATGGACATATCAAAAGAATAAGTGAAAAAACAAAACACTAAGAAAATATATGAAACAAGAGTAACAAGAAATCAAAAAAAGAAAGACCCTCAAAATAATGGAGCAGCGCAATAAAGGAAGAAGCTACAAGACAAGAAAACACTTGGAAAAAAATAAAACAAGATAGCCTAGGCATAGGAAAAAATGGCGCAAATATTATTACTTAAATCAATAATGTACGCCTTACACCGAAAGGTAGAAAGGCATTTGAATAAATAAAAAAAATAATTTGTTTGCAATAAAATTTAGAATGTTTTAATTTAAATGAATTTGCATTCACTTTGTTAAAGTTTTTTAATATATTTTTTTCAATCATTTAAACTTTTAAAACTTACAAAATTGAAAAGTATATTTATCGGTGATAGTTAAAAAGTGCAGCACTATACAAAATAACTTTATGCTTTTTAATTTTTTATCACATTTTTAAACTTATGTCATTTATTGGAGCTGTACTTCTGTCTAAACAAGTTAGTAACTTATTTTTAGCTGATGCTGAATAAGCCATTTAAAAAATTATCGGTGATATTTAAATAATAAATGTAAATAAACAAGAAAAATTGAATTTTTTATGTTACAATATGTTGCATCTATAAACAAAGACTTTAAAACAATATTTGAACAAGGTACTTTCAAATTAGTCAGTATTAACACACACAAAAATCAACTTCTTAGTATTTTAAAATCAAAATATAAATTATCAGTACCAAAAATTCAAAATGTCTTTTAAGAGTTACCATCTTACATAATCTTTTTCGGAATAAACATGTTGTTGAAATAGCAATAAAAGTATATAGAAAACTAAGATTTTTTAATAAATGTTAACAGTTTTTTACTTCTGTTCAACTTTTGCATATATATAAAACTTAAATATGTCTTTGTTATAAATATTGTTCTTAAGTATAATAAAAAGCATCTAAAACTACATTATCTTTTTTAAAACAAAGCTATTCGAATTATTGCCAATCCAAAATTGACTAATAACTTAGACGCTTTAGAACGCCGGCGTAATGTTGCAGATCTTTGCGTTTTCTATAGATATTTCCATAAACATTCTTCAAACAAAATACAAAACATATTGCCGTCTAAACAGATATTTATTTGTAGTACAAGGCTTGCTAAGAATTATAACTAATATTCACTTGACAGTTTAAAAAAAAAACATTTAAAAAAAAACATTTAAAAAAAAAAATTTAACAGTAATTTTTTGACATATAGAATTAACTTTCAAGTTTTGTACTTTTTGATACTTATAAGCCACAAATATTCAAGGTCAATCTTCACTGACTGCTTAAATCTAGCCTTCAATGTAATAGTTTCAGCAAGTGTAGTTTCACTCGTTAAAATTCAAAAGTATTTTTATGTTGTTGTGACATATTAAATAAATCCTAAGTATCACATTTTGAAATTTGAAAAGTTCTTTGTCCGGTTAGTCATGCAGTTTATAAAACGTTTTTAATATTTAAAACCATTTTTCTATACAAGCATAATAAATCATTTTATAGTGGCGTTTATTTTAAATTGTTGCTACCTAAAATTGCTCAGTATCAGTTAAAACTAGTCATCAAACATAATTTAAAAATTATAGTTAATTTGGTTTATATCGTTAACAACATTACGTAACTATGCATAGAATTTTAAAGTTATTTATTATTTTTTAAGTTACATTTTAAATAATACAATACAAATTAATCGAAGAACTATGGCATAAATATTTTGAATAATGAATTAATTAGCCACTATAAATATGTGGCATAAATTGATTTATTTATGTGCATATTATCACGCATAAAATTGTTATTACGGTCGCAATACTGTTATGCATACAAGTGAATGCTATTGATTAATTATCTAAAAAACAATTAAAGCGATGTCGAGCAATCAAAACACGCATTTCTCAGCATGAATTAATACGTTCATACCAGTTAGCAATTATCTTTTAACAAATAGAACTAGGAATTTCTACAAATCCCCACCTGACTTTATGATAGGAATTCCGAAAAGGCCTATTTGTTTTGTAAATAATCCGGCCAGATGAAAATATTTACCTGCATTTTGAAACCTATTCCACCTGTGCTTATAGGGACCAGCATTCACTCTATAAGCTCCCTACCTCTACCAACCAACGTGTCAACAATCCCATGCTGGTCTCTACTTGCATACCGAAGTAACGGGACAGGCCTTCTACCTACCTACCTCACCTCACCGTAACTCTCCAGTACTTGCTCAGTTCGAACTCACCTTTTGCCGTGTCTGTCTGAAATCATCGCGAATATAATTGTTAAATGGTTGAAGTGTTTTTGTGTGTGGATTTATAAAGTGTTGTTTGCAAGCGATTAGTGATACAATCAATTGGTTTATTTTGGATGTTACCCGTTTTCACAAGTAAGTTTTCATAAGAATTTTCATTACGCAGACGACGTGACTTCAATGCCGCAGCAAGAACGATTCTTTGCTTGCAGCGCGCTGACGTAAGAAATAACTTTTGATAATGTTGTTCGTTACAAAAAATAAAAACATGTAAACAGAACGAGATTTTCAATATAAAAACTGTATGTAAATTTGCACCGTTCTCACATTAACTATGTGCATTTCCTTCTCAACCAAAAATAAAATAGAAATACATGAGTTATGTAAATGATCATCAATAATTACGGTAATAAAATTTTAACGTGTAATAACTAACATAGCATAAACTTAAGTGACTTCGAATGGCACTTGTTATTATTGTTCCATCTGGATTATAAACGTCAATATTGTTTAGTGCTGTTCGTTCCTGCCACTATTATAAGTAAGCGTTAATTATAATCATGCATAAAATATAAATTCTCAATTGTTTATTATAAACAAATGAAATATTTACGACGAAATGGATTATTATAATTTGAGGTTAATCTTAAGATAACTGAAGAATTATGTATTTAAACTAATTAGGCAATAATACATCAATATCAGATTTAGTTTTGTGAATGAGTTGAGCATGTGGTGATGGTTTATTGTCTGACCATATGTCTACTAGAGATTTATGAATAAAAATAAAAACATTTGTGAATAGTAGAACGAAAATAAAATTAATAGTAGTTATATAATTTTTAAATGATTATTTGCGTGTCAATTTATAACTTTCAATTTATTAAAATAATTTTGTCTTAAAATAAATATTTAAAATGTTGCAATTTTAGTAATACTATGTTAATTGTAAATATAACAAAAAATGCATTGATTTGTAATAAAAATGACATTCAATGTGTCCTCAAAATTTGATTGCAACATGTTTTGATCATAATTATTCTTTACTGTGCAAAGAAATATGTCTATTAAAATAAATGATCTAAACTTTTTATATATTGCGTATAGACTAAGGATTATATTAATAATTGTTTATGTCTATAATGGTTACGGCATGTCTTTATAACAAACAATATTGACGCTACTGCAATAAATACATGTGTCATAACAACAATGATATAGTAAAATGTAAATCTTTTGCATATTTTGTTGATGTGATTAAACTTAAATTTTCACAAGTACATTACGAAATCTTTGAACAATACCAAATTGTTAAAATATAATTCAATAAATGATAAATATATAAACTTTGAACTTGCAAGGGTTGGTTAATAAAAATAAAAAAGTGTTAACATTGACAATAACAAATTTTTAAAAGTAAAGAAACCAAAGCTGACGACTCTTCAAGCAGCAAATAAAAACACAGAAACTTACAAGCGACACATGCAATATAAATGAATAAATTCAAAACAATCTTGATTAATTAAAGATTTGTAATTTATCAACTATATTCAAAATATCAGAAGACGCAGAAGGTAGAAAAGAAACTAGTAATTAAAGAACATATGGTCAACCAAACCAAAATGCGTGTTTTATAAGTAATTGCAATAATTAAAACTTAATCAACTGTCTTCAGGTGGAGTGCACTAATTGGATGGTCTTGTTTTTGTGGATAATAAAAAATATGTTGATGCACAATAAAAAACTGAAAAGGTTAGAATAGGGTTTTCCAATAAGAAGTCTCATTTTAATCGTAGAAGAAACATGTTTTATTAATTTTTAATTAGTACAATTTATTTAAGTTTAAGGTACAAACTCCGCAATTAATTGTAGAAAATCATATCCAGTAAATGCTTTCCTCGACGCTGTTTGCATTCTTTTGAGGAAGTTTTGCCAAACATTTTTACATAAATGAGGCTTTATTTGGCGAATAGTCTTTGAGGGCTGTAATTGTTTGTGGGGAAAAAAGTTTAGCGGAGTTAAATTGCACGATCTGGGGAGCCGGGTCAATTTATGTATGAGTTTTATGAAATAGTGCTTTTAGGAAGTTTTTTGTGCACTACTGCAATTGTTTCACACGACTTGGTGGCTCGTAGCGTCATTCTGCTGGAAATAAAAATTGTCTATGCTAAAATTGTTCAATATAGGCCAATGAAAGTCATTCTACGGTAGCGATCTACATTGACTGTAGTTGCAGCACTTTTGTCGTTCTCAAAATGTAAGGTACCATGGCCCCAAAACCGCACCAAACAGTAACTCGTTGGGGATAAAGAGGTTTCTCGACTATTCTTTTAGGATTTTTTGAACCTAAGGCAGTTCTGTCTAATGACAAACCCACTGTGATGTGATGAAATGGGGTTTGTCGCTAAAGATGATTAAAAAAAGCCAGTATTTCCTGTCTGCTGTTCTATTACCCAAGAAACGAAAGTTTGGCATTGTTTATGATTAGCTGGCTTTAATTTCTACATCAGCTGCACTTTATGAGCATGATAAGATGTTTACAAAGTATGCGATGAAGGCTGGACTGTGTGATTTTTAATTGCTGTGAACGTCTTGGGATAATCTAACATGGATTTTTTGCAACTCTGTTAGCGACAGCGGCAATGTTTTGAGATCACCTGACACTACAAGTTTGAACGGACAATTTTACATCAGTAACTTAATCATTTTATTCAATTTTTTTGATTTGATTTGCAGGAAGGTGATTTGTACCAACCAAAAACACGTTTTGTTGACATATTAGCGTATATTGTATCATTTACTCAACAGATTAAAAATGCCGCAAAAGTTTGTTGGTAATTAGCTTTGTAGCAAAATTAAATAAGTAAATTAAAAAAAAAACAAACTTATCCTAACTATACATGGCAGACAAATAACTTCTGTTCAGTTATTGACTAGAAACATGTATACTATTTTTGAAATAGCACATCACTCAAATAGATGTTTTTTCAAACCGCAAATTAAAAAAAAAAAAATTTTATACAAATACTTTTTGCAATTGTGGCTTTGGTGTTGGCTTTGAAAGCGTAATTTCTTTATGGTTTATTGGCATAGAGTTTGTCTTTAAGATAAACTCCATCAAAAGTGTAAAAACAAGTTTCTATAACGCACTCCATTGACTGAAAGTGCTCTTTCAACACCGTTTTGAAAGCAGTATAGTCCAATAATACCATCTAACCAATAACCTAATCAAACGGTGTAATAGCTTAGTTGTAGAGCATTAGCATAGTCCGGGGTTTGATCTTCAAAGTATGACTTACTAATAACTTACGGGGTTATTCGGAAGTCACATAAGCAGTTTATAAAAGCAGTAAAACTCATAATTAGGAAGAAAATTGATCAATTTAGACAAATATATTTTTAGATCTATCTACCGCCCAGGTGGTGTAGTGGGTAGCGTACTTGACTGGAAGGTCAGTTTTTCCGGTTAAGAAAAAACATAGAATGTTACAATTAGTTTTTTTATTCTATTTCATAGATATAATTGTAAATGACTTTAAAATATACAGGTTAGTCTTGAAATAATTGGCTAAATTTTAGAATTTATTTAAAGCTTGGGTTAAACTTATTGTTATAATGAAAAAATATTTTCTGTTTGATTACTACTTTTATTCAGTTACGTAGTTATGGCTAAATTAGTTTCTAAATATAAATTGACCATGGAAATGAAAAATTACTTTTTTGATATTTTAGTCATATTTTAGTTTTTGTTTTTGTTTCAAGATTCAATATATTAGGTCTGACGTTTGTGTTAGCACCTGACAGATGACTGGTTTTGTACATGTAAATAATTTACATAATATATCAAATGTAATTACAGTTACATGGACACTAATTATGTATTAGATTAATGTCTAGGATTAATAAATTATCTGTGATTTTTAATTAACTTTTGACTTTTTACTTTAAATGGAATTGCGTACCTTAACTGTAATGTAACTTAAGTGCTATTTAATAAAGGGCATTCCGCCATTTTAATGCTAAATTTGCAACTATCTAAACATTTGGGTGTGCAAATGTTAACGTCTGTATTGGCAGAGCTTTCTACAATGACAGTGTTCTCTTACGAGTATTTTTTCAAATGACAAACGAAAACAATGATAATTTAGAACCAATTATCATCAAAACTGTTTTGTAAACGGGAAAGGTAGAATTGCAAAAAACAAATTAATTGGAACATATGTATTGCCACAAACCTGGTCAATGATGTACCCATTTTTTAAGAAACTTTAGGAAAATGTTTTTATTGCTTGTTTGTTCTTAAATGTATTATAAAGTGCAAAATGTATTGCATTTTAGTTGTTGTTTGTAATGTTTCTGAACAGTTGAATTTGTCAAGGTGGGTCAGTCGATGGGCTTGTTTGCTTTGCAGACTGTAATTTACTGATTTTTTTTATGGGGCACTTAAAAAGTTGTGTTTACACCACCAACTTAATAAATGCGTTACAGGAGTTACAAAATTGTGAAAAACTGTTGAGCTTTTTATACAGTCAATGGTACTGTGCATGGAAAGGTCACGGAAGTTATTTATGATCGTTTCCAACATTTAATGTAAAATAGTACAGTGTATCAAGGGTCGAAACAGGCTTAGCATTTAAAGCATGTTGGCACAAGTTATACACAATATTTTTTTGCTAAAAAAAACATTTTATTTTGCTTTGAAAGTTAGCTATGTAAGGGGTCACTTTAAAAAAGAATTTTTTGTTTGAGGGAAGACATGATAGTCCGAGAAAGTCAAACTTGGCAAATATTGTACATGCAATTTGAATCTCAAGTCAAGATCTGTTTTTATTGCACAATTTGTGTGCTGGCAAGTTTCCACAAGAAATATTTAGACAAAAACTTTTTTAGCAGAACGTGGAAGATCTTTGACCTTGGGGAACCAGAATGCTTCTACTTTATAAGTTGCTGCTTTGTTTCTAAATCTGGTAACAATGTTACTTAAAATGTCAGCATCTTCTTTATTAGAGGTTGAGCATGAAGTCTTTATCTTTTTTTGCTTTTAGTAAACATTTAGGCTTTTGGTGATCTATTTTGCTGCATTTTTTATGACTATTGTGGTACCACAAAAAAGGCTTTGATAACCAAGTGCATCAAACATAAAAATATGATGTAAATCTGCTTACTATTAACTCCTTTAAATACAGATACAGATTAATATAGGTGAAATGCCCCCCATCACGAATATCCAAATCACTTTAAAAATTACTTTCCTAGCATCAAAAAACCTGTTTGGTAGGATTTTAAAATTTTGATACCACTCCCATTTCCATAGGGGGCAAAAATAGCCTTTTTGGTTTTTATTTTTTTTTCCGCACCTATTAAATGAAAAATTCTAAAAAAAATCATGGAAGTGGGGTTTTGGGTGGTCTTCCAACACAGCTTTATTCAGCTCTTCAAACTCTGTATATAACCCTTAAAAAAACTTTAGAAGGGTTGAAATTTAATTTTGGTTATCTAAAGATTACATAGAATTTTATTTTTTAACTGCATTCAGTAATTGAAAAATCTACATCCATGATTTTTTTTAGAATTTTGGCGAGTGGTGCGCCACTATGAAAAATCGATTTTTTTTCACTTTTTTGCCGTTTATACTGTTTTTTTCTGCTTTTGTGAAGCATTTATAGCTTACAAAACTGAAATTTGGATTCTACGGAACATTTTACATCGAGTACGTATCCTATAATATATAACTTGCAATGATTTGACACGTTTTATCGTATTTTTTACAAGCCAAAAAAATGAAGTAATTTTTTTTAAATGTTAGATTTTTATTCCTGGCATCAAAATTAGTCAGTAAACTATTCATATATCAAACTTTTTTCACTATTTTAAGACTTTTTGCACTAAAAAATCAAAATTCAAAAACAGTTAGTAATAAAAACACTAGACAAACTCCATCATCTTCAGAAGGATATATACTATATAAATTAATTGAACAATAACTCCAAAGGGAGTCGTTTTCGAACACATATTTATAGGTTAAATTAAAAAATTTACAGCGAGTAACAAAATGCTTGTTCATCAACCACAAAAACTTTAATGACCAATATAGAATTGCTTTACTTATGAAAAAAAAAAGCTTTTAGAAGGAAGAGCAAGGTTTTGAGTAGCAAGTTAGAAGGTAGAAGGTAGAACAAAAAATGAACGAAAGCATGGATGCATTGAGAAGAAATTCTTTATTGAAGGACGTAATTGAAGGAATGGTGAATGCAAATCCGAAAGGAGGAAAGAGAAGACGAAAGATGTCTGATGTTCCAAGGAAAGGAAAGAAGTACAGTAAAATGAAAAAAAAAAAAAAAACTAGAGCATTAAGAAAATTAGAGGAGAGGCATGTAGGACCTGCAAAAAGCAGAATACCAATGATGATACTTATCAACGAAAATTGAAGGAAGGTGAACGATATTATGATTAGTATTCATGTCCCAGCTCGAGTTTTACGCAATGACTATTTATTTCATATACCGTTCAAACGCACTGATTATGCGGTGCACTCTGCATCTACACTTATTTTGCGGCATGCCAACGAAGTTAAAGTGGATTTTTTTAAAGATTCTTTTAATACCCTGCGACGTGCACTTGTCACCCATACGTGATCTTTTTTAAATTTTCTAACTATTTAAGTTTTATTCTTATTTTTAATATTAGTTGTTTTATGTTTAATTTATGTTTTTTAAATTGTAAATATATACTTATTTTGTAATGGCTTCCGTTGACTAGTAAATAAATAAATAAATAAATGATTAATATCTAGAAACAAAATATTTTTAATGAACATTTATATATTTTGTAGAAAGCTATTTGCACATATGTGTGTTTATTGAATACTGCAAAAAGAACCACAGTTTTTTATGATATTGTAGTAAATCCATAGATGGTTACAGTTTATTAAAAATTAGTTCTGATTGAATTTTATTTGAAAAGAAGTTTATACAATTTTATAATTTTTTTTCAATAATTTGAATCAAAGTTTATCTTATAGAATAAAGTTATACCCAGGCTATACGGTTGCCTTATCTTATAGGTGTTGACTTGTAAGAAAAACAAAAAAGGTGGCTTTTTATGAACCTTAATATTCCGAGAGTTTTTAATTCTTCTTATAGTGCCGTATTTTCTACGAGCGTAGACGTCCCTCTCGTACGTTCGTGGTTTGCGATAATAGTTTTTCACAAACATGTGGGACCTACAGTTTAACGTGGAATCCGAACCACAGTACTAGAGCGGTTTACTAGGCAGATACTTTGCTGGTTTGCTATTGCCTTCCGAAAGAGACGATCGCATTAAATTGCTAGCAATTGAACTCAATTTTTTTCAAAAATATTTATTTACAATTGTTCATGTTTCTTTTTAAGTTTGCACGTTGTAATAGTTGCTGATATCACCTAGAAAACGATGTTAATTCCTTACTGATTTAATACTGACAAAAAAGCGGCAGCGTAAGTCAGTTGCTTTGGTGCTTGCCTCTCATGCTGAGAATACTGAGCAAATCTAATAAAATAACTTATTATCTGCGGTTCTATATACTGTTTAATACAATTTTATAATTGACTTTATCAAAAGATGTTGAAAAGTTTTTATATATTCTGAGTCATAAAACACTCTGAAGTAGCAGATGTAGAAGATTAAATTTAAAGGCAATGTGTAATTTCTAAAAGAAATTATCTCTATTTATCTTTTTCATATTATCTGAGAGTTTATTTTTGTTTACCTTATTTATTGTATTGCTTTGCAGCCTTATTTTGGTTGATTTAATTGTTAGTGTTTTAAAGAATTTTGTGATTGCAAAAACCTGCAATTATTTGCCAATATACTGCGTTTGATAGAGAACGAATTATTGGAATGCACTAGTGTGGTTTAGGAAGGAGGTTTTATGAAATTGGCAACCGTGTTGGTTGACCACATGCCAGTATAAGGAAATTTTTTGAGATATTGGCAGGAGAAAAGTACAGAAGTTTGTTGTAGGAGCAGTGAACGTCTCAGAGTGACACACGAACGTAAATATTGACTTATAGGTAGAGTTGCGATTGCAGTAAATTGGGTAATAACAATGGTTATATAAGTCTCTATAAACTTATTGTCCATATTTGTGTCTCTATTTAAGAATTTTGCAAGGCCGACATACTGCGCAAACAGACAAGACTGAGTATATGAATGAGCAGAAATTGTTTTAGCGAAAAATCTAGATTTTGTTTATGGCACTCTGACGGACGTTTAAGGATTAGATGATCTAGCAGTTATAGCAAAATTTACATTTTGTTAAACATTGTCATACAGCATTAACTCCTTGTGTTACATTAATACAGTTTTTGAAGTTTTTTTTTCTTTTATTAATCCGAGACTATCATCTAAGGGCAGTTTTCTAACTAAATAATGCGCGACCTCATACTGTTAAAGTAACACATCAACATTAGTTGTTTGCATTGACCATCAAGATCACCTGACATGAACCAGAACTTGCGTCGTTTGTCGCATCTTCCAAGCACTTTAGTAGATGAATTGCGTCACCAGTTTTAGATAGCTTAGGATGAGCTCAAGATTGATTTGGAACATCTAACTTCTAGCATGCCCAGAAAGGTTGATGAATAAAAGTACGCGGAGAGCAATATTATTTCTTCTTTTGTTTTCATTAACTTGTTGACATTGTTGACATTGTACTTCAATTTCTGCATTGTGATTAATTTTTTTCTAAACCTAGTATTTATCTATCTTATTCTAAAGAAGTTATGAGTGCAGCTATAACAATTACTAGATTTGATTTAGCTTCACAGAAATAAAATCATATTTTACGGACAATGAAGATTATTACTTCTTATTACACTGCAAAATAGCATAAATAGCAAGACAAGTAATTTACATTTTTCAACTGCAAATAATTTGAATTACTTATTTATTATTTCTATAATTAATGCAGCTCAATATCTTGTTTACAAGTAACTGTTTGCAACAATAAAGAAAAAATATTTTAAGTAAGCAATGATCAAATGATAACCGAATTTATTGCACTTTTAGTAGTCAAATATTGATGCAGTTGTACACACAAAAAAGAATTAATAAATGTTTTTTTGAATAACAGAAGGTGCAAATAAAGATGTGGTAATTTTGAGTAAGTGATCTCAACGACGCCAATATTTTGAGATTTATTTCTTTTTACTGTTTTTAAAAGTACACTATTTTGTTTGTAGATCCAAAACAATTTTCTGTGTTTGACTCTTGGCTGTGATTGTTGGATTGAGTTTGAATAGTTTATTAATTTATTTCATAATTAATTTTATTGGTATAAATTTCATTGGTGCATAATGCAGACATTTAGTATTAAATTACACTAGATGGTGTTACAGTCATTTATTACATTATGTTTTATTATTTGTAACGTGTAAGGACTTTCAGAATTATCAATAATGCAAAAGATGGTATAAATTATTTCAATAGTTTTTTTAGGTTGATATGTCAAACATTTAAACTAACCTTCTTCTTCGTTTAGTAAAAATGTTTGTAATGCTTATTAATTTAATTACCATAAATCTTATATAGTTATAACTAAACAAAAAAAAAATATTTTATATCCTATAATCTTAGAAATTAAATCAAATTTGTACGTTATAATTGAATTATCAATACTTAAAATTTCAAATTGAATTGAAGGAAAATTAATTATAGATATTATAGATCTGTAGTTATGACTGCTATGAAAACGTTAATGGGTTTTGAAAGTAGACTAATAACTTTTTTCATTTATTTCCTTCAAGATATTCTACTTTATCATAAATCTCTCCTCTATTGTTTGTAAATTTTTTGTCGATCATATATGCGAGTACATTATCCACACCTTAATGCTGTTTAGATTTCAAATAAATCATTCAAGGTGAAAGATTTGTATATACTATACCTGAGCATTACAAACAATTATGTTAAAAGACGATAGGAAAATATTTTGACAAACATATATTTATTGAAGAAAGTGTAACCCAACAAATGTGTAACCCAACAAAAATTCAGTCTAATGTAATAATCTTTATTTTTTATTTAACCCGGCGTTGCTTAGATGTTTTTTTAATACATGTATGATAAGGTGGGGTTTAATAAACCCCACACTATTTTTATTAATTTTTTTTTTAATATTTAATGATAGATTTTTTTAAATCTTTTAAATTTTTTTTTTAGTTATATACTCGCATCAAAAAAACATTTTTGTAAATATTTATATATAATTAATTTCAAAAATTGATAAAGTAAAAAATTCACCAAAAAAAAACTTTTTTTTCAAACTCAAATAACAATAAACAAATAATTCTAATAACAAAAACAAAGTATCACACTGTCTAGAAGAAAGTGTTTTGTTTTTAATCAAGAAAAAAAAAATTTAGTTTTTCAACTTTGGTATATTTTAAGAATTCATAAATTTAAAAAAACAAAAAAAAATGTGTATTCAATTTGTTTATTGTTTTTAAATAAATCTGCAGGTAAATTCTCAAATTAAAAAAAATATTTTATAGGGTTTTATTTAAATTAGTATTAAAAAATTGCAAAAAATGTCTAACAAATTAAGTTTTCAAAAAAACTAAAATATAAATAAATAAAGAATTATAAAGTTAAAAAAATATATCACATTTTTTTCTTAACACAACAATAATTTAATTTAAATAAACAAAAAATGTTTATAAGAAAAGTATAAAAAAATATTAATTTGCAAATTTGCTAAAATTTAGTTTTTTTATCTTTAATTCTTGGGTCTCCATACATCTTTTAAGACATTTTCTTTGGTTTTTAAGAAGTTGCAAAATTATTCATTTTTTCAACTAGTTCTTGATTTATTAATTGATTTTTTTTGGAATTTATGAAAAGCTTATAACTAATTCCAATCCTATTTATTTCTAAATTATTAAAAAAAACATTGTCAATGGCTATTGACAAATAGTAAGCTGGGGGTTTGAGGTATAACTTTAAAATACATAGATACTAAGGTAGGGTTTTAGCTATAAAAATAAAATACATAAATACTAAGGTGGGGTTTGAGCACTGTCACAAACACTTTAAGCATATGCTAGCTTACTGCAAGTCTAATTATAATTAATGCATCACCGGAAATGTACAGCGTGATAAATTTTGGGAAGGTACTGAAGCCTACGCCCTTATGCGGAATTATTTGGTTTTAATTAATTATATTGTGTATAAAGTTGGTGGGGTTTATTATACCCCATCTATGCAACGCCGGGTTAAAGAAAATATCTATAGCAAAATATGAATTTGCAAATGACTTGAAATTAATAAAATAATACGCCTATAATAGAAGTTAAATTTTCTAAATATGAGTAATCAATAATTTAAAAAATTGTATTCATAAGCATGCTTGTGTGTATCTGGAATTCAAAATTGTTGTCTGTGACCGGCTAAAAATATTTATTTAGGTTTGCATGAAAAGGAGAGATTAATTTGCACATATGTAACTATAAAAGTATTTTTTCACGCTTCGGTTTGACCTAGACATTTACATTTGATAATGGAATTGTATAAACATTTAAGAATTTGGAAGATTAATAATTGTTTAAATGGTATACAAGTAACTGCTAAAAATTCTTGGTTCAACTAAGAAATCATGTACTTATTGAGAAAGATATTTTATTATTTTTTAACTTCAATACACTTATTACATCGCTTAATTCTATCCTTTTATAGAAATATTCTGATGATTTGTCGTGAAATGCTCCGAAGGTTTTTTTTAAATTTTGAAAACAAGAAGTAGTCGCTAAATGCCAAGTCTGGACTGTAGCACGAATGAATGGTTTCTTTTTAAAGCTACATTTTGTATGGAAAGTTAAGCAACATTTGCGGTGTGCACAACTTGACTCTGTTTATTAATTTTTCTTGACGCTTTGCCCAAATATTTTCCCTTAATTTATGTAATAAGGTAGCATAATAAGCGTCATTTATCGTGGTATTTCTTTTTTTTTAATAAATTATCAAGAACAATTCCAAAAGGTTGTCTCTGATTGTTTTTGGTTGACGGGGATAACTTTTTTGGTGGTGTGATTCTGCTGTGATCATTATAACTAGTCGACTAGAACGTCAGTCATCTTCTAAAGACTCATAGCCCATTTTAAACCGTTTGTCTTGTTCTTTTATGGTAAAATAAGAAGTGAATCTTTATCGTATACACCATCCAATTTTTGTTTAATTTGATGAGGAATAAGATCTTCTAATGTGAAGAATTTGATGACAGCTTGGTACTCAATTATTTGCAAATCTGGCATTGTTGAAACTTAACGAAGTCTGTTTGAATACTAACTACTACAAGACTAATTAAAGTAGAGGGTTGAATTGCATGTATACGTTAATTCACACAAATTGCTGTAAAGTTTTGCAAGTTTTTTTCTGTAGAATTGCAAGTATTAACCCTTTTAGTAGGATGTTTACGGTTTGGTAGAAGTCTCCGTTGCCTGTGTATAGCCCTGATTAATGGTTTAAGTTTACATTTTTTAGAATTTAGCTAGTGCAGGTCAATTTACAGTTTGAATTTATTTTATCAAAATGTTTTTTAAACAGCAAAGTTCAAATGATCAAAGTTATTAACAAGAGCTATCATTTTAGGGGCTACATGGTATTCTAGTTTTAGCTTGATTTTATTTTAGATCCTGCGAGTAGAGTCTATTCTATAGTTTTTTGAGTTATTGGTGTAGGTTTGAAAGAAAGTTGCTGTCTATGTTATTTATGTGCGTGTATAATGTAGGGTTTTTCAAATACAGAAAACCCAGTTTGTAGCAGGGTCTCACAGTTTTATTTAGGCAACACTCTGCTGTTGTTACTTCTTTATCATAGATGTTAAGAGGTGTTTGGAATTGTTGTTGTTTGCATACCACTTACTACTTTTTAACATGATACAACTGGCATAAAACTATTATGCAATGTCAAAAATGCATTCTATAGTAGGAATGAGTTTTTAACCTTGCTTACTTTAAAGCACTTTTTAGCTTTTTGTGATTATATAAATACTATAGTGTATGTAAAAATTAAGATTATTATTAATATTAAACATTAAATTCATATTCTTTCCATCGTCAACACGCGATTATTTTCAGAAAAGCAATAACTGCAAACTGATTGAACAACTTACGACTACTTCATAATAATTTACATACGTTTCATATTTTAAACATATGACTTTAATGTACAAGAACGTGTATTCTTTTATTTGTTGGTCAAATCCTCTACGCAAGTTTGCGTGTTTTTATTAAATGTTTATGCAACAAATTAGATAGAATAGCAATTAAAACGAAAGTTTGTTGCGATTTGCTAAGCTCAAGAAAGTTTAAAACTGTTTTTATTCTATAGCGACTCAAACTTATGTGCTGGTTAAATCTGGACGATACTACGAGGCTCGGCCCGAGATTAACTAAGAAATGAGAAATGTCACATTGCACTGTTTTAATCCAGCATAGGTGCTTGTTGAAGTAGGCTGATTAGATGAATGTTGAATTATTATTAATTAGCAGCACATCAAACTAAGGTTTATTATGAGCTTTTTCTCCTTCATCTTGATAAAAGCTTTCCGACGTGATACAAAAATTTCTGCTAAAAATGTTTCTCAAGATGTGAAGATTTTTTAAACACATTGTTTTGGATAGTAGAATTATCTTTATCTCCTAATTCATTGTCATGGAGCATAACGCCAACTTTTGCACCTACAAGCAGCTTTACATTTTTCTTTAAAACTTTGGATTACCCGGTTCAACTGTCTTGGTAATCGGTCTACGATTTGTTTGCTGCCAACCACATTCTTCAGGATCTTTGTCAAATTAAAGCCAAGACTGTACTTGGTGATACGTACGAAAGATGTGCTGCCGTGCTGCGCTTTTTGTTGGTGGCAGTAGTGAGAAATTAAATCTATTTTATGTGTGCCATATAAGACGTTAGAACTAGTGATGGGCAAACTCGAGTCATTAATCGATACTGAATCGATTATTAAAACATCTCGAGATTCTCGAGTCATTAAATTAAACAACTCGAGTCATTGAGGACTCGAGTCATTAAGAACTCGAGTCATTGAGGACTCGAGTCATTAAGGACTCGAGTCATTAACAACTCGAGTCATTGACAACTCGAGTCATTGACAACTCGAGTCATTAGCGACTCGAGTCATTATAAACTCAATTCATTGCCGATTCGAGATGTTTTAAATTTGAAAATTTATCTATTTAAAAATAAATAATGAATTCAAGAAAATCAAGAAATATAAAAAAATAAAAAAAACTGTCATCAACTTCACACGTCCCAAACAAAAGACATAATACTTTAAATGCTTTACATAAAAACTTTAACACAAACGTGCAAATTTATTCGGTTTTATTCAGTGGGCTCGGTATAGTTTATAAATAGTATAGATTCGTTGAATGGTGGTTCCATTCAGGTTAAAATATAAAATAAATAATATATTTTTATCGATATATAAATTTAGTGCAAACAAAACAACACAAACTGTATTAAAAATAATAATTTCTATGTTCGTCTATCAGTTTTTATAATCGATTCAGGGACTCGCATTTTATAATCGATTTAGGAACTCGCATTTTATAATCGATTCAGGGGCTCGCATTTTATAATCGATTCAGGGACTCGCATTTTATAATCGATTCAGGGACTCGCATTGCTTTCTAGAGAGCCGTACTTGTACTTCTCGATGCTCGGCTATGGATTCCGATGCTAGTCCCGTAATGGATTATAAAAGTATGCGATGTTAATTAATATTTAGAACATTGTTAGATAATTTAAAAAAAACTTGGTAACTGATTGGCTAAAACTAACATCGATGTTAAAATTTTACAGAGTAAACCTAATAAAACATTATATTTTTAACAATAAAAATTAATTTATACTAACTTTACTAATCGGGAAGGGGGGTAAATAATCGATTATTAATCGATTATTAAATTAATCGAATACTAGGTAATCGATTATTGAAATAATCGATTATGCCCATCACTAGTTAGAACCTCCAGATCGAATTTTCTTGTTTGAACAATTCTACTAATGATAGCAGTTTAGTATGCTTTTTGAGAGAGTTGATAAAATTTATTATTTTTTCTAGTTAAAAAGAAGACGATGTGGTATTTCCACCGCTAAAAGCATGAGAGAAAAGTTTGTTTTTGCAGACGTATTTACCATATTTAACACTGTTGCTAGTGTACTTTTTTTTGTCGGTATTCTGATGTAAAAGGTTTGTTTTGTGCTGCGGGAGTTCACGGAGTAAGACCAAAATATTGATCTCTTGCTGACAACTTCAACAATTATAATTGCAGACAATTTCAACAAATATAAATTGATACTTCTTTAATTGCTGCGGTTACAATTAGAATATTCGTGTCTTCAAATGCTTGTTCAATTTTGATTTTGGTTTTTATAGATAAAGGCGAAGTATTTATAGACATTTTTTTTTATCATTTTGTCCTACTTAATCTCTACGGTATTATCATAGAATAAATGCTTTTATTTATATTTTGGTGTTAATATTTTTACAGTTTTAAATATTATTTTAAAACCGTTTTTAATTTATTTTTAATTGAACGCGTTTTTTTTAAACCGTTTTTATTTTACATAAAAAATTAAGTTTATACCTTGTCTATAAGCCGCAAAAGCCATAAAACCATTTTGTTGTTGTTGGGCAAAAAGGAGCATTTTTTAGATATTTTTAACCGCCAAAGTTGACGTATTTTGATGTAAATTAGTTGGAAAATATAAATTTGTTTTTTTTATTTGGGTTTTAGGGGTCTAAAACTCAAACAAAACTGCAAAAAGGCCTATTTTTAAACATAAACTCTTACAAATACACATTACCAGCGTTCAGAGGAACTATGCACTTAATATTATTAAAAAAAATTGCAAACAATTCAATATACACTCTAGAATAAAAATATTTTTTAACATTTTTTTTTACTTAAAAAATATTTTACTCTTTGTTATATAGTTTGCGCTTGCGTTTTGAATGCCAAAAGTCTAAAGTTGTGCCTTTAGACTTTTGGCATTCAAACATAAATCCGCCCGGTGCTTATCAAAATTTGATTAAAAAAGTTTTAAACCACACCCATTATTATAAGATAATGCTAAAAAACACTAAAATCAGGCCATAAACTATAAAAAAGTGTAATATTTTGTTTATAAAATGTGGTTATATAAATAATGAAACTATGTTATAAAGAACTAAAATCCTGCCAAAAACTGTTGTAAAGTGCAAAATATGATTCATAAAATGTCAAAATTAACAAAATCCGGTTTTCAAAATTATCAAAATATTGTCAAAAAGCACAAAAATTTTGGTCAACTCAAATTTCTATTAATAAAATGTGCAAAATTTTATTCATAAAATATATAATATAATTGGTTATAAACTGTTAAAAATGTAAAATTTTACTTAGAAAAAGTAAAAATCCGGTAACATAATAAAAAAGAAAACAAAAAATTTGCCAAAAACGATGAAAAACTGCAAAATTCTGTTCATAAAATGTCAACACAGCAAAATCTCATCATAAACTTTGTGTAAGTGTGAACATTTTTAAAAAACTTTAAAAATTCAGCTTTTAAATATTTAAAATATTATTAGAAAGAACCAAAATCCGGCGTTCAATGTTGAACAGTGCAATATCCGTCTATGAAGTTTTAATCAATTTTCAGAAAGCACTACAAACTTTTAAAAAGTGTAAATTTTTTTATAAAATCTTAAAAATAGCAAAAAGTATTGAAAAAAATAACTAAAATCCGGTCAAAAACTGTCCGGTCTCTCTGGTTTTGAAATAAACGGATCGAGAGTTCTGCAAGCTTGTAATTTTTTTTGCATTGCAGACCCTTGCTTACAGATTTCTACGCCACTGTTTGTGAGATTAATCTGAATCTATTTCAACACAGAAGAGAAATATAGTTAGGTTAGAAACTCATTTGAAGTAGATGTACTACTTCAAATGAGTTTCTAACCTATCCAAACTATAATTATCTTCTTTGTGGAATATGTCTTTCTATTTTATTTTCAAAGTTTGTTTGATATTTAAAAAAATAAGAATGGTCTCCACGAAAATATTGTTGACATTAGGATTTTCCAAAAACAAGTTTAATATTGAAAACTCTGCCAAATGATGCCTTGCAATTTTGCCTTGCTTATGTCAACTAATGTATGGCTTTTGTCTATGCATTTCTATATTTAACTAATTTAAGTGGTAGAAAATATCACCCAAATATGCCAAGACTCAAGAATTACCGGTCTAGTCTAAGGACTATTGGGCAGGCAACTTTTGTTCGATTCGCAGCAACTTCAAAATCTTATTTGTCGAATATATTTTGATGCGATCGTCTTTTATTTGCAAGACAATGGCAAACAGCAAAGTATCTATCTAGTAAGCCCTTCTAGTAGTGTGGTTTATATTCCACGTTAAACTGTTGGTCCCGTATGTTTGTGTAGAACTATTAATCGCACACTACAAACATACGAGAGGGTCGCCTACGCTCATAGCGAGCACGGCACTATAAGAAGTGATTCTTAATCTTCTTGTATAAAATGATAAACATATTTTGGTAACAATAAAACATAATATTGATTTTTGTGTATTTTAATATTTATCTTTCTCATTATGCAATGATATGTCATCATAAAATTAGGTTGAAAAATATTTAAAACTCGTTCTGCGCCATTATAATTTGGGAAAGAAATGGTTAACGTATATTTATATAATATATGTAAAGTGTATAAATTATTATTTATGTAAGGAAGGAAATTGTAGCTATTAATAATCATGATAACATCATATAAAGATTTCCCACATATATCACCTTCATATGTTAATCTAATCGCACTAATTGTATAAACTTGATGAAATTACAACAACATTATTTAATCATTTTTGAAATAAATATTTTCTTCAGCATTAAATGCATTGTTTATGATGAGAAGATATACTTTTATAAAATTCATTATGTATTATTTAGTATTAAGTTGATTAGTTTCAACTAATTTAGTATTTAATCACAATTGTAGATTTCATTTGTGCAAATTTAATTAGAGAAAGATGGTTAACCTTCATTTATCAAGTTAAAAACTCGAATTTCTTATTGGCTATAATTATCCTTGATCTTCAAGATTGCTAATAATAAATACAAACTGAAGAGAATGGTTGAACACTATTCATGTTTTTCGGCGAACAAAGAAAAGTAATAAAAATCAGATGTGTTTTCATCAGGATGATTCATAATGTAATCATCAATTGAGTATATTATAAGAACTGCCAAAATATATATTAGTCATTAGGTTTTTTGTATGTTATTTTCGGATCATGTTGAATATAACTGGAACAAAGCAGTAATTTATTTCAAATTGATATAAAGTAAAAGCAAATTGAAATTTGTTTTTGTCTATTTTTTTGTTAAATTTGTGTTAAGGCAAATAATGACACAAGTGTGTTTGACCACAATTTATGTTTTTTTAATCATTTCTAAAAATTATATTAGTACGATAAAACAACAAATACTATTTTTTGCTAAATACTTAGTTTTTTATTTGATCTCATCGTGATATGTTATTCTTAATGTTTCATTAATACATTATATGAAAGCTGCTATTTTTATTATTTACTACATTTACCTCGAGATGTACAGATATTAAAATTGCTTTACGAGTTTCATATTGCTTGCTTTATTAATATTTTCACGGTGGGTAGGTTGCAATGACTACAATACATTAAACAATAATTATTTATTATTTAAAAGTCTAATAGAGATGCAATTTATGCATTATTTCATATGGTACAAGGTGGTTTATTTGTTCAAATAACTAAAATTGCAGCTTTTTACAACTACATCAAAACATCTGTATTTCTGGATGAGTCAAACAAGATTGATCATTTGCTAGTTGATATTTCTTAAGAATTTTTATATATTTCAGTCAATTTGAGTCAATTTAACGGCATCAGCTTTGCCAAGAGTTTGATGAAAAATATAGATCCAGTGATTCTAATTCACTCAGTCAATCTGTGGTTATTGTCGTTGCTTATGTTGAGTGGGCTATTGCATTTATTTTTTGCGCCACTCTGACGGTATGTCACTTACTTCTTGAACTAAACTATATTTTTTTAAATGTGATTTTTAGAAATATTTTAAATGTCTGCAATAAATATAAAAGTAAATGGATATTATAAGAATATAATACCAATGTAATTGCAAAAAGAAATTTAAATCCTGTCTATATGAACCATGCACATCAAATGTTTAAAGGTTTTTTGCTTGGTTTTAATGTATTTTAAAATTCTTAATGATTTTTGAAAAAAACAATTTGATCCAATTAGAACCAAGGTATGCTATAATAAATTAAATGTTATTTAAATTTAGTTATTTTTACAAAGACATGAATAAATTATTAAAAAAATAACTTATCAATTCCCAATCTTTTATATAGCAAAATCATATAAAACGATTACCTAATCGATTCACTGACATCCTTCTATTTATAAGTTGATTAAATTGAAATGAATAATGCATTAACATAACTGTTGTTCATAATATTGCTAATATATACTCACGAAGTATCACGTATTACAAAATATGAGAGAAAAGATGACATTGACTAGAAAAAATGGAAGAATTCCCGCAAAACAAATATGCAAGGAGAATTGCATTTCAGCACAGCTGCAAAATATAATAGCATGATGAAATTTTTATTAATTAAATTGAAGGTGAAACGGTAGCATAACTATATTTATGTAATAAACATGCATTCGTTTTAGCCGATCCTATTTTATGAACTCAATCCAATATGTTAACTGCTATGATTAAATGTAGCTAATATCAATTTTATATCCGTGTATATTTAAATATATTTATAGATTAAGGAAGTGAACAGGAAATTATTTATTACTGCCAGAGTTAATTCGATTTTACTATGTTTAGTATAATTTTATTCAAGCCTAATAAATATAATTTAATAAGATAGTGTTGAAGTGGTGCTATAAATGTGTATTAAAATATTATTGGATAGGCTATCTTTGCGGAAGTATTCCAAGCAGATGCAGATAATTATTATCGCATGGCATATGTTAATTAAAACAAATTATTGATAAAATTATAATCAAAACTAGCAGAAAAATATCAAAATGCCAGTACTAAGTAGCATTAAGAGTATTGTACATTGTGTTAAATACTCGACGCATTGTTTACGATTGACTCAATATTCTAGCAGTTTTTTTAAATTTACGGAGAGCCGATTTTAAATAACAGCGTTGCTATTAATAGAAAATTGTAGGAAGGTTTGTTTAAAAATATTAAGAAGATTGAAATGTAATCAGTTAAAATCAGATGAATATTGGTCAAAAGTTGTTGCTAATTTTGATAGTGCTGGATTTTTCAAAGATCTTTTAATTGATAAAAAGGATTGAGTATGCTGCTTTTAAGACCATATATACCGACCGCTACCTTGATTTGTAGTATTTTAACAAAAACGGCAACTTCCCCTTCATCGCTGCTTCTACAAATAATGTGATAGTCGATTTATTTTTTTACCAGTACATTTAGAAAGAATTAAATTATGATATGTCGAAGTCATTTTTGTGAAATTATATTTACAAGTAACATCAAAATGCATTCAAAAATACAGAAAAACTCATTTATTTCTATATTTGATGGGTTTTTTCGGCTATTTCCTAACTATTATTTGACTAAAAGACTTCGACATATCATAGTTTAATCCTTTCTAAATGTACTGGTAAAAAAATAAATCGAATATCAAATTATTTGTAGAAGCAGCAATGAAGGGGAAATAGCCGTATTTGTTAAAATACTACAAATCAAGGTAGCGGTCGGTATGGTCTTAAGGTTTTAAAAATTAAGCATCTGTAAGAATGTAAACTTTGGTTAGCTTTGAAACTAGATTGTTCTTGGAAAAAAATACATAGAGGTGTTGTTGGTGGTGTAACTAACAGTTAAACATGCCTAAAGTTTAATCAATTATTGCCTAAATTGTCTCCCAAGACTCTGTACTTGTACCAAATGTCACAAAAAAGCGCAAAATTTAATAAAATTGTTCCAAGTTTATAATGTACCACAAAGCTCTATTATTAGTCCTAAGTTGTTTCTTAAAACTTATTTCCAAGGCTCCATACTTGTTTCAAATGTCATGTTAAAAAAAAAACTATAAATAGACCAAAAACGGTTAAAAAATGTAAAATTTTATTTATAAAATGTTCAAAATAACAAAATTCGGTTTTAAAATATAACACCAAGTCCGGCCATAAATTGTTAAAAATATTTTTAAAAATCATGAGATTTCAAAAATAGCAAACTCGGTTATAAAATATTATTAGAAATTCGGCCATAAACTGTTGAAAAGTGCAAAATTCTGTTCATAAAATATCAAAAACAGCAAAATCCAATCTTGGAAATCAAAATATTGCTAGAAAACACTAAAATCCAGTCATAAGTTGTTCAAAAATGTATCATTTAGTTTAAAAAACGTCAGTAGTGACTGCCTGACTGTAAAATCTGAATCTTTGAGCCACGAAGGCAACAGTAATAATTTTTGCAATTTTACTATAGAATGCAAATGTACGATAGTTTATTAGTTTCAATTTAATATATGCCACTTTTCAATTCTTGGTTAGATAGTCTAAATAAATAATTGAAGCATTTAATGTATTCTTATCACAGTCGAATAGGTTATATAATCGTAGAAAATTATTTATGTCAAAATTACTGTTTTTAAAACGAGAAAATTATTTAAAAGTAATTATTTGCGTTGCAGTTGATATCAATGCATACAAAAATGAAGGGTGTATTTCAAAAAATGCTAATATAGAAAATTTGGACATACTTTTCTTCTTTCTTCCTTACTGCCGAACAGACAATTTTTTAAATTTTGCGTACGTTGAATTGATGACAATGTGACAATATAAAAATTTTGCAATTAAAAAACAAAAGCTTTTAAGATTTATAGTTACTAATAGGAATGAAGACGTTAATTGGTTCAGCATACTTGATAAATGAAATTTAGATCAACGGATATTAAAGATCTTTATTTTTTTATGTGCTACAACAATTACAAATACGTCTGACAATTATTGAAAACATACATTATCTACTTTTCTCTTAAAATAACTAAAATTTTATATTTAGATGGTGCTAACAGTTGTACAAGCCATTTTAGGAAAACTATTGCCATTTTTTTGGTTAATATGGATCGGATATTCTTATTGAAAATATATGGCTGGCGAATATGCTCTAATGGTAAAGAACGTGTTAGAGATTCTATGTAGAACAAGGTAGTAACTGTCAATAAAATTTCATACGCAGAAGAAACTATTCATAAGTTTGGCTATAGATAATATAAATATGGCGGAGAGTGATAAGTGCTTTTGCCATACGGCACGACTCATTTATTGTGTATTCTTAAATAGGCTTTTGTGTACAATGCAGAATTATATGCGTTACATAAAGCTGTGTTATACTTTGAGACGGCATCTCATAGTTTGTTTCTACTATATTCAGACATAATATTGTGAGCTGTCTTAAGTATAAAGTTTATGTACTTGGCTGATTTGCAGGCCGAGTTTGGACAAAGGACTATTTTTGTCTAGACGTCGGGTTATGTGGATATCAGAGGCAACGAGCTTACTGATAAAATTGCCCGTTTAGCGGACAACATTCCCGTGAGACCTGATGATTTTATAAGACACGTTATTTTAAAAGTTATTGAGGATTGGCAAGCAGTATTAAGCGGTATTGGCAGCAAATTTACTATAACTCTCCTAGATGGCATGGAAGCCGTTTTATGTTGCTTACGCAGTGGACGTTTTATACTTTTCCTATTGTAATTGGTTTGAGTTTCTTGACAATGTAGAATCTATTCCGTCAAATAAAGAAAAGTTTATGTGAAGGTGTTTCAAATTTTTACGAGTTGCTAGAGTCAAAAAGGTGTTAGTAACTTTTGTGCGATTGGTGATATTTGGTTATATTTACTTTTAAGGTTTTGCATCGAAACATATTTTAACTTTAATGGCAATTGTGATATTGTATCTAATATATAGAAACCTAGGTCGATATATTGCCAGATGTAGGCCTTCTCTATATTTGAAGATAGATACTTTGTTGGTTCTGTGCTGTTTTTATTTGTTTCATATTGTTTTTCTATCTAACTTGCGGTTTTTCTTGCGGTTTTTTGCCCAGTTTTGGCCGCTACTGTTGTATGATGCATTCCAGCATACGTCTTTGTATTGTGCGTTTTGTCTTGCGAATTGCCTTTTAAGTTTTAGAACGGTTAAGGCGATATCTCACACCTTTGTTTTTGTAATATTTACTCTAGTCTTAGTCTGTTTTGGTCTTGAAATGTTAAACATGCTTTTTCTATTGCTCTTTCTGCTTTTACTAGCATGTTTTTTTGGTGAGGGTCCATGTTTGTGCATCATATGGTTTTCAGATGTTATGGGATTTTTTGCTTTTTAGAATAAAGCTTATTTTCCAGAAGGCTGCCCATTCCAATTTCACTCTTCTATTGATCTTTGTCTTTTGGTTTGTTTTGTTCGGTTTTTTGCCCACGTATTTATATTTATTCACTTGCTTTAGCAGGATACCTTTTACAGATATTTACAGTGCAACGAGTTGGTTAATCATTACCTATGTCATGTTTACGTTCATTTTAAGTGATTTTGTGGCTAGGTTTTTAAGCATTTTCTGTAGGTCTTTTCTGAATTTGCAAATGTTTATGTTTATGTTTTTATCTTTCCCTTTTTTTTAATGTTTCCTATAGCGGTTATAAATAGTTTAAGGTTTTTTTAATTTGAATTTGTTTTAATTTTTTTTTCTGGTTTAATAGTAGTTGTGGTTTCTTTGTATTAGGAAGGGGAGTTATATTCTTGGACTGTTTACAGTTCTGGGGAGTTTTGTCAAAATCTACGCATGCTATATATAATTTTAGGTTGCATTTTGTGGTTTTTTTTGAGAAGTGTTCTTATGCCCGTCTGACACTATGCATTTTTCTGTATAACTTTCTATATAGTCGATTGTACAAATTGACCTTGAGTAGTTTCTATATAATTTTCTATACAGTAAATATTTTCCTGTATGATACTATGCAGTTTATTGTAGCAAAAATGAATGAAAGACGGCATTCTATTGGCTGCTTTCTGCGGATCGCGTCAGCTGTTTGAGATTGTTATGTTTATTTACCTATTTACGTCAACGTCGCTTTTAATCGAGTTGACATAACCTTTCAAAATAACCCTTTCAAAACTATATTTTGCTTTAATTTTGGTTATTGTTGTGGATGATTAGTAAGTTTCTTCTAATATTTGTTCTAATGCCTCATTCTTAGCATGCTTATTTTTATGTTAAGTAGAATTAATAATTAAAATTAAAATCATTGTTTACATATGTGAATTTGTGTTCTGCGCAGAAACTATACAATAAAATGATGTTACCATATATTTCTGTATAACAAACTATATAGAATATTGTATTCGTGTATGACACTATACCTTTTTGGATTGTACAGACAAGTTTATAGAAAGTTATACAGAAAAATGCACAGTGTCAGACGGGCATTAGTGTTAATAGGTGATCACATGTACTGAATCTTTTCTTAAAAACTGCTTGCTCTCTGGGTTGTTAGTAATCAAGTTTATTTGTCTTCTTGGTAATTATTCTAGAGAATATCTTGTTGGTCTGGGATAGCCGAGTAGTTATTTTAGTGGTTAATGATTTTGTTTATCCCTTTTTTGTGTAGGTGTATACAGGTAGTTTTTTGCCACTAGTTTAGAATATCTCTTTTGTTGAGACATTTATTAAATAGGGTTTTTAGTATATTTATAACTACTTGGGCTTTTTACTAAAATGCCGTCATTTTCATCGGCTTTATTCGTATTTGTACATTTCTGATAGCCCAGATTTTAGATCTTTTATATTAGATTTGTATTAGTTGCCAAATTTGTTTTGAATTGTATTCTTTATTGATTTATTAACATCTTTGTTGCGTATGTTTTGGTCAGTTTTGATGTTGGTAGCAAACATTTTGGTTTACTTAAAGATGGTTTAAGGATCTTTAAGTTTTTATTATTTCTGATATTTTTATTGTGATGTAGTTTTTGAAGCGCTTTTTTTAGTTTTTGCAGATTAATTATTAGTTTAGAAGATTTGTTCCATTTTGATTTTTTGAGCTTATGGCTTAGAGTTATTTTTGCTCTGACTAGTCGGTGATTGTTACTTTTCGTGAAGCGATTTAAGATCATTACGTCTTTTACGATGTTTTTTTATGAGGTTTTTGTAGCGCATTTTTTAGTTTTTACAGGTTAATTATTAGTTTAGAAGATTTGTTCCATTTTGATCTTTTGAGCTTATGGCTTAGAGTTATTTTTGCTCTGACTAATCGGTGATTGCTCTATTTTGTGAAGTGATTTAAGATCATTACGTCTTTTACGATGTTATTTTTAGAAGAAAGTATAAAGTTATATTTTGTTTTTGGTATTACCACTTGGGCTAATCCATGTCTATTTTTGGGGTTTCTTCTCAAAGAAAATATTTATAGCGTACAGCTTTTTTTGGTCCTAGGAAGCTATATATTGTGATTCCTTTTTTATTTCTGGTGCCGCATCCTTGGTGCATATTTTTGTCTTGTTTGGTTCAGTTTTAGTACCTAGTTTTGCGTTGAAGTTCCTGACCCGTAGAGACAATTCCAAAGAAGACAAATGTACGCACTTTCTTTTATTTCGGTAATTTTTATTACTCAGTTTTGCATTGAAACTCTGATTATGAATATGTATCTTGAACTGTACTTATCGATGGCTTGAAGAATACCTTTGTAGAACTTTTTATCGATTTTGTTGTCGTGCGTTGTGGTGATTTTAAGTTAGATATATATTTGGGTACTGGAATTTGCAAATTTGTTTTTTTTTAGTTTTTAGGCGCGTAACCGATGTTTTAGATCCGGTGTTTTCCGATGCGATTAAATAATGTCGCCCTAAATTACAAATTTAATTGTCAAAATAAGTAAAAACAATTGATAAGCTTTATATATCAATAATTATGAAACCAACAATAATAAAAATTGAAACTATCTAAAAAGAATAACATTTCAATAAATGTTTGTAGATATTTTTTCAAAATATTTTTATTGAAAATGTAACTGATGGTTTAACTATTTTTTTTGTATTTATTTTTTTGCCTTTTTACCTTTTGGTGTAAGCTATACATTATTAATTTATCTGATAATATTTGCATCATTTCTTCCTATCTTTATCTTTCTTTTATTTTTTTCTAAGTGTTTTCTTTTCCTTTTCTTTTATTGCGTTGTTTTATTCTTTTCTAGGTCTTTCTTTTTTTGTTTTTCTGTTACTCTTGTCTCATATATTTTTTAGTGTTTTGTTCTTTATTTATTATTCTGATATGTCCATACCATCTCATTTGGCAATGCGTATTTTTTCTTGTATTAGTTTTATTTGTAAATTCATCCTGTATGTGTCGTTCCTTATTGTATCTTTTTTTGTTTTGTTTTCAGTCTTCTTAAGGAATCTTATCTCCTTGCATTTAGTTGAAGCTTTTCTTCTGTCTTTGCAATCACTGCCACATTGTCTGCAAATATTTTTGGTATTTGCTTTTTCCAATATTCTTGTATTACTTTTTTCTTTATTTTGAATTTTTTCGATTCCTTGTTGTTCATTTTTACTATGTTTCTATTTTCTGTGTACATGTTTTTAATTACGTTTAATTTCTTTTCTCAATTTTTTTTTTAGTTTATTCCTAATATCTTTTCTCTTCATCTTGTCAAATGCTTTTTTGAGGTTAACGAAGCATACGTGCATTATTTTATTATTTTTTATCATCTTCTTACTTAGCTGTTTTTTTAATAAATATTTGGACCTGTGTGCTTCTTCTTCTTTTAAATCCACATTGGCTGTCCTTTATTGTCGTTTCTAATTTGTCTCTTTTTTTTTATAACTTTTGTAAATATCTTGCTTGGTATGCTCGTTAGTTTGATTCCTTTGTAGTTTTCACATTTTTTTTAGCTTTTTTTTATGTATGGGTATGGCTAACTAATTTTTTTGCGTTGTTTTCAAAAAAATTATGGGTCAATTATGTCACCATTTAACAAAACAGACCATGCAGTCACTTTGGAATACAATAAAGTAGTTTGGAAAAACGTTACATTTAAATTTAATTTAATTAATTTGGAGAACTTAAGGTTTTTCTTCTAATTGTTTAAAAACCTACATCAACATATAAAAAAAAAAAAAAAATTGCAGGTAATAGATTGATAACTATTATACTACAGAAACAACTTGCTCATTTTAGACTACAAAAGCCACAGAAGACTAAAGAAAGGAAAAGTGAGAAGCTACGTGGAAGCAAAAAAAACAAAGAAGGCTAAAACAATTATGCCTACTAAGGAATGGACTGTGATAGAGAAGAACATTTACTAAAATATTAGTACCAACTAAAATTGCAGAGATAAGGAGAAGAAAAAAACTGTTCAAGGAAAGCAAACCGAATAAATTGACTAAGCAATTTCTATACGGCAGATACGAAATCTCGAGGTTTACAGACAATGCAACTTTTGAAATGGTCAGAGTATATCTGGCACGAAGAGGACACGAAGAACTAATTCTAAACGGAGATTTTAGAATCTTATTAGAAGTAAAACTTTCAAATCCAGGACTACTAAAGGGGATACATTAAATGGAGTTCTATAAAATATTTATGAAAGAAAGAGGATACGACGAGGAAGAAGTTAATAAAGATTTAGAAAAATTAATAAGATACCTTAGGACAAAGCAAATATCTAGGCTGAATAAAGCAAGAACTGAAGAATGGAGAAATGGATGTCAGTGTAGGAAACAGTTCAGAAAAAGAGGGTATAGGGAGAGATGGGCAGGGAACAGCATGTTGCCGCAGCATGTTGTCAATTCCGCGAGGCCGAAACCAGCCAAAATCAAACTAGTACCATATTAGTAACAATGACAAGAACAAATCAACCGAAAGGTATTGTCATGCGCTACTCATTCTATGTTCTTTAAAAAAAAAAACTTAGCTAAAACTGAACAATATATTGGAAATTTTTGTTCATACAAAATATTTAAAAAAAGAACAAAAAACGTTTATCAATATCATCTAAATCCTCTAAAGAAGTTGAAATTAAACTTGATAAATCTATTGCCACAAATATACAAATTTACTATTTTAGAAATACACAGTAATTCAAATAACCGGCAGAAAACGTCGGTTTCAATCAGTCGATTTTTATAACCGTCGATGTAAACCTGCCGTTTTGACCGACTGGGGCAACATACCATTAGTATTTAATTCACAACATCTGGGTAATATTTTTATCGATATTCTAAAAATACTAGATATATTGCCATCTACAAAAATATTTACTCGTTGTTCAAGAAAATCTAACAATTATTTACCGACAGTTCAAAAATTTAGGACCAAAATCTTTACAAGAGATTTATTTTTAACAAGACTATTTACAAATAGAATAAGTTTCCAAATTCATTATTACTTGAGAATTTTATACTGCAACTATTCAAGGTCAATGATGACAGACTGCATAAATCTTGTCTTCAATGTGATAGTTTTAACGAGTGTGGTTTCACTAGTTAAAATTCAAAGGTATTTTTGTTGTTACATATTAAGTAATTTCTAAATATAAAATAAAAATATTAAACATTATTTACACAATAATTGCATTCATTAATTTACAAAAGTTGTGATTACATTTTATAATATAAGTGATGTAATAAACTAAAATACATTCTACAAATTGATGATTATTTATAATTATATTGTGTTATGTAAATAAAATATATTGCAATTTCTTACACTTTTATTTTAATTGCAGAAAAGATTATTTATTATTTAGGTGCGTGTATTATGTGATATACAGTATAACTTAATGAATGTTAGTATCGTTGCATTTTCCTCGAATTTTATGAAATAGTGTAATAATTAAGACTCTGAATAAAAACAAATTGCACAAGTGAAAAAAGTATGAAATATATGTTACGTTGCAGTAATAGTTAGTTACATAACTATACTGTTATAAATTGTAACAAGTTATAATTTCACAATTATTTTTTTAAGTATTAATATTGAAAAGTCAAATAAATTTAGTGTACATAAATAATAATAATTTAATAATTAATTTAAATTTAATACAGTTATATAAATAGTATTACATAAAGTGGAATGCAGTTCTCTTACATTATTAATTTACTGGGCTTTTTTCTATAACTGACGATCTGGTAATTTTTAGCAAAATGCAATCGAATTTTTTATGTTATGAATACAATTAGTTACAGGACAACCAAATAATTTTTACTTTTTGTGAAGTTTCTACAATTACTTTCAACTACTAATCTTTTAATTATTGTGTGTACTTGTACCATCCTTTATCACATAAGCTAGCAACTTATCATTCTATGGCACATAGAGCAGATACAATTCCATTGTCAAGTCATTATCTTAATTTAGTTTTCCAGTCAATCTTATACAAAATTTAATTAATAATAAATTGTATCAAAACACAATTTCTCATATTTATCCGAAGGTTTCAAATTTATACAAAGATTCATTCACAACATTAATTTATTTTGGAAAAACCACAGAAAACATAACGCACATTCTTCGAAAACAAAATCAACTAATCGCTTTTAGACCAAGTTGCAAATTATCAAATATATTATTTAATGCTATAGATAAAATGAATTCCTTAAGGAAATCAGGTGTTTATGAAATTTCATGTTCCGAATGCAATAGTATATATGTTAGGCAGAATGGACGAAGTTTTAAAACACGATATACACAACATTTTAAAGCGTTTATACTAAATCACGATACAAGTTCATTTGCAAATCATATTATAAATTTTAATCATACCTTCCCCGAAAATAATAAAATTAAAATATTACGCAACTGTACAAAAGGCACTAAGCTTAATCTGTCAGAAGCCGCCGAGATTCATAAAAAACAATGTAATCTTCTTGTTAACCTGTTGAATGAGCAAAAAGTCTTACTACAATATAAATCACCACTTTTAAATCTCTCTACATCATCAGTAATGCGATTTATTTTTCCATTACTTCAATTTCTATTTTAACTTTTTTGGATAAATTTACTTTGTTTTTAATTTATTCTCACTTGACTTTAAAAGTCGAAACTCGAGTCGTGAACTTTTGTTTGTATTGATATGTATTCTTTAGTAATATATATTTAATCAATAAAGTATTTGTGGTAAAAAACTTACTTTGTGTTTTATTTTATTATTCCTGATTATTATCAAGCTATTACAGAAATAATAATAATAAGTTTATCTCAGTCAATTTGTCAACAATTCAATAATTACAAGCAAAATGGCATATAGTTTGTAAGTATAGAAAAATAAAATTAATTAACTGACACAATTATATATAAATATAATTAAGTTCAACCTATAATATCCATTAACAATATAAGTAATGTTTGATTGTCAAGAAACAAATTTCTAAATGTGCAAACACTTTCAAATGCATATATATATTTGTGTAATTACTTACTATGCTTAACAGCATCGATGTCGTTTTTCGAAAATTGTTTAATACCAGATATTATGAAAATGACCTGTACACACGAAGATTTAAAAAAACCACTTATACGCACTGTATGCAAGCAAACAGTATACAACTCTCACAATTACAATGCAAGAATATTTAGTTTATGCTTGGCTTAATAATTTAAGTAGAATGTAATTTTAATATTAATAATTTGCATATGAAATATTTTGTTTTTGTAATTTCTCATATAAATATTAATTTTATTGCACACATTACAATTAATTAGTATAAAGCTACACTGCTCTAATTCTTAAAATGTGTCATTTAAGTTCTTTTAGTTTTCAGTTATTTACTTTTTATAGTTATTGAATTTAAACATTATGTTGAATACATTGAATAAATAATTGGTATAAAAACAGATATTTACTACGCACACCGACAAATTTAAAGGA
Source organism: Tachinus rufipes (assembly GCA_963932245.1). Classification (NCBI taxonomy): domain Eukaryota; kingdom Metazoa; phylum Arthropoda; class Insecta; order Coleoptera; family Staphylinidae; genus Tachinus; species Tachinus rufipes. The sequence goes on along the minus strand of OZ010747.1, from coordinate 43,747,713 downwards.
ATAGATACAAAAAAAATTGTTTTTAATTTAATTTCTTTTTTTACTAGTTTTATATAAACAGCGTTGAACTTTCTGCTTCTTATTGTTATTTTTAAAACATTTGCCAAAACTTGCAACCTCTAATTATGTTGAAATCTCTTGTAAGTTTTATTGTATTGTGTTAAGTGTTGCTTTATATTTAAAATGCATATTTTCTCTTGATGTAAGTTTGTATTCTTTAATAAGTAATTGTTTAAGTTTGGATTTTTTTGTTTGATAATGTCTAGATTTACTACCGACTGATTAGAGTTACAGTAATGATTGAAAATTGTAGAACGTACAAAGAGGTTGCTCAATAGTTTGATAAACTAATGTCGACTATTCATCGTAATTTTATACGTTGGAGCCGGACTGTATGTGAGAAGACGAGATCAAGGCAGAAAACGCGTAATCACTGTTTTAGATGAACAATTTATTACATTGCAAACGCTTAGAAACAGACGACAAACTACAATTTAAACAAGAAACGAACTGGACAAGTTTGTGAACAGAAGAACACTTAATGAAGTTAATACAAGCCCTATGCCTTCAGAGACGACATTAATGGGTCTTTTCTGAACATATTTTAACATCGATGTTAGCTAACTCTTTTTGTGGAGTTCTGGTGTGGGGCAGAATATATTTAGGGGCACGCACAGAGTTGATGTTGATTGAAGGAGGCACTTTAACTGTGGATAGTTGTAAGCATGTTTTTCCGACCTTAATTTGATTGAACATTTCTAGTACAAGCTAGGAAGACGTCTTAGATTAAGAATTTTTGCTGTACAAAACTCAGAAGAACTGAAAGCTGCTTTACTGCTTTAAGAAATGGTTGACGGCGTTGTTGGAAGTATGAGAAGACGGATGACTACAATTACTAGTTTATATCTGATACGAATTGTTTTTTCTGCTAATGGCGGCATTTTCAGTTGTTGAGCTTTATGTTTCTTAAACATTTGTTTTAAGTAATTTATCTATATCTCTTTTGGTATAGTTTTTGTTGTTACATATTTGACTTTGCGTTTCTTTGATTGTATTACTGCTTACATCTTCTTTTGGCTGCCGTAGATGTTGTGATCTATGTCCGCGGGGAAGGTTTTCCAGTATTTGGTTATTATTTTTCATATTTCTGCTTGCATTATGTTATATAAGTACTTTAGGTAGGTTTTTTGGTGTTCTTTTGCCAGTTGTTTTACTTTTGGTGTAACCTATGGTGCATTGTGTATGTTTGCATTTTTGTTGATTCTTGTTTTATTTGGTGCTACATTTTATCTTATTCCAACTAGTTCTTGCGTGTTTTTTTGATTTTTTACGGTTATGCGTTGGACAAGGTTATCTTGTTTTATGGTTTTTGGTTGAAGTTTGTATTTTTATTTTCAACTCGTTTTGTACGCAAAACATATAAGAGTTTAGCCACTGTTGTTAATTTGTGTTTTATTGAAACGTTTTTTTTTAAGCCGTCTACGTTTGTATTACTATTTCTGGCATTTGGATCCCCATTATCAGGACTGTTTGCTCGTTGTGTATTGTGGTGATTTTGGCTTGCAGGTGCTTATAGTATATGCTAAGTTTTTTGTAGCTTTTGTTGGTGTCGTATTTGTAGACGCTGAAAATGTGTATTTTGACCTTACTGATTATTCTTTTATTGACACAAAATGTATCATTTGTATTTTGTGTGATTTAGCAAGCCTATTTTGGTCATGCGTTTTTTGTTTTCAGTATGATTCTTTATATGTGAGATCTATTTTTTTTCTCTGCGCTTGGTTTCAGACATAGATCTATTTTGTGTGTTTCTATTTCTAGCATTACTTCCTATTCTCTCCCGTTCCAAGATCTTATGTTTCAACAGGCGTATCTTATTATGCTTTTCTTTTTTTTTTCCTATATCGGTATTTTTTTATGTTTTCTATATAGGTATAGTAAAATAGCAAGTTTTAGCGTATTTTGTCGATAGCTCTCTGGAATGTTTAGGCAGTATTTAGAAACATAACGTAGTTTAAAATTGTGCTTGAATGTCCCCATACAGACAGAACTTTAACTCTTGGCAAAGTGCTTTGCTGCAAGCTGCGCCAGGTACCTCGCAGCATTCGCTCAATCTTACTTATCCTAATAATTTATTAATCAATTAGCACTAAAACGGGCGACGGCAAAAATTATCCCAAACAACACCTTACCATACTCCATCTTGCTGGATTTATACGGTTCATCTTTGAAGTCGTATCATTTTTAACACAAACCACTACAAGAATCTTGGAGAAATTAAATTTGCTGCAAACTGAATTTGCAAGCATCCTTTTTCTGTAATTAATCTTGGAAAAAATGTCTCAATCAAACAAGCTTGGCTCTGACGATTTTGAATCTGATAAAGACCTAGGTTCCGACGACGAAATGTACAAATCTGACAGCCAAGAAAAAAAACGACCCTGTTCAAACTCAAACGAACAATTCTCACCACAGCCTACCAAACCAAAACTAGCATCCACACAACCTTACGCCATTTCCAGTCTAAGCTTTTGCGACACTAACGCCAAACATATCAAAACAACAAACAATCTTGAGGTAATAACTTTTCAATTTTCTAACATCCAGTATCAACCATATCTGGAGCAAACCAAGAGCTTCTACTACACGTTCAAGCTCAAAGAAGAGCAATAATTAATAATATTTCAACTCTTCAACCTAGTAATCAAGGTTAAGGCAAAACAATCTAATTTTACAATGCGACCGCAGCCAGCGGTACGGACAATTGTCATCAGCATGCTTATTCCTATACCAATGCGTAAAATGCACAGGCAGCCATCCGACTGCCTCCTGCAAACAATCCAGAAAAACTTTCAATCTTTTCAAGTGCGCGAACTGCAACTTGGATTGTACAACTAATTTCCGAACACATCAAGCTTTTTTGAAATAGAACAGCACGCTCTTGCCAAGGCTCAAACCGCTCTACACAAAACTATACCACCTAAAACCGATCCTGCACCTCCACCGTAAATCCAAACCTACGACTAGACCAATCTTATAATTTAAGAAGTCAAGTTTTGTTGACTTGGTGCGCAACAATGACAGCGACAAATGATTTTCTTCGTACTAATTGCCCAGAGGCAAGATGTTTAGACCATTACTACTAATCTGCCAAAATTACGAGTGGCGTACAAAACGCATCAAATTTAAGCCAATTGTTGCAGTGATAGAAAGTTAATTGAACAATAGTCACGGACTCCGGACACGACTAAATAGAATAGCGATGTATGTCTTGAAGTTAACTTGGATTCTGGATTTTGGGTGAAGGGTGAAACAAATTTCACTGCACACAATAGGTTTTTTGTACTTTTTGTACATCCTCTACTAGTAACCGCACTCCGTTGCCCTAATGCACCACCAACCTATATAGTTGATGTATGTCAAGACACTGCTTGGTTTTCTATATGCTGGCCATGCTGAACCAGCTCTTCTCTCATTGTGGATTTTATAGCGTAGGAGAGGGGCGGGTATGAGCATAATAAATTGCCTTGTAATCAATTTTGCATCTTTTGCAGGTTGGGTTATTTTTAATTAATTAAACGTACGCATGTGTTTCTTAAGTTGACAATGCTGTGTTAACATTGCTAGTTTTTTCTAGAGCGCAGAAGGTAATAGTCAAATATTTTATGATTTTGGGTATTCATTGTTTCTTTTGCCTGTCTAAAGCTTGGTGTATTGTACCACCGTACTTTCAGTGCACGTGTTTGTTTTTAGTAGAGTGGTAAGGCTTTTGAGATGTGGAGCGGTTATGGTTCAGGTCCATACAGTTAGGTGGTTGATTCCTTGCGCGTCTACCTATCAGCCTTAGTATTTGAGTGTTCTTTTACCTAGCACAACTCGATGTAATTTTTACGTGCTGTTAGAGTGAGAGCAGAGTGACACTCTAATATTAGCATTGATGTTATTTTGGGATCATTTATAGCTGGAATTGCTGCTTTGCAGTTTTGCACATTTCTGCTATTTTTTTTTTCTTATTTCCATTACTCCAGAGATAATAAAAATAAACCAGCTACCTCTGTTTAGAGAATGGTTGCATCTATATCTTGCGAGTAGATTTTTGCTATGGAGCCTCGGGATGTTTTAGAGCAATCAAAGTAGATTTGTAGGACTTTATCTTAATTTAAGTTTTGCTCTTGTCGTTCCTGGATGGGTACAGGGTTTTTGAAATATGAAATTATGCCTACGATAAATTTTGCTAAATTTGCTTTTTTAAGTTAAGTTTTAATGTGGAGAAAGGATAGCTTACATTGGTAATTAATTATTCAAATAAATTTTACAAAGCATTTTAACGTTAAAGGCCAAAAAACTGTGTTTTCTCCCATTTTCTTAAGTTCAGAGCGGTTTTTTGCTTCAGGGGTATGGTAAACTGAAACTCATAATCAATTTAGATTTTAATGTTTATGCGTATTTTGTAGGTTTTTTACGAGTATGTATTTTAGTTTTAGTGCATAACCCGGTCCCAATACACTTGCTATAATCTTGCGAATTTTGTTGCATCAGTTGTAACTACTGCAGTTGTCATTTTTTTTGTTAACTATAGTTCCCTTGTATTGAGTATGGTTTTCAAGTATGGGGAGGAGCATCGGAAACTACATTATCTCTTCTAAACTTTCTTCAGAAACGAGTTATTCGGAAAATTGCCGATTCAAAATTGACTAATAACTTAGATACTTTACAACACAGGCGTAATGTTGCAGATCTTTGCATTTTATAATGGACTTTGCATAATCGAAATACAAGACATTTTGCCACCTAAACAAATAGTTACTCGTAGTACAAGGCTTGCTAGGAATTCTAACAAATATTCACTCACAGTTCTGAGATGTAGGACCGAAACTTTTAAGAGAGATTTCTTTAATCGTACTATCGACAAATGAAATAAATGTTTAAAATTCAGTATTTCCCAAGATTTATAAGTCACAAATATTTAAAGTCAATGTTTACAGACTGCTTAAATGTAGTCTTCAATGTGATAGTTTCAGAGAGTGAAATTTAAAGGTATTTTTATGGCATATTATATAATTTTTAAAATATTACATTTTGAAATTAAAAAAATAATAACTTTGATACAGATTATGTCAGGATTGCCACTTTGGAATTTTTGTGTGATAACATAAACAAAAACTGTTACGAAATTGATGCTAAGTTATTTACAATACTATTATAGCGTATAAGTGACGGGAAGAGTATAAGTCTAAATGTCTACCTTAATAGAATATACAAATTATATATGCTTACTGGATTAGATCATTGTTAAAAAAACATAATTAAAAAAAAGCTGTTAGAAATGCCGACCGGGCTGCACTTGGTACTGTTAACCGGATGTTGTTAGTTATAAGTGATTGCGGCAACACTTCTTGCTTATATTATGGTGGAGAAAAGGATAGAAATAAAACAAACTAGTAAAATAAGGAACCAGTAAAAAGAAAACAAAGTTAAGAGTAAGAGAGAAGACTATGTAAAGATGACAGATAGAGTTGAATAGAGGAGAAAAGGGGAATGGACAAGAGAACTAATCCCGGAGATAAAAGGATGGACATAGAATAAACCCGAGACGTGCTATTATACAACACAAAAATTGAAAGAGCACGTAGCAAAGAGATCTATAACTAGAGATTCCAAGCTGCCGCTTAAACAATGTATAAGCAGCGTACACTCTTTGTATCTCCTTCTTTGTTGCATCATGACGTTTTTCTATCACCTACAACGTATAGCCGCTCGATCACTAGTTGAGAAAGGGAGAGAGCATAGTGTTGTGCGACAAGAACAGAGATTGTTCGGCAAAACGCTGGCTTGGAATCTCTAGTTATAGAACTCTTTGGCAAGCAGCCTTTGGTTTGGCTTTGCAAAAAATTAAATAAAATTAAGGAAATGAAAAGATGTTTATTTTATCAGAAAGAAACACACGATAATGCAGAACACACTCTAGTGAAATGCGAGACGTAAGAGGAAGATAGAAAAGAACTAGAAAATATACTGGAAAGCAAAGTGGAAAAAACAACAATCATCAAGAAATGCTTGAGAGATGAAAATTAATTGAGGGGGCTAAGAAACTTTGCAACAAGAGTACTAAAAAAGAAAATTGAGGAGTTTGACAATGGAAGAATATAAAAAATTAAACAATGAAAACTTACAATGGAAACAAATGAATAAAAACTATAGTAGAGAAAGAAAAAAGAGGGGAGAAGCAAAATGGAAACAAAAAACAGGAAAAAATATCAAATGGAAAGAAATAAGGAAAGACTTGTTGAGGTTGTCGGATAGCTCTATTTTTGTAGTAGTCAGAATACACCTGGCAACAAAAGGACACCAAGAAGTAATCCCAGTTGAAAATACACAGATATTACTGGAGACAAAAGTTTTAAATTTAGGGCTGTCAAAAAGAATACAACTAAATAAATTGCATAACTATTCATGAAGGAGAGGGGATACGATGAAGAAGAAGTGAACGAAGACCTAAGAAATCTAGGAACTCATCTGAGTACAAACTAAATAATTAGAATAAATAGCACACGGATTGAAGGAAGAAGAGAATGCTGAACAGAATGTCAGTGCAGATAAAAAGATTCAAAATCAAAAAAGCAAAAGAGACAGACAAATGTTATAGAGTGAGAGGGGCTGGGGACAGCGTTCGTGCCGCAGATGCTGCTTGAAAATTCGCAAGCCAATAATCATCCTACCTCGAACTACTGCCAAATCTAAACTAGTTTGACAAGGACATTATAACAATAAGATTTACGCAGAAAAAAACGGAAAGTATTGCCATGCGTACGTCATTCTTAAGAGCCAATTACTGATCAACAACAACTCACTACGTCTAACAAATTAAAAAAAAGTTTTATGGTTGGATTAGAAATAACAAATATAAATTACTATACTAATTTATTTTATTCATAATGTATCAACTATATAATATAATCAATACATACATTTATTCTGAATGGTTAGTCAATTTTGATAAACGCGTTGTGAAATTGGTTGATTGATTGGTTGAATTATGTTATTTAAGTAGTAGTAATTGTTTTATATTTTATTTATTTTTTAAAATTGCATAAATGATTACTACTCAAGTTAGTCGATTTTAATAGTTTATGACTAATTGATACAATACACGTAGCTTAATAATATAATAATGATACCTCTTAATCATGCTACCACATAAATCAGAAGATTTTCACACGCTTACATAGTGTCATCTTCAAAGAAGCAGAACAAACGGCATTAATAGACTTCTCTTATGTAATCTAATTTAATGGCAGTGATTCACCTAGCCTGGTATAGTAATTCTAAAAGACATTCTGTTTGTACAATATTGATAAATTTATTTACGTTTAATATGCATGTGGAGTTATTATTTCAAAATAAATTTCTTCATATAGTTGTGTTTAATTTTAATAACGTAAAATGTTCATTCATAATATTATCATAACACAAAAACCAACCTTTACTTTTCATTTATTATAATTTTATACATAAAGTAATGTTGAAATGCTATATTTTTATTTGTCTTTCCCAACATGAATTACATTTCAACATATTAATGCAAATTACTTTTCCTTTAATTTGCGTTACTACGGTTTTCAAGCAACTTTCTTGAAGACGATTACAATTTACAGAGAATTACATTCTAAACAACTCATGTTGTTTGTGTGAACCTTTTCACATATTAATTCATGCAAATGTGCAGATAAACTATGAACATCACATAAAAGCTACCGACTCACCATGGAAAGCCATCGAAATCATGCACTAATGATAGGAAAACAACAATTTAATTAATTATTGAATGAAAGAATGAAAATGCGTTTTGTTCTTTTGTTTGTAATAGTGATATCACAAGCACTTTCACTAAATCTGTCATAAAGGTTTTGTATTAATGCAATTGTAAATATATTTTCAATTAGTTAAGCCGATAGTTAACAATAAAAGTTCTAACAAGGGTTATAGTATAATATAGTAAGTTATATAATTATAAACATAATTAATGTATCTACAAAATATTACTTCTATTATGTTAATACGCAAAAATGCAATAAAAATATAATTTTAATTTTAATTTTAAAATAGCACAGCCTATTTGAAGACTAAAAACGAAAATATTCCCCTCATTGTCTTATGCTTAATTTTTAAGTGTATTTTGCATTACCGAAGTGACTAACGCCGCTAATATAATTTTGTAATGACTAAATTAGTTGAAAATTTGGGAAATATGTTTTTTTGGTACCTACTATTACATATTTAATTTTGAGCCAGTTTGGAGACACTTAGTTTTTCAGTTTGGTCGAAAAGTAATGGAATTACCCACTTACATAAGTTCTGTCATTTTTCACCGTCATATGCGCTGGTGAATTTAAACGTGATAATATCATAAAATTTTCTTAATTGGTACTATACTGTTGAATCTAAGTTAGACTCATAGAGGCTGAGGGTAAAATTTGCATTTGTCATATATTGACTGAAAAATTGAGGCATGAGAAAGTTATCCATTGGATCATATTGAACTAAACATATAGCGAATGAACATTTCTAAGGCCTTGCTTAGCGGTTTTAGTAAAACTTTTTACGTCAATTCTATCATCGTTGATGAAACTTGGGTTCATCATTGCACTCCTGTAACAAATGATCAGTCCAAATAGTAGATCTGCAATAAACAAAACAAAGATAGTTAGGAAATTTTGTTTATTGACTACGTTGTTGTTATTGTACTATTTTAAGGTAGCAATTGCTAAAAACTAGAATTTAGAACGGAAGAAAATGTTTTTCTATTAAGATTTGCCATAACAAAAATTTACGCTATGCAGTTTGAAATGATTGTCCTGACCCTGACCTTCAGCGACTATTTTCTGTTTCTTAAGCTTAAAACTTTGATTGGAGGACACATATTTTAGGTTCTTAATTGACGAATTGTAGCAGCAAATTTTTGTTATTTTTGAGATAATGTTCAACAATAAGAATGCAATGTTGCGTCAAATGGGGATTTATTTTTAATAATGTGCGGATTATCTATTTTCTTATTTTTTATTGATGAGTAAATGAGTAAGTTTATTTACTAATCACTATTTAAGTATTGTTTACATTTAATTATTTATTTTTTCATTTTTGTTACAGGTGAGTTTCAAAAGTCAATACATTAAATAGAAACTTCTAATGCCATCAGATTTACAAGGTAATATATAAATATAAATCTAGGAAAAAATTGCATTTGTTAGATTTTTTCTTGAGGATATAATAGTTACAATAATTTTATTGTTTTGTAAATAAATAACAAAACCAACTGTGTTAAGCTTTAACATTTTAATAATTATAAAAATTAACAATATGTTTTTTAACATTAAAACACTAATTTGTCAAGGGAGCGGTTTTTGAGTGTCATAAAACTTTTAGAACCACTTGCACAATTCAATTCTTTTTTGAAATCGGTTTTTTTGCAAAGAGTAGAGAATGAAATTTCCAATGTTCTAATTTATGAACATTCCAAATTTTTAATGATTTATATTTATTAAATTTTGAAATTAAATTGAATATATAAAAAATTTGCTAAACCAAAACAAAATTTTCGATTTTTATATATTTTATGATACAGGAAATTTTATTCTCTACACGTTGCAAAAACATTTTAGAATTAAATTACGCAAGTTTTCTGACATTGTTCCCTCAAAATCAGCTGTCCGGTTATTAGTTTTATGCATTAATTTTCCGAATACCATTGAAGCTATTGAATATTTTGATTAAAAATCTTAAACGACTTCTTATCGTCATTTAGAAGGTTTTTCAAAGGTTCTAGATTATTTTAAAAGACTATGAAAAAATTGCAAGACTTTTTTAATATTTGTAAGTTATATAGAAATATCATCCCGAGCTACAGTACATATTGTCCGTCCGGAATGCGCAACTGTAGGTTTTGTGAAATTGAGTTTTTGTCTCAATGGTCTCAACCTAAAACCTAACCTAACGTAAATGAAAACAGTTACTGCATTATGTTTATTAGAGGGTTCATTCATTATTAAGATTTCAGTTGCGATGTAATATTGACTTAAATTTTACAGAATACTTGAAAATTTATCGGAAATGAATTTTAATTAGAAAAAGCTTTGCGCATATCTCGTATTGAGTTATAATTTGTTTGGTTAGGTTAGGATTATCTTAAAATAATTAAGGCCGATTTTATTCATTAAGATCTAGTTATACAGGGCTTTATATTTTTATATGTCTGGAATTATGTAATCACTTTAAAAATGCCGCCTTTTTAAAATTTGCACCAAACTATTTACTTTGTTTTGACAGTTTATCTTCAACTGTGTTTACGTTACGCGCACCGATCTATTTTACTAGAGCGGCACAAACGTACATTAGATGGTTACATAATCCCAAACTAATGTTATAATTAATTTATTAGGAAATTAAAAAGGTTTTTTAAAGTAAAGAATTGCATAACACTATTTTGACGTAGTTTTAACTAATGCTATGTTAAATAAGAAAAAAGTAGGTTAGTACTATGATTTACGGTTTAAGTTATAAACATGAAATTCATTAAGGTGTTATTGATTTATTAATTGCAAATTGTCATTGTAGTATTAATAATGTAAATAGTATAATTAATGTCATTATAAATCATAAATTACAATTTTATATTTAAGCGGAATTCCACGTTTAATTAAAACACATTATTTATTATACTGAAGATGGTTTAACCACCAAAACCGGTCTACTTGAAATAAAGACAATTAAAGCATATAAAATTATATTTTTTTTATAAATATAATTTTTAAAACGTATAAAAAAGAATAGGTTGATACTATGATTAAATCATTGTCTGTGTCTTTTGCATCATACATATTTTAACTTCAAAATATCAAATCTGTTTCAAGTTTTAAGTTTAATAAATAATAAGTCTTACGCATATGTATACTTTTTGGATCAAGTAAATTTAATATATTACCTAATGTTTAAAGCCATTTTGTTAATTTACATATATATATAAATAATTACTGATTTTAAAAATTTACCTGAAGGAGGTTTATAAAAGACCTCCACATTCTGTGGGGAGTGTCGGATTCACCTGGCTCTTGCTAAGCACCTATCGACTAAAACTTCTTCTTTCTTTTTTGATTAGACATGACGGAACACCAAGGTATTACTTCATTATGCTATTATTGTCTATATTGCTTGTTGGACTTCTTCTAATTTTACTCTTATTCTTTCTTCTTCTACTTTGGCCTACATGACATTTTTTACTATGTTTGCTATGATGCAATATGTGGTGCGTACGTTTTTCTCCTATTTTTGTTTATGCCAAGATTTGTTTTTGACCTTAACGGGGGCAAATGAAAAATATGTTCCACATCGTCAGGGTAATTGCAGTACGCACAGGTTGGTGTTGTTTTTATTTTAAATCTGTTCCCCAAAACAACCATGTCTTGTCAGCATTTGGGTCATGAAGTAGTTTATTTTTCTATGACATTTTTGCACCTATTGCTTTATATTAGGGATAACTTTTTTTGTTTATTGGATCAGATTCTCGACTTTTTCCTATCTTTTCTGACTATCTTGTATATTCTTCTCTATTTTTGCCTGATTTCCTGCTTGGTCTTCTCTGTTTCTGTCTGCTTTTCTGCTTGTTTTTTTATACCTTTTTTTTAGTCCTCCACAAAAAGGTTTGTAGGTAGCATGTCTGCTAATACTAATATTGCGTTTGTGGGCACAATGCGGTATGCGCTAACATATTAGTGTACTTCTGAAACTTTTGTCATTTTTTCCAAATGAAGGCTGCGTACAGAATAATTGAATGTGTAACTGCTTATAACATATTTTTATGTACGTCCTTACACATTCGGCATCAGACAAACTAGCATTCTGGTTGATGTTTCTGCATTCTTACAAATATTTAAAATATGTTGCTGCATTTTTGTTCCAAAACCAAAAGTTACTCCAAGGTATTTTATATCTGGTCTTGTGATGATGTATTTTTCAAGTACTTTAGGGTTATTTCTTGGAGTATTCTTGTGTTACTCAGAAATACTGTCTCCGTTTTTTTCGCAGCAATTTTTAGTCTGTTTTTGCTTATTTATTTTGTGATTTGCCGTATGGTTATTGTAGCGGTTTCTACTAGCACATCCACAGTTTTGGCTATGACAACTACTGCTAAGTTGTCAGCATATTTTACCGTGATGACAATAGGTGGCATTTTTGACCTAATATCGCCCTTTCATACACATTTATTTAAAATGTATTGAATAAAGACTATTTATTATTATTATTATCCTTGTAGAACCCCCTTGTAATTTTTATCACTGTTTGCTCACCCACTAACAATGTTTGATCTGAAAAGTAGCTTTTTACCATTTGCAGCAAGTACGGCGATGTTTGCTTCTCTTTAAATGCTCTTACAGCACCCCTTAATGGGACAGAGTTGAATGTGTTTTTAACATAAATTGTGACCAGTACACTGAGCTTTTTATTTTGCCATGCACTTTACTCTCACTTGCCTTGTTAGCTTTACCTAATACTCTTTTTATTGCAACAAATGGTCGATCTGCCGCATAGAAAACCATATTGTGTGCTAGCTAGGCCTCCGTTTTTTATTAGTTTTTTAGGTATTTTGTGCTTTAGCATCTGTTCAAGTAGTCTAGAAGGCAGAATACCTTGTAAATACCTTTGCCTTTGCTGTGCGGCTTTTCTAGTAGTATTAGTCTTGCTACTTTTCAGATTCGTGGAAACTCCACCGTCTGTAGCAGCCGATTCATAATAGCTAGGTAGTCCTGATTTGCCATTTTGGCCACTATTTTGACAAGTTTAGGGGGTATACCATCTGACTGCTGTATTTATTTTGGCTTAATTTTATCTGCCGCTCTTATTATTGTTGTTCCTAGTTTAATGCATGCTTCCTTTATAAACTTTGAGAGTAACTGAGGTGTAGTCGGTTCTCCTCTTTTATATTATATTTGCTACTGTACTGCATGCTCATTACTGTAATCTCTAAAAGTTGTTTTCTCTTTTAATTACATTTGTAACGCCGTTTTTTTTTTTAGGTTTGCAGTTAATGTTTAGCAGGTTTTGTATTTTTATCAGATGCATCGGTAGGGTACTTGTCGATGACAATAAAGCTGTTAGCTTAATATTTTTGAACTTACTCTACATACTTAGCCAATATAGATGTAAATCGTGGATAAAGCAAACCCTTTTATAAACTACCATGATATGTAAACAAGAAATAATTTTATTGCAAAGTGAAAGCAAAGTTAGTTTAAACTAAAAGCACAGTATTTTTTTTTCAAATTTTTTTGGCTAATAATTTTTTTTGAAACAGTAGTGCTGAGTTAACTAAAATGACATCTTTTTAAATTTTAATTATGCAATTTTTGTCTTTGTGGTTTGTCTCATAATTTTTGACATTGCAAACATGACAAGCTCTTGCATTTCGGATCACGTTTGTTTGAATCTTTTATTTTTCAAGTCAAACCAAACGTTTAAATCATTAATATATAATTAATTAAATTCAAAATTGCATTTTAGATAACTTGTAAATTTAAAACCAAACTATTACATAATTAATTGTTGTTCCCGCAGTCATTACTAGGCGTTTAACGCTTATGGTTTTTTAACATCTTTTGGTGTCTCACAAAATTTATTTCTATGTTATGTATTTTCTTAATAATAAACAAAGAAATTTACAGCAAATTTATTTAATAAAGAAATTGTTAATAAAAACATTTATTTCCATTATATGCATGTTTTGGGCAAGTATTTGGCACACAATTTATGAAACCATAAGTATTATTTAATTCTAAAACATGAGTTTCGGAAACAAAAAAAAATCTGTTATAACAATCAATGAAAGAAATAGATTAAGATGAATTAAAAGTAATATAATATTCAATGCATATTTTATTTTATTGTTTACTGACTATTTATTGCAGAAATAAAGATAAACCAAGCAATTCAATTGCATTCCTTTTCCATACTATTTTAATAACGTGGACATCACCGCAGAGGAAATTCCATTGAAAGTTGGAATATTTAAAATTGTATCAGTAATATGTCTATAATAAATTTCTTTTTAAACCAATTCCGTGTATTAAATATTAATAAAATTGCCAACTTGATCAATATTTCTTATAAGTTTATTGAGGCTATCGATTAGATAAACTAATTAGTTGTAGTAAGGAATGCCATTATTATAATCACTTTACATTTTTAAAATAAACAAACAGTTCGTCATCATCATTAATTATCAATAGAATAGAATATTTATGTCCAGACTATATTTTGAAGGTGCACAGTGGAAAAGGTTTATTTTATAACCAGACGGTGTCACGACCTCGATTATAACATTTGTAAAGACAGTTTTTTCTACTGTACTCGATGGCCTATTTAATTTAAATTTTGATAAATTAATTATAAATTAATCTTAATTTAACATAAACTTAATATAAATTACAACCTATATCACTTTGCAATACTATCTATATTTGCGACGAAGTTATATATTTTTAGCGACCGTTTTCTAAAATTCCTTCAACATTCCGCTACGATTACGCAACTACATGCAGTACGAACTTGATATGCTATGGAATAGAAATCCAATGGAATCGTAAGCACCACTAATTTACTTTTAATTAATATGGGTATTAACGATCCATCGATAAAATTAGTTTTGAATTTCATATAAATTATGTGAAAATGAGGTAGTTGGAATATAAGGAAAAGACCAATTATGTTGTATTATTTTTCTGCGTGTTGAGTATAATTTGTTTATCATGGTATGAATAAATTATCTAATCCAGCCAACTATTTAAAAAACATTACTCATATTCCAATGTAAATAAATATAATAAAAATTTATTTTAATTAATTTTATAAAACCAAACGTAATTTTAATAATTAATTTTAATTCAAATTTAAACTTTATGTCATATCTTATCTTAGCTCTCTCTCATAACAACGCTGTTTTGTACCACCAATCATCTTCAAATCAAAATTATATTATAACTCAAACATATCGGTCACACATTACAACCATGTTCAATCGCGAGACATATGCAGCAGAAGAGCATACCTAAAACGCGCATGGTCTACAAAATGAATCTTTTTTTTAAATATTCTGATAACAAATAAATTAGAATTGCCACAAAAAAACAAATATAAGAAATTTAACCTATACAGGGTGTTAAGTAAACATGCGGCAAAAAATCAAGGGGTTACTTCTTGGCTTATTCTAAGAATATTTAGTCTTATGATGATTTCTGGAAAAACTTTGTTTCAAAGATACAGGATGAACAAAGTTTGCGACAACCATTTTAGATATTTGTTAAAATCATTAATGTAAATAAAAGTATGGCGTACGCCAATGAGTATATCAAGTACAAAAAATTAATGAGTTTATCAATTATAAAAAATGGTTAACGATAACTTGGAACAGCTGTTTTATCTATTAATGTACAAGTGGATTTTATTTGAATACGTCTCGTCATTGATCATCCCATGTATAGGTCGCAGTTGTTTAGATTGAGTGACGTTTGGCCTTTTGACGTGTCTTTAATAGTTTGTGAATTCCTCTACCATTAATCACTATACAAACGCCGAGATGACTGAAAAGCATTTTATGTATGGACTTGCTGATAATAATTCATTACAAGCAAGTCAATTGTACATTGAACGGTTTTCTGGCCGTGATAGTTCCGACCAAAAAATCTTCAAAAACATTTACGACGTCTTCGTGAAACAGGCACATTGAAACGAAATGAAGGGCCAGGAAGAACAATGACAGTAAGAACGGTACAATTGGAACAGAATGTGCTGGACATGATACAGGAAGATTCAAGTAGTTCTGTCTAATTGGACCAGTATTTCTACTAGGAAGACTTACCGGCAAGGTGTATTGAAACTGTTTGGAACATATGCTACCTTAGTTTCTGGATGATGTACTATTGGCAATAAGAATTGCAATGTGGTTTATGCACAATGGTGCACCATCACAATTTAGTTTAGTTGCTTTTTGTTATTTAACAGCAACATATGGAGATTGCTGGATTGGGTAAGGTACGCATGGCTTGATCCTCAGACTTAAACCCTCTAAATTATTTCTTATGGGCCGCTCTGAAATCATTAGATTACGCTACTCTAGTGGAGAATTTGGACGACTTGCGAAATTGGATAATTGATAGGTGTACCTCAATCAGAAACAACCCTGGTGAGTT
This sequence comes from Tachinus rufipes, assembly GCA_963932245.1. NCBI lineage: Eukaryota > Metazoa > Arthropoda > Insecta > Coleoptera > Staphylinidae > Tachinus > Tachinus rufipes. Next base: position 43,731,478 of record OZ010747.1, on the reverse strand, counting down.
TGAAAGAGTTTGGCACTCAATGACGAGAAGATTGAATGCTTGTATCTAAGCTGGAGGAAGTCATTTTGAACATTTATTGTAGATTCAGCAAATTTACATGTACTTTGATAATAAAATGTTATAACTGTCTCAAATTTTGTTCAGCCTGTATCTTTGATACAAAGTGGTTTTTCGAACATTATTATAGGACAAAATATTTTTAGAATAGGCCAAGGAATAACCCCTTGATTTTTTGCCGCATGTTTACTTTACACCCTGTATAATGAAGCTTGTTGATAAGATTAGGATGCCATATCTTATCATATGTTTTTGAAATTTTTAGAACTACTGCAAAATTTTCTTTATGTTTCTCTAAAGTTTCTAGACTTCTAATACTGAGTATCTGAGATGAAGTTATTATGTTCTTGACAATGTGGAAATTAATATATTTCTCAAATTTTTTTGACAGATAATTTAAAGAATCAGACTTGTCTTTCGTTTTAGGTATAGGTTGGACATTTGCAATCTTTCAATAATTTGAAAATAGAAATGACGTCAAAGTAGCTGTTTTTACTGAAATCCTAAAAATTAATAACCTGTGTAGTAAAATTAATAAACATCTTATCTAAAATTATCTTATCATGTTTTGATTTTTTTGTTGCGGTCAGTATTGACAGATAGGATGCATAAGTGGGTAATCTTTTTTTGGTTTGCTTGGATTAGACTTTACCTGATAGATTAAATAAAATAAATTTTATAAAAAAGTTGTTGGGTTAGGTAAAAAAAATAACATGGCAGTTGAAAATAAATGGTAATAATAAATGATAATCTAGTTGAGTACTTCAACACGCAATTTAAAAAACAAAGAATTTATTTGTAAACAAATTTTAAACATAGGTAATTTTAAATCCTTTATACTTGGAGCTTCTTTTGACTTGTTCGACAATTTTATGAACTTGGAGGTTTGGGGGCATTGAAGTTTCCTGATTTCAGTTTTTTTATGAAAATAACAAAGACAGACACATTTTAATGTCCTTCACTTAAATATTTGCTCTTTACAGTATAAAATTGAAGAATTTGAAATGCTTTTAAATGTAAGTGAAAATAATAATGTTTTGTGTTTTACCGAACACTTTTTAAATATTGATGAAAATGCAAATCTAAAACTTGATAATTATAACGTTGCATCAAGTTTTGCAAGAACTACGATAAAAAATGGCTTAGCAATAAAATAACTAAAATAGGTTTACAATTCACAGAACGAATCGATCTGGTTATGATGTCCGTTGAATTACATTGCGAAATAGCAGCTGATTTTATTCTTATTTACAATGTTTTAGTAATTACTATATATACGTCTCTAAATGGAAATTTTGATATCTTTATGGAAGTAATTAATAAATTTTGATTGCATTAATTTTACAAACTCAAATGTTATTTTTAACGGAGATTTTAACGAAAAATTTAATACATCTGAAGATAATACAAAAAACTTTCTAAGCTTAATGCATTCTTGCGAATTAAATCAAAAGGTTTTTGAAAATACAAGATACGAAAATTGTATTGATAATATGTTTGTAAACTTTATAAATTTTAATGTGTTTGTTTCGGATTTAATGCTATCAGACCACAATGCTATTATTTTAGAAATGTACATTTTATCATCAAAAATTAAATCAAATACAGTCATGTGCAGGCCTATAACACAAGCTGGCTTGATTTATTGATGCCATTGGCAGAAATGTTAATGAAAAAATTAATTAATAAAATTGATAAAAATTTATGAATCTTTTAAACTCGGGTGTCAGACTTGGTTTTCCTGAAATTAAAAGAATCATAAATGACAAAAATAAAATAAATCGGTTTAATAATCATCTTAAAGATATGCTTGAAAGATTAAGCTTTTTATATAATTCTTCAACACATTCTAAAACCAATTATTTAATATATAATGAATACAGATCTTTATACAGTACAGAACTAAAAAAAGTTAATTTTTTTGCAAATGCAGATTACATATTAAACTCTATTAATTTTGTCAAAGCTATGCGGGCTGTAATAAATAACAACGAAAATATAAAAACAACAAATAGTGTTAAAAGTAATTTGACGGCAGAAAGCTTAATTAATCATTTTACTACTACTATAGCTGATGACATACTAAATAATCTTTCTGACCTGACCTGACCTGACAAGCTAGCTTCTGAATATATGACTTCCAGAAGTATTACTCATTTTAGTTTTAGAAATGTAAGTTAGTGAAGTCCATAATGCAATAGTTTCACTAAAAAACAAATGTAGTAGTGATATATGTAATATGAACACAAACATGTTAGGATTTATGATTTATTCTACTAACTAAAGTAATAAATTACTCTATACCATCTAGTCAATTTTCAGATTTAATTAAGTACACTAAGGTAGTACTTATATTTAAAAAAGGCTCCGCAGATGACTGTAATAATTACAGACCAATAAGTTTGATTCTAATTATTTCTAAAGTTTATTTTTATTGCATAATCAGTTAAGCACATATCTAGAAAGCAAGAATTTAATGATTAAAAATCAGTTTGGGTTTAGAAAAAATAAATCTACCGTTATGGCTGTAAATTGCTTTGTGGATCACATAGTTGAAGATCTGGATAATAAAAATCATGTAGGATCAATTTTTTGTGTTCTTTCTAAGGTCTTCGACTGCGTATCGTACGATATACTACTTCAAAAACTAAAGTTTATTAGCTTTTGCAAAAAATTTGTTAAAATCCCATCTAAAAGGAAGAATTTATACAACAATATTATATGGGTAATTGTTGCTGACTTCACAGTTGTGTAAGTCCGTTTAATAAAATTCACAAATGTTTCAAACTGATTTATTAATAAAACATACAAAGTACAAACTAAATATCAATTAATTTGATATATAAAAGATGTAGGGTGTATCGAGAGCATAGACTCTTTATCGATCGTGTTTATAACTACTTGTTATTAAAATAATTAAATAAATATATATATATATATATATATATATATATATATATATATATATGTTTTGAGAAATCCCTTCCATTTCTTAGAGGGGTGATTGCTAGATGATCCCAGGTGTGCCACAATACTTCTTAGTAATGTGTTTATGATGTAATCCGGTCATTCAGGAGGGTATAGGGGATATAAATAATTTATTAGTTTTAATCTGGTCGTAATATTATTCGTTGATCCAGGGTACTTCCTTTAGGGATTATTCTAGACACTAATGAGCTATTTTTCATTTGCCCTTAACACCGCGGGAGAGTGGTTGTTGTTGAGACATCAACATTCCGGCGGCCTTGAAAGATTCTCTTTTAATAAATAGGAAGCTTCTGTGCATATGGTACTGAGGAGTTACGTAAACGTCCGCCTACTCGAATAATGCCGTCTTTGTCTAAGAAAGGATCTAAAGAATTCAGTTTGCTGTGTTTCTTAACTGAATCAAGTAGGGTCGCGAGTTCTTTTTGAAATGCCGCCTTTTGAACCAATTTAACAAGTGAAGTTGTTGCTTTATTCAATTCCTTTGTTGTTAGAACACCACTTGTTTGATCTGATGCTTGGCAGTTTTCTTTAAACCTGTGCAGGTATGCTACAACGTTGGTTAGTTTTTTTAATTTGGAATATTTTTCAAATAAGCTTTGATCGGTCGTATTTGTAATTGTGGCTAACATTGTAGTTGTTTTTTCTTCTGGAAGATTGTCATTTAGCAATGGTGGTTGACTTGACCAGTGTGATGAGGATTTTGATAACCATGAGGGTCCATTCCACCATAGTGTTGTCTGCATGAATTCTTTGCATGACTTGCCTTGTGAAACAATGTCAGCTGGATTGTCTTCAGATACTACATGAAACCATTGATTCGGCTCACTGCATTTGATTACTAACAAATGGTTTTAATTGTTTGTAGGTTGCTTTAATCCAAGACAGCACAATAGTGGAATCGCTCCAATAATATATGTGAGTTGGTTTGATGGTGTAAGGCTGGAAGTACAGATGCTACCAGTCTTGCTAATAGTAAAGCTCCACAAAGCTCTAGTCGTGGTATTGTAGACGATTTTAGAGGTGCCACTCTAGATTTTGAGCATAACAAGTGTGATGAATATTGACTGCTGTTCCAAGATTGTAAATACAGACATGCGCCGTAAGTTTCTTCGCTGGCATTGCAGAAACCGTGCAATTGATAGCAGGGTGCTTCCGGAACTCTTCGGGGTATTGTTAAATTCTGTAACTCTTTGAGATCTGTCAAATATTGGGCCCAGGAGGTATAAATGCTGATTGGTATAGGTTCATATCAACCGATCCCCAGTTTCCAATGTTTGTAGAATGATTTTAGCTCGTACAACAAGGGGGCTTATAAGCCCGAGCGGATCAAAGATTTGGGCTGTATATGATAATATATTTCGTTTGGTTATAGAACTTAGTTTATCTATGGTTGGCAAAGCATATAGGAAGGTATCGTTTGTAGTATTCCATTGTATTCCTAATGTTTTTGTTGTTGAATTCTTGTCAAGCAGTAGATTTGTTATTGTTTCTGATGTGATGTCATCTAGTAACTCAGTGCTATTGCTTGCCCATTTGTGTAAGTCAAATCCTGCAAAAGCACATAATTTTGTCACTTCATCTCTAATGGTAATAGCTTCAGCGATTGAATCTGCTCCTGCTAATAGATCATCCACATAAAAGTCTCTGGCTGTAATGTGAGCTCCTGTAGGATATATGTTGCATCCATTTTTAGACAGTTGTTGTAAACATTTAGTGGCTAAGTATGGAGCTGATGTTGTTCCATATGTCACGGTCTGAAGTTCATATGTTGTGATAGGCTCTGTGATTTCATTTCGCCATAATATGCGTTGATATTTATTATGATCCTTTGATACAAGGATCTGTCGATACATTTGTTTGATATCTGCTGAAATTACTATGCGGTGTAGCCTAAATCTTACGACAATGGCCACCAAGTTGTCTTGTATTGTAGGGCCTACCATTAGACATTGATTTAGCGATGTACCTGTTGAGGTTTTTGCCGATCCATCAAAAACTACTCGAAGTTTTGTAGTGATACTATCTTCCTTTATAACAGCATGATGAAGAAAGTAGTAATTGTCTATATCATCTGTTGTTGGGATTGGTTTCATATGACTCTGTTTGATGTATTCATTCATAAATGCTTTGTATTTGTCATTTAATGAAGTATCTTTATTTAGCCGTCGTTCGACTGAGCAGAGGCGTTTGGTAGCCATTGCTTTTGAATTGACTAGAGATGCCGTAGTTTGTTGAAATGGTAGTTCTACAACATAGCGACCTTCTAATGTGCGTTGATGTGTACGTTGAAAATGTTCTTAACACTTTTTCTTGTCAGGTGTAAAGTATGTCTTATTTGAATCGTCTTCTAACTTCCAAAGATTTCCTAATGACTCATGAAGTAATTTGTCTGTTGCACGACGTAGTTTTAAAATTTGTCTGTAGATTTAAACGTTTCCGGATAGTATCCAGCCAAAATGAGTTTTCTGCAACTGCGGATGGGTTGTAGGATTGATTTGACCTATGCACATCAGTGAATAAAAGAGTTGTGCGCCAATTAATAGATCAATTGATGATGGTATGTAGAACTATGGGTCAGCCAGATGAATGTTATTTGGAATTTTGTATGCCTTCTTGTTTAATGGATCATTTGGAAGTTTTGTTATTTGCTTCAGTATCAGACAGTTCATATCAGTTTTATAAGCGTTGATTCTTGATTGAATGCTTACGTTTGCTTTATACAATGCCGGCGTACCTTCAGTGGTAGAATTGATTCCAATGACTTGGATACGAGTAGCTTTTTTTGGTAAGTTTAGACGATTTACTAATTCTTCACTTATGCTTTGTGAACCAGAGTCTAGTAAAGCTCGACATAGATGTAATCTTCCTTGTGAATCACTGATCTTTACTAAAGCTGTTGACAGAAAGGTATAGCTGAGTTCTTTGTTTGATTGTGTTGAGTGATGCGACTACGTTTGACTGGATGAAGGCACAGTATCAATGTCACAAAGGTTAGGTTGTGCATAATCGATGTGTAACAACGTATGGTGACGGCGGTTGCACGTTTTGCATGTAAAAGCCGATTTGCATTGACTGGCGTTATGGTTTGCACGCAAACAGTTATTGCATAATTTTAGCCTTTTTGCTTCACTATTTCTCTCGGTTGTTGATAGTTTGGTAAACTATTTGCATTGATTGATGTATGATTGCACTTGCAAAAGACACATGTAGCTTGTTGAGTAGATATGTGCAACTTTGTTTCTGGTCTAGGTGGTCTACTTGATGATGATGCGTACGACGTAGCTTTTGATAAAGACATTGCTTCCAGTGTGTTGCACTTACGAGTTAGAAATTCAATCAATTGTTGGAATGATGGCAATGAGTTTTGCGTGTGATGTTCTCATTCCTTTTTAGTTGCAAAATTTAGTTTTGTTGTTAACAGGTAGTTAAGAAGTCGATCCCAATGGTCTCCCATTGATTTTAATGCACGTAGATGCTTTGTTGTGTTGTCAATGAGCAGTCGTAACGAAAGTTGCGTTTCTTTATGCATTGTCGATTGTTCAAAGATTGCTCGTATATGATTAGTAACTAACAATCTTTTATTTTCGAACCTGGAGCGCAGAAGATCTCATGCATTGGTGTAATTTGCGGCTGACGTTTCCAATGAATTCAACACGTGTATGGCATCACCCGTCAGACTAGTGCGGAGATAGTGAAACCTCTGAATGTCTGACAAAGATTCATTATTGTTGATTAGAGAATTGAACGTGTCTTAAAAATGCAGCTATTTTTCATAGTTTCTAGAAAACTTTGGAATATTTATCGGAGGTAAGCGAATTTTTGCTTCTGTTGTGGATACGTTAGTAGGTGTTTCGTTCATTTGCATAGATTGTGTCTTCTTAATCATAGAGTGTGCTTTTGCTATAATAGAGTAGTAGCTTTCTTCAAAATCTTCGCTTTGTTTCTCATCAATTGATTTGTTGAGAACAATTATTTTCGTTGAATTCACTCAATATGGACTCAGCTTTTTTCAATCTTACAATCTGCTCTTCCTTGTTGCATTCAGGGTTGTTTAAAAACGTTTGAAATCGCGTTAACATTGCTTTAACATTAGCGCGACGCGTTCGTAGTTCATCTGGGGTAGGAGTCATGTTTCAGACTGTTTTCGCACTGATGATGATTGGATTAATGTTCGTAATCCGGCTCGAAGGACCAATTTATATGTTGCTGACTTCACAGTTGTGTAAGTCCGTTTAATAAAATTCACAAATGTTTCAAACTGATTTATTATTAAAACATAAAAACTAAATAACAATTAATTTGATATATAAAAGATGTTGGGTGTATCGAGAGCATAGACTCTTTATCGATCGTGTTTATAACTACTTCTTAAAACAAAATAATTAAATATATATATATATATATATATATATATATATATATATATATATATATATATGTTTTGAGAAATCCCTTCCATTTCTTAGTGGGGTGATTGTTAGATGATCCCAGGTGTGCCACAATAGCTATTTTTCAATTGCCCTTAACACCGCGGGAGAGTGGTTGTTGTTGAGACATCGACAGTAATTAATCAACAGAAGGCAGTATTACAAGGTTCTGTTCTGGGACCAGCATTGTGTTTGTTATATATAAGCAATCTTAATAATGCAGCCTCAAATTTTATCTTATACGCGCATGATATTACGGTATATTAACTATAACAAGAATGAATTTGAGTTGATTGTTGACATGGATTCTGCTATATTATGGTTCTAAGCAAATTGTCTCTCTTTCTTAATAAAGCAAAACATTAAAAAAAAAATAATTTTCTTGCTTAGGGCACATGAGTTGCATGGCAGTCACAAAGAGGTGACGTTTTCGGGATTTTTTACATCTTACTCTTAGATGGGATTGTCAAGTAAATCATGTATCTAGCAAACTTTCAAAAAACATTTTAATTTTAAAAAATCTTAAATAAACGATTCCACATTTTGCTCTTTTGACCGCATATTTTGCGCTATTTAAAACAATTTTTTTTCTTATGTGCTTACTGGCTTGGGGACATGGTTCTGTTTATATTTGTAGTTTTTTGTGAAAAACATTAATAAATTCTATCTATCTATCTATCTGTGTTGACATAGTTTCTCTTGGCAGGTTTGTTTTTAATGTGGACTAACCTGGGTAAGTGTTTTTGTTTAGCTTTAGTAACTAACTCTCTCTATTTAATGTTGGAAGATGGGCGAGTATGTTTGGTTTAATAACCGTTTTTAAGCTTTAGGTTTAAAATGTCTTTACGCAGAGGTTTTACGTATACGTAACTAAACTATATGATCTGACTATGAGGTTAAAAAAGTTTCTTTTATGTTAGTTGGAAGCTGTGGTAATTAAATATAAATATGGACTTGTGAGTTTCTATACGTGTTTTATACTAGAGTGCGGTTCACGTCAATTACTTTTTTTAATTATATTTTCAGCAATTTTGTTTAAAGTACAGTATAAGAAGTCTCTACAACATAATTTTTTTTGTGTTTATTGTTCTATGTGCTATCGACATTAACAATCATGTCAGTAAGCCTTGTTTATTTTGAACTTAAACAGGTTTCTTTTTCTTACATTTAATTCTTTTTGATTTATATACTAGTTTCTTAACTAAAGATTTGAACGGTAAACGTGTAGCATCTATTGCTACAGCCCAATCAGCTGTACGAAGTACTGATCAACTAGCCGCACAACTACTGAAATGGTGTTCTTCAACCCCAATATTTGTTTTTGCCGTATAGATTGTGAAAACTTTGTCAGATTTAACTTGCAACATGAATTTAGAGCATGATTGACTGTTTGATATCATAAAGGGAATACATTTTGAATAAACAAATGCTCTAGTGTGTGGAGATGATAAGAAACAAGGGTAGTTACCTGGAAATGGCGTCGGGTACAATTGGTTTTGTTTCTGCTGATGAACCCAGCCGACATGGGTTGCAGGAGTTAAATTTTTCTCCGTTATAGATTGAGCATAAGGCACTTAGGTCTCTCACCTCGGTAAAGTTGTACCCAGCAATAGAAATTTGTTTGAAGTGCAGCGATTTTTATAAATTAAAAAGCATTGCTTTTTGTGGACAATGTAGTTGTTTTTGAAAAGAATTTTGGCGATTAAGATTCTGCTTTATTTGTTGTATGGTCGTATTTCTAGATTTATACAACTAATGTTATAATTTTGATAGAGACCTTCTTCTTTTTGCGGGTTACTATAGTTGTGTAAAGTGATTTTGTATTTTGAGCTTTAGCTATGGTTTGCATTCGGTCCGTTGTAATTTAAGAACGTAAGTGGTTAGATCTGCTATGCTACCGTGGGTTTGTTAACTAAGTGAGCAAGTTTACAGCTTTAATATTATTTTAGTAATAAAACAAGTGCAATTGTTACGAACAAGAATTAGACATGAATGATTCATCCATACAATAGCTTAAAGTTGCTTTCCTAAAGCTTATTTTTGAGCCAACTTTTTCTTTTTAAATAAATAAATTTATTCAGAATCGTAAATTTTTTTGATGTCTGACGAATTTGAAATTACATATTTATTTTCCAAATTACTTTAATTAAATATCAACTTGAATCTTGAGTTTTATTTGTCAAAACAACAATTTTGTAATATGAGATCATTATTATTATAAAATTAAAAAATAAATTGCTATATTGATTTACTTGAGATTAATTATTTTAATTGGTATTTTTATTGAAATTTATTTTTAATATTAAAAAAAACGGTATTTTATCAATATAGCCAATACACCATATTCCGTTTTTTCCTCTCACATATATGACGAGATAATTATTATTATAGGTTTCATTAATATTTTGTTGGTGCACATTAAAATAATTATAGATTATTATATCTCAAATCTAATCCACACGATGGTATTGTATTTATGTATAGAAAATTCCAGTACCATATTTACTGAATATTTCAATTCCCAATGTGGAATTTGGTGTCTCTTGCCTAGCAGCACCTCACCTACAAACCTGCAAACGTGTAATTTCGAAGAACGCTGTAAGCATTAACAAATATATTGTTAACTTCATAAACCTACTACCGCACTATTTAGTTCATGGCATTTCTTTTTAAAGTATATATAGGTGTGCCTCAATATATGACACACTTATTCTAAAAATACATATATTGTTTATGTCTGCACATAATTTCTTATTAAGAATACTATATTATTTATTACAAATTTACAATGCAATACGAATATATATTATTATTATTTATAATATGTATTATATTTTATTGCAGTACCTTTAGGTTATTGTCTAAATTAATTAATATTAATATATTGTACATAAGGAGGTAATTGAGCACACATACATATCTGGGTTTGGAGTTAGTTGACAATATTACAGTTAATAAATCCAAAGAATGATTTTATAGTACAAAACTTTGTTCGCAAAGTGTGACTGACATGACAAAAATAATGTAAACTTTAATATTAATAGATTGTTATTCTCAACAATGAAACTGTAATATTATTATTGCTACATACAAATATTACAAGTAACGTTAAAATTAGATCTTTAATCATATTTTCTGTGAATTTGGTAGTAGATGAATAATTATTAATCATTCAGCTATGTAAGGTATGCGAATCATTATAAATACCATTCATATATATTTTTTATTTAATTAATTAATTACTAAAATGTTGCTAGTAATATTTAACTGCTTTAATTATTAATTAGAATTCTAATAAAAGTTAATATATTGTGAGAAACTAAGTAAAATAAATATATGCGTTTGGCCTTCCTTTTTAATTGTTATTATTGTTTTAAAAGGTAAATAAATATGACTTGATAGCACATTTGTCAATAATGTTGCATTAGTAATAGAAAAGGTTTAGTTTTAGAAGTCAAGGTTTTATATAATAATTAATGTTTGTTATTATTGCAGAATAATTTAAAAAAAATATGTTTTTTTTTATTTGATTTCTATGATTTAATAGTATTTAAAATCAAGTTTATTAAATGCTAAATTAAGGTTATCAAACCTACGATCATATTTTATTATAGTTTTATTGGCAGCCTTTCTCAAATCAAGGCCTCAACATATTTTTGATTTAGTTTTAAATTAAATTTAATATATATTTTAGCAAATATACAATTTATTGATAAAAATACAAAGTTTTTGGTTATCAGTTCTAATCAATTTTAAGACTGATAGTTTAATTGCACTATTCTGTCTGTATAACTATATTATTAGTTTTGTTACTTATTTGCTCATATTAAAATATAAGTGAATGTAAAATGTTGACATTGTAGATTGTATGTATTACAGAACTTGAATTATTCTATGTTAGTTACGGCGCTAGGTTAGCTCTGATTTCACTATGTCTGAGTTCAATGATTTTATTGTCGCCGTGTGTATAACAACCTTATTGTATGTTACCATTTCTCCGGGTCATGTTTTCGCACTTTTCTTTTGCATATAACTCGCTTTGAATTGAAACATTTGAATAATTATTAACGAAACATTAAATTTATACAATTTCTAAAGCTAATTATAGAAATTCCCAAATTTCTTTGATATAAATATCGATTGTATGGACAAATTAGAATACAAAACCATGTAAATAAATAAGAACACATTTTCAAGTTGTAAATAAAATATGAATGAAAGTAGCAAGACAAATACGAAGCTGATCGAAATTATATATAATTTAAGAAGAATAAATAAGTTCTAAATATTTATATAAATTAAATGATAATTAAATTAAAAAGTGAAATAAAATAAGTAGGGGATGATAGAGACGTTATACTATGAATTAAATCTATTGAAAAACTGTTTAATATAAATATCTTATAGTATTAACCATTTCAATAGATTATAGTTACTAATTAAGTTTAATTGAAATTTTGAAATCTACAAACTGCTTTAAGACGTTGTATTTTGTTACAAATAACCAAAGCTGGAAAATGATATAGTCTATTGTTAAGGAACACGTAAGAAATTTACTGAATCTACCAATTTAGAAAAGTGAAAAGCCGTCTAGCCTACGAAACCTACTAGATATTGTAGTTATAAATCTGGCGTCATTAACTAATTTAAACCGACCTACGGACAATTGGGACCATTATTGATAAATTTACTTTTTATCTTTAAAATGATTAGTAATCTGCTACATGCAACAATTTGCCAACTTTTAAACAGTTACAGAGTTTTTGTCAGCCAAATGGAAACAATCTGAAACCATTATTAGTTCTTTGTCTAAAATAAACAGAAAGCACCACTAAGAACTCTTGCAGTGTTACAAAAGGATTGAATAACAAAAAAGGTTTTATTTGCGATTAAAATTACATGTTTTTTAAATGCCTTATGAGGTTCTCAGTTAGTGACTACTTGCAAATCAATAAGCTGTTGTGATTGCAACAAGAGTCAGCATTCATTTTTGTATGAAACATATACGGCAATTAAAGGTATGGCTTCTCTAAATACTTCTACAAACAACTACGAAGTAGCTTTAGTTAACTCAACATGCAATCTAGGAGTCATACTTTTAACGACATGTGTTGTTGTCGTCTTAGACGATAATTGAAAAATTACTATTTAAGATCTTTGTTTGATTCCGGTTCTCAAGCAAATTTTTTATCACCAAATCCACGTTTACGTCAACAGTTTGTAAGCACACTCAACACTATTGTTAGTGGAGGGAGTCACAACAACATTAAAGAAAGTGATACCCATCAAGATATTTCTGGAAAATTGCTTTTGAGCAAAATTTACGTGAATTTATTGGACATTTTGAAAACTTACTGGCTACATAAGTTTTTGCTTCTAATACAAAATACTTGTTTGGGTGGTATGATTGCTGGAAAATGCAAGGAATTTGTGGTCACTTCTTAGAAGCTTTGCAGAAATTTTGAAGGTTAAAAAATTTAATTTATGGAACGCAATAGAGTCTATGATAGGGACTTGCTAGCCTGACATGGTCACCAAGAAAACTTATCTAAGCGATATCCTAGCATACATCAACTATATAGGTTGGCCATTTGTTAGGACGTTAGAGTAAGGTTTACCGCTGGAGGAGGCACAAAGGGTCTAATAAGGCCTAAGTTTAGTGAACATTGTTTTACCTTTTCACTCAAATTCAGAATCTAAAAGATGTTATTATTTAAACTTAAGTAAAGTTTTACATTAAGCTTTGATAACTAAGTCGCATTCTATTGCAAACATTAGGGTGGGGCCGATTGAGTAAGTCCAAACGGTGCCGCGACCACGAAAACTACCATTCAAGAAGTAAAATTGGTTCAGGCGACTAAAGATCTTCTTAAATAAGCTTTTTTTCTATACGATGTAGTTTTTTTACTAGATTTTATGTTTTTAAATTTATGTCACCAACTGGAAAGTTGCACACTGCAGAGAAAAAAAATCAAATTTTTGTACAAAATGTGCAACAAAAAATTCTTTATTTTTTAGATTATTTGATTAAATCTTTTTTCTGTGCATTGTATAACTTATTAATTAATGACAATTGATTTGGAAACATAAAATTTATATTTATTGTAGAAAACAATATTGTATAACAAAAAAAAATTATTTCAATTTCAGTTTTGATTTTGAGTTTTTTTACTTCTTTTTTGGTAGATTTGCGCTTGCGGTAAATTTAACAAAGTAATCTTCTTATCTTACAAAAATTTGACAAAATAAAAGTCCTACCCTAGCAAACTTATATCTAGTTTTTTTTTTTTTTAATTTAGTTTATTTGTATCCAATACACATTTACATTATTTTTAGTAGTTACAATGGGTTTCTAGTATTATATCATTACTTTTATACTTTACTCTACTGCCGACTAGAGAAGTTTGGCTGATTTTTTTTATCACTGTGATCTGATATGATTAATGTGACTATCCAGAAAGATAATGCAATCTTATACTGCACACTTTCTTAAACAAAACAAAATTAATCGTTTGCCTTTGCCATTAAGATTAGCCGATTTGAACTGTATAGAATATGTCTGGGATATGATGGACATAATATTGCTTTGTTTATCACATCTAAGCTATGTCATCAGCTTTAGATAGTCTTGGACGAGCTGTTTCAAAAAGCATGAATGTATAAGAGTTATGTAAACTCATATTTAGTTTTTTTCTTAGTAAATATTATTATTTAAATTTTCAAATTCTAGATTATAGCAAGATTTACCTATTAGAATTGGTTTAGTTTGACTTTTAAAAACTGACAATTTTTTTTTATTGTTTTTAGTAACATACTAAAATAATAAATACCAACGTATCTAGGACATTTTTATAATTAAAATATGTAATTAAATATAATTTACACTTAATCATTTGTCTTATAACTGTGCATATTGCTATTTTCATTTCTATTTTATTTTTAATACAAATGTAATAGAAACAAATTATACAAATAAAATATTTTATGCAATCAGCACTCGACTAGTATGTACGTTTTGCAACATTTTATTTACAGTAGTTTGTTGGTGTGTATGGTTTGAATGTTTTGCAAACAGATTGGAACAGATCTAATAGTCCAGGAGTTAGTGAATTTGGTGGGTACTTATTTTACTAGTCGGCAAACAGAGATAGAAAGGTCTAGTTAGTAATTTTGAGGAACTAATTGTAGGAAGGGTTCCGATGGGTTCCGATGGGTTGAGTCAGAATATCAAGGAAACTACAAATTCGTTCCGTTCTACTTTTTTTTTACATTAGTGAAAATGGTTAAAATAAGAAAATTTGTATTGAAATTAAAGTATGTCTAGGGAGTGAAAATTACAAAAATATTTAAAATATAATTTAGTTATAATACGATAACATCAAAGTCTTACTAGACTTGTCACGCTCAATTTGACGATTATTGGCGTTGTAGCTTTTTTTATAGTTTAGAGCGTTAAAAAAGCAAGTGCATACTGTATACAGTACAGAATTGTGTTTTATTAGCTGGTAAAAAATTGATTGACGTTCTTTATGATATCTAAATTGAAAAAAAATTACTAAATCAAACAGATTTTTACTATTCTGCTTTTTTGACATCTTTCGTGTCTTTCATCATTATTGTTGTGGTTGTTATGATTATTTACCTGCACACACGCAAAGATAAACAATTAGAAGGTGCAAAATAAATTATTTAAATTTTAATATAAAGGAATATTTACATTCTTCATCTGGTTGAATGACAACATTATTGACAAACGTAGGCAGCTGATCTCTTTTAAACTAATAGAAGCTATCTTATTCCAGCTATTATCAATAGGTATTAAAATCGTTTAATATTTCTTTAAATGTTTGAGATATACGAAGTTCTTAAAAGCTGTTGGCACAGTTCAAATTTGCAAAGTAGAAGGTGTTTAGTTTGAAGAAGATATTTGTATTACTGTAGTACTACTGCGTATATTTTTGTGAACATGGCAATTCTTGCCTCATTAACATAAGTGATGTTCTTTATGCTATGCCAAAATGAAAAATACTTAGTCTTGCTCGAACTTTTGTGAAGGCAACATCTAATTTATCTTGACTCTCAACAAAGTGCTTTGCTGCAGGCTGTACCAGCTACCCTTCAGCACCCGTGTAACGTTCACTATTTTTATAGTTAATTAAGTTAATAATTATAACAAAATTGGCAACGACGAAGATGATGATCCCGACAAACACCATAACATACTTCAGCTTGGTGGGTTTATACAGTCTATCTCCGAAGTCGTATCCTTGTTAGCTCAGACCACCACAAAAACTATGGCGGAACTAAAATGAATTCGAACTGAATTTGCAGATATTATTTTTCGGCAATCAATGCTGGAAATGTCCATTCCCGGCAACCAGGAACAAAAACAAACCCGACTCAATTCAATTTAACAATTATTTCTATTACTGGCTAAGCAATCGGCGACACCTACTCAACTCTCCGTCAATCTGATTCCGGGTTTTTCCAGCACAATTACCAAATACATCAAAACAACTAACAAACCCGATGAATTTATGTCTTTATCCTCAATTCTGAACCAACTGCAATTATGACCGATAAAACCAGACTGCCACCACCAATAGTCTATGGAGACAAGGTGACCTACATTTAATTAATGAAACAGTTTGAACTTATAAAAATTAAAGTACTCCAAGCTACTAATGTCGAGGACGAATCATTAACTACCTGGAACAAACCAAAAGCCACCACTATTTGTTTAAGCTTAAAGAAGAGCAGACATTAAAAATTCTATTCTGCCATATACCGCAAGACATATCCGAAGCAGAAAACAAGGCCGAATACGAGGTTATTAATTTTGAAATATTATTAGCTAAAAGGATGGGTATATCCAGCTCCTTCTCTGATGTATCTAATTCCCCGTGCGACCAAAGCAAGGAAATATTTAAACTTACCTGTTTTTTTAGCCTAGTAATTAACGTTGAGGCTAAAAGAAAATCAAACATTATTTCACAATATTACTGATGTCAGCGATACGTCATCTGGAAGTTTTTTTTATACCGATGCAAAAAATGCGCAAGCTAATTTTTGGGGATGCTCCGAACACATCAAGCTCTTGCAAACCGTTCAATACAAAACTATATTTTTAAAGACAGATCATACTCCTCCCCAGTTAATCATAATCCGCAATTAGAACAAACTTACAGTTTTTCTTATTCCAGATTACAAAACACCACAAATCGTTCCTCACTACGAAATTAAATATTTGATGACCTAGCTTGCAACATCTTGGGGCAGGATGTCAACTAGATAGACTATAACTACTTATATGTCATACCTATAATTATTAATAACTTTGACAAGTTTATGAAGTACAAAAACACATAAAATCTCCAAACCAAATTCAAACCGATAGAACGTTAGTTGACCACAAATTTCGAACTTTACGTACTTTCAAATATAGAAGGGCGCCATGCTATGCATGAGACAAATACACTCGTTAATGGTGTTCATTACTTGTTCAAAATTATTGTGTTAGATTTGTAAGATATATATATATATATATATATATATATATATATATATATAAATGTTTGCTTTTACGTCGATAATTTGGAGCATCTTATTAAATCAATCTTACATGCATGATATATAATCGTTGTAACAGCTTCTTTATGTGTTGCCAGTAAAAATTTTGGAAACTGATTGTACCACCTTGCTATTGTCTACTTCATACTTGTAGTACATGTTGTAACTAAGATAAACAGTTTTTAAAGCAATAACAGGTGCCATCACATCATTTGACTAAAACTTGATTTAAAAGTCACTGCTTTGAATTTTGCATTCTTTAATTGTTATGAAAAATTGAATGGTCGAACTTGCTCAGGTCTTAAAAGATGTTCATACTTTTTGATGGAAGAGGTGCAGGGTATTTTTTACAATATTTCTAAATGAAAAAGGTACTTCTTTTATAAGGTGTAGAGAAAAAGTTGTGAATAATAACAACATCTGTTTGTTCTGGTTTGTCAATTTTGATTTCTTGCTTTAAGCATTTAAGAAGAACCGATTGGTTTCTTTTACAAATACATTTCAGCATAATGTTAGAGCAACAGGAAAGAGCAGGAAAGAGCAACAGTTAAAAGATTAGTAAGCATGGACTTTTGTTTTTTTGTAGGAGGATCCAAGTGCTGCACCTAGATTTTATCCTCTAATACAATTCTATAGAAAAAGGTTTTATTAAAAAAAAGCAATCTAATTCTTTTCAATTATGACGTCTACACAATTTTTGTTTGGGACTTAAGAGCATACCGACCGCTACCTTGGTTTATAGTATTTTAACAAAAACGGCAACTTCCCCTTCATCGCTGCTTCTACAAATAATTTGATAATCGATTTATTTTTTTACTAGTACATTTAGAAAGAATTAAACTATGATATCTTCCAAGCATATTCTATCAGAATTTACTGTCAATTGTTTATGTTTGATATATGAGAGTAATAATGAGTTAAGATTAGCACTTTTATTTTGAACAGCCCGCCATCCGCCCGTTTCTTGTTATCAAGGCATTGTATATTACTTGCACCTTCTCCAGTCGAATTGCTGTAGTTAAACAAATAAAAAGTTTTAAGTTAGGTTAGGTTAGGTTAGGTTAGTTGGTGTTAACATAAGAACGTAATGTTACGCATTGACCTTAATGCTATAGTGTGTTGCTACTGGTAGATGTCCTTACTATATGGTTTTTAAGGAAATGGGATATTGGGTGATGCAGGTGGTTCTTTTTGGGCATTTCTATCGAGAAGTCTGTTGGCAGCGGTTTCCGTTTAACAGATACAAAGGGCATTAGTTGTTAAGCAGTAAGCAGCCCTTGGAGATGTTTGATGGTGGCGGGGCTGTTTGGAAAGTAGGTTTTCTGTTACAATTTTTTTTGAACTACGATAAAATCTCAAACTTTTTCTGCACGGTTTTGTTGGTTTTGTGATTGCAGATAAAAATACTTTCCTTTTTTTATGGGCTAGTGAAAAATCTCTTTACTTTTACAAAGCTGCTTTTACGCATGCTACCGCAAGGTAGTGTAGTGGTTAACGTACTCGACTGCTACACTAGGGGTCTCGAGTTTGAGTACTCTCTCTGGAGGGTCAGTTTTTCTGGTTAAGAAAAAAAATGTGTTGTGATGAGTACGCCTCCTTTCGAATAAAAAGAAAAACTTTGGTAGGTACAGTGTACTGCCATGATGTTACATGCACTTTAAAGAACCTAATAATTTATGTTGGATTAGCACTGCCAGCAGAAATAGTCCAAAGGTAAATAAATGAATTAACCTAACATTCACGCATGCTGCTAACATAGAATGTTCTTCAATTTTTAAGAAGACTCATTAGTCTTTTGTTAATTGTCAAATCTACTTGCAGTTATTTTAGAAATTGGTAATTTTGTAAATAAGAATTCGATTTATTCCAAAATTATTCTTAGAATTGCCAGTAATTTAATTACTTTATTTACATTAAAATTTTGAATTGTGGTAATTAATTAAAAAATTAAATTTTTATTGCTGATTTATTTTTTGTTTGATTTGATTCAGAATGTTCAAATTTTATTTTATTTTATTGATGTTCACTTAAATGTTTTTTTTGATCTTTTAAAACTCAACAAAATTGAGAAGTATTTCTATCTGTCAGTGATAGTTAAAAACAACAAATTAACAACAAGTTAAAGTTTAACTGTTACTGAATAAGCCATTTAAAGAATTGGCGTGGATATTTGAATAATAACTATAAATAAACAAGAGAATATTGAAATAACTTTAATGAGCTGTTCTTTTATTTTATCACTATAAGTTTATGTAATACTCATTTTATATCTTATGCATACATTATACATAATTATCACTGTTATAAGTTATAAATTATTAACATATGTATTTATGATGTATGTTGAAAACACTGTAATCTATTGATTATAGTAGATATTAAAAGGTTAATGTGCGTATATTAAATTCTTGTCTAGATAACAATTATAAATAATATAGAGTATAGTAAACAGATATGTAATAAATCCAAACCAATCCTTATAAAGATCTAATATATCACCACATATCATGAATACATTATTTAATTAAGTTTGAATATATTATTAACGGAAATGTTGTAATGTATTAAGACTGTGCTAAGTAAATCTGCAACACATTATATACACAACAACAATAAAGCCTTGAACTTTTATATTTATTCAATTATTCGTGTGATAATTGATTACGGTTTAACAAAATTACAGGAAAACCGTTCCTATTAAATTCTCAAACCGCTGTATCCCCATTGCAATTTTGCGCAACGAACACGAAACTAAAAGTGCTTTCTTGCATAATATATTCAAACGTCTATAATTAATATTATTTGCTGGCCAGATTTGAGAGATTCAATGTCAGACTAATGTGTGTACGCGGCGCGCCGTCAGTCGCTCGGTTCAATCTCCAGTTGTGCTATAGAGAAAGTTATAGTATTAAAATCGCATAAAGACCGGGGTCCCAATGTTATTGCATTATTGTGTGAGTGTGCCCGGTCTCGTTAAGCAACTAATTCTATTATATTGTTTGTTTTATGCCCACGAACACGAAACGTTTCATTTAATTTAATTTTATGATGCATCTACGGTTCTACGGTTTCAAAATGTTATATAACGTTGACTTTGTAATTTAATGATGGAAGGGTGTTATTATGTTACATAAGGTTAATCTTTTCATAAGTGCTTGAACATTTAAGGTAAACATTTGATACCAAAATTGCAGATTAAGGGTTGTAATATTAATTTTTTTTATTTATACTTAATAACTTCTTTCACAATAAATTTATTTATAACCCGAATATATTTTGTTATTGACAGTAAATAAATTATATGACTAATATAGGAATTTATTAAACTAATAAAGTTTAAGCATATTGTTTATATTGTTTATTAGGAGTTGAATATTACAACCCCAAGTCACGTTACGTGATTTCACTGTAGAATTGAGTACTATACTATAAAATTTATTATAATAATATATTATATAATAAAAACCATCACAAAATATATATTTATATTTTTAAACTGATTTTATTTACTAATTAATAGGTTGGCTATTTTAGGAAATAACCACTTACAAACTTTTCCTAGTATAATAGTTATAAGATTATTTAACATTTTATTAGGTTTTATAATATAAAAATAATCACTATACCAAAGTAAAGACTACAATAGTAGGTTAAGCAAGAAACCCAGAAACTTTGCAAATTCCGAAATATATGATTTTATTGATTGTTATTAATCAAATAAAAATTGCAATCAATTTTAAAAATTTAAGATATTTTCGAAATTAAAACAAAATTGAAACAAATCAGGCTTAATAGTCAAAAATAAATAAAGACGGACATAAAAGTATACTTAAGGTGTGTTCTGTCGTTTTGCACCGTTTCTGAACAGTGCAAATCAATCACTTAAATCAAGTTATTTGTATGAATATTTCTTAATTAGAAACATATTTAGGTGCATGGATTTAAACGGCCCGAGAACTGTTCTCCGATCGTCAGTTGGAACAGACCTATAATCCATATATTGAAATCTAATTTATGAAATTATTAAATAATTTATTTAAACTCATACCAACGATCACATTGGCCAAAAGTAAAGCACAGACAGTTTTTTAATTTCATTTAATTGCGAGTGACCTTGCTACATGTGTTTTTACAAACATCACCGAATTTCAAAAATATTCCTGTAAAACTATTAATGATAATGATAATCAAACATTTTAATACGATTTTTTTTTAATTAATGCAGATGATTTGGATAGTTTGAACTTGATTTATTGAAAGATTTGTGTTAATGTCAATGCCACTAATTTAAATATAAATATGAACAATGTGATAAATATGAGGGTACTTGAAGGTGACTAAACTGTTAATAGTTTTATTATTATGCTAATGACTTGACACATTTTTTTTAAACCGACAATTGCTGATGATGATATATCTATTTTTTAAATTTTTGAATATTTATAGTAGGAAGTCTACCGATGGTAAATAATTGATATTTGGCGGAAATTAAATCTAAAACTATATATTTAGTAAATCTTATGTTTTCAACAAAAACATTAAACTGTTCACTTTTAATCTTTCTAAATAAATAAAATCATTTCTGTTTTCTGCGACTGTATAATTTTATTACTGTTATTTTTATTTAATTATTTAAACTGCTGTGTTATTGTTAGGTTAAGGTTTGTTCATACAAATATATACTACATCCGGCACTGCATTAAGCTATAAGCCCATAAAGTATTATTGTAGGTTTGAAGAAATTAATAAAATATTATATGTTTATAACATATTACGGGATCTATTAAACTTGAAAATACTCAAAAATTAAAACAATTTAATTTATTATTGACGCCCACACAAATATTTTACATAATATTTTTTTTCTTTTTTTGTTAATAAAATTTTTACTTATTCAGCTGTTTAAAACTTAGTAATAAACCTGCTTAATACCACCCTAGCAATCTCCTCTATGATCTTGTTAAATGCTTCTTTTTGTTTTGTTTGAAATAACTTGATTATTATTTTGTTCTATTTCCTATCTTGCCAGTTTTCATGAAATTTTTAATATTTGGTTTTATTGCAAATTTACTTACATTGTTTAACTCACTGTGTTGTGTTGATAACTTACATTTGATGATGAAGGTACACGTCATATATCTTCAGTATAAATTAATCGGGATGGACTTAACAGTTGTAATTTATTAATTATAAAGTAGATACGCCAAACACGTAAGAAAACACATACCGCGCTTGGTGTCCGATTTTGCTACTTGCCTGGCATGACATGTCTAAAACTTTCCGCCGAGTTGGAATTCTAAGTGACACGCTAAAATCCTTTGACTGACCGGCAACGCTCTATGCTGGCCACTGTTTTTGGCGCGTTGACTTTTAACAAAGTTTTCAATTACGGCTTGGAATAACTGTGGCTGGATTTTAGTAATACAGTTTCTTGTCTTTGTTTTTTAGGGCTTTCTGGTAGCCCAAACGGGAAATTGCACGATCAGGGAATGTCCCGTGCAATATTAATGTTTTTTTATTGGTTTGACCATATATATGATAAATGTAAGTTTCTGGTAAAAAAATTACAACTAAATCTTTTATCTGATTTACTTGTTTATGTGCCACATTGTCAATGTATAATCGTAGGTCATATGCTTATGATTTTGGACAAAACTCATTGCAAAACCTTTTTGTGCAATAAATAAAAAACTATTTAATAACAAAGTTTAAGTAGTTGTATAATAGAAGACAATCCTCTAAAAATGATATGTTTTTATAAATTTTAAGATTGTTTGCGAATAAAAGAAATGAAGATAAAAGAGTACAACATGAAAGGTCATTGATACAAGCAGAAAAAATATTGGCTCAAAATTGGATCCTTGAAGCAGACCTGTGGGCGGTCAGTAATAATTTGCGACTGAAAGTTATTAATTTTTATACACTGTGTACGATTTTCCAAATAGCTTGTTAACCAGGAAACCACAGTGTTATGGAAACCAAGTGCATGCAGTTTAGCAATCAAGAGACTATGGTTTGTACGGTCAAATGCCTTTGAAAAATTAGTGTAAATAAAATCAATTGGCAACTTTGATTTGAAGGCATTTATTAAGTCGTTTTCAAAGCAGAGCAGATTTGTTAAAGTGTTAATGTTTAATGTCATCCTTAAATTTAGTTTTTTTTTTCAACAACGTGAATATTAAAAACACATTGTTTGTGAAATTGAATAAATGCAGTTCTTTAATTGTAATGAAGGTATTCCATCGGATCCAGTGGCAAGGTTACCTATCAGACTTTCAATTTTATTAAAAACATCCAAAAGACTTATTGAAAGTTTTCTATGGAGTACTTGTTTGTTGTATTTAAACATAAGTGCAACATGAGTATGCAAATCATAAACAGGACAAAAAAAGTCAGTATACAAATTAACACAGTCGTCTCCATTATTACTTTTTTGCTCATCATAATGCATGATAGTAAGAAAACCATTTAATATTCTGGTTTGTTAACAATCCTCCAAAAATGTTTTGGGTTAGCTTGAATATTATTCTCAGTACGTAAAATGTATTGACTATAAAAACGTTTACCTAAATTTTTATATATATTTGTAAATAAGTAATTGTTAAGATATTTGTACTATGGGCAATAAATGATGATTATTATTATTATTATTATTGTTATTATTATTGAAATTCAGTATAGTCTGATAATAGTTCAGAAGTACCGTCCTGTTGGAACCACATTTTTTGAGTTCTATAGCATCTACTGATGCACAAAAAACTGGTTTTTGTTATTCATTGTTTGTGTAGTCCCGGCCGCATATTTGAAAAAAAAATAGTTCAATGATAGATCCGGCCCAAAGTACACACTAAACAGTGATACATTTTAAATGCATTACTTTTTTATGAAACAGATGTGGGTTTTTATCACTCCAAATATCACAATTTTGCTTGTTTACAAACTTGAAAATGGGCCTTATTGAGTTTTTTAACTTATTGTTTAATGAAGCAATTGTCAAACTCTGCTGTGTATAGTTGTTGAGTAAGTTGCAAATTAGAGCAAATTTTTTGTGTGAATACGCTGCAAAGTGCTTCTTGAAATTTTTGATTCTTAAGCAGGATGTCGAATGGATGCTCTTGACCGTATACTGGCAAACAGCTGAAATTATTGTTGTTGAATTTTTTGATTTTTTTTTTACATTTACATTTTGATTATTAAAACTTTGACACTGTTTTTGAATTGTGGCAGTTTGTTTTTTAAGACTAAGAAATTTATGCAATGTTTGCGTTTTGCGACAAAAAAAACAACAAAACTACTGAAAAGGCGATTTTTTTTGTTAGATTATGGCAAAATGGTTGTAGAACTCTACTTTTTTTTAAGATAAAGTTATTACTTAGAAGTTGATTTTTATTTAAACATCACACGTTTTTATGCAGAAAAATTGTATAAATTTTTTGCCATGATCAATTTATTTTGATGGATAGACAGTAAAAGCAATGTAATGAGAAATGTTGTGTATTCTGGTAGTGATGTAGCCTATTTAAAAGCGAGTTTGTACTCTACTAGTTGATATAGCTCTAGTTTGCTGATCAATTGAGACGTTATTTGTTATATTTTTTATGTTTGCTTTTTAAACAATGATGACTTTGAATAGAGCTTATCATATTTTTATGCATATAGACTGCTCAAAATTGGTACACTTACAAGAATATATATAGAAAACAAATAATTACTTTTTGAGAAAAGAAATGATAACCAAACACTAAAAGTTTAATAATGCATGGGACCTTCTCTAGCTCTTATGACCCCTTGGCAACGTCTTGGCATGCTGGAAATCAAATCCCGAATGTAATGCTGAGGAATATTTAGCCATTTTTCCAAAACGGCAGTTTGGAGCTGCTGGTGATTGTTTGGATCCAATTCTCGTGATCTCGTCAACTTTTTCAGGTAATCCCATCCGTTTTCCATGGGATTAAGATCTCGAGAGTTTGCAGGCCAATTCATGTGCGTAATATTGTTCTCTTCAAAAAAATGCATTGATTTGCCTTGTTTTATGAGGACGCGCATTATTAACAAACTCGAAACCATTGTCTATTTCATTGGCAAATGGCAACACTACAGGTTCTAATACCTCGTTAAGACACCTGACGCTATTTATTGTAGCATTTCCAAGCATAACCAATTTAGTACGACGATTCGCAGAAATACCTTCCCAAACGGTAATTGAACCGCCTCTATAAGCTTGATGGTAAGTCACGTGGTTCTCAGTATAGCGTTTTTCTCTGTTTCTTCAAACTTTCACTCTTTCATCGGTACTATGGAGAGGCACTCTGGTCTCTTTACTAAATAAACATCGACCCCAATCTTCAACACTCGCTCCTAACCTTCTTCTTGTGTGGGTTCTGGTCAACAACGGACATTTTTTAGAAGATCTGGACCTTAAATTTACCGCATAGAGCCTTCTTCTTAATGTTTGAGTGGATACTTGAGTACATGTTGCATTCAATAAATGAACTTGAGTGTTTGTTTGTGCAATAGAAAATCTATTCCTTTGACACTGAATCGTAATAAACCGGTCCTGCCTGACTGTTGTACTGCAATTTTGCCCTTCGCCGTGCCTATGTTGGACAGTTCCAGTGTTCTTAAAACGCATTTGAACTCTTCTGATTACATTGTGGTTCACATTGAAATGGGCAGCAACAGTTCATAGCGATGCACCATCTCTTCAACACTTAAATTTACTTAATTTCTGGTTTGAAAAGAGTATAATATTAGTTCTATTATAACGATTTTTTTTGCTATCTACTTTCCGGATTTTGAAGCATGTGTCTTCAGATTGAGGTTTAATAGAAAATTTTGCACTATTGATCGTTTACTTGACCTTTGTCTGGCTGTCCAACTCAGTGCAATGCAGTTTTTTTTTATATTAGGTGCATTTGTTATGACGCCTTTTATTAACATAGTTCTGTTGAATATAGCACAATGTATTTTATAATTTTTTTAGTTTTGCACTACAGAATGATCTAATTTACACTGGTAATCGGTTTTCCACAAGTGCTAGTTAACTTCTTTTTATTTAATAAACACTTTTTATTGTTTTGCATGTGCAATTTTTTACTAGCATTTGCTTTTTTTTTGTATACTAATTTGCATATACGAACAAAAAGTGTTTTTAAAAGGTCTTTGCAATGTTAAACCTGTTTTTAACGTCAATGGCTTTTAAAGCATAATTATAATCATATTATTTTGTATCAAGCTACTTATGCTTGGGACTTTTTTTGCGTGCTGATTTTTTTAGTTTGCTTATAGTAAAGCATTATGCTGGTGTAACGGCATTATTTGTTTGTTTTATATTTTTTGATTTTTTGTTTGGTATATTAGAGAATTTCAAAATGTGATTTATATTGACTTTTAAATTCCAAACTTTATGGACTTTTTTTTTTAAGAATAACCCAATGATCACACTTGCCGTTCCAAAAGTAGTGGCAAGAGAAATCATTTCACTCTCGCTACCATTCATAAATGTCTTTACCAATACCCGTACCGTATGTTTGTTATCGTACTCTATTAGCGGGGAAATATCGCATCTGACCGAGTTTGAAATTTTTTATTTCTAAATTCTGGAATTATTTTTTTTACATATCTAGTAACTTTAATTACTTTTACTTAATGGATCTTATTTATATTGTTGTTTATGATGTTTGATTTTTGACAGCCTACCCTATACTCTACCCTAAATGATTCTTGCCATGGTGTCACTCTACTCTCACTCTTTGTTTTGGAACGTAGCCCTATTGTATTGTAAGTGCAGTGAATTTTGTTTTACCTTCCACTCAAAATTTAGAATCTGCCTATGTTTTTTTTATTATTCACGTTACGAAAGTTTTTTTGTCAGTGTTAATGTAATTTGACTGCACTGTATATTGTTTTGGTGTATTGCGCGTACCATATAATAAGATTGCAAATAACCAAATAAAACAAATAGTGAAGGAAGAATTATACAATATAACATTCAAACTGTACATATATATCAAGCTTCTCTCAGGAGAATACAAAATTTCTCTATAAATTAAGTGTGGACCAGGAGCTAGAAAGACTCAAAAAAGCATCTACAGAAGCTTTTGGAATATTAGAGAAAACAAAGAGCAAAATAACTGTAGTGGACAAGACAAATACCTAATTTAGATTACCCAAAAAGCAGAGGGTAGGGAAAGGTACATAGAAGGTACTTGATCTGGGATAAGAAATGAAGAAGAAATAAATATATACATAGAAAGTTGGAAATGTAATGAGGCTTGGATTTTTCAGAAACATTAAATTAAATGAAACAACAAAAACCTAATCCAAATAATTTCAACAAACAGATGAATAGAGCAAAAGACCGTTAACAGAAAAAAAAATTGTAATTGAAGAATATAACACCTAGAAAAGTACAAATCTACGGAAAAATATTGAGATAAATAAGGAAAGAAAAAAAATTACCGAATTTGTCAACAGATACAACTTACCAGACAAACTGTTAGAAGCACACATTACTCCAATCTATATATAAAAAAATTGCAGCACACTAAGTATGTTCTACGAAAGAATCGTTTGAGACCTAATAGAGGAAGACCGCGTACAATTATCAGAGGTACAAAGTGGATTTAGAGCAGGCAGATCCTGTAACAATAATATATTCTGTATGAAACAAGTAAACACAAACTTTTCTTTGTAGATCTAGTATACTCTTAAAAATTATTTTGGCATGTACCAGGACATTCCAATACTACACTCATAAAAGCTATAAAACACATGGAGATGTTGTCTCGGGTGTTCAAATAGGAAACAACATATTAGAGCTTTCCTGTAACAAATATTTTAATGATGCTGTTTATTACCTACTTTATTTAGCATCTATTTAGAATATGCACTGAAATTGTGGAAACGAACTATACCTACTTCATAATTTGCGACGATATGGTAGTCCAACCTCAAGAAAAATAGGATTTGTATGCTACTCCGAGTCCAGAGATAAATAAACTACAAAAACTAAATGTATATGACGTCTTTATTAAAAATAGTCTACAGTACGGATGCGAAACCTAGAGAATGACAATAACCTAACATAAGAAAATTGTTGCTGTATAAATGGACGACATTAGAAGATTATTGCGAGTAAAATTTGAAACGATACTCTAAAACAAGACTTGGGTCTAGAAGAAAAAGTTATGCAGGAATGTCGATTTTGAAAAACTAGTTTTATAGTAGGTACTAAACGAAAGAAAAAAATGAGGCAGACCAAAGAATGTTGGCTTATTATTTTTGGTATATTTTATTTGTATACTTTGATTTTGTGTGCTTGGTAGTGAATATATAATTTAAAAAAAAGTGAAAACCTTTTTGACCTCATGTACTATCATACCGGCAAAATATCTAATAACTTTTACATTCAAATTTTGTTTCAATATTATTTTTTTATATCCTGTTCTAACTAGTAATAGGTTTTGTTAGGTTTGGTAAATATAATTAACTGCTATTTTTGTGTAAAGATTTTTATGCAAGCTAAAATTTCTAATGACTAATGTGTATGGACTTTTTTTCTGTATGAGACTTATTTTTGTTGTGCTACCATACGACTCAAATTGAAAATTGTATTTCTTATTTCTGTTGATCTGTTTTTCTTAGGTTGCATTTCATTTAATATGCTCTTTGCCTAACTATAATAGTTGCTTTTTAGTGTTATTATTGTTGTAGCAATGGACTTTTATTGTTTGTTAGTTTAGTTTTTGACTGATTTGGAATAAGATTAAAAACCTCTATTTAGTCGTGTTCTAAATATAATTTTTTTAAACGTCTTAGAGGGGTCAAATTAATATTTTTTTTGTACATTTTGAATAATGTATATATTGAATACTTTTTTAAAATGCGAAATAACTTTTTTAATCGGTTTTTATTTTGGAGAGATCGAGGGGTACAGTTTTCTAAACTTATTTAATTTTTGTAAATGAAATTAAATTTTGCATTAAAACCAAAGATTTATTGACTACTTGTCGTATATTTTGTTTCTTTCGTTTACGGTTTTTGCAAAAGCAATGCTTTAGAAACTTATCGGGAATGTCAACGAAAATTTCTGAATATACGTCAACGATTTTGCCGTGTATTTTCTAATGATTTTTAAATAATGTGACAAGCCTAGCAAAGTAAACTGTTGCTGGATTTTCTAAGACCTGACCTAAGGATAATAAGTAATGGACTTAAACAAATATTTACATGAATGTCAACTTTATTATGTGCAATTTTAATTTCAATTTTTTTAATTTAAATGACATTACTGAGCCTCAATGCACTAGTGCAATTTTTGCCTAAAGTTTTGCACCACTTTTCTCAACAATTTTGGTCTAATATTTTCAATTTCTGAAATACGTTTTTAAGATTGAGTATTGTTGACTTTTTGCTTCAAATATCCTTATTAAAAGAAATCAAAAGTTGTCAAACTAGGAAAATTAGACGGCCATATTATGTCATTAAACCTCGAAATCAAGTGACCAAGAAACATATTTTGCAACACAATTTGAGTTAGTCTTGTTGTATATGAGGTGGCATTGTCTTGTTGAAACCCTACTTGCTCAAGTTTGCGTAATTTTGGCCTTAAAATATTTCCATGAAGTGACGTTCAAAATTAACAGTTCATTTTCTTTGAAAGAAATATGGTTCTACAGTTTCAAATATTTAAAAACCGTACCAAACGGAGACTTGGAAATGGTTTTTCATAAAGTTGGTGTGAATATTTTTTAGCTCAGTAGCGGAAGTTTTGCTTGTTAACATGTCCACTAAGATAAAAATAAGCTTCATCTGACATCAATTAAAAAAATATTCAATTTTCAGTATTTCTAAAATTTACAAAAACCGCCTGCAGAAAGCCACAAGAACTGGTTTATCAGAGTTTTTTAGTTTGTGAACGACTTAAGTTTTATATGGGCAAAAGTGCAAATTATAATACCAAACTTTTTGCCGATTGTCTCAAACTTCTTCATAGAGCTTGTCTGACGCATTTGTTATTTTTTTTGGTGTTTTTACAGTACGTTTTCAGTACATTTTAAGGCAACATTTTTTCCTATTTTTAAGGTAATTAAAAACACTTGCACTCACTTTATTATTGTTTTTTGTATTGGAAATTGTCTGTCTTCCAACATTAAACTGCGTGTGAAGCGTTGATCAATTGGAAACTTATCTATAATCTAGAAACTGCATAAATTAACGCACACAAATATGACAATAGAATTGTCAACAATAAAATACGGTTTTTGTAATAGCTTACTAAAAATAGCTGATACCAGTTACCGGACAATATATATTTTTCAAAAATTTGAACCTCTAAATTTCTAAAACAAAGGCAAATCGAAAAAAAATAGTTATTTTGTATTTTTCACTTAGAATCCAATTCTCCACACTACTGTTCTATTTGTGCCTCTTCGTATAAATCACTCTTAATTATCACTTTATTGTAGTAACCTTATTTTTTAGAAACTTGATATTTGCTATTAGCTATATGGGCAAAGCAATAAAACTTTAAACAGAACACTGCACTTGAGAGAATTACTAATAAGATTATATAATTTTAATACATGAATATACTTGATTTGTGATCAAATGTATTATGTAATTTATAATAGTTTTTTTTTATATTGACATTTATAATAGTTTAATAAATATTCACACATGGTGGTAACTAATTGTAACATAACCTTGTAAACAATATAATGTTAATCAGATAAAGATTTGCATATAAATTAAAAAAAAAACAATTGCAAGAGTATTTGTTATTTGGTTGATGAAAATTACAATATTTAATATTTTTCATCAAAGATGATTGCGCAATAATATTTTTTATATTAATAATTTAAAAAAATCTATTTAATCAAATTATTTTTTTAATTGTTAAAACAAGGTAACTAAAGCAAATTTGAAAAAAATAACATGTTTAGTATATTAAATCAAAATTAAAAGATTTTACATCTATCGAAGATGTTTATATTGTACATTGTTATTGTACATAATACTGACCATATCTGTCAGTAATAATTTTATAGCAACGATTAGTCAAACGTCTGCTGATAATCAAATAAATAGTAAAATTTATATCCAACGATAATATTTGCTTACACGTGTTTTGCAATAGAATCCAATATACACACATAAGTTTTATGGGTGTGGTTAGAAATTCATAAATGTATGATTGCGTGTTGGAAATGTAATTAAGTATGATAAACGTCCGAATTTATTGGAAATGTTTATCATGTGGAAATATTGATGTAAATTTAAAAGGCATGTGGTAAAGTTATAAAGACTTACCGACCATCATAACCAACCTGTAGTATTGAGCAGGTTAAATGTCTTTTCAACATTGTCAATTAAAATTTCTTCTATTCTCTTTTTCTATTTTAAACAAACAAAATTTTCCAAAATATAAAAATATTTGCAGTCTATTAAAATTGGCATTAGTTTAAACGATACAGTAAATAAGGTAAAATCATTATAGTACATTCGAATGTATTAACTGTGACATGAAATACTTCTTTCAATTACGCCAACATATAATTTGAACCGGATACATAGTTTTTATACAAAAAATCTGCTCCTTGTTGATTATGTGATATTTATTATCTCACATGTTTATATGTATAATATATTTTTTAATTGGTTTGTTTCTTTTTTCAGGTAAGTGTGAAGCAGCCAATTCCATTGTTTCCCTACATAAGATTTTTTGTTAGTGAGCTACCAGGTAATTTTATTATATAAATTTAAGGATTAAAAACAAATAAAGTATAAAATTACTGTAAAATCCTTTATATAATTTTACAGGACATAATTTTGACATAATTGCATATTAATGTCAATACCAATACCTTTTTTTATAATATAACTTACAGCTATTCGTGTTCTGTAATTAAAAGTAAACTTTGAAACCGTTATATTGATAACTTTTTAATTTGTTAAATGGAGCAGATTTCTAAATTTATTTGAGAATATCGACAAATATTCATAATTACTATAGACAATATGTTTCTATTTAAATATGTAATTAATAAATTATTTTTTTTAGATCATTAGTATTATCAATCGTAATTTTGGTACTGCTAAATGGAGATTTAAATATAATTCTTTGTGTATATATAATATGCATGCATGTAAAAATAGTTTACTATTTGAAACACGAATAGTATCTTGATGAGATAAAAAAAAGTTGTGATTTGCAATTTCTGGCATCTTGAAAAGACTTAATTGTGTGAATTGTATTGAACCGCGTCACTTGAATTCTAAGAAAAATAAATAATAAACAAAATTGTCTCTTCAAGTTTTTTTTATTTGTATTTGAACTAGTTTTATGGGAAAAAAAGAAATTAATAACATATTTTAAAAATTAGTTTTCATTGTTCAAAAATAAATAATATAAAACTTGGAAAAAACAATTTTATTTATTTATAACAATAATTATTTTTTATGCCTCACGTTAGGTGGCAGTTTGAAATAACTTCAAGCGTTATATAATTATTACAGGATTTTTGTTGGGCACCAATGAATAGTTAAATTAACATTAATTTATTTATTTAATATATATATATATATATATATATATTAAATAAATAAATGTTTACATGGTTTGTCAATTTTGACTGTTAATTTGGCTATAAGAATAATGTAAGCAACGTGGCAGTGCAACATTTATTAATAAACAATAAGGAGGAGTTGAGGTTAAACCGGAACAGGTATAGAGCTACGTTCTCCATAAAATGCAAGATTCAACTGTGTCGAGCTCTAGAGATGATCCCTTTTTTATACTTATCGATTTATTACAAGTGGCTCTGGCCGCCTATTGGACGTGGGAATTTTTGCACGCCACAATCTCCCACTCTGATTCTAGAGTGAACGAACAGGAATTAGCAATATTTAGGTAGGCAAGATTCTTCTTAAGTCGTTTTATTCTTCGGATAGGTATTGGTATTGGTGCGACATTACTACATATGTAGTAGGCCCATGGTAAGTAGTTAGCATAGAAGTGTGATATACTCCCAAAGACTTTTCTGGCTCTTCCTTGAAAGCTATGTCATATGATGTTGGTCTATGTTTTCTGATAATGATATAGGGTCCATCTCTTTTTGGGGATAATTTAGCACTATTACTTTTAGATAAATTGATAGGTACATGTATAGCAACTAATACGTGGTCATCAGGCTGCTATGTTTTAGTGACGGGATGGATACTGGGCTGCCAACAACTCTTGAGAACTCTATAAGAGGTTTTTGTATTCACCACTGGTCACCGTTTGGTGCGCAATCTGGCAGTTGAGATTATCAGCCTATAGTTTTTCGAGAAAAATAAGCCTGTCACAGTCAATTCAGATTGTTATGTGATTATACACGAGGAGTTTTTTGTTACAACTTGATGAAATAGAATTAAGCGGTTGTGTTGCGAGACCACATGCCACACCGTCTCATCCCACTGAGGGGTGGTTTGGAGTGGTCGGCATGTTCAATCGATTTGACACTTTGTGACTTCTTTTGTTTTTTTGTGGGATAATTAAAATCTTGTGTCTATACCAAAAAAAAAAAACATTCAGGAAAAACGATCAACATGCTCATCAATATGCTGGAGAGAGAATCGGCATTAATAGTCTTCTTAGGCTGATATGCTAAAAATCTAAACTAACTAACTAGCTGGATAGAGACATAAGAAACACTAGAAATTGGTTTAACCAGTGCATCGACAATAGGAGGCGTTATGTAAACTAAAACTTTAATGTTTAACTAAATAATTTAATTAAAAAATAATAAAATTTATCTTTATTTTTTTTAGTTTTATTGCATTATAAAACAAGGAAGTTATCTTGCCGCATTTTGTATTTTATTACAAGTAAAAATTGCGATCTTTTGTAAGCTGTACAAAAGATCGCAATTTTTAGTTCAAGATCGTTGCAGATGCGATGAATTAAGCAAATAAAACTAAATGTTTTGTCTGTATAGCAGTCAACAAAGAAGGCGTGAATGCCTATTATGAAGATTTGTTCTGAAAGTAGCTTTTGATTTGTCAGTTATGATAGTGATGTTTTAAGTTTGAAACACGCGTTACACATCACTTGAGAAAGAAATATGAAGTATCGGAGTTTTTGGTACGGCGTGCTTTGTAGGTTGAATGCTAGAAAACGCAAACCGCCCTTGAATAGTATTGACGGTGAACGCATCTAATTAAGATCAGCGGTGAGAGAAAAATTGTATCACTTTTGTTTTGTTTTGCGATGTTTTAACTTGAAGTGGAGACATTTTTGTAAAAGCCGCTTTGACTTTAGTGCTAGACAACGTTGCAAAACTTTTGTTATACTGGTTTTTTAATCTGGAATTTTTTTGCTCATGCGCTTAAACACTATCTCGTTTGTTATGTGGTATATTATTTTTAGCATTCAGCGGTAACACTACATCTCAAAGGCTTCTACTTGCTTACCAGCGTCTTTGGTAAGAGTCCAAGTTTCTACTCGTACGTATACGAGAATTGAAATATGTAATATCTAAGAACGCACATTCTTATGTCAATGCTCAGGGATTTTGTTAAATACTTTTCTTGTTATTTTTACTTGACGTCTAATTTCTTGCAAGTGATCCCGGTCTCTGTTCAACATGCAGTCTAGATAGGTAATTTTGTTGGCTTTTGGTTGGGTGGTGTTTTTATTTATCAATAACTGGTGGTTGTCAAAATTGTTGTTTTTGACATTTAGAATATGCATTTTCTTACAATTTAGTTTTATACTATACCTTTTACTCACCTCTGCTACCCGGTCTATTAGCCGTTGAAGGCACTGGGCGCTAAAGGCTATCAATACGGTGTCATCGACATATCTCAAATTATTTATTATTCCGCCGTTGATCACTACTCCGTTTTCTATTTCATGTAGAGTCTCTTTGAGCAATGTTTTGGAGTATTTGTAAATAGGAGGGGTGATAGTTTACAGCCTTAACGGACTACCCTTTTTACACAAAGTTCTAGTTTTTCACACGGACGATAGCTTTTTGCTCAAGGTACAAGTTAGTTATTTTGCGAACGACTCTGTCATTTATTTTTGCTTTTTGTAGTATTTCCAAAAGTTTTAAATATTGGACTCCATGAATGGCTTTTTTGAAATTGATAAAATATTTGAAAATATCCTGGTTGACATTGCGTGCTTGCTGGATTAAAACCTAAATACTATTGGAATCTAAATTCAACGTTGCTGATACATTTTTAAGTTTTTTTGTTTATACGAGCATAGATTATATTAAGGAGTACTTTTAGAACATGGTTTATTAGGTTGATAGCTTGTTGTTTGGAGTATTTGGTGGTGGTTTGTCTTCTTTAAGGTTGATGTCAGCCATTCTTTTGAAAAGTGACAACTTGTATAGATGTCGTTGAAAAGGTTTGTTTATATCTTTGTTTGGTTGGGCTCTAGTAGTTGCAATAGTTCTCCGTAAATTTGGTCTGGGTTAGGTGCTTTGTTGTTCTTGAGCCGCTTTATAGCCATATTTGTCTCCTCAGTTTTTATTTTGAGACCAGATTTCACATGTAGAGCAGGTAGAATTGTTTTCTCATATTTCTCATTATTAGTGTCTAACATTATATTTTTATTTTTTTTTCTCTCTATTTCTGCCGTTTCCTTGATTTTCTTGTGCAAGTTAAAGTGATCGTGTTTTGCTTGCAGTATTTCGATCTCTAAACATCTATCTTCGAGCCATTTTTCTTTTACATATTTGACTTTACTTAGTATTTTAATGTATTCATCTTTTATATTGCTGTATCTTTTTCTTTCTTCTATTGGCTCCATGATTTTGTCATTCATTCTTTTCTTTTTTTTTCTCCGCTTTTAGTTTAGTATCGTTTTTTCTATGTTTGTATTGTAGTATGAGATGTAGTGACGTTTTTTGTCTAGTTATGTTTCGACTTCTCCTTGTTTTATTTTTTTATTTGTGAATATTTACTTGGAGCGTAGTTTTATGAGCGTTAGTAGAATGATTATATTCCTGAACTTCTTATTTATGATAATAAAATTGATTTGGTTTTTGACAGTTCTTTGAAGGTTGTTTTGAGATTTAGAATCTTATTGGTTTCAGTTGTAAGTATGTATTTATGATTGCGTAGTTTTTTTTTCCTACCCTGTAATTTCTGATTACTAATTTCAATTTTCCTGTAACCTTGTCAATTACTTCTTGTCCAACCTTGGCGCTAAAATTTCCTAGTATTGTATTGATATTTTTTTTCTTTGTATATTTTATGGCAATTTTCAGTTTTTTGTAAAAGGTTTCAATTTTTAATATTGGGTTATATTTTTGTATGATGTTTATGTTACATGGTTTTGTATTAATTATTAACTTAGTAATTTGGTTTGAAATAAGTATAAATAAATCCTCTTACTGCATTGTTTGTCTCTTTATTGATTATTATAGCCACTCCGTTTTTATTTCCAGTAGTGTCGTCTTTTCAATAGTAAATTCATTGTCTTTTCATGGTGCATTGTCCAAAGTTGTGCTAGTTTTTTATGACATTTGGTGCTTTTCCGAACTGGTACATACTTTGCATATTCCATGTTTCGATGATTTTATTTGAGTTATCTCTAGCAATTAGTTTCATTTTACAGGATTTGTTGGATGACAACCCGGGAGCTCTCTCTCTCCTCGCCGGATATTGCCTTCCGAAGTCCATGATCAGTATGTTTTGTTGTTTTTTGTTATTGGTCATTATGATTGTTTTTGGGAGATATAATGGTGGTTTCCCGTTGCTTTTTACATTGCAGTATTACGGCCGATTGAATTAATGATACTAGATAATCACGGGCAACAATTACCTATTATTGCCCGGACTATCTAGCATCAAGCCTTAGAGATGCTATTTATCAATACCATTGAGTGATGGTGTAACTGCTGCCCTATACTATGTGGAAGGTTTTATATACTTTACCTTCTATTAGAGCGGTTATACCGCCGTGACTTGGTAGCCAGAGCCTTGTTCGAATTCTAGCAGCGGACACCGCGTACTGGTGAGGTTGACATTTGGGTCAGTCTTATATGGATGGTTGTTGCCATCACTCCTTACCCACCATTAATCGTAACGTATCAGCTGGTCTACTATTGAAAGCTGCTAGCAGGTAGGGTTTTTTAGTAGCTCAAATGATCTTCGTTTATCTAACACAGAAGACTATTATAGAATCTTGATGCCTCTTAACAGTTTGAAGATTTGGTTTACGGTAGCCGATGTTCTCTATTTGGGTATATACACTTAGTTTTGTTAGGAAATCTAGAAGATTAATTTGACTATGTGATTGGTTTCTTATCTTATATTGTTTGAAGTTGCCTCTGCCTTATGAATGTTATGGACAATCAAAGTCAAACCTACTGATTGGGCTAGTAATTTTGGCGAGCTAGATATCTGGCTTTGCGAGCTTTGAAAAATAAAAATAAAAAGTCTCTAATTTTTTTTATTTACATATTTGCATTGTGGCAAACAAACTGTAAAACATTGTATTTGATTGCATTAAAAAGCTATACTTTTTATCTTTCTTATTGCGACACTTTTTAAGATAAATTTCTTTTCAAATCTGATTTACGTATCAAAATATACTTTCAATCATAATTAGAATTAGAGAAATGAAAGTGAAAACATAAATAAAAAAAATTAAGTCGACAAAATACTACTACTAACTAGAATGCACATTACGCTATTTTTGCGATTGATAATGGGATTGAATACCTAATACGGTCTATTAATTATTATCGTTTAAATTGACAGCACATTTCGTCTAAAATTATAAACATTTACGACAATTTTCCCATTTATCTTTTTCACAAGAGAGTTAACAACCACCTGTTTGTTGATTACAGATCCGTGACATTTGTCATTATTCTTAATAGTCGCTAATAGTGAAGTTCCTGATCGAAGTCACCCCAATATCAACAAGGAAGTTAATTATTACATACACATATATTATACTTGTTATTACCACACCTTTTGCGTCATCGTTCCCCTTTGAGTTATAATTGCTGTATGAAATCCAGATCATAACCATTACGCAAGAAATATCGATATTGGATAGAATAACATTATACTAAAAAATATGAATACCACAAATCCGCAGTTTATCTAATGCAATAAATTCTGTGGGTAATATAAGAGAATGTGTTGTCTTTATGAATATGTAAACAGTGATGTTTTGTAAGCCGATGTCAAGTCAATAAATATAAAGGTGCAATGACTTGTAGAACAACAATAATATATTACAAATTTGGAATAGTCCTTGAGTAATTTGTAAGGTCGTCAAAAATTAGGTGACATTTAACAATTATTTGTATACTTTCAAATGTGAAGACAAAAATCTGTTACTTATAATCAGTAAATATTTTTTATTTGCTATGCTGGTAACATAAAATATATGTTAACATGAAATGACAATTATTAAATTTGAAACTCGCAAACTCTTTTCTCCTCTTAATTAAATACAGCAGATAAAAATTTGATACGAAGGTTAATTCATAAATTATACGGCACCAGTAGGGAGAAAAGCTGTAACCCAAGGCAATTCACATCCATTCAATGTGAATTCAAACAACCTTCAGTAATGTTTTAAACCTAAATACCACTAAAAAAAACACTAAATTGTCTCACTGAAGTCAAACAAAACAACCAATATTTTACAGTTACTTAAATTCTACCATAAAGAAATAGCTGCGCGCTAATGAGTTTTGCAACTTCCAGTAATAATAAAGTGCTAATACACGACATTAAAACGTACGTTACATGAAGTGCACAACAATATATCCATTGTCTTGGCTATTTTCGTTTTGCAACAATATTTCAGTCAAAATATTGTGCAGAAATCAAGGTTGTAATAAAATTACTTTTACTTCGGCGTTATGTTGTGCTAATTAATGTTTAATAGGTTGGTTTTATAACCAATTTCTAAACTGAATTTATTATTAGGTGATGTTGGTTGTAAATAAATGTTTGGCGTGCACGGGTTATAGCATATATTGGAGCGTGAATGTGATCATTTAATTAAAAGCAAAATAGAAAATGAAATGTAAATATATTTGAATCGGAATTAATGAATGCGCGAGGATTTGTGTCAGAAATAACGAATAATTTATGTAGTGTGGTTTGTTTCAAATTATACGTTTCCAATTAGAGCTAGGATTTTTAACTATATCATAAAAAATATAATTAAAATAGTAACATTATAATCAATAATTAAAATATATTTATGTAGTTTAATGAAGTTGCACAAACAAGATAAAATTCTTTGAAATCTAGGAAGTGATAACTGCAATCTGCAAGAAAAGAAAACAGAACTAAACATAAAAATAGATGTGAAATTTTTTTAAAAAATAATAGAAGTATGGTTAGGTAACTATAATAAAATAAACAATTAAAATGATATGAATATAAAAAAAACTTGGCAGATGTGATTTATATTTACAATAGTTTATTTTATCGTTTAAATGCAGTAAGTGCTTGCTAGTAAAATATATAAATGAATGATGCTGCAAAGCTATAAGTTGATTTTTCAAGTTCCGCTTTATGACACATGTAAAATTCTTAAATGATTTTTTTACTTCTGCGTGAATGTAAACAAGGTTTTCTAAAAATATGATCAACATAACTATCATTTTTATTATTTATTCAAGTGTGTGTTTGAATTTATTCCTTTTCTGAAATAATTTTATTAGAAATAATCTTATCATTAAACCTTGATGCCAAATGAGTTATTTTTATCCTAATAATTTTTAGTGTATAACCAAAGCAAGTTTTAATATTTATTTAGTTGCTTGTACATTTACTTTTTTGCAAATAAACAAACCATCAGTAAACGATAGTTATTACAAGGGTTTACAACATCCGTGAGCTTGTTTATGTTCCTGAGTACTCAGATCAGAATAACTCAATATAAAAATCAAACCTGCAGAAGCGATGCATCCGTCAGCACACTTCTCACTCAACAATGAATGGTCCTTTGCACCAGACCTCCGTGAGTAGCAATCAAGATCAGAAACTGCATTGAAGATGTCATTGTTGAAAGAATTGAAACTTAAATCTGGAACTTTTGCACACTTTCAACAATACGCGTCTGCAATACATGGAGATAACTGCCAAATATACATACAGTTGAAAGTGCTTTTCTACTGTGAGCGAATTTGAAATGTTTCAACCAACATCAAAATTAAAGAACACGTGTACAGAAATGGCAAATCAAAAAAAAAAAAAATAACATACTACTCACTATTTTAAGCACTTACCGATGCCATGTCTGAGGGATCTACAAAGCGCAAATATTTTACTGTTGAAGTTTAATGAAGTATTCGATGAGTGCATATCATTTAATTTGTTATATGTGTTTACGAGCGGGCTTGGCAGGAAGAGTTCAACAAGTTGTAGCATCAATATCCACAAAAATTATTCGGTGGCACGGTCGCAATTAATAGACCATTTTGAAAGCAAGAAACTTAATCTAGAAAATCATTTAAAACTACTTTTTGAACTAAAAAAGTTAAAAAATATTCAGTAGCATCAATCACAAACGCACAAAACAAGTTTCTACAAAATCTTGAACATTTGTACTTTGGCAGCTTAAATGCTTCATGTGCAATCAAAATCATGGAATTTATAATTGCACAACATTCCTAAACCTGCCTTATGACGATAAATTAACATTATTAGACAGCTTAGGACTATGTATAAACTGTCTAGGAAAGGGCTATTTAATGGATCGATGTCGGCCAAGCAGATGTAAGATTTCAACGAGAGGCATAGTATTATCTACAATTATTCCACAGTTACAATGCCAACTGCTTCTTGTACAGCAGTTAAAAAGATATGAACCAATACGTCATTTTTGCAACAGGATGTGTTTACATCAATGACATAAATAGTAAACCGCATATTTTCTGTATATTACTGGACAATGGATTCCAATCCAACTTTTATTCTCAGTTCTTCAAAGTCTTCTAAAGTTGTTAAGGCTAGATGAGTTAAGTTAACAAACACATTGATGGCAGGTTTTAGTAGCATAAGAATAAATTGAAAATTTGTATATCTAACTTTTACAAAAATCTACCATTTAAATCATGTTAGTTAAAAATGAATACGTAAATTTAAATTTATTATGTTCAAATGGAGTAATAGAACCAATTTATTGAAAAAACTATGTAAATTGTTTGTTTTAAGCTACATATCTTTTTGAGATACCACGCTGTTTGGAGGTGCTGACCAGGTTTTCGTTACCACCTGGCTACTGTGTGTGGGTTGGTTGGATGGTTTACACATACACAATTATTAGATACAAGTAACTAACTCAGCTAGTCCAATCTAATCGGCTAATAGTCCACATACGTGGGCTGTTCACAATGTTTTCTATCAGTCTCCCACGAGACTTCTCAAGGTTTCAAATTTTTCTTGACCGTCCACTATTCTTTTGGAGCGTTGTTTATGTCTGCACTTGCGCTACAGCTTTTTTATACGTACAAAGTACTTAAATCACTAC
Source organism: Tachinus rufipes (assembly GCA_963932245.1). Taxonomy (NCBI): domain Eukaryota; kingdom Metazoa; phylum Arthropoda; class Insecta; order Coleoptera; family Staphylinidae; genus Tachinus; species Tachinus rufipes. The sequence continues at coordinate 43,689,925 of OZ010747.1, read as the reverse complement.
ATATAATACACTTTTATATAAAAATATAGATTACACACACAATACAAAAAAAATACGTCACATCCGACTAACAACAGAAGGCTGCAACTATCTTAAAATATTTGCTTTAGATTTATTTATGGTTGCAAAAGGCTTAATCACATATCTGCTAAACGTAAGATAAAAATACACTTTTCAACTGATCTTTTTAGTGTAATATAACTCACTTCTTGCATTACGGGCAGAAAAGAGGTTGACGTCATCAAATACAGATTTATAAAATATATTTTGTTACGCACAGTTATTAAATTTGTTTTTTTTTTTTAATTATTTAACTGACAAACCTTGATTCACCCATCTACCACATAATGCGTTTATGTTGTATAGTAATTAAATTAAAATTAATTCATTTAAGGAACTGCCAATGCTTTTAAATGTTTTGTCTAATCACCGTACTGCTTTTGCTTGCTCTTGCTTAACTGCGCTGCGCTCGAGTTTTGGTTTATCTCGATCTCTCGCATCAGCATGTCACCTCTACGACCCGTCATTGTTTACGTGCGCTTCTCCATAAATTCAATCTGCACACAATTGTCAATATTTTCTGTAAAATTAACAAACATATATCTCTTTCGGGCATAGGACCAATTAGATAGTGATGTTTGAATCCCATCATAACATCAATTAATAGTATACCATAATACTTGTCACTTAATTAACACAATTCCAAAGTATACTCTAATAACAGTGTAGTGTGCCCTGCATACAACCTCAAGGCCCACTGCTGCTTGACAATCTTTTATAGTTTTGTGCAACCACAAGGCCTCAACCTATTTAAGGCTTGACTGCCAGGTACTGTGTTATCTCACAAAAACAAGGCCACAATTGCCAGTGTGTGAATAACAATATTTTACTGATCTCCAAGCAAACTTCAGCTGTCAGTACCTCTATGATCTCACTGCCAAAGTACTTTGTATTACACGTCTTCAAGACTTCCTCTGTTTATGTGTGATTAACTTTTGACAGCTGAATTACCCCTAAAAGCTATTGTGTAATGAAATCTTTTTCTTTTGGAACTTGTAAGGTGTAACGAAGTGATAAATTCTCAGGGTGGTTTTGTTGGTAGCTAGCTTGGTGATGTAGGGTTTTCTACATTTATTAATAAAAAGTAGATTTCTGAATAATAAATATTCCAAAAGCTCTGAATTCTATATACTCCTTACTTTAAATGTAATTATAATTTCCTAAAAATATAATTAAATTGATAACGTGACTACCCAACACGTGCAACTGTTAAATTAAAACTAATAAACAAATTTTCAAAAACTTTATATGTGTATTGTTTAACATTTGCCCAAAGAGGAATTTACCTGTATGAGCTGGTTAGGCTGAGGGTGTTCAGAATCTGCTTGCATGCGATTGTTTAGTATACGGGCGTCTAAACTCACTCGTACGGTACCGTCCTTAACCATAACCAGTAACGTTTTATTTTCCATTATCTCATTTCTTTTGCACTGTTTTACATTGCACATATTGTATAGGGTAAGATATTACCGAAATTAGCGTCTGATCAACAAGTTTTATTCGTGTTTATGAGCAGTTATTTTACCTGGTACTTTACTAAAGACGTGCGCATGTGATTGAAGTAACTCTATAATCTGCTCAACGGTGCATCTATTGTAGATCTAATGTAGATGTTTAAAACTTAAGGGAGTCTGGCATGATAAAGTTACGGTTAAAATTGATTTGAGGTATATCCAAGTTAATTGAAGGAAGAGATATTTGAGATTTTTCTAAATTAATAAGCGCATTAACCGTGCGCAACCAATCTGCTCTTAATATTACCGGATAAACTAGCTCCGGGATTAACATAACTTTAAATACAAAGTTATGATTTCTTATAAGAATTGTAATAGTAATTAGGGCGTAATGGTTTTTTTATCTTTGAATCCTTTCGTGATGCGTTTTCCGCTTGCATAAAATATGGGAATGTCTTTCAAAGTGGACTTAATACAATTCTACACATTTTCTGATATGCAACAAACATCACTTCCAGTATCAATCACTGCTGGAAATTGATTATTGTATAACAAAATCATAACCACTGAAGACATACTCTTATTATTCGCATTATTAAAATCACAATATTCTTCTATCAAATAATTTTTGGGATTGTTGGGTGATGCCCTTTTATGCATTACAGGCGCGATTTCTATTTTTCCGAGTTTAGTAGAAACGAGACGCAGCTTTGAGGACTTGGAGAACGTGGTATATAACCTTGAGAATGATTTGGTGGTTTTGTTCATTTATTTTCATACGAATTTGGTTGGCAAGTTTGTCTGAAAAAAATTGTTTGTTGTGAACGGTCTAGTGGTTTGTCAATTGTTCTGGATCCGATTAATATAGCTGCTATTGCAGGTAGATAACCGCTACAAATTATCGTCACTAACACGGATATAAATATTTTGCTTTAATAAGCGGGTTCAGAAAATAATTAACATATGCGCCTTCTTTGTATCTACTAGTTTTAAGTTTTAATCTACTCTACGTCTGTCGAATTGGTCCCTGAACTTTAAAATCATAAAAAGTGTTAATGTTATTGAGAAAAACGTGTGCCCAAAGTCTAGACTTATTCACAAACGGTTCAAAGATTTATTCAATTTTTTTAAGTCTATCGTTTTCGTCATCTGCAAATTTTGGAGTTTTATTTAAACAAAAATTTAAAATTGTTTTGGAAAGTCATTACATTCAAATTACATTGATTGCTATTATTAGCTTAAGTAGGAACATTTGTATTCATTATTATACCAAGAATGATGACACTTATCATCTAGTATATATGGGAGTGGTAACCTTTCTTTTGAACCTACATGAGAATGCAAGTTTACATTTTGTTTAGTTGTGAGATGATCATAATGATCATTGCTTTTATCATTCTTAAAATTATAATAACGCTGATCTACAATATATGTAGGTTGCAACATTTTACCTACAATATTAACCTTAGAATGTAAATTTACATTTAAATTAGAGAGTTGGTAACTACTTTTATTATTTATAAAACTATAATGGCACTTATTATCTAACAAATGTGAAGGCGGTATCATTCTACCTGAATTAACATGAGAATGTAAATTAACATTTGTAGTAGTAGGTTGACGATTAAGTTTACTTGCATGGTTTTCTACAAATAAGGAATTAACACAATGATATTTTTTTTTACTATTTACTGATGTTACATTGAATAATTGTGGCATTATAAAATGTGCTACTTTGTTGGTAAACCTTGCTTTCTCTGCATATCTTCTACAATGGTTGCCAGATTAGCAAACATTTGGGGATTTGAAATTGTACTATTTGTACAAGTATATGGACTTTTTTGTTGATCTGTGTAGCACGTGATCTTGATTTGGTTTAATTTTCTCAAAAATATGATGTGTACTACTTGTTTTTTGTACTTGAACCATCCTGTATTTGCTTTACTACCTGTTTGTATCATTCTACCTGAATCAACATGAGAATGTAAATTAACATTTGCAGTAGTAGGTCGATGATTAAGTTTACCTGCATGGTTTTCTACAAATAAGGAATTAACACAATGATATTTTTTTCTTACTATTTACTGATGTTACATTGAATAATTGTAGCATTATAAAATGTGCCACTTTGTTGGTAAACCATGCTTTCTCTGCATATCTTCTATAATGGTTGCCAGATTACCAAACATTTGGGGATTTGAAATTGTACTATTTGTACAAATAGATGGACTTTTTTGTTGATCTGTGTAGCACGTGGTCTTGATTTGGTTTAATTTTCTCAAAAATATGATGTGAACTATTTGCTTTTGGTACTGGAACCATCTTGTATTTGCTTTACTACGTGTTTGTATTCCTTGATTTCTGCAAGTTACCGCCATTTTATCTTCTTTTTTTTTGCTAAAAATACCTACAAAATTCAAACCTTTTTGATGGGCGACAAAATGTAGCGTAGCGGTAAATTTTCAGGGTGGTTTTATTGCCAGCCATCCCCAATGTTCTAGAAACGGCAAATTTTGATTTTATTTAGATATTTGAATAATAAAGTAATACATTAATTTGTTATGTTTCTTAACAGCATCTTTGATAGATATTATTGTTCAAAAGTTTTTTATTAAACTTTGTTTTTTTCTTCTTTGCATTTGTTTGGAAAAAGTATTAATTTTTTTGGGCACTATTGATGGTAAACTTATAAGAAATAAGTTTACCATCAATAGTGCCCAAATCATAATTATGACGATTTTTTTCGAGCATTTTTTCAAGTTTCTTATGGGCTGCAGAATTAGATTAAAAAATATTTTCAGTTAACTTGAGTGTCGCTTAGTATGGCTTTGGCATATCCGAATGATTTGCCAAAATCTTGTGCTAGTGGCTAATACCTGAAATTGTAGATAGTTTTGCTGATGCCGGTTTTTGTGCAATTGCTAGTGTCGTTTTCCGAAGTAAACTTTGTATGCTGGTTGTGCTCAATCTACTCAAATTCTAATTGAAACAGCGGCAATTCTACGAAAAGTGGAGATTCTGTTTTATTTTTATGGCTTATTTCTTTCCCAGAATCTTTAAAGACTTACCAGGTTTTTACATTCAAACAAAACAAATATGGCGCATTTAATTGGATTAAAATATAAGTAGAGGCGGGCATTTCTGGTCAATGTGGGTTGATTTGATTTGTTTTATCAATTAAAGTCAAGACATTAAATCAAATGAAATTTACTTACCAAATGCGTAAAAATTGTACAATTCAAAATAAGTACAGACGGGCATTTGTAATTAATATAGGTCATTAAGATAACAAAAAATGTGTAATTTTTATATTCAATTAACACAAATAAAGCGCATTTGGTAAGATACAAGTACTGACGGACATTTAATAATATAAATGTAAGTACAGACCACAAATTTCCGAACAAATGGATGATTAAGATAACAAAATAAAATGTGAGATATTTAGATTCAATCAACGCAAATATGGCGCAGTCGCTAAGATAAAAATCGCTGGGCATTTGTGGTCAATGGGTTTTAAAAAGTTTGTAGGATACAAATATAAGTATAGATAGATTGTAGTCGATATGGATCATTGAGATGGCAAATGAAATGTGAGGTTTTTAGATTCAATCAACACAAATAATAATAATAATAATAATAATAATAATAATAATAATAATAAAAATAATAATAATAATAATAATAATTTATTAGTAATTCAAATTGCACATACTTATGAATTGCTTATTATTAAAAGGGACTAATGCACGTGCACGTTCTTTATGCTCTTTTGGGTTGCAAATAAACTTCAGCCACCGGCAAGTTGTAATCCACAAGTTTCTTTTTTTAATAAGTCGATTCTAGACACACAAAAAAACACTTTACGGTTGTTACACTCCGGTTTATTAATGTTTCATATTATCGACACTATTTTTGTAGAACTACTTTCTAGTAGCTGCGGTTGATTTCTATAAACTGATGTCTGTAGACTAAAGCTAAAACCTGAGAAGAATGGGTTTTTCTAATGAAATTTTTTGGATCTTTTTAACTCTATCCGTAAAATCGAGGGAGGTGTTACTTTAATTGGATTACCTCTTGCGAAAATTGTCATCTACGTAGTTTATTTTTACAACAGACTGGGATTTTTTCCAATTTGCGTTTTCACCATACTTACATACTTATCATCATTTCTTGCATTTCTATAATTGTGGAAGTGGTAGCTACATGACTTGTAGATACTATTCGCATTGTGTTGGAGGTTACCACATGGATTGTTCTGTTTTTTTTTTCTGCGGTGTGTTTTCTATTTGAGTAAACATTTTAATGTTTATTAAATGATATTCTACTGTCCAATCTAATTAACAAACATATACATCTTAATAAAAGAACTTTGCAAGTCAAACTACAATGTAATATTTGTTTGGGATATTTTATACTCAAGCTTGGTGCAAAAATGTCAAGTTTATATTTTCTTATGGTTCTTCCTGTAATCGTTGTGGATATTCAATTACGCAATACAAATATTTGTCTTCATGCAAAAATTCTATCTAAATTTTAACCTTTTTCATCAAAATGTCTCATTCACCTCAGAAATATTCTTCCTAGTAGCAATTGTTAACGAAATATCTGCACTATTGATTCTTTTGTTAAAATATTATTGCCGCATAGTTTCTTTGTATGAGTTTAGACATGTTTTTTTTTATTTGTGCAGGTCACTTATCAAAATAAACTTTTTATCTATAAATATGCGTTATAAATAATTCGGTAAAAATAATTTGCAATTTTAAAGACTACTAATTTTATCTGTTTGCATACTATTATAATAGTTTAACTATGTTAGAATCTTCTACGGTCGATACTGCGTCTCCGTATTTTTTTTGCTATGTTTTTATAATTAATATAACTATTTACAAAAAATTTTAGTACTTGCAAATTATAGTTAAATCCATTTCACATTAGCAATGTGATGTTTGGATGCTTTATTGTAAAATTTCAATAACGTAATACGAATGACTTTTGCATCCTTCCTCAAAAACAAATAATTATTCACAGGTAATAAAGAATGCAAATGCAATTATTATTTAAATTAAATGTTTTAGTGCACAATTTTTTTAATCCAAATATGTCTCTTTAATACAAAATTATTTTATTTAATCATCTCCATAACTTCATTTCTGATACATTTATCATATCAATTTGTAACAAGATCATTATTTCATAACATAAAATAATAAAGACACCATTAAATTCATTTTTAAGATATAATTTAAACAGTCTCCGTCCATTTTTACCTACAATTCATATGCAAATTTCGACCCGTATTTCCAATAATATCCTATAACTTTATAGCTCCTCCAAAACTGTTTTCAGCGCATGAGGTCGCGAGTTGCTGCACGTAAGAAATGCGTGCCGTGAAATTGTTATGATGCACCTTAATAATAAAACGATCAAAAGATCAATGACCACTGCACATCGATCATTCATAGATTCACATCGAATCAGGTTACAAACAAAAATTTACTAGTGTTTCTATAAACGATTAATTTGGATGGACCGATAACTAGCAAACCGATTAGGAATGAAAGTTGATCTCGTCTTTTTAATAGACTTGTTTAGAATTGGAGTACGAATAAATGTAGCGCAAGAAAGTTTTTTTTTAGATGATAACTATTTTAGGAATTATATTTTTCTATGTCAAGGTTCTAATCAAAATTAATGTTTTATATAAAAAATTAAACAAATTTTATTAAGGAATGTTATAATTTCTTATGGAAATTTTGCCTTTTACATTAAATTCTATTATACAGTGACATTTTCTATGAAGGGTGCGCGGTTGCTTATAATCTAAATGCAAGGCACGACACTCTTTGTTTTAAAGAATTTCGCATTTGACATTTTGAAATGTTGAATCGTCTTCTCATACCTATCATCAAGGTTGTGTAATTATTAGTACCATTTCTATTTATAATTTGTTGTACGTTTTATTACATCACTAGGAATGTTTTTTCTCTCATCTACTAGACACATACTGTTGGCTAATTGCTAGAACTAAATAGCGTTTAATAACAATAAACTGCAAACATTAAACTACATGTCTACCCTTGGCCTTTCATTCTTTAACTTTTATTGTATAATAAAATATTGCTGCTTAGTTTTGAGTAATTTTACTCAATATGTAATTCAAGACATAATAAATTTAATATTATTTTTTATGAAATAATAGTATTTCCAATTATTGCAAAATTATATTACACACAGAGTAAAAGTATTGTAAATTAAATCTCACCAGAGATATTTCATTATATTTAACAATCAAGTTATTATTAAATATAATAATAATAATAATAATAATAGAGAAACGCTTTGTTAGATTATACATCGATAACGCGTAGAGTGATCTCTTCCAATACTTAGTCTGCACACAATTAACAATATTAAACTTTCACGCATCAAGAACAAATATTCAATCGTTAATAAGTATAATTATCCACACTGTAAATAGTATTTTTTATCATAATTTCCATAAAATATTTGTGTAATTATCGGTGTTGGTGGTTACTTTCTAATCGTCTCAGCTATGCGGAATGCACAATTTCAAGGTTTCGTATTTACGTTGACATTCTTCAGGAAGATTTTTCTATATGGTAAACACGTTAGCAGTGTATAGTCAAAACAGATAAATCATTTTGTTTGCCATAAATAAATGTGCCATATATGGGCGGAATTATGAATTCTTCGAATAAGTCGAGACGACCTCATACGCATTGGAAATGGATATTTTAAGTTTAAAAATTGTTGGATATCTTTTTTTATGTGATGAAATGTTTATTGTGTTCGGCATGGTTGCACATTTTACGTATTGCGTATCGTGTTATTTATATCTTGTTCAAATTCCCGATACCATATTCAGCCAACACTTTTTCATTGTGGTAACGACAATTGATTGTACAAGGTTACATCTCGTCTTCTGTGTGCGTTCCAGCGTTGTTGTTTCAAGTATTACAATTGAATATTTTTGAAAGAATTATTAACATGCTTAACAATTTGATGAAGTCAATAAAATGTGCTTTCTTATTTACCGAATTCGAATATGTTTTTCTTTAATTACTATTAAATTCAAACTTAGCTATTTCTGCATTTTCTTATGTCTCATTCTCATTGCAATTCAATCAAGCATGTTTGCGATTTATCATGTACATGTAAAGAATTTTAAATGTTTTAAACAATGCTGCATCTAGAATATAAATAAAGTAAATAAATATATTCATGATAATTTGGTTTGCTAATTATATTATTGCTGCTAAGAGACTATTACGGTTATACGTAATACACTAATGCCAAAATACTATTTACAATATGGGTTCAAAGTACTATTATATTTGTACCGGCATGATTTGTTGTGTAGATTGATTTTCTTATTAAGATTTAGAAGCACTAAATGAAAACGTATATGGGGATATAATGTTATATTGTAAGTTTTCTTACATTTTTAAACGAATGGATAGAATAATAATATTCATAATATTTTATAAAACACTGAACTGACTAACAAACTTACAATTTACTTTTTCTACTCTTTGCTGGAATGTATTTATGAAATTATTACACGTGCGAACGTCATCAAGACTTGTGTGCAACGTTCAACAAAAATGGGTATCATACCGAGCTCGCAATTACCAAGATTTTTACGCATTTAAGCTACCAAAATGTCTATGAATCTTGTATAAGGCACTTGGCGCATGGAGTTGCTAAAATGTTTAATTAACCCTTAACTAGGGAGGTGCTATATTTTTACACTACAAGTCATGTGGGGTCTTCATGACCCCAGCCATCTTATATATTTTTGTGATTGTTTTGGTGGGATTAATAGAAGCCATGCATTTTTATTAGATTCATGTATTATTTTAATACCATTAATTGCAAAAACAACTAATCATATATTTATTACAAACAAAATATGAAATAAATAAAAAAAACATGTAAAAAATATCAGTAGTATTTTCAAACATAGAAAAAAATGTGTTTGTTTTAAATAAAAGTTATTTGGCATAAAATATATTTTAACTATACTAGATTTAACATATTGCACAAAAAAAAAATTTGAATTAACAAAACAGAAAAAAAATGACAACTTTTAAAAAACACTTATTTATTTGCGCAATCGTTGCACATATTTTGCGCACAAGCTGAACAAACTGGATTTTTACATACATAACACGAAATAGATGTATCTTTATTCCTTGGACATAAATAACACCTCTTTCGTTTGTTGGCCACTTGAGGGGGTTGAGGTGGAGGTGGTGGCAATTTTTTCTTTCTTAGAATTCTCCCGATTGTGCTTTTTAACTCGCGATTTATTTTTGGGTTTGCCATCCTTTGCTGCATATGAGGTTTTACGAGACCATCGGCTATTTTTTTTTATAAATTTAAATATTGACATTTCAGTTCTTGCTTTGGTGCAGTTATACAAAACATGACTGTTTGAAGAGCTAATGTCCAATATAGTTTAAAAAATTGCCATAGGCCAACGCCGTGTTCTTCTATTCGATGAATAACTGGAACATTTTTGGTCTCTCCACCTTTAGTTGAGTTATAAAATAGAATAATATCTGGTTTACCAATAGCATCGTCGCATTTGTCAATGTGATGTTGTGATGAGATCAAAATAACCGCTTTTTTTTGGCACAGAAGATACTAATGTACAATCTTTAGTAAATCCAAACATAGCAGAATCTACTAATTTTGATTTTTCATGTAATAAAACAGAGAAATAAAGACGCTAATATTATTATTATTAATATTATTATTATTATTGACCTTAAACTCAGGTGACGTTATTACGGACGTGGGGACACAACGACCCCAACGCACAAAATTAAACCTTTTTCTAACGGAAATCGAAAACACACTAGCAGGGATTGTATTTGTTGGCATATTTTAGAAAGATACTGGAAGGCGCAACTCGTTCTGATAAACAGAGACAATTATATAGGCGTTTCTAGATGAGGTGGGGGTTACTATGACCCCATCTCCCCAGTTAAGGGTTAACAAATATTATTTATTGTTGCAGAAAGGTTTTTAGTTAAATATTTTTATAAACAGCAATTGTTATGTTTATCAATAATATTGTTTTTGTTAAGTAAAATTTATGTTGGCTTCACTATGCGACGAGCAGAAAGTAGCATAAGTATATATGGTCTAAGGTTTACACTCCCGCATTAGCAAAACAGCTGCGATTTATGTAGGTGATATGCATGCCAAACCGAAGAAACGAATTGCAATATAAAACCAAAATACAATTAAAGCTAATCTATTGTCGGATGAAAGTACCTTCTAGATAGTAGTTGATACGTGTAGATTGACTAAAACGACAACGTATAAAAGCACACCAACTTACTTTAAAGAAAAGTTCTACAGAAGTAAGAACCACAAACAAGCAATTAAGAGCTTGCCTACCTTTCTACTTTTAACTTGACTTAAGGTTTTTTATTCTAGCCTCAACAGAAATACAAGTATCAGTACTACGCTACTTTTAGCAAAGTTTTGTACTAAAAGAGATCCATACTTGAATCTAATTTTAACAGGATAATTAACGACACACACTACAATTTTGACAAAATAAAGTCAAAAATTCTACATTTTAAACTGTAATTTAACTTTACTTTATTTATAGTGATAGATTTTTATTATCCAAGCTTTCATTTTGTACAACAGTATTGACCATTGGTAGCAATGTACGAATTGTATTGGAGATTTAAGTCGAGTTTGCTGTTTACTTGTTTGTATTTTATGAAAGCTCTTTGTGCTATTTCTTATTACTTAGTTCAAAGCCCGTTTGTTGCTCTTAAGTATTTGAATTTGGTTACGCGCTCTGGGAGAGTATTTGGTAGTTATATTGCTATTTGTAAATGTTTCTGGATTTTTTTGTTATCACAATAAGTTTGGATTTATCTATGTTTATCTTTAGCTTCATCTACTTACTATGTATGCTTACTTTGTTAACTAAGTATTGGAGGTCTTCGATGTTTCTGCATCATCTGCGAAACGTATGTTAATGATGCATTTTTGATTGACTTGCATTTTTTATGCTTTCTGGTGTCTCTTGGAAGTTTGTTTTGGAATACAAACTAAGTAATAGCGGAGATAGTACGCAGCTTTGGCGTACACTTTTGTATATTTTTATATTCTCCGTCTACTCTTAATTTAGCTGTTTGATTCTAATACAGGTTCTTAATGCATCTTATATCTTTTTGATTTAGTTTTATATTTTTTAGGATCTTGACTTGTTTGTACATTGGATTTGCTGGTCGTGGCAGTTTTGGACAAGTACCTGTGTTATGGTTAGTGCTTTTCTGATTTATGATTTTCTTCTATGTAGTTTTTCCATATTACTTTTTTTCTGACCGTTTTGTTATTTGTTAGCCTTGCTTGCTTGTTTATCAGTTTTTGTACAGTTACTTTGTGCCGTATTCTTGTTGTCTTTTTTAGTTTTTTGTGAAGGTTGAAGTTGTCGTGTATAGTTTGAAGTTTTTCTATTTATTTGCATTGTTGTTTCAGCCAGTTATTTTTTGCTGTTCTAATTTTGGACCTGATTTGTAACTGTAGTTTTTAATAATTTTTTTATGCTGTATTTTTGAGAGGGCGCCATTCTTCCATTAGATTAAGAATTTTGTTTGTGATACATTTATCCTTTGCTCTTGTTTTACAGAAACGTTTTCATTATAGTTTTCATTATAGTTTTCTTTATTTGTTTCCATATGTCTTTTGTATGTTCTTTGTCATTTACATTCTTTGCGTTCATAGCTTTTTTGTTAATGTTATCTTGTGTGTTCACGTTCTTGTTTTCTAGCTTGATAAGATCTATGTTTGGTGTATCGGTTTTTTGCGTATCGTAGTTAGTTTGGTTTTAATTGTTGTTAGGAGCCGAAACGTCTATTTATTAAGTTGTAGGCGACTTGGTTTTGGACTATTCTTTCTAAACAGTGATTTTTTGAGATTTCTAAGTATAGTTTGGTGGTAGATGGATGTGTTTGTAATTTGCATGTTTTTTCTTGGCCGAATTAGATGAAGTGGTTTTCTCTGTTGTTACAAGTACCCGATCTATGTGGGACAACGATGTTTTAAATTATTTATTTATTTTTGAGATGCAGTTACCTATTGTTATGTCGACTGTGTATTTCTTTGTCAGTTTCAGTAGTTTTTTTTTAATTTTTCGTAGAAAGTGTCTAGTTTTTGTTCACTTTTGTTAGCAGTTGGTTTGTATGTAAGGTTTATTTACGTGGCGTCGATTTTTAGCATTAGCTAACTCCGTTTTAATGTTTTTGTATCGTATATTGTTTGTCCGGTTTTGCGGTATTGAACAGATCTCTTTTATCTCGTATCTGCAACTTCCAGTTTGACGTTGAGTTTGCTTATCTTTCTAGTTTAGCAGAGCCACTAGATGGTCCTAATGGCTTTTCCCACTGTTGCTCAACGTAAATAGCAAAAAACATCCGTTGTTTAGTTGTAACACTCTGTACATAATTCCATTACTTAAAAATTGGAGCGCACAGGCAAAGCTGGCTATAATTATAAGTAATAGTTCAAATGTTCGGAAATTATCGAATAACGTCCTATTGATTTTTAACAAACGCAACCACCGTATTGGTAGCATATTGAAAACAAATGAGGTTCTAATTGCAGAACTAAAATTACTTTTATATGAGTTTTGTTATATGAAGAATCTAATTGGCTTTAGTTCATTTGTTCATTACTTGCACTTCTCTAGAGAAAAACTACAAATCATAATTGGAGTTTAGCCAAAAAACATACGCACCCAATGGGTATTGACACAGCCCAATATACAATAAATGCGGGTTTATTTTAGATTATTAAAACTTTGACATGATTACTACAATAAAAACCTTATGCGATACTTCAAGCATAGAGGTTGGTGGTGTGTAGGGGTTAAAAGTGGCACTAGGAGAGGAACAAATCACGCAATCAGCTTATGTGTAGTAAAAATGCATCTTTTACTCTAATTCAGATTTAAAAGCGACGACTTGGCGATAAATTGAGTATAAAGTACTTTAAACTTTTAGATTTGCTTGGACTGTTAACCTCAAATTCATGATTAGTGTTTTGATTTGGCATACCTTTGATGAAAATAGCAGATTATTTAATCCAGTTTTGTACAACTATAATACGTATATTAGTCACGCCGTACCTTTTTGGGGTAGGCAATCGAAGTGTTGGGTACACTGAGCCATAGAGAAGACATGTGTATGTTTGGATGCCTATATGAGGTAACGAATCTATTTTGAAAGAACGCCACGTTTTGCATCACATTGTTGGGGACACCCATCTATCCATAGCATTAAATGGATTTTTTTCAATGGTTTTTGGTTTTATTGTTTCTCAGGTGTACTACTTTTTTTTCACATCATACCATAAGCTACTTTAAATTTTATTTTCAAAACAACAACTGGGACGATCATTAAAACCTTATTACCTAAAAAGAATCGCACATGAAAGAACGACACGCCATCTGTCGTTTTACGATTGATGTGTCATGTTATATGTTTTGTTGCTTTGCAATTGATACATATTTGGCAGTACTTACACAATGTAGAAGAGAGTTGAAATTTTTAATCTGTCACTTATGACGAAACTTAGTAGACGTTATCAATTATTTTGTTGTATTGTTTGTGGCACGCACTCATAACCAAAAATACGTAATCATAATCAATTGACGCGTAAGTTATACCTCAACAAAATTATGAAAAGTGTGCCCGTTCTTGCATTGCAATTGACTGAGGCGTCACAACACTTACATATTCTAAAAAATGTTGACAAAATCTATTGCTTTACAATTTGCTTGTGTTACACTACGCACTCACATAACCTAAACGTTGATATCTAATCTATTAATTGGCTTATTAGTCACGGTGTCCGGAAAAGTTTGACAAAGTTTTGTCAAACTCTTGGCGCAGGTTTTTCAGTCAAACTTTGAGCGGTTACCTACCTTTTTTTCTGTATATTTAGGTGCAATAATGTATCGTTTCGGGTGTCTTATTATGTGTGAACTATTCTTTTTTTCTTTGATTTATTATTTCGAGTTCTGTGCCAATGAGCTGGGTTGGGTTGGTGGTTCTGCCTATTCAGCTAATCTTTAGCATTTGTTAGTACATACAGAACACAAATGCTTTAAGTATGTACGTTTCTGTTAGTATTCAGGTCTAGACACAGTACGAAAGAACGAGATACACATAGTAGCTTGCCGTTTTAGTTTGTAGATTTAGTTTCAAATTTAGACTATAGAGGATATTTTTGTATTTTATAAATTGTGCAATTGTTGCTTTGATCTCTATGCTTGGATTCTATCTTTTGTTAGTTGTACTTTCAAGATATTAGTTCTATGTGGTCGTTTCTAACCGCTAAGCCATTGTTGTGTGTATTGGTTTTTTTTTTGACACCATGTTGTACTATAATCTAAAATTGTTGACACTGAATATATTGTTTTATTATTATTGGGATGTTGTTATTTGTTCTGATGTTTTGCGATTGACAGTAGTGTACGGCTCCCGCTTTTGCATACTACATCTGTTGCTATGTTCATTAACAAATGTTTTAAGGCACATAAATGGCTTACAAAATTATTATTATTTAATCTGTTGTTTTGCAGATCTTGTGCCAAGTTACTTACTAAACCTAGAAACATATAACTTATTTTGCGATTGACACATGGATTAGGTCACTCACATATTCTAAAAATGTACAATGTACAAATCCTAAAAAAATCATCTTGTTGATTTGCAATTGACAGATGGCATTTACATGTTTACTATCTAGCTGTTTTGCAATTATTAAATCACGGTATCTATTGCTTAACCTAAAAACTTAACCTAAAAAAACTAACACTCAAGCTGTAGCTTTATTAATTTGTTAATTTACAATTGACAACTGCATCAAATCGCTCACTTAACATAAATTTATATATCTGTTTTTCTGCGACTACACATACATAATGTAAATCATGTAAGTTAATATTAATTGTGTTATTATACCCTTTTTTGATTAGAACTTGTAAACAGTTACTCCACTTCTTCTTTGAACATTTGTCAATTTTAGAATGCCAAAAAAAACTCGGAAAAGGATAGAAAGTTTGGAAGAACGGCAATTACACAATAGAGTGCGAAAACAAAAGTACTAAAAATGTGCAAATAACTAGCTAGCATAAACTTCATTTAACATCTCTTTATAGAGCGCAAAAAATGCAATGTTGTCCAAAGGTGCACGTACATTTGATTTAGTTTCTAAACTTCCTGTCTTTCTTCTTAGGCCCAATGCAATACAACAAAAGCCAAACTTTGAAAAACTAAAATTTGAAAATAGATAGTGGTAAAAAAATGTTACTAATCAAGATCTTTTAAATGTCTAATTTCTACTGGAGTTTTTGGCGTACCAGAGGGACAACGCTTATTCAAAAGTACATAGCCTTTATCAGATTACTATGATTCATTATGTTAGTGCATTACAAGTGTCTATTGTTTTTTGAAATTTATAGTAAATTTATATTAACATTATTTTAAGTCTCTTAGAAAGACTTAACATATTGTATATTGCGTTCTTCTAGAGTTCATCTGTATTGTGCCTCCAGAGTTTATATAGTCATTGTAGTAACCATTCTCCGTGTAAGGAAGCTTGATTAATTCATTGCGTTTTTATGAAGTTATAGAAGTGCTCATGTTGCGTTTAACTAAAGTTTATAGTATAATTCTACAGTTATTTTGCAATACAGGGGTTTTCCTTAAAGTGTATTACTTTTTCCAAGAATATAGCTTCAATTTATTTTATTTTTGTTATTTTGTAGTCTATTGCTTTTTATTGGTGTCTTATTTTTTCTTGTTTATTGCGCTCTTCTTCTTCTGGACTGTTTGTTGATATTTAGCATTATTTTCCTGTATATGTTGACTCTTTCTGGGGCTTTCTACAATGTTTTGCACTCAGGTCGACTCTCATTAAAACTACTAGCCCAAGATATCTCCGTTAAGTAAAACGCTAATCAAAGAATTTTGACTTAAAATAGTACACTGCGAACTTAATTCCTACAAGAGTAGTCACGAAGACTTATTCCAAGGTATTTTACAAAATTTAAACATCTACAATGTTAACAGTCAACTGAACATAGTAAAGTACTATTCTACATGTTTAAACCACTATAATCATACTAGCTTAATGGTGCTCAGTCTATCAGAAGTTTGTAAGTATTGTGAACCAATAAGGTTTCTTTAAATCCGAATACCACGGATAGAAATCACAGCTGTTCTAACTACGCACAGTAAATTTAAGAAATGTTTTGCACCAGCACTATTAAAAACTTTTAATTTAAACATGCATACTGATGTTCTTAATACACGCAGTAATATCAAACATTATATGAAATTAAATTCATTTACACTCTATTGTAAATTTCCCAAGCAAATTGATAGTAATAACACAGCAAGGAGGTTGATTTGATCGTGATCGTGACCGATTCTCCGATTGTTTTAGTCTTTAAACTTTAGATCTCTTTTCAACTAAGATATAATATTTAATTGGGAAATTGAATTTCTAAACTATTGTACAATATATAATATTTATATAATATTGTACAATAGTTAAGAAATTCTATTATAAAACTACTGGAATTTTACTTGAAGCATTTTCCAGATGAATGGTTTGATTAGAAAAGAAAAATAACACCAACGTAAATAAATGCGTGAAGCCGCAAAGCTACAACTTTTTTTCGTATTAAAATATTTAATATAGCTAATTAATCATTTGTAAATGGAAAGTGTGAAATAAAATTACTATTAATTGACATTTAAATTCAAGTACTAAATGATAAATTTATAACATAAATGGCATTTAATTTATATTTATGTTTGATGTCGAAGGTGGAATTCGTTATTGGGATTGAAAAGAAATTTAACGCATCGTTGCTTTCATATATGTTACATGCATATAAATAAAGTTATTATTTACGTTTTTATGATACATTTATAAATATAACATCATTACATTATAAAGTGTAATTGCGATAACACTGAAGTGTGAAAATGTTTTTTTTTTATAACAAAACAATTATTTTTAAGTAGAATGATGATTTCTTTTATTAATTATTTTTTTGTTTGTTGCAGGGATTAATTGAAGAAGATTTATGAAAAATGATGTGCTAATAATATAATGGAGCAGTGGAATACGGGGGACCTGGTGTGGTTCGACCCAGGTGTCGGCCATTGGTTACCAGGAGAAGTTTTAGAATCCCATAAAAGTGCAAATGTATTAACCGTTCAGGCAGTCATCAATGGAAAAGTAAGTACAAAGAGTAATTATAAGTTTAATATGTATAATGTAATAAATATTAGTATGGCAAACATTAATTAAAGTGGAAAACAATTAAAGTTTTATTGCGAGTAAAATATTTTTAGAATTTGGGACAATTAAGATAATTGATTGTCTGTGTTGTATCTAAACTTTTACTATGGAAATTAATATAGTGATTTTTATATCAAATATTATGAAGACTATATGAACTGAGCCATAAACCGCAAGGATTTGAATATTTTCTATTTGATTGTATGTGTGAATTATTATTTCTAAATCTTTTATTTTTGAAGAATTTGTTAATGGTACACGACACAAGGTACGTACATGCAAAACATGTCTTATATTATTGATGGAAAATAGAAGTTGAGCTATAAAATTTTAGTCATCACACTGCAAAAATATAACTTTTTTGTAAAATATTGATTTGTTTGTTCAAAAAAAATACAACTTATTGGAAGCATGTTTTTACCATATAGACCCAATCTCTGGATTAGCTTATTCTATGTAGCAATATTCAGTTTTTCATGAAATACCATGTTTTTAACAACAAAGTACGGTGCATCAAAAATATAATACTGTACAAGCATATGTTGTAGTTTGCCACAAATGACCTTGCATGCATGCATTTTTAGCCTGTACAACTATCTTCATCTCAGCCGATGACGTTTTTGACCTGACTTTTTAAGGAGTTAATATTTTTAACAATCAATGACTTTTTTTTTTGCTACATTTACTTCATAGCTGGATATGACGATACGAGAAGTATATAATTATATGGCCAGTTCATGTGGACCAGGTTAGTCCGCTTTGTATTTTTAGATTAATGTTAAAAATACACAGCGTATATTTTTGCTTTAAAGCTTTAGTATGCAATCCATGAACCTATTGGGCTACTGGATGGTAATACATTACTGCCAAAAATACAACTGTTTATCGAGTTTTACCTTTTCTCACTTATCACTGTGATTTACCTGGTGGTACTTTAGGAGTAATAGCAATAACATTTTTAGTATCCTTGATGTTAAAGATTTTGATTAAAATTATGGAGCATGTAGATGTTTAATAGCATCATTATTAATTTGGCATCTCTAGTTGCTTCTTAAAGTGCTAAACATCTGACAGTTTTTGTAGTTTGGTTAATGAGTTTAGTCAACGACTATTACAGCAGATGGGTGATGTTTACAAATATGTTTTAATTCAATTTATCTCCACTGTCTTGGGTTAGCTCTCATTAACTTTGTGTGCATTTTTAGATAGACTGTTATCCGTCTATCTTTGCGAAAAGTTTGAATTTTGTTTTTGATCAATCAAGCCCGTTGGCGATTGCTAGGTTATGTCAGTTTGAAGAATTTTCTTGACTAAAACCTCAATCAGAATTAGACAGTGAGCTAAACTAACTCCATAACATTAAAGAGAGATAGGTTAAGGATAGAACTTCAATCTTCATTTCTTTCGCATTCCGCTTGTCAAACGTGAGTTTGAACTAGGTCGTTTTCTTAGCTGTCTATATGGGCAATTTTGATTTCACTACGCAATGTGGTTTTACTTTAGGTTGCTGGTGTTACAGCCTTATTGAGCTTTTAGGCTTGAAAATATATGATTTAATTGTCTTGTGGGTTTTTCCACAGTGACAACATTTGAAGTGTTTCTGGTGTCTTTCTGTGTGTTCTGCTAATGGCAGCACTTTTTCTTCTTGTCCTGCGCATATCCATTAATGGATGTTCGCGACCACATGTTCCATTTCTACTCGATCCCTAGCTGTATGGATTAAACTTTCTACAGTTCGGAGTCCCGTCCATTGCCTTATGTTCTGCAACCAGAACATCTTCTTCCTTCCTATTCCCTTTTCTCCATCAATTTTGCCTTCGATTATTAATTGCATTAGGTGACCCAGGTACGCAGTTTTCCTTTCTATTGTAATTAATAATACGCGGTCTTTGTTAATACGTCTGAGCACTTCTTTGTTTGTGACTCTTGCTGTCCATGGGATCTTAAGTATTCTGCGGTACAGCCACATCTCAAAGGCTTCAAGTTTGTTCATTGATGCTGTTTTCATTGTCCATCCCTCCATACCAGAAAGGAGAATCGACCATATATAACACTTGACGGGCCGTAGCTTGAGGCTGATATCAAAGTCAGTGTTGGCTAAGACTTTTTTTAACTTTATATATGCGCGATGTCCGATGTTCATTCCTCGGTGAGCCATGTACCCAGATATTTAAATTTGTTCACCCGTTTAATTGGTAATTCGTCAAATTTTAATCTGTCATTCCTCGTTGCGTTTGGGTCTCTGTTAATTACCATAAACTATGTTTTTTCAGCGTTGATGTTCAATCTCATTTGTCTACTATGTATTCCTACGCTATTAACTAATTGTTGTAGATCCTCTATGCTTTTGGCTATCAGTATTGTGTAGTCCGCATATCAAATGTCTTATCCAGTTTCCGTTAACTTTAATGCTTTTTTCAATATTGCCAAGTGCTTCTTGGAATATTTTCTCTGAGTATGGGTTAATCAGGGGAGGTGATAGAACGCACCCCTGTCTGACTCCTCTACAAATCTGTATTGGTTTGGTTACTTTGTTGTCAATTTTAACTTGTTCTGTTGGTTCCAATAAAGTTTCTCAATACATCTGATGTTTTTTGGTCAATATCTAAGTTTTTAAGGATTTCGATAAGCTTGTGATGTTGAACGCTATCAAACGCCTTCTCGTAATCTATGAAGCCTAGGTATACACTTTTCCTCTGGTCGTATCAGTTCTGCCCGAGGACTTGTATTGCGGTTATTGCTTCCCTTGTGCCCAAGACTTGTCTGAACCCAAATTGAGTTTCACTCATTGTGTCTTCACATTTTGAGTCTTTGATGTATAATTTTTAGAAACAGTTTTAAAGTGTGGCTCGTAAGGCTAATCAGTCTGTGTTCTTCACACTTTTTAGCGGTTTTCTTTTTCTGGAGAGGGACGTAAGCCATTGTGCAGGGTATTTACCCGTATCGTATATTTTATTGAAGATTTTGTGTAAAGCGAAGATTTCTTTTTCATTCAGGAGATTGAGGATTTCTGAGAAAATTTTATCCGGATCCACAGTTTTATTTGATTTTGCAGTTTGTATAGCTTTTTATTTTTATGGAGATTGAAGTTTTTATGTACAGTCTGCAGTTGTTCAATTTCTCTACATTCACGGTTCAGCCACTCGTTTTTTGCTGTTCTAATTTTTTCCGAATCTGCTTCTGTATGCACTTATATTTGTTGCTCTGATTCTTAACTTTTTGCCGTTTTTCCATTAGTGTAAGAATTTCTTCTGTCATCCATGTTTGTTTTCGGCCTTGTGTTTCATATCCAACTTTGTGTTGTGTGCTGCTTAATAGAATTTCTTTCATTTGGCCCCATATATGGTTTATATCCTCTTGTTCCATATTTTTTAGATAATTTGCCCTCGATTTGCTTGCTAATTTTTGTTGTTACTGCCGCTTTTATATCTTTCTGTTTGCGTTTAGCAAGATCCATCTTCCGCTTAGGAGTTGTTTTGCTAGGTTTTGATAGTTTGGTCTTAATCGACGCCATCAGTAGTGTATGGTCAGATGGGACATCTGCTCCTGGGTAGGTCATGCCTTTGTAATAGATGAACCAAGCCTTTTATTAATTAGTATAGTCTATTTGATTTATGATTATATTATGCAATTGGTCTGCTGGGGATTTCCACGTGCACAGTCTGCGGGCTGGTAGTCGAAACCATGTGTTGCTTATTTTCATATTTTCCTCATGGCAGAATGCAAGAGTCGGTCTCCTCTTTTGTTACGTATCCCTAATCTAAAGGGGCCAACAAGGTCTTCAAATTTCTCATTCTCCAGTTTTGAGTTAAAATCCCCCATTACTATATTTATGTCTTGTTTTTTCATAAGTTTGAGTAGATCTTTTATCTCAGAGTAAAATGACTCTATTTCTTCTTCTGCTGCATTGGCCGTTGGAGCGTTCACCTGAATGATGTTGAGATTTACGGGCTTGGCATTGATTTTTAATGACGCACCTTGCGAGAGGTTTAGAGATGAGATATCCGACTCCTTTCTTGTGATTCCTGTCTTGATTACCCGAGTAGTACAGGGTATACCCCGAAGTTGCGCATTTTCCTGAGTCGGGCAGCCAAGTCTCCGCTATGCCTATTATGTCTATGTTAAGCCTTTTTGCTTCTTGGGTTAGGTTTATTAGTTTCCCGCTTCGTATAGGTTTCGTACGTTCCAGGTTCCTATTCTAATTTAATTTCGAAAGTTTGATCTTGTGGCTTCATTCAAGTCCGTTCCTCCTGGAGATCTGAATGAGAAACTGTTTAAAACTCCGGTAATTTGATTTGAGTTGAATGTAGTCATCATGTTCATCAGGTTCTCTTGGGAATGCTAATGGAGATGGTTTTTCGTTGCCTTTCTCCATTGTACAGTATGTATGCGTGTACTTTTCTTTCCAGATAGCTCTGGTGTTCTAAGCTATCTGTCAATCCGTCTCACTTAGCATCATCAGCGCCGCCACCTGAAGGCGTGAGTATGGTCATTTGATACCTCTTGGTACCCTGCTACTCGTAGGTGATCGATTTGCAGCTTCAGACTAAACCCTACAAAATTCAGGTCTAGCAGAGCACTACTTGGTTCTAGTGGCAGCACTAAACTTGTTGAATTGGGCAGACAGTCATTGACTTGATGGCTATTTTAATTCTCAAGAGGATACATTCAAGCTCAGCACTGTGCGTTTTTTTTTGTTTTTTTGAACTTTTGTTGCTTAGCAAACGTATTGTTCTGTTTTCGAGCTCTATTCAAATTAATTGCGTCCAGGAAGGTAAAGAATTTCTGGGGAAACGTCGATGGTTTCACTATTACTTTCAATGTCAATATCATTTATACCAAGTTTTGATATAAAATACTTGCTCGCGCTTTTTTGTTTGCTTCTTTTGCTTTTGCAGACAAGTTGCAGACAGCTTCCATTGGCGTCTTAGACACATATTGCACAGTGACAAGGTTTGAACTTTGTCCGGTGGATTTTTTATGTGCTGTTGGCAGCACTAAGCTGGTTGACTTTAATATATGATGTCTTTGTCTTGTGGCTTTCACTATTATTTGTGGTAGGCGTATATGAGGTTTATGCTTTTTTATGCTTTTCAACTTTTAGCGTTGGAATTGTTAAGTCAAAAAAATCTATTTTGCCGTGGTTGCGAGATGCAAATGGCTTTCTAGCACTAGTCTTTTGGACTCACGAGGAAGTTTGCTTACTGTCACTTATTATAATAATTTTCTGGTGGTTTTTTGTGTGGTCAACTGTCGGCGGCACTAATTTTGTTGACTTGAACAGATGGTAATTGTATTGGTGCCTATATTGATTTCCGAGAGGATATGTTCAGCTATTGCTACTACTAACGCATTTCTTTTACTTTCTTTTGAAGTTCTGTGCGGTTTTTCGGATTTCCTTTGCCTTAACAAACGTATTGGTCTGTTCTAGAACTCTTAAATTAATCGTGCCTACGAAGGTAAACATTTCAAGAAAACGTCGATTGTTTTACCACTACTTCTATCTTTAATAAAATTGATACCAACTTTTGATGCAAAATAATTTTTAAACCGTTGATGTTCCTTTTTTTGCAGCTCTGTGCATTTTTGTGGTTTTTCTGTTGCCTCGGCAAACGTGTTGTTCTATTTTTGAATTAATTGCGTCTACGGAATAAAGATTTTTGAGGGAACGCCGATTGTTTTACCACTACTTGTGATGTCAATATTATTCATACTAACTTTACTTCTTGGTGCTATATTTATATCCTACACGCAAGACTTCTTGCAAGACAAGTTGGTTGCATTTCCTATTGGCGACTTAGACAAAT
The DNA here is from genome assembly GCA_963932245.1 of Tachinus rufipes. Classification (NCBI taxonomy): domain Eukaryota; kingdom Metazoa; phylum Arthropoda; class Insecta; order Coleoptera; family Staphylinidae; genus Tachinus; species Tachinus rufipes. The sequence goes on along the minus strand of OZ010747.1, from coordinate 43,666,224 downwards.
GTTGCACATTTGGAGTACTTCCGATAGCATTTTTGTGTTGTGCTGTCGGCAGCACTAAGTTTGTTGAATTGATGATAATTGTTTGGTAGCCATTTTAGCTATTGCCATTACTAACTCGTTGAGTTGTGTGTTTTTGCGGGTTATCAGACTTCTGTTATCTTAACAGACATATTGGTCTGTCTCCGAGCTTTACACAAATTATTGCGAAAGCAAACGTAAAGATTTAAAAAACCTTTTTTCATTATTTTACCACTACATCCATCGTCAAAATGTTTTCTCACACATACAGCTTTGCTTGTTCATGCCATACTTACAACCTCCACGCTCACACACATCTTGCACAAAGGAGTTGTTTATATACCCTATTGACGACTCAAGATAAATCTCGCACAGTGGCAACATTTCAACTCAATGTTTCCAAAAATTATATATAGTTGCTCTCCTAACAAGTTAACAAGATAAAAACGCAAATTTGGAAAGACACATGCGCTCACAATATGGAGATGATAATATAGAACATGAAAACAAGTAATTAATAACATAAAAAACGTGAAAAGCATAATCGTTTCGGATATAAACGAAATTACAGATGTAATCAGAAATTTCTACAAAACCTTTTATACATCAAAAGTAGAAGATCCTGGGCTACTGGAAAATGATAACATTTGTAATGTAAGATCAGAGAATATACCCGAAATCATACCAACATACATAAGTAAAGCAATGAGACAAATGAAAAATTGAAAATGGAAAAGATATAAAATGGGAGGAAAACCAGTAGAAGACGCAATCCAAACTCTTTGAAACAAGTATGATGCAAAATTACTGCAGGGATGGCATAACGAAGTAATTATTTTATATAAAAAAGGCGATATTACAAATGTAGAAAACTACCGATCCATCAGATTATGTTTATAACTCTATAAACTATACAGCAGAATAATCATAAACATGTCAAACTAGATGAAGAACTGAAAGCAACTAGAATTTTTGTATATTGAGAAGTTATATCCCTGAAGTTGTTTACTCTACCGCTAAAAGACGTATTCAAACGACTAATGTGGACAAATAAAGACATTCAGATAGGTAGCAGTTACTTGAACTACTTAAAATTTGCCGAGGATAAAGTCCTCAACGGCAGTGATATTAATAAAAGACGAAGGGAAGGATAACCAAATGGCTGCATTTGGAAACTTATACTAAAAGACCAGACGAAACAGAGCACAAATAAAATAAAAACAACACAAAGGGAAATGTAACGAGCAACGTTGAAAAGTACACTGAGGGATTAAATACGCAAGAAGACCACAAAAAAGATGGATTGGCGACATCAAACAAGTGCAGGAAAAGTCTGGTATTAAAAAGCCCAAGGCAGAGACAAATGGGAAGAATTTGAAGAGGTTTATAGTCAGGAGTGTAATAGTAAACAGTTGATGAAGAACAAGAAGAACATTCTCAAAAAAGCTAAAAAAATCTGTAGAAAATCTGATGCCCGTAAAAACATGAATTTTGTCGCTACATAATTTCTTAACTCTTTAGATCTGGCAGAACTCCGCGAAATTCTTCGATATTATTTAATAAAATGATTACATATAAATCAAGTAGTATATCAGCATAATATTATTTAAATGTGTAGCACATTCTTATTGAATAAAATAAATTAATTGGCAGGATGGCAAATATAGGATTATCTCCTAACGGCAACATTACATGCAATTTTACACATTTGAACTTAAAAATAATCAATTATTTATGCAAATTATTCCTTTCTAATCAAGTGATGTCTATTCAATCAAAATTTACTAGTAGATATATGGTTGGATTATGACGCATTGATGGGTTGGATTAAGATTGCATAAATAATTCATCATTTCATCATAATAAAATTAATTAATTAACAGATTAACTTCTTATTTATAGTAATGCAATGCCACCAACTCCGCAATTAATGTTAATGTCTTACCTGTGCCGGTATTTAGGTTTTAATATTTTTTGCCACCTTACAGCAGCATTTAAGCAGGAAGTAATCAAACTGCTAACCATGATTTTAAAACTAGTATTGCTTTATTTAATTCTATAATAAAAATGTAATTATGAACTATGTAGTATAATAGTTTGTATAAGCTAATAATGGATATAATTAGTTATAATCACAAATCATAATTATGTTAGGTTGTATTCTTTTGGCTTTTGGGACTTTGTTTTCTTTCATAAACGTTGATCCGTGTAGTTGCGTAATAAGAAATAATGTGATTTGATTGATTATCAAAAATTGCCTCAGCGTGCAATAAATTTAATATATAGTGCCTATGGTGTGTGGACGGGTAATGCTAATCACATCAAACAATAAAAATTTGTATTACCTGTGCATTTCCATAAAATCAATTTATTAGTTTACAATCCATATTCTCGAAAGGCTTGGCTGCTATTATGAAGGTGGGTTTATAAGAGATGTCTCGTAGATATCCAAGTGCAATTGAAATGTATATTAGACAGTAAATTTATAATAACTTGCTTTACAAACAACAACATTCTTAAAACTGCATTCTTGTATCATTATTATCTAATTAAAATACTACATTACAGGTAATGTTTTATAATAGTAAATCTGTTATATTCCATTGAGATGATTAACCCAGTTTATGATAATAAAATATATTAAATATTTTTCTAACGATGTTGAAGCATTTTCTTTAATTGCAAACTCGAATGTCAAGAATTTTCCTTTGAAAGAAAGCACAAACAGAATTAAAGCCTAGTTTTTTATTGCCGCCAATTTTTTTAGTTGAAACAATAATACCATAAAAACATAATCAATTAATCATTGCGTATGCAAAAATTTATTATCCACAAATATAAAATGTAGATGTAGTAATGTTATGCATAAATTAATTCAAGTAAATATATTCACCACGCACTATCTATGCATCTCCATTGAGTAATTATTATGGAATTCTCAGAAATAAAACTACAATTGTTGCTGAGACATCCATATATTTTTGAAAAAATCAGTACAATTAATCTTTTGAATAGTTTTAAGTGAGCTGTTTATACTCTTTGTTAGCCTGACCTCTAGGAGGCTGAAAATCATTAAATACATTATTATTATTTTAATTATACATATCAATATGATAATGACAATAGTAAAGATAAATAATAATTATGCTTTGCCTCCTACAAACTTTATACTTACAATGTTACTGCTACGTACAATGTAATTTATTTTATTACAATTTTATAGACTAGATAATACAGAGGTGTGGCATCTAAAAGCTAAATCTTTTTGAATGAGCACGAACAACAAGTATTTAATAGCCAGTAGCCAATATAATTTATATAAAATATGGTTATTTTTTATATTTACCATTTTTACAACTAAGTCAAGTCAACATTAAAATAACATGATAATAAAAACAAAAATTTACTAAATTTTTTTTATTATATTTTAATAATAATATATATATAATAATAATAATAACAATAATTTTATTCCATTATATCTAGACAGATATAGGCATTGTCAAAAGTTACGTACAAATCACAGATAAATCTTAAAATAAATCAAATTTAGCGTATTATAAAACTAGCAAATAAAAAAATATACAATACAATACAATACAATACAATACAATACAATACAATACAATACAATACAATACAATACAATACAATACAATACAATACAATACAATACAATACAATACAATACAATACAATACAATACAATACAATACAATACAATACAATACAATACAATACAATACAATACAATACAATACAATACAATACAATACAATACAATACAATACAATACAATACAATACAATACAATACAATACAATACAATACAATACAATACAATACAATACAATACAATACAATACAATACAATACAATACAATACAATACAATACAATACAATACAATACAATACAATACAATACAATAAAATACTATACAATACAATACAATATAATATTAATTACTCATTAATATAAAAATATAAAATATACAATTTGTACACAATAACAGTTTAATCAATTTAAAAATTAAAAGTCGCACTAAATAAACACAAACATTTAAGTTAATATTTAAAGCTTAAAGCCAAGTATCTTCTAAAAAATCATTATACGAATAATAGCATTTTTCTATACGAGTTTTTTTAATACTTTTTTTAAAACATTTAATGTCAAGAGTTCTAATCTCTGCTGGCAATTTATTAAAGCATTTTAGCGGACTTTTTTTGGTTAGTGATCGGTTATGTATTGGAAGTTCCAGTTTTGATCCATGCCGTGTATTGTAATTGTGTGTGCTGTTCAATGTCTTTATTGTTAAGTTTTGCATTGTATACATTAAAGCTGTGTATATAAATATTGAAGGCAGAGTGGAGTGAGGATGTTGTGTTTGACTAGGTTTTCCCATAATGTATCTTATTGCCCGTTTTTGTAATTTAAATGTTGATTGTACTTTGGCAAAGTAAAAGGTTTTTAAAATAAATAAATTAACTATTTCTCTCAAGCTTTTGATAATGTAACATTGAGAAGCTACTTTTTTGAATACATTATCAACATGCAAGTCCCATTTACAATACATATCATAGTTAAACCTAAAAATTTGTTATGTACACTTTCTTTTATATTGACATTATTGCATTTTATTATTAGAGAATCATCCATTTTTGTGTTTGTTTGTATTAAACCTTAGCATTGCAGTTTTTGATGTATTAACAGCTAGTCCATTTACTTCGAACCAATCATGAACTTTGTTGAGTTGGATGTTTGCTTTTTTAAACACGTTAGTTTTCTGTCTGTCGTTAATTAGTAATGAGGTGTCATCGGCAAATATAAATGTATTTTCATCGGAAATATCGTTAATGTATATGATATATAATAACGGCCCTAAAACTAATCCTTGAGGTACCCCTTTAGTCATTTTAAGGGTTCTTGATTTAACATATTCCATTTTAACATAATGCCGTCTTTCTGTCATATAGCTTTTAATCCATTTATAAACAACTCCTCTTATGCCATATTTTTTGAGTTTATACATTATCCGTTCATGGTCGACTAGGTCAAAAGCTTTTGTAAGGTCTAAGCATATTCCTAAGTTTTCTACACCTTTATCTGTTGTTCTATATGTACTAGGCTATTGCTGTTGATGTTGATTTGCGCTTTTAAAAAGCATATAGTAGTGCTTGTTAAAAGTTAACTTTTAAATGCATAACTTATCAGCAAAGTTAAAAAAATTAGCATTTAACTTAAAATAAGATTTAAATTAGCATGCTTATATACAAATTTCATTATTTATACTAAAACCTATACAGGGTTTCCCCAAAATTAGTGAAAACACTAAATTTTTTTGCATTTTAGATCAAAAACTCACAGCTTAGCGATCTGTTTACTTAGGTGTATTTGGACTTTCTATACAGGTTACTAAGCTGTAGGTAAAATTTCTCTAAAAAATGTTTAATTTGAAGGGATTATAGTGACCTATTTTGATTTCTATTGCGTGCCATGTTTCACGTGATACGACGTTATCATCAGTTTTTTTTTAATAGAACACTCTGTTTTCTTTATTTTTAAATTTTTAAATCATCATTTTTCTAAAATTACAATGATTGTGTGTGTGACAGTTTTAATCAAGGAATATAATAAAGAGTACTTGACTTGACCGTAAACTGTTGCAGGTTGCAGACCTATAAAACCTTATATCATTGTAATTGTTGAAAAATCTTTTTATAAAAAAAAGAAAACACCACATAACGCATTGAAAATCAAAATACAGATAAAAAAATCGACAACAACTTTTAATAAACTAAAAATGCACCTAAAAACCTGATGTTTTTTCACATTCCAAATTATTATTTCAATTTAAAATTAACACGGCAGCACATATTTACGTGGATATTTTTTTATGGTTAAAACCAAATGTAATTATACTGAGTTAAATACAAAATTAACTAAAAATTTTTAATCTAATTTTGCTTTCGTTTACGTCTGACTTGATAAGGTTTTAATTTGAAATGTTTAACAGTTTTATTCGAAGTTTTCATCACATAATAGTTCTTTTTGTATTTCTTTCATTTTAACCAAAGACACCTGCACCAAATAAGTACACATTATTGTTTTGATGTATGTTTTTACTGTGAGCAAAGTAGGTTTTTTACTTACGCCCAAGCTTTATCTCCTCGCTCACAAAACAATTATTCTAAAGTTAACATGAATTATTTTAAAGAATTGTTATTGAAGTACAAACATTATTGATTTGTCATCATCTTTAGCAATCTTCCGATATTGTGTGCAGCTTAAAAACATTAAACAACAAATCAAATTTAAAATATACTGAACAGGAATCTGTAAATTCTCAAAGTTTGCCACCTGTGATTGAGAAGTTTATTACTCCACATAGCTCTCCTATGCAAGTAGAAAGAACTAAAACAACTTACAGCAGCATTCTCTCAATTCAAGGCAGCAACCAAACTAGCATCCAAATAAAAGATCATGAAGTGAAGAAAAAAAATCAAAATAAAATAAGCAAGGAAAATGTGAATGTGGTCGCAGAAAAAGTTACTACTAATAAAAACATCAAAGATGATGATGATTTTATTACAATTCGTCGTAAAACAAATGAAAATAAAAATAAAAATAAAAATAAAGGAATTGTCGGATCATCACAAGCCGATAATATTAAATTTACAGGAGTAAAAAAAAATACCGAAAATATGGTTTCATGTCTCCAGGTTGCCATTAGAAGTAAACGCTAATGATTTATGTAATTATCTTAACAAAAAGCATAATCGAAATGACTTTGTTTGCGATAAATTAGCTACCCAACATCCAAATCCGACGTTTAATTCATTCAGAGTAGGAGCGAATGCAACTCTCCTGGAATTATTAAATGACGCTAACTCTTGGAATGATGGTATAATAGTCAAGCGGTTTAATTTTTTTACAGACTTCAGCAGATGCTCAATTACCCAGTATCAGTGTGATACATCAAAATGTTCAATCGATTGGGAACAGTGTAAATGAAATTGATGCATTTTTATGTAACCATAAAGCAAATATATTCCTATGTTTAACTGAACATTGCAAAAGTCAAGTGGAACTTAATATACATCCATTAGAAGGATATAATCTAGTGAGCAGATTCTGTAGAAATTCGGGCAAACGCGGAGGCTCGGCTATTTATTGTAAAACTGATAGTGTAAAATACAAAGAGCGCAAAGATTTAAGTTCTGTAAAAATTGACTTTGAATGTTCAGCTGCAGAATGTATGTATGAATATTAAATTAGTTATATTATCTGTATATAGAACTCCCGGGGACATACACATTTTTTTAAACAATTTGGAATGCAAATTAGAAATTGTAAACCAAGAAAATGCCATTATTTTTATTTGTGGAGATTTTAATATTGATCTTAACATTGAGAACAAAACTAAAATCGATTTTATTTTATTATTGCTTTCTTATAATATTGTTCAAACAATATTTGAAGATACTCGCATTACGAAGACTAGCAGTACTTGTATAGATAACATTTTTACAAATTTATCAGAATATGATTTTAAATCAGAAGTCATACATTCATTAATTTCAGATCATACTGCACAAAAACTTACAATTTGGATACCAACCCATAAATATAAAACACAATATAAATATTCCAGATCTTTCACCGATATAAACATTGATATTTTTTTCAACACTTTAATGATGCAAAATTGGGACAGTATTTATAACATAGAAAACCACGATGTTAATTATCAATGGACAAAGTTTATGAAAATATCTTTATTACACTTTAACAAATCTTTTCCATTAAGATTAAAGCAATAGACTAGATGCTTTATTTACAATGTATATGGTTAGCAAAAGTGAAGCACATAAAATCCTTTACCAAGAAACGAAAAAAGAATACACAAATGCTTTAACTGTAAGTAGATATAAAATGTATAATGATAAACTCACAAATAGCAACAATAAATCTAAATGTGCATGGCATATAATAAATGAAGTAACTGGCAAAAATAAACTTAAAAAATCAAATAATATGTTAGGCGTAGAAACAACAAGTAACTCGGCTTACGCACTTAATGAGCATTTCATTAATTGTGCACCAAATATTTTAAAATCGTTACCAAGTATTCCCCACACTGATAATATTAAAACTATAAATAACACCATATATATAGCACCAATAACAACAATGGAAATAAATGAAATAACAAACAATTTAAAACTGAAAATGAGTGCAGGCACCGACGAAATTCCCATAACTATTATAAAGAAATGTATTTCTTCTATCATAGAACCTCTTATATTCATAATAAATAATTCACTCATGCACGGTATATTTCCAAATCAATTAAAAGTAGCATTGGTTAGACCTTTAGACCTATTTATAAAAAAGGAGATCGGGAGAACCTAGACAATTATAGACCTATAAGTCTATTGCCATCTTTCTCGAAAATATTCGAATCAGTTATGCACATACGTATTACAAGTTTTATGACAAGATTAAGTTTGTTCAGTCCGTCACAACATGGATATCTTAAAAAAAAATCTACAGAAACAGCTATTTTTGAATTTACAAGTACCATCAGATCAGCATTGGAGAATAAAGAAATGTGCCTAGGAGTATTTCTCGATTTATCCAAGGCGTTCGATAGCATAGACAATAACATCTTACTAAAAAAACTATTCAAATATGGAATCAGAGGACCAACATTTGAATGAATTAAATCATATATACAAAACCGGTACCAAAAAGTAGTCGTAAAACATCAAAATAAGCAAGCAGAATCTAACTTATTATAAATAAACATGGGTGTTCCACAAGGAAGTCTACTAGGTCCATTATTGTTTATAATATATATGAATGATATTAACTTATCAATATTGCAGGATGGTGTCGAAATTGTAAGTTATGCAGACGATACAAACATTTTAATAAAAGCTATAAATTATCCACTTCTGTTAAAAAAAGTTAACGTTGTCATGTCAAGGTGTTCAGAATGGTTCACACAAAATCGTTTAGTACTAAACGAGTGTAAAACAAACTTTATTTTGTTTAAAACATGCCAATCTCAGTTTGAGACGCCAGCTTCTTTAACAGTACAAAACAAAACTTACACGTTTGGCAAAAATGTTAAATTTCTTGGAATCTATGTAGACGAACTGCTCAAATGGAATAATCATATTATACAATTATGTGTTAAGTTAAACAGCGTGTGTTATACAATTAGAATAGCCACAACGTATTTGCACTTAGAAACAAGAAAATTAATGTACTTTGCAAACTTTTGTAGTCTACTGCGATACGGAATCATTTTCTGGGGAAGATGCGCAAATATTGAATCGGCATTCATAATTCAGAAGAAAGCAATTAGGTCAATGTTAAAACTGAAATTTAATGAATCATGTAGAGGAAAATTTAAATTAAATAATTTATTGACATTAACTGCCATCTACTTATTAGAGTGCGTTTTGTTTATGTTCAAACACAAAAATAAATTTAAAATGCATGAGTATACGCATTTGTATAATACAAGACATTGCAATTACAAATATCCAGTGTATAGACTAACGTCATCTCATACTAGTACAATATACTCATGTATACAATGTTTTAATATGCTTCCAAATAGTATAAAAATTATTGAACAATTTAATTGCTTTAAAAAAACAGTTACTAAATTTTTAATAAACTTGGAACCGTATAATTGGAACGAATTTTCTAATCATACCGAACCGTAAAATCAATTTTATGTATTATTTGTACTATATTACACTGTACTTTATGTAATTATTTTCTTGGACGCATTTCATTTTCTGTTTACTAATATAATTTATTTATTTTTGTATCAAATTATGAAATAAACATTATTATTATTATTATTATTAGGTTTGATTTGCATTACATGGAAGGTCACTGACCAGCAACGTTTTATTTAAATAAATTAGGCATGGTTTAAAATAAATGCAAATATTTAAATATAAACTATTAAGGTATGTCTAATAAAATATCTGAACTGAAAATATTATTAAGTGATAAAAATGTTGATGTGAAATCAAGCAAAATTGTTGAAAACAATATAGACATTCAGCGGTTATTACTTCAAGATTTTTGTTTGAATAGGAAGTATATATATTTAGAATTTTTTGCACTATAAGCAAGCCATTTTATGTTCTAACATCTACAGATAACCATCAAGTAACACAAACGTATTCATGTCAGTGTTAACAGAAGTGCTTGAAATTTGTTTACTATTAAATAGCCAATATTTGCCTGTACTAATTTTAAAACTTTTTTATTACAAGATTTATTGTTATCACTGGTTTCGATATATGTATTAATATTACAACACACTCTGGTAACTTCCAACTCTACCACAATTGTAAAAGACTGCTATGTTAGATATAGACATTTTAATACGGAAAATAAAGACTTTTTAAATATACAGGTTATTTTTCAAACAGCTTGTACAACTAAAAACATAAGTCATTTGATAAAATATTGTTTATAACAATGAGTTTATATAAGGGCAAAGTGATGCACAAATATTGTTATACTAACGATTTCTAATGCGATAACGTAGTACTTTGATTGTTATTTTATTTTTGATAAACTAATCGTTTCGTATAACCCCATCAAAAATTGTACAGGTTACGATATGCCAAACACGGGGGCCAAAAAATGGGTCCATTATATCCAACTCACATGTTGCGAAAGTCAGTAGTAAAGTGACGTTGCACACGAGAAAAGTGAGCAGAAGCACTTTTGTGTAAAAACAACATCATTTGTCGTTTGTTTAAAGGCACATTTTTAAGTAAAACTTTTTCAAAAGTGCAAATAATTCTTTCCAACTAAACGGTTTGGCAAAATAAAAAGTTTGATAAGCATCATGCCATTTACAATTCTAGTAGAAAAAATCTGTTGAAAATTTGTTCTCTTTTTACTGCGTGAGGGTTTTCAACTGCAATTTCATTCCAAGTGAATGTCGTCTCATTCGTAACTAACAGGCAGCTTGTAAAATTGAGGTTATTTTCATTTTGATGTAAGAGTTACTGGCAAAAGTGACCTAGCAGGGGATGATTTTAAGGCATTAACACTTGTAGGTATTCGTTGCACGTGATACGGGGTACATTTAATCTTTTTGCAAACCTTATAATAGGAAACGTTAATTTGTTTTGCAGTTTTGAAGGTGTTAATTAAAGTTTTTTATTTTTAACGACATTTATTTCTTTTTTACTCTTTATCATGCCAAGTTGTCTTGGTCTTCCACTATGCCTACTTTGATGCTTTGTGAAGTTTCCAGTATCCCGTACTTTTGGAACAATATTAAGGATTATTTGTGGCGTTGGGTGAAAATCTGTTGTGGAAAACGTTCCGCGCACAATTGCGGATGTAATTTGATTGCATTCCTCGCACACCATTGCTATAGAGTGGCCAAGATAAAAGAGAATAACATAATATTTTTTTATTTAAAAGTAGTAAATACAGAATATTACGAATAACAACACACTAAACATTCAATAGTTTACAGCAAGTGTTAAAAGTGTTCACCATTAACTTCGATACTCATATCAGCAAGTTTCAACATGTTTTGGAAAACTTTTGCCAATTCATTTGGTGTGATTTCTGCAATCGTATTGCGAATGTTCATTTTTAACTCTTCAATTGTATGCGCATTGTTACAGTACACTTTATCCTTTAAATTACCTCACAAATAAAAATTGCAGGTAGACAGATCGGGCGATCTGGAAGGCCATAAAGCTGCGGAAACTGAACGCTCTTCTCCGAAATCGTCATGGACATTGCCATTAAAAACCGTGAAGTATGCGCCTATCACCATCATGCTGATAAAACGCATACTCTCGTTTTTCCTCCGTCAGCTACGCTAAGAATGGTTGAAACAATTTCGTTACATACATTTCAGAGTTTACGGTGTTATTAAAAAAAAAGGCCTTTAAGGCTGGCGAATTTCTGCCATAAACTGGGGGCATGTTCATTAGAAAAACTATTGAACGCAGAAATGTGAAATTTTCAGGAATTGTTAATAATATAATTGTTTATAACTTGACATATTTTGTTTATTTTTTTACGCAATATTTTACGAACTAAATGTAAATTATTTTTTTAGCGATTTTAAATTTATGTCACTATATAGAGAAAAAATCAGGAAAACGAATATATTTTTAGTTTTTTTTAATTTGCATTAATAATGAAGATGAACATGCCCCAAGATTAATAAAAATATATTTTCTAAGTCCCCACTCCGCCTTCCTATTTCATCCGCACGCTCACTATCGTACTCCCCGCCACGCATATTTTTATTATAACACAATGCATGTGCTACCCCGCTCATCTATGATTGGCTGTTTTGTCTAGTAGGGGAATACATTGAAACGCTTGGAAGTGGAGCGTGGAACTACCGCCATCTACGGCAAAATAAAATTTTACTAAAAAGTCACCCCATCCTTAATCCATCGGGCTGAAACTGCATACTAAACGCCTAGTTTTTTGTCATGTAGAGGCACATCAAGATGTTCACCGGTATTGTCTGTTCACCAAAACGCGAGTTTCTGAGAGTTCACGTACCCGCTAAGGTAGAACCATGCTTCGTCTATGATAAAATAAAGATTTGGATCTAGATAACTATCAGCGACATTAGTGAGTAACCATTCGCAATACTGTTGTCGTTTTGCGTAATCTGTAGGTTATAATGTTTGCATCACCCTTACTTTGTACGCTCGCATATGTAACTGCTTCAACATGTTCAAGCATGACGTTCGTTTGATGTTTAGTTGGGAGGATAGACGTCTGGTTGATTTCCGTGGACTTCTTAGCATAGTCTTGTGAATACGTCAAACATTTTCCGGCAAACAAACCGTATGTACACGGTTACAATTGGCGTTACCGACTGAACTGTAGCTCTACATTTAGCTATCATTTTGTGGACAACACTTTTAGCAGGAGCAGCAGTATGTGGATATTTTGTGGTGAACTTTTCATTTGACGTTACAAACCATTTGCATCCGAAATAAGTTTCAATAATAAACACTCTTTGTCTGATTGAAAATGGCATTCTGCAGAACTTATTGACAACCGTTATTAACATGTGACAACACAACACTGAGCAATACACAGTTAACACGATCAATATCACTTTCAGTACACGGGGCCTCTTTTATCTTAGCCACACTGTATATCCAACAAAGTATAGTGATATAATAAAAATGTTAAAACGTGCGCCAAAATGTTGAATTATCTTCTGTATTTAAAGATTCTTATATGAACAATAATTTGACAAACAAATTATTATTTATTAAATTTATATTCTGTTAAAAAAAGTATCTTATTGACTTAGAAAACATCTAATATCTGCAATAAATTTGTTATTAGATGGTGGTTAAGAAAACAAAAAAACCGGTATTACGTTTTGCAATTTAAGTCGCACTTTTGATTGTGTTTTTTATGCAATATTAATTGAAACACCAAAGCCTTATGGACTAAGATGAAAGGCTAGAGATTGGATATTGACTTGTTTCACAAATAGATCTCAAATGGTTAAAATAATTTTAACAAAAAGTTTAAAAAATAAGGAATTAAGTCACTTTTGACATTTTAAGGGTAACATATTTTAGCAAAACACAGTCACTTTGGAAATGCAAATAAATATTCTGTGGTTCTCAAAAGCTGATATTTGCACTATCTCTAATATTAAAAACTGGGACAATTGTTGCTTAACTTTAAAAAAATTAAGAATATTGTCATTATTAAATATATGAACTGGCTTGTTTTGTAAAACACAAAAAACGCTTGAAAGTTATAGTTCAGTCAATGCATTCGAAAAATAAGCAAATAAATGCAAAAGAATCAAAAGTTTCAATTAGAAAAGCTTAACCTCACATTTTTGCCCAATATTTTTTAGGAGCTTTTACTGCCGTCTTTATAAAAGCGGAAAAAAGCTATGCAAATGCAAATGCAAAAACTCTGTTCCTCGACGACGTGATACAAAAATTGTAGCCTTATATATAATTTTTAGTTCCTGATCTTACGCTCTACAGTTTTAAGTTATATGAATTTTTTTGTCATATGGAACAAAAAAATAATTAAGGTATTGAGGTTTTTGTTATTTTTTTTTGTAATATATATACAAAAAAATTTGTAGAACGTGCTAATTACCTACAGTATTATTTTTACTAGAAAAATTAAAATGATGCCCTAAGCGTTGCGAAGTCAACCGTAAGGTTTTGTTTTATGATAGTAGAGTGCTCTCTAGAGTTTTAGAGAAGGAGTAGTTATAATATATTTTCTTTATAGCATTTCAGGCTGTTGTTTCAAGCATTTTTTTGTTCGATTTGCAAAAAAAAACTTTAATTGAAGACGTTTGCGTGGCCAAAAAGAACTGTTTGTATTTATTTAGCTGCAAGCGTAAAGAAAGACGTAAGAAGCATCAGCGTAAGTTAATAACAATCAATTCAGTGAGTGTTTACAGTGCGTGCTACAAAAAATATGGTAAAGAAAGTCTACTGTTTTTATTTTTACAATACCAAAATAATCATAGAATCTGATGGACAACCTCGGCATAGGCCCAATTTTTATTTCAAAATTAAACGCTTGTTTTGTGGAGAAGTAAATACCGATCTTATTCAGTAAAGATTTTGCTTTTTCAATCTTTTGAGCGTATTCAGTATATACTTGATCTCGTTGCTGCAGGAGCTTTGTACTATCAAAAATGCAATATGAATGCGCATACACTTCTTGCTAATGGGACTAAGAAAGAACAATTTACCGGCATGAAAGTTGACAACGTCATGAAGGAAATTTATTCTTTTGGACAATGATGACTAGTATCAATTTTTTATAAATGATTTAAAGGAACAAATAAAACGAAAAAACCGTAAAAAACCGTAAAAAAATCGATTATTGTTAAACAAACGCGCGTTTGCAAGATTTGCTTTCGGATTAGTGGTTATAAGATTTTTTTAAAGAAGTGGTATGGAAAAAACGAAGCTTTAAGAGAAAAGACTAAAAGTCATTCGCTGCAGCAATTGTTGTTGACATTGAATGAAAAATTACACCCTATCGGATGAATATATGAAAGATGTTGAAGACGTTTTCCTTTCTGCATTTACTGCGGAAGATAAACTTGGAGCATTAGAGAATTAGCAAAGGAAGTGTGCATTGATAATTTACGCAATAATAACAGCTGCACGTTCTTGTTTGTTTTTTTCCAAGCAGAGATTTTCTGTATTTTGTCAAAAAACCTTAACTCCGGACACCGCTACCAATCGTGAAACTGTAATTTTTTGTAATGTCGAAACTAAATCGGCTTCAGAAGTTGCACAGTTTAGCATGATTTTAATACTTTTTTAGGTAAAACATAAGTTATCTGCTTTTTAACTATAAATGTCCCGCCATTGGATTACGATACTATTCTTATTTTGCTCTTTAAAACTATTATAAAAAAAACATTATATCTCGACAACGATTACTAGTACTAGTAGTAAAAAATTATATAAACTAAAATATAAAATGTAAAAAAGCAACATTGAATTATATGGTCGCAATTTTTGTATCACGTTGAAAATACGAGTTTGTTTTTATTAAGATGGCGGAAAAAGTTCAGGAAATTTTGGTCGACAAATTGAGGTTAAGCTGCTTATCTTAGTCCCCGCTACACAATATAAAAAAATTGAGACTTTTAAATCATTTGCATTTTCAAATGTATATTACTTACTTTACTAGAAGCCGCGCCGAGCAGATGAATCTATTTTTTTTTTTATTGTGTTACGTTGTTTTAGAGTCTGATAATTTCTGGAATGTGTAATCTAAAAACACCATTTAGCTTTTATGGATAATATAGTTTAGGTTGAGTAGTAATTTATAATAATTCCAATGTTTATCAAGCTGGTACGTCTGAAGTTTTTCAGTCTGTCGATCCATCATTAATTTTAGATGTTCCGTTATTTACTAAACAGTTATATTTCTTGGTGGTGCAAAGTAGTTGTAGCTCCATTGTGTTGCTTTAACCAAAAAATCGAATTTCATCGATAAAACTTCAGTATTACAACTGGCAACCAAATTGCAATGTATAAAGAAGTAGACAATGAAATATAGTTTAATGAAAAACAAAGGTTTAAAATCAATTACACAAACCCAATCCAAACTCCAAAGCGGCCAACCAAATACAAACAATTGTTTCGGTTATAAACACAAGTTAGATAATAACTGGTGGTGCAAAGTAGTTGTAACTCCATCGTGTGTGTTGCTTCAACAAGTTATATTTCTATTTCAATAACAAAGCTTTTAGTAATATTTTGGATTGTATATATATAATATGTCAGGAAATCTCTAAACGTTTTAATATTGTTTTGTGCCGTTTAATGCAAAATCATGTCCGGTTGGACAGCCACTATTACTTACAATCGCTGATGAATTTAAAATAATGAAGTCATTTAATATTTGCAAGGTTTTAGTAATTTGTTTATGATCTATTACATCCTTATGATCTACACTTTTTTCTGCAACAAGCATGTTACAATTAAAATCACCAATGCAAAAAAGTAAGGTCAAATGAAATAGTTTTGGCAGATAATATATCTAAGTATTATTACATAATAAACATAAAGTTCTTAAAATCTTTATTTATCTTATATTCATAACAACGAAAGCGTAAGTCTGAACATTTATAATTAATGAACAGAACAGAACTCTAAGGAACTTTGCAAGGCAAATTTATTAAATTAGATGTCTTGATATTTAAAACAACTTGTTAATTTAAATTACTGCAAACAATCCTCGAGCTGTGTTGTTGGAGGTGGTATGTCGTGCGCGAGGTATGCCGACACCACAATGGTGTCTAGCTTCCGCTTGTCCGCCGAGCT
Organism: Tachinus rufipes; assembly: GCA_963932245.1. Lineage (NCBI taxonomy): Eukaryota > Metazoa > Arthropoda > Insecta > Coleoptera > Staphylinidae > Tachinus > Tachinus rufipes. The sequence continues at coordinate 43,649,327 of OZ010747.1, read as the reverse complement.
GATCCTGACGGTTGTGGGGTCACTGTAGGAAAGTTGTGGAATTAAAAACTCTATTATGTGGTTGGGTATGTAAATACACATTTTTAGCTTACTGTTAGTTGGGTTTGAAAACACATTAGTTTGCCCTGGTGTGTATAATCCATGATTCTTTTTGAAGCAACTTCAGTAAGGCGTCATTATCACAAGTGATCTTAAGGATCTCTCATGTATGTATTGCCCAAGAAAGGTGGACGGTGGATAAAGTATTATCCAGCACCCGGAAAAAGAGTATCTTTTATTAAATTACCTTGCTCACTAGTGGTTTTACCTAGGGTATGAGTCAGGCTTATAACCCCTACAGGAAGGTGCGATGAGGCAACTTCTTTGTAGCTGAGTTCCCCCTTCTTTTTTGTATGGGGGATCTTGGGTTTTTTTCCCGTGTCTTTCAGCCTTTTCCTGGAATGTCCAGGAAAAAGCTCAGACGTGGAGGAGCGAATCCTCTTTTATGATGCCTTCGGTTTTGGAGGAAGTGTCTCTTTGCTTAAAGGCTTTAGATTTTGCCTCTTTTGAGGGGGTCTTTGGTTCTGCTTTGGCGCACTTTGTTTTGAGTTAGCAGTTGCTGGCCCAGCTTATGAGGTGTCTGCCTTGTCGGAAAGGGGGTTTGTTTGCTTTTTAACAGCCAAACGCGCTTTTATTCGTCTGTTTGCTTTGGTCCAGCAAATCCTGTTTTTTACACCGGTCTGTGGAGTGTGGTTCAAAGGCGGAACAGGTTTGGACGTTGATGAGGTATTTGTAGACGCACTCACCGAGTAGTTTTTCTGGATCCTTACCCACCATAGGGCCCGCAAATTTGGGGACGCCTAAAATTGATCGCCAGGGTTACCAGAGAAATATAGCCCCAAAGTGATTTACTTTCTATGAAAATATCAATTCTAAGGAGCTAAGAACATGAGTCGCCTGGTACTTCATTTAGCTGCCAATATAGTGGTTGGACAATAGGTTGGCAATAGGTTTCTACAGTACGTCATGATAGTTGCTATAGAAGATAGATTGTGCTTATTGGCTCTTGATCAGTTTGCAAAACTATTGTCCTGTAGATCTGCTGCTACTAATATGAATAGTTAGAATATTAAATAGTAATTCTTGAAAATTTTTGCTTGTACCAATAATAAATTCTTGGAATCCGTGAAAGATTTTGTTAATATTTGGGAATATTTAGACCATGAGACTATAAACACTGAAAGTGTTTTTTAGATTTTGTTTTGCAAAAATGTAATCATAAATCTGGCCAGTTACTAAATTCATAAATAAAAAGAAATACATTCTAAGTATCTGTAGACTATGGTGTTTATCCATTTTGTTGAAACTAAAAGTAACATATTTTATTCAAATAAGTGTAATCATTTTCCACAACAAAATTTTGCACGGATATTTTAAGAATAAAATGTGTGTGCGACGCCACTGAACAATAACTACAAAAATGTGTGTGCGCGGCGCCACTATTGCAAGAAGAGCTGCTTATTTGTTAGAAGTCCATTATATCGGTTTTTTAATCAAGTTTGTTATCAAGAAATTAGAAACTTCTCCTCCTTGCAAGCGTTAAAAGTCTCGTTTTCATGAAGGAATCCAATATCTTCGGCGGGTGGTTGAGTTACTACAGATTATAATTAACAGTGAGTAGTTTGAACTGGGGTACCCAGTACTCAAATCCCCTTCCCAAGTCTGTTATCAAGAAATTGAAAGTTTTTTGTCTTTGCAAACGTGATCACTTCAGATCATGATTACTATCGAGTAGTTTGAGCTGGAGTTTTCCAAAGCTAGGAACCAATCAATGGCGGTCACATTTACATACATCTCGTAAGACATTTCATTACCGAAACTTGAATTTGTTGCTACTAAGGCAATAACAGAAAACTTGTATAAATAGTTCGGTGTGCACACAGTTGAAGTTGAACTGTCAAAACAAAGTAAATAGTTTAGTGAACATTTTGAAAAGGCGACACATTTAAAGTGATTACATAATCCAGACATTTATAGAGACCCTGTATATATTTGTGTAAAAATACGGACGAGATGAAAAAAACATTTAACAAAAACAATTATTTTGTCAACAATAGTCAATTATTCCATCCTGCAATGTTATTGTTTAAGATGATGCCATTTCTAAATTTTTTTAGTAAATTGCTCATAGTGCGAAGGTTAAAATCATAATGAGCAAGTTTCTGCATATAATTCCAATTATAATTACAAGAGCAAACAACTTCTACAATAGTAGTTAGGATTCAATAAATTTATTTTTGGGTACAAAATAAGTAATTGCAATGCAATGCTTTTAATAATTATGTTTCAGCTAATAGATTCATATTTTATACAAACACAATACAAATGTGTACATATTAAACTTTTAATGTGACTATTCACTTACATTGCGCACGCCCTTATTAACAATAGACGCATACATGCCACGCTAAAAAAATCAAAACCAGTTACTTAATATAATAATATATTATCAATCCGACCACAATACGATAAAATCGATAAACGTTCTGTGTCAATATAATTATTTTTGTGTGTCAAATGGTCAAGGTGTGCAGCTATAATCTTAGAGGTCATAGGTTGCCACTTTTGTAGGTGCGTTTACTAATATATTTATTTAATAAAATTTATATCTTGATAAAGTTTATTTCGCAATTTTAATTTTTATATAATAAAATTACAAAAAAACCAATTGCTTTATGGACTGGAAACATTCTATTCAAGGCTTATATTTATTGCTCAACAAGAAGAAATACATTTCCTGGATCATTCATTGTTGAAGAATATATTATATGTATGGTTGGAATTTATTGTATGGGATTATTTCAAATTAATAACTTATATCATCACTAATTCGATTGTATATATAAATGACCTGAGAAATATAACTAAATTTGTACTAATAGTATGTTTGAAGCATAAGCAAAAAGATACAAATAATGTTATTAATAATGGGTTCATATTCTTGGTATGTTATTTCGAATCCGTTACTGTGTGTGAGTAAATTCAACCATGCGTAAATGGCTGAAAAACTAACATTGTCATTCTCTATTTCGTCTTGAGCAGCGGTCGCCGCAAGTATTGTTCTATTTTCATGCAAATATTTATCAAAAAGCATAAATATTAATAACAGGATATGTGGATAATAGTTTACATTGTGTGTGTACATGCAATGGAAAGATAAAATACTTAGTATGATCTTTGTTCGAAGCAACACGATCTGTTCTCAATTAAGATTTCTTTAATCACCTCTACTCTGTTATTAAAAGATTTGTATAGAAATACTAAAAGGATTTTAAGTATGAATATTTATATTTATTGTTACTACTTTTGGAAATGTCCAATTGAACTTTAATTGCTATAGTAGATCTTACTAGTTGAGGCAAATATTCTTTATCTTCATTTGTGACGATTGTTTTCCGTATTTAAGCATAACGGAATGAATCATTTATTCGACAACCTTAAAATTCATTTTCATACTCAATGAACTGCTTCCGTCCACTTTTTCTTATAATACTCAACAATTATTATAAAATGTTGTGTCATCCATTCTCAGTAACAAATCGATTTATCGGTTTTGATCGAATCAATCAGCATTACAATTTATCGTAGCGATAACTTACTTTCCATTCGAAATAAAGTTTTAAATATATTTTTATTATGTGCAAAAGTGCTTTGGTATTTAATTCCGCGCGCGATTAAATCTACGTGGGAACCGTATTCCGCCGGCACATCCTGTGCTATGTCCGTCCGTCAGTACGCGCAGAAAGCGTGATCGGATGGCGTCACATCGCGTCTTCCGCGCTGAAGATAAATCTAGCGTACTACCACACGGGGGCAAGCACATACAGACTTGCGTAACTCATTGAATAATAATGGCCGGTAATAAAAGTGGGCCACATCGGGCCGACGGCCCGCTTCTCCATTTTGGAAAGGTTTGCAATGCAGCTTCAATTAAATTGGTTTTTAAATTGAATTGGGTTGACCAATATGTGAATGAATGAATTTGAAATGGGTCTTTTTCACAATGGTTAGTTATGAGTAATCGAATTTATGCATGCACTTTATTTCTTGCAAATTGCATACTACGGCCCCCGCATATCTAAGATTATATTAAATAGATATGTTATGGGTGGACGTTGCAATAATAAGTTTGAATGCAGGTTTATTTTCATTTATGTCTTGTAGTAATATTTATCTATGCAATTTATGGGATGATTAAGTCACATTACTAATATATAACAATTTAATGCTGATTTCTATATTTATTGTTTTATTGTTGTTTAATATAAAAATACAGACACTAAATTAGATAATATAAATTGTAAAATAATACGGGGGTGACATGATACATTAATGTTGAAACTGGATTAGGTTGGGCATGATTATTGTAACGATTTTTACTCAACAATTAGTTTACGGTTACTTTACTTTGCGTACCTTGAATATGCTTTACTGCAAATATTTTTTTAATAAATTCAATCTAACTCAATGAGTAGGGATAGGACTGAGTATTTTACGTGATTTTGGGTAAAAGCGAGGGTAAAAGTTAATAATGAGGCAAACAAAATTTTCTTATCAAAGAAATCTTATGATCGACTACATATAAATTTGAAAAAAAAAATTAAGTTGGGTTAGGTTAGAAGCAAAGCGACAGGTTGGATTAGTTGCAATATGTTTAGGTTAGATTTATACACATAATAAACAAGAGGCTACAATATGAGATTAAAGCAAAGGGCGGACTCTCGGACAATCAATATGGGTTCTGCAAACAGCTTTCTACAATAGATGCCCTAAAACGCTATTTACACTAGACGTGAAAAACGCTTAGGCTTTAGATGAGGTGGCGGAGTGGGCCATCTGGAAAATTGGCAAATGTTTAAGAGAAAAAAGTCTAACACTGGAATACCGGAAGACGACTGCCGTCGTTATATCCGGAAGAAGCACGCTAAAGCCAGGTAATTGTGAAAGTCGGCCTGGTCGGAATGCACAAAAAATATCTTAACGTACCTCGGAGTACATATCGAAACAACTATGAGCATGCGGAACAATCTCCTACAGATCTTAAAAACGGCAGAAAAAACAGCAGATGCCGGGTGATGTCAAATGTGGGAAGCTAAGGACCGGGATGAAGACGATTGATGAGTTCTGTGGTATAATGGTTTTGATATGGGCATAACAATTAGAAAATGCCAACCACAGGCAACTGCTAGAAAAGGTGCAGAGAAAGTTGGCGCTAAGGATTGCAAGTGCCTACAGGACAATCTCCACCAAAGCCATCCAGGAGTTGGCCGGGGTTATCCCAGTTTATTTCAAAAGAGCGGGTCTATACAACCAGCAAAGTCAAAAAAACCAGTGCCATGAAGAGTTGGAAAGAAGAGTGGAGCCTCCCAAAGAACACAACAAATTGTAGTAGTCACCTGATCAAGAAGGTAAAGCTGTGGGTTACACGGAAACGCGCTGATGTGGGATACTTTCTGACGCAGTTTCTCATAGGACACGAGTGTTTTGCCTCATACCTAAAAAAAAGATAAAATATGCAGAACAACAAATGCGCTTAATGCGCGAAAGTGGACACCCCGAAACACACGATTTTTTACTGTGACAGGTGGTTAACGATTAGGGAGTTTGCCAGATCGAAACTAACAACAAATCTGCAAAGCAACAATGTCATCGAAACTATGTTGGATAGCCCGGACAATTGGCAAGTGATCCATTATCAAGAAGAAAAAGAAAGGGCGAGGCAACAGAGGTAATACTTCAAAAGAACAGGTAATGGTGAAGAAACGGGGGTAAGGTTTATACCATGACATAACTGTCAATCGCAAAAGTTATGTCACTTATTTTTAGATTAGGTAAATATTGTGTATCCTACTTTCAACCGCAAAGATTATGTATGTACATGATGTGATGCAACTGCCAATCACAAAGCGACATATGCACCGTTTTTAAATTATGTACGTTATTGAACTAACAATTGAGTAGCAACAGATAAAACACATTACAATATTTTTAAACAAAATACCTTGACACAACTGTTGTAAAGCTAAAAATTTGTTTTCACCAAAGCTTTCATTTTTGCCAAAATTCTGTTATGGAAACTAAAAATAATTAAGATATACCCGTCTGCTTTTTCTGCTTTAAGTTTTAACAACACTTTTCCTTATTTTTTTCGTTGGGGGCATTCAGTTGCGTTTTTCAACTGCACATCAAAAGGATTGAAACCAACCTGTGGAGTGTTGTCTACTCTCTTTTTACTCGAAATTTTTTTTTTGTGTTTAATTCCCTAATATAATTGTATGTGATATTAACTACATCGAACAAACCCATGTCAATTTCAATTTCTGATATATTCAGCGTAGGTGTTTATGACACTTGGCCACATGTACTCTGCCCACAAGCTTTACACTGTTTATGAGGATGTCAATATCACGGACAATTGCATTGCGTAAACTTAGTATTATGACACACTTTTTAGGTTTCCTGCTGATTAATAGGTTGGTCGTTTTGTTTGTAGTATAGTGAGGTAGTATCTTTTTAACGGTTTCGTTTGTTCTAGTAATTAGAAAGGTCTACTTAAGAGCCATTTAGTAGAACTCAATTTAATATTGTTTCTGCAAAACTCTGATTTTTATTCATTACTGGGTGTCTGGGAATTTGATGCGGATTAGCTAAAGAGCGTATTTCTTGGACAGTTTTAAGTAGAAACAAAAAAGAAACATTTTTGTCAAAAACTTAATAGTCAAGTTATGGGCAATATTAAATTTAAGATTTAAACGTTGAATATACTGAAAAAAAGCATATTGAATAAAGTATTGTAATTATTATTAGTTTTATTAATTAACATTTTTTTTATTACTAACACAAATTTAATTAAAAATTAGGTTTAAACTGCCTCCTTGCTGCCTCACAACAGATTCTTGTTCTTTTGATAAGAGAAGATATAGTTTTTTGAAAAGTATCTGGGACATCGTCTTGTTTGAAAGCAGCTGTAGCCATAATGTTTTAAAATTATTCATCTATGGTTTGTAGTTTATTTTAAATTTGCTAAACTTTTTATGTGTTTTTATGTGACCTTGGAGGCCAAAGAACTGTTTAGCTTCCTTTTCAGCAAGTTTTGCTATACGGGACTTTTTGCACTAGCTCTATGACAATTATCTATTTCTGTTAAATAACGATGCACATTGATGAAGACATTTGGATTAGATATTTTTTAAGCAGGGAATCTCCGCTGATATGCCTGTACGTATTTATAAACGTAGCCATACCAAATTAAATGACAACGCCAAAGAATAAACAATGAAATCATAACATAAATTTAATTTTGCCATTCACTTCCTAACTATTAGGTTTTGGACAAACATATATAAGACATTTTTGATTTAAAATTGTTCAATGAACACGCTATGCGCATCGAGTCACGTATATTAACATAAATAAAAACAACTTTTCTATGTACTATATCACGAATATTTAAAAAAACCGTCACTAGTTTCAACCTTTACAAGACTATCATCGGACGGTGATACAAATAGGTATGACATAAAAGAAATGTTACAAAGCATATACGACAATAAAACATAAAGTGTACAGAAAGGTGGAATTACTTTAAAATTATTATGATTATTAATGGCATACAATAATTACAAAGAAATGGTAAATTGCTTAAATGTAATTATGACTCAGAACATTTACTTTACAACATACAAGTCGGTTTGGTCATTAAGCAAGTTTACGGAAGGATTATTTTTTGATTCAGTAATTTTACGAGCTTCTACCAAATTTAATGTTCTGCTTTCAGAGCAGTTGTGAATGATTAAGTTATTAAGTTTACCAATATCTGGGAATATGAGACTGTTTTATAAAATATGATTTGCAAAAGTACTATCTGAATGGCCTAGTTTGAAGGAGCGGTAATGTTTATTAAAACTAGTTTCAAAATTTCTTCCTGTTTGCTCTATATATCGTGCATTGCGTGTGGGACAACTTAACTATGTATGAATTAAAATTTAAATTAACACTTGTTCTTGGAAACTACGCTAAAAATCTACCTTTAACGTGAATTTTCTAACGACCAGTAATGTTTATAGTTTGTATTATTTGTACTTTATTAAAACTTGTTTTTGTAACTATAGTACATTTGAAATATTATTTAAATTGTGTACGATTTCTTGTAGAGACTAGTGAAATGATATTTGCTGTTTAGGGTGAGAGAAAGCTCTAAATTATTTTCAATAACTCAAGTGCTCTAGGAATAGTAAATATTTAAGGAGGTGATGTATGAACTCTCATTGATTAAATATTGATGTTTGTAAACGGTTTAAAACACTGATCAAAAGAAGATGACAAGTACTCCACACCTGCAAATAAAGCCTGAAAGTTGTAACCTGATTACCTGAAGCATCTTGGTATTATAAGTGTTTATAACTATGCACCAATAGTACTCTAGGTTTTTACACATGACAATTATGCAAATATGGCTTTTCTTTAAGGATTTTCTAATTGGAATGCTCTTTTTGCTTGTAGAGAATACCCTAAAAAATGTTTTAATTTCATATTATTAGATTCAAAACATTTAATAATGTTTTTTTAAATTATGTGAGACCAGACAATTTGCCCAATTCTCTATGCATATCACTGAACAAAGTTGCTATGTAATTTTTAATTTTTAAAATTGCCTAACGACCTTTCTTGATAACAATATTGCTAGATGGCATTATGCCTAGATAATTAGGCAGATTACCCGGATTAGTATCACTTTTAAACGTGCAAAAGTGGAAAAATTACATATTTAATCGGTAGAACGTAGTCATAGAAAAATGTGTACTGGTGATTTTACTTTTATTAACATCTTTGGGATTTAGTAAGAATAGCATATTGACGTATGTTTATGTGAACTTATTTACCTAAAAAGTCAATATTACTATATATCACCTAAAATATTTACTTCTCCAAAATAATCTATATATTACATTTGTTGGATTTGATATATACTTGCTGTGTGGTCTCAATTTTTTTATGACCAAAACTTTCCCTTTCATGACGACGATGAATCATTCTGTACAAACTATAATGTACAATGTTAAACCTCAATCTTCTAGTTTATTGACTGTCTACCTCTTTAGACATTGCAATTTAGTTGCCAGTTGCGATACTGAAGTTTAATCGATGATATTCGGTTTCTTTGGTTGAAGCAACATGATGGAGCTACTTTGCACCACCAATTCTTATAGTTTTGTTTTAAAGAATGGGAAAATCGATTTGTCATCATACATTTTATAGCAGTAGGTGGACTTCGCACAAAATTGAAAACTAAAGAGAATCCAAACTACGAAGGGATATTAATATATTCCTAACCTACTATAAAAGCAACACAAATTTGAAACAAAAAAAATTATTATTTAACATATTCTCCTTTAAATAAAATACATTTAATACACCAAAACTTACTTTAAAATTTTCAACAAAAAGTTTTATTTTGCTCTGCAAATTAGCTCTCTACGGCTTCGCTCTTTGTTTTAAATATATTTAGGAACTTTTAGAACTTTTTTATTTGAAGTAAAAGATAGATTAAGCAAATTAAACTCATTCGAAATCTTTTTTTCTTCACTATTTTTTCAGTTAATAATCCAAATAATATTGTCAAATTGATTACACCACAATAACACAAAAAAAAATGAGGTAATCACTTTTCCAGTAGATTTTTGTACGTGGAATTTTTAGTAGAGTACAAGAATTCTTCCACTCAATAGCATGCTACTTGGTAACAATGCGGCTTAAAAAGTCAGCATGCTTTTTAAAACAAGCACAGATTGATCGCGACAATTTCACTCTATGGTGCTGTCTTTTATCGGAGGTTAGCAATCACGGTAATCCTAATTTTCGAAACTACGCCTCTAAGTAGTTCCGTTGATTTCTTTTTGTACTATTTTTGGAGGTTCTGCAGCCATGATGTTTTGCGGTGCCTTATGGATGTCTTTAATTCCATAATAAGTGTGAGAGTTGAGTATCTTGGTCTACAGGTAATGTGTTTTGAGTACTCAAACTTTTTTTTTTTTATGTTGAATAAAAGTTCCTTTTCTTTGTGCATTCTTATCATGATTTCATTATTATTTACAAGGTCTGTCTAGGGAATCTTAAGCATGCGGCGTTAGACCTACGTTTTAATTGAATCTTTATTAAGTTATTTTCCGTGCATACATGCCATACTATAATGTCGAAAAAATATAACATTGCACCATTCGCGTTTGTAGGGCCAGGTCGAGGTTTTTATTTACGAACAGTTTCATTATTTTGACGAAGGTTGCTCTTGCCATCTCTATTTGTTTATTTATGTCCATGGTCTGATCGTTATTGTCCCGTAACTCTGTTTTCAAGCATTGGTAACTTTTCACTCATTTGATTATGGTATTCATCGTTCTTTCTAAATACTTTAATTTTTTTTTTTTTTTTATTCATACTTAGATCATAAGAGTGAGTGATAGTCTACCAACATTTTATGAAGGTCTAATATGTTTGTTGCTAATGTCACGATATCGTCTGCGTATCTAATGTAATCTATAATTTATTCATTTATATCTACTTTCCCCGAGTCTCCTCTAATGGCTTTCCTAAACATGCAGTCTGATTACATATTAAATAGGGTTGCTGATAGTATGCAGCCTTTGCGCATTCCTCGGTTTATATGTAATTCCTCAGAATTACGCTCCTCAACGTTTACTTCGACTTCTGATTCCAATAAGTTTTTTTTAAATTTTATGATGTCATTATAGGCTTTTTCATAGTCGATAAATCTGAAGTACAAGTCGAAGTTTATGTCAAGACATCTTTATTATAACATTTGTTCTAAATAATGCTTCACTTCTACCCGCAAGTATTTACGAAATCCGAATTGTGTCTTACTGACATTAGTTTGAGAAGGTCTACTGGAATCTCATCTGGACTTCTGTCGTTCTATCTTTTGATTTTTTAATTGCATGGCTTACTTTTTCAGTTGTTATTATAGCGCTTTTCATGGTTTCTTCTATATCTATCTCATTTGAAATAGTTGTTGTTTTATTTTTTCCCATCTTTTGATCTTTATCCATCATAGATTTTTTGTTTTTATTTTTTATTAGACCATTTTGACTTTTTTATGTAGTTGAGTTTTTATGTAAGTTAAATTAAAATTAAATTCTAACAAATATTTACTGACAGTTCAGAGATGTAGGACCGAAACCTATTAACTTCCAAATTCAGTATTTCCCAAGACTTATAAGCCGCAAATATCCAAAGTCAATGTTCGCAGACTACCCGAATCTAGTCTTCAATGTGATAGTTTCAGCAAGTGTGGTTTCACTGATTGAAATTTAAAAGTATTTTAATGTTGTTGTGACATATTAAGTAATTCCTAACTCACATTTTCAAATTAAAATTTAATCATATCTCTATTATAGTTCTTCTGTTTCTTCTGTATAATGTTTGTTTTAGTGGTTTAAAGCATGTGTTTGCAATTGCCTTGTTTCTAATCTGAAAATTCAATTTGTACCTCTAACATTAACTTTCTCCCAGAACATATGGGCTCATAAATTCAACTTTGCCTCCTTCTCTAACTTTTGCGTTAAATTGCCCTAGAACAATAGTGATATCTAACAATTTCTATAATTTGGTTAGTTGGCTTTAGAATTCTTTTATTTCTTCTTTGTTTTTATCTGCTGTGGGTGCATATACTTAAATGATGTTTATTCTGCCTGCATGAGATCTAAGTTGTACCACTGTGATTCTGTTTCATAGGTTTACAATATTCAGGACAACCTGCTTGATATTTCGTGAAACTATTATGGCCACTCTATATCAATGTTAAGCATTATTTCCTGGCTGGTATAAACTTCTCATTTTTCGTATTTTGCCATTCAATACTCTCGTTTGTTTCTGATCAATGTTTAAGTTTTTGGGAAACTATTTGAACTATGTGATGGACGTTTTCATATGAAATCTTCAGTGCCTCAAATATTCGATTTAGCTCAACTTAAATTGAAAGGTTGGTGTTATCGTCTGGAAGCTGTTCATACATGAGATCACAATTCAAGTTGGTGACGCAAACTTAAAGCCTAATAAAGGAGGCAGCTACTAATTCAATAAAAAAATGGTCCCAACCACAACAATGACTATTTTAATAATTCAATTTTAAAGAAAATATAATTGGGCTTCATTTACTAGTGTACAAAAAATAAACAGAATAGAAATAAAACAAGTGTGGTGGCATTAAGGCAGAGAATTAAAAAAAAACTAGATTTTTCAATCATTCACGTTGAAAAACTGCAAAAAATGTTATTTTTCATATTTAATTCTGAATTGCTGCAAGAATGAACAGATAAAAACATTTATTTAACTATAAAATAGTTAGTGAAGTAATATTTATTTGAAAAGCAAATTCAAAATTTACCATTTCTTCTTATTTTAAGTATACAAAGTTCATATTCAAGTTTATCATGTATTTGTTTACATATGAATGATTCTAACTACACTCCATACAAACTCATAAAAAGGTGTGGCACATTCTCTAATTAAATACATCGCCATAAAATAAACACCTCCTTAAGTCCATCAAATAAATACATCACTAATTTATCTCAATGCAATATGGTTGAGACCTTAACTATTTTGGAGGACGCGGTTCCCAACGTAATCATTGCCATTGTTCTTCTCCGACGAATCAACTTTATTCTTTTCATTATTCTAATGAATGCAAGCCGCTCAATTACATTATTTAAAAACAATCATGTCGCAATAATTTTTATTGTTAATTCATGGTGAATCACCTAACTGTGTGCCCACAGTATGCAATCACTCATTTCACATTCGCATTCCTTGCAGTACAATATTGATAAAAAATAGCATTAATAATTTATAAAATTAATGCCTCGTATATAAAATGCAAATATCCCGATTGCAATGACCCGGAAAATGCCGTGAACGTTTTATTACATATTAATATATAGTGATTTTATATAAACATGTAATTAAATCTATTTACAGGTGTTTGCATTTTATAATTGCAGCGGTATTTATTAATGTATTTGTTCAAAGGATTCAAATTTATTTTATTCAATCGATTATTGCATAATTTTTTGTCCCAATAAACTTGAATGTACAGTGTCAAGTTTATTAAAAAAAACTACTGTCGATTTTCATTGAACATATGTTGTTGCTATTTAATTGATCAGTGCATTAATGTCCCATCCATATGTTGCCATCTGTAGTCCTTGAATAATGGTTCAGTAGCAACATATGTATGTTTACATTTTTTTATTGCCAAAAATTGTCTGACATTTCATTAATTTATTGCTTATTAAATAAAAGTATTGTCCAATGAAAAATTCTTTAATAATGAATTAATTATTATATAATGTAATCATGTTGAATAATAATGAAATCGAAATTAAGTTACGTTTCTGTTTCAGCCTCAGACGTTTGCCCTTACCGGAGGCGAAGGATCTGTCCGCCTACGCCAAGACTTGGGTGCCGGAGGGGTCGAAGACATGACCCAACTGTCCGATTTGCACGAAGCCGCATTGCTATGGAATCTTAAACTACGCTACGATAGGAATTTCATATACACTTACGCAGGAAGTATTCTAATTGCAGTAAATCCTTACCGGATGTTCGACTCCAGTTATGGAATCGAAGCCGCTAAACGGTATAAAGGAAAACTTATAGGATCATTACCACCGCATTTATTTGCCCTTGGAGCGGCAGCTTATTCAGCCCTTCCAGCACCACAAGTGGTTGTAATAAGTGGTGAAAGTGGATCAGGAAAAACCGAAAGCACCAAATTAGTCATGCAATATTTAGCAGCAGTAGCACCTAGCGCGCCAAGGGGCCAAGCTCTAGTTACCGAACAAATTTTAGAAGCGGCACCATTATTGGAAGCATTTGGTAATGCCAGAACGGCCCGTAATGATAACAGCTCGCGTTTTGGAAAGTATCTAGAAGTATTTTTCAAACACGGAGCTATTGTAGGGGCAAGAGTCACACAATATCTATTAGAGAAATCGCGAATTGTAACGCAAGCCCCTGGTGAACGTAACTATCATGTCTTTTACGAATTATTAGGCGGATTAAGTAATACAGAGAAACAGAAATACGGTTTGGTAGAGGCCGATAAATATTTCTATTTGAATCAAGGCGGTGGTGACTGTAGTCCGGGACATTCAGGTTCAGGTGCTGATTGGGGAGCGTTAACAAGAGCCATGCAAGTTTTAGGGGTTGGTGAGGCCGAACAAGACGGCATTATAAAACTTCTAGCATCCGTCCTTCATCTAGGGAATGTATATTTCCATCGTAGGCAGCTTAGGCACGGCCAGGAAGGCGTCGAGGTGGGCTCTGATGTTGAAATCAAATGGGCAGCTCATCTCCTGCAAATCTCACCATCTGGGCTACAACGTGCATTGACGAGCAGGATAACGGAAGCTCGTGCCGAGAGAGTGCATTCCCCATTAAGCATCGATCAAGCCCTAGATGCCAGGGATGCATTTGCTAAAGCGTTATATTCTGCCTTATTTAACTGGTAAGTGAGGAAATATTTAATTTATAAACATTTACGGTATATGATTTTTTTATATAACATCTTGAAATAATTGATAAGCCTATTACGTTGAAACCGTTAGAAAGTGGAGAAATTAACACATCAAATCGTTCGTCTTTATGCTGCATACTTTCCAGGAGTTCAATTGCTTCTGATAAAAACGAATCATTATATTTCATTAATATACACCACAGAAATAATCGTCCACGACCGGTTAATTTCCTTATAAAAAGCGAGAAAATGTACGATAATAGATTATTTCATAGCATCACATTACAACAGGTTGAAAATGAAAGTAATCGATCGCATCATTGCATCAAATAGAGTTATCTTATTATATTATGAGTATTTAAATGAAATAATAGGAAAGAAAACAATAGAGTTCCTGCATATATTTTTTTTACAATTTATGCTTCCTATATAATTTTTCTAGAAAATAATTAAAAATAATATTTTTTAACAGGTTGGTTACAAGAGTAAATTCAATAGTTCAACGCGGTGGACTTCACGACGCTGCGCGTATATCACTGTTGGACATATTTGGTTTTGAAAACTTATCAGAAAATTCTTTCGAACAACTTTCCATTAATTTTGCATCGGAATCCCTGCAGTTATATTTCAACAAACATGTTTTCAAATTGGAGCAACAGGAATATGCCAGGGAAAGGTTAGAATGGACCAATTTAACATGGACTGATAATACGCCCGTTATACAACTTTTGGGTAAAAAACCAGTTGGTATTTTACATTTACTGGATGATGAAAGCAACTTTCCAAGAGCTTCGGATGCATCCTTTTTGGAAAAATGCCACTACAATCATGCATTGAATGAAAATTATTGCAGGCCCAGAGTTGGAGGGAGAGAATTTGGAGTAAGCATAAACTAATTAAATTTTATAATATTGTAATGTACTTATGAGTAAAAAACAATTAGCGATTTTTTGCAAAAGAGAGAGACTACTGTAATAACAGTGGTATATTTGTGGTAGGAGTAAAAGTACACTGATTCAAATTAATTGCTCTAGTAACAATTGTTGCAAACATTGTGTGGTAAGCTGGTTATGGCTTCTGATTGATGTGCAGATACATTGCATAATTATTGACAGACTGCTTATGATTTCGCAAAATGAAATTATTATACTTCTTGCAACCTTCTTTGATAATTCAATTATGTTTATGTTTAATACAATTATATATGACAAAAAATCGTTGCAGCACGCGTAGCAGTAAAACGACGCTAACACAAAACATGAAAAAGCGGTTAGTGGCGGCTAACTATAAACAGCAACACATTGTATGGCGTGGTATGTCACTATGAGATTTTAAATGACATAATCAATTTTCTCTTTGTTAATTAATTAATTAATTTGCTCACCAAAATGCAGTGGTTTGAATTTTACTAACCACCCTACTATATTAAAGAATAGTATCTCGCGAAAAATTGCTAATTGTTGAAATGACAAAATAAACGAAATATTCCTATTGTCTAGAAATACTAGATGTATAGTAAATGTTTTAGATTGCTTATTTATTATATATAAAAAATTATAACAAAATATTTATAAGTTATCGCTTCACTCGTGCGTCAGAAACCGAACGCCTATTAAGGAAAATTTTCAAAAATCAATTTAATTAAGTTTTCCAACAAAAATTTTATTATTAAATTAAAACAGCTGTTTTAGCCTGCTTTTACCGAAAACATCTTTTTTGGCAATAAAAAAATGAGGGCCCAAACGACAATTTATAGGCCCAAAGGCCAAAAAGTTATTTGCAGTATTTGATTTGATGATACATTACGTCATGTTCCGTAAACGGAAAAATTGTTTTTATTTGGAGCAAGCAAATAAATATTAATGTAAGTTTTGCCAAAATGCTTTTTTTGCCTGCCTCTACCGAAATCATCTGTTTCGGCCTTCAATTGCGGGCCGAAAGGCGACTTAGAAGCCTCTGGGCCTCTAAATTATTTGCGGTATTTGATTAGTAAATCACGATTTCACATGATGACGTCATATCTTAAATTCTGACAATACTGACAGATTATAATAAACTTCGAGATTTCCTCTAACAATGTTTCTATTTGGGGCAGACAACTAAATATTAAGTGTAACTCGTGCCAAAATGCTATAGCAGCCCTTTTCTTTTAGCAGCCCTTAGTTTTTAGCAGTCCTTATGGCGGGCTGCTAAAGCCTATTTTCGACTTTTGATGCACTATATACTATTCCCGCTCTAGGGTCACTGCAGAGGTTTTTTCTAGGTCTAAAAATCATCATTTTTGATCAAAAATACAAACGCAAAAACTTTTTCAGAATGAGCAAGCAAAAGAATACATTAACAGATAAAGTACGTAACCTGTAGGTTATGTTTGAAATAATAATATTGCCAGTAACTCCGTACTCAAATGTGTAAAGACCAACTGTAGATTGAACTTTGTAGTTTTTTTTTTTTTTTTTTTTTTTTTTTTAGGACGTAGTGAGTTGTTGGCTCTCAACAAGTGGCCCTTAAGAATAACTTACGCATGGTAATACCTTCCGGTTTTCTTCTCTGCGCAAATCCTGTTGTTATGATGTCCCTGTCTGTTGGCTGTTAGTTAATAAGATGATGGAAACGCTAAATACTGACAAGGTCTCGTATGTAACAACGATGATTGGCCGCACGAGCGAAGCAAGGGACAGACAGAAAATAATGCAAAGTTTTCTTGTCCGTGATTCTTACATCTTGTTTTTGCCTGCTTCCCGCAAAGATTAAAAAAATTGTTTTAGTGGGTTACAAAACATTTTCTGTTCTATGGTCACAAATCATTACTTTCCGATCCGAAATACAAGCTGAAAACTGATTGTTAGAGTGTGTAGGCAAAAAAGCAATTATAGTTACAGGATCACTAATTACGTAGTATGTCCTGAATGTCATTGCTTATTTTCTGCCATATATGTAGATCGCGATTCTTTGTGCTGTACGTTTGGTTACATGCACATTATATAATGCTTCTTTACGGCATTGGAAAAATAAACTGTAAATCACGAAATGCCCTTATTTGAATTTATAAATAAAAGTTATTGGAAATGAGGTTTTCATAATAATAATAATTTAGTCGTCCTGTAGTCATCAATAGTGTAAAAGGCCATTGATATTAAATAAGCTTTAATTGTGCTCTCCTAAATTTATTTTTTCAATTATTTGGTACAATATAAAAAAACTTTATTCCATAGAAATTTACTCTAGTTTGCGATTTACAAAGCCTTATTTTGTGTGGATAAATGGCATTCTTTATTCTGGTATCATAGGAATGGTAATTCTTGTAAATATAATAACGATCTATATTGTCATAAAAACATTCTAAAATATACATACAAAGTAAAATCAAAATTCTAAATGATTTAAAGATGTTTTGAAGTCTTTCTGGTAATTTTTATTAACTATGACTCGTACAGCTCATCTTTATAATCTGAATAATCTCTAAGATATCGAAAAGTGTCCTTAACAAACCATAATTTAGATTAGCTGAACAATATACCAATTTTAATGTATATTTTGGTAAAACATGAACTTGATGGTAAATGTTCATAACTATTTTTTTAGATAATTCTTTGCCGTGAATGAACTCAAGAAATGCTGTGGAAGTTGCAAGTATTTTTGAGGAACACCATGTTTTATATCAATTAGTTCGGAGGTAAATCCATTGACGGCTAGGCATTGCTGCCTTTTACCAAGATAGCAAGAGATCAGGTGACATGCTGCTGAATAGAAATTATAATAATAAAATTTTCGTATTAATGCTGTATATTTAACACAAACTTTACGGATCATTTACATCTTATCTATCTATATCTTTTCTTATATACAGGTATAACTTGGGAAATTTTAGACTCAATATTAAAATCTTTGTTAGGGAGCATTTAACGATAGATGTTTATAGGAACTTTTTTGTTCCATTTGATGGATACACTGGTTAAATTTCTTAAAAACAATCTCAACTACCCTGTATATCTTTAGTTTTACTACATTAAATTGACAGTAACCACTATTAATAGGATTATTATGAATAAAATTAATTGGATAATAGTTGGATAATAGAAAATCTTCAAAGATTTATGACTAAAAACCCCACATTTCTTCTTCCTTCCTTCAAGTCGGTTTGCTTGGCGCCTCTTGTACTGCAGTCTTACTGGTCCTATTGTGCACACCTCTGTTAGGTTTGTTTTTTGATAAAGTTCATAAACTTTTGCCAAGGATCGTCACCTTTTTTAGTTAGCTTGTGTTTCCCAAAAAATATCCTGCGTTTCTCATTGTAAGCCTCGAACTGGCTCAACAGATATAGCTTCCTTAAAACATCCGCAGCATAGGAAAATTCCATTCAATGTGCTTAATTAAGCCACAGTGTCCAGTTATCAGTCCTGTAAGCTTTTGCAATTTTGTTTGGCTCTTTTGCAATACCATAGTTTGGGTAGTATATCATGGTCCTGTTAGGAATAGCCTCGTGTGCTTGGCAGTTTTGAGACAGGTTGCTGAGTTAAATTTTATGACTGGCAAGCGTATTGCATGTAGTGTCGTTGCCTATTAGACATGATAGTTATCGGTTTGCTGGTGGTGTTCCTAGCGCACCATTCAATGGCAGCTATTTCTGCTTGAAAAACTGTCGGTCGATCTGGTTTTGGTATAAATACTACCTTAACTACTCTCCGGCAGTTTGGTGTTAAAGTAGCTAGCCCTTTCTGTAACATTCCCCATTCTACTATTTTTGTTTACTATTGCAAATTGCCTCCGCCCAGTCCCTTTTGGTTGAAGGCTTCTGCCATCGTAGAGCCTGAAAAGTGTTTCTGCAGTAGCCGTGCGATTTTTGTTTTCTGTAAGCGAGAACATGTGTGTTCGCTTAGCACTTCCAGGAGTCCTTTTTTGCTTTTTTTGTAGCATCTTGTTGGAGATGTGTTTGACGGTGATTGAGCAGCTACCTTCGGAAACTGTATTTATGTAGTTGATAAACATGTTTATCATTATCTCCATCTTGTAACTTGTTCTTGTTACCTTAGGACAGCCTCCAATTTGATCAACTAGTACAGGGTGTTTCATTAAAAATAAACTGATGACGTCGTATCACGCGAAACAGGGCACGTATTGAAAATCAAAATACGTCACTATAGGAATTAGTATTATACACAAACTTTGTTTAAGGCCATTTTTACATTTAAAGTATTCAATGTATTAAACAGTGTTAATGAATTTGGATTGCTATACAAATTTGAGGATTTGCTTTTATTATTTTTGAAGAATAGTATTTTCCGTAGAGTTTCTAGTTAGATGACGTTAAATATAAAATGACTTCTTCTTCTACTTTTCAGCCTTAATCTACCCACTGCTGGATATAGGCCTCTTCCAAGTTTCTTCATGTTATTCTATTTTGCGCGACTTGGAACCATCTTTTTCCTGCAATTATCTTTATATAATCAAGCCACCTTTTCTGTGGTCTACCGACACTTTTTTTTCGTTCTTCTCGGTCTCCATTGTAGTATTTTGGTGGTCCATCTATTACAGTCGTGTCTGGCAACGTGGCCTGCCCATCTTCATTTTAGTTGAGCCACTCGTGTCATTACATCTGTAAGTTTTTTTCGCGGCCTTATTTCTTCATTTCTTATTCTGTCTCTAAGGCTCACCCGTAACATAGCCCGTTTCATTGACCATTAGTTGTTCTTAATTTATTGAAGCTTTTCTGAGTTAGAGTTATAGTCTCTAATTTGTATGTTATCACAGGTAAAATGCACGTCTCGTAGACTTTTTATTTTAGGTTTGTTGGGATATCTGTGTTCTTAAAAATATGTTTCAAACAATATCGTTTACATATTTATGTTTGTTCAAAAACCATAGAGATGGTGTAATGCGCAATGTTATTTCCACATTCTATTTCACCCATCTAATGAACTTAACTTTATTGCCTCAATGAATTATATTCCGTTAGCAAATTTATAAATATTACAGAAATGCTTATCATACCCTTATTATATCGAATATAGTTAATGCAGTTATTTTCTAGCACAGATGCAGATAGTTTAAAATGAGCGAAAGATTTAATTTTTCAATACAACACATAATTTACTCAAAAATTATACCGTCATAAGTTTCTTGCCTAACCAAGAAATCATACACTTATGAGAAAGATATTTTATTGTTTTTTAATACAATTGGACTACAGAGAGGATGACAAGTTGAGCAACCTTAGCGGTGTGTAGAGGTGCGTTGTCGTGCAAAATTATCTTTTTGGTTGACTTTTCTTGGTGGTGGTTTACTTGCACGCCGCCATTCCATGAATTCTTTTTTGAGCAGAGGATCATGATACAAGACCATGATTTATCCTCCGTAACAATAGATTCTAGAACTTCTTCTTGTCTTCTCTCACAGAGCTTCAAAAAAGATCGAGCACAATCAACTCGATGCTATTTTTGAACAGCAGACAGAAATTTGGGACCCATCTTGCACTCACTTTATTCATACCCAAATGGTCATGGAGCATTTGGCGAATCGATGTATCTGACAGCTTTGACATTGCTGATAATTCCCTCACTTTTAGTCGACGATCACTTAGGACCAGTTCTTCAATACAGGCGATCTTCTGTGATCACTTCAACTTGTTGACAAGAGCGCGAGTCATCTTCTAAAGACTCATAGCCCATTTTAAACGTAGAAGGAAGGTGAATCTTCACCGTATACCCCATCCAATCTTTGTTTAATTTGATGAGGGGTAAAATCATCCAATGTGAAGAATTTGGTGACCGCTCGGTACTCAATTTTTCGCATAGTTGAAACCTAACGATATCTGTCTGAACATCACTACAAGACTAATTAAAGTAAAGGGTTGAAATTGCACATGTACGTTGGTTTGAAGTTTTTAGAAATGTAGTAAGCCAGGAATTTATGGCGGTTACCTCGTATAGCAAGCAAATATGTGTAGAATAGAGCATTCCTACCAGTAGACGCCATGATACTACTAGCACACTTTTGCTTTTGTAGAATAGAGAAGTTTGCCCAATTTTGCCCAATCCCAATCTTCCTTCAGCTCACTAATTGTGGTTGGTTGGTTAGCATAGAAGGAATACATTAAAAAACTACAGGATAAAAGTCGCAACGATATCGGTGGCCAATTTTGGTAGCAAAGTACACCGCCAGGAAACCTCTCATACAATGTGATATATAATTGCTGTTCTGCTTAAAGCACATCTCAACCACTTCTAAATCTTAACCGACCAATTCAGGTTACAAAAACTCCGTTATCATATTGCGATAACATCATTTACTGTAATTGGCTGCGATGTCTTAAAAAAAAACCAGGTCCAACCACTCCACTAGCACGAAATCCGCTCCAAATGGTGACTTGTTGTGAATTTATTGTACCCATTGAAATGATAGTGTCCTTTATTGCTAAGAACAAATTTTCTAATAAATTTAGCGTCCATTTCTTGGTTCTCAAACACCCACTTGACAAAGGTATAGGTGTGTGCATGATCACCTGGCTTAAGTTCTTGAGTCAATTGAGTTTTATAAGGATGTAGATAGAGATGTGTACAACACTTGCAGTCACTAAGGCAATATTTTTAATAAATCGGCCTGACAAAAGACAAGCTGATCATTTCTAAACATAGCATGCATTTTGCTCTAAATTTTAATTATATTTTAAACAAACGTTAAACTTCTCATACGTTTGAAGTGTACTTTCCAAATCTGAGGGTCAAATTTGTCCGTTAAATTTACAGAATAATAGCCACAGCGCAAGTTTTGACGTGTACTTTCGGCCTACGCTTCTGACAATTATGTACGAGGGATGTCAATAAGTCCGTGACCTTTTAAATGAAACACAGGTTTTTGGATAAAAAATCATTTTGTATTTTTCAACGTAGTCTCCTTTGAGCTTTATACACTTTGCCCAACGTCGAGGTCATCAAGATAGGTATTTGTTTGTGAGATGATTTCATCGTTGGAGTCAAATTTCTTTCCGCCGAGCCATTTCTTCAAGTTTGGAAACAAGAAATAATCACTCGGGGCTAAATCCGAAGAATAGGGGAGATGATGGAGCAATGTGTAGTCTCATTCAAGGATTTTTGCCATGGAAACTGCACCCTTGCATTGTCCTGGTGGAAAAGATTTTTTTCTTGGCCAAATGAGGTCGTTTTTTTTTTCAAATTCTCATTAAATTGACCCAATAAGTTGCTAAATGAGCACACGAAATTCACTTTTTTTCATTTTCTCCTCAAATCACGAGGTAGTAATTAAATGCTATTAATGGCTGTTAAACACAAAGTAAATGACGAAGCTTATTAAAATTTTGACAGGAGTCAGTTGACAGCTGCCTCTTGATAGGAGCAGTGTTGCTCTTTCAGTTAAGAGGCGGGAAATTCAAAAAGTCACGGACTTATTGACCCGTCCTCGTTATTAAAGGATATTGCACAGCTAATAAAAACTGCAATAAAAACAGAACGTCACGTATTTTTTTTTCTCCTTTATCGTTTTAAACATGGCAGATTGGAGTGTATACGTAAATGGTTTGTCAATGAAACACGCAGTGCAGACTGCTCAATAGAAAAACGGTTTTGAGAAACGTCCGCTTTAGTCAATAGCGTTGTTTTTACTTTTAGCAACTGTTTAATCTTTTCGAGAAATGTAGCAAATAAACCTACTTACATTTTTTTTATTATAAATAAATGATATGCAACGATAATTTACTGTTTTTGTACCCTTGATGCATAAAACAAACTTCTTAATTCTAGTATTTGTTGCACAAATATGCTCATTTGCTGAAAGAGAACTAGAAACTTGACTGGTTGTGCATTCAAGGAAGCTTTAGACCTGCAATTTTTAGTCTCGCAACAGGCCCGTAGACGGGAATTGGTCTTTAGACATGTTACGTAGACAACCTGAGATACGTCTCAGAGACCAAAATTGTGCAACATGTTTACTAGTGTGTACGAAGCTTTAGGGATGCATTTCCTTCTCATGAAACACATGTGAGTTTTCGTCACTCTAAACGCCCCAATATAGTTTGTTTGCAAAGCCATTAACATGAAAATGAACGTAACTGCTAATGAAGATCAATTTGTTGAAAAACTTCACTTGTTCACTTTAAGCTTGCATTGTTGAGTAAGTTGGATTTTGTAGGGGCAAATAAATACGCTGCATATTGCTTATTCTTAAAAGGTTCAATTCTTGAGCACGATGTCAAATGGATGTTTCCGGATTCTCGGCACATTTTAGCAAACAGCCGTGATGTGATGTCTTCCGTTGAACAACCAGGACTATTAGCCTGATACCACTAAGCGACCGAGTTTCCTTAATTTTTTAAATTTTAATTACCAAAATTTGCCAGTCTTAAAATAATTTTTGACTTTAAGACTGCAATGTTTTGTCGAATAGCGACTTATTTTTAATAATATCGGACTATCTACCATCGAACTGTCATAATGGTTTGACTGGCAAAGTACAACAAGGCGCCTTGTCAAATTTAGGATTCTAGGTTTGGGTACCTGGGTACTTTGCAGCAAATTTAAAAAAATCAGGAATTAATTTTGACATTAATTTGCATAATTTTTCTGGTTGTGTCAGCTATTTCATCTTGATGAAAAGACGTTTGTGTTGCGTCTAATACCAACATCCAAATCCGTAATCCGAGATGATTTATGTAAGCCATTTTAACAAAAACGTTCTGATAGTTTTTTTGTATCGGACAAATGGAACAATGCAAAAATGTTCACAATCATGGAACTGATTTTTAGAGATCAGACGTTGTAGTTAACAAAGGTATATTCGTATTCGCGGTTGAAATGGTTGAAAGGTTGTGAACTGCAATATTCTCATGCATTTATAAATTGTTATCTGACTGTAAGGTTTCTTGATGCAACTTATCTTACACCAGTGAACCAGTTTTTAAATTCATTTTTCCAATATTAATTAGCTACTAATTCTAAATACAAATTATGTCAATTACTTTCTCAAATAATTGCCTACAATCCTTAATGTTTTATCATATAAACAATTTGTTTGCCAATATTTCAGCCATAGTTCCACATTAAATAATATGTCTTAAAAGTTGACCTAACTGGTTTTAATATTATCTATCCTAAAACCGTCACGTTTTACTCATAAGAGCAATTTATAATAAAGTAGCAAGTAGTAGTCTTCATACATGCTACTTGGACACATTACTTACAACTTGACTAAATTACTCGCTACTTCACTAGATTGATAGATGTGTAAAAATGACTTGCCAATTATCTCTTATCACGCTAATTATAAACTCCAATCCCAGAGTTTACTATTTTTTATAACTTTTTCAATCTCTAAACAATTCCTGTATAATTTTAACTAAAATGAAAAAATAATTTAATAGCTACTATGTAGTCAACTCATACTTTTGTTTTTATATTAATATATTTGATTTGATTTGATTTAGATAAGACATTTTGCTGGACAAGTCTGGTATTCAGTGGATGGCTTCCTAGATAAAAACCGCGATGCACTAAGGCCTGAAGTGGTGGAACTTTTGGCTTCAAGTAAGGAACCATTAGTTACCGCAATAGCCAAGCCATTGTTCACACAAGCACAAACACGAACATTGCCACGTGGTACAAATGGACGTTTTGTGACTATGAAACCAAGAACCCCAACAGTTGCAGCCAGGTAATATTTTTAATATTTTTTTCTAGATTTAATTACTAATCAAATATATTTTCAGATTTAGTGACAGTTTGCAACAATTGTTAGAATCCATGACAAGATGCAATCCTTGGTTTGTGAGATGCATAAAACCTAACAATGATAAAACTCCTATGCGATTTGATATGCCAGTGGTTTTAGAACAATTGAGATATGCTGGTATGTTGGATACTATTAGAATTCGCCAATCTGGATATCCTGTACGAATGAAATTCCAAATATTTGTTGATAGATACAGGTAAATAGAAATATTATAAAAACTAAACCTATGATATATTATAATATAATTACAGATATCTACTCCCCGGAAAGATTCCCAGAGGTGCACCATATCGTGATTTGTGTCGCGCTATTTTAGAAAATCGTCCACCTACTGGAACTGCAGGACCTGATTACCAATTAGGCGCTACCAGAGTTTTCTTACGTGAAGCTCTTGAAAGGCAATTGGAAATTGCTAGAGGAGATCAATTGCGCGACGCAGCTTTAGTCTTACAGAAACACATTCGTGGATTCTTAGCCCGTAAACGTTTCAGTGCTCTGCGTAAAAGCTCAACCGTTATACAAAAACATTGGCGAGGCTATCATCAACGCAGGCAATACAAAAAGTTGCGAACAGGAATTGTTAAAGCTCAAGCACTATATAGAGGTAAATTAGAACGCAAACGTTTTGTAGCTCGTAAGGCTGAATTTAAGCGTAGGGTGGAAGCTGAGAAAATGGCTAAGGAGCGTGCAAAGCAACGAGAACAACGTGAATTGCGAGAACAAAAAGCTGCTCGGGATACGCAACGCGAAAATCAAAGAGAGAGTCAACGAGAAGCGCAACAACGAGAAACGCAACGGGAAAATCAACAACGTGAAAATCAACGTGTACAACGAACAAATGTGCATCATCTGGAAATTCCTGCAGAATTAGCATTCATTTTTTCAAAATTGGAAGGTCATACACCCTCGCATACAGAACGTAATTTAGTTAAAGTGGTTGGTGGTGTTACAGGTCAACCACCAAGTGTAACTTTACCGCACGATTTGAATCAGTTTGAATTTAACAAATTCACATCAGTTTATTTCAAAGGATCCGATCTTGGTGTTAAACGCGAGCCTATAACTACGCCTTTCTTATCAAAAGCAGCTGCCAGAGATCAAGATTTCCAAGATGCAGTTGCTCTATTTAAACTAATTTTACGTTGGAGCAACGATACTCAATTGACAGGAGCTAGAGAAAAATCACTTGCTGATTATATAGTTCATAAAGGATTAAGTTCTAGAGGATTAAGAGATGAATTGTTAGTGCAATTAGTGAATCAAACTTGGAAGAATGATAATGCTGAAAGAGTATGGCAATTGATGTCGCATTGTTTAAGCTGTTTCCAACCGTCACCAGCACTTCATAAGTAAGATATTTTATTTTTAATATGGAAAATATTAACAATTTTGTTTTATAGGTATTTGCTAAGATATGTAACTGATCACGCACCAGCAACTTATAAAGACGTATTACAAAAGAAATTAGTTAGGGGTGTACAGAAGGCACCCCATTCTAGAACATTGCCGCCAAGTCTATTGGAATGGAGAAGCTGTAGGCAGCGATCGAATATGGCTTTGGCTTTAAATTTACCCGACGGTGCTGTATCTACAGTAACTGCCGATTCGTGGACCACATGTGAAGAAGTATATTTATATAATTAATTCCTATGATGCAATATTTATTCTTAAATGTTTTCAGGCGGCTGCATTAGCTGTATCATCATTCGGTATACCCACAAATGGCTGGAGTGTAATTTTAGACGACGCAGGTGCTTTGACTGATTGTAGCGGCTTGGACTATATTTTCGATTTAGTTTCCGAACTTGAATTATCGCCTTCATTCCCAGCCACGCGATCGCAATTACTGAAAACCGGAGTTAAGCATTACGCTCCAATTGAAGTCGATCATCATACCACAACACCAACCCGCCCTCAGGTAATCAGAACAATGTAATTACAACAAATCGGAAATTAATTATATGTTTTAGGTCCCTCCACCTGAACCGCCTTCGGCAATTTCTAGAAAAATGTCACGTGATATATCCCGCCAATCATCTCCAAGTCAACAAGTTAGTAACTCCCGGAAGTCTTCGCATGAAACACGCGATTATTCTCCTCCGCGTGATTCGCCAAGACATACTAGCACACCGGCTCGCAAATCATCTCATGAGGCTTTATCGCGGAATTCTGCACTTAACGAACGCTATTTTGATATTGAAAAGGTGCGTTCGCGTAGTTTGGATAATTTACTGAGCGAACCAGAACCAATGCCATTAGCCGATTTAGGTTTAAGTCAGTCTCGTCTCAACGATCGCTATCATTCGGTTGAACAATTGGCACCAATTAAACCAGTACTAGCTACACCTAATTATAAACAAGAAATCGATTTTGAATATCCAGATGTATCTAGCATAAGTACAAGCAACAGAGGTGGTCCTAGATACATCAAATCACAATATAGTGGAAAGAAAGCTCCTCCTGGTTCACACTCAAGCAGAGCACAAATTGAAAAATCTGAATTTGGTGGTGTGCGCAGCTCTGCTATGTCCGATACAAGTGAAGCTCCTAGTCTTGCAAGTCACGTTCGCCGAGTTAGAGTTCCAAGTCAAGCTTCCGACGTTGATCAATTCTTAGACGAATTGTTTAGTCCTGTATTAGATGGCAATCTTGATGAATTAAGTGACGCCAGATCATTAGCAGCTAGTATTAAAGGAGGTGGTGATGTGAAAGATGAAGTTATTGGAGATTTTGATGATTTTCTAGATGAAATGTATGAATTGCAACAACCCAATTTAGATATGTCCAATGCTAGTTTTATCGCATCAAAAATTAAAGGAGGGGGAAATAGAAATCGTAGTAATAGTCAAGGTAGCTCAATGTTAGACCAAGAGGTTGAAAATATTACGCAGGGCACTAGTGAACATACTGAAAATAATGGAAATGTTGATGATTACATTAGCGATTTATTCAGACCAATTTTCATCAACGATAGTATCAAAGCATTGACTGAAAAGCACAATCTAGTTGAAAGTATTAAAGGTGGTGGTACCACACATCAACCTAATGGAACAGGGAGCTCAAATTATAATGTAGTTAGCCCACAACCAATGTTGATGCCCATGCTGGGATCTCCACAAGAAAGTTTCATGCCGATGTATAACATGCCTGGTATGAATATGCCTGCTAATGGAGATATTGCTTCTTACCAGCAAAACTTGCAACGTGCTTTCTTACAATCCGCCATGGCTCAAAATATTCAAATTCAACAACAATTGTTAGCTCAAAATCAAGCTCTTCAACAGTTATTAACACAACAAGCAGCTGAAGGTAAATTGAATGAAACTGTACAAACTACAGTGAGGGCTCAAATTCATCAAGCACCGAGTCCAAATAGAAAAACAAGTTTTAATAAAAATGGAAATTTTAATAGAAAAAGCAGCTCTCCAAGTGATTATAAAATCAGAAAAGCAAGTACCGAATCAAGCGTTAGTAGCAGAAATGGAGTACCACCTCCACCACCAATGCCTCCACCACTTGATGGTAGCGATCCTTCCGAAGTACGTCCATTTTTGGATCCTTACGGTAGAGCCAAAACAGTCCGGATTGGCAAATGGAGATGGCCACCACCAAAAGACGGAACTAATGTTGAAAATGGTGAAGATTTCATGCATTTCAAGTTACGCCAACATCAACGTAAAGTTACGCCTAATAGAGAAATGAATGGCAATAGCCAATCATCTGCGGAATGGGAGGAAATTGAATTTGAACCTATTGTACGAGAAAATGATAAGTCATCAAAGGTTAATAACAAAAGAAGTTTTGATATTGGTGCTAATAGACCATCACCTGGTAGCGTTGGTAAATTAAAATTAAGTTCTGAAATGCGCCAGAGATTAGAGCAAGTAACCGCTAATCATTCTGTTCGCTCTACAAGTAGTAAAGTAGATAAACCGGCACGTGTTATTAATAAATTGGAAGATACTCGTAAAATGATGTTAGAACAACAACTTGGAGGTCGTTGGGGAGAATCAGTTGATGAATCTAGTGGACCTCCTAGTCCAGTTACTCCAGCTCAAGCCAGAGCTCAGTTAGAATCAAAATCACCCACTCAACAAAGTTGGACTAGTTCAAATTGGAAACCAGGACCACCACCTCCGCCAATAGGGCCTTCATCATTACCACCAGCACCATCAGCTCCGGCACCTCCACCACCAATCCGTCCACTAATGCCACCTGCACCTATAGAACCACGGGAATCATTTATGGCGCAACGTCAAGATCGTGACACGTTTGGAGTGCATCAAAACAGAACTGTTCTTAACAATTCCAAACGAAATTCGTTTAGTGCCAACTGGGATATACAGAGTACTGTAACCCAGGATACCCAAGATGATGCTACCAGTTGGGCTAAAGATGCAGATGATAAAACTGACGGCCGAATTTCACGCGATAGTTGGGATCATCCAGATTCATCAGATCAGCGTAAAATAAATCCATTGATGAATGAGCGCTGGGATATGGAACATAAATCCAATAAAATGTCGAAGAATGAACCATCAGAAAGACCAACATTTAGAACTCATCAATATAGCAAACAAGCTATTGCCGATAAAGAACGGGAAAAGAAAACATCGGTTTCTACACAGAATACTGACACAAATGGTAATATTCATTTACAAATTTTAGTTTAATTTAACTTGTAATTATTTTAGGACAAGAATGGCCAGAATTTATGAGACCTATTAAAACACCCCCGGCGTCAAAATCTCCAATTACAATTCAACCACAAATTCCAAGTAAGGAATCATCTCCAAAAACAACATCAAGGCTATTGCCATTAGGAGCACCAGCATGTGTAACTTATAATAGGGTTTCTTGGATGTTACGTGTGAGGAAAGAAGTTTTCAGTCCGGCAGAACCAATTGGTAAAATTATTAATATAAATTTTTATATTGATTTTATAATTGAGTCTGAATTTTTAGGTCCCCCATCTGCTCTTCATCTAATATTTTGTCAAATTGCGTCTGATGTTTATGGTTTAACCACATGTATGAGGTTAAATCAGAATGAACGACGAGCTGGCATGAGTATGCTCTCGGGTTATGGTGTGACTGCTGAAAATATTAATACATCGCATCGTGCAAATATCAAGAGGAATGTTGTGGAGTTAGCAAGAACCTGGCCACTGTATTTTGCTAGATTCTTCCCAGTATCAGGAGCAGCACAAGTAAGTAATTTTAATTATTAGTTAGTTATTAGTAAATAATAAAATATTTCTTGGAGCGCAAAAAGATTTGTTAAGTTAATTTAGTAAAATAAAGTTAGTTTAAGCTCTCCAACTGAAGATTTTTTTTTAGAAAAATAACAACTTAAATCTGTTTTTTTTTTATTTGCAATGTATATGTACTTACAAGAATTGCCTTTTTTGATTTGGTACCCTAAAATTGTCGCATATGACATATGAAAGGTTCTTGTTAATTTTATCATTATTTATTTTAATAAATTAATACACATTGGAAATACCCACCTTATAATTTAAATCTTGTTGTAGTTTGTGGAGTAAAAGACCATTGTCATATCCAGTTTTATTTTTAATGCAGTACATACAAATTACAATTATTTACCTACTGTAAAGCGTCAAATTACTCATAAGCACTTCTGGTATTTCACATTAATTTTGGTAAAGGGCATATTATGTATGTTATGACATTTGTGTCATTTGTGATTTTGTGACAGCTGTACAACGGACATGGCAGAGCTCTGCTTTATCGGCCGAAACCGCTTAGTTCAATTTGAAATAAAATACAGGTGTCAATTAAAAAAAATCAAAAATCTTAATTTCAAAATGCTGAGACACTCTTCGATTGGCCTCACGAGCCCCTCAAAGTTTCAATTTTGTCAATACAAATATTATTTTAATTGCGTATTTTATGTACTAAGTTGCTTCTATTTTAATATAATAAAAGTTACGAGGTTTATTAAAAATTAATAATAAAAAAATATTGAAAAATGTGCAAATTACTTTCCAAGAATAAATCAAATTTAAATTAAAAATACCCTTGGCAACGCAGCAATTTTTTTAATAAAATTTGAATTATAACGTAGGCTGTGCAATAAATGTCAGTTGATATTTCTATTTTATTATGACTTTTACATTGAATAAATATTCAAATTACGCCGGTAATGCTTGAGAATGTCATGAATTTGATACCGTATAGTGTTTAGAAGTAAACGGTGGCCAGTATGAACATTTGTAGTTTATAATAAATAATAACATTTAATGTGTGTATTAAGTTGCCTACATTATAGATTTGAATATAGAAATAGAAATTTTGCTACGTTGCCAAGCGTAACAAAACTTTGAGGATATCGTGAAGCCAAACGAAAAGTTTCTCAGCATTTTGGAATTACAATTTTTGTTTTCTTTTGGCACAGTCTACAAAGCTACCTGGCGATTGTCCGCTAATTAATCTACACCCTATATATCTTAACAGACCGTCCTATTTAAGCATGCAAAGACATGGAGTTGATAAGAAATTTAATGTAGAGGACATAAGATTGAACTCAAATAATTTGTTGCAAAACATTCTAAAACCGTCAACTAATTTCAGTATGAACCTTCAAATACTATCTGTCACAATCAGGAGATACAATTTTCCACAAACTTTTTATTATAATCCGTGATGCGCGGCTAATCATAAAATTGAAAATTGTCCTACTTTAGATTCTTCTATCTGTATTTTCTGTAACGGTCAGCACTTTAGTAACGAAAATGAAACTTGCCAATAGAATCTGCTCAGAATATCTCAGACGATCAAAAATTAAAAAGCCATGGCATTCAATTATTTGTTTTACGAGGCTACCTAGGGGTTTTCTACAGTGGTTCTAAATAGAGATCTTTTTCTCAGAATTGCCTATCTTTTAAAGCAAACACAAATTGCAACTTAGCTATCTTGTTCACTAAAGCGTATTAACTCTACTTTAGTTCAATCTTTAAAACGTAGCAATTAGCTGGAATATACAATCTGGTTCCGGTAAACAACTAGATCTGTGTTACCTAGTCTAAGAACATCAAATTAATGCTATTTTTCTTAGTACAACTTGGCTTTGTTTAATAAATACTTTTTTATTTTTTTCTTTAGCTCTTTCTACAAAAACTGAAAATATGGCTATGGTGATGTTTTATCTTCTTTTTCAGTACTCTCTCAGAGTTAAATATAAAATTCCTTCTTTTAACGTCTCCACTAATGTTCAATATGCAGTTTTGCCTATTGCTAATATTTTTTTTGTTTGGTTACTGTTCTCTCAATCGATCCATTAATAGAAATCTAAGGTTGGACATCTTGAACTCTATGTCCCATCCTTTTATTTTAATAAGTGACTTTACTGCTGACCATTTGGCATGGGGACAACACAATCATAACCGCAATGGCTTGAAACTAGATGCTACAATCGACTATTTAAGACTGGTAATTTTAAATTGGTTTTTCAACTAACATCTATAAAAACGTTATCGATTTAGTTATTGTCTTGCCTGACATTGAAACTCAACTACTTTTTAGGACACGTCTTAGATCTCTCCGCTTAATAAGTTCTAAGACTAGAATGTTTACAGGGAAGAACTTATCTCTTTAAAAGTAATTCAGCTGTCTCCAAACTATTCTCAAGTAAAAAACTGGCTAATTTCCTCCTCTATTAAAATTTGTCACTTTTTATAAAAATACCAATCGAGACATTTGCTGTGCCCGTGGTTGGACAAAGAGTGTTTTGATGCAGTTAACAAACGAAGAAGTCTTCTTAAAATCCATTTCTATATGGGTAAACTAGTCTCTTTGAAGCAAGGAAAGCAATTGCGGAAGACAGGAAGCTTCTACCACGATAGTTTTAAATCAATTTGCAACATCTTTAGCAGAACTTTATTTTCAACATATTTTTATTTATCAATCAGGTTTTTTTTTAAATTTCTTATCTTATTACAGATTAAGTTTCTATAAACAAAATTGTTCTTGCCAATGAGGGATGAAAAATCTCATATTTAGATGAAAATTACAAAAACTTTTTGTTTCTGGAACATTGGTTGAAAACAATCTTAGATTTTCATTTCAGGGCTTTCTCTAAGATTATGTTCGTATAATTAATGGAACTTTTATATTTTGCTTGATTTCTTACAAATTTTTAGGAGTCAGCTTTGAAAAGAAGTTGTCTTTAAACATACATTTAATGCATCTACATGTTGCGATGTGTCTCGGGTACATATTGGGGTAATAACCCTACAATTTTCTTAATCTTTTACAAAGCTTTTATACGGTCTATGCTAAATTTTGCTTTGCATTTTTTTTCTTTTTGAAGCCAGTTTGTTTATGTTGATTTGATCCAAATCGGGAATAAAATGAACATGACCACAACTCCAATTAATGTCTTGGAGGTTGAATTGGGTTTAATATTTCTGTCAATTCTTACGATTTTATTTGCTAAAAAAGTATGTCTTAAAACTTGTTGATGGGCAGTGGTATGGTTTTGGAATTTACTACCAGAGCCAACCATAACCATTTCTTCGGAAATATACTGTTTTGGACATCTAAAAGACAATTGGATACTATTTATGCTTTTAACGAGGTTTTTCAATTCTTTAGAGGTATTAATAAAAAAAAATTATTTTTTATAGTTTTCAGTAGTCTATTATCTTTGCTAAATCTTTTAAGATTTTTTCAAATGCGTTAATTAATAAGTTATTCCTTTCTTAGGTTAATTTGGCTTTCCAAGACTTTATTAACAAGTATTGGCCCTAATCTACATTGAAGTCTAGACGATTCAAAAACTAGAGCGCTAAGTATAAGTTTGGCTCATAAATAGAATAAAATTCTTAGTATTACGGACTTACTAGAAGTTTTTTTTGATGTTATGTGCTATTTATTGCATGATATCAGAAGCAATTGCTGGACTTTTAATATTAAAGTAGTTTTCTTAGTATTACGGATTCACTAGAAGTTCTTTCGATGCTATGTGCTCTTTATTGCATGACATCAGAAGCAATTGCTGGGCATCTAATATTAACTGGTTTTGGGAAATTTTTGCAAAATAAAATTTGAATTGAATTGTGTTGTGTCATCAGTCAAATTGGCTTAGTCAAAAATGAACGTGCTGATTGTTTGGCAAACAGGGGTCAGAACAATTGGTGTGATGATTGTGACAAATCGGCTGCTACGTGGGCAAATTTATTTAACTTGAGTTGAGTTTCCTATGTTTGCCAGTACACCACTTAGTTATTATACCTCGAAAAGTTTATCATGGCGGTAGCGGTAACAATTGTAAAAACAAGTAAGGTTTCCTCAGTTCCTTCATCCAAGCAACGTCACAGTCACGGGACCTCGTTACGCTCCGCTAATTGTCTCATTTTACTACTCATACTAAGAAAGTTTCTGAACTAAGATTATCATAGTTTTGACATTTTTCAAAATGTATTTAGGGCGCCAACTTTTTTTAAATCGTTTTTTTGCACGTGTAGAGAATAAAATTTGCAGTTAAATGAAATATAGAAGATCTAAAATCTTTAATTATTTGTTATTTATTTTAAAATTAAATTGTAATTTTATTATTAAAATTTTTGTAACAATAAATATAATTTTGCTCAAAGTTGAGAATGTGTGATGATATGTAAAGTTGTTTATAGTAATATAATACGAAGTCTGTCTAAAAAGTGTTCGATCTTTGACAGGCAAAAATTTATGGCGGGATTGAGACTTTTTTTAAAGTAAGCCCTTCACACACTTTGCCCACCGTTCTTTACACTGCCGAAAACACTTTTAAAAATCTTCATTTGGAATGGTGCATCTTCAATTTTGAAAACAATCAGAAGTCGCAAGAAACAATGTATGTAGAGAGGTTGGCTGACCATATTTGCCAAGAAAGTCTGTATTAGGTGCGATGAATGAGAAGGTGGTAACTGCCACTTTTACGCCGTCCAGGTCTGGTCTTTTGGGCCGTAATGCATTACGGAGTCGGCGGAGAATTTTTTGATAGTATTTTTTTGTCACTGTTTGTCCTTCCGGTGCGTATTTGTGATTCACAAATCTACGGATATCAAAGAACACTTTTAGCATTACTTTGATTTTGCTTCTTACCTGTTGCGCTTTGTTTGGCTTTGGCTTAGTTGTGCCCGTACACCCATGACACATCTCTAGTTACAACGGTGTTCAGAAACTTAGGTTTAGTGTTGGTATTAACGAGCAAGCTGACAAAAGTTTGGGCACATGTTTAAATCTTTACGCAAAATTGCATGTGCGGATCTTTACTGATCTCAACTTCTCAATCTCTTATACGGCCAAACCACGTTCACGTCCGGTCATTTTTGAATTGGTCGAACCACTCTTTATTTTGTAATACTCCCATAGCATTGTTTCCAAACATCTGCTGAATCTTACAAATTGTTTCGTTTTGAGAATTACCAAGCTTTTAACAAAAT
Organism: Tachinus rufipes; assembly: GCA_963932245.1. NCBI lineage: Eukaryota > Metazoa > Arthropoda > Insecta > Coleoptera > Staphylinidae > Tachinus > Tachinus rufipes. Next base: position 43,613,571 of record OZ010747.1, on the reverse strand, counting down.
TTTATGCAGTACTGTTGTTCAACTTGTTCAGACGTTTAAAGAGAAATCAAAATCTGACGAACAGCACCACACTTCATGGCTAGTAGGCAACAACTGACGCACCGGAACGCCTAAAAAATCAAGTATGTGCATTAAACTGTCTTCTTTCAATGTGCAAAGTGGCGCTGGCCTAGTATCACTACTATGCACGAGAAAATTTAAGGTCGAGACCTCGTATATTTATTGAAAAAACGTAAATGTTGTAATATTCAAAACTTACTAACTAAACATATAAACTACATACATAAGTATGACAGGACACTGCCAACTATTGAAACAAATGCACACGATTGATATTGGAGACAATCCAACGTGTAGAGGATGTGAAATGGACGAAGAGACAATCAAACACGTGCTATGCATATGCCCGTCCCTGTCATATGATAAAGAGTCCATGTTGAGAAACTGCTGGCTTGACATGGCTAGTATAAGGGAGACCCTTCCAAGCGCTGTACTTGCATACATTAGCCACATAGGGTGGTCGAATGCCAAAACAACGGAGTGAGGTCACCACTGGAGGAGGTACAAAGGGTCTAATGAGACCTACGTGCAGTAGACTTTGGATTACACTCCAACTTTTTAATCCAAAATCCAGAATACATACATAAATAACCATACACATAAAATAAAATATTGCTACTACTACGTACTTACCACTAAGCAGCCTCCCGCAGAAAAACCAGCACAACTCTAACACTAATCTGACACGGAGAACCAACAAACAGCATCCTATAAAATTTATATACTGTTGTATGATAATTGATACAGTATATAACCTGTACAGAAAACCACACAGAAATTACACTACGCAAACTTTTAAACATAAGACCATACAGTGTCACAAGCAACAAAATACATATATAAATTTTAAAAGCAGTCAAATTCTAATGAATAGTAACATGCATGAATAAAATATAATTTAAGTCAAATTTTAAACTTGCTCTTATTTAGGTTATGCACATTTATTGGAATACGGTTATAATAAGAAAGACCCAGAAAATAAGTTGAGCTGCGCACTAGGGTAGAACGAGGTATTGTCAAATGTAACTGGTCTAAAGATTTTGTTTGGCTTTATACAATTTGTTCACATGTTTATTTAGTATCATTCTTAAATCATTAAAGTTTTTATGTTATCTGAGCCGCAAAAACCCTAAATACAGATTTTGTATATCATTCTAGATTCAAATAACGCGTTGTATGATTCTATTGCTGTTTGATAACCCATGTTGAATGCTATTGTTCTGATGGCAAAGCATGCTGAAGTTAATTTCATAGTTAAATGTTTTACATGATTTCTCCACTTTAGTGTTTCTTCAACTGTTACACCTAAAAAATGATAGGATTCAGTTCTTCTAATTAAGTATTCTGAATAGTTATATTCAAACTTGTGGATTTTTTTACCAATTTGCATATACTTTGTTTTAGAGATATTTAATTTCAATAAATTAGCAGAGAACCATGTATAAATGATATTTAGACCATCATTTATTAATTATAGATTTTATTTCTAACAATTTATTTCCGCTTCAGAAAGTTGTTGTATCTACGGCAATTATAGATTTTTTAAGTTGAAATTTTTTTAAGCAAAATGTATATGCACTAACACTTGAATGTTTTGTTGTTGTACTTTGTAGGAATGCAATTAAAAGTGCAGCCGCTGTTTTGCGATTGAATGCGCAACTTTTCTCACAGCGGGTTAAGTATTGTTCACCACGAACAAACTTAATGTTGTTTAAAGAGTACGAGATAATGAAAAGTTGACGGAACATTGAGGTGGGCATGATGAAGAAAAAAATCATAAATGCTGTTCAAAATTAACCCTCACTTAGCACTCAAGAGTTGCGAAACAAGTCTATCACATGAAAGTATAATTCTCAATTTTTTGAGATCATCTCATGGGAGTACAGTTTTGCCAGTGGTTTTTACAGTAAAATGAAACTAATTTTGACTTTACAAGGTGCTTGTTAGTTACGGATAAGACGGCATTCACTCAAAAGGTGAATAATTTTTGAAGAACACATGTATGAGCTTTTTGCCAAACCGCTTAAATAAAAAGAATTTTGCTCAAACTATATTATTTTTTTTGTACATACTCTACTAGTAACTTTATTTTATTATTTCAAAATTATTTTGTTATGGCAGAGATTTTCCATCATGGACTTTTTTACGTAACAGACTGTTGGGGAGGCACATGGCATGTGCTAGGTTGTCTTGCTGTTTACAATGCTTATTTTGTGTATTAAGAATTTGCAAATTTATTCTGTAGAACCACAAATAATATTTGGTTGTGCTTAGTTTAGTTAAGGATATACACATTTTGATGGTTGTTATCCGCCAAGTTTATTTGATCAGAATGTTTTTTCACCCAGTATAACTCAATGTTGTTTACAAAAACTGTCAATGAGAGGTAAAGTTTTTGAAGCTCGAATTGCTGTTTTTTCTGAAAGATTTTTTTTAAGTATTAGTGTTATTTTGATTTTTGCAGTTTACCACTTTGTTGCATTTAAACACAGTGCTTTTACTGTCACTACTTCTTTGACTTAGTTGTTAAGTTATAAAATAATTTATTTTTATTTTTTTTCAAACAACAAAGTTCTTAGAAGATTTTATTACAGTATTGTAAAGGGTTTTTCAGTTGGCGCGGGTAGATTTTGGCGGCCCGTAGCAGCCATTTTGTTTTAATGACATCTATTAAATTTTTTGTTTGTTATTCAGTTACTTCAGCACGTTTAAATGATAAAACTTTATTATCAAAATGAGTGTTTGTTAGTGCAAACGTTGCTTGCATTGCGCCCATTTTACCGTACACGTAGTGGCTCTTCACAGTCGACTCTTCAACGTTTGGTGGCCAAATTTAAGACGACTGGTTCGGAAAATAATCAGCCTACACCTGTACGTTCAAGGAACGCAAGATGCAAGTGAAAGTGTACAGCAAAACCCGAGGCAGTCGATTCCTTGACGTGCATAAAAGCTTGAGCATTTGCAGACTTTAGTTTGGCAAATTTTGCGTTGGGACTTAGGCCTATACTCGTACAAGATCTAATTGACCCAGGAGCTTAAAGTTTATGACCATGAACAACGCTGTTTGTTTACTGACTGGTTTTCGAATCGTTTGAAAATCATCTTTAGCAATGAGGCGAGTTTTTGGATAAATGGCTGTTAACAAGCAAAATTGCCGTATATAGGACAATACCAACCCAAACGAGGTGATAATGCATCCTCTAAAAATTATCGTTTGGTGTGGATTTTAGGCCGACTGCGTCATTGGTTCGTACTTTTTTGAAAACAATGTTGGTAAGGCGGTCACCGTCTACGGCGAGCGCTACAGAACGATGATAACCAATTTCTTATGGCCTAAATTGAACAATATGAATCTAGACCACATGTGGTTTTAGCATGACGGCGCCACGTACCACACATCGGACGCCACAATTGACATTCTGCATGAACGTTTTGAGGGTAAAGTTATCTCTTGCAAGGGTGATGAGAATTGGCCACCAAGGTAATGCAATTTCACCCCGCTAGACTTTTTTTTTGTGGGGTTTTTTAAAGTTGCAGGTCTATGCAAATAAACCACAATTGACAGATGCTTTAAAGGTGAACATAACACAGGCCATTGCTCAAATTTAGCCGGATCTATGCGGAAGAGTAATTGAAAATTGGACCATTCGGGTCTGTGCCACCATAAGAAGCCGAGCAATGAACGATGTCATATTCTACACTTAATGGCACACATGGGTCACGCCTTGTTTTATTCAATTTCAATATCTACTCGTCCTTATCGAAAAACTTTTTATTAACTTCTAATGACTTGAAATAATTTTTTGTTAAATGGCCCTAGTAAGGGAATAGCTCCAAAATTTGTCTTAAACAAGTAGTTTAAATTATTGCTTGAGACTACATTGATTGTGCCTTGTAAAAAATTACCGGGTGAAGTATAGTTTTTATATTTTGTCTGTTTTTTGCTTTATTGTTCTTAATGGGTCAAGTTTGAAGTGTTAACTTTTGGGTTAAATCAACGTTTATCCAAAAAGATGTTTTTTCTTGCGGTGGTTAAGGGTTAACTGCTTATCTAGTTTGTGCAGTTGACAGAATTTTATTCCAATTTTTGTATTTTTATAAAGGTTTTAACAACTTTATTGTTTATGAGTATTGCGTCTGTATTGGTTGCCGGAAAACCAGTGCAACTTGTATAGAGTAGTCACTAGTACTTTTTTGGAGTTATTGAATGTTATGAATAATTAGGTGTTTGTGTGCAAAAGTTGATCCAAAGTGTATGGTTTTTTTGCTAAGATTATCAACAATTAACAAGAAAGATCAACAATTTAAGAATTTTGAACAAAACCAAAATGACAGTTGACATATTAATAATACTAATAGATTTAGCCAGGATGATTTAAAAACGACAAACATTGAACTTTAAAAATACTGCACTATTGCAGCAAAACTACAAATCACAGTTTTCTTTAAAATATTGTATATTAATCTAACTTTAGCACAATAATGCGAAATTTTGGGTTCCTGTGGCATTCTTTTTTAAATTTAACATATTTTGAAGCTTTTTGACAATTTTTTTTCATTGTATAATATTATGTTATTTTTATTATAGAATTCAGAGCGTTTTGTTTGCTTTTATACTGATTTGGAAACGTTTTATTACATTTATGTTCTTTTTTAGTCTAATTTTGGAACAGTTTGTTGTTGTTTTTTTTAAATTTTTTTTTATACTTCATATTGCGTTCTATAAACTTATAACTTTTATCTTTATATTTTATTATTAATTCATAGACCCTAGATTATATTGTGTTAAGTTTTTCTTTATTTTTTTTTGTCTACTGGTTTTTGGGATGAAATGAAATAGTTGCAGATCACCCCGAACCACTAACGCAAGTTTTTAAAGCTAGGAAATTTAGAATAATAAAATTACCGAACATTTTACAGTTATTTTTTTAGTTTATTATATTTCTAATTGTTCATTCTGTGTGGCTCTTTTTTTTAATATAGTTTTTTATTTTTAGTCTAAAAGACGCAACTTATTTAAATTATATAAATTTTAAAAGAAAATACATGATAAAGGTTGCATTTTATTACCACAGAATTTAGTTGAGGCTTTGATATAGGCTTCAATACTGCGTATCTTTGTATAATTATATACTTTTAATGATGTTTTTATTAACATTATAGCAACAAACGATTACATTTCAATTATAATGTAATTTCAATTTTAAATGTTAATATCTGCAAAATAATGACATTTACTTTTATTCAAGCCATCCTCCAATAAACGAACAATGAGTTGCGTGCTTACTGGGGTTTGCCCAACCCTAACACAGAAGGTGTTAAACCGCCATTTCAGAAATACAATGCTATATTTAAGTATTAGTTAATGCAGTCATATTCTTTCGATAGCATCACAATGAATGTTGACATAATATCTCATGTTAGTATATGACGAAATGGTTAATATGAGATAGTGTTATGAGTACATGCAGCAACAAAAAACGCGAGCATTAAACGAGTCTTGCAGAATGAATTATGGAATACAAAAATTGAATGCACAATTCCTGTTTCATTGACCCTTGCAATAAACAAACAAGTACTATATTATAATAACTGCGTTTAAATTTTTTGTTGAATTGTGTTATAATGCAGTACTATTATGCTTGTTACAGTAATAACTTACAAAAATTAAAAACAATGAGATTAAATACAATGAAATATGGTGTGTATTATTAATCTGATGTGTTTAACAGTTGCTTGTATTTTATGGTTTTATGGTAATTGTAGTTATGATTTATTTTATTATTAGAATTATTATTTGAAAATCGTGGCCAGTTAATGTAAACTTAATAAAAATAACTGTAAATATCTATTACAGTAATTAATACTACAGTAATCTGATTGTACATTTTTATTAGATAGATAGATCATTCTATTATTACATTTGATATATTTACACAAAAGTAGATACTGCTCTTAATTTATCAAACATGTACAAACAATAAACTAATTCAACAATTTTAAAACATTAATATACAATTAAATAATTATAATAACACTTTAAAAATGGCCATAGTTTCATCATTTATCTATCGAATAAAATGTATGATCTACTAGGAACTTCTTTACAGTACACTTGAATATTTACAATTTTAGTAATTTTTTTGCGTTAGCTTAACTTCTAAAAAAGTTCAATAATTATATTTTTGTTGCGTGTTTCATATGAATGAACTTTTGAATGACTTCCAAGTGATTTTTTTTATGCACTGAAATTACATTTTGATATATATATATATGCCGATGGGAATGTAAGTATATTAAAATCTTTAAAATATTGCACTATACACTTACTTTCAGTTTTAAGATGGTTCTAAGTGCTTGTTTCTGCAAAATAAAAACGGGTTTAAAAGAAAACATTTTCTGCTTCTATTCCATATGCGTCATATGAGAATAAAACAAGCTTGAAATGAAATTTGCAAGCATTTATTTTTCCCAGTTACTATTACACTATTTTTCTGAGAATTGAATTGAGAATTGTGAATTTGTTCAAAGTTGTAATGGCTTTGGTATTCAGGGTTTCATTTCTATAATCTATGCACAAAATCTAAATTTAGGGAACATTGTTTTTGTCAAGAAAGCTACATACAATGGAGCTTGTTAATAAGATTAGTATGCAATATCCTATCAAATGCTTTGGAAATGTTTAGAGCTAATGCTAGATTTTCTTCATGTTTGTTTAAAGTATAATTTTATTTCTGACATATGTTAAAAGATTTGTTGCCGAACGTTTTCATCGAAATCAGTATTGACTATCTGAAATAATTTTGTTTTGTTTCTAAGAACTTGACAAGGTGGAAATTAATATATTTTTCAAAATTGTTTGAGAGATGGACGAGAAAAAAAATATTTTAGTCAGCATGGGAGCTAATTTATTTGCAAATGTTTTAATAATAATTTGATTTCTGCATAATTATATTTGTAAATCAACCTCAAGCTTTCTTTATTTACTAATTAAATTTCAAATTTAATTGAATTATCAAAATATTATGATTCATTTATAAATACCACATATTTATTTATTTAAAGTACTATATGTTAACACATTATTTAGTACTCATATATCACTGGTCGTATAAATCCTTATAAATAACAAATCATAGAAAGGCAATAAGCATTCATTCGAATTAAATAGTTAGCATGAAAGTTGCTTAGTATCGCGTACATTTATTATTAGAAAATGCTGTATATGTATGTTCCTTGAGCAATCTATCAATACCTGTTAATACGCCTTTATATAACTTGTATTTAAAATAAAGTATCAATTAGAAAAGAATATAAAAATTTATAGTTTACTTTGTAATCATTTTAATTAACGAATTAGTATATTTTACGTTTTTTTAAATTTTAATTAAGCAGCATTGATAACTAAATTAATAGTCTTAATTAAATGATTATTATTATAAAAAACAACATTTTAGGAAATGGATGGTTTTTAATTGTAATGGAGTTTTGCATAACGTACATTCAAAGAAAATTAATTGTTAACAATTTTATTTAGTGTATGTATTTATTACTACGAATTGGTGCTTTCAGCAGGAATTAATTATTTGACTGACAAGAAATTTCACATAATTACGTATTTTGTTGTTGTTGTTATATCTTTATTTATTGCTTTGGAGTTAATTAGTTTAGAGATAGTAAAATACTGTTATTTAGCTTAAAATTGATATTTTAATGCTGACGTTTCAGTATTGTCCGTTATCTTTATTGTAACTAATGATGAAAATATTTTAATTAACAACTACCGAAATTAATAAACAATAACGTGCTTAAACACTTTAAAAACACTTGCAAAATACTGGCTATAATGTTTACAAAATAGTGTGTTGTTACAGTTGCGTACATTACATCCATTATTTGCACATTAAAATTAATTTTGAATTCATATTTTTTAATATATTTATTTAATAATTAATATTTTAATTTTTTGTTTGGTTAATATAAACAAGTTTACTTATTAGGCATTTTTTATATCAATGTTATGTATCTAATATTTTAGTATAATCAAAATTGAACTGATTTTTTTATCGAAGCAATGTTGTTTAGTTTTTTTTTCACAATTTTTACTACATATTTTATATACTACGTTTGCTTTGACCTTTTTGGATCATTAGTTTTTACTACGGTAAAAAGTTTACTTAATTACTGTTATTATGTTATATTGTCCAAGTTTACATATACTGTTTTTTTTAGTTCTTTATTTATTTTGTTTATTAGATATAGAATAAAAAGAAACCTAAAAAATGGAAATTGGTTTTGTTTTGAATGAATAGGTTTTGGTTGTTGTGTTTGAATATAAAACATTTTTAAGCACTGATCTGGGGTATTCATTTGTCGCAAACATCTTATCTAGTACCACAAGATCTCTCTGTGAAATTTTTGATCACTTAGGTTAACTATTTTTTTTTATATGATTACAATAGGCTAACTTTTGTTGATATATTATGATTAGATCTAACTATCTGTTGGCAGAAAACATTTTCATATTAGAAGTAGCTTGTTGATCTGATGTGTTATGCAATGTTTATTAGTGTAATTTTTATCATATCTGAGTAGTTAATTTTAAATCTACTTTTATTATTTTATACACTATTTGTTGTAGAATGTTGATGAATAGTGATGTCTTTAATTAGCTCTTTTAGCTGATATTAGTTTTTACAATATAGTAAATTTTTTATGTAGTCTTTTATCTGGTTATGTAGGAAGTTTGAGATGTGATATGCTGGTGCATCTATACAACACACTACCGGTCTTATTAGTGTAATTTTTTTGTGTATTTTGGGCATACCATATATTTTTGTTGGAATTAAATTGTGCCGTTTTGGTATTTTTGCCTGTATATTTGTATTGACTGACTGCATCTGTTGTTATCTAGCCAATTAGTTTGTTTTTATTGTATTTTGTTGTAGGGTCATTTTCTATAATTGGTAGTGGCCATAAATAGTTTTTTCATTTTTAAATCATAATTGGTTTTATAAAGTATACTATTTTCTTTGTCGGCTGGGTCACGATTATGTTTGTATAAGGTATTTTTTATTATGTTGTAATTTTGTTGTAATTTAATTAGGTTTTTGGTATTGTTTTGTTTTGTGAAGCTTATTAATCATCTTTTATATCTTCTTAATGTGGGTCAATTATGTACTCAGTGTTTTTTATCAGTTTTTGAATATTTACATCTAATGTAGTAAGAAAGACAATTTTGTACCTAAATTTAGAATACGTTTTTTTGGTGTTTGTAGGTCAATTGTTGTCTCATTAAGCCATTTCTGTTGTTCTGTAACCGTTAGAGTAGATTTGAAAAAAAAAAAACGTTTCTTGTAGCTTCTAAGCGAAATTTGCTGTAAGAACATTGCTGGATTATTTTTAAGTGAAACCAAACATTAAAAAAATTACTTTTTGTCACGATTTGGCCATATATAAACACTTGATGTTAAGACTTATACAAGATTAAATAAATCAATTACTAGGTTTTTATATCACCATTTATTTTGTCACACTGTGACTGCAGTTTCGGGTGAATCTCAGTCTTTTTCAGACAATACATGAATACATTCATGAAGAAGGCCGAGAAGGTACTTTACGACGACCAAAAAGTGTTTTAGTTTTGCGAACTGTGACTGAAAAATGTTCACCATTTTTGTAGTGAATTTTAATAATTTCAATGCGTTGTTGAAGCGTGTATCGTTTCATTTTTAATAATGTCAAATGTCAAAAGATAATAGCTTCAAAAATGACAGCTGCTCAAATAGCCTGCTATTGAAAATGAAACTTCATATTGAAAAACTCTTTATAATAATAATAAAAAAAATATTAATTTTGATAAAACTTTTTTGTATTCTATTTGTTGTTTTGTACTTTGTTCAGTACACGGTTTAATCTGATAATTACTACTGTCTATATCTGAAGTCTCAGCAGATTTAGCAATAATCTTGTCGGCGCGTTGTTTCTCTATTTTTAAGGCTGCTTTGTCTGAACTGGCGTTAGATATTTTATTGGGAAAAAAGCAGTTTTTTTGTCAACTGGTCGTAATTGTCTCTTGCTCTCTGAAAATTACAAAACATAGTTATATTAACTAACCAGTTGGTGTTAGGTTATGCATTGCATGAGTTGCTTTTACAGGCCTTAAATTTTCTTTAACAGTTTTTGGAACTTTTTGATGAAATTGTCCGTCGTGGCTTTAACGATAAATTTGATTTGAGTCTGCAGTAATTCTTTTCTTTCTGCGGTGATGTAACGCTGATTTTTTTACGGTTTTTATGGATTTTTTCTCAATGTCGGAAGTCCGTGCATCGAAACTGACGAAAGTTTTTTGGATCTGTTCTGTATCTTTTTATGTATTTGTTATGCTAATTAAATGTGATAAATCACAATCAATTAACAATATTAAAATTAATAATAAATTGCAATTAGAATTGCTGTTGCTGGCTGGATTGTTGGCTTGCTGATTTTTTTTTAAATGTGGTTAGAGCTACTGGCAGCTGAAATGGGTAAACAACTATTTATTTCTATTTTTGTTCTTTTATAGTTTTTTTATGTTGAATTTGTAGGAACTACATTACTATTGTCGTGTTGTTTTATCTTAGCAACCTGATGTGATTGATGCCCGTTTGCACCGTTCTGTCGCTTATCTTACCCTTTCGTAGGTTACACTTAAGTTTAAGGTTTACCTTATCTTAAATTGGTTTGCACGTGTTAATAATTTTGTTTTCTTAGCTACGACGTGGTTTAGGATAAAGAAACAACTGTTTTCGATTAGATAGTATATGTATGTGCCTAACTTCACGCTTGTTTATAGTTTCATTATTATCGGCGGAAGCAGAATTGGATATTAAAAAAGAGACGCTGAATGCTATAAAAAATAATATGTAGTATAAAAAAATAATTAAATGTTTTGTATAAAATTAATTTGAATGTAGATTATTGACTTGAATATTTGTTTTAAATATTACAGGTTTCAAAACTAATTGTTTAAAATTTCAGTTTGACAATGAATGTCATATTCAATTAATTCTAATGCAGTTAGATCTATATTATTATAAAAATCAAAGATAAAATCCATCTTTTGAATTTGTTAAACTGACATTTCATAATAGGTTATGTTTATGTATACCTTAAGCCTTATAATTCTGAGGCTTAACTTATGTAATACTTAAGTATTACTATGTGTGCCGTGCAAACCGTTTACAACTTTAAGGTCCACTTAAGTGGAACTCAATAGATAATCCGAGATAAGTGGAAGCGGTGCAAACGGGCATAAGTGTTGTGTTGACTACCCTAGACAAGTATTGGTCTGCGATTATGTTACTCTTGTCTTCATATTTATATATTTTAAATGACTGCTGCGGCTGGAATAGCGGAAGGGCTCTTTGATGATGAAACATTTGTGCTCTGGGTTTTTTTGTTTACTTTTTCAACAACATGTTTGTGCAAATATTCATCTAATGCTAAGGTTTTTTAAATAATTGAAAGTGTATAATGTTTATAGCCCAGTCAAATAATGATCTCACCTCTAAAAAAATCCAAAAGTTTTAAAACTTTGTACACTGATTTATAGGTACTTAATGAAAAATATACTAAAAGTCCTGACAAATATGACAAAAGTTTTAGTAATGACCAAAAACAGGGCATTTTTTTCGTTTTTTTTTTTAATATCTCAAGAACTGTAGGTAGGAGGTAAAAGTTGACTATATACATAATGAAAGTTGACAAAATTTGCAAAATGATAATATACATGTTTTGTATTTACAGCAGTTACTGAGTTATAGGGCGCTAAAGAATAGAAAAAAAAGTTTTTTGTATTGTTACCAGCCAAGAAGCCGGTTTCTTTTGTTTGGTTCTCCGTTCATTTTGACAGTCTTCCTTTTCTCCTCCAACTACCTGCTCTTGCTTCTACATAGCCTTTACAATACGCATGGCAAATTGTAGTGTTAGTGCGGTCTCTCTTTTACCTTCTTTGTTCATGGAGAAAGGTGGTAATCAACCCTTTAACGATGTTTCTAAAGATAGTTATCAACGAGCAGAGTAATAAGGACTTAAACAACTACTTATAACATAAGCTTGCTTCTTGGTTTATCTTTATTTGAGGAAATTGGAATGCTGAAAACTAACAAATCCGTTTTATACGATACTTTTCTTGTACTACAAGAAAAGGCCAATCTTTTTGATTTTGACATCGTTTTAGATGGAGGATTACTGTTTAACAAGATGGTGTGGCCCAAAAATCCTTAATCTCAACAATTTGCCAATGTTATATTGTCTATGTTCTCAAGTATTATTCCGGTAAGAGCTGTATCGTTGCGTTTGGCTATTCAGCGACACCATCCAATACGTAGACAGCTGAATAGAACCAAAGTACAAACTAAAGAGATCAGTTAACATAAACTTTGAACACAAAACACAAATCACAGTCAAACAGGATGGTTTTTTGTCTAATAAACACAATAAATCTAGACTTATTTCATTCCTCTTAACTGCTCTTTACGACCATGGAATTAAAACAAAACAAGAATTTAGTAACACTGGTAAATTGATCAACCGCATATGAGTTATAAAATCTTAAACTAGTGACAAAGTAACAATAGTTGGCAAAGATGTTGATTTTATTGTCTTCTTTATGGCTTTAATTTTATCTAAAAGAGAGATATTATTTGTTAAACCAAGCCACGGCAGAGTAAAAAAGAAGTATATTTGAGTCAGCAATTGCAAACTATGGGAATAAAAAACTGCATTTTTCTTGTGCATGCATTTAGCGGATGTGATACAACTTCCGTTGCATATCGAAAGTGGAAACTTGTCTGTTTCAATTTGTTTAAAAAGCGAACTACATTGCAAAGTATTACTGATGTAATAAAGCTGAAGCTGGAAACAAAATATTCTTGGCATAGTACAATGCATCTTACAAGCAATTTTTCCTTAACATGCATTATTACAAAGCTTTTATCAAATCAGTTTAGAATGCCAAACTAGACTTCTCACAGAAGAAGCAGCAATGCAGCATGCTTTTTGTGTATACCACCAAATCCAAATTGGGCTAGGAAATGAACTTCATCTAGAACAGTGGGGTTGGAAGTTTGAGCCAGCTGGTTGATCCCAGTAACTACAGAAGACGCAGCAGAACTTGAGGCAGTCCTCAATCTTATTTCTCGCAAATGCATAACCCCTTTTTCACAATAATCCAAGGTATCCAAAAATGTAGGCAAAACATTGTCAAATATTGATTTACAAGTATCTAACAAAAGATGGTAAAAAGTACATTTTTTTTTCTTGTTTTGGCGTCTAAATAATAAATAATAAATAATAATAAATTACATATTGTGCCGTGCTAACTTTGTTTTTGAAAAAAATTCAATCATTAGTGCTCTATAACTCGGTAACTGCTAAGAATACTAAAAAAATGTATTTTATCATTTTTATTGCAAAATTTATCAGCTTTTATTGTGTATATAATTAACTTTTACCTCCGACCTACAGTTCTCGAGATATTAACAAAAAATCAAAAAAAGTGCCCTGATTTTTGTGATTGCCGCTAGAGCTCGTGTCATATTTGTCAGGACTTTTAGTATATTCTTTACTAGGTACCTATAAATCAGTGTACAAAGTTTTAAAACTTTTGGAATTTTTTAGAGGTGAAAAGCAACTTTGACTGGACTATTATAACACTGTTGTTTAGTAGCGTAATTTTGCAAGGTCGCTATAAAAGATGTCATTAACAATGTTCTACATTGTCAATCTAGTTGCTTTAATTGCTATTTATTTAATTTTTTCTTACAAAATTGGATTTTATTGATAGGTGTTAACAACCCTAGGTAGCAACTAGTATTTTGTGGTTTTTATACTTCGGATTAAAGCATTTTTGAAATTGAACGGTTAAATGTGGGTTTTATAGATCCAGCATTTAACAAATTTAAAATTAAAATGGTTATCACTAAATCATCATGCATGCCTTATTTTCAAGTTATGTTAGTAATAGATTTGTTTCAACTGACGATTTAAACGGTTTTAAAACTTGAGACATTAGGGGAAGCCTTTTAGCTGGACTGTGAGGTTTGCACTTACTAAACTCCCTTCCACTTGATGGTATGGTGTTTGTTTACTTACTCTGGAATTATTATTGTTGTCACTGTAGATTGTTCGGGGATCTTTTCCCCGCTAGGTATTAAGTCTTGAGTTTTTCTTGGCATCTCTTTCTTCCGTTTGTAGTGTTGTTAATGTATTATTATTATTTAAGTGCATATTTATCTGCATTATCTAGCTTTTTTTTTACTGTAGCTACTCTACTTTTTTTGTATAACTGGTTTTTCTTCTAGCTCTATCTTGTGCATCTGTAGAATGTGTGTGTGCAGGTGTCTCGTCTACACTGCAGTGGTGGCAAAGGTCATTGTTAACAATATAAAAGCACTTAAGGTATGCTTTATGGCTCTCGTGTCTGCTTAGAAATTGTGTCAGACGTTGCCGTGCTTTTGGTTATTAATTTCTTGTTTCAAGCTGCCTTCTTTGTGTTTTGTGTACATCTTATTTGACATTTCTTTGTTATATCTGTTTTCATAGGTTTTTTTTCTGTTTTTTTCCTTGTTGCTTTTATTCTTTGTTCTACTATAAGTTTGATGGGTGTTATGAAGGCAATTGTTCTTATGGCTTCTGACAATATTGTTCAGTAGGCACATGTTATTCTTATAGTTATCGTTATTTGCTGCGCTTCTAGCATGTTCCTATCATTTTGTAGTTGAAAGTATTGCTCTATAAATGGACACTATACAATATATTGTTATAATGTCTGCAACTCTGCTTAAAATCTTTTTTTTGAAGACGGATCTTTAGTTTTTGGCATAGTGTTGTTAATGCTGCTTTGCTTTTTTTTGGCTTTTAGTGTCGTCTGCTTGATATGTTTGTTTTAATGCATACATAATTTTATTTACTTTTCTACTAATGTATAGAAGTACCGCTTCCGTTTTACTTTCATCGACTTTTTGTTTTATTTTTGTAATGGTTTTAAAGTTTTGACTAATACACAGTTTAGCATTAGTGTTTTTACCTTTTTGCTTGTACTATTATGGTAGTAACGTCTGCAAATCAGATTACTTGCCTTCTAATATAGGACTCACAGTAGTTGCCTAAGTATTAAGCTTTACGGTATTTCACAAAACAACATGATTTATTTTTTGTTTTTTCTAAATATCAACTTACCATTCTTAGTTTTCCGTATACTAGTGACGGCTTTGCTGGCAGGGTTGTCTTCCAGGTTTTTTTAAATTTTGTTGAGCAGGAATTTGTAATTGTTTGCACTTTTGTGTTTGTATGTGTTTTTATTATTTTTTTCTTTTCTTTCACAGTTTTTTGTGTTGGTGTTGTGATTACCACTTTGATCTCACTTGTTTGGAATATGCGTTTAGTCATTTTTTTTAGGCAAGTCTCCGCTCTTACTTTCTCAATACTTTGCGAGAAATCTCCAGCCGTTCTTTTAACACTGCTTTTATATTTTCTTTACTTTGGCTACTTGAGTTTTAGAGCTCACTTTTGTTGTCTTTAAATTTTTAATTGCATAAAGCAAGGCCTGGAAAGCTTTTTGATCCAGTCCAATTTCTGAATGCTTTTTATTTGCCGATAAACAGTACTTTTGAGTTTATGTTTTTTTTTCTATGGGATTACCAACTTCGACTTTAGTACTTTGGAAGAGTTTTTTATTCCAGTCTTTTGTTATTTATCACAATCTTCAAACTATCTTACAGCACTCATTGAGGTAACTTACGCGTTTGTAGTCCATCTTTATTTTTCCGAATTTAAGTTGTTTATCACTTATGATCTAATTTTAGTCTTATAACTGATATTTAATTTTGAACCGTTGCACTTAGTGACTCAGGTCTGCTTTGTGCTTTAGCTCTTTGATTTTAGCTTTTAGTTCTTCTAGTTTTTTTTCTCTGTTTGCTTGTAGGCATCTTTTTTTTACTTGCCTTTTTGTTTTTTTGGACTGTTTTGCCTTTTCTAGCCTCTTTGTTGCTACTTTTAATTTCCTTATTCTTCTTATGGAGTCCACTTTTGTGTTTTGTGCAACTTTTTTTACTAGATTTAGGCCTAACACTTTGCAATCTCTTTGATTTGTTTGTTGATGAGGTCTTTTTGGTTTCACATCTTTTAAACATTTTTTTGCACTCTTTTTTTTGTAGTATTACCTTATTCCCCTTTTTTTTTTGTTTTAGATTTTTTTATAGGCACTAAGTTTTTCAATTCCCATTTTTATTGCTATATTTGCTGCTTTAACAATACTTTTATCTACACTAGCGGGATTTTGTTATATCATTGAGTGCCGTTTTATAGAAGATCTGCTTTATTTATTATTTGGGCCATAGGTTTCTTTTTTTGTATGTTTTTGGTTTCATGGCTTGGGTCGTCATTATTTAATTTTGAGCGTGGGTTGCGTCTTCCAAAAACCTTGGTGCGGCTTATCGAATCCGATGGGGAGGGATTCTTTGTTTTACCGGAATCTTTCTGTGAATAGTTTTGTTCCATACTATTTATTGTTATTTTCTTGAGGCCAAACGGTAGCTTTTTTTATGGCTCTTGGCAGCTAAGCTTTCTTGGTTTAGAGTGGTAAGTTTCCATTATAGAGATAGAAAAAAATTTTTGGTTAGAATGCTTTGATACTTAATATTGATGGTAACCGGAAAAAGGGTTAAGAGTAGACCAAACAGTTGTCTAAGGGTGGATGACAGTTCAGAGAGAAATAAAAGGAAAATTATTGTCTCTTGTTTATGCTACTGTGTAATCGTGTTGGTCCGCGCGTGCGTGTTTTCTTTTCCGTCCTTTGGGGAAGCTCCTAGTAGCGGTTACACTTTTTTTTGCAGGGAGTTTTTAAACCGTTTGCAAACCATCCAAACCGTCAATTGAAAAAGACTTTTTGTCTTTATTTACTTTAAAATTATGTTTTGCAAAACGGGAAAAAATCTAAATTGTTGTGTTCAACAGTAGAAATTCAGAAGATATGTTTATTAAAAATTTTAGCTTTAATCTATTGCTGAAAAACTAGTTTAAGCTCATTTTAATTAAAATATTTTTTCACCACATTTTTCTAACCTTACTTTAAAATACATATATTTACAAATTAAAAAAATGTTATTAAAATAAGTTTTTAACAAAACACTCAAAATTAAAGACGCTATATACTTTATTAAGCTGTTTTGACATTTTTATTTTTAGACACAGCTATTTATTAATCACACCTAATGACATCTTTTCACAAAGTTGTTTGCAGGTTGAGAAAGAACTTTATAAAAAGATAAACCTTTATTTTAAAATATTATATGCGAGTACATTTTATATTAATTAATTAAAATGTTTGCAATATTTCTTTTTTGAAATATACAAGATTTTATCTAAAATATGTAAAATCTTAAGTGTATATTGTGAATTTGATTATATTTATTTAATATTAATGTTTTATTTGTATTGCTAAATATTTTATTTTATTTATTTATAAATAAATGAAGCATTAGTTATGTTATATTTGATAACAAGTTTTATATTCCGATGTAAACAAAAAAGACTATTTGTGGATTTTTTGTAACGTTTTCATTTTGTTTAATCCTATCTTTCAATCGCTCAATTTATTTGAATTATATAGTAAATTAAGTTCACAATCCAATAAAGTTATTTTATTTTGTTTCAGTTATCAGACGTACAGCTAGTCGCAGTATCACATTGGGGACTGCATTTAGTAAAAGCAGAAAACGGCAACCTCCATGTAATTAAGAGCATCTCCCTCAATGAAATTGGTTCATGCACTGCACCAAGGCCGACGACCGTTAGCATCGAAGGACCACAGGGACGAATCTCGCTTCATGCATCACGAGCGCAACAACTATCAGAAATGGTGTCTAAATTCTGTCAAGAAAACAGAAAGGTAAGTGAACACTTAATTACCACACGGTACATCAACGTCGTTAAATTTGTTAATTAATTGCAACATTGCAATAAAATAAATAAGTACATATTGAGTCATTTATTAATATTAATTCTCTGCGATTTTTACGTGCTAATGAATACGAGATATTTACACTTAAAAAATAACAATCTATAATTTTTCTAATTATCGTTGCGTTCTCTATGCGAATTATTAATTAGTCTGAAAAATAAATTTCTTTCAAATATAAATTTCTTTTATATTTATTCGGCCTAAAATGCGATAACTTTCTTACAATTTGAATTTTAATGTAAAACAATTGAGCACGTATGGGTGCTCTTAAAAAAATTATTAGAGCATCAGCTTGTAATTAGTTTACTTTTACATTTAATTACGGTTTGTTTATGGCGTTTTAATGATAAGATGTTACATTGGAACGCAAACTAAATTAACATTGGAGCACGCGTGTTACTCCAAGAATATTTTCTATTTTTCTCCTATCACTTATAATAGTGATAAGATAATTTTGATAAATGGAGAAAATTCAAAATGTCATATTTATGATTATATAAATTAAATATAATTTTGGAAGTAATATTAATTGTTTCCTTTATTAAACTAAAAAGCCCACCAATTAAACAATTAATGAGACGAAATTTATTATTAGCATCGCAAATGTGACCTTTTTCCGCACAACAAATTTCAAGGTATTGTGGTTATTGGATACACAATGCGCAAACGTAATGGTGTTAAAATGCTATTTAAATATAGTTTTTTGTTGTAAAATGTTGCAGATGCGCCTTCAATTAAATCGTTGAACGTTTCAATCAAATAATTCAATGCGCGATTTTGTAAGCGAATGGTCTGACATTGTTTCGCAGTGAAACGCGAAAATTAAATTCTATGCTGTGATGAGTCGCATGTCTTGCTTACTGATTAATTTCCAGTAATGGAAATACTTTATTTATTTATGTATACTTGCTAAATGGAACAAGACATTTTGCTAATTATCAAAATAGATGTTTCAATTATTAATAGCATGATTTACCACAAATTTTGTAATTGTAAAATTGTTAATTGCTACATACAACTTACTACAATTAAAAAATCTATTGTTTTACAGTAAATTTGTATAATGAGTTAGTCATGTTTTTATATAATATAATTTAAAAATGCTGTAGTATTTCTGCATGATGTGGTTTAATGTCAGTAATGGAAATAATTTTGAAAAAAAACGGACGTTTAATACTATTTAGTGAACAGCTATTACAAAAGTTGAAAATAATAATCAAATGACAATTAAAGTTTATGGTTTACTCATTAATATAGGTTATTTATGTTATTAGTTAATACATGGAGAAAGAGTTATAATAAGTTGGATAATGATAACTCCATATTTTTTTAATTAAACATATTTAGTTAATAACACTTTTATTTACTAATTTTTTACATAATTAAATTAGCGAAATTATAGCCAAACTACATTGTTACGGAAATAATTAACCATGTTGTCCTTAGTAAATAGGAATACTGAACATTATTGTTAAGAAAATTGTTACGAGTTTCACCATAACCATGTTGTTACTGAACAATGTCTTTAACTAGAAAAGTTACAGAATAGGCTTGATTGTCTGACTCGAAAAATTAGTGTTTGAACCGTGAGTTCTTAATTAGTTTTTCTTTTTTAGGTGCCTTTATTATTGAAGGTTGGCAACAATCATTGCGAATTTTTTTCGATTTTTTGACGATTTGAATAAGGTGTGGGAATCTAGTCCTGTCCGGTATCTTATGTTTTTCAGCTAGGAGTGTTTTCTTTGGTCTGGGCCCTTTCGACTTTCTATCCTGCATTCCATTATAAGTTTAAGAAGAGTATATTTTCTGCTTTTAAGGATGTGCCCGAGGCACATTTGCTTCTTGACAATTTCAAGTAGTTTTCTGTTTCTTTCCATGCGTGTAAGGACTTCAGCGTTTATGATGTGCTTTACCCAGGATGTTCTATTCATCCGCCAAAACGTTTCACATCTCGAAAGCTTTAGGTTTGTTCATGGTATTGACCTTCAGTGTTCACGTCTCAACACCATAAAGCAGCACAGATAGAAAACGATATCTTAGGTTGAGGTTTAGGCTTCGCTTGCATAGTATTGTTCTCATTTTGAGGAAGGTTGTTTTGGCTATTTTTATTTGCAATCTAATTTTTAAATCTAGATCTAGGTTTAGTTATTCAGCAGCCAAGGTATCTAAATTTAGCAATCTGCTTTGATTATTGTATACCCGCAAATTAGCTTGAATATTTGGTTTTCTACTGATCACTATGACTTTAGTTTTGGCCGTGTTTAGTTTTATTTCAAGCGCATTGCTATCTGACGTAATTTTGTTAATCAAGCGTTATAAACTCTTGGGTTTATCTAAAAATATTGACGGTTTCTCTGCGTTGTTCAGTAGTTTGCCGTTAACCTTGATTCTATCCCGCGAGTTTTCTAGTGCGTTTGAGTATATAGGTGACAAAACGCATTTCTGATGCACCCTTCGTCTAATTGGAATATAGCTGGACATATCGTCTTTGACTCTAATTGTTGCTTATTGATGTTTGTATAAGTTCTTTAGGAAGACAATGTCTTTTTGGTTAAGACCTTTGGTTATCAGTATTTTCTTTAATATGTCATGCTTTATACAGTCGAATTCTTTAACGTAGTCAATAAAAGTTAGATGATTTGAAATAGTTTAAGGTTATGCAAAATTGGGTTGATGGATTTTTTTAATTTTTGCACAAATAGTGTTATTGGTGTCAAGGTATATTAGTACCAAATTGCATTAATTTTTAATAAAGCGTTTAGTAGTTATGAATTTTTATATTATCTCCTGAAAGATTTTATTAATGATGTCAAATAGTTTGAGGTTAAGCAAAAATGCTTGTATGGATTTTTAATATTTTTGCCCAATTATTTATACTATTGGTACTGAGGTATATTAGTATTAAATTGTATTAATTTTTAATAAAGGGTTTAGGTTAGTTAGGTTTTTTAAAATTATTTTTCAAAAGGTTTTATTAAGTTTGATGATTTGAAATAGTTTGATGTTATGCAAAAATAGGCTTATGGATTTTTTTATTATTTTGTCACATATGATTCCATTAGTACTGAGGTATATTAGTATTGCATTAGTTTTTAATAAAAGGTTTGGGAGTTGATTATTTTTTTATTTATTTCTTAAAAGGTTTTATAAGGTTTGATGATGTCAAATAGTTTGAAGTTATTCAAAAAGGGACGTATGGATTTTTATTATTTTGGCACATATTATACCATTGATATTGAGGTATATTAGTACCAAATTGCATTATTTTTTATTCAAAGGTTTAGGAATTATGATTTTTTTAATTATCTCGTAAAAGGTTTGATAATGTCAGATACTTTGAGGTTATGCAAACATAGGTGTATAGATTTGTATAACTTTTACTAAATTGGTATTATCAGTATTACAGTTAATTAGTACCTGACTTGTGCAAACTGTATTGTATTAGCATGTTATATAAATTGAATTGAATTGAACTCGAGTATTTAATGCAGTTCCAATTTTTTACTCGTGGGTTTCTATAATAACCCGATACAAAAATTGGTGTTCACGTTGACAAAAGGTAATTCACTGTGGTGGTAATTATTTTGATGAATAGTAGTGTTTAAGTGGATTTTAATATTTGTAATGTATGTAATATCTTGAAATTCTGAAAATCAGTGTTTTCATACATTTTTTATATATTAATGACTTGATGTACGGTGAAAACTCGTTTTGCTACAATGAAATTTATGCTTAAAGATGCAAAATTAAAAAAAAAAAGATTTACCTGGGTATAATGGTTTACATAGTCAAAGATATAAATTTGAGAGAAAATCACAAAAACAGTGTTTGAACGTCCATTTAGAGATTGTTATAATTATATTAAAGTTTAGAAATGCGCAGTTCAAACAAAATTTAAGTTGTTATAATTATTTTCAGTTCTAAATAGTTTTTTCTAGTTTAGAGTTTAGTACAAATTACTCGATTTTTACAAGGTTTTTTGATTACAAAATAAAATTAATATTAAAAAAAATTAATTACAGGGAAAATACTTTTTTATCAATAAAAGAAAAAATAGTAATTTAAATTAAATTAATAGGTTTGAATTCTCTAGCATTGTAAAAAGTATTCAAATTTTACTTTTTGATTTAGCAATACGGTAGTACTTGTCATTCAGAGGATGAAACACTGAACCTATTAAAAGCAAGTGCGATTGAACATTTTCTCAAAATGCTGAAAGCAACAGTTTACGCTACAAACAGCAAATAACTGACAACTGACACCCTTTACTTTACACTTGGAAAAGTCCAGCAAATGCTGTTCTACTTAACCGAGTCATTTACGGCAAATACATATTTGCATAAATTTTTTTAACAATAATTAACAAAGTAGTGTACATTGATAAAAAGCAACTATTGAGTAAGTTGTTACTCTATAGCAAACAAATTTTTTATAAATAGTATATGATTTACGTCTAGGGATTGTATGTAAATAATGATATTAACGCTCAAAATTAGTTGTGTTAACAATATATTGCGTATAATCTTCATAACACTTTTGAACCATCTACTACAAAAATTTGAATTAATTATAAAACAAAGATTTTTACTTGATTTACATTATCTATAACAATATCATTTATTGTTTAATCTTTATGTTTTTCAAAGTAATTTGTTTTACATTTATTTCGATTTACCTTCTCCGAAATGATACAAAACATTATTCTGAAAGCTTCAATTTTCTTTATATGAATTTTATATTATTAGTAGACAATTTTAAATCTATGAATCTACTTAATGATGTTGTCTAAATGATCAATATAACCTTCAGAATGTATTTTTTTTAGATTTAACAAAAGTACGGATTACATATGTTTTAAGTCTCTTTTACTAAAAAAAAATTATATGAACCAATTCATATATAAGTATTTACTTTACATATGACTTGACTACGATATTATCTTAATGATCAATTTAACTTCCAAATTGTCACTTTCTTGAATTTAATAAAAATTTAGATCAAGTTTCTTGAAATCTTAAAACCTAGAATAATTCTAAGTGATTGCTTTTGTAGAACGACTATTTTTTGTAAGTACAATGCCACACCGAAAAATAGAGAAAAAATTTGCCGTGTACGCCATTTTTAATACTTCAAATGACAAATTTTGTTTCAATATTTTTAATTGGCAGCATATTTTGCAAAGTTTGGTTGAGATATACTTTACATGCTTGGTCCACTTTAGCTTGTCATCATTTTCATCCAGTTTAATACTAAATGGGGTTTCAGTATTTTTATGAGTTTAAAAAAGAATGCAGTTAGATTTAGTAACATTTAATACCAATTGGTTGTTAAAAAACCATTTCTTAATTAGTGCCTTGAGCTACTATCGGCTAGTTCAACAAAGTTAGACTTGGAGATTAAGAGATTTATGTCATCAGCATATCTTATGATATTATGATTAGACTCTTGTACTACTTTGAAAATGTCATTTATATAGATATTTAAAAGTAATGGACCCAGAACATTTCCTTGTGGTACTTCCAGATAAACTTCCAGTGGTTCCGACAACACTTTACCATTAATTCCGTTAAGAATTACCATTTGATTTTATTGTGAAGATATGAGGCAAATCATTTGTACACCGTGCCGCAAATTTTATATTAGTGCATTTTTGACAGTAATATGTTATGAATAACGCTGTCAAATGTCTTAGAGAGATCTAGGAATATGCCACAAGGAAGTGCTCCTTTTTCTAAAGCTTTTCAAACTAGCTGATTAAATTCAAAGTGAGCTGTATCAGTATTTTTTTTTATAAATCCATGCTGTGATGTTGACATTATGTTAAATTTAGTAAAAATAAATCTGTTAATCTAACAGCCATAATTGTCTCAATGATTTTGGAGAAACATGACAAAAGACTAACCGGTCTATAGTTGTTAAAATCTAGAGTTTCTCCAGATTTGTAGATTGGTTTTACTATGGCTGATT
Organism: Tachinus rufipes; assembly: GCA_963932245.1. Lineage (NCBI taxonomy): Eukaryota > Metazoa > Arthropoda > Insecta > Coleoptera > Staphylinidae > Tachinus > Tachinus rufipes. The sequence goes on along the minus strand of OZ010747.1, from coordinate 43,589,540 downwards.
TTTAACAAAAATGATGTTTTTTTGCAATGACTCGTTATTAAATACTTGACAAGTACAATAATACTATATATAGATTTTTTTAGAATGAACATTGGTATATTATCTAAGCCAGTACTATTTGGTTAACTGAGTTTAAAATTTTCTGTTGAGTTACAGGGGATATAAACATGGTATATAAGTTGGTCTCTACATTATTGATGCAGTTATTTTTGTTAATGTCACAACTAGAAGTATTCGAGTACGTGTCTTTAATAAATTAGCTGCTGCGTTTATAAAAAAAAAAATTATTTAAGTTGTTAGACTTATTTATTGGATTCTCACTGATATTTTTTATACCCGTAAATTCTATAACCATCTGCCACGCTGTTTTAGTTATAGTATGGCAATTACTTATTCTATTATTATAATGTTGTTTTTTACTTGATTCTAAAAGACGGTGATATCTTTGTTTTAAGTATTTTAATACTGGTTCATATTTAGGATTATAAGTACAAATTGTGCAATATAATTGTATTTTTTGTTTACAATCGATTAATTCAAGAGTTGGTGTTATCTTAATTTGTTTACTAGAATTAAGTAGTTTTTTCTCAGGAAAAGCTTGATTGTAATAGAAACAAAACTTTGAAATAAATAAGTTAAATTTATTGTATACAGAGTCTGCGGATCGAATGTAATTCTAATCTTGTTCCAAAAGAGCAATACTAAATGCATTAACATTTTGTTCAGAAAAGTTACGATATAGACAAGATTTAGTTGAAGAGCTGCATGCATATTTAAACTTAACGAGTTGTCCCTTGTGATCAGATATATATGTATCTATCACAGTGGCCTTTGGGGTCTAGGACACTTCGGCGCCGCCATTTCGGCGCGGCCGTTTCGGCACGGCCAGTTCGGCGCCGGCCGTTTGGGCGCTGGCCGATGCGGCGCCGGCCTTTTCGGCGCCAAAACATTTCAAATAAAACATTGTATATACAAATATATTATAATCATAAAAATTTATTTGGTATTTTTTAATATTCTATAATTTTAATTCTTTTAGTTATTTATTTTAATAGACTTATATCCTTTACATTTTTCAGGTTATTACCTATCATTAAAATGTGATAATTAATTACCCATAAATAATTTGTGGGCCAAAATTATGTTTACTTATTATAATATATATTGTATGATTGACAATTTAAATATGTTCGTACATATTTTATGATTTTTATGTATAATTTTTGATTGATATGTTATGTAAATTATACGTATTTTATATTTTACTTATCATACATTATTTGTTATGTTTCACAAAACAAATCATTTTATATTATAATGTATATATATACTTTTGTTTTATTTGAAAAGTTCTGGCGCCGAAACGGCCTGCGCCGAAATGGCCAGCGCCGAGGTGTCCTCACGCCGAATCGGCCCATTCCGGGACGGTAGACGGTTGATGTTTTTGCGACAGCTATTTACTATTCTTTTCTTGCAGTAAATAGCAACCCTTCCGTGAGTATTAGGCTGACGGTAGTAGTATGATGCTAAGTTGAAATTTATAATATTGAGGGCATGTATCTGATCCTCAGACTTCCAGTGCTCCGATAGACAGAGAAAATCAATTTTGCATTCGTCTGTAATTATTGATAATTCCCCCGTACAATTTTCAAGTGATCTAATTTTGTTGTGAAGAAGAATTTTTTTTTGCAAGTGACTTTTATTTAGAGGAGGAGGATGTGATATCTAATTTTTTGGTGACCAACATTGCGGATTACTCCAAATTACCAACTAGTAGTTTGAAGTGTAGTAAAGGATCAATACAAAATACAATTAAATTATTGCTTATTATTAGCAGTCATTGCATTGTAACTAAAATTGAAAATGTTGTGAAAATGAGGTGACAAGTTTGTTTTTGTCATCAAACCACCCCGGATTTTTGTTTGAGATACGGCCTTGAACTCAAACATAAACTCTTGAGTTTGGAAAATACGTGCTGTCGTGTATTTGGCTATGGTTTCAATTAAATCAAAATTATTACAAGTTACAAATATATTTGTAATTGTTTCAATCAATTGTACTGTTATTTTTTTATACTTATCTAGAATGTAATACCTACTTTTAATGTTTACTCTTAGAGCGGGTGTGATCCAAAGCTTACTACGTGTGGGAATAGTTACACTCTTGAAAGAAGCATGTATTCCAAAAACATGAAATATAACTATTTACCATGGATAAACTGGATACCTGGAAAGTGGCGCAAATTATAATACGGCGGCCATTTTGTGTGTGACTTGATAAATCTAAACATATATTAAATATATTTAAAAGCTTACATTTTGTTAATTTTAATTTTTAAACATTTAAAATATGTTTTGTATGCTGTTAACATTGTAAAGTAACTATTAAAATGTTTCGGACAACAGTTAGTTAATTGGATCTGAAGTTAAAATCAAAAATACGTTTGTGGGAAATAGTTAATGTCTTCGACACAGACCTATCAACTTAAACCAAATTTTGAGTCAACATTATTTCAAGTATTGAAGACGTTTTACTATTATAGTTAAATTTTGTACGGTTTTTGCGGTACAGTAATTAAAAAAAAAAAAAAAATTAAAAAAGAATTTAAACCAATGTAACTTTTTTACGAGAAACAGTACAAAAATTGGCAACAATTGTAAAACATCACAAAACATAGGCCATTTACGTAGTGCGTTTAGATTTTTATTTGTAAACTTTATGTGCGTGCTATCTAGTTTGAAAGTGATTTTTTAAATACGCAATAAACTGAAATAATTTTTTCAATATAATTACCAACTAAAATATGTTTTAATAATGTATATATTATATGCATGATGTATATAATGACAACGTTGAAGTTTTGTAAAAGTTTCAAGAAAGTCGGTTTGTAAATAAATCAGCGGCGTGCAAAAGAACAAAATAATATTTAATTTTCAGAATAACAGTTTTTGTTTTATTGCACGTTACTGTTTTATTTACAAAACAATTTTCTTAAAATTTTTACAGAATTTTAACATTGTTAGCATATACGTAATGCATATATAACTTATTTTAGTTGGTAATTCCACTGTAGGATTTAATTCAGTAAGCTGCGCATATATAAATATTTAATTCCATTGCATATGGCACGTACTAAGGTTTTACAAATATAAATGTAATTGCATTATGTGAATGGCTTATATTTTGCGCGGCTTTACGATTGTTGCCGATTTTTGTACTATTGATCATAAAAAGTTGTGCAGGTTTATCTTTTTTTGGGAATTTTTAAGTTTTTTTTTTTTAACTTACTGTACTGCAAAAATCACTGCATAATAAAACGTCAGGAATACGTGAAATAATGTTGTCCAAAAATATGGCTTAAATTGGTATGTCCATTTAAAAGATTGTTTATTAAAACACATTTTTGGTCTTAACTTTGGACACAATAAACCAATTTTTGTCCGATTTATTTAAATGGTTTTATTTTATTGTTAATAGCATACAATGTACATATTAAATGTTTAAAACTTTAAAATAATAGAATGTAAGATTTTTGTAATATTTGTTGTGTATTACTAAAGTCACCTTCAAAATGGCTACTATAAAATACTTGGCTTTACTATAGAAACGCATCAATATAGGGAGTCAAGTATCCAGTTATATAATATCCATGCTATTTACTCCGAATTGATACTTGATTGAAACAAAAATTATATTTACAAAAGGAGTTGATCTGATAATGTACACATGTCGATATGTTGGACAATTTTATAAAATGAATCAAGGTTTTTAAAAATAATTAAATTGATTAATGTACTAGACAGTAATTGATAATTACTTCTAGGATTGTGTCGAAAACAGCAACTTTGGCGTCATTCTTATTTTTAGATATGATTTGATAATTGATTTATTTTTTTACGATAACATTTAGAAAAGATTTGAAAAAAAGTAATTCATTTGCAACATTAACACTAACAGCATTTTTACTTATACACAGCCATTTTTCTTGCACCATCTGAGAGAAAAAAAGTTATGTTTAGATAAAAATACATTAATAATAACAATTCAATTTCACATACAAGTTTTAGATTATTAAAATAAAATACATTAATTTAAATTAATATTAAAATGATGGTTATAGATTTTCAGCTTGCTTAAAAGCAGGTGCGCAAGGTCGATAGAGGATTAACCATCATTTTTATTTTTACTTTGTCAAACAATATAACACTGCTTTCTTCATTTGATTTAATGGTCATCTAATGCGATTATAATTTTATATTGGTGGTAGCTTATTACAATTCTACCTACAATAATTCATTGATTATAATATACCTATTTTATATTCTTAACAAGTTTTACATAAACTTATGTGATTGAATGTGTATTGTGAAAATGAACATATTTTCTAGTATTGAATTTTCACATACAATGAATAAATTTTTATCAATGTGTCAATTTTATTTAAATATATTTTAACCGTAAGTTCCTATTTCATAATAAAAATTTAATGCTACATTAAAATTTAATGGAATCATTAACAAAAAAAAAATGATTTCATAACAAAAATAATGTAACATTAGGAACTAATGTGTCATGTTTGTCCCATCAATGGCTTTAATGGTGCCATTACGTATAAAAATATTATATTAGATAATTTTATAAAAAATCGTGGAATTTGGCTAGAAATGTTTCAATATGAAACTGCAATTTATGATTTATAATAAAATTATTAATTATACTTTAAATGTAATTATTATTGAAGTAATATAGTATTTAATTGTTTTTTGCAGTCTAGTAAGAAAATAAGGCGTATTAAATAAAATTGTTAATTTACACTTTACTTTGGTTCTATAAACTATAATCATTAAATATAAGTAGTATAATACTTCAGTCTCTTCACATAATAAATTTATGACAAAAATATGAGGGAGAGTGTGAAAGGATATTTTTTGTTTGTCTTCTTCCTACAAAAGTTACATATACACAAATTAATGCGGATATTTTATTAGTTGTAATTCTGAGCATTCCTCTTTAATAAAATTTCAAATTGTATTTTAATGCGATAGGAAATGTTTTGAAATGAGCATTCCTGAGTGAGAAAAAAATATGTACAATCAATAGAAAGTATGAAAGCGCGGCTATTCAGAATTAAAAGCGAAGAGTATATTTTGAGCAGAGAAAAATTCTCCGGCAATGGAAATATATGGAAAGTGAAAATGCGAAGAAAAGCTGTGCGTGTATTAAACATTGTTACTAATTAAGTAAAAAATGCCGTTCAGTAAGAATTGATATGTCAATAAAATTGTAATCTAATTTAATTAATATATTATATGATGCAGTAAGTGTAACAAGATCTTTAATTATTGTATAAAACGTGCATGGTTTTTATACAATAATTAATTTAGTAATGAGATTTTAAATTATTTTAATTGTTTTCTGTTTAATTAGTTGTGTTTCAGTCGTGAATAGTTGCTTATTTAAATCACTATAATGCAGTATCACCATAATAGATTATTACTACGAGAAATGTTTGTTTTATTTGAAAAATAACTTATTTGTACATATATGACATCATTTTTCATCTTCTATCAGGTATATAAAGTGCTGCATTTAAATGCTTTCTTGTTTGCAGTGGTTACAAATGTTTATTTTGAAAAATGATTTTTTTTAACAAACAATTTTCTAGCTATTGGCTCTATAAAATAAAGCATGAAATAAATATATGTGTCGTGCTCACACTCTGTCTTTGTTTAAATCAGATACATTTAGAGAAAATGCACACTAGAATATGCAAAAATGCCAAAAACACATTTTCATTTATTGCACCTTAAACTTAATGCTACATTAAAATTTAATGAAATGATAGTAATGTAACATTAGCAACTGGAAGAGTGTCATGTTTGTCTCATCAATATACAATAATAATGAATTTATACTACAATGCCTATTTGCTATTTAAAAAATGCGCCACAGTACAAAAAGCTACCCGCTCACAATTTAAACTTACTTTTTGCTCACCCAACCAAGCGTTTGTCATCAAGGAATTTATTGTAAACTAATCATTTGTTATATTGCAAATAACTGACAATTATTCTTTTGTTAAGAATAGCAGCAGGAACACAAAAAGTGGATGAAATGATAAATTCTTTGATTACTAACACTTGGGCGGGTGGGTCATAGTAGAAGAAGCTACCCGCCTACAACTTAAACTTAGTTGTTTTTGCCCACCCACCCAAGCGTTCGTTGTGAAGGAATTTTATATAAACTAATCGTCTGTTGCATTGCTAAGAATTTATAATTATTCTTTTGTTAAGAGTAGCAGCACGAACACAAGAGGAGGATGAAATGATAAATTGTTTGATCACTAACACTTGGGCGGGTGGGTGGGCCACAGAGTAGACGAAGTTACTTGCTCACAACCTAAATTTAGTTTTCACCCAAGCGTTCGTTGTTAAGAATTTTATTATAAACTAATTGTCTGTTGCATTGCTAAATATTTACAATTATTCTCTTGTTAGCAATAGCAGCAGGAATACAAGAGGTGGATGAAATGATATATCTTTTGATCACCAACACTATGGCGGGTGGGTGGGCCACAGTGGAAGAAGCTACCCGCCCACAACCAAAACTTAGTTTTTGCTCACCCACCCAAGCAATCGTTGTCAAGAAATTTATTGTAAATTAATTGTCTGTTGCATTGTTAACAACTGTCAAATATTTTCTTGTTAAGAATAGCAGCAAGAACACAAGAGGTGAATGAAACATTAGGCCGGGTGGGTGGACCATAGTAGAAGAATTTATTTTCTCGCCGTATAAATTTGGTGTCTATGCCAATTCTTAGTGTTGATTTCTGCAGTTGGAGATGGTTCACCACGTGGGTGAATTTATGGATTTAGGAGTTTTTTAGTTTCCTATGTTATCTTGGTATTTGCAAATTGTTAGGAGGTCAAGCAACATTTGTTTAGTTATCAATGCTTAGATGGGCAAAACAAACAAAGAGTCTAGCTTTTGCTTGGTATTACCGTGAGAGACTGTCGTTGCTGTAATTTTTAAATCTTTGTTTACAACAATCTACGCCACTTACTTGATGAAATTTTGGGCTATCTTGGTTGTGGATGTGGTGTTTCTGTAACGGTCTTGTGAGGTTGACTAACTGTTATTATTAATGTTTAGAAGCGAGTCTTAAGTAGGGTATATTGTTGAAGTTTTTTTTTAGCTTTGGTTGGTCTTTTATTGATAATGCACGTTTAAGGTATTCCATGTGAATTTTGTTTGGAGGTTTTAACTTTGTCTTTTATACCTAGTAGCCGTGTTCAGAATTACAACTTTTTAAAATCAAAATTAAAAAATTTAAGTATTAATTTTGAAATTTAAAATTAATCTATGAGTAGATCGTTATCTACTTTTATTACAAAAATTAGATAAATATAACAATTACTCTACTCTGCACTGCAGTTTATTAATATTTTTTTATTAGTTATAATAAATCATCTGAAAAGTATTGTAACCTTTAAATTGTGATAGAAGAAATTTTATTTCTATTTATCTTACATACTTCATAAATAAAGTTAGTAAAATAATAAAATCAATTTATTTAATAATAAATTTTGTTTAAAATACGAATCACCGGATATATAACATTTACCATATACAGAATTATATTTAGTCGAAGTCGAAGGATTTTTAGTTTATATTAATCGTGGGAATACATTTTAAACCTTGAAAATACGATGAATGAATTGTTCAATACTTACGTGCTGATTAATGTTAATATTGTGACTTGTCTTCCGCTTGCTGATGCACCACTCAGTTGCAATGCCATTAGTATAATAAATTTTCTGTTTTTAGTGGCTTCATTTTGTGCAATATTATAGTATTTATACAATTACTAAAAAGTCAGCTCTGGCGATTTATGAATGGATTAATATCACAATGGACTAATTTAGTTAGTTTTGTCATCCAGTGCATTATGATTTAATAATAAAGTTTAATTACATTATATTTTAATTGTTCTTGTTAAACTGCAACACGCAAGCCATTATTTCTTGATTTGCCAAAGAAAGTCAATGCTCGTATTATGTCGTAAGTTTCTGACCCATCTTCTACTATTCTTCATTGTTTGTAAGTACAATACTATCGTACGTTAAATATTCCAAAATAACATGAGGTAAAAGTGTAATAAAGGCATGTCACTACTATTGCGTTGACATGCGAACCGAATCATGTTACAATTAAATAATTTCGAAAGATGATGTTAGTTTATTTAATTAGTTTGTTGTATACAAACAAATAATATTAGTTACAACATAAGTAAACAAATAATACATATTTTTTACTGCGTATAATATAAATTGATCGGAATATTTTTTTAAATATTGTTTCATTGTGAACAATAAGTTAGTTATAAGAAGAACAATTAATTGGTTTTTTATATATTTTTATTTATATCTGATTAACCATACCAAATTATCATATTTTTAAACAAACTATGTCGAGTTGTTTAATAGTGCTCTTAGTTGATTTCTTAATGTCATGTTTTCCAAATATGTATTGTAAGTGTTCATTACTGAAGCTATAATTGTCGAAGTTAGTTACACAATATGGATATATACGGCCAATTAAATTAAAAAAAATAATATCTTGATAGGTGGCTTCCAAGAATAGCAGCTAAATGTTCTGGATATAATTATAATTTGCAATGTGATACAATTACAATAAATTGGTTTGAATTTATTATATTGAGAATTAAATTAATCAGGATATGAATTAGAAAAGAATTTATTTGTAATTTTTGCTACTTTTAACTAGAATTAATATTTTTTTATAATACGAAGCAAAGAAAATAGTTTGATAGCCGAAAGCAAAATTCTGTTGTGACAATAGATTAAATATCGGCGCATTAAAACGTTTCTCCACATTTATTCTAACGTTTTTCTAGTAATGGTAACTAGTCTTAGAAAAACTGTCGGAAAATTGTACTTTAGGTGCAACTGTTGTTTGTGTGTTGTTAGGATACTAAAACTTAAAGGGGCAAACTGAAACTAGTCCCATAAGATGCGTTCTTCAATGTAGATTTACGTGTTTAAATTGGTTTGTGTTTTTTTGAGTTTTGGAAAGAGACAATAGTAACAGGGAGTGAGGTTGGGACTGTAAGGTAGATTTTGTAATTTTTTAATGCTCTTTTCATTGATTATTTCTTGAACAATTTGTGCTTTTTGCACTCTGTAGTTGTACAGAATTATAGTTTTTTTTATCTATAGTCGTTTCTAAGTTTTTAATTATGTCTTTGTAAACATTCTCTGTGAATGTAGATTTTTTTTAGCATAAACTCAATTAAGTCCTTAGTTTTTGCGTAGAAAAGTGCGTTTTTGTCTTTTTGGGTAGTAGGGTACTCTTATGAACCTATTGCAAGAGGGTTTCAGTACACGTATTCAGATCTATTACAATTCTATTAAAAAAGGTTGCATCTTGAGATAAAGAAGTCAAATTGTGTATGCAAATTTTGCGTCTTTACAGTTTTTGTTCGGGACCGAGCAGCTTGGGAATTTATTGTGCCAACACTTTTTTTTTTTATATAAATGACACTTATATTTTTCTTTTTTTGGTATTATCTGAAACTATTACTTAGCAGTTAATCAACACCAAATCTTCAACTTTATTGATGATTTTGTCAGTTTGGTCTTTTAGAAGTCTTTCATACTTTAGGTTATTATAAATAGATGTTTTGCTCTATTTGAACTGTTTGCACCAATCTATGATTTAAAAATAGGACCTGCTATTTCCTTCATGCACTAGAGCGAAAATTTTAGATTTTTTCTCATACAAATTGTATGACGTTTCTGTGTTTAAGTTGCAAATGACTCATTTTTACCTCTTTAAATTAATATAAAATAGATAAATGATTAGCAATTGAAACCAAACTTGGAGATGACACTATAAAATGACATCAACAACTTTTCCTAATAACATTTTTGCGATAATATATTATTTTTGTAGCTTAGTAGATAACATAAGAAGCTTTTGTAGTATCTTATTATGCATAGTATGTGCGAAAACTTTATGTTTTATTTCTGGCGGAATAAAATTGTTTTATATATCAATAAAAAAAAACTGTTTGCAAATAGTCAGCAAGTTGGTGTTTTAACTGGTTGGTAGTTGAAAAATACTTTAGTTGTGTTATGTTATTTGTTTAGGTACTTTGGATAGTTGGCAAATTTATGTGATGGTGTCAATCAGATGGATGCATAATAGTGTTGATAATTGTTATTAAGCGACTTTCTGCAGTGATGGAATCACTAACTTGTTGTTTGTTAAACATAAACATGAATATAGCTGTCAACACAATTGATATTTGACTATGGTTTGTGTGGAACATTTTGTTTATCAGGTGGGACATATATTTATATCAGGACAATGTCTGGTAGTATTGTGTGTTAAGGGGATGAAGCTTTTATCTAAATTAATGTTTATGATATATTCTGAAATGTTATTGGTGTTCTTAGTCATCTACAATATTAGCCATGTAGATAGTAAAGTAGTCTACCCAGTATGTGACTTTTACTTTAAAACTTTGAAGATTTTAAAAATATGTTGTTTGTAGTGATTTTGCAGACTTATAAGTATGTGATCTTATTTCTTGTTATTGATATTGATAAAACATTTACTATAGTTAGTTTTAATATAGGTGGTTTGTTTGAGTTGAGTGACTTTGATAAAGCATTACGGTTGTATGTTGCTTGCATGTTTCTTAATAATGTTTGTTTTCAGCCGTACTTGATTTTTTACGATCTGTATATACATTAGAGTGGGGTTTAAAATTTGTTTTGTCAAATTTTTATAAGGTTCGAGCGGAATTATATTTGAATACTAAAAAAAAAAACATTCTTAACATTTGGTGCCAATTGATTAAGTCTAAATTGATTAACTACTAAACAAGATGTAAGATCGGTTCAATTTTTATTATACGATGTGGTTTTCTAATAGATTATAAAAATTAAAAAAAAAAAATGTAATATTTTGGAAAAACTTAAACTGGGATGATTTTCTGTAAAAAATGTACAACAAAAATTAGTACTGTCTATCTTGTAACTTAAAAATTTAAAGATTACGCGTTTAGAAAATGTTTTTTTTTTGTTTGTTGTATAACCTTTTAGTTGATAAGAATTGATTTGGAAATCTAAAATCTAGTAGAAAACAACATTGTATAACAAAAAAAAGTTTGTTTTAATAGTTGGACGTCAGTTTTGGAAGATTTTACATCTTCTTTAGTGGTTTTTGCGCTTGGAGCACTATTTAGACTCTGGACTAAACCTATCGCTACTAAAAATAAAATTGTAGTTAATACTATATTTTGAGACAATTAAATACAGCACGAAGATACTATGAGGTAGTGTTTGGCGGTAGATTCTAACAATTGTTGCAAATATATAGTCGTAGCTGCAGCTTAATACTCAACCAAAATTAATTGTATTGCAGCTAAATAATCAAAAGCTTACATTCAATTTTAACATTGATTTTTAAATCTACTCAAATTGAGTAGTTAAACTAAACTTTTAGAACCAAAGGGCAAGACACTACCATAGCAATTAAATGAGACACCTTAATTTAGTAAAACAGTTTATATTATTTTTTGCATAAACAAGAAGTTATTGTATAAAAATACAAGTTTCCTATTTGATAAAAATTGATTGTATTACCCTAAACTACAATTCTAAATGACAATTTAAATTAAATTATCTAACATATTAACTCTAAGTTGTAGTTGACACGTGAGACAAAGAACTAAATTCATTGCACAAAACATCAATGTGATAACTTTATTTAAAACATTTATTAATATAAATCTACAGAAGTTTTACATTTGTTTGTTTTGCTGATGCTACTTCATTAATCTAATCTACTTATGTTAATTGATTCTTTTTTAAATAAATCAAATTGTTACTTCTGCCACATTGGTATTTGCTTGAATAACTGCATTATTTATGCTATCAAATCTTTAATAGACATTACTGACTAAAAAACCCCAATTCTTTTTTTTGAGGCGGTTTGCTTGGCGTTTTTTGCATTACGGGCCTGCTGGTGTGGCTCAAGAACTGATTTTTGAGGTACAAAGAATTTATAAATTTGGCTAATAAAAGAAAACGTTGACGTTGATTTTGTCGATATGCAAATTGGTTTTTGTTTAACAAATCTCATTTATTAAAGAAGATGGTCTTTTAAATACGATAAGCTCAATAACCTTATAAAAAGTATTGCATATGTCCAAAAGTCTATAATAATATACCCGTTTTTATAAAGTGAAATTATTTTTGATAATTTAAGCACATCTGAGAATTTTTCCTGACCAAAAAAAAATGACACAGCACAATATTATAAAAGATTTGAACTTATTTTTTCAGGCCCAATAGAATTCGTGTTTTTTAGAGAATATATTGCTAATTTTTAAACGTTGTCAGTGGCTAAAGAAAAAAATGATTATCTGTTATATCTGATATTTTTTGGGTTTATAAAGCTAGGCCGGCTTAGGTGCAAAACTTTTTTAACTTTTTTTACTAGATTTGAATAAATTCATTTATTCTTAGTTTGTCTTTTGAGTTTTGAGGGGTTCTGAAAAAAATAATAGGGCCCCAAAATTGGATAAACATTTAGCATAATCTGCTTCTGAATCTTATTTTGGGGGTTTTCCTACATGGTGAGGCTCCAAAGCTAGAAACAAGCAAGTGTATGTTGCTTTGTTGAGCAAACACAATCTTCACAAAGTATACTTGCAATAAGTTTTAATTTCAAGCATTTTTTTTTGTATTAGCAGACACATCTTCTTCGGAGTATCCTTGCACTGCAATAATCTTTTTTTTATTAGGTTTATAAAAAATGCATTATACATTTTTAATTTTTTAGACTCTAGTTACGGCTGAAAACGAAAAAAATTATCTACAATACAGCTACCGTTGCTAATTGAATCTTATTTTGTAAACATTTTAGATTGATAAAATTATTATTACTAAATTTGTAAATATACTTTTTCTACGATCTTTTATGTAAAAAATTAAATTTATATTCAGAAACTATACTATTTGCATATTTTGCAAAATTGTCAAAAAATTTGAAGTCTTATTTGAAAGATTTATTTGAACAAACTAATGACGCCATTGTGTGGTGAAACTTGTTACAGTTTTTTTAAATAAATTTTTAAAACCTAAAACCACCTGTTATTTAATTTATAACATAATATGGAGTTTTAACATATCTGCAATATCTGCAATTCAATATCAAAATATTTAATTACTAAAATAAGGCAATCACGTATTATTTTAACAAATACTTAGTGGTACAAATGTTTTTAGGATGCCTTAATTTTTGAAATTTTTGGCGCGAGTCGCTACCATGAATTGAAAGATTTGACACTAAACGCTTTAAAAGTTTCTGGTTTTACTTTTTGAATGAAGCGGAGAAAATGCTTAATGCATTACTATTCAACATAGCTGTGTGGTAACGTAACTTATTCAAAAGTGGTTTATCTACTAAAATTTCTCTTTATCTATAAGCATCAGCGGGACTACTTGTTGGCATTTTTTTGCTGTGTTTACTTCTATTTATTGTCGATTTTTTTTTTCTTTTTCTTGCTCAAGATATTATTTATGGCCGTTGCTATGTGTGCCAGTTAGACTTGCTTTTTAGTATAAGTCATACCAAGTTTACAGCCGTGATTTCTACGCCCAGTCCATTTGTTATTTTTTTATTCTTTTTGTGCCATCTGCTACAATGTAGAATTGTGGGGGTATTACTCAGCTTGCAGTATTTGCACTTGTTACTGTCTCTTAGTTTAAAGTTGTGCAGATAGCTAGAGAAACACATATGTTCCTTAAGAAATTGGGTGAGATAATAGTCAGTAGAGCTGTGTTTCCGTTTGATCCACGGAGATATTATTGAAATCAGCAGCTCAAACCACTTGCCGGTGTTGCTGCTTATGTTGTACTTGTTTTGCTATCTCGCAATGGTAACTTCCTTGTTTTTTTTTGTTTGTTAGTAGTGGCTCTATAAGTTTTTTTGCGCCAACAGGAGTAGCAGCATTGTCCCTGCCACTAATATAGTGTGACCAAGATAAACATACACAGTTAACACAATACGCGGGCCTCCCCCGTGTACTGAAAGTGATATTGCGCGCTTGGGACGAAGATAAAGGAGGCCCCGTATACTGAAAGTGATATTGATTGTGTTAACTGTGTATTGCTTTGTGTTGTGTTGACACATGTTAATAACGGTTGTCAATAAGTTCTGCAGAATGTCATTTTCAATTGAACAAAGAGACGGATTATAGGCTTTTTTTAACACCGTGAACTCTGAAGTGTATGTAACGGAATTGTTACAATCATTCTTAGCGCAGCTGACGGAGGAAGAACGAGAGTATGCGTTTTATCAACATGATGGTGCTACGGTGAATAATTCACGGTTTTTAATGGTATACGTTCATGACGCTTTCGGAGAAGAGCGTACAGTTTTTGCAGGTTTATGGCCTCCCCGATTGCCCGATCTGTCTACCTGCGATTTTTATTTGTGGTGTAATTTAAAGGGTAATTTGTAATGTAACAATCCGCATACAATTGAAGAGTTGAAAATGAACATTTGCAACACGATTGCAGAAATTACACTAAATGAATTAGCAAAAGTTTTCCAAAACATGTTGAAACGTGCTGGTATGTGTATTGAAGTTAATAGTGAACTTTTTCAACACTTGCTGTGAACAATTGAATATTTAGTATGTTGTTATTTGTAATATTCTGAATTTACTACTTTTAAATAAAAATTATTAAGATATTCACACGGGACTTCTTTTATCTTGACCACTCTGTAGTAGCGCTTTTGTAGATGCCGATCTGTATAAGCGGGCAGTTTTTTTTTGTGTTCTGGTTAAGACACTCCTGTATGTATCGGCATTAGTCCATTTGGTCTATGTTAGAGCGCCGTATAGTATAATTGAGTTTACAACGCTACACAAAACCTTTCTGCTTTCTCCCTTGGTCCGCCTGTATTAGACATCAGTTGTATAAGAGGAACGTTGCCGCCGCCCTGTTTGCTTTTTCTGCGGATTGCTTGATGTGCTGGCTTATGTTCATATTGTGCCCGAAAGTTATTTCTAGGTTGTTGGTTTTTTATGGTTGTGTTGCCAACACGGAAAACTACTTTCTCATGTTTTTTCCTGACTGCTAGTATGTGTAGTAGGGAAGTTGTCGGAGTTAAAAAATGTAGTAAATTTTATATAACCCGTTATTTAAATTTGTTTAGCTTTTGATCTTTGCTAGTTCAACTAAAACGGCACGGCAGTTGAAAATCTTGTAACGTTGTGTTTTACAATTTACATTTGCGAAAAAATTTTGAAACATTTAACATAAGAGTTGCTAAGAATCAGATTGTTAACTTTGTGGCGGCAGGTTTTTATATGAGCACTGTGACAAAATAATTGTAAAATTGTTATGTGTGTGTCTTTATACCATAATAGCGAATAATTTGACAATTGATATTTTTGAGTAACACTAATTGCAAAGATGCAATTGTTCTTATAGCTTATTGCAAAGTGAAATATGTCACTATACAATAATCGCAAAACGATAGATTCAGTTTCAAGGTTTTTAACAATAATTGTCATGATTTAAATTTTGTTCAACTCTGGCATTTTTGAAGCTATAAACCGAGTATCCCCCCAAGCAGAAGTAGTCGAGATAACCTGTGGGGTTATGGAAATTGTGAACCGCAAAATATCTGGCAAAAATGTCTAATTTCTAACGGATAGTAGAGCGGCTCTAATTGCTATAAACAAGCCTAGAATCACATCAAAGCTAATTTTTGAATGTCATCGTACCCTTACTTAGCTGAGGAAACAGCATCGAGTTGCTCTGGGTAAAAGGACACTGAAACAAAGTAGGCAAAGGAAGCAATGTCTGCTCCTAACGCTAAGAGAGCCGATTACTACTAGCGACTGTCTGAAAAAACTTGCAAACTATGACAGGAATCTTGACAGGACACTGCCAACTAAAGAAACACATGCACACGATTGGTATTGGAGACAATCCAACATGTAGAGGATGTGAAATGGACGATGAAACGATCGAACACGTGCTATGCACATGCCCGGCCCTCTCATACGATAGAGAGTTTATGTTAGGAAGCTGCTGGCTTGACATGGCTACACAAGGCCTAATGAGACCTCCGTTCAATAGACTTTGGTTTACCCTCCAACTTTCAATTTAGAATCCAGATCCAGAAACCGAGTATCCATATTTTATGTTGGTGAGTCCGAGACACACTAATGGCGTATAAATCTTTTTTTAACATCTAAATGCGACGAGATAGGTGTTGTATTATGTGAGGCAAAATTATTAATAATAATAATTTTAAATTTATTAATATTATTTAACATGGATAAAAATATATTTTATAATTTTTTATTTTTATTATAATATTAAAGGCGCGGTATTTTGAGTGCCATAAAACTTTGAACAATTGTTATAGTTGAAAATAAAATTTAAAAAGTGGGAATTTCCAACGTTTAGAGAACGTTGCAAAAAATGTTAAAAATAAGAGTTAAATAATTACGCGCGTTTTGCTTGAAATTTTATGACCCTCAAAATACCGCGCCCTTAATATTTCTAATATCTGAAAGTTATATAAATCTAATTCTTCAATACAATGATTAAAAAGTGAATTATTTTAATATTTCATTTTAATAAATTGACGTCAAGCAAAATGATGACTTAATGTCTACATAATATATTGTACCAGAGAAAATTACCTTTATGTTTTATAATAATATCATACATTTAACAGTTATTACTATTAGCATGAGTTTGTTAATTTTCCTATGTTGAAAAACATTATAATAGTAAATGCTATAAATTATTTATTAGTTTGTTTAAATATACTTAAAGTTTATTTTAAATAAAAACTAAATTAATTTCACACTCATTAAATGTAAAATTAACTGTACAATCAATTATGCTTGATTGCAATTAGGAGTTCAAACTAAAGCAATGTACCGCAAATTGATTTTTTCATTCTTCATATTTATTCAATATAGTTCATCAAAATAATTAATCTTTACTATTTTATGATATACATACAAATACACATTAACAAGCAAGTGGAATGTTACAATAATTGCTATATATGTATATTAATGTTGTCATTGCATTGTTATAGCAATTTTCTTATATTTCTTAATACGGATGTATACAGTTTGCGACAATCCGTCTCAGTTTAGCGCCACCGGCAGATAATAATAAAAAGACAATAGATTATACAACAATTGGGTGCTACTAATTACACATGCATCAAAAACATATGTGAAGTCGTATGGAATACTTCTGACCCACATAATTGTTCAACAACATAGTATGGTCAGCACTGGGTCAGTGTAACTATTAGAGCTGATCTAACTCGACTACAGCGCCGTGCTCGACTGGCCGTGTACCATCACCAATAGCAAGAGGCAAAGCGCGCTTGACCAAAAGCACCCGGCAGATGCTGCGTACCACCTCTACGGCGGCGCGCATTCAGTACCGGTAGTTCGTCAGTAAGTACCCAGAGACAAGTGCGCGCTCGCCTAGAATGTGCTACTGATATGGAGAAAAATACATATAAAAGTTTTAATGATCTTCCGATCACGAAAAATTTTAAATCCACTTCGCTTGATAGCTTAGCAAATTCATCTAACCCCTCGGAAAGTTTAAGCTTAAGCGATGACAGCCACGACTCGGACTCGGAACCGAAGAATTCATTTGCAGTGCAATGCGAAGTTTATGCGGAAAATGGATCATTTGCCAGCATTCGATCATGGGCCAAATCGGACAGCAGCAATTCGGAATCTTACGAGTTCCCAAATGAAGGTGATAAAAAGGATAAACGCATGGAAACAATACCGGAAGAAGGAGCAGAACCCAAAGTTTCCGTAAAGGAAATTTTAGCGCGGTTTGAAAATCTTCGCGGCAAACGTGATAAGCAAAAGTTTTTCGATAAGGATCTTAATAATAATGCGAGTGTCGCGGATAACAACCAAAATCTTTCAGTGAACGTGCCTAACACCGTATTGGACAATTTTAAAAGTTGCAGTGAAGAATTTACCAACATAAACAATATTACCAACAATACCAATAGTGTTAATAATAAAAGAAGTGAGGAAATTATCAATGAAATCAATGAAGTACCAATTCTCAAAGAGGAGAGAGAAATTAAAGAGGTAATTTATTGTGAACTAGAAAATAATTAGTGAAGATTAATAACGTAATATCATAAGGTATTTGCAACATGCCAGATACATATTTATGAAACATGTGCAAATAACATGACTATTGCATAAAATGCAATTTATCAGGATTTGTTATCCCATCACATTTATGTTGAGTTTAAGCTACCTTCAACCGTAACAGTTAATTTACCTGTTACTTAAATGTAATTTATACGGATGCATTAAAAGTACTCAATACTGTATCGGATTTGCATTTACAGTTTAAATTATATCTTACTTAAAGAGTAATATTTTTTAAGTGGACTTTGTTGTTGCAAATAGTCGTGATATCGCCAATTTTATTTTTTTTTCTACATCATTCTTGCGTCATAACATAAATAATTTAATTTGCGACGTGCTAAATTGCTTAAATTACTATATTAATTTAAGATGAGATATTTAGTATGTGTAATTGGCATGGTGTAAATTGTTTAAATCAACATGTTTTGCAATAGACTGCTGACAAATTGCTAGTATTATCCTGGTATATATGGAACTTAATTACAGAATAGATTGCATTTGATATGTTAAAGTTCATTTTAAAATAACAATTTAACTAGTTGCAAATTATAAATTAATTTTATCAGATATACTTGGAGCTTTATATATTCTTTCTTGATCTTGCATTAAATTATAGCAGTTTGGCGTATTTATCATATGAAAAATAATAGTTTTAAATTACCAATGATAGAAATTAAATTTTTTAGTTTATAAAGGAAAAACAACAAAATTTGCAGATTTTACTGCTTATAGTTTGTTAACTATTTTCTATACAACATTTATTCATACACCTTATTAGTAGTTATTGTAGAAACTCAAAATACAAATACTGATTGCAGAAACGGGTTCAGATATGTGAGAAAGTGGATTTCTTTAGTCACCTCCCTGATTAAACTTTTTGTAATTGAACATATCATTGCGTATTTAGTCGCAATGAATATTATAGTAGCTCACTCTAAGCTTAGATTTTAATCTAGACATTTGCTAGTTGAGAATAGTTTTTTTTTAATTTGCAGCTTTAATTATCATAATTTTTAAATTGTCAAAGAATTCATGTATTGTTTATTTTTAACATAATTATATATTTTGTTGTTGCTGTTGAAACAATTTCAAATACGAATGCTGTCAAGTTTTAATGTATATGACATGCATTGAATTGTAACTTAATTAAAATACTTTACAGTTTAAAGTTTAATTCTTTTGAATGTTCTAATAAAAAATAAATCGAGTATCAAATTATATTAGGAATTATGCCGTTTTTGTTACCTTACTGGAAATCAAGGTATTGGGATGCTCTTAAGTATAATATAACACAACTAAAAATTTGTTTTTGGTAAATTTTGAAGAACGCCAAAAATATTCAACAAATAATATTGCGTTGTTATTTT
Organism: Tachinus rufipes; assembly: GCA_963932245.1. Lineage (NCBI taxonomy): Eukaryota > Metazoa > Arthropoda > Insecta > Coleoptera > Staphylinidae > Tachinus > Tachinus rufipes. The sequence goes on along the minus strand of OZ010747.1, from coordinate 43,569,896 downwards.
ATCGCAATGCAATTGAAATTTGAGATTTCATTATGTACTTTGAAACGCATATGATAATAAATTGATTTTTATGTTGGATGTCACTAGGTACATTAAAAAATGACAGCATTTTTTGAATATGTTTGGCCTATTTTGTGCTTTTAATCTAATTGTTTTTTGGTTTTTCTGAATCTATGTCTAAAATAAGTATTATCTGCTGTTAGGGTTTTTGTATCACAGCACTATAAAACTATTTTTAGAAGCTGATTATAATTTTTCTTAAGTATTACTAACAAATCTTTTTTGTTTATTTTGGATTTTTGTTGGTTGGCTCGTTGACATATTTGATCTTAATGTTTGTGTTTTGCTGTATCGTACTTGGAAGTAAGTATTGCAAGTTTTTGCATTTTTTAAGTTATGTATTTTTTGTATTTTATTGACTTAGAACTTATTTCCCTTATAATTGGTTAGTTTTTAGCGTTTGGGACGGTTTAATTAGTATTTGACGATTGTTGAATCAAGAATAGACTTGCGGAAATAGAAGAAAGTGCTCTTTCTTCAAGACAACGCACCGGTTCACATTTTAGCAGTTGCTATGTATAAAATTTATTAATTGCAGTTTGAATTAGTTGATTACTTAGCATTTTTACTAGATTTAGTCCTCAGTGACTATTTTTGTTAACTAAGCTCAAAGTTTGATTTTGAAAACAAAGAATTTATCAAAAAAAGAGGAGATTACAACCGTAGATGTCTATTTTGCAAAGCAAAACACCAACTATTATTTAGATAAGTTAAAGAGGTTAAAACAATACGGAGAAAGTGCATAATTTTAAAAACAACTAACAATTAAAACTGAATTTATTCCGAAGACATTTCAGATAGCTTTCATAGACATGAAATTGCATAAAAAGTTCTGTATTGTACTTCTCTACCACCCGTTTTTTTTTTTACATTTATTTTTTTAACAATTTAAAGTTTTTGAGAGGCTTTTGACGTAAATTATCTTAATGTACTTACTGTGCCGATGAGTCTCTACTATTATACATTTGCATTTGCATTTTAGTTGACTCTGGAATACTGGCACTTTGATTCTAGCCCTTTGTCACTGACAAAATGTTTACTCTTTTTGACGTAAATTATCTTAACAGCATTGTGTCGATCTACTTATTTTGCTGATGAGCTGCTACGCGGAGCAACTGTATATCAATGATTCAAGAGTTGTAGCCGTTGCTTGTTGTCAATACATTTAAAGAATTGATATATTTTAAGTGTGCGAACACAACGGGGATCAGACCATTGCATTGCACATTTGCACAATGGTTAGCATTTTGACTCTGGAATACTGGAACTTCGATCATAGCTTGTTAGGTCTTTTTCACACCCTGATTTTCAATTTTGGATTTAGATACGTTTAAATCGGATCTTTTAGACGTATTTAGGTGACTCATTCCAAATTGCGATTTTGAATGCTTGCTTTGGGATACTATCGATTCTAAATCTGAGATTCACGTTATACATTACGTTGTATGCATCCTTTCAGATATACTTTTCATTAGCAGCAAATTTATTGTTTATTTATATTGCTGTACAACTTCTTCCAAATGGATTTGTGTGGCTATATGTGTATACGGATTCAGAATTTACACGGATAAATCTGTGTGTGAAAGAAGGTGTCTTACTCATTGCTTTGATCTTTGTATATTTATATTTCTAGAATCAAAGTTTTAGTATTCTAGGGTTAGAGCGCTGAGCGAGGATAAGATGCTATAATAGGAACAAGGGTTTCTGCTGTTTGCAGCTTTGGGCATTAGTAGGAATAGTATACATTTTAGCTCTGTACAACGAATGCTCAAAAAGGCTTGTGACGATTAATTGAAAGAAATGCTTCTAAAATACAATTGAAGTGCGTCAATAGCCGTTTACAATATTGTTACAATTAATGAATCTAGGGTATATGCGTATGAGTCCGAAAATAAGTAGCAGTTGGTTGTATGGGACTTTTTTGTCATGTTGCAACCGTAGTTTTAGCAAATTGTAGAATGGTTAGTTTTGAATGGTACACAACTATTTGTTTGCCTAAAATTTTTGCAGAACTTATTAGAAAAATAATTTAATTTTGTTACTTTGCTTCTGCTATTTGTCGACGCCGTTGGTTGAGACCACTATCTTTATAGGCTTTTAAATCCCGGAATTCAAAACCTGATTTGTTGGATTTTTCAAAATGCTTGCGCAACATTAGACAGTCAATAGTTTTTCTAGTCTTTTTACTGAAAAAGCTTTGATTTAAAAAAAATATTTTTAATGTTAATTTATTTTCTTGGTACCATACATTAAACTGTGCACATAGAAAATACCTAACAAGACGGCGGTATCATGCTGATACAAATTGTTGATGAAATTCATTTGTTAACTCACAGTTGTTTTGTCCGCAGGGTCACATGGGTTAAACACACATAACTAATATTTGTGACTTTTTGCACATGTGTTACACATGTCTAATTTGATTTTGTTTAAACACTATATTTTATAGATGAATTGCAGAAAATGTTTAACATGTTAGGCCGTTTGCGTATATTTATTTTTACTGCATAAATTATAACTAAAAACGTTTGTTTATTAAATACTTTTAATGTTTGGCACTTATTCTATATCATACTAACTATGGTGATACTATGTAGAGCTTTGTCTAGACGCTGCAAGTAGATACAGTGTAAAAAAATCTAAAACAGTTGCATTAGGTTTGTGTACAACTTACGAGATCATGTGAGATACCGGCTTAGTCATCTTAACTGGTTTGACCTGGCCAATTGTAAGTTACTACATTTAGTAACCCTGGTATATTCAGTTCTTATAAATAAAATACCTATTTATCTTTTTAATTGTATCAAACCAGCGTATGTTGTTAATACAACTAGTTATGAATGTAGATATCATCATTTACTCATAATTTCTAGACATAAAACTAATATTTATAACAACTTGCTTAATGGTTTAACAAAAGTGTCTATATTTAAAACAAACACTAAAAAGCATTTATTACAATTTTAATGCTAGTTAATGACATTTAGTGCATATTATTAAATTATTGTTTTGGCTTATTATTTTGGTTTATGGCTACTTGACCGGATCATTTTTTAAGATTACACTATTACCGAACTTTCCTTTTATTGGATCAATTGTTTGTCCAGCTGTGTTGCATGTGGCGCTATCTTGTTGGAACGACATAACATTGATGTCAAGTTTATAAAATTCTAGTTGAAAATAGAACTCTGTTGACCGTGACATGGCGATTATTTTTATTTACGGAAAATACTTTATTGACAAAAATTTAGGTTTTTTTTTTAAACTTTTGCAGAACCTAATTGGAGAAGTTTTGGCTCTTTTAATGATCAAGAGGTTTTAGTTCTTGAATTATTTTTTCAAGGGTGTTGGCAAAATTTGACACAATTGACTGATTTGGCTCATTTTGAATTGAAACACTTACGGCTGCAATATTTTTGGTACTTTGACTGGTCCATATGACACAGGAACATTCAATAGTGAATATGTTGACTTGAATTTATTCACTATAGCACACATAGCCTGTCTGGTGGTACAATTATTATGACCGAAAATTGGACCACAGATTTTGGTAGTAATTTTTAATAATTTTCCATGATAAAAATGCAATCTTTGACTGACGTTCTGACATAGACAGATCAGAAAACAGTTTAAGGGTCCGTTCCGTATTTAAATACAAAATTGTTATGTATTGAAAAACCCGGTATTATCTAATTTAATTGTTACTACAGAATTATTAGTTTAGTTTTGTTTTTTATTTATGCAAAGTTATAGTCATACAAGGCACGCAGACTAATCTAAAACATTTTGGCGCTTGACTTTGTGCTGTTTTGAGTTTTGATAGATTAGATACATTTTATGAACTAAACCAACGTTCTATGTTGGTTTAGTATGTTATAGACTTTGAAATTACTTTTTGACTGGTTTTGAAGTCACACAATAAGCCATAATATACTTTAATTCATTCTTAACAAACAGTTTGTTCGAATTTATGGAGATGTAAAATGATCGTAAATACTAACTTTGAACAAATGGTACTGCAACATAATAATATAAAAATTAAATGAACAAAAACTTATATTAAAACTTATAAAACATGATAATAAAATAAACAAAATTTAAATTAAATTTTATACCACAAATGGCACCGAAGTAAAAGGCTTTGTTTGATATCATAACTACATGAAAGAACGAACATAAAATTTATACTAATAATAATTGTAATTTATTTGACATGACAAGTATAATAAATGTAATTAAATAATATTAAAATGTTTAATTTATAGTGTGAGTAAGATATAAAAAAATAATTAAATCATTAAAATTTAATGGACACATTAAAGTTCTAAGACTGGCTGGATGGAATGTTTAGGTATACGGACATATTGACGAAACATGCAGTTTGAAGAGCACTAAGTATGCTTAAAATATAAATAAAAATATTAATGCTAGCAGATTATACAGTTTGATTGGAAACATTGATTTTTAAGAGTAATAATTTTCTTCATCCTGCCGATTTTTTAATTGAAATTGCTTCAAATTTCAAATATGTTTGTATGTTATCAGTATTTGTTGGTATCCGGTTTTTCAATAAGGACATAACATTTTTGTATTTAAATAAAACTCAGAATAATTGCAATATTGGGCTGAAATTTATTTCAGGTGTAGGACACATGTTACAGTTTAGTATGGAACTCGATCTAGTTCATATCCAGTTTTGTATCTAGTATTGTTGCTCTAACGTTGTTGGTTTGTTGGCATAAACCAAAGACCCAACGTGATAAAGACGGCGTTAAATCGCAGCAAGGTGGCCATTCGACTGGATCATTTCTTGAGATTACACGATTACCGAACTTTCCTTTTAGTACAGCGAGTTTATAAATGAATGGGATTATGTAATCACTTTAAATACGCCGTCTTTTTAAAATTGTCCACTATACTACATATGTTTTTATATGTTTGCTTGACAGCTGTCAAAGTTGATCTGTCAAAACAAATAGTATAGTGAACAATTTTAAAAAGGCGGCATACTTAAAGTGATTACATAATCTCATTCATTAATAAACTCTCTGTATATCAATTGTTTGACCAACTGAGTGGCATGTGGCGCCATCTTGTTGAAACCACATATTACCAATATCAAGTCTATTTAGTTCTGACCAAAAATAGTCTTGCAACATGGCACGATAGCGAACTCTATACTGTAACATGGCGATTATTTTTATCTACTTATAAATACGCTCTAATCACACCTCCGGCATGAAATTCACATAACATTGTCATTTTTTGCAATGGAGTTTCTTAAAGTACCTGTGGCTTTGTTGCTGTCCTATAACCCATATTTTGTTTATTGATGAAGCCATTAAGCTAAAAATAACCTTTATTGCTGAAGATAATTTTTTGATAAAATTCAGGATTTTTTTCAAACTTTTGAATCAGAGAAGTTTTAACGCTTGAAATGATTAAGAGGTTCCATTTTTTGAGTTAATTTGATCTTATAAGGGTGCAAACAAAAATTTTTGCGCAAAATTTGCCACAATGTGGACTGAGAGTTTCCCAATTCCTGTGAACGGCGTGGAATCGACTGACTTTGGTCATTTTGAACTGTAGCACTTACGGCTGCGATATTTTTGGTACTTTGACCGGTGCATTGTCTTACTGGCACAGGAACATTTAATAGTAAACATGTTGACTTAAATTTATCCACTACAGACACACAGCCTGTCCGGCTAATAATAATTTCTAAACGTTGCTTGTTTGTGAACTTCACTATGATAAAAATGTAAGCAATGACGTTTTGACATTGACAGATCAGAAAAGTTTAAGTTTCTATTTAAATACAAAATTGTTATATCTCTATTGAAAAACTCTTTTATAATAGACAATTTGTAGAGGGTAGTTTGTGTGCATTGCTGTTTACACACATAAACATTCTAAATGTTTGTTAGATTTACCATTATTACATTATTATGTTTAAAGAGTAAATATGTAAATTAGTTTATTGTTATTAAAAGACGTGCTTTTGCTCAAAGATTCTACGTAGGTATAGACAGCGCTTTAATTATAGGCAAATAGTACAAGCAGTCGCATAGTTTAGCGTTTCTGATGGAATCTTGTTTGTTGATTTGACACATTTATTCTCTTAATGAATGCGTTGATAAAATTAACAATAAATAGAAAATTAAATTATCAATTTCACTTAAATAATTAATCTTTTCAGTTTCATATTATATTATTTAATACTTTCTAAGAAGAGTTAATATGGCCAATCCTTAGTACACTTATTAACACCTGTTACGATGATTATTTATATTTACTACCTACTGTTTATGAAATTGCAATGATGTACATTTTTAAGCTAATTGTATTACGCTATAGTAAGTATTTGCAAAAATAATTTATTTTGTAGTAATATATTAAAATTATTTTTATATTTATATAATACTGGAAATTAAAGTATTGAATTATTTCAAGAAATTGCAGTATTCGTTTTTTGCCACTTAAGAGCATGGATTCCGGAAATATCATAAAGCACAATACATGTTTTTTTCTTTCTAATTTTATTTTCTCGTAACCGAAATAATTATTAGTGTGTTTCATTCTTTCTCTGATATAATTACTTCATTTATCGAATATTTAACGTAACTTTTATAATTTACTTTCACTTATTAATTGGACAAAAAAATGTTTGAAATGTTCAAATGCAAATTATGATTACTACCAAAATATTAGGTGTAGTTATAAAGCGCGGAGAGTTTTCTCTTTAACAATTATTTTTACTGAAATTTTAATCAATTATTTAATTTTAGAATGTCTACGAATGTACATATTTAAATATGTTTCTAAAACTAATTTATCTAATTAGAATTATATTGTTTTTATATTATAGATTTGTTTTGATTTTTATACATTTAGAATATGAAGAAAAAATAAATAAATAAATAAAAGTATTTTTTAATATTATATTGATCATCGATGTTATTCTTTAGTTTCAAATTAGTTTTCCTTCAAATGTATGATTATTTCAAAGCTGAATAGAAGTTATGTTTTTGAACTGCTAATGATTTTTACCAACACAAGATTTATAACAGATAATATTGATACATTAAACACTACCAAGATATGGAAATCTGGAAACCATAGTTCCAAGAATTCATGTTATTTGATTAAATTTGTATAGCCATAGGTCAATGCCAGTTTATGAGTCATAAGGTAATTGTGAATTTTGTACAAGTGCTATAATTAAACATGCTTAATGCATTAGGTGTGACTATATGGCATATCCAATAGCTGACAATTCCTTTTTAATACTTACATTTTGCATTATAAATGAATGATGCTTTGTTTATAAAAAAGTATCTATTTTTTAAGTAATATAATAAATATTAATATTTACAAATTATTTTTTAGGTTATTTTGTGACAATATAAATATCACTAAAAATACTAAGCTTATTCAATAAATTGAAACAAATTAGGACATGTTTTAATTTGATAACCTGATATTTTAAAGTCACTAATAAAGAAGTTATGGCATTTTTTAGTTAAAACTAAAGCAGCCGGTTTTACAATTTTTTTAATTAAGATTGGAGTTTAAGCTTAGTTTACATCAATTTTAAGTTGCTAGTTTAAACTTTGTAAACGTAACCTGTCATAATACAGTATTTGTAATTAGGTTAGGTGATATGCTGTGAGTGAAAAAGCTATTTACTTGTATAGTATATAGTAAAGCATCTTAAAGTTTACTTTTACAACGCAAGAATCATGGAGACTCAGTAGTAGATGATGGGTTGAGTTTTTCAAATCGGTGATTACCATACTGACGAGTTATTGTTACGAGTACACAATCACCTACTTGGTTTTGGAATTTTCACAAAAAACTGTCGACTTAACGTTCAGTACTAGACAACATATTACGAGAATTTGATAATAATCTTGGCACCTTTGTTTGTCTGTATCTGCATAATTTAATGTACTGCGAATATAAGTTTGGAGAACATTAAAACATCATGGCTTATATCCATTTTATATCAAATCTGTTCAAGCTTACAAATTTTGCCAGAAGTATGGAACTTTGCTGCTGGATCATTCAAAATTGACTCTTACGAATTTTATTTACGAATGAAGCAACATTTACAATGAATGGATTAATGATATACTAAATAAAACTCTACTTAAAATTATTTAATACTTATTGCATCATTTTTTTTAAGTTTGAGGGCACAATTTGGACTTTCGTCTAAAATGTATGAACATTTTACTCAATTATATTAAGGCGTTTTCTTGTCAAGTTTCTTCTGTGAATTCTTATATTATATATCGATATCTCCTCGTCATCAAATCATAAATTTTTGTTACAAAATGATAAAGAATTAAAATATATTAAATGAAATATTAATAACAATAAATGTGTGTAACGCAACACTAACTGTAATAATTATAAAAAATTATATTAGAGAACATACATACAATTTTAAACAAGGCAATAAGAATATTTACAGGATTGTTATAGATGGCAGACGGCATCGACAAGAAATTTACAGATGTTTTACTATGCGCAAATGTATCAAGCGTTTACTCTTTATTCTACACAATTCACAAAAATTTATTTAACAGATAATTTGTTTTTATGGCAAATATTAAGCATTGCGTTCTTTTTATGCGTTTTGTGGCTCTGTAGGTGTCTTTGGTGAGTGTGATTAGTTTTTTTTCTGCTTTTGGCTATTAGTACTATGTCATTCGCAAACATTAATTGGCTGTGTTTTTCTCTATTGATGTTAATGCCTTTGCTTTGGAGGTCAATTGTTTTTAGTGCGTCATCTAGTACTAGGGTGAAGAGCTTGGGTGACATCGTATCCCCTTTGTTCACACTTCTATTAATTTCTATTGTGCCGGATTGTTTGTGTAGTTGGATTTGTAGTATGGCATTTTGGTATACGTTGCTTATTAAGTTTGCATATCTATGGTTGATTCTAGGGTTTGCTGCAGTGTCCATATTTCCACCGTGTTGAAGGTCTTCCTGAAATGGATGAATGCTAGCCATAGGGGGATATTGTATTCTACAGCTTTCTCTATAAGTACTCTCATCGTTTGTAGGTGTTCCGTAGTGCTATATCCCTTCCTAAACCCTGCCTGTTTATTAGGCTGGTAGTAATCAGGCTTAGGTGTGAGGCGGTTGGTTATTAGTTTTGAAAATAATTTTTATATTTGAGGTTTTTGGTGTCGCCCTCTTTATGAATGATTATTACGAGGGCATTTGCTCAGTCCTGCGGTATATCTTCCTTGTTCAGGCATTTATTGAACAATATTTTTAATTGGCGTTCTAGTATGCCTCCGCCTTGTTTTACTATCTCCACTAATATTTTATCTTTGCCCGCTGCTGCCCCGTTTTTCATATGTTGTATTGCAGTTCTGATTTTGTCCGTCCTAATTTCCGGTATGTTCTCAGAGTTGACGTTTATGACTTTGACTCTGCGTTCTTCTTTGGGTATGTTGCTTGTTATCTTTGTCTTGTATTGATCTGCATAGAATTCTTGTATCATTCTTGTAATATCTTGTCTTTTTTTGATACGTTTACCTTTTTTGTTTTTGATTCTGACGATTTCTTTCTTAGTGTTTGTCGATTCTCTTTTGAACACTTTTGTTCCTTTATGTTGTTGTATGACTTTCTGCGCAATTTGAGTATTGTAGATTCTGATGTCTTCTTTTGTAATTTGCGGTTTTGTTTGTTTTGACGTTTTTTATTGTTGATCTTTTGTAGTCTGCTATAAGTTGACGTTTCTTTTATGGCATATTTAGTGTTGCCGCACTTAGTTTGTTTGTGCTTTAAGTTTTTGTTTGTACGTATGTTTTTGCTACTTGGATTAGTGTGGTTGTGATTTTATTGTTTACTTTGTTCATGTCCGTAGTACTCAGCATCTGGTCTTTAAAATTATTTTCCAAGTCCGTTTGGAATTTGTTTGGATTTTGTTGGAGTTTTTCTCTGTCTATCTGTTTGGGTAACGACTTTTTGATGTTATTACTTTGTTCTAGTTTTTGGTTGATGCATATTGTTGCCCTTACCAGGCTGTGATTGCTGCTCGTACTAAATTAGTACTTTGACATTATGTACTATATGGATGTTCTTTGTTAAAATGTAGTCAATTTGGTTAAACGTACGTCCGTCTGGGCTTGCCCAGGTTTATTTGCGGTTGTGGTTTTTTGGAAGAAGGTGTTGGCGTTGTTCAGGTGTTTTTCTTCCAAAAAGTTTGCCATTGTAACACCTCTGGAATTTTTTTTTGCCTAGCTCATGTTTGCCTACATATTTTTTGTCTGAGTTTGCTTGGCTTCCTATCTAACAGTTGAAGTCGTCAATTGCTAAGACTTTTGAAGTTTTGTTTTTACGCATTCCTTCAGAAATGTCCTCGTAAAATTTATAGACTTGTTTGTCTTTGGCGGTGCTTGTTGGAGCGTAGGCCTGGATTATCTTTAGTGTTTTCAGCTTGTTTATTTGTATTGTTACGTATATTACCTTTTTGGGTATAGCTTTAAGCATTTTTACCTTGTTTGTTAGTTTCTTTACTATAAGTATTCCTACTCCTCCTATGCTTGTGTTTTCTTAGCCTTAATAGTAGAGTTTAAATCATCAAGAGCACATAAATCAATTATTCAAATTCATCCTTCACCATCAAGCAATGCCGTACTACCAAGATGCACTGATGAGGATTTGAGAAAACTGAAACAATTGTCTGTATTTAGTTGGCCGTTTTGGAATTGGGTAATTGATTTTAAATTTTTTTTTTTCATTAAATTAATAATTTAGGTTGGAATTTTGGAATTTGCGGCAAAATTTCTAGATGTGGTAGTTTTAACTTCTGGCGTCGGTAATTAGCCTTGGCGGCAGAAATAGACCGACGTTAAATAATTATATAAAAGAAGGAAAAAAAAAGCAAAAAAAAACAATACTAGACAATGGACTAGTAACGTATTTTCTTTAATAACTGGTACTTTTTCGTCTTAATACAGTTTAACGATTTTTTACTTTTTGAATATCTTATATACATATTACATTTATATTACAAGAATGGCTTTATAGATGTATTTGAAAATTAACCAAAATTGAAAATAATTTGAAATCTATCTAGAAATTGTTCCTAAAATTGGTGATTTTGATAAGATAGAGTAAGCTCATAGTTTTAAGTATTAAGATAACTTATCATTTGAGTTAGGTAACACAAAAATCTTAAAAATTCTAAAAATGTTTAGGGAACATAGGGTCATATATTTTTTACCAAATAAGATTACAGTAAATGAATCATTTAGTAAGAATGTAAAATAATTTTAAAAGAAATAATTTTTATAGTTTGGTTTTATTACTTATTTTTGCAACTTATTTGCTAATTTTATTCTTAATTTTTAATTGGGCAACTTTTTATTTTAAATGTTACATAGATGGTTAAATTAGCAGAAATGGGCAAAATTTTCAGTAAAACATAATGGTATTTTTATATTTGACTTCAACTTTTATGATTATTAAAAAAAATAGCATTTTAATGAACTCATAGCAAACTAGGGTTGTCATTTAAAAAAGGCAAGTTTGGTTTACATCTCAAAATATCAATAGTACCATGATTTTTTTGTTAATTTATTTGAATTCTACACAAAACTATCTACAAAATTCATTTTTATGTTTTGTTTTAGAGTACATAGACAAAAAGTTATTTAAATTTGAAAAAAAAAAACCGTTTTTTTGAAATAATTAAAAAAGTTGAACAGCTGTGTTAAATTTAAAAATGGCATTGCTTTTTTCTAGAAATTCTGCCCAACTTTGCTAATTTAACCAACTTTGTTACATTTAAAATATCAAAAATACTCATAGAACACATGTAGATTATGGACACCTTGTATATTAAATAGTAGCATAACTAAATATGTAACTTCTAATATATAATATTTCTTGACGTACCATAAGGCAAATTCTCCAAAACTGGTCGAGAATAAAAAAAAAACAGCACACAAGTTTTATATGTTAAAACACCATTCTTATACACATTTCTTAAACGTTAACTGCGTTACTGTTAATTACTGTTGTATATTACAAGGATAACTTCATTTCTATTTTATATAATGTAATATTTGTAGTCTTCGGACCATAGGTATTTAAAAATCAATTTTATTTATTTTATTTCTAACTGTAACTACTGCGATACGCACATGTTGCCAATAAATCTTGCAATTACCATTAATAAATATACTCACGTAAAATTATTTAATCATTACTCATATCAAGTTTATAGTTTTTTCTACAATTTAATTAATAAATTAAATGTTCTGCGTGTAACTTGACACTTAAATATGAAAATAAATCTTAAGAATCATACAATATGGACAATTTAAAATTGAATACAATCCACTAATTGAGTTTTTGTTTCTTATAAGAATTGCGACATACAAAATTAATGACTCGTAATGCCCCGAGAAAAAGAAGTGATTAATAATCACGACAGTTATCGTCCAGAAATGAAATGAATTTAATTAATAGCTTTTATTTGAAAGTAAAAACTAATACGTTGTTATACTGAATAATTATTCAATCTAATTAGCACGATTAATTAATTAATTAAGTTTCATGTCAAAATATTAGTAAAATACCAAATATGTAGAAGTCAATTTTAATGAATAATTATTCAGACCAATTAGGATTATCAATTATTAATTTTTATATGAAAGTGTTAATAACTATAAACTCAATATGCATATGATGTCCGTGAAATTAATTTTTATAGTTTTATTGTTGTAATTACTAAATTATGTTGTACATAGTTTAGAAATCTGTTACAATATAATTATGACAATATTCTCTTCAGTCAGAGACATTTAAATGGAATTATATAAATGAAAATAAATTATAAATGACTTTCTTCTTGAATTGCATTGTTTTATTAGTTATCATCACGAATTTGGAATTTGTGAAAGGGCTTGAGTGTTGATGTTTTATTAATCATTGAATGTATTTTTATTATTGCACAGAAAATTGCAATAATAATTTGTTTGTTGTTATTATGTTATTTTGTATTTTTGGATATTTTTATTGTCAATGTACGGTGTAGTTAGCTGCATCGTTTTCTTGTTTATTATTTAATTTAATAATTAACTCTTTACAATATTAATAAACGAATACTGTTTACTTTATATAAATATTTTCTATTGCACCTATAAAAATGTTATTAAATAGTTTTAATTATAGTAAAAATTAAATGTTTTCGGAAAGATTGGTAAATAAATTCTCAGGTGCAATAGTTGTACGACTTTGTCTGAAGAATTAGAATCGGTTTCACAATTACTCATCGATTGAACTCATAGCGTTGTTCTGCACATTAAACAATTACAAAATGTTTGCGGTTTAAATAAATTATTGCGTGAAGTATGGTATGTTGTTTTGATTGACGTTAATATTGTATTATCAATTTATTATTGCAAGTAATTATTATATTAACGGTATTAACTTTCCGTGACAGTGTCACGCAGATAATAATTTATAACACCTATCTGTTTACTGTGATTATGGTATTACCACAATTAAAATCAAAGTGAACAAGGAATAATGGTAAAACTTTATTTATAATGTTCTTGGAAATTGGCTTTTTTTAATTGTAAATTGTAGAGAAGCAAAATTTGATATAATTAACACTATACGTCAATTTCTTTTTATAATTTGATTGTTTAAAGAATAATATTTCTAATAGCTGATGTTTTTTTTTTAATCTCAATGGTACATGATACCAGCAAAACTAACATTGCTAAAATATAACTAAAACTAAATACTTAGCTTATAATTTTATAGAACACTGTTTTATTTAAGTTTTTTTCTTTGCTTTAATTTGGTCTAATATATTAAAGATTCTTTTGTTCTTTTTTTTCTAACAATCAAGACTTTATATAGTTCACTTTGACTTTTCTTTTCAATGATTTTAACATTTTTTTTTTCTTGAATTTTATTACCCACGCATCATGTAATTTTTATTGTATAGTAAAATTTATTCAATAAGACCATACAAAGTTAAATTTGGCGTAATTTTTGTTGATGTCATTTTACAGTCAATCTTTTATAATTGTTTGCCATTATTAAAAATGAATTGCTATTTGACACAACATTGCATTTTTATTCTTAAACATTATTTGAAAAACAATAAAAGTTTAAAATTGGGTCGATTTATGATGTCAGACTATTGACACATATTCGTCCAGGTTGTTTAGCGGCAAACATTACGGCTCAAGAATTGAACATTTCAAGTAGATTTATGCTGTGTATTTTTATAAAAGATTTTTGACTTGCATAGATGGCACTGACACATAAATTTATAAACGTTTATTTTACTTAAATTATGTTCACAATCAAAGAGATAAGTACAAGTAAAATGTTTATAACAATTGCAAAATAAATGTTATTACAGTTTTATTACTAATTTGATTAATATTTTGACGTGTATGCTCCATCTACATGTTATAAACAATCCCGGGTTGCGTATCTTAGTATATTAGTCAATCAACGGTTTTATAAATATAATAAAGGGTTTTCCAATAAGAAGTTTCATTTTGAATAGCAGGCTATTTGGGCAGCTGTCAATTTTGAAGCTATTATATTTTGACATTGAAATTATTAAAATTCACTACAAAAATGGTAAAAAAAATTCAGTCACAGTTTGCAAAACTAAAGCACTTTTTAGTCGTCGTAAAGCACATTCTCGGTCGGCAATAGTAAACCTGGTGGAAAAATTTGAGCTGTTGGGACAAGTTTGTGATGTGAAGAATCGAAACCGTGTGCATCGCTCAAGAACACATGAGAATATTGCTGGTGTAGCTTTTAGTGTTGAAGAAAACCTAGGTTTGTCGATTCCTTGTCGATTTTTGGAATTAGACATTTCGAAAATGAGGCTGGTGCAACTGTTACAGTGAATGGATGGCGCTACCGAGCTATGACTAATTATTTTTTATAGCCGGAATTGGAAGATATTGATGTGGACGACGTTTATTTTTAGCAAGTCGGTGCTACGTGTCACACAAACAACGAAACAATCGCAATTTAGGAAGATAAGTTTTCTGACCGTGTTATTTCTCAAAGAGGTGATTACAATTGGCCACCGAGATTTTGTGATTTAACACCTTTAGACTTTTTGGTCCATGACAATGTTTCACAATCGATTCAAGACTGGAATTTGTGAAATTATCAAGGACATACAGTCGCAAATGTTTCTAACAAAATAACTTCAGCGATGAGATCCTTTTTTTTTTGTTGATAGCTTTGTAAACAATTAAAATTGTTGTACTTGGAGAGATGAAAACTCACATGTGTTTTATGAGAAGGTAATGTATTCCAAACGTGGTGTGAGTTTTGGGCTGGAGGCATTATTGGATTATTATTCTTTGAAGATGTTGCTGGGAATGCACAACAATCAACGACAAACGGTATTAAGGAATGATAACTTAGTGTTTCGTTCTTCAATTGGATGGCATTTTGAAGGTTTCATCAGGACGGTGCTACTTGCTATGCTTTACGTGAAACAATAGCATTATTGCACTTTGTTGTTTAAACGGAATTTAGGCGATCAAAATTGCCTGCCTAGATTTTGCAATTTTACGCATTTTGAGTTTTTTTTTTGAGGCTTTTTGAAGTCAAACATTCATATCAACAAATTCACGATCGCCCAAACCTTGAAGAAATAGATTAGATAGCTGTGTCAGTAAAATCGATACATGATTGAAAATGTTTTGAAAAGAACGCAATTCTGCTAGCAAAATCTAGGAGTACACAAAGTGTTTTTTGATACACAACATCTCTACTTTATGATTAAATTATTTTTTTTTTTTTTTTTAAGAAAACCATGTCTTATTCAAAATAATTTTAATTTGTTTTTGTTGAGAGGCATATTATTTCTGCAGCGCTATAAGGCTGAGATTTTGTTAACTTTAACCTTTTTAGGTATTTATTTTTAACTTTAAACATTGATAATTTTGTTAATTGTTTCATTGTGTACGTTTTGATCAATTTATTTGTATTATCTCTATGTATATTGTTGGTGTGAATCTTATGGATTTTCTTTTTCAATGCCGATGTTGTCAACCGTGACTAGGAGAACAAATGTTGACTTTTTCTAGATTGATTTTTGACTGCGACTATGTTTTTATTGCGTCCAAATTGAAAATTTAGTTGCAAAGAGCTGTGTTTTGGAGGATTTTTTTTGTTGTTATCCCGGGAACCTCTTCAACAAAACTTACACTATTTTGTTTTTGTGCTAGGTTGCTATAAAGTACTTGGCTTAACCCAGACCGTGGATCTTATTGTGATATTAATGTCTGCACCATTTATATGCAAATGTTGCTATGATACATTAAGTTAATATTTTTTTATTTAAAAGTAGTAATTACATAATATTACGAATAACAACATACTAAACATTCAATAGTTCACAGGAAATGTTGAAAGTGTTCACTATTAACTTTGATACACATAACAACATGTTTTGGAAAACTTTTGCCAATTCATTTTGTGTGATTTTTGCAATCGTATTGCGAATGTTTATTTTTAACTCTTCAATTGTATGCGGATTGGTACAGTACACTTTACCCTTTAAATTACCCCACAAATAAAAATTGCAAGTAGACAGATCGGGCGATCTGGGAGGCCATAAACCTGCGGAAACTGTACGCTCCGAAAGCGTCATGGACGTATGCCATTAAAAACCGTAAAGTATGCGCCGTAGCAACATCATGCTAATAAAACGCATACTCTCGTTCTTTCTTTGTCAGCTGCGCTAAGAATGGTTGAAACAATTTTGTTACATACACTTTAGAGTTTACGGTGTTATTAAAAAAAAGGGTTTCTAATCCATCGGGCTGAAACTGCACACAAAACGCCTATTACAGAGTTCATTTACCCGCTAAGGTGGAACCATGCTTTATCTGTGATAAAATAATGATTTGGATCCAGATAACCATCAGCGACATGAGTGAGTAACCATTCGTTTTGCGTAGTCTGTAGGTTGTAATGTTTGCATCACCCTTACTTTGAACGCTCGCGTATGTAACTGTTTCAACATGTTCTAGCATGCACGTCTGGCGAACAAACCGTATGTACACGGTTACGATTAGCGTTAGCAACTGAACCTGTAGCTCTAAATTTAGCAGTCATTTTCTGGACAACACTTTTAGCAGGAGCAGCAGTATGTGGATATTTTGTGGTAAACCTTTCATTCAACGTTACAAACGATTTACATCCGAAATCAGTTTTAACAATAAACACTCTTTGTTTGATTGAAAATGGCATTCTGCAGAACTTATTGACAACCGTTATTAACATGTGACATCACAACACTGAGCAATACACAGTTAACACGATCAATATCACTTTCAGTACACAGGGCCTCTTTTATCTTGGCTACACTGTATATTGAAAACTATTAAAAGCTTTTGAGCACGTTTACACTGATGTGAATGAATTTTTGTTGTTATGTTTATTTGCAGTTTATTCAATGTACGGTTTGTTTCACCAAAGGAAATAATCTGGAAACGTTAAATCGGGAAAACGTGGGGCCATAATCTTTTAGAGATGATACGCTTGCTAAAAAAACTCACATAAGAAATGTATTGTTTTATTAGATGTGTGACATGTGGTTAAGTTCTGCTGCAACCAACAAATATATTTGTCGTTTTTAAGCATTGATGATCTATGTAATGATGTTTTGCTACACAACTCTGTTTAATGTAATTTAAAAAAAAAATGTTTGTGTTTTGACTATTCACTACGGTGAAACTACGCCTCATCAGTGAAGAAAACACGACCAAGCTTTTTAAAATTTTGTGGTTGTCGACAAATGTCCGAAACTATCTACAGTACTCTAGGGGCTTTTGTTTATTCAGTTTCTTTAAATTTTTGAACATTATAAACATGATATGCACGAAATTTTAACTGTTGATAATTTTCTCCAGCTTTTTGTTTGACGAAAGCTTGATCACATTTCTAATGTCAACCAGTTTAGAGTCAATCAGAATGGCGGGTTTTCTGGATTTCTTCTTGTCTACAACTGATCCACATTTACGGAAACAGGCGATTAATTTTGTTATTGTTAAATTGTTAGGGACTGCGGCATTTGGGTCTTTTTTAGAAAGTTTATACCTGTGCTACCATATTACTGCTTTTGAATATGTACCTGCAAAGACAAATACATAATAAATACTATAAAGTATGTTATTGAGAGAATGAAGACACTGTATATATTGACGAGGTTTATCTGGTCTATCAACACTCTCATATTAAAAGTATTTTTAATTACATGGGCACTAATCATTAGATTCATGTTTTTATTAATATAATTCTTATATTTATGTCTAATGTGCTGTGTCTTACTGCGTATTAACTTAATATTTTATATATCTAAATCAAGTATTTTGATTTGTACTATAATACACTGCTCAAAATAATTATAGGAACACATATTTAGAATTTATTTTTATATTTTTTTTATTTTTAACAATATGCAAATCTAATACCGCTTAATTTAAAGACCCACTTACATTTTTTTCCGAATAAAGTTACATAAACAAATTTTACATATCACTTTTAAAATAACAATAACAATTTAAAGGAATTACAAGAAACAAAGTAGAGCAAGCAAATATCCTGCCTGTATAACCTGAAGTTGTTAAAAAGATTTGGTTGAACAATAATAATATAATAATAATAATAATGTTTATTTTCCTAAACAGGTTACTACCTAATTACAAAAGAAAAAAAAATAGAAAAGAAAAACATTTCAACTAGTACAAATTAATTCAAAATTCAATAGCAACTTAAAAGTAAAAACAGAAATAGTTAATGTAATAATTAATAACAATTCAGATCTATAATACATTTAGAAACAAATTACAAATTAAAGCAAGCAGAATTTTATTT
This sequence comes from Tachinus rufipes, assembly GCA_963932245.1. NCBI lineage: Eukaryota > Metazoa > Arthropoda > Insecta > Coleoptera > Staphylinidae > Tachinus > Tachinus rufipes. Next base: position 43,550,930 of record OZ010747.1, on the reverse strand, counting down.
TTTTTTTTAAATTTGTTTTTGTCATTGCCAAATATGTCTACATCGTATTGCACTTCAATATACTTTCTTATCATTGAAAGTAATGGGGGAATTTAATTGAAAGTTTGTGCGTGGGGTAGCATATTGAAATGATTGTTTGCTGCGGCAAGCTAACCTGGTAACTGCAAAATCAATCATTTGTAAAAACTTGTCATTTTCTACGTGATTATGAATGATCTTATACAACTCATTAATAAATAAAAATTTGTGCCTATTGTAGATCGATATCACAGCAAACTCTTCTGATAATTGCTTATAAAAGACATCTCTATCCGGATATACGTATTTCAGAAATTTTGTCTGCATTTATTTCAGAGCATTCATGTGACGTGCGTAGGTAGGTGACCAAACACAAGCACAATAGTTTAGTTTGCATAAGATAAAAGCTTGAAATAGTTTTATGGCGGCAATGACATTAATAAACTCACGAGTATTATGGATAATAAAAATAGATTTTTTTCAACGTTTTGGACGTTAAAAAAAAGTTTAGAATTAAAAAAAAAAACACCCAAATCCTTAATAATATCACTCTTGTGTATGTTTTCCAAATTAAGTGAGTAGTTATACAGAGTTTTATTGACGGATCTACTATACGACATGATATGACATTTGGCAACATTTATTGCAAGACCGTTTGCTGTACACCACGTTGACAAACGAGATAAATTAGTTTGTATTTTGCGCAGTCATTAACAGACTTAATAACATTATAAAGTTTGACATCGTCAGCATACACAAGAAAGTTGCAGTCTAAAACACTTGCTATTTTATTAATAAATATTATAAATAGAAGTGGTCCCAAGTTGAAACCCTGAGGTACCCCAGTTGTAGCAAAAAATTAGCACGAATTACTGCTTGACATTTTTGAGGCTTGTTTTGTACATGCCGACGGATGTCTTCTTGTGGTATGTTTTCTTATTTTTTAATTAGGGCGTTTGTTAGCTGTTGATGGGTCTGTGGTGGATCTGGGCGCCTTTGAAGACGTTTATCTAACAAATTCTAAAAGATGTCTAATGGGGTTTTGATTAAGATTTATGGGAAGCCAATTTATTGTTTGCATCCCATGGTGCTGAAGGTAGTTTTTGGTGATGGCTGCAGTATAGAGCATTGCGTTGTCTTGCACAAACACAAAATTTGGGCTTATATCATAAGCGACTGGTGTAACATGTTCTGCCAGGACGAGATGGTTGTACCGTTTAGCGTTTAACCTTCTTGGAATTGTCACAAGCTCTGTTCTTTTATCAAGATTAATTTTGCCCCTAACGATCACAGATCTACCACCATATGTAACATGTTCTGCCAGGACGAGATTGTTGTACCGTTTAGCGTTTAACCTTCTTGGAATTGTCACAAGCTTTGTTCTTTTATCAAGACTAATTTTGCCCTAAACGATCACAGATCTACCACCATATTTTATGACTTTTTCTATGGTTTGTGCAGTTTATATAGACGTTGGTATACACGTATTTGACCATCACAACGAGTCTTTGAAGAGTACTGGTCTCACTGTCGAAGTGGTTATACGACATGTTTACGAGCAAAATGTAAACGATACATTTTGTGGTACGGTATTAAAACAGGTTTTTGCACAGGTCTTTTTGGTCTCAGGTTGGTTTTTCTCAGTCTATTCTCTGCTTTGAAGATTTTTGGCTGTGGATGTGCGAGAACGCAAGGAGGATATAACTAAAAATCGGTCCGGAGTTTGGTTTGATTTCTTTTTATGACCTTGTTTATTTCTTTTTTTATATCCTCTAGTTTCTAGGTAATTGATTCTACACACGTTAGATAATAGAAGGGCTGACGTTAAAATTTCTTGCAACTTGTTAAATACTGGTGCTATTCTTGATAGAAACAACAACAATAATGATTTCTACTTAATTTAGTATTAGCCTTGATGTGATTTTATGCTTTTTTATAGCTAAATTCTGCTGTCTGTTAGGAATTGCACGTTATTTCGACTATCTCTGCCTGGAAGATAGTCGTATGTGTTTCAAGAGGTAAGGATATTAATACGATTAGATTTTGACAATAAGTTTGTGGCAGACACTGCATTACTTCCATTGTTGCAGTCGGAGTGTTTTCCTGCCGCCTGTTGCACTTAGGCATGTTGTTTGTTGCAACTGGTTTAGTTAGTTTGCTGACGATTTTTGCTTGGTTATTTGCTACAGCCTAATGCCTCATAGGTGAGCATTGGTTTTATGACAGCTGTATAGCCAGAGTATTATTTTTAGAGACAATCTTCATGTCTTTCCAACAAGCCCGTCTACATTGTCAGAACGACCTATATACCTTTTTACATCTTACGTTTTAGTGTGGTCCTCGTGTGAGCTTAGTATCAAAAATCACACTCAGATATTTTACTTTAGTTGACAGCGTTAATGGAGTGCTTAGGAGTTTTGGTAAATTTAGTTGGCATGTCTACTATCTGAAATGCTTTGTTTAGATCAAGGAATATGCCTAAACATTCTTGTTTGTTGTTGGTATACTAATATAGCTTAATGAAGTTAACTACCAGCATTAGTTAATCTATCTTATAAATGATATGGATTTGTATTTAGTAGACTACATTCATTAAAAAAGTTTATTTGTCAACAATATGCTTTTAGTAAACTTTAACTAATTTTTCAAATTCTAACGTTGTAGTAGATTAACTTTAATCTGTTTTTGGATGTAAAAGTTATTTGAGATTGCATTGGACCGTGTATAAACGCTCTTATAATTTAATATAAACTCAACAATAACATTTACAAGATTAATAAGACATTAATTATAATTTTATACTGTTATAAACGTATACATATATTAAATGCTAGCTGTACATTTAACCAACTAAAATAGTATATTGCCCTTCTAAATCACCATCTATATATTTAATTTAATTTAATTATATAGTACATATTTTATGTTATTATATTCACCAATTGCTAATTTACATCTTTATAATTAATAATTAAATGAAGCAATAACTGAATATAATTGTGCATTTACACTGTTAAATTCTTCTTGCGAATATTTAAATGTGAATGTCATGGCCTGCTGTATAATTTGCGGCTATCAATTTTCGGCTATATAAATTTATTACCATAATATAATTGATCGAAAGTTTAATACTTACGCAACATTAATTACATGATATAAAGAATTATAATCTTCACGCTTTTATCTATCCATTCATAATTTTTTGTTTGAATAATTATAGGTTTAAGAAATTTGTGTATTTTAACAATATTTTTTTAATTAGGAAATATTAAATAATATAATAATCTATCGACCTTTACATAAGCAAGCAGTATCTTCATCTTAATGTGGGAATGAAGTGAAATATTTTACAGCCAGTAAGTAGAATCGAATTTACCCACGATTTTGAATGATATATATATATATATAATAAAGTTTTATACATTTAATAAAAAGTTAAAAATTTTAATTTTCTAACGGATTATCGATAAGTTTGAAGATGTATCTATTGAAAAATCCAATTATAATGAAAGTAAAATGCTAAAAAATGTTTATTGTCTATTTTATAATTCCTACGACACTTAGTTTATTGTGATGAGCATTTCACTTTGTGTAACGGTTTTGATAAACAATGATTTAACGTAGAGTTTAGATGCAGGAAGTTAAAGAGATGGAAAAATAATTTGTATCTCTCTTCAAAGTAAACAGTTAGTTTAATATAAAATAAGTTTGAATTCCCGTTTTACACAAAATAGAATAAATTTTCATAGTGAACATATGGATTTTTAATTAGTATTATATCTGTATAAATTATATTAAATATTCTTATAATATTGATTCAGTAATATTACATAGTAGTACTGTATATGATTATTTCGTACTCACACAATTAATAAAGTTAATCTAAAGTGAATATGTGTTATACATCTTATACCATACAAAATTAGTTTGACTTTTCAAAACGTAATAATAAATATTTTGAAAAATGCATTATAATACAGATAAATACCAACAAAGTCAATAAACTAATTTTAATGGAAACGCACCTGTATTTATATAACATCTTGAGTTATGATTAATGTATTCATACAATAATATCTATCAATATTACAACAATAAACATAAAATTGCGTTATATTCATATATCCCGGATCCATAACACTTCCCATTTGTGCGTGTCTTATTGCTCTCAACACTAATAAAACCGGTCGATTCATTATGGTATTGCAAGTTGATTCTTTTTGTGAAAATGAATTCCAGTCAGTCAGTATTTTTAATGTAATTTTATATTAGCGAAGTTGATGAATTTTTGCAATAGATGTTTTAATAAACACATAAGATTGCAATATTTTGATCATTTGAAACTTTTATAATTATCAATGACTTTGACGACGACACGGTGGCTTTATTTTCCATAAAAATGTGTATTTCAAACCCAGTCTTATAAATATACAAATTTGGCTGTTTCAGAACAGCGTATAATACTTATATTTAGTTTTTATTATAATAAATATTTCACACTCCGTTAATCATTTAATTTAATTATTTTTTGTGAAACGAAGAAATGTTGGTTAATTTATACACATTGTTTGTTATACTTTTAATACTTTTATGTAAATTACTTATGAATTGTCGCTCGTTTTATTTATAATTTATATCTTTAATGTTTTTTTTTTTTTAATTTTTTTTTACATACTATATTAATTTAACTTTTTTTGTTTTAGGTATGTACATTTCGGATTACTGAGCTTGGGTAAGTAGATATAATAAATAGTTTGCAACAAGTGTAACGGGTTTGAATTTGTCAGTAGGTTTACCATTATAAAATATAGTGCTTTGCGCTTTAATGCTTCTACCATTACATTGCAACGAATTTAGACAAAATAGCATCAGCATGCTCTCAATCAACATGATTTAAAAATGAATTCAACGAGTCATATATGATGTAGTAATTATACCTACATATTTTGAAATGAATAAAAATCCGAAACAAAATTATATAATTTGATTTAGCAACATTTTTTTTGTACCGTTTAGTCAAATATAACACTACAAAACGCAGCGCTTTGGAACGCATACTGCTAAATTATTACTTTTATCAGAAGAACAATTGCGCTTCTTTACAACTAAATTGCAACGAATTTAGACAAAAAAAAATTATTCTTTTAATTAACATGATTTAAAAATGAAGCCAACGAATTATACTCTTCTTCTTAGTTTGATAAACTTTTCTGTTTTACGCTAGATAATAATAATAATAATAATAATAATAAAAGTTTTTCCAACTTACAAAAAGTTTTTCCAACTTACATTCTTATATCTATGCTGCAGCGGTTGCTATTGTACGAGTAAATGGAGGCAAAGTTGAACATTTTACAAACAAACCGTATAAGCCAAATTCCATACAACCTTGGGAGCGTCGACTGGAAAAAGATATAGCTTGCCTTTGCAACAATATTGCAACAGTCTACCAATATAATAATGGCAATAAAAATAAAAAAAATGAAAAAAGAATATCTAAGATCCAAGAAAACACAAAAAAAGCATGCTAATCGAAATCCTAACAACAATTCACTACCAGAGATTTTAGACAGACTTATACAACAACTAAAAGCTAAATCTAGCAGATTAAAAAGATATCGTGAGTCCAACCTTAGAAAGAAGCAGATCAGTATGTTTAATTCTAACCAAAAATTATACTATCGGAGCTTGAGACAAAATCAGGCAACAACAGCAACAAACAAAATTCCAACCAAAGAAAATATTGAAAAGTTTTGGACATCAATCTGGTCACAACACGTCCAACACAACACTAATGCAGCTTGGATAATTAATGAAGAAGAACGTGCTACAGAAAAACCGATAATGACTCCTTGTAATATTACAACAGAAATGGTAACCGAGGCTATAAAAAACACTCAAAACTGGAAAGCGGCAGGTCCAGATCAAATACAATACTTTTGGCTTAAAAAACTTCCAAATACTCACTTCTACATTGCGCATTATTTTAGGTGCTTCCTTAAAGATCAAACAAACATTCCAATTTTTTTAACTCAAGGTACGACGTATTTGTTGCCAAAAAGTAATAACCTGAGTGATTCATCTAACTACAGGCTAATCACTTGTTTATGTACACTATATAAAATACTCACATCATGTTTATCAAGTGCCATTTACAAACACATTGAAAACTTTAACGTTTTAGCAGAGGAACAAAAAGGTTGCACCATAAAATCGCAAGGCTGCAAAGAACAACTAATTATAGATTCTGTCACTATGGAGTAGGCGTGGAACAAGCGAAGAAACATTTATAGCGTTTTTATTGATTATCAAAAAGCATTTGACTCAGTGGCTTATAAAAGTGTTAAAATTATATAAAGTAGAACAAACAGTAATAACACTACTTCAGCAGTTAATGTCAACATGGAAAACATCACTACATATTAATCATAACGGACAAAAAATAATTTTGAACCCAATAAACATCAAAAGGGGCATCTTCCAGGGAGACAGTTTAAGTCCATTGTGGTTTTGCTTAGCTTTAAATCCTTTGTCTACACTACTTAATGCAACTGGATATGGATTTCAATTGAGACATGGATCAACAACTAAACATGTTATTAACCACCTCCTCTTTGTTGATGACATTAAATTGTATGCTGCCAATGAAAACCAGCTTAACCAACTTTTAAAAATTACAGAAAGTTTTTCAAAAGACATTCAAATGTCTTTTGGGTTAGATAAATGTAAAACCCTCAACATTAACCAAGGAAAAATTATGACTTGTAACTTTGAAATGACAAATGGAAAAGCGATTGAATCAATGATGACCACAGACACTTATAAATATCTTGGCCTCCTTCAAGCTAGGCGTATTCAACATAAAGAAATTAAACAAGCAGTTTTAGTTGAATACAAAAAACGATTAACTGATATTTTAAAATCAAAACTGAAAGGCAAAAACACGTTTAAAGCTATAAATGCATATGCCATACCAGTATTAACATATACGTTTGGAACCGTTAAATGGACAATCACCGACTTGGGAAAACATTCAAATTAAAATTCGAACCACATTAACTAAATTTTGAGCCCACCATCCAAAAGCCGCGACTGAAAGAATAACTCTACCACAACACAAAGGAGGCCGTGGCTTAATAGATGTTAATAAACTTTATCAAAACCAGGTTCAAAATTTACAACGCTATTTTTTTAGCAAGCAAACATCAATTCATAAAACCGTTTGCTTGGTTGATAACAATTATACCCCCTTAGATTTATTACACACGAATGAAACTGAGCTCACTTCAAACATAGCTTACGAACAAGAAAAAACACGAAAGTGGACAGGAAAAGCCTTACACGGCCGACACCCAAATGATCTTAATCACACTTTTGTCGATCAAGACGCGTCGAACAAGTGGTTGACTCAAGCGGATTTGTTTCTTGAAACTGAAGGTTTTTTGATTGCAATTCAAGATCAAGTCATTGCAACCAGAAACTACCGTAAATTTATATTGAAAGAAACAAATATTGACAATATTTGCAGAAGATGTAATGATGCAACCGAGATCATTCAACATGTAACTTCAGCTAGCAAAGTTTTAGCGCCCACCAGCTATCTAGACAGACATGACCAAGTGAGCAGTATAATACATCATAAATTAGCAAAACTGCATAAACTAACAACAGATACGTCCCTATATTACAACTATACGCCCGCCAATGTACTTGAAAATAACACTCACAAATTATATTGGAACCGGAGCATCATAACAGACAAAACCATCAATTGTAACCGCCCAGATATTACACTTATAGACAAGATGTCAGACAAGACGTACATAATAGACGTAACAATTCCCAATTCACTCAACCTTCAGACTTCATGGAACGAAAAATTAAGTGAATACCGACCATTGGCTGACGAAATTAAAAATATGTGGAAACAGAAGAATGTATTTATAATACCAATTGTTATATCGACAACTGGCATTGTTCCACAGAAACTACATTAAAGTCTTTTTAAATTACAGCTCCTTCCTCTGACTTACATCCAGCTTCAAAAAACAGTTATTTTAAACACAACATCAATAGTCCGGTCACATCTCAACCTTGATTAATAGAATTGTAGGCAACTACCGTACCTACTAATTACCGTCAGAAATGACGTGCAAAACCGGAATAATAATAATAATAGGTATTTATTGCACGACACGAAACAATTCGTAATTACAAGTAAAAATACCATATACAACTAACATACGATTAACATTTGCAAAAAATAAAATTTAATAACAGGGCAATTCCACGTCAAGTGAGCAGTCCATTTCACGCGACCCTCTCCGATTTAGCTCAAATTTGGTACACTTATTTGAGTACCCAAAATATGACTTCATGCCAAATTTCAGATCTCTAGGTTCACATAGTTCGCCTCGTAGAGCCAATTGAATTTTACGGCAATTTTTAAGTTCAACTTTTAACTTTATTTATCTTAATTGCATTTCAGCCTGGAGAAATTTTAGAATAGTCATAATCGATGGGAAATTTCTCAAGGAATTGAATGCAGCGGATTTTTGTTATCTTGTCCCGCACGCGCAGAAAATGCAAAAAAACAGTTTTTTTTCAAAAATTCAAAGTTGCCACCGATTAAGACTCCAAATTTTAGAAAAAGGCAGTTAAAAGTATGTACTTTAAGATGCTTAAATAAAATTTTCCCACACTAGTGGTAGTTTTTGCTCTAGAGCCTCTTGAACGCACAAATCCATTTTTTAATCAAAATTTTTGATATTAGACTGGTTTTTACATTTTTTTTGTGGAATTTCTTTGTGTGCACCCTCAGAAAGTGATTTTTATACAAAAAAAAAAATATGCCATGAGAAATTTCAGACCTTAAGATTCAAAAGAACACGTGTCGCACTACCATTGAATTTATAAAATTAATTTACTTAATAAGTATCATTAGCTTCCAGATTTGAGTCAGATGCATACTTTGGGTCCCCAAAAAAGCAAATGAGTACTTGCTAATTAGGTTCCACATGAAACTTTACAACAATATACCATGTATATATATTTTTTAAATTATAATATTTTTATTATATTTTAAATTTTGAACATAAAATTAGACTCGTAAACTAAAATGATTAGAATTTAATAAGGTTTAGGCCTATATATTTTTTTTAATTTAAAAAACTTTTAAAATGACGTATTGTACATATTTTTTTAATTTTGTCAAAATTGTAACATTCTATTAATGTTTTTTTAAGTAAGGTTAAAAAATGCTTAAAGTTTTTCTTTAATAGCACACAATCGGTAGGAGCTACATTAATACATGTTATTTGGTGAAAAATGCGCAATGAAATGACCTTTAATTTCAAATTTGATTTTTTTTTTAAATTTTTGACTTTTAAACATTATTTTTAACAAAAACAACAAAAAAAAATTTTCAAATCTTTCTTTAATTTATGACATAAGTACGGTTCGAGATAGATCCAGATTTGCTGTTCAAAAAAGATGGACAATTGCCTATAATTTTTATATTCTATTGTTTTTTTTTTATTTAGACTTTTAAAAGAGATATTTCGAATATTGTATAAAAAAAAATCAAAAAATTTTTGACGTGCAGCTTCTAGGGTGAACATGTTTGCCTATAAGTTTATAATTAAAAAGTGTCTCAAATAAACCCCCTACCCACCCTAAAACTTTGTTACCCGTATTCATTAACACCCTGTATATTAATTAATATGTGCTAAAATTTTGATTAAAAAATGGCTTTGTGCGTTTAAGAGACTCTAGAGCAAAAACCACCACTAGTGTGGGAAATTTTTATTTAAGCATCTTAAAATACATACTTTTGGCTGTCTTTGCGCAAAATTTGGAGTCTTAATCGGTGGCAACTTTTGAGAAATAAATTTTTGAAAGAAAAACTGTTTTTTTTTAGTTTCCTGTGAGTGCGGGACAAGATAACAAAAATTTGACCGCTGCATTCGATTCCTTGAAAAATTTCCCATCGGTTATGACTATTCCAAAAATTTTTCAGGTTGAAATGCAATTAAAATACATAAAGTTAAAAGTTGAACTTAAAAATTGCCGTAAAATTTAGTTGGCTCTACGAAGCGAACTATGTGACCTACAGGTCTGAAATTTGGCATGAAGTCATATTTTGGGTACTCAAATAAGTGTACAAAATTTGAGCTAAATCGGAGAGGATCACGTGAAATCGACTGCTCACTTGACGTGGAATTGCCCAACAACTAAATAACTTGATTTATTATACACTTAAGACTATCACTAAAATATCACAGATTGGCGACTTAACACCATAATTAGTACGCATAGTAGGTAATAAGTTTACCTTGTTGGTTTTTGTTGACTGCTAAAAGACAGTATATGCAGTCTAATATGTTTGTGCACAAAAATAACACTTGCTTTACAACGTCTAAGCTTAAGCGATTTAAACTTAAATTTGCTTAGTAAGTTTAGGTGATCAAAATCTCTGATTGGATAATGTCCTTCAGTTTCAAAAAATTAATATTTTAAAAATCTGCGTTGTACACCTTCAATTTGTTGTGTTTGATATTAGTTTTATGAATACCAAATTAAAGAAGCGTATTCTAATTTAGAACGCACAAAAGATTTATAAAGCCTTTAAAGAACTTAGGTTTTGAAAACTATTTGTGTTTTGATGAATAAAGCCCATAGCTGTCATGGAATTTTGTACAACGTTTTTAACGTGATAGTTAAACGTTAGTTTAGTATTAAAGTAAATACCAAGGTCTTTAAACGTATTTACACACTCAACTGGACAGCTATTAATAAGATAATTGAATTTTATAACATTAGTTGTAATTGTATATGACATAAACTCACACTTATTAATGTTTAAATCCAATCGATTAACATTACACCATGTAAAAATTTAATGTATTATGTTCTGCAATTGAAAGCAGTTATTGATACTATTGAGTATATTTTAAGATTATCTGCATATATAAGATGCTGACAACCTAGTGATGTGGAGCGGTTATTAATAAATAAATTGAACAACATGGGCCCCAATATTGATCTTAGTTGGGTACTACGATTTTTATCTCTATTTTTCTTGTTTATCCTAATAGTTTTGCTTGGAACATCTGTAAGTATCTTTAATATAGTGGTTTTCTTTAGCCTTCTGCATCTTCATGCTGTTCATCCTTGCGGATTTAGTGATGATTACTTGTCACTAGGGTAAGAAGGTACTCTTGTTCATCCACACAGAGCTGTTGGCCGTCAGGGGAGCTCTACTTATCTTGGTAGATACTCGGTCGACAGAGCCTTGTTGGTTATCTAGCAGGGTATACTGCTTGCAGGCGAGGTTATCAGTTGGCTTAACGTTATATGTTAGTAACTTTTAACGCTTTGTTTTTGATTGAAAATTGTTTATCATTTTTTGTGGACACAAATTTAACATGTTGTGTTTTACTGTTTGCAAATTTGAAGTAGTGTAGTTCTTTAAAGATTCTTGTTTTAGAAGTTACTTTTCTGTGACCTTATTTGTGTAGTAGATAAACAATCGATAAAGAACTTTTTTACAATAAATATTTTTGATATGATTTAAGAATAATAAAACTTTAAAAATATGAAATATTCAAAAAGCTTTCACAAAGTATAATATGTTTTTGGATATTTATAACTTGTTTGGTTGATTTTGAAGCTGGTTTAAAAAGTTAATCTTAGTGAAACTAAGGGCTACTTACATTTAATTTGTTGAAAGGACTATCTTGTTTAAGTACCTATACTAGCTGCACTTTTTTGACAATTCTAAAATTTATCAGGATTAATGTAAAGTAGATTTTTTAATAGTTTAGTGATTTTGCAATTCAGAACCAATTAATTCTTTTTTTGATACATTTTTTTGTTGCAGATTGTTTTTGAAAAACTTTACTAAATCAAACAAACATTACTATTTTTTAGATATACTAATGTTTTGCTGTTTATAATGTTGGTTTCTTATTGCATAATAGGTCCAATTAAGTGATACTTTTTTTACTTTTAAATTATCGAGTGTTTTAGTAGATTTATTGACATGAGAAACGTAGTTGGTGAACGCTTTGATTTAAATAGCTTAGCATCAAACCAAAGATTGACTATTTTCTTATCAATCTTCTTATTAATTGTTTGTGGTTGGTTATAAAGAGTAAGCCATTTTTTGCATTACAGTTAGATGAGTGTGGTTAGATACTTCCGCAGACAGAAGATGCATTGATTTACTTTGGAGCAACGTTTTAAATTGCTGAAAAGTTCAGTACAGCGTGCAGTTTGTGATAAAAGTGCGTGAAACTGGAATACAGGAAAACAATGCGCGCATCAAGCATACGCATTTGAGGCTTTCTGCCAAAATTGTCTTCTGTGGCTTAAAGAGTACGCGAGAACCCAAGAACATCAACTCAGCTCAGAAGTCAGCATTTCATTATTTGGCGAACCTTTATATATTTGCTTATAAAGTGCAACTTGTTCAAAAAATTAAAATAGTCAACATTGGTGCTTGTTTTTTCTTCGCTCAGTGGGCTTGAAACGAATGGAATGTTGACCAAAATTTTAACCAAAAAACTATCTTTATGGACAATCCCTATTTCTATCTTGGCGGCTATGTGAACGAACAAAATTGCCTTGTTTGGGGAACAGAAATTTCACATGCTATGGTCGAGAAACATCTACTGCTAGTTACCGTTTGGTGCGGTTTTTGGAGTGGTGGCGTTATTGGGTATTTTTTTTTTGAAAACGATTATGGAGCCTACGTTACTGTTACCGGAGATTGTTACAGAGGCAAGATCACTGATTTTTTGTAGCCCGAATTGAAGGAACTTGGTCTACAGCAGTTCTGGTTTTAACAAGATGGGGCTAAATCCCACACTGCACATGTCACGATTAGTTTTCTGCGCACCAAATTCAACAACCGCGTTATCAGCCGTTTTGGCGATGTGACCTGGCCACCTTGCAGCTGGACTTGACACTCTTAGATTGTTTTATTGTGTTTTTTTTTAAGATAAGGTGTATATTGACAATTTACAGACAATTGACCACATGAAGCAGAACATTTAATTTCATGTACTCGATAATTGGATCTCGAGAATGGGCTACTTCCGAGCATGCTGCCACGCGGCCATCTAAATGACATTATATTCCATACTTAATTAGAAAATACACTCTCTAAAATAAAATTAAAATAATCAAAAAATAAGCCGTTTGTTTATTATTATATGATTAAAATTTTAACTTATATATTGTTTACCTTTTAGAGATTGGCTTTAGAACCTATGACAAAATTTTGTTAATTTGAGAAACTCTGTGTTAGATTATGATAACATTACCAGATATATCTAACGTGGCTACATTTTTAGATGCAATGTTTCAGTATATAAATTGCTTGTATCGTGCACGTTGTCTATATTTTTATTTGATATATTCTTGTGCCAATTTTGGGTTTCCTTGTACCATATTTGGTAACTTCCTTCTGCACACCTTCTGTAGGTTTGAAATATTAATCGGAAGTACGATTGTTTATTCAATTGTTAAATGGTCATTATTTATGTCAAATAGACAAACGGTATATGCATTAAGACTTGTTGTTTGTTTGGTGTGATTGCGCACTTTTTTGCAACTATATTATTTGTGTTATGTGTATTACGTTATACAGGGTGCTTGTGGCAAAATTGTTGTTGCTGACTACGAAATTGTGTATTTACTGCATACTTTATCATCATGCATTGATATTAATGTTAGTTATATTATTGAATTGAATTTTCGTTTACGTCTTCTAGACAAACTAATAATTTTTAGTTACTTAATATAAACTAGTACTAGCCAACATATTGCAAAAGGTGGTTTTACGTATCGATCCTCATACTTTAGTACTAAATTATTTTTAACACAAAAACGTTCCCACAGTACAATGAAACAACTATTTCAACCCTAGCTTTGACTCCGACACCCTAATATTATTCTCAAACGAAATGCGAAAACGACACCGAAACTATAAAATCTAGAATACTATCTAACAAACAATTACTGCGTTGCAGCATTAGTACTACATTTAACAATAACAAACGTAACGATGTTCCACCAAACAAAAATATAAAAACGTAAGAAACAATCGTTTAGTTCATTAAAAAAAAAAAACCAAAAACGTAAATTTTTTGTATGACTACTCAAGTCACATTTTTACAAAGATGTATGTATAATATACACAATGTACTCTTGTACACTTGTTCTGAGCAATCCGTTTCGTAATTAATACCTAAAATGTAAGACATGGTTTTGCTGGATTACTTCTTCTAACAGTTTGGACTCTTAGTACATCACATACAATACAACTGCTGGAATTTAAAATGATAGAACAGAAATACTGCACATTTTTTAAAACGCTTATGAATAATATGCACTATTATTTGCATTGATTGTTGGTGCTTAAACCAACTAAAATAGCTTGCAATCAATACAATTACATCATAATTGGACACCAATTTACTTAACAATTTTGTTGACTGTCAACAATTTAACATAGATTTTGAAAACGTTTATTTTTTATTAAATAAATACTCAACAGTATTTTGAACATTTAAATGAAGCTAAAACAATATGAGTTACAAACACATCTGTTGGTACATTTTTACATAAATTTATTCTTTCAAACTTGTACAGTAAACTTCAAACTTTACTCTATATAGAATGCGATGCTTAATAAAAAGCTTCAAACTCTTATACATCTTATAGTAGTAGTCATTAATTCTATCTTTTCCAGATACTTATCAAGTTCTAAACAGATAATAACTCTGTTACATTACATTAATAAAATTATTTACTCTAATTTAATAGAAACATAATTTATAAGGATCAAAATAATCTTTTTGGTTATAATGATAAATTTGTATTAATCTCTTTAGGTTAAAAGAAAGACTGTGTTTATAATTTAAGTAATGATTTAAGAAATTATATATCTTTATTTTCTAAGAGAACTTATAATTTTTTTTTGGCAAATTAGCTCTAAAAAAAACAATTGACAAGAAAGTACAAGAATCTTTTCAAGCATATGCGTTCAAAGTTAGGTTTTAAGGAGATGATAAACTGCTAGACGTTGAATTGAACATGTTTGTTTGGTCCAAAACAGTCAGATTGATTCTGCAAATGCAAAACATGTTTTATAAAATTCAGAAGAAGTTATTCAAATATGTTTGTAGATACAAACACACTAACAATCATGTCAAGATTAAATAATATATCCGCCAACTTTATCATATAATATAATTTCATACGTTTTTACAAAAGTACTTAAATATTCAAATTAAAAAAATATCATTGTTAGTTAAGACAAGTAAATAAAGACAGACAACAAATCGTCTCTAAAAAGTTTAAAAAAAGTTTATATTAACACAAACATTTACAAAACAAACCGCAACCTTTCTGCCAACTATAATATTAACTTTAATGCTTTAATTATCTTCCGCATCCCATTGTTTAAACAAATATTACGACAAATTATTAATTAAAAGAATATTAGTTAAAGCAGTGCTCATTGAAAGTGTGGGAATTTTCCCCGATTATTATATGAAGATAAATGAATTAATGTTATTTTTCCGCATATACATTTTATCTATAAATGCGTTCGCTGGTGAAAAAAATATATAATTAAATTAATCGATAGAGAAAGTTTAAATGTAATTAGAGATGTGATTAGAGAAATATAATAGGTGAGATAAAATTGGAAATATTCAATTTACACCTCCATCGTGTGGGATTGAAATAATTTGTGCATTTACTGCATTGTTTTTATTTGATATGTAATTACTACTGTAATCTATTTTATATTACGATCTCACAAGTAAAACTGAAATTAGCCACTTATTATTTAATCCTTTCGAATCGTTTCGATTTCACAAAATTTATCGTGTGCATAGTACTCACACGTACACGATTATATTGATTTTGCCTTTTTGATTGAATTGAGATAGTTGTCTAGCACACGAATCAATTATACGTATTATAAAGGGTGGAGAAAGTTGTCTGTAGTCATCAATTTCTGTTAATCAAGGAGAAAACTGCTCTGCCAATATGGAAACGTGAATGATAAGATTTTTAATCGTTGTATTGTGAGAAATTCAGTCATTGTCGCTAAAAGGAAACGTTCCAAATAAGCATTGTTGACATTACGTTCTTTGTAAATGTCGATCGTGTTAGAAAATTTGAGTTATTTGCAATTAAAAATAACTACTGAGAATTAGTTAATAATAATAACATGTGGTAAATATAATTTGTTTGATTGGTTCGTGCCAGTTTTTAGAGAAGGATGAAATTCATAATGCTTTGCACATGCTATCTATGTGTAATTTACTGTATTAATTAAATTATCCATATAATACAGAGTAAAGAGTTTTTATTTTAATTTAGTTTACGCACAATTACTTAAATTTGATTTTAATTGTTGGCGAACCATATTTTGATTATTTTTTCTTTATATAATAAAAATACTTTATCATAGAAAACATTATGAATGAAGAAATCATCAAGTTAAGTATAACTTTCATTTACTGGAATCAGAGAAGATGAAACTATAATACCAATTTTGACAAATTAATAGAAATATGATGCTGGTTGTTACTGGTGTTTGACTTCTTATTACAAGCCGGTATGATTGGTGGTTTGACCGTAGTTTTGCCTATTCTTTTTTGTATAATCGATAAAAAAGCGTTCACTTTAAATTGATAAATCTAAAAGTAATTTAATATAAACTATGGAGAAATAATAAACTTACGCATTGCAATATACAATAATGAAAAACACACCCTAAAATATTTTATATCTGTATATGTATTTGTTAAATTATGCACCGATAGTTTGCATAAGATTTTTTTAGTATTACATGGAATTGAGTAATATATTATCTTAAGTTGCTAAATTTCTACTTGCAATGTTGTAGTTGCAGCTGTAATCACAATATTTGTTTGTTATATTTAGGTTTCACTTCATTATTTTTAAGCTTAATTTTGGCAAATTATTTACTATGTAGTATGATTTAATTTAATTAATGCTTGTTACGTGACAATTTATGATTATGAAATAATTAAACAATTTACTATGTTTTTTATCACAAATTTATTCTTACGAGTACATTACTGGTTTTAGCTCTACTATAACTTTCTAACGATGTAATATAATGACGAGATATAGAAGGTTCTAGTAGAGCCGAAACTAGTAATGTATTTGTGGTAAAAAACATTGTAAATTGTTTTATAGTTTGATTTACATTATACACATCAAAATATATCAGTGATTACCAATATACACAAGTCGCGTTGGGGTGCTTCTTATTTTAAATGAAAGTTTTTAATTCGGTACTGACGCAGTATAGTGAAACAGTTTAAAATTAAAAACATATAAATAAAAGTTATAAACTTTAGAGTTTTTTTTTAGATTTTATAATTACAGCAAGTTTTTTACAATTTTTTTTTTGAACATTAGTATTTTCCAATAGGTTTTATGGTTTTTGTAAACTTAAATTGTATGTAAATGTAAAAATTTGTTTAAGAGTCGTTAACGTTATTTAACATTTTTAAAGTTTAGTATTTTTTTGTAAATGTGTTTGGTCTTTTAGGTCGCATGCATTTAAAGATTTCTAAAAACTACAAAAGGGTTGCTTATTGACTGTTGAGTTTTTTAATTTTTTTGTCGTTATAAAGATTAAGCCAAAGTATGTGATCATTTGTTTTCTGAATTTTTGACTCAACATAAACAGAAGTAGTTTTTTGTTTTTTTTTGTTTTCTTATAAACCTTTATCTACTTACTGCATGATATAGGCTTCTTACATATTTGTCTATGTGTTTCTGTCCTACGCGACTTGAGATTATTTTTTCTTTCTGCTATTTTCTCGATGTTGTCGATGTTGTCGAGCCACCTTTTCTGCAGTTTACCTATACTTCTCTATTAAGTTTTAGGTATCTATTGTAGTATGTTGATATTCCACTTCAACATCGTCATTACATCCGTGATTTTTGTTTGTCAAACTATCTTTTCATTCCGTATTTTATCTTTATCTCCTTTTTAATCTTTAGCAGGTTTTTACTATTAGACATCAAAATATACGTGGTTTGTCAAATAAAATTGAACAATTAGAAATATTCTCAGATAACTACAGAACTGATATCATATGTATAACGGAACATTTTTGTACTGGACATACTGCAGATTATATTATTATTCCAGGCTACCATATTGCAGATCATTTTTCTAGAAATATATATGAAAAAGGCGGTTCACTTATTTTAGTTAGGGATGTTATAACAACGTCAAAAATTTTGGAGTGTAATAAACTATCCGATGAAAAAAACTTTGAATGCGCTGCTATTAATGTAAAATCTAATAATAATAAATTTACTATATTGAGTATTTATAGAAGTCCCGTAGGTAACATAAACGTATTTTTTTATAAACTTGAAGAATGCCTAACAATATTAGAAAAACAATCAAACAATAAATTAATTATATGTGGTGATTTCAATATAAATCTATTTAATAAATCAAATGACACAACTGAATTTTGCAACTTACTTACGTCTTTTAATATAGAAACAAAAATAGATGTGGCAACGCGAGAAAAAAATTGCATTGACAACATTTGTATAAGTAGAAATATTTTAAATACTTTAAGTTTTGTTTCTGAACATGCGTTTTCTGACCATAACATGCAAACAACAAAAATTGATATTAAAGTAGAACAGGATTTATGTAAAACTATATATTACCGAGATATAAACCGAAAAGAAAATATTGAAAACTTCATTAACTTACTGGCACATCAAAATTGGAATTCTATAAAAACAGGCAGCGACGTCGATAAAAAGTGTGAATTATTTATTGATATAGTAAAAACATCATTTAATGCGACGTTTGTTTTAAAAAAGAGAAAAACACATCAACAACTGAAAAAACCCTGGATCACTAACGGTATTAAAATCTCTTCTCAAAATTTAAAACGACTATATGCACTATCAATTACTGGCAATAATAATGACAAACTGTATTACAATAAGTATAAAAAAATTTACAGAAATATTTTATGCTTAGCAAAACGAAGTTATAACAGTTTACAAATTTTAAACTCGTCCAATATAAACAAAACTGCATGGAAAATTATTCATAATAATTTCAAATCAAAAACCGAGTCTGACATAAATTCAATTAGTATTAATAATAGTATAGAAAATAACAGCCTTAACATAGCTAATCACTTTAATTTATACTTCAGCACAGTAGCCGATAATTTATTGAACGATGTTCCTTCAAAAAATTATGTTTTTAATGACAGTCCGAATCCATCTTCAATATTTTTTTTACCTGTGTCTGAAACCGAAATTCGAGAGACTGTTTATGACCTAAAAAGTACAAACTCTTCAGATGAGAATGGCGTAAGCTCAAATTTATTGAAGAAATGCATACATACACTTATACAGCCTCTACAGCTTTTAATAAACGAAATCTTAACTCAAGGTATATTTCCAAAAGTGCTTAAATTTTCTAAGATAATACCAATCTTTAAAAAAGGCGATAAAACGTTAGTAGATAACTATCGTCCTATATCCATCATAAATACATTTTCAAAAGTAATAGAAAGTTTAATTGCAAAACGCTTATTTACCTTTTTAAATAAACACAATATACTAAATAATCAACAGTTTGGATTTCGGAAGCATTTATCTACGTCAGATGCAATAATCCAGTACATAAATGATCTCATGCAAAACTTGGATGATGGCAAAAAATGTTTAGGGCTTTTTATTGATCTCAGCAGAGCTTTTGATCTTGTTGACCATAAGATTCTTCTAGATAAATTAAACATGTACGGCATTCGCGGAAATGCATATAATTTGATTAAATCGTATCTTCAAAACAGGTATCAGTTTGTCAAAATAAAAGGCGAATCATCAAACCTACTTAAAATTACAAAAGGGGTTCCTCAGGGATCTGTGCTTGGTCCGTTGTTATTTTTAATGTACGTAAATGACATTAAAATTCAAAGTGGTGTATTATACGCAGACGATACCTCTGTACTCATTTCTTCCGACTCAAAGCAAAATTTAATTAATAAATCTTCAATAATAACTACTGAATTAAATGATTGGTTTAACTCCAATAAACTTTTTCTTAACTCTTCAAAGTCTGTTGTAGTGCGGTTTAATGCTAACAATACAAAAACGGATGATTCGCTTTTAATAAAATGCCATTCAAAGTCAATACCAAATCAAGATACCACAACATTTTTAGGTATTATTATTGATGGAAAATGTAACTGGAACAATCATATTGATCAAATGTGTAAGAAACTTGCTCCCCTATGTTATGTGGCACGTCGACTATTTAAAGTTGTAAGAGAAGATTCGCTCAAAAGATTTTATTATGGACATTTTGAACCTGTGATGTCATACTGTATAGTAGCTTGGGGAGTCTCAAATAATATTGAAAGAGTTTTTAAATTTCAAAAACGTGTTATACGTATTATGTTTAACAAGCCGTGGCATCATTCCTGTAAGCAACTTTTTTCTAAATATAGAATATTAACACTATACAGCATATATATATTAAAAACTTTAATCTATGTCAAATCTCATCTATATAAATTTAAAACTATAAGTAATCATAGAAATAATTACACCACACGTCACGGATCAACGATCTTGGAATATCCAAAACATAGACTATCTATATTTGAAAAAAGTCCGCATTATATGGGTATAAAACTTTACAACAATCTTCCAAGCTCAAATAAAGAACTTAACGAAAAAGCGTTTAAAAAGTGTATTAAAAATATTTTATTTAAAAAAGCGTACTATTCTGTTGATGAATTTTTATCAGACACAAATTTTGTTGTAAAATAGTAATAGTCTTGATTTATATTTTATTTTAAAACTTATTATTTGTAATATTTGTGTGTGCTATATTAGTGTTACATTATTTTAAATTGTTTAACTGTATTATTGTATTACTATATTATTTGTGTATATCTGTGATATGTATCTTAACTGTAACTACTGTGACTTATCCTATATCAAACATGATCGACTGGATGAATAAAATATTATTATTATTATTATTATTAATTGATTTACGCTCTTCTGAGTTAGCGTTGTAGTTTCTAATCCGTGTGTTATCACGGGCAAAACACACATCTTGTAAACTTTTCTTTTTAAGTTTATTGGGATATTCGTATTTTCGAAAACATGTTTAAAGTTTCCGAAAGCTGTTCATTTTAGTCTTAATCGGCGTATGATCTTGGTTGTTTGATTGTTTTTCCTCAGTTTAATTTTGTGGCATTGATTTATGTAGTTATTTACTTGCTTGAAATTATGGTTGTCAATGGTGATCCCCTTTTTTCTTGAGTCAATATTTTAGTTTTGTTTATATTGATGTTTAATCTGAATAGTTTTGATGCTTTTTGTAGTTGTCTTAGCATAGTTTCAAACTCTTCATTTTTTTGCAAACAAGTAGTACGTTGTCTACTAGTTGCAGATGGTTTATGAAAGATCTGTTGATTTTTAGACCCATTTTGTCCTACGGTAGTGTTTTGTACATGTTTTCAAGTCGGATGGTGAACACTTTAGGAGATATCGTGTCACCCTAACGAAATCTTCTATTGTGATGTACAATACATGATGCAAATTTTTGTTGATTTTTTACTTGTAAGGTTATGTTGGTGGTCAATTTGTGCTTTTTCAAGTCTTTCTAAAATTGCCCACGTTTTAACCAAGTTGAAGGCTTTATGATGATCTACCAAGACTAGGCGGATAGAAATATTCTATTCGGTACTTTCGAAGAAATTACGCAGCGTTTGTAAGTGGTCGATTGTACTGAATCTTGTTTATAATTTTGGTTGCTTCACCGGTTGGTAGTCTACCTTTCTTTACAATTTTAGTTAGTAGTTTGTATATGTTAACATAACTTCTGAACTTAAGGAGACGGGTACTTTGTCTTTTTTGAGACACTTGTTTATTAGTACTAGAACTGCATCAATTAAAATTTTTGCACTTATTTTAACATTTTTTTTTTGTAATTTATTTTTCTTTGGGGTTTTTCTGTTTTTCATGTGCTTTACTGTTGTTACTAATTTGTCTCTACTGACTTCTGAGCTAACGTGGGTGATATATATTGGTTGGTCATAAGTTTTCTCTGAGTGCGTAGCATAAAGTTTGCTAAAGAATTTTTTCATAACGATTTCTTCTGCTACTAGAAGAAAATTAAAGTACAAAAAGCAATGAAAAAGAAGAGGATCAACCACTTAACACATTTGCTGCCAGGGCAGACACCGGTGTCCGCTAGCAATCCTACCGAAAGGTCACGGCGGACACGGTTGTCAGCAATTGTTTTCTCACAACTACGCTAAGAGGACATCTTTTTTCCTATATATACTTTTATTGGGTGCCTGCCGTGGCCTGTGCCAATATGCTGCATAAAGTGGTTCATCAATTGGCGAAAGTTTACATGTATAAAATGAGTGTCTGCTATTTGTGTCTGCTCTGGCGGTCTTGTAGACACAAATTATGAAATCTATGGTACCGTGCCACAGCAAACATCAAATATAAAATGTGTACGTGCAATATAGAATATAGTCAAAAAACAGTTTTATTGCGGACAAATGTATTTTATTAATTTTTACATTAAAAATAACGGTCAACAAAATAATACATAAACAAATATAGCAAGAAAGTATAATAAAATAATTTAATAAAAAAAAAAACGTTTTTCACGAAACACTAAACACTATAATGCATATCAAAGAGGTATTCATTGTTAACGCGATTGCAGTTACAATTTTTTTTTGTTAAGCTGCACGGCTCCATCTTTACATAGCCTTTTATGTAAACTTTTCATTTATTGTTCTTACTCAGGAATTAGTTGAGAAAAACGTGTTCGCTGACATTTTTGTATCAGCTATGGCGCAATTAGGAACAATATGTGACCGATAAACGTAGCCGCTTTGGCGGATTGATATTTATTTCTTGTATAGCGCCACTGCGGACACCCGTGTTTGTTTAAATTATTTGTTAGTAACAAAAATTAATTAATTATAAATTTAAAACTAAATATTAAAATAAAAAACATGCTTAAGAAGCTACTACATATGGCCTGTGTGACAATTTTCAAAACCCGCCTTGAAAGCAAATGTCCTGAGAACAACATAAATAAGAAAGAAGCAGAGGCTATAACAAAAGAATAAATTAAAGTAGTATTGAGAAAACTGAAGAATGGAAAAGCGCCAGGACACGACATTATAAATGATGCTAATAAGGATATGGAAAATAGGAAAAATTTCAACAGACTGGAATAAAGCTGTGATATTTCCAATTTACAAAAAGGAAGACAGCAGGAACTGTAACAACTACATTGGGATGTCTTTGCCATACAGAACAGCTAAAATATACAAAACTATAATAGAAAATAAACTTAGATATTTAGTGGATCTAACACTGGAAAAAGCTTAAAGTGAGTTAAGAAAATGACATTTATAATTAGAAAACTAATTAAAAAACGATATAATAATAAGTTATGACATCAAACTTTTCATAACATTTGTAGATTTAGAAAAACTTTGAAAACAGTCATGGAAAATATTAAATGTAAGACAAATAAATGAACAATTACTTGGAGCAATAAAAAGCATAACCACAATTAATTACATAAAAATTTGAAAAAAATCACCAGAAGAATTTACGACTACTCAAGGAGCTCAGCGTTAAGTTCATTACTGTTTATTATTTTTTTCGATTAACGGTACTTAACTTTTTATACTTACCGCCCACTTTAGCATCTCTATTGGTAGAAAAAATTTTATACCGCCTATCTGTTGTATAATAATAACTTACCAAATACTTAATGTTGCACTTTTGCAAAACTTAGGTGCAAAATTGTCTATAAAACAACTTACTGCATCATTTTTTATTATTAAACACAACAAATATACACGCACAAAAACGTAGCAACGTTGGATGTCACAAAGTATCTTGAGTAACACAGTACTTACACTTATTTTACTCGTAACGTTTGTGTTTAATAAAAACATGTAGTTAAATTTATCTTTTTATATATACTTTGCAGACACAGAAGTATGAAGTCAATTGAAATTACATTTAATTAATTATATTATTAATGAGATTCTTGAGGCTGATGCTGCGAAACTAAATATTGGATATTTGGTTCAATTTTTGTGAGGAACAAACAAAGGTTTCTTCTTTCGGAAATATTCAGACGGTTTTTTTCTTTGGTCATAATACGATTAACAGTAATAAAGCTTAATTCTACAAGATATGAGGTATGGAAAGGTATCAATAAATTGAATATTATTTTCTACATATTTGGATATAAGACAGGTATTTTTTTATTTTGCCATAAGTTTTTTTATCCACCACTATCGAAATTAGGTTTACTTTCAAGCAAGTTGTTGTCAGTTGTGATAGTAAGTTCTGTGATATTAGTTTTAAATTTTAGGAACTGTGATATTAGATTTAGTATTTATTTATTTATTTATTTATTTATTTATTTATTTATTTATTTATTTATTTATTTATTTATTTATTTATTTATTTTGTTATTTATTTATTTATTTATTTATTTATTTATTTAACCATTTTGATGTGTTGTTTTGTTTTCTCAGGTCTATAATTTGAGGTTATTATTATTAAAATAAGTTAAAATAAATAGCTAATGACTTTAGTAGTTGACGCTAAAATACAACAAAAAAAAAAAAATAAGAGAAATATTAAGCAGAAACAATTTAAGCTGGCAAGATGCAAGGAGTATAGCTAAGCACAGAAAATAATGGAAACAAATTTAAAAAAAAATAATGCAATACTTTTTTAGTAATGAGTAAACATCAATTGTAAAGGCTAGTACACACTAGTAGACCATGATGCGCGATTTGTCTATAGACCGTCTAGAGGCATGGTCTATAGATCGTCTAGAGACACCGTTCTTTGTCTCGTCTAGCGTCCACACTACGATGTAAATTTCTCAGTCTTATCTTTACAGTCTACCAGGAAGGACATTCTTTTGTGCAGGAGTTACTGATTAGTGTTAATTACAAGTCAATGAACACGAAAATGTAAACGTTGGTGGACGCGCGCAGTGTTTGCAGAAGGATCTAGGTTTGGTAATGCACTATTAAATAAATTAAAACTGGAAGACGCCATGGGTTTTTGGAATTTCAACTGGCAATTGCCTACTGATTTTGAAGATTTGCTTTTGATGGTTGGAGGAATAATAATGAAGCAACATACAAAAGATGAAAAAACTATTCCAGCTTCTCTTTAACTGGCAGTTACACTGTGTTTCTTAGCAAGTGGAGACTCATTTACGAGCCATGTACACTTTCAGAATATCTAAGCAGGCTATATAAAAAGTGGTACTAGAGGTTTGCAAAGCGATTATCAGTTATAACTTTCTCGTTAGACCACATGTTTTCAAAAAAACTGTAAAACTTTGGAAAATAACTGTAAACAGAAAAACAACAGCGCTTGGTGTTTGGAGACGTGTCTCGCGTCTATACGCCGAGTGACGTCCACACTGTCAAAATGTTGCGCAACATGTTTAACGTTGAATGCGGTTTTCTATTCCGATCGGGAGATTTTAGACCTGCGATTTTTAGTCTTGCAAAAAAAAGGCTCGTAGACGGGGATTGGTCTATAGACATGTCTACGTAGAAAACCTGAGACACGTCTCGGAGAACAAAATTGTGTCTACTAGTGTGTACTAAGCTTAAGGCAATACAAATCATGCACCGTTTACACGGCTCAATTTTTAATTATACAAGTTTTGTGCCAGTGGTGTGTGTATAAATATTTTGGCTGCGTAAAAAAATAAAATATTTTCTGCAAGTGTATCTAACAGCCAAATTTTATAATTATGGCTGAAACGTTTAAATGGTAAACAAATTTAAAGAAATTTGGTTAGTTAGCAAACCAGTGACAAAACATTTTATTGTAAAAAAATTAAAATTATATAAAACTTTACTATTTTTTACAAGACACTGGTTTATTAACCTGTAAGTTTTCTTAAAATATGTACACATCTTTATTATTTATTTTCATTTCGTGCGCGGATAAAAATATACACTCTCACGCTACTGGCATGCAATTGATTCATGTAATCAAAAATTCAATTATGTCGCATGAATGTGCATAATTGAGTTTTTGTTTTGTTTTGTTTTATTTTGTTATGTTAGCCGTTTTGTTTGCAAAGTAAATACGTAAAAGAAGTTATTCAATTTTAAGATTTTGCAGAAAAAAAAAACTGAACAACTGCATTAGCATTGTTAAACATTATAATTACAAAGTTGTGTTGTGTAAAAATTGTATTAATTTTGGAAATTTAGTTTAATTGTTATTAATGATTATAGAATAAATTATAATTATATGAGAGTTATAATTTAAATGTTTTACATTAAGAAATAATAAAATATAACATGATTATATAGTTATATTATACATTTTTGGACATAGATAACTTTTAAAACGCTTAAAAATGGAAAGCCTAGTTATCAATATAAACAAAATAGTTTTAAATAATACTTTACTGTTAATACATGTTTATGAAATAGAGATGTATTTATTACTCTCAATATTGCAAAAATATAATTTTTTTCAAATTATAAACTAGTTGAATTTATTCGATTAGCTCTGCAGTTTTAACTCGGACAAACTATAGTTATAAAATTAGATCTATTTTGTTAATAAAATATTAAAATAAAACATTTTTGAAATCAGTAAAAAATAAGTTTGGTTTATTTATTTGTATTATGTTTGCGGTTTGTTTTATTCTAAAATTAATTTGTTTTTAATATATTTATTTATGTATATAGAGTTGCTTGCTCATTTGTTGCATTTATTAATTCAGATATAAATTAATCTAATTGAAATAAATAAGTGCAGTTTTGAATAAAAATGCAATAAACTTAAATTGTTATATGGTGCATAAAGTTATTAGACAAAATTTACATCGTATTTATGTTTTTCTTGCAGAAAAGTTATAGTGCAAGACGAATAAGGTTCAATCAGCATGTGATATAATTGCTGATTCTGTAACATAAAATAAAATCTTTGTTTCATACATTAAACTGGAATTGCGTACAATTCTATTATTTTCATATACATTAAATTATTATATACAGAAACAACATACGCGCACAAAGCATATAGTGTACTAAAATGATATTAGAACCTTTAATACTATTCACTTTTACTGCGTTATATCTTAAATAATTATAAGCCGATTGAATATATTTAATTTCAATCAGACACATTACATGCAAATAATATTAATTACATATTAAGCAAATTCCTTTAATCGACAAAAATGTATGGAATGCCGTATTTTCCTCTGTACACGATTAATTACATCCTGTACATTATTGATTTATTATGCATATTAGCAATATGAATTTAAAAAAATAACTTTACATTCTTGAATATAAAATAATAATAATAATAAAATTGGCTATGTATTTAGTTCAATAATGTTATTCTAATTGAATAAAAGGGAAAATATAAACAAATAATGTACTTAGAAATTCCGAACTTTTTAATATCAATTTGATTTGCAAATTGCATCCTATTACGGTAAACCAACTTGCGCAGTGAATTAACTGCTAAGTAACGTGTTTTGCATACAAATTCGTATCTTCATTGAAGAGTGTCAATAACCGAGTGTAGTGGACATATGCCGCACATTATCCTTCATTTGATTAATCTCGATTGATGGACTAGATACATTTGATTGTTTGTATTTAGTGATTGGATTTACAGTATCTATACATATTTTAAGTAACTGTTCTTAATCTTAAAATAATTCTATTGAATAATGCAAATATTATTTTTGTATTCTATTATTATAATAATTACGCTATCCGTATATGGATGCGTGGATAATATGATTTCCCAAGTTTCACTATTCGATATAATCTGTGAGTATATAGTAACTATTATGATTTATTCTGTAATCGTTGTTAATTATAATTGATGCAATCATAAGCATTCAATTTGTGACTGTTTTGAGGTTTCTATGATTAGTAAGTTTATTGCAAATAATATTTTGGATTATTCAAAGAAAATATTGTATCAACTTATGTATTTGTTTTAATTTTCCATACTAATATTATAAAATATTAAAATTTAAATACCTATTTTGATTATTTTTCAAATTGAAACAAAATTTATAAATACCTATTAATTATGTTTATAGGTGATATTATAACACTGCACAATAACAAACTTCAGCGTAATTATACTCAATAGCTTATGTTAGGATTATAAGAATATTCATTGACATGGTTTGTGCTTGATATAAGTGTTTACTGCTAACGGAAAATTATTTGTTTTCAATATGAGATACGGCTACTTAAATTGCTGTAGATTGTAGTCATTAATCGATAAGGGATTTCTGGATGAATTTAAAATGATGTTAAAATCTATGTTCACAATATACACGATGACCATATAAAATAATAGTTTTTATTTATTTAGTATAAAATAAATACATAGAAATATGGTTTTGTATAGAAATGCGTTTTAGTAGGTAATATATACAAGAGAAATATTTATGTTATATGAAAACAATATGGTATTGCAAAAATTTTCTTATGTAAAGTTTTTGGCAAACAGAATTATTTCCAACTTAAACATAGAAGCATTATGACATTTTTATTGAAGAAGGCAGTAGCCCAAAAATGATCTATGAGAAAATGGTAGCAGTGTATGGAGAAAAATTTCTGTTCTATTTTTACGTCAAATATTGGTGCAAGAGTTTTAACTGGGACAGCTAATTTATTCAAAGTGTTGAAGACTTTTGGAAGCATAAAATGACGAATTTATCAACAAAGTTGAAGCTTTGGTATTTATTCTCCGGCTAGTTAAAGTTGAGGATGAGACCAGGATACACTAATGGGATCTTCCTACAAAACAAGAATCTATGCAGTGGGTTTAAATGGGGTCTTCACCATCTAAGAAAGATGCAATTAAGATTTGATTATTATATGTCAGAAAACCCAGATTTTGCACGGCAACTGGAGGTCGCATAAAGAACGAATTGTTTAGGAAGTAGTTAATGAATGCGGTTTTAAGGAATTACAGCATCCACTTGACAGTCTTGACTTTTACACCTGCGATTCCTTTTTTTTCTCAAAGAACCCTTGAGAAGACTTTGCTTTTTATCGAATGAAGACATGAAAAACGCTGTGGAGTGGTGTTTTGGATAATTACTAACAGATTCTTTTCGAAGGCATATTGTTATTAGAAAAATGTTGGAATAAGTGTTAGTATTAATGGCTCCTAAGTTGAAAAATAAAATTGTTTGTCCTGCAACTCTTTGTTTTTATATTTAGGTATATAACATAAATAACTTCGCTTGTATTATTTACAAATTATATAATTTATTGTTGTATGTTGTAGGTAATATTAAAATCAGATAATTTATGAAATTGTTTTAGTTTAACGTTGACATTTGATTTGTAGATAATATTTATCAGACGACGTTGTGAGTTATGAAAAAGTTTTAGATTACGATTGGTAATACGTTGAATTATTATTGTATTATTTTGAGTATCATAATATGCAGTATTTAATAAATAGTTGCGCGCAATGATGTGAGAAATCTGTGTTGTTAGGTTTTATAATTATAGTTGGTTATTATGTTATCTATGCAAGTATAAGAAGTTTGAGTTGTTCTTTAGTTATAATATTAGCTTGAAATGACTGATAGAAAATTATTTGTATTGTTAGTAGAACTTTTAATATCAATATTAAAATTACCGCAAATAAAGTAGGTTAAGTTTCAAAGACTATAATAATATGAGTTACAAAAACCACGATGAAACTGATGTAGTACTCAGACATTTGTTATTTGTTGAAAATAATTGGTTTATGTTGACATACAGTTGAAGGTTATGGGTTACTTCTAAAAGAAATTATTTAATTTTGTTTGTTTGATTAATTGTTAGTGTCTCCAAGAATGTCGTGAGTGCAAAGACGTGCATTTTTACCAAATCACACTATTTGAAAAAGGACGAATTATCGGAAAAAATCTACTTCTACGGAATTTTAAACAATCTAGAAATTAAAATTGGCAGACGTGCTGCTCGACTATACGCCCGTGTAATTTGAATTTGGACAGATTAACATAAAGAAAACCTAGAAGCTTGTTGTAGAGGTAGAAATGGTTTTTAGCAGAGAATACAGATTTTGTTTATGACGACATTTAAGGGTTGGACGACCTAAAGATCAAAGACAAAATTTATAAATTTTCTGTATTGTTTTACGACATTATCTTTTAGTGAAATGGTTAAGGAGGCAATATTATACGTTTTGATGATTGATCATTACATTGAAAATGATGATCAATCATCGAAACATGTTTGTTTAAAAATAAATAACATTTAATAAAATATTATCTTTTTAAAATGTCTTTATTATAATTTCTTTTGTAGACTCTGATGAAGATTCTTATAGTAGAACTGAAACCGGTTGGTAGATTAAGTTAGTAAAAATAACTCTGAATTAAGAACATACCGACCGCTACCTTGATTTGTAGTATTTTAACAAAAACGGCAACTTTGGCTTCATCGCTGCTTCTACAAATAATTTGGTAGTCGATTTATTTTTTTACCAGTACATTTAGAAAGGATTAAACAATTCAAATCAAGATAGCGGTCATACCGTCTTAAAAAGGTCTTAAAAAGAAGTTGTTCTTTTATGCCATTGAAATTTATTCCCAAATAATTAAAATAATTTACTTGCAATGTAGTTAAGGTTAAGTTTTTTTGAAGTATCAACTAAGAGGTTTGATTGCCTTTGTAACTCTGCCTGCTCCTTTAGCAGTTTACTGTATCTTATGTTTTTTTTATATACACAACTGTTTTGTATTGTTTATTATCTTTTAGTTGTTGATTTTAATATTATTTTGTATGTTTTTATTTGTGGATTTTGTGTTTACTTTTTGCGCGTATGTACAGTAGTCTCAGAATAGCTAGGCTCATGAAATATGTGAAATGTAAGCGCAAATAAAAGATGCGGGCAATGGCATGAGTGGAAGAAAAAAAACATAACTTTTGTGTATATTCAGTTGCTTATTATACCGGCCAATCTATTGCTTGCTAAACTTGCTATATTTATTTCTTTTTTTGCGTTTTTATTTTCTGTTTGTGACTGAATGGTGGATTTATTTTATATTTTTGAATTATTTGTTTCTTTTTTTGGGATTATATATACTATTGAAGTTTGCATTTTGTTTTCAGGTTTATTGAAATAATGAGAATGCACATTTTTCATTTTTCAATTGCACTAGGCATTTAAAATGGTCTTGTAATATGATTTTATCACACCCGACATATAGATTGAATAAAAATTATTTTGCAAATTTAATTTTAAATCACTGGAAAACTGCGAACGGTTTGTTGAATAATCATTAAAGCTCTAATGATACACAACTCGTCGATCGACTATTGGCATCTAGTACATTATATCTAGTATTGTAGCTATTTTTTACCAATATTTAGTTGTGTATTACTAAGACTGAGGGGTGCCCTTGCTTAAAATTGTACGTTTAACGCTGTGTTTAAAACAACTAAAGACATTTATTGAGTAGTTTGGTTCTAATTTGAATTGAGCAAATATTTAAATTTTTATTTACTTGATTTATTTTTCTGGGCGAAAAGACACGCGAGTAAATTAAAGTAAAGTTGTATGACGTTTATAAGGATTATACACCGTCATTAGATAAATTCAAGTGTGAATATCAGTTTTTGATGAAGATTGGCAATAGTAAAAAAAATTATCATGTCGCACCTTGACTGTAAGAGCGTAAAACAGCAAATTTAAGTATATGCTTCTTTTAAATTAATATTAGCGGATGGTCTAATCATTGTTGTTTTTTTTTTTTAACATTAAATTTTTTATATTATTTTAAACTACTTTTTGCCAATCTTCATCTGTAGTGATTTTTTTAAAATATTATTTTACAAGTTTTGAATATTGATGATTTATGGACATGTCATTAACGTCGTATGGTGTTTATTTTTATATATATATACAAGGTATTTAAAAAAGAATGTAAAATATTTAAGGAGGTGGTAGTACAAACCACAACAAACAAAAAAGTCTTAATAAACATGGGTTGTCATAGCAAAGGTTATGGAGTTGAGTTATCTTTCTTTAAATATTTCTACAGAATAAAACTGATGCCGTTGTTAGGTCAGAGGGCCTAGGGAGGCCAGGGAAGTTTATGAATTGAAAAATTAAACGGCCGTTAAAAAAATCTTGTAGAAGATATGAACAAACAACATACAGAAATATGTGGAGTAACGGAAACAAAAAAGAAGGGAACAGGAATTGAAAAGATACATAAAGGATATTGGTTTATATGGTCAGGAGTTGAAATGAAAGATAGAGCAAAAGGAGGAATAGGAATAATAATATCACCGGAAAAAATAAAAGATGTCATAATAGAACGATACGGCAACGAAAGGTTAATGTCAATACAATTGAAACTAAATGAAGAAATATGGACACTAATAATAGCATATGGCAAAAACGACGATGCTAAGAAAGAAGAAAAAGACACATTTTTTGAGGAGATTCTAAAGGAAATTCACGAGAGCACATCTATCTAGAAATGAGAAATCAATAATATACTACTTTCTAGTAAACAAGAACAATAGGAACAAGATTAAAAACGTAAAAGTAAGTAAGTAAGACTAGCAGAGATAGGAAGCGACTATTATCTACTAAAAATGGACATGAAGTGGAATAAAGAAAAACAGGCAAAAGACAAAAAAAAAATTAAAGATAAAAACATACAAACTAAAACAAACACAAATACAAGAGCAATGCTTAAAAATACTAAAGAAGAAACTAAGAGAAGAAGAAAGGAAAATAGACATTAAAGGAAAATGGTAAATATTTAAAAACAGTTTATTAGAAGCGGCTAAAGAAACTTGTGGAACAACAAAAATTGGAAACACAGATATAAAGAAAATATTAAAAGAAAGATCAACGATAAAAAAGTAAGATAGAATACTACGAAGTATACAAAATGAAAAGGAATGAAGTAAAACGAGCAACAAAAAAAGCCAAACAAGAATCTTAATAAAATTTGGTATAGCAAACGAGCACAATATGATGAATATAAAAGACAAACAAGAAAATATAATAACAAACGAAGAGAAAATTGTGCAAAGATGGAGACATCATTTTGTAGAATTGACAGACAATACTATAGTAGAGATCGAGACCGGGGAGAACGAAGAAAATAAACAAGGAAAGTCGGACACAGAAGGAATGGAAGAGATAACAGAAGAAGAAATAATAGAGGGGTAAAAAAACTGAAAAACAGAAAGGCAGTAGGAATAGACGAAATATCACCAGAGATGATTAAATACATGGGAAAAGAAGGAACAACACAATTAAAAGAGTTACTAAATGAAATAATTAAAAAGGGAAAAACCCCAAGAAAATTGAACATAGGAATCATACTTCCAATACACAAGAAGGGGGATAAAAGAAATTGCAACAACTAGAGGGGAATAACAATAACAAGTGTTGTCAACAAAATATTAACTAGAATTCTAGAAAAAAGAATGAGAGATCAACTGAAAGATACAATAGAGGATAGTTAATGTGGATTCAGAAGAGAAAGAAGCGCTCAAGATCTGATCTTTATTCTACGTCAAATAAGCAAAAAATTCATAAAGAAGAAAAAAAACGTACACATCTGTTCTGTAGATCTCGAAAAGGCTTTTGACAGAATTTGTAGAGAAGAAATATAGAAAAAAAACTGGAATACAGATGGATTGAAAATACAACGATTAAACTAATAAAAAACATGTATAAGGAGAATTCAAACATAGTTAGAACAAATAATGAGGAATTGAAAGATTTTTTTACAAAACAAGGTGTAAAACAAGGTTGTGTGTTGAGCCCACTATTATTTACTAGTACTAGATATGCAATTAAGGAAGCAAAAAGAAGATGAAAGCACTAAAGATTGGATACTGGAAAATGAAATCAACACAAATTACAGACCTACTATTTGCAGACGATATGGCAATTGTAACAGAATTGGAAGAATACCTACAGCACAATATGGATATATTAAATAAAGGAACTGACAAAAATAAACATGAAAATAATTATTGAAAAAACGAAAAGCATGATAACAGCAAAAGAAATAAGAACACACGAAAATAAAACTGAATGAGTAGAACAATTCAAATATCTAGGAACAATAATATACAGAGTAACGGTAAAGTAGATAAAAAAATAGAAGACAAAATAGGAAAAACCGGGAAGATATTTAACATGCTCAAAAACTTCTTTTTTTAACAGTAAAGAAATAGGAAAAAGTACAAAAACAGAAATTGTAAAAAGAGGAAGACGACCCACGCTAACATACAGCAGTGAAACGTAGACCATGCTAGAAAAACAAAAAACTAGAATAAAAGCTATGGAAATGAAGTTTTTCAGAAAAATTGAAAATTAAACCAGAAAAGGCAAAATAAGGAACGAGACACAATAAACGAACAAATTACAGAAGTACAGATGACATGGTTTGGACATGTATGCAGAATGAATGAAAATTGAAACACAGTGAGAATATATGAGACACGAGTAACAGGGAAAAACTAAATAGAAAGACCAAGAAGATGTAATAAGAGAAGAAGCACAGAGAAAAAGGTCAAAGTGGGAAGAGGTAAAACGAATAAACCATAACGG
Organism: Tachinus rufipes; assembly: GCA_963932245.1. Lineage (NCBI taxonomy): Eukaryota > Metazoa > Arthropoda > Insecta > Coleoptera > Staphylinidae > Tachinus > Tachinus rufipes. Next base: position 43,516,157 of record OZ010747.1, on the reverse strand, counting down.
AATAAAATGGAAAAACTTTTACAACTTAAAACCTGATTAAATTAAAAATACTCCTTACACTGTAACGGTAAAAGGCTTAAGATTAAATAAATAATTAAAAAATTCTTGCAGAATCCTTATGGAGTTTGTGGCTGTTTGAGCTGTTCCTTCATTTTTTTTTTTGAATAATATAGTATTAATTAATAATTTTTGTCTAATTACTTCTGGGATAAGAAACGTTTATAACGTATTTATTTAGCGCTTGTAATTGACTGTTTCAGAATAGTTATTTTCAGTTAAGTTAAACCTATTTTTTTGCAAAACATACTGTTCTCGAGACATTTGTTTTATCTTAATAGTTATAAATTGACACTGAAAACACTATTTTATGCACAAAAACAATGCGATAAACCTAGACAGTACCCACTACAGCATACAGCAACGACATCTCTACAAAAGTTTGTATTATTGACGTCTACACGAGTGGTACAAAATATATTGTGTCAGTATTGCTTTCACTTGTTAGTGCAATGCCGAGCTATTGATTATATTAATAGGTTCTTAATACGCTATTAAGTTTGAAAAATTTGAGTTGTGTCACTATTGAAGTTGATGAGCGAATATCAGAGATATTACTTAAATTGCAAACATATTAAATTAACGCGTGTAAGATAATCCTATACGATTAATTAAGAATCAGGAAAATTATTAGAGGAACAAAAATGGAATTGCATAACAACTTTGGACATGTTTAATAAACGCTATTCAAAAGCGTTTTTGCAGTGTTTTCTGACCTGGAAAATTTTCTATGTATTTCTACGCCAGAAATAAAAGGACAATCAAAACAATGGACTTTCCAGACAAATCAGCTTTAAATAAATTATGTTCTTTTACTAATAAGTAGCTGTCGATAATTAGTATTAAACAAAATTTTTGACTTGTACTTTTGAACGCAATGGGTGTGAGTTGTTTGGATCAAATCAATTATTATTTTAACTATAATCTAATAAAATGACTTTTTTAAACCATTGCCAGTTTTACGGCTAATACTTTTAGTTTGCAGAAACAGAAAGTAAAGCTGAAACAATTAGTGGGCACTAGTTAAAGGCTGAATTTTTAAAAGGCATTGTTGCATAACAAAAGGTTTAAAAAAATATATACATTAAGAAACTTACCAATTACATAATAACGAGTCTGCTAAGAATGAGATAACATTTAGCAATTATTTTAGGATTTGTAGAACAATTACATTTTGAACAAATTAAGGCTTTAACGTTTTGGGCGCAATATTCAATGGTAAAGGCAACATATAATGTAGTATGGTTAATATTAAAACATTTTTAAAACTCCACTTCTTAAAAAAAGAGAATAATGGCTACAGATTAAAAAATAGAACTGTGCTTTTGAAAAACAATTTTGTTTTAAAGTTCTACGAACTAAAAAAGTTTAGGAACTAAAAAGGTGTAGTCTAAGCAACACACACTTTCTTAATAGTGAGAAAAACGTCAATTTTAATGACTGTTTTTGCAGAAGTGATGACTTTTAAGACAGTTGCATAGAAACTAGTGATTGTAATCTTATTAAACAATGCCGCAGTAATCTTTTTGAAATTAAAGCCAAATATCCTAACTTTTAATTTAGTTTAATTTTATTTATTTAATTAACACTTCTGAGCAGCTGATTAATTATATGCTTAATGTTTTTTTTTGTTATAAATGTATATGTTAAGCATATATTTAATTGGCTATCCATAGGTTTTAATAAAATATATTAAATTAAAACTTATGTTATTCAGCTAATAGTTTATTAGGTAGTTTATTAGTTGAGTTGGATATTACAGGGCTTAAGCTGTATTGATAAAAATATATAATATTTTACGCTTATTTCTATAACTTATAGTGATAGAAATATTTTACACAAGTTTAATTTATAGATTGTTATATAATAGGTCTATGCTCACATACAAATTACTGTGCATAGAAGATTGCCTAATATGACAAAACTTTGTGTGTATGATTTGCGAAACGTAAAAATAGAAAAACGTCATTTGGAACAGATCTATTGTTGGCTTAAAATCGGTTTGATCTGATTGTACTACTCTTATATTATTAACATTTTGTAAAATTTTACAAATTGTATAAATTGTTGATTTAACTATAATGGCTTTTTTGATATCATTCTACAATGCGTATAACATACAATTAATTTTTATTGTTCATTAAAATGAAATAAACATATTTACTACTACTATTACTACTACTGTTGATTAAATTTAACATCATCACATGTTTTTGTAAATTACGTTCTTGTTTACGTATCTTAAAATGACCATCATACTTATTTGCATACTTATTACACCCGACAAATAACTTCTTTTTCTATTTACAAATAATTATTACGTCAATAATCACCAGCATTCATGTTCAATTAGCAATTCATTATGCGCGTGAAAAATAACACAAAATAAGTTTATTATTTTAATACCGTGTGTAATAATTCCCATATTTGAATTCATCATATCCAAGGTTTATTTAGAAACTAAATTCAGAAAAAGAAATATGCTGGCGATAATTTCATTGTTACTGGTTATATAATGAAAAGTAATTACTGACACGTAAATTTTAATGATTTTTTTGTTTATAGACAAATTTTATTTGTTTATAATTTACAAGAATCCCATTGTTTATAACCATTAATTAAAAAACATAATAGATACAATATAGAAAATAATACTATGTAATATTTAAAATTTATAGTAGGATTTCTTTCAATTAATTTATTATTATTAGGAAATCACTAGTTTATTATTTGTTTTTTACTATTTTGTTCAGTTCTTGATGATCGTGTGTACATAATTTAACAAAACATTCGTCGCACCTATTCAAAAGGTGACAAGAGTGGAAAGTTGATTTGACATATGTTAATTTATTAAAAATAAAGACCATTATTGGGATTCTTTGATTAGTATATTCTTAGTAAGAGTGTAGAATCACATTGACGCAGTAAAATAATGGTAAATCTGAATTATTATTTTTGATAATATTAACGCAAATTATAAACAGTTTTTAATTAATTTTATTTAATTTTAGATTCAAACCAGGTCACCAACTCAAAATAGAGTACCTCCAGTAGAAAGAATTGAGACTACAAATGCATCGAATCACCAAGAGTCATCCAGACCTCCACCAAGAGGACCAGGAACGCAAAGTCCCAGCAGTCCGTTACCACCTACAGGAAAATATTCCCTCATGCAATTTGCCATGCAGAACTTTAGACAGAGTGCTGAGTAAGTACCATTTTAAAACTCAACTTTATAACGTATATAAACATCGCAGTATATCGCGTGCTGGTTTACATGTAAATCTTAAAAAAAAAAACGATTAAAAACCATCCTTATAAACAATAACAATATTTAACTAGAAAATTCCTCACCGTAAAATTCAGCGTACACACTCGAATGCTTGATATATGATTAGTACCACCATTCCTAATTAGTTTTTGCATTTACCATTAATGATTCTTTCACATGTTCATAAGGTTTACTCGCTCGAAACAGCATAATATAAACGTAGAAGAATGCATTGTGAAAAATTAGAAAGCATGCATGGATCTGTAAGTCATCCTGCAAAAAGTATGGGTATATTACCCCATCATTCATATTTTACTCAGTTTTATGTATACGCTCATTTACAGTACGCAAATGTAATTTTTATTAGCATATTCACTGTTTAATTAAATGTTAAAAATTTGATTAGTGTTGTTTTGTTCGCTGAGTATATGAAACCGCATTATAAATGGATTAATTTGTTAAAGATGTGCGGTTTGTGTAAGAATCAATATTCCAGTAAAGAGATGTAAGTGTTTATATTAATGAACCATGGATGGTTGATTTTGTACTTATTAGACTATAAATCTACAAGCATTGTGCAGATAAAATTTAAGAAACAGTTTAAAAGTATATTAAGTATTCAATTCTTAAAAATAATAATGCGTAAAATGTAAAATGAATTCTGTTTATTCTCTGTAGCAAACAAATTACGTTGTGTTTTATAGTTATAATTTATTATTGAAAGTCATTGCAATTACTAGCTAAGTGAGCATTTTTTACAAAATAAGCGTTTTATCATGTAAAATGTTGTTTTTACAATATCATTGCAAATAACATTAACGATTTAGTTTATATATTGTTCTATGTAAGTGTTTCTTGCTGCCAATTAAAAAAAAATAGTACGACTTAAAATATGTACTATCTTTCTAGTCAGTAAATCAAATAATCATGCATGTTTATGAAACGTTTTTAATTTAGTTTTTTTTAGTGTTTGTTGGTCGATGTTGGTTTTTATCTATATTCATTATGTTCTAGGTGTTTTATGATTTTATAATCTGGTTGACCTTTAGCTACTTTAGACCATACCGACCGCTACTTTAAATTGTACTATTTTAACAAAAACGGCAACTTTGGCTTTATTGCTGCTTCTACAAATATATTTGATAATCGATTTATTTTTTTACCAGTACATTTAGAAAGGATTAAATTATGATATGTCGAAGTTTTTTTTTGTGAAATTATATTTGCAAATAGCAACAAAATCCATTCAAAAATACAGAAAAACGCATTAATCTATATTTGTTGGGTTGTTTCGGATATTTTCTAACTATTATTTGACTAAAAGACTTCGACATATCATAGTTTAATCCTTTCTAAATGTAGTGATAAAAAAATAAATTGATTATCAAATTATTTGTAGAAGCCAAAGTTGCCGTTTTCGTTAAAAATACTACAAATCAAGGTAAGGATCGGTATACTCTTACAGTTGTCTCTACGTTTTGGTTTTGAATTTTCATAACATTTGGTGGTTGATTTGTAAAATTATTTTGCTAATTTTGACTAACCTTGTATGTATATAACAGGTCTGTCATGCACATATCTTTTTGAATTATTTTCTTTCTATCAAAAGCTACTAATCTGAATTTTTTTTGTTGAATACAGCTTAAGATTGTCTGCGGTAAAATTTTACAATCCGAAAAATTTTGAAGATTATATTTAATTTTGAATACGCTCTCGTTTATGGAACGGATGTTCTGTATTAAATTTACAAAATTAAGGATTTATTAGTATTTATTCAAGATTTTCTAAAGAAGCATTTTGGGAGAAATTATATCTAGTGTAGGCCAGAAATTATAGGCATAATATTTTTAAATTATAATTTTACACCTAATTTAGTTTTTTTTATTATAATTTATTTAATTTAAGGAACGTTACGTATTTTTTATAACCTCTATGATATCATTGGTTTTTGTTAAACAGAGCCATATTTTTTTTATCTACATTAGTCTTCTCCTGAAAAGGAAATATTACAATCTTCATTAGGTACGCATGCAGCATCAATGTATTTTTAGTTGTATTTATTCTTTGTTTATTACTTAATAGCAATTAATTTTATTTTGTAAACATTTTAAAGTATTTTTTTATGATTATTTAATTCTTTCAAGAACTTTATTTTTTACATTGATTCAGTAGATATTATATTAGCTCAGCAGGATTGTTTACCTTTTAGGTTAAGTTTGTATTCTTACATGATTTATAACACTATTTCGTTTAATTTGTTACAGCTCATAAATCTTTTATTCAGGAGTTTGTACTCAAAAAATATGAAAACTTTATTTAAACTTTGTTTTCGTTAAAGCGATGCATGTCGGGGGCAATAAATTTAATTTATCTGGTTTAGTTTTAGTTATATTTGTATTTTCTAAAACACCTAACGATATTAATCGATACATTCTTCTTCAATAAGAGAATTATATAGTCACAATAATATTTTTATTCTATTGAAAAAAATCATTAGTAAGAAAAGTTGTTTTGCATGTAAACTTGAACATTATCTTGCAAATTTTGTCGTTTTTAGCTTCAACGCTAATTTTTAACTTTGTAGGTCTTTTATATTGCCTGCGAGAATCACCGCGTTATTTGCACAACGCATACTGATTGGTGTTTTGTTTACTTTGATGTTTTTGTTGCACGCCTCTAAGGTATCTTTAAAGATATATTTACAATATAAGTTGAATAAGAGCGAGATGACACAGTTCTGTCTAACACTTTTAAATGTTTTGGCCTATTTCACTTTTGAGTTTTTTTTTGTTTTGTTTTTTGTATAAATTTTTAATTATTTGTATGTCTTTGTATGACTTTGTCGTCATCTCCAAAAAATGTAGTAGTTTTATTAGTTTATCATGTTTAGCATTGTCAAATGCTTTTTTGCAATTTACAAAACATGCGTAAACATTTTTTTGTTGGTTTATACATTGATGAACTAACCTTGCATTGCGAAGATAGGTTCTCGAGTTTTTTAGCCGCGCCTAGAGCCAATCTGAGTGTGAGCCAATCTGAGTGTGATTTAGGTTTTGTTCTAAATTGGTAATTTTTGTTAATGGTTTTAAGAAGTTTAAGAAGGTTATCTGGGAGACAGGAGATGGTTGATTTTTCATTTATGTTCTGTTTCAAGGCTTTTATTAGTTTACTCTTCTTATTGCTGATCCATCTGAATCTTCTATTGTCTTGTTTTTGATTTTATATGAGTAGTAGGCAAACAAACTTTTGAAGTACATTTTTCACATAAATGATCTGTTTCATCAGTAATTAATTTGTTGTTTTGATCTATCAAAATGCCAAACTGTTTATTTTGTATGTGTGTGGTAGCTCCTAAGTATTTTTATGCATATTGTGGTTGTTGTGTTTTCTTTTTAACTCTTTTATTACCTTACACTTCTTTTTATTTTATGACTTCCTTTTCTTCTTTTTGACATTCTTGTCTATTTCTTTGTTTCTTATGCTGTTACCTTTACTTCAATTTTGTTATTGCTATGTTTCTTATAGTGTTTTATATATTGGCTCAATCTTGCTTAATGCTGTCGGCGACATTTGTTGTTGTTAAGCTGTTGTTAAATCTGTCTGGAAGTTTAGCTTTTATCTCGAAGTTTTTTTTTTGCAGTCTTTATTGTTAAGCAGTGTCATGTTTTTACTGACTAAAAAACACTTTTTTTCTTTCTTACCTTAAAGTGGTTTGCTTAACACTTCTTGCACAGCGGTCTTGTTGGACCCGTTGTACATTTTTGATGTTTTATTCCATAAGCAGCTTCATTTCTTTGATGAACTCTACTACCAGGGCCGCCGTAAGCGGGTGTGCAAGGCGTGCGTTGCACGACGGCGCTATGACAGGGGGCGCAAATTTATCTACAATTATAAATAATTTAAATTGACAATTAGTATGCAGATATTAAATTTAAAAAAAATTTGAAAAAGTAAAACAGTTATTTTATATTTAAATTTTAAAAAGCAGGACTTAAGGAGGCAGTTTTTTGAGTGTCGTAAAACTTAGAGCACAACTCGTGCAATTTAACTCTAATATAATTATTTTTTTTGCAACGTGTAGAGAATAAAATCTACAGTGTCATGAAATATATGAGAATACAAAATCTTCAAATGTTTGTTAAAGTTTGAAATTAAATAGTAAATTTTTTGTCCAAATATTTGCTTAAAGATTATTACTTCATTACCTCCCAAATTTAGTAGACTTTTTATTGTGCTATAAGTTTTTTTTCTAAAATAACAATTTTTCGTTCCATGTTACGCTCATACCTTGAATTTGGTCGTTAATAATGCTGCCAATATCAGTCATAAAACAGCAAATTTTATTAATATATATTTAATTCAGGAAGTTTTTTTTTCGGAACCTACCAAAAGATGGGCTTTTATTTAAAAACATGTACTTAATCTTGATTTAAAGCCTTTAAGTGACACTCGCTGGTCTAGCAGAGTTGATACTGTAAAACCGTTAAGATATATAATATGGGCAAAATTTTTGATGCTCTTTTGGAAATTGCTAACAATTTTTTAACTTTGGTTATAACAACTCACAAAGCTAATACATTGGCATTAAACATTCAAAATTATAAATTCATTTGCTCTACTATTTTTTGGTTTGATGACATTTTAAACAAATTATAATCTTAAAAATTTTATAACCAAGTTTCAAAATTACCGCTCCGATAAATATTTTAAAGAAATGTTAGAACAAGCAAAACAATTTGCTAATGATGTTAACGTTGATTCTGATTTTCTATCAATTTAGTCAATTTGCCCACGAAAAAGACCTAAAATGTTTCATATAAACATAGTGATGAAGTCGCTTTACTAGACCCAAAAAAACATTACAAAGTTAATTTCTTCTATCTAATTTTAGACCAAACATTAACATCTTTGCGAAGTAGATTTGAAGAGTTAACCACGTTTGGTGATGTTTTTGGCTTTTTATGTGATTTTTTTTTCAAATTTGAACCCCAAAGCATTATTCAATATCTATATGAAAATGAGTTGATTGCCTATTTTCCAAATTTATCAATAACTATTAGAATATACCTAACTTTAGAGGTGTTAGTAGCATCAGGAGAGAGGTCGTTTTCTAAACTAACAATTATTAAAAATTACTTCAGGTCAACAACAGGACATTTTGAGTTCATTATCAATGATAACAATTGAAAATTAAATATTGGATAATTTACCAATGAAAGACCTGATTGAAAAATTTGCGACCAAAAAAGCAAGAAAAGTGCAATTTTACAAAATATATATTATGTTATGTAGTTTTATATTTTATATTGTTTGTTCATTATTAAAATCTGTGTACAAAAAAATTAAAGTTTGTTAACTTATAATAATATTTTTAGAACAAAATGTAAATTTACTAACTAGTATAATTTATATATGTCAAATTATCTTGTCTCTTAATATTCCTATAATATAACCTAATTAAGCTTTTGCTTTGACACGAGGCGCAGATGTCGTGTTTGCACAACGGCGCCAAATCATCTAGCAGCGGCACTGTCTACTACCATTAGGCAATGGGTTGGTTGTGGTTAGGTTATGTTTGCCAAAGATGGCTGTGCGTTGCTGTTTGTAAGTTTCACATTCATTCAGCAAGAGTGTCGGTTTTTTTTCTATACATCCGCGGTATACAGGGTTATCAACCTTGTGGTTCTTTTTAGTCTAATGCGACTCAATTGTGTTACCACTGCTTTTAAATCATGTGATAGTCTTGTTAGGAATATTTTTGAATGTATCAATCTTTTACTGCCCTTCTTGCTGCGGACTTTTTTTTCTGGTGTTGTATTAAATTTTGGAAGCGGGTTTTGGTCTAGTGAATGTTCTCTTTGTTACTTGTATAGCAAGCTCATTTGCCATGAGGTTTTCTTTTGTTTCCTTATTTTTTGGTATCTATACCAGGCAAACTTGCAGGTTGCGGTCACTGCTTTCAGACTGTATATGCAGCTTATAGCTAGTTTGGATTTAATTACTAACGGTTGCAGAGCCTGCAATGCTGCTTGACTGTTTGACATGATAGTTATCAGTCTGTCTGGTTTTAGTTATGTCGAAGCATATTTATTCAGAAGTAGCAAAGTTTGCTCTCCTTGGTGTTTGTCTTTGTAGATTCCAGTTTTGGTGCCCTTTTGGTCTTTAGCACCACCTGTGTACCAGATAGATCCTTTAACTATTCTTAAGTATCTATTTTTTATCCATTTGTTTGGCCTAGTATGAAGTCTGACCTAATCATTAGAGTTTCTTCTTCATGCAACATATTTGTTATATTAGGTTTATGAGTTTCAAGGTTTACATTGTGTTTATTTATCCGCAGTCTGTATGCTGCTTGTCTCGTTTCCATTATTACCATCAGGTGAAGTGGCGCTAACGAAAGTAGTACTTTCATAGCTGCTGTGGGAGTTGTTTTTATTGCCCCCGTTATTAGCAGACATGCTGAACCTGTTTTTTGGCCGTACACTTAAGAGTGTTTTTTTTTCTTACTATACAAACGCTCTGTATGTCATAATTGGTTTTAGCACTATCTGGTCATATTTGGTGTTAATTTCCATGTACGTATACGTCCGATCATCATTTTGGTCGCAAAAAACACCCGAATGGCTTTCGTTCTTATATTTGTCAGGTGTGTGTTGAAGTTTAGCTTAGTGTCAAGCGTTAGTCCCAGATATTTTACTTTCTTTCACATCGAGAGCGTGGTTTTATACATTTTTAGGTTTTTAAGGTCTGTGGTGTTTTGTAAACGGTACAATTGTTGTTTTGCCTTTGTTTACTGATTACTCTTTCTTTTTGCATCACTTTTCTACGGTATTTAGTGCGCTCTGTATTATGTTAGACACGGTTGCTTCAAAGTTTCCGTATGCAAAGATAGTGAGATCGTATGCGTTGCCTTGAGCAAAGATGCTCATGTTGTTGAGGTTTGTTAGTTTATCTATGTCTATCTTTTGTTAGAGTTTTTATAGGAACTTTTAATTGATTTACCAAAGGTACGTGGTCAGAATTTATGTCAGCTCGAGAGTATGTTTTAACTTTTGTTATGGCATTATGGAATCAATTGTTTATTGTTAAAAAGTTTATTTGGTTTGTGGGGATGTGTTTCAGCTTATTTTGTAGTGACCGTATATGGAATATCCTTGGCGGCAATCTGATCCTGAACCAAGTGAGATTTTTTTACAGAACTGTATTAAACGATTAGTGCGCTCTGTATTATGTTAGACACGGTTGCTCCAAAGTTTTTGTATGCACGGATAGTGAGATCATATTTGTAGCTTTGAGGTTTGTTAGTTTATCTATGTCTATCTTTTGTTAGAGTTTTTATACGAACTTTTAATTGATTTACCAAAGGTACGTGATCAGAATTTATGTAAGCTCTAAAGTATGTTTTAACTTTTGTTATAGCATTACGGAATCAATTGTTTATTGTTAAAAAGTTTATTTGGTTTTTAGTGATGTGTTGCGGCTTATTTTGTAGTGATCATATATGGAATATCCTTGGCGGCAATCTGATTCTGAACTAAGTGAGATTTTTTACAGTACTGTATTAAACGATTAGTGCGCTCTGTATTATGTTAGACACGGTTGCTCCAAAGTTGTAGTATGTAAGGATAGTGAGATCATATTAGTAGCCTAGAGCAAAGATGCCCATGTTGTTGAGGTTAAACTAACATTATCTGCGTCTATTTTTTGTTAAAGCTTTTATACGAACTTTTAATTGATTTACCAAAAGTACGTAATCGGAATTTATGTCGGCTCCAGAGTATGTTTTAACTTTTGTTATAGCATTACGGAATCAATTGTTTATTGTTAAAAAGTTTATTTGGTTTTTAGTGATATGTTCTGGCTTGTTTTGTAGTGACGACCATATATGTAATATCCTTGGCGGCAATATGATTCTGAACCAAGTAAGATTTTTTTTTTTACAGAACTGTTCCATGATTGTTTTTTGTTTTTAAACCATACTTGTCTATTATATTTTTACTTTTAGTTTTACCTATTTTTGAGAAGTTTTTCATTACGATAATAATAACTTGTATTTTTCGGATTCTTGTTTGGTATATCTGATAGTAAAATTGCTCAACTTTTTCATTGCTAGTTGTTGCTGTGGTTACATAAACTTGTATTATGTTTATATCTATAGGCCGTGCGCTTTCTTCATACATAATCAATTTAATATTTACACACAAACAACATACTGGCTGGTAGACTCACAGGTTGAGGCAAGTAGAATCTAATTGACGAATTCAAAAGGGAAATTGCCGCTGCTTACTTTAAGACGATTTCTGTAAATTATGTTATTTTATAAATTTTATTGTTTTAATATTGTTCAAAAAACATGATCTTACCTAAAATTACAACATACTTTAAGGTATTCAAAATCGGACTATTAACATTAACACTACATTAAGTCAAGTTTATTCGAGCAGATAGCGTATTGAAGTTATAGTAGAGACTGCATTGTTTACTGTTTTTTTTTTTAATCATTTTGGTTATTTTTTATATATTCTTTACATAATTGTTTAATAACAACTACAATTAGCAAATATTGAGTGTTTCTCTCTAGAGTAGAATTAATGGGTCGTGATGCATTTAAAAAAATAAATCAACAAAAGAACGAAGACGAAGATTTCATTAGATAAAAACAGCATAATAGAATTAATAGAAGATTTCTATAGAAAGTTTTATGCATAAAATTACCTCGACCTCGGAACATCCAGTGTCATTGTCTGCAATGTTGGCTTGGAGGAAATCACAGACATTACAAGTACAAAATTAAGAGCATTTTTGAGACAAAAGAAAGACAGAAAGTGCCCAGGAGAAGATAGATTAACATCAGCAATGATTAAAATGGGTGGTGAATCTGTGAAGGAATCATTTGTAACACTGTTAAATAATCGCATGATTGAACGGTATAGCTTTACAGATTTAAAAAAAAAGTTACTTTTGAATCCAATGTTACCACAAAGCATATGATTCTATAAAAACAATGGTCATTTTACTAGCACTAAATGAGAATTTCAAATAGCTAACGCTAACATGGACTATTAAGGTTAATGGAACTTACCTGAGTCATCTAAGGTTTGTCAATGACATTTGTTTTTATTTCTAGCAATGTCGAGAAGTTGAGAAAATGCTAGAATAGCTAAACAACGTATCCCAGGCTGTGGGACTGTGTTTTGAATCTTCAAAAATTTGAAATATTGACAGTGACGTTGAGGTTGTAGTTGACAATAAGACCATAGAGCATGTAGACAAATATGTTTATCTAGGCTATAATATTAAACTCGACAAAGAAAATTAAACCGCTGAGATGAACAGAAGAATAAATTTTGCATAGATAGCTTTTGGCAATCTAAGACACATTGAAAAAGACAGGAATTAATTTGTAAATGAAGGTTTTTGACACGTGTTTCCTCGGTTGCTACCTGTAGAAACAATGATCCTCACAAATAAAAGCGCGACTAAACTTAGAACTACCCAGACATCAATGGAAAAGCAATGTTAGGATTCAATTTACGTTAAAAGATACGAAACGAAATAATAACAAAAATTTCTAAAGTGACCAATATCATCGAGCGTATAGCCAAACTGAAATGGAAATGAGCAGGTCATGTCGCTAGGCAGCTAAAAGAGGGTTAGGAAGACCACACAAGAGATGACGACATAAAGCGAGTGGTTGGAAATTGCTGGGCCTAGATAGCGCAAAATAAAACAGCATGAACTGAAGAGTCTGAGAGAGAATTACGTACAGGAGTAGATGATTAGTGACTAAGAAAGAACTAGAAGAATAAGAAGGAATTTTTTGATACCAGTGTGATTATAACCTTTTATTAATAGTGTAATGTACTCTGCACATAAAACATCAACGCCTAACCCGGTAGTGTAAGCTTGGCAATTTTTTGCAGTTATTGTGTAAAAATGCCTGTGTATTTGACTTGTTTATTATTGATCACTTTTCACAACAGCGTAATATAAATTATTGATCAAGTTTTTGCATCACACTCTAAAGCAATATTGATATGAACGCGGCACTAGGCACTAGTATATCAAGATTAACCTCAAAATTTATTATGTTTAAAATTATTAAACTACATATTTATCTGTTTTAAATGAAGGGAGAGTTTTATAAATACTTCTAGCTTGGAAGTCATTTATTTATAGTTGTAAAATCAAAAATTTCAATTATATTAATATTAAAAATAAAAGAAATAACTTTTTTTAAAAACAAAAAATAATGAGACAAATTAAATAAGATTTAATGAATAAACTTAAATTATTTTTATATACTCGCGTTTTAAATGTTTTTCATTATGGACAAGTGTTTACTTGTCCATAATGATTTATTAATTAATATTTTATTATATTTTATTATATAAAATTATAAAATGCAATTTATTTGTCTTAATATTATTTTTAATTTACTAATTGAGTCATAAAACCATTTTGCAACGTAATATGTCTGTCGTTATTTATATAGAAAGAAAGTACATAAAAGAACAGATGAAGAACGTTACACATTTTTCAGTTACAATATAAGTAGACCGACGAGAAATGGTAGCAACATTACTGCAGTAACCCAAAACGGGGCTAAGTATAAAAATAATCAATGTCCGATTTGTTACGATATTTACAATTTCTTCTAACTTTTATTGATACTTGGAAGAAAATATAGTAAACCTTATAAAACAGCTATATGAAATCTAGATTAAACTTATAAGTCTAGTAATAGAAAACTCTAAATTAGTTAATCATCTAAGAGTTTACTTATTTTTTATGGGATTTTGTTAATTGTTAATCATATATTTTTATTTCTACTAATAGATTAGGATAGAATGGACAAATTATTAGCCACACTATTCTTAAATCTAATAATGAATAATATTTACACTTTGCAAAGCATTGTTTCTAATTTTAAATTATTTATCATTTAAGCTTTTTTATATTCTTCTAATTGTAACACACATTTTAAAATTTATAACAAACAAAGTCGTGATTAACATCCTGTAATAAACCTCACTTCTATTTGATAATTGTACAAAAGTATTCTTAATATAGCAATTAATATAATTTCTAATTAAATAATAAGATACAATTTAGCCTTGCTATTGTTATGGGCCGGATGATATATTTAAACTGACGCAATATCTTAATTTTTTTATGTTATAATTATATTTATGTTATTAGATGTAACAATTTTCTATTAATGGGCACATTTAGATCTCAGATTTTAGGCAGATAGCTTTCAAACGTCGAAGGTAGTAAAAGTAGTTTGAAGTGATGAAAAAGTGTCGTGCAAGTTTTTCAAATACAAGGTAACTTTTAAGCAATATTAAAATTAGTAAGTGCTATTTTGCTTTATTGTTATCAAGTACTGTTTATTAATTATTATTTTGTTTAGTATTTTAATAATCAACTTCTATAAGAATTTTTAAAATTAAAATATATTCAACCTACAAGTTTATACTATTATAAGTCAATAACCTACATAATTCATATTTATAAAATACTAATAATTACAGGGTACATACGTAATTTGGCTTCCTTACTATACATTAATGTAGATTTTATTCAATTTCTAACATTATTTATTTAATATCAGACTACTTATGCAACATTTCTGATATTAAAATCAGTAGTATCTAAGTTTATCAATATCATTATTGCATTTCTGATATTAAATTATCTAGCTGTATGTGACATTTATAATTCTATTATATTTTTATATATCTCAAGATTACGTAATATTTATTGAAATTTAGCTCATTATTAATTTTTGTAGTGATAAAATTGCCTATATCAACAAAGTATTATAAACTCCAGGAAGCAATCAATAAATAATTAATTATTGGAAAATTTAATTTCATTCTTATTATATTTTCGCATCATAAACACCTTTCAAATTGAAAAGATGAAATTATCTCACATTAGATTACGTTTAATAACTCATTGTTTGTGTAATTAATAGTGTATTTATTTATTATATAAAAGTAAATTAATAATGAAATGTTCGATATCAAATGGTGAGCACTTCCTGCGAGCGAAATGTTCTGCTGTGGATATTAAGAAACCTTTTAAACACTTCCTTTATTCATTTTTCTGAAGTTGTGTGACGACACGCAAATGCTTAATGAGATGCTGCTGGTTGCTGTTGTGTAACTTGGAAACGTGATTTTTTGGCCGGGATTAATGAAAGTTAATTAATTGAGAGATTTAGATTGAGGAAGGTAATCTGCACAAAGTGTGTGTGTGTAATTGTTTTATAAGTGAAGTTTATCACGTCGGCAATATTCAATAAGTCATATTCATTATGTCTGGAGTTCCTTTATGCTTTCTTTTAATGTAATTACACGAAAGATGAAAGTTTGATGACTTTGTTAATAAATATTATGTAATTACAATTTTAATCAAACTCAATCTCACTAAGTGATCAACTTTATTTACAGACATGGTTGGTTTTAACAAAAAAAATGTCAGTGTTTCTTTTAGAAATAAAGGCCACATAATTACGTTATTATATATTTAGTTTAATCAACTTACATTAATATTCTTTCGCAAACTTAGATATTTGAAAAACTGCATCACTAAAATAAATACTATCAAGCCATTTATTACATGAGTTTGTAGGATTTAAATTATGCTGTGAACAAAAGTTAAGTTGCATTTTAATTAAATCTTAAAAAATGTTATTGTTGATAAACATTATGATTATTATCTAATGACAATTGAAGCTACTGTCAATTGTAATTTTATTAACTTGAATCGGAGCCCGGCTTGTTGAAGATTCTTATATTTTAGTTGGACAAATTTTAAATATTGTGTATTTTATGTAATATTGATTTAACCTTAGTATTGCAAATATTTAAGATTCAATTATTTAATTGTATATTTTGAAAATATAAAAAAAAGTTTAAACTCTATTAACTTAACTACTAAATTTAGTTAACTAAATAAATAAAGAAAATATTAATAATTTTATCTTTAAGAAAAATAATTTAAAGAAACTGGTAAAAATCTTTTTTATGCTAAATATATCAATTTATCATAAAGAAATTGTGGTAATGTCTCCTGAACTCAAATTCATCTATGAGTTCTTCTGAATAATGTTTAACAATAAAATCATAATTTTATTTATGTTAGGTTACTTAAATCTTTTTCAGAACTTATAGTTCAAGTTAAAACCAAGACTGCTATTGGTATTTTTTTCAAGATTTTGTTTAGTTTGGTCAGAAAACTGCGTTAAATATACTGCTAATATGTGTCTCAAAATTTGCAGTCAGGTTTAATTTCTTCCAAACAAGTAAAAAACTCTTAAATACACTATGGACGCAAACTAATGTTGCGAGAAATGTAACACTTTTTTAATGATGAGTTTGTTAAAAAGTTTTTCAAATTAATCCGTCGGAGATATTTTCAAAAAGTAGTGTTGTTTTTTGTAGGAGTGAGTTGATTTGTACTTGCAGTTGCAGGAGAGTACCTTAAATATTATTACTAGAAATCTTGGGACGAGCGGTCGGAGAATTGTTGCAGCGGAAAGAGTTAATAAGTGCACTGTTTGGAGCGTATTACGTGATCAGATGCTTCATTCGTATTTTGTGTAAAGTTTGCGAACGGCAAATTATAAACCAAGAAACATTTTTTTTAATGGTTTTTGAAGATGAGTATTGAAAATTCACAATTTTTTTCTGATGTACGAAGCAGGATTTACCAAAGATGGAATATTTAATTATTACAATACTCATGTCAGCACCCCATTTTATAATAGAATTTGGACATCATATACCGAGATTTGAAAAACTTTTTTAGAATTACTAGAAATAGAAATTGTTTTCTTAGATTATTTCTAATGCATAATGTGGTGTATGCATTACGGCGCTCTACCACTTTTCAATATTAGATCTTGCCAGTTTCTTAAATCGCAATTTGCTACAAGGTGGATATGTTGAGGTGACGCCTGTCTGCTTTCTTGATGTCAACTTCTTGGATTTTTTTATCGGGATGCCTAAAACAATTAGTTTATGTTTTTTCTGTAAATAATGTTTCAAGAATTGCGAGAAAGAGTTTATAGTTTATTAACCGTTTTTTACTTGTTTTGAAAAGTAGAATATGACTCCAAATTTTAAACAAATGTTTCCTGATTTTTTCTGGGGGTGAGTTGAGTTTGGCTGTTCTTCTGTGATTAAAATTGCCGTATAGAGATGCAATATGTTATAAGTTTATATGTAACTAAACGGTGTAGATTTTAATATTTTTTTGTTAAATTATTTTGCTATTTGTAGAACATTTTGTAAAGAGGAGTTTTACACTTCACATTTACAAACATTTTTGGGATTATGATGATTTTTTGTTAGATAGCTTGTATTTATGAAACTTATGTTATTGTCGCATTTTAAATACATACGAAACCTAATACTGAAAATGTCATTACGATCAAGTCAACGTGAGACGTAGTACTGCAAGTGTTATGTAGTTATTTAGTGCAGTGGCTTTAATTTCGTGTAATTTTTGTTATGTAGTAATAGAATAGTTTTATTGTAAAACGTCAACTGCTTTGTTTTTATTGCCTTGGTCATATTTATAAAACATTGAATTTTTGAAAGATTCTTTCTTTGACTTTTTTATTTTGAGACAGGTTATTATGTATATTTTTTAATTTGTTTTAGTGCAGCTATATCATAAGTATGAGTAGAAGCATACCTAAAAATTATAACACATTCTGTAAGCAGCCATTTTTATTAAGTTTATGAACGAGTAGATTAGATTGGTTGTTAAATTTTTAAAAAGCGTGTGGCTTTTTTAATGTTTTGGACAATAATTTATTAATGGTTTGAATACGTGGAAGTCAAAACAGACAGAAATTATTAAATTACTATTCGTACATATTTGAATATTTATTCGTGAGCCACGACCGTTTGGAGTTAATGATTTAACCAAAGTCGATTTTTTTGCTTTATTTAGGTACAAGCAACCAAAATGATTTTCAGCTGTTGTAGTAGCTGTAGGTGTAGCTTTGGCAATTTTTTGTTACATAAAATAAGCTCATAATAGTAACGTTGAAATTTAGAAATGTAATGGTTAACTATTTAGCAAAAGTAAATACTCAGTTGACAAAGTTCAAGATGCATTGCTCCTACGGGCACACCA
The DNA here is from genome assembly GCA_963932245.1 of Tachinus rufipes. Taxonomy (NCBI): domain Eukaryota; kingdom Metazoa; phylum Arthropoda; class Insecta; order Coleoptera; family Staphylinidae; genus Tachinus; species Tachinus rufipes. The sequence goes on along the minus strand of OZ010747.1, from coordinate 43,497,670 downwards.
AAAAGAAGAATGTTTTAAACTTAATTTACGAGACTTTGCAAAAGCCATAGATATAGCGAACACAAAGTTGAGGAATTAAAAAGCTTTTACAAAATCTACAAGAAGCAACTCCATTAGAAAATAAAGCTAAAAAAAGATTGGGGATTCGCTTACAAGATTGCAATGAAAATAATGGGAAGCTTTACACCGTACCTAACTTAACTTAGGAAAACAAGCTAAATGTTCTTTTAAAGCAAGCACCTAGGAGAACCTGCTAAGTAGTGGACATTGTAGAATTTGTTGTAGAAGATTGTCACTAGCTTTCCAGACTTTAAAATCTGGAAAATTTTCTGTCTTGGATAACACACCACTAAAGGTTTCAAAAAAACCTTTACCGCCGAGTGGAAAACAGCCAAGCTATTACTGATACCTAACGGAAACTTAAAATTCAAAACCTATACACTACTTTGCTCGTAGTTTACAAGTTTATTATAAAAAGGAGACTGGAAGAAGACAAAGCAGGAGGGCTATCAGATTATCATTACGGTTTTGTAAAGGGAAGTTCCACATTATTGCCTGTTAAAGAAGTTATCAAAACTATAAAAAGAATCAAAGTTAATGGGGAGCACTAGTCACTTTTAACATCAAAAATGCTTTTAATATAGGGTATTGGGAAGAAATTAAGCAGGAATTGACATGTAGAGAAATTCCACAGTACTTACAGTACAGCAAAATACCGTTACTAGTTACCTAAGTGAACGAAAATTACATTTTGACAAAGGTGTTATAATAGACTTAACTACAAGGGTTTTTTAAGGATTGGTTTAAGGGCCAATGCTCTGGAACTGGAAAACATTTGCCTTTACGGACAACTTTGCGTTAACAATATTAGTCAAAATTTACGAAAGAATAGTCTTAAGAGCGTTTTTATCTTTAAATAGAAAGGCATGACACTACAGAATAAAAGGGCAATCAAATATTTTGTCGGAACACATAAAGAAAGTGGCGGAAAAGACGGAAAAGAAGGAGGAAAATTTGGTCAGAATTATGCCCAACATAGGCGGACCGTCGAGCAATTGTTAAAGTCCGCTACCGAATTGACAACTATCTACGACGCATTGATATGGAACATAGCCATGAAAGTCAACAATTTTAAAAATTGTTTGTTCAGTGTACAAAGAAAAACGTTATTAAGGGTAAAATGCGCCTTTTGGGGGTAGCTGGAGCAATTCCGATTGATCTACTGGCGGAAGAGAGGAGAAGATTAAGAAAGAGAAAGTTATTAACATTGAAAGCTAAACTTGAGAAAACGGAAAAAACCATCAACCGATGGAAAAATAGTTGACCAAACAACTGATAACATATATAGGAAATTGGTTTAAATGCAATTTTAGATTAACGGACTATTTCTTGACTCAAGCCTGGACAGTGCATGTTTTGTACAAAATGTAAATTAGATAAAATAGAATACACGCTTTTTGTGTACCACAGGTAGATAGCAGAAAGAACAGAAATGGAATAGTAGTTTTGAAAACAATAATCGCGGACAATTTTGTGGAGGTTATGCTGGATAATAAAGATCGGGTTGTTTTTAAAGCATTTCTACGAGGTTATATGCCGAAACATTTTTTTTTAAGATGAGGAGGTTTAGCTCGTAAACCGTTCTTGCACAACCCACAAGAGATCCAATCTTGCAAAAAAAAAATTGAGAAGCTTGTCAACTGCCGAACAAACAAATCTTGTTTGAAGATTGAACTAGTAGTGTAGTTGTAGTGTTTGCGAGAAAACATGTAGTATATTGGACATACAGGAAATACTAGAGGATGGTAATGGATGGACCCTACCATATATATATATATAGTTAGTTTTAAGATGTATCAGAAACTAGTGTTGAATCTATTGTGAGGAATTTGCAAATATTTGTCTGATGGCATGTGTTGTGTTCATGACTATTTTCCTCCCGTCATCCGTCCGTCAAAGCAACCAATCACATTTAGCAAATATCAGAAATTCGACCAATCACGTACGTATTTAGCGACAATTTTTGTTATTGTGATATTGTCAGTAATGACGTAAAAATTGTCGCTGTAATTTGTTCATTGCAAAATTGCCGATATAATTGTTACGTTGCTATGACAATAAATGAACATAATAATGGACATAAGCATACGCGATTTGAATTTTATATTTTTTTAATATTAAAATGTCATTCTGAAAGATGTAATGTCGCTCAGGAAATTGTCTTATTAAATATCCCTCGTGCATAGAATATTGCTTTATAATTTATTAGAATATCACTCATGCATTTTTGCGATAGGCAATCGGCACTCGCCTGCGGCTCGTGCCGATTGCCGTCCGCAAAAATGCATTTGTGAGATTCCAATAAATTATCGGCAATATTCTATGCACTAGGGATATTACATAAGAATATTTCATGAGTTGTATATAAATGCATTTTTTTTATAAACATCAATTATTCCAGAATGTAATGACAAGGAACAGTGAGCACACGTAGAGTCTTACAATACTTTTCAATCGCACAGATGGTGTAGTTATTAGCGTATTCGACTGCTACTTGAGGGGTCTCGAGTATCTGGAGGGTCAGTTTTTCTGGTTAATAAAAAATGTGTTGTCATAAGTACGTTTTTTTTTTAATAAGAAGAAAAACTTTAGTAAGTTTCGTATACTGCTTTGATGTTACGTGCACGTTAAAAAACCTAATAATTTAAGTTAGAATTTCTGAATTTGTGGAAAAAATTTCAGATGTGGCGGTCTTAATTTCTAGCATCGGAGATAGCAAATGTATTTAACGAGTTTATTGCAAATTGTGCTCCTAATATACGAAATAAAATATCATTTGTTGAACATAATTTTCCTAAAGAATTAAAAATAAATAACAGCATTTACCGAAACCTATAAGACGACAATGATATGAATCAACTTTTTAATAAACTTAAACCTAAGACAACTACAGGGATATGTGGCTTTTCTAATTTTTAATTTATTAAAATGTTTAAAAGTGAACTTTTAAAACCACTGAAACATTTGATAAACTTTTCCTTAGAGAATGGTATTTTTCCGGAAAGATTTAAAACTGCCGTAATAGTACCAATTTATAAAAAGAATGATAATTTAAAAATGGAAAACTATAAGTCGATTTCACTGTTATCGTGCTTTTCTAACTTATTTGAATATGCAATGCTGCACTCTCTTCAACTATTTCTTGATAAATATAACGTAATACTAAATTGTCAACAAGGATTTTGTCTAAATAGAAACACAATGTCTGCAATAAATTTGTAATTAGAAAGTGCTCTTGACAACGTTGATTGTGTTGATCATGCAATATTTAAAGAAAAACTGAGGCATTATGGACTTAGAGAAAAAGCAAGAGATTTGATATTGTTTTATCTCACAAATAGTTATCAAATGGTCAAAATAACATAAACTGCGGAAAATACTCAGTCAATTTTATCAAAATTGTTAACATTACTCTTTATGTTAATGATTTTTCAATTTTCTTGAAAAACTGCACAACAACTATATATGCAGACGATACTCCAATTTTGATCTTCAAGGAAGAACTTGTAGATATGGTATTGGAAATAAACAATGTGTTCAATGACCTTACAAAATGGTTTCAAGCAAACAAACTAATGTGTAACGCCAAAAAAACAAATCATATTGTTATACACAATCTACAGAAACGCATTCCTTTATTTGAGATTAAAATTGATGACGTATCTTTGGAAAGAGTCGAATCTATCAAATTTCTTGATTTGGAGTTGCAAGATATTCTTACATGGCGTAAACATTGTGACATTCTTTCAAAAAAACTAAGTTTCAAAATATATCTTCTAAGAAATTTAAGAAATTGCGTCACTTTGAATATTTTAAGAATAACATATTTTAGCAAAATACAGATTAATATTTTGGGGTTTGTCACCACATACAAAAAATGTTTTAATTCCTCAAAAACGTGCTATTTGCGCAATAGCTAATATTAAAATCTCAGATAGCTGTCGCCAATACTTTAAAAAGTTAAAAATATTGACATTAGTAAATTTATACATATTTGATCTGGTTTGTTTTGCAAAACTAAAGAAAAGGCGTGGAGATTATAAATCTAATGCAGATTTGCACACTTACTCCACTAGAAACCGTTAGCTAGTTTAGATTTTTGGCGTATCACCCATTAGAAACCGTACGGAGCTGATTATTCCGGCACACACTAGTCATATAAATAGTGTAAGTCCGAATTTTATGGGAATTAAAATATTTTGCCATCTTATCATCTTAATGTTGCCATATATTCAATTTAAACAAAAACTTTTCGATATTTTTTTAAATTCTACTAAATTATAAATGTAATGATTTTATATGTTTTATTTTATTTTATATTTTAATGTGTAACTACTGTATAGTAATGGACTATGAATTTTAATGTGTTATTTTTATATTCTTAATTTTGACTTGTCTGCTGTATTACTACATTTTTAAGATTAAAATATATTATTATTATTATTATTATTATTATTATTATTATTATTATTATTATTATTATTATTATTATTATTAGCCTTGGGAGCAAAAATTGACCGACGTTAAATTAATGAATCAATAATAATTAAAATACTTTACAATTGTTTCTACATTTGATACTTGCTACTATGTGTAAAGTTCTTTGTTGCAACAAAAATATTTGCTTTTTACTACTTGAAAGTCTCCAAATTAAAAATATATACAGAATATGACTTAGTTTGATAGTATTCTGCTCAAGTTTAAAAGCAGAAAAATGTTCTTGCTAATTTATTGCTATAACAATTTGTCCAAGTTTATTTATTGTTAAGCTGCACATTCTAAAACTTTGTTGTGTTTGGTAAATTTGACTCGATGTTTTTTAATGCAAATAATAACTCACAAGATTTAAGTTCGAGACAAATCAAAAAATACTTTGGCTTCAGAACTTGCTGTGTTCAGAACCGTAGTGTCATCTGCAAATAGTGTAGTTTTAGTTATATTATTACAGTCTGACAAATCATTGTTATATATATTAATAAGTATGGACTCAAAATAGAACACATAGGTATATTTAATATCCGTTTTAATGGTAGTGTTGTTATTGTACTATATAGCTTGTTTTTGGTTTAGAAGTATGACAAAAATAACCTACAGATGGTATGATTCAGATTATAAGCGTATAATAATCTTATTAATAACGAGTGCAAAACAAAATCAAAGGTCTTTGATAGATTTATGAAAGCAGATGGGTAATGCCTCTGCGTAAAACAGTCTACAGTTTTGTCAGCAAAATCTAACAGAGCATTAGTAGTGGATCTATTCACCATAAATCCATATTGAGTACCAGATAACAGCTTATGCTGTTCAAAGTACTGTTATAGTTGATTCTGTAAAAGAGTTAGCATTAAAGAATGAAACTATTTGCGGTGAAGGTTATTATTATTTCTGTAGAAAATCCTGAATATTTTAATATTCAATAAATAGTAAATGTATAAAACAAATCAGAAAGGTGCCCATATAATTTAATTAAATCTTTATACGTACAAGCAGCGGTATTATAGTGCGTATTATTTGAATTGTTAAAAAACACGTTTTAGACTAAATATACACAAGAGTTGGATAGACTTTGAAAACTTAAGATTTTGAACTAAATTTTTGTGCAAATTAAGGTTAAGTGGAAGATCAGTGTTACATTGAACTTCGCCTTTTTTATATATAATATTTATTTGAAATAAGACATGTTGTTATTAATCGGATAACCAAAACAAATGTATTTTTTAAATTTACATTATATATATATATCATTTCTTAAATTTAAATGATAAATTTGACAAATCACTGTATCCAAACGCTATTTAGTTAACAGACAACATAATTACTTGTATTCAATAGAATTTATTTAGTAATATTACATAAAAACTGTATGATTTGGTCTTGCATAATGTATTATCTTCATAATTTTATTGACTTAAATATTCATATGAATACCGAACAAAACTCGACAACAATAGAACATCATCTAATTGTTAATAAAATCTGATTGTTGACATAACGCGTGATAGTATATTGTTAGTAAAAATTAGATAACATAAAAAAAAGAATAAAATATAAAGCAATCCCACACGTTTTGGTTAATCCAAAATAGACATGTGAACGATCCATATCTCCCTTCCACCAAAGATTGCATCAATGAACATGCATTGAGCGTGTAAAACATTTCGGGTGAAATTTCAAGAGGTGATTGTTACCCGCCTCTAATCACATTAATAGAGGAAAGGAAAAGTGAGAAATGTGTAACAAACAATGAGTTCTCATGGATTCTCGAGAACTAGATTCGAACATGTATAATTTTTTAAATGCGTTTTTATAGTATTCTCGCATTAGTTTTAAATATGAAGCGTGAGTGAACAGCAGTGATTCGCGAGTTTAGTTTTTAAATGTATGATTGTTTAATTATATCAGTGTGTTACCAAAATTATTGGTTGTCGAGTTATAATTCGCGGGTTGTTATAAATGATTTACTTTCACGAGGAGTACATTAGAAATTATAACAAAAATGCTGGCAGTAACAAGAAATGTTTTGATTTGTACGAAAGGAGGTAATGTGTATATTTGTTTTATATAATATAATATAATAAGTTTTTTACCAAATCATGATACTAAAATATATATAAAATGAAATTGATATTTTTTCTAAATAATAAAACAATTAATTTTTTAATTCAATGGTTACTTCTACTCATAATTTTGTTATTGTTTACTATCGAATTATTTAAAATCATTTATGATAATTTAAGAGTTTGATGCTACTAACAATAGAAATTTACAAGGCTAGAATAATTATAATTTTTACATATTTTGAAATTAGTGATTTTTTTTTTTAATATACTAGTAAAATACTTTATATTGTGAGATTTTTGAATTTAATTCAAAATTTTGAGTAGATTGTACTATACGACAAACTGCACTTCAAAATTATTTTAGGCATTTTATGGATATTACATGAAGTGTTTATCTATCTCCTAATAGTTTGTGGTATAACATCTTTAGAATTTGAATCTATTGACATAATTATGCAGATCGAACTGAGAGAATCTGTTTCATAAGTTGTTTTAAATTACTGAGTACAAAACCTAATTGACAAACAGGAAGACGGGCTATTGATTGCTTATATTGCGTTGCTACAATTTTATGTATGCTCTACAAAAACCTAAAAGTAAATTTATCACAAAAGTTATAAAAACTTTAATGTCATAACCTAACCTAACTTAATATCACAGTAATAGCAACAGGGACTAATCAATAATCTAACCAAGAGTTACGAGTAAGTTAAGTTAAAGTGTTTTATGCATAAGCAACATAGAGACGAGGACGCTTCCCTCTTGTTGAGATCAACTGTTGATTTCCATGCTGGCATAGTGACTGTAGGTTTGAGTCTATGTATTTGTTTTGTTTTATTACCGGTAAACATTAGTTGGTTGTTGTTGGTTGCATCGAGATTTTTAGCATTTTATAACTAGTTCATTAATAAGTAGTCAAAACAAAAGAATATTAAGCAAAAAGCAATATTTTAACTGATTTTGCTTTTTCTCAAGATCTGCCTCGGTGAGCTTTTTTGTTTTTAAAGATACGTTTTTGTTTTGTTTTTGATTTCTTGTTCATTTTGTTTATGTTGATTTGAAGTTCACGTGATATGGCTAAAATGGTATCTTTTTCCATGTATGTAGTTTACTAAATCGTTGACGTACAAGCATTTGTTGACTGATGTAAGCAAAGCTGCAATACCGTTTACCGCCGTGGAAAACAATCGAAATATTGTTAAAAAAAATCTTATTAAGTTTCCCCTTTTTTTTTAAATTTGCAATTTTGCATGCGTGCAGTATTTCTAAAAATGTATACTGTCATCATATCATACGCCTTCTTTAGATTGAAAAACATTACTATGAAATGTTTTTTTTAGTATACTTTATTTATACTTTTTAATGGTCTAGATGATCCACAGTACTATGTTTTTGACTTTCCAGGTAAACGCCGCGTTCTTATATTACGTTGTAGATTTTTAGCAGTTGCTCTATCATGCAAAGGATTATGTACTAATGGTTTGTCTCTAATGTTAATTGGCCTAGAAAAACCTTTTTAAAGTCTTTAAAAAAACCTACAGCCTTATATCTGCTCTTACATGTTAAACATAGATTATAAGGATACGTACTTCATGTTTTGAAATTCTTTCAATATATTATGTAGATTTTTATCTTATTACCTTCTCTAATAGCATACACAGACAGAAACAAATTTTACTATGATGTTATCTTTGCATGTAATACAAATTAGTTTCTTAATCAACTATTTTACAGGAAAACCACTTTTACTGATAAATTTAATTCTAATGTTATATTTTTTACATTATTAAAACATTCTAGTGAATAATTGTTTATTGTGAGATACAATAATAGAATGAGGTGTATAATTTCATAAAATTCTCATGCAATTGCAATATATAGTAAAAGTTAAATATTAATTGAAATATATAATTCTATAGATATTTAATGAATTGAATAATGACATTCGTGTGTGTTATTGTGTCCATTATAATACATGAGTAATTGCATTTTTATTAAACCATATGGCTAAATAATTATTTGGTCATTATGTTAAATTTTTGTTTACTACTATTAACTATTTGAATCTTTGTAAATTGATGAACTAAATTTGAACTATTTACATGATGCGAATATAAATTGAAGGTGAAATGGTTATTTACTCATCAATTGAATTTATTTATAATATTTGCACACATCTCACCTACTTTTTGTAATTTACTTTTTGTGTTTTGGTATTTATACTTATTTTAACTTTTCTGGTATTAACAAAAAAAATTATAAAATACTATAATAGAATTCAATCTGAAACAAAATTAAATGTTGCTATCAAAATAGAATATACAGAGTTATTCAAAATATATGCTGATTTTTGTTTTGTTTTCTACTGGAGGTGGAATCCTTACGGCCGTGGTCTGACAATTCTCTTCTTATTCTAAAGAGGTCTTACCCACTAAACTACCTTCACTATTCTCGCCGGCATCTGTCATTTGGTAACCACCGTTTCATAATTTCAAATCGGTTGGTGGTAGCGCGGCAACGGTTGATTGTCATTTGAAACATACTAACTTGATATTTTACAAATCAAAACATAATCTGTCATTTTCGCTTTGATATTTGAGAATTTAAAAAACGGTAACATGAAAGAAACCTGGACACCATCTGACATTGATAAACTAATTACATTAGTAAATAAAAGGCCCGAAATATAAATATATATATATATATAGCATTCTTCCACTGACATAGAAAAGAGTGGGAAATTTAAATAATTGGTGGTCACCAGTGGCTGCAGTGAGACCGTAGTACATTTTGGTGGTTAGTGGCAAACGGTGATAGTTGATGGCGGTGGTGCAGTGAGACTGCACCCTTACTGCTACTCCGTTTTTTTGTGATTCATACTTAAGGGTTGAAATGGGGATTTACGTTTTTTTGTTGACAGAAAAGATGTTTCTAGCAGATATTAGGAAGCGTGTTCTTGTACCGTTATACCATACGATTTGATGAACCTTTGTCTAATATATTGTGATCATTGTGTTTTTGGGTATTAATTTTTTTAAATAATATAAATTATCAGTAGGATGTTTTAGTTTGTTTTTATATTAGTCATATGAGGCTGCTAGTTTAGGCCCTCGTCAATTAATACCTTTACAATTTTTTGTTTTGTAACATTTTTTATTTTTTTGTTTTATTTGCACTTATTCTGTGTTTGAATATCATGAATACATTATGATTATGGAATTTTATTTTGTTTTTTTTCTGCTTCATTTTGGAGATACTATATGGACTAACTTAGTATTATTCATTTTTATTGTTAGTTCTTTGTCATCTTTGAAAGTTCTGGTTGTATGTTTTTTTTGTGACTTTTTATAGATTTTGTGTACTGACACTATTTGTGTGTCGTCTGCATATTAGAATTAATAAGGCAGTAGATGCAGAATAGGATTTAAAATGCTTATTTCCTCACCTAGTTTTTTATTAAATTTTACATGAAAAGTTCTGTTTGTTAAATAATCACACCAGTCTTTTGCTATACCTTTTATGCTGTAGTTTTCTAGAATTTCTAATCATTTTTGGTGATATAGCGTGTCGAATGTCTGAGAAAAATCCACAAATAGACATAATGCGTGCATGTTTTGGTCAAGGATGGTATTAATCAGGTTAGAAAATATTTCTAGCTGGATTGTATTTTTGGACTTTTAGTACCCGTATTATTGTTTGTTTAAAATATTTTGTTTTTTGAAATATTCGTTTAAGTTTTCTTTGTGCATTTTTCAAGAGTTTTTTTTTTAATTTGAGATAATTGTTTGTGTTTTTTTTGTCCGTTATGTTCTTGTTGATGTTGCACTCTCGGCTTGTTTAGTTTTCATTACTTTTTTTCTTGCTTATTGTTTCGATTATTTAAAAAGTAATGTAGCAACAAAGCAACTAAAAAGGGACATATACTAAACTATGATAAGGCTAATTTTGACATACGCGGCAGAAATAATGACAATGACACTAAAAGAGCAAAACATGGTGCTAATAATGGAATGGAAAGTAATGAGAACAATACAAGGACCTATAAAAATCAACGAAAACAAACACCGAATTAAAACAAACCAGGGGATTGAAGAAGAAATAAAAGGGGAAACATAATTAAGCACACAAAACAGCAGATAATTTGATGGCTGGAACAGGTCTGGAGAGCGGGACATAAAACAACAATTAGAACTATTTTCGAATGGAACCCGGGAGGAAAAAGAAGACAAGAAACGCTTAGATCTAGATGGATTGATGAGGTGGAGGAGGACTTGAGAAAAGGAGGAATCAGAAACTGGAAAACAAAAACAAGTTACAGAAAAAATGGAGAGAAGAAGTGATAAAATCTATACAACAAGTAGTGAAACTGAAAGTATTAATGGGGAGTGATCTACTCCGCAAAATGGATCATGAAAGTTTCAGAAAAGATACATTCAGATTTTACTTGGAATGTAGCGCTTATATATATATATGTATACTGTGTTGATCGTTGATTGATCTTGCAACTTTTTAATTTTTAATTTTTAAGAATAACTCCGTTATTTTTCTAGTAAAAACATTTATACTATCCCGGCTATTATTTACACCACCAGGTTTTTCAGCGTCTTACTGTTGCACCTCTGAGGTTAAACATTAGTTGCCTGAGCGCAGTTATTGCTTTACAGGTTTTTTTGAGGTTTCTACGAACTGCGCTTACATATTTAAGTTTCTACCGAGGATTACACATACGTATCTTATGGTGTTTTGACTGGTTACTAATTATCTTGTCTCCTACTCTTAGGCTATTTTTCTTAAGGTATTTTTACTAATGGGTACTACTTTTTCCGTTTTTTTTAGGCTTCTTTATCCAAGCCATATACTTATTCTGGTTTCAGCTCATTTTGCATCTTTATTGATTGTTTTTTGTCTGACCCAATGACTATTATCGTCAATTTATTTGCATAGCTTATCACTGTAACGCTTTCAGGAATTCTTAGCTTCAAAACATTGTTGTAGTGTATATTCCACAAGGTCGGTCCCAGAACCGAACCATGTGGAACACTGCATGTTATTTAAATTTTTTGATTATCTTCTACATGGATTTCTCTATCTTGTAAGCAGCTGCATATCATTCTTACAAGATATGGAGCTTGTTTTTGAGGACTCTAATTAAGTTTTTTTATGGGACCGAGTTGTATGCTTTTTTACGTCTAGAGTCACTAAGACATATTTATTTTTGCAGCTTTGACTGTCTTAATGGCATCTATTATTGAGCGCTTTTTTCTGTTATACTAATTGGTAAAAAGTTTGCAATTTGTTATTTCTTCTGTTTGTTTAATATATGCTCATATTGTGTTGATCAGGTAAGTGGTCTGTACGCCACATTTCTTGTACCAGTTTTGTTCCGCTTTTCCTGTAACGTTAGGTTGGCCAGTTTTTATTTTTATGTAAAGATTTTTTTGGTTAGCAAACTGTTTGAGACGTCTGCTACTAGCTTTGTGTTTTTTATCTAGGGTTTTTGCTATTTTTGGTGGAATGTTGTTTAATATTTTTTGACATTACAGCCTCTTTTTTTAAACATTCTGGCATTACCTCCGCTATTGTTGGTCTGTTTGGTCAGTTAATTTTATTGTGGTAAGGAAACAGGTTTTGTACCACTTTCAGTTAATCCTGATCAGTTAGTCTAATGACCCCAAGCAATCAAAGCTTTCTGGCCACTATTTTGTAAGCAGTTTTCTATAGATTTAATTTTTATTGCAGAGTATAGCACATGGTTATATCTATGTGTGAGGTCTTTTTATTTTTTGTATATAGACGCATTTTTCTGGTTAATAACGTGCAGATCTAGCTGACTTAGTCATTTGCATAAAATGTTGCTCCTTTTATCATCTTTAACAAACTTCCATATTGCGGATTTTGCATTAAAATCTCCGCTCATGAGTGGTTTCTATTTTATGCTGTTATTACTTTTGTATAATAAGATGAATAGATTTTTGTTTGTGGTCTCTACTTATACAAACCATTTTCTTTACATTTTATGAACTTACCATTGGTGTTTGTGGTGGTTTATTTGAAATCCAAATTCTGTTGTTTCTTGCTATATTTCGGTTTGGCTCAGCTACAAAGACAATGTTTATCCTTTTAGAGAACACGTGTGTCTAAACAAGTTTATAGTTTTTTTGTCTCTATTTAGGTTGGTTTTGAGCAGCTTTATTTTGGCTGCATTTTTTCTCTCTCAGCTTTATCTTCTAATAAATAGGGCAGTTAAACGTTTTTGTTTTCTGGAATTTTACTTTGCAGAGATAACACATTTTAGCACTTTTTTATTTTGTTCCTCTTTTTGCCTCTTTGTTCTTCCCTCTTTTCCTTAACTGGAATTATTTACAGTTTACCGAAGTTGTGTGTGGGTTTTGGCTTGCCTGGAGTTAAGGTTTACAACACCGAACTAGAAATACCTTTGTATGCTACCTTTGTACGCCTGCTTTGTGTTTTCTTTTTCTATCTGTTTTAACATTTGTTTTGTTTTGTTATTTTATCTATTCGTTCTGTTTTCTTTAAGCTTACTTTCTTTAGTTTTTTTATGATATTTGTTATCACATGGTTAACTAAGGCATAGTTCTTTTAGTTCTCTAGCATTATCTCTACTAGGTTATTTATTTCTATGTTTTTTTCTTCTTTTTTGTTTCAACTCATCTTTTATCTTAATGGACTGGTTACAATTAAGTAAGTGGGTGTCGGTATCTTTGCTTTTGCAGTGTATGCATGCATTGGAGTTTTTTATATTGAATTTGTTTAGGTTGGTTTCGAAGCAGCTATGCACTCTTAGTACCTGCGTTAGGTACTAGTTTACTTTTTCATGTTTTCTGTTTGGCTATGCTTGTAGGTTATTTGTCTTGTACTTTGTTTAAGCTGGTCTGTTGTCCTCTGATCATCTTCTTACCCGCGCTATGGTTTGTGCTGCTTCTAGTGATAGCGTCGTTTTCTCTGTTCTATCGTTAGGTTAGGTTAGGTTTTTACTTCTCTTTCTAGATTGGTGCCAGGTATGTTAGCAAGAAGCTTATTACTGAGCACTTGTCCGCCTCTAGCTTGTTCTAGGATCCTCAACACGCTGCATCAGCGTTGACAGTGCCATTGTTAGTTTTTTTGGTTTTTGTAGCCATCCTCTTCAGGTGTCGTTAGAGTTATCATTTCTGCAAATGTTCACCTTTAGATACCTTACGGTATCTTCAACATTACTCTTTTAGTTGACCACTATATAAAATTACTGCTTTGGTTTTATTAGGTGTTACCTGCATAGCTTTTTCTTTTATAGCTGCTAAGATTTCTCTGACTATTTTATTTTTTGTTGTTTGTCAGGTTTTATCTTTTTCTTTGCAACTATTTGCAGAAATTCCGACTCTGTGGCATTTGTAGCATCTAGGAGAGACCGTCAATTCTTTTAATCTTTACCGGTAAAGTTTATCATTTTTTTTGTAGGTAGGCGATCGGTATTTGTTGGCACCGTGAGGAAGGCCGTTTGTCTACGCTCTGGTTAGCTTGGCCTGTCAGTTTTGTTGTGTTTATAAGGTCACTATTCAGTTTTATTTTTACCCGTTTTTTTTACTTTGTTTTTGGTCTTGAACTTGTCGATGTGGACTAATATTATACTTCTACGCTTTTTTCTAACTTCTACTTCTACCATTGCTTTCATTTTATCTGTCAGTGTTTTTCTGATTGCTTCCGTCGTCTCTTGTTTATTGCCTATTATTATTAGTTGAATATGTTTGCTGGCCACATTGGTGACATTATCAATCTTTTGACTATCCTGCGTTTGCGTCTCTATGCCGTGGTTTTTTGGTTTCTTCTGTAATTCCTGGTTTCTATCTAATCTAAAATGTTTTGTACAAAACTAGATTACCTCTATATCCGATCTTACTCGCTGCGCTGTCGAGTTGACTACCTAATATTTTTATTTCCGTTTGTGAGTTTTTGTTTTTTATCACCTTGGTTAGTTTAAGAATACTATCTACTATAGCAGCCGTTTTGTGCTTGTATACTCATCTGCGGCCACCTTTAACATATTTGTAGACTGCTTATTTGTTTTTGGGTGTGTGTCAAGACACGTTTTGTTTTGTTTGTTGTATTAGTCCGGACCTGGTTATCAATCTTCCTTTTGTGAAGGCATAATTTTTGACTTTTAATTTTCTTCCTTGTTTGGCATTGGACTTGCGGTTGCTGGTTTTATTCTGTGTGTTATTGGTTGTAGTTTTTTTGCCCCCCGAATCTGTAAGGGAGTCTACCGAAGCAAAGTAGGGTTGACTGTGAAATATTAGTGTGATTGAAAATGGAAATGAAAGATGCTTTAGTTTTCTAGCTCTAAAGAACTAATGCTTCGCGAACTAGAACATGGTCAATAGTAAACTAAAGAGTGACCAAGATACTGGACTAGTCGGGTAGTTTAAAGAAGAAAAGAAGAGAAAATGGTAGTCTTAAGCAATGGCTACCGTACAATGGTATTCCCCAGCAGGACTTTAGATTGGAATGTAAAATATGTGAACTTGAAAATCAGATGCGCCAGGGAATTACTGAAAGTGTATGCCGTGTGGCCGCACTATTATGTGAATAGGTTAGCCGTTAGGAGCACGGTATATAAGTACTTAAAATCAATCATGATTGTATTATGTTAGGGAATTAGAAGTGGTTAGGATCATTTGATGTTTGACATATGTTTGTAGTTTTGAAATAGGAGAGTAGTTTGTAAACAAATGAAATTTTGAGCTTTAAGCAATATTGAAAGTATTGAAATTAATTTTAATTTCAAAAATCTATTAAAAGCTTTTAGAAAACATTTAGTTTTTTATGAAAACCAGCTATTTATTAAAAATAGCTTTATCTATGTTTTGAAGTTAAGAAAATAAGAATTCTTGAAGTTTGATGAAAATAACTGTTTTCAATTACTACGATAAATAACAAGTTAAATTTAAGCGTTTTACACTTTTATTGGAACTATACCAAATTCAAATACACGCTGGACTAAAAGTTTGTAAAAAAACCGCGTGATAAGCACGTGAACACGCCTGCATGCGATTGGTCGTCAGTATGGGGCTTGGCTGCTCAATCCAGACCTCATTAAGTGATATTTTATTTATTTAGCCATGCACGTGAACAACACGTGTAATTGTTTACTTTTAGTTCAGCGTGGATTTGATTTTAGTATAGCATTTTGTAACTTTTGTAAATACATCACGTGATACATTTAATAGCTGTCAATAGTGTATTAACCAACAAGTGCAGAAATTTTGAAATTTCAAAGCGAAACCAAATAAACAAATGTTTAATAATTCAATGGTCTGTACCTATTACAGACCTCCACAAGTTGAAATTTTACGTAAATCACGTAAAGCTGCCGCTACTTTCATTTGTTTTTTAATACATAATGTTTTACAATTTTACCATTTGCAGATTTTTTTACATTAATAATATATAAAAAGTATTTAAAGAAGATTTGGAATAATTTGTAATTTTTTTAATACATTATTTGTTAGTCAATTGTTTTATGTTAATCGTAACCCAGCAAGTGTGACTTAGATAGAAACTGATTCTATCGTTATTTGCAATATATCCTGTTTCATTTAGTACAATGGTAATTTTCTTATGTGAGGATATATAAATAAGAACTTATTGCCACCACTAATACCTTGATAATATTTGAATAACTAAATAATTGAAAATTATAGTTACTTTTTGTAATAATTATCTAAACCAATCATCAATTAAATGATTAAAAAAAAATGTTAATAATATTTTTATTTGTTTAGGTTGGAATTGCTTAAAATGGATTCCTCCTTGAAGTCGAAGGAAAAGCGCAAGGAATGGACTTGGAAACAACAGACTGATCTAATCAAATGGCAACCAAATCCCATTGATGGTCCACTTCTTCGCTTGGAAGAGCCCGAGTTGGTACCTTTGGCAATTGAATGCTTTGAGTGCATTTTACGATACTGTGGAGATCTACCGTTAACACCAGAAATGTCAGAAGTTAAATGCGTTTATACTGTTCTAATGGTAAGTATTTATTTTAATAGTTATTTACTTATTGTCTAGAATATATAATTGTATTTGTAATTAATTTTTTGATCTAACATGTATCATCAATTCAAATGGCGTGCATTTGCACAGCCTATCAATTTTTTGAATAAATTATGTTATCCTGTTACTAAAGTAAGCTATGGTTTATAAATAAATTTGTCAATGTCAAAGTAAACATAATGCGGGCTTCACATGTATTAAGAACATTTATAAAACATTACGAATTGTATCCACTGATTGGTGTTACTGCCTTTGCATGTGGCCTTTCTGTATTATGCGGCGTAAGATGCTTGCTAGACGATTCCGTTCAATTAAGCAAACATCAGAAATGGAATATGCGCGACATGTTGAGAAATCCGCAGAGCAAAAAGCTTCTAGAATATGGCCAAACATTCGAGATCAACATCGGTTTGGATAATATATACCGAGAAATGGAAATGAAGGAAAAGGGGATGATTAATTAAAAGACATTAAGTTTTTGTTACTAGTTTCATTGTGATGTAATTTATTGATATGAAATATACAAATATTTTTTTATGAAAGTATAATAATTTTAGATTGAAAACAGATTTTAATGTTTTTGTATCTTTCAGCATTGCCACAAACACTTCCCACTGCGTGATGAAGTCTACTGTCAACTAATGAAGCAAACAACCAGCAACAAATCAGATTCACCCGAATCCTGTCAGAGAGCTTGGAGATTGCTATCAATTATAGCTGCATATTTTGCGTGCTCGGATAACTTAGGTCCTTTCCTTACCGAACACCTCAGTAGCGCTGCATCAGACAGACGCAGAATTTGTCATGGCACCGCAGCAGTTTGTCTATCCAACTTACGCAAAACGCAACGATGCGGCGGTAGGAAAAATGTACCATCCGTTGAAGAGGTTACAGCGGTCAGTGCTGGAAGAAGTGCTCGCAGACAAATTTACAGATTACCAGGTGGAGCTGAAAGAGTCGTAAATACACGTTGCAGCACTGTAGTCGCAGACGTAATATCTGAGTTATGCGGCCTAATCGGTGTTACCAGTGATGCTGAACAACAAGAATTTAGTTTATATTGTATTGTACAAGGCGATGCTTTTACGATGCCTTTAGCTGCCGACGAATATATCTTAGATGTAACCACTGAGCTTCACAAAGCAGCTCAACCATTCTATCTCATTTTCTGCAGATCCGTCTGGTACCACACATTAAAACACGATGCTAGTCCACTATACACCGAAGTCTTGTTTAATCAAGTAGCACCTGATTATCTCGAAGGTCTTTTATTACGATTAGGCAACCCAAATCTACCACCTAGTATTATAAGGGATATGGCACTAATTGCTGCATTATTACACAGAGCAGCCGATTTAAATCACTCACCAAATTTAAAGGAAGTAAAATTCTTATTACCAAAACCAGTTTTGGGATTACGTGAACCGAGACCACCGCAATGGTTAGCTCTAGTGCAAACCTCATGGGGACAAGCTGCAGGGTTACCCGTATCAAGAGCCAAACACCGTGTATTGCAAGTATTAAGCAACTGGCAACTATTTGGCAGTTCATTCTTTGCAGTAAAACGTGTATTGGGTGAGCTAGAAAACTGGCAAGAACATATATTGGCACTTAATAGAAACGGTGTTCATTTCTTGGATATGACAACTCATGAAACGTTGCAGCACTGGCCGTTTGCAGAAGTAATTTCAACCAGGAAAGTACGATCAGAAGATGGAGCTTTGTATCTTGATATGAAGTGTGGAAATTTGCTTCAACAACGGGTCACGAGATTGCAGACAGAACAAGCTCATGAAATTTCCAGATTAGTCAGACAGTATATCACATTAGAACAGGCAAACAGCCCTAGGAGTCCCAAATAATTGAGTCGATTTGCTCAAGTTGTTTTTATTCATGTACATAAAATTATTTTTAACAGGCATGCTGAAATAATCATTTACCATTTACATATAATTAATTGTATATTGTTATATTAATAATTAATATCACTAAAATAATTTATGTAGTCCCAAGTACGATAAGTCATATTGTTAAATACGGATACATGTATAGGACCAGCTTCAATTCTTTTTGAAATCAAACGACATATTTGATTCGTTTTTTTTGCATCATGATTTACGAATTGAATTTGGTCTGAGTATTAGAATATTATTTTTTGTATAGAGTGGTGATAGTATTTTTATATATAAACGTATATATAAATATAAATCTATAAAATATATCAAATATTTTACTAATATTGTTTTAATTATATTTAATAGGGTAACCCACAATTATATGGTGGAATTTCAATTTGTTTACAAAAAAGATAAGTAAATTGAACCAATATTTTATTAATTTGCTTGAAAAGATATGTTATTTATGGTGTACATACTGAAATTAATAGTGTTTGTTTAATTTTTGTTGAATTGGTAGTTTTTTTCTGTGTCTGAAAGGCTACATAAAACGTAATGTATAGCGTGACTCCCAGATTCGGAATCGCTATAGTATCTCGATTCGGAATACACGTCTAAAAGGTCGAATTTAAACGTATGTATCACCGGAATCCGAGATTCTAAATCTGGGATTCTGTAACTGCCTGTAGAAGAGAAGTTTTTTAAATTTTGTAGTACTTCACTTTTAAATGTTGTTTCTAGGTCCTTAAATCAGTTTTAAATTTTAGGTTAACTTTACGTTAGTTGTTTTTATTCTGATTCACACTTATCTCAAAAATTTTAAGTTTATTATTATCTATAGATGCAAATGTGTTTTAAGTAATTTATAATGTCAAATTAGAGTTGAAACGGTGTTGATTTACTTTTTATTATGATGTTAACTTTATAAGTAATGATATTTACTGTTGAAGAAGGTAAGTAACTTTTTCGAAATCATTTAATTAAACATTAAAAAAAAAACTATTAGAAGTTTTTATTTTAGAATCATTTTAACAATTGGCTAAACTTTTGATTGTTAAAAATACGAATTAATGATTTATTCAAACGCAATCTAACGATCACAGCGGCCAAGGGTCAAGTATAGACAATTGTTTTGGTTCTACAAACCTCGTCAGTATGCCTTGTATGACCCTGGCATTGAATGATGGTGGAAGACATATTTGAATAAATATTTCTGTGATTATAAAGTAGATAGATAGATATCTTGCTCAAAAAAAATTTCTATCTTTTAAGAAACAAAAAAAAATTGCTCGGGGCCAGATGTGGTAAATATGATGGGTGGTCAATCAATTCAAACTGCAGTTTTTGAACCACGGAGACCGCCACAAACACTTTTTTTTGGTTCCAATTTGAGTAGTTTCATCAGTTTCTGCATTCAACGATATACAGGGTGTCCGGAAAATACGTGTACAACGTTTGACGACAGACTCCTGACGTCAAAATAGGTCGATCTAAGCCGACTTAGTTATATCCAAAATTGTCTCGTTTAGCCGGTAGAGGGCGTCAAAAATTTGTAAATATTAAAAAGAAATTACCTGTAACAATAATTTTTTAAGTGACCTTGTTGCTATGGCGTTTAATAATTTGACAATTATTGACAAATTGTCACCAATCTATGAAATTTACTCAAGTATACGATCAACATTCTTGAATTACAAGTTCATTTTACCATTAAAAATGGAAAATTATACAAACTCTCAGAAAGTTGACATGCTCCTGGTATACGGGTTTTGTCAAGGAAATGGGCGTCAGAGTGTTAGGGTTTACATGGAGAGGTTTCCTAACCGTCGAATACCAAACCACCAAACATTTGCCAATATTGAGCGTCATCTTCGGAAAACGGGCAGTTTTGAGAAAAAGTTTGAAGGCAGGGGTCGTATGCGATCAACTCGAACTGTGGAAACAGAAGAGATGATTCTGGAAAGAGTTGAAGAAGAACCAAGTACCAGTACCCGTCTCTTAGAACGTGAGTTAAATGTTCCTAAAACGATTGTCAATGAGGTTTTAAGAGAACAGTTGTTACATCCTTACCACATACAAAAAGTCCAGGAACTTTTACCGACTGATCCCCCCATGCGGCTTACATTTTGTCAATTTATTAGAAACAAAAGAATCCTTGTTCCAAATTTTTGTAGAAAAATTATGTTTACTGACGAGGCATGCTTTACAAGATCTGGGGTAACCAATCTGCACAACGAACATATTTATTCCGATGAAAATCCACATGCCATTAAAGTTGCACATCATCAGCATCAATTTAAAATTAATATTTGGGCAGGTATTATTGATCACTACCTTATTGGTCCCATTGTTATTCCAGACAGGTTAGATGGAAATATTTATTTAAATTTTTTGCAAGACACATTACCAATTCTTCTGGAGAATTTGCCCCTTTTACTTCGGAGGGAAATGTGGTATATGCATGATGGTGCCCCGCCCCATTTTTCCGTTACCGTTCGGCAATACTTACATCATCAATATCCCAACCGATGGATTGGAAGAGGCAATGATGCACCAGTAAAATGGCCACCACGTTCTCCTGAGTTAAATATGTGTGACTTCTTTTTGTGGGGCGCTATTAAAACAGAAGTTTACAAGACTCCGGTAAACACACGCGATGATTTATTGCAGCGGATTTTAAATGCAGGCAACCATTTTAATAATCCCGAGACATTAGATAGGGTCCAATATCATTTTTTAAAGAGTGTTAATAAGTGTATTCAGCAAGATGTCGGTCATTTTACACATTTGCTTAAGTAATGTTTTTGTTTTACTTAGTTTCTTACAATAGATACTTTCAACTTTGTTATACTTTTGTTTTTTTTGACGCCCTCTACCGGCTAAACGAGACAATTTTGGATATAACTAAGTCGGCTTAGATCTCAGGAGTCTGTCGTCAAACGTTGTACACGTATTTTTCGGACACCCTGTATAATCCGACCTTTTTATAATATGAACATTTTTTAAATAGTCAATGAAAAAACTTCTTTGACTATCCCAAAAAACAGTTGCTACTTTCTCGACCAATAAAACTGATTTTGTCTTTTTTATTGAAATCATGTTGTTTTTTGTAGTCTATTGTTTTGATTGTTTTATTGTCTCAAGAGTGCAATATTGAACCTAAGTTTTATTAAAAAATAGACGAAAAAGTTCGACTTGTTTTAGTGAGCATGCGTGAAACTTGTTTTTTTCTACCACTCAATATATGACAAACGCGTTCTTTTAATATGCTTATAGCTTTTGCTAGTTGTCTAGCCTTGATTTGTCAATATTGCTATACTAATTGGTTCAAATGCAAAAGCAATGTTTTAAACATGTTTAAAACAAAATTATCTAAACAATATTTTTGCTTTAAACTAGTTTAAAACAAGAGTTTTAAACAATTTGTTTTAAATATAATAACCCCATTTTTATGTTTATGTTTTTAGCATTAAATTCTTAAACTAGCATAAGTAACTCTTACTCATCTAATCTATTTAGAAAAGGTGTTGAGGAAAACGTTTTTGCTAATACAGTGAGAGCAAAAATGATTGACCTGTCCGCTTTTATCGAACAGGGTATGTGACGTCTCGTTCATACGGTTAATTAAAAAAAACAATTACATTTGAAAACATAAGTGAGGTTAGCTACGCTATAGTAGTGTACATCATTGTGCGTATATGGCAAAATTTTACTAAAACTCCGTTTGATGAGAGCGGACAATTCAGTCATTTTTGGTCTCACTGTATATAGGAATACTGGCAAACAAAATTTACTCAAAAATGAAACAAAACGCAGTGGAGTTGGACCTCTCTTTTCGTAACTGAGATTTTGGTTTTGAATAGATAAGTCCAGCTTTGCGTACCCGAACAGCTTTTTTCTTCCCTACCTCATCCTTTAATGTAGAACTCCGTTGACGACAATTTTCTAGATAAGTATCAAATGGAAAGGACTAAACTTATCGAATAATAAGGTGGACAAAAAATTAAAAAAAAAAAGTTTACGGAATACGGGCGGTCGGACACAGTGGTGACATGGTATGCCTCACTCGACCGCCAACAAGCAACTGCCATAAAATTAGATTAGATGCTTGGACAGAGTCTAACGTGCACGGAGCCAGTCTGCCGTTGATTGTGGAGGAAGTGTCACTAATCCACGGGACAAACTACCCACTAGATTGAACATAGATTACGATACAATAAAATTAGCAAAACAAAGCTTTGCTGGTTCCACTATTCAAATTAATCAACCCAACAATGACTTAATTTTATATAATATATAATTTCTCTATAAATGTCTAAAATATAATTTAAATTTTGTTTATCAGTTTAATAGATTTGTATTGAAACTACCTCAATCAATAAACTGAGGGCCCTGCCTGCCCGCCCGACTTTATTTTATCCATAATTTTGTTATAGAGGGTGATTTTATTAATTAACAAAACGCGCAATACATTAAACAGATTAATTTTTTTTTTACAGGTTAAATGTTATGTTTTAAAAACATTTTTAATGAAGCAATTCACCTTAATTAAACAGTTGTAATTTAATAGATTTTTCTACATCAAGTAACAGTGCAGCTGAGAAGCCAATATATAAACTTTTAAGTTCAATATTTTAACATTACCTTTCCTGGTTTAATAATGACTTCAGAACTGCATTTAATTACAGAAAAAAAGCATTCCAGGGTTACAAGCAAATCGATATAATTGTAAATTATACAACATGTAAAAAAATTTACTGTTGCATCAATACTGGTGTTTAAGAGCAAATCCCTACTTACCTAAATTTAAAGAAAAATAAGAAGACCAAGAAAGAACGTAGAAGACAGGATTTCAGATAATTGGAGACAATACGAGAATGAGAACACAAACAAAAATGTATAACATTATCCAAACAAATATAGGCAGGGGAAGAGAAGCGCAAGACCTATTGATGTCAACAGTGGTAAGAGGAAAAATAGACATAGTAACAGTAAGTGAACCAAATAAAAACAAACTAAGTGAGGAGTAAATAAAAGATAAGGACTCAGAAGCAGCTATCTTAGCAAGGGGTAAGTGTAGAAATAAAGTAGATAGATGGAAAATTCCCAAGGAGGGAATAGTGTGGGCCAATATAGGAGGTTTGATAGTATACAGTTGTTACATCAGTTCAAACTGCAAAATCGAAGCAGGAAGAATGCAATACAAACAGCAAGAAAAGTCTAAAGACAAATAAAAAGGGGAGAAGATTCTGATGGAACTAAAGAATAACTGCAAAATGAAAGGTTTTAGAAAAAATCATCAAGGGCAGTAAAAAAAATGCTGAAAAGAAAAGTTAAAATCTATAGGCAGAGACAAACCATACAAAATAGCAATGAATAAATTAGGAGGAATACAAGCAGTGTGCTTAAAGAAAGAAGAGAATAAAGTAGCTTTATTGAAAAATTGTTTCTCACTGGAGAAATGGTAGAAGAACCAGCAGGAATAGCTGAGAAAACATAAGCAGTTCCTGCAAAAGTGGCAGAGATAAAACAGATTATAGGGAAACTACCTAATAATAAGGCACTAGGTCCAGAAGTGATAACAACGGATAAAGTAAAGGCAGCTTTACAAGGAAATGAGATAGAGATAACATAAATAATAAACAGATGTCTGAAGGAACAATTTTTTCCGGCATGCTGGAAGGGTGCAAACCAAGTACTAATTGAGAAAAAAAAGAAAACAGGCAAAACAACGACATATAGAGCGATCAGTCTGATCAACACATTAGAAAAAAATATGGAAAAAGTTATCGTGAGAAGAATTGAACAGGAAATAGAAGAAACAAAAGTATAGGAACAAGAGCAATATGGATTTACAAAGAGAAGAACGATTCTAGGAGCTATTGAAAAGGTAAAAGCCACAGCAAAAAAATCAAACAGTGAACCATACAGAAAAAGACAACATTGTGTCATATTAGCTAGATATACAAAATGTGTTCAACAGCATACTATTGGATACAATTATAGAAACAGCAAAAAAAAAGAGATCTAACTAATAAAACTACTAAGATAATATGGAACTACTTTCAGGAGAGAAATCTACTAAACAAAAATAGAAAATTTAGGCTGACTAGAGGAGTACCACATAGTTCTGCACTAGGTCCTAAACTATGGAATTTAGTTTATAATCAGTTACTACAGATGCGACTGCCGGAAGACGTGACAATAACCACATGTGCGGATGACGTGGTTTTGTTAAGTAAAGATATATACATAGAAGTACTAAATGAAAGGTTAGAGTTGGCAATAGAAATGATAAAGAGATGGATGAAAAATAAAGGGTTAGATCTGGCTTTGCAGAAAACCCAGGCGGCTTGGCTATCGACAAAAGAGACCAACAGGAGAAATTGAAAAATACAGGTAGGTGAACTAATAATAATTAAATAAAAATAAAAAATTAAATACCTTGGAAATCCATGTAAAGCAAAACGATGGAATAAACAGGTTAAGTATGATAAGATATACCAAAAAAATGAAAGGAATGCTAAGTAGGCTTTTGTCAAACTAGGGAAGACTAGGGGAAAAGACAAGAAGGTTAATAGCAACTGCGGCTAGAAGTAAACTATTGTATGCTGCAAAAACATGGGAAGAAGCTTTGAGGACAAAACATAAAAAAGAAGTAGAAGGAGCTATGAGAGCAAGTTTGTTAGGGATCTGGAGAACCTGTAGTGTAAGAAGTAGGGCAGAAAAATAGGGTATATAAGGAGAGATGAGCTGGGAACAGCATGTGTTGCAGCAGCAGACTGCGTGAATTCTGCGAGGCCGAAACCAGCCCAGCTCAAACTAGTACCATATTAGAGATAATAACTAAGACAAATTAACAGCATGACTTACGCAGAAAAAAAAAACCGAAAAGGATACGTTAGTTACTCTTAAGGGCCACTTGTTAAGGCCAACACCTCACTACGTTTTAAAAAAAAAAACTTACTTAAATTCACAATTTTCCTCAAAATCAGTGTGAAGTACTATACATAAACTAATAAGAACTTTTAATTTTCTTTTACAATTGTTGTCACAATTAATAAAAACTTAGTCCGGTACTGTTAACTACTTAAATTTAGTAATGTCTAAACTACAACGTTGATTGATTAAAAATGATTTTGAATTGTCAACTAACAAATGCGGCATTGTTTTCTTCTCCCGTCATAAAACACCAATCAATAAACGTATAAATCATTTTTATTCTATACTAAGCCATTATAAATATTTTGGGATAATATTAAAAACTTATTTACATGTACAGAACTGATGTGAAAGAGGAATAAACATATTCAGATTTATCTGTAAATACAAGGGGGGGGGGGGGGGGGGATGATATCAAAATAAGTATTATGCTTTATAAATCATGCATGATCTAGCAATGAATACTCTTACATATTAATACTGGAGTCATTGGCTAATTCCTTCGTTAGTATTTTCTTGTTACTTATATGCATATTTAGATTATCTAAACATATACATATGTGATTATTATGTGTGGAAAACTATAAAATATAAATATTTAATACGACAATGCAACGTTTACCTAATAATTCAATCACAGTTAGTAATAACATTTACGCATTAAACGAATATCTCTTAAGACTATCATTTGAATTATATTGAATTATATATATATATATATATATATATATATATATATATATATATATATCAAAAACGTAAACTATCAAAAATATGTTAATATATTAAGAAATTTTTCAATATTTTCTGTAAAAGTTATTAAACAAGCCTCGGAATGATGCGTTAATAAACAATTTAATAGTGTTTTTTTTTTTAATTTAATGTTGGTTTTAAAGTTCTTGTCTAATATGTCAAACAATAAAACTTAACGTTATTATAAACTAATTGACGTTGTAGCTAGAACAAAAACATTTTCAAAATGGCATTAATTATTGCAGAAATAAAAAGCCAACAATATAGTTAAAGAAGGAAATAAAACATTAGACACTTAACTTAAAATCTCATATACAATGATATAGGGATTTAGTTTGCAAATTAATTATTTCACACAGGATGTCTCAAAATTGAAAATGTAGTAATAATATTTAAAAAACAAAATATTGTCTACATTTGTTTACACTAATGCCCGTACTAATAGTTAGAGATTAATTCTCGGATTCATGAATCCGAGATTCATTTTGCTAATTGTTGATTGGCTCTAAGCCAATTCACGGATATCGTGATGGTCAATATAGTTGCGATCGGCCAATGTATTTTATTACCAAATGTCAGAATTAATATGTGACACAGTAATAAACAATCTTGGATGGTCCCAAGATTATTTGAATCTAGGATTATATTGACGGTTGCATAGTTTTCAACTCGATCCAAGAATTAGCGAGCAATGCATTGGTCGATCGCAACTAATGATATCCGTGAATTGGCTTAGAGCCAATCAACGAATAACAAAATGAATCTCGGATTCATGAATCAAGGATTAATTAGAGCTTTAATCTCTGACTATTAGTACGGGCATAAATAATGTGTTCAAATAGGCCGCCTCCTACTTTAAGGCAAACATTTGCACAAATTATTATGAAAGCACAAACTTTCTGTAGCATATTATTGTCTATTAAGGCCACATCAGCGTGAATACGAGCTACTAAATTTTTAGGATTTAGAACAGGTTTGCAGTAAACTTGTTCTTTTAAATAGCCTTAGAAAATCTAACGGATTTAGATCTTGGAATCCAGGAGAACATTGTAGTAGCCAATCTCTTTCAATTTACCTTTCTGGGAATTTTTCATTTAGAGTATTTCTCATTTGTATTCTATAATGCGCCGGAGGACCATCATGTTGAAACCAACAATTTAATCTTCCTGTTAATTCAACTTTATTAATAATATACAATTCTACAAGGCTGAATTAAGTCGATTTGGTAGAATGGACCAATTACATTATTAATCAATAACCCTTTCCCAAATGTTAATTGGCTATTGTATTTAATAAGTATTTCTCGTATTAGTTGAGGGTACCTGTATCAGTAAATGTGGACTCATCACTCCACAATTTTTTTTTATAGAAATGTAGATCATTGTTAACACTATGCAACAATCATCTACAAAAAATGATTATAAGCACTCTATTCCCATCATGCTAAACTTGAACTTTTTAAGGCCTAAATAGATGCAAACTATTTTTTTTTTATAATCTGAAAGTAGTGTCTTTTTGGATATGAGTTTGAGGCAATATAATTCGAACGCTAGATGCTTAGTATAGGATGACGTCTTGCCAAATTTTTGCAAGGATTTAAACTACCTGTGTTTAGTCATTTTTGGTCTACCAGTCTTACAGTTTTTGAATCGGGGTGCCAACAATTTGGTAACCTCTCCGCATAAGTCTTAACCGTAGCAGTGGCATAAGCATCACATTCCTCTAATACTTTCAACATATTGACATAATTTTGATTACATTAGTAATGTTTCATTTTATAAATATAACAGAACTGGTTATAAATTTTAAAATAAATTTTAAGTAGTGGTTGTAGAAAAAATTTGTATTTACATTTTTATCAATAACTATAACGAGGGAAAATTTTCTACTTTTAATTTTAAATTTGTTTTAGCCATTCAAATCTCAAAAGCACGGGTGTCAATTCTGAGATATTTTGTACTTCCCATGGCTTGTATTGAATGTTCATGTTAGTCACCTTGATGTGCTTCTTATTAAAAATTCTTAGTGTGCAAAGTGTATTCTTGTTGAAATATGACTTTTTATTTTCAAAATTATTATAACGCAACTACATAGTTGTGACTGAGGAGTTTCAATCTAAAAAACAAAGTTTAAATATATATATATATATATATATATATATATATATATATATATATATTTGTAAACTGTTGTATGTAAAATGTTGATGCGTTTCTATAGTAAAGCAAATTATATTAAGGCGGCCATTTTATTTGTGGCTTAGTAATTCAAAGTAAATATCAAATACATTTTACATTTTATTATTTTAAGGTTCTTTACATTAAAAACATACATTATATGTCACTAACAGTAACAAGAAACCATTTAAATGATCCGGAGAAAAATTGGTTAATTGGACAAAAAATGTGTTTTTAATAAACAATTAATATCTTTTAAATTACTTACCAACTTAAGCCAAATTCTTGAACAACATTATTATACGTATTATTATCATAGTCAAACTTCGTATATGCAGTGGTTTTTTGCAGTAGAGTATCTTGAAAAAAAAATTAAATAATGTAAACCTGCACAACTTTTTCAACAATGGAAGTGATGTTTTATATGCGCAGCATACAGAATTAATTTCTCTATTGTAATCCTCAACTAAAATAAGTTATAGCATTGTATTTGCATTACGTATATGGTAATAAAGTTGAAGTTCTGTGAAAATTTTATAATAATTGTTTTGCAAATAGAACAGTAATGTGCAATAGAACAAAAATTGTTATTTTGAAATTTAAATCTTACTTTGATCTTTTTCACGCCACTGATTTATTTGAAAAACCAATTTTTTTGAAACTTTTACAAAATTTTAAAGTTATTATTATATACATAATGCATATAATGTTAAAATTTATTTTAAATGGTAATTACGTTAGAAAAATTAATTCAGTTTATTTAACATATAAAAAATCACTTCACTTCCGTTGCAGATGGCACGCACATAAAGTTTACAAATAAAAATCTAAAGGCTCTACGTAAAAAACGGCCTATTTTTGGTGATGCTTCACAATTGTTGCCGGTTTTTGTATTGTTTTTCGTAAAAAAGTTATACGGGTTTAATTTTTCAAAAGAATTATTAAGTTTTTTTTTTAATTACTGTACCTCTAAAACCCTTGCATATACTAAGTTTAACTATAATAGTAAAACGTCAGAAATACGTGTAGTAATGTTGATTTAAAATTTAGTTCAAGTTGGTAAACTCGTTTAGAAGATATTATTTTTTATCACAAACGCATTATTGGTCTTAACTTTGGATCCAATTAACCAATTGTTGTCCGAAACATTTTAATAATAATATATTTATTCCATTAAAAAAGATCCTATACAGGACACTGGTCATATACATATATACATCTAAATAATGTCATTAAAATAGTGTTGTTTGAGTTGTAACAATACATTCAAGTAAAATAAAAATTTATAGACAAAACAATACAAATACATACATATTTACTTACTAAAAACAAATAAATTAATCACAAATAAAATCATTTAACGTATAATAACATTTTTCTACTAAATATTTTTTAAGATGTTTTTTAAATGTCAGTATTGGTAAATCTTTTAAATGAGATGGAAGCTTATAATACGATACTACATTTATATGTTGGGGAACTTTCATATAATTTTGTTTTATGATGCTGAATCATCAAACTATCTTTATTTCTTGTTGTGTAAGAATGATTATTTGAAAGTTTATGAAAATTTTTATCATTTAATTTTGTATAAACAGCACATTTGTAAATAAATATTGATGTTAAGGTAAGAATATTGTTTTCTATAAAAATTTGTTTACAGGTATCTCTCTTATTCATGTTGTATAGCAGTCTTTAAATTCTTTTTTGTAATACAAATAGTCGATGAACAGTAGTAGATTTGCCCCAAATTATTATATTGTATGAAAGATGGGAATATACAAGCCAATAATAAATTAAAGCTGAAATATTAACATATGCTTTTAATTTCAATAAATAATAATAAGCTTTATTTAGTTTGTTTGCGGTGAACTCAATATGACGATCTCGTTTTAACATTTCATCGACATATACACCTAAATACACAGAACTTTCTATAGTGTGACCAGTTAGGCCACCCCATGAGCATTTTAATTTAAAATAATACTCACATATAATAAATTTATACTTACCTATCAGGTCAGGTCAAATTCTTTTGGTAAGATCATGAAAAATTTATTCTTCCTGATTCTTTTACTGCTGATCTTCATCCAGAACACATGTGCCAGTAACAATAATTCTGCCGTTTTCTGGGCCTTTACATAAATTAACACAATTTATGTCATTACCTGCGTAGGTGAGTTAAATATAAACGTTACATTATCTAATTAGATTTAATTTATTAATTGTTAAAATATTTATACAATCATTTTTACATTTACATGGTAGTAAGGTTAAAAATAACATGTGTTTGTTATATTTGTAGTTTTATATTGTTTATGGACATGTGCGAGTCCCATGATGCATATTCTATTACTGATAATTAATAAAGAATTCCATTTACATGCTGTAACTTATTTCCCGGAGTTGGTAGAACCGCTGTCCAAAACCCTGAGATATATTGTTTCGCCACAATAGAAGCAGAAATTTTTAACCGAGGTGGCTTTCTAATAAAAAATTTTAGATAAACAGTTTTTTTATCATTTAAAATTAGCTGGTTTGTTTTACACCAACATTTCATCGCTTGCAATATTTCATTGACTGTTATTTGTAACTTCGTTTCATTACTTGTACTAACAGCCACACTAGTAGCATCTGCATAATTTATTAACTTTACTATATTTTCTCTGTCAATGTAAGCATGAAAATCATTAATAAATAAGGAAAATAATAAATAATGGTCCCAATATAGATCCTTGTGGCACACCCATTATACAGTTTTTATCTTCTGATTTATACTCATTAACATCCACATAAAATTTCCTGTCCCTAATAAAACTGATTATTAATTTAAGTACATTATTTCTTATGCCTAACGAATACAATATTGTTTCAATAAAATTAAAGTTTACAGAATCAAAAGCACTAGTAAAATAAAAAAATAGTCCTGCTACACACTTTCCTTGGTCTAAAGATTTATAAACATAGTCAAAGAAGTTTATGGTTGCTGTTTCGGTAGATCTATTGCTTCTGTATCCATGTTGGCAATCCGATACCAGATTAAATTTGTCCAGATAACACCATAGTTTTTTACAAATTATCTTTTTGTAAATTTGAGAAAAAACACTGACAATAGATATTGGTCAATAGTTATTAATATCACTACTTTTAAAGCTGTTGAAAAAATTCCATCGACGATTGATTTATTTATTAAAGTTGTTAATGGATGTATTATGGAGTTTAATACATGTTTGATGACGCAAACCTTTAAAGTTTGTATTTTTTTACAAATTTACAACATTAATTATGTCTTTGTTTTCAACAAGACTAAAAAACATTAAACTGGATGCAGAATTTGATGTAGTGCATTGTGTTGATAACATGTTTTTAAAATAAGTTTCTATTTTTGTTGTGGTTATTTTGGCAAAGTGTTCTCCAAAAACATTACTGATTGTTTGATTACAATATACTTCGCTGTCAGTATAAGCGATGTGCGATATTTTATTAGTTTTAGTTTTACCAAATTCTTCCGAAAATATTTTCCATAATTTAATAATTATTTGCTTGTTTTAATTAATAAAATAATAAAATGTAAGATGTTTTTAATATTATCAAGTCACTCACAAAAAGGCCGCCGTAAAATATTTTGCGTCACTTTATAAACGCGAGTCAAACCAACTTTTAAACCTGCATTTTGTTATAAATTATATGCTACACTGTTATTTTATGTGCAGTGTATTTGGTTCAACAAGCAATATGAACAATAAAATGAAACCAAAGACAAAATAGAAATCGTGATGCTACTAAAAAAACTTTAAATAAAAATGACAAAAATACTATATCAGATGTATACCTACTTTTTTGTATGCCATAATTGTGCACTTTAAAATTGATACAGTTTAGAATGATAGAATTGTAGGATTTAAGGCTTGGCAGTATACACTGTGTTTGCAAAAGTATTTATTTGCAAATCTAAATCATTTGATTAGCCTTAGGGATTGCATCAGTTTGTGATGTGGCGTCTTATATGTGGCTCCGCGGTATGTGAAAGAATTGAACAACAAAGTTGACGTATATTATAGTAGATTCTTTCAAACAAACAATGTCGCCCGTAAGGTATCTAATTGTTTTATGTTTGCAAAGAGTCTAAAGAAAGTTTTTTTTTTATGTACAGGTCCAACATGGTATATCACTTTTTTTTAATAAGTTTAGATATGGTACGTTACTAATTAAAGTGAAGAAATATGTAGCAGTAAAATGCAAAAATGCGCGTTTTTATGAGATATTGCAGTGAGCCGCACACTTTCAGAAGAAGCATAAATTTTTTGCTTAGTTTACCCTTTTATTCTAAATTAAATGAGATGTATCTAATACCAACCATTTGAACACACTGCAGTTAGATGTCGAAGCATTGCATTATGATCTTGAGCTATTTACCGTAACGCGTGAACTGTAACCATAAGTACTTTGTTTATTTCTGAATTTGAACTTTACTTTACTTTAATGTTCAAAAGAGATATAATGCAATTATAATTTCAAATTGCTTTAGATTTTTTTGCTGCTATTGTAATACATATTGTTTAAGCAACAATTTACTGTTACTGCAGAACATTTTTTTAATAAAGTCTCTAATATAAAAACTCAAAATCAAAACTGACTACGGCCCAGTTTAGACCTAAATCACAACGAGTGAGAATTTAACCTAAATTATTCAAGATTTATTCAAAGCTAAAACTTTCTAAGATGTTAGCTTGTACTGATCCAGAACCAACTGAGTCGGCAACTCATTCCATGTTAAACCCTTCACAGATTAATATTTATTTAAAGTGCAAGATCCTATCAATCCTGCGTCTATAAACTCAAATATTGACATGCTATTAGAGTCAATAGAAAGGAAAAATACTTACGCGTCATCCATATTGACAAAAGGTTTCAAGTAATGGAAATTTTATTTAGATGCTAATTTTGAATTTTTTTATATCAAGAATTTAAATTACGGTATTATTGTAACTTTATAAAAAATTCCATCATTTTACAATAACAGTGTAATAAATATAATGTACATTACAAATTGTAATAAAAGTTATTTATTAGTTGAAAATTTACTTATCTGTGTTTACTTACACAAAACTAATTTTAAAGTTAAAAGTTTTGTTAATTTTTGCGGTTAAACTATTTATCGTAAAGATTGTGCGCAGGAAAGAGCGGATTTACTGGTTTATGATACGGTTTTTAGTAGAGAACTTTGTATTAACACTGCTTAGAAGCAGTAGCTGTTCAATTACATCTCCCTTGCTCAATCTATATTTTGTCTGTTTGGACATTTGTATGCTTGATTGTTTTTAATGTTATGAGTAGCTCTATTTGGGGCTTAAACCAAACCGATATGCAAAGCCGTAATTTGGCTAATCTATTTTTAGAAATAAATTTAGTTATTTTAAAAGAAGTAACAAAACTTACATTTTTGTGGCTAATAGATTATTTTTGGCAATTTACTTTACAATTTGTTTTCTAATTATTGCAGCATTATTGGATTTGTAAGTTTTGTGTACGTTCAATTGTTTAATTATGACAGTATTTAAACTATATTAAATATTGAAATTTTTACCAATTTAAAATTTAAGCAGCTGTTTTTAGAGAAACCTTGCAGGACAAAGATTAATATATAACTTCAGTTTTTGGGAAATTGACTTTTGACAGAAGCTGTAAAAAACTTGCTATCATAGCACAAGTATTTAAATACTAGTAGCAAAAAAAGTTTTGGAGAAGTTATAATCCGATTTTCCTTACTAGCAGCTTATGCAAATATATCAGTAAGTATCAATAATACTTGGTTATTAGATTCAAAAAGTTTAATTGTTTGAATATCAACATATGTGGTTCAATGCATTATTGTTTTACAACTGATCACTTTGTTTGGCTGAACACAGCAATTAAAAATATTTTTCTTAACAAAATCCCTATCTACATCTTGTTACTATATTTTTTGTTATTGCAAAAGCATATGACAAAACGTAGAAGTACAATGTTTCACAAACGTTTTATTTGTGGGGTATTTGCGGAAAAATGCTATTGTTTATACAGTGTATCCTAACTTCTTGTTTTGCGGTATAGAATATTATCGAGAGTGGATTGAACAACTAAAAAATAACTTAAGAAAACAGAAGAGCAAGAAAATCCTAATAGAAAGAGATTTCAACGCAAAATCACCCAGGTGGAGAGGGACAAAGAGCGATAAAAGAGGACAAATTCTAGAAGAAAGGATTGCTACAGTAAATCAAACGATATGCAACCATGGCGACAGATCAACATTTGTAAGAGGAAGATCTAAGTCTCATATCGATATTACCATAGCAACGTGGGAAACAGCAGGAGTAGTGGGCAGCTAGAACGTGACAGATGAAGAATCGCTAAGCCTACATAAATATATAAAATACAACACAATCGGAAAAGGGGAAAAAGAACACACAAGAAAAGGAGGATGGAACGTACAATGGATGGACAGAGAGAAGATAAAATGAGCCATGGAGGTAGAAGAAGTAACAGAAAGCAAAAACATAGATGAAAGATGCAAACGGTACTCGGAAAAACTGAGAAAGGCAGCGGAAGAAGCAATCCCCAGGTATAAGAAAGGAGGAAGAAAGGGGCCGTACTGGTGGTGCAATGAGATAAAGGAAAGCAAGAAAAAAGCAATACAAACCGAAAGGAAGATCAAAAGACAGAAACAAAAAAGGGAGGACTCTACAGAGACAGTAGAAAAATTAAAAATGGACGAAAAAGCACTGAGATAAGCGATAAAAGACAGCAAGAAGAGATGCTCCATAGATAGGGACCCCTGGGGAAAGCCGAACAAAATTGCAATAAATAAACTGGGAGAAAGACCAAAAAGAGTGTGCTTAAAGGAGGAGGAAGGGGAAGAAAAAATAATTGAGAAATTGTTCCCCAAAGGAAGAGCGGTAAAAGAACCAACAGAGACAAGTGAAGAACAGGAAGCAGATATGACAACAGTGGAAGAGATGAAACAAATCTTAAGAGAACTACCTAACAATAAGGCACCAGGTCCAGACGAGATAACAGCAGAGATAGTAAAAGCAGCGTTAGAAAGAAACAAATAAGAACTAACACAAATAATAAACAGATGTCTAAATGAAGGAACATTCCCAAAATGTTGGAAAGAGGCAAACTTAGTGCTGATTGAGAAGAAGAAAGAAGCAGGTAAATCAAAGACGTATAGACCGATTTGTTTAATCAATACATTAGCAAAGATAATGGAAAAAGTTATTGTGAGAAGAATAGAGAAAGAAATAGAGGAAAGAGGTGGATGGGAAAGTGAACCATACGGATTTACCAAAGGGAGATTGACGCTAGGAGCTATCGAGAAGGTAAAAGCGGTAGCAAAAGAAGTAAACAGCGGCCCACATAAGAAAAGACAGCATTGCATCATAATAGCGTTGGATATACAAAACGCGTTTAATAGCGTACTATGGGAAGCAATTATAGAAGCAGCAAAAAAGAAAGAATTGACAAAGAAAACGATCAAGATAATATGGAGTTATCTACAAGGAAAAAACTTAGTGACCAAGAAGGGTAAATTTAGACTGACCAAAAGGGTACCACAAGGCTTAGCACTAAGACCTAAATTATGGAACTTAGTATATAATGAGCTTCTCGGAATGCGGCTGCCAGACGAGGTGACGATAAAGGCATTTGCTGACGACTTAGCTTTAGTAGGTAAGGATGCAGACATAAAAGTACTAAAGGAAAGGTTAGAGTTGGCAATTAGTATGATAATGAGATGGATAAAAAGTAAAGGGCTAGAATTAGCACCGCAGAAAACGGAAGCGGCATGGTTATCGACAAAAAGGACAAATAGAGGAACCGGAAAAATACAGGTAGGTGAACAAATAATAACTATAGGGATGAAGATTATATACCTTGGAGTTACACTGGAAACAAAAAGATGGAACAAACAGATTAAGGAAGCGGTAAGAGGAACAAAGAAAATGGAAGGAATGCTTAGTAGGCTTATGCCAAACAAGGAAGGACCAGGACATAAGGCAAGAAGGCTAATAGCAACGACGGCCAAAAGTAAACTATTATACGCCGCAGAAACATGAGGAGATGCCTTAAAGACAAAAAAAAAACAGAAAAGAAATAAGAGGAGCCACTAAAGCAAGCTTGTTAAGGATATGTAGAGCTTACAGAACAGTGTCGCAAGATGCGCTAGAGGTAATCGCGGCGACACTACTCGCCGACTTGATGGTAGAAGAAAGATTAAACATAAAGAATCTGGTAAATGAAGGAAATAGTAAACAAGAAGCAAAGAGATAAGCAAAAGATAATACAATAAAAAAATGGCAGACACAGTGAAAAGACGGAGAAAAAGGTGAATGGACAAGAGAGTTAATACCAGAAATAAAGGAATGGGTAGAGAATAAACCGGAAACGTGTTACTATACAACACAACTACTCACCGGACATGGAGCCTTTGAAAAGTATTTACAAAATATAAATAAAATGGAGAAAGAAGAGAAATGTATATTCTGCCAAGAAGACACGTATGACGACGCAGAACATACGCTAATAGAGTGCAAAGCGTGGGAGAATGATAGGAAAGAGTTAGAAAATGTATTGGAAAACAATATTGATAAATCTTCAATAATTAAGATTTGCCTGAATGACAAAAACAAATGGAGAGCATTAATAAACTATGCAACGGCAGTAATGAGAAAAAAGATAGAGGAGTTTGAAAACTCAAGATCTAGATAAACAAAAATGAAGTAAACACACACATCAAAAGCCACAGAAGACAAAGGAAGGAGGAAAGAGAAACTAAGTGGAAGCAAAAGAACATAGAAAAAAAGCAATAAAGAGAAAAAATACAAAGAAGGTCAAGACAACTATGCCTACCAAGGAATAGAAGAGAAGAAAGTAGACAAGAAAAGATTATACAATAAAACATTAGTACCAACCAAAATTGCAGAAATAAGGAAAAAAAGAAAAGAGCTGCTCAAAGAAAGCAAACTGACAGAACTGAGCAGAGAATATCCAAATGGCAAATACGCCATTTCGAGGTTGACTGACAATGTAACCTTTGAAATGGTCAGAGTATATTTGGCAACCAGGGGACACAAAGAAATAATTCCAAATGGAGACTCAAGAATATCCTTAGAAGTTAAATTGGCAAATCTAGGGTTAGCAAAGGAGATACACCTAATGGAGCTCTACAAAATATTCATGAAAGAGTGAGGATTTGCCGACAAAGTAGTGAATGAAGACTTAGAGAAACTAAGAAGACATCTAAAGACAAATCAAACAACTAGGATGAATAACAATAGAATGGCAGAAAGGAGAGATGGACGTCAGTATAGAACAGACAACAAATAGGGTATAGGGAGAGATGAGCCGGGGTCAGCATGTGTTGCCGCAGCAGTCTGTGTGAATACCACAAGGCCAAAACCAACTCATCTCAAACTAATAATAGACTAGAGACAGACGTGATAAGGACAAAATGACAACAGAACTAACGTAGAGAAAAAAACCGAAAGGTATTGCCCTGCTTTAGTTATTCTCAAGGGCCACTTGCTAAGGCCAAGACCTCACTACGTCCTAAAAAAAAAAACTTGTTTATAAGATTAAGTGTAAGTGTAAGGCCTACATGCTCAACAAAATAGTATCTACCAATGCTTTTATTATTTTTATTTTTGCTATTAACGACATAAATTGATTCATCATTTTTAAATAACTATTAACATTATAAACTGGGTTGGTAATAAATGATTCACTTTCTCTGCTAATAAAATATTGCTTATTAATTTTTGTAGAAAACTAGTTTTACATCTTTAATTTTATTTCTGTATAAAAAAGTCTGTTTTTTGTATCACATCTGACAGGGCTCTGGTTTGACGTCCTCATCTATTAAAACTGAAATCAAGAAGTGTGCAATTTATGAGGAGCGGATTGAAAAATTTTTCTTTTGCATTGGGCTTTAACGCATTTAAAACTGGATTATAACTCTATAACCTATGTTTTGTTAGTTTATACACATCAGATTATTGTCGCAAAGCCAGTTGATGTAAGGAACTACAGTATACTTTGGAAACTAGATTTTTATTTTAAAAGACCTACCAATTGTCCAACGTCTAAGGTTTTGCGTTAAATGTAAAAAAATCAAGCAAAGTTTGTAAATGCTATTTCGATATTTAACAATAATTACAAAAATCTTTAAGTTTAGGTTAATATTTTTGCATCTAACTTTACTATTTTAAATTCTCTTACTCTTATTTTAGTTTTAAATTGACACGTTGATAAAAATTTAGAATGAAATAAATTTGGTGCAATTATTGAAAAAATACAGTTTTCAAAAATGGTTACATTTCCAAATTAAAATAACCCAACTTTGAATTTTCTTTTATTAAATTGTTATATTTTCTCTGTTTATATATTTTTTGTTTGCAAAAAATACTACAAAAATGTGATTCAAAATCATAAATCTTATCTCTCTCTTAAGAAATATACTGTTTGTAATAGTTTTGCGTAATAAAATTAAACAAAAGTGATTTATTTATATAAAAACATTAAATTTAAATCAAAATATACCAGGAGCTCAATAATGTCAAATTGGAACCCAGACACAAAAATACTCATTTAAATAAAACGTGCTTGTACAATATTCTTCTTCTTATAGTGCCATACTCGCTACGAGCCTCTCTCGTATGTTTGTGGTGCGCGATAATAGTTCCACACAAACATACGGGACCTACAGTTTAACGTGGAATCCGAACCACAGCACTAGGGTTTACTAGACAAATTCTTTGCTGGTTTGTCATTGCCTTGCAAAGAAGACGACCGCATCAAAATTAGATATTGCCGCTGTCGGGAATTGAACCCAGAAGCCCCTGCACAACAGTCCTCGCACTATAGCATTGTGCTACGGTCGCCTCAATTGTACAATATAAATAATGAAAATTATGAAGTAATTAAACTTTCGTAATCGGTGTTCTAGGTTGGAGCATAGCCACTATACTACAAATATTATAAATTTTATGCGCCAAACACGTAACCAATTTTAAAGTTCTAAAACATGAACACAAAAATAAAAAATCTTTAGAACCTGGATTTGCTTCGACTTCTATGTATTGTTTAGAGCCGCACAAAACCAAATCCAGTTGTAGCCAATCTTAATAATATGATAAACAAGAAAATTCAATAAATTATTCATAAAACAGGTGAAAGCTTTATCTGAAAGTCTAGTTGATATGGAGAGTAAATTTATATTTCAATTTGTTGTAATTTTTACATACTACCACAAAGTAGTTTTTTTAAATGTTTGCAACATGTTTATATTTTTGTCGAATGCAAATGATGGAATATATTTGAACATAAAGAAGTAGTTTTTTCAACAATTACTTGGTAGAAATCTTTTACTGTAAATAATTTTTCTTGTTAAATATTAGTTTTAGATTAAGTAAACGTGTGTTAAATAATAAAATTACAATATCAAAAAACTTGAAAATAAGTTATAATAACAATCAAAGTAAAAACAATAAATATAAATGTTCATTATTTTTTGTGAATTAATAAACAAAATAATAAATAATTTATATCGAGAATAAAATTTATTAATTTACAAAAGAACTTAATATTAAATTCCTATAAAACATGTTTACACTTGTGTTGGGCTTTGGCGTGGCGTTTTATTAGCAACAGGCAATCCCCATCGTTTGGCAGTGTATTGAACGTAACCTGGATCTCCTGGACTACTCGGTGTGGTTTCATCAACTTTCTGTTGTACATGTTCCTTTTGAGGGGGATATAGAAATTGGGGAGCTACTATGTCATACTTTCCATATTGACCTATATCAATATAAAACAAGTATATTTTATTCAATTATAAAAAATGTATATAACTTATAACTATGTCAATTATTGTATAAATTAATTAAAATAATTACATTTTAATGAATGATTCAAAGGTCACAATTTGCATGAGTTATTAATAATAACCTCTAAATGTTTAAATAATATGTATTTTCCCATCATTTATTAAATTATAAATAACAACCTTTTTGTATTTTACTCCAGACAGGTGAATGTTCCTCCGATTTAGTATCCGTCTCATCCCCGCTTCCATCTTTTCCATAAATATCGAATCGTTTTGGGCGATTGTCGTGCTCCATCATCTCATTATATCCATTTTTATGCATTCCAGATCCGTTTAATTTTTGTGCGATATGTTTATTATTTTCTTGCTCTTTAATTTTACCATTCTTTTCATTTTCTATTCTTGCGTTTTCAATTCTAGTAAATTCAGGTTCTAAACTAAATGGCTCCCTTGCTTTTAATTTATGAATTTCAAGAGCACGCGTAATACTACGTGATGGTGTTTGAGATTGTGTTGGTGATTTTTTGGCACGTGGTCCCGCTAAATCAAGCAAAAATAAGGCTGCTGTAGTTAATGAAAGGGTTCCCAAGATGGCCGCATTATCAATTAGGTCTGGTGGGACTGAATCAAGAGCAGCAAATTCTAAACTCCCTGTAAATGAAATTATTTAATGTAATAACTGTTTACATATTATTTTGATAAAATTTAAATTATGCATATTTAATATATATTTACCTAATATTACAAACAGCAATGCTCCTATTCCCAGAAGAACCATTTCTGTAATTCTTTTCTCTGTTGGCAATTCTCCAATAAGTCTTCCAATCAGCAATGCAGAAGTTATTATAACATAGCCACCATACGTAGCATCGGCTACTGCAGATCCTAATCTATCCCATGTGATGTTGTTAAGAAGACTCCATTCCCTTGATAATCTTTGCAAGTATAGAAACAGCCTGGCAGCTTCATCATCTGTGACTCGTTTTGTTATTAAACAAGATGTTGCAAATGCCTGTAACAATAAATAATAAATTATTTCAATATTGAGATTTATTGTTTAATTAAGAATTATACTAATTGCTGTGCGTGTTTATACATTTATTTCGCACGATGCTTCTTATTTTATACAACAATGCCTAGTTATATAAACTTTATGTTTATTATAAGATTTTTCCTTGAGGAAATTATATCTTAGTGAAGGCATGTGATAAATTGGGGAAAGTTTTTTAATTGTTTATTGTGATGAGTGCGCTTCCCAAGGACCATTAAACTAATTCAATTGGACATTTTCCTGTAAGTTTGTTTATGTAATATATTTATGTATATATGGTAAAATTAAAAGTAACAACAATATTATTAAAATACAAAATATTTTTAATTAAGAAATTAATTAAATTTATATATAATTTTAAAATGAAAATTTATTAAGTATTATAATTAATTATTTATATGAAACGCTGATACGTTTTTAATTATTTTTTTGTATATAATTAATTAATTAATTTGTTAAATATCCGTTTAATGTTAAAAATATAAATAAAATTATGTTTATTGCAAATGTATTAACATGCTCGCAGTTTTAATTGTACCAATAGATTCATTTTTCTGTAAGCTACACTTTTGTAATGTGTTATTGCTGAAAGCTTTATTATTAAAGCGTGTTACGTTTATTAGCATACAAATATTCAAGTGCGAGCAATTGTAATTTTTAAACATGTAAGAACTATTTCATAAAAACTTTTACTTAGTGTTCGAGTAAAATTTCTATTTCAATAAAATAATAATAAGAAAGTAAAACATTTTAATCGTTATTGGAGATTAAGAAATATATATTTTTATTTTTTTTCAACTGAAGCAGAGTTACTGTAAGGTTATAAAACATTAGTAGATCGTGTTTTTGTACATTTTTTACACAACCATAACAGTATTTTTAATTTAATTGTAATAAATTCAATTTACATAATACGAAATACATTAAAAAATATGGTAACAATAAAAAAACTCTTTTTTTTCTTTGTTTTTTAAGATTTTTATATTTTGTATATTTGAATTTAAGTAAGAAGGTTAAAACTATTTATTTTCTCTACTTAACCACATAGGTTGATGTATGCAATAACTTCGTTTTGAGACATTTTTCTTTTGTTGGCCATGTTGAACGAGTAATTTCTTAACATACTCTTTTGCGTATGATGGAGCCGTTTTCTATACAAAGTGTGCGTGAATAGCAAATATTTTAGAAGATTATAAAACAGATTTCTTAAGTAACAAAATTTATATTCAATTCAATTCTTAATAGTTTTAAAGGCATAACTGTTTTAAACTAGTGCAATTATACTGTTTAAAAGAAAATGACAAACACTCAACATCTTTGAATAATAAGTGAAAGTTGTAATCTAATGCGAGGTATTAAAATTATATCAATGATGCACTGATAATGATGCGACAAGTTTTTACGATGATTATGCAGATATGGTATCTTTGTGGGTTTTAAAATTAAAATTGTCTTGGTGCTTAAAAAAAATATTTTGGAG
The DNA here is from genome assembly GCA_963932245.1 of Tachinus rufipes. Lineage (NCBI taxonomy): Eukaryota > Metazoa > Arthropoda > Insecta > Coleoptera > Staphylinidae > Tachinus > Tachinus rufipes. Next base: position 43,454,842 of record OZ010747.1, on the reverse strand, counting down.
AATTTTTTAATCACAAAGACGTTTGTTTGCGTTTCAATGACTTAAGTGTGAGTGGGCAATATTTAGAAATCATAATTTTTCCAAAATTGCAAATTAAAGAATATGGTTTTGTATGATTTCGTATACTTATTGGTGTTTTACATTCTGCTAATTTATAAATGCATTCAAAATATGATTTTATTTTTTTTACCCCGTTTAGTAAAATTCTTTATTCTGGATTTCTAAATGTCACTGCATACGTTTAAGGTTAATGCTTTAAATAGCTCTGTATTTTACTACTTACAGCTTACTAGCCTTAATATTTCCTATGTATGTAGTGTCTTTTTATACAGCATAATGTTATTTTTACGTGCTGTTAGAGTGAAGGCAGATTGACATTCTAGTATTAGTTTTAATGTTGGGAATGTTTATAGTTAGAATTGCTGGTTTGATGTCCGTTAGGATTTGCACATTTTTTTAATATATTTTTTGAGTTACCATAGTTTCAATATTTTGCAAATAATCATTCATTCTATAACCTTGAGATGGCACCGGTGTAGATTTGAATAAGTTAATTTTTATCTACGTTTTCTTTTTTGTTTTTACATTTGTACACTGTAAGGTGGTGCCTATTTGAACTCTTATCAGAAGTTTTTCTACGAGAGAGTACATTGTTTGCTAGTTTCTTTTGCAGTATACAAAAAATCCTGCAGTTGGTGTTGTTCACATGCCGCTTATTGTGCTTATAAAATAAGTTTGCAAATGTTTTCTGCTAAGTTCTTAGCCACCACATTAATGCTTCCATAAGTAAGCATAAGTTTTATAAAAACGTATATAGCTATAATATTATTTTTGGAGTCAGTTTCTATGTTTTGCTAACAGTTTGTCTACATTGCCAGTACAATATGTGTACTTGTTTGCTTCTTATATTTAAATGTGGTTTCCATGTGAGCTTGTAGTCAAAAATCACACACAGGAATTTTACTTTTGTTGGCAGCGTTAATGGTATTTCTAAGAGTTTTGGTAGACTAGATTTTTTTATTGTGAAAAAAGAAACAGTTTCATTAAAATGCAGAATAACTTTTTAAAATTACCACTTAACAAAATTGTTACATCATTTTTGCTAGTTGTGTAGAAGTCACGGTCATTGAGTTATATAATACAGCTGGTCACTAGTATGTTTTATAGTAGCGGTAATAGTACACCTCCCTTTGTCTATTACAGTAACTGTTAGAGCTCTTTACTCTAGCATGTGTTTTATCCATCTAGTTTTGTCAAACTTTTTTTTTATGTATATAAACACTCCCATAGTGGTTATTACGTTACGTAATGATGTCTTGATTTGATCTGCTACAAGATCAGCCAATTTAGAGGATCTTCTCTGAGTGCATGCATGTAGGTTTGGGTGTATTGACGTGGTTATTAGTGCCGTTTTCTAAATTGATCTTTTGCAGTCTTTTAAATATAAATAAAAATAGATAAGCTTTATTGTGCGATAAGATTTTGTCTAGGTGCAGTCACCACACCTTAGCTTTGGTATGTATACAATTTTTACATCTTTCCATGCTATTTTTACGTAGCAAAAAGCAATATGTATATGTTTTATAAATATTTGTTAAGAAAATTGTAGGATAGCTTCAAGAATCTTATCTAATCTTAGTGTCTTGTATGGTAAAAAGTTTTTGATTGTTTAGTAGACTGTTACAAAAACAATTTGTTGTTGTTGACAATTTTAATATTAATTTTTTTAATAGAATATGGATAAATTTTTAATTAATAAATGCGTATGCGTAGTTTATTTCTACAATGTCAATAAGTTGTAAACACTCAAAGGCAGTTTTGTTGCAAAACTTTGAAACTAAGAAAAATGTAAAGCGTACGTACCAACAAAACACCAAAAAATATCGAAGGCAAAAGATAAGCTTAAGGAAGAATTCCGAGACGATAAAAAACAAGGCATTCAATTGCATTGCAAATTTCTAAAAAAAAGTTTACTAAGAATATTGCATTTTGATTTGCACTTACACCTATATAAAGCTACAGTTACTAACTAAAAAATCCGGATAAATCAGTTTGTGTGGCTTTCTGTAAGCAGTTTTTGCAAATTTTAGAAAATGATAAAAATCAATAAGTTTTTAGCAGCTCGTTGTTTTAAGCAACATTAAAGAAAGAAACAAGAGCTGCTACAGCATTTTGGCACGATTTACACTCAATATTTTGTTGCCTGTCCCAAATAAAAATATTGTTTTAAAGTTTTTTATAATCTGTCATTACTGTCATATTTTTAGGTATAATGGGCTTATAAAATTGTAACTACAGCCATTAAAATATCACAAATAACTTTTTTTGACTACCTCTACCAAAAGCATAATTTTTGGCATATGCAAGCCAAAAATTGCCTTTTTGGCCCACATATGACCATTGGGCCACACAGCTATTTGCGGTATTTGATTGGCTGTAAATCACAATTTCATATGTAAACGTCATACCTGAATATTGAAAATGCTTTTAATTGGGTCTAGCAAAAAAAATCGAGTGTAACTCGTGCCAAAAGGCTTTAGCACCCCTTTGCTTTAGCAGCCCTTACTCGCTTCGCTTGTTTATGCTGCTAAAAGCGGCGGGCTGCTAAAGCCTATTTTTGGCCTTTAATACACTATATACTAGTTTGCTTGCTTCTACCAAAACCATCATTTTTGCCCCGCGTATGCGGACCAAAAAAGCAATTTTTGGCCTGCATACGCCATTGGGCCACTAAACTATTTGCGGTGTTGGATTGGCTGTAAATCACAATTTTATATGTAGACGTCATACCTTAAAATCTGACAGTAGTGACAATAAACATTGAAAATAATGTTTTTAATTAGAGCATGCAAAAAAATATTGATTGTAACTTGTGCCAAAAGGCTTTAGCAGCACTATATACTATTTTGGCTTTAAAGCCTCTAAATTGTTGTTTTGGTCAATCAAAAACAAATGGTTTTGGTAAAAACAGGCAACAAATATCCATTTTTATGTCAGATAAAGCTCATTTCCATCTTAGTGGACAAGTTAACAAGCAAAATTTTATGGAAAACCACTTTATGATTGTAAAATTACCGTTGGTGTGGTAGTTTATTGTGTAAATTTATATTCATATTTATATTTTTTTATTAGTACGTAGCCAATACATTGGGTGTACACGTTATTAAACAATATAATTATTAAAAAAAAAATGATTCAACGGTTGCCATTAATTCTGAACGTTACACTAATATGCTGGAATTACGCAGATTCAGGTAAAACCAAGTATAGTTTTTTAAGCGCACATATAATTTGGCAAACTCAAATCGTGTTGTGTTGGTTTCAAAGTTTAGTGACATAACGTTTAATTTCTCCAATTTGGCTGGCTGCTGATATTTTTTTGTGAGGATATCTGAGAAACAATGTCTATTACAGGAGTCTTCAAACAATACAAGATTTTAAAATGCTTATTTAAGAAAAAATAGAAAGCAATGAAGTAGAATTGTTGATAAATCTAATAAAAAACTTTAGAGAAAGACTACAGTAATGCATTCCGATGCATCCCGGCTCAGAATGGTTATTTAAATAAAGCAGTTTTTAAGAACTGAAATTGCACATAATAAGGTTGATATTCTTGTCAAATTTGCTGGTTTTGGAAAATAGGTGATACTAGCTAAATGTAGATAAAAATGTCAATATAGAGAAAGTGTGTAGTAAAAGGTGAAATTATTATTAGGATTTAATACGTAAAAAGATATTATAAGAGTAGGATAGAGGTGACAGCAATAATGACATAATTATATGGATAAAAACATTATAAAACAAATAGAGAATACAATAAAAGAAGCAAAGAATAGAAGGTTTGTAATATGGGGAGATTTTAATTTACGAATTAAACCCAAAAGAAAAAGACTAAAATACGGTGACTATGTTAAACGCTCAAAAGCTCAAGAGGCAAATAGAAATAATTTAATCTAACTCTTAGATAGTCAATGAAAACATGTCAGAGACAAATAGTGAGAATATACACTGCTTAAAATAATTAGAATAACACATTTTTAAGTCTTAATTTATTTATTTTTTTTAACAATATACAAATCAAATAAAGCTTAATTTAAAAATTCATATTTTGTCCGAATAAATTTGCAAAAACAAAACAAACTAATGTACTCTCAGTAATAAACCTTGAAATACACTTTGTTCAATCCCACATAGGAACTAACACGTTAAATTCTAGTATTTACTTAGAAATTGTAAACTATGGAAAAATAGAAAAACGAATAATTGCAAGATTTAGATGTGGAAATGAGGAGAAAGTGTGCAAATTTTGGATGGAAAAGGAAAAGAAAATGTGTAGAATGTGTAGAGAAGTTAGGGAAAGCATAGAAAATATGCTAAAATGCAATGAGATGAGAGAAGAGCAAATGGGAATAAATGAGGTATTGAAAGAAGATGGAAGAGGAATAAAATGAATAGGGGCGGTAACAAAAAAAAGAAAGAAGTTTGAAACAAAATTAACAAATAATTAGTTAAAATTATATATTATATTAGTAGTGAAATAAGTTGTATAGTAAATGTTATGTTAAGTTGTAAAATTTTCAAGACTGAAAAGCAAGAAATAAACGATTATTATTATTATTACTTAGAATAAATAAGTTTTAGACTACTAAGCAATAATTTTAATAATAAAGGTAATAAACAACCAAATTCTTTTACCAATGGTTTTTAAGTTTTGTTGTCCTATAAGAAGTTTTGGAACTGGATATTCCGATCAGAATTGAACTTTAAAAACAGCATTAAAAAAGAACACCATTTTTGTTATCCTATGCCAAATTTCAAACAAAATATTTTAGAAATATCAGCAAAAATATGAACTATACACGTTACACGTAGTTTTTGTTAGCATTGCTTATAATTAATAATGTACTCTATATGATGTTATTTACGTACATGTAATGTCTGAGAACCTAAAGTTTATTTACACATTGATCAAGTGAGTCCTTGAGGTGTGAAAAAGTACATTGACAAAAGGTCATTGAAGTACTTCAGAAGAGTCTTGCAGGTGTTTAAAGCAATGTACATTGGCATTGAGGTCATTGAGGTACTTGACAGTTGTAGCATACTAGGTACGCAGCCAGATTTGGGGTTGTACTATTCTGTAAAGATAGTTACTCATACACTGGCACAAGGCCTTGGGGTTATATGTTGACACCGTATTTGGCATTGAGGTCTTATACGTCGTTCGAGGTATGCTTGTGCACTGGCAATTAAGGTTTTGGGATTGCACAATAACTGCAAAAGATTGTCAAGCTTACACAGGCCAGTTGGGTCATGAGATTGTATGCAGGGCACATTACATTAGTAAGGAGCAGTTATAAACACACTGGTATTAGAGTATACCTTGGAGATGTGTTAATTAGGTATTTGATGTAATTGTAGAGATTTTGGTATGACTACCAGTCATATGCTGCAGAGAAATTATAGGTCTGTTCCAACATACGATTTGGACAGTTTGCAAACCGTCCAAACTGTGCACAAAAACAAATATTTGTCATCCTTAGGCAATCTTTTATACAAACTGTCCAAATCGTATGTTGGAACAGACCTTATATGTTTGTTAAGTGCGCGGAACATATCAATAATTATGTGCAGGTTAAATTTATAGAAAAGCACCGCGGGAATAATTGCGTGTCGTTACGCTGAGGGTAAGATGAACCAAGCCGGCACGAATAGAATGGAGAAGGGCATAGCAGCTTGGAGCGAGGAGCGGGTCGGGCGCGGGATGTACAAAAAAGTCTGAGTAACTTTTGTCTAGTGAAGCGATGCTGTCAAATGATTTAACAACATAGCCGCTCTTGCATTATTATTACTGAGTAGTGTTAATTAGTATACGTCGTTTAAGCACGGAGTGGTAATTGGGAAGAATAGCATGCGTCACGTTAATTATATAAAAAAAAATAATTATATAACTATGTTCTACAACTTTGATATAGAATTATAGCTAAAAGACGTATCTTATAAGTTGTCATATATTTGAGCAAGACAAAAAAAAATTACAAATTAGTTTAATTAACATAGTTTTGCAAACCATTTAAACAAACAAATGCATAAAAGTATGACAAATATTTGTTTGTATTCATAGTTTAAACGGTTTGCAAATTATCCAGTTTGTGTGTTAAAACCTAAAAGACATTGTTTGTCAATTGATATGTTTTGACAAGTAATTTTTTAATAATGAATTTATTTGCATCATTGGCAAGACATGGGCTGTTGTAATACTGTAATTATATAAATATTTTTTTGTTTACGTTTATTATACTAGGGCTAATTCTTAATCACGGAGTGAGGATAGAGTGACAACTTGGCAAAAGTGATGTTACATGATCAAACGGGAAATACATTTTATGAACGAATTTGGGCAAGTAGGCTGCCAAAAATTAAGCATCTAAAGATGAAACAACAATATAAATAAAAATGTCAGAATAAAAATAATAACACTAGTACAATGTATTAAAATATATTTATTATTTAATGTACATACAAAAATAATAATAATTAAAAAAACTGTTGTTGTTTTCTAAAGAAATATTAATTTCATCATTGCCATTAATAGATTATTGGCATAAAGATAATAAAAATAATTCCAAAATTTAGCAATAGACAATTTCAAATTTGGTTGGGTGAAATATATTTCCCGCTCATAAAAGACGGTAACAAGGATATGGGTGTCGATAAAGACGTTTATAAATGGCGGCGGGAGTGAACCGTTTTACTCTATCCTAGAGATTCAACGAAATAGGAAAAATTGAAAAAAAACGCTTTATTTCTGTTTTTTTTTTCTTGAGCATTGGAAAAATTGAAAAAAATTAGAATAAACGAAAAAAAATTATAACAAAACAAGAAACATAAAAAGTAAACCAAAAACCTAATATTTTTTATAAATTACCTAATATTTTATTTTAAATTAATAAAAACAAAGCATTTACTTTCTGTTATAAAAAAATTTTGAATCTCTTCGGAGATTTACCAAAATACGGAGGGGAATCACCGGTGACTTTGCATAGCCGCGCGCGTCTCATTCTCACTCCTGTTTATTACATGCATTTTTTAAACAAAACAATTTATAAATATTATTTAAAATACTTATATTTAATAATAAAAATCAATTTTAGTAATTAGTAAATTTTTTTTCTAATTAACAAAAATCGATAAATTTTTCCCAAAATTTCCGATTTTTTCCAATTTGTCTGGAATTAAACCGTTTTTTTTTACATCTAATTTTTCCAGAAATTTTGAAACTCTACCCCTACTTTTGGAACGGCAATAGTGATCATTTAATTTCCTTTCGCCGTCGCTCAAGTACTTTAGAAACGTAATATCATATGTAACAAAACCATGTTTTCCATGCACACATCCTCATGTGCAAGCAAAGTACAAACTAATTTAATAACTGTTTTTTTTTTGTTTGTATAAATTGTTTTGACAAAAAAGTTTTGGCATATAAACAAATTGCTATTGATGTTAAATAACTTTAACAATTGGTTTAATTATAAATAATTTTTGCTCGAGCGGACACAATGATCCCAGTTTATTTACATCTTTTATGCTAGAGCAATTTAATCTATAAACCGACGTCAGTTTATTATTATTGGTTTTAGATGTGCACCCAGTTGAAAAACTAAACCAAAAGTAATACTGTTACATGGAAGAAGCAAAATTTGCTGATTTAAAAGATCAATAAAACAAAAAGTTTTAATTTATTGTTTTAATTCTAGTAGTAGTAAATATATTTATTTTATATTATATACAGGCAAATGATTTTATATATATTACATTGTGACAATGGTTGGTTGAATATGATAAAGGCTATTTTCTTATGTTTTCACATAAACAAAAATTTAAAATTACATGGTTTTAAAAATAATAACCGTCAAGTGACGCCTCTCATTATTAATACACTTTTATATTAGACAAAAAACAGTTTTCAATCATGTTGACATTTCGCTCACAATAACCGCACGCATGTTTTCTTAAAAAAAATGCAGTTTTCCTGAAGGTGTCTATTTACAAAATAAACAATTGCCAGTCAAAAACAGGTATTTGGGAATATAGAAATGTAAGCTGCGTGAAGACGATTGATCAGCCGTTAGAAAACTGGGCTTTTACAGCAAACGCGCGTTGATTTTTTGAAACTGAATTTTTGTTGCTGTGTTATAAACAAACTTTTTGACCCACTTTTATTTAATAAAACTACTCCCATACTTAGCCTACCACGCCTCTTTTTACGGTGCCTTGTTAAAAATTAATGATACATTTAGATAAGTAGTTTTTTACAGTAATATTAAAACTGCATTAAAGTACATTGCGGTGGAAAATTTTAAATTGAATTAAAACTTTTTTAATGGTGACTAAATTTATAATATATAGTTTGTACTGAAACCCTCTATATGAACCATATATTTAAGAATTACTTAAAAAATATGTGAAAAACGATTTTGAAACCTATACTTGTGAATCTGTAATCTGTATTACGAGTATCTAATCTAAATATTTGCCACTTGTCTCAATTATAATATTTACTAATTTAGCAACTATTTAATAATAACAAATAAATCAAACTTGTAATTAATATTTATTTAAAATTAGAATAAGTTTATATAATCTGTAAAAGGTTGAAGATGCAAATAAAATAATCTATAACCGTTATGCCCGGATAATTCCGTTAAATTGTTTACTAACAACATATTCCGTCAACCGCATAATTGTCAACAGTGCTTCTTAGCAAAATTGAAATATTCTACCTCTATACATTATAATTTGAACGCTTTTAAAAAAATAGAGTTTTGTTACTTATTTATCATTAAGCTTATTTATTTAAATTATTTAAACAAAGCCTGGCATAGCAGATAGTTTTTTTCCCGGTCAACCGTTTCACCGCCAGCAGTGAAAGTGTGTAAGGAAGAAAGAAGTCAATTTAATTAAAATTAAATTTAAGAACAAATCAAATTTTCAAATTAAAAAAAAAAAACAATCAAGTTGCAAATGATACAAAATAAAATTATGAAAGTATTATTAATCTATCTAGAAATAAATTATTTTAGACATACTTATTTATGAATTAATAATTGAAATTAATAACTGGTTTTACGTAATGGCAAAAATTATGACTTGTTACAATTTTTAAATCAAACTGACATAGAAAATGTAAAATTAAAGTTGTAAAAAAACTTATTAAAAGATTGATAATTTCTTTGCAAATATAACTATTAAATTTGGTCAATAAAACACATAGATCTGACCATATATTACACATATTTTTGATTGAGAAGAAAGATTAGCTCGTATAATAAAGTTAAAAAAAATAAGAAAGGTACCAAGTTAATTTTGGAAACATATTGAAGTATAATAAAAATTTTGCATCATAAACAATTTAATAGCCGACAATTACTTATTTTTACTTTAAATGTGAAAAATACTCAATACAACAAAAAATATACATAATAATAATTAATTTAATATCACTTCAAATACAATAAATAGAATCACAAAATCAGCATTGAACACCAAAATGAAAACACTTTAATTTGCAAATGTTTTTAATATATTATTAATTTTATTGATGGCTATCTAATATTTAAAGTAATAATGGTATATTTTGACAGGCTTTTTTTACTTTTCTACAAAATTATTGTAACTGCTCAGATCATCTATATATGAAATACAAATTAAAAGTCTTTAATTTTTTTTGTAAAAATATAACTATGATAATCAACAAATAGTTTTGAATTTATTTGTAGGTGATACAAAAATTATTATAAGAAATAAAGGGTACGAAACAATTAGTTTTTTGTTTAAAATGACAAACAATGACAATAAGCAAAACTTGTTTATTCCGTTTCAAGTTAAAACATGTACATTATTTATGGAATAAAATATTATTCAAATGGCCGTCTCTGCTGTTCTTGCAAACCGCAACCATTTTCTTAATATATTTATCACATTTTTACAAAGATACAGAATAGTCCCTTCAAATTAGACATTTTTTAAAGAAATTTTACCCACAGCTTAACGACCTGTATATTTAGGTGTATTTGGACTATCTGAAGACTATTTTCATATAGCGCCCGCATGAAGAAGGGTGGTTTTGGAGTAAGTAAAGTTCAGAAACTTGAAAAATATCTATTAAACTTGGGTGCAAATTAAAACACAAATAAAAAGCATGATTTTTGCTAGAGATTATATTGCTTAAACACGTAATTGGGATAATGTAATAGGTAAAATTCTGGATGAGTAGCTAGTCAGTCTGGATATAGTAATTGTAAAGGATAGAAGATGTTTGACATTTGTAAAAGAAACGTCGGTTCCAAATATAGAAAAACATTTGAGTTTAAAAGTGGGAAGTAGAGATAGTGAAAACATACGATTTAAAATAACCAATAAAATTAGTAGAAAAAGTTTAAACAGTAAAACAGCTATGTACAAAATAAAGAAAGAAGACATTAAGAAATACAATAAAGTAATATAAAAAACAACGAAAAACAACGATTTTACAAATCTAGAATTATTTATGAAAAACAACTCTTTCTAAAAAAAAAGATTTAAAAAAAATTGCTGGAGTATATGAATAAAGCAACATCTAAAAAAAACAAATATGAAAGCCAAAAGAAAAGAAAAATTAAAAGTAAAATATATTACAGAAAGCAATCTATACAAATATGCAACTACAGGTGAAAAATGAAAATTGTGAAGAGATCTATGTAACAAAGTAGAAAACAATGTGTGGGTCTAATCTATAAAAAGATCAAACTAAAACTTACCAGAGCTAAATGAAGTGGTAATTATACTGATGCCAAATATCGTACTAGAAATAATGATTCAGGAATTAAAAAATATATTTTTTTTTTTTTATCTGGAAGGCGTCGATAATTTATTGAAGTCAAGCAAACAATCATCAACCACTAACAATATTTGATTATTTAAGTAAAAAAATAATTAAATAATTAATTTCTTTCAGCATGAATCCCGACGAGAAAAACTACTACAAAGATCTCCAGCCTTTAAGCCCACATCTTGGCCCTGATGAAAAAACAGACGTAGAAGATGAACGTCCAGGAAAAAACCACACCAAGATAAAACTGAAAACAGAAGATAGCGAAAAATCTACCAATAGCAAGTCGGCGGATTTTCCTTTCAAGTCTTCTAAAGAGGCTTGCAAAACACTCGGTCAAGTATTGACACGGCCTCCAAAGTTAAGGAAAAAATGGAAGTCTACCAGGACAAGCAAATCAAGCCACACTTCGAAACCCTATCTTTAAAAAAGTAATTCATTGTGGCAGTGAGCAAAAAAAAGCATAAGAAGGACGCGGGTGAGTCAGTTTTAGATTCTGTATCTAATAGGCCATAAGCCGGCTTTTACGTCAAGTGCCTTCAACGCTATCAAGGCCATCAGCAAGATCAAAGAGTCCACAACCTGGCCGGTCACTAAAGCGACTAACTCTGGTATAGCCAACAGTTTATTAGGCCTTCTAACAAGCTTTCTTTTGCAATCAGGTTTAACAGAGAGTGCTAACACACTACGCCCACCATCTATTGTAATACGGGACAAATTTGCATTCTAAGAGTTGTCAGCAACGTCCAAAGACGTGATCAATGGCATCCGCTTGCGTCCAAAATCGCATGTAGATTTTTAAACTGCTCTCGCTTATTGCGTAAGCAACAACGTATGTTTTATACATTTCAGTTAGAGTCTAGAAATACTCTAAAATACGTTATCTAGAATGTACCCAAATGCACCAATGCTGATAAGGTGCAAAAAGAGATATATGAAGGGATTTGGAACCCTTTCTAAAGGTTTATGTTCAGTTGCTTCAAAACGTAACCAACCAATAGATCTTATCTTTTACCAAACTTTGTGAACTCAAAGTAACCGTGAGGATAGTGTTCAACGCCACCGTTTCCAGCGGTATGGCTACACGGCATCCAGATGCAATTCCCTTTACGTATGCACCGTACTTTATCCCAGCAATCTTCTATGCATATTTTAACCTAAAAAGCTAAAAACAGATTATTTGGCTTTTAGTCCTAACCTAACCTAAAAAGCTAGAAACAGAGTATTTTGTCTTTTACGAAACATAAGACAGAAACCATAATTTTTGACAAAGAAATATAGACCCAGAATACTGTTATAGTAATCAAAGAAGCAGTAAACCATACCTGTATATTTATTTTTTAAGATTTTAAAATGTTATTTATTCACCCATTATTATATTGCGTATTTTACAAATTTTTTTATATGTAGTATTTGTTTCTGATTATTGCACAGTTTAAAATAATTGAGGTTAGGGTATTTTAATAAAAATTTATATACTTTATTGTGCTGACTTTACTTTTTTTATATATTAAGACCGGTTTCGGCTTTTAGGCCATCATCAGTTCTAAAAATATTACATAAATTATAAATATATATGTGTTACATAGATGATTTTAACAAAACTTGCCTAAACGAACAAGGTTATTGATTTGTTCGTTTAGGCATCTGTAGTTTTTATTGTTTTTTAATTTGTCTATTTCATATGATTCTAGTATTGTCATTTTTAAGCCTTTTTTACATTGGTGTAGGAGTTTTATATTATTTTTGTTTTTGATATTGAAAGTGTGTTTGTGTATTTGTAAGTGTTTGGAAAAAGTGGAGTTTCGATTTTTGTGAGTGTGTTCTTTGAGTCTGTATTTAAGTGCTCTACCAGTTTGTCCTATATATGAAGCTGTGCAATCTTGACAATTGATTTGGTATATTTCTGATTTAGTCAGTTTGTCTAATGTATGTTTTTGATTGCAGATGTTATTTTTGATGGTGTTAGGGTTAGATAGTGAAGCTTTAAGATTGTATTTGTACAATAGTTTTTGTATTTTGTTACTGGTGTTGTTGTAATATGTTAACTTTCTGTATTGGTTGTTTGTGTTTTTGGTGTTGTGTGTAAGAAGTGCCATGTTATCAAGTAGTGTTTTTTGTGTATGTTTTTTAATTATTTTGTCTATTGTGCTGAGGAGAAATTGATTATTTATAGCTAGCTGTTTTATTGTATTATATTCAAGCTGCAGATGTGTAGATGATAATGGAAGTGATAGTGCTCTATGTATTAGGGAGTGAAAAGCTGCAAATTTGTTGTTGAAACTGTGATTTGAGTTGAAAGAGATTATTATGTCTGAATTGGTTGGTTTTCTGTAAATTTTGAAGTCTAGTTTGTTTGAATTGTTTTTGATTATTGTCAGATCAAGAAAGTTTATTTGACTGTTACTTTCTATTTATATTGTAAATTGTATGTTTTTAGTTAAGCTATTAATATATGAATGTAAATTATTTATGTCATTTGGTTGCTCTCTAAATATACAAAATATGTCATCTATATATCTACGCCATAGTATTATGTTATTGTGTAGTGGGTTGTTGTTAGTTAGTATTTTTTCTTTGATTGTATTGAGAAAAATGTTTGCTAGGATAGTTGAGCTTGATGCTCCCATTGGTAGTCCATCGGTTAACCTATATGTTTTTTCATTATATGTGCAAATTGTTTCTGAAGTGAGAAATTTTGCAATTTCTATTATGTTTTTTATTTCTTCAGTGTCTATGTTTAGTGCTGATAATGCATTTTGTAATGCAGAAATAGTTTCAGATATAGGTATGTTTGTGTACAAGTTGGTGATGTCGAAGGAGATCATCGTATCGTTAGGTTCTATTTTAATGTTTTTTAGAGTGTTTGCTAGTTCTATAGAGTTGATAGTTGTGTGTTTAGGTGTAATTTGTAAGTTTTTTGTTAATATGTTAGTAAATAATTTATCCAGTTTATATGTTGGTGAATCGGTTGTAGATACTATGGGTCTTATGGGGATGTTCGGTTTGTGTAGTTTGGGAAGGCCATATAATTTAGGTAACTGAGGGTTCATTTGAATTAAAATGTTGTATTTGGGATTATATTTGATAATTGTTATTATAGTGTTTTCTATTGTGTCTATAGTGCGTTATTAATTTGTTGAGGGTTGTGTTGGTGTTGATGTTAATTTCTGTAAAATTATTGGCCTTTATGTAATCTTGTACTTTGTTGTTATATTCTTCTTTTTGTAGAAGTACTAAACCTGCTCCTTTATCTGCTGTTGTTACTGTAATGTTGTTATTTTTTATTTTATTTTTCAGTCCTCTTATTATTTTCTCCTCGGTTGTTAGGTTGTGTGGAGATTTTCTTTTTACTTCTTCTTTATGTTCTTCTTGTTCAAGAATTTTAATTGCTTCTCCATTTATTGATTTTCTTGCTGGGTGACCATATATTGCAGTGTCAATTTCTATTGCTTGTAGGTGCAAACTGTTGATGTTGGGTTTTGTTGCATATTTGTAGCCTTTGTTTAGAAGGTTTATTTCACTAAGGGTTAGTATAATGTTGCTAAGATTTGTGAATTTGTTATGAAACTTATGTGTATGTTGTTGAATTTGTCTGTTGATTGTACTTTTTCTTGTGTTTCTTTTTGTTTGATTTTAATTAACTTTTTAATTTTCAGTTTTTTCTTTTCTTTGTTTTTTGTTCTAAGCGGTGCAATAGTTTTATTAATTTTATTTATTACATTCTCTATTTCTAAATAATGGAAGTTTTTTGTCATGGTTTGGAATATGTTATATTTTTTAATTTCAATGTTGTTCAATTTATTATACAAAGTTTTTGAAGTGTATTAGTGATAAAACGATAATGTTTGTATGAATTCTAATAAACTATAGATATTGTCAAATAAAAACTTTAAATTCAAAAACTAGAAATAATTAGCTATAAAAATATCTATAACAAATGCAGAATTAAGAGCCCACGTTTATTCTAAAATTGATCAAATATACATTAATGATAACAAAATTAGTATTCATTTTTCTAATTATATTAGTAGTTGTGTAGATCTGTTATTATTGTTCACATATTAATGTTTAATAAACATTTAATTACTACCATTTTATGTATGGACTTGCTGATGACGATTCATTACAAGCTAGAGAATTGTGCTTTTTTTTCCGTAATATCCCCGACCAAAAAAATCTTTAAAAACATTTATCGAAGTCATTATAAAACAGGCACATTGAAACAAAATAAAAGGCCAGGAAGATCAATGACAGTAAAAACGGTACAACTGAAATAGAATGTGCTGGACATGATAGAGTAGTTTAGAAAATTCGTAATGTCAATTTGTCATAACCATACCACATTCAGCGTGTTCACGCACTACTACCTGCTGATTTTCTTCCACGTATTGCGTTATGTCAATAGCTTTTGCAAACATTTGTTCTAATCTCTCATTTCCTGACACATATTCTTTTTACCGATGAAACCAGTTTCTCAATAAACAATTGCACAAACGTGTTAGGATTGTTCTACATGATACGTACTCATAGACTAATTTAATGTATTTGTTTTTTAGTCATTATTTTTATGTTTTATTTTGCGTAATTATCTGATTAAATAATTAAATAACCTGATATAAATATAGCATCACTTTAATAATAACAATTACTTTAAAAATGTAAAAATTTCCTGATAGACAACATTCATTTCTAAAATAAATTATTCTAATATTATGTC
Organism: Tachinus rufipes; assembly: GCA_963932245.1. NCBI lineage: Eukaryota > Metazoa > Arthropoda > Insecta > Coleoptera > Staphylinidae > Tachinus > Tachinus rufipes. The sequence goes on along the minus strand of OZ010747.1, from coordinate 43,439,255 downwards.
AATTATTTTTTTATCCGGTTTATTATGTTTAAAATTTTGATTAATGAAATCATTTTTGTTGTTCAATATTAAAATTCATACATATTCAGTTATTTCCGATTTTGATCTTTTTCATTATTTTATTTCTCAAACTACTTTTTGCTACATTCAAACGCGTGTACAATTTTATTTGCAGATTGTTGGTAATATTTTATCGGATATGGATATATTGGTTACCAGCCGGTAGAGTATACTTACAAAATTTATATAAAATCGATTTTATTTTAAAATCTACCGCAGCAAATGTTAAATAACAAAAAACTTTAAATAATATAAAAAACATCTACTCCTGATTATAATTAGTTTGTTTATTATAAGAGTGATGATTTTAATCTTTAGGATAAAATATCTTTATAATTTATTTAGCATAATATTGTAAACATATACTACTATTTTAAGATGTAAAGGTTTTATGTTTATAAAAAAAAACAGTTACTAGGACAATTATTATATTAGTTACATTACATATGATGCAGTTTGTAAATATATCCCAAAAAAACTTGATCACTGTAGGTAACAATATTGATGATAACAATAATATAAATTAATATAGCTTTTTAATTATAAAAGTGAATGTGCACTGAACTTAATACTAGAACAAAAACAGCATTATAAATGTATTGCTATATTTTAAGGTAATCCTGCCATTCAATGAGCGTCAATATCAATATACCATCCTAGAAAGCCTATTTCTTATCGTGGTCTATGTGGAGCACGTAGACAGTTATTTGCATGTACTTTTACTACAAAAGCTGATGCTTAATGTATTACTTATAGATATGTACATTTCATTATTATCAACATGTTCTATTTATTGGTACATAAATTTTAATTGATTTAAAGTTCCATTGACAAAATATAAAATTGAAATATATTTAACAGTAAATAGATTAATCGCACTAATGCATAGTTATCAATTATATAATATGCTGGTACTATTTAACAGATTACATAATATTTTTGTTATTAAGTATAAAAAACACAAAAAACAGTATTTTTCAGTATTGCGTTTATAATCATGACACGGCTATTTAGTTTGCCATAGAAAAAAACACGGAGTTTTGTTATTTAACGCGTATCGAAATGAACTATGACATTATTTAAGTGAATTAAATATTAAGTATAACGTAGGCATTTTGGTTTAATTTAAATAAATAAAAAATAAATAATTAATTGCAAGTAACTTGTTTTATCAGACCATTTTTACTGCAATTCTCTTAAAACTTAGCTTTATTTTTTTAAACGTTTGCATAAAAATGTATGTTATAAAATTCTTTAATACCTTAATATGTAAACTTAAATATAATTATAATTTTATTACTTAGTCAATAGAGAAAAATGTCCTTCAATATTATTGTAAACTGTGGGTGTGTTTAATACCAATACACAGCATTTTGGTACATAATTAAAATAGTGGACATCAATTAGATTATGTTACATCAGAAGTGGAGGTACCCATTTTATATTTTTTTATCACAGTTAATAAAATTCTAGTTTGTAAATCTGTTTTGAATTGACATTGAATCGATTAGCTAATTTTAATTAAGAATTTAGAAAATATAGTGTACAATAAAACGTTACTTCCGTTCACCGTAAACAATATTTAGTTGCAAAATTATTTTTTTGCATCTTAAATTTTTTATATACTTTTAGTTGGACAAAACACAAGGGTAGAAATCAGAAGCTGTATCCGAGTAGTAGTAAGCATAATTATAATGAAATGAAATATAATATATGATGAAGAAAAGAATCTTAAAAGTTAAAAAAACAAACTGTGACCGATGTGACACAGAAAAACTAACGTTAAAAATAAAGAAAAAATTGTTAAACTTGTATCTCAGAAGAAGATTGGGGAAGCAGAATACAATGAGAGCAAACAACTGCATAAAGCCGCCTCATATAGCATAAAAATAGAAGCTACTGATCAACTAAATTTAATTGATAGCTGCAAAGAATGGGAAAAAAACTAAAAAAAAACTTAAAGCATAAAAGGACGAAGTATGCAAAAACACGGCTATTGAAATAGACACAAAAGATCTGACGGCAAAAGTGGCATCTAAAAACTGTACAATGATAAAAATCTAGAAATAACAGAACACCACACTTTGTAGTACAAGAACAAGTCAGCAGAATTAAAAACGTAGACTCAATAATAAAGATAACTCAAAAAGTAATACAACTAAATGAATGAAAGCAGTATCAATACAGATAAAAAAAAACAAAATTAACGTAATTTATATCAAAAATATGAAACACATGACCACAAAGGAAAACGTAACTAAAGCGATTAAAAAAAGCATAGGCCTATTTAACCTTCTAGTGGTGTCGCCTAAAACCGCATTCATATTTTTGTAACTTTTTTTATTTTTTTTTACATTTTGACTTTGTTATATGATAGTTGTAAGTATAACATACACAAAAACTAAATTGCAATAAAAATATCATTTATTAATAAAATAATAAAATAAAACTTAAAACATATATTATGTTATAATACGCTTCAAATCAAATATTTTAAAACAAAAAAATTACATTATTAAACTAAAAAAGATAGTAATTTGAACTATTATTAATTGAAATAAATAACAAACATTATTTGGTACAGAACAATTTTCTAGCAATTTTCGCAGACTGCTGTTATATGCTGTAAACACATATGATTTCAACATTTGAAACAAGAAAACTTTGTTTTTCTGTTTTTTGTTCTATCACAATTAAAACATCTTCCAATAATAAAATTCTGTTAAAGAGTTTGAGTTTTGCACACCTCTTGTAACCTAAATAAAAAGCTTTGTAGAAGATTGAACATACTTGCTCTAACTTGCAAGTGTGGTTGCAGTAAGCCGTTTGTTAAATCCATCAAAACTTTTTTTTTGGGATTTATGAAACCAAAGTACAGTCATTGGAATACTCAAACATGTTGGTACAAGCTGATCAAAGGGAAGGTTTTAAAAATTCTAAAGGCAGTCCCCTTTTATTTTTTCTGATGGTGCCAATAACGGTGAGTTTATGTTCCTGCAGTAGACTTTAAACCAGAGGCACTGATGTGAACCAATTGTCCATGGTGACATTTCTGTTTGAACCAAAAATATGCTCACGGAGCCAATGAACCACATCAAATGCACTATTGGAAACCTAATAAGGCCCAACCGGTAGCTTTCCAAATATCTCCAATATGTTAGTATAAATCATTTTAGCATTGCATAATGCTTGTATTTTCAAACTATATTTGTTGGGTTTGGATGATATATATATATATATATATATATACTCTTAAGCTGCATCTTTCTCTAAATAGTGCTAACATTTTATCTATTGTAGCAAATTTCAAAATGTGGTAGCCATTTTGGCAATTTAGATTAAAAATATCAAATATTTTGTGAATCGAAGCAAGTTTGTCTATTTCTTCTTTTACTTTGAGTTTTAATGTCATCACAACAAATACGTCTTAATAAAAATTAAAACCTTTAAAGCGACATGATAAAATGAAATATTTCAATGCCATAGCCGTCGATTCTTCACAAATCTTAAAGATTTTGACGATTGCTTTTACAAACTGTAGCCATATACAATTGTCCAAAAAAAGCACAAAGTTCAATATAATTAGTTGGATATACATTTTTTGAGTTGGCATAATTTTTGGCAACTTGCAATATATTTATTTGTAAAATTGGTAATTGTAATAATTATTGAATAATTAATAAAATAATTAAATATTTTTCATCGACTTAGTTGCATGAGAAAGACCAGGAAGACGTTTTATGATATTTTCTTGTCTAGTTTTAAATGTTCTGCTTAGTCTTGGTGTTTTTTTTAATAGGTTTTATTGTTTTTTCCAATAAAAGACAAACTAGAACTGTTATTTATGTCATTTTTATCAACATCAGAAAATTCTTGTTCAGAATTGCTTTCATGTAACACACGTTTGTCTTCATCAATTTCTGAATCATCATTTTCTGTTCTATCAACCTCATATTCCGGTAAAATTTTATCCATCATTTTCTGCAAGCGGGACTGTTCCGTTTCATAGAACTCCAAATAACGCACAAACAACTTTAATTGTAATAAAAGTGTTTCTTCTTACAATTACGGTACTGTATTTTAAAACAAAACTTACAACTTGATAAAGCAAAAGTAAAGTTAAATGATATAACTGTATAACAAGCATAAGTTGCTGAAAGACTGAATTTAATATAAATTTTTCTGATATTTATATCAATGCATACTGGTGGTATTCAAAAGTTTCTAGAAAGGGTTTACTAGAAATAGATAAATTTGGACTAAACCAATAATATAAAACATAAAATTAAAAGATTACAATAAAGCTTAACACTCATTACTTTCAAATAACATTAGGTGGACCGTATTCTGAGAATAATGTAATTCAATTTTAACAAAAGGTAAATCCATAGAAAAATACTTCTTAGCTTAATGTAATTAAATTAAAATTAAAAAAAAAAAAAAAAAAAACAAGCACACCGAACTTAAACGGGAGAAGTAACGTCGGTGTCTGACACCGCAATAATTTCTACTATACGCAACGATTAAAATTTTGCAATCAAATTTAAACTACATTTGCAAACACATTAGAAGTGCAAACTCTTAAAATATCAAGAATCAACTCCTTCTAGGTAAAGAATAAAACTCAAATAACAATTGGCGCGGTGTCACACACCGGGCGTTACCACTAGAAAATTTGTGACAAATAAATGAAAATAGACAAGTTGATGCTTAACTTGCCGAATAACAAAGCGGTAAAGTTGATTGCAACAAAACAAACGGCAAACAAGATCTTAATACAAGTGCACATAAAACTAGGATTTTCAATGTACTTTACGCAGAATTGAGAACAGAGGATTTTATTAGTGAGGCTACAATTATTTAGTCAAAGACTGCCAAAGCTTATACCAAACAAAAGCATACTATGGGTGCGGACAACCGGGACAAACGCTAAATAAGTGCATTAGCAAGAAATTTTGTCTAATCTGTGATACAGAAACAGCAATTTAAAAGACACTTGTCAATTAAAAAACAACAATGCTTAAAACAATAAAAATACTATTTACGCAGAACAACCTAGACCAATGCAAAACGTTTATGGGCAAGACAAAAGTGCCAAAAAAATAACGTAGAAGCCATATTATTGCTGAGCCAAATATTAAAGCAACTAAAAAATGGGAAAAATTTTGGTATCTGCATATTTGACAAAAGCTTTAATGAGCAAAAGCAAGTACAGACAAGAATAACATGATTGTTGCAGACTATATATAATTGAAGTACATACAAGTACAATATGAAGCAATTCTTAATAAAATCAGCAAATGTATTAAGATAATCAGAAAGAAAAGTATCATAGCAGAAGACCACAGAGACAAAACGCTACGTTCAACATAACTTGATAGTTTACAATGATGGGCTTAAGCCAACCTTTTTTGCAAAATTGTTTAATTGTAACTGGATGATCTTTGATAATAAAAATCTCAGTAAGCATTTAAAGATTGATTTTACTCTGCAACTGAACAAGACAAGCCCAGCAAATAAAAATAAAAATAAGGCAGTTGAATAGTACATCAACCCTAAATAATTTAACGTATACTTTAAATATCTACAAAAAGTGTATGAAAAGATACAAATCTCACTGTAGTCAAGATCATAAAAACCACATCTAAAGCCTACAATAAAACTTTCAGCACAAAAAAAGTAAAATTATGTAAACAATGTTTTCAAAGCCAAAAGGCAAGAAATAATCGATTATTATAATTAAATGCATAAGTTTTTTGATATGCTGCTCCAAAATTGCCTTTACCCGCACGTTTCAATAAGATGCTTTTTTATGTGCAAAATTAATGATTCCAGACCACGCCAATATTAAATTATTTTACATTGATGTTGTTTTGTTTGTTTTGTCTTATAAACGATGCTGATGAAATATATTTTAAATAATTTAAGATGCACATTCTTGATTTTTAAGATAAGAAAAGAGTGAGTTTTCAAACTTAAATAATATATAATAATATACACTCTATAAAAATATTTTTTAACTATTATTATAAATAATATCAATTAGCAACAGCAATATTTTGACATCTACTATAGGTGACAGTTATCAATAAAGAGCTAATAGTGGCGCAGACAGCAATACAAATCTCTCATTTGAAAGCCTGTATGATTCGTTTAAATAAGATCTAGTATGTTACAATGTTAAAATAAAATGATTTTACAGTAATAATTTGTTTTAATAAAAATATCTTATATAAAAATTCAATAATATTTTACTCATTATTTAAAATAATACAATTGTTCACATATGTTATATGAATCTGTTGAAAGTTATTGAACATGAACAATTACGTCTATTAACTTCTTTCGTTTTCTAAATTCAACATTTAAGTATCTAATTTGTTATTGAAGATTCTCAAGACCACATTAATCAATAAAACATGATAAATAGAGATAAGTAACAGATGGATATGGACGTGAATATTTGAATCGCTTAATAATTACTGCATATGTTTGATGAATTTACAAGACACAAACTAAATAAATTAAAAAATCATTAAAAAATTTATTAAGCAAAAATTAAATGGATTAAGGTTAATAAATCATATTACATTTTGTATATTTTAGTATTTTTGTAATTGTAATTATGATTTAATTAATTAAAATGAATGTTTATATAACAATTTAAAAGCATCGAACTAGTGTTAATTTTTTTAAATTATTTATAGCTGTCATCAACAAAATATAAATTATTATAGTAAGAATTTTAATGTAAAGTTTGTAAGAAAACAAAACGATGTCACTGTACGTATTTTTCACATACAATTTTATTGTAAAAATACGCAATATGTAATCACTTACATAACAAAAATGACTCACAAGAATTAATGATGCAAATTAAAGTTGATTTAATTTTTATGTTATTGAAATTAATTGCAATGCTTGTGGTTGACGTTTATTGAGGCGGAAAAAAGCTGTATGACCAGAATTTTTCTATTCTTTCTTGAAAAATTATAATATAAATCACAACACAAGCATGAGTCATGTGTATAATTTCCATTAATATTATCATATATCTAATACGCAAACCGTAAAATTGTTAAATACGTCGTATGTTATAATTCTAGTAATCTAGAACATTACTTCCGTCTATAACTGGAATTTTTGATTTGCCAAACGATACATGTATTTGTACAGTATTTATATTTTATATACTACACAGATGTAGTTCAGTACCCATAAATATAAGCTTACATCTCGACTATACAATTTATCAATAAATAAGTAGCTATACGCAAATCGGATATCAGTGTCAGTTAACGCATTATATTTAAAAAAATCTTTTGAAAAGGTTCAGTATTTTCATTTGTATTTGCGCACTGCCTGGGAACTAAGAATTAATTGTAACTGTAACCATCAGTTTGTTGCTGTTAATACAATAGGACAAGAATATGAGTGCAATCGCATTTGTTTGCCGAGCGTTTATCGTATTTAGTGTTTAATTTATACATTTTAATTATCAACAAAATTGATAATGGGATTCCAATAATATCCTAAAGTTTAGTACGGCAAGTATTGTTGTATCGCAAGGTAATACATCATAGCAAATATTATTTAGACACAAATCTTAAACAATTTAAATGTATTTAATAAAAAACTAAAGTTTAAAACTAATTACTCAAATCTAATCCAACTACAAAGCGGCCAACCAAATACGGACAATTGTTTTGGATTTTACAAATCTTTATCAGTGCGTTTTGGTGGATGGAGAAGGATAAATTCGAATAATTGATTTACGTGCTCTTAACACAAGTTAGATAATAATTAGTGATGCAAAGTAGTTGTAGCTCCACTGTGTTGCTTTAACCAAAGAAACCGAATGTCATTGATAAACTTCAGTATTGCAACTTGCAACCAAATTGCAATTTCTAAAGAGATAGACAATCAAATATAGTTTAATTCAATTTCTCAAACCCAAACCCGCTTGGTTGGCCGCTTTGAAGTTGGATTGGGATCATGATCAAGTTCATAATGATGGTTTTTATGTTTGCAATAATCTTGCTCACGATGATGGTTAGCGTCTTTACAAGTACAAGATTCATAATCTTGTTCATGATGATAATTAGCGTCTTTGCAAGTACGAGAATTATGATTATCACAGCAATCTGTATAACGAGAATGATGATTATTACACTGCCATAAAATTAGGGTAGATTTGTAATTTGTTTTTTGTTTTAATTTTTAGTTCACTAAAACATTGCTTTAATAAAAAAAAAAATAGTTTTTTAAAATTTATTGATAGTAATGAAAATGAACAATTTCAATTTGATATGCTAAGTAATAAAAATGAAGAAGTTGACTTTCATTTGCTTTTGGTAATACAAAAGAAAGTTTAAGGACTTTAGTAACAAGTATTTTTCCTTCTCTGGCAGCAATAACAGCAAACGACGAGGCATGCTCTGGATTACATTTTGGATTACATTCTGCGGAAGATGTCCCATTCCTGCACAAGTATGTTGCAAAGATTTCTAGAATCTCATCTGAAACATGCTCAATTAGATTTCAGCGTAGGGCCGCGCGTTAATATGCATAAATGGTGCGCATCAAGAATAACTATGAACGGTAAAACATGGTCTTTTAGAACCTCAGTCAAATACCTATGCGCAGTCAACGTCCTATTCTCAATAAAGATTAATTCCCTGTGAGTATCAATAGATATGCCTTCCCACGCCATAACTGATTCTCCACCAAATGGAAGTTGCTCGACAATACATGCTTGAGCATATCTCTTGCTTTGTTGTCGCCACACTTTTACACGTCTATCTGAGCTCGTAAAACAGAATCGTGATTAATCGGAAAACAATACGCGACTCCAATCCGCTATTGTTCAAGCCAAGTGTGCACCACTTTCTTTTTCTGATTAAAATTGACCAGATCAGATTTAATGATAGTCATATTTAATGCTAACTTTATTGTTGGGTATCAAAATAATATGTGTGATCTACAAAAAAATTAAATAAATTATTATAGACAATAATAACTACCAAAAATGTTGCTGATGATATTAGCATAATAATTGGTTTATGATGATTTGGATATATGAGTATCAAATGTACCAAAGAAAAATAAGTATGTAACAAATGTGACAAAAAAATATATTGACTAAAAAAGCAGTGTTATGTGCAGTGTAGTATGCCCACGGTAGAACAAAGCATTTGCAAAAACAATATAAAATGTTTTACTTTAGATATCAGTTTTTTTTTTATAAATTTTGAAATAAATCACAAACAGAAATTTGTGTTTATACTAGTAGAAAGCTTGAGACAATTTTAAAAGAATTAGTTAATCAGGATTTTCAAAATTCAAAAAAGTTAATTAAATTTTATGGTATATCAGCTTGCACGTAGTTCAAAAACTTTTTTTTGAAATTGTTGTTGAAGAGATTAGGCAGATACTTTAGTCGTTACAAAACAAGGGGACAAGAAACCAACTTTTTTGACTTGAAACTAACTTTGCTACTTTGATCAAGATTGTGGTTTCTATCAGGTAGATTTGTTGAAACAAAAAACAAGACATTAGTTCAAAAACAATATTACAAACAATTAAAATTAAAATTGAGTGTTACATGCCAGAATTTAAATAAAACGGCAAACAAAATATAAGAGATTTTAATTAAGGCAAGCAATAAAGTTATTCTAAAAATAAATCGGTTTCAAAATCAGTTCTTTGGTGGTCAAAAAAGAACGATTAAAATGAACTTTAAATAGAGCGCCAGACAAAAATACAGAGCAAATAAAAAATGAAATATTATGATAAAATCAGTGGTTACAAAAACTAATTAAAGAAACTCATTTTAGAGAATGGATATAATTCTGCACAAAACCGTTTTGTGCAGAATTATAAAGTAATACGGAAAAACAAACGGCTAAAAATTGTTTTAAATGTAAAATTGAAACACGCAAAAGAGCAAATATAATAACTGGGGCAAACACGAGAAAAAGTTAAATAGATAGCAATTGACAGAATAAGACAAAAACATGGACCGGTACATAATAAAACCACAATTTACATATTTAAACATTAAACATTTAAACATGTTACATAAAATAGTGGTTATCAAATAATTTGCATATTGCTGCACTTTGAGAAAAAATTACATGAATATATGGAATAGATGACACCGACACAAAAATTTATAACCGTTTATAAAGGGTGAGCCATGATTAGTTGAATTTTGAATCACATGTTTCTACTGACGCCGTCAATTTTTGCTTTACAATTTCATAAGAAATGTGTGGTTAGATACCTCCGTAGACAGAAGATGCATCGTTTTACTTTGGAGCAACGTTTTGAAATACTAAACATTTATTTTGAAAATGGGTCTCATTTGTTTGCATCAGCGCAAAAATTGTTGTTGTTTGAAAGAATACAAAAGTTAGTAAAAAAAAGAGCATAAAGCTAGAATGCTGGTAGACAATGCGCGCATCAAACATGCTCATCTAAATTTTCTACTAAAATTGTCGCTTCTGTAGCTCGAAGTGTACGCGAGCATCCAAGGACATCTACTCGGCGCAGAAGTTAGCAACTTGATATTTGGCGAACTATTTTGAAGCGGATTCTTTACAAAGTCCTTGGTATGTTTGCGTATAAAGTGCAACTTGTTTAAGAAATTAAAATAGCCGACCTTGGAGCTTGTTTTTTGCTTTGCTTAATAAATTTTAAACAAATTGAATGTTTACTTTAGTTTTAACCAAATAATCATCTTTTTGGACAAGGCTTACTTCTATCTTAAAAATTATGTAAACAAACAAACCTGCCGTATTTCCACATGCTAATTGAGAAACTAATGCATTCGTTGCAAGTTACCGTTTGGTGCGGATTTTAGAGTAGTGGAGTTATTGGGCCATTTTTCTTCAAAAAAGATGATAGAGATCGTTACCAGAAATTGTTACAGAGGCATCATCTCTAATTTTTTGTGACCCAAATTAGAGAAATTTGATCTGGTTTCAACAAGATGGGCCAACATCCTATACTGTACATGCCACTATTAATCTTTGGCGCACTAAACTCAACAACCGCGTTATTGGCCGTTTTGGTGATGTGAACTGGCCACCTCGCAGTTGCGATTGGACACCGCTGGATTTTTTTGTAAGGCGTATTAAAGAAAAAAGTGTATGCTGACAATCTATAGACAATAGACTACTTAAAGCAGAACATTTGCAAAGCTATTGCCAAAATACCAATGAAAACAGTAGCGCAAATACTTGATAATTGGTTCTCGAGAATGGCCTACTACTAATCCTGCCAATGATTAAAATTTTAACTTAAAGATGGCCCACCCTTTATTATGTAAATTCTGTTTACAATCACGCAATGAAATTATAATTATAATAACTGCAAAATAAATGTTAACATAGTTTCATTAATAAATTGATTAATATTTTGACGTGTATACGCCATCTACATGTTGTGAACATATTGTTATATATAAAATATGTAGAACTTGATGTACTACAGGATTAAGTTCTATAATTTCATTTTTTTAAATATTCATTAATCATTACCCACATTTTATACTTTAATAATCAACTGTGTGTCAACTTCTAAACTTGTGGTGAAAAATAGTAGTCTATAGACATACAAGTTAGCTTCAGAATAGATGAAAAGCAATTGCCTGTGTATTTTCTTCTTTAGGTGCAGTCTCTAATCTGAAGATTGGCAATTGTTAAGAGAACGTTTATTTTTGAGACTGCATATTTAAATATTTGGTTTTTTAGGACTACCAAACCATTCCATTACGTTCTTTGTTCATGAGTGTTTCCTTCTTTTTATGGATCTTATTTTTAAATTTCCCTGGATAATACCTTGGAGTAGTTCGTATTTTTTCATTAATTTTATTTGATGTGTACATAGCTCAAACTTTTTTTATAAATTTTTTTAGTATTCACGCTTCTGTTCCGTAATATAGTATTGATAGTTTATAACATCTGATTGGTCGTACTTTTAGTTCTAAGTTTAAGTCTAGACAACCTTACTATTTTTTTTTAAATGTATTTAGTGCATATATCACTCCGTTTTATGATAGAGCCTTCTTCTATTTTTATATTTTAAAAGTTAATTTTTTGCCTCTAATCTTTGGAACTTTACGTAAAAAATAGCTTCCATATTTTTAATTTTTTCTCTATTTTTAAGACTATTTTTTGTTGTCTTACATTGTATTGAGTTGTATATGGTTTCTGCTAATTTTTTGACCTTTTGATGAGCTTTATAATAGTAAAAATGTTGCCGCTTTGTAATTGAAATAAATTTAAATTTAATGATAATATTTGTAATTAATTTGTCTGAAACTTATAAATTTAGTAAAAAATATATTATCAGATAATTAATTAATCATTATAAAATACTATTTAAAAAATGATTAACCGTTTAATTATTTATTTATTTGCATAAACTTGATAATAAAATATGTATTGTGGTTTATAGCGTCAAGTGTGATATGTTAATTAATTTTAGTTTTTACAATTTGTTTACATCATCGACAAACGGTTTGTATTCAGTCAAAAAACACTACAAAATTGGCGCTTGCGCATAAATAATTCATGTATTAGTCGCAACCAGTTTGCAACTGCCAAATACTGTTAGTTGGACAAACTTATTACTATATTTTTTCAGTTACTGTTAGTTTGTGTTTTATTTTTAGTGTTTTGTTTAGTTTAGTTGTTTTTGTTGTTTTACCTTAAATATATACAAGGTGAAGCAAAGAAACTTCCTTTTTTGAAACTGCAATAAAACACTGTACATGTTTCAATACTCTATATTCTTAACTTTTGCTTGTTACATAACATAAGAAATTTAGCCGTTAATTTTACTGATAAAGCCAATTTTTGTCATTTTTGCCAAGTTTAAGTCTACTCTTTCAAGCATGCCTAAGCGTATACTAGAAACTTTGGCTTGAATGTTGTTGTTTAGGTTTTTTAGGTTGTGTGGACGATCATTATACACCAAAAATTTGAGATAGCCTCACAAAAAGTAATGACAACTGGCTAAATTTGGCAAGCCAGTTTACGTCTTTTTGCATAAGAATCAGTCGTTTGAAAAAAGTTGTTTTTAAAATATCTATTAAATAAGTGTATGGGCTGTGGCCCCATTTTGCTGAAACTTTACGTTGTCTAAATGCATTTTTTTAACAGCAGGCAACAAGAACTCCTAGAGCATTGTCACATAACGGTCTAAATTAATAGTTACAGGCAGCGTTTTCTTCAAAAAAAGTAAGATCTTATGATTTCTATTTTTAACATTGCACCTTTCATGTAGTTTTTTAAGATTTGTTTTACTCCAGTACCACATGTTCTGTTTATTAACACAGTAATTAAAACACAAATGTTTTTGTTAAAGAAGAACACAAGCGTGTCGAGAGTTAAGGTGTCAACAAACTGTTCACATTATGTTTGTCGCTTACATTTTGTACGGGTAAAAATCACGCAAATTTGAGAAAAAAAAAATTGAGACGCCAATGGCAACTGCATATTTATGCGCAGGTCGATTATATTATTGCAGCATAAAGGCATAAACTTATTTTACATTTCTCAAATGCACCTACTTACAATAAAATTGATTATCTATTAGAAATACGTCTTGTGGGTGGAAAAATATTGAGTTAACAACATAAAGCACGTTGCATCAAAATAACTAAGTAGCCGTTACAAAAATTCAAAACCATGTTTGCGACTGAAACACAATTCTTCCATTCAACACATTCCATTTACTCCAACTCTACCCTTCTGTGATAATTACAAACTTTGCTACAAAATATTTAAAAATTCTGGTGGTTATGATCTTTTGTGTTAATTCATGTTTATAAAATAATAAAACAATGTTACTCTTGTTTATTATTACAAATACATTACTAGTTTTGGCTTTACTGGATTGTTCTACAGATGTAATAAGCAAACTGTGTCTTTAGCGTTAAATTTATAATCTCAAAAGTTAAGGTTTTTTAACTTAGTTTAACGGCGTAAATACAAATTTTCCAGATGGCAACAACATTGAAACGTCTAGTGCACTTTTTAGCATTATGTTTGCGGATACTAAATTTTACAATTTTTTGTTACAATACAACATAAAATCTTTAATCAAATGTTTTGGAACTTCGACCAATTCCGACCGCTAACTTTATTTGTAGTATTATAACGAAAACAACAACTTTGGCGTCATTTCTATTCTTACATATAATTTGATATTTGAATAATTTTACCAGTATATTCAGAAAGGATCAGTGTATGATTTATCAAAATATTTTAGTTAAATTATATTTGCGTTTATTTCTATATTTAGTAGTTTTTTGGCTATTTCGAACTATAATTTGTCTGAAATACTTAGACAAAATATAGTTTAATCCTTTCTGAATGTATTGGTCAAAAAATAAATTGATTATCAAATTAAATGTAGAATTGAGAATGACTTCAAAGTTCTTGTTTTTGTTACAAAATACTAAACAGCAAGGTAGCGGTTGAGATGTTTTTAACATTAGAAACGATTCATTGTGTTCTGAATGTAAAAGTATATTAAACGATTGGTAAATTCATAAAATTGATTTGATGAGATCATCTCATTTTACTTTCAGTTATTAATTTATATGTATAATAGTTGTAGTCATTAGAGTATTTAATTAGTGCAAAACGGAAACAATAAAAAACGAAAGTTTGTTAAAGTTTTTTTTTATAACATGTTTAAAAAACATGAACAAATAACAACAATTATAAGTATATTTAAAATTAATTAATTTAAATTCAACATTTCTAATTTATTAGTTTTGTTATTTTGTTGAACATATACGATAAATAGTACATAAAAAATTGTTTACTTGTACATTGATAATTATTTGCTCAAGTATTTCACCTCAATAATTCTATTAAATTATTCAAATACAAAGTAGATGTAAACTAACATTTATGATAACTTTATTAGTTGTAAGTAAGTTTTGATAAAAAAAAGCATATTATATATTTGTTTCTACATTACCTTGAAGAGGAAGATGTAATTTTTATGCACACAAATTTTGTCACGTAAAGGTGCTCCTAAACAATTAATATTATCATCAATAATATTGAACAATATATTGCACAATATATAGCTAGGACCACCTAGACGTTGCAATATAATTGCGCAAACTTTTTAGAATAAAATAAAGCAAGTTGTGTTACTATTACTTTAGTTATAGCTTTGAAAAAGAAGGAGAAAAAATATGATCTACAGACGGTCAATATTATTGTATAGTATCAATTAATGTGCAATAAACTGAGTATAATATTGAACGTCTAGAAGCCGCTTTAGACTTATTTATTTCTATTTTCTACAGTTTGTTAACATTCAAGTACTACTTTTTTATGTTTACTTAATAAAATAAATAAAATATTTGAGGTTTATGTTAAATAAGTTTTGTACTTTAATGCGCTGTTTTAAGTTTTAATTATTCAAAACCGCTTTTGGCTGTTAGCCCATTATCACTTTATTATTTCTATTACACAGGTTGTTGTTGTGTATTAATTATTATTAAAGTATAAAATTTATTTAATATAAACTTATCCTCAAATATATAACAAAAATGTGCAATAATTAGATAAAAAAAGTATAAATAAAATGACTGGGTATTACTTGCATTTCTTTTGTATTTAATTATTTATACCTATTCCGGCACTTCACCTCAATCTTTTAAGCATAAACATTGATCAAAGTTTGAGTTCCTTTGTCATACAAACTGATTGTTAATTTTTGTTCTATGTAGAAAAGACTAATCAGTTTTTCTTTTTTTTTTAATACTTTAAATTTTTATTCACAACACAAAACACATTATTAGACTTTTTTCTATCCGTCTTTTCCTTTGTCATAATTTTAAATAATGTATATTTATACAAAATTCCATATTATTAACATATTAATATATGGAAATTTAATCTATAAAACTCTTATAAGAATTAATTAAATACAGCAAGTGTTAAAATTATAAGAATAAAAATTTATTTATTTATTAGTGCAAAAACTCGTAAAATTTCCAAGAAAACTGGGAAAATGAGAACACGATTAATTGTATGCTCATGCACGAAGTTCTCGGTGTATATTAATTTCAAAGTGCTACTTTTCTGTTCTACAAATGTTATTTTTATGTAATCTTCATAACGTTTGTTGCATATACCAACATGTATTACACGTGTTTTAAATTAAAAATTTACATATCTAAGTATAATTTATTACAATG
Source organism: Tachinus rufipes (assembly GCA_963932245.1). NCBI lineage: Eukaryota > Metazoa > Arthropoda > Insecta > Coleoptera > Staphylinidae > Tachinus > Tachinus rufipes. The sequence continues at coordinate 43,422,961 of OZ010747.1, read as the reverse complement.
TTGTATAGTTTTTATAATTAGTCTGAATTGAACAGACAACAAAACTACTTAAATGTATAAGATCGATTGAAAATAGAAAAGAAATTAAAATAAGTGTTGATTTTACAAATTAGATCAGATAGCATATGTGCCGTGTTAATACTCTGCTAATGAAGAAAAATCGTTTCAGTAATTTAAGTACTGATCAAACATCATGATAATAAATCAATAAAAATCAACCATGTGAATTGAGTGAACTGTATTAATTAGTTTGGATTAAAAATAACAATATCTTAATTGCAACAACTATTTTGTTATAGTTTCTAGTACAATTGTAAACTTTTATTAAAATAATAAAAGCACACATGTACAATATAATATAAAATAAAACAATATACTTCAAAATTCTTTAATTATTAATCTTGATATATATATGGATTTGCATAATATTGCATAATAATCATTACCATTTGTACATTCTTTCATTACAAACATTACTATGAATGTATAATTCAATCTAATTACACTAAAATGCCTACTGCTCCAGGCCTGTAGCAGTTAAAATCGGCATTAATGAGATCTGTATATAATAAAATAAATTTTGATTTATTAAAGCATCGTTTTTTGTTACACAAAGGATCACAGCATATTACTTAAATATGCTTTTACGATTAATTATTATAATAAACTAAATTAATGCTTTACCGTCGTGGTGTAGTGGTTAGCGTACTTCACAGATATTTTAAAGATGTCAAGTTTAATTTTAGATATAAAATCCTGTTTGTTGAATTGAACGTCAAAAATATTAGATGCATAAAGTTTTTGGTTTACGCTAATTCACATTATAACAGTACTTCTTCTAAAATGTAAAACATCGGCGTTTTTAGTTTCTTTGACAATTGTTATTACTGTAAAGAAGGTTGTTTTAATACACTTTTTAAGTTAAAAATATGTGATCACAATTTGTAATGTGATTTGCAAATGAAATTGTATCGTCATTTACGCTTTAAAATGCTCAGTATATTGCGTTTCAACTTCGGCAAGTTTAACAATAAATTATTTGTGGCAAAAACTTAGTCATCGTTTAATTTAATTTTTATTATAGATCGCTACATAGTAGTTCTTCTTTATAAAAATAATTAAGTTTTGCAAAAGTCACTATTGCAAAGAAATAAACTTATAGTAAAATATTTTTGAACAATATCTAATTTTAATTCTACTATTATTAGTGAAAAAATTAATTAAAATATAAATCTTATAAATATATACAATATATTTTAAATACAAACCTATTATTCAAGCTATTACTGTATTCAACATTATGAAAGTATGCCACAAAAATTAGCAATAAATTTTATCCAATTTGTACTAGTCAGCATACCAGTTAATCATTTTCCGAGTTGTGAAATTTGTCAAAATAATTATATATGTTGATTACTTTAAATGGATATAAAATGCAAATTTAACAATGTAAATATTATGCTAAAATTATAATTTATTAGTATACGTGAAGCCAATTAATTTAAAAAAAATAATAGACAATTCAAATAAATAAAATCAGTATCTGAACAAACAGATGCTCTTAAATTATGTTTAAAATTTTTCTAAATTAGTTGTGATATTTTATAACAATTATTTATATTTTTGCAAACAGTTTTTTGCGCAGTTTTTTTTTTAATAAATTTAGTTTGATTTATTTCATTTTTAAAACAATCAGTAGTATTAAACATTTTATATTTTATTGTTTATCATTTTATAGGCAAAAACCAAGTTTAATCAAATAATATGCTATAGTGATTAAACTTACTGCACTAAGTTATAATATGTGTTTTCAATTGGAGGGCTTAATGTCAAACAACGACAAACCACGCTTTTTCATAAAATTTTTTATTGTATTTTTGAACAAACAATATCACAAGCCACACTGCAAGTGTAATACCCTGTTTTATTAAAAATAATTTTTCTGTATTATTCAAATTAATTTTGTATACACAAAAATGTAATTTGTTTTTTTTTATATTTATTAAAAAAATCAACTTTTAACTTACGAGGCTTGCCATTGTTTTACATTTAGCCTTTCAATTGTGAAGTCTAAGGTACTAAAAACGTTATGGTAAAGTTTGTTTAATAAAATCTAACCTAAACTATAAATTATCGTATCATGAAGAAAAGATTGCAGAAAAGAACAAGGTTATTCTTGAATACAAAACTCGTATTCAAGTGTCTATATCTAGTGTAATAAGAACATTAACTTGTTTATAACTGCAATTAATTCTTCTACTAAGACTAAAACCCTGATTATTTTTGGTTGAGGTCTACGTCACAATAAGTTGAAGGCATACGTTTTATTTTAATTTGTTAGCTGTTTTTACCCTTTAGGTATAAGCTTTTCTTTTTTTTTGCCAATCATCTTTTCAAGTCGTCGTTACACAATATTTGTAGTCTTTCCACATTTCTTCTGTTTCTCTATGGCCTCATCTTATTAGTTTTCCGCTCTACTTGTCTTGGTCTTTGGCAACTTGTCCCGCTCAATTTGACTTTTGGGTGGCGGCATATTTCACGACGTATGATATACCCAGTATCCTTTTCTCAATAACCCTCTGATTAACTTTGAGTTTATCAAGTATTGCTATCGTAAAACTCTAAGTTTGAGATCCGTAAGTGGTTACTGGTTAAATACACTGGTTGTATAATTTAGTTTTGAGATAGAAGGAGATATCTATTGCTAATATGTCTTTAATCTTGGCATATGCCGCCCAGATTTGTTGTGTTCTCTTGTGAATTTCCAGTTCTTGATTGGCCTTGCCTATAGTTAGTATTTGATCTTTTTGTGTCCCTGTCTAGACTAACCTACATTTGGCGCTAGTTTGAGGTGGACTGGTTTTTGCCTTGCGGATTATCACGCATCATCTGCGGCACGCATGCTGTCCCCGGTCCCTCTCTCCTTTGTCATTTTGCCTTTTCTTATCTGCACTGGCATCTACATCTGCATTTTTTTTTCTCCTATCCTCGTGTTATTTACTCTAATTATATAATTTGTTTTCAGATGTGCTCTTAGCTTACTAAGGTTTTTGTTCTTCTTCATCGTATCCCCTTTCCTCCATAAATAATGTATGCAGTTCCAATAGTTGAATTCCTTTTGACAGTCCTAGATTTGTAAGTTTTTCCTACAGTGATATCCTTGTATCTCCATCAGGAATTACTTTTTCATGTTCTGTCGTTGCCAGGTATATTCTGACTATCTGAAAGGTTGCGTTCTCAGTCAGCCTTAAAATAGCATATCTACCATTTGGTATTTGCCTTGTTATTTCTGTTATTCTGCTTTTCTTTAATATTTCTTTTTTCTTTCTCCTTATCTCTGCAATTTCTTTTGGTATTGTAGTCTCTGTAAATGTTTTTCTTTTTTTTTTGTTTCTTGGTATGCACAATTGTCATGTCCTTTCTTATTTTTTTCTATTTGATCTTTTTCTCTGTTTTTTTGTTTCCATTTAGCTTCTCTCATCTCTTTCCTTGCTCTTCTAAGGTTTTTAGTTTGTGTGTTTGTTTCCATTGTTTGTTTTTCTATATTCTTCTATTGTCAAACACTTCAATTTTTTTTTTAGTACATTTGTTGCAATGTTTCTAGTTTTTTTCTATCTCCATCCCACGCTTCGCATTCTATTAGAGTGTGTTTTGCGTTATCGTGTGTTTCTTCCTAGCAAAATGTACATCTTTTTTCTTCCTTTATTTTTTTAATTTTTTGCATAAATTTTTCAAATGCTCCGTGCCCGGTCAGTATTTGTGTTATATAATTGCACGTCTCGAGTTTCTTCTTTACCCATTCTTTTATCTCTGGGATTAGTTCTCTTTTCCATTTTTCCTTTTTTCCTGTATCCCATTTTCTCTGTCATCTTTCCATAGTCTTTTTTTTTGCTTTTATCTTTGCTTCTTTTTTACTCGTTCCTTCTTTTACAAGTTTTTTTATTTCTATTCTTTCCTCCACCATCATATCCGCAGGAAGTGTTGCCAAAATGACGTCTACTGCCTCATGTGACACTGTTCTGTAAGCTCTACAAATCCTTAGCAAGCTTGCTCTTGTGGCTTACTTCATTTCTGTTTTTGTTTTTGTTTTTGTTTTTATAGCTTCCCCCCATGTTTCTGCGGCATACAGCAATTTTCTTCTTGTTGCCGTTGCTATTAGCCTTTTGATTTCTTCTCCGTTGTTTGGCATAAATTTACCAAGCTTTTTCTCTATGTCCTTTGTTCTAATTACCGCTTCCTTAACTTGTTCATTCCATCCCTTTGCTGTGAGTGTCACTCCGAGGTATTTGGATTTTTTTTTTCTATAGTTATCTTTTGATCTCCCACCTGTATCTTACCTGTTCTTCTATTATTCCTCTTAGTTGATAACCATGCCACCTCAGTTTTTTGTGTTCTAGTTTTAAACCTTTAATTCTCATCCATATTTGTATCATATCAATTGCCAGCTCTAATCTTCCTTTTAGTACTTCTATTTCTACGTCTCTGCCTACTACTGCTATGTCGTCCGCAGTTGCTGTTATTGACACCTTTTCCGGCATCTTCATTTGAAGTAACTCGTTATAGATAAAGTTCTACAGTTTTGGTCCCAGTGCTGAGCTCTGCGGTACCCCTCTGGTAAGTTTGAATCTTCCCTTTTTGGTCACTAGGTTTCTGTCCTGTAAGTAGCTCCATATAATCTTGATTGTTTTTCTGTTCAGTTTTTTCTTTTTTGCCGCTCTATGATTGCTGCCCATGATACGCTATTAAACGCGTTCTGTATGTCCAACGCTATCATTACACAGTGTTGCCTTTTCCTCTGCGTTCCGCTGTTTGCTTCTTTTGCTATTGCTTTTACTTTTTCTATAGCTCTTAAGGTTGTTTTTCCGTTGGTAAATCCGCATTGTTCTTTTTTCCATCCTCTTTTTTCTTCTATTTCTTGTTCTATTCTCCGTACAATAACTTTCTCTATTATTTTAGCCAGTGTGTTGATTAGGCATATTGGTCTGTATGACGTTGCTTTTCTTACTTCTTTCTTTTTCTCAATCAGTACCAAAGTGGCTTTTTTCCAACATCCTGGAAAAAAAAAATTTTTTAGGCACCTGTTGATCATTTGATTATTTCTATCTTATTTCCGTCTAAAGCTGCTTTAACAATCTCTGTTGTTATTTTGTCCGGACCTGGTGCATTGTTGTTAGGCAATTCTTTTATAATCTCTTTTATCTCTTTCACTGTTGCCATAACTGTATCTTCTTCTTCTTTTGTTTCTAGTTTTTCTACTGATTCTCTCGTTGGAAATAGTATTTTAATTATGACTTCTTCTTTTTCGTCTTCTTTTAAGCAGATTCCTTTTGTTTTTCCACCCAATTTGTCCATCACTATTTTGTACGGCTTTCCCCAAAGATTCCTATCTATAGATACTATCATTTCTTTTTAGCATTTTTTTCTGCTATCCCTAATTGCTTTTTTAAAGATTTTTTTGTCGTTTTTTAATTTCTTTTCTATTTTCTCTGTGTTCTCTCCTCTTCTTTTCTGCCTTTCGACTTTTCTCCCTGTTTGTATTGTATTTTTCCTGCATTCTTTTATTTCCTTACACCACCAGTATGGTCCTTTTTGTCCGCCTTCCCTGTACCTAGGAATTGCTTCTTAGGCCGCTTTTCTCAGTTTTTCTGAGTACCTCGCATCTTTTCTCAATATTTTTGTTTTCTGTCACTTTTTCTGTTTCTATGTCTCTCTTTATCTTTTCTTTGTCCATTCTTCTTACGTTCTATTTACCTTCCCTCGTGTGCTCCTGTTTTTCTATCTCTTTTGTATTGTATTGTATATGTTTGTGTAGACTCAATGATTCTTCTTCAGTCACGTCCATTCATTTATTATTTTTGCCATTTCCCACGTTGCTATAGTAATGTCAATTTGTGATTTTGAGCTTTCTCTTACAAACGTCGGTTTGTCTTCTTTGTTGCAAATTGTAAGATTTAACCCTGCTATCATCTCCTCTAAGATTTTTCTTTTTAAATCGTTTTTGTAACTTCCTTATCTCGGTACAATAACTTTTTTGTTTTTCTGTTTTCTTAAACTTCTTTCTAATTCTTTTATCTACTCTCGATAGTATTCCAGATCGCAGTTTAGGCTAATATAACAGTTGTATACTATCATGTTTTGTACTTCTGCCCACACTATTCCTTCTTTTGGTGTTCCCTATCTTTCCACCTTGTCCCTACATTTCCCCCTAGCTAAAATTGCTGAATCTGTTCCTTTGTTTCTTATCCACTTACCATTTAGTTTGTTTTTATTAGGTTCACTCACTAGCACTAGGTCTATTTCCCCTCTCTACGCTGTTGCTATTAGTAAATCGTGAGTTTCTCTTCCCCTCCCTATGTTTATTTGTATAAACTTATACATTATGTAATACTATTTCTTTCTTGTGTTCTCTCCAGTTATCTGGGTTGTTGTCCTCCATATTCTTCTTTGTTTTCCTCATTTCTAATTTCTTTTTAGCTGGACATCTTTTCTCTCCCGTTCTGTGTCCTAATACTTTGCATTCAATGCAGTATTCTTTGTTTTTGCATTCGGCAACCTGATATCCTTCCTTTCCGCATTTTATACATAGCAAAGACCTGTCTTCCCCATTGCATTGTGCCGCTACATGTCCATTCCTCCAGCATTTATAACATTTTCTTTTATTTGCTTTAACTTTCTCTACTCTGCATCTTATGAGTCCAATGTTTATTCTTCTTTCTCCTATTATCTGTTCCGCTATTTTTTTGTCCATTTTGACTATAGCGGTGTGTTTTTCTCTATAACCTTTTTTTATGGAAATTATTGTACTTCCTTCTATGTTCACTTTGTTCATAATTTCTTTCCTTTTAATTTTCGGGCTAATATCTTTGATTATCACTAGTTCTGTGGTTTTGTTGCTGACTTTTCTTACATTGCAGCCTTCCATTCCATTTTAATTTTTTTCCATCTCTTTCTCTGTCTCATTATCCTTTGTAATTAGTAACAACTCCCCTTTTTTTGTTTCTTTTACCTCCTTGATCGTAGTTCCTTTTATCTGAGTTTTTGCCTGTCTCAGCAAATCTGCATATGTGACACCTTGTTTGCTCACTACTATAGCACCTGTTTCCGTTCCTGGTCTTCTTTCTCTATTTGTCTCCGCTACCTGTTCCTGTGTTGGCACGCACTTATTCTTATTTTTGTGTTAGTTCTTCTTCCTGTCATTTCATAATTTTTTTTGCATCTCTTGTCGTAATTCCCGTTGGTTTTGGTATATTTATTTCTTCAATACTTAATGTAATACTTAATGTTTTTGTTTTGATAAGCATTTTTTTGATAGCTATAAATATCTCCTTATTCTCTGTAGTTTCGATTTTTTGCTTAATAATGTGCACCTTTCCCACATTTTTTCCGTTTAGATTTTTAACTATTTCTATATATGGCGTTTTATCTTCTCCTTCTTCTTCTATTAGTTTAGGGTATTTTATTTTTACTTGTTGTAAGATATCACCTTCTTTGCCTATTTCATCTTTATTTATTAAAAGTCCTGTATCCATTTCTTTTCCCATTATTGGGTTCTTTTTTTCCACGTTTACATATTTATAGTCTGAATCTTTCTATTCTTTATTTATAATATTTTTTATATCCTCTTCATTAACCACTTCTAATATCTCCTCGTCCGAGATGAATTGGTTTTTACGTTTTTTTTTCCTATTATCTCCAGTTTCCATTGTATGTGTCGACATTTCTATAACTATCTTAGTTTTATTTTCTTTCTCTTGTTTTTTTTTTTTAATTTCTTTAAATTCCATTCTCTCCATATTTGTTTCTAGTTGAATCGCCACCTTCTTAATTTCCATTTTAGTGGTTGTACACTCACTGGTTAAGTTTTTTAACTCTTTAATTAATTTCCCCATTATTTGGATTGTTGTGGAGTTATTTGCTTTATTCGCCTCGTTGTTACCGCCTGGCAAATCTCTCCCTCATTTTTGAGTCGTTTGACCTAATTCTTTATCTTTTTTTTTATCCGGCGGTGTTCTTTGCAACCTCCCGCTTTTTAAAAATGCATCCATCTTATTGCGTTTATTGACCCTTGTCCTAGTTTCACTTTGAATTAAATATCAAATTGCTGTTTCTGCGTTTATGTTTTATTATGTAACACAACACGAGTGTGTTTTAAAACACGACCGCACCTTTATTTTTTAGTGTGTCCTTATTACAGTTTTACACTTTTTTGATCTTTCACAATAAACTCTTCTTCTTTCCACTGTTTGTTCTAATTCACAGATTTTTTAAATTTTTTTAAATAACGTAGATTATTCACCATTACTTAAATCGCCTTTATGCGTATTTGAAAGCGCGTCCGATCTTTGTCGGACATTGACTGCCAGTATTTGATCTAGGTACTTGTATGTAGTTACTTTCTTTATATTGTTTTCACCTAGAATGATTTGTCGTTTGTCGTCTTTGTCTGATGTCATGCAGTTTGTTTGTGAAAGTTGATTTCTAGGTCTATGCTTTTTGTGGCTCTGTATCATTAAATGGCTGAGTTTTAGGCATACGTGTATATATATTTACATGTTCAAAACTTTAACGCAGAACTAATAAATCCAATGTAATAAACTATATTAAAATATTCCAATATTTCAATCAGCGCTGTAGATCTAGCTGTACAATCTGGAAAATACAGTAGTTATAAAGTCTTAGTTTTTGCTGATCATGGTCGGGCTATTCTTTGAAAACTTTTGACTAGCTAATATTGCTGTCAAAAGATTTGTGAGTTATTCTCGTTTAAATAATGCTCTTGCTAAATCTCTAATAGATTTTTATGTATATTTGATGTAGATCTAAATGGTAAGATTTTTATACAATAAATAAAGTATTATTATTGTATAATTTGCTATTATACTTGGTACTTGGTACTATACTTGCAAAAGTTTTTGTTTTGGATACGGAATCTGCAACGCTATATCTAATTAATTTTATCGGACAATGCCAGATTAAACAAAATTATTTAAATTTACTAAAACACAACAATTCACAAAAGTGCGTGTATAAATTTAACATTTTGAAAATAAGTCCGTATTGTTATTCACTTATATAACTGTGTCATCAAAATAAAACTATATCATTAGACATATATTGCTATACAGGTTGTTTCCTAACTGGAAGCAAAAAATAAAACTTTAGGTAAATTTTTTTAATTTTAAACCTTTTGCTTATATGATTAATTTGAAACTACAAGGTGACACAATAAATTCAATTAAAACTAAAAGTCTAATATCTGCTTATGTTGCAAAACTGTTGGTATACAAACAAAAAGAAAATGTTCTCAGTTTCTAAATCTTTCAAAATTGCAAAATAGAGATGAAGATTTGTTTGCTTATTATCATAACATTAACGGCGCATCATTTGGACCTTAACCAAAGATTTGAAGACATTCTTCACTTGGATATTCCCGACTAGGTGTTGAATTCTTCTGCAAGTAGTCAAACTCAGAGCACAAATGCAGATCAATACATACTAATACAGGAGCAAGCAACTTAATTAAATTTCCCACAAATGAGGAGCTGAAACCAATCTTTAAACAAGGATATGACAATTTCTGTTTACTAAAACAGATCCCAATTTTAAACCCAGCATTATGGGTTAGTGTACAAAAGCTTTTGATTTCTTTTCCGTCTTTCTATTTGGTAAAACGTAGATTTAATGCCGTTATGAACTCGTCACAAAAAAAAGACTAAAAATTAATACTCGTAGCAATTTACGGTTGTTTCTTACAAACATTAAGCCAAATATAAATACACTCATAACATTCTATCAGATTCTTCTAAGTTATTATATTTTTTGTATTTTAAAACAAAAGTTATAATTTCAATAAATACTTCTTCAACAAAATGTTTTTTACATTTTATTTTTACGTCACCTTTTACCATTTAAGACATCAAAGTAAAAGAGTGAGTGTTGTGACTTTAATGTGTCATTCAAGTTATTATTATAAACAGTTTCAAAAAGATTTACAATAAGAAAATTACCAATTATTGTTTTCAGTTAATTTTTACTAGAATATGTATTTTATGTCTTAAGTTTTATTATTTATGTTATTATTATTATTATGTTTTTATTTTACCCAAAACAAATACAGTTTTGATATAAAACTTAACACCATACCGACCGCTACCTTGATTTGTAGTATTTTAACAGAAACGGCAACTTTGGCTTCAGCGATGAAAAATAATTTGATAATCAATTTATTTTTTTACCAGTACATTGAGACAGGATTAAACTATGATATGTCAAAGTCTTTTTTGTGAAATTATATTTGCAAATAGCAACATAATGCATTCAAAAATACAGAAAAACGCATTTATTTCTATATTTTATGTTTTTTTTTTGCTATTTCCAAACTATTATTTGACTAAAAGACTTTGACATTTCATAGTTTAATTTTTTTTAATGTACTTGTAAAAAACTTAATCGATTATCAAATTATTTGTAGAAGCACCATTGAAGCCAGAGTTGCCGTTTTTGTTAAAATACAACAAATCAAGGAAGCGGTCGGTATGCTCTTAACTTGCAATATTGAATAAAAAAAGACAAAAAACAACGTAGCAAAGATCTTTTGTAATATGATAAAACTTAAAACTAACTCTTAACAAAGTAAAATAAACTTCTATTTTCTGTATTTTTTGCCACTTGGTTTGTTTGGTATTTTTTTAGTTTTTTATTTCATCAGTATTATTTAAGCAGTTTAATGTATTAGATTTAAAAAGAACATATGATGACTGATCTATTATAAAAAGTAAATATAAAAAAGCATAATACGTGATCAAATATTGACCAACGTTAACTAAAATTACGGAAAAAAGTGTAATTGCGTTTGCAACGGGTGATTCATTTAGAGGTACTTTTTTCAAAAGGAGCTTTATGTTACATAAAACGTGCGCTGAGTCAAATTGTTATGTTATTTTTGGTCAGTAATGTTTGACATTTCATCATGAAAAGAATTTGCCCGGCACAGCGTCTACACATTTTTCAGCTGTATTACAAAAATCAACGTTCTATAACGAAGAAAACTTGGCGTATTCTACGTAAGAACCTTGATTTAAAAGCATACAAAATTTAACTCATGCAACAATTAAAACCGGCCAACCTTCCGAATTGTCACCGTTTCAGGCTTTGGGCTCTTCAAAAGCTTTAAAAAAATCTACTGTTTTTGACCAAAATTTTGTTTAGCAATAAGGCACATTTCTGGCTTAATGGCTACGCCAATAAGCAACCAGAAAATATTCAAGAGCTGCCATTACATTTAAACAAATCAACGGTTTTGTGTGGTTTATAAGCTGGAGCAACATTTCTTTAAAAATAAGGCCGGCCGGAACGTAACTGTGAATGGCGCCCGTTATCGCACAATGATAACATACCATTTGCTGCTTAAAATTGAAACCATAGCTTTATTGCAAAAACAATTTGGTAAACAGTTAATTTCACGTCTTGGACCTGTGAATTGGCCGCCTAGATCATGTTATATTGCACCTGTAAACTTTTTCTTTTGGGACTACGTATAGTCCAAAGTCTTCATGGATATGCCGACTGCGATTGGAGAATTAGACCCAACATTACATTCATCGTTTGCTAAATACCACTTAAAATGCTTAAACGCGTCATCAAAAAATGAAACTTCTAGATGGACTATGTTACTCATAGATATAACAAGCATTTTAAACAAATAATTAAAAATAATTGTCTAAAATGGTTTTTTTGTATGATCATAAAGAATACCCGATAAGCATGAATTTTTGTTTTTATTTTAATAGTTTGCCAAGTTGAGGAACAAATTTGCTTGTGAAGATTAAAAGCAGCGACTTCAAATGCTTATTGCTTAATTTGGTCCTGTAAACGTTCCTCGTGTGTTTCATTTTTGAAAACGTGTTTTTCCACAGATATATAGTGCCAAAAACTAAAAACAGACCACGAGCAAATTTTTGAAGGTTTTTAAACTGTGCGGGGGAAGATTCTTATAAAAGTCCATCAAAGATGAAGTTGCATATTTTTCTTTAAAAACATTGTTACTGCAAGTAATTCAATTATCTACATTTAAAAAATAGGGTCAATTGTTTCAATATCCACATTGAAAAGATTTTGATATAGCTTGATGTCGTTTGCAAATCAAAATTAGAAAAATAAGATTCAAAGTTATGTTTTAAAGCTTTCAAAACTTCAATTGCAAAATCTATAGGAAATTATGTAATGGTTTGTTGACTGAAAGCTTGACATGTATTAAAATGGGCAAAACATCCCTTCTTTTGTTGACTTGCAAAAAGTAGAATTTTTTGTCAATAAGGCTTAACATGAGTATTTAAGCTTCAACCTGCTTGGTTACATCGGAATAAAAAACTAGTTTTCATAATTATCGCATTGTAGCTCAGCCAACGGAAAATTCTTGTCTGTCAGGAAAAGCTTCTCGGAGCTCAAAAAATTTTATAAGCACTTTTTCATAGCTAAGCCAGCGTAAAGCAGTATAATATAATGGTTTTTTTTTTTTAATTTTTTTTTGAAAATGCAAAACAAGGATTGTTGGTAAATTATGCAATGTAAAATTATTGGTGCTGATCCTTTATCATTTTCCACCGCCTTTGAAACCAAAGCAACCACACTTTTATTTTTTTGACCATATTTTTGCCGCCGTCCGTTGTGATGCATTTTAAGTTTTTTCATCAATGACGGTTTTGTAAAATTGCATTTTTGACCTTTTTGAAAATATCTTTGCCAATTGTTGTGCTTAAAATGCTATGCAGTTCTTTGTTCACTTCACAATTTTTATTTAATGTTCTAATAAAGATTAATACCTGAGCAATATCCAACATGTCCGTTGATTTGTCCAAATCCAGAGAGATGCTAGCTAGATGCCGATTTTTTTTTGACAATTGCGTTAGGATATTTTCTGCAATATCATAGACTCTTTGCTCGATAATGTTTGCCCACAATCTAATTGATTTAAATGATTTTACTTTTTTGAAACACATTTCTTTTGCTGCTGCAGTTAAGCAGACTTTAATTAATGCACTATTGGCAAATAGCTTCCCATAATTGGCCAAAAAATGGGCCGAGTTGTTGTCTTTTGCTTGTGATTTACACGTTTAAACATCATTTGTTGCGATTTCAATCCGCGCTTTAATGCTTTATATTTTTTAGAAGGCTTCCCGTAGCGTCGTGGTAACCACAATAGGTTTTATGTCATGAAAATCAAATTATTCAGGGGAAACAAAAAACTGCTTAACTTTTAACAATATTAGGGAAATTTCTCAAAAATTGTTTAATAAATTTTTAGTTTAGTAACAATAAACATTATAATATTTTTTAGAACTTTTTGCATACTATGCGACTTATTATTTTGATCACAAAATTCAAATATATATATATATATATAGTATACAGTAGCGTTTTATGTTGTAAAACCGATATAACTTTATTACAAATAATGCATAAGGCTTTATTATTTGATTCAATTACAAAGTATTAAACTCTCCATAGCTCCTTAAAAATCTTGCGTTCTATTTTACGTATTTTTTTATGTCAATAAAAAATAGCACAAATAATATTTACTTTGTCCCTAAAGGTCGGTATCAACCTGCTAAGGATGTTAGATGCAATATGAAAGTCAGCGTAACTTCACTCTTCACCAATATCAGTAAACTCCCGGTAATAGAGTGTGTTTCAAGAATTTTCCACTGTGTGAACCTATGTATGTACATAATTTTATATTCACATTCAAAGTCCGGCTAGCAAAATTTTGCAAAAAGTTCAGTGTGACCCTCGTAAGAAAAAGTTTGGAGATTTCTGGTATATAGCATTGACTTGGTCTACTGACCCGCCAGAAAACACTAAGTGGAAACTGTAGATGCAGTTCACAACGCATGAGACAAGTTCAGCACTAAGTTTCTGTTGCAAGTTAAATGTACCCACTTAGCCATTTGTTGCAGTTGTTTTGTAGTCAAGTACGCCGCAGCATTGCAAAAAAAAGCCACAACAACCAATTAATAATTAATATAGCAAAACTTAAAAACGTAAATATAAATTTAAGTCTACCGCCTTAAACAAGTTCTTCAGCAGATGCCAAAAATAAAGTTTTGATTTAACTACCTAAAATAAACAAAAAGCTTGTTTCAAAATCTGTTTGTTTTGCAATAATGTACATTGCAGAACAATTTGTACTGCATAAAACTAAGCCGATCCGCTGGCTCGGCCCGTCTAAGCTTTGGTATTTTGCTATCATTGTTTATGCTTTCCCAAGACTTACAAGTTATAAGCCACAAATATTTAAATTCAAAGTTCACAGACTGCTTAAATCTAGTCTTCAATGTGATAGTTTCAACAAGTGTAGTTTCACTCCTTGAAATTCAAAATTATTTTTATGTTGTAGTGGTATAATTTGTAATTTCTAAATATCACATTTAAAAAAAAAATATTGAAGTTATATTTATATATATATATATATATATATATATATATATATATATATATTGTAATGGAAAAAGCATTTAATAAAAAAATAATACAAAATTTTTGGGCGTGCACATTGATAAAAAGTGTACATGGAGTGTACACATTGAAAATGTGTGTAATAATTTAAGAATCTTTTGCTATATGATTAGGCAGTTAAAGATGGTAGTTTATGTACATATTACGAACATATTTTATTTTACACAGATCCATGTTGGTTTGAGGTATAGTTCGAGATATTGAAAAAATGTTTAAAATTAAAAAAGAGCAATACGCTACATTTTAAATACACATTTAAAAAAACTGTCAACTAGAAACATTCAAATACTCCATAAAATGATTTCTGGTAACCGGTGTAGTTAATTTCTATCACAACTAGTTTCCGTGTTTGTTTTTGTTTTCTATGGTTAAATCAGCTTAATGCTAATGCTTAATGCTAATGAATTTGTAAATGCAGCAATGGAAAGTGGTTGTTTTTAATCCTTATATTAATATTATTTTTATAGATTTTATACTAGTCTTATAACATTATTCATATTAAACTTTCAATAGAAATTATATGTAAATTTGATGTAATGCAAATAAACAAGAAAGAAGAGTTATTGTACATATTTATTAATTACAACTGTATTTATTATATCATCTCATCCACATATATATTAGACGTTTCATATCCATCATTATGTTTTATCTGTGTAAAATGTATAATTTGGCATACATGAATAAATTTATATTATTATTATTATTATTATTATTATTATTATTATTATTATTATTATTATTATTAGAGTTAATAGACATTTTTCTATACACCTTTATAGATCGTAATTAATTTGAATAAGATTTAGAATTTCATTATTATCAAGTGTTGCAATATTAACCGTTGCTGCGGCATTGGTTTATAATTTAGATACTTTAGATCAAGAATTCTACATAATATAGTATAATATCGTAATAAATAGCTCAGCTCTCTGATATAAGAATTATCATCTGATTAGAGAACAAATAAAAAAAAAATCAAATAATATTACTTATTAGCTATTAAATATTCATAAATAATTATTAGCTCCTAGTGTTTAGCTAATTTGAATGAAATATGTTATTGAATTTAAATAATTTAATTCATGCGCTTTATATTAATAAATCATTAATTTTAAAATATCTTCTAATTAGTACGACTAAACTAATCACATAATAAATAAATTTGTATAATTATTAATGAAATTAATAATTTAGAAATCAAATATAGACTATTTATTATAACTAACTGATTATAATACTCAACTATTCAAAGTCAATCGGTTTAACTTGATTAAATTTAAAGGTATTTTTAAGTTTGTTAGCGCATCTTTTGTATATTGTTATTTTTGCTAATATTATGATAAGTTTCTAAGAATAATTCACTTTCTTGATATAAGATATCCAAATAGAATGTAGTAAATACTACACGATGTACCACACAATACCCTGTAAAGTGTAAATTATGATGGCATTAATTTATGCTATTGAAACCAAACGAAATGTAGGATGAACATTGAATATTTCAAAAATAATACAGATGGATAGGTAGATAGCTTTCATTCTAATGCTCAGTAGCCCAAATATGTCAGGTATATGTAGCCATATTTGAGCTAAATTGTAATTAAAATAAATCTTCTAACGGCCTCTAAAGGACGGAGAAACTTTTTGTTTACGAACTAACGAATATAGTGAAATTAATTTATCTCGCCGGGTTATATTAAAATTTAGTTATTTTTATATATAATTTTATTGGACAACTTTTTTGTTATATTCACAGCTAAAATGATAAATAAAATAATAATTTAATTTTAAAATTTAAATATATGAATAAAATAAATTGATAATAATTATTCCAAAAAACCTAATACGTAAATATTGAAAATATATTAGTATACCAATAAGACTATTCATCAGTTTATGATTTTTGAAATAAAATTGTTGTATTTTTTTAATATAAATGCTCTATCGCACTAATAAGGTTTTGTTTTTTTTTTTTTTTTATACTCTATGGGCTTCTTTTGCTGCTTTGTGAATGCATTGATTTATTACTGGTGCGTTTGTTTTTTTAAATTTATGTTTATTATTTAATGTAATATATGTAAATAGTATTTTTACTTTAAAAAGTGGTAGTTACTACCGCATGTAAAGGGTTTTTTAGTTGGCGCCGGTAGATTTGGGCGGCCCGTGGCGGCCATTTTGTTTTAGTGATATCTATCAAATCTTTTGTTTATTATTCAGTTGCTTATGCCAAATTACCATGGCAAGTTACACAATTGAACAGCACGTTCAAATATTATCAAAATAAGTGTTCGTTAGTACAAACGTTGCGCCCATTTTACGGTAGACTTTTTTTTTAAAGGACGTTGTTGAGGCGGTCATCGTTAACGGCAAGCGCTACAAAACAATGAAAACCAATTTCTTTTGGCCCAAATTGAACCATATGAACCTAGACATTATGTGGTTTCAGCAGGATAGCGCCACGTGCCACACAGCGAACGCCACAATTGACATTCTGCATGAACGTTTGAGGGTAAGGCTATTTCTTCCAGGAGTGATGTGAATTGGCTACCAAGATCACGCAATTTGACTCAGCTAGACTTTTTTTTGTAGAATTTCTTGAAGTCACAATTGACCAATGCCCTAAAAGTGAACATAACACAGGCTATTGCTTAAATTAAGCCGGATCTATGCAGAAGAGTAATTGAAAATTGGACCACTCAAATCCGTGCCACCATAAGAATATTCCACACTTAATGGCAAACATGGGTTTTTTAAACAATAAATTGTTTTTGGTAATACCTCACACAGCTTGGTTTATTTTATTTTAACCTCTGCCCGCCCTTAGTGAAAAACCTTCTAGTTTTCTGTGCACGCCTATAAGTTTTGCCAGTTTGGCCTACATATACTATTGCATTTGGAACATAAGATTTATAAATACCAGATCAATGAGTCAAGTTTACAAAATAAAAATTTGTTTTGCTCAAACCACTAAAAATGTCTTTCTCACATGAATCCTCATTGTGTGATTTTTTTCAGATTTTTTTAGTAAGCCATTTCCAAGTAATAAACAATCAAAATTTGAAAAAATTAAAGTTTTTGAGATTTTTTACATTTTTTGATTGTTTGTAACTTCTCAAGATTGCATGTTTAGAAAAAAATTATTAGAAACTTTTAGTTCAAAATTATAAGTTTTTATAGCCAAAATTTTTTTTTATTAAATTTTGAAAACTGCAAAAGTTCAAAAAACAGTTTTTCTTAAAAAAAGGTGACTAGTATTTTTTTGCAAATATGGATAAAAGAAAATTCCAGGAAATGCCGTGTGATACGCTTCAAAATATCTTACAATATATCTACAGAAATACTTTAATATAGCAAAAAAAACTTAAATTTTAAATTTACATTTTTTAATCGTTTTTAGGATTGCATTTTTAGGAAAAAATTATAACAAATTTTTTTCTTTAAAATTGTCAAAAGATCAAGTTATTACAGATATTTTTTTTTTATTTTAAAAATTTTGCAAAACATTAAGTAACAACAGTTTTTTGTAAAAAAAAATTATAGTAGTAGATACTTTCTTTTTTCTTAAATATGTATAAAAACGTGCTTAACATATAAAAACACAAATTTTAAAGTTATCGGTGACGGACACTTCAAAAACTGATTTACAAGCATTGGTAACGTCTGAGTCATTTGAATCAACAGTGGTCCTATCATATAATTTTTGTATCAGAAACGTTTATGAGGTAGAGATGATTGAAATGCTCTTCAATTGATTTTGAGTCATAAATGTTGCTGTGTAAGTTTGTCTGAGTCAAATTCATTAGTCGTTGTTTTGCTCAAAGCAAGTTTGCAAAGTTTTGTAAATAGTTGTATATTTGTACTAAAACAAAATTGTTGCTGTACAGATCAAGCTAAAAGTAAGTAGTATTCTAGACAAATCAGACGATTACGAGTTATCAAGCAAACGAATACAAACATTAACTAGTTATACGCCAAAACATTTAAAAATATTGACGACAAAGCTTACTTCGATGCTAAATTGCAGTGTAAATTAAGCTCTTTTTGTATTCCTTTTAAAATTAAAAACAGGAAGTTCAAACAGCGTGACAGCGTCGATTTTTGATATAAAATGCAAACAGCAAGTTTTGGATTATTGCAAATCTGTTTTGAGGTCTTTTCAGGTTGGTGTTTTACCTACACACCTTGGCGTACTAGCTTGTTCTCGTGAACATTTAATATTAAACCATACGTCACCCTACGTAAAACATTGCGAGTTATTTTAAAAAACAAAATTAGATTGTCAAAGCTTTTGAGAGATGGTGACGTTTTCATTCTTGATATAGATGTGACAAACAAGTTGGAATCTAAATGATACATTGTGCTTATTTAGCTCGTTTTTGTACAAGCATAAGAACTCTTGCAAAAATTTTTTTTTTTTTTAAATTCATTTTTTTTTCTGTTTGCATAAAGTTTTTGGTTTCCCAAAACCCGTAAAATTTTTTAAAAAAGTTTTGAGTGTAATTCAATCAAGTCATTCGAATCTGATCATACGACTAACCGAAAAGAAATACTAAAAAATAATTAATGAGATAATTTTACGCATTTTTTACCACAGCTTTGCCACATGTCAAGAAAAAAAGTTGATGAGTGCATGCTCATCTTTCTTTTTTTTTTTAATTTCAAACGAAGATTTCAGTAGCGAGTATGCAACTCGCTACTGAAATCGTGCTACCTAAATATATTTAATTGCATTCAAAATTAACTTACTTGACATAGTTCAAATTATTGAAATATTTTTGAATTGCTACCTGAGCTAAAACTACAAAACACCCATCAAACAGTTTGTCATCAAGAAATTAGATTAAACCCTTTTTGATTTTTAATTTAATGGCAGTTGACTTTTGCAGAGAGAAAATTATATTATTTCTGATACTTGAATCTATAAATTTATGAACTGAATATTTACCCCGCTCATCCAACCGTTTGTCATTAAGAGATTGAATATTTTACTGTTGTTCTCCAATTTTATGACAAATGGCATTTGGGGTTTAGACAAACATTCAATTTTTTAAATGATTAATTTTTAGATGGGTGAGCAAGACTTACTTGCCTGCAATCTATAAACTTAATATTTTGCCCGCCTACCAGACTGTTTAATTTTTATTTATCATTAACATTCAATTTCTAGATGTCTGGCACTTAGTGGGTAGGCAAATTGTTAAATAACTGCCTTCACTATTTTTGCAAATTTCGACATTTTTTTCAATTTAATTTAGTAGGCAAGACATTTTGATTAAATTTACTCGCCCTCAAATTGTTAAATAACTGCCTTTTTTCAATTTAATTTAAATTTTTACAAATATGTTGTTCTATTTTTGCAATTTCATTTTTGATAACAATATTAAAAGCGTAAATTGTTTCTGGACTATTGGCATAAACTTTGTCATAATCTACAAAAAATGGCATAGAAATTTTTATAACATTTCATTTTTTTTTTTGCATTAAACTTGTATATATACGTATGTATATATTGACTTTTCCTAAATGTTACAAACGTTTGTAAAGCTCCACATACGATAATTTTGTGTATTAGCAGCCTCTGTACTGCCCGTAATGGCAACTTACATTGCGAATAGACCTACAGTTTTAAATTAATTCTAAAATACTGACAAAACTATGTATCTACTAACCAGAGAAGGATTATAGTCATACATTTGAAATGATTTTAGTTGTACGGTGCAAACCCACAATTTTTGGTGCAACTGTCAAATGCCTAGACTATGCGCCATACAATATAGTAATATATGAATAAAACACTATCTAATTTGTTTACCACATATACTTTATTGATATAAATATATATTATTAAAGAATATATATACAAACAAAAGTTTACGACTTGAGTTTCGACTTTTAAAGACCATTGTCAAGTCAACAAATTGTCAATATACGATCAAATACGTTTATACAAAAAAATTAATATAGAAATTAAGTGAGAAAAAAATAAACCGCATCACTGATAGTCTAGAGAGATTTAAAAAGTGGTGATTTATATTGTGGTAAGTCCTTTTGCTCATTCAGCAGATTAACAAGAGAATTACATTATTTTTTGTGAGTTTCGGCGGCTTCTAACAGATTAGTGATTTTTGTACAGTTGCGTAACATTTTAGTTTTAATAATTTTGAAGAAAGTATAATTAGAATTTATAATAGGATTTGCAAATAAACTTGTATTGTGATTTAGTATAAACGTTTTAAAATGTTCTGTATAGTGTGTTTCAAAGTTTGCCATAAAAATATTCTAGAATGTTTAATAAATTAAATAATTATTAACAGATATTTTAGCATATTTTAAATTAGGTTTGTATTGCTTACTGTGCTCTAGATAATTGTTTTTAGTCTTTCTGTACCGTTTGCTAGCTTTTTTTATTAATAAAAGAGAGCATTTTTGTAAACTTTACTGTGTCATTGATTTTACTTGATTATTTTCTAAAAAACACAATTATCAATTTGTTTTAGAGCCTAAAAATATATATAAACATTATTTGTTTTTTTCTAATAATTGATACAAAAATTTTGTAACTGGTCTTAACGCTTAAAAAACTGTACTATTTAAAAATAAATATATGTTTTTTTTATAAATACAATTAGATTTTTTATAAAAAACATCTAGATAATGGTTTTAATAATGTTTAAAAAAAATTATTTACTTTCTAATTACTATATGACTACGGCTTGCGGGCAAAATCTGGCACGCCGTTTGTTTTTAATTTAGCCCGCAGGCCAAATTTGGTCTGCCGTCTGTTTTTAATTTAGTCCGTAAAGTCCCCATTTTCAAAAAAATTGCGGCGGATTTATTTTCTGAATTTAAACTACTGTTACGACAACGTCTTTTGGATCTTGATGCAAGTGCAAGATAAATTTCTATATTTAAAGCTTAAAATTTTTACAATTTGGCTTTTTCAAAAAAAAAATTGTCGGCACCTGCTATATAGTTTTTCTCATTTTTTTTTTCTTTTAGCATATTTTCAAGACATACAAATTGTTTTAAGTTTAAGTTTAAAGTCTTTCATAACTAATTTACTTTTACCACATATTTTTTATATTTCTGCCTTAATTTACAAATTCTACTAACAAGAATAAAACGTAAGTTTATGCTAAAACAAAAGTTAGTGTAGTGGTGATCTTACTATTAGTGACTACTACATATTTCTAAATAAAAAAAAATGATTTAGAAATAACAACTATTGTAATGGTCTGCAATTCAATATAAAAATCAGAATTTTTTACATAAATTACTATATACGTATTAATTTCGCAGATTGTTAAAGTTAGATTTAATATATTTTATATTTCAAAACAATAGTTGAAGTTTATTTTGAAATGTTATTGGCAAAAGTTATACATTTAGTTTGTACAATTAATAGAATTATTAATTTTTGATGAATAAAAGTGATAATAAACAGAACAGCAAAGTGTGTTTATAATAAACGTTAAAAAATAAAAACTATACGATATGTTCCGAACCAATTTTGAGCACATTATAGAACTCATTATAGCAATTTAAAATTACTGCTCAATAAAACAGAAAAGTCAACACCTAACTGAAAGTAGTCATAAAAAAAAGATATCAAATCTAGATATAAGTAAACATGAAATAAATTACAAAAAAAAACAGTCGTTGTTATTGAACAAAATGCATAAACAGAATTTTTATGTAGATTAAGGTAAAAATATTTTAATAACATAGAAATAAAAAAAATTAAGTATGAAAACAACAAAATGAGTAGGGTGTGCAGCAAAAAAGTAAAAACAATAAAACGTTGGTCAATATGTACAAGTAAAGCAGATTGAAAAAATAGATTTGTTATTAATTGTAGTTTGAAGTATATATTTACTCATAAAACTTAATTACCAATGGTGTTTTTCTATAATTAAAATGAATGAGTATTTATCCAATAGAATAACAATTGTTGTTTATTGTTTATTTAATAAGGCATAGCAAATTGTTTTTTATTAGATACCATAAATAAATAATAATCCCATAAAATCTGTTTCTAATAGCCATTAAAATTTATATCATATTGATCACATTAAATCTATAGTATAAATAGTAGCAACTGTTAATACTATATAGTTATTATTGCAACTCTGAAAAATGAAGTCGATTGTCGTATTATTATTTATCAGTTTTAGCATTGTATATTGCCAAGTATCAGGTAAACTTCAGATTATTATTCATTATATAGTAATTAAAATTATAAATATGTGAAATTATATATTTATTTCATCATAATATCAATAAAACATTTAATTATATTTAATGTAAAAATATTTGTTATCAATGTCTTATAATTTCAGCACCAGATAAATGTAATTCAAAAGAGTATGGAATGATGAATGTGGGAGATGAAATGCAACTAGAAGGTTGCATATTAATTAGCTGCTTAAAGGGAGGTTTAATAAAAACCGCAAAGTAAGTACATTTATAAAATATATGTAAATTTTAAAAATTTATTTTATTTTTTTATAGATGTGGAACAATAACGATTCCAGATAATTGTAGTATTACTGAACAAGACCTTAATGCACCATATCCAAAATGCTGCAACATTAAGTACACGTGTAAAAATTAAATAAAGTATGTAATATTGAGTTGCAGATATCATAAAATTATTGAAAATAAAGGCATATGCTAGTCAAAATTACTTTTTTTTGTAAGCATTGTTAACATAAAAATCATCATAATTCTCGCTTTTTGGTTTAAACAAAAGTAAACAATAAAGATTCAAACTTCTGCTGACCAACAAGATGTTTGTTATCACATCTATAATCAACAAATTCATGATTTCTTAGTAGCGTCAACTAATAAGTTTTTTTTTAATTTATCTTTTTTTATTAACGACATTGCCAAAACGTTAGCAGTAAAATATAAATACAATAATTATAAACTAATAACAATAGTTTTATTATCCTACCTTAAAATTAATTAATCCCAAACCAAACAAACAAATAAAGTTAAAATTAATATCACACTTGACACAACGCAACAAACGTTTTATTGCATTGAATGTATAAAAAACATAAATAAAATGTGATATAAAATAACTTTATATTTTAAAATTTGTGTACAAATGAGACTGGTGATTGACATATAATCCTCTTTTCAAAATACAACTTAATGTTTTTTTTATTGATAATTATATAAGTAATCACAGTACAAAGTTTGAAGCGGTTTAAAATTATTTTAATTATTTTTACTTCTTTGTCAGTTTCTAATTTCTACATCTACCACTACTAGTGCAGCTGAGAGTTGGGAGTTTTAAAAGTAGAATGAGGATAAAAAGGCTTTTATTTTTCTAAAATAAGCGTTTATAATAATCATTCAAAATGTTAAAAAAAAACAGCAAAAATTCTAAAAAAAAAAACAGAAAATAATTGTTCTTTGATAAATAATATTATAAATTAAACAACATTGCAAGTTTTAATTGAACTTTACAAAAAAAGTAATAACAATACTAAAAAAATAATAAGTTGTATAAATATTAAATATAACAAATTATAAGGTAAAAAACTAAACATTATATTAAATTACATAACATATTAATAAATATTTTAATCCTAAGTTGCTGAAGCAAATAACAATGATATATTTTTCAAAAGAAGAGATAAAAAATCAATCAACTAAAAATAAGAAGCGCCCCAGGAGAAGATCAAATAACCCATGACGTAATAAAAGCTATAAAAAAAGAAATTGCACCAATACTGAAAAATTAATAAATAAAATGATACAAGCAGGTGAATATCTACAAATACTTAAAAAACAAATTATAAAACCAATACACAAAAAAGGAGAAAAATCAAAATCAGAAAATTATAGACCGCTATCGCTTATATCAGTGTTAAGCAAAATAACAGAAAAAACAATATATAACAGATTAATGACACACATAAACTAACAAAACATAATAAACAAAAGATAATATGCATTTCAAAAAAATTCAAACACAATGAGCATACCAACTAACATAACACAACACATAGCAGCAAAGCTGGATGAAAAACAGTATGTAATACCAATATTTATAGACATTTTTTCATGTCTTTTGACACCATCGACAAAGACAAAATTTGATAAAAAAAAATGGAAATTCTTGAAATAAGAAACACAAACTTAAAATTACTAAAAACATATATTACAAACAGAACACAAAGAACAAGAATAAACGACATACTTAGTACATCGACAATATCAGAATATGTGCTACCACAAGGTGGAATACTAACGCCAATATTGTATGTATTATACATAAATGATATATATGAAATAAACTTGACTGAAATATATACATATGCTGACGACACATGTATTATATATTACGAAAAAAACAAAGAAAGAACAGAAAGAAACATAAATAAAGACGTTAAGAAATTAACTAAATGGTACGATAAACAAACAAACAATAAATGATGAAAAAACTACTTATATGGTAATAAGACAAAAAAATATAAATGTTATTAACATAAAAATTGAAATAAATAACATACCATATACCAAAACAAAACAGACAAAATACTTGGGAATAATAATAACAGAGAAACTAACATGAGATACACAAATAAACAAATAATTAAAAGAAAGTGGAGCAACAATCGGAGCTGTTTAAAGAGCCAAGTTTCCATACTAAAAAAAAATACTGCAATAAGTATATACTACTTACTATATTTAGCAAAAATTAACTATTTAATAAATATATGAGGTGAGAAAACAAAAACAAATATACAATAAAAACAAAGACAACAAAACAAAATACTTAAAATAGTACATAAACTACCAAAGCTAACACCAACAGAAGAAATATACAAAATAATCAACAAAACAAACATTAACAAAAAAATAAAAATAGAAAAATGCAAACTAATATATAAAATTGAAAATAAAGAAATTAAAACAAATCTACATATAATATTAAACAAAGAAATTCACGGACATAACACGAGAAGAAGAATTAATATACATGTACACACAACAAAGACAGAAAAAGCAAAAAAACAATACTAAGCAATAGACTAATCATATACAATCAACTACCTAGAAATATTAAAAAAACGAAAACTTAAATAAAGAATTTAAAAACAAAAATAAAAAAATCACTATATAATAACAAGACAAAAACAAACAAATAAATTTAAAAAAAATTATGATAACACACACAAAATAAGTTCAAAGAAAAAAGCAAATAAAAATGCCCCTAATACGAAGCTTTGCAGCCTACCATATATGGAAACGGTGTAAAGCAGCAAGTGGGGAAATAAAAAAATTAAATAAAAAAAATAATGTTGTAAATATGTATAATAAAAATATATTATAATAAATTTATTTAATAAAATATTAAAAAAAAAAAAAATTGTAATTATAAAATTTTGTTTTTAGTCTGACAAAATATTTTTATAAATAGATGATACGCTTCTCTCAACATCTACTGATGTAATGGGTGCAAATTTAAAAATATTTTGTTTTAACTTATATTCTACTAGATCTTCAATAAAAACTAAAATTAAACTTTTGAAGACTACGTCGAGTTTAATTGATGTTTCAAAAGTTACTGAATGGGCGTGTTAATTCAAATGTAAATCAAATATATTTTTTTCACGCAAATATGAAAAAAAAAATAGTGCAAAACATAATGTATAAAACAAAGATAAATAATTAAATTATTTAAAAATAATAACAAAATAGTACAAGAAGCCAAAAAAAAGCTAAATAATCCCGAAAAAGTGCTTAAAAACAGCAATTAAGCATTTTAAAATGTCAAAATAAAGTAAAAAAAAAAACAAAACAAATGTAGTGTTGCATTTTGTATAAAAAGTATAAATCCAAAAAGTCTGCATTTAATATTAACAAATAAGCAAATAAAACCGCACTCTATTTATGAGTAAGACATAAACAAGACAAAGTACTTCATAAGCTATTTAAAAAAACTAATTAAAAAAAGCAAAAAAAATAAAAAGAAGGAGGTATAAGAATGGACATGATCAAAGAAATCAACTATGATTTAAGAGTAACGATTTTGAAAAAACAAAATGAATAAAAGTTTGTTTTGAAACGTGGCAGGGCAAACAAAAAATGAAGCAAAAATGTACTATAGTTAATATATAAAAGAATTCGATCTTGTGTAGAAACATGGTTAAAAAAAGACTGGAATAACAGCAAAAGATGTTTTCCTACAAAGTTTAATTAAAAAATAATTAAAAAAAAATATATTAGCTTAAATCAAAACCAAACAAAAAGTTGGTTTGATAAAATTTGCAGAAATTAAAAAAATAAATTAAGATTAAAATTAAAGAAACTAAAACAAGAAGGTAGTAGCTGACTCAGTAGTAATTGAGCAAAAAAAAGTGATTACTAGCATACACTAATGATGTCGTAATTCTATCATAAAATTTACAGTTGAAAAGGTAAGAAAATTAAAAAAAAAAAAATTACGTAAATGTTGATAAATTTAAATGTTGATTAAAAAAAAAATATAATAAAAGTTTAAGATGAATGATCCAATGATTAAAAAGTAAAAAGAGTTAGATATTTAAGATTTATATTTGCCTGTGATGGGTCTAATAAAAATCATGTACAATAAATAAGTAAGAAAACATAAGTAACAGCTGAAAGATTTATAAATATGTCTGTAAAAAGAAAAAATTAAGAATTGTTTTAAAATGAAAATGGTAATTGATTTCATGTATTATAAATGTTATGTTATATAAAGCAAAAGTCTAAGGTGTAAGTGTAAAAAAGAACAATTAATAGAAAAATATAACTAACATTAAAAAAAAAGCATTAAGAATAGCCTTCAACACCTAGTTAAATAATTTTGCTAAAAAACAACTGCAAAAAAGCTGCTAATAAGAAGCTCCAAAAAGGCTAAAGAAAAAAAAGTAAAAAGTGATTAAAGTTTAGTAAAAAAAAAATTTAAGTTAGTAGGATTGGATAGAAATAAAAGTGTACGTGTGACAAATTTTATAGTGAATAGACTAGAAAAGGTAAAACTGCAGAAAAAAGAAAAAAAATGATGAGAGCAGATACAATGTCAAATTTAAATGTCTTTAAAGATATAGTAACCTACCAGCCTACTTGCAAAAAAATAAATTAAAAGAATGATAATAAATATTGGATAAATAAAAAATAGATAAAATGTCAAATTTGTAAAAAATAAATATAATACTATTTGATAGATGATTGTAATATACTAAAGCGTATTAGATACAATTTTCTAAAACACAGCAGGTGTTTAGCTAAAGGACTGCTATTTTTCAGCATTCACATCAAATTTTTTAATTTTTTTTTTTTTTTTGTTAGAATGTTTGATTAGCCTTAGCAATAATAGCATATTTTAACATTCCTAGTAGATGCCACTTTCTCATAGAGATTGCAGATTTTCAACAATTTTATTATGCAAAAAGAAAGTTGTTAGTTAATAAGAAAATTATGGTGCAAAGATTTTTTGCCAATTCTAGGCTCATATTTTTTTACACCGCCAACCAAAGTAAACAACGTGGTAGTTTTTCTTTAATTTTTGCTTAATTTAATAATGTTCTTAAAAACTATATTAATTTCTAGCAGATCATTTTATTTTGTTGCGACCAAACTAATTTGAAAACTTTGCCAGTCTGCGCGGTTAAAAAACCATCTACGAGAAACGGCTGCCTAGCCCGTTTAGTAATGGTTTAAAATACAATAGGAAATTAATTGTTGTTTTAAAAATTGTCAATTTTATGCTACAACAAATGTGTGGCTAGACGTAAAGACCATAAAAATATATACTTCCAAAGTATGTGGTAGAGCATGAGGAAAACAGCGTTGCGTAAAAAACAGCAGATTGTAAGCCTACCAAGATATAGCATTGTGAAAATTTTACTAATACATATACTCATCATTTACTCTTAAGCATACTAAAGCTTGGCACATTAACAATATTGTTTTTTAGTTAGTTATCTATAATTTTACGGTAAACTGTTTAAGCAGTTTTCTGCTAAAACACTTTTACAATTGTGGGTGATCTGCAAAAAAAATATAACTTTAAGGTACAATAAAAAATTATTATTTTTCTACTAAAATATTTTAACAGAGTTTAACTTGCAAAAAATAATAAATGATCGCCATTAGTTCATTTCAAAACAAGGTTTTTGGTCATTTAAATTTGATGTTTTAGTGCTATACTGGAAACAAAATTCGTTAACTTACTTTGTACAAACAATAGTTAAAAATATACTTTGCAAATTACTACCCAGGAATAAATATATTTATTAAGTATAAAAACGTGTGCTTTTAAGTGTATTGTTTCTCTTTTATGCATTATGCATTCTTTATTAGGTTAGGTTAGGTTTCTTTTTCTCTTATTGCGCAGAACCTCCTACTACTTGTCACATTGTTTTTGGTGTACTGTAATAGTGTAGTTATAATAAGCTTACCATCTTTGTTAAACTAATTGTACGGCAAATGAATAAAATTCCTCACCTGTAAATAAAAAAAACTATATTAATAATAATAATAATAATAATCAATTTATTACTAAGCAGTCTATAGCTAATTGCAGAGTAATATAATATAATAGACGTAATAATATAAGCTAATATAACAATAAATACAACAATAAAAATTCTAAAATATTACAATAACACATTGTAGTTTAAAATAATAGAATACAATATGATATATAAAATAAGTAAAAACAAATTATAAATACAAAGAATAACTTAAAATTAATATTAAAAATTAGTTAGTCATTGACTCTAATAACATTTTTTTAAAGTACGTCAACTGCCTGTTATCATTAATATCAGAACAATATAAAAGTTTATTACAAACTCTACACATATTAAATATTAGTATGGAAAATGTACGACAGCATCTTGCAGACACTCTAAGAACATGAAAGTTAATACATGACAGATTAAAGCTACCATATTTCATAAAATGTATAATTTTATATAGATATACAGCAATAGTTAGCCTGTGGCAATTATTTGTAGAAAAGTATTTGAATATGGAAAGAAGTAATTAATAAATTATATTGTAGCTTGGATAAATTTCATGTTTACGTAAGTATAAACATTTCAAAAATCTTTTTTTAATACTTTCTAAACTAATCTTAAGTAAGAACGTACTTGTGTTGCCAAGGAGACCATATAATGCAATAATAGAACTATTTTAATATAATGTATGCTCAAAACAATAAAGAAAATGTATCTATAAATTCTAATGTTTTACCAGTACGTATAATAAAACCTAACATACAATTTAGTTCTTTTAAAATATTATCAACTTGATCAGAAAAATCCATTAGTCATTAATAAAAATAACCTTTATTTTCAATTTTTTTATTAAATTTACTAGTTTTAGAATAAATCTATTAATATTGTAATCATATTTAATTTTAGTGACATTGGTAGAGTAAGATATTACTTTACATTTACTAATTGGTATTGCACCACAACAAGGAAGTATTAAGATCATCTTGTAGAGACAAACAATCGGCTTTGTAACGCACTGATTTACAAAGTTTAAAATCATCGGCGTATAAGAAAGCTGTTGACTTTTAGAATTTACAAATGTCATTGATCCTAATTAATTAATTATATCTTTGAGGAACCACTGTAGATGTAGTATATGGTAAAGACACGTAATCACTGTATGCAACCATAAGTTTTCTTTTATTGGGGTATGACTTAATAACTGAAATTAAATTATTGGGAATGCTATGCATTTTTAATTTAGTAATCAGAGTGTCGTAATTTATTTTATCAAATGCTTTGCTTAAAACAGTATAAATAACATTAGATTGATTGTGTTGGTGAATGTTATTGGCAATAAATTTGTTGATGTTGATCTGCCAATGACAAATCTATGCTGATTTTGAAATTTATTCAAATTGAAAAAGGACGATAATTACAGAATAAATTACGATTATTTAATTAAAAAGTAAAATTGACTTTTACTTTTTTCCAGTAAACTGAAAAATTGCCAATTTTTAGAAAATTGTTAAAAATGTAAGGTGATAAGGTGTAACAAGTACCGCAGCACAATTTTTAACCAAAAAAGATTTTAATTAAACCTGGATGTCATGTTTTCTTTCAGATGCTTAAAGCTGGGTAATACATCATCTTCAGTAATAGTTACATTACCAATGTGATCACTAATCAAAGAAACAAAATGAAAACCATTGCTACTTGTAGTAGCACTATACACAATTGCAAAATGTTTTGCAAACTTTTACTATATCATTATCATCACTAAACAATTGAATATCAGAAAACATCAAACCAAGAATTTTTGATACTCCTTTTAAAGAGTTAACGTAGGACCAAATGGCTTTAGGATTGTTACGAATAGAATATTCTACATTAGCTACAAAATTGTTTCTGCTATTTTTAATATCATTTTTAATTTTACGGTAAATGTCATTCTGTAAATTAATGTCTTGAATTGTTGTAGTTAAAAGATTTTTTTACGTAACTAATGTTTTAAATTGATTTTATTAATAATGGATTTAAACTTGATCCAATTAATATATTAGTATAAATAGTTACTATAATAGTATATTATGCTACTAAGAATTTAATGTTAAAATTTTTATTAAGCTTGCCGGCTTACACTAAATGCACGTCATACTCCATAAATTGATTGAAGAAACTCAATCTCAAACTCAAAACGTGCTCACAACAGCACGCGTATTAATAAATTAAATTTTGTATTGCTATTTTTTGGTTGATACAACAAAATCACACATTTAACATCTATATTTTTTAAAGTTTTGTAAGTGTATGGCAAAAAACGTATGTGAGATACGTGTTTTTGTCATACACATACAACTTTTATTTCATTAACACTTTAACTGTTGGAGACGCCTATCTATGTTCTGTGTGTGCATACTAGTGCTATTGTTTACGTTTACAAGTTGCCAAATTTGTGCTGTGAGTGTTTTTCAACGTACAAAGATTTAACTAGAGCAAAATTATTAGAAAGCAAAGTGCACGTTGTTTATCATTATTTTTTTTTTTAAATATTGATAATAAATAAAATAAGTTAAATAGATGATAAATCAATATATTCTTTAAAATTTGGTAAAATTTTACTTTTATAGTTTTTTTTAATTTTTCAAAAACAAGAAGAGAACTACAAACGTATATGTGTATATTTTTATTACTATTGATGTTCTATGTTGTTGCTGTTCACGTATATGTATGTTCCACACTAATCTAATGCCGCATTACAAGAGCACGAGCTTATTCTCAACGTGCTTCAGAAAGAGGTTAATGTAAAAAAATATATTTTTTTGCAAAGTTTATACAAGATCAATTTAAAAATCTCACGTTTGTTGTCCATTTTTTTTTTAAATCAGCTAGCAAATAAACTATCTGTAAGTAAAAAAGTGTGACTTTTGTTGGTGTTTTAAAATTACTTTTGTGACGATGTATAGTCTCCGTATAATATTTATAAAAACTGAAATTTTTATTCCTTTATGTGCAATAGAAATACATACACAGATAAAATAAAATACAATGACAAATAATATAAATGATAAAAGTATTAAAAAATAATAAATTCTTAAATAGTATAAATATATACATATGACATCTTCCCTCAATTAACCAAAATTAAACTAATATTAAATAATTGTTGATATAATCAAACTTAACTAAATATATTATAATTATAACTACATAGTTTAAATAACTCACACTATATCTTTCCTTAACTTTATTAAAAAAACTAACAGTTAAATTTTATAAACTCATCTATCTCTGGAATAGGGGCTAAATATTTTGAATTTCGTTTTAATTGTTTGCCACAGTCAAGATTCACTTTATATGATCTTGGTCTTACTATTTTTTCAATGTTACCAGGTACTCATTTGTTTTGTATTTGTACCATTACTTTTTGATTTTTATCAAGATTGCACTGTTTCTTTGTACCTCTGTTGTAATACTGTTTTTGTGTATGCTGTTTTACTTCCAATCTTTGTTTAGTGTAATCTGAGTTTATAGTTTCTGATTTTAATAATTGGTTACTAGAAGGCAATAAGCTTCTTAGTCTTTTTGAGATTAATAACCTTGTGGGACTATCCAAACCTGAAATTGGAGTATTTCTATAATCCAACAGAGCTAAATATAAATCCCTATTTGAGTCAATAAATTTATATATAATCTGTTTTATAGTTTGAATTGCTCTTTCAACCATTCCATTTGACTGCGGATAGCAAGGACTAAAAGTGTTATGTTTAAAATTACATTCTTGTAAAAAAAAATTATACAGTAGTGACGAAAATTGAGGTCCATTATCTGAATGAAATTCAGAAGGTATTCCATGTCTGGAAAATATTATTTTCAATTCATTTATAATTGTTTTTGATGTAGTATCTTGTTTTAATTTGCAAACTTCTACATATTTAGAAAAATAATCTACAACTATTAGGTAGTTTTTTGAATTTATTTTAAACAAATTGCATCCAATTTTTGTCTAGGACAAATCCGGAACTTTATAAGATATTATTGGTTTTCTTTGTTTTGATTTTTGATATTTCTTACATATTAAGCATTTATTCACATAATCATAAATATTATAGTACATTTTTGGCCAATATACTGTTTCTTTTGCTAATTTATAAGTTTTTTCTATTCCTTGATGCAAATAGTGCAACTGACCAAGTACCTCTGTCCTCATTTCTTTTAGTGTTATTAACTTATTATTTATATAAAGCAAACTTTTACTTTCTGATATATCTAATCTTAAATTGTAATATTTTTTAATGTCGGGAATACAAGGAAGTTTATCTGGCCACCCTCTTTGAGTATATTTGGATACCCACATTAATGTTTCGTCTTTTTGAGTAAATTTTTGTCTTTTAGATTGAAAATTTCTTTAAATCGTTTGTGAAATATTTCGGGTGCTGATTTTAGTCCATACGGCAACCTTAAGTACTTATACCGATCAAAAGAAGTATTAAATGCGCATAACTTTGAACTTTCATTATCATGTTTTATCTGCCTGAACCCACTGCTAGCATCTAATGTGCTAAAATATTGAACACCTGTCAGTTTACTAGATATTTCATCAAATGTTGGCAATGGATAGTTTTGCCGTTTAATTGCTTTATATAAATCTTGTGGATCTAAACATATTACGTATATGTTTAGATCTTAAAGATTTAAACTGCCATTAGATTTTCTAACAATTTCCATTAAATTGACCCATTCAGTAGGTTCATAATTTTTTTTATCATTTTATTTGTTTTTATTTCTTTTAAAATTTCTCTTAATTTATTACTTAATGGTAATGGTACTTTTCTGGACTTGTATGTTTATTTAACTCTATTTTATATGATCTTTTAATCATACCTAATCCCTTAAATATGTCTTTTTTTTTGTTATAAATAAATCTTGACTTACCGCATCTATTCTTTTAATTAAATTAAACTTAATACAAGATTTTAAACCTAATATAGGTGGTGAATCAATAGAATCAACCACAAAGAAACAAATATTTTCTGAAATATTTTTATATTTACAAATTATATTAATTTTTCCTAATACTGGTAAATTTTCATTACTATATGTTGATAACACCGTATATGACTTATTCAAATCATTTATTCCTAACCCTAAATATTTTAATGTATTACTTGATATAACATTGGCCATTGCTCCTGTATCTAATTTAAAATTAATTTGTTTCTTACATATAATTAACGGTATTGTCCATTCTTTAGTAGTCTCCGTTCCAAATGCCAGTCGTCCTCGTTGCGTTATATTTCTTCTCTCTCGTACTGCATGAACATTTTCAGGTTTTTCAGATACTTCTTCTGATATTAATTTTGATTCTTCTATTGCTCTGCATTTCCGTATTGCGTTCTCCAAGATGTCATCTGATTGAAAATTTTTTTTTCTCATTTCTTCACATAATGCCCCGCATGTTAATATACTAGTTATCAAACTATCTTGTAATTTTCTAAATTTACAAGATAATGCTAAACTTTTTAATGTTGTAGCGTATTGTTTGATAGTTTCTCCTACAACATGCTTTCTTGAAAAAAATGTATACCGCTCAAATGCTATATTTCTTTTTGATATAAAATAATTTTAATTTTTTTTTTTATTAACACGTCCAATTTATTTTCTTCCTCTTTTTTAATTGAAATGTATAAAATATACAAAATCCGTCTTCTCCTAAATAGTGCAGCAACTGTGCACACTAAGTTTTTTCTTCTTTTTTGTTGTTTTCAGTAGCACACATAACATTTTCAAACCGTTTTCTCCAAAACAGCCAATTTTCAGCCAAATTGCCTTCCATGCACATCATTTGAACTCCTTTAGTTTCTGACATTATAACTTTTAATTACTAAACTCTTATTGCGTTATTTTAACAATTTTGACAAATTTGTTATAATGATTGCAGCAACTTCTGGCTATAACTATGTTGATTAATATTTATATCATAATTTGTTTATTATGTTTTTAATTCTTAATTGCACTTTTCTTTGACTAACCTCAAAATTGTAGTAAGATATTTGAAAGAAACATGTTTTTTCATGAGTGTTGAAATATTCTTGTGATAGTTTTTTTATATTAAATGTCAAAATGTGCTTTCAAAAATTACATAAAAAAATTAAATTTAGGTTTTCAACTCAGTTCAGAATGGTAATTATATGATTTAATACATAATTACAAATCTATTTTAGAGTTTAAAAATGTACAAAAAAAAATATATAACATTTTTTTGAATTTAATAAACTACATGCTTTTATATTTTGTTGGTAGTACGCTTTCATTTACTAATATTAAAAGATTTGTTACAGGAGACTAAGAAAACTAGATAAGAGGCACGTAAGACCGGCGAAAAACAAAACACCAATGACAATAGTATTCATGTAAGTCTGACAAGGTTGTTAAAACTAAAAGGCAAGAAGACTACTTCTTTGTGTAGAACTAAAATTTATGAGCACTCCTTAAATTGAGTTTTGTATACGAATACAGTTTTTAATGTGTCTTTAGCTAGCTAACCTACAGCAAACTATTTTGCCTACTGCAAAAAATGTGTTTACGTGTTGATCACGCGGTTGTCACCAATCTTAAAATGTAGACTTTTATGCGTTTGAAATTATTAAAACTAAGATTTATTCAAACCTGGGACACGGAAATTTAAGTACGCTAAGACACCACTTCTCAAAAGTTTACTCAAAACTAAAATCTCAAAACCCAGAGCTAGATCTAACTCTGCTTAGTAAATCCATATAGAAATCATATTACAAAACTCAAATTGATACCAAAAATCATCACTGAGTATTACATAAATATATTTATTAAGTGAAATTTACTGATTTGGAAAATCTAAATGGCATAGTCATTTTTTATTAAAAATAGTAAACAGGTTAATCTGTTCATCAAATAATTAATTTGATTTACGTCCATGTATATTTACGTACAACTAGACATTATTCTTTTCTGCTAATACTACATAGTAAAACTAAAACGCTTTTGTTAATTAATAAGGTGTCAAATGTTTTTTTCTTAATTTTATAAACATTGCATTGCACACTTATTTACTAAACTAATTTATTAAATTATATCTAATAATTTTGAAAAATACATTATCACAAGTTCTTTTTAAACTTTAAAAGTCTAAAATTACTTGTACTTATTTGTGTTAAAAACTCTTACAATTTACTCAGGCGATGACAGAAATAGTCGGAAATACTCGCATTTTGTCAATTATTTTATTTCGCATTGTAATAAATAAAAAATACGCACATTTTTCGTGTAATGCAAATAATTTGAAAATATATACATTATCTATATTTTGTAATATACATTGATTTATCAATAAAAGTTATAACTAGTTAATCTAATCATGTTTTCTAGAATTGTTTAATAAGAATATTAATTAAGCAATTTATATTCATTTCAAGAATAATATTTGTTTAGTGTTGCTTACTTAAAAGGATTTTCCCAATCGTTCTTTTATTAGATTTTATAAATAATAATAATAACAATAAATCTGTTTTTTTGTATAAGCATTTACTTTTTATACTACCTTGAACAGATCATATAAATAGTCTGGACAGTTGAATGAATAGCAGTGCAAATCTGAAAAATGAACACGATTGTTGTATTTATGTGTGTCTGTATAGGCCTTGTATATTGTCAAGCATCAATTGAACAAAGTCCACCTGGAACACGTAAGTGAAAATTGTAAACTGAAACATAATATTTTTATTAATTGTACTATTTTTACATTCGTTTTTGTTTTTATATTTGATGTAAAAAATGGTTGATATAAGTGTACACTTTCAGCACCTAATAAATGCAATTCAAGGCAGTATGGATTGATGAATGTCGGAGATAAAAAGCAACCAAAAGGTAGTTGCGTATCAATTAGTTGCTTAAAAGACGGTTTAATTCAATCCCTAGGGTAAGAAAATATTTAAAATAAATATAAACTTTACAAAATTAATATAAATTTTGTGTTTTCTTTATAGATGTGGAGTTGTAGCTGTGCCACCGAATTGCAAAGTAGATAAACCAGACGTAAATGCACCTCATCCAAAATGTTGCCAAGTTAGTTTTAAATGTGATTAGTAGAAGTATCTGATGTAATGTTTGTTTATATTAAACAGTTTATAAGGTAATATTAATTGATCTAAATATAAAAATAATAATAACTATAAAAATGTTTTTTTTGTGTATTTTTAAATAACTAAAAGCATTTTAAAGCAGTTTAAGTTAATAGTCAAATTTGTTATGATGGATGAAGCTTGCGTACTTCCTTTATCTTATAAGTTTTAATAAAATTAAAAAAGTATGTAAGCTTTATTCTTTATAACAAAGTAATAACAACATTATTCTTAAATCTTTCCAATCCGTCCAATCGTGAATAAATGTTTAAGTTTTCTAAATCCGGTCTCAGATTATAATTATGTTAACCGATGCATTAGTTATCTTGGCGCCCGTATACATGTAATTCCCTATACCGGCCGGGGGTATAAAGGGCTCTTAAGCAAAAACATATTAAAAAAAACAATAAATATAAACATATTCCAAAACTATAAAATATTAGCAATTACTGTTAACAAAGTGCGTTGTAAACTGCACATGATTGATAATAAAACTTTTGAACAGATTTTATTAAGCAATATTTAAATAATATATTGCTATTTTATGCACATTTTTTTTCATCTGGCACAAGAAAGAAATATTTTATTTAAAAAATAATTCATTCAACAAATAAAATAAGTGAATTTACTTAAATTTATGATATATATAAATTTAAGTATTAATACTTTAAAAGCATTTTTACAAATAATATGCTTAAAGTCTCAATGATCAATGCAGGAAGTGGTTAAGCGGTTAAGAGACATTTTCCTAAATATTTTAATTTAATTGAGATGCCGTTACTCATTTTGTTTGTAGAGTTGTGGTTTAAACGGCAGGCTTACATAATATTTGTCTTAATCTTTGTAACTGCACTTTAAGTTGCTTATTATGATCTTGAAGAATCAGCATACCATACTCCTATTTACGTTTATGTTGTCTCAGTAATCTGGCTTTGGCTACTACATGTTGTGTGGGAAGTGGATGTGAGTTGGAACTTTTTTGCAATTGTTCATATTTTTGCTTCTATGCAAAAATTTTAGCTCTAACTTAATTAACATTATCATTAACATAATTATATTTTGTTTCTCATCTGATTGATTAATCTATGTTCATTAGAGTATAATTTTAATTTATTTTTGTAAAATGTTTATGAGCGTTGTGCAAAATTATGTTTGAATACAAAAAACTAATAACATTCTTAAAGTTTGGTGACAATTAATTAAGTCTAAATGGTTCTGCAAGCGCAAAAACTACAAAACAAGAGATAAAATAGGTTTAAGCAACAAAAAAACTTTTTTTTTAATATAGGATGTGGTTTTATGTTTTCAAATTAAATGTCACCAACTGGAAGGTCATGCAATGCATTAAAAAAAATATGTCAAATAATCTTATACATTGACTAAAAATAAAAAATGTTTTAAAAAAAATCAAACTGACAGAATTTACTAGACAAATTTTAAACCAAAAATGAGTCTTATCGCATGAAATCTCAAAAATTACGTGTTCAGAAACTTCTAGTTAATAACAATTAATTAGGAAACAAAATCTAGTAAAAAACTACATTGTATAAAAAAAAATCATTTTAAAAGTTTGACGTTGATTTTAGGCAATTTTACTTTTTCTTTGGTAGCTTTTGCGCTTTGCAGCACCATTTAGACTCGATCTATCAGCACCATAATTTAACAATGTTATTTTATTTTAATATTCAAAAATAATTTTGCTTGGCGCTTATAAAAATTTGACAAACAAAATTATAAACCCCACCCTAATATTCATCTTTCTTTGATGCAACTTGTAATTTTACTTTAGCTAAGCGACTAGCTTATATTTTTAATTCTTCGTCTAACATGTTATGTTGCAAAGCAACTAAACTTTCAAGTTGAGAATTGATCAAACTGTAAAATAACACATACGGAAATGTTTCACAAAATACAGTTTGCTTTTAAATTTATTTTTAAGCATTCTTGTAAAACAGTATTTATGCATCGGGTGAAATAATTTATATCATATTATTGAACGACCAAAACAAAGACTTTTGCATATCAAAATTAAAGCATTACAAGTATATAAATATATACTTTATTTTATCTCAAGCCAAGAATAAGATACTGTTTCCAAGAATTAAATTTTTCCATACTGGAATGTTTTACAAAATACAGTTTGCTTTTAAATTTATTTTTAAGCGTTCTTGTAAAACAGTAATCATGCATCGGGTAAAATAATTTATGTTATATTATTAAACAACCAAAACAAAGACTCTTGCATGTCAAAATTGAAGCATTACAAGTATCTAAATATATACTTTATTTTATCTCAAGCCAAGAATAAGATACTGTTTCCAAGAATTAAATTTAGCTGTTTCAGCTGTCGCTAGACAATGTAATAAAAAAACCTAGGTTAACAGTTAGATTTTTTATTAAAACCAAGCTAGAAAATGTGTAGTTTCTAAAATTTTCTAATAATATAGATAACTACGCACACTTAATTCATTAGTAGAACTATTAGTAGTTGCAAATTCTTTAAGCTGTTGAAGTAAGTAATTGTAATACATGTTTTCTTTAATCAACTCTTTGCTGCAGATCGGCAATTAATTAAAATAGACAACTAAAATAGAAGTTTTCTAAATGACCTTTTGTTACTAATGTAACTTTTAAACTAATTTGTTTTTCCGTTGACTATCATAAACATTAAGCAACTTATTTACAGCTAAATCTACACATAAAAGTGCAAGCAACAATTAGCGTTGAATGTTGCTATGTGATTTTGAAAAAAGTGCTTGTCAAACAAGTACGACAAATCTGTCTTTTGTCGTACTTGTTTGGATGTGCCTGATTCATCCAACAATCTGTTTTTTTTTTGACTACGCAACCTATAAATGTTAATACTTTAGAAGTTAGAGAAAACAGGTTTCAACATGTGTAAATAATCCCAGTTTGATATTTTTACTGTAATTGATGTAGTATGAGGCTTAATTAGAAGTTGTTGCACGTTTCCATAAAAGTAAAAAATATTTTACCTTAAAATGTACTTGTACTTGTTAACACTTCTCCTTTTTTTACGGATGTCAGCTTCTAATGCACGGAATCAAGCTGCACAGTGTTTAAGTTAATGCTTTTGTTCTAAATATTTCAAACTATTTAGCAACTCTTTGGCTTTTAGTGCACTTTTTGGACCGTTTAAACTTTTGTGGTTTTTTCTAATCAAGCCTTATAAGATTCTTTTAATGTAGTAGTCAAATGTTTAAATTGTAAACGATAACAAATAAAGTGATGGCCTAGTAGACCGTGAGAAAACGAGGCAAAACGCTAAACAATTCTATTGCTGGCTAATCTAAGAAGAGGCGAGGGTTAAGCGGAGACTGGGCATTGAAAGATTTACCATTCAATAACCAATCGACCGTAAAATATATACTTTTCCGTAACATTGAGATGTTATTATTATTATCGTTTATTTGCTTTATGATTTATTAATAAAACAAATTGATATTACATTGTTTTTTTTTTTAATAATTTCAACAACATAATAAAGTACATTTTTTGTGTGCAATTTGCAGTTTTTTCTTCTAGCTATTAATAACGAAATAATACCTAAACAATACGATATTTTTCTGATACAATTGATTCTTTAAGATCAACCAGCAGCATTTGTACCGTGCGATGTCACACTTCTTTGATAGCAAAATCAACAAAGATTTAGCAAACAAGTACGAGCCGTAATAGCAGTAAAAGTGCTGTTATTGGTTTGGCTAGAGAAAGTTGTAGTTCAAGTTATAAAAGACTCACGCGTCAACGAGAGCTTTTTCAATTGTGCAAAATAGATAGAAAAAAAAAACAATGTCAGTAATAATTCATTGTCACCGAATCTTTTTTACTAAATAATGCTTAAGCCAAGTGGTACAATACGCCTGAGGCGCTTTATAGCTGTTATTTTTCAATCCTAACTAATGATATTAAAAAGCTTTTATTAACACCAGAACATAGCAAACAAAAATTTGGCTCTGTTGTAAAAAGTCATAATTGAGTAGATAGCCTGAAAAAGCCCACTGAATGATACAAATGCAAGAAGTCACTACTGCAATACATGTCGACAACCACGTAAGGAAAGTAGCAATTGCAAACTTTAGTTGTGAATCTAAAATTGCCATCACCCACAACAAAAAGGCATTAAGATTGGTAGTATTTGTAAAACTAGCCAATTGGATGCTGCCTAGTTTTGAGCACGTACTGAATAGCTATATAACAAATGCCAAAAGAAACGTTGTTTCATTTGCAAACTTATCTCAGAAATAACTAAAATATTGTTTGGGCAAGTAGTGGTTAAAAGAGATTTATGTGAAGAAGATATAAGTACGACTCGTATTAACGTGTTTAGTGTTGGTGTAGCTTGTCGGTAAACTTTTAGAAACACATAAGCAACATGACGATGATTTGACAAGTAGTAAACAAATACAACTAGTTGGGGTTGTTTTTTTTTTTCAATCAACAAAACAATTAAGAAAAACTAATTTAATGGAAATGAAAATCAACGTCACAGTTACCTGTCGTTTATAGATTTTACCAACTATCTTATTATGAACGTGATTTAATTTAAGGTATTGTAAGCAATTTGTTGAACAACAAAATTATATGCAAATCTAAATTACGTTAGTTCAATAATGTCAACATCAAATATGTGTGAATTATAAAAAGTTAAATGCTAGCACCGTAACATAAAATTCCTATGAGTAAGAATTTGGTCTAAAACGACGTTTATTGCTTTAAATGAGCATTATGAATACTTGCAAATGTTTTTTGGTTTGGCTAATGCATTTGCAGTGTTCCAACAATCTATCAACAAAGCATTGGGTATATAAAGATGATGTCTTATTGCCATTAACAACAGTTGTCTAAGATAGATTATGAGGGCCATTAAATTAGTTTGGATAGAGTTAAACCAGGGAAATAAAAATTTTAGCTTTTCACACATCCAATTGATGTCCTCAAAATACGACAGTTTTTGGACCTGGCAGAATACTTTTGTAAGCATGTCCAAAATTTTGCAGTTTTGACAAAATACTTAACAGAGTTGACAAACAAATGTGAATTTACTTGAATTGAATCACAAGATGATGCTTTTATAAAACTAATAAAATTGTATAATATATAACTAATTTTACTAGCCACTTGCTTCAATTAATAGCCGCTTATTATCCAGCTGCTATCTGAACACCCTAGAGTTATCCTGTCTAGCAGCCAATCCTTATTTTATATCTTTCTTTATAACATATTCAGTCAACTCTTTAAAAAAAAAGCAAGAAAGCATTTCAATATTTTAGACAAGAGGTTTCTCAGTGTTGTGATGGCGATCTTATGTGCTACGTGCAATAAAAATATTGGTCGCTATGATGACTATATTAACTGTATTAAATGTGACAACAACTTTCATATAAACTGCAAAAACATACTAGAAGCAACGTTGTGTACTCTCAAGGAATCTGGAGAGATTAAGAAATGGATTTGCAATAATTGTGAAGAAGTCAACATAACCTCAATCGCATCTGATGTAAACAATGATTGCAATGATCAAATTAAGAACAATACCGGCATGGAAGTAGGTGAGCTGCATATTTTTATTCAAGAGGCAATAACATCTACTCTACAAAAGGTTTTACCAGTTATTACCAAAGATTTAAAAAATCAAATTAATTATTTAAAAAATCATAATAAAACGTTAACAGATGAAATAAATAATTTAAAACAAATTACAAAATCTCTGACAACTGCAAAACCTGTAGAGGCATCTGAAAAAACGCATTTAAGCAAGGCAGGCGTTATAAATAAAACTTTATTAATAAATAAAATAAAGGAACCTGTAACTCAACATCAATTTCAAAGTTCAAATCAAACCGAACAACCCACTGATCAAAAGAAGAAAACAACTTTAAAGCCACACAGCATCCAAGTACCAACAACCGCCAGTCAAGAGATGGAGCAAAATAAGAATTCCTTAAGCAATAGAGAACATATAATAAAGAACAAAGAAGAAGAAACAACAAATAATAAATCTATTTTTGGTAAAAAAATAATAACACAACAAAAAAGTAACGCAACAAAAGTAAATGATAGTTTTACTTTTGTAACATACAAAAAGAATAAAAATAAAAAACAAACAATTGAAGGAGATTCTAATGATAACTCTATTATTAGTGCATCAATAAAACTTGCACATTTTCATGTATTTAAATTAAATCCTAGTACTACTATCAGTTCCGTTAGAAAAGGAAGATATAATAAACAATCCACAATTCTGGCCAAAAAGAGTGCGTATTGATCGGTTTTTTCACTACCTAACGAAGAAACCTCAAAAAAAAAAAAAACTAAAACTGAACAATTTAATATTTTATTTTTAAATCTGCAGTCAGTTAAAAATAAATGCTTGAATATGAAGCATTTTTGCTTAATAGTAAAATATGCTACGATGCACTATGTTTAAGTGAGCAAAATCTCAACAAAACAGAAGCAGAATTATTTAAATTAAATAGCTATGCTACTGGATCGTACTATTCACGCAAGTTTTGTAATCGTGGGGGTTCAATTATTCTTTTAAAACCGCAATGTATATATTTCACTATGGATCACTTAAATGTTTTGTCTATAGATAAAAATTATGAAATAGCAGCTGTGTATGTAGCAAATTTTAATTTAATTTTAATATCTCTGTATCGTTCACCAAACGGTGATTTTAACAGTTTTACCAACATTTTAATCAATTTATTAAATATAATTTATCCCCGCAATGCAAATATTGTTATCGGTGGCGATTTTAATGCACATTTTGGAACAAATGATAAACGAGCTACTAAAATATGTGATATTATGCAAGGTTACGGTCTTAAAATTAAAGTAAATTTTTTAA
This sequence comes from Tachinus rufipes, assembly GCA_963932245.1. Lineage (NCBI taxonomy): Eukaryota > Metazoa > Arthropoda > Insecta > Coleoptera > Staphylinidae > Tachinus > Tachinus rufipes. Next base: position 43,378,928 of record OZ010747.1, on the reverse strand, counting down.
CAAGAGAAAATAACTGTTTATATAATGTGTTCAGTAATTGTGATTTGATAATATCTCCTATAAAAACTTATCTGTCTGATTACGTAGGTATATCTGCAAGTTTATTAATTAACAATACTAAGAAAAAAGTTAAACTTGTCAACTTCTCCAGGCCTATCACAGAATATGGAAAATTTACACTTTTTAATGAATTAACGAATACAGACTGGAGTTTTACAAACACAAACCAAATTGCGCCTGAAGTTAAATATAATTATTTCCATGAGCATATTGTACAGGCATTTAACCGTTCATTTACTCTAAAACGGTACAAAACTGAAAATAATAAAAAAATTATAACTTGGTTTAATGATGACCTACGTAGAATGAGAGAAGTTCTTCATTTGTATTATGAAGTGTATTAACATAATACAAATACGCATACGGAAACTCAATATAAGTTATTCAGGAATAAATATAAAGCTGCATTAAAAGAAGCAAAAGTTAATGCACATACACAATACGTTGTATCTAAAAATAACAAACCCAGAGCTTTATGGAGTCTAGTAAACTCTCAAAAACAAACTTTCTGTGATAATAATACTTGTGATATAAACTGTGATATAACGTCTACCGATTTTAACATGTTTTTTGTGTCTGTTGCTGAAAATATTGTGACGTCTTTACCATTGCCAAGTAATGATCCAATTAATTTTATGGGTGATGTACTTTTAACAAATACCCAATCATTTTTTAAATTTAACCAAGTTTCGTTCATAGACGTTAGGGATGCTATCGATAACTTAAAAAATAGTAATAGCCGTGACTACTATAGAATATCATCAAATATAATAAAATGTATCAAAAACATAATTATTAAGCCGCTTACAAATATAATAAACGATTGCATAGAAGCAGCTATTTTCCCATCTCAAATGAAAAAAGCAGTTGTGGTCTCTATTTACAAAAATGGAAAGAGTAACCTACCAGATAACTATCGCCCAATGTCGCTTTTACCAGTATTTTCAAAAGTGTATGAAAAAATCTTAACAAAACAACTAATTTTTTTGAAAATAACAATTTATTTTCAAACTGTCAATACGGCTTTCGTCACGCAAGATCAACCACAACAGCTATGATTGACCTAGTGGAAGAAATTATAGACTGTTTTGAAAAGGGATGCTATGCTATGAGATCATTCCTTGACCTAAGTAAAGCCTTTGACTGTGTGTCACATAGTTTGCTATTAAGAAAGTTGTGCACATACAATATTCACCCAAAAAGTTGTAGGCTCATAATGCATTATCTAACGAGTAGAAAACAATGTATTAAAGTGAATGGGGATATGTCACAGCTACTTAATGTTGATGTTGAAGTACCCCAAGGATCTATATTAGGGCCATTATTGTTTCTAATATATATTAATGACTATCCTAATTATGTAAAAGCTGATAAATTGATGTTATACGCTGACGACACAACAATACTAAATAAAGGTATATCTCATTCTCAAATATTAGAGAAAAATGAAGAGACACTACTAAGATCCACAGAATGGTTTACCTAAAATCAACTGTGTTTGAACAAAATCAAAACTATTGCAGCTATATTTACCAACAAACCAACCGATGCTGGAGATGATACTATGGAAATTAAGTTTTTAGGGATACATCTAGATTGCAGATTGCAATGGCAAACTCAAGGAAATCAAGTTGCGCAATATCTAAACAAAAATATATATTTGCTTCGTAACCTTGCAAATATCATAACTGAACCGGCATTAAAATCTGTATATTTTGCACTTTGTCAATCCTGCATACAATATGGCTTAATAATTTGGGGCCACTCAACACCTAGACATCGCATATTTGCATTGCAGCAACGTGCTGTACGGATTATCTCGGGAATAAAATATCGAGATGATTGTATGCTAAGCTTTGTGAAACACCAAATTTTAACTGTGCTATGTTTGTATATTTTAGAATGTTTAATGCATGTTCATAATAATAAAAATAGTTATAGTTTAAACAAAGATAATCATAACCACAACACTTGCCGCCGGAGTGATTTAAGAACATGTGCACTTCGTCTAATTAGCTCTAGAAATAGCACAAACTATTATGGTAGTAAGTTTTATAACTTACTACCCAGACAAGCGAAAGAACTGCCACAAAAGTTATTTAAAACTACTATTAAAACGTTTTTGTCTCAAAAAGCCTTTTATAGTTGGGATGAATTTGTAAATAACAATTTAGAGGATTTAATGTAATATCTTTTTTATATATCCAACTTTGTATGACTTGTGTAAATTATTGTATATGTAAGCACTAAATAAATTATTATTATTATTATTATTATTATAGTAAGTAAGTAAGTAAGTAATGCAGATATATACAATTAAACAAACAAATGTTATCAAAATCTTATTAATAAATGGATTAATACTTTGACGTGATTCCTTTTTATTTTTATTGTGCGTGCCTTAGTTGCGTACTTAGTATATTTGATAATTAAAGCTGTAATCAACAATTTAAAGTTTTTAGTATAAAAGATATTTCAGACCTTTACTATGTCGTAATCCATTCTATAAATGTATTATTCAAAATTCTGATCAAAATAATTAATCTCTCATGTTGAAGGTCCTGAGTTTGAATTCTACTCTGCCGTATTTTATTTGTGAACTTGTTCAACGCTTTAACCGCTTCGGCATTCATGGTTTCAGCGACAAACAAATTTAAAAACAATAATCATTTTGCTTCATTTCTTCACTCATACTTGAAAAGACTTTTGGCCATCTAGAACCAGGTTGGTGAGGTTGATAGAATATTAAACTGCTAATTTTATTTTTTAATTAATTTAATTGAAATGGTGCAAATTTTTACAAAAAGGCGATTACGGTAACAAACAATGCAATTGAGCAATCAAAATAAATTTAAAAAAAATTGTAAAATTAAGTTAATAGAAAATTAAACTATCCTAATTGATTAGAAAAATTTAATCTTTATGTACCATTTCACAAAAAACACATGAAATAGCAGAACATTTCACTTGTGTAATTATTAGAGAGCGGATTCCTAGCTATTATGCTTACGCTGAATAGTTAAAGCATCGAAAATATGTCTAAATATATGCACGAATTGTAAAGAATGTAATCATTTGGCACTAAGTTTTTTACGTTTTTATTGCATTTTTTAGTATTTTTTTAAATTTAGTGCTTATTTCAAGATTTTGTGCTTATTTTTAAGCTTTTTCTTCAGTTTTGGCGCATTTTCTTTGATAAATCAGTTTTTTTGTAAAATTTTAGTGGATTAAAATGTAGATAAAAAAAACGCAAAATTATTTTATTCTTTAAAAAACGTAAAGCAAAATTTACGTATCAAGATCTTGCATATTTTTTATAATATTATTTAAACAAGTTTAATATACTTCTGTAAATCCCGACTGAGCTCATATAGTATTTAACTTCTTTAAACAAATCAAATAACTGTATTTTATAATTTCCAAAATAATCGGTAGGTCGGGGATTCTCTCAATTTCAAAAATTTTAAAAACGTTGTAATACAGTTTTCGGATCTTTCAAGTAAGTCAGTAAAAACCTGCCAAGCAGTTCTAAAAAATAAAGAACTTCAAAATAATTTAGCTTTCTTAAAAGATAATTACGGTGTTGTGAGTCATGCCATAAAATCACTAGAAAAACAGGAAAATACGTTAAATAAAAGTCTAAGTATAATTAGAGATTTCAAAGATGCAATTTTAAAAGTACTAGGCTATATTGGGCACACAATGAAATCAAAATCCGAAGATGTATTTTTGAAAAATTGAGGTTTATCTACATTAAATAAAATAAACTGTATTTTGAGTAGAGAGAATGTTTCAGATTTTGATATAAATCCAGCTTTGAAAGCAAAATTTAAACATGCACCAGTAACAAGTGTGAATGTCGAAAATATTTTTTTCAAAAAAATTTTAATTGATCATAGGCAGAATTTTTCTGTTAAACACTTGAAGTTTAGTTATTTAAAAGTTTTTTGATATTATTTAAAATGTGTGAAAACTCAAACTGTTGTAATTATAAATGTTATAAAACATTTATTAAAATATTTTATAGTTTTGGATTTTTTTAGTTTTATTATTTTTTTTTTCAATTGTGTTATGCCTTTTTAATGCTTTTTTGCATGTTTGGTGCTTTTTTAATGCTTTTTAGTAACATTTTCATGCCTTTTTAAACGCCTTTTTTCGTATTTTTAATACTTTTTAATCTGCTCTCTAGTAATAATAACGATAAAATTAGATTTATGTGATATTATAACAATTTGTGTGTTCATTATAGTTAATTAAACTCATTTAATCATTTATATTTATTATTTTTTAGTTATTTGGTTAAATATATTTACATTAGTCATTTTGCAAGCATATTTGATATTTGTTTACACTATGCAACATTTATTTATTTATGTTTATATATACATATATTTAATTTTTATGTTTACAGAACAGTCATTCAAAAGTTTTGATTAATAGCTTAGTTATTTGAAATTACCTACTGATTAAAAAATGGTAAAAACTATTAAGAATATTTTAGTTATAAAAAATATATTTAGATATTTTTAGCAATTGAAGACCCTAGAATGATAAGTGGATAATGCCCAAAGTAAGTATTAAGAGTAAATCGAGAAAAATGGTGTTCGTCCAGTTATCATACTCAACGCACAATACAAAATATAACTAGACAACCATCAAGTGACAAATATATGTAACCGTACATGTCTCTTTATCATTTTAAACGATAGAACAATTTGTATATTATAAGAACTCACTATAAAGTGGATATGTTCAAAAGTGGGCTATATCTACTTATCATTCTAGGGTCTTAAATTTTATAAGTTCCAGAAATTTATTAATTGTTGCAAAATATAAATTATTTTTTTTGTATACGGGGTATTAAAAAAAGATTAAAATAGTAGGAGTAGTATGAACAAAAATTAGCAAAAATATTTTAATAAACATGAATTTGCAAAGTTACGGTTTTGGAGATATAGAATGTTTTTAATTTCTTACTTTTTTTTTAAATTTTTAAACTTGCAGTTTTTTATCATATGTTGATAATTTGTAAAATAAACTTTATGTCTATTTACTCTAACGCAAAATTAGCCATGTATTCATGTATAGTTGTGCTCATGGGATTGCAACTAAAACGCGACGTCTTATGTTAAAGTTAAAAAAAAACACCAAATATTGCGTTATATTGATTTATTTAGCAAACAGTGTCATTTATCCGGAACGCCAAGGTCTGTACCTACTTCTAGAGCAAAGTTTTGTTGTTTAGAAAATCCTCCACAAGCAGATGCTTTATCCGTACCATGTACAACGCTGCAGCAGGTTTAAATCTATTTGATCACCAAGCACGTATTGATTTTTGTTGCAAGTTTCTACGCAATGACGCTGAAAACCCCCGTTTTCTTGACATAATTTTTTTTACTTATAAAACAGGGTTCACACAAAATGGAATTGATAATTTTGTGTAATTGTTTTGGCTTACAAAAATCCTCATGTTTGATTGGAATCTAGACATCAAACACGTTTTTAATTAAACGTTATCTCTAAGTCTTGTTGTTTAACCAAATCAATTAACAGGAACTGCTCAGGGACGGCGCCACCTTGGGGAGCAATACGTCTGAGGCGCAGTGGCTGACTTGCAATAGTTCACATTTGCATTATTTTATTGTATTTCTTTTATTTTTATTTTTTTTGTAATTTACTACAATTATTGCGGAGTAAAAACAGTTATAATATTACTATGACTAATAAGATATGAGATAACGATTTACTTTATTACACTAAATTTAACCAGGTCTTTGGCAACTTCTTGAAGATGTCTTTTAGGTGTAGAGTAGCCTCAGAGCTGTTGTGCTGCTTCTTTGTTTAAAAGATTTTCAGATAAAACCTGAGGTTGGTGAACCGGCGTTGAGATGACGCGGCGTTTGCAAAGCGCGTGTGGTCTAAGTGGTGTTGGTAAAATGCTCACTTGGCGTAAAAGTGCAGCGTTTGTTAGAGTACAAGTAGTTTTTATGTTTCTTGTTAGCTAGTTTAGCGGTTGTTGTTGTGATTCTGTTTGGTTGCTGTGTTGCGGACTTAATCCATTGCTTTGCAATTTAGTCTTAATTTTTAATTAAAACTTTACTTAAAATTTCTATAACGGAGCTGCTTTCGTGATTGTAACTGACTAGTGGTCTGTCTGTCATCCCGTTTTTGCCACCTGCACTATGCTATGCGCCTGGATTTATTTTTATGCGCTGAAAAATACTTGCGCCGTTTTTGTGCGATAAGTCCACAGGTATACTTTAATTTGACTGAACTGCAAGCTGTTGCTTGGTCCTGGCAGGTAAAAAGATTATGGAGTTTGTTTGCCAATGCAACCAATATGTTGGATATTATCTCGTCCTTGCTCTGGTTTGGTTGATGTCTGTTTGGTGTTGTTGTTATCTTGGCTGGTGGTCTGTCTTAACTGCACTAATTTTTGTGTGTTTTGGGAAAAAGAGTTTGTATACACTAAACATCCCCTAGATCATGCCAAGAAGTTTAAGATTGTAAGGCTCATATACCTTCCGTTTGAAAATTGTATATTAGAAGAAAGATAGTTAAGACGCCCTATATATGTAAACCACTTTAAGAAGTAATGATATTGATTGGTTTCTTATAGGATTATTCATATTAGTCTAGCTCAGCAAGTCTGACAAGATCCGGGTTGAAATAAAAAACGAGGTTATCAAAGTATTCTTTGGCCAACGTTATGATGTGTTTTTCTTTGTTTTGAGCATACCATGGGGGTCTAACCAAAAAGTAAAATTTTGTTTACCAGACAAAATTAAGGTGCGTGTTTGCATCTGTTCATTAGATTAAAGACTTAAAAGTGATTTTTGGTCTGGCCTGATGATGGTAGTGTACATCAAAATTTTGATTTAAAGCAACATGCCGCTGTTCTGACAAAGAATTGAAATTAACAGGTTTGATTATGATGGACTGTATTTGTAACTTGTACGTTAGTTTTTTATTGAAAGTAATACCCAGATACTTGACAGCATCAAACTATGGAGTAAAAGAAAATTTTAGTATGTGCAGTTTTAAAAGTAATTTTTTGTGTCAGATTGTGTTAAAGATTCTTCTTAGCCTAAAGCCTGTAACAATGCGGTCAATCAATCGGCTTTCTAGTGGGCAAGAAGAAAATTGTTAGATTCTGTGTAATCTTATGTTTATGTTCAAGAGCAAATCAAGTTTTCAATTTTTTTGATTTGAGAAGGTCAAACGTTATGTAACAAGGTGTGTTGTCGACAGTGTTCTCTAAGAAGTCATTGACTTAGAACCACGTGTTTTTAGTCATTGAGAAAGAGCATTAAAGTTTTACGTTATCAGCAAATGACTGCACAGACTGGTGAATTTCTAATTTTCAACGAGCAGTCTTATACGCAGGTCTAATACATGACAAAACTGCGTAACGATCAACAAAATCGCATAGAAAATATATGTTATGCCGGCTTTTTTTCTGTTTCTTTTGCTGATGCGAGATGCATTTACAACTTTAAATTTTTTTTTGTTACTGTTATAAATTAATTTAAAAAGGTTTCAATTTTCCGTATCAAAATAAACAGCCTGTTTTGTAAGAATTAAAAGATGTAAAAATATACACAAAATTTAGATTTTTTATTTTTTTTTTAAATAAACACCTTGTTTATTTTTACATTTTTAATAATTTAATAATATTTTGTTATTTATGTTTGATGTTATTGTTTTTTCTTTATTTGTTTAGTAAAAATTAATATGTAAGTTTGTTGGAATATATTTTTAATTTGAAGTTTAGGAGTTTGCTTATAACTCACAAATGGTGCATTTTATTAAAAAAATACAAAAAACACTAGAATTAATCTTAGAATAAAACAAATTTGATATTATACAAATGTTCCATTTAAAAAAAAAACAAATTTTTACAATAAAATGAACACTCTGTATATTAAAAACTATTTTCAATCAATAGTTAATTTAAACCGATTAAGTTTTGTTTAAAACTTTTTTTAAATTTTTTTACGGTTGGTGAATTATTTAGGTGTTTCAGTAATTTTGACTAACCCTGTATATATACATAATTTACTTTTTAGATATAGTTTCTTATAGGTGGCTTATAGCTTACATCAAATTAAAAACAATAATATTAATTTTATTTGATGTGTGAAACATTCTAAATTTATTTTTATTAAAACAATAAAATTTAATTTGTTTTATTTTACTAAAATCCCTATTAATAATAATGTAATTACTTTAACACATACCTAGTTCAAAATGTCATGTAAATATTATTTAATCTAGAACTTTGTTGCGATGAATTGAGATTTTATAATAATAACTAAATTGCATGATAACACAATATTGACTGCCATTAACAATCTTTGGTTTTTCCCAATATAACATTCACAACAGTCTGATTAATTGAGACGATAGATGTGATCGTCGGCAGTCCACTTATATAAATGAATTTGTTAACACTATAAATCTAAAAAATGAAAACTGTTATATTTATGTGTATTTGTTTGGGCGTAGTATGTTGTGATGTGTTTTCGGGTAATTATACTACCGAACAAAGTCCACCCGGAACACGTAAGTTGAAATTTTATTTTATAACATAAAAGTAAAATTATTATTAATTCATTTGTTGGCGTTTGATTATATTGTTTTTTATCGTATTTTATAATCATTATATGAATAATCTATCTATTAATAAGTTTTAATCACAACAATTAATCACATTCTATCCTATTTTGTATTATGCATTTAATTTATTATATTTGACTTTATACTAACTATTTAATTAATATTTGAAATAAAAGCAGCAGCTACGTAACATCGTTGATTATCATTAAATAACCATAAACAATATTGATTATAATATATGTTTTGAAATCAATAAACTCATAAGTCATACAAATAATTAACTAAAACAACATTATAATATGTACTACAGCAAAGTTGTTTTTTCAATTTTTTTGTAAATAAAATTGCATATGTTTTAATCAAAAATTCATTTATGCTTATATTTGTATACATTAATTGCTGATATATTTCAATAATGTTTTGCAGTTTTTATTCAAACAAAATACCTGCTTAATTTAGACCTCAAGTAAGATTTTATACATGATAAAATATTTGTGGAAAATATTTATAATTATGAATGCAATATCTGCACTTTCCTAATATTTATTAATATACCTGAACCTAACCTCATAAATATCTTTTTAATTAGTGCTTTTCCTATCTCCATAAATATTCTTTTATTGCTATGCGACCTAGTTTTTCAAGCTGTGCACGTGAACAACGCGTGTTTTTGTTTATTTCAAGCGTGGTTTTCCATAGACTAAACATTGTACACTGGCGAGCAAAAAATAGAGGTCACTTTAAATATATGATTTAATTTTTGAATATTTTGTTTTAACTTTTTAGCAAATTGAAAACTGTACTGTATTTTGCACACTAATTAAAAAAATTAATGTTGAATCGTAAAACATATTTTGTTTATATTGCGTATTTTGAAAATATCACAAACTAACAGTTCAGACAAAGTTTGAATTTTTGTTTCTAGGACTAAGAAAAAATGTGAAAAAAAAAATAACACTAATATCGAGTACTACTTCTTCTTGCATTAATGACTGCATGAAGTCGACGAAGAACACTTTGAATTAAATAAAGGATCACATTTTGGTCAATATTATTCCAATTCTGCAATAGCAACTGTCTTAGCTCCTGAGCAGTTTTTGGAGCAGGTATATGTTTTTGGATACGTTATCCCAATTCATCCCAGACATGTTTTATAAGATTCATGTTCAGGTTGAGAGCTAACCAATCAAACCGCAAATTTCCCACTTTATTCAAATAATCTCTGACAACTCTGGCTACGTGAAGTATAGCATTATCTTGCATATAAATGCTGCGTTTGTCCATAGTTGTCATGAAGGGAATAACATGATTTTTGAAAACTATCATAATGTATTTGTAAGCTGTCAGGAAACCATTCACTATAAAGACCAACTCTGTGCGTGCTATTGTAAAAATTTCTGCCCAAACCATAACCGACCCACCGCCAACTAGAAGTCACTTATCAATACAAACTGAAGCGTGTCTTTTTCCATGTCTTTTTCACACTTTTGTCTGTCTGATATATTTAAGCAAATGCGCGATTCATCTGAAAACAGTACTCTGCTCTAGTCCTTATTATTCTATGCCCTGTGAATTTTGGCAAAAACCAATCTTGCAACACGATGTCGGCGTTGTAAAGATAGATCTGTAGCCATCTTTCTACAAGACAATCTAGCAACCCAAAGTCTTCTCCTAACGGTCCATTTGCTAACATTTACATCTCTAACGTCATGGAGTTTATTTTGTAGATAAGCTGCAAAAGCTGTTCTATTCCGCAAACTTGTAGACACCAAAAATTGGTCATCTCTGTTTGTGGTAACTTTTTTTGTCCGGATGCTAATCTTCTGGTTAGTAACGCTGATACATTGTTTGTACAGCACAAAGGCTTTTACCAACAATTCTTACAGTTTTACGTTTTCCTCGCTCATCTTTAATTGACGCTATAATTCTTGCCACAACAATAGGGCTTAAAGTCATTATAACCTGTTAAGTACAGTACACCGTGTAAATAAGAAACATTAACACTAAGTAAAAAAACCACAACAATTTGAATGCTGTTTCATAAAAGTCTGTAATGATAATAACTTTCAAATAAATAACATTTGTCAGGAAATGAATTATTTACTCTTTAACTGCTAAATCCGTGTATATACAATTTTAAACTGGCGCCAGGATGTGCTATTACCGTATATATATATACGTTTTGGTTTTTACTAATGTATGCTATTGCTACTTTTATACTAATGAGAAATTTATTCAAACATAAATTGTAGGTGCATCTTTTGGCTTTTCAAAGCAATAATTTTGTTTAAGAATTAATTTGGATTTTATTGAAAATAGAGAGGTTTCAAGACAAGGTGTGCGCGTGCTGAAGAATATATAAAAATAAATGGTTTTGTTGAACAAAATGACAATAAAAATAACAAACAAATTAGTACTGAATCGTAAAGTATTGATAATAATTTTAAAAATAACAAAAAATTATAAAATCGTTTTAAATGCAAATGCGAATTTGAATAGTTTTGTTAACGCTATCATCTTTTCTATTCTTCTTATTTAAAATGTTCTGTTTTCCCTACCTTCTCCACACATTATACACTAGACTGGTTCTTAAAATATTTTTTTTGCAGTTTTTATGTGTGCACTCTCAGAAAGTGATTTTTATGCAAAAAAAGTAAGCCATGCCAAATTTCAGACCTTAAGATTCAAAAAAACACGTGTCGCACTACTTTTGAATTTTCAAAATTAATATACCTAATAAGTATCATAGCTTCCAGATTTGAGTCAGATGCATACCCTGGGTCTCAAAAAAAGCAATTCAGTACTTGCTAATTATGTTCCACATGAAACTTTACATCAATATACTCTGTTTCATTAATTTTTTAAATTAACATGTTTTTTATTATATTTTAAATTTTGAACATAAAATTAGACCTGTAAACAAAAATTATTAGAATTAGAAACTTACCAAATTTTTTCATTTTGTCAAATTTGTAACATTCTAATAATGCTTTTTTAAGTAAGGTAATGGGTTTACTTTTAAAACTTCAAAAGCAGTGCGACACGTGTCCTTTTGATTTTTAAGTGCTGAAATTTGGCATGGGTTACTTTTTTTACATAAAGATCACTTTCTGAGGGTGCACTCAAATTCTATTATACACATTATGTTTTTCTTGTCTATCCAAAATGTACATACTTTTTTCTCATTTTCAAATGTACATAATTTTGTTTTTGTTTTTAACTAACAATTTCCAAGTACTTAACCAGACTATCTAAACACTATTAAAAAACATTGCAACATGCGCTAGCTTCTTAAGCTTTTAAGCGAATTCCTCTCCCAAGTTAATATAGAAGTTAATGGTTTAGGATATGAAAAAAGCAATAAATCTAATTCTAAAAATAAAATATAACTTTTCTTAACTTTAATCAAGTTTGTCTATTGGTTTTAAATTTAATTTTAGATTTTTTGCCGTATTACTATACTTTTCAATGTTTGAAAATATTTTGTTTTGTCAAATTTTATTTTATATTTTAGCTGTTGGTAAATGTAGATCAAATAACTATAAAATTGGATTGTTTGAGGTAGGAAAAAAAAGACAAGTTAAAGGTAAATGTATGATTGCTACATGCGGTAGTGGAGGAATTGTTCATATTAATGAGTAAGTATATTTTTAATATGTACGAACTGCCAATAATATGTTTTTTTTTGCAGGTGTTGTTTACTTGATTTGCCAAACAACTGTTTATTACTAGAACCAGACTATAGCTTAAATTATCCAGAATGTTGTAGATATCGTGAAGTTTGTTACACATAAAAAATGTTAATAGCATTTTTTATAATTGTGTAATAACAATTTTATATAAAAAAAATCTAGTTACGATAGGCATGCAAAAAATAGTCGGAAGCACCACGGACAAAAAAACATCGGCGTGCTGCAAACATTGCTTACCTGCCCTTGATACTTAATATACTATTGATTAATATACTATTGATTAATATACTATTGATTAATATACTATTGATTAATATATTATATTCCTTAATATATTTTTTCTATTACTGTTTGAGTTACGTTCTAGGTATTTATTATGTTTAGATATTTTGTATGGCTTATAACTTACAACAAATTAAAAACAGTAAAATTTATTTTGTTTGTTTTGTGGCAGACTTTAAATTTATTTTTATTAACAGTAAAATTTAATTAATAAATATTAATTTATTTTATTTTAATAAAAACCCAATTAATGATTATATAATTAACATGCCCAGTTCAAAATGTCATATAAATACAATTTAATCTAGAAGTTTGTTAATGAAATGAGAATTTATAATAATAATAATAAATCACATGATAACAATATTTACTGCTATTAACAATCTTTGGTTTTTTCCCAACACAACAAGCACATAGTCTAATAAAAATGGAGACGATATATCTGTTCCACAGCAGTCCACTTATATAGATGAATTTGTAAAAGGTGCAAATCTGAAAAATGAAAATTGTTCTACTTATGTGTATTTGTCTGGGCGTAGTATGTTGTGATATATTTTCGGGTAATTATACTACCGAACAAAGTGCACCTGGAACACGTAAGTTAAAATTTTATTTTTAAAATATAAGAAAAATTTATTATGATTTTATTTATCTGCGTTTTATTATATTGTAACGTTTTATATCGTTTTATGTATAAAATCGAATTAATAAATTTCATCTACCACTTTATTTACATTCATATTATGTACTTGATTTTGCCTACACAACATTATTGATTGTTTTCATTAATTATTTATCCAACAATAATAATTATATTTTATGTTCTAAAATCAGCAAATCCACAAGATTTGCAAAAAAATTTAAAAACTTTATTGTAAATATTTTAATTTACTACAGCATAGTTGTTCTTTCTCTTAACAAGTAAAATAGTAGCAAACATTTTATAAGCAATAAGTCATTAATATGTATATTTAATATTTAAAAAGTAGTAATTAGAATTCTAATAATAATTAATCAATGTTTTATTGATATGTATAAGTCAAGTGAACAGAATAATTTTTTTTTTGCTCAAACTACTGAAATCATGCAAATTTTTCAGTTTTTTTTTAATTAGCTATTTCCGAGTAATAAGCAATCAAAATTTGAAAAAATCGTATAGTTTTTGCGTTTTTCACGTTTTTTTTAAGTTTAAAAAAAAAATGTATAGAACTTTTGTTTTTAAATTGTTCAAAAATAATATTTTACAGTTTTTTTATTTTATGTATTAAATGTAATGTTGTGTGTAATTAGTTTTTACATGTAAAAAAATAAAACGTTATAAACTACGTCAATAAAATCTTTTTTTTAAATTTTGCTTTATTTTCCAGTAATTTGAGTGTAACAATTTAAAACTAAAATAATTAATTAAAAGTGATTTAATTAAAATAATTATTTATTTAAGAAGTCGAATGAAAGCTATAAAACATTATAAAAATTGTTCAACGTCTCCGTCTTAGTGGCGAATGCAATACTTGCATCAAGAGATAAAAGAGTTGTACTTTTCTCGGATTAGAAGCAGATATTCTGGATATTTTGAACAACATTAAAAATTCTTTGTATTAACTGTTTGACGGTATTAATTTCAACAACATACACTAATTTTTTATATGTTCTCACAGATAAAAATCTAACAAATTTAAATTAAAAGACCTTGGAACCCATACTGATGGATTGTGTCTACTAATCCATCTACCATAAAAAAATTAAGTTGAGTTACATTCACATTTTTTTCAGTGTGAGCACCATCATGAGGGTGCTACATTTGGTTTAATAATCCAATAAAAATATCATCCAATAAACTTTTGACGCTATTTTGTAAAAAATACAACTATGTATTAGTATTAACACGATTTGGAATTATTTCAGTCAAATGTTTATTTTTTAATTATGGAACCTCACACATTAACGCAAATTTTGTTTTGTTGAATACAATGCGTATTATCTCTAGAAAATGTTGTTTTATCTGACTATAATATTATACTTGCAATGGCGGGATATTGTCTATGCTGCTCTAAAATTTATTCAAAAAGATAAAAACATAGTAATTTTAGAATATGCAACTCGTGATGAGCAACAAACCGCTCTTAATATTGCTTTACATACTAATGTAACAACTCAGTTGCTTGAACCGACTGCTTTTCCACTTTAAGCAAGTTCAGTTGTTAATCACATAAAAACAAAGTTTCCGACATTCTCAATTGATGTTGTTTGTCAAATCTGGAAATTACAGCGGTTTTAAAGTTGCTATTTCTGCTGATCATGCGCGGTCCATTTTATTTAAGGAATTTTGGCCTGCTAATATTGCAGTCAGAAGATTTACATAATATAATTGTGCGCAAAACGTTCCTGCTTCTTCTGTTAAGAATTTTTGGAGCTTAAATCCAGCAAACAACCTAGACCCTAACGTAGAATTACTAACGGTTTTAGAATCTACTACCAAAACGTTGGGGACATAAAAACAAAACTTAAGAAACTTATGCTGGCCGTAGCAGTTTCCAGTTACAACTTAATAGTGTTTACCAAATCTTGGCTTACTCAGGAAATTGACGACTCGGAGCTTAAACTACGTGGTTGCGATTTATTTTGGTGGGATTGTTCCGCATTAGTTCTAAACTAGATGGTGGGGGTGTATTAAATGCAATTAAATCTCATCTAAAAGGTATATTACTGCACTTCACGTATTGAACCGTGGATGTGTTTGTTCTTGTTATCTTTAAGTCTATCTTATATTTAATTAATGCGGTATATTTACCACTAAATTTATTAATAAATACGCCGACCATTCTACTCTGTTAAATCATTAGCTAATATATATCCCAGTAGTAAACTTATTCTACTGAGAGATTATAATCTTTCTGCAGTTTTGTGAATATATGATGATTTCGAAATTAAAGTAGTCTGCAATAAAACTTAACTTGCATATTTAGTAGCAAAATCTTTTGGATATTTTGACAATACCCAATAATAGAAGTGTGTTTTTAAGCTTGTGCTTTACAAATAATTGTGATAAAGAAATGGCAATGGTTGTTGATCTTTTGTTATACATAAGCCAACACTACTATGCTTATGTGATAGATGTTAATTGTAAAACCAAATGTGATATTTTAAAGTGTAACTATGTTTTTAATGATTTTAAATTTGCAGATTTTAGCGCTATCAATAGTTTTTTATTGAGTGTTAATTGGTCTTTACTTTTATATAACTGTGATATTAATGTATGTGTTGATTTATTTTATTCAGTTTTGTATTAATATTAATAATAATAATAATAATAATAATAATAATAATAATAATAATAATAATAATAATAATAATAAATTTATTTTCAGTGTTTACATACACATGAAAAATATAAAGAAAGAAAATACAAAACAAACAATAATAACAATAACCCTAAAATTAATTCCTTAAAATTATAAAAATCAATTAGATTATAAGATTAAAAAACATATCAATTTTCTTTTCATAATATTATATGTACTTGCTTCTTTAATTAATTTAGACAAGTGATTAAACAACTTTATGCAGCTATAATGTCATTCTTTTCAAACAGTTTTAGATTATGAGAAGAAATTCGGTATTTGTGACCATGTCTTGTGTTGTAATTACTTGACAATAACTCATTAGCAAATTTATTCCTATGTTTCCATATAAATTTGATACATTCTAATATATAAACTGCAGTAATTGTTAAATTTTTTTTTTTTAATCTTCCTTTATAACTATTGCATTGTTTCATTTAATAAATAATTCTTATAGCCCTTTTTTGAATAAAAAAAACTGCATCTATATGCAAACTATTACCCCAAAACATGACACTAAATTTAAGTAACAAATAAAAGTTTAAATAGTAAAACATGTTGACAATGTTACGGTTAGTATTTTTTAATAAAATTCTTAGTTCATAACAAACAGTACTTAGTTTTTTAGAAACATATTTAATGTGATCATTGAAAACTAATTTATCATCTATGATAATGCCTAAAAATTTTTCACTACAACTAAATTGATAGGTTGTATTACTTAAAAGAATATTTTGTGGTAATTCTAAGTAACTACCAATTTTAAATAGAACACAACACGTTTTTCCAGAATTTAATATTATTTTGTTTTGAGCAAACTTTTCCAAACTTTGCATAATATTATTTCCTTTTCTAAGGATATTTATATAATTTGAACCTCTTACAAGAAGATTTGTATCATCTGCATAGTTAAATAGTTTGGTGTCATCAAAGACACTCAACTATATATCATTAATATAAATAACAAATAAAAGAGGACCCAAAATACTTGGTTTGTTGAACCCCCATGTACATATTCAGAGCAGTTGACACCACATCACAATTATTATTTGGATCAGTAATTTTCAGAGTGTGATCTTAAATTTAAATTTGATGATATTCATCTATGCGCAGTATTTTGTATTCCATAGCAATGTAATTTAATTAACAGTATATTGAAATCAATGGTGTCAAATGCTCTAGACATATCTAGCAGTATCCCACATGCCAAGTCACCGTCATCTAACGACAAATTTAATATATTTAAAAAAATCAAAAATAACCGTATTTATGCTTCTTCCTATCCAAAAGCCGTGTTGAAAGTCACCAAACAAGTTTTCTTTTTTAAGTGAAGTAGTATACGTTTTGACATGAGATTTTCTATAATTTTAGAAAAAGTATTAAGAATACTGATAGGACGATAGTTGCATATTTCATTTGGATCTCTTTTTTTAAATATGGGCGTAATAAGCGCATATTTTAACTTATCTAGAAATATTCCATCATTAAATGAAATATTAATAATATGTAGTAATGGTTTTAATATTTGATTTAAGCATCTTTTTATTAAAAATATCAGAATTTCATCATATCCAGCACTTCTTTTATTTTCTATTTTACAGATTGTATGTAGTAGTTCTGTACTGGTGACTGGATCTATAATAAATATGTTATCGCACTTTTGAATAGTACATATATATGGAGCATTTAAATTGTGTTAAACTAAATGTAGAGGAGCTACGCTGTTAAAATATTTATTAATACAATTTGCTTGAAGTTGTAAACTGTTTAAATTTGTGGATAAAATAGCTGCATTTTTACCTGTTGTATTAATTATTTTTGATATTATTTGCCATCATGTTTTAGACTTATTTGTGGATGTATTAAGTTGATGTTCATAGCACTTATCCTTTTTAGTTTTTAATAAAGCATTGTATTTAGATTTAGTTTCTTTTGAGATAGTTTTAAATTCTGGAACAACCTTGGAAAGTGTTAAATAAAGATCAATTTGTTTTTTGTAGTGAATAATTTCTGGTGTGTTAAAACTGAAATGATTGCTGTGTATTATGCAATTGACTGGTACGTACCTAAAAAACTGTAGCGTAAACAACTTTCCTATTTGGTTTAGCAACAAACTGATTTTACTTATTAATTTATAAAAAAGTTGTTCATAAACGTTTTAAATCTTTAAAACTTCTATTTGATTATAATGAGTTTGAATCTATTTGCATTTTCTGTAAAAATCTTAGCGCGTATCTTTACAAGCAGTATATTGTACCGAAAATAATATTTAAATTAATCCAAAGCGTTTCTGGAGGTTTGTCAACAAAACCAGAAAATCTAATGCCTTTTTGTCTAAAATGTACTATGAAGACTTAATCTGCACTAATGGGGATGATTATGTCAACGAATTTGCAAATTTTTTTTCTTCTATTTATAATTTTGAAGTTCATACAACTCCAATGTTTGAGTTTCAAAACAACTTAATACATTCAAATTTTTCAATTAGTTTGTTTGATGTTTTTAAAGGTATTGAATACCTTCAAACTAACCTTAGCAATAGTCTAGATGGCATCCTTTCCATAATGTTTAAAGAATGTATATATTCTATTTCCAAGCCGTTACATCTGCTTTTTAATGCTTCTTTAAGCAAATCTAAATTTGGAAACAAAGTTACATTATGCCTTTATTTAAATTTGAGACTAAAATAAACACAAAACAACTAACTATAGAGGTATATGCATTCAATCTGCCATTCCTAAATTGTTAGATTAACTTGTAATTGAAAAAATACGATGAATGTGCAAAAGTATTATAATTAATGAACAGCATAGTTTTTGTGAAAGTTGTTCCACACTTACTAACTTATTGTGCTACAAAAATTAAATTTTGAATGCTTTTGAATCAAGAGTACAAATTGATTTTATTTTAAAAGCTTTTAATCGTGTGAGCCACAGTATTTTGATAGCTAAGCTTTATAATTTTTTATCATGCTGTGGTTTTGTGGTTATCTAGCTTTTTGGAAAATCGTATTCAATGTATAAAAATTATATATTTTCTTTTACAGCCAATTCTTGTTTCTCCAATTCTGTTCCTGATTTTTATCAATGATATTTCTCAGTGTATTTATTTATTGTTTTTTTCTTTTATTTGCTGATGATCTAAAGCTTTATAGTAAAATATCATCTGTTAATGATTGCCAACTGTTACAACAAGATTTAGACTCCGTAAATGCTTGGTGTCATAATAATTATCTTTTTCTTAACTTTAACAAATGTTTTTCAATTAGTTTTAGTAAAATACTTTACAATTAAGATATTAATCATATACTGTTGAAACAAGTTTTTCAAATAAAATACTTAGGCGTAATCTTTGATCACATACTCAAATGTGTTGAGCATATTAACTATATGACAGGGCTATAAAAATGCTTAAGTTTGTTTACAGAATGTCAGCTGACTTATCTTCAAGTACGCTCAAATTACTTTATTATTCTTTAGAGCGCTCTTATTTAGAATATGCTTTGTCAGTCTGGTGTTCGTGTTACAACATTTACATTCAAAGTATCAAACAAATTCAAAATAAATTTGTTAGATTATTATTTTATAAACCGAGGATGATTTTGATCGCAATTACATTACAAGTTTATACAATTTGCCACCACTAAAACTTTGTCGCAAAAGGACTGATCTTTCGTTTTTGCGTGGACTAGTAATCTCTGAAGTAGACTGTCCTGGGCTTCTTGCATCTCTACCATTCAGTATACCTATTAGCAATTGACGTACCAGGCAGATGCTATGGTTTAGAGAATTTACACATTCTACAAATTACAGGTACAAAGACCCACTTGTTAGAATGTGTAAACTGGCAAATTGTTTGCCAAGTAATTTTAATGGGTTTTGTACCAAATCGCAGTTTAGGTCACAATTAAATCATATTGATTGAATTGAGTACCTGAATTGTTTTTTAGTTTAAACTTGTTTTTATGTATTTTTTGTATCTTATGTATATTATTTTAGTTGATGAAATACGTTTATTTATATTAAAGTGTAGATGTAAATGGTTTAACTTTTACTGAGAATAAAAAATTATTATTAAAGAACTATTATTGCAGAAGTTGCATTTGTCACAAAGTTTATTATTAACATATTTTATATTTATATTTTAACATATTTTTATGTTTTTCTTTACTTTTTTAATTCTGTTTCTTTAATAACTAGTTATTTTAATTATCTCACTTTTAGTTAATTAATTCAGTTGTAAATCTTTTCACTCAAATGACTAGGAAACAAAGCAAAATTTCAAAAAACTTATTTTAAATTTTGTTTAAAATTTGACGTAGCACATGACTATTTATTTTTCACCTGTTATGAACGTCAAAGTTCTATCATAAAATCTTTTTTAGCACTTTAGTAAACTGAGTAAACTATAAACTTTTGAGCAAATCAAATACAATAATCAAAACATAAAAAACGCAAATAGCACCTATATGATGAAAATATAAACATAATAATATATTTCTATAGATAGACATGTTTAGTTTGTTATTGTTAATAATTACGTTTTTGCAAATTGTAAATATTATTATAAATGACTACTGTCTCATAACTATTAATATACTTTATTAAATCTTTTATACACATACGGTCTTATATCTAAATGAAACTTTTTGAACAATAGGCAACATTAATTTTGCAAGTAGCAAACCTCAATATACATTGCAACGAATATAGAGTGCTTTTCTCTATTCTCTACGTCGCGACCTGACCAGCTTAAGGACACAAGATACAAAAAAAACATATATTCAGAAAGGTTATGCTAAAAACAATTTAAACTTATTTTTTTAAATTTTCAACATTGACCTTGTCTATCTGTCCTAGATCTTACTTTTAGATCCGTAATTGCTATTTATTTCAGTGTTTTCTTTATTTTTATTATTTGTCTAATTTGGTTAAATTTTTTAGGTGCTAATAATTGTAGATCAAATATTTATAAACTTGGATTATTCAAAGTGGGAAGAAAAAAACAAATTAAAGATAAATGTATGATTGCTACCTGCGGTCGAGGAGGCATTATTTATTATAATGAGTAAGTATATTTTTAAAATGTACAAATTGCTAACAATATATGATTCTTTTGCAGATGTTGCATAAGTGACTTGCCAACCAACTGTTTATTACTAGAACCAGACTATAACTTACCATATCCAATGTGCTGTAGATATCGTGAAGTTTGTTACTCATAAATAATGATCAAAACCTATTTATTGTGTTTCTTGATAATGTGTAATAATAATATAAAATTTAAAATTTTGGATTAATTTATAGATCTATATTATTAAATAACATTAAAAATCAAAAATTACATGTTTAAATTATTACAGTAAAAATATACGATAATAATAATTGTGAAAACTTTACAGTTGCAAACTTTCAAAGAATGATGATTTAAATATAAAACATGAGATATTTTTTTTTAATAGATGTTAAAAATATAATATTATGATTCATTAAGATAATATGACTGCAATTTATGTTTTCTTAAATTTAATAATATAAACTATTTGGTGCAAATTAATAATAACAAAATAAATTCATCAATTTAAAAATCTTTTTATTTTTGTATACTATTTTATTTAATTAATAGCCACATCTTTAAAATTTTCTCTTAAAAGACAAAGCATAATAAATTACATTGTTATTAAATACGCACTTTGCGAAGAACAGGTAAACAATGACATAAAGTGTTTAATTAGTAACCTAAATTATTACATCATGAATGTTCAAGTTGCGAGAAGAATGGAACCCAAAAAAGCATTTTACATGAGTTTATTTCGTTGATGATTAAACGGGACTACAATCTCAAGTAAGTCAAGAAAACATAATTATAAATAAGCAGACTAGTATTTGATGAGTTAGTTTTTATTTAAATTTAATACTAAAAAAATATAAAAACATATTTAATATAATTTTGTTTGTGCTATATATAATTATACCTATTATTATAAGATAAATAAAACACATTTAATATGCACTATATCATAAATATATTTAAAAACCATAACATGTTTTAATCTTTACAAGGCCATCATCAGACGGCAATTCAAAAAAGTATGAGTATAAAAGAAAAAGTACGAAGCATATATGCGACAGTAAAACATAAAATGTACAGAAATGTAGTAAATTACATTGAAATAATTATGATTAAAATGATTATGAATAACATACAATAATACAAAAAGGAAAAATTGTATGTAATTTAGTAAAAAAAGTACTTTAGTACAAAAATTACAAAGAATTAGAAAGCGAGAAAATTAAGGGTACGCATAGAAGTTATAAAAAGAAAAACAAAGTTGTGAGTAGCAATATATATAAATGAACATTCAAAATGTGGCGCTAAAAGAGATTAATGGGGTTAAGTGACAAAACCCGGAATAAAGAAGTGTCAAAAACAAGGAAAAAAGACCGCTAATAATATGTAATAAAATGTAAGAAAAGATAGGCAGGGCATGAATTGAGAATATATTGTGAAATAAATGATCAGAAGAATGGTGAATACAAATACAAAAAGGAAAAAGAAAAAATGCAAAATAACTGATGTTTTAAGAAAATGAGTAAAATGAATAAAAGGACGGAAGATCGAGAAAACTAAAGCACTAACCAACTAATTACGTGCATAAGACAACCAAATTAAAAATATATATTTGAAAATTTATAAAATGCATTAACTTAAATTTTTTTGACTTGTTTGTTATGAATCAAAAATGACAAACACGACAATTTATCCAATCATATTTTAACTTCAACAAAAAAAAAAACAAAAATTGAGCGTTTTATCCTAACAAAATATTGTTTTTAAGATTTTTTTTAAGTTTATATATCTTAATCTTAACGTATTTACTATATAACTTTAACTACATCAAAGATTTATAATTATTATTATTTTAACTAATAATACAGATACTCGTTTACTTCTTTCTATTGTTTTATATACAGAATGTATCTGCAGAACAATACGTTTTCTTAGATACAAAACTAACAAAACGCAAAATCAAAAAAAGTAAATGTTTTAATACTGATGTTACTGATTTGACATGTAATTAGAATTGCTTATTGTTTAATTCTAAAACTACTCTTTTATATTTTAACACATTTTTACCATCACAAATACAAACGTAAAAATAAACATAAAATCACTAAAATCAGGAAAAACACAAGGTTTGACAACATATTAAATTAACTGACAACAACAGCATGCAACGTTCTATGCTAGAAATAAACTTTATTATTCCAAAAAAAAAAAATACAAAAAATAAACAACAAACTTCTAGAAGCATACAACTACTATATATAAAAAAGAAAAACTATGTTCTAAATAATTATAGAAAAATAACTCTACAGCAAGATATTTACAAAAAATTACCAACAATTGAGATATCTAACAAACAGTAAAGTTTTAGAAAAAAAAAAAAGATAGATGCTATAAATTTATTATAAAACAAATAGCAGAGAGATTAGCTGCTTTGTCAATCTTACCAAATCATTTGACAGAATAAAAATTAAAGACGTACTTAAATTGCTAAAGTATTGTGGGGCAAATGTAAAAATCCTCAAAATAATTGTCGCAAACTGCATAAGAGAAAGAAACAGTATCAGTCTAGCATTTTAGAGCACAAAATGGAAAGGAAACACTGAAACATCTTGTGGTTTGCAGATAACAGCGTATTAATAGCAAAAAAAAAAACGATTTGCATATAACAAGTTTTCCAATAAGTCTCATTTTATATATAAACAAATTATTAGTTATATTTAAGTAGTATTTTTATCAAATACAATTTTTGCAATTACTGAAAAATAATTGCGATTACTTGTGAAAAGTAGTACCCAGTAAATTTTCACTTTTTTAAGAAAGTTTTGCAAGACATTTTTGCACAACTGGGTCTCTATTTGGCAAACAACAGCTCAAATATTGTCTTTAAGAGCTAATATTGTTTGAAAAGCATTATCAGATGCGGCAGTTCTCTTTATTGACAAATCTACTGAGATAGAAATTTTGTTGTTAAAGATAATTTTTCTAATAACGTCAGGATTTTTTGCCTGCGTTTTTAGCACTTAAAAAACAAAATTTTGACGTTATTTATAATCAATCGCACTTGATTAAAAAAAGTTGTATGCAGTATGCGATAAAGACTACACAGGCAGATCTATAACTGCTTTGAACGTTTTAGAATAGACAAACCTGAGTTTTCTGCAACACTGTTAGCAACAGCAGTAATGTTTTGAGCTATCTTGAGAGTACAAATTCAAACTAGCAATTTTAAATTAGTAACTTGATGTGTTTGCTTAAATTTGCAATTAGCTTTACAAAAGAATTTAAAATAAAATAAAACTTCTTATTAAAAAACCTTATATTTATAATAAAAGAAAAAATGCTTAATATAAAAGTATCAACCGAGAATACCAAATATATAATCATCAGCAAAATTTCAATAAGGTGCAAACTCAAGGTTATGATCATATTATACCTAGAAGCACAACCAGCAACGGTCAAAAAAATTAAAAAAAAACTAGAAAAGCAACTAACAAAACAGCGCAAACAAATGTTCAAAATTGTTTGTTGGCTGATATAAAAAAGTTATTGGTAACGTATATTTCTCCATTTCAAAAAGATGTAGCAAAAAGATTTGATAAACTTACCAACTCAGTAAAAAATTTTAACAACAGAATTGATATTCTAGAAGCAGAAAACAAAAGTCTACGCAAAGATCTTACAGATCTACAAGCAAAAGTAAATAATAATGATAATTTAATATATAAATTTGAAGAACGCCATAAAAAAAAATCAATTTTTTCCGAATCGTCAAAATCATTAACAAAATCATGTATTAATTATATCCCAGAACCATGCAAAGTGATTAGAGTTGAGAAAAAATCTAATAAACTAACACAAATAAAAGTAATGTATGAGAACAAAAAAAATGGTTATTAAAGTATTAAAAAATCAACTGTTATTGGCAAACCAGAAAATTAAAATAAAGCCAGATAAAACTTCAATGCAACAACAAGAACTTAAAGTTGTTACAAAAGATTTTCATAAGAGAAAAGAAGACGGAGAGAATAATATTTATATTAAATACAAAAATGAAATAATAAAAAATATCCAGCAAAAAACTAAAAATGTATCTACAAAATGCGGTGGTATTAAAACAAAATTATCCAAGTTTTTTCTAAAAGTAAGTCTCAAAAATTATGATATAATTATAACAATTAAAACATGGTTATTGGGTGATGTTTCAAACTCGGTATTAAACCTTAAAAATTATAACATATTTAGAAAAGATAGATCTAAGTTGTCAAGCAACAAAAATTGCGGAGATGGTGTCTTAATAACCGTTAAAAAAATTTAAAAAGCATTTAAATTTAAAATATTTCTCAAACAGTTGTTCAACTATTTGTTAGGTTGCAATTTGGGAATACCAGTTATATATTTAGAGCTTTGTATATACTCCCAAAAGATAATGTTGTTGAATATAAAACTTATTCAGAAACATTAGAAAACATATCTTTAGCAAGTATTTATTGGCAAACATTTTTGTGAAAAATAACGTTAATAGTTCTGTTGAAAATTTATATAAAGTTTTGTATAAAGCGATTGATTATTATTATTATGTTCCACTAAAGCAGGTAATAAAAGTTCTTACCCAAAATGGTTTACTAGAAAATTGATCAAATTAATCAAACAAAACAACAAAATAATACGTGAACGCATACGCATGTGCTCCTTAATAGCTGCTGTTTTAAGTGGTTAAATTATTGCGGAAATTAATCATATTTGTCAAATGTGTTGTTGTTAATACTGTGCTTTAAGTGTTATAATTATCAATAAAAATACTTGTTGTAAGTAGTAATATATAAAGTATTTTTTTATATGGACATATTTTTAAATCTGGTAAGTTCCACTCACATTTTATTTATTTTTATTTTGAGCAAAAAATAAGCAATATAAAAACAATAGAATGCTTTAAAAGAAATATATAATATAAATTTTACAATATTTACACTACTTACATGTCATATTAAAATTATTATTATTATTATTATTTTTATAAAAATAAATATTGAATCAGCTTTGTTTCTCATAATATATGATTAATTAGTTTATCATACATTTTAATTTGATAATATATTGTATTATTATATTTAACTTGCTTATTACTAATTTCTTGTTATCAATAACTTTTTACCTTTCCGTCGTCCTCTTTTCTGTCTTAAGTCGTCTCAAATGACCGAGCGATGTAAAGAGTTTTTTCTTATACCTATCCTAATTTATCATATTTTATTTTATTTGTTTATTTATAATATTACTGCGTGTTTTTATATTTATTGTGAAAAATGGTCTCATCTTGCGAGATTTGTTTAAAAAATATTTTCCTCGGTCCAAAGCAATTAAGTGTGTTAAAGGTTGTGCAAAATGGTTTCACATATCATGTGCAGACTTAAATGTAATTAGAGCCAATTACTACATAGATGAAGCAAGCAGTGATAATAGCACTGATACTTGGATGTGTGAAACCTGTCTACCGCATGATGATTCTGTCGATAATACTAATTCCTTTGCAATACCTAAGTTTGAACAATTACTGAATAAATTATTATGCCAAAATTTTGAGAAATTTAAATTAGATGTTCTAAATCCTATTACCGACCAACTTAAAATTATAAACTCACGTATTGTTGCCGTAGAATCTGAAAATATTATGCTTTGTGCTGAATTAAATCAACTTCACTCCAGAGATGCAGTTACTGAAAAACTAATCCAAGAAATTATTATTTTTTTATTATAATATTGTTATTTTTGGCGTATTAGAATCTAAACCAAATAAGCAAATAAAAACGATTCTGTATTATTACGGGATATTTTAAAAGTTCTTGAGGTTGAGCATGGCAAGCTAAAACCGATCAGATTGGAAAAACATTATCCTACCCGCATCAATAATTCACGTCCCTTAAAGCTGAGTCTTTCTAGTGATACTAATATGAATAATCTGTTTAAAAACATTAAAAAGATGAAAAATATGGAAAAATATAAAAACATCAACATTTCTTGTGTAATACGCCTATGCAAACCCAGTATTATTGTAAAGTGAAACAAGATCTTCTACGTCGTACGTCGGCTGGACAACTAAGTGAAAGTGCTTTTGGCTTTTTCTAAAAATATATTATGTAAAATGTTAAATACTACACAATTAAATTTGTTAGTGTCTTTAATTGACTGTGTTGTTTCGGAATGTAATTTTAATTCATTTCTATTTTATTCTGTAGTTGTTTACAAATCCCCACATACCCCCGTAGACACACGTAAGTCTTTCTTTGAAGCTCTTGCAATTATTATTTTAAGCAAACCTGTTTTGATTGTTGGAGATTTTAACACACCTTGCTTCCGTAATGTGTCAACTATATCACGTTGTCGTAAAACATCTTGTCTGATAAATTTTACTAACACACTTTAATTGCAACAATTAAATAATGTTACTAAGTCGGATGGAAATTTGCTTGATTTAATATTATGCAACTTTGAATTTAATTATGTTAACACGTATAGGGAAACTAACAGTTTTGTGCCTTAAGATGATTATCACCCAGCTTTGTCAATGTTAGCAGAAATTCGAACATGCAGTAAACAAATAACAACAAATTATACAATTTTCGTAGAGTTAACTTTTTAACGTTATATCAAAACCTGCTTGAAACTGAATAGATTTTCTTAGAAACATATACAGATGTTAACTTTTTATAAGGTTATTTATTCTTATTTTGATACTAACGTATCTTGTAATATATGTCGTACCACTAATCATTATCAACCATGGTTTACTCAAGACATAAAACATAATATCAAACAAAAGCTTTACTATCACCGGAAATAGAAATCTTCTAAGACAACATTTTATCGTGTTGAATTTAAGAGGTTTCGTGCTTTAACTAAATGTCAGATAAGTGATGCATATAAAAATTACATGTATGACATTGAACAAAAGTAAAAAATTAATCCCAAAGGAATTTGGAATTTTATTCGCATAAAAAAGGGAGTTACTAGAATTCCAGGAAAATTATACTGTGGTGATGAAACCTTTGAGTCTCCACAAGACATAGTAAACGCTTTTGCAACTTTATTTTTAAAAACATATGACAACTCATCGCAGTACTACTTATACAAAATTAATTTTAAATTGCAAATTGCTGCACGTGCAATCTATTACTAGGAGCCGCTTTTACAACCGTCGGATAAACTAATCCACAGTTATACCTAGTTTAACACGCAAAGCATTTTACAAATGCTAAGTTAGTTTATTCTCTAGGATAACCTATTGAAACGTCAATTGTGCCGTAAATTATTTATAAGCAAATTTATATTGTCTTCTCTATAACGTAAATATGTTTAAATCAGATAGTGACAACAAAAAGACAAAAATCGGAGCAACTAACCTTAGTTTTTTCCTTATTTATTTTTACTAATATGATATGTGCGGCGCATAATTAACTTATCTATTCAAACCAGTACATTTCCAGATGCTTAGAAGACAGCTGTAATTAGCCCGGTACATAAAAAAAGTGTCGCTACAATAACAAACAACTACAGGCCGATTGCTTTATTACTTAATTTCAGTAAAGTATTTGAGCATATATTGCATAGTAAAATTTACAACCATGTCAGTAAATATGTTTCTCCTTATCATCACGGTTTTCTGTTGGGTCGTTCTACAGTCACTAATTTGGCTGTCATAACGCAACATCTGTCCGAGTCACTAGATTTACGTGGTCAAACTGATGTAATCTATACAGATTTTAGTAGTGCGTTTAACACCATTAATCATTGCGTTTTACTTAGTAAACTTGAATCTTACGGTCTTACAGATAACCATATAAAACTTATTTTTACATACTTAGATAATAGGTTCAACTATGTTTATTATAATGGTTTTAAATCATGCAAGTATTTGTCTACTTCTGGTGTACCACAAGATTCTAATCTAGGTCCCTTACTTTTTGTGATATGTATTGATAATTTAATATTTTCTTTTACTTGTCCCGTACTTGCTTATGCGGATGATATAAAACTGTTTCTGATTATTAAAAACAATGATGATGTAGCTGTCCTTAATCAAAATCTTGAAAAACTTGTAAGCTGGTGTTGTACCAATAGCCTTCATTTATATGTAAACAAAAGTCATACAGTCTAATTCTGTCGCCGGTGTTATCCATTACACTCGGAATACCTTATTAATGATATCGCATTGAAACGTAAAACCAAAGTTCAAGATCTTGGTGTTTGGTTTGATAATAATCTTTGTTTTGATGTTTATGTTAGTCGCACTGCCACATCTGCTATGAAGATGCTTGGTTTTATCATACGTACATCTAAATTTTTTACTGATGTTTTTCTAGTAAAATTGTTATATTACTCCCTGGTACGAACTAAATTAGAATATGCCTCCTTAATATGGTACCCAACATATATGAATCAATCCTTGACTATTGAGCGTGTCCAAAGATGTTTTTTAAATAATTTGACGTTTAAAATAGATAACGTATATCCAGAACAGAATGCGGATTATCAAAGTATGTTACAGCGTCACGATATCTTATCGCTTTCTACAAGAAGGGAAGCTTGCAGTGCACAATTTATGCATACATTGTTAAATAATGTTTACGATTGTTCAAATTTACTTGCAAAAATAAATTTTTATGTCCCACGTACATCGTCAAGATATTCTTATACATTTATAAATAAAACCGCATGAACAAATATTTACTATAAAGCACCTTTGACCGACATATGTAGTAATGCTAATAAGCTTTATAATGATTTATTTATGCAGTAATCTTGTATGTTTTTTATGTGTTATGCGTTTTGTTATATCTTTGTTATAAATTAGTAATTACATCTACTTAATTAATTATTATTGATTTAATTAGTTATCTCTATTATTTTTTTTTTATGTTTAGTTGTTAACTTTTGTTAAATTTGTATAAACAACATTTACATTTATGTTACTTTATTATTCATTTTATTTTATATTTTATATTTTTTATGTTGAATTGTATATTCCTGTAATAGGAAGTTGCTTCTGTAGGAAGAAATATATATTATTATTATTATTATTATTATTATTATTATTATTATTATTATTATTATTAATAGTTTTCAAACCTTAAGAAAAACCTGTAAAGATTGAACCAATTTTTTGTTTAAAACTTGCTGCCAAAATGTTAGCAAAAATATTTGATTCAATCCAAAATCATTCTGGACTTTTGCAAATGAGAAACAAAAAACAGTAGGTTTTACCGAAAGTATGACTTATAGAGATACAATAAGCAACAATGGTTAGAAGAGCGTACATTTATTTGCAGATTTTTTTTTTGAATGTGTATACAGTGAATCATTTGACTATACATGATGTATTCTAAAAATTCTTCATTTTATTGTTGTTTTACAGTTGAAATGGATGAGTAAAAAAACAATAACGGATAATCAGCATGAATTTTTAAGTCGTAAATCCACATTAATAAACTTACTTTCATTTCAATCAGAAATACTGGAGTTATTTGGCAATAAGTTTCAGGTAGATGCTGTATAAACAAACTTTGAGAAAGCATTTGATAGAGTCAATCAGTTTATTTGCCAAACTAAACCATCTTGGTTTTAATCAAAATATAGTAGATTAGATAAAAAGTTTTCTGATTGTAATAATTGTATAAATCAAATTATAGTTTGTAAGCACTCATGTGTCGTTGTATATATGTGTCTGTGTAAAACTCATCAAAATAATGTTAATTTTAATATATTTATGTTTAACTTTGATAGATTTAAAAGAATGAGTCATAGACTGTATAAATGACATTAAACCGTTTCTATTTATGCATTTTTAAAAATTTTTTGTTGGTTATTATATATTAAAGTGTAGAAACTTATTATTATAAAATTACATGTATACACTTTATAACTAAATACTATTTCATTTTGTAATATTATTAAATAATATGAAAGACAATCACTTTGATAATTTCACAACCTGCAATCTTTACATATGCATCAAAAGCGCAAACAAAAGATCTAGACAAAACCACTTGCCAGAACAAGTGAAATGCAAACACTTTAAGCTATCATCAAAAAAGTAACAACAAAAAATCAAAAAAATGTTTAACAACACAAAAAATAAATAAAAATTCAAGACGTTGTCCGCTACAACAACAAGTTAAAAAAAGAAACAGCAAAACTATGTAGCAAAACTATGGAAAACAATCGAATAGCAATGTGTGCAAAAAAACTGCTTAAATACTAAAAGACTAACAGAAAGACCACCAAACCGATAGATAAAATTGTGGACATCAACATCGCAAGAAACAACACACAGCTGTAAAAGAACAGAACTTGGTCTTATATAGAAGGAAGTTTAAGTCAAAATTAAAAAAATTTTGTAAAAAAAAATTATTAGTTTGAACGGTTTGCACGCTATTTTATAGTAAAAAAGAATGCAAACAATTTTCTCCCACAATGTAAGTTAAATGTAAACCGTTTAAATTGTAGACACAATACACTAAATGTATTTTTTTGTTCATGCATACAAGCGTTTTTAAAGTAATGAAAAAACAAACAGACTAATAAAATAAAATACACTTTCTGTAAAAAAACACAAAGTTTAAGTAAATACTTTCAGAAGAAGATTAAAAACCAATGGTCTAAAAATAAAGATAAAAGTGTAAAAGTAAAAAAGATTATCTGAAAAACTGGCGGCTATAAAAAAGCAAAAAATTTAATAATCCAAAGTTGTATCAGCTCTTAAAAACAACCTAAACAAAAGTCTAAAAAAATTAATAAAAAAAATAAATTATTTTGATTAAAAACGGAAACAAAAATATTAAAAATTTGAATCAGCAATTACTAAATAGATGTATGTATTAAAATAATAATAAATGTCTAAAGTTTATTACAAATCAATACAAATTTAAAAAAATAAGTTAATTGCTATAGACGCCACCACGCAAAATCAAACCAAACCAGCAAGAATAACCACGCCGTTTTTATGACTCTAGTCATAGAGAAAAACATATTTAGAGAGATCAATATGCGGTTAATAAAAAACAAACAAATCTTAGCAAAAGAAAACTTTAAAATAATTAAATATTACCTTGCAAGCAAGATTTGGTACTCAACCCAATGCTTCATAGAATTATATAACAAATTCTCAATGACGCATTGTTGTAGTATTATGTGAAGAAATTCTAGAAAATGTGTACTTATAAATGACTAATATGAGAGAAAAAAAAACCTTTGTTGTGCGGAAAAGAAAAAAACAAAGAAAAAAATCATTAAATTTAGAATACAATGCCTGATGTTTTCAATAAAACTTGAAAAGATTATACTTTGCCTACAGAAATTTATGCATTTGCTGAAACAGACAGCCAACTGTTGAACATAATAACAAAAATTATGTTTTAACGCAAAAAATAAATATTTATCATTTTCCTAATAAATAAAAGCGAATAGCAAAAACTAAGCAAGATAAACATTAAAACAATATAAGTACTAGCAAATCAACACCAAAAAATAAATAATACTATTACTAAAAAAGAGATAGGTTAGTTAAACATACATTTTAAATAAATTTAATTTCTCTATTCTATTATATTTCCCGCCTTCTTAAAAAAAAGTTTTGTAAGGTAAATTTAGAATGATTGTAGTCAACATTAAAGATAGAATAAAATAGGAATTGATAATATTTAATCTTCACTAGTTGAAGAAGTAGTCAATGCCAACTAACTTAATATCCAAACGATAAGATTTTATCACTTATTTTATATGTAGTTCACATAAATATTCCATGCTTTTATTCTTTGAAAGATTTGCAGTTTCATTTAACAAGTAAAAAATTAATCAATTGGACATTCTTCTATAATGTTTAAAAATTTTATTCAATTCAAAAAAATAACAAATAAATACAGTTAGGTCAATCAGCAATCACGCTGTATATGAACCGTGACGTGATCAACACTGTTCTTATTAGATTTTGTGCTGTTTCTATATTTTTACTGATAAATAAAAAATAAACAATATTGATAAACTTACGCGTTTTTTCTCATATTACGTTTTGAGTAACTAGTCTGTAAAGTTCATTTTATTAGCTCCTTTAACAGTGTAATAAAATGAAGTCTATATTTATATTTATATGCATATGCATTAGTTTAACATATTCTGCAGTTATGATTGAAATGAGTCCACCAGGAACACGTAAGTACAGTAATAATTAATTTACAAAATCAAGAAAATAGCATCAAACAAAGTTTTAATCTATTTTATTTAAAAACATTATTATTATACTGATTTCAACAGTATTTAAAACATTTACAATTGTAAATTAAGCCTATAATTAACCCTTCAATTAATAAATTTGTATTTAAAATGTGTTATGAATCTCTGGTAATCTTAACCATACTAGTAGTAAGCAGGCGTTGGTGTAATCGGAGTGTGAAAAAGAAATGGGACAAAATGATATGTATTTGATTTGAACGCAATTCCGACTTGTTATCTTATTTTCTTCAAAAAATATTAATAATTGCAATGTTATTATTTTACATTGACATTTATATAGGAGACAAAGTTCAAAGTTATGTTGATTGAAATTAATAATTGCATCAATTATTTATCTGCTGTCTAAGATTATTATGTTTGTTTTTATTTACAATTTACAAAACCCAAAACAAAAGTACTGGGAGTACAGCTGTACATGTGTAAATCTTTTTGATACCCATAAATAAACCATTTTTTAAAACATTTAATGCAAGTTTAGTAAATAATTGAACATGTAACAGAAAATTTATTAAACAGCTATTCACTTCAAGTAACATTTAATCTTAAAAAAAAAAAAATAATTTAATAATTTTAATGATCCTTTTAGTTCAATACTCTAATAATTAAGTTATGAGATGTTATTATTATAAAATAATCTAAAATTAAAAAAAAACATTAAACAGTTGGACTGATTTATAGTAAACAGAAAACAAACGTTAGTTAGACATATTATGTATCTGTAAAAACTGTAAATCAAAAACAAAGCATTGACATCTAATAAAACCAGACAACAGGAATAGACAATTAAGGGATGCAGATCTGTTGACTATATTTACTTATACACTCAATTTAATGGTTTTGTTGTAAGATTACACAAAAATCAAAATAATCAGCTATTCTTTGTAGTGAAAACAGATCATTTTACAATTTAAGCATTTGACAAGTGATTATTTATTTTCATTTATTTGATTTTTAAATGTGTAGCGTAACAATTTAATTGTTTTACTTGTCTTAAAACTTATAAGTTGATGTTTGGTAATACAAGAAGCAAACTTTAATAGAATTTATTGCATTTGAAATAGTAATTTGTTTTGTATTATTTTGATCAACACAAAATCAGAAATTATATATTTTAGTAAACTAAAGAAACAGTAATATATTAATATTTTCTATTGTCAGTGGCAGATTTGAGAGCCTCACCAATAATATTATAAAAATTATTTTGAAGGTTTGTTGTCAAAATGCTCAAAACAACAGTTTTCATGTCTTCATCGTCAAAAAATCGTTTAACCCAATTTTTTTTTCAATATTGAAAACAGGTAGTTGCTAGACGCCAAGTCTGAACTGTATGGAGGATAATAAATTTTTTAACAACAGCATTCTTTTATGGCAAGTTGAACAACCTCAGCGGTATGCACAGGTGCCTCGTGCAACAACTTGACTAATTTTGTTAATGCTTTGCCCAAATATTTTTCCTTTAACTATGTAATATAGTAGCATAATAAGCGTCATTTACAGTGGCATTTTTTTGTTAAAATCAATCATCAGGATCTCAAAAAATTGTGGCCATAATCTTTTTGGTTGACGGGGATACCCTGACTTTTCTTAGAGGTAGTTTACTTGCACGTTGCTTACAGAGCTTTAAAAAAGATCAATCAATTTGATTTTAAACAATAGACAAAAGTTTTAAAACTTATCTTGCACTCATTTTATTTATACCTAAATGGTCATGAAGTATTCGAAAAAAGTATCTGATAGCCCGAACATTCTTCAATAAAGACAATTGACTCTTCCAATAATTCAACTGGTCATCCAAAACGTAAGTCAACTTTCAAAGACTCATAGTCTATCTTAAACCATCTAGCTTGCTATATACGCCATCGTATACTTACTTTGAGTAGAAACATAACTTATTATTTATATGTTAATTTTAATAAATACTAAAATAAGTTTATAGAACAAATGAAGAGTGTAGTTTTGAAAGGTACAATCTTCACCGTAATCAATTTTATAGAAACTTCAAAAAACTGTCAAAACTAAAGAAACTCTTAATTTGATCAATAAATTATCAAAATAAATCAAATTTCAGGTTGATTGCCAAAATCTTTTCTTAAGTAAAAACTAAATTAAAAAAATAAATAATCAAAACTCACATTTATAGTATTATATAAAAAAAACTTTAGTACACTTTGTAGAGGTCAAAAATTTGCTACAAGATGGCATCACTAACTCAATAATTTTAAAAAGTGGAGATTGTACCTTTATAGGGGGTGTCCCTCAAATGTATAAACCAATGTTTTTTTATTAAAATTGCAAAAAAAAATTAGCGATCGTATTAATTAAATTATTTTATTTTATATTATAGCTGCTTATAAATGCTTATCAAAAGGTTTCAATTTAGGATTGATGAACTTGAACGAAGTAAAGCAAGTAGAAGGTAAATGCATGATAGCTAAATGCGGTGAACGCGGGACTTTACATTATGAAGGGTAAGCTAATTTTGAAATTTGTATAATAAATTACAAATATGTTTTTGTAGATGTGGTCTAGTGGTATTACAACCTAAATGCAGATTTGTTGAACCAGACCTTACTTTGCCGTTCCCAAAGTGTTGCAGGTATAACTTTGCTTGCGACAAATAAATATAAATAATACTTTGCGCATCTTTGATGATTTAAGAATAGAAGTAATACTTATGTTATAAGCAAACGTATTAATCAATGGTACATCATAACAATTTAAAGTTTATATTATCAAAATTATTAAAAATAGTTTTAATTATTGCATTTTACGTTAATAAATATTAGTTAATATAAATCATTCTCATGTATTTAAAGTTGCTACCGTAATATTTATTATGTAAATTCGTATACACAACAAATTTATATCTTAGTTTTTATATTATTAGAACAATGTTTGCTAATAATGTTATATGATTTATAAACAAAGAATAGCAAAAAAGTTTTTGTAATCAAATCTATTAGATATTGAATTGATGTCGCAAAGCTTCATACGTTTACTATTAATCACTTTATAATTTTGTTTTAAAAATCCCCAACTTTTTGTATAATAACCTCACCTACTTCCAAACGTTTTGTTAATATATAAACTTATAATTTGTAAATAAAATAAGTTTTTCAAATAAATTTTTAAAACTCAGAACTAGGTATGTTTTAATTATTAATGAAATCTATTTGTGTATTTTATATACTCTATTTCTTGTTGTTTCAATTATTAATATTACATTGATTTGTACAAAATATTAAATTATAGTAGTTAAATACAAATAAAAAACAACAAAAATTTTAAATTAAATTGTTTAATTTTATTAATTTTAATGCAATCAATAAGTGTTATAATAGAACTGCACTAACAATAATCCCTAAAAGGGTTCCCAACTGTTACGTCAACTCTGAGAATGCGGAAACAGTAAAATCAACAATTTTGATTAAAGTTAATAAAATTAAAAAACAAATTACAACCCTTTTTAAAAATGGTCTTTAAAAAAAAAAATCTGCAAATTATATGAATGGACAAACCAACCAAAGAGTGGCTCCTTAACAAATCGGTCAAAGAAAACCTGATAGAAAGCAAAGAACTTCAGATCATCAATCTAAAATACTTACCTGAACCAAAAAGATGCATTGGCATATGTACTAAAAACACAGTTGAAACAAGCAACCTTCTTAAAAAGGTTGGCGTTGCCAAACACCTCAAACACGGAAACCTGGCAAGAAGTTAACTCCAAACCAGAACTCAAAGGGACCCAACACATCTTGCGATTTGAAGAAAGTGACTAATCTAAAGGTAAACTTGTCTAAGTTGTTTCAAAATAACGCTTTAACCTCTAGCCCCCCTTCAAAAAGAACAAACCAAAAAAGACAAAGACGGTTGAAAAATCCGTAAATCAAACCTCATCGCTAATTGCCAAGAAACAATTACGGTAAGTTTAATGTTAAACATAGTGCAAATCAATATAAATTACTGCATGGCAGTTTTTGCATTTTTCTAAACGTACATTGTCAAACGCAAAGATAACATTGCTCTTATACAAGAATCTTCGAAAGAAAAAGGTTAAATATGCAAATTTTGTAAATACATCATAGCAAAGCATGTACTTAATTTAATGCCATTAAAAGACTTATGTTTTAGAAACCTAATAACAGTCAATGTGATGATAGTAAAAAAAAAAACCAAGAAATAGAAAAAAATTAAATCTGGGCACATTCCATACAATCAGCATAGACCTCTACTACCTGCAGAACGAAGGTGACGCACCGCTGATTTATAGATGCAATGCCAACGCCTACTACGTAGATTGGAGGAGCAAAGACATAAGCCTAAAAAATGAGAAACTTTTAGAATTTATAATATAATATAATTTTATTATTATTATGTTACGCGCCAATGTTTTGTAATACAATGCGTAGTGAGGTTATTGACTTAAAATTAATATTATTAAGTGATTAAAAAGTGATACATGTCAAATAAACCTTTACTGTCTGATTATGCATACATCCGACTTAATATTGAATCTGAAAAAACGCTTTTTTTTAAATACAAAAACTTAAAAAAACTAACTGAGATCTATGTAACAAAATATTAGTTATCCAAATTAGCTGCTCTAGCACTATCAAGCACATCACTAACAAATTTACTTTGTGAAAGAATAGGTTGGACATAGCAAAAACAAACACAAGAAAGCTATTCAACAAAGCTAAAAAAAAACAAAAATTGCAAAGATACTGTGAAGATGTCCAAAACTATCCTACATGCTCTTGCCTCCAAAAAACTTTAAGCAAATATTGTACTGGAAATATTAAATCCTTCCATACCAAAAACAAAATAATACATAGATTTAAGTGATGGTACTCTGCAAAAGCTGCTGTAGACACATTTTCCAAGCTCTATGATGACGGAAGCTACTGAATGGTACTGAAAAAGTTTGCAGTGCTAAAACAAACTACATGCTTCAAGATTTTCAAAGGAAGATTAGCATTTTCAAAAACACCTAACAGTTGGAAAGCGGTCAAAGTAGTATTTAAACCAAATCTAAGGAGACTTGCCATGGCTAAATCTTACAGACTAATTAGACAATTTTTATGCAAAAATTATTTAAAAAAAAAATTGTCTGGTACATATGGGACAAGGTGCTAAAGACCAGTATGCCTACCAAACAGATTTTTTAAAAATAACTATACTTTAGCTAGTTAACAAAACAACATCTAGTGCAAATAATTAGCTTTTGGTGCTTTTCTATTATATTGTAAAGGCATTTAACAATACTACCTTTAAATCTATTGTAATAAAAAGCCAAGAATTGGACCCTTTTATCCAACAATTAGTTACTTCTATACTCAAGAACCGGACTGTAATCATAACATTATATAGAACAACTTTAGAAGCTAAAATTGGCAGGTTTTAACAGAGGATGTGTCCTTACTGTGATGTTTAGTCAAAGACGATTTACTACAAATACTCCACAACATGGACATCTTTGCTTTAAGCAACGCAAATGACTATTCTTGCATACGAAAAGTTTGGAGCAACCGTGTCAATCATGATACAGAGTGCACTAAATACTGTAGAAAGTTGGTGCAAAAAGAAAAGATTTCAATGAACATAGGCAAAATAACTATTGTACCGTTCACAAATAGCAAAACACTATAGACCTAAAAAATCTCAAAATGTATTGAACCACATTCTTTATGTAAAAGAAAGCAAAATATCTGGGACCAACGCTTGGCACTATAGTAAACTTTAATACACACCTAATTAATATAACAACAAAAACCATTCGGGTGTTTTTGGAAACCAAAATGTTGATGATACCTACATGGAGACTAATATCTAATATAACCAAATGATTATACACGATAATGGTAAAACCTATTACAACGTACGGAACACTTATATGAAAAAAAAAAACCATTCTTAAGTGAACAGCCAAAAAACTAGACATATTTTAGATTAACATTCTGATAATAACTAAAATTTATTTAAAAACATTTTATAAAGTTTAAATTGTTTTCAAAAAAATAGCAAAGTATAGTTAAGACTATCAGTAAACACGCTGTATATGGACAGTCCTTACTAGACTTTGTACTGTTTGTATATTTTGTTTAACAAATAAACAATATTGATAACAAACTCACTTCTTTTTTGCTTACTACGTTTTGAGTAAACAGTCTGAAAAGTTTATTTGAATAGCGTTATACAATAGCTCTTTTAACACTGCATTAAAATGAAGTCTATATTTATATTTATATGCTTATGCATTAGTTTAACATATTCTTTTGTTATGATTGAAATGAGTCCTCCGGGAGCACGTAAGTACAATAATAATACTTTTAGAACACATTAATTGACAAAATCAAGAAAATAACAACAAAGTAATATTTAATTAAATTAATTTTATTTTAATATACAACATTATTGTTATATTGATTTTAACTAGCAAAGTATTTAAAAACATTTACAATTGATTTATATAACTTAAGCTAACAATTAACCTTGCAATTCATACATTTAAATTTTTTTTCATATTTTTATTTGTTAAAAATATATATTTAAAAAAATCATCAACATATTATCTTTTTAATTTTTGTAATTTTATGTAATTATTATATTCCAATCACAAATAATTATTTGTGATAATAAGGATTTTTAATACCTTATATATAAAATTTTAAATCAGCATTTATATTAAAATATATATTTTATTATAAACGAAGAAATTAAGATAAAAATCTTAAAATTGAACGTATTTACGACTGTTGATTTTCTTCAAAAAAATATTATTAATTGCAATTTTAATTTATTATTTTGCATTGATAATAATATAGAGTTCAAAAGTTATTTTGATTGTGATTAAAAATTGTTTTAATTTAAAACTTCATTTATCTGCTGTCTGGGATTATTATGTTTGTTATTATTTATGATAAATAAAATATTTTAGAATAAATAAATTTAACAATCTAATGTGATTTTAGCAAACATATGAAATATGTAACAATATATTTATTAAAAAACTTGCTTAAAAAAAAAACATTGAATCTTTTTAAAGTAAGAAAAACAATTAAATAAAAAAATAACTTTTACTGGTCTTTTTAGTTCAATGTTATACTAATTAAGTTATAAGATGTAATTATTAATTTATATTACTGTGTTATTAACTAAAAATGAAAAATATTAAAAAAAAAGAATTTTGGTTCTCATCTGGGCTAATTTATTCACAACCGCGTTCGAAAAAAAGTGAGAAAGATTCAAACCGGAAATATTCCAATAAAGTGCTATAAATAATTAAATAAATAAAATTTTGAAACTTTGGATTTGTATAGGCTTTGGCCTACTAATTAACAAACAAATAGTAAATAAAATCTTTTGCATAAAAAAGATTCCGTTTTTATGCGTTTGGTGACTTGACTTTAGACTTATGGTTTATTTTGCTATTTACATTGTTTAAATATTATTAAGAACACAGTTTCATTTCTAAAATTTGGTTTCTTTAAAAAATAAACTAATATTCAATTTAATTTTGACCAAAAATTCTTAAAACATTGATAAGTCCATTTTGTGTTATTGACTATTGCCTAAAGTTGATAAAACCAAAAAAAATAATAATTATAAAATTTACCCACTTAAAATAAAACGCCATATAGTTAATTATTAAAACTAAAATTCCAAAAAAATTATTTTGAAATAAGCCTTAATTCTACTATAACTATACGTTTTAACCATGTAAATAAATGTCGATGATATAGCTCAATACCCAACTAATAGTTTAATAGTAACCCAACCTAACCTAACTCTGCAAATACACTATTTTGCAGAACAATTTACAATCGTGACTTTTTAACTTTTTTATTTAAGTGTTACTTTTTTGAAAAATAGAAATTACTAAAAACATAATACATATCTGAAATGAGTTCAATGACAAAAATGTTAAATTT
This sequence comes from Tachinus rufipes, assembly GCA_963932245.1. NCBI lineage: Eukaryota > Metazoa > Arthropoda > Insecta > Coleoptera > Staphylinidae > Tachinus > Tachinus rufipes. The sequence continues at coordinate 43,337,654 of OZ010747.1, read as the reverse complement.
AGAAACAAAACACAATTTTTTACTCAACAAATTGTTTTAATTTCAACGTTAAGCGCAATCTCCAAAACTTATTGGTCTTGAATAACAAATTTAATTTATTATAACGGTGTTTTCTGTCAATTTTATACTTTATAGCAAGATATCGTTATTTTTGAAATTTATGAATATTTTAAACTTTTTGACAGGTTATGGCCCGATTTTCTTGTTGTTAACAATATTTTGATATTTCATAGCTTTATTTTGCTACTTAATTCCAGTTTGTGATTGAACTTGAGCTTTCTTATAATATGTTGATGTTTCAAGACAAGATTTTGTCATTTTTGACATTCTATATAAAAAAATTCATTTTCAACAGTTTTTAACCGGGTTTTGAAGCGTTTTGACAATATTTTAACATGTCATAACCTGGTTTTGTTATTTTAGAATTTTTGTAAAATAAAATACTTTTTTCAACAGTTTATAGTCCAATTTTGATGCTTTCTAGCAATATTTTGATGTTTTAATATCAGATTTTGCTATTTTTTAATATTTTATAAATGGAAGTTTACGTTTCAAAACTGAATTTTACAATTCTTAACGTTTCACAAATAGAATTTTACACGTTTCAACAGTTTAAATTGTTTCTAATAATATTTTGATATTGCATGGTCGGACTTTGCTAATTTTGACATTTTAAGAATAGTATTTTGCTTTTTTTAACAGTCATTACTAAAATGTTGCTATGTTTAACAATATTTTGAAATTTTATACCTTGATTATGTCATTTTTAAAATTTTATATTTTGTACACTTTTTGGCAGTTTTACGAAAATTGATATTTTTTAACAATATGTTTAAAGCCAAAATTTGTTTTTCATAAATAAAAGTTTACACTTTTTAACAGTTTTATTCATAATTTGAATTTTTATTAGACATTTTTTACGTGTTTTTTGGTTGTACTAGTTTACTAACTGATTGTTTGAATAAAAAATGTTTTTGTTGTTCAAAGTTCATTGAAAGTAATAAAAACAAACATTTTCAATGTATGTGCTAAGTAATGAAAATAATCATGTTTACTTTGATTGCTTTTGTTGAAACAAACAAACATAGTTTTTGTTTCTGTGATGATATCTGTCTGTTGCATATTGTTTGTGTATTGTTGTCATTGATAGTGTTTTGCAATGAGCATAAATTTTGTTGTTGCGGCACGAATGCGGCGGCTTTAGAAGACGGCTTCGATCAGCGCAAAACAGCTAGGGATTACCGCTTTCTCGTTTCTAGTGTTTTGAGAAATAAAACAGTCACGGCAGTTTCTCTTCAAATTCATCTGCAAGAAGTGAGAAATGTAAACATAAATGAGTAGACAGTTAAGAGGCAATTTTATGGTGCTGGATTATCTTTTTGAATTTAAGCTACTAGACCGTCGTTTTCCCGTAAACACAAGATTGCAAAGTTAAATTTTGCACAAGAACATTTGGCTTGGACAATAGCGGACTGGAGTCGCGTATTGTTTTCCAATAAATCGCAATTCTGTCTTACGGGCTTAGATAAACGTGTAAAAGTGTGGCGACGACAAGGCAAGAGATACGCTCAAGCATGTATTGTCAAGCGACTTTTATTTGGTAGAGAATCAGTTATGGCATAAGGAGGCATATCTTTTGACACTCGCACGGAGTTAGTCTTTATCAAGAATGAAACAACGACTGCGCATAGGTATCTGACAGAGGTTCTAGAAAACCAAGTTTTACCGTTCATGGTTATTCTTGGTGACAACGCAATATTTATGCATGATAACGCACTGTCCCACACTGCTCGGATAGTTACTAAATATTTTGAAGTGTCAAATCACGCGATTTGTTGATTTAAATTCAATTTAGCATGTTTGGAGTGAAGAGGAAAATAGTTTACGAAGACATGTGTCGGTCCCCAAAAATTCTAAAGGGTTTTGCAACATTCTGGTGCAGGAATAAAACAATCTTCCGCAGAATGTGATCCAAAATCTGATCCAGAGCATGCCTCATCGTTTAAAAACTGTTATCACTGCTATGGACGGAAATACTTGCTACTGAAGTCCTAAAACTTTTTTTTGTTTCAACAAAAGCATATAAATGTAAATTTGTTAATTTTTATTACTTAGCATATCAAATTTAAATTGTCCATTTTTATTATTTTGAATGAACTTTAAACAACATAAACTTTTTTTTATTAAGCAATCAATTAATAAAAATTAAAAAAAAAACTTAGTGACCCTAAATTTATGCTCGGCAGTAAATTATAACTTTTATATTTTATAGCCAGATTTTGCTATTTTTGAAAAGAATTTTGGACTTTTCAACAGTCAGAAAGCTAACAAAATCTAGATATAAGATTTTGTTTGCTTTCTGATATGATTTTAGTGTTTTAAAACAAGATTTTGCTAATTTCATTTATTTATTTAGTTACTAGTCAACGGAAGTATATATTTACAATTTAAAAAACATAAATTAAACATAAAACAACTAATATTAAAAACAAACAAAAAAACTTAAATAATTACAAAATATAAAAAAAGTCACGTATGGGTAACAATTGCACGTCGCAAGGTTTTAAAAAAATCTTTAAAAAAATCCACTTTGTTGGCGTGCCGTAAAATACGTGTAGATGCAAAGTGCACCGCATAATCAGTGCGTTTAAACGGTATATGAAATAAATAGTCATTGCATAAAACTCGAGCTGGGACATAAATACCTATAGAGCTGAGCAAGTCAGGACAGTCAATAATCCTACGAAGCACTTTAAAAACTAGTGTCACGTCAAAATTAAAACGTTTTTTTTCAAGACTGGTCATATTAAATGTAGAGAGCAGTTCCGTGTTGCTGCCTGCAATGTTGCAATTATACGCCAAAAAACGAACAAACTTTTTTTGAATCTGTTCAATTTTTCCTTTACTGACGGCGGTGTATGGTGACCACACATTTGAACAATACTCAAGATGGGGGCGTACTAGAGCGTTGTAAAGGGTAATTAGAGTGCGATGGTCATAAAGTTACGCTTGACAAATCCTAAAAGTTGATAAGCTTTAGCCACAACAGTATTGATATGTAGTGTAAATAAAAGGCTTGAATCAAACGTAATGCCTAAATCACAAATAATGTAAACTTTTAACAACATTACATTTATGAGAGAGTAACCATACATCACCGTAGACTATTGTCTAGAAAACGTCATCACTTTGCATTTATATAAATTAAATAGTAAGTTATTAGTCTGACACCAACTAGAAAAACTCTGTACTTCTTCATTAAGTAGTACAGCATCATCCAAAGACTAAATTTTCATAAAGATTTTTATATCGTCCGCAAATAATAAACAACGCGCATTAGAAAAATAGTGTACCACATCATTGATAAAGATATTGAACAGTAAAGGTCCAAGATGTGACCCCTGTGGAACACCCGACGTAACTTCAATATTACAAGAAACGATCTGACCGATGAGCACAAATTGAGATCTGTTAGATAAATAAGATTAAATCCACAGTAACAAGATGCCATTAACTCCAAAACCACGTAGTTTCATAATGAGTATCTTGTGGTCAACGGTATTAAAAGCTTTTGAAAAGTCAGTGTAAACTAAATCTACCTGGAATCTGTTTTCGAGCGCATCTGTTATATAAGATTCATACAACAAAAAGTTGAAAGATGTCGATTTGCCAGTTCGAAAACCGTGTTGATTGAGAGTAATTTCAGATTGCAGAGTGGCAGTCATTTTGACATTTTATGAATAAAATTTTCCACTTTTGAATCGTTTTTGATCGGATTTTTATTCTATTTAAAAGTAGTTAATGTTTCAGTTATTTTTGACTTTTTATAAATAAGTTTTTGCATTTTTTAACAGTTTATTGCCGGCTTTTTGCTATTTTATAAAAAAATTACATTTTTTAACAGTTTATAGTTAGATTTTAATAATTTCTGACAATATTTTGATGTTTCAAGACCGGATTTTGTTATTTTAATATTTATAAACAGTTTAGTATTTTTTAACCGTGTTGGCCGAAATTTGTTTTTTTTTTTAATTTTCAAATTTTATAATTAGATTGTTATTTTTGACTGTTCCATAGTACATAATCTGATGTAAAACAATGTGAACGCTTTTTTTTTCAAACTATGATAGTTAGAAGTAATCAAAAAGACAAAAAAATAGTACTTTTAACAATTGTAACAATATCAATTGAACAAAATAGAAGCAATGATAGATGTCAATGGGTGCGCTAAGATGAGCGTGCTCTATGCTACACGTGTGTTACGTTCTACAGTAGTGCATTTCCTGAATTTCTGTTACAAATATTTTTATGTAGCATTTGAAGCAGTTCAAACCGATTGTAAGTATTTTAAAATAAATCTGTAGTAAAAAAAGCGATTGTTTTGTTTACAAAAAACTTTTGATTAATAACGTTTACGTGTCTAAAAGATTAGCTGTTCAGACTTTTTTTGGCAGCAAACGTATAAAAAATACACAAACTCTCAAATTAGTTAATGTTTCTAGTGCGTGCTACAAACCACAAAAATATGGAAATGAAAAACAAGCATTGTTTGCATTTTGAGAAAGTGAATCTGAACCAAAAAAAAAACCAAATAACAAAAAAAACAAGCGCAGTTTTTTGGTTGTGGAGTAATTAGAGATTAACTTAATTTGTCAATATGCTTAGTAACATCAAGAATGTAATGTGCGTGTGCATACACTACTTGCTAAAAAAATTAAAAAGAGACTACCCATCCGAAACAAAGTAGACGACAACATGAAAGACATTTACTTTTTTATAATGGAGAATTATTATTATTAATATTATATACCAGTTATTTGTAAAACTGCAGCAACTGTGTGCAAAAACATAAAATGCATTTAATTAAAAAAAAAAAAAAAAAATGAACTTATAAAAAATGTCAAAGTTATAAACGTGGTTAGAGAATTAAAAGCAAAAATTTACATTAATAACTTACGCAATACTAACGGCTATAGGTTCTTTTTTGTTTCTTTTTTTGTTACTGTTAAGTGTCAAAGCTTATCTGTTTAAAAATTTGCGTTTTTTAATACTATTTATTTAATAATAAAATTATTACTGACATAACATAAAAAAGTGGAATTGTTTAATAATTACAATGCTTTATAATGCTTTTAACATTTAACAATACAGATACCGTCTTTACACTTTGCTATCTGTAAGTTATAAAAACTGGGGTATTAGTAGTGCTTTAACATTAATTAGATTAATCCAAAATCTTTGAATTCATTTTGTAAAAGTTTCTTAATAAGCAACGCAGTCAGTTGTTAGCATAGTACAACTTAACATAACATGTTATAAATTTATTCAAAGAATATAAATTTTATAGCTAAGTCAAGGAATCTATGATTAAAGTATAAATACTGCAGTTAGAAATTATGATAAAAAACTATAAATTAGAATTTGTTTTATAATCCAGTAGATAATCACGAAGCCAAAACGTAAAATTTTACATGCCAAAAAAAAAAACAAAAATATTGTATTTCTTATTATGCTGGCTGCTGTTTAATATATTTTATTATACTTCGTAAGTAAATAGTACATTAAATATCAAGGGCAGGAAAGCACTTTTTGCAGCACGCCGCTGTTTGTCCGCCCGAGTAAGCGAGGACGGCAGCCAGTAAAGTGCTGCAAACGCTTTCTTGCCCGTGGTGCATGCGATTGTTTTTGCCTGCTTTTGTAAGAAAAAATAACATGTTGCAACTTCTTTAATAATATTAAAAAAAAAAAATTTGTTTATAACTTTAAGAGTCAATGTTTCTTTTAAATGTCAATGTTTATATTGTCAAATATTGTTATAACGCAACCAAGAAGTCTCGTAATACAATCACTCTAATCTAGATATCAATATTAAAAAATATTATTACTAAATCATGTAATAAATTAATTTAATTTAAATTTTTAATAAATAATATTAATATTAATTTAGTATAATTAAAATTAAGAATTATATTCAATAAAAATATTATTTTTTTAACTAGCGTCATCTGTGTTTTAAAAGAGTAGCCCTCAGCGGGAGACAAACGACTTTACGTCCCAAGAGAAAGAAAGCATAATTTCCCGCCCTAAAATACGAGCGAAAAAACTGTTTTTCAAAGCGGGCAAGCAAAAAAAGTAATTTTTAAGATTAATCAAAATTTTTGAAACAATGTACAAAACGCTGAACTTAGGTTATAAAAATTGCAACCAAAAACTAAAACCTTAAACATTGTTATAGCTAAACTTATGATCTATAAAGGTAACATGTAGAAGTAGATCTAAAAGTTGCAAATGCGGTAAAAATGTTTAGCAAACAAAACAAAAATAAAATCTATAAAACAGCCAGAAACTAACAAGCTATAATAGCAGAGCAGAGATATTTGGACCAAAGCCTTGATCTTGGATATTTAAAAGTCTATAAAGTTTAGCTTTCATTTGTTTCGAAAACCATTAATTTATATCAGAGCTTTATTGTGCGTTTAGTTAGCATTAACATTTATGTAGTTCTACAACTAACCTTTTGTTTGCTTAGCTTGTTTAGAATTTAGAATAACTTGCCTGTTATTCATATATTTTTATAAATATTAAAATAAGGTTATAGAACAAACGTATTAACTAATGTTTTTATTTAAATCGAAAAGATTTAAAAATATCGTAATAATTAAATTATTTTATTTTATATTATAGCTGCTAATAAATGCTTATCAAAAAGCTTCAATTTGGGACTGATGAACTTGAACGATGAAAAGCAAGTAGAAGGTGAATGCATGATAGCTAAATGCGGTGGAGGCGGGACTATAGATTATGAAGGGTAAGTTAATTTTCAAAGTTGTATAATAAAATACAATTATTTTTTTTGTAGATGTAGTTCAGTGGGGTTACCTCCTAATTGCAGATTTATCGAACCAGACCTTACTTTACCGTTTCCAAAGTGTTGCAAATATGATTTTATATGCGACGAATAAATGATTAAGGCATATAGGAGTGACATTCATGTTACAAGCAAGTGATACATAACGCAACTTAAGCAAGTTATATGGTAGTATTAATAAGTGGAAAATTATAACATTTTAAAGCTATGAATATTATTAAAAATATTTTATTTTTTATTATAGCATTTTACGTTACTATATTATATATATTTATTAGTTAATATGAATCCTTTTGAATACATTTAAAGTTAGGACTATAATATTTAAAATATTTCATAGTTTTTCCTAATTGGAAAGCTTTGAGTTTGCTAATAACGTAATAATATTTATAAAAAAATAGCTAAAAAAAAGTTGTAATGAAATTTATTCGTATTATTTTAAATATCCTGTTCCTTGTCTATCAAAATGTTAAAATATTTTAAAGTTGATTTATAAAGAATAATGAATTACTGTAGTTAAATACAAACAAAAAAATAACAAAAATTTCAAATTAAATTAAATCTAATGCAATCAATACGTATAATTTTACTAATGTGATATATTATGTGATATATTAGTCACTCACTAATTTAAAATTGCCATTACATGACTATGTCATATTGAAACATGTATTGTTCAGTTAGACTGAAATCATCATAAGGAAGTAAAAAATTATTCTTAGAATTATTATGAACTCAGTATCATACATGCGAACAAGTCACACTTGAGAAACTTTGAAAATTAGTATTCTGAGTGGGTAGGTAATTTCAGGTATCAATAAAATTTATTTTTATAAAGTGTTTGTTTCTTTTGTTGCTTTCTCCAATAATAGTAACGGTTATTTGTATACTTGTGGTGTAATTATGTTTTTAATAATATTTTTAATTATAGTAATGTATTTTATTGATTAGAATGTGTGCATGTTATATATAAGCGTTTCCGTATTTTATTTAACCAAATAGGTTTGTGAATTGATATATCGACTTTTTATTCGAAAATGTAAACCAAATAATAATCAAATTTATTTATAGTTATTATTTAAATTACAGTTACGTAATAGAGTACTCTCAAACTTTACCTACACATTTTAATGTGTAATTCGTTGATAAGAATATTTTAGAAAATGTTACAAAAAGTAAATATCATAATATAATGTATTGTTACACGCAAACTTTAGTAAAAACAATATAAACAAATTATAATAAAACTACATGCGCTGCATCAAATAATATTTTTTTTTACAAAAAAAAAGACTGTGAAAAACCATAATTGACAATGCTGATCTGGATAAGTATCAACCCATATCACGTTTTATCAAAAATGTTGTTGATGTATGACAATGTAAAAAAAAAATTAAATATATCATTGTTCAACAATTTAAAACTCAGCTTGCAGAAGAAAACTACATAAATAGAATTCAAAGACTGCAACAACTTTTATAAACTCAACTAATAAATTAAAGCAATTTTTTACAAAGTTGAATGAGATCAAAATAAAATTAAAAAATGTTATTACTGTAGAATGTATTATGTGATGTTTTATAGCATATGGTATGTAAAAAGCAAACATATGCACGGCAAAATTTTATTTGAAAATGGTATTGATTTTATTTGCATATAAAAAACTATGTTAAGTACACCAAAGTTTAATTTAGAGTCGAAATCAAGCTTTGATTCCAACTAGATGGCCAAAAAATATATAAATTTGTAATTCTAATCAAAAAGAACAACTTTTATAACAGTAAATTAACTTCTTAAACGTGTCCACAAAATACTCAAAGAAATGAATAATAGTGGAATTGGTTTGTTGCAATAATATTATCCTTTTTTTAATTGTACTATTGTAATAGATGCAACAAAAAAATAAGATTCTAATTATAAAATTAATTTTTAGTTTGGCTAACCAAAAACGTATTTTAGTTAATACTAAAACTGAAGAGTTTGATTCAAGTAATTGCACAGTTAGTTTTTTTATTTTAACTGAGTGTTTTATGACATTTAAAAATTGGTTTTTATAACTTTCATCTACAGTTTTTATACTTACATAAATAAAAGACGACAGAGAATTTTAGCGCAGTATTAGTAAATAACAAATTATATTAGCAAAAACTACTATTATCAAATTTATAAATGATATTTTCTTACAAGTAAATTATTTCACAGCTGTCGTTCACTAAACCAACGATATTAAGTCTGCAATGCAAACAACTAATTTAACATAATTAATAATATTGTAACTAAATTTTTCTACATTTTTTTAATTATTTTGTCAAACTTGGGGCCTTACTTATAACTTTTCCAAACTTAAAACACAAACTGAGAATGAACAAACATATATTCCTAAATATATTCTGCACTGGGGCTTTGTCTTAGAGAAGGCTAGCGCAGTGAGTACTATTTCTGCAGAGTCAACAACTCTGTAGTAGAAAAAAACACTTCAATTATAACTTTTTGTTCGCAATTACTGTACTCTGTAATTCTCCCAACCACCAGACCATGAACTAAATGCTCAGCCCACCCACTCAATTGTTTGTTATTAAGAAGTTGGATTTATGAATCTCCTTTAAAAAATATTCAGTTTTTGAATCTTATTTTAACAAGTAGTTAATATTGCAAAATAAAGAAATATCTAATTATTAAATCATTAACACTTAGGTGAGTGAGCGTGGCATTCCAATTAGAACCACTTGCGTACAATCTGGTGTAACAAGTGGGCAAAGCTAAGCTCTCAAGAACTAAAAACCATCAAGTCAACGTTAAATCGGATAAAACCCAGGGCAGACTTATAGGATAGATTTTTTGCTTGCTGCATCCACCTGGAATTTACACCGTCTCAACCCCTGGAAATTCCAAAAAACCTTATCTAACATACTTTGTACTGACACACCCCGCTAGAGTTTCTGGACAACTACTACTAGGTGCAATATGCACTTCCACGTAGTAACAAACAAACATAACTTGTTGTGTGTAAACGACACTCTGTGTGAGTGTTACAAGTGTGCATACTGTGTGTATGGGTGTTTTGTGTGAACAAGTGTGTAGAATAACTTATAATTGTTATTAAAATGCAATCTCATCACCAGATATCTACCTCCAAGTGCAGCCGCGCCGCTTCCGTACTTGAACCAGCCGCCCCCGCAACCCTTTGTAGACGTGAGCGTGTAACAAATAGCGCCCAACGTGAGGCTATAAATAACATGAATTTACAACCTGAACAACACAAACCTAAGAAGAGACCAAACAAGAAGACTTGGCAACAATCAAGTTGCCAGCGGAAAGAAGAAGGGGAGAAAAAACAGTACCTTAAAGATTACCTTGCCAATTTTGAGCAAAATGATATTGAGTTGTCGCCAAGCAAACCAATGGGCCAAATAAAGGTTCTAACTTGCAAATACCAAACTGCAGTCATTTGAGTTACATCATCAACCCAAACCCCAGGCGACTAATAGATATCAACAGTTTTGACTAGCCTGGAAACACTTAGGTAAACCAAAATGGAAAAAAACACACACATTAAAAGCCACAGAAGACAAAGAAAGAAGAAACAAAAAGCTAAATGAAAGCAAAAAATATGAAAAAGTAGTAGAGAAAAGAAACAAAGAAGGTCAAAACAACTATGCCTGCTAAGCAATGAAAGGTGAAAGACAAGAAAAAAACATATACTAAAACATTAATACCAACAGAAATTGCAGAAATAAAGAGGAAAAAAAGAGAACTGCTCAAAGAAAACAAATTGGCTAAACAATTTCAAAACAAAAAATACGCCATCTTGAGGTTGACAAAAAATGCAATTTTTGAAATAGTCTTCTCTGGCAACTAGGAGACACAAAAAACTAATTTTAAATAGAAATTTGAAAATCTTATTAGAAGTTAACTTGGCATATGTAAGACTACTAAAGGGAATGCATTTAATGGAGCTGCACAAAATATTTATGAAAGAAAGAAGATACGACTAGGAAGAAGTTAATGTAGATATAGAAAAATTAAAAAGATACCATTAGAGACAATGACTAAAACAAATTAACAGCAGGACTTACGCAGAAAAGAAAACTGAAAGGTATTGCCATGCGTAAGTTATTCTCAAGGGCCACTTGTTGAGGCCAACACCTCACTACGTTTAAAAAAAAAATAATTAAAAAAACCTTAAAACAAAAGAGCGTGACCTAGAAATGGCGTTTGTCGGCGCACTAAATCAAGATCAAATCTAGCTATTGATCAATGCTGGGTTAGCACAATTGCTAACAATCCACATTGGCAATTACTACGTGGACAGACCGATTTCTTGCAGCACAACCATTCGCTTGTGAGAAGCAATTAGGTTACTGTTGTAGCAGCTTGGCAACTATCTGCGAGGCTAAGGTAGAAATCAAAGAGATCTTGGAAGACCTACTGCAACTTCTTATAACTACACCAGAGATCCACATTGCCAGAGTGATTATTATCAAGTGCTACAAAGCCGCTTTATGGCCAACGTCCAAACACTAAACGTGACAACGGCAACAGAATGTTGCAAACAAGAAGAACCGGAAAACGCCCAGACCGGAACAGATCCGTTTCCTCTCAACCCGAACACTTAAAAAGATGTCGTAGGCAAATACACCACAGATCTTGCGACTAAGCCTGGCTTAGGATTCAGCCATGATACGTGTGGTTCACACGCGTACACCCGACATTCTTACAACCACCACACTTGCTAACAAAGACTATGTCAAGCAAACACTGCCAAAACAGATGCCAGAGCAGAGCCACAAACTGTAGCTACCCATCGCATATCTGGGTTGCGCAAAAGAGAAAAAAAAGTAAGCCATCAACAATCGCCCACCCGGGTGGACTCTGTGTGTACCCTCAACGTTGTATTGCAAATGGTACACTTGTGCGCAAAACTGCGTAACTTTGGAGCAGATGCCATCTCAAGACAGCGTGTCGTGAAAACCACCACCAGAACCTGGACCTTGCCCGGTTTAGGACAGACCGTGTCGCAAATGAGTTAAACTTTTAGATCCGCCGCGTCATCCAGACTCAATGAAACTTCTGTGGACCCTTTTAATAACATACTACTTCTGTCCTTGTGCAATAATGTTTAGAACTAAGTTGACGTCACCTAGACACCATCACCATACGTCGAGATATAAATGGATGCTTAGCCTCAGAAAATAGGGGAAATTGATGCAGCAAGTAAGCTCTACCAATGGCAGCTTACTTTGTCATTGGTAGTGTAGACAAGTGTGTAGAATAACTAATAATTGTTATTAAAATGCAATTTTATTACAAGATATTAACCTTCGAATGCAGCCGCCTCCGGACTTGGACCAGCAAAAATCAATAAACTAAGTACTGTGAGCCAACCAACTGTTAGTTATCCAGAAGTTAGCTTTATCAACCTTCTTTTCCAATTTAATGACAAATTTAATGACAACCTGTTGTAAATTTTTAAAATGTGTAAAAAAATTGTTGAGATATGTTATTCTTCAAAGTAGTTAAAAATAAAAATACAAAATGCGGCTAAAAAGATATTTGTAAAAAATATCTATAAACCTAAACCTAAATTGCTAAAAAACTAAATTTGAATTTTACTCATTATTTTTTTTTATGGCTATACTTTATTGATTTGAAGTTAGATTTTATTAATTCCAAATTACATTTTGACATTATCAATCAACTTTTGTATTTTATGGCCGAATTTTCTTAATTTGATTTTAGAATTTAATTTGTTTTTATATTTTATAGCCAGATTGTAGTATTTTATAGACATATTTTATTAACTTGACCGGATTTTATTTTAGTTTGATACTGTATTTTAATAATAATATATTTAACTATCACCAGTATACATATTTTAATAGTTTATATCCAGGTTTGGACATTTAAACCTTTTTAAATCTAATTAATTTTTTGTTTTTTATAGCCAAAATATAATATTTTATAACCGCATATTATTAATTTGACGACAAAAAATTTGTATAACAGTTGGATTTTATTGATTTAAAATCGGATTTTATTAATTCATATCCGGATTTATTTAAACATTTAATTCACATTTTTTTAAATTTAAATAATTTTTTGTATTTTATGGCCGGAATATAATATTTTATATACAAATTCTATTAATTTAAAAACAAATTTTATCAATTTAAGGCCAAATTTTAACATTATAAATCAACTTTTTGTATTCCAGTTATTAGGAACCGTATTTTACCATTTCAACGCTAGACTTGGAGTTTTAAAACTTGCAAAATATTTTTTTTTATTTACTCAAACTGACATGATTTGTTTTAATTAATTGTTTTAATTTTTCTAATTAACTGTATTGTCTAGATGTTGGCAAAAATAAATTAATAAACTGTTTTGTCAAAAAATAAAAATTTCATGTCTGTCTGTTAGTTGTCTGGCCTGTTCTGTTTAGAAACACATTCTAATGCTTAATATTTTTTGTAACCTTCTTTGGGTTTTAGAATAACTGTAAATTTATATCTATGTATCTATATATTGAAATGCGTTGAGTATGTCTAAAGCAATATGAAACAGTATGCAATCTATAATCAAACGATGTATTCAGTTTGATTGCAGATAAATAAAATTTTAATTCCTAATGTTTTGTAGTTCACTAGTAACTTTTTCTTTAAGTTTAGCAAAACCACTGACTTTGATAATTAAAGATTTTTGACATTTTATCTGTTATTTTGAAATTCACAGTTAAGTCACAAAACGCATCTAAACTAAATTAATCTAAAGATTTTTGATTGATAGTAGTGTCAAGGTAAGCATAGTTGATTTTATTACATCTATCACTTTGCAACTGCTAGTTGTGTTACTGTACACATATTTTATTTTTTATAATCAGTTTTGTGGTTTTGCAATACAATTGTGTAGACTTTTAAAACTTAAAATAATTTAATCTAGTTTGTGGTTTTGCAAATTTTAATTTTTTTATTGAGTTGAGTTACAACATACTCCTAACTTTTTGATTGCCAGTACATTTGACAGTTGAGATCCAGTTATCAACTTTTTTCCAATCCCGCACCAACTTTGCGTAAAAAGTTAAAAGTAATTATCTCAATTTGAATAATTTACATAAACATAACAATTTTTGAATTTTGCGCTTTTAAGATTTGCAAGTTTCAAGTTTTTTTATAAAACTACTGAGTAATGAGTAAAATAAAACTATAAGATTTGTTTGTTTAACAATATATTAAGTATGTTTAAAAAGTTATATTTATTAATTCTAATTTTTTATCAAAAAAGGTAATACGTAGATACATGCATAAAAGTTTTTTGTTAAAACAATTTTACAAATATTGTTACTTTTATAGAAGAATACTATTTTCAATCATGTTATAATATTTAATACAATTTTGTTTGATTAAATTTCAAATCTAACTCTACCGTAAACTATTTGTGAATTTGTTCAATCTTTTAATTTCTTTGGTGATATCATAATTTTAACAACAAATAAATTCACAAACATTAATAATTTTGTTTTATTTCATCTCTCATACATGCTAGAGTATAAAAAAGTCCAATTTTAATCATTTATTCATTGTATTAAGAAATATTAAAATACAGCATAGTTTCAAAACGGCAATAGCTTATAAATAATTAACGATGTATAATGTGTGAAACATTTCATTAAAATTCACTAGTGCATTTAAGTACATTAATTATTTCTAAGATAATATTTTAAGATTAAAGAACACGATGTATAAGGAATATAAATAAATAATTAATGTAATTTAGATAGAATAATTTTGTTGGTGTTATAAAACAAGCTTAATATTTTTTATGCATCAATGTTTATACAAAAATTACAGGTACAAAATTTCTATCTAAAACAAAATAAAAGTTGCAATAATATAAAATTACATGAATGAATTGCATTAATTAAATGTAAGAGGTATTGTATTATTCAGACATTTTATTGTAATTATTAGAATGTTGATGGGCTTTCAGAGTATGTTGCAAACATATGGTGTTAACTGTAGAATTAATCATACAATTTTAACTACTTAATAAAGTTTAATTAGAAATAATGCATTTTATAGTTGTAATTTGCATTGGTTATTAAATTTCTATTATTAATTTAATGAAGTATTAAGTTTATTTTATTTTTGTTTCTACACACAGTTTATTGGAATTAATGAAACTTTTTGCTCAATTTATTAATTGGTTAAGACACTTAAAAGTTTTGATTTTATTAATTAAAAGTCATATATATGAAACCATATTATAATAACGTCACTATTCATAAAGCTTTATATGTCGCTTGTAAAGTTATAGATAAAATTCATTATTTTAACATGGATATACTAGACACTTGACTCGCGTTTATAAAGTGACGCAAATTATATTATGGCAATCAAAGTCAGGCGGTATCTTAGATACACATAATTTAGATGTCTCGTGTTATAGAGATGTGAGTGAGTATTTATTTCTAATCAAATAAGCTTTGTGTTTAAATATAAATAAGCTACATTCTAAAGCGCAATTTACACGGACAAGTAAAACTTCAGCAAGTTTCTGAAAGTACTTGCAAATAATTTGCGCAATGTAAACAATGTCCGAGAGTTCTCTCCCGGCAAGTAGCACAACTTGCGGCAAGTGGTTACGACATAAATCGCTTGCAGGTCTAAACAAGTTAAAAGAGCGCTATAAGCAAGTTAAAATATATTTCGGTTTTGTTAACAGTTGAGTGCAAAAACTATACTTTGTCTTTAATAAAAATGTTTTAGGGATTTTCGGAGTTATGCCAAATAAAATCAGAAATTTCTAGAAATGGAACTCTATAACCAAAAAATTTAACACAACCAAAGTAGAAATTTGACAAAAACTGCATAAACATCGTACCCAAGCTAACCAAAAGTGCAACAAAATTTAAAAAAAAGTGGTCAAAGCTATCGATTCTTTAACCCACATTTTTTTCTAACTTTAATTTTGTTGTTTTTGTAAAATTGCAATTAGAACTGCAGCGGCAGCAACTTTTTTCTACAAGACATTTTTTCACAATAAAATATACTATACCGTGTATATTCTCATGCAATTGCTGGAAGTATGCAGCAAGTAGTGTTTATTTACTAAAAGAAATTCCCTTTAAAATTTGCTTACATGTAAACGCTGACGCAAATTACTCTCAAAAGTGCAATAGCAAATTACTATTTTGTGTAAATCAGGCATAAAATATGTAGACCTGTCATTGTTAGTATATTGTTATCTCAAATTATTTTGCGCCAGGACTTGTTATTTTTTATGCCCAATAGTGTTTTAACTGTATTTTTTTCAATATAATTAATAGTGATTTAATATCAGATCTGCTCATTATCCCCAAAATATTAGTCCAAATCTTATACTAAAGACGTTTGCATGGTAGATTTGTTTTCTTGTTTTTATGTTTAAACTTTTAGATATTACAGGTATTATATAACATACACTATTTAGTCTTTGAGATAAATATTAAACGTGCTTTTTCTAACTATGTATTTTATTTATAAAATTTCTTTAAAAATTTACGTTAGTTGTAAAATACTTTATACTGGGTGATTCTTAACCCATGCGCATAAACTCGAGAAATTATTGTTTACAATCAATATAATTGATAAATGTTAAAAAATGTAGTAAAAGTTTTATAATAAGCGAGATAATGAAATATAAAGTTTCTGCAAAATTAAAATTTATTACTTGAAAAAAATTGGTGTGCCATGCCAAAATTAAAATAATAAAAATGTAGTGAAGCTTTTAATCAACTAATTATCAAAATAATAAACAAATAACAAAAATGCAAAATTATTAGAACACTTAATATCATAATAAATGCTCAAAATTATTTCCTCTATTTTCCAAACACATCTTTGCCCGCCGAGTTTATGTTGCGCTACATGCACGTTGAAGTCTCGGTGGTTGCCGAATTGTGTCAGCGGCAGGTAGTATGCGATGTCGCAACTCTTCAACACTGATGATGTTTCATATTTCGCAAAACATAAAAGTCTAGCGGATTTAGGTCAGATGATCTATGAGGGCAGGCAGTTGGACCTCCTCAACCAATCCACTTCCTCGGGAACACATTGTTCAAATGTGGTCGCACATCTATTGCAAAGTGTGGTGGAGCTCCGTCGTGAAGATACTACATGCGCTGTCTAACATTAATTGGAACTTCTTCCAGTAGTGCTGGTAGTGCCTCTTGTAAAAAAAATTAAATAAACCGCGCCCGTTGCACGATTTGGCAACAAAAACGGTCTAATAAGATGGCCGTTTACAATTCCAGCCTATACATTCACCAAAAAACTGTGTTGAAAGTTTGTACGTCGGGTAATGTGTGGATTTTCAACTGCCCATTAATGCGTATTGTGAAAATTGTGCACATCGCTACGAGTAAAATTTGTCTCATCAGTCACTAAAATGTTAGTAGAATAATTTGGGTTTACATTATGCTGACGCAACAGCCATTTGCAAAATACTACCCTAAGAGAAAAATCTGTTGGTAACAGAGCATGTACACGCTGCACATGGTAGGGATACAGTAATTCATGCTTTAATATGCGCCATACAGTTGACTGCAATACCTCAGTTTGATTGGCAATTATCCGGGTACTGATGTCAGGACGTTCTTCAGCAATATTGACAATATCCTTCTAAAGATTAAAAATATGCCTTGGTCTAGAACGTCTCCTATATTGTCCAGGTCTGATTTGCAAGTACCCAGTTTCTCTTGCACGCTGTACCAAACGATCCACGAGCCGGATGATACCTTTGAGAAAATCTCTCGGATTAAAGGTGAGCTGCAGCTACTGAATTTTGAAAAACTTCTTTATACACCAATATCCTATCCTCAAATTCTGCATTAGTCATGTTATGTTGCGCCATAATTTAATTTTATTACACACTGACTAGTTTTTTTTTTCAATTTTTCGGCAACAACCGCCGGGATTTTAACGTGCATTATTTTAGTTTTGGCATGGCACACCGATTTTTTTTTCAAGTAATAAATTTTAATTTTCCAGAAACTTTATAATTTATTATATGGCTCACTATAAAACTTTTACTACACTTTTTTTAACATTTATCAATAATATTGATTGTAAATTATAATTCTTCAAGTTTATGCGCATAGGTTAAGAATCACCCTGTATTGTTTATTTTAATATTTAAAAGTGTCCCATAATAATAAATATTAATGATAAATAGCAGTAGTAGTAGTAAACTACCCTGAGAAATACAAACATTTACATTCAAAATTTCAAATTTATTATGTTTTTGTAAAATACTAATTTTTTGAAATTGAAAGTTAAGATAAAGTTCAATCCATTTTAAAGCTATTACTCTAATTTCATTTTTTTTTTAACATTGTTAGTAAAACTTTATTGTCAATATTGTCAAAAGCTTTAGATAAATCTAAAAACATTTCTACAACAGAAAAAAAAAAGTTAAAACTATTGAGAGATAGCAGTAATATCTACAATAGCAAAAGTATATGAAAAACTCCTAAAAAATAAACTAAAGAAAGATATTGAGGACAAGATTAGTGACAAACAAGCGGTAAGGCGTAAAGGCACACTACTAGATTCTACAAAAAAAACTATGAAAGGCAATCAAGAATCTAAAAATCCGGACACGCTTAATAAACGCAATAATGAATTTATATAAATGAAACACCAACACTGCATAACCTTTATGTCGTTGAAAAATGATCTCTACGCTCTATTACAAAAATCCGTCATCCAAATAATCCTTTACATAATCCATCCATCAAGCTACTATATGACAAAATAAAGATAGTCCCATTAGAGCAACGATTACAAATGCTACATTTAAAATTTGCTAAAAACCCTAAAAATCACAAAATATTAAATATCTTAATAATACCTAGAAATCCAGCAGTTGTATCCAAATTTAAAACCCCATCCTAATCACTTTACTAAAATATCCGATTCTTGACTAATGACATGTAAGACTGTGACGTTTCACTTATTCATTTATACCCCATCGTTTTTTTTTTTTTTTTTTTTAATTGTATCAAGTATGTATTGTATAAGACTCAGGCTGAAAGACTACGGTCGATGGCCATTTCATAAAAAGTTTCTTTTTTTTGTATTATTGTATTGTAAATAATACTATATACTTCCTGTAATGTTTCTCTTTGTAAATAAAAATGTTATATATATATATATATATATATATATATATATATATAAATGAAACAAACTACTTATAAAAGTGGGTAATATACTAATAATTTTTTTCAAATATTTTATGAAGTGCAGTACATTGTTAACGCTATTTAAAATTTATTTAAAAAACACCTTAAAAGTATGGAAAAGTAAATGTCAAGTTCAAAACAAACACCTAATCACTCTATGTTTTGCTAATATCTAAATTATTATCGCTCAAAACAAAAAAGACTATATACTAAAAAAAAAAAACTAAAAGAACAATACCAGAAAGCTGGAATGAGATTAAACTACAAAATATCGTGAAATGAGCAGCAACGCAATACTAAATCTAATAATCGACAAAAACATATAGCACGGTCAAGTTTAAATACCTGCGCGTCAAGAAACGCAGACCATAACAACAAAATACAAGCAAAAACATGCATAAGAAAGTTACACCTTAATATATAAAATAGGAACATTTTCTAAAAACTTCAGTCCAAATGTCAAATATTGTCAGTAAAGTGTGATGCTTTATTAACGTACATATACAATTTTAACCTTCTAATTTAATTAGCCTTGTAGTAATATCTAGACAGACATCGTTAGGTTTCAACTATGCCAGATTTGCAAAAAAAATCTTCACATTGAAAGATCTTACTTCTTATTAAATTAAACAAAGGAAGATTCATCTTCTTATTCTAACGTAAAAAAATGGGTTAAAAGGTTTAAGATAGGCTATGAGTGTTTAGAAGATGATTTACTTAAAAAAATTCTAACACCAATTTGAAATTGTGAAGGCATCTTGATAATTGATTTAAAAAAAATGCTACGGTGAACGGCTTTTACTATGCCACCTTTGAAAAAAAATAACAAAAAAATCAGGTTGTTGCACAACAACGCACCTATGCACACCGCTGAGATTGTTTAACTTGCCATAAGAGAATGCGTTTTTTTTTTAAATAATCATTCCATCTACAATTCTAACTTGGCTCTTAGCAACTACTTCCTGGTTGCAAAATTAAAAAAAAAAAAAACCTTTAGGGTAGACAATTTCTTGACAACAAATTTTTTGAATAATTTTATGAAGGAATAGAATTATTAATTAAACGATGCAATAAATGATTTGTGGTTAAAAATAAATATGTTTCTCATAAATTCATTATTTCAAAAACAAAAAATTACAACACAATAATCAAAAAATTATGACGAAAGAGGCAAAAATTTGGGTAACAAACAAAAAAAACAAAGAAAAACATCTCCAGTAAAAATTAAGTATTGATAAAACGCTGTAAAGTGACAAAAAGTGCCAAAATAGAAAATCTCAAACAAAATTAGCGTGAAATCACAGAAAGGCAAATAAATAGATACAAATAGTGGTTGATTGAAGCCCAGCCAATCAAAAAAGAAATAGACTAATATGATTCTGATGAAAAGAAATATACAAAACAATAAAAACAAGAAATGTCAGGGACGGTAAATGGAAAGACCAACAGAACCTGGATAAAAAAAAACATTGTAAAGTCCCATTTTTTTTTTTATTATTAAAAGTTGTGATATTTAGGAATTACTTGTCTACTTGTCAATTACGGTTAAAAAAATCTTTTTTAAAATTGTTGTCCATACATTTCTGAACTCTCAATGAATGTTTGTTAGAATTCATAGCAAATCTTGTACTACGAGTAAATATTTGTTTAGATGGCAAAATGTCTTGTATTTTGTTTGAACAATGTCCAAGTTGTTAGTCAATTTTAGATTAACAATAATATCTCATTTCTGAATAAAGTTTAGAAGAGTAGTTTCCAATGTTTCTTCTCATACTTAAAAACAATATTCAATACATAGCCAAATATAAGTTTTATATAAAGGGTAGGCCATAGAACGTTTGGAATTTAAACTACTTTTTATTTTGTTTTTTTTTTTTAATATAATGACATTTGTGAGTTGACAAAAATTTAGTTTTATGTTTGACATTTGCAAAATAAATAGCATTACATTTGAACAAAAATGGAAAATAATGAAAACTTACTTACTAAAGTGGTGAGTTTTCTACTTGAACGGTAAAAAAATTACGAAACATATTTGATAGAAAAGATATGTTTTCAACGCAGTTTGTAGACCAATTTGTGAAGCAAGTTTGCAAATCTAGATTGTTAGTAAATAAAACAATACGTACACGTTCTTGACTAGTGCGCTCAGCCAAAAAATTAATGCCGTTGCTCAGAATGCGCGTGAACATGCATCAACATCAACTTGTCATTGTTCTCAGGAACTGAACATTTTTTGCACTTCTTTGAAAAGTATTTTGCATAAAGACCACGGTTTAAAAGCTTACAAAGTTTAATTAGTTTAAGTAATGAAGCCTTATGACCATCCAATGCCTTTTTAGTTTGCCCAATAGACTAAAAATAAGCATTTTTAAAACGCTGATGTCAATTGACATTTTTTGTAAAAAAAACCTTAAGGATAAGTTTTAAGCTAACCATCCAGAAACGATTGATGCCTTAAAACACAAAATCAATGTCTGAAGTATAAAAGGTGCTATTATCTGCAAAATTCTGAATAGGATTTTTAATTATACAAAGAAGTTCATTAATGTAAATCAAAAATAAAATAGACAAAAAAACAAAACTTTAAGGAATACCAGCATTTATGATTTTGGGGTCAGATTTAAAACCATCAATTCTAACTATAATCTTTCTATTGTCAAAAAAATTATTAATGAGATTTACAGTTTCTTTATCAAGACCTATACAATAAAGTTTGTTGACAAAATTAGGATGCCATACCCTACCAAACGCTTTAGAAATGTTTAGAGCTACTACAAGTTTTTTTCCTTGTTTGTCCAAAGTAACATTTTAATTGTGACTAACATAAGTCAGAAGATCTGTTGTCGAACGTTTTGATTAAAATTTATATTGAATATCTAAAATGAAGTTATTTTGTTCTAAAAACTTTACAATGTAAAAATTAATTAATTTTTCTAAAAATGGTTAGTTTTTATTTTGAAGAATCAGACTTGCATTTTTTTAAGAATAAGAACATTTGCAATTTTTAAACAGTTTGGAAATGTTTAATTTTTGTATGATAAAACAAATATTTTAATCAAAATGTTTTAAGAATAATAGGTAGAATTTCATCTATACCCGATGGTATTCTGGTATTTAATTTAAGATGATATTTTTTGACAAACTGTTGCTTAAAATGAATTAGACCATTGTAGGTGCAGCAATGGGAAGATTTATAATAGAGTTAGATGCAAATTGGTTTGCAAAAATATCTGCTTTTCTTTTTGTATTAGTAACTAGATTGTTCTGATCATTTTAAAAAAAGGGTATTAAAAATTTTGTACTACTTTGCAATAAATTTATTGATTTATAATTTTTTTTATTGTTTATAGAAAGCTGAGAAATTAAGATTATATATGCTTCTGTCAATCCTATATTTTACAGATTGTATTAGATAGTCACAATAATTACAAGCTAACTTATAATCATTTTTAGTCTGTTTAGAACAATTACTGATGTGTTTCTTAAATCCTTTTTGTTTCTTATTTAGTGCTTGATTTGTCTGAATTGAAAACAAGTACTTTTGTGTTGGTTTAATAATAGAAAACAAAACACTGACATTTTGAATTGTTTTTGTAAAATTTTCTGCTGCATTAAGTATAAGCAATAACGTTTTTTTCATTTTTGCTATGTTTATTTTAGAATAATGATAGATAAGGTTTATGTTTGGTTGTAATAAAAATAGAAGTTTTAACAACAGAAGTTACAAGTAAATGATCAAAATTTATTAAAGCAGCTTCAACATTAATTGTTGTAATTTTTGAAATAGTTAAAAAATACAAATTTAATAATTATGGTTAACCCTAGTGCATAGTGTTGCAGAAGATGAGTGGCTTAACCATTCTGTATTATGTACATTAAAATCACCTAACAAAACTATTTCAGTTTTTCAATAAAGAAGCCTGTCAATAACTTCAGAAAAGTTATCAAAAAAGTTTTGAGTTGCTTTATTTGGAGAACGGTATATGTCAATTACAAAAATAATTTTATCAGAAAGATTTAGTTTAAGAAAAATGCTATTATAACCAATGCCTTGAATTTTGTAGGTTGCCAGTCTAGAATATGCTTGTTGTTTGTGAATGTAGGCACAAACATCCTGTTGGTCAGCAAATAAATGTTCAAGATAATAATAGGAATCCACTAGATTAAAACAATCTGGATCTTTATTGTTTACTTTAGTTTCCGTCAAAAAGAAGATAAGTAGTTTTCCTATTTTTAACATGCTGATAAACAATACAAAAACTACACTGACGCGAGTTGTATTTCAAAAAAGAAGCATTGTATATGTATAAAGAAGGGACCTGGACAACAAATTTAGAGAGACTAATTTTCTCAGCAAACGTATTTTTTATATATATTAATAAGAAGAGGTAATTACTTCGTTTCCTTTCTAATTTTGTTATTATTACGTACATAAATGATCACATATAGATAAGAAATTAATATATCAGCATTTGTATAACTTTGGTAAATCTTTACTAATTACATGTTGTTATTTAATTTTTTTAATTTATTCACCTAATTGACATATAAATTTGCAAAATATTTAGAATATTTTTGCATTCTAATAAGAATGATTCAAAAAAATAAAAATTTAAAACAAAAAAATAAAATTGATACAAACTACAATTTAAATAAGCTGTACTTAAATAAGATAAAATAACTACTATAGTTAAACTTCTGTATACATTTATTGATTAAAACTTTTAAATATATTAATATCAAACAATATTTAAATTACCAAATATTATAAACATAAGTTTCAAGTTTCAAATATTTTATTTCTACAAAAATCAGTGCATGAATTTACTATTGCATTTTCTATCAACATCAAATAAATCACTCCTAACGACGCGTACGACTAATTAATATAATTAACGTATAATTATTCGTTGCACCCTGGTAAGCCATGATCCCTTTCACTACATACATTAATAACTCATCACTTGCGTGCGTGTAAAAGGTGTTGTGATGCACTTTTTAATTAGATTATAAAATAATATGAAAGTGAGTAAAAACAAATATTCAATTGTACGCATGTAAAAACTTCATACTAATTCACATCGTTAAATTATATTCTAATGACCAACTTAATGATACATAAAAACTGCCTCATACCATTAGGTAAAATATATAAGTTAATTAATAATAATAAATAAAAAAGCATTTGAATAAAATTTGTTTATGTAATGACATTGATATGAACGATTAGTGATGCCAAAATACACTTTCTATAGCTAAAATCTAAATATTATTAATTAAGCACTTTCCTATTCACTGTCAGTATAATTAATTTTAAACTAATTATGACAGACAGCAAATAATTTCAATAATTAAATTAAATGATTTTTATATAATAGTTGTATATTTTAAATATGTATAATTTCGAGAGCGTGAAAACAGACAATTGTTTTTTGCTGGTTCTAATTGGTTCTATATAAACGATGAGAATCGGAAAGTCATTAAAGTAAATGAGTGTGAATGTGCATGTTTTCAATTGTACTTTAAAATTATATGTGAAATGGATCAAATTTTACTCAATTTGTATAGAAAATATGTTTTTAATATTATAATTACTATGTATTTCAGATGTCACATAGTATTAACATGTACAACATTAATGCATGTTATTATTTACATGAGAAACTTAAATTACACAAAATATTTTGTTAGAAGCAACCTTAATTTGCGTATCTAGTTGGTTCGGGATATTTGTATGTGTAATATTGATTATGATTATAATAGCAATACATAGTAAGATTTTTTTTTGTAATTGTGTTGTAAATATTGCTATATATATATATATATATATATATATATATATATATATATACTTCTTGTAATGTTTCTTTTTGTGAATAAAAATGTTATATACATATATAGCAATTCATAATAATAAAACTGCATTTATAAATATTACATGCGTTTACGCTTTAAACTATTATATTAATTAATGAATTGCATTGCATGAAATATAAAATCATTTTAAGTTCCATCTTATGAAATAACATACTAGAATAATAGTGCGTTAGGTAATTTATGTCTAGGTAATAATGATCATTTAATTTTAATTTGCCCATATATTAATCGACTAATTTAAAACTAATTTTACTCAATTAGTAATTGAACATTATCAAATTAATTCATTACATTTAAAACAAAATCTGCTTCTCAATTTCTAAAAGGCATTATATTTACTGAGTAATTATAAGTTTAAAATAAAAAAAAAAAATTCAAAAAGTTTAATTCAAGTATTTAAGAAAGTCAAAAGTTAAACTTTATATTATGTTAGTTTTATGTAGATCAATTTATATATTACAGCTTTTAGTCTACCTTAATAGAATTATAATTTAGTTGAGGGTTATCATGTATTATATTTTCAGTTGTACTGACACATTGCAAGTATACCTATAAAAATTATATATAATAATATACATTATTTGTTTTTTAGTATTATTACTATATTTTAACATACCATAAAATTGGAACTCTCTACGTAGTTATTTGGAACACAATATTCTATTTTGGACTTGCTGATATCATAAGTGACATTGCATGCGCTGTTTCAGAAATAAAATTAAAAATTTAGGTGAAATTATTACACGGAAATCATAAATTTAATCATACAAGTTTCTAGATATCAAAACTTAAACTACAAAAATTTGCTGGAATAATTTGTTTGATATTTGTTTATTGAAACAAATTAAATCACTGAAAAAAATAAAAGGAAAAATAATAGAAGTATGATATACGGAAACATTAGAAAAATAGCAAATATCAAAAGTAGAATCCTTTCTAAAGAAAAGGAAGTAATTGTGTGAAACATAATTAGATGAATAGACTAATGGCAAGTGTAAAAATAATAGATTAAAAAACAACTGCAAATTCTAAAGTGTTTTTTTTTTAGTTATTATTAGCAATACAGTATATTACGATAAGTATGTACTTAAAAAACATTTTACACTTTAAGAAAATAATATACCAAAACGTAGCCTGCGTGACCGGCGTTTACTAATTTTCGAGAACCGTAGTTTTTACTGAGTATATGTTTACAATCATCTTTTTGTTAATAAAATATGAGAAACATGAATTCAAATTCAAAAGTAATTTTAATTATTTAAAATTATTTAGTAAAGTTTTTAATCTAACAAATAAATGGAAATGTTAGAAATAAAATAATAAAACGTCAAAATTTAACATCTATTTCTTAATAATTTATTACAGACTGTTCTTGCATTATTTTAATAATTATTGTATCATTCTAGCTGCATGAGTATGCGGTTTAAGTTATAGTTTCTTATATAGAATTACTTAATGCATATGTTCTTTTTGCAATATTGCAGTTTAGAATATAATTTGTGTATTCTTAAAAACGTTTAAATTTTAGTAGAACCAAGCAACAATTTTTATCAACAGTATAATAAAACATTATAAAAAACATCATACATTCTTATCTTTGAGCAGAATTACAAAAAATGTTAATTTAAAAATACCTAAAATAATTTATAGCACAAATATTTACAATTTAATTTAAAAATTTAACAAAAAACTGAAAATTTTAGATTCTCATATACTTCATGTTCCTAAAAAAATCATTTTTTATACGTTGCAAAAAAACTTATTTTTAAAAGAAGTTAAATTGCGCAAGTTATGCTCGAAGTTTTATCACATCACTTTACAAAATTAAAAACACAACCAAATTAAAATAAATTTAGTTAGGATGTTTACAGACTAAATGCAAAGTCTATTAAAGCTATAATAAATTTAATTATTTCATCTCTGGTTAAATTGATAAATATTAGTATAGTTGTGGCATATTTCCAAAAGTTTTAAAAACTTTACATTTGAATGTAATTTCGATTTTTTAAAATAAGTAAT
This sequence comes from Tachinus rufipes, assembly GCA_963932245.1. Lineage (NCBI taxonomy): Eukaryota > Metazoa > Arthropoda > Insecta > Coleoptera > Staphylinidae > Tachinus > Tachinus rufipes. The sequence goes on along the minus strand of OZ010747.1, from coordinate 43,310,664 downwards.
GTAAACAATGTATTAAATTATAAGCCAATTTTTATCATACCTATCATTAGTAAAACCTTTAAAGCTTTGTTGAAAAATAGAATTTATAGTTAGTCTTGCCGTTTCCTTTTGGGGTAGGCAATCAAGGTGTCGGGCACACCAAGCCACAGAAAAGACATGAATATAGTATATTTGGATGCGTATATAATGTAACGAATCTATTTAGAAAGAACGCTACGCTTTACATCACGTTGTTAGAGACACCCATTAAACTCGTAACCCTCCGTCTATCGCCTAACTTTTGTTAGCGCTGTTAATCATGCATGTTCTTTCTGCCGTACTGCCAACTTGAAAAATAGAATCACGAAAGTTTTGTACTAACTACTCTACTGCAATCATAGTAAGTGAATTGAGTCAATTGCAAACGCATTTGAGAGACGAGAGTATACGGGAGCCAAATTTATATATACAGAAGATTCTGTACTGGGCCCTATATTGTTTTAGATTCAAATCATGAATTACCAAATACAATATCAAAAGCTAAAAGTGGTGGATACACAATTGATGCGCTCAGAATGATTTTTGGCTAAGCTTAAATGTTTCAAAAAAATCAACACTTGATTAAATTCATAAGTATATAAAAAACTCAATCTCTTAGATTTTGTTCAAATGTTGAGGGATCAAAATATAGATAAAAAAAATAAGATTTCCAAAATTTTAAATATTGCTTGTTTAAAATGACACATAAATGTCAAAAATTTTACAATAAAACGTCTTTTTTAGTTTATTTTGTATATCAATTTTTGGGCCTTTAAAAAAAGACAAATAGGTCTACGATAGCTTATTTCTTATGACATGTACTTCAAAACCCATATTTGTATATTCAATGTTGATGTAGTCATTTTGATATATCAAGCTTTAAACATTATTCCAACTTTTCAAACCACAAGAAAAAAAGTTATCTATATGAGAAATGGTATATCGGCATTATAAACAAATTTTTAATAGTCAAAAATTGTCAAAATCGGCGTTTTTTTTAAACCTTTATGGTTCCAAACAAACACTCAGTTGTAAAAATGTCTTTATGTGTGAATATAATAATTTTGCTAATGTTACCGGGTTTTTTGAAATAATGTTTGAAGCTTAATATATAAAAATGACTATACAATTGGATAGACGAATATGGGTTTCAAAATACCTGTAATTTGAGCTATTGTGGATCTTTTTTTACAAGCCCAAAAATTGGAATACAAAATAAGCTAAAAAAAATGTTTTACTAACATTTCTGGCTTTCATATATGTGCTATTTTAATTAAGCAATATTTTAACTTTCGAAATTTTAAAAATCTTATTTTTCACACATATTTTGATCCTTTAAAATTTGAACAAATTCCATGAAGTCAACTTTTTCAAATTAATCAAACTGTAATAAAATTACTCATATAGAATTTTTGTTTTAAAACAAATCCAACTCTTAAACAATTAAAAAAAAAAATTACATTCACAAGAGCTTTATGATGCAGTTTTAAACGCAAAAAAAACAATTTGTTTTTTATAATAATTCCTTTGCAAGCTTTAAATTCAATGAGTTAATGTAGTCTTAAACTTATTATCTAAATTATTTAAAAAAATAAACAACTAAAACTGCGGGTGTAGGATATACTTTAGAAGTGCCTATGGCAGTCTTATCTTATTGTCCGAAACATATGATTATCCGCGTTACCTTCTGTATTGACTTGCTGGCTAAATTGTGTTAGGGCACCAACTCAAAGTAGAAGTTATAATACCAAAGAATACATAGCTTAGCAGATTTTTTCTTACACAATCCTAAACCACTAAGCCAATTTTAACAGCAAGAACGTGTAAGAAAACTTACTGCTGCTGCTACAAACAAAAATGACATGCATGTATGCAACAACAACATTTGATAAAACAAAATTGTAAAAACAAGACCTATCAGTGGTAGTACGCCACCGTCTGAAATACAATGGACAAGGAAAATAAAACAAATTTAAAAAAGCTTTTAAAGACGTTCTGAAGAGTATTGCATTAACAATAACACCAACAAATCTTTGTTTAAAAAAACAAAAATAATCAAATTTAACATTCTTTGTAAGATTGATGTGCCAATAAAACGCAAAAAAAAAAATTAAAAAAATTAAGTGCACAGATTAACTAAATGTTTTCACTCATTCTTTTAATATGTCCATACCATCTCATTTGTCTTTCCGTAATTTTTTCTTGTATTGGTTAAATTTGTACGTCTTGTTCCTTATTTTATCTTTTCTTGTTTTGTTTTCGATATTTTGAAGAAATCTTATCTAAATTGCATTTAATCTTTCTATTTGTTGTCTTGTCATTGTACGTGTTTTGCTACTATATGTTAATGTTGGTCAAACTACTTTTTTTAACTATTTCTGTTTTTGTAGTTTTTGATATTTTTTTTCTGTTGAAAAATGTGTTTTTTAACATGTTATACAATTTTGCTCTTTTTTCTATTAAGTCATCTAGTTCTTTGTCTAATTTTCCGTTGCTTTGTATTATTGTACCCATGTATCTGTATTGTTCAACCTGTTCTATTATTCTTCCTTTTATTCTTATTTTGTGATTCAGTTTTTCTTTTGCAATTATCATGGTCTTTGTTTTTTCATAATTTATTTTCATGTTTATGTTCTTTAGTTGCTTTTTTATTATTTTCATGTTGTGTTGAAACTCTTCTTCTGTCTCTGCAATCACTGCTATATCGTCTGCAAATAGCAATTCTGCTATTTTTGTTATTTCCATCTTCCAATATCTTATTTTTAGCATTTTAATTTTTTTCTTTGCTTGTTTTATTGTTTTATCTAGCACAATTGAGAAAAGCAATGCGCTTAGCACACATCTTTGCTTAACCCTTTTCTTCGTTTGGAATTCTTTTGATTCCTCGATGGTTCATTCTTACTATGTTTCTGTTTTCTCTGTACATGTTTTTAATTACGTTTATTATTTCCTTCTCAAATCCTTTCTTTTCTAGTTTTTTTTTATATATTATCTCTTTTGATCCTAACAAATGCTTTTTCAAGGTCAACAAAGCATACGTACATTACCTAATATTTTTTAACATCTTCTTACTAAGTTGTTTGATTATACATATTAGGTTCTGTGTGCTTCTTCCTCTTCTAAATCCACATTGGCTGTCCTCTATTGTCAATTCTAATTTGTCCCTCATTTTTTTTTGCTAGAATTCTTGAAAATTGCTTGATCGGTATGCTTGTCAACGTAATTTCTCTATAGTTTTTATATTTCCATTTATTTCTCTTTTATGTATTGGCAAGATTATTCTTTTATTTCATTCTCTTGGCGTTTTCCCATTTGAATGAATTTTATTATTTCCTGCGTTATTTCATCTGTTCCGGGAGGTTTTCCGTTTTTTAATTTCTTTTTTGCTTCTATTATTTTGTCTTTATTTATTTCTTCTATTTTTTCGTATTTCTGTCCTTAAGCATTCCTTCATCTTCTCTTGTTTTGTTTTCTTCTATTTCTTGTTCTGTTAGTTTTTGAAAGTATTGCTTCTATCCTTCCATTACCTTGCCTTCATCCGTTATTATATTTCCATTTTTAATTTTTATGTTCATCATGTTGTGTTCTTCCTTTTGTTTTAAATGTTTTAATGTTCCGTTAAATAGTTTTTGGTTGCGGTAGAAGTTCTCATTCATTTCTTTTCCAAGTTTGGGCCATGATTTTATCCTTGCTTTTTTTAATAATACTTTATTCACGGTATAATCTTACCATTTACATCTACATCAAATACACATAAACAATGATGTTTTACAATACAAAAATAAATAATACAAAAAATAACATACATAAAAACGCACATATTAAACATTAGTCAGCATGACTTAGCTGACTTCTAAACGTAGATTTAGAGACACAAAATACATTAATACCAGTTGGTAAATTATTTGCAAATCTACACATTCTACCGAGTGGATTGTTAAAACCATAATTAGTAGAATGGGTAAACTCACAGAATAAAGAAGAATGCCTGCTATGTCTATTATTAGATGCTACATGGAATGGAAGTAGCTCCGGACAAACAATCTCAGACAAAATTAAATTACGCAACTACAGATAATATGCCCGATTTATAAGACAATAAACGACAAAATTTCTTTTGAATTTGTTTAATACTACGGTTATGAATTTCATAAACAGAACCCCAAACTGACAAAGCATACTTTAAATGCAAACGCACCAAAGCACAAAATAAAAGTTTTAGTGTACTTGCTGATAAATTCGAGGACATTCTATATAGCAAATGATGTTAATATGTTCAACAAATGTAAGTTTATGATTAAAAATAACGTCTAAACCTTTCATTTGTGTGACTTTGTCCAACACTTTAGTGTCAATTATATAGTTAAAAGAAATTTTACTTAAAGTTTTATGGAAACTTATTGAAAAACATTTATTAGCATTAAAAAATAATTTATTAATAAAACACCAAGTATTTATAAAATCTAAGTCCAGTTGTAAAAGATGACAGTCATTAAAAGTTGATATTTTTTTATACATTTTTAAATCATCCGCATATTATTCTCTTTGTTTCATTTCTTTTTTCTTTGTTTTTTTTAGAGATAATAAATTTTTTTAATTTTGATTATTGTTTTATAAAAATTAAAAAAAAAAACTTGAAACAATTTCACTCAAACTACTCTTGGCATGCTCTTTTATTAATTGTGTTTTCTGCCAAATTTAAACAACAGAACTACTTACAAAAAGCGACGGCTAAAACTGAGCAACTTAATTGTAAACTCTAAACCAAATCCCAAAAAATAGGTAATTGTTAGACCGGTTTGAAAAAAAAATTAAAAATGAAAAAAACAGACTGCATTTAAGTTTATTTTAAGCACTGTCGTTTTTATAAAAAAAATGTAAATAAAATTTTATTCCCGGTTGCCGAAAAAAAAAAGTAGTTTATTGTTAAAACCAATCTGTATTACATGCAGCCACTCTGCCATACACAACATTGATACCGTGTTTATTCAGGAACCCTAGATCCAAAAAATAAAGTTAAATAAATTTTTATTACACATTATCTGCGTGTAGTGTCAAATACAACATAGCTATAGTTTTTGTTCAGGAACGCTAGATGTAAAAAAAAACAGATTAAGCATTTTAGGCAGATTGCTGCTTGCAGCCAAACCTAATGCCATTAAAATGTATGTTTCATAAATCTAAAAATACTCAAGGTAACAATAGCAAAAAAAGAAAAAAAGAAAGAGATCATTTTCAAATCTAACTACTATTTTTACGACAAGCAAGGATTTCCACTACCAACCAAGATCCAGCAGCTTAGAAAAAATTAAGATAGCACATAGCAGATCCAAAAATTAAGTGCAATTTAACGACTACCACGTAGCAAAGAGTAAGGACAAAAACATAAAAAGTAAAAAACTTTTAGTATTTTAAAATGCGTTGCGCAGCAAAGTTGTCAATCTTACACTAGCAAATAATTAAAAACGTAATAAAAAAATAAGTAGTACGTGTTAATCAAACTTTTTAAACAAGAACCCACCTAGACAAAATAACTGATTTTTATATAACAGATTATTAATCAAATTGGGGTTTGTCTTAAGGTGGCTAGAACGGCACATAAACTGGAACTGGAACTAAATTTCTAACTATATATAAACAGTTTTAAAGAAATCTGCTTAAAAATTGCCAAACGCACTTTCAACAAGGTGAAATAGAAAGTTTAACTGACTCGCCTTTGTCCACTTAAAACAAACCAACAAACTTTTGATTCAAAAAAACTTTATACAATAATTGCACTGGATTATTATACTTTTGTTGGCACAGTATACAAAATACACAAAGTCGGTTAAGAGCTATTGCTGATAAAATACATTTGCTAGGTTTTAAGTTTATAGAAGATTTTGATCTAAAAAAACCTGCATTGCAAAAAAAAACACACAAACAAAACTCGGATCAGGTAAACACTATAACTAATCAAAATGGCATAAAATAAAAAAAATAATTAATTTTAATTAATGAAGTTTTCAAGAATTGATGGGTAATATCTTATCATGTTATAAAAAGGTTAACAGCTTTGGGAAGTCTTCTATGCAAATACCCAACACAAATATAATATTTTCAAACATACTTAGTAGAAAAAAGCAGGATAGTATTTACATCAAACTCGGATCAATTTACGTATGCTGGCTAAATCTTACAAACCAATCAATTTTATATTTTCTATATAAAAACTATTAAAAAATATAGTTGGCAGATACGTAAAAACTAAGCTACTAAATCAAAAAGAGTACGCATACCAATCGAAAGATTCTTACAAACTAACTATACATCAACAAGTAAAAAAATCATCCATTGCAAGAAATACATTGTCAGTGTTTTTTTTTTTAATTAAAAAGCATAGGGTAATACTATCTTTAAATCTATTTTAATAGCAAGAAAACTCAAGAAAGAAACTATTCTTCTTTTTTGACAATGAGTCAGTTCTATGCTTTAGAATCAAACTGTAACTATAACACTATCTAGAAAGTCGCGGACAAGTTTTCACCTCTATTGTGTAGCTTTGTCATAGTTGGCCTACTACAAATACTCAACAACATGGACGTTCTTGCGTCACTATCTTTGTAAACATAAAACTTGGGGCAACCGTATCAAACATGATTCAACGTGCATTTAACTCTAAAGTTGTCTCAAAAATAAAAAATAAATCAATAAATCCAGCAAAAATAACAATCGCGTTTTTTTTTAAACAAAAAACACCTAAACCTGAAAAACCTGGGGATGTACATATTTAGCTACTGTTTTAGTTACAAAAAAGTAAAACAGTTAGCATACAAATCCTGAAAACAATTGCAAAAAATAATAAAGTTTGCTTGTTCTGGATACGAAAGGCCAGAAATAGAAAAAAAAAACATCAAAATTAACTCCCAAAAAAAAAACAAAAACATTTAGGAATTTGCATTTGCTGAGTACAGCATTAGGCGCACAGTTTGATTTTACAATCATAAACTAACTAAAAAAGAACTGAAAACATCAGAAGTGCACAATAAAAAAATTATGCCGGCAGTGCAGAGACGCTAAGTAAACTACTCCAAGAAAAAAAAAACTTGCGGTGTTAGTAGACTATTTTGTAATACAAAACAATAAACAACTAAAAACTACAAAACTTTTTGTGGTATTGTTTTTAAATTATTTTTTAAACAATGTAGTACAAAAAGTTGCCTAAAATTATGATTAAATAAGTAAATATTAAAATAAAAATATGTTAAGTAACAAAAAATGTGAGGAATAATTGATGATTTAAGAGAATATATTGTTGTAAATTATTTTGTTTATTCAGCAAATTAACTGTTAAATGTAAGAAATTGTGTTGTGATATAATTTATTTTTAATTAAATACTGACTGAGAAAACTATTTAGATTTCTTACGGATATAATTTTATAAAGTTTTAAATTAAGATTGTGATTTGATAATAAAACTGAAATTGCTCTATGTGCCATAGCGTGGTAAGCTACTAGCTGATGTGACATGAGACGGTTGGATTTAAAAGAAATTTTATTAGTTTTTTAAAAATATTAATTTTTTGTTTGTTATTGTTGTGAATTAAGGTTAAGTCTAAGAAATTACACACACAAAAAGAATAAATACAATGTTTGATTCAGATAGCATTGAAACTAATGCTAAAAAATTATTTAAAAAAATATTTAAAAAAATTAAAAGCTTAAGTAAAAATTTATTGACAAAAATGATATTAATTAGTGGTGCAACGTAGTTGTAGCTCTATCATGTTATTTTAAGTTTTTAAATAACATGATATATTTTAAGAAGTTTTAATTTTAAAAATACTCAATATTGAATTTTGGTGGTACGGCATTGCTTGATGGTATAGAATGAATTTGAATAACTGATTTACGTGCTTTTAACACAAGTTAGATAATAATTAGTAGTGCAAAGTAGTTAGCTCCATCATGTTGTTTCAATCAAAAAAACCAAATATTATCGATAAAACTGGCAATCAAATTTCAACGTCTAAAAAGGTAGACAATCAAGTATAGTTTAAAATACCTGCGCCAAAAAAATTCTTAAAAAAAAATTACCGCATTTTGAAAAGAAAAAATTTCTTTTCCATCAAAACAATGTACGGGTTTAAATTGCTTTTACGTTTACTACGGTTTTCTTAACTCCTGCGACTATTTTTTGTTTATAAACTAAAAAAAAAAAATGCTTGACATGCAACAAACGCCTATTTTAAAGAAGAAGAAAATCATATTATTAAGAAAGAATTAATATCAAACTAAAAGTCAGCTACGTTAAAAATTAAATTTATGTTGTTTTTCTAAAAAAGGCTTTTCATTCCGCTCTCATATATCAACATAAACAAAGTTGAAATATTTTATCTAATAATACTAAGTTAAGAAAGCATCATGTAGAGTTAGATTACAAATCCAGATCTTTTGTTTTGGAATTATTTTGTTGATGTGTTTTGCATCTTTTTTTTTTAATTATTAATACCTGTATACATGTGTATTCTTAAACATATTTGAATGGCTTTAGTATATTTTAGCAAATTTTTGTTATGGTCCTACCTACATTTTATTTATTTACAAATAGGTACGCACTGTCAATAAAATAAACAAGCACAAGTTTTATTGCAAGCTTGAGCGCTATTAAATTTTAGTTGGTTTTTAAATGACCGGATGGTCTTTAATCTGCAAATTGACTACAGATGTAGTCTTACGCAAACTGGCTACAAGAAATAAATTAAAAATGATAATTAGTAAGATAAAAACTTTAAGACAAATATCATTCAAAAGCTAACAGATGATAAAAATGATCAAAATAAATTAAAAAGTGATATCATCGTTACTTTTATGCTTATGTGAGTTTGCACTTTTTCTTGCTTTCACTACCTATACCTAAAAAGTAATAAAAGTGTTTTAAATAAATCTAATTATTTCAAGATTAATTTCAACTGCACTAAAAACAAAACTTTAGCTAAATATTATACATTCAAAATAGCCAGCTGCACTTGAAGTTTGAGCTTGATTAAAAAACAAAAAAGTTGGAATATAAAAATTGTAAAGATGTTAATCATTTGAATAAAATAGAGCAAAATAAATTGATAACAAAAAAATTAAAAATGGAACTATAAGCAATATTGTTCAAATCTAATTTTGTTGTTGAAATGTTAAATTATCTTATTTTATGATATTGTTGAAAAAAGTAGATAAAAATTAAAGCTAAATTCTGAAGCCTAAAATTAATGTCGGCCGCAATAAAATAGACCTACCTCACCTACAATCAATTAAGAAAGAAGTAGATTTCACTCAAGAAAAACGTTTATCAGAACATTCAAGTTTATAGGAAATGACTAATTTCCTAGCTATGATTAAAAAAAATACCTGTTAGCAAAGTTAAAGAAGTTATTTTATTAAAAACTATTCAACCGTAACAAAGTTATAAACACTCAAAGATGACAACAATTTTATTTTGTACGCAGACACGGTAAATAATTACTATTAACAAACTATTACTTACTATATTAATTTAAAATAATTTAATTTAACTTTCTAAGAACACAATTAATGGTGCAGATCATTACTATAGAAATATAATGCGACTCGTTCATGAATTAATCTATTGTCAGTAGTTAATATATTAATAATAACAATAAACAAAACAAAAAATATTTTATAATATAAAAAGTAATTAAAAGAATAACTCACCACTTCAAATATTTTGAGTAGACTCCACTTGTCGAATTTAAGTCCCATGATTGATGTCACATAAAAACTATTTCACATATCATAAATAACAAACACCGTGTAAACGGACCTCCTTCAATGTCTAAGTCAATGCTTATAATTATTATAATTCATGCACTAATTATTCATTATCCACAGAACCAGAAAATTATTGCTGGTCTTTTCCAAACATATTAATATATACGTTTTTTACAAGAAGGATTAGAATATATAACTTCTTAATTATTTTATAATTTCAATGACACTGGAATGAAAGGAAAGTTAGTACACATATACGAGAAATATGCATAATAGATAACTATAAATATCTTTGCCATTGAGGTGAAAGCAAATCTTAACATAATATTTATTTAATTCAGGTTTCAATTTCTATATGATATACATATTAATAGCATAATATTTCATTTTATTTTGAGTTGGAAATATTTTTTTTATTACTTCTTGTGAGTGCGAGCGTTAATTGGTTTGAGTAATATCGCTAACCATTTCGATTCAATGAAATCTTTCAGTTGCATTTTGCAATTCGTTGAATTTAAATACAAAGCTGTTAAAGATTCTATACAGTAAACACAACAATTTTTAAACAATACTCTGATTGTTTACATAATTGTATTATATTTTAACACTTGCATAAACAAGATGAATCGGCTTTTAAAGTATAATGTAAAGTAACAATCAGAAAATAAGTAGCTCATTATAACATAAAGAAATTGTTATAAGTAATAAAACATTCATTGGAAACTCTGTCTATTAGAAATACTATATTATGTATATTTAATTGGAAAACCCAGATTAATTTTTAATTTTTAGAATGTGTTTAAATTATAATACATAATTAAAAATTAAGTTTGTAAATTATTATATTAGATTTGATCAGTAATGTTAGTATAATTTATTTTAATAAAAAGTATATAATTTTTTAAATCAAATGCTAGGGCACATACTTCAGTTATAAACTGAAAAATTTGTTGTATACATTAACTGACACATTTGTTATTTTGTATTTTGAAAATAAGGTTGTAGTACTGCAAGTTTGAAAACAAAATAACATTATTTAAAATTTATTTAATATTAGGAAATAATTGAGTATTACATTCATTTAAATAAGGTATTATTTTTTAATTTATTTTTGAACTTTTTTTTAAATTAATGTTATATAATTTGTATTATTTATACAGACTAGTTAAATATTCAGAAGATTTCAAGAGTATCGAATTGCAAAAACAAGACAAAACTGTATAATATATAACTTTTCATTGTCACATTGTTATCTGTATAATTAAGAATGTCTGTATATAAATATGAAATAAATACATTTACTTTTACTAGAGAGATATTTAATTAACAGTTCTTAAAAATGGTGCTATGTATATCATTAATAAAAATTACAAACCAAAGTGACCCTAATATGCTGCCTTAAGGAATACCCATTTCAACACTTAGAGCATTTGATACTATATCCTGATCTTTTGTTTTTATTCTAACAGATTGCATTCTTGATGTTAAATAAAATTTAATCTATTTGTGAGCAGTTCCACAAATCCCGTAATGGTGTAAATTTGTTAGCAATATAGTGGTCTAAAGTGTAAAATTCTCTAGATAGATTTAAGAGCAGACCACATACAACTTTTTTTTATCAAGAACTGATTTTGGAAAAACTTGACGATTCATAAAATATAGCAAAAAATTAATTAAAATTAGGAATGAAAATTTTAGAAAATAATGCATTTGGTTGCAATAAAAGTATTTTAGTAAAAGATAAAAGCGAATGTATTGGAATAAACTTAAATAAACATTTTAATTGCATTGGTATCTTTATTTATTACAAAGCGCCAGTTTAGTGTGCATGCATACGTCACTGCGCAAACAAAACCAGTTATAATTGCAAATATAGGTTAGTAAATTTATTCATGAGGTTAAAAACCAATACCTTCTTACAAGCAATTCTATTTCAAAAGCGGTTAGAGAAAAAGAAAACTTGATTTATTTTTTGTTTGTTTCCATAACTTATTAGTAGTCTTTTGATAGGTTTTTTATAGTTTTTCTGACGTTTTTTTTTCAGTGGTCTTGGCAAAAAGAAGCATTTTTGTAATTTTTTTTTGCTAAAAATTAGTTAAAAAATATAAATTTGTTTTGTCAATTTGGGTTTTAGGGGTCTAAAACTCGATAAAACTACAAAAATATTATAAAAATGCCTATTTTTCAATATAAACTCTTACAAATACACGTTTAGCAGCGATTGGAGAAACCAAATACTATAAAAAAATTACATCAAAAAATTTTTCAATACTTAATTTTTTTACTTATTATTATTATATCTTTTGCTTGAACCAATTTTAAGCAATTTTACTCTTTAGTTGATAGTTTTTGCGCTTGCGGCTCCATTTAGACTCAATCTATTTGAGAATATTATTATTTTTGGCATTCTGACATAAATCCGCCCGGCGTTCATCAAAATTTGATATAACCCTTAAAATCCAAGTAAATTTCCAACTAATTTACATCAAAATACGTTAACTTCAGCGGTAAAAAAATTACAAAAATGTTCCTTTTTGTCCAGCTCACTGGGAACAAAAAATATTTTTTTTAGGGGTTTTTAGAAAATACCTCCATGAACCAATCAAAACACTACTAATAAGTTAAAGAAACAAAAAATAAAAATAATAGTAGAACAACAAATGAAATTAATTCACAATACAAAGTAAAATAAAAACTAAAATCCTTAGTCACTTTAAAAGCAAAGCATTAACTACTTTTATATATAACTTTTGCAGTTTTATTTAAATTTGATTGAAAACAGACAACAAATAAATGAAAATAAAGCAGCGGAAAAGTAGACGTTCATAAAGAAAAAAAAATGTTCTGATAAAACTGAATATTTAATTATTTAATATACACATAACTTGATATTATTTTTTTAGTACTAATAATAATAATAAATAATTATTATTTTTATTTATGTTTTAATCTGATTATAATCGCATAAATGAGTTCAAATTCCAAAACTTTCTAGAAAGTGTTAGATGCAAAATTGGCCATCTCTACATGTTAGGTGCAAAAACGGCTATCTCTAATCTTTATTACTACAATACTCAAGTTTTACAATAGATTCTATGGTTTTCATTTTTTTTTTAACTCAACGATACTTTTTCTTACGCTATTACAAAACTGATACAATTGCATTATCGCCGCACACACATACTATTGCTTCTTTTTATTCCCCTATCTGTTAGGTTGGTGCATAATTATACGTTTTTTTGTGCGCTCTTCTGTATGCTGTACCATTTTGAGAAAAAAATACCAAAAGGGCGTGCCGAAAATGGTTTGTTTGCATTAAAGATGATACATTTTTTGTTTTAACTAAGCTTTCTAGCGGCAGTAAAAAAGGACAATATTTGCACCACTAAGACACTGGCTGAAAACTTTAATATCAATCAGTCTACAATTGTTTGTTATCTCAAAAACTAGGCAAGATATGGAAATAGTCCCACTGAGTCTCTAATGAGTTTTCAGATAACCACATAGCCAACTTACTACTAATTTATTTTAGATAAAACCCAAAAACGGCATAAACCTACGTATACATGGCATAGGGGTGAGTCTAAAACTATAATTGACTTTGTGGTGTATGGTGAATGATTGAGAGGTTTAATTATAGTTACTGAAACTAAATGTAGAACTGATAATTATCTTGTCATATCAAAAGTGGACATTGGTTCCAAATTTATTTAAAAAGTTAAACAAAATAAACAGTTAACAGTACCAGATTAAAAATTAAAAAACTCTTAAAATTAATTAAAATTAGTACAACAAAAGACAGAATAAGAAAATGATGAATAAATATATTAAAAATGTTTGAAATAGATTAAAAGTTACAATAGTTTATTGTGCAAAAGATATGTATGTATGTAAGGTGACGGTGGTTAGAAATATAAAGAAAGAGATGCATGGTGGAACAAACAGGTAAAACTAATAGTGAATAAAGAGAATCTACTTTTTATATGTTATAAAAACAAAAAAAAAAATAAAAATTAGATTAAAAAAAAAGTGACCTATTGTATACAAAAAGAAAAAATTTGCAAAGAAAGTAGTAAATAAAAGCAAAGAACAAATAAGAACAAAAGAATAAAAAAAAATTCAAAATAATTTTTAAGAAAATAAAATATAATTTTGGAAGTGGGTGAAAGCAAAATCGAATGCAAAACTGATTGTAAAATAACATTTGAAATGACGACGGGATTAAAGTGCGCTGAAAAGAACAATTTGAGCAATTGTATGGAGGCATTGTGAATTATTCTTTATTGCAGACAAGATGAAACTGGATAAATGGCAATAAATCTAACCAAAAATATAGAGTTGGAAGCTATAACATTATTATATGATAAAGCCACGGGTGTAGACAGCATTACAGGTAAAATGTTAAAATTTTGAGTATAACCTTTTAATAGACTAATTGGATTAATCAATTTATGCTTTAAAAAATCTACAGTGCCAAATGATTAAAAGGATGCTGTGATTGTTTCTTTATACAAAGGTAAAAGCAGTAAAACTGAATGTGAAAATTATTGTGCTATTAGTTTGTTAAGTATCCCAAAAAAAGTGTTTAAAAGAATATTAATTAAAAGAGTACGTAAAATAATGACTGAGAAGATTTGGAGGGTGCAGTTTAGATTTGTGCTAGGTGTGGGCTGCATAGACAAAATGTTTGCGCTTCAACAATTGATTGAGAAATGTATGGCTCTAAAGAAAATAGAGTACTGTACGTTTGTTGATCTAGAAAAAGCATATGATTGAGTGAACTTAGGTATGATATAGAACGTTAAGATTATAAGATAAATGAATGTTGATGATGATAGAAAAACGTACGTCAGAGTGAATGGTACACTAGGCAATTAGTTTAACATAAAACAAGTGGTTGTTTGATATATTTATCAGAAGACAGTAACGGTGTACGAATGGATAATGTAAATATAAGAGTGCTGTTGTATGATAACAATGTGTGAAAATAAAAATAACTTACAAAAGGCACTTAACCAACTGAATGTTGCAGCAAATAAAATATATCTCTGTATAAATGTAGAATAAACCAAAATTATGGTTTATGATACGGATAAAGTAGGCAGTAATTGTAGAATTGTGTTAAACGATAAACGCTTAGAGCAAGTGGATGCTTTTGTGTATCTTGAAAGATACAAACAAAAATGGTAATTTAGATTTAAAAATTAAGTTAATGTACTACAAAATGTAGTCAAAAGTATAGGTACGATTGCAAAGAATAAAATATTATCCAAGAAGGCAAAAATGGCAGTTTATAAAAGTGTGCTGTCAGCAGCATTGCTTTATGAGTCTAAACCATGGGTATGAAACACAAAACTAAAATAAACGCGATTGGAAAGGAGTACTTAAAAAGTTTGTATGAACAAAGTTAAAAATGAGTAAGTAATGAGCAACTATGGTTTGAAAGTAACACCAATAAACCAGTAGAAACGTAGTATTCTACGTTAGGTTGGTTACGTCGAGAGAATTACTCATTCTAGAATAACAAAACTAATCTATGATAAGAATGTATTTGGAACAAAATGCTGAGGAAGACTATGTAGAAATTGGTTGAATGGTGTAGATGATAAACATTTATTTCTATATTTAGTTTTTTTTTCTGTTTTCAACAATAATTTGACTAAAATGTTATGAGAAAACATAGTTTTTATATTGTTTTGTGTAATTGTTTTTGCACATGTAGAAGTTATATTTAAGGTTAAAAAAATTGAGAAATTGTTATTTGTTTTTATTAATTCTTAATTATTTTTAACCGGTTTTGAGATTTTGTTAGCTTATTTTCAAGAAATATTTAAACATTGATGTTATTAAGATTATAATGCTGTCATTACATTATGCATATAGTTTAATCCTTTTTGAATAAACTGGTGAAACAAATTAATTGATTATCAAATTATATGTAAAAATAGAAATGACCCTAAAGTTGCTATTTATGTTAGAACATTGGAAATCAACAAATTAAAAAGCAAAATCAAAATTTTTATAAGATTGGCAAACCAGAAGATTAGTTTTAAACTAATGTACAGACAGATTAAAAACGTAGGAACTATTTGAAACGTAACTTAGAAAAAGAATATTGAATATTAATTAGTCAGATAAAATAAAAAAGAAAAAAAAAGTTGAAAAGATACAAGAAGACAGAACCATACTAAATGAAAAGTAGTATAAAAATATTGTACAGTAACATACTTTGTTAACGAAAGCCAACAAAAGTATAATTTAAAATAAGAAATAATATAAAATTTAAAAAAAAAATACAATAAAATTAAAAATAAACAGGAAAACAGCTATTAAATAATACAAGATCACGTCACTTATTTTAATACTAACATTGTGTTTTCACAAAAGTAGTCCTCGTAAACAACTTTGAGCTCTGTTAAAAAAGTAATGATAATATTACCATCATAATATTACCGGTAATTTAAGTAATACTACTAAACAATTTTATTTTTACATTTAATGTACATTATATGATTATTTTAATTACAGTTGGTATCATTCTTGCTGTTTAAATTGCCGGTTTAACTAAAAAGCAGCAATAGTAAAGCTTGGCACACAATGTATTGACCACTCTAGTAAAAGCAAAAACAAAAAATACATAAAAGTACAATGTAGAACACAGTACAATAAGTTTTTTTTTAATTCTGCATTACTTTTGCATATATGTAAAATGTTTAGAAACAGCTTAAATCTCGTTTTCAATGTGATAGTTTTAACAAGTGTGGTTTTACTCATTAAAAATCAAAGGTATTTTTATGTGTTTGTGACATTAATTCTTAGATATCACATTTTGAAAAAAAAACAAATCACTTTTAAATGAACATACAATGAGTGTCGTAAACATATGCATAAAGGATGTGAAATAGATAAGATAAATTGAACATGTATTTTATGTATATAGTTTTCACTCTTACACGGCCGTATTGTTAAATTAATTATCAATGCGTCAAGGATAAGTCCTGCTTTAAAGAAGCACTAAAATGACAATTCGATTGAGCAAATAACTGTATTAGAGTAAATAATTTTAAAATAATTAATTTAATCAACATAAAAATAATACTATTATGCAAAAGTAACAATAATTAATAAAAATTTCTCTTTTTAGTTTGATAACCAAGTTTAGAATTGCATACTTTCAGATTGTATCGATTGTAATACTTATATAGACTAATAGCTTTTTTTAAATTTTGAACTACTATTGAAAAAATATTCTCTTTAAGGCTTAATATAAAGATGATTATACTGATAAAGTAGTGCATATTACTGTAGTTATAATCTACTTTGATTATTTAATTAAAGCTCGAGTCTTATATTAAAAACCGTTACCAGTTTCAACGTTGCAATCCATCAATATCTTAAAAACAAATAACAAAATATTGATTATTAAGTTTATTTAACCTTATTTCTTTCTTATATCACTATTAATTTTTTGTTACTATTAATAACGGCTTAAATTTAATATAATAATAGTTTCCCTTATCGAGACCCCAATATAAAAATCCAAGTTTGTCTAAAACACTTAATAATAATTTGATTAAGATGTCGGCCGCAGGCTTTAGTGAAACTGTAACAACAATTTTCATCTAATTATGTTCCCATCAATGTACCACCATATTTGGATGATCTAGAAATTTGCGGTTTATTAAATACTAATCTTTGTAAACCATTAAATTTATTATTATTTTCTGAGAGTTTTTTTTTTTAATTTCTTTGAACATAAAAAGAACGTTTTCTTATTCCAAAAAATTAATTGCATAATAAAATAAAAAACCAATCAATTTTAACAGTTTCATATTACTAAAATTTATTTCCTGTTTGCAAAGGAAGGAAATAGTATGCTCATTGAAGCGATATTATTAAATCTGGTGTTAACCATATTAAATGAATTAGACGATACTTTCAATGTGTAGCTAATAGCAAGATGATGACTCGCGATTAGCACTATTAAAGCAGAAAATCATGTTTGTAATGGATAAGAAATGTAATATTTATACTGATTTATAACGTGATTATCATGGTTAACAAGGAAAGTTGAAGTTTTTATTTCTTAATAATGACAATAAGTAATTGAAATAATATTGTTTATTTTTAGTTTTTCCATTAAGATTAAAATATAGAACAAATTAGAAAATACTGGACAAACTTTAAAATACTAGTGTGTTATTAAAAGTCCTTTGTTTGAACCTTCTAGTTTATAATATAATGAATAATAGTTGATTTTTGTTTTTATGAATAAAATAAATTAATGAAACATTAAATAATTAATGGAGAATAATCAGAAATGTAGATTGGACGTTTAAAAATATAACTTGTATAGTAAAGGAAAGTGTAATGAGTTTTGAAGGCATCAAGATATGTTTATTTAAATTTGATCAACTTTCGATATGCATACTTGTAGGAAACTGGAATTAAAATTAATCAATAGTTTTAACATAGATTCTTTCATAAAATAAATTCAGTTTCAATGAATAGAAAGATATGATTATAGTAATAATTTATAAAATTATAAATAATAGAATTATTTGTTTTAATGGCATCAGATAGTTATTTGTAAGAAAAGCGCAAATAAAAGTGTGTGAGAACAACTCAGCAATTGATCGTTAAAAAATAATATAAGTAAAGTGCTACTTGAAACTTTCTAGAAAATGTGATATAAATTGCATCAAAAGAGCCTATAATTAATTGGACCACAACCTGAAACTTTAAACATAATATGTTTATATCTAAAACATATTAATCAATATAAATAAAAACAATATATGAAAAAAAATAAAAAACAATAAGCTATTAGTAATACTACTAATTTAAAAAATATGTAATTACTTGCATAAAGATATATTTTAAATGTGACTAGTTTTAGTAATTATAAAAATAGTTTACTATATGTAATCTTGGTCAATTTAATCCTATACAGCGGTTCTTAACCTTTTAGGCTGGCGACTCAAAGTAGAAATATACTTAAAACCGGCGACCTAACCAAGTAGTTAGGGTATAAAATGTATGTTAACAACATATTAATTCATAATTAAAAATTAAAAATAATAACAATTGTATTTTATTTTTGAAAAGATTAGTGTTAAGTTTATAGAAAGTGTACACCGTTTGCCAAGCTGAAAATCTATTCTATTCCTGTACTTTTTTATCAAGACAATAAAACAGTAAAGTCTTGCTTTACACAAATAACTAGTTGGGAATGGCAACACGGTTTTTTAGATAGTTCTTTTGTGAGCAGTAGTTTAGCTAGGATTTTAGGCTTCACCGAAAAATATTGAAAAAAACGTACACAGTTTTGCCATTTTTTTAAGACTATTCATAAACTATTAAAAAGTTTAAAACTCTATTTATAAAAAGTAAAAAGTAACTAAATCCGGTATTAAAAAATTACCAAGATAAGATTTTAAAACATTAAAATATTGCCAAAAAGCACCAAAACCCAGCCATTAACTGTTAAAAATTGTAAATTTCTATTTATAAAATTTTAAAAATAACAAAATCCAGTCATATAATATTAAAATTGAAACAAGGAAAACTTAATTAATAAAAAATGAAAAATTTGTTATTTTCAGGAAACCATAAAATCCGGCTATAAAGTGTGTTAAATGCAAAATTCTTTTTATAAATTGTCAAAAATATAGATATACATTAAATAGCACCAAAATTTAAAATTAAATTGTTTAAAATGCAAATTTATATTCATAAAAAGTCAAAACAAACCTGCTTTACTATACATGGTAGACATAAAACAAATATTTGACCATATACGGCTAACATACAACGTATTTATCCTGAGTCATCATGCAATTAACAACTAATACATTATGATCATTCAAGACCTAGACAGAAACAGCAAAACTTATATTAAAGTTAATAGAGCATTTGCGCGAGAAATAGACGTAAAGGCTGGAATTAAACAAAAAGATAGTATAAGTCCAGAAATCTTCAGTATGCTGATGATAATAATCAAAAAAATTTAAGAACTATAGATACACAAAAATTCAATTTTACGCCGACAATACTGTACTAATTTCAGAAAACAAAGATGATCTGCAAAGGTTCTTGTTTAGATTCAACACAACAGCAAAAACATGATTATATGAACCAAAAAAACTAAGTTAATGATAATTGCAAAGAAATTGCAAAGAATCCCATTTGGTGCAAAGTAATGGTACATAGAACAAGTAAAAATAAATGAACACCAAGTCACGCTGTTTCCTTTTGTGGTAAGCAATCAAGGTGTCGGGTACACAGAGCCACAGAAAAGACATGTGTAGGGCATGCGTATATGGCAGTACAATGTTTGGAACACTCATCCAACTCGTGACCCGGCCGTTGCTTAAAGTAATAAAATTTAATTATTTTGGGTTGCAAATATTAAGCACTAGAAACTTGATAGAAGAAGTAACAGCAAATGCCATCAAAACTTCAACACATCCAACTGTCTAACGCCAGAACTATATTTGAGTTAAAATATAAGTACTAAAAAAAATAACAATGTTAAATTTTGATGCTAATAGATTGAGTCTAAATGGTGATGCAAGCGCAAAAACTACCAAAAAAGATAAATAAAACACATTTACTTTCATCATCACGATATATTTAAAAACCGTAACATGTTTTAACTTTCTACAAGATCATCATCAGACGGTGATACAAACTTTGTTTGTAGAAAGTTAAAATATGATACGGTTTTTAAAATCAATTGCCATTAACTAGAAAATTAAATACAATTCACAGAAAAATAGAAGTCATAAAAAATTTATCATTTTTTTAACGCGTAACCTTTGAGATTTTAAGTGACAAAACTGACAGTACTCATTCTTGTTGTAAATTTTATCCAAAAAATCATTCTAGTTTGATTTTTTCTAAAATATTAAATTAAATTAATTTATAAGATTATTTGATATATCTTTTTTTACGCATTTTATAACCTTTTAGTTAGTAACATTTAATTTAGAAAAAAAAATCTACTAGAAAACTACATTCTGTAATAAAAAAACTCATTTCATAAGTTTTTTTTTTTAATATTCAAACATTATTCTACCCGGAGCTCATAAAAATTTGACAAAAAAAAATTAAGCCCCATCCTAATAAGTATATATATTTGATATTAAATTAATGTCAGTGAGGTTAATACCAGAACCGTTGATTGATAAATTTACTAAGATACGCAGCCTGTGATACAATACTACTAACACAAAAATTAATAATTTTATATTATGTGAATTCTGTTTACAATTGCAGTCATTATATAGTAAATAATGGAAATATGTTTAAGTAAAATATTTATAATAACTGCAAAATAAATGCTTTTTTTGACATTCATATTTAGAAAAAAGTTATGTCAGTAAAAAATTGATTCAAACAAGAACGTTTTTTTAGCCAATTAGAAAACATTGCAACAATCATTGCAAGTATTGGCAGCATTGCTAAATCTATCTGCATCTTAGCAAAAACGCAATTGTTAAATGCAATGGACAAACTTGACATAAGGGTTTGATTATAAACTGGGTTTGGTCAAGTTATGTCTTAAATGATGTTTTTCGATTGCTTCTACCAAAGGCATCATTTTAAAATAGTATATAGTGTATCAAGGGCCGAAAATAGGCTTTAGCAGCCCGCCGCTTTTAGCAGCACAAAGGAGCAAAGCAAGTGAGGGTTGCTAAAGCAAAAGGCTGCTAAAGCTTTTTGGCACAAGTTGCCTTTGCTTTAGCAGCCCTCACTCGCTTCGCTTGTGTGTGCTGCTAAAAGCGGCGGGCTACTAAAGCCTAATTTTGACCCTTGATACACTATACACTATAGAGAAAACTGACATTAGTATATTTGTCAATCAACGCCAGAACATTTTTTTATCAATTAGAAAACAGTTTCGCAAATATTGGCAAAATTGCCAAATCTATCCGGATCATTGCAAAAAAGCCATATTTAAATGCATAATGCAACACAAACTCAACATAAGCTGGGCTTGATTCTGAGCTTAATTACGTTTCAATTGATGTAAAAGATGTAGTATAGATAATATTCTAATCAAATTGCTAAAACCCACGCAGAAACATCTAAAACCAAAAGATTAATGACAATAATAGACATGAAAACTTTTAGAACAATAAAAGGAGTAACTCAAAATAATAAAATCAGAAGCAGCGCTATCACTGAAGACGTAGCAAAATAAGTCAAATCACTTAAAACCAAAAACCTCCAAGCAGGGCCAAGCAGAAAATTACACAAAAAAACAAAAATAACTAAATCCGGTCATAAAACATTAAAACAATGTCAGAAAACACCAAAATCTATCTAAAATAGCAAAATACGGTTATAAAATATCGACATATTTTTAGAAATAACAAAATTTGGTCATTTTGTCAAAATTCTATTATAAAAACGTCAAATATTTAGACATAAATTATAAAAATATTTAAAACAAGCATTTAAGTTTTGTGGTAATTTGTTAAAACTACATATTTATAAAAAGTCACAAATTTTAAAATCTGCTCATAAAAATTAAAATATTAAAAAAAATATATTGAAAACTGCAAAATTCTTTTTTTTAATTGTTAAAATAGCAAAATTTGTTAAAAAACACCAAAATCCGCATATAAACTTTTAAAAGATGCACTTTTTTTTAATGTAATTTTTTATAAAACTCTAGAAATAGCAAAATCTAGTTTTAAAATATCAAAAATATTGTTAACAAAAACCAAAATTATACATGTCTGTTAAACAGTTCAAAATCCGACTATCTCAAAATTGACCAAATAAAGCTAAAAAAATAAAAAAATATTGTTAAGAAAAACTATAAACTGTCAAAAAAATTCAAATTAATAAACGTTACTAGTGAAGTGACATATAGATTAAAATTATATCATCAAATATAACAAAACCGCGTTGGAAAATGAAAAATATTGTTTTTTAAATTATTTTATGGTTTCCTCCGGTCGACTCAAATAACTCCCGCAACCCAAATTTAAATCTCAATCCAAGGTTAAAAATTAATGCTATACAACTATCAGTGTTTATTCTATAAGTTCTGTCAGAAACTTTTGATTTAAAGTCTTTGGGACAATGCTGTTTTTCTAATTTGAATTTCAAAAATAATTTTTATACGATTGAAATGTGAATAACAATATTTAATTTAGTTAGTTAAAATAACGTCCATATGCTTATTTTTTTATTAATAATTAATTATTTTACATATTTATAAGTTAATTACATACAATTATTAGTACTTTTTTTTAATAAACGAGCATTTAATTAAAGTCTTTTAGCTAGAGAATTTTTTTTTTGTAATTATTGAATTAAAAAATTAAAAAAACATCGGATTTGATTGTTTATTATTCAACAAATACTATTACAGTACATTTACAAAATTAAATAATTAAATTTAATAGTACTAATATTAAAAAATACAAGATTTATTTCTGTGGTATGATACGCATTTTAGGTATAATTTTGTTCGCTTACTGTTTAGTATTATTTGTAAGATTGTTATATAAAATGAAATCTTTTAGAAGTAGGCTATTATTTAATCTAGTTGTGTAACTTCATTAAAAATTTAATAAACATTAACAATATTATGGTACTCTAAATAAATATAAAAAATGAATTTTAAATATACTTTTTCAATATTTAACTATTTTCTATTAATTTTACTAATTATAAAAATTAGTAAATTCTTTTTGAACATTTACATAAATTTAATTTAAAGTTTGCTGCATAATTGAAATACCGTCAAAGTAAAACACGTTGTTTAAATTTAAATCAAATATTTCAAATACTTGTTAATAAATGTATATAATTTGCTTTCCAAATTCCAAACAAGAAAACAAATACTTCAACTTTATTGATATCTAAGATGCTTAAAGTGAGCTATGATACCACCAGTTTCTACAATAAAAACAATTTTATTTTTGAACTGTATTAATAATCTACTCTAAAGCAATCTCTCAGCAGTCTGTGTTTTTTAGAATTCTATAAATGTTTCATTCATTTTTTTTTTCAATTTTTATTTATATTAAGTTTTGTATTACTAAACAATTTAATGAGATCAAAAAACGAAACACAAACTTTTAAAATTGAAAACAAAAAGTTACAAAATTGCGTATAAATTATGAATTTACATTTATTTGTCATCTAAATTTTTATAAAGATTTTTGAATTAATTTGAAAAACAACAATATATTACAGTTATCTAATTACACATTCTATCAATATTTATAAGCTTTTGCTACATTTCTCGTATATGCATATTAATATTAAAAAATGTTTATACCAATTGCTATTCCTGTACATTTATAAAACAACAAAACAAGTACGCGGACAATTTCACGCACCGATCACTTTGTAATTTCAGCCGAGCAGCAAGCACTGACTGACATAACTCCAACGAGCATCTCATTTACCTGTTAAGTGGTGGAACACCGTTTACTATCTCCCCACTGTTTTCACTTTTTTTCTTTTCCCAACGATTAAATTCTTGCATAGAAGTCGCGACTCCCGCATTTACATTATCGAAGACATACATTGACAATGCAGCATTGTTAGATTATTATGTTCTTATCGATGACACACTATTGCGATGATATGAGGTCGTTACCTGTGAATGATAGTTTAGTACAATTAACATTATGTAATAGAAATGATTTATCAAACACTAACTCAAATAGAAATTGAAAGTTTATTTTGGATAAAGCACACATCTAATATAAATATATTTTATAATTAATAATATTGCAATAGTTAAATGATCCGATTATGTCTATTACTCTAGTACATATTTTTTAGAATTTAAGTTGCGATTATGTATATATTTTTTTTAATTGTAATGAATTATGGTTTAAGTGTCACCATAAGTAATAAATTTTAATATCACTTAATTAAATTGCATTAGACCAATTAACTATGAAAATAATTGCTATGTTTACTTCTTTCTGTGTTCTTGAACATAATTCCGTGTGCAAGTCTGTAATATCTATTATAATGATATATGATTTGTTGTAATAATATTTCAACATGACACATCTGACTAACTAATAGTTTTTTAAACACTACATATACTTGGTTAATTACTAAATAATGTGAAAATCTATACATATTTAGGTGCATGTAAAAATGAATAGTTAAGTATGTGATGATATAGTGTTAGTTTATACTGTAATTATTGTATGAAACTTCGTGCGTTTAACTTACACATATTACTCATCAGTCCGTCAAAAAGCTATTGGTTTTTAGTATATTATTATCCGGCTTTTAGTATATTATTATGTATTCTTAAATCTCTCTGCATAATGCACCAATTTAGAATCTACCTATCATCCATATATCATAAACAATATACGATAATAAATTAAAAATAAATAAAATAAATTACTATCTAACTCAATTCCTGAGAAAACATACCGACTAAAAACCGCTCAATAGTGAATGTCAACGGAAGTTCGAGACTTTACGGCTCATGTACCTTTCTTTTGTAGATTTAGTAATAGTTTGTAGATGTTTAGAAAGAGCCCCATAAGCTTGTGCGGTATTGTTTTTGTTTGTTAGTTGGTTAGTAAGTTAGGGTGCGGCTACTTGGTTTACCGGTCGTTTATAGAAGAATATCTCCCTGTCAGGCTCGGCAAGTCAAGCTAGATCAAGATTAAGATGATTTGCAAGATTATCAAAATACTTTGCGACCAAAGTTTCAATGTGTTGGGCTTAACCCGAGTTTTGTCAAAAATTTCTATTTCGGAGTTTTGTTGAAAATTCTCAGAGTGGTGTTTTGAAAGACCTCTAGCCTGTTAAGATAATAGGCAACTGCGGCTCTCCAGATTGGAGACGCTTAAGTGAGCATATATTTGATGATAGATGTGTAGAGCCAGGTTTTGTTCTGGATCGACAAGTCACTATTCCGACGCAACATTAAAACAAGAAGATTTTTTGATATTTTGGCTTTATCAAGAATGGACTGCACGTAGAGTTTGTACGTGAGCCACTTGTCAAGAATAACCCTCAGATACTTGGTAGAATTAGACCACGGTATAGGAACGTTGTTCAGAAAGACGTTTTCATTGGATTTGATTTGCCACCTTGTGAAGAGTACAGTACAGTACAGTACAGTACAGTACAGTACAGTACAGTACAGTACAAAGGGTTAACAACTAAGTAAAAAAATGTACACGTGATTATGAATACGCGTAATTATTACGTGATTATGTAATGATTACGTAATTATGTAATAATTACGTTATTATGTAATAAATACATGATTATGATTACGCATTGATTACGTGATTATTTAATGAACACACAATGATTACGTGATTATTCAATGAATATTTGATTATAAAAATGATAATGTGATTATGTAATGATTACATGATTATTTAATAAAAACACATTTTCTTAAGATTTTATAATTCTGTATTAAATGTGCATGCATTAATTATTTTATACTGATCATAAAATTATTTTGATAATGCTTAATATTAATATATTATTATAATACTTATGTTTTATAATAATCTTCAATGAAGTACTTACTACAATTTCTTTTATATAATAAGAAACATAAACTAAAAATATACCTATCTCGATGTTTATTAATGTTTTATGTAAATTAGAAAAAATCCACTACCAAGAAGAAAAATGTGATTTACTATTTTAAAAAATAAATAAAAATAAACATAAAAATCTTTTCAACAAAAATAATAACAATACATAATAAAATTTGTATCAGTGAATAATTATATTTGACTGAAGTAGGTATTTATTTTAATATAATAAATAAATAACTGTACACACTGTTGTTGTATAAAAACACCTGTAAAATTGTCTGTGAATAAATCTCTATTGGCACAATCAGATACAGATGGGATCCAACTGAATTTACAATGCAAATATATATAATTCCATAAAACCAATATTTGATTATGTCAATATGCGTACTCAACTTTTGATTATTTGAACCAGCGTAATCAATATTTGATTATTTAAATTTGCGTGTATTAATATTTGATTACACTATTTGTTACAGGATTATGTAATGATTACGTGATTATAAAATTATTACGTGAATATATAATTTTCCTAAAATCTGGAAAGTAGCAAGAATTACGCTAATTTTTAAATCAGAAATTAAACAAGATATCAAAAATTATCGCCCCATATCAATACTAAATAACTTTGCTAAGATTTTTGAATCCATTTTAGCTAATAAAGTTTACTACAATGTTGAGTCTAAGATATCTACAAATCAGCACGGTTTTATGAAAAAAACGTTTTACCTCGACAAATTTTCTAAACTTTATTCTCAGCAACTTAATCGGCGTCTTCAGGTTGATGTAATATATACCGATTTTCGTAAAGCGTTCGATTCAATAGACCATGAAATACTCATTTCAAAATTACATTGCTGCGGTTTTAGTAGAAGCTTAGTTAGCTTAGTACATAATTACTTATCAAACAGATCTTAATACGTTGAGTATAATGGTTACCGGTATAAAGCATTTTGCCTTTTTAGTGGGGTTCTTAGGGGTCAAACCTAGGACCTCTATTATTTTTGTTATTTGTAAATGATATAGTAACTAACATCTCTTTTCAAGTTCTTATTACGTAGATGATGTTAAACTATTTAGATCCATTAATACTACAAATGAAGATTTGAGGCAAATTCAACAAAGGAAAAAAATTAACTGTTTTAAACTTAATGTTAGTAAATGTAAATGTATGTTTTTCCATCGTAAGCTACAATTTATTCTTTATGATTATGTTTTAGATAGCGTCAGTTTAGAACGAGTCGCAGTTATTAAAGACCTAGGTGTGTTATTTGATCAAACATTGTCGTTTGTACCGCATTGCAATTATGTGCGTAAAGATGCAATTCAAATGTTAGGTTTTATTCGAAGAAAATGTGAGCCTTTTAGTAACACTGCTGTAATCTAAAGATTCTACAAATCATATGTTAGATCAAAGTTAAAATACGGTGCAGTGGTTTGGTTTCCATCGTATGCTGTTCACATACATAAACTTGAAAGAGTTCAATAATATTTTATGAGATATCTTTATTATAAAACCAATGGTTGTTATCCAGATAAATCTGTGACGTATAATGACATGTTATCAATGTTTAATGCAAAATCTCTAACAATAAGGGGAAATGTCATCATACTTAAACATTTTCATCAGATAGTCATCAGAGGCGACCGTAGCATAATGGTCTAGTGCGAGGACTGTTGTGCAGGCAGCCCGGGTTCGATTCCCGGCAGCGGCAATATCTAATTTGTCGAATATATTTTGGTGATGTCGTTTTTTTTTGCAAGGCAATGTCAAACCAGCAAAGTATTTGCCTAGTAAACCCCTCTAGTGGTGTGGTTCGGATTCCACGTTAAACTGTAGGTCCCGTATGTTTGTGTGGAACTATTATCGCGCACCACAAACATACGAGAGGGGCGCCGAACGCTCGTAGCGAGTATAGCACTATAAGAAGATCAGATAATTGAAGAACAACAAAATTGATGATCCTAATTTGTTGACATTAATTAATATCTACGTCCCCCGAATTACAAGTAAGAACCGCAGTAACATTTTTTGTTAACCGTTGCAACACCACTCACCATTATAAATTGCCGATTAATTCAATGTGTAGACTTTATGCTAGTGTTCAATATTGCATTGATATATTTAATTATAGCCAGTCTGTATTTGTAAAAAACAATTTCAGAATTACTATAAATTGTTATTTTTTTTTCTTTTTAATTATTATTTTAATGTTATATTGTTATAATGTTAGTTCTCCAAATTTGACTACATTTTTTTTTTCTTTTTATTTGTATAGAATGCGCACTATACGTATGTTATATATTTATTAATTTGTCATTTATTATTTAATCTTTAATATATTATTATACATTTTCCCTGTTATTAGTATGTATGTACTGTTGGAAAATAAACTTATTATTATTATTATTATTATTATTATTTATTACAAATATTACGTAATTATTATTTGATTCTGTAATGATTACTTTTATTTTGTACACCGATTACGCAAGTTGTTAACCCCTTGAGTACAGCTTTGCTTTTTTTTTTGGTTAATCGTGATTTGCCACTTGTCTAACTATTTTTTAAGGTTGTCGGTGGCATTTTAAAGCTTCAAGGTAATAATCTTAAGCGACCTTGAAGAGTAAAGAAGTGCTGTATCATCAGCAAATTGTGCTATTCTGACCCCATGCTTTGCTCCCGAAGTCATGTCAGCAAAGTAAAGGTTAAATAGCAGTGGAGAGAGAATAGAGCCTTGAAGGATCTCTGCCGTTATCTCCCAATTTGAAGATATGTGATTTTCAAGCTTTACCGCCAGCGTTCTGCTGTCAAGATATGAGGCTATCAGCCTTACTAGACGCGGAGAAAAGTTAGCTTTGTACAATTTAAAAAGAAAACCATTGTGCCAAACGTTGCCGAAGCCTTTTTTTACGTCGAATAAGACCCCCGGTGATCTTGTTCACTCTAAAACTTTTGACAATGAAATCTGTTACGCAATTTAATTGATGTACAGTTGAATGTCCTCATCTAAACCCATGTTGGTGGGGGGAAAGAAGGAGGGGTGTTGTTAAATTCAGTGTGTTCCTGGATTCTGTCCAAGACCACTCTTTCAATAACCTTACTTAAAACGCTAAGAAGACTAATGGGCTGACAGTTTTGAGAAAATTTTTGGTCTTTTTCTGGCTTTGAGATATAAATCACCAGAGACCTTTTCCAAACTGAAGAAAAATGCCCTGTTTGAAGAATTGCATTAGCAATGTTAGTGAGCGCCATAATTGCATTATGCAAAAACGCTTTAAGAGCCTTGAAAAAAAGAAAAATATTGTCAGGCCAAGAGCCGTGCAAGATTTAAACCGTTTGATAATTTCTTTGATGCAAAATGGGCGTACGTTTTCTAGCAGTTTATCGTTGTCAAAGTTCTTCAACAAGCCCTCAACCACTTGTTTGACCTTTTCAACGTGTTTCGTGTCCGCCGTTTCAGAGGTAGAGCATTGGAGTTCGAGGCTGTCAGCAAACGCTAAAGCCCATAAATGGCTGGAATGGGAAGATGTCTGTTTTGAAAAGCTTTGGAGATCTTCCACATTAGATTGTCATCTTCTGTGATTGATTTCAGGTTATGTTGCCAACACAAACTTTTGTGCAGCCTTTATCGCTTTCCTTACTTTGCCGTGGCACAAGTTTAAAATCTTGCAGTTTTGGGGGGTCGCCATGCATCTGCTATTGACGCTTGGCGGCATTTCTTTGACGGATCAGTGTCTTAGTTTAGCGTGATAGTCCAAGTGGATTATCTACCCGGACCTGATGGGTCTTAAAATTCTTTCCAAGCCTTGATGTATTTGGCGCACAAAGTTTTTGACGGTTTCTTCAATATTGTCAACATTCGTACTGTGGCAAGCCTGCCAATACTCTTTCTCATAGATTTTGAGAAAAGATTCCAATCCGTATGTGTTACGAATTTTCCTCTCTCCCTAGGTGATTTCCTTCCGTAGAGTTTTAGAATTACTGGGCTTTGGTCGGAACTAAGGCCGTCATGACGTTTATTAAATACTGTAAGATGACGTTTTTTTGTATTGCTTCATCTAAAACATCTCCTGAGTGATCCGCGTCACTGTAAAAAGTAGGTTCATCTGGGCCCATTACTATCAAATATCTTTGTTAGACGTATTTGTGCAATGCACAACCTTTGGCTTTCGTTCTTAAGCTGTTCCACGCCGGGTGCTTAGAGTTGAAGTCCCTCGTTATGATTGTTGGGTGAAGATTATCGAGTATTGCATCAAAGTCCTCAGTTTCGGTACGATTTGTCCGTCTTATATTTGCCTAACCCCGGCACATTTACCACTATCGCGATTAATTTAAGCAAAATTGTGTTGAGAGTATCCACTTCAAAATGGTCCTTTTTGCATAGATCAGTGTTCCACGCCTCATGGGTACCTCCGACGTTCCCAAATACGTGAAGGTATTTGGGATTTTCAACGCTTGATTGGGTTTGTGGCGTGACTCGGACACCAGCATGATGTCAAGTTCTTGCTTGATGAAGAACGCTTCTATTTTACCTATTTTTTTGTAATGCTATTGGCATTCTAGAAGCAAATGCGGCATAATATATCGGGTGTATTATCCATACATTTGAGACTCATTCATTTCTTCCAGAGTTGCGGCAATTTTCTCGTTAGAGACCACTGGTTGCTTTTTAGGAGCAATTGAGTTAGCGAACGTAGTGTTCAGCTCCAGTTGCTGGAACGGGGGGTTGGAGGCCACCTGGTTGTCGCTCATTGCGTCTTTGGAATTCTAAAAAAAATATTTTCTGGTTTTCCAAGCTTCTGTTTGAAAAAGCAAAAAATTAAATATTAAATAGAAGTATTAATAACTATTAATACCTGGCGGCATAACGAAATTGTTGTGGCTGGCTGGTAGCTGGCGTCTCGGATTGTGATGCTTCTACTTTGGCTGCTGGCAGTCAAACCCCAAATAGGTTAGTAAAGCTTATCCAAAACCACAATAAATAAAAACAAAGCGGTTGGGATTCTCTTAAACTTTTAAAATAAAATGAATTAAAAAAAAATGTAATATTTTTAATAAAATACTTATTACTTGTCAATTATAATAGTACTATGCATCCGATGTTTAATTTGTATGTAATTTAGTTATTAAATAAAAATGATTTATGTATATTACCCGTTACGAAATATGCAGCACTAATTTTCATAATAAATCTAGTAATTAAGACATAAAAGTTAATAGAACTAGCTAAAAGCAATAATTTTTAAGTGATTTAAAAGCGGTATCTTCTTTGTATACTAATCTCAACTGTGATCAATGAAATAGAATATGCCGCTCATTTATTTATTTATGTATGTTGAATATAATAATTTTAAATATGATACTTTCCAATTGATATTTAATTTAATTTAATAAAGATAATTAAGATTAATAACTTTATAGTTAAAATTAAATTAAATTAATCGAAAATAATTAATGATTAATATGTAATAAATAAAACTAAATACTGCTATCAGTTATAATGAATTAAAATATAAATATTTTGAATACTTGTAAAACTAACAAATAACCCATGAATGTGATTATGTAGAGTAAAAAATATTATGTATGGAAAAAAATTAAGTAAAATTATGAACTTGTCTTGTCTGTCGGTTTAATTACTTATTGGATGTATGCTAAGATAAAATTAAAAAAAACATTTATAATTTAAAATTAATAAATGATGTATTTTATGTAAATTGCCTTTTCATCTAGTAGAGCTTTTTTTACAATCCTCAGTTAAAGCATAGTTAGGGAGGGCGATAAACCGGAGATAACTTATGTGGTGCTCGGAGCAGTAGTTAAAGCTAGTATAACGCTCATAACCTCGTAAGCACGAGTGTATTTGTCTTTTACTTGATAAAAAAGCAATTTACATAAAATACATCATTTATTAATTTTAAATGATAAATTTGTTTTGATCATCTGATTAAAATAAAATGTCGTTGCCTGTCCGTGTGGGATTTAAGAGTATAACAGCTCTTCTTCACACACAAACAGTTCAACGTTTTTTCTAATAAGGGACATTGCTTTACCACCTTTGAAACATTTATATGTTGCATCTATTTGTTGGTTTTGTGATATTGCAAGCTTGTAGATGTTTTTCATATTTAATAGTTTGTTTGCATTTTGTTTTACTAATTGCAAAGGTGTAAGGAGTAATAACTACAACAGCAAACGTCATCCTAAACGTCAACCTTAACTGCTTGAGTGCCGATATAGTTGTCTGGTGCTTCCTGCTAAAAAACATACGAGATTCTGGCGACCAAGCAACTTCCGGTATAAGCTGACATTTAATTGCTATTAAATGTGCGGGTACTCTTTTACCCAAAGTTAAGAAAAATAACCCTAAAGGCAGAAAAACTGAAAACCAATCAACACCATAAGGATGTGGTAGGCACAGAGCAACCACCACATTAAAGATCCACACAAATAAGCTCTAGTAACAACCATAGATATGTTGGATCTCCAAGAGGAGATAGTTGTATACAACGTATTCAAGAAAAAAAATAGACGTCACAGCAAAGATAAAAATATAAACATGGAACGTAAGAACAATGGCTCAAGACGGTAAAATAAACAACGCAATACACAAAATGAAGAGAATAAGCATACAAATTATAGGAATAAGCGATATGCAACGTCCGCAAGCAAGCTACCAAAACATTGACAAGCACCAAGTTTGCAACTCAGAACCCAACAGAAAAAACGTAAAAACGGTATCGGAATAATAGTCTGCAAAACAGTATCAGCATACATCACAAACTTTATATCAATATCAGAATGAGCAATGAATCAATGCAAAATAAAAAAAAATATACACTCAAATCTTCTAAACTATGAAAAATCCATTAAAAAAAAATCGTAACAATACTAATGGGCAATTTTAATTCAAAGATAGGCAAAAGACGCAAAGAAGAATTTATAGACTCACATAGATTAAGCAACAGGAACAAAAGACGGAAACAACTCAGCATATTTGTATACAAACAAGACATAGTAATCATGGACACATTCTTTACTTTCTCCACGCAGGCTATACACTTGAAAATCATTGCAAAACGCACACACAACCACATCATAAAAAAATCAAATAGACTACATCCTAGTAAACAAGCAACTTAAAAGCAGCTCTATATTAGTAAAAACATACCCAGGAGCCTAGATAAGATTGCATTATATACTACTAGTAGGTGTTTTCAAAATAAGATTAAAAAGATTTAAAACAAAAACCAGCAACAAATACGACCTGAAGAAACTAAAATAAGCCACAACTAAACAAAAAGCATTAAATAGTTAAAGCTGATACATGTTTGAAATCCATTATAACATTTATGATAAAACACAATTAATATAGTGTAAAGTTATAAAAAAACACTAATTGTAATACTACAATTGTTTTGCTACACAGTGGCTTCATCAGGTATAATAAACAATAATAAAAAGGGGTATACACTAATTACTATTACATTAAAACTAATAAAAATACCATACAGTAATTGGTAGAAAGGTTTAACTGAAGGTGGTGGATTACTGTCACATTCAAATATTAATTAGTATTACATCATTATACAATAGAAGTTAAAAAATAATTCTCAATCTTGTTATACGGTGCAGAGTAACTCACCAAAGCAACAAGCAAAAAGCTAGGATAGCAATTATACTAAAAATAGGATGTCTTGGGTTTATTTTTTTATTGTTTTTTCTCCATGTAGAGTTAAAGAATTAACTATGTAACGTTGTAATTGTTTATAGTGTAGTCAATTGTCCGTATTTTGTATATTTTTAACGGTGATGTTAATTAATATTTAAAACGATCAAAAAACTTAGTAACTGATTGGCTAAAAATTGATTTTAACAGCAATTTTAACTAACATTGATGTTAAAATTATACAGAGTAGCCCCGAATATGTACTAGGTAGTGCAAAAGTTGTCACCTGATGTTGTTTGACTGTAGTTTTTTTTAATAAATAAAAACTTTAGTTTTGCTTTGGATTATATTTAATTGATGTATAATTTTTTTTTTTAAGTAGAAAAAATAATATTGGTCAATTAGCCACCGACAGAATTGATAATCATACAGGTTCAATTTATAACTGACAATTTTCATCACTCTTGCCAAAACTTCCGGCATTAGGTTTCCGCATTTCTGACGGATATTCTCATTGAGGGCTTCATGACTCTAAGGCTTGTTGACATATATTTGTGACTTCAAGAAACCCCACAAAAAGTTTAGAACGGTTAAATTAGGCAATCTTACCTGCCAATGCAAATCACCAAAATAAGAGATTAGACGACCTGAAAATGCAACTTTCAGAATTTCGGTTGCAGGTCGTGCAGTATGCGCCGTTGCTCCATTTTGTTGAAACTACATATTCTCCAGTCCCAATTCGTTTAGTAAAGGTAGAAAAAAGTTGTTGATCATGACTTTGTAGCGCTCGCCGTTTACATTAATTGTTTAACCTGCTGCGTTTTCAGAAAAATAAAACCCGATGACACAGGCTTCCCGCGTAAACACAACACTATACAGTAACTTTGAGCGAGTGTAATGACTCTTAGTGTGTTATACGCTTATTCTTGGTACCTCAGAGACAATAATTCGGTTTATTCACGTATTCACAAAAATGGAGATGAGCCTCGTCGCTCATGATGATTTTTGATGAAAAGTTCTCTTACTCGTGGTCAAGATTCAGGATGGTTTGAAGTAGGTTGCACGCGCTTGGCGGTCAACGGCTAACAGCTGGTGCACTGTCTGCACTTTGTAAAGAAACATCTTCAAGTTTTTTATTAAATTTTTTTGTAAAGACCGCTGATTGGTGCCCAATTGCGTGACACGTTGTCTGGTCGATACTCAGAGGTTTTCGCCCAGACCTGAGAGCTTTCGTGTTAACTCTCACTCTTTTAAGCAAGCAGCTAAACGCCGTAGTGTTTGCCTAGTTAGTGTTGGACGACTGGGAAATCTACATTTAAATTCACGCTGCACCAACATCACTGACAAATTATTACGCAAAAAAATTGAAACATCTATTCCGCGTTCTTGAGAAGTATAGCAATTTATGACTTGTTGACGTGTATTTTGTATCTGTTTACTTTACAAATGTCAAAGCAAAACTGACATTTACCGCCATTTGCAAAAATTATAACATCTTCTGATAGGGTGGATCTAGTATATATGTGTATTGTATCATCCTGTATATATTGTGCGTAAGAGTATGTGCGCGTTTTGAGAGTAGCTGGTTGCACGCATGTGCAAAAACGCAACTAAGCTTACTCAACAAAAACAGAAAAAAAAATTTAAAACATTAAAAAAAAAAACAGATATGTATCTGTGTTTTCTTTTTGCTTATAAGACATAATTGTATTGCAAATAGTCAATAATCATGCCGCTTCTGTTTTTTTGTGTTGTTAATTTTAAATAATTTTTTTTAAACTTTTAGTTCTTATTTATACCTGTTATTTATTATACCTCCCAACCACAACACCGTGCTTGAACGTCGTATCTTTATTAATTATCATTAATTTATCAAACAATTTATTGCCGTGAAATCATTTTACCACTTCTGCGCCGTTGTTACTGATCCTCCTTTCTTTGTCCCGCAATTGACTCCCACTCTGCCGCATTGCAATCCATTTGTGCTGAACCGGTCCATCTCGTCTTCTTGCTATACCTCGCTAATGTCAGCGTGTACTTTTTTATAAATTGAACCTAAGTAACACATCCCCTAGGTGTACTCTAATTCTAGCGTGTTTATAACTGCTCTTTACCGCTGTAATGTGCCCTGCATACAATCTCTAGACCTAACTGTTCTATGTAAATTTGACAATCTTTTGCAGTTATTGTGCAACCCCAAGGCCTCAACTACTAGTGCACAACATACTTCTGGCTGGTACGCATAAGTCCTTACTGCCAGACACAGTGTTATTCACACAACCCCAAGACCTCAGCTGCTAGTGTGTGAACTAACAATCTTTTCAGTCATCCAAACATGCTATAGCTATCAGTACCTCGATGACCTTCTTGCCAATGTACTTTGTATTATACACCTTTAAAACCGGTCTATGTGTAAATATCTTCTGATAGCTAAATTACACCCCTTAAAGCTCCCCTAGCCATTGTGTAATTATGTCTCTATTACACCCTTTAAAGCTCCACTAGCTATTGTGTAATTAAGTGTCTTTTTTCTAAAGTAAAGCGTTACCAAACCTTTTTATTAACAAATATAGCAATCTATAACTAATCCATTACTTATTTATCCTTAACAGAACCTTAGACGCTCTATCTGTACGCAAATAACTATATTTATAAAACATTAATTACTAAAAATATTGCTAACAAAAAGTACTGTTAACATTATAAACTAAGTTTTACAGTTTCAGTTCTAATGCTGATCCCTGAGGTATCTCTCTGGTCAGTTTAAGTTTTTACTTTTTGGTTACTAGATTTTTACTCTGTTTCTCTACGTTTTGCTGTTTCTTTCTTTTGCTATTGTTTTTACTTTTTCTATACAAGGTTATTCTTTCCTTGGTAAATTTTGATTGTTTTTTTTTTCTAATTTTCTTTTTTTTTTCTATCTCCTGTTTTATTTTTTGCACAATGATATTTTTTGTTATCTGAGTTAGTGTTTTAATTTTTTTGTTTCTTTTTTTTTTAATTAATACTAAGGTGGTTTCTTTCTAGCATCTTAGGAAACTTTTTTATTTTGCGCATCCGTCCAGCATTGCTTTTGTGTAAACCTGGTGCTTTGTTGTTAGACAATTCTTTTATCATTTTTGTATACTTTCTACTGTTGCTATAACTGTTTTTTTTTTTAATTTTTAATTTTTTTTTTAAGTACTCCTTTTGCTTTTCTTTACAATTTATTCATCAATATTTTTGTACGATTTTTTTAAGGACTTTTTTTGGCATCTTTTTTTAAGATTTTTCTGTTATTTTTTAATTTTCTTTTATTTTTTTTGTGTTTTTCTTTTTTTTTTTCTCTGTATTTCGTGCAATTTAATAGTAAATGTCCGCATTAATTGATGTTATTTAACGTGTATGCAATTGTGTTTATAAGCAAGTCGTTCTTTTTTGCAACTACTGTTTTTAGTGTTTAGTGCATTTTGCATTATCTTAGATACAGTTGCTACAAATTTTTTACTTACTAGAATGGTATTTTTATCACTTCATCAGCATTGTCTATGACAAAACACCATAGTAGAGATGATAGCACACTGCCTTGTGAGCATCTGCCAACAACTTTGCTCTTACAGTCTTTTTGTATAATGTAATAATTTGTTGCAGTTTGATTTTTGAGCATAAAATTTGCTAAATATTGAACAAGTGATAGCATAGCTCTTTTAAAACAAGTTTTGATAATTAAAAAAAATGATAATTTAAATGGTATAAAAGTGCCAACTCGTTGTTGTAATATGCGTTTGTTTACTATGGCGTTTGTCTTTGCTTAGTTTTTTTTATTTGCATTCCAAGGTTTTCTCTAAAACACATAATAATAGAATTTCACTTTTTGGATTAAGTTTTTTTATTTTCTATTTTGTGTACATTGGCTGTCACTTGGTTCCTGTGACATAAATTATAAATAAATTAAAAAATTAAAAAAAGATTGCATGAAAGTGTTTAGCTGTGTTTTAATAAATGCAATGTCAATTCTATGATTAAAAAAAAAACTATCTTGTAGTAATGTACAATGATCTGAACAAGCTTTAACATTTTTATTTAACATTTTGTTGTCGTTTAACAAACTCTCATCTTCTTATGATTTTTGGACAAAGCTTTTTGGTTTGTTGCTTTTTTTAATAAGACATTGCCCAAAAAGTTATTCTAGTAAAATTTAGATGTAGTTTGCTTTTTAAATTTTTTTTTCCAGACGCTATTGTTAATTAGTAGAACATGTTAAATTTTTTTTTTAATCAGGTCACTTTACAACTTTTGGTTCTTATTGTGTTGCTCATCTTCAGTATGTTTAACAGAGAGACTAACTTAAGTAAGTGCCTTAATGTCTACTTTAAAACCCTGAAGGACTTAACAGTTTTTTAAGATTAATTATCTGAAAGTAGGTGCGTTCTAAAAAAAAGTAATGCATGCTTTTTTTTTAAATTTATTAATCTTATCAAGGATTTTTTAATGCTAGATCCTAAAAACTATATATAATCTACAAACTTCTTTTACCGTTACGTGTCAAGGTTTTGAGTACACTTACCTACAAAGTTTAACAGAGTGACTAATTTAAGTTGGTGCCGTAATGCCTACATTAAAGCTCGTATAGACTTAGCAGTTTTTTTAGACCCATTATCTGAAAGTAGGTGCGTTTTAAAAAACAAAGTAATGCATGCTTTTTCTTTAATTTATTAATCTTATTAAGATTATTTAATGCTAGATCCTAAAAACTATAAATAATCTACAATTTATTTTACTATAACGTGTCAAGGTGTTGGGTACACCTAGCTACAAAAAAAACATGTGTATGTTTAAATGACTATATGAGATAACGGACTAATTTAGGAAGAACGATGCTATTCTTTGCATCATTTTATTGGTCATCCCATCCAAGACTAGGCCGGAGCAGCCGTTGGTAAACAAATAAATATAATAACATCAAAACTTCTGAAAAACAACACACGTTGTTAGGGAACTTAAGCCAATATAAAAAAAAGATAAGCTATGTCTTATGCGCAAACAAAGTAGGCTCTTTCTCCTGCTAAAATCTATCGGCAACTTATATATTGTGACCGAAAATTAGATTTTTCTCAATTTACTCTTCAAGCCGTTTCATACTTTTTGCTAATCCTTAATGACTTTTGAAAAAACGCATCCTTCAAAATTATTGGGTCTTATGGGAATCTTGTCCGAATGGTTTGCGCTTGCCGTCTGCCGCCTGCCGCGCTGTTATCAGCCAGTTTATTGCTTTCAATACCCACATGACCTGGAGTCTAGACAAAGATAACTCTTTGTCCAAACAGAACTAGACAGAATACCAAAGCTTGTACAAGATATGCCAGCGGATTGACTAAATACATATGTAGACTTGCTTGCATTGCTGCGGCGTACGTAAGTACAAACAGACTGCAACAAGCAGCTAGCGCGGCTACAGTCTACTTGCAGCAAAAACTTGGTGCGGAGATTGTCTAAAATGCTTATGTTTAGCTATTTAATGCTTATGTTTGGCTATTTAATGCTTGCGTTGTGAATTACGACATCGCTCAGCCGTAGTCGGTCCTAGAAAAAACCAAGGCTTTGTGCAACTGCAAAAAAGTTTTTTTTCTTGTACTTTAGATTATGTTGGCCAAGCACATAATCAATAATTTATCAATATCTACCTGAAAAAAAAATATAGTGATCCGGAGTAGACGTGTTATAGCAGGTATAGCATCTCTCACTATGTAGAAGCATATATGTACATGTGTAACCAGCAAAACTGCAATATCATTTAAAGCAATAACAAAAAATTACGCCAATTATCAACTCTTTGGAAACACTGTTTTCTAAACTTGTCTTTGAATTAGTAATTTTCATCTTTATTTCAAACTTGCAATCTAGCATGAAAGATGCAAGAAAATGAGATATACGGTTTCTGCAAAATTTTATAACGCTAAGTTATGTTATATGCCTTCTCCAGGTCAAAAAAAACACTGCTACAAAGTAAAAAACGTCTTAGATAAAATTTTGTTTAGTTAAAAAACAGCAATTTTTAAGCATTAACACCAGACGTTTGTACATCATTTTACTGAAACAGTAAGTAACCAAGATTGGTTTGTAGCTACTGCCGTTGTTTATATCTTTGCCTGGCTTTTGCAACAGTAAAATAGTAGCTTCTTTCTAACATATCGGATAGACGCCGCTTTTCTATATAAGGTTGAAGATTTCTA
The DNA here is from genome assembly GCA_963932245.1 of Tachinus rufipes. NCBI lineage: Eukaryota > Metazoa > Arthropoda > Insecta > Coleoptera > Staphylinidae > Tachinus > Tachinus rufipes. The sequence continues at coordinate 43,270,431 of OZ010747.1, read as the reverse complement.
GCAGCCGTTCTACCATGCTAGAAGAAAACTTCTAAATATCTCAATAAAACACGTAGTCTATATCCGTGTGGAATAGGATTTTTAATTCTTTTAAAAAAGAAATAAATTTATAAGGCAAAGTAAAAAAAAATCTAATGCTTTTACTAATAGTCACAGATTAATTTTTAGATTAACCCTGAGTATATACATGATTTATTTTGCTACTTACTAATTGGCATTAAGACTAATATAATTTTAAATTCAAATAACCTTAGGACTACCCAAGATAAATCTTGGATTGTTTATTAAAGTGTCAGTTATTAATTTTGACATTTGGCAACAGATTCTGTTCTAATTTATATAACATTTTAATTAAAATTGAAGATCTAAGAATGATAACTTGGTAAAGACCAAATATACAATTTTACAGAAGAACAAAAAAACTTAATATTTTTTATTTACTTTGATGTTCAACATTTTTTTATAAAGATTAAGATGAACTGGTACCACTGCAATATATTTTAACTAAAAAACGGTAATATGTTTTTCTGCTTTTGTGCAATTTAACTTTTTGTAATAGAAATGCCAGGTCATCGTTTTCAACTAAGTATTTTATTGTTTTTTTATTGTATACTTCTGATTAAATAAATAAACTTAAAATTTATAAAATAATATTTAGTTTTATTCAATTTTTTATTTAACTTTGTCAGCGGTCTTTGCTTTTGTTTTGATCTTTTTTGCGTTGTTAATAATAATAATACTTTATTGACGGTATAATCTTACCATTTACATCTACATCAAATATACATAAACAATGATGTTTTACAATACAAAAATAAAGAATACAAATATACCATTCATAAAAGCGCACATATTAGACATTAGTCAGCATGACTTAGCTGACTTCTGAACGTAGATTTAGAGACACAAAATACATTAATATCAGTTGGTAAATTATTTGCAAATCTACACATTCTACCGAGTGGATTGTTGAAACCATAATTAGTAGAATGAGTAGACTCGCGAAATAAAGATGAATGTCTGCTATGTCTATTATTAGGTGCTACATGGAATGGAAGAGTACCAAGTAGCTCCGGACAATCAATCTCAGACATAATTAAATTACGCAAGAACGACAAATCAGCTCTTTTGCGGCGAATCTTCAATGGCGGTAGATTGTACAATAAAGCAATGTAGCAGTAATCATAATTTACAGATAATATGCCGGATTTATAAGACAATAAACGACAAAACTTTTTTTGAATTTGTTCAATACTATGGTTATGAATTTCATAAACAGGACTCCAAACTGACGGAGCATACTCTAAATGCGAACGCACCAAAGCACAATATAAAAGTTTAAGTGTACTGGCTGATAAATCCGCGGACATTCTATATACAAATCCTAACAATTTTATGGCACGATTGCACATGATGTTTATATGTTCTACAAATGTAAGTTTATGATCAAAAATAATGCCTAAATCTTTTATTTGTGTGACTTTGTTTAACACTTTAGTGTCAATTATATAGTTAAAAGAAATTTTACTTAAAGTTCTATGGAAACTTATTGAAAAACATTTATCAGCATTAAAAAATAATTTATCAATAAAACACCAAGTATTTATAGAATTCCAGTTGTAAAAGATGGCAGTCATTGAGAGATGATATTCTTCTATACATTTTTAAATCATCTGCAAATAAAAGAAATGACGATAAATTGATATACTGTGGGATATCATTAATGAAAAGCAAAAATAAAATTGGTCCACAATGAGATCCTTGAGGAACACCAGATGAAACAAGAATGGGCTGTGACAAAAAGTTATTAATTTTAACACACTGCGTGCGATTTTTCAAAAAGCTGAATAACCAGGACGTCACATCATGATGAAATCCCAAAGCACTGAGCTTGGCAATCAAAATATTATGACTCACACGATCAAACTCCTTTGAAAAATCCATGTAGATTGAGTCAACTTGTACTTTAGATTCAAATGCATTTAAAATATAATTTTCATAACAGAGTAAATTAGTAAGTGTGGAACGCCCTTCACGAAATCCATGCTGCTCTTCTATTAAGATGCTTTTGCACATTCATTGCAACTGACTAGTTACAATTTTATCGAACAATTTAGGTATAGCAGATTGAATGCAAATGCCTCTATAGTTAGTGATATTCTCTTTGACTCCAGATTTAAACAAAAGCGTAATATAGCTTTGTTTCCATATTTAAGGAAATTTAGTTTCATTCAATGAAGCATTGAAAAGTAAGTGCAATGGCTTTGCAATAGAATAAATGCACTTTTTTAACAATAAAGAGGGAATGCCGTCGGGTCCAACGCTTAAATTGCATTTAAGGTTTTCAATTCCATTAAAAACATCACACAAACTAATAAAAAAAATTGAATGTATTACGTTATTATTAAAATTAAACAATGGAGTTGAAAAAAAAATCTGCAAAATTAGTTACAAAGTCGTTCCCATTATTACAAGTTTGATTTTTATAATGCATTGTGGCTGGAAAACTATTAGTTTTTTTGTTCTCATTAACAAATCTCCAAAAATGTTTTGGATTATTTTGAATTTTACTTTCAGTTTGTAAAATATATTGCTCCTATTGATGAGCACTGAGATTTTTGCACGTAGTACGAATAGATTGGAATTCATTATAGTCCGACAACAGTTTTGAAGATTTATAACGTTTGTGTATAGTTTTCTTGAGTTTAGTAAGTAATATCAATTCTTTGTTGAACCAAATAGGAAAATTGCTTTCACGCCACAGTTTTTTAGGGACAAAACAATCAATAACATAATCGATTACAGAGTAAAACACATCAAGACACATATCAATATCACAGTTATAAAATAGTGCAGTCCAATCAACATTCAACAAATAATTATTGATTGCGTTGCCGACTACAACGCAAGCTTAAAATCATTAAAAACATAATTACAATTTAAAATATCACAGGTAGTATTACATTTTATAGTTAACAAGTACGCAGTATGGTGTTGGCTTAAATTTAACAAAACATCTACAGCTTCTATCACAGAAATATCACGATCGTTAGTAAAACATAAATCTAAAAACACACTCTCACCATTAGGAATAGAAATGCATTGTACGCAGTTTAAAAACCCAAATGAATTAGCTACTAAATAAGCAGGGTAACTATCATTACAAATTACTCCTATACCTAAATCATCGTTAACCCAAGAGGCTGCATGTAGATTGTAATCGCCCAATAAAACTAGTTTACTGCTTGGAAACTCGTCGGCAATAGATTTGACAGAATAACAATGGTCAAGATATTTGTCACTAGTTGAACTAGGTGGTAAATATACCGCACAAATTATATAAGACACCAGATTAAACTTAACAACTACAAACAAATGTTTAACACTAATAAACGTGGGGTAAAGTAATACAGATTTGAGGTGAGTTTTGATAGCAATTAAAACACCACCTCCGCTTTGTTTAGGGCTTGTAATGGCCGAGCAATCACACCTAAATAAATGATAGCCTTTTAGATTTAATTCAGAGTCACTGATGTCTGTAGAAAGCCAGGTTTTAGTGAAAACAATCACATCGTAGTCTGATACGGCTACAGCTAGCAAGAGTTTTCAAAGTTTAGTTCTTAAACCCCCGACGTTCTGATAGTAGATGGAGAAGCCGTTATCGTTCCTGAAAATGGGTCCAAGCTGTTGACAGGATTCAGGCTCCGAAAATTCATTGGAGATGAAGCAAGAACATTTTGTGAACGACCATAACTCGGAACATCGGATTTTTTATTTCCGCGTTTAAGTTTTGAGGCATGTATATATATATGAGTTTGGCACATATGCCTGCAACTTATCGTTACTTGGACCACAACCAAAAATTGTTGGGGTTTTAGGTTGAACTTTCTGTTTAGGTTTTGTTTGAGCAGTAAGGGTTGCAAAAGAAGAAGAAGAATTATTAATTACAGAATTAATTGCAGATGGAAACAATTGAATTTCCTCATTAATAGTTGGTGTAACTACACAAGGCATAGATTCTTGAATACGAGTTTTGTATTCAAGTATTACCTTATTTTTGTCTGCAATCTTCTCTTCAAGATACAATACTTTATCTAATAGCAATTTATTGTTAGACCGAACTTCATCTAACAAAACTTGATACAGTACGATAGTCTCTTTATAAAGCCTGGGAAGTTCGGAATTGTCAAGTTCGAATGACGTACCACAGTGACATTTTTTATGGCAAATGGCGCAACTGTTATGAAATATAATTCCACAACTAGTACATGTTACGCCAGATTGTGCAACACTTTTGCATTTGCACGCTTGACCGGACATAATAAATTAAAATTTAAAATATAAAAATTTAACTATAAAAGTGATTAAATATTTAGGAATAAAAAATAATACAAGGATGATACAAGGATACACAATTCACACCGGTGCGGTCCTTCACCTGGTGACTAACTACAAAACAAACAAAAGCAGACCACGGTTGGAATAACACAAGAAAACAAAGGAGTGTTTAAAACAAGCTTAAAATATAAAATTACAAATTAAAATTTAAAATCACAAACTAAAAGAAAGCAAGTTACGCGACTGGTAAGAATATTGGTTTGCGCTGCGCGGATGAGAATGCGCGAGCGGCCGCTATAAATTTAGGTTAAGTTTTAATAAACAAACTTTACCATAAATTTACTGAATACTGATTAAGACAGATAGCACAAACAATCACAAATATAATTACCAGTACGTTAGGTAAAACTTCACAATTAAAAACACTTATAAACACTTATAAACACTTAAAATTGAAAGAGTAAAATATCACAGCTCAGTGCAGTGCATTCTTGTTGGTTTCCAAAGAGCAGTACTATTACTTATGTACTCAGATAGTTTTTTTATTTTTGTTAGTTTTATTAATTGATATTTGCCCAAAAAAATACGCAATTCCTGGTCATTCTATTTTTTAATATGTTCAGTTTTACATTTTTTGAACATTTCTGTGTACACTTATTGCGACACTTGCAATCATAGTTTTTTGAACTGAAATATGCTTGCCACTGAAATGTATGCCTTATCACTATTTTGTTTTGATTTTTGTGCATTTTGCTTCCATAAGTTTTTTTTTTTTTTTTTTTTATTTAGGTTGGAAACTATTAATATTACTATCATTTTGACTGCTATTTTTAGAATTGGCTTAGAAATTATTATTTAAACTATTTTCAGGTTTTATTGTTTATAAATTATGTTTAAGTTTAAGATCTCCCGAGTCGTTCTTTTGGAGTTTTAAAGAGTTTAAAAATGTTTACCTTACCGTATAAATATACTACTATATACTCCACAAAGTTTGGCATAAATCCAAATAAATAAATCTAGAATTCAGGAATCTAAGATTAATCCAAGATTTAATTTCTAACTATTTATACGGGTATAATAAAGTTTCTAGTTGTTTTTTTTTGCTACAATTTTAACAAATACTAACAGACGCAATTTAAGTTGTCATAAACAAATAAAAAAATTTCGATACCGCTGCCACCTTTTTTTTATGGCTTAAAGTACGTTTTTTGAGCCCACATGCAAAAAATCATGTGCTATACTAGGATCATTTTTAGGTCACAATAGCTGCGTTTACAACCGCTTAACCGCACAATTGATTCCGGAATTTTAATCAATTACTAAATAAATAAAATAAATTACATAATTACAACATAAATTAACACGTAACAATTTAAATATCAAAATTTAAAAAAAAACGTTTAGTGTTTAGACGTCGACATAATAAAAAGTTAATTCTTAAAACTAATATGACATCGGGGTTGAAAAATTTTCCAACACCAAAACTATAAAATAAATAAAACTTAAAACTAGATGCACACAGATGATATCAAACATTAAAAATTCTTTGTTGTCAAAACTTTAAAATAAAAAGTACAGAAAAGAATCAATACTTAATAATAAAATTTAATGTAACGCCTAGTGCTTTCTTTCTTTTTCCAGCCAAGGTTTCTTCTTCTTTTACCTCTGTTACTGCCAGAGTCAACAACAAAATTTGGATGCAAAACTGAATCCGTCATCCTGCTTCCGTTATGGCGTGTTTGCCAAAAGAGGTTTGGTTGGGTCAATTTTTAAGGCCAACCTGGGTGTTTTTTTACATTTCCGGTTATGGAAACCAAACATCTCTTCAACTGATGTTTTCCAGGAAGATTTGGCAGAGCATCTTAAGTTATATATTAAGTTTATTTATTTATTTAGCACCAACAATTTTGGTCGTTCTTGATTCTTAAATTAATCTGATTTTTTTGCGTATGTCGTTCATTATTGAAATACACCGGAAAACCTATCTGGAGTTTACTCATACAAAATTCATTTATTATTTATACATGATTCATTATATATTCAAACAAAATAAACTCCGGAAAATACGGATATTTTTTAAAGAAATTAATAAATGTTTATTTTATTGTAAAGAAGAAAGTAAGCCATTAACATTTAAAAACGATATCAGTCAAATGGCCAGCACGGTTACGATTGCAGTACCACATTCTTTTCATGAAATTTTCCATGACTAATTTGCACATTTGCGGCTGTATGTCCTTAATAACTTTACAAATTCCATCTTAAAAGTCTTAAATCGATTGTGGAGAAAAAAGTCTAAAGGTGTTAAATCACAACATCTCGGTGGCCAATTGTGATTACCTCTTTGAGAAATAACACGGTCGGTCAGCGCCGTCTTGCTGACAATAAACGTAGTCCACATCAATATGTTCCAATTCCGGCCATAAAAAAATCATTAATCATAGCTCGGTAGCGCCATCCATTCACCGTAACATTTTTTCAACAATCATTCTTAGATTGTCTGAGCCTCAAATGCAACATTTTTGCTTATTAACGCAGTCTCCGAGGTGAAAATGGGCCTCATCACTGAAAATAATTTTTTGATAAAATTCCGGATCATTTTGATGCGTTTGAAGAACCCAATCAACGAAGATACAACGTTTATGGTGATTGACCGGCTTCAATTCTTGTGTTAACTGAACTTTAAAAGCCTCAAGACTTAAGTCTTTATGCAAAATACGGTGTAATGCTGTTTGTGGAATGTCTAATTCCAAAGATCGACAAGGAATCGACAAACCTGGGTTTTCTTCAACACTACAGGCTACATCAGCAATATTTTCATGTGTTCTTGGACAATGCACACGGTTTCAATTCTTCACATCACAAACTTGTACCAACAACTCAATTTTTTCCACCAGGTTTACTATTGCCGGCCGTAAAGATGATTTACGATGACCAAAAAGTGCTTTATTTTTGCAAACTGTGATTTTTTTACCATTTTTGTAGTAAATTTTAATCATTTCAATGCGTTGTTGAAGCGTGTATTGTTTCATTTTTAATGATGGCGTAGTTTTTACTTGTCAAATGTCAAAAGATAAAAGCTTCAAAATTGACAGCTGCCCAAATAGCCTGCTATTTAAAATGAAACTTCTTATTGGAAGACTCTTTATAGTTACTACTATATTGCCACCACCAAACTTAAATATTAAAGATGAAAATTGATACAATTTATTTATTACTAATAAGTATATTGCACAGAAACTAACAAATTTATTTAATTTTATTGTATTAAATATATTTATGTATATGATTAATTGTATTGAGCAAAATTAATTACAAAAAAGTTAACCATATATAATAAATGTACTATTAAACCTTTAAACTGAATAATTCTTTTTTACTGTAAAATAACCTACAAATTAATAACCAAGTTAACAATTTAATGGTTTTACATAACTTATATGTTTTGTATGGAAAGGACACTTCCAGGTAATTTAAGTCTCTCGAGAAGGATGTAGACATGGAAATATTCTCAATAGCAGACAAAACAATGAAAACATTTAACAATGTAATCATTACGACTTTGAATATTATATAACGGCTGGTAAATTGGCAAATAGCAATATTACAATATAATCCTCTATATTCAGAAAATATTGTTGAATAATAATTGCAGTTAAGTAGATGGTTCAAAATGAAATTAAATAAATCAATATATAAAGATATTATTATTGCAAATTTATTCTGTAGTAGCTATATTTTTTTATCAAAAACAAAATTGTTTATTATTATCAATATATAAACTTTTACTTTAAATGAAGTTTCTAACTAAAGCTGTTTCTAGTATAATATTTTTAAATACATTTCTTTACTTGAATGTATTTTTTATATTATAACAAATAAAATTATTTAAATGTATTACATTACATGCATATAATAGTAATAAATTTATATTATGCAACAATTCTAAAAAAACAAATTACACAAACGCTTAAGATAGTGCAACCAACCAGTTGTTAATAAATTCTATGTGTGCACGTATTTCTAGCTTGAATAATATATTTCATAAGAATGTGAAAAAATGTAACAAAAACAAAATATTAAGTATTAAGAAGAATTTCATTAATGTTATTTTCACTTACATTATCATTTATTATAATTATTAAATATAATGTTTCTCATTGTAGCGCTACTATTCTTTAGTATTGTTGATGTTCAAATAAACGTTATGGTTACATTTTTTAAAATTTAATTTAACTCTTTGTCGTATCCGATACCACAGGTTAATAAAAAAGTTGTCTGACTAGGTCCTAAAACATCTTTTTATACTGCAAAATATCTCTCCTGGTAATAAAGTCTTTCTTTGAATCAACTTTAGAAGATCTAATGAGTCATTAGAACGATTTACAGAGAGTAAACCAATATTTTGACAAACACAATAGTATTTTACAATACTTATTCGGTAAAAGTATTTTACAATTAGGTAAAAATAATTTATTTGTTTTTTAGTTTTTTTAAGTAAAATAACAAATTGCAGTTTAAAATGAACACAAAGAATAGTAAAGATTTAATTAATGTGTCTATCAAACGTAACAAAAATTAAAGGGCAAAAAAACAATCATATTCTTTTTTAAAGGAAAAAATACTATTGTATAGTGGAACTGAGCTATACGGTAAATAACTAAAAAGAAATTGAACTTGATAAAATTTAAAAACGCATTGAAAAAGCTTCTTCAATAAAAGACATATTAGTGTGTTAAATGAGTGAATTTATCAGTTATAATAATTTATAATGTAAGTAATTTAATAATTCATCATTCAGATATTTTTTTGTAAAACTAGTAGCATGTATTTAATTCAAGTTTTGTGTTTGGCGTTCAAATTTGTGTAATTTTGCAAATTGTAATTGTCCTAGATTAAATTGTGTTTTTCAGGTTATATACAGAATGTTAAAAAAATATAGTAAAATTTTTAAAGAGGTATTTAGGTACCGGTATTGAAGGTATGGAATGTTTTTACTTTATTTTTATTTTTCAAAAACAGTTTATTATTATGATGGTTTGTAAAATAAACATTAAGTATTTGACTATTGTTGTCATCGCACAATTTTTTGTATGCTATGTCTGTTTACTCTAACGCAGAATTAGCCAAGGTACATTTCATGTATGGTAGTGCTAATAGGAGAGAGCGTGGCGCATATTTATCAAGTACAATAGTATAGAAAACTGATTTTGAAAACATTTTTTTTTAGAAATGATTTGATCTACCAATAAAAATTTATAAAAGTTGTAACGTTAATTAATTTAATTCACGTATAATCTGTTGTCAAAAAAAACAAAAACTGCTAAGTGAGACGGATCGACAGATAGCTCAGAACACCAGTGCTATCTGAAATGAAAAGTACACGCATGCATACTGTACAATGGAGAAAGGCAACAAGAAACCATCTCCATTAGCATTCCCGAGAGAACCACATGATGACTACATTCAACTCAAATCAAATTACCGGAGTTTTAAACAGTTCCTCATTTGGATCTTCGGGAGGAACGGACTTGAATAAAGGCACAAGATCAAACATACAAAATAAAATCAGAATAGGAACCTGGAACGTACAAAGCCTATACGAAGCAGGAAAACTAATAAACTTAACCCAAGAAGCAAAAAGGCTTAACATAGAAATGATAGGCATAGCCAAGACTTGGCTGCCCAATTTTACCCCTTACTCTGAAAGAACAGTATTATTAAAAATCAATGCCAAGCCCGTAAATCTCAACATCACTTTTGCAATTCTGCCAAGACAAAAATATGAAAGTAAGCTACACATGGTTTCGACTATCAGCCCGCAGACTGTACACGTAGAAATCCCCAGCAGACCAACCGCATAATATAATCAGAAATCAAATAGATTTTATACTAATTAATAAAAGGCTTGGTTCATCTATTACAAAGGCATGCACCTACCCAGGAGCAGATGTCCCATCTGACCATACACTACTGATGGCGTCGATCAAGACCATACTATCAAAACCTAGCAAAACAACTCCTAAGCGGAAGATGGATCTTGCTAAACTCAAACAGGAAGATATAAAAGCAGCAGTAACAACGGAAATTAGCAAGCAAATTAAGGGCAAGTTATCTAAAAATATGAAACAAAAGGATATAAACTATATATGGGCCAAATGAGAAAGATTCTATTAAGCAGCACACAACACAAAGTTGGATATAAAACACAAGGCCAAAAACAAACATGGATGACAGAAGAAATTCTTACACTAATGGAAAAACGACAAAAAGTTAAGAATCAGAGTAACAAATATAAGTGCACACAGAAACAGATTTAGAAAAAAATTAGAACAGCGAAAAACAAGTGATTGAACCGTGAATGTAGAGAAATTGAACAACTGCAGGCTCTACATGTTGACTTCAATCTCCATAAAAAACTTAAAGAGACAGCAGGAACTATCCGAAAAAATAATATCTCCATGTTAGTAAATCGACAAAATCAAATTGCAATAGATTTTCAAGAGAAAAAAGACATTTGGGAAAACTACATCAAGGAACTATTTGCAAATGACAAAAGACAACATAAGGCAATTGAGGAAGACAACAACTTAACAGGTTCTTCAATTAGCAAGAATGAAGTAGTAAAAGCTATTCAAACTGCAAAATCAACTAAAACAGCTGGACCGGATGAAATTTTCTCAGAAACTCTCCATCTCCTGGATAAAAAAAGTATCTCTGCTTTACACAAAATCTTCAATAAAATATACAATACAGGTAAATACCCTGCACAATAACTCACGTCAACGTTTATCTCTCTCTCGAAAAAGAAAACCGCCAAAAAATTTAAAGAACATAGACTGATTAGCTTTTTAAGCCACACCTTGAAACTGTTCCTAAAAATCATACATTTTACTGTCATTAGACAGAAAATGTGAAGACACAATGAGTGAAACTCACTTTGGGTTTAGGCAAGGCTTGGGCACAAGGGAAGCAATAACCGCAATACAAGTCCTCGGGCAGAACTGTTACGACCAGAGGAAAAGTGTATACCTAAGCTTCATAGACTACGAGAAAGCGTTTGATTGCGTTCAACATCACAAGCTTATCGAAATCTTTAAAAACCTAGGTATTGACCAAAAAGACATCAGGTGTGTTGAGAACCTTTATTGGAACCAAACAACACAAGTTAAAATTGACAACAAAGTAACTATACCGATACAGATTTGTAGAAGAGTCAGACAGAGGTGCGTTCTATTACCTCTCCTGTTTAACCTATACCCAAAGAAAATATTCCAAGAAGCACTTGGCAATATCGAAAAAGGCATTAAAGTTAACGAAAACTGGATAAAAAACATTCGATATGCGGACGACACAATACTGATAGCCGAAAGCATAGAGGATCTACAACATTTAGTTAATAGCGTAAGAATACATAGTAGACAAATAGGATTGAACATCAACACTGAAAAAACAAAGTTTATGGTAATTAGCAGAGACCCAGGCGCAACGAGGAATGACAGATTAACATTTGACGAGTTACCAATTGAACGGGTGAACAAATTTAAATATCTAGGTACATGGCTCACTGAGGAATGGACATCGAACATTGAAATAATATGCAGAATTGAAAATGCACGTAGCGCATTTATGAAGTTAAAAAAAGTCTTAACCAACACTGACTTTGATATCAGCCTCAAGTTACGGCTTGTCAAGTGTTATATATGGTCGATTCTCCATTACGGTATAGAAGGATAGACAATGAAAACAGCATCAATGAACAAACTTGAAGCCATTGAGATGTAGCTGTACTGCAGAATACTTAAGATTCCATGGACAGCAAAAGTCACAAACAAAAAAGTGCTCAGACAAATTAACAAAAACTGTGAATTATTAATTACAATAAAAAAGGTCACCTAATACGCAACCAAAAGTATCACATACTGCAATTAATAATCAAAGGCAAAATTGATGGAAAAAGGAGAATAGGAAAGAAGAAGATGTCCTGGTTGCGGAACATAAGGCAATGGACGGGACTCCAAACTGTAGAAAGTTTGATCCATACAGCTAGGAATCGAGTAGAAATAGAACATGGTCGCGAACATCCATTAATGGATATGCGTAAGACAAGAATAAGAAAGTTTGTTTAGTTCTAAGATTATATTTATAATTGTACCATTTCTTCAAATTGTCTGCTGACGTGCATTTTTATTACCAAAATAATAGATTTATAACATTAGTAGCAAACATATTAATATTGCAAGTTGTAACATTGGGGTCTATATGACCTAATAGACAAAACTGTAATAAATTCATTTTACCCTTGCAAAATTAAATAATCATTTTCAAAAGTTTGTATTTTTTAAATTTAATATGTAGCCAAAATAATAACTTTTTTGCAAATTCAACAATATTTACCAATGGACGCTCGCTATGTATTAGTTGGAGTTAAAGTGTAAGATCTCAATAAAATTTTAAGCATTCTGCGGTTTTTTAAATCAGTTGTTATTAATGTCAAAAGTTTTGCAACTATGCAACATAATGAATAATTAATAATTGAGTGGTTTTAATTACACAATATGGGTCTCTATTTTATTAAAGCTTTTTTGAAAATTTTACTGTTTTAATTTTTTTATTAGTGTTAGAAGTAGAATTATAATAAGCCAAAAGTGTTTGTGTTTTTTTTTAAACGACAAACAAAAATCTTAAGACAAATCACAGTTTTAAAAGTATTGATCACAAATTTTGTTTTAGAGATATAAGAATCTTCTAAATAAATGTTTCTACCAAAATTACTGCATCCTGATTGACGGCCGCGACGGACAAAAATGATCCATATCAGTAAGTATTAAGCTTTAGGTTGGTTTACAGTTCTATAAATTAGTGGATTAGAAAAAAAAACTAATATTAAGCGGGCGGTTTATTGAGTGCCTTAAAGCAGAACTCACGCAACTTAACTTCTTTTAATTGGTCTTTTGCATTGTGTAGAGTAAAATTCCAGTGTCATAAAATGTACAAGAATCCAAAACCTTCAATTGTTTATTAAATTTTGAATTTAAATTTTGAATTTAAATTGTAAATTTTTTGTAAATATATTATGCAAAATTTTTTGTCATCAGCATTGTTAGCAAAGTTGAATTTGGCTAAAAAAACAATTAATATTTCTGTCAGCGGCGTACCAAATTCAAACTTAATCATTAGTTGGAAACCAAAGCTAAAATACATTCTCGGATAAACAACTATAAATGCGAAGCAACGTTCTTAATTACCAACAATAAATTAACAGAAAATCTCCCTACAAAACCTTATAAGGGTTACAAAGATTTAAACAAATCAAGCTGGCCGATCTCAAATATAACCAGTATAATTAATTGGAGCTGCAATATTTTAGGATCTACTAATAGTAAGACAAATAGATTATATTTTCAAAAAAACAAAACTTGGTTAGATTGTATTGGGTCCTTTACGTCAATAAATTATTAAAACAACAATATCATGTCAAGCACAAGTTGACATTAATGAAAAAATTACAAAATTTTGGGAATTCAATAAATATCAATCTACTAATTATCTTCAGGCTGAAGAACACTTTGCAGCAGACACCCAAAAAAATAAATTTGGATAATTTATTGTAAAGCTTTCGATAAAAGAAAATGTCCCAACACTTAGCAAATCTTACAATATAGCATATACTATAACAAAAAAACTACTATACAAATATGACATTAAAGGATCTTTCTCCACCACCAATACTATCAAAAACATATTATGTAATAACAAACAAAAAACAGATATCCTAATGAAATCTGGAGTATATAAAATAGATTGTCAAGACTGCAACGCCTCTTACATCGGGCAAACAGGCAGAGCACTTAAACACAGAATTAAAGAACATAATTCTAAAAACAACAAATCTACTTTATCTAAACATCTACACATACATAATCACAGCTTTAACAACCATAACAACATAAAACTCATGCACCAATGCAGAAAAAGTCTTAAAATGAGCATATTGAAAGCATACGAAATAGACAATATTAAAAACAACAAAAATTACAACTGCCTCAACAAACAATTAAACAATACATTTTAACATATATACACATTTCTTAAACCACATAAAAATACACAAGCCAATAACCTCTTACACATACAATAGTAACTTTAACCACCAACTATGCAACCAGACACACATAATAGTAACTTCAACCACCAACTATACAACCTTGACTAACACCTCCCATCACTCATATCATAACATCATATATATGTAATTCACAATTTGTAAGTCTTTCTATTTTTTTATATTTATATTTATATAATAAATAATTTTCTTTTTGTAGTACACCGAAGATGGCCTAACAGCCGAAACTTATCTGTACAATATAATAAACAACTATACAGCATATAAAAGTATATTAATACACCCACATAACCTATAAAGTAAGTATGATGGAGCATCTCTACACAAAGAAGATACAATGGTATTTTATATCAACACGCGCACCTAATTTTGGTGGACTTTAGGTAACAGATGTAAAATTCACAAAAACTCATGTAAAAAAAGTATTTGGAGAAACAAAACTAACGTTTGAAAAATTAACAATATTTCCCAATAATCTTGACTGCTTGACACTAAGACATTTTATGATTGGCAAGCGTAAACAGCATTTTCTCAACCAAATCTGTCACAAGTTCCGGATAATATACTTTGCGTATTTCCGTTTGCGTGCTCAATTGGGGATCGCACCATTTTTTCTTCCAAACCAGTGTTTTATTTCGGCGCCGCTTGCTTATGAATCATGCGTTACAATCAAAAACGTAATACCAATTAAATATTACAATGTCATCTTTAAAATACATGTTTCTATTGTCTTTGTTTATGTATAATAATATAGTAAAATAATTTTATTAAATACACCGGTTGCAAATAAAAAAGTTAAATTTCTATGTAATAATTATAATAAAAGTTTTAAGTGGTAAAATGTGATATTGATTGGGCAAAATTAACATACTTTTATAATAAATAATAACTTTTTTAATTTGGCATGAACAGAAATTGTTATATTAATGTCCGTTTAATATAAATATAATAAATTTATCATTCGGGAGTTCACTTATTTCTTTTAGAAGACACGAATGACAAACAGTGTAATAAATTCATCAACAAAAATAATTTGGATTATGTAGAAACGTTTTTCATGGCGAGTACGATCTGTTTTTAGAAAAATATACGTTTATCAACTTTCACTTTCAGGAAGAAATAATGTTAAAAATAAAAGTAAGAGGGTAAATCGAAATTTTAGTTGTAAAGCAAATATAAGAATCACATTTTTTGAAAGCAACAAAAAATACATTAAAAAAGTCGTTATTATAAAAAAAAAGATTTATTTAGAGCTCAGTCGTTACGTTGTTGTGAAAATACAAGATAATAATTTCAATCATACCACACCACGAAATGGTGATAATGAAAAATTGTGAATAAAAATCCTATCACTTTAGCAAATGAAGACAAAAATCTAGTCTTAAAATGTACGGCAGCAGGAATAACACTGACATAATTTACATTTTAAAACAAAAAAAGTGATGTGGTTTTATGTATTGCAGAATATAACACCAGTACATTTTTTTTATCAGGGCTTGGCAATAAAATGTTATTTATAGACACCTCTGGATCTTGTGACCAAACTAACACATGTTTTTTTTTTATATTTGCCAGCACAAAGATTGGTGTACTGTTCATTGCTGTCATTTTACATACTAACTATATGCATACTTTCAAAACTACAAAAGTTACAACAAATTATTTCAGCCAGCAATTATTATGACTTATGAGAGTAGTGCTAAAAGAACTGCATTACGAGGTATTTCAGAATACTTGATTATTACTATGCATATATCATGTAAATCAGGCAATGTGGCGTTGGCTATGGCAAAGCGATTATGAAATATTTTATTGATATAGATTTTATTGTGGATGTTTGAAAAAAAACAGTATGTGAGGCAAAAATTACTATTTCTAATTTGTTAAATGATAATAATAATAAATTTATTGCCCAACAGAATAAAATCCATTACAGGGAAATTATACATAGTTTTTTATTACATGAAATAACTAATGTTAATCATAATTGTCAAAAAAAAAAAAAATATTAAAAAAATAATAATAGTATACTAGTGTGATAAAGTTATACATTCCTGTTGGCAGTAAAAATGTCACAATAGAACTCGACTTCATTCCGAGACATATGACTTAATAGTAATTTTTCTAGTATATTGGTTTTGGCAATGTTTACTACAAAAGTATTGTTGTTACGTTTAATAATTCAAAACAGTTAACAACATTATTGATTAATTTATACATAACTAAAGCACTTCTTTTGTCAAAACGCAATAACATAAAAAAAATTGTGTCTAGATAATAATTAACAGTAATCGAAATGTCGCTCCGGATAAATACCATCTGCTTTGTATGACAAGTACTTTAAAAATTGTCTCTGCACAAGCTCAACTTTTAAAATATTGCTTGTATAACACGGATACCATATTATAGAATGATAAGCGAACAAAACAAAACAAAAAATTAGAATAGCATTTTATCTAACTTGTGGTAAAGAATAAAGCTTACTATATCGTTGTGATATAATAACAAGAGAAAACAACACAAATAATTATTACGTGCCGTATATAATATTTAAAAAACATTGTACTGCAACGTTGTAAAGTATTTAACATGTAGATGTATTATTTTAATTAGCAGTATGATAAATTAGACAATAAAAACATGCAGATCAAGCATGGTTTTGTAATATTTAATTGCGGTTTCCAATTAAACACGTTGAAATATCAACATCGGATACCGAATTTCTTTGCTAAAACATCCCAGGTTTGCGCTGGAACTTCGGGTACTGCATTCTATCTGTTTCTAGTTACTAATTGTACACTATGCCTTACAGAAAAGTCCGAAGTTTAATTATATTGCAACATATATGTGGTCTTAGCTATATATTGTGTAATTGATTGTTTAATATTATTGATAATAATATTGATTGTCTAGGGGCACCTTTATATATTGCTGTTTTCTGAATTGTGTGTCGGTTTGTTGCTCGGCGGCGTGGTGCAGCAGGTCTTGCGCAACTTTCCGGAAAGCGTTTCTAACTAAATGACAAGATACTTTAGATAACTTTTTGAAAAGAGTTTCCGGGCGCATGCGTGGTGACTGTCTATCGTGTTCACTTTCACTTCACTCATTAAAAATTACACCATTACATACAACGTTTTTTTTTTGCCAGATATTAAATGCCAAATAGAAGTTCAAAACCTTACGGCTCATGTCGGGCATTTATAAAAGAAAGTTTCCTTGTCTGGCTCGGCAAATTGGGCCAAATTAGGGTTTGGATAAAATGCGAGATTATCGAAGCACTTTACGGCTAAAGTTTCGATATGTTGGCGCAGAAAAGGTTCTTCTAGGTCCACCCAAATTTTTCTGTTACGACAGTACCATGGAGCACTGAGGAGGCTCCTCAGAGTAATACTTTGAAATACCTCAAAACAATCAAGATGACAGCTCGAGGCCGTGCCCCAGGTCGGGGATGCGTATATCAACATAGGCCTGATTATAGAAGTGTAGAGCCGGGTTTTGTTCCAAATCAACAAGCAGCTGTTTTGACGCAACATCGGAACAAGAAGATTTTATGCCAATCTGGCATTATTTAGAATAGACTGCACGTGTAATTTATACGTGAGTTCCTTGTCTAAAATAACCCTAAGATACTTAGCAGAATTAGACCACAGTATGGGAACGTTGTTAAGGCTGACGTTCTCATCGGGTGTGATTTTCCTGCGTGAGAAGAGAACAGCCTTGCTTTTCTCTGGATTCACTTTGACTCGCCATTTGTCCAACCAATCATTCAGGTCGTCCGCGGCTTTTTGTAACCTTGAAATAATCACATAGGGTTATTTTGAAGAATAGAGAAGAGCTGTGTCATCAGCAAATTGTAAGTATAAGTAGTGAAATAATAAAATAGACCCCTGAGGCACCTCTGCCTCTATATGTCGAGAAATAGATAGATGGTCAAAAATTCTGACTGCCAGTGTTTTGCGGTTTAGATATGAAGCAATCGGCCTCACAAGACGCAGAGGGAATTTATTCTTGCACAATTTAACAAGAAAGCCCTTGTGCCAAACCTTATTGAAGGCTTTTTTGACGTCAAAAAAGTCCACTCCTGTGATCTTTCTCAGTCTGAAACCTCCAATAATATGGTCCGTCACGCGGTTTAATTGATAGACATCTAAATGGCCCCACCTGAACCCATGTTGATGGGGGGGGGGGGAGAAATTGTTAGTTTCCTTGTGATCCTGTAATCTGTCCAAGATCACCTTTTCTATGACTTTACTTAAAGTACATAGTAAACTGATAGGCCGGTAATTTTGTCCGGTCTTTTCCAGGTTTGGGGATAATTATCACCAGTGTTTTTCAATCTGAAGAAAAGTGCTCAGTTCAAAGAGTCGCATTTGCAATATTGGTAAGTTCCATTATTGCTTTGTGCGAGAACAATTTCAAAGCTCTGTTCGTTATCTTATCGGAACCAGGGGCGGTTCAAGCTTTAAATCTTTTGATAACATTTCTGATTCTAGACGGTTGAACGCTTCCCAGCAGTTTGTTGTTGTCTTCGGCGTTCAGGAAGTTTCTGACAGCCCTGTAGACCCGATTGATATGATTCAAATCAGTGTCCCTTGTAAATACCTCGAAACATTGGAATTCGAAGCAGTTGGCGAATAACTCAGCTTTTTCTTTATTAGAATATTGAACCTCATTTTTGCTAAAAATAGCTGAAATGAGGACTCGCCTGTTGCGTAAGGCCTTAGAGATACTCCACATTGGATGAATATCCTCTGTAGATTCCATGGTATTTTGCTAGCACAAATTTTTTCACCTTGCTGTAGAGCGCATTCATATATTCGCGATCTCTGGGGTCACAATGCCTCTGCCATTAACGTTTGGTGGCATTATCGTCTTATTGTTTTATCAATGCTTTAGATAGATAGCGAGATAGTCCTAGAGAATTATTGACGCAAACCTGATGAGTCTTAGAAGCCTTTTCTGTGGCTTTGCGAATTTGTATCGTAAAAGTTTTGATGGTTTAGATCATTAACTGTTCTTATTGGTGCAAGCCTGCTTATGCTCCCTTCCGGATTACGAGAAAAGAGAAGCCAATCCGTACAAGTTACAAAACTTTCTTCATCTCCTGTCCCCTTTCTGTAGAGTTCCAGTATTACTGGGTCGTGATTGGAGCTCATTGCATTGACAACGCGTAAATCGTATGTTAAGTTGACGTTCTTGAATATTGCTTTGTCAAGAACGTCCCTTATGGGTTTATCTGGGCCTAGTATTTGCAAATCGTTTTCCCGCGCGTAGTCAAACAACGTTTGACATTTGTAGTTTGTTTTTAAGCTATTCCACGCCGGGTGTTTTGAGTTGAAATCCCTAGCGATTATTGCGGGGTGAGGACTGTCGAGAATTGCATCAAACTCATTCATTTTTATGCAGTTTTGCGGCCTGATGTGGACAGACGCAATTTTGAGAGTGCTTAACTCAGGCACAATCACCATTATTGCGTTTGATTCCAGCAAGAGAGTGTCTGGGGTATCTACTTTAAAGTGATATACCAATCTCTTTAATAAGATCAATGTACCTTTCCCCATGGGTTTCCGCCGACGATCTCAAGTAGGTGAAAGTATTTGGAATTCTCAGCGCTTGGTTGAGTCTGTGAACCGACTCCGATACCAACATGATATCGATGTTCCCATCGAAGAAGAATTCTTCCACTTAGCCCATTTTATTTTGAATGGTATTAGCATTCCAAAAACAAATACGTAGTAATACATCGGGCGTATTATCCATTATTGTTTTGCAATATTAGATAAAAAGGAAGCCATCAGCTTCCCTTGCGCCTCTAAGAAAGCGGCGACCTGATTCGCAACAGCTTGCTGTGTTGGAAGAGCTACAGCAGAAGCAAACAATTTGTTTGCAGTTACGTTGGCAGGATTGCGAGGACCTGCAGGCTGAGAGGAAGCTTGAGCCCTTAAAGGAACCTGAGCCGACGCGGGTTGTGCTGCCGGTCCAAGTTTCTTGCCGCTCGAAGCCATTATCTAGATGTAGGCCTTGCAACTCTTAAAATTTGCGAGATGCGGGCCATTACAATTTGCGCACCTGGCTGTGGAGCCACCGGGGCTGGCCGCCAACTGATGGGGCCCCGCGCAATTACTACACACCGGTGTCCTAACAAAACAGCGTTTTGCTGTGTGGCCGTGCCTCTGGCACTTGTAACATTAAGGAATGCCGCCACTGCGCTTTTTGCGCTCGACGTCGACTTTAAAGCCGCACAATACGTCGAGATCTATTATCTCAGCGCTTTAAGAAGTTTTTGGTTGTTAGACCAATACCACGTGGAAACAAATAAATTCATTTCCCATACGATGGACGTTTGACGGGCTATATCTTGCAGATTCTAGAGCCCGTCCCACGTCATCCTCAGTGAGGAGTTCTGGAACATGTTTGATTACAAATTCCAGACATTTCTCGCCGGCAGTCGCTTACGTGTGGAAACTGTTGAGTTTTGCGTTAAGGACGTCGGTAACCCCTCTATGATCGGCACCAGTGGCCGGAGAAATTCGGATACCATCGCGGGTATTACGCGCCAATAAAATATTAATTTTTGTCTTTTTGATAGATCCGGGTATGCGCTTTTGTCATCCAGAACTATCGCCGGAGGACGCGCTATTGAATTCGCGAGTGAAACAGCGGGAATAGTGTGTTTGATGGAATTCCCCTTTTGAGCGGGGACGGCGCTTTTGGGGGCAGAAGGTTTCTGTGCCTTTTAGCCTGATGGGCCGGCAATGAAAGCTTCTGACGGCTGTCGATTTGCAACCGCTGATGGAGGTTGGGGTTTGGCTGATGGCCCTTTATGTAATTTAGATGGGGTTGACTCACCTTTTGTATTCTTACGTTTTTGGTAGGAGACGATGATGAAGCCATCTCTGTTCACTTGGACTCCGTTGGCGGTCTGCGTCTGGACGGAGAAGTCCAGAGCGGCTGACGATGAGGCGATCTCCGAGACGTCGACCTCCACGATCATTTCGATTTTATCTTCCGCTGAAATTGAAGCGGAGGCAGATTCTGAAAATTTTCCGGGGGCAGCAACTACCCCGGGGCGGCGCCGGTGAAAACAACATCTCGGGGAGAAGGGCTCCGAGTGCGGCAAATTTTTTAAAAGCGGCAAATTTTTTGAGAGCGGCAAAGACCCCGGGGGCGGTGACAGAAGCGGTATTAGCCGCCGCACCTAAAACGGAAAGGTTAGTAGTAGTTTTATTATCCCTCCTGTGGCGTCTCCTCTTCTTAGGGGCGTCAGAGCCGCTATTTGCATCTTCATCAAAGGCGGACAATACCATCTCCTCTTCCTCGGATATTGAAATGGTGGCGGCATTGGTGGCGGGGACTGTGTTGCTGGCTAAAGCGGCAGCGGCGTAATGACTTATAGTGACAGCTTGCGACGCTATTATGGCGGCCTTCTTGTCGATGGTAGCCTAGAGAGCCTCCATCGACACCGACATCGACGAAAGCAGCTGCTGATTTTTGTGCAGCTGCGATTCTAGCATCTTATAAGATCTTGATTTCGAAATGGATCGATCATGGGACCTGTCCCTTTCATACGATTGAGACCGATCATTCTTACGATGCCGGTCTCTCATTTCTTTGGTCTCCCCTTGGAATAGACTTGTCTCATTACCACCTTCCGCCATTGCAAAGGGTTGGAAGGTTCTGGAACGATCTGAAACAGAATATTTTTATTTGACAAGATTGCTTTTGATAAATTAAAATTAAAATATTATTATTAATGCAATAATAATTGCAGATTTGATTATAGAACGAGATTTGGTGGCTGGATTGCTGCCGCATCAAGTTCTGGAATATTCAAAAAGCTTCGGTTTCGTAAGCTAACGTCTTGGTCGGCTGCGGGCAGTCGACTCTCTTATCTGTTCTCTGTCGACATACAATGTTTAGCCGCTTAGTTACTAGTATAGAGAGAGAGAGAGAAAGAGAAAAAGAGAGAATAGAGTGTTGTGCAATAAGAACAAAGATACTGAAGTTGTACGGCAAAACGCTGGCTTAGAGTCTCTAGTTATAGAACTCTTTGGTAAATTACAGTTATACTTATTTTGTCGCACTGTACTGATTGTCACTAAATTTATATTTAAAAATGATATAGATAATAACAATTGAAAAAAAAAAACTAAAGTTTCAATGTGTCTGCGCAATGGAGAAATACCAAGATCGGTTTGAGTTTTACAATTTTGGACAAACCATAACCACAAGCTTTAAAAAGACTCTAATTTATTAAGTACGCATCTTTGCGGCGGTTTTTTAGATAAGGCAGGCGTATGTCATTATGTTGAAAATTGACTGCACGTGCAACTTGTACGTACCCTTTGTCATAAGTTGTCCCTAGATATTTGGACCACTGTAAGAGAACGTTGTTGAGGCAGACGTTTTTATGAGGGGCATTCCGTTGTCGTGTGAAAGGAACAACTTTGCTTTTCTGTGGATTTTCTTTGACTTGCCAATTATTTAACCAGCATTTTAATTTATGTTTTTTTTATAAATTTACTCAAGGTGCATAGTAAGCTGATTAGCTGGTAGTTTAAAAAAAAAACACCGGTATTTCTTAAGTTTTGGGGTATTGATTACGATTGAGTTTTTCCAAACCGTAAGAAAATCCCCGGTGCAAAAAAAGCACTGGCAATGTTAGTAAAAACTATTATTGCAAGAACCATTTAAGCGCTTTATTAAGAACTCCGTCAGAACCAGGAACAGACCGGGCTTTGCGTCTGTTGATTGTTTCTTGAATTTAAGACGGTCAAAAGTTTTGCAACAACGTGGCGTAGTCAGCGGCTTATAAAAATTTCCTAACTTCCCGTTCAACCTTTTGACGTGCTTAGTACATTTATGTTATTGTTAGACGACGGAGAGCATTAAAGTTCCAGACTGTCTAAAAAACTTTGGCTTTTCCCTCAATTGTATACTGTACTCAATTTTTGCCATAAATAGCTGGAATTGAGACCGGTCTGATTTTTAAGGTTTTTTAAATCTTCCACATTTGTCCTCTGCAAAAAATTTCAACTTGTTTTTCCAAAACAAATTTTTGTGCGACACTAGCTTTCCTGAAGAGAGTTAAATGTCAGCCAATTTAAAAAGTTGCAAAGCCGCTGCCAAAAGTGCTTGGCGGCATAACGTTTACGAATTAATTCTATTACGTCGTAAAATAACCCAAAAAAGTTATTATCGGCAGTATTAAAAGCCTTTTTTGTGGCTTGTTAAATTTAGCGCATTAAAAGTTGAAAAGCCTCATGTTTGCAACCAATCTCACTAGAATCAGGCAAATTATGAACTCTTCTACGGATTGTGAGAAAAGAAGCCAATTCGTGCAAATGACAAATTTTCCTTCTTTTTGAAGAGCTTCAGTAAAACTGGAAAGTGGTCAGAGCTTATTTTGTTAACTACTCGGATAGTGTGGTTAAAGTTGACGTTCTTAAAAATGTTCTTATTAAAAACGTTCTTTTCATATGCTGTGCTATGGTAGTAGGTAGATTGCTCTGGTCCCACTATTTGTAAATCTTTTTGCTATACTTAGTCGAGCAACGCCCGATTTTTGGCGTTTGTTTGTAAACTGTTCCACATTAGGTGTTTATAGTTGAAGTCTTCAGCAATAATTGTAGAGAGAGAGTTTGCAAAAACTTTCTCGGAATCCGTTGTTTTAATTTGGTTACTTAGGTTGAGGTAGCCAGATGCATATTTAAATGTATCTAAACCGGGCACATTAACTACTGTTGGGTGTATTGACCTCAAAGTAGTCCAGTAATTTTTATTGCAAAACTCAATGTCCTAAATACGTAAAATTATTTGAAAGTCTTACCTGGCTGGGTAAAAAGTTTGTCTTGGACACCAACATGATGTTAACGTTTTTCTGGATAAAGTTATGTTTTATTTCATCTAATTTTTTTGTAATGCCATTGGCATTCCAGAAACAAAAGTAATGGTTCCGTATTAGCCATTACCGGTTCTCCAGGAAAACGGTCATAATTTTCTTATAAAAATCATAAAAGTTGTTCAACAGAACTACAATCTTCTCGTTGCTCATATACAAAAATGCTACCAGCGGTGGTACTGCACTAGCAAACAATTTGTTTTGCATCAACCACTGCATAGTTTGCGTGGACTTGCAACTTGCAAAGGAGACTGGGCCGGGGCCAATGCGACCACGGTTGTCAATCTTACTACCTTGTTGGCTTTGCCGTGAAAGACCAACTGTTTTTGATAAACTTTGCATTCTTTAAAATTGACAAGTTGCGGTCCGGAACATAGTGCTCACTTTGGCGGCGTGTCTTTAGGGCAGGTCATAATAAGACCCAACGCAGATCCTACACACTAGGTCCTTAGCAAAGCAACGTTTGGGCGTATTGCCCAAAGGCTGGCATTTGTGGTATTGCGGAACGCCACACCCACGTTTTTTGGGTTTAACCAAATCTTTTAACTCAAAGAGTTTGGTCAACCCCATAATTTTAGAAAAGTTAGCTTTTTGGCAAAACTGTACCAATGCCATGCTGTATAGTACGTGCTCGTTTTTCATACAATGCACGTGCAAATGAGCAAAACTTAGTTTGGCTAAAACAAAACCCACCTCTTGTTCCGTAAAGAAATCAAGCGCCCAAACCGCGTTCAATTTGTCTTTAGATGGGGCGGCGCTTGCTGGCATTAGAAGGGACCCCACGTCCATTCATTCCATCTTTGATTAATTGTTTTTCTTGGTAACTGAGTCTTTGAGGGTAGCTGCAATACAAAATCCGGCAGCAGTTGAAATGCGAATCCTATTTATTTAACCCTTTTGAATACGATGGCAATGATAAATTCTATTTCTGACATTTGGGTTTTCATGGCGCCTACTGCTTGGAAAAACTGGTCTTTTTATACTAAACCGCAACAACAAAGTTGCAAAGAAAATTTGACTGCTTTATCCCAAATTAAAAACTTTTTTTTATAAAATTGTAACTAGGGAAAAGACACTACTGAGATCTACTTACAAACAAAAGTCTATACAAGTGTTTTTAAAATTCTACATAAAGATTTGAGAATGAGCTGTGTGAACACAATAAAATCTTAAGCTGCTCAGTCCTAAATAAAAACTGTGTAGACAAACAAATTTACAAGGAGAATTTGACTATTTTATTTCAAGATAAAAAGTATTTTTTATAGAATTGTAATTAGAGGCAAAAATTGGGTATAACACTGAAATCCTTACTAAACAGGAGTCTATGCAATAAGTTCATAAAGTCATAAAGGTGCTCCTAGACGATCAATATTTTTATCAATATTATCATCAATAGTATTGGACAATTTATTTACAATATATTGCTAGGACTACCTACACGTTGCAATATAATTGCGCAAAGTTTTACTTAGTTATTGACACTTCTGCAGGCAACATGTGAAATAAAAATAAAGCAAACTCACACAGTTTGCTTTATTAGTTTGGTTATAGCTTAAAAAATCAAAATTCAAAATCTTGCTGATTGACTCAATATATTGTGCAATCTTTTAATATGATCTACAGACGGTCAATATTATTGTATAAAATCAATTATTGTGCATTATATTGACTATAGTATTGAACATCTAAGAGCCGCTTAAGACGCAAATTTTTGCTAAAAACTGATACACACGGTATTCCAAAACGCTGTGAAGTTTTTTTAATTGGGTATATGCTAAAAGAGAGTTACATAACAGAAAATGACTACAAATACACATATTAAAACTTTACAATTATGCTCAGAAAACATTTTTTTTTTCAAGACGTAGTTATTAAATGCAGTTTTAAAAAATTATAACATCCACATTACACTAAAAAACACTTAAAACGCTGTAGTCGTATTTTGAATAATTACTAAATTTTTGTTTTAACTAGAAAATAGATAGATAACTATTTAAATAATTTACGCATAAATCCGTCAGTGTATGTATATGACTCCAAGTATACTATATTGCAATTTTTTTTTTTTAAATAATTTGCACTTGCGTGTATGAGACGGCTCTAATTTTACTTATCTAAATTATTTATCTAATTTATTTTCTAAATGTTTTATAAAGGAAACAAACAATTACAATGAACTGTGTTATTAGTAATTTTCAAATTATCTTGATGTCAAAAACTTTCCAAGATAATTTTAATCTAAACAAAGTTTATTTTTATTGGACCGCATTTCTAGCCTATTGAGCCACATTTCTAACTAAAAGCCAATATGTATCTATAAAACGCTAATGCAAATTCAATGTAATGCATTTATTTGTAATAAATCCCAAGTACTCAGTAACATGACAGGGAAAACTCCACTGAATTATCACTATCTATGTCTTTTTATGTCTTCCTAGTAATTACTAATTAAAAAATTACACAACATTCAGCGGATAAGCTAACCGCACAATGAAAATATGAATAAACATCTTATTAAAAATGATTATCTCTGCGACAATTGCACAATATGGAGATCCTTGACATGCACATTTCTCACGTTTCCATTTATATTTGTACGTGATGAAACAAATTGAACGCGCCAGTTCAAGTTTAATTGTCCGTAGGGGGCCCAAATATACATATTTATTACACCATACAATATTCGTACCAAATTAATTAACTTTTCGCGAACTTGAGATGCTATAATTTAATTCTTAAATTTGTAATTGTAATGTAGGTATAATTAATACGTTCTCATATTAATAGATTCTTTGAGCTACCATATTCATAAATATTTAAACGTGCTTTATTTTCATTATTCATTCAGTTATTAATACCGTGTATGTAACTTATCTATTTTAAATTAAGTTTTTTTTTTAATCAATTATAATTTTAGGCTATGTATTAAAAAAATATAAAGTTTGTCGTATCAGGGCAAAAATTTAAAAAAATAACAGAAAATCTTCCCCAATGCTTTATTTATTATATTAAAAATACTTTACTAAATACATAATATTTTTATTTATTATTTATGTTAAAAGATAAAATTAAAAATGTTGAGTGAAATCAAAAAATACAGTGGTTAATCCCATAGTGAAAAAGTAGTATTTCTTAACACCTTTTCACTGCCGGCAATCGTATCATTGCGGTGGTTATGCAGCTTGCGTGTTCCAATAAACCCTTAGGGTGTAACCGGTGGTTTTGGTTGAAAAAGAAGTCTCCACGCATCGAAACTAAGATAAGGTAAACGAGCGGCCGAGAGGGGGAGCAAAGTTTCAAACTAATTACAATCACCCCGCAGCGCAGTAGTCGCGTTTTGGTTCTGTAGAAGGACTACCCACGTGTTAACAGTTAGTGTCGTGCGTGAAAATCCGTAGCTGAGTCAACCTAAAGATGGGTATCTACAGCTTGACAACACTCTACTTTGGTTTCTTTTTAAACTCATTTTGTTCAATCAAATGCGTCGTGCAGTCAGATGGCCAACAGGATGAGCTCTTGGTAGTAGCAGCCGCGCAACAAGCTGGAGACTTAATAGTTTTTGTATGCATGTACAACTCACCTTTGAGGACTAAACTTTTCTGGTAGTTTTGTAGATTTATTTTTGACGTTTCCACTGTTGCGGGTTCCATAAAGAGTGAGAAGCCAGAAAAATAAAAATTAAACAAGATCTCAAAAAAAAATTACTCCGAGTGCGTCTGTAAACACCTAAAAAAAACAGGATTAAAAACAGAGTTAATTGTTAATAGCAGTGCAAGTGCATCCAAGTTGAACAGGGAGTAGGGTACTCAAAACGTCTGAGATGCTCGGATGACACCTACACAGCTAACCTATAGGAAACAATAAAGATACGTTTAGAAACTTACTTTCCAGGTTATACTAACCTAACACAAAAGTAGTCTGACGCTGCACTTTACCCTTATTAGGAGATGCCTGGGATGCTGCACACCACCTTGTATATAGATCATCTACACGCCAATCTACGGAATCAGTTTTACACAGCGTAACAGATTAAATTAAAAAATTATTACAGGACAAAGTGTCTACCTTAAGAGTATTTACAGACATCAAATATGCAGTTATAAAAACAAAACAACTACTATAAAATAAAAATAGCACACTCAATACATAATGTTAATCCAACAATCAATGGAAAGATAAAATATATGATGAATAATAATTACATAGATATAACTTTAAATTTAAAGTTTTATTTGATAATTTAAGGTTATATGAAACGGGCTTGCACTACAATAGATGTATAATTTATAATCACTTACCAAAATAATTGAAACAATTGTGCATTTATCAATTTATCAATTTAAAATAGAATTAAAAAATATTTTAATTCAAAATACTGTATACAGCCTTTCAGAGTTTTTCTCGTTATCTTTGTTCTAATTTTATATAATTGTTGTTTTTAATTTATTTATTTTTTAACATGTTTGTACTGTTGCGTTAGTTGTAAGTAATTATCATTGACTTGTTTTATATATTATTATTATGTATGATTATTTATAAAATAAATCTATCTATCTAACATAATAGAACATATACTACATAAAGAAAATTATGCTGTAGCAACGTTTATTGACCTAAAGAAGACTTTTGATTTTATATTAAAACAAAAACTAAAATTCCTAAAAATTAAAAAAAAAAACACTAAATAACACAAAGTTTTATTACAAATAGAACACAAAAAACAAAAAATCAAAGTTGTTGCAGTAAAATAAATGTCACAAAAAATATGTAATTACAAAAAAAGAAGTGTTGGCTTCTATACTACATAATCACTATGTAAACAACACAAAAAAATAAAAACTAATTGAATTGCTGAATATTTTTTATAATAAATTTTGTGATCTACTAAAAAGAGAATTCTGGAATCAAGTTTTGTCAAATAAAAATTTAGATATTGCATTTGAATACTTTTTTAATACAATTTTATATCATTTTAATTTTGTGTTTGTTTTTTTCATGTAAAATGTAGCAAAACAAAGAGAGTACATGTTCCGTGGATCACTTACTTGAATTAAAAAACCACAAAACAAGAGAAACAACAAAAATTGATTACAATAACTTGGTAAATAAAGCAGACAACAAGCAAACGATACTATCATCATCTGATTCTCAATCTGCAAACATTTTAAACAATTATTTTACAAATATTGCTTTAGAATGAGCAAATTCATTGCTACCAGAAGTAGATACAAACTACATTAACAATAATAATGACATCATTCTAAACACAATTTTCTTAGAACCAGTTTCTAAAACTGATACTATTCAAACCTCTAAAACTTTAGCAAATAGTTACTGTTCTGACACATGGTTTTTCTTTTTTTAAATTAAAACAATGTACAGAGTTGGTAAAACCATTTGCTTATGTATTAATTTATCTCTAAAACATGATGTTTTCCCAGTTTACAAAAATGGTAAGTTTTTAAATCCAGAAAATTAACGTTCAATAAGCGTCTTGTCAGTATTTTCAAAACTTTATGAATGTGAACTAAACACAAAAATGAATCATTTTTTTTTTAGTAAAACACAACATATTATTTGCACATTAGCATGCAAGCATAAAGATACAAACACAACATTAAATAAAACTATAGACTACAAATTAACTAATAAATATGAAAAACATTACACTTTGGGTCTTTTAGTTGATGTAAGCAAGGCATTTGACTGTGTAAATCACGGTGTGTTACTCAAAAAGTTAGTAGTTATTAGAATTTAAGGAAATGCTTTGCGTTGGATTAAAAACCATCTAACAAAGAGGTATCAGTTGGTGTTTGTCGGTGGCACCACATCAAATAGTTGCCAAGTTCAAGTAGTAGTTCTTCAAGGTTCTGTTTTAGATCCCACATTATACATTATTGATGCCAATGATCTAAACAAAAGTATTTAAAGTAATGATCATAAACTAATATTTTATGCAGAGGATAACAATATAAAGGGTGGTCCATTAAGTTGTCTCTTGTTAAAAATTCAAAAAAATTAACAAAAATCAATTTTTTTTTTTGGTATATTATTGGTTTATTTTAAAGAGCAAACATTTTCATTATTTATAAAACACAATATTATTCATGTGGCTACCTCGGTTCGTTTTGCAGTAGCGCATTCTGTTAACCTGGTTTTCCAAAACCTTGCTGACGGTTTCAGGTTCTATCTTACACAAATGGGTTGCTTGATATTTGCCTTAAGAGTCTACCGAAATAATAGTTAAAAAATAGCCGGAAAAACTCATCAATTATAGAAATAAATGCGTTTTTCTGTATTTTTAAATGCATTTTGTTACTATTCGCAAATATAGTTTCACAAAAAAGACATCAACATATCATAGTTTAATCTATTTTAAATGTACTGGTAAAAAATAAATCAATTATCAAATTATTTGTAGAAGCTGCGATAAAGCCAAAGTTACCGTTTTTGTTAAAATACTACAAATCAAGATAGCGGTTGGTATGGAAATAAGGGCCTGAAGCGTTAATGGATTGTTCGCATAGCATTGGTCCTTCACGGTACCCCACAAAAAAAACTAACGGCGTCAAATCGCAGCTCCGAAGAAGCCGGTTGACATCGCCGAAACGGTTGATAACATGATTACCAACTTGGCACACAAAAGATTGCGCCGCGCTATCCTGTTGAAACCAAAGATCGTCAAAGTCTATGTCTTCAATTTCCGGCCACAAAAAATTGTTTATCATGTCTCTGTAGCGCTAACCGTTGACCAAAATGGAGTTTCCAGCAGCTTTTTTAAAGAAAAAAATGCGTTTTGTCAGAAGAGATAATGTTTCATGCAAAATCGTTGTCCATTTCGAGCTGCTCTAAGGCTTAAATTAAGAAGCGATAACAAACCGGATGGTCGTGTGCCTTTAATTGATGAGTCATTTGGATCTTATAAGCAAATAGTGCAAGGTCTTTGTGCAAAATTTGCATTAGGCTGGTGCGTGAAATGTTGAGTTGTTGAGATCGATAGCGAGTCGATGTTCCAGGACTGAGTCGCACACTCTCGGCTACGGCAGCTACGTCAGTGCGCACTGTACGACGGCGGGGACCGTGTGTGTTAGCCACTAGCACGCTAGTCTTAGAAACTTTTTGCACAAGCTTGCGTACAGCTTGCGCGATGAAGGCCTCATTTCGGTTAAAAGTTCTTTTCAATAAACACACTGTTTGAGCTGCACAAAATTGACTTTGGAAATAAGTTTGCAATATTTTTCAACGTTGTTTAAGCGTAAAGCAATTCATTTTGTTTTGCGGAGATATAATACTAACTTCCTGTCAAGATTTCCGACGATCTGTCATTGTCAAAATAACAAATGATTAAAAAAATATCATTAGTTGGACCATCTTTTATTAATAAGAGATAATAGTGTCAACACAATACAACAACATGCCAAATCTATTTATGGCAGTTTTTTTACTTGAGTAGATAAAATCAAATTAATTTTAAACAAAAACAAAACAACATGTGTAATGTTTGGATGCAACAAAAACAATATTGGTTTCCAGTCTTTAGTATTATCTGAAAAAACCTAAAGATTGCCAATGAAATAAATTTAGAGACTCGTGCAAACCGGAATTTAAAAAACATTATATCTTCACCATATATGGTGTTTATATCTATGAATCTATCATGTTTGTCTATAAAAACTAACATTGCTTTATTTCTTATGTTTATGCCATGTAGGTTTTTTAACAAGCTTCCAGACAACATTATTAGCATATGTTTAAAACAAAACTGAAAACTTTGCTTGTTGGTAAAGTGTTTTATTCCATAGATGAGTTTTATATATAATTTAATTTAAATCTGTTTTTTTTATTTGTGATTGTAACTTATTGTTGCTTTTATTAATATTATTGAACTATTGTATTTTTTTCTGTGAATATATAATGTTGCATGCATGTGTATGCACATATATACATCTTTTTGTGTATACACTATTTTTGTAAATTAATTAATACATACATGTATTTTTTGTAAATATTATTTACAGAATAAAGTTATATTATTATTAATAAATTTTGTTATGAGTAGAGCCTTTAACACCTGCCTATATTGTTTTGCAGGAAGCTAACTGTAATGTAAATGTAATTTGAAGAAAAAGTTGTTTTAAGAAGCCATGAAAGTTTAGTAAAATAAATACTAAAGTTAGAAGAAGTGAAAGGAAATGAAAATGTACGTGACACATTTAGGTATGGAAAGAAAGAAATAGTATGAATGGAGTGAAATGTCAGTATGGTAACAGATACAATGGTAAATATAAACGTCAAAAAAAATTAAATTTATGAAAAAATTATCCTAAACTAAAAACATCCATAGACGCGTTTCGAGGTTTTACCTCTCATCAGTATGGCTTTATTTATTTAAACTTAATAATTGATTTGTAACTTACTTTGTCAACATCGTTCACCACTACAATTCAAAGTGAATATTTTAAAGGGTGTATTGACTATTTATACTAACTGACTTAATGACTTTATTTAATGGCTTTGGTTAATAGCATTTTGAGAATGAACAAACAAATTAATTATTTTGGGATCCCAAAATAATTAGTTTGTTTTATAATTTTTTCATAAATTTAATTTTGTAATGTTATTATAGGGTTGTCCGATTAAACAAATAGTAACGAGCGCTACATATGTCGTTGTGGCATTCGTATAAATTTACCTATTAAACTAAGCTTTATTCGAAATTATTGCTTTACAACTGTCTCATTAGAGAACGTTGCGTCTCTTCTTTATATATTTTAAACATAAACGTATTTAAGTATACAGTAAATTACTTGCAGGAAAACCAATTGGAAAATGATTAATAATTGGTTGCAAGGTTTAGGTGTGGCAATAAAAAGAATAGTAATAAATATTGGTTGAATAAAAAATATAAAATATAATGTGTAACATTTGTCAAAATAGAGTAGTAAATTATTGAAAAAGTGTAACAGACTAAATTAAAATTGAAATAAGCAAAGCAAAGAAAAAAATGCAATACATATTTGATTGTGCATAAAAAAGAAATAAAAATACTTAAAAAAATTAAAAAAGGCAAAGTAAATTTAACAGTGTAGATAACAACATGTGGAGATTTTTACGTTTATTATAAATGCTATTTATACAAAAATTATATTTTGGAATTACAACTACAATATACAATTCACTATTCACATCTAAAATAAACAACATAATTATTGAAATGAATCAATAATTTATTCAAAATCAATCTAACAATTAATGTTTAAGGAAATACTAAAAACGGCACTTTGTTGCAAGTGTGTACGCACTATAATACTTTTGTCTTAAAACATTTAAAAAAATTTAACTCAAAAACTCAAAATTTAGAGTTTAAAAGTACGTTTTACTAGTTTGTTTACATCTTAAAGTTTTTGCTTTTTTTGTGGAGTTTGTAAAATGAGCAATCAACATGTAGTAACATGAAGATATTACACATGCTACGTTTTTAACATAAAATGTCATTAACTTTTAGTCAATTCTAGAGTATGTGCAAAAATAATTAAGTATAGTATGCCCTTAGATATAGTGTCTATACAACATAGGGTTAAATTATCTTAACGGATTATTTTATTAGCAACCAATTATGATTGTGTTATATACTTAGAAGCTGAAGTAGTATTTAAAGGTGCAAATATTGTATTTGTATATAATATTTACCCTTAAACATGGAGGTGTTTATAAGCTATTTATAGTATATAATACAAACATAATTGTCTTTCCAAGGCAATCAGTAATAAAGTAATCCGCTGAGATAATTCAAGCACATGTCATAAAAACACTATATATCTATGAGCATACTATACTTTAATAAGTAAAGAGGCTAGTGCATATTAAAGCTTACTTACAGAGAATATATAAAAACCTATAAAAATATAGTCAGATCTACATAAACTTGGTAATTCATAAGTGAGTTTTATGTTTAAAAAGCTTAAATTTTATCTTAGCAATTAAACTAATAATAGTTTTTAAAAATTAAAAAAAAAAACTAAGTATACAGTATTATTGCTTTTAAATACCCTCAGGCATAATACTATATACTTTATGCATTTGATCATTTTTTTGAAGTTGGTATATAATTTTTTAATTTTTTCTGAAGGAAATTGTGTGTGTTTACTTAAAAGATAGTGGTAAAGTTATAGTAAAATAAATTTCAGTTATATTTTTTAAACAAAAGCGACTGGGACTATAATTTTTTTTATTTAAATTGTTCTATATGCTGTGAGAATTTTAAAACAATATGACATTGCAAGAAATAAAAATATTTTTTTTTACATCTTATTTATTTTCTCCGTTATTAAAAAAAAGAAATATATAGAGGTGTAAACCAAAATTTATATTTTAGCCGGAGCGTTAAAAAGTATATGCATGATTTTTTGTATCAGAAGGTGACAATAAAAAAGTTTAGTTTATTTGTACGCGTATTTTTGTAGGACTCCCTTAAGTTTAAAACAAAACTTTTGTTAATGCATACCATTTTACCAAATCTGGTTTACAACTTGCTTGGTCTTGATGCAGATCTAACCCGTTTATTAAGATGGCCGGTTTTTTTTGTGGCTTTACGTTTTTTTTTTTGTTATTTTTTTTTTAAACCAATGCTGCAATAATCTGAAATTTGCTATCTTTCAAAAGGTTTATTTTATCCAAAATACTGAGAAGCTACTGTGCTAAATAATGTTTGCTGTTTTTAGCTTATCAATTACATAAAAAAATGTTTGTTTTGAAAGTTCTGTTTCTTCAAAATAAAATAAAAACATTTTTTTTGCATCTGTTGTAAGCATGTATTGTTTAATTTAAGTTCAATGTAAGCTAATGTAAGGTATAAATATACTTTGTTGCAGTTTTATAAAATATTTGATTGATTGTTTATTGTTGGTTTTTTAGTAATAGTTAAATGTTAGTTTTATAATATAATTTTGTTGTTTTTGTATTTTGTTTAAGTTATATTATGTTGTATTGTGTGTTTATTAAATTAAATAATAAAAATTATTACCAAAATTCTGAGCCTGTAGTCACAACTTAAATAGCGCTTACTCCAATTTTTGATTGTAATAATTGAGATAGCGGGTGGGCAATGTTTTGCAATTTTGGTGGAGCATAGGCCTACTTCAGAAACACAACCCTGCTCACGATAGTTTAAGTTTCTACTATATCAATTCCTAAGAGGAAATCAACCTGAAATTTATCTACATCTTATAACTTTTCTTATATTCTATTCTAAACTATCCTCCAACCCGCTTAGCAAGCGTGTAGAATTATGGCTATTACACCTTCCAAATAAATAATGTCAAATCTTGATAATACTAATACCTCAGGCAAGTAGAATTACGCACTCACAATCTTGCACTGCACCAACAGTCAGCCTTACGGATTCGGGGAGAGGCAAAGACTTAATATATAAACAAAACATAAACACACCAATGAGAAAAAAAAAAGAACAAGAAAACACACAAACGTTTAAAATTGCTACAGACAATATTCTAACGTTAAGATTAGAAAAACATATAGAAAAACTAAAAGAAAAACTACAGCACATAAAATGGGACATACTATGCCTGAGTGAAACTAGATTGAAAGGTAAAAAGAAAA
This sequence comes from Tachinus rufipes, assembly GCA_963932245.1. NCBI lineage: Eukaryota > Metazoa > Arthropoda > Insecta > Coleoptera > Staphylinidae > Tachinus > Tachinus rufipes. The sequence goes on along the minus strand of OZ010747.1, from coordinate 43,234,447 downwards.
TTTACCTGAAATCAGGATATGTATCAAAACAACTCAGAAAAAACTACTACCTAAGAAGAGTTGCAATACTAGTAAACAAACGCCTAAAATACCAAATAATCAAAAGGCAAGAAATATTTAGACAAATTATAGTACAGATTAACAAATGATACAACCTACAAGTTATTCACTTCTAGCGCAGCCAAGGAAGTCAAAGCGCAAGAGCTGTACAAAAACATTACTACAGCTAGGCAAAACAAAAAACTAAATTTGTACTAACAATAAAAGATTTTAAAACAAAATAGATTAAATTATTACAAACAAAAAAAACATCTGCCAAGATGTCACCGCACAACTTGTTCAAGCAATTATAAAGGTAAACACAATATTTCAGAGAAACAAACTTTTAAAAAAAACAACAACACCCAACCACAGATACGATGTGTAAAAACCATGACAAATTCAAATGCACACTTAGCAAAAAACCAGAAGAACAAGCAAACTAGCTCAAATGGGAATAGAAAACTTTTTCAAAAACATTACCAAAAATATACAAACAGCAACATAGTTAATAAGTGCAACACAAAAAAGAAACACAGGTGAATTGAGCTCACAAACTAAAGAACTTTATACAATACAACCCAAAACTCATAATAGATATTATCAAGATCAACAAAAACATGAAGGTCCTGAGATTTAAATTGGCTTAAGAAAAAACAAAAATAACAGCACTAAAAAATAAACAAAACACACTGACCAAAAATCAGAAAGAAATCAAGAAAATGATTCAAAAACTTTACCAAACTTTCTACAGCTCCACTTCCCAGAACCGCCAAAACCACAGACCAAAACTCTAAAATATTAGATCTCAAATCAGCTCTAAATAATTTGAAAAACAAGAAAAACTTAAGCAAAGACCACATAACAAATGAGATACTTAATACAGCAAAACGCAGAAACTATCATTCTACACTAAAAAGAAACAAAACAACATACAAAACTACCTCCCGATAAACTTATTATTGCACCTGTACAAATTCCCAACTAAAATCGTCACCAATTGACTAAAACTGGATTTCTATCAACTAGTTGAACAAGCTGCATTTTGAAAAGAATTCAGCAGTACTGACCAAATACAAACACTCAGAACACTCATCAAGAAAAGCAACCAGTACAATATATATATATATATATATATATTTACATCGTCTTTGTGAACTACTAAAAAGCATTTGATTCCGTTAAAATCTGAGCAGTTCTGAGAACCCTCAATAAAGCTAAAATTAACTCAAAGTATTTAAACCTCATCTTTATGTACAAAAATGCGTCAATACAAGTTCAAGTAGAAAAAACACAAAAACAAACAAGATACCGATTAAGAAAGAAGTACGGCAAGGAGACACCATTTTTCTAAAATTATTCACAATGGAAGGCATTTTTAAAGAACTAGACTGGGATTATATAGAAATTTCAATTAATAGAGTACATCTTAACTATCTAAGATTTGCAGACAATATTGTCTTCATTAGCATAAACTTAGATGAGCTACAAACAAAACTAGTATAATTACTTTAGGCATAAAAAAACTTTGGTTTGGAAATTAACTTAAATAAAACCAAAGTAATGATTTCTAAAAACTATTACATAATCATCAAAAATGAAGTACTCAAAAAGGTAACCAACAGAGATAAAATTAGAAACAAAAAAATTTAGAGAAAAACTTAGATAACGGATGTGATGACGCAAATAGCACAACTAGAATGAAGATCAATTAAAGTGGACCAACATTGTGACACAATGGCAATTAAGAAACTGTAAAAGAAGCGCTAGAAAAACAAACTAAAAGATGGAAAGACAATATCCAAAACAGTGCAGTAAAAAATTAAATTCTAACAGCCCAAAACAGAGACAGATAAAGGAAATTAGAAGAAGCCTACGTTTTAAAGTGGATCCATACAGACTAAAGAAAAACAAATTAATTGTTTAACCAGACAAGCTGTGCGTACTATAGTGAATAAATTCAAGTCAACATATTTACTATTAAATGTTCCTGTGTAAGTAAGACAACGCACTTTAAACTATTAGAAATATTGCAGCCGTAAGTGCTGTAGATTAAAATTAACCAACTTTATCAATTCTACACTGTTCAAAAAAATTTTTAGTCCACATTGTAGCAAATTTTGCTTAAAAACCTTTGCCTAAGACTAAATTAACTTAAGAACTCAAGCCTCTTATCATTTAAAGCGCCTAAACTTTGTTCTGTGAGCTATGCAAAAGTTTAAAGAAATTCCTAAATTTTATAAAACAATTATCTTAAGCAATGAAACTCATTTTTGGCTTAATGGCTTTGTAAATAAACAAAATATGTTACATTGGACTACAACAAACCCACATGTGTTTCAAAAAACTTATTTCATGCCGGAGATGTTATTAAACCGTATTTTTTGTGGATGAAAATGATTGCTATGTTACGGTCAATAGAGTTTGCTATTGTGCCATGTTGAAAGATTATGTTTGACCAAAATTAGATAAATTTGACATCAATGATATGTAGTTTCAACAAGATGACGCACATGCCACACAGCTGATTAAACAATTGATCTAATAAAGAAATGGCAACCTTGCTCATGCAATTTAACGTTGTTGGATTTTTTTTTATAAAGTCACGTTAAGTTGTTTGTTTATGCCTACAAGCCAACAACGATAGAGAAACTTAAAAATTGTCAACGTTCCGGCCGGTATGTGTGGAAGAGTGGTAGAACATTGGCTACAAAGAATTGATCACTGCCGTCGTGCTCGCGGTGGTCATATGAACGAAATCAAATTCTATACTTAACTGAAACATGTGTACACCTGGAATAAATTTCAGGCCGATATCTCAACTATTCTGTATTTTATTTAAATACAAAATTGTTATGTCTTTACTGAAAAACTCTATAAAAAATTAAATTAAAAAAAATTGGAATGTCACAAAACTTTAAACACAACTTGTGCAATTTAACTCGTTTTACAACGTGTAGAGAATTTTTAGTAACATAAATTTTCAAATAACTGTTAAATTTTGAAATTAGTAATTAGTAATTTTTTGTTGAAATTTTTGTCTAAACTTTAAGAGAATTTTTTTATTACACCACATTTTTAGTAGACTTTTAATTGCGCTATAAGTTATTTTTCTAAAATAGAAACTATTTCTGTATAGTTCTGCTCGAAGTTTATGTAATGTTTATGTAAAATTTATTTTTTAGTATATTTAGTCATTTGGTATGTAAAACGTTTTTGCACGATTTGTCGGTTTGATTTTCGTCGCAATGCCATGTTAACAGATCGTAAGTTTTTAATAACTGATTTTCAAATTAAATTATATAGAGTATAAAAATTGAAAACGTTTTTATTTTAACGTTTAAGTTACAGAAAAACAAGTACTTTTATAACATGGTATTTAATTAAAATAAGATAAATTATGTTTGTTCAAACGTATTTATTTTCAAGCTTTTTTATTGAAGATAAACAAACAAACAAAATATTTTAGAAAAATGCTTTAAAACATCATGTATGTGGAAACAAATGCAGATAGAATCCGTGTTTATATAAGAAACTCTTCTTTAATTTAGACAAAGATTATTCCGTTTCAATTTAAGCAACCTTTTTTTGTTTAAAAAAAAAACATACCTATTGATAATTTGATTCTATTATTATAATATGAAACCTTTGTTTATAATATTGTATGGAGTGTATAATATTATAATACAATACATATTAAAAATATTATGGTTTTAACTTATACATTTAGATTTATTTGGTTGCAAAACCAATAATTTTGTTTATTGAGTTGATAAGCGCAACTGTAGGAAAGAATAATATGTTGTCAGTAAAATTCCATTAAATCATAAATACAATCTTATGATTCGTAATACATCATAATTATTTAACAATTATGCAATATACCTATCTAATATATTTATGCAATTGAAAATGTTTTCGTACCCAATTTATCGATCGCAAGTTCAAAAAGTCGAGAATTATCAACATGTTGCGCGATGCGGTGACGCGCAAGTTGACGATACGCAACACATGGTCATCATGAAGGTTAGGTCGCCGTCGGCTCATTACATTAAGTGGTGCAAATAACTAACGTGAACATCTCCTTGTTTTGTTGGGTGCAATTAACCATTAGGTTTATAATAAAAAATGGCAGATATGAACAGTGAATATTGCAACTACCGGTCGCCCCTTAGCACTCGATATGCCAGCAAGGAAATGCAATATACTTTCAGCGATCAGAAAAAGTTTTCTACATGGAGACAACTCTGGGTCAATCTCGCCAAAGCTGAAAAGGTCAGTGGCAATAAATTATTAATTAAGTTATTATATTTTAGTAATTAAATACTCGATAAACTTCAGTTATTGGAAATTGTAAACAAACTATTTATAAATGAAAGGTAGGCAGCACAAATAACAGTTGTGTAAATATTTCTCTACAGTAAATATTCATATGGTATTATTTCTTAAGATTTTGAGGAAATTTATAGTTATAATTGGATTGAATTACTTATAATAATAAACGTAAGATTTTTAAAAGATTAATATAAGCGATTCTCAGCAGGTTATTATTACTTGCTTGATAAATAGATAGAAATTAAATATAATAATAATTTTAATTTTGTATAATAAAGTAATAAATATAATTATTATATTATGCTGAATTTGATTAAATGTATTAAGGAAATCGTCAGCTTTATTCACAGTTTGTTATGCAGCGTTGGCTGAATAATACCTTTCTCAATTAATTTTATTTACTTTGAAAGGTTTGATATCAGAATGTTGTATTTTTCATCATTGCGCCAGCAGTAAGCTATAATCCAGTTTGGAAATGTTGTGTATGGGCTTGAATATATTATATATTCTATACTGGTTCATTTAAGTCATTTGTAATTCTTTTTGTGATTTTTGACCTGTTTTGTGAATCGTTATTATAACGTACATTCCGTATAATATATAACAATAATACTAATAGAGATTAGTATTTAAATCACAGATATATAGGTATAATATTATTTACTAATTGATTATTAATTATAATAAATAAATAATAAATATTATAACAAAATTACACTGCAATAAATTACAAAATCTTCTTTCAATGGAATCAAATTTGTTATTTTTATAAAAGTCAAGATAAGGTAAAGAAAGATCTAACTATAGGATTATTTTTATAATTTTGGCAATATGTCTATCAAAAATGTAAAAAGGTATTAATATTATCAACTAGATATTCAATCAAACAATATTTGATTGAATGTTTGATTTTGTGCCGATTGAGCTGGGTGATTTAAAATGCCATAAAATTGGCATTTATTTTGGTCATGTCGAATTTTGCATCATATATTTAGAAATGCGTGGGTATAGAGTAAAACGCAAGTTATTTTAAACAAAAAAAGAAATTATAAAATTTAAAAATATCAAAAGAAATGTATGTAATTTAAAATTATATTTTTAAATTTATATTATCACATAAATCTTATTGTATGAGTTAACTGTATTCTTGAACACAAAAGAAAATACAAGAAACAAATCAATTTTTAAAATAGCATAAGATTTTATTTATGAGTTAACCAGTTTGGACCATAATATTTTTCTAATAATTTTCCTTTTGCCAGGCTCAAATTTAGTCTAATATCAATTTTTATATAGACCATCTTTCCTTTGCTTTCTGTGGGTAATTTAGTCGTCGCCTTATACTTTTTCAGTATATTAAGCATTCTATTTTTTTTTTAATGCCTGGTATTTCTAAAAAAGTTTGTCTGCAGGTATTATTTTTTCGTTTTCCTTTTTGTATTATAAACAATTGAAAGTATTTTCTTCTTGTTATTGTTTTTTTTTTTTGGTTTTTGTATTTTTGGAGTATTAATATGAAAGTGTTTTAAAATAAACACAGCTCAGTTAACGTATTAAATCTGTAGAAGGCTTCAAAAGAGCCGAAACTAGTAATGAATTTGTAAGAATAAATTTATGATAAAAAAACATAGTAAATTATTTATTATTTCACATCTTGCTGTGATTTATCAGGGTTCTTATAAAACGCATAATATTTTTTTTTACATTTAGATGTGTAGTGCATTCAAAATATTGGTATTCTTTTGCTAGAATGACCGCATTCTTTATATTTATAAAAAAAAACTTTTAAAAATACCTTTCAGTTTTGGCTTGTTCACGTTTATTTTTTGACTTATTTCTTTATTTTTTGCGTGCAACACCTGGTGGACACTTTATGATAGCATTTGCGCTGTTACTTTACTTATTCAATTAAATTATTGTGTTTTCACAACACCGTTACATGTGTATAAAACAAGAAACTAATAACGTTATAAAATATACGTCAGTGATATAAGCGGATTTCTATTGGCTCAACTGAGCATATCGACCTGTTGGCTTTTGCACTTTAGCTGGATATTTTGTTACAATATTATGTATATCTCAGCATTTGCATCAATTTTAATATTGATAAAAAAATATTTTAAATTATAACAAAAATGGTGAGTGTCTACATAAAAAATCAAACCAAACCAAAAATCTTTTATTTGAAACTTATTTTGAAATTTTCAACTATTGGAGAATTATTTAGGTGTTCCGGTAGTTTTGACTAACCCTGTATATGAGTAGAAAAATTCTATATATTGCAAATAATTCATCAAAAATTCTATAAAAATTATTCTTGCAAATTCTGAAAAAACTAATTAATAATAATAATAAACGTTTTGGCCTTGAAAATTCTACAACTTATTTCTAATATAACATATAATCTTAATTACCTTAAACCCTGTTTTTAATAAATTATTTATTACTTTCGTTTTAAATTTGTTTTTTTGTGTTCCGTCTTTCAGTATCTTATTTCTCCTCATTTGCTCTTCTCTCATTTCATTGCATTTTAGCATGTGTTTCCTAGCTTCTTCACACATCCTTCACATTTTATTTTTCTTGTCCATCCAAAATTTGCAAATTTTCTCCTCATTTCCACACTTTCTAGGTACTTTGGTAATGCATCAGTTATAATATGTCCATAATTTGAATTGTACCTAGATTCATTTATCCGTGTTCTACGCTCTTGCACTCTCTATTTCTTATCATAATTTTATTCCACATACTTCTATCTATTCTCAATCTATCTACTTTTTTACTAGCATGCTCCTATTTTTCTGCATTTTTTTTTTCTTTTTCTTTTTCACTCTTGTAATATTTTACATTCATTTCTTTCTTTCACTCTTTCTTCATACCTCATTGCACGCTTTCCTGCTTCTACTCTTAATTTGAATATTTTAACTTCTTTCATTACAATGTATGCTGGGGTCTCTTTGTTTACTCTTAATACCTATTACCAGTATTTTGTTTGAATCCGTACAACAACATACTTTTCACTAAACTTTTAAACATCATTCCTTTCATTCTCATACATTCAAAACTAAATTATAAATAGCAAAAATTCAATAATAAAATGTACAAAATTTTGCTAGAAAATTCAAAAACTATTAAAAAAATACCAAATACGGCAAATAAACGTTAAAAACACTAAAAACTAGCTAAAATTTTGAGACTTAAGAAAAAACTTAAGAATCACATAAAAAATACTAAAACCCGGATAGAAAATGTTTTTAACTATAAAACTGCAAAATAAAATAACCAAATACCTTAAAAACTGTTAATAAACCAACAAATCTGGCTACAAAATGTCAAAAATATTAAAATCTGGCTACAAAACATAAGAAATACATACAAAATCCGGCCATAAAATGTCAGAAACACTAAAATTTTGTCACAAAACTCAAAAAATTAAAGTACTAAAATTTGGCTGTTAAAAACAATAAAATTCGTTTAAACTAATTGTCTACCCATCAGTCCAAGTGTTGATCATCAAAAGATTAGAAGTTATTTCTCTCTACAAGCGTTAGAAGTTTCTATATTCAATTTGGTAGGTAGTACGATCACTCAAATTTTAAATTATCATTGAGAAGTTTAAACTGGACAGCCGACTCACTCACCCATATCTCTCTATATTTAGAGAAGAAGTGGTGATACCAACTTTTAATGACAAACAAACTACTTTACAACAATTATAAATTAAAGTGTCTTACCTACCTACTCAATATTGATTACCAGGTGATTGGCATCACCATAAGCAACTCAAATCACAAAAAAAACCCAAAACTTAAACTTAGTTTCCTATACTTGTCTTACCGCTTTATTAGCTTTTCTTGTCATATTTTTTATGATTTTATTTTTATTGTTGTTTGTACAAAAATCATATCCTAGATACTGTAATTTTTTTTTACTTCTTTAATTTCTATTTCATTCTATTTCCAGTTTTCTACTCTGCGTCTTCCTCCCCTTTTTCTAAAAGTCATTATTTTTGTTTTATTTACATTTACTTCCAACTTTTTTTTTCTAAAATATTTATCCAGACATCTATTCATTTTTATTTGCTTGTTTTGCAACAATCGCCATGTCGTCTGCATAAGCCAGCGACCACACTTTCTCTCTGCCCACCACTACCTCACCCGTCTGCGCCCTACATAGCATCTCTTCTACATCTGCAATGTATGCCGCAAACAAACTAGGGCTGAGTAAGCATCCCTGTCTCACACTTTTTGTAGTCCATAATTTATCTTTCGTTTTGCCATTCATACAGACCCTGCTAACTGTTTCTACGTATACTTCTTTTATTATTTTTACTAGATGTTTATTTTTTCTTCTTTTTCTCAAATACATCCACAATTTCTCTCTACTCACACTGTCAAATGCCGCTTTTAGGTCTAAGAATAATACATACAACTTTCCTCCCTTTTCTGCTATTTTCTTTTCTACTATATGGTGTAGTATGTATACATTATCCATGGTTTCTTTTTTTTCTAAACCCGGCCTGTCCGTCTGGCAATATCCCATTTATCTCTAGTTTTTCACTCAGTTTTTTTTCTAGTATAATTTTTTGCAAGCTTTTTATTTTTTTTTTGTGTATTGGACATACAAGACCTACTCTACTGACTAGGAAGCCTTTTTTCTTTCCATACTTATTATTATTATTATTACGCTTTTTACGGCTATTTTACATCGTCACAGTAAGTCTACGACTTGTTTAAAGTGGTTTGATGGGACCAACAGCTTAATACGTGACTTCCGAACCACGCTGGTGGATAAAGAGCAAGTGATCATTTCAGTCATATTTCGGGGATCGAACCCCGGACTGCTCGCATGATATGCAAGTGCTCTACCATTGAGCTATCTTTATTTATTATTTCGCTCAGTTTTTCAATCAGATCTTCCGTACCATCCATGCTTCATTTTTTATTCTTTCGTTATTTTATCTACATCATGATTTATTTGTTTGTCATTGGTTGTCAATCGGTTTTTTTGTTCGATCCTTTATACAATTTTAAAAAGTGCATCCTCCAGTTTTCCATTGAAATTTGTTTGTTTTTTTTTTGTTATGTATTTCCATGTTTTTTCTTCAGAATGTATTTTTTATTCTCTAATTCTTTTTTTTATACATTGCCTTCTTTGCATTTTTCCTTGTATTTTTTTTTTGTGCTTTCTGTTATTGTTGTTTAGTTGCTTTATCATTTTTCCAATATCGTAGTACTTTTCTAGCTTTTCTTTTTTTGTGTGTGCATTCTGTGTTCCACTATTTGCATTTTCCAAATATTTCTTCTGTTTGTATAAAAGTTTTCTTTATTGTTGCGTCTGTGATTGTGTTTTCTAATTCTGTCATTTGTTGTTCTACGCTTTTTTTTTCGGAAATACATTTTATATAAATTTTGCTTGTACATTTCTACGCTTTTTTGTGTCCATACTGTTTTTGTTACTATTTCCTTTTCTTTTTTTTTTTTGTTCTCTGTTTATACTTCCATTTATATATACACTTCTAGTGGCTGATGATCCGACTTTACGCTTTCTCCAATCTTAAATTTGTCTATTTTGTGCCACGTTTCTTCATTAACTATTACGTAATCAATTACCCATTGTTCCTTTGCTCTTATGTATGTATATTCTCCCTTTTTATCTTCTTCTATGTTTCCGTTTAATATGTCCCAGTCATTCTCTTCAATCATTTTCATCATTTCTTTGTCTTCTTTATTTTCTAGTTTATCTTTTAACTCTCTTTTGCTTTTTTGTCCGTTTTTATTCTTTCTTCTTTAATTCCGGTTCTAGCGTTGAAATCTTCTCCTACTCTCAGTTCTTTCTTGTATTGAGTTTTCTAGCGTTGTTCTAATTTTTTATCTTTCTGCTGTACACCGTAACCATGTTGTATTTTGTTCCACTCAGTATAAAATTTTGTTCCACTAACCACTGAAAACTTATTAAATGAGATATAACAAATTATACATTTTTTAAATCAGAAAAAAATAAGCTTTTCAATGAACTCATAGCCAACTAAGGTTGCCATTTAATATAAGACAAGTTTGGTTTATATCTCAAAAATCAAAAATTCAATGACTTTTTTTGTTAATTTATTTGAATTCTACACAAAGGTATCTATAGAAAATATTTTTTTAAATTTTTGCTCTAGCTAGAATAAATAGACAAAAAGTTATTTAAGTTAAAAAAAACAACCGTTTTTAGTTTTTTTTTTTAATTTAAAAAAATTGAATATCTACGACAAATTTAAAAATGGCACCTCATTTTTCTGTAAATTATGCCCAACTTTGCTAATTTAACCAACTCTGCAACATTTAATATAGCGAAGTTCAAAGAACACACCTAGATTATTGACATCATGTATAATAACAATTTTGTATACAATTCAATTTGTTGCCTACTTCAAATTTGTCATCTGCGAAGAGCTTGTTGGCAAAATTCTGAAATTAATATTTTTGTTAGTCGGACGCTATTACTGACATTTGCTTTAAATGTGTTTTTTGCACAATTTTAAATTAAATAAGTCATCGCAATAAACTAATGTTTTTCTAATATGAGCGATTTTTTATAATTTTTTTATGTAATAATTATTGATTTTTTGTTTTATAAATTTTGTGTAATAAATTTTTTTTTTAAGAAAACTTGCTTTAAAAAATATCTGCTAGTAGAAAAAATGTAAATAGTTTAGATAAAAAAAGATTGGATATACATGTCCAAAAATGAGAAAAATTAAAAATTATTGAATTTAAAAATAAAATTAATTTAATTTTAAAATTATAATTTATTTAAGATTGTAAAACAAGTTCTAATGTGAAATGTTAGATCAAAATTCAAATTTTAATTGCTTAATGTTCTTATTAGAAATGCATTTTAAGAAGTAATGATAATTTAATTAAATATTCAAAATTAAGAAGCAATATTTAATACATGTAGATAAATATTGAGTTTAAATAAATCATTATTTGACCAATACGCCACTATTTTTTGCACAGAATTTTACTTTTTTTTTAATTATTTTTGAACTTCTTTTACAATTCTAAACATTTTTTTATCAACATTTTAAAAATAAAGGTATTATTTTATAACAGCTTTACTACTTTATCTTTATAATTTTTTCAACAAGCAGGACATTCTATAAAAAGTTTTTTTTCTAAAAAAATAAATAAGAACATTTCTTGTAAAATAAATATTTTTTGGAAAACTATAATAATTTTGTTTATATTAACAATTTAATTTTATGTGCAATTTTAAAGTGTAAGCTATAATAATGTAAATTTTATTTGATTGATTATTTTGTTTGTATTTGTCACTTTGGACCAAGTTTTGCTTAATGTCATCTGGCCATCTTATAAGTGCCTAGTTTATTGTGGCCGAGGTATTTATAGTAGTTTACATTTTCTATTGTTTTGTTGTTTATTTGTACTTCTACTTTACTGTCACTCAAAATTTTGGTCTTGGCCAGATTTATTTGTAGACTTACGTGTTTGCTCGCTTCATTAAGTTCTTGTAGCATCTATTTTAGTTCTTCAACATCACTGGATCATAATTATATTGTCTGCAAAACGTAGGGGTTCAGATAAGATATGTCTATATTGATGTCTGATGCCTTTCTTTTTCTATGCTAGGTGTTTAAAGACGATCTTTAGTGCTAAGGTAAACAGTTTTGGTGAAATAAGATTTTCTTGTCTAACTTCTTGTTGGATAGGAATTTGCTGTTTATGTTGCAGAATCTTAGAGTATTGGTGCATGGTTCTTTAAAAGGCTCATGTTTTTATTGAATCAAAAGCCTTTTAATAGTCTACAAATGCGAAGTGTCTTTTTTAAGTAGAATAATAACTTTTGCTTTCTACTATTTATTTCATTTTTTTTTGTTTAAGCATTTGTTTAATAGTACTTGGATGGTTCTTTTCAATGCTTTCCTATCTATCATCAACATTTTGGAGGTTATCCTATCTTCTCCAGGGCATTTCCTGTTTTTTATTTTTTGAATGTTCTTTGTATTTCTGACAATATTATTTTTGGAACGTCTTTTGAGCCTACATTTTGTACCTTTTTTTCTAGTTTTTACATTTGGGTCGCTCGAATTTGATGCGTTTGGTATATTTTTTCAACTACTTTAACTATTTCTTTGTTGCTAGAAACGGTAATATTTTGTTAATTTTTGTCCTGCCAGTGGACAATTTAGATCTTAAAACGTTCATGTTTGCATTATCTTTTATTGCGGTTTTTATTAGTTCCGTGTTGAAGTTTTTCATCTTTTCTAATTTATTTTTTATGAGATTTGCGGTATTGTGAATAATTTTTTTGATTTACTTGTGGTTTTAATCTTGCGAAGATTTTCTTTTTTTTTTTTTTGTAGCACTTCTATATCGAATTTGATTTATTGTGATAACTGATTAATATCCATATCCATTAAATTTCTTTATAAATATTTTTATTTTTCAGTAAGACAAATATATATTTATAAACAATAGTATTAATTTTATTTATGAAGTTATTTTAAAGTTGTAAATATTTTTATTAATTATTAAATTGTTGAATATTTCAACAATGCAGCAGAATGGCAGAATTTTGCGTGAACGCACTTATGCGTTTTTACCCGACCGTTTCTATCGCATAGTGTGACACTACACTTAATGATATTTTTTAAAAAGATTGCGTTAACAATTTAACACCTTGACTTTGTCAGTGTTCTGTAAAAATTGAAGTATATTATAACAATCAACGATTGACTTTAAAAAGATGCCTTACGTCTGAAAAAATGTTTTTATTGCAAAAGCTACGTCTTTATTAGAAGCCAGATAAGTTGATATTGTGCATTATAGTGGTACACATGTACCTTCCTTAATTAGTTGATGTATCGTTTTCTAAGCTCACTTCTCTATCTCATCTGTTTAGAGGTCGCTTTTTTTTTGGTCGCTTCAAGTCGATCATTGAATTATTCTGCCTGTTCATTGTTTGTCTATCCTTTAATTTCTCAATGATTGTTTTCTAAACTCAATTCATTCTGCGGTAGAGATATAAGACTATCCCATCAGTTTAGTAATTGCTTTTTTAGTTTTTTTTTACTTCGATCATTGAACTATTCCGTTCATTGTTTGTCTGTATTTTACTTTCTCAATGAGAACTTTTGTTTTTTGACAAATTTATTTGATCCTTCTGCACTTTTCTCTCCTCTTGTGATACCGAGCATGCATTATTTTATACTATGTTGTGCGGTTTGGAGTTTTGGTGTTATTTGTGCATTCATTGTCTAGGTATAGCTTCCATACGTTAGGACCGGCAAGATACATTGGTTATAAGCGCTTTTGTCAGGTACATTGGCATGTTTGATTTAAAGAGAGAGAGAGTTTTGTCTAAAGTTTGAAAATTGTAGCTTTATTCTTTTATTGGTTCCTGGTAGTAGATCTTCCAGCATATTGATATGAGTAGCTTGTCCTAGATTTATGTTACTGTTTACTATTTCAATCATGGAGTTTCTTATCGTGATTTCTCATGATGTTATTAATTTGTTGTGCATTAATTTTTAACCCTATCTTGTAACTGCTTATATGCAACTTGTTGATTATAGATTGAACTTCTGCGGGGAATTTTGTAAATATCACTATGTCATCTGCAAATGTGAGTTAATGTAGGTATTGTAGGTTAATTTAAATTTTTTGGTTGTGAATAATTTTGCTGATAATTTTGGTGAAGTCATTTGATTATTGAATTTTTATTTGCTATAGATTTTATTTGGAATCTGAGTTATTAATTTCGGGGAAAGTATGATTGGAATTTATAATTTGATTTGCAAATGAACTTGTATTGTGATTTAATCTAAACGCTTTAAAATGTTCTGTATATCGTGTTCCAAAAACAAATAAAAATAGAATTAATAAAATTAAAATGTTGCACAACTGTACAAAAGGCACTAAGCTTAATCTATTAGAAGCCGCCAACTTTTACAAAAAAACAATATAATAATCCTCTTGTTAATCTGCTGAATGAGCAAAAGGACTACAATATAAATCACCACTTTTTAAATCTTTCTAGACCATCAGTAATGCGTTTTATTTTTTCTTCACTTCAATTTCCATATTCATTTTTCTGCAAAAATGATTTTTTTTGTTAGTTCTCTCTTGACAATGGCTTTCAAAAGTCGAAACTCGTGTCGTGAACCTTTGTTTGTGTTGATATTGAAAATTGTAAATGAAAGCACACAATAACTTCATAAATGGCAAAACACTAGATTAAAATTTGTTTGCATCATAAGAATTGCTTTTAAAGTGCATTATATTATGCAATATGGTAGTTATTTTTTATTAGTTGATTATCAATATACAACTTCATTAAATTAGATATTATTGCATTATAGGAATATTATAGTTGTACAAATTTTATGGATTTTACCCAAACCAAATTAATAGTATTTTTTTGCACAAATAATTTGATTTATTATATTTATTGAAATTAGTATATTATATATAATTAATTATTATATTTATATAAAAGTTTCTAAATGCAATTTCTAAGGCATGTGATGTAATTTAAAATCAGTATATCATTACCTGAATTCATTTCCATATTTTAGTTAAAACTGCGTCAATATTATAATTACAATTAAATTTAAAATTTATGGTTCATGGTTACTTGAACAATATATTATTTCACACATATTATATTTAAATATAGTTTAAAAGAATTTAAAATTAATTAACAAGCCAATATCAATTCAGTGTTAATAATTAATGTATAAATTATGCGTAACTTAATTAATAATTAGTGAAGTTTTTTTTATAAAATAAATGTATTGTCGATTTTGCAATATATCAAAATGAATTGTTGTTATTAACATTTACATACAAATTTCATATTTGAACTTGCATACATGAGAAAGTATTAAATTTCTATAAAAATGCTATTTCGTAAATTTATGTAATATGATTTGGAGGTCAATTAGATAAAATTGTTTATCGTTTGTATTTGATCGTTTTACAAATAATGCGTTATTTTTATTTTTGATAACAAAATAATTAGTATTGTATATTTTATTGGTTAATTGAGGGTGTCGTGAAAGAAAAATATTATACGGCGGCCATTTTCTGTGTGACTCAGTATTACAAAACAAATATTAAAAACATCTTACGTTTTATTATTTTAGGGTTTTAAACATTTAAAACATACAATGTGTGTTATTAACAATAAAAAGAAACCATTTAAATAATCCGGACAAAAATTGGACTGAAAATATGTGTTTAATAAACAATTGATATCTTTTAACGGACATACCAACTTGAGACAAGTTTTTGGACAACATTATTACACGTATTACTGTTTTTTTTATCTTAGTCAAACTGTTTATATATGCAGTGATTTTCAAGTATAGTAGAAAGTTTGAAGAAAATTGTTTTGTAAATAAACAGTAGAGTGCAAAAGAACAATAACTGTTATTCTGAAAATTAACTGTTATTTTGTTCTTTTGCACGCCACTGATTTATTTACAAATTGATTTTCTTGAAACTTTACAAAACTTTAACGATATCATGATATACCTACTTAATGCATACAATCGGTCTATTCTGTAAAATTAATTTTTAACCAATCAGTTACTAAGTTTTTTAAATATTGCAAAGCAACGTTTTAAATATTAATTAACATTGCTGTTAAAAATATACAGAATACGGACAAATGTATACAATGTTAAAACTTATTTTACTTGATAATTACACTGGAATAATTAATTCAGTTTATTGGACATATAAAAAATCACTTGCAATCTAGATAGTATGCACATAAAGTTTACAAATATAAATTTAAATTTATTACGTAAATGGTTTATGTTTTGTGATACTTTTTGATTGTTGCCGGTTTATGTATTGCTTCTTGTAAAAAAGTTATTGGGTTTAATTTTTTAAAAGAAGTTTAAAGTTTTAATACCGCAGAAACCCCTGCATATACAAAGTTTAACTATTATAGTATTACGTCAGCAGTACGGTAATAATGTCGACTTAAAGTTTGGTTTAGGTTGGTAACTCCGCAACGCATTTTTGGTCTTAACTTTAGATCCAACTAACCAATTGTTGTACGGAATATTTTAATAGTTATTTTACAATGTATGTTGTAAATGTTAAGAAAACTAAAATGATAAAATGTAAGATGTTTTTAATACATGTTTAGTACAGGAAATCACAGACAAAACGGCCGCCGTAATATAATTTGCGTCACTTTATAAACGTAAGTCGGGTATCCAGTATATTTAGGCCCGTTTGCACCATTATTTCTTAAAAGTGTTCCATAACTAAAGGGTACTTAAAATAAATTGTTCCTTAGTTTGGATTTACATTGCACCACACAAAATAAAGTGATCCTTAGGTTAAGTTAAAGATAGATTTGACAACACTGTTCAAATTTAGTGAAATTTATTTCTGTTACGTTTTTTTATCAAATTTCTGTCATTAGTGCAATATTAGTTTAATTAATTTAAAGGTATGTATATTTGTAGATGTTGTAAATAAATATAGAAAAGAGTATATAATGTTTGTGTTTTTACTTTATTTTTACAGTTTCAGAAAAATGAATTCTCATGCAAAAAAAAATTGTTTTGCTAATTTTACTTTTACATATCTATTTTCTATTTGAGAACTATTAATTATTGTCGCATCATGAACGGAACCTCGCAACCAAATTCAGGATTTTCATTTTACTATCTGAAACTACCTGAACATTTAAAGAAAAATAATTCTTTCTATTTCAAAAAATGTCTGCTTTGTTTTCACCTATAAACAAATTCGTACTTTACAGGAGTTGTTTAATAAATCATCAAAAATTACCAGGTGATTGAATTTGGATGTGGTTTCCATCTATAGCACCAAACACCCTTGGAAAGGCAGCAATATTGAAAAACTTCTGGCATAATTCTCTTTTTTCTAAATTTGTTTCAGGAAATTTTTCGTATGTCGGACACAGTCTTGCTAGTGCCACCAAAACTTTTAACAATTCTACAAGCCGTAGATACTTGTCGAGGTATTCCAACTTCTATTTTTTCTAATACCTCGACATCATGTTCAAAAACTGAAAATATTTCATAATCATTGTCAATTTTTGTTATTATTGTGTAGCACTTTTACACACACTATTCACATTATTAGGTTAAGGTGATGTTTAAGTCGCAAAATTTTAGGACTTAAATTTAACCGTCACTTAAGCCTTTAATTATTTCTTAAAAACTTGGTGCAATGTAATAAGGAACTCTCATGACTATTAAGGGTTCCTTAAGATTTAAGGAACACTGGTGCAAACGGGCCTTAGGATTATTTTGTTTAGGAGAAACAGGTTAAGAAACTAAAATTAACATTGAAATTACTAAAAAATTTTCCTGAAATATTTGAAAAACTTTATTCTTTGTTGATTACACTGTGCTACAGGTTAAAATATTATTAAAAAAGTGAATAATTAATTCAATTAAAGACAGTTTATTTATGTATATCGTTATATTAAATGTTAGTTATTTAAAATTATAATGATCCATTTGATAATGAATTGTTGCAAAAATGTTTATGAATTTGGGCATAAATCTAATACTAGATTAAGGTGGGCATATGAGTTGTAAAGTACCACTTAATGCAACTTAAATTAAACTTAACATACTAGCATACACGCGGACACGGACGTACTAAAAATACTCCGATGCCAGAAATATTACTAGATTTATAAAAGGCTTTGGTGCTTTGGACTACACAGCACACATTAATGAACAAATACAAAATAAATAAATTTACATAAAAATTATTAAAATATGACACAAAGCTGGATTACACTTTTTTTAGCAATTTTGCGTCTTGTATAAAATTGACGCACTTTTGACGGATTTTGACAATATAGACGATGTATAATCAGGGAGCTTAAGAGCGTCGTGACTTGATATGTCTTATGCGCAAACGACATAGGACGACGTCGTCTTTTATGTTTAGATTTTCTAGTGACTTTTATGTTGTTTTGGAGTGTTTTTTTTAAAGCTATTCTATACTTGTTACCAATCCTGAACGACATTTGAAATGACATTGCTTTGACGTCGTTTGTGGGGTTTGTTTACCAGCTTGTTGCTACTGATGCTCAAATAAGTTTATCTGTACTAGGCTTAATGGTATACTGAGACTTGCATAAGGTGGGCCAGCGGAAAACATAAACTTTATAACTTTATTATATTAACGAGTTAGAACATGGGAGGGTTGAACTGGTGATTTTAATATCGATTTATTATCAAAATCTGAAATTGCAAAAGACTTTTTCTCGAGTAACTAATTTATCAAATACATGCATAGATAACATTTTCACTAACATCAAACCCATCAAGAATTCATGCACTCTTGTCACCCATATGTCAGACCACTACGCTGTAAAAGTGGAGATTGGTCTAAAACCTGAAAAAACCGATCACTATTTTTATAAGCGAATTATAAAGAAACTCAATATTTCAAAGTTTATTCATATCTTAATTGAACATGATTGGGATGATGTATAAATTCAATATGACGTTGGCACAAAATGGAATGTATTTTTAATCGAATTTTTATTATTATATTATGAATCTTTCTTAAAAATTAAATGTAAAATACAAAATAAACACTTTAATGGTTATAATAATCAAAAGTTAATCAATTGTAAAAATGATCTAAATATACTAGAAGTGATGTCAAAATACAATACAAATTATACTGAAGCATACAGATTGAAAAAAAGAGAATATAACCAAATACATACATACAACAACTCATTAAAGAGAGAGTATTATGATAAACAAATTCAAAGCAGTAACAATATCGGCAAGTAATAAACACTATAACATCAGTTAATTTAAAATCTCAGAATTATATTCCAGCCGATTGTAAAAACCATACTGCAGACGATTTTAATAATTTCTTTATTTCAAACACAATCGAATATCTAAAACATCTTTTACATATTCCTCTTAATAAAAATAAATTGAAATCAAATGCAAATACAATATTTATATAACCAATAACAACAACTGAACTTATAAAAATTGTACAAATGATAAAAAACAAAAACTCTGTCGGCATTGATGAAATATCCATAACTGCGATAAAACAATGTATTCATCAGATATTGAAGCACAGAGTGTCACATTATAAATAGCATGTTTGAACACGGCAAATTTCCAGAACAACTTAAATTTTCTATAATTAAACCAGTGTTTAAAAAAGGCAATCCTAAATTAATAGAAAATTATAGGCCAATCTGTTTATTGACAAATTTTTCAAAAATCTTCGAAATATTGTTGATGAATAGGGTTATTAATTTCTTAAATAAAAACAATATCTTAAATAAACAACAACATGGTTTTGTCAAAATTAAATCAATTAATACGGCAACCTTTGACCTTGTACAAACAATTATTCACGCCCTGGATAATAAAGAAATTCCTCTAGGAATATTTTTAGATCTATCTAAAGCGTTCGATACAATTGATCACACAATATTAATGATAAAGCTGCACAAGTATAGAATCAGAGGCCCATGTTATGATTTAATTCAAAGTTATTTAACTAACTAACAATCACACACCGTCATCCCGCAAGGAAGTATTGCAGGGCCATTACTATTTATAATATACATCAATGATCTGCTACAGGTCACAAAAGATGCAAAATCTAAACTATGCCGATGACACCAACCTGATAGTAGTAGGAAAGTGGTATGAAAATACGTGTGGACAAGCAGATAATAGCCTGCAATCGATTGGCACATGGTTAAACGAAAACATATTAATCTTAAATAAAAACAAAACAAACTGTATTATTTTTAAAACAAAAAACAACCGATACGAATATCCTACAGACATTCAACTAAACAACGAACTGTATCAATACACAGAAACCTGTAAATTTCTTGGAATTTATATAGATAGTACTTTGGACTGGACATCTCACATAAATGAAACACAAAAAACTCTTTCAAAAGTTCTGTTTAAATTACGAGTATTAAAAAAAAATGTAAATCAGTCAACATTAATGACAGTATATTATGCGTGTTTCTATTCAAGAGCATGTTATGGTATTATTTTTTGGGGAAATGCTTCCTAGAGAAAAAAAATTAAGTTATCAAACATCTTGTAGAGGCATTTTTAAATCTCGACGCGTGTTAACTATGCCCGCTCTATTCATATTGGAATGTTTAATTTTTATCTTTACAACCAAAAACTTATTTGCACCATATCTTCAACAGCATAAAATTAATACAAGAAATGTAAACACTATGTACATGTACCCAATACATAATCTTACTATGGTAGAAAAAACACCACTCTATGCTAGCATTAAATTTTATAATGCACCGCCACAGAATTTAAAAACGGATAGATCAATAAACTTCAAAAGCGAAATAAAGAAATTATTAATAAAAATAGAGCCGTACAATTTAAATGAGTTTTTTGATTACATTTTTTTCTACTATAAGCAATATCTACTTATATGTTATACTTTACCATATTAGACAAACTGTATATCTTAGAAAATAAATTTATTGTTATTATTATTATTATTATTATATTAGATGACGTTTATATGTGGTGTCCACGGATTTTCTGACGCGACTATACACCATATCTGAATTTTAAGAACGATTTGAATTGGTTAGTCCTGAAGTTTTGAGATAGCGGAAAGATGTTTTTGTCTGTGTGAGCAGGGCAAATACATTAATACTTTGCATACGCCACCATTTCTTGCTTTCTAATATTTTTTCACTCACTTTAATATGTTTTCAAACTGTACGTATACAACAGCGGAGAGTCTTTGTGTTCAGCAGCGATGTTGTAGAAGTTTGTTTTTAAGAGGCTGGGGGCTACAAATTATATTACTGTCCACTCTATAATATTTAAATCGGTTTAAAGTATTTTTTATTATAAATAATTTACAATGACGAATTTGGAATTCGAAGCGCTCATTATTGTTTAAATTTGAAATTTATATTGGATAAAACTGTGCATATTTAATATTGTATTGATAGGAAGCATTGTGTTGACTGCTTAGTAAAGAGTGTTTCGAAATTTGGTACATCACCTTGACCGGCACATGTGATTTTGTATTTAAAGTATAGCATCTGAAAGTGGCAATTTTGCGAATTAATATTTTACTTCTAGTATAATCTTGTGCATCAAATTATTTTAATAAGATATTATTAAAATATTTAAGGTAACACATCGAAATTTGAAACAAAATATTTAAAATGGACAAGACTGGACACAATATATTTAATTAACACATATATCTTTTTTACAATAGACATATTGTAGTTAGAATTGATGGTTTTAACCCCAAAATCATAAATGTTAGTGTTCTGCTCTTTCACCAACTTTATTTTTGATTTACAATAATAAACTTTCTCAAATAACTAAAAGTCTTACTTATTGAATTGCAGATGATAGCACCCTTTATGAAGGGTGTGCTAGGTAACGTTTGTAATTTGAACTACCGTTTCTTTTGTTTTTCAAAGGTATAATGACATTTATGAGTTAACAGAAATTTAGTTTTATGTTTGACATTTATGCTTTACACTTGAACAAAGTTAGGAAATAATGAAAACTTACTTCCAAAGTGGTGAGTCTTCTACTCAAGCGGTAAGGAATTTACGAAACAAATTTGATAGAAAAGAAGCGCCTTCATCGCAGTTTGTTGACTAATTTGTGAAGCGAGTTTGCGAAACTGGATTGTTAGTGGATAAATCAACAGGTTCACGTTTTCGTCCAGTGGGCTCAGCCGAATAAATTAATATTGTTGCTCAGAGTATTTGTGAACATGCATCAAAATCAACTTGTTATCGTTCTCAGGAACTGAATATTTATCGCACTTTTCTGACAAGAATTTTGCATAAAGACCTCGGTTTGAAGACCTACACAGTTCAATTATTCCAAGAAATGAAGCTTTATGACTATTCTATGCGTTTTCAGTTTGCTCAATCAAACTAACGATTGTTTGGCTGAAGCTGATTTTCATCTCGGAGGCTATGTGAGAATCCACACATGACTATTGAACAGCTTATGCATCCACAACGAGTAACCGTTTGGTATGTATGGTTTTTGGTCCAACGGCCTTATTGGGCTATTTTTCTTCAAAAATGAGCAAGGAGCTGCCGTTACCGTCAATGGCGAACGTTGCTGTGCCATGCTAAACGAACTTTTGTTTTTAAAAATTGAAGAGTATGAAACGGATGACATTTGGTTTCAACAGGACGGGGGGGGGGGGGGGGGGGGGCACTTGCCATACAGCCAATGTAACCATCAATCTTTTGCGCACTGTTTTTGGAAATTGAATAATCAGCCGAAATACTGATGTCAATTGGCCGCCTAGGATATGTGATTTGACTTTAAGGACAAGTGCTACGCCAACCTTCCAGAGACGATTGCTGCTTTGAAACACGAAATCGAAGTTGTCATTTATGCGATTGGAACTAAAACAATCAAAAATTACTAAAATTGGATGGGTTACTATCAAGTCAGCCATGGCAGTCATTTGAAAGATGTCTTTCATTCTTAAATGAAAATGTACAATCTTTCTAATAAATTCATAATTTTGAAAAAATATTCATTAGTTTTTTTCATACTTTCAAAAGACCATTTTAACTATGGCTGAACGTTTTAAAATTTTTAGGTTAGAATCTGAAGCATCTATTTTAATATCATTATCCGGCTATAAATAAGATATCAAAATATTGTTAAAAACAACAAATAATCGGCCATAAACTGCTAAAAGTAAAAATTGCAAAATTTTGCTATGAAATATTACAACATTGTCCGACAAATCTAAAATCCAACTAAAACTGTCAATACGTATGTAATTTAATGTAAGTATCAAAATATTGTCAAAAATATTCAAAGTTTTCATTATGATGATGATCATCAATAAACTGTTAAAAATGAACATTATTTTTATGAAATGTCAAATGTGGCAAAATCCGACCAAAAATGGTAAAAAAACTGCAAAATTCTTTAATTAAAATGTCAAAAACAGTAAAATTCGACTATGAAATATCAAAATATTTTTAAAAATATCAAAAATCTGGCTATATAAGTTGTTGAAAATTGCAAAAATCTTTTCATAAAGAGTCAAAAATAGCAAAATTTTGCTGGGAAATATTAAAATATTGTTAAAAAGAATCAGAATCCGGCATAAACTGTTTTTTAATGAAATATCAAAAATAGCAAATATATTGTTAAAAGGAACCAGAAATCCTGCCATAATTGTCGAAAAGTACAAGTAGTATGCTACACCACAAACTGATACCTATAAATAATTCTTTACTTAAAAGTTAAAAATAACGAACCAATTAATTAAAACTTGGTTAAGTTTAAGGTCTCGCCAGATGCTAAGGTCAAAGAATTGTGTTAGAACCAACAATCGTCTAAATATTATGTATTAGCCCTCAACTACTAGAATTATATTTATGCATACGATCACAAAATCATGTAAGTATATTTACTGTGTACAGGGTCCATTATGAAAGTAATGCGCATTTTCTATGAAAAATAGATTTATTAATCGTACTGGTACAAACGTTTAAATTTTTTTGAAATACTCTCCTCCTGCATCAATACACATTTAGAGACATGTCTGCCACGCCTGGAATTCACCCTAAAACTCTTCGACAGGAATGTCTTTTAATAACCTTGTAACATGCATTTGGATGTTTTCCACGTACTTCAAATGCTTTCCTTTCAGCTCTCTCTTCAGTCGGGGAAACAAAAAAAGTCGCACGGAGCCAAGTTAGGACTGTAGGGGTAAAAAGCTGAGTTAACAGTTTTATTTTTGCGGTACAAACTTAAAAAAAGATAGCAAGAATTGCTCATTTGCGCTTTCTTGGGGAGGCGTGATGATTTTGTGCGCCACGCGTTGATGTGCCTTTTCGATTCTAGGTCGTACTCGAACATTCAGGATTTGTTTCTGGTTACGACAGAGTTAAGAAAGTCCGGCTCATTTTGAATTAAATCTAAAAGTTTTTGACAGCGCAAAATTTCACCGTGTTACAATGCGAAAAAACACACTTCAGCAAAGACGTCTTTCTGGTCAGACAGTCGGAGCAAATTGGCGACTGGCTGCGTCGGATGCTAGGATGGACAGTCGCGTCACAATAATGGATCCTGTATACTAAACCTACACTCTATACGTTTCAAAAAACCTATTAAAAAAAAAAATAGTTAAATTGCGCGAGTTGTGCTCAAAGTTCTGTGACACAAAAAACCGCCCTCTTAATTATTTTTTTAGTATTAAAAGAAGAAATGATAGTTTTATGGTGTAATGGGTTTGTTACAATTTATATTTTTTATTCTACAGTAATTAAAACAAAATTGAAACACATATTTACTAATTGTTACTTGATATTACATATTTATATGCTTTTATTTCTTATTATTTTATGATATTGATTAATGATACTACAAACAGACATATTTTTATTGGATTGCGCAACCATGCCATTTCTTTTTAGATATTGTTGCCTTTTTAACGTCTTTTTTGTTTTCTATTATATAGTCTTCTGTTAAACTTTCATCACAAACTTTAATCCTTATTGATTGAGTACTTGAGATATTATATAGTATAGCGCTGGTTGTTTGTTCAGCCATAGTTATGTTATTAGTATCATCCGAGATGACTCCATGATTAATAGATTGTGTATTAAACTTTTCATTGTACAACAACTTGTTACTACTAGTCGGAGATAGATATGCTGTTGGGCAAAGAAGTTGTGAGCACATTTGATTTGTGTTGGGTTTGTTATTACAAATAGCTAGAATATTTTGCTCTTGGTTCTTATCTATATAATTGTGTGTTGATCGTATGATAAGGATGCGTCCAAATGGATGAAAATTGTTGATTGTTACGTTTTGTAAGTTTTGTGAACGAGTATTTCTGTATATTTCTTCTAAAATTGGTTTTTTATTTGATTTTGTATTTAAATATATGTACTGTATGCTCTGAATATATTTGTTTGAATTGTTTATTAATGCAGGTTGTACTGAGGTTATATTTGCTGTTTTGTTAGTTAGTAAAGCTTCTATTGTTTTTTTGTCGTCGTTATCTACATGCGAAAAGTTTTTATTGAACAATGCTGTGGTAACATGGTACACCTTTAAGGGTGATGTTTTCGGGTATGATTTATTTGGCTGATTGTATGTGCGATTTGGTTGTGTGGGTCTTTTATTTTGCGTTGTACGGTACGGTTTTTTTGATTGTTGTCCGGTTTTTGGTTTGGCGTTTTGTGGAGTTATTTTGTTTTTGGTATTTATATTTTTCTTGTATGTAATGTTTTTTACAGAGTTATGTTGCGGGTTAGTAAATGGTAATATGTCGATAATATTACCATCATAAAAGATTGTTATATTACTTTTAGCACCAGCAGTATTTGCATTTTCATAATTTTTCTCATCTTTATTATTCTCATCTTTGTTATTCTCTTCATCTTTAACATCAATTTTATCGACCACTTCTAAGATTTCAAGTATGCTCATTTTATCCTCTATTGGAATAACAGAGTCACTTTCAGTTATTATTGACTTAAATTTACGCGGTTTTTTTCTTCGACGGTGATGATGATGATGGTGATGTTTTTTCAAATTATTCAATTCGTTCTCTAATCGATTCAAATTGCATGTGTGTTTTGGCGGAGGTGCTCTTGGTTTAAATTGGGGTCCATATATACTTACAGCAGCTTTTTCCGAAGCATTGTCATAAGTTCCTTCACTAAAGTATGACCCAGAGTCACTATATCTACTATATTCACTGTAGTCGCTGTCAGAGTTGGAATAATCATCTTCATCATTTGAATTATCCTTTTCAACTTCTTCTTCATCCTCCTCTTCATCAGGCATCAGATTTGAGTTTGTTGTTTCTTGTTTTATAATAGCATTCCCTGCTGGTGGCATTGGTACGGGAGGCATTTTTACTTCTGGATAATACATCTCTGGTTCTTCATACTCTAAGTTTATTGTTTGAATTCCTAGGATACTATAGCATGTATTTATATGCGATGTCGGGATATTGTTGCAACAATTCAATTCATTTGTACTGGAGGCTTTGCGGTCACGTTTTGACGTCTTTCCATTTTCTAAAAATAATTGTTTTTAATTTATGCGTCGAAATTTTGAAAGTATCTATAAGTATATTAAATGAATAATAATTTGCAATTTCTAAAGGTTTTACTAGTTTAATACATAAATAATACTATTTTTTAAATTTAAAATTTAATGACATTTTTTCTTGTTTTTATTTAGTTTTCTTTAATTTATTGAATGATGCATCCAGTTTTTCTTTTCTTATTTGTTTTCACACTATTTTTATTTTTTTTGCATTTATTAATAGTTGCTGTATTATTTGTGTCATCACCACTTTTTGATGCACCTGCTTTGTTTTCTTCATTGTTTATCGATTTTGTAATTGGTTGAAATGGAATATACGGCACAATTCTTTGTTCGGTTTCTGGATTTAGCTCTAAATTGAAATATTCACATATTTTTTTAGTATACTCCTTAGAATTATGAGGCGTTGATGTTGAAAACATAGGCGTGCAATTTTTTTTAAAGTTTGTATCAATATTTGGATAACAAACCGCCTTCATCATAAACGTTTGCACTGGTTGGTGTAAATCTTTACAACTGTGTTTGCAATTAACATCTGCTACTTTTGTTTTGTTACATTCTTTGTTTTTTTGACTAATGAAAATAAGCTGTTCAGTAGTAGTTGAAGTATTACACGCATTAGTTCCTGGTGTTCTAGTACATACACGAAATGGCATAGATTGTAGCGGTAGCGGTTGTACTATTGGTTTTAATTCTGGTTCTGTTTCAACGTGAAATACTTCTCGCAAATGCTCTTCATCTCTGTAGGATACCTTTTTGGACATATCTGAAACCTCCGATTGTTTGCTTTCAAGTGAGGGATATTTAACTTGTACCGTTTCATTTTGCTGGACATGTTTACTAGCGTTTTGATCAGCTGGAGCAGCTTCTTTTTTAACAATGAATATTGCACTGCTACTTTTACGACTTGGGCTTTTGCTTCTCTTAAGCGATTCCGTACTGAATGAACTCACGCTATGTTTAGCTTCTATTATAGATGACCTTAGTTGTAACTCTGTACCAGATTTTTTCGAATTTATAGTTGATGTTGAGTTCTTATGATCTATTCGACGTTTAACTTTTGGTGTCATGCCAGTTGGCTTTCGATGAACTTTTCTGGGCGAGTATTTATTTCCTTTGTTTTTATAAAAATTTGACATGTCGCTCAAATTGTCATCTTCTTGATATGTTTTTGTTGATTCGTTTTCTGTATTAGGTATTACATTATTAATCTCACGACTTTCTATAGAAACTTTAGGGGATGCTTCTGGGATGTTAGTAGCTGTTACCGTTTGGGTGCTTACTGCGCTTTGTCCTGAATTTTTTAGTATAGGTTCTTGGGTTGGTTGTGGTGGTTGTGGTGGTGATAATTCTATGTTTCTTACTGGTGGCTGTGTGTCAACTCTTGGCGAACTGTTCATGTTAATGATTCGGTAGGTTGTTGATATTACATTTGCTTGCATATCTGTGCAACATTCTGGAGAACTCAAACTTCTTTGTTTGATGTCGTGTTTAGTAGAATTACACCCATTTGCTAAAAAACCATTATTATGTTATAATTTATTTTGTATGCAATTTACAAATAATAATTCTAGATACCTATTGTGTATTTCACAAATATAATTTATAAATGAATTGAATTAAAATAAAACAATTGCTACAACTTAAGTTGGAAGCACATTCAAAACGCACGAAGATGTGAAATAAATGGTATTTTAGAGTAACAGTTTTATTATTAACCAATTTATTATAAGTTTTTTTAAACATTAATATCAAATATCAATTTAGAATTGAGCACATATTGCACATAATATATTAATACACGAGTTTTATTGAATTGAACACCCTCTTCTAGTTTTTTTACGTTTGGGGTTTTTATTTGAATGGCAATCGCACTGTGCAGATTGGTCACTACTAAGATTTTCAGATTGCTCAGCAGAACTCTGACAAGGGCTTGCATCTACATCTTTCCAATTAGGTACGTTTACTGAATAACAAAAATGTTTCTGTCCTTCCATTTGAAGTTCCTGATGTTGGTCCAATGGGCATATACAGTGTCTGTTATAAGCAACCGGCGGCAAAGAAGGATCACCTTTATTAACGTACGTTGGTATTTCATCAAATTTTGGCAGTTTTTTGTTTTTGTCATAAAGTAATGGGCCGTACTGAATAGAAGCCGTTTCTTTTTTATCGCTAGGGTATTTTATAAAATGTCCACGTAACATTTTATAATCAAAATCTCCTTGTGAAACATGCTCATGAGCCGCGTAACCCACGTCACAAGTTCGTGGCGCTTGAATAATTATTTGCGGTCCGCACATATAACCAGATTTGTAATTGTTTGTTGAAGTAACGTTACACTCTTCGCACATTTTGCAACAACAGCATGTGTCGTTTTTGTCTTGTAGTTTTGATTTTGACTTACTCTTATTACCTTGAGAGTAGCAGCAGCCGGATTCTTTTTCTTTCTTCTTTTTGGTCTCCTTCTGTTTAGATGCACATGAGTTCTGGGATGAATTCTTGTTATCGTCGGCTTTTACTGAAAATTAAAAATAGCTTTTATTATGTTATCCTAATACATTATGGGCCTTTTCGTTCATTTTTAGCTGAATTTATTTTTATTTATTATTTTCCGAAATTTAT
Source organism: Tachinus rufipes (assembly GCA_963932245.1). Classification (NCBI taxonomy): domain Eukaryota; kingdom Metazoa; phylum Arthropoda; class Insecta; order Coleoptera; family Staphylinidae; genus Tachinus; species Tachinus rufipes. The sequence continues at coordinate 43,205,313 of OZ010747.1, read as the reverse complement.
AATTGGCAAATATTTAAGGTGAGTTTTTACACAATTGTAAAACTTTTCGCTCAATTTCTTAATTTCGAAACATAAAATTAATTTGAGTTTCATTAAACTCCAATCATAGATTAAACGGTAATTGAAAGACACGTTTATTATTTATAAGTTTAATTAAAACTAATAAATATTATTTATTCTACCAAACAAAGTTATTTAGTGAAGAAGTATATAATAGAATATAATTCTAAACTGCCGCCACGGCAAATTATTCTGAAACTTTTGCAATTCGTATTTTTTTATTAACTAATAATATTTTTATAATATTTTATTATTATTATTATTACTTATTATTATTACATTATAACTATAAATGCGTTTTGTTTTTGTGTGTTGTTTGCATAACCTGAAATGATACTATGCATCTGGTTTTATGTACATCAGCATATTTCAATATTGGAGACCACGAAATTTTTTTTAACTGGCAGATTTCAAAAACTATAAATCATTAACTCGGCTATGAAAATTCTATGGAGGTTATATTGTTTTCTATACTAATGGAACTAAACGAGGCCAACTGCCGCTACTTCTATTCCCTACATTTATCATGCTTTTAAGTTTGTCATGTGTAGTTGAGGTGTTGTATGGCTCATGCTGATGTGATAATAGTAATGGTTGTTTGATATGATGTCTTGCGCTTATGTCGTTATCGGCTATCATTCTGTTTATTGTGGATCTATAGACAAGTTGTTTTAACTGCTAATTGGAATATGTTTAAGGCGCATTTCTATTGAGTCAACACGTATCATGCATATTGAAGCATGCTGCACACAATTTTGCAATCGAAGAAACACGAACCAACAAGAAGCATTTATTTTTACGGCATGCCACATGTTGATTGTTGTTGCCGTGACGCATGCATTCCTTCTCGACATAACTTAACGTGTAATAACCAGTATTGTTTTTTATCCAACTGTCACCGTATCGGTGACGTTTGTATTATTCGACATGAAGTGGAATATTGGGATTTGCAATAAAAAGGTTTACAAATTTAGTAGAAACCTTGAAACGTTTTATGCATCATGGGACTTTCAATTATTTTGTATGTAGTGTACGTATAAACGAAGCAAGCGACAAAATTTATTCAACATTTATTGCATTTTAAATCAGGTCTAACGAACGATCTTGCAATTAATTTACTAAGGACTAGGACAGAATGAGTTTATTTGATTGTTTGCTCTGATTTGCAACATTTCACGATTACGACAAATTTTACATGCCGTAATAAATATGTTTATGATTATTTTAAAGATTGAGTAGGGAATTAACTGAATGGTAGTTTTTAATGATTTAGTAGTTAACATACTTCTGATTTAAAAAAAAGCTGTAAATTGCACAATACAAAGTAAAAACTACTCAACTGACGAAGGGAAAAGGAAGAGAGAGGAAAAAAGAACAAGCAGTTTTTATTAAAAACAAGAAAACAAGAAGATTGCAGAAAACAGGAACCAAAAAGAAAATATGGAGTAATTAAGAGATGATTAATAATATATTCATAGAACTAAAGGAAATGAAAAGTGAAAACAATAAGGAATAAAAGAGAAACGAAAATACTAAAGCAAGAACTATGAGAACAGAGATTGGAAAAATAAATAAAAGAAAAAGTAATAAATAATATCAGGTTTTAAAAACAACGTTAATAATGCTAAGGAAATCAATGTTTTTCTAAAAGATCAAGTAAAAGTTGAAGCAAGCATATTGAAACAGCATATAAAACGATTGTTATTGAACCGTAGAAACTTACAGAAATAGCGAAGAATTTGAAGTCGCCTTATTTCGAGGTTTTAATTAAAAAAATAGTCTTATCGGAATGATTTAGTCTAAGAAATATATTATTATAACCAATGCCTTGAATTTTGTACGTCGTCATTCTGGAATATGCTTGTTGTTTGTGGATGTAAGCATAAACACTCTGTTGGTCAGCAAATGTATGTTCAAGATTATAATTGCAATCTACTAGATTAAAGCGATCTTGATCTTTATTATTTACTTTGGTTTTAGTCAAAAAGTGGATATGTGTTTTTCTGTTCAAGATGCTGAATTTAAATTCTTTTTTAGACCACAAATGTTAGAGAAATTAACTTTTAAGCCACAAACTAAGTCGAGGCCTTGTTCCGTCAATTTAATCGTTTCATAAACCATGTTTGATCTTGTGGGAGGTTTGCCCCACGGATTATTGCACGCAGTTTTATTAGTGTTCATGTAACTATACTTACTTTTAATATTACTTTTTTTGCATCAATTTGTACGTTACTGGTTTGATTGCAGTGTAAATATACAGGGTTGGGTAAATGTATGGAAACCAATTTTTTATTGCATTTTTAATTTATTTCAAAAATGATTTTTATAAAAGTATTTGTATATTTTTTAATCTATGTAGTGACATATTTTGATTTTCTATATATGCCTCGTTTTGCGTGATATCATCAGTTTTTTTATAAATGAAACATCCAGATTTTTATTTTTTTATTTTTAAAAATAATTTTTTTAGCATTACAATGATATAAGGTATTATGGGTCTATGACTTACGGTTTTTGAAATATTTATTAAAATAATAAAACAAAATGGTTCTAATTGTTGATTTAGAACCCGCTCTTCAGACGTGCTTAATTATATTTTTATTTTTTATCTCAATATATTATAGTAAGCATGTATTCTTCGCAAGCTAGCTGCTTTCATAAACTCTTCTGCTGTCAGAACTGCTTATTTTGGTTTGTTTTATAATATGGGGATATTCTGCAATACGGCATAGACTTTTTGCTCTGCAGAGAAGACCTTTAAGAATTGTTGCTATTGTGGGATACAGAGAAAACTGCAAAAATAGCTTTGACAAATTGGAAATTTTAACTCTACCATGTTTATATATATATATTGGAATGCTTGTTATACGTTCACAAAAATAAAAATGACTTTACTGCAAATTATACGAATCTGGTATCATCAGACATAAAAACGATTTGAGAGTTCAAACAAATTGACAAATTTCAAACGGGTACACTGTTTTACGGCTTAAAGTTTTTCAATTTTACCGATTCATGTTAGAAATTTTACTTACAAAAACTTCAAACTAAAAGTCAAAAAATTTCTTATATTTAAATCCTATTTTAGCTTGGATGAGTTTTTATTGGACGATATAAGACTGTATGTTTGGTAATGTTATATGTGTACTATACTGTTTTTTAACTATTTGTGTAATAAAATGTTTTTTTTTAACATATAAACTTGAACTTGAACTTTAAACTATTAAAATTTCTGTAAAGTATAACCTAACCTAATATATACAGGGTGTTTCAAAACATGTGCCGGAAAATAAAGGTTGGTATTAGTTGGCTAATTATAAGAAAAAATTACCACCAACATGGTTCCGCAAACGCACCGTTTTCAAGATACAGGGTGTAAAAAATATATTTTTTTAAATTTTTTTTACGATATCTCAGGAACCGTTTGAGATACTAAACTCAGTTTTTGTACACATATTAGCTACTTTTTAAGCGATTATTCAATTTTTTTATGTGCCGTTGACGGAGATTTTAGGGTTGCGTGAGGTTTTTATGTTCTATGACACTTGTGATATTGGCGTTCTAAAAGCACATTGTGAACCACCAATATTTTCTACACAAAAAAGGTACTCCTAGTCAAAAGCTCTAACGTAAACCGTTTTAGAGAAATACGGCATTTTATGATGGAAAACATGAAAAAAGTAGAAACATGTTTTGTTGTTGATAAAAACATTTGCTTTTGATCTAGTCGTCAGCGTTTATGCATTTGTTTCATGCATTTGAGTTATTGACAATTGTCGTTTAGTTGTTAAATAACCTTTTTTTATAAGGAGTCTATATCGCGGGAACTTATTATTTATTATTAATTAATTTGCCCATTTAGTATTTTGCTAGCGTGGTGATAGCACGAATGAATAATTACAGTGATAGCGAGATGTGCGATATGCATTTTGTTTATGGCGTTGACGATGGAAATGCAGCAAAAGCTCGTCGAATTTATCAAGAAAGGTTTCCTAACCGAAATGAAAGAACATTTATTTGTATTCACGAACGTCTACATCAAACTGGAAGTGTACATAAAAGAGCTGCAGGAAATGGGAGACCTCGCCTGCTACTTCCGCAAATTGACGAAGATGTTCTTCAAGAAATCGAAGACAATCCATCAACTAGGACTAGAAGAATAGCTTTAAACCTAAACCTTAGTCACGTTACAGTGTGGAGGATAATAAAAAGCCAGACGTTATATCCTTATTACATACAGCGAGTACAAGCCCTTTTACCAGCGGATTTTCCGCAAAGATTGGGTATGTGTCAATGGTTTCAAGAAAGAATTGCGCAAAATCTTTGATTCTTAGAACAAGTTTTATTTACGGACGAAGCAAATTTTTCTCGCGATGCGATTAGGAACTTCCATAATAATCATGTATGGGCCGACGAAAATCCACATGCCGTAATGGATTGCCATCATCAGCAAACATTTTCCGTTAATGTTTGGGCAGGTGTTGTAGGAGATCATTTAATCTATACTTATTGCCGTTTAGGCTAAATGGTCAATTATATTGTACTTTTCTTGAATATGAGCTGTCAGGACTTTTAGAGGACGTTTCGGTTTAATTAAGAAACGAAAAGTGGTTCATGCACGATGGTGCTTCTGCACATTTTAGTTTAGTTGCGCGTCAATTCTTAAATGAACAGTATAGGAACCGTTGGATTGGTCGAGGAGGCCACGACTTGGTCTCCTCGGTCTCCAGATTTAAATGTTTTGAATTGTTTTTTGTGGGGTCACTTAAAAAGTTTAGTTTACACTACATCAGTTAATACTGATGAAGAACTAAGTAATTGCATTATTGCATCCTGCAATACGATACGAAACGCTCCAGGCATTTTTGAACGGGTACATCAGTCACTAAAACGTAGGTTGGGATTTTTTTTTCTATAATTAGCCAAGAAATCTCACTCTTTATTTTCCGACACATGTTTTGAAACACCCTGTATAATATCATGCTTTAAAAACAACGGCAATAATGATTGCTAAAGATATCAATATTTTTTAAAAGATCAGGTAAAAGTAAAAGGCATATTGGAACAGCATATAAAATGAGTGGTACAATGATTGTTATTGAACCGTAGAAACATAACGAAGAAAGATACAATAAAAAGTTATTTGTGAGAGAGAAAAAGGGAATGAGTATAAGTAGATTATCAAAGATCAAAAGTGGATATGGAACAACAAAACAAGTACCAGACAATTTTGTAAAGAAACGGAATTAGAAAGAATGGCAAAACTGCTGTTGGCGGCAGCCACTTTTCTGCACGTATTGCTGGCAATTTACATTGCGGGTGGGTCTACAGTTTTGCGTTGATTTCGAACCACTGGAGAGATTATTATTCAACTTCTGACTAGAGAAGGATCCTAGTAGTAAAACCTCACGCTAACAAGGCGGGAAAATAAATAGGAAGCATAAATAATAAAGAACCAGAACTAAGCGAAGAATTTGCAGAAATAAGACTGGATATCGTAACTATAAAAAAGACAAAGAAAACTGATAAGGAATTGTATGAATACGTAACGCACACATATTAATTGCAGCGAAGTAACAAAAGAAGACAGAGTTGCATAATATACCAAAAATTAAAAGATAAAATAAATAAATGGGAAATAAGTTTAAAAGACGAATCACAATCTTAGCAGTTTACGACCACAAGTTTTGTTTAGGGAAGAATTAAAAAATCTAAGTGAAAATAGTAAAGGGGAACTATTTACGCTGCCGAGCATAAAACTAGGATGATATCCACCTCCTAATAAAGTACTTAATAAACTATTAGCTACATAACTTAACTTTTAATTTAATTAAATTTCATTTAGTTTCTTAACACTTCTGAGCAGCTAGTACATTACATGTTCAATGTTTTTATTTGTTATAAATATATATGTTAAGCGTAAATTTAATTGGCTGTCCATAGGTTTTAATAAAATAAATTAAATGAAATGTTAGGTTATTTTGTCAATAGTTTATTAGGTACTTTATTAGGAGGTGGATATCACGGCCCTAAGTAATAAAAACTTTCATATGATTTTGTTGAAACAAAAGACAATTTAAGTATTTTAGTAGCAGTGATAACAGCTTGCAAACGTCGAGGCATGCTCTGAATCAGATTTTGGATCACATTCTGCGGAAGATTGTCCTTTTCCTGCACCGGTATGTCACGAAGCTTTCTAGAGTTTCTGGGGGCCGGCACATGTCTTCGTAAACGTTGTTCCATCTCATCCCATTCATGCTCAATTGGATTTAAATCTGGACTGCTAGCAGGTTTAACAAATCGCGTGATTTGACACTTGTCAAGATATCCAGTAACTATCTGAGCAGTATTGGGCAGTGCGTTATCATGCATAAATGTTGCGTCGTCACCAAGAATAACTATGAACTGTAAAACATGGTCTTCTACAACCTTTGTCAGATACCTATGCGCAGTCAACGTCCTATTCTCGATAAAGACTAACTCCGTGCGAGTTTTCAAAAGATATGCTTCTCCATGCCTTAACTGATTATCCACTAAATGGCAGTTGTTTGACAATACATGCTTGAGCATATCTCTTGCTTTGTTGTTTTTAAAATTTAAAGTTCAACCTCGCAATCTGGTGTTCACGGGATAGCGGCGATCCAGTATCTCTAGTTCGAGAAGATAATCCATCACCATGAAGTTGCCTCTTAACTGTTCACTCACTTATGTTTACATTTCTCACTTCTTGCAGATGATTTCGAAGGGAAACTGCCGTGACCTTTCGGTTTCTCAAAGCACTAGAAACAAGAAAGCGGTCATCTCTAGCTGTTGTAGTCTTGCCTCGCCCTGAACCAGGTCTTCTTTGAACAACATTTTTTTTTTATTCAACCAAACAGTTAGTAAATTGTTACAACCGAAAAAAACACGTAAAAAACTAAAATATTTCTAAAATAGTTAAATTACGAAGTGACCCTAATTCTATACTCGGCAGTGTATATCTGGCAATTTAAATACTATCAGTTTCAAATAAAATTTACTACACAGTGAGTATTTTGTTGATTGAGTAAAATATTTGTTTAGTTTTAAGTGTAAATTGTTCAAAGTCTTGTGTTGATTTTTAGTAAGTGCTGTCAAAAAAATTGAAAGATTTTACATAAGGTAAAAGAATTTTTACTTGATAGATGTTTGTTGTTTAGTGCTTCTAACCCAATTAACACTATATATATATTTTGTTGGCATTGAGAAGAACGACGAAATTTGAGGTTTAGTGATAGACGCCACAGCGTTAATCCCCGAAGGCTTAGTTTTGAAATGTGCGTGTCATTATAAAAAATTCATAGTTTTGAAATGTGTTAAGTTAGAATAGACTAATTATAACGCATCGTTATTATACCGCCATATAAATAACATTATTCAAATGGCCGTATTATTGTCATACTTTTGACAAATTGTTTTGATTTAATTAAATTAATGGCTTTTTTAATTAATAGCAATTTAATTTTGTTAATACAACAACTTAAACTAAATTGAAATACAATTTTTAATCATCAAAATAATCCTTTTGATTGAATTGCTAGATTTTTCTATTATGTTCTGTTAATAATTGGATTAAAAGAATCTATTATGAAGGCAACGGATACAAAGGGATTTGTACCAAATTAATAATAAAATGATTGGCAATGAGTTGCATGGTAATTATTGAAGTAGAAAATACGCATAATGTAGACATTAGAGCACCGTTTGCTAAAGCTTATGTTTTATAATTTGGTATAAATGTAGTCAAGTATAACAATAACTACAAAACTGAAGACGAACATAGTTGAAAATGGATATTTAATGTTTTGTTTTAAAAACAATACTTGCGATGTAATCAAACAAACCTAAACGATTATAAAGCAAGACATAATAATAATAATAATAATAATAATAATAATAATAATAGTGCGTTCCGTATATCAACCGAAACGACCAAAATTCCGGTTATTCTGAAACAGGTTAGTATACTCACCGTAAAATAACATCGGTGAATTTCAATAAATCGCGGTTACTCTTGGCGGTAAATTTGAAAAGCAAACAAAAGGGAAAAAAGCTTCACACTTTGCTAGTTTTAAAGATACAGGGTGAACTAAATTTGCGACAACCATATTTGATATTTGTTGTAATCATTATTGCAAATAAAAGTATGGCGTACGCCAATAAGTATAGGGTGGTCCATTTAGTGGTTCCTTTTTAAAAATTCCAAAAAATCAACAAAAATCAGTTTTTTTGGGTATATTATTGGTTTATTCGAAAGAGTAAACAACCCCATTATTTTGAGAACACGATTTCATTCATGTGGCTACCTCGGCTGCAGTAGCGCATCCTGTTAACCCAGTTTTCTAAAACTTTGGTGACGGTTTCTGGTTCTATTTCACAAATGGCTTGCCTTGAGGGCCTGAATCGTTAATTAATTGTTCGCATAACATCGGTCCTTTACGGCTTTTTACAAAAAAAAGCTTAACAGAGTCAAATTGCAGCTCCGAGGTGGCCAATTGATATTGCCGAGACAGTTGACCTTATAAGCGAATAATGCGAGGTCTTTGTGCAAAATTTGCATCAGGCTACGGCAGCCACATTCTCGTCAGTGCGCACAGTACAACGGCGGGGACCGTATGTGTTGGCCACTAGCATGCCAGTCTCACGAACTTTTTGCACAAGCTTGCTTACACCACGAGCGGTGGTGGCCTCATTTTGGCCAAAACTTCTTTTCAATTAACGCATTGTTTGGGCTACACAACATTGACTTTGGAAATAAGTTTGCAATATTTTCCAACGTTGTTCAATCGTAAAGCAATTCATTTTGTTTATTCCGCAGAAATATGATACTGACTTTCTGTTGATATTTCCTACGGGAAAGACCTGTCCCTGTAAAAATAACAAATGATTAATAAGATACTACTAAAGTGGACCACCCTTTATATCAAGTACAAAAAATTAATTAGTTTATCAAGTACAAAAAATTGTTAACGATAACTTGCAACGGCTGTTTTATCTACTAATGTACAAGTGGATTTGATTTGAATACGTCTCGTCATAGATCATCACATGTATTGGTCGCAGTTGTTTAGATTGAGTGACGTTTGGCTATTTGGCGTGTCTTTAATAGTTAGTGAATTCCTCTACCATGAATCACTATACGAAAGCCGAGATGACTGACAGGCATTTTATGTATGGACTTGCTAATGGCAATTTATTACAAGCTAGACGATTATACATTGAACGGATTTCGGGCCGTAATATCCCTGATCAAAAATTTTTCAAAAACATTTATCCGACGTCTTCGTGAAACAGGCACATTGAATCAAAATGGAGGGCGGCCATGATGATCAATGACAGTAAGAACGGTACAACTGGAACAGAATGTGCTGTACATGATAAAGGAAGATTCAAGTACTTTGAATGTAAGTCATTGGACAGTGTAGAAATTTTTTAAGGGCAATTTGTTGTATCCATATCACATTCAGCGTGTTCAGGCACTACTCCCTCAATTCCTGATACATATTCTTTTCACCGATGAAGCTAATTTTTTAAGAAATGCAATAAATAATTTTCATAACATCCATGTGTGGGCAGATAAAAATCTGCATCAGGTATTTGAAGATCCTTTTCAACATCAGTAGTCCTTGAATGTTTGGGTTGCAATTGTGGGCGACTGTCTAATTGGACCAGTATTTCTATTAGGAAGACTTACCGGCGAGGTGTATCGCAACTTTTTGAAACACATGCTACCTCAGTTTCTGGATGATGTACCATTGGCAACAAGAATTGCAATTATGCACGATGGTGCACCACCACAATTCAGTTTGGTTGCTCGTGACTATTTAACAGCAACATACGGAGATTGCTGGATTGGTTAAGGTGGGCCACAGGTCTGGCCTGCTCGGTCCCCAGACTTAAATCCCCTGGATTATTTTTTATGGGGCTATCTGAAATCATTAGTTTACGCTACTTTAGTGGAGAATTTGGACAACTTGCGAAATCGGATAATTGCTGGATGTAACTCAATTAGATACAACCCTGGTGTGTTTGAAAGAGTTTATTGTAGATTCAGAAATGTTACATGTACTTTTGATAATAAAATGTTGTAACTGTCGCAATTTTTGTTCACCCTGTATCTTTGAAACAAAGGGGGGTTTCAGAAATTATCATAGGACTAACTATTTTTAGAATAGGCCAAGAAATTGTATGTCAAACATAACATACAGTAAAAGGTCAAATTCCATTATTTTGCGGTGCTAAATGCTATAATTGATAACTAGAACAACAAAAGGATGCCGTTATAAATTAGTGAAGTTGTACGATGTAGCCAAATTGTGTTACTAACTAATGTATTTATCAGAATATTTCTTTGAGTTGGCAACATATAGGTGTAATCATGTCTCCGCACATTATCGCGATCTGATGAAGGTCGCGATGTGACCCAGTACACACATCACATGAATGAAATTTATTTACCTAGTTGTAATTTTGTTTGTAAGATTAAATAATAGTATGATTTACCTGATGGACGAGATTTTTTCTTGCAGCAGCCTTTTGAATTTTCATCTTTATCTCCAGAATATGATCTTTGATAATTTCTAGGCTCCATGTTCATTGACCTTCCACGTGGATTCATGAATTCCAATTGATCAGCAGAAATCATTCTTGTCTCCGTAGTTTGATATTGTCCATCAACTTTAGTTCCATGTTCCGTTTGTGTATCATTATGATTTGTATCAGGCTTTGGCTCTAATGGCTCACATTGACAAGTACTATAATCAGAGACTGTTCTTTCTTGAAACTGTCCTAAGCACATTTCCGGTATTATGGCGTGTATTGTAGCACGGACCAGTTTTGGCTGACCTGTACCACCCATACTCTGCTGAGACATGCGAACTAAGGATGAATATAATAATTGTTTGCTGTAATAAAATAGCAACGTTTTTACCTGTATCATTAATATCTGCTTGAGCAGTGCACACATCTAGAAAAACAACATAGTTTAGTTCAATAACATTATAAATATACTGTTTTCCATATATAGCATACGAACTAATTAAATGTTTGACCACAGAAAGAATTTGAGGTGTTTTATTTGTTGAAAGAGTAAATATTATAAGCATGATTCTAATAAATTGCTGATTATAAAGGTAAAGTTTGTTTATACATTGCTTTTATTTAAAGACTATGTTTTGTTTAGATTTCTTAGTTTGTTATACGTAATATTAAGATTATGTTTACTATGTATATTGCGAGTGTGCGTATTAATACATGTACAGTTTAAAAACTTGCTTTATACATAGTTAATAACTTACTTGAGCTAAGTCTTGTTGGTGGGGACTGGTCCCTTTTCCGTTGACAAACTGTACAATCAGGCATCCTGAATCAGTGGTTTGCTTATGTTATGAGCATATGTGTAAAATCATAAATTTATATGTACGAGAATTTTGATAAGATGTTACGCCAAATTGAGCTGTCAGCCAACTGTCGACAAATCCAAGGCTTCATTGCATTGTGATTTTGTGTAATAATATTAAAAATATAAACGCTGATTATTATATAATATTTTATTTATACGCAGGAGGGTACAAATATTCTTCTAATGTAATAATATCGTCGTTTTTCTTTTCATCTATTTGTATCTGTTCTGTAACCTCACATTTCATTGAATGTGTATCTTCACGCTTACATGAACAGAAATCACCTGAACTAATACCATCATCTACTGGACTTGGCAATGGAACCGCATCTTTTGATACGTGAAATGTGCCACCATAAGATGTTGATGCCGGTTTTTTCTTTTGTTTTCTAGAATGGTGGTGCACTGAAATTCATGTGAATTAATACATTTTTTTTATATATAACAACTGACAATACATTGTGTAACATGTGGCGATGTTGGAAATTCGATAGGCTCTGCGGCATGGATACATCCAATATAACAAGTTTTATCGGTGGACCTTGGTTGATCTTTTATAACAGCTACTTCTACATGATCATTACTTTCAGGTTCTATTTTAGCTCTACTAAAACTAACAATTGAATTTTATTTATTGTTACTTTTAACAACAAATTATACATACAACACTATGCATACGCCATCCCAAAAGAACGTAGCACTAGCTAAAGCTAATGATATTAAAAGTATAGTTGTGTAAGTTTCTTCTATATTTAAATATATTCCATACAACATAGAACATACCATAAACATGGGTCCAGCTGCAAATGTATACATAATCCATAATTTAAATTGTATATTTAATCCGAATGCGTATCTTGAAAATACATCTATGAAAGTGATGATGCTGAACGATGCACTTGTTAGAAGTATGGAAACGAAAACAAAGAAAAGCTTTTGTTCGTGCAGGAATCTTTTAAGTGCTAAAACGCTGCTTGTTATGCATAGCACCTAAAAATTGAGAATTTATAAGGAATGTGTTGAATAATTATATTTACTAACCAATTCTATGCATCTTATAAAATTACAACGATTGTTAACGAAACGCAACTGGTTTGGAGAGTAATACATAAGCATAAGTTATGTAATTGAAAAGTATTTGTCAAAAGTATGACACATTGACAATTTTTGATAGATTTATAAGAACATCACTATTCTATAATGCTCAAGAACTTTGATGTTATTTTTTGAAATTTACTATCAGTGTAATAGATTAATTTGTCAATATTTTTCTAAAATATTTCTGAAATTTCTTTATTTTGAACATGTTTTATTTTTTTTCTGGTTGAATTTATAGTAACGAGAGATATGAACGGTGTGATCAGGTAGGCGGCGAAATTACGGTCTAATCACTAAACGCATTGGTACATTTCTTCCACGAGCCTAAAACTATTCTCGAACTCACGAATTGTATGTAAAGAAAATTATTATCATAAATATTTGTAGTAAGTTTAGATTTTATAACCCATCTACCCGTTAAAATTGGAAAATATTAAATTTGCTTCACTAATTAATTTTAATTTTTGACTAAATTTTAAAGTATACGTATGCTACTCGACTAAATTATTCGATATTTGAATGAATACTGGTGCTGACTGACATTGGGGTGATCTGTTGGTGCAAAGTAGAATTTAGTTTGCGTAATAATATTTATTTTATTATGTTTTATATTAATAAATATAGTATTTTATTTGCAGGTGAGGAATTTTATTTGTTACTGGCTACGATTAGTTTAACAGAAGTAGGTAAGTATATTATTATTACACTACACTATGGGCATAACTAGGCTGTAATAAGACACAGTTCAGTGTAATACTGAATAAAGTAAATTAGAAACAATATATTCAAAATGGGAAAATACGCTGTTGAATTTATCGGATTTTTGAGACAGAAACCTAATTAAATATTCAACTTTGATGTATATTCGATTAATAAAGCTATCCGGTTTTGATATTTTATGGTAAACCTTAATCAGAGCTAGAATATTACATTACAATATGAGTTTGTATAACAAAATTAGTTATTAAGGCGGGAAGAATAGTGTCGCTTTTATAAGGGTTCACAGAATCAAGCTCAGCAAAAACACGACTGAATATAATTGAATAAAATGTTCACACATTATAGAAGAACTTTCAGTGTGTGCTTTCAAACTTAAAAAAATGAGGCGATAAGTCGTTTCAATTAATTAAAAAAAAAATGGAGTTTTTATTTAGTGCTTCATTAATTTTTTACTCGTTAAATATAACTGCAAATCTTTAAGCCAAAAAATGAAACGGCTCTGTACATGTCAACATATTTTTAGAGGAAAAGGTTCACCGGTATTTTTGTAGATGTGATAGGATTTCATTCAGTACGTGATGTTTGCTAATAATATTTATTTATAACAATACTACTAGCGGCACTCCATCAGGACGTGGCGACTAAGCCCGACAGTTGCTAGAGAACGTTAAAGTTTTTATTTTACTTTATAACCTTGATTAAAAATAAAAACACAATTTTATTTTCAATTTTTACTTCTTCTAGGACGATGTATGCTGGAGTTTCTTTATTAAACTTTTTGAAGGGTGTTTTAAAGAATAACCATAAGCAACGTTTTATATTCTGTTATTGTCTTCATCATGCGAACCTCATTTTTTTGGCATATTTTTACATAGATACTGTTATAATTGCGGCTTTAATGTTGGCTTCGAGCACGTGAATTGGCTCTGGCATAATAGCATAGATTTTACATATACAATGCCCGCCCAAGTCGATGGATGAATACAAAACACAAATAACACATTTTTTTTTTATTTATTTAACTTCAATGCCAACAACAAGATGTTGTTGGCTTGGTATTCGAGACCTAATATTTTATTTTTAGCATACATTTATTTTTTTACATAATATACAGTTTTTACATTATATACTGTTTTTTACATAATATACAGTTCATTAAAATTAATGTTAGTATGGTATGATGTTAGTTTTTTTTTTTTACATGAATTTTAATATAATAAGTTTGTATATGAGTATGAATGATGCATTTATGTTGTAGTTTCAGCTATTTTGTTTATTTTTGTAGTATTTACCGATTTATTTTTTGAATTCTTTAAGATTTTCAAATTTTGTAATTTTATTTGGTAGTTTGTTAAATTCATTGCTGCTTTCTACTAGTAAGCTTTTATTAAGTATAGTTGTTCTGTTTTTTTAGTAAATATATTGCTTTTTCGTCTAGTGTCATATCCATGTATGTTTTTGTTTTTTGTAATTTTATATTTGTTTTTATCTTGTCGTTTAGTATTTTATATATAAGAATACATTTATCTTTTTTAATTTTATTTTTAATATTTAGTTCTTGTACCTTCCTGTATAACTAAATTGTAGGTGTTTTTCTTTCTAAGTTATGCAGAAGTTTTAATATTTTATTTTGTTGTTTTTGGATTTGGTTAATATTTTTTTGGGTTGTATCTCTTCAAATATTTATCAAATATTTATCAAATATTTATTTTTGAAGTAAATAAAGTATTATAAATTTGCTGTTTGGATGCTTGTTCTAAGTAATCTTTTGCTTTATATGCTCCAATGGTAGCACTCTTTTTCTTTGTAATAGCATCTACATGTGTATCCCAGCTTAGATTATTACTTATCCATAGACCAAGATATTTAGTTAGTTAGATGTTTTATGTATTTCAATGTTGTTAATTTATATATTGACGTCTATCTTTACTTTATTTTTGTTAGCTATTACCATATATGTAGTTTTTTCTTCGTTTACTGTTAACAAGTTATTTTTAAACCATTCCATTACAATTTCCATTTCCTTGTTTATTCTGCTTTCCATTTCATTGAGATTAGTCTTACTGTACATAATACATGTATCATCTGCATATATGTACGGTTTTCCAGTTATGTTTAATTCTTGGATGTCATTTATATATAGTATGTATAATGTAGGAGCTAGTGTTCCACCTTGTGGTAAACCGTATAGTGGGGTTTTGGTATTACTATATGTCGTTCCTATTTTTGTTTGTTGTTTGCGGTTGGTAATGTAACTTGTCATTAATTTTAGTGCGTTTCCTCTAATTCCCATATTGCAGAGTTTGTTAGTAAGCAGGTTTTTTGAGATTGTATCAAAGGCTTTTTTCATATCAATATAAATATTAATTATGTAATTTCCTTCATCTAATTTCTCATACATATCTTGTACTAAGTCGGTGCACGCTCCAGTTGTTCCCGAATTTTCCTGGAAAGCATACTGATTTTAACATTGACAGATTACGTACAAATCATGAGAAACATGATCATGATTTAATTAATTAAGCTAATTTATGTTCATTAATCTCTTATTTATATATAAAACATTTCTAGCTCTAAAGAAGGGGATAGTTTCATCCCCGAAACGTTCGCTGATAGTAAACGACAAATGTAATTAATACAAATAAATAAATAAAAACAGGTCTTATTGCCATTCCATGGTTGTTTTTTTAAATCCATTGGATAAATCTAATCATAAATAATATCGAAGGACGTCCAAAATTAATATTAAAATCTTTTCCAATGTTTGCAAAGTATTTATTGAATTGATTTGCAATGTTTATTTCATCCGTCTTCTTTGTAGTTGATATTTAATTTATGTGAGCGTTTTTTTTCATTCATTTCATACCACATTTTTCTTTCATTTTCTTGTGCATTTTCTAATTTGTTTTTAAAATAGTTTTGTTTTCGTTGAATTATTGCTCTTTCTGTGTCTTTTTTTATTTTGTAATATTCAAATTTTAGATATTGGTTTTGAGGGTTTTGTTTGTATCTGTTGTATGTTTTTTCTCTTTCATTAGTTTTATTAATTATTTCTTTATTTACCCAGTTGTTTCCTTCTTTTTTTTTAATAACCACAGGTTTTGTTTCACTATCTGCAATTTGTTGAATTCTAACTATTAACTCTTGTATAGTTTCAGTTTCATCCATATTCATTTCTTCCAATGTTTTTCTTATATTATCATAATTAATTTTATATTTAGTCACTTTTATATAATTATGTTCTATTTTTTCTGATTGCCACTTTGTTACTATTGCATTGTGGTCTGTAAAGGGAACTTGTTTTACATCTATACCAAAGTTTGCAGTATCTTGATTAGATATTACATGATCTAATATAGCTTGCTTTCTAGTGGGTGTATTCAGGTCATTCATAATAGTATATCCTTGTTCTTCTATTATTCGTTTATATTGTTTCGTATCACTGTTGTCAATTCCATTTCTTATATTTATATTAAAGTATGATATGCGTTTTTTTTTCTACAAGTATCCTGTTCTCCATTGTACTAAATAGAATAATGTTATTAACATCTGGAGGTTTGTATACTATTGATACATATTTATTTTGTTAAGTAGATTGTGATAAAGTCTACATTATTTAAAGAGTGATTTTTAATGACTTTGTATTTATGTTGTTTTTGTATGTAAATTGCTACTCCTCCTCCTTTGGTACTTCTGAAATGGAATTCACTATTGTAGCTTTGGAGTTGAAAATATTCTGTTTCGTTTGGATAATTTCTAACTTGAAATCCGTGCAGATTTTTATGCATGCAGATTATGAAAATCAAAAACTATCACGACTGAAGTGGGATTTACCTATAAATATATTTTCTTATAGAAAAAAATGATTTGGACTATGTTTGTGTAAAAGCTATCAGTAATATTCAATGCGCTTAAGTAACTGTAGATTATTATTTTTTTGTAGGTGTTGCGGGTGAAGTAAATATTCTTCAATGGTTTGCCGAATAGTCATATGGTATACGTCTAAAGCTTTGCTTATTTTCCTGGTACTCACATTATTATCTGCAGTTTTGTCAATGGTTCGTGTAGGAACGTCCAAAGGGATTTGGTGTTGAACTATTGCGGTGTATCTTTATTAATTTTGGCGACTGCTGTTTGTTTAGTCTCATTGGTAATTAATAATTCTATCTACTCATTAATTGTTGATTGTGTGGTGTGGGATGTTTAATGATATGTCAGGTACTAAATTAAAATCCTTATTTTGACCTAATTTATGAATCATTAAATTAAACAAGTAGGCTTGTACTGATATAATTAATTTTGATGGTGTTGATGATAAGGAAAAAAAATTAAATGAAATTGTTTTGAGATTCAAATGAATCTATTCTGCATATATGCATTTAGGTCATTGGTTATAATACCTTCTTCTTTTTTGCAATTTAGGTTCTTCTTTTTTGCAATTTAGGACTTGGTTATGTTATTTGCCTTTTAGGCTTTTCTTGATGTTGACACTTAGCTCTCCATCTATCTTTTAGGTGGTCTGCCTGGAGGTTTTTACTTTGTAGTCTTTAATAATTAGCCCATTTGTTTCTTGTTTACTAAGTTTCTACCCTGTAAGTAGCTTCATATTATCTTGATCGTTTTCTTGTTCAACTTTTTTTTCTTTGCCGCTTCTATAATTGCTTTCCATGACACTCTGTTAAATGTGTTTTGTACGTCCAACGCTATAATTACGCAGTGTTGTCTTTTCTCTGCGTTTCTTTGTTTACTTCTTTTGTTATTGCTTTCACTATTTTTATAGCTCTTAAAGTTCTTCCTTTGGTTAATCCGTATTGTTTTTTTTTTCTATCTTCTTTTTTTTTTCTTTCTATTGTTCTATTCTCTGCACAATTATCTTAGCTAGTGTATTGATTAAGCCTCCTATCTTTTATTTCTTCTATTATTGCTATAAATTAAAATGTTTCTACTTCTTTTTTCCTTATTTCTGGTTCTCCTACCGATTTTCCATTAGGAAACAATTTTTTAATTATATATTTTTTTCTTTGTCTTCTTTTAGGTTTGTTTGTTCTTTCTTCCGATTTGTTCATCATCATTTTCTGCTAACTTTGATTGCATTTTTATTAAAAAAAATTATGTCGTTTTTTAGTTTATTTTTGGTTTTCCCTGTATTTTCTCCTCTTCTTCTCTGTCTTTTGACTTTCTTCTTTGTTTGTATTGCTTTTTTCCTGCATTTTCCAATTTCTTTGCACTACCAGTAATGTCCATTTTGTCCCTTTTTCTTGATTTTGGGAATTGCTTTATAAGTTGCTTCTTTAGTTGTTTTGAGTATCTTTTGCATCTCTTCTCTTTGTTTTCTTTCTGTCCATTTTTTTTACGTTCCATCTACTTTTGCTTGTGTCCTTCTGCTTGTTATTGTATGTGTTTGTGTAAACTGAGTAATTCTTTCTCTGTCACGGTCCAGTCATTCACTATTCTTGCTATTTTCTATTGCTATGGTAATGTCAATAAGTGATTTTGAGCTTTCTTTTACGAACGTTGGTTTGTCTTTTTTGTTGCAAATTTTAAGGTTCTTCTTAAATCGCTCTTGTGTCTTTACCATCTTGGTTATTTTGCATTAAAATCATGTCCTATTATGATTTTTTGTTTCTTTGGTTTTTTAATCTGTTGTCTAATTCTTCTATTCACTTCTGATAGTATACTTTCTATTTTAGCCCACACTATTTCCTCTTTTGTTGTTCTCCATTTTTCTACCTTGTCCATACGCTTCCTCCTAACTAAAATAGCTTTTGTCTCTCATCCACTTACCACTTAAATTGTTTTTAGTTTGTTCACACACTTGCATTAGGATTATTTTCTCCTTCTCCGCTGTTGCTATTAGTATATTGTGGTGCTCTCTTATTTGTTTGTATAAATTTATATATTTTGGTGTATTTTCTGCTCATTGTGTTGTCTCCAGTTATGGGGTTTGTTGTCCTCTATGTTTTTCTTTGTAGTATCCTTTTTTTTCGTATTTTATGCATAACAATTACATATCTTCTGCTTTGCATTCCGCCGCTGCTTGTTTTTTTATCTTTTCTTTCTTCTCTTATTATGTTTTTCGCTGAATTTTTGTCCTTCTTCACTATAACAGTTTGTTTTTCTCATTTGTTCTTGCTGGTCTTCCATATTTTATTTCTTTAATATTTGATGCTTTTGATTTGTTTACCAGTTATTCAATTTCCATTAAAATGTTTATCTTTTTTTTTCTCTGCGGTTTCAACTTAATAATGTGTACTTTTCCAATGGATTTTTTTCTGCTGAGATTTCTTAGTATTTCCACGTATGGTGTTTCTTCTTCTTTTTCTTCCTCCATTTATTTTGGCTTGTTGTAGAATACTCGATTCTTTGTCTATTTTGTCATTATTTATTAATATTCTTTGTGGCGTTCCCCTGTTTGTCGTCAGCTACTAGGGATGAGGTGGGTTTTTGAAACTAAACTTACTTAAAAATATATATAATAAAAACTCAAAAGTCTGGATAACTTAAAAGAAAAATATTTATACAAAAATTAATATATTGGAAAGTAGTGCGTGTTAGTAAAGTTTAACAAAATTAAAGCAATAAAAAAAATTAATAAGTGAGACACCCAAACGCGAAATCCAACATAAATAATAATACAATAAGTCATAATAGTTCATTTGTAATTCATAAAAACGCGAATAGATATCTTCGAGACCTTGTGGTTGTTTGCTGGTCCTTAAGCATGTGTTTAAAGTCTTTTCTTTCTTTCGGTACGTGTTTCGACTGTTTCAAGTCCGTTTTGCGAAGATATACTCAAGTATATTATTTTAAGGTACCCCAGTCTTTTACTATAATTTAAGACGTAAACTGCAAGGTAGGCTTAAAAAAATCCCGAACGAAAAATAAAAACAATAAACATCCCGACACAAAAATAGAACTAATAAAACTTAATATTATAACAAAAATATATACCTTATAATTTTGGCCTAATCAAACAATACATGTGCTTCATGTATATATTATAATTTCTTATCCGTCCGTGCTGGCACACTTTAAAACAATATTATACTTTACGGGTAATCACACACACAAAAACACACAATTTTTATCCTATTTTGGCATTGTTGCCGGGTGTATTTTTCCGCAGTAATATAATAATTAGTGATGCTGCCGGAACCGGATCCAGATCCGGTATCCGGCGGATTCGGCCAATATTTAAAAGATTCGGTTCCGGCCGGATCTTGATAACTATCCGGTCGGATTCGGCCAGATCCGGCCGGATCTAATTTTTTTTTATTATATGAAATTAATGAAAGTAGAATAAAAATTTATTAATAAAATGTAAACAAAAAAATTATGAAATATAAAAATCATAATAATGAAAATATTGTATTAATTAATATTATCAATAATATTTAAATTATAATGTAAGAATATTATATTATATAATTTTTTTTTTTTATAGACATAGCCAGTTTCAGAAAATAGTTTTTTGCTGAAGACCCTGGATGCCGGCGCTTATAAATATTTATTAATTTTTTATGTTTTTATGTATCCGGCCGGATACTGTTGGATCCGGTCATGGATTCGGTTCCGGTCCGGTTCCGGTTTGTTTTGTAGGTAATGGTTCCGGTATCCGGTTCCGGCCAAAAAGTGGATCCGGCGGCATCACTAATAATAATAAATAATAAGCAAATATGAAGAATAATTGTATAGAATTAAACAACTGTAAATTTAACCATTAAAATTTTGATTCTAATAGTAATTAAAAATTAAATAATAATTGACAACTTAATAACAATAAAATGAAACTACTATAATTTTTAAAATAATGTAATTTAATTTAATTAAAATAAAACAACAAACAAAAGGTATTTTTGCCTAACTAAGAACAATAATTACAATTAAGCAAGCGCCCAATTTGATATTTTAATACATCTAATTTATTAACAATATTAGGCATCTCAATCGTAACCGCTGCATACAAAGCAGACGAGAGTGAACTTTTACAAAACGCATTAAAATTATTCCCATTGGGTTCTTTTCTACTTTTACAAATTTATAATTTGTTTTTCGCTATTCTTTGTTGATAATTTCTTATAGTCTTTATCATTAACTATTATCTCTTGGACAAAGATAAAATTGTTTTTGAGGTCTTATCAATAGCTTTCTTGACAATAGAAAAATTATAGTTTGAATTGATGGTTTAAATTTGATTGATTAAATTATAAATACATTTGCATTTTTGTCGGTTTTATTTTTGATTTACATTTATGAACTTCTTTAAAATAACCAAAACTTCTATTTATAGTTTTATAGATGATAGCACCCTTTATATTTCACATTTTCCGTAGACCGTATCGATAAATATGATAGATCATCTTGAAATTTCTAAGTTAGAATTCATAGCATCTATAAACAATATCTGAACTTACCTAACCTAACTTGGTCAATTTTATCTCTAAAAGATTCAAAATCCTAGCCATAAGTGCCAAATATTTAACTAGAAAACTAATCTATATCTAAATATTTTGTTTCTAGTGGTTACAATCTCATATAATCTCTAAAATTACTATGTTGTTGATATAATATCTAGAAAATTAGGATTTTTTAATAGATGTAAAGTAAACAGTTTCTTTTTTATAACAACTATCAGAATATAAAATTTATGAGATTTGTTTGGAAAAACCAAAAGCTAATGAAGCGACAGACATATTTTTGTCTCAACAACGCACTATAATGTCTAAATTAAATACATTGTCGGATGGGTGTACTTTAATCGGTTTTCTATTTTTATCATTGCACTATTTTATTAAAGTAAGGATTTTCTGAGTTAACATGAAAAAACTTTTGATGAACTAATTGCTTGAGCAAGAGAGATTTCAAAAAACAAGTTAATAGTGTGCACACTGTTGCATTCATGGTAGACTATTAATGTTTGTCGAAAACGAATTGCAAATGAAACTGTAAAAAATGAAACACACAGGCTACAAACCTACGCTTGCATGTTATGGTTGGGGATGTACTGGAGTTTTAAGAAGTTTATGTTTAACCTATCATCTAAGAAATAATAATGAACAATGTTTAGCATTCTGCTCATTAACGTCTAGTGTTTTCGAATTAACATAACGTTTGACAGTATATATAGAAGTCGCTACACTTAGTGAAGCCTGTGTTGCATCCGAAAGTCTCTTTTATGCTGTGCTTTTTAAAGGAATAATTTTTTTTACACAGTCAGCAAAAATTAAGTTAATGGACGGAAAGAAATCAAATGAAGTCTTTACGACAAATGTAACCATATTTAAGAGAAATGTATACCAATAACTTTTTTATTGTCTTATCAAACAGCACAAACAATCGCAGTCTGTTAGGTGTCGATTATATTTAACATTCTGACGTTATCATAAATTTACCTCAAAAAACATGGAATTTTGTGATAACACTCACAACTTTAACAGATTACTTTAAACCGTTATCTACTGCACTGACATTTAAATCTTGTGGAGTATCTGTGAAGACTTAAATCGTCAGATTGTCAACATTTTGTCAATTTTAAATTAAAGATATTATAAGATTACATTGTTTATAATGGATGTTATAACAGCAGACCATTTTGTATGGAATAAAAAACGTAAAAATATGTAGAAACTGTTCAAATTTAAAAAAAGGAAGATATAATAAATTGCCGATTTGTTCTTAATTTTGCAGAACTTTTGCGACCTTTTAGCCAACTTACCAGAAAAGGCATTTCTTAGAAGTAGGGTAGGGAAGAGTTCCTTACAACATCTTCTATTCTTAAGCTTGTTTGTGAAAATCAAACTATGCGATTGGTGCCGTTATAATACAAGGCGAAAGGGATCATGAACATACGATTGAATATGCAAGTAGACTACTTACCATTGCCGAACAAAACTACTCCACGACAGAATAATAAATCATGTTGCGGATAGATTATCAAGAATTCCTTGCACTTTAGAATCTCAACCTTCTTGTTCTATTTGCAATATAATAAGCTGATATTTAAACGGAACAAATAAAAGATCCACAGCTATTCTCATTATCGAATGTTTTGAAATGTCAATTGCCGACGAAAATATACACTAATGGACATCCAAAGAACCTTAAATAATATATAGGGAATGTCGAAGATCAATTTGAGAATTCTTTTTTGAATTATAAAAACTTTCTTTACTTCACTAGCTGTGCTCCAGACAATTATATTGTATGCTATATTAGAATAACCTAATGCATAATAAATAGTCACTAAAGTAGCATCATTAAGTGCATTTTTTAATTGCCGAATAGCCATAAAAAGCTCTGTTTACTTTTTGGCAAACTAAATTTATTTGATCTTTCCATGTCACTTGGAGTCAATTAGTGTTTGCACTTATCAGTAAAATTGTACATATTCTGGTCAGATTTTATGCAGAAGTCAGTTGGTAACCGTTTTCTTTTTGGTCAATTTTACTTTGGTTGATTATTAAATCATTTTTGTTGCACTATGTAAAACATTTGTGTAATCGCTGCTTTAATTTCTAACTTTTTTGGGCTGTATGACGATATTATTAAAGTTGTATCATCCGCGTACTTGTTTTTGATTTATTTGTACTTCTTTCAACTTCAATTGATGGAAATACAATAAAATATATTGTAGAAGATGTTACTTTCCGATAGGTTAAGTCATTCCCATTAGAAACAGCCACCGCCGAAATCTGTGCGAAAGTTTATAAATGAGTTTTTGTTTTGTTTTGGATTACCTCGTATTGTATTGAGC
The DNA here is from genome assembly GCA_963932245.1 of Tachinus rufipes. NCBI lineage: Eukaryota > Metazoa > Arthropoda > Insecta > Coleoptera > Staphylinidae > Tachinus > Tachinus rufipes. The sequence goes on along the minus strand of OZ010747.1, from coordinate 43,181,263 downwards.
GACAATGGCACACTCTTTGTCAGCTCTGTTATGCTATTTTGGATAGCAACGATTACACTACATGACCCGCAATTTGATTTTTATTACATTGAGCAAGAAATCAAACTACCGGTTACACACCGGGCTACTTAACATCTGGAAGAGAATTACGAAGCTAATATGACGTATCCAGGTTAGTTTTCTAATCAGAAAATTGTGTGAAATAAATTACTCTATGTTGGGAAAGTAATAATATAATTTATATACTTGTATGCTTAAGTTCTTTATTTATTTTCGACTAGTTTCGACTAATATTTTTAGTCATCTTCAGCATTATTTTTTTGTTTTAATGTAGATGTGTGGTGGTGACATGTCTAGTCGAAAATAAATAAAGAACTTAAGCATACAAGTATATAAATTATATTATTACTTTCCCAACATAACCTCAATGTATGCATCTCTGAATAACAACAATAAATTACTCTATATTAACGCAGCATACTTGCTGATACTGAAAGAATTTCAAGAATCTCTAGATGTAGCCCAAGATGCCAGCAAGAAGATTACTGATATCAAATTATATGTGAAAATAGGAATGACGCCAAAGTAACGGTTTTCACTACAATACTGGAAATCAAGGTATAGGTCGGTATGCTCTTAAGCTCTAACCTCAACTCCTCCTCTAGTTATAACGCTGTTGGCTTTAATTACGTTCATACACATATAATTAGAATTGATTGTAAATAAACAATAAGTGTTACGCTGATTTGTGTTCTATTATTGTTTATTCCAACTATTAGGATTTATATTGGATTTGCGCTGTGACATGGCCTTATTGAAGCGCTGCGTAATTGTTTATTGAGAGGGTATAATTTCTCCCTTTAACCGTATCAAACAGACACTTTGTCAAAATTGAATGTACCTATTTATTTATATTGAATAAACAAATTATTGTTAATTTAACTATCTATTGCCGCCCATCAAAAATACTGCGACCTGCCACCTAACGCAATCACGCATCGTTCATACACTTTATTATACATATGTATCTTTTATTGGATTACGGATCGTTTTTGAAAAATTCCTTAACAACTACAGATGGATAGCGGCACTGCTGGAATAATCAATTTATAATAAAATAAAATAATTTGTATCGTGTAATTTAAATCCACTAAATAATAAATGTGCGGTATGGCTAATGTAAAAGTAAATATTTGTTCAATTCAAAGTATCTACTATTTATTACTGCAATAAATTAGTACTAGAGGCATTATGAATTAAATAAGGTAAACAAACATTTAATATAAAATATTTATTATAAAATAATGTATAGATATTTGTGCTAAATACGACATAAAACACTTCTTTATCTAATAATTTGGACGGAGTACTGATTGGAAGTGCAGAATTTATTTTGCAAAATAATACTACAAACAATAATTTAAACAAATAATAATTAATTAATGTTTCTATCTAATTTGTACAACACATTTGGTATTAGTCATTTAAATATTATAATTTTTATAAAATAAATATACTATAATATATATGAAAATAAATTTTAACTAAATTAAAGATTATTAATAAAATCACTTATTCATTTTTTCAATTAAAAAGTGATGACACTATAATAAAACCTAATTATTGTAAGTTACATAAAAACTAATAATATTAAACATTTATCTTTGGCAGAATTTGACAAGTTTTTGAAAAACATTGACCAGTGAGAAAAAACTCATAGAACTAATCAATATAGATTTTTACTAAACATTAATAATCCAATGTACATTATAAAAGTTAATAATACTGATCAGTTTTATAATATTATATTTTATTTATAACTCTTCTTTTCTTCTAAATGTTATAATAGCATCTGCCGTAAATACCAATGCATTTATTAATGCAAATAAAGCTGATGTTGTCATCATTACTAATAAATAAGCATTGGGATGAAAGAAATTATTTTTAGCTAATTCAGCTTTATCGGTTATTAACAAAACTCCAGTTACCAAAAAGAGAATCGCTCCGCAAAAAGAGAAAATTGCAGATGTTTTATATGGCAATCTATCACCTATGTATCTTCCCAATAGAATAACGCAGTTTATTAGCATGTATCCTGTATAAGCAGTGTACATGATCCCAACGTGATGCAGAAATTTCTTGCCTAAACCTGCTGTTTTTGCTGGATCACAAATCAAGCCGAGACAAATAATGCAAAGAATCTAAAAGAACGTACTTATTAGAAAATCGATTTGATCATTTTTTTTTTAATTTATTTAATGTATTATTGCAATTTTTAATTATTAATAATAATTATTATTATTATTGTCTTTAATTTTTGATTTAATTTTTTTTTTAATTATTATCTTTAATTCATTATTGTAAACATAACTTACCAATTCTAATAATTTTAAACCAACTTGCCATTTCTCTTTGACATGTTGTCGCAAACTTTTCTTAACTTTAACCTTAATCTCATCTTCTTCTTGTTCAGTTTTTTCTACTTCTGCTGACATGATTTTTCGCGGCACGTCGTAATATGAATCCACTGTAACTCTCACAAATATTCTATCGAATCGACACTTTGTTCACACAAGAGATGTTTACACCGAGTGAAAGACTTGCCAGTATGAATCGACTCTTATAACTAATTGATTCATTTAACCCTTATGGTTCGCCGGGTTAATTGAACACCTACTCCTACACAAGCTGCTGCATCTTTTCGGTTTAATCGGTTAATTTAATGTCTAGGGAGCGCACACAACTGCGATGCTGTGACTCATTATTCAAAATTTATTTAATTTTTCATTGAAGAATTAAGATCGTAATTATAATTAAGTAGATAAATGGAACAACATCACATGTGCGTAATATTTATGTGTAATAATTAATAGTAGGTACATAAATATTTTATAAGAATTATTATATTACAAATTAACAAATTAATTTAAGTTTCAGGAATATTAGGGAGTTATGTAATAAGTTTTCTTTTATTTAAATAATAAAAATTTCAGGTACGATTCAGTTTTTTAATTATTTATTATTTTGTGTTATCAATCATTAAACGTGATTTAAAAATTAATTAGTTTGGAGAAAATAATTAAACTACTATTAGTTTATTGCATAGATTTTAATAGCTAACTTTTTAGCAGCGTTGACTTTCTCAGAGCTTTAAAATAGTTTAAAGTGTTTGTGCAAGTTTATGTTTGTAGAATTTTTATCAATGACAATTTTAGTAACTATTTGAAAGTTTTGAGAAAGGCTGCAACGCTGTCGAAAGTAGTTTAATTATTATCTTGTGCTCAAACTAATTAATTTATAAATCATGTTTAATGTGAATGATATTGCGGTGATAGTTGTTGAAAGTGGCATACAATTCTTGCCCAGTTTGCACGTTTATCCTGAACCTAATGCAATTGTTTAAACACTTCATGTATTAGTTATGAAATCTATTGCTATTGCAGCGAAGTTTTTTAATGAGGACTCTAATGTGAACGGTCAAAAATTGGATAATGGTTTATCAGGCATTATCTGCATTTCACCATATTGGCTTATTCTATACCAAAATTATCCAAAGTGTTTAATTGTTGACTACTTTTTGATAAGTTTTTCTGTTTGTCCATGAAATTTTTGCTGTTTGCATGTCTTATATTACTGATGGAGTACCGTTAATTTTTATTTCCGCTGTTTTGTTTGGTAGTGCAACGTTGGATTGAAACTCTAAGAGCAAATAGTAAGCATTACACTCTGATTTATACGTTGTTTTAGGAACCGAACTGTGTTTGTCCTCTAACCTTTTATATATTATGCGATGAATGATTTTTAGAAACTTCTTTAGCTTATAATATATTAAGCTGATGGTACGATATTTATGATACTGTCCTGCATTTGTTTTTATAGGGATTGTTACCAACAATATTAGCTATTCTTTAGGTAGTTTTGTAGATTTTGTTAAGTAGATCTACCATGATATGAGTATTATGGCGGGCGATTAGATTGAGAATTTTAGAAGGTATTTCATCTGGCTCTATGGCTTTACTAGTTTTTATTTCTGCAATGTTCTACTTTTTACTTTGTAATTTCTGGTCTAGTCTTACAATCTGTGTTTTCGTTATTTATTTTTTTTTTGTTGGTTATTGAATAATTGTTTTATGTAGTATTTTAATACTTTCAGTTTATTTGTTATGTCTATAACGATGTTTTCTTTTTTCAATGGTATATTATAGTTAGTTCTTTAATTTTGCTGTATTAAAGTTAGTTTTTGATGGTTTTGTTTTTGATTAATATGTTTTTCTATATCTTCTGTCAATTGGTCAAGTTATTGTTAATGTTATCCATATTAGTTTATGTTTTATTTGGTGCTTTGGTTTTTCTGGACTTTAGAGCTTTATTGATTTTATTTTTAAGTTTTAATTTTATTTCTGTGTTTTATAATTTGTTGTATGAAAACTATATGTTGTCTGCTGTTCTGTGAGGACCATGTTATTATCTTGGGAGAATTGTATTAGTGTTTTGCTTTTTTTGTTTTTGTTTTTTAAACCGATCATTTCCATCAGATTGTTTGTCTTTTTCTTCTAACTTTGGTACTAAAGTTTCATATTACTACTACTATATCTTCATTGATTTGCTTATAGAATATTTCTACTTTCTGCTCATTCTTGTCTGACGTTTGGGGGTATTCTTGGATTACGTTTATTTTTTCAATGTTTGTCTTTAATTGTATAAGCATCACTTGTTCTGATAGAGAAATACAATTTAGAACATGTCGGGAAGTATTTTTTTTATTATCATGCTGGTGCTGAGAGTCGCAGCTGCCGGAGTAGTACAGCATGTGTCTTTCTATTTGACAACTTCCATTTTCTGACAATTGTGTTTTGCTTATGCCCATTATATCAATATTTATCTTTGCATTTCTTGCGTAATATTATGCGCTTTTTCTGGTTTGTACATACTAGTGTCGTTTTATGTTTTTAATTTGACTTGGCATTATCAAATGTGCTTATTACTACTTTAGGTCTTAATTTAATGTACATCGCTGTGCCAAGCTTCAGGCATTGGCACTTTATAAACGGATATTTTTTTAAAAGGACGTATTGAGTTGTTAACAAGTGGCCTTTGAGAATAACTAACGCATGGCAATACCTTTTCTTCTCTGCGTAAGTCCTGCTGTTAATTTGTCCTAGTCATTGTCTCTAATGTGGTACTAGTTTGAGATGGGCTGGTTTAGGCCTCGCGGAATTTTCTTTCATAAATATTTTGTGCAGTTCCATTAAGAGTATCCTTTTTGGTAGTCCTACATTTGCCAGTTTAACTTTCAGTGAGATTTTTGAATCTCTATGTGGGATTAGTTCTTTATGTCCCCTGGTTGCCAGATATACTCTGATCATTTTGAAAGTTGCGTTTTCTGTCAACCTTGAGATGGGGTATCTTCCGTTTGGAAATTACTTAGTCAATTTTCTCATTTTATTTTTCTTGAGCAGTTCTCTGCTTTTTCTCCTTATTTCTGCAATTTTTGTTGGTACTAATGTTTTAGTATATGTTCTTCTTTTGTCTCTTTGTTCACCTTCCATTTCTAGACAGGCATAGTTGTTTTGACCTTCTTTGTTTCTTTCTTCTTTATTACTTTTTTTCATATTTTTTAGCTTCAATTTAGCTTCTCGCTCTTCCTTCTTTTGTCTTTTGTGGTTTTTAATTTGTGTGTTTTCTTTCATTTTGGTTTACCTGAATCTTAAAGCTTCAAACTTCTCTATTTTTTTCTTAAGTACTGTTGTTTCATAGTTAGTGTCTATTTGTTTTTGTCTACTTTGTTTTTCATTACCTTGTCTAGCGTTTTTCTATTTTCCTCCTTTGCTTTGCACTCTACTAGCGTATGTTCTGCGTCGTCATGCGTGTCTTCTTGACAAAATATAAATTTTTTTTTGTTTTCCATTTTATTTATTTTTTGTTAGTACTTTCCAAAGGCTCTATGTCCGGTGAGTAGTTGTGTTGTATAGTAACACGTCTCCAGTTTTTTCTCTACCCATTTTGTTAATTTCTGATATTAGTTCTCTTGTCCTTTCTCCCTTTTCTTTTTCTTTCTACTGTCTTTTTTCCATCATTTTCTTTCTTCCTTGTCTCTTTGCTTCTTGCTGGCTAGGCTAGTGTTGCCGTAATTACTTCTAGTGTTTCCTGCGACACCTTTCTGTATGCTCTGCATTTCCTTAACGAACTTGTTGTCATAGCTCCTCTAACTTTTTTTCTGTTTTTTTTTTGTCTTCGAAGCTTTTCTTCATGTTTCTGCGGCATACAATATTTTACTTCTAGCCGCAGTTGCTATTAGCCTTCTTGCCCCTTTTCCTGGCTCTCCCTTGTTTGGCATATTATCTCTATTGTCAACTCGAACTTTTTATTTAGTACTTCTACCTACCAGACCTGACGTGGCATCCGCAAATGCCGTTATTGTCACTCCTTCCGGCAGCCGCATCCTGAGTAGCTGAATATATACTAAATTCCATAGTTTAGGAGGTAGTGCAGAATTCTGTGGTACTATATAAATTTTTTATTTTTGGTCAGTAGATTTCTCTCCTGAAGGTAGCTCCATATTATTTTGGTAGTTTTATTTGTTAGGTTTCTTTTCTGCTTATATAATTGCTTCGCATAGTATGCTGTTAAACGCATTTTGTATATCTAGCGCTATTATGACACAGTGTTGTCTTTTTCTATATGGTCCACTGTTTGCTTCTTTTGCTAATGGCTCCTAGAGTCGTTTTTTCCTTTGTAAATCCATATTGCTTCTGTTTCCATTTTTTTTTTTTCTATTTTCTGTTTGATTTTTCTCACGATAACTTTATCTATAGTTTTTGCTAATGTGTTGACTAGGCATATCGGTCTATACGTCGTTGTTTTGCCTGCTTTCTTGTTTTTCTCAATTTGTACTAGGTTTGCATTCTTCCAGCAAACCGGAAAAATTTCTTTACTTTCTTTGCTGTTTGTATTGCTTTCTTCTTGCTTTCCTTGAACTCTTTACATTACCAGTACGGTCCTTTTTTTCCTTCTTTTCTGTACCTGGGAATTGATTCTTCCGCTGCCTTCCTCAACTTTTCCAAGTACCTTTTGCATCTTTCCTCTATGTTCTCGTTTTCAGTCACTTCCTCTGCTTCCATAACTCTATTTATCCTCTGTCCATCTTTCTTATGTTCTGTATTGTATGTACTTATGTAAACTCAGCGATTCTTTTTCTGTCACTGTCCAGCTTCTTACTACTTCAGCCGTTTCCCATGTTGCTATGGTAATGTCAATGTATGATTTGGATCTTTCTCTTACAAACGTTTATCTATTTCCTTGGTTGCATATTGTAAGATTTTGACACCTTACTTGGGAAATAAATACCACAGTAATAATCTTTCAAAAAAAAATACTATTGTTTAATTTTACTATTATAAATCTTCTTATTGTTGTACTTTAAGTGCAGGTTATAATAAAATAATAGGTTCAATTTACTTTAGTTGTCAAGAGAGGCATTCGATATAAATAAAATTTCCATCTATTATTATTTTTTTGCTAATGAAGTAATTAGGTTTTATTCTGAACAAACGTAATTGCCTTATCATAAATATCAAATTTTGAAATAAATGTGAAAAAATTTAAAAAAGACATTTTCGAATTGTAGGATTTTTTTTATGTGAGATACATTAAATTTTAGAGCAATTGCATTACTATCCAATCTATTAAACATTTAGAAATATATAAATTATTACTTGTTAAATTTATAAATTAAAATTATATATATATATATTATATATTTTTAGGTCAAAATATGTAGCATCTATAAACAAAGATCTTGAAACAATATCTAACTGAAGTACTCATAACATGGTTAACTAAAAAAAAACATCTATTATATGTTTCAAGTTTAAAATTAAATGCTATTTACTATCTAAATCTTTTTTAGAACGAGCTTGTTGCTGATATAGCTCTGAAACTAGAAAACTAGGATTTCTAATCAGATACAAACATATTTGTTGTGTAAGTTTTGCACTATATTAATACTTATATTGCCATTGTATTAAATATTATTTCAAAGTACACAATTTTATCTAAATTCTATTCAAAAATTTGTAACATTAGTGTGATACTACAAAATTGTCGAAAAGAGAATTTGTTATGACATATTAAGGTTGTGGTTGGTTGATGTATCATATATAGAAATATTAGGCGTTAAGTTAAAAATTAATTAAATTGATTATTATGTACTTATTTTATACTAAAATACTATGTTAATACATTTTTTTGTTGATTTAAGGTTTTTTTTTATTAAAACCAAAAAAGTTTTAATAATTTCTAACATAAAATAGTTTTAAGATAGGCTTAACTTTTTTTGCAAATGAATTTATGTGTATTTTTTAAATTTTGCTCAGTAGTGTTGCTGTTATGTTGTAAATGACACATTGTTGTATGTGATTCTGTTTTTGATTGTGAATTTGTACCACTCTTCTAATAGTCTAAGATACGGCAGCAGTCAATTTGTATGTGAAGGAGAGGGGTTGAAAAAGTAGTTGGGGGGGGGGGGGGGTGAAGTTGAGTTTTCTGGCTGTCAACTGGAACTATGAGAATTTTTCTTCAAAAACACGTAGATTTACAATATGTGATGTAATTTTGATTTCAGGAGGGTGGGTATGAACCAGAAAATTCTTTTTGACTAGTTCTTTCTTATATTTTTATATTGTTTTTGAGCAGTGGCGCTCCAAATATTGCACTGGTTAACCCAGGCATGGAAAAAATTATGCTTAGTCTCAAATTAAAGATTTGTCCTTGTACTACAAATATTTATTCTTATAATTTTTTGATATATGCAATACTTAACCAGTGACGGTTTGTCAAACTTAAAAAAAAAATGCGATTTTTGGCCAAAAGTTGATTTGCGTCAAAGAATATAAGTGCGCAGGAGTTTATTAAGGTCTCATTCGAAAGTGAAAGAATTAATGCGCAATTTGTATGATTTTTTCAAATATTTGGTTTGAACAAACAATGATGATTTTTTTTCAGATTTCTAAATGACAAATTTGTGTTTCTGGTACTAAAACTAGTCAAAAATGTATATTTATCAAAATTGGTAAGGGTTAAAAATAAGTTGCTGGTTTGAGAACGGTTGGAGGTAGAGACTTGGAACTTTTGCTTTATTTTCTTTAGAATGCAATTATTTTTGTTTATAGAAATGTCATGTTGACATATTTTTTGTAAAACCATGAAATTGTTCAGTTAAAGAGAGTGGAATAGAGAAGATAAATAAGAATACGGTATGCACGCATTGCCAAGTGAAAAGTGAAGAATTTGATTAAATTGCAGGAAGAACAATTAAGATAAAATTTTATTGTAAAAATGTAATGGTTAAGTGGTAGATCAGCAATATGCTGAACTTCGCCATTTTCTTATTGTAGTAATAAGAAATAAAGTCAAATAAATAAAAATAAATAAATGTATTATAATCGAACATTAACGTATTTTTTTTAACTTGAACTTTTATTTCTGGGGCTTACCCCAGAACCTAAAATCAACATTATTGGCCGCCATTTTTAAACGGTTCAACTTTTTTTGCATTTTTTTATTTAGATAGTTTTTTCAGAGCTTTCCATCGATGTACGATGAGTCGGTCTTGCGTGTCATTTTGATATGTTAAATAATATTTTTTATTTTTTATAAATTTTTATTTACCAAAGAAATGATATCTGTCAACACTATAATACATACAAATGCTTTATACAAGAATGCATCTTAAAATTTAAAAACACTAAAAACTTAATTCTCTCCTAACAAACTAGATCCTCAGGGACATTTCCCGACAAACTTTATCTGGACAATAATTTAAAAACACTTTCTGACAAACTTGGACTTTAGGAGAAATATTTAAAAACACTTTGAGATAAAATGACTAACTAGCTCCATAGGGACAGTTGAAACACATTATCCATATGCGATCCAAAAATTGAAATCACTTGACAGAAAACCCCCAAACTGTCTTAACTATTGCATACCTAATAAAACAAGGTCTTTTATGTTTTAATATTAGTTTTGATATCCGGCAACAGTATAAATGCATCATTTATCTTTTTGGTTTGGACATAGGATTTTAAAATGTGAGAAATAGCATTTATAATATAACCTAATTTTTTTAAACTGTTATTGCGTACATTTTTTGCGTCAATTATAAAGAAAAACTAAAAATATTCTTAGAATTTCAATCTACAATAAATTTGATGATTATTTGTGCATTTTATAAATTTTTAAAGTTTTAGATTTAATTTTATAGAGAACTATAGATAGTGTCACACGGGTATAACTTTATTTTCTAGCATAATTTATAATAATTCCCCTTACATTAATTGCAAACTTTATTTTGTATTACAATTTATTGTTTTCCCTAAACTAATTACTAACTTTATGCCCTCCGTAGGACACATCACTCTACTTATACCAACAAACTAGCTCCGCAAGGAAAGACAAAAAATACTATTCTTTGCTGTTTTCCCATTGATCCAGGGCAAGATTGCTTATTTGATTGGCTGATTTAGAAGTTACTTGCCATATACTTAAACGCTACAAAAACTATGTATATGTGAAATAAATAAAATGTGTTTCCATAAAAGTGTAACTTGTTTTAGCGTGCGATAGAGTAAGACTGCTCTGGGTTAGTTACCCTTAATGGGGAAGCAGCTCATGGGAAAAAGTTTACTATAGTCCCGGTTCACCGATTTTAACGAAATATTTTTTTTATGTTCTATATGTGTATATTTAACTAAAATTACAAAAAAATTGCCTTGCTCTCGTTGTTAAACAATTTTAAACAACAATTAAAAATACGATTTTGACACATTATTAGGCAACTTTTGTTACAACGCTGCTTAAAGTGCAGTGTGCATTTGTACATAAACGCCTATACTCATTCTATTTAGCAAGTATGGTTCACCTAATAAAAATATAATTGTGCAAATTGGAATGAATTTACTTCCTTATAAAAATTCAAAATTTAATTAAATACTTAATTTGATTTTAGCCCCATCACTTTTTACTTTTTTTTTGACAGAATGATGCCAAAATTTTATTTTTATTTTTTATACGGGCCAGGGTGAGGTTTGCCCAGTCGCGCGCACGAATATACAGGGTGTTAATAATTTGACAATTATTGACAAATTGTCACCAGCCTAAGAAATTTACTCAAGTATACGATCAACATTCTTGAATTACAAGTTCATTTTACCATTAAAAATGGAATATTATACAAACTCTCAGAAAGTTGACATGCTCCTGGTATACGGGTTTTGTCAAGGAAATGGGCGTCAGAGTGTTAGGGTTTACATGGAGAGGTTTCCTAACCGTCGAATACCAAACCACCAAACATTTGCCAATATTGAGCGTCATCTTCGGGAAACGGGCAGTTTTGAGAAAAAGTTTGAAGGCAGGGGTCGTATGCGAACAACTCGAACTGTGAAAACAGAAGAGATGATTCTGGAAAGAGTTGAAAAAGAACCAAGTACCAGTACCCGTCTCTTAGAACGTGAGTTAAATGTTCCTAAAACGATTGTCAATGAGGTTTTAAGAGAACAGTTGTTACATCCTTACCACATACAAAAAGTCCAGGAACTTTTACCGACTGATCCCCCCATGCGGCTTACATTTTGTCAATTTATTAGAAACAAAAGAATCCTTGTTCCAAATTTTTGTAGAAAAATTATGTTTACTGACGAGGCATGCTTTACAAGATCTGGGGTAACCAATCTGCACAACGAACATATTTATTCCGATGAAAATCCACATGCCATTAAAGTTGCACATCATCAGCATCAATTTAAAATTAATATTTGGGCAGGTATTATTGATCACTACCTTATTGGTCCCATTGTTATTCCAGACAGGTTAGATGGAAATATTTATTTAAATTTTTTGCAAGACACATTACCAATTCTTCTGGAGAATTTGCCCCTTTTACTTCGGAGGGAAATGTGGTATATGCATGATGGTGCCCCGCCCCATTTTTCCGTTGCCCTTCGGCAATACTTACATCATCAATATCCCAACCGATGGATTGGAAGAGGCAATGATGCACCAGTAAAATGGCCACCACGTTCTCCTGAGTTATATATGTGTGACTTCTTTTTGTGGGGCGCTATTAAAACAGAAGTTTACAAGACTCCGGTAAACACACGCGATGATTTATTGCAGCGGATTTTAAATACAGGCAACCATTTTAATAATCCCGAGACATTAGATAGGGTCCAATATCATTTTTTAAAGAGTGTTAATAAGTGTATTCAGCAAGATGGCGGTCATTTTACACATTTGCTTAAGTAATGTTTTTGTTTTACTTAGTTTCTTACAATAGATACTTTCAACTTTGTTATACTTTTGTTTTTTTTTTGACGCCCTCTACCGGCTAAACGAGACAATTTTGGATATAACTAAGTCGGCTTAGATCGACCTATTTTGACGTCAGGAGTCTGTCGTCAAACGTTGTACACGTATTTTCCGGACACCCTGTATATGTATGTATAAATAATTTTTATAAATGTAAAAAAAAAATCTAATTGGTAAATTCATTCCGATTTGCAAAATATTTTTATTATGTGAACAATACTTGCTAAACAGAATGAGTATAGGCGTTTCTGTATAACTTCAAACTACACTTTTAGCAGCATTGTAACAAAAATTGCCTAATAATGTGTGAAAACCGGAGTTTTAATTGTTGTTTAAAATTGTTTAACAAAGAGAGCGACGCAAATTTTTTGTAATTTTTGTATAATCACATTACACACATTTAGAACAAAAAAAAAAAATTTGGTTGAATTTAGTGAACAGGGATTATAGTAAACCTTTACCAAGAAATTTAAACAGTCATTCTCTATTACAAATTAAAAGAAGTAAGTGCGTTTTTATACTGCAATGACCAATCGAGTATTTGCACGCAGCTGAAGAAAGTGTTGTCAATGATAAAGTCATGTTGATACTAAGGCGTACTTACTTTGACAAAATATGGTTTGGTTCTTTCTGAATGTACTGGTGAAAAAATAAATTGATTATTAAATTATATGCAGAAATAGGAATGACGTCAAACTTGCTATTTTTGTTTTAATACTACAAATTAAGGTAACGGTCGGAATGGTCTCCAACTCTAATTAGCTTGGCTCATGGAGTCTGTGAAATGCAAACGCGAGAAAAGGATTCTAAAACTGGCAAAGGCAGAGTACAACAGAGCAAACAATAATTTTACGTTTAATAGGTGCCTAATTATGTTTGGAGTTTGGAGATTTGAAATTCATTAAACATCTATTTTTAGAGATATTTGCACCTGTAAGACTGTGGACATCTGAGGCTTTAGCATAATGGATCAAATCTTACTCACCTAGTTTTTAACTATTAAAAGATAAATAATAATAATTGATAATATAGATATATTATTTTTTTAGGTAGTAGTTTTTTTATAACTTCAAAATATAATAGATTACTTATGTCATCAAAATAAAATCAATTTAATTTCTACTATATTTGCTAAAAAAACATTGCAGACCGTCCTAATTTTTTTTGTTGGTTAATTGAAAAAGTTTAATAATTTAAATAAAAAATTAAATCGGAGATAATACAGAATCTTGAGACACACCACCATTTATGATTTTAAGTTTAGAGTTAAAGCATGATGATAAGATTACAACAATTTGGAAATGTTTTGTAGTTTAGTTTTTAGATAACAATTAAAAATCAAACATTGTGGCTGATAAGCTTTTATATTTAATAAACTATAATATACTGTCAAATATTTCTAAAATTATTTTAACTCAATATTAACATTACTCAAAATTATAAAATAACGTCATTAAATGTGTTGCTTTTTTTAAATTGTTTGTAACTGATCCTAAATAGATTTGTTATGGATAAAACTGTTGATTACTAATTCTTGTTTACTGCTCAACATTTGAACTGGTACACTTACGAGAACGTAAAGGGTTTTCCAATAAGAAGTTTCATTTTGAATAGCAGGCTATTTGGGCAGCTTTCAATTTTGAAGCTATTATCTTTTGACATTTGACAAGTAAAAACTACGCCGTTATTAATAATGGAACGATACACGCTTCATTGAAATTATTAAAATTCACTACAAAAATGGTGAAAATTTTTCAGTTACAGTTCGTAAAACTAAAGCACTTTTTGGTCGTCGTAAAGCACTTTCTCGACCGGCAATAGTAAACCTGGTGGAAAAATTTGAGCTGTTGGGACAAGTTTGTGATGTGCATCCCTCAAGAACACATGAGAATATTGCTGATGTAGTCCGAAGTGTTAAAGAAAACCTAGGTTTGTCGATTCCTCGTCGATCTTTGGAATTAGACATTTCACAAACGACATTACACCGTATTTTGCATAAAAACTTAAGTCTTAAGGCTTTTAAAGTTCAGTTAACACAAGAACTTAAGCCATAAAAGTCGTATCTTTGCTGATTGGGTCTTTCAAATGCATCAAAATAATCCGGAATTTCATCGAAAAATCATCTTCAGTGATGAGGCTCATTTTCACCTCGGAGGCTACGTTAATAAGCAGAATTGTCGCAATTGGGGTTAGAAAATCCAAGAATGATTGTTGAAAAGTTTTTGCATCCTCAACGTGTCACTGTTTTGTGCGGTTTTTAGGCTGGCGGTGTGATTGGACTCTCCTTTTTTGAAAATGAGGCTGGTGCAACTGTTACGGTGAATAGATGGCGTTACTAGCTATAATTAATGATTTTTTATGGCCGGAATTGGAAGATATTGATGTGGACGACGTTTATTTTTATTTGCCACACAAGCAACGAATCAATCGCAATTTTGCTAGAAAAGCTTCTTGACAATGTTATTTCTCGAAGAGGTGATCACAATTGGCCACCGAGATCTTGTGGTTTAACACTTTTACACTTTCTTTCTTTGGGGTCACGTGAAAGATAAGGTCTATGCCAATGCTCTACAAGTGATTCAAGGCCTAAAACGATGAAATTTGTGAAGTTATCGAGGACATACAGCCGCAAATGTGCGAATTGGTCATCGAAAATTTCATGAACAGAATGTGGTACTGCAACCGTAATGGCGGCCATTTGACTGCTATTGTTTTCAAATGTTAATGCCAACCTTCCTCTTTACAATGAAATAAACATTTATTGATTTTTTTTTAAATACCCGTTTTATAAATATCAAAATGAAACTTGGAAAATTCTAAAAAACCAATTACTACTTTTTGAGGAACGCTTTCTTGCTTAATTGATAGTACATAGTTCTGGAAACACTTTTAGGGCGAAGAATTAAAAGAATAAAACTTGAATAACGAATTTCAAATGTTTTAATAAAAAATAACAAAATCTTTATTTTAGTATTACAAAAAAGTTTGCTCTAGAAAGAAATGACAACCAAATACTAAAAGATTAATAATTTGTGGGATTTCTTCTAGTTTTTATGACCCCTTGGCAACGTTTTGGCATGCTGGAAATCAAATCCCGAAAGTAATGCTAAGTAATATTTAGCCATTTTTTCAAAACGGCTGTTTGGAGCTGATGGTGATTGTTTGGATCCACTCCTCGTGACCTTATCAACCTTTTCTGGTAATTCTATCCGTTCTCTATGGGATTAAGATTTGGAGAGTTTACAGGCCAATCCATGTGCGTAATATTGTTTTCTTCAAAAAATGCATTGATTTGCCTTGTTTTATGAGGACGCGCATTATCATCAACAGACACGAAACTATTGCTTATTTCATTGGCAAATGGCAACACTACAGGTTCTAATACCTCATTAAGATACTGACACTGATCTGACACTATTCATTGTAGCATTTCTAAGCATAACCAATTCAGTACGGCGAGTTGCAGAAATACCTCCCCAAACGATAAATGGTTTGCCTCCATAAGCTTGATAGTAAGTCACGTGGTTTTTAATATAGCGTTCTTCGCTGCTTTTTCAAACTTTCACTTCTATTGGTGCTATGGAGACGCACTCTGGTCTCGTCACTGAATAAACATTGACCCCAATCTTTAACACTCCAATTTGCATGTTGGTGTGCCCACTGTAGCCTTCTTCTTTTGTGGGCTCTGGTCAACAATGAACATTTTTTAGAAGATCTATACCTTAAATTTACTGCATGGAGCCTCCTTCTTACTGTTTGAGAGGATACTTGAGTACCTGTTGCTTTCAATAAATGAACTTATAGTGTTCTTGCACTAGAAAATCTATTCCTTCGACACTGACTTGTAATAAACCGGTCTTTTCTGACTGTTGTACTGCGATTTTGCCCTCTGCAGTTCCAGTGTCATTAAAACGCAGCAACAGTTCTTAGCGATGCACCAGTAAGAAGCATTCCCAGCACTTGGCTTATCTCTTCAACACTTAAACTTCTTAATGGCATCTTTAAAATGCAGTCAACCACTCTGAATTAAAACTTACTCGAGATATTTGCAAAAATTTTCTTAAATTTGAAGTATAAGCGTCCGCAAGCTCACCCAACTAGCACTAAAGTGGCCGCAACTGAGATGGGAACCTTGAACCAGTAACTGCTACTTAACTGCCTCTAAATCTGCGACTTTGATGAATAAATAACTTTATTTAACAAATTTATAGTCGTTGCTACGTAGTTTTTACCAGGAATGCCTACTTTATAGTTATGTTACTTCTAGGTAGCTTACCCGGCAGTTGGGACGTTGTAGTTACCAGTAGGACAACTTTAAAGTTTTCGGAACTTTATGGTGGCAAACAATAGTAGCTTACATTTTAAACGACGTTGTTCTGTTATTGAATGATGCTAAAACGGGCAAAAGCAAAAGTTTAACCACATCAACATAATTTTGGTGTATACTAAGTTGCCTATATAGAGGCCACTCTATTCGTGTCTGGCTGTACCTATTGCTACTAAAATGCGACTTTAAAATTTTAATTACTTTTAATTTTAATAACTTTAACTTTCTGGAACTTATAAGTAATATATATTAGTGTCAATAACGTTGTCGTTACCTGCAGAGTTGAATGTAATTGTGCTGTAAGCTACTACAAAGTCCGTGTCACCTCTCAAAATCACCATGAAGTAGATTTTACCATACAGTTCTCAATATGCCAATATTGAGGAGCGGTGCATAATATAAAATTTAAAAAGTTAACCTAAAAATTTGTGCCGAGTGCAGCATTATTGTTAAGTGCAGTGTATATCACAAAACTTATGTTTTCCGATGTTTATGTGATGAATTAACGAGATTAATTTAATTTAACATAAGTTGTGGTTGTACTTGACACTTGTTGAGAAAGCCATGTAAGGTTAAAACCACCCAGTTCAAGTTTCAAGTCTCAGATGCTACTGTGAGGACCCACAGGGAACTTTAAAGTGACATTGCAGTTTCATTTGGCACTTTGTAGTAATTATTACTTTACACATTCACAGTTTCGGTCCTCCATTGCTAAGTGACGATTACTTTGAAGTCGCTTTTTTTTAGTAATAATCACTTTAAAGTTACTTTTTCAAAAATTTGCCATCTTTATGGACAACACCTGTGACGATATTATTTCAAAATATGTCATAATGACTGGAAAATGGTTAATTTGTTATAATTTCTGCACAAAATATAACACTTAAATGCGTGTAATTGCAAAATAGTTATTTTAAAATGTTTTAAGTATCTACGTGCCATATTTTCACATGACATTCAATATTTTAAAAACAATATATTAATATAAACATACAATTTTGAATGGCGCAATGTTCGATTTCAACTTGGCACCTTTATTTTTATCAGTAAAGTAGCATTCGTTTTAATTTTGTAGATCGGACTATCGGGAGTTAGAGTGCAAGTTGTTTCGGATATTATTATTTTTTACTAAGTATTCCATTTTGTTTCTGAGTGTTTAAGTAAACCAGACAAGGATTATGTAGGAGTGAAACAAAAGAATAACAAAGTCTGTTGCAAGACAAAGCAAGCACTATTAAAAGTTTTAAAAAGTAGGAGGGAGGTTTCATGTTTAACACGGCTACCACGCCGCGACGACGCCGCTACGTAACCACTACGTCCCTGGAACGCAGCCGTACAAGTTCCAGGCAAGTTGCCGTTACGTTGCAGTCACCGACAAAATATTCCCCATTTAGGTCGCACGCACGTAATTGGAACGTTTCTATTACGTGCCCATAGCTAGTGGCAGAGCACTTTAAAGTTTCTAAAACAGCCGCTACGTTCCCGCGACTAATTGTGCTAGTTGGGCAGTTACTGCACTGATGACAGATAAACATTTGTTTGGAAAATGTTTGCATTCCGAAACACAGCCTTTAATATTATTCTTATTATTATTTTATTATTATTACTTTTACTTTTACTTTATTATATAAGTGTGTCAGTGTAGAATTTGTTTATAAAGTGTAGTTTTTTTTTTTTAATATACATTAGTTACGTTCTGATACAATAAACCTATCCAGATTGTTGATTTTGATGTCGTTAATGCTTCTGTTTTTTTTTTCTACAATTGCAAACCTTTTTTTATTGCTGTTGCAACGTCAATATTGTAAGCAACTATGTGATTCTAGTACTGTTGTTGAAATTTTTATTTGTTTAGTTTATTTTTCTTTACAGTGATTTTTTATCAATATTTTATATTAATCAACATTTCTGATCAACGCATATATAGTATGATTCGTAGTGGTATCTACTAGCTTTTTATAAATAACTAAACCTACAATATAAGTAAAATCTAATGAAGCGTTTATGCAGACAAATCATATTTTATCTGCATAGATTTCCTTAAAACGCGTTTTTTTTCTAATTAATAATGTCAGTAATAAATAAATGTAGTTGTGATTATGTATCTTTTGATAAGCAGTTATGTAAAAAAATAAAGATTATTAATACAAAAAAATGTAATTATAAATTATACAAAATTTACAGACAAAGTTCCTGTGGATAAAGTAATGATATTAGGATTAAGCAAAAGCGCATCAAATGATATTTTAAATACAAAATGATAGATAACATTTCTATAATAGTTATACATATTTTATGTCGAATTGTTCTTAAATACTATATTACTGCATACATTAATCCTATTTTGATCTGATTATATGCATGATGCACAGCACGGTATCTAATAGATAAGCTGCTCCACTTATAATGCACAGGGACCCCATTGCTAAACCAACCTAAAACAATTAAAACTGTTAGAAATGTTGTATGCTGTTTGTTTGATAACATAGTTTATGATTAGATTTTTATATTTTGTTTATTAATTTGCAATTAATATACATGTAGTCAACGCTTGTGTTGCCTATATATTTATGTTACTACGATAAATAATAAAATCAAGAAATCTGAAATTTGAGAATTTAATACTAACCTGTTTTTCAGATGCAGTGTGTGTATATTTGTGTTCGCTTAGATACCCATGCCAGTAATGTAATGCAGTAGCACCAACTGCTAACCACATGAAAACTCCAATAATGTTCATCAAAACATCAGTGAAAGTGCTAAAATATAATAATTATTAAACACTAATTGTTTACAATATGTAATTTTATGGCGAAGAGTATGTACATTGTGTTTCTGCTTGCTAATTTACCAAATCTAATAGTGCAATTCTAATTGAATAAGTTGTTCACTGATTTATTGTAGAATTAGTTATAGAAACTTGAAAATAAATTTCAAGTAACATGTTAATGAATCACACCATACAAATAAATACAAAATAGTTTCAATGGTATATTAGGTCACGTGTGTATATGCAACCTACATGAATTTTCTTTATCAATTATATATTTTATACAAAACGATTGGCGCCACTATTATCTGCAACAAGATAAACTCAGCTGCTCAAACATACATTTTTAACCGCATTATTTACTATTTTACTTACTATTTGTGGTCACCAGATGCAAAGCAATAACTGATTAGTGAAACCGCAGTGTAAATGAAATATCCAACGAATATTCCGGATGCAACAATTTCTGCATCCGCATTTTTCTCTTCATTCAAATTCCATGTTCCACCGACACCCAAAAATCCTCCTTCATTACCAACTCGATACAATATCAGAATAATTAAATTTAAAATCTAAAAGAGACAATAAACTAGATTAGTTCAATGAAATCAACAACAAAGTGTAATAATTTTATCTATATTTGTTCAATAACTTATCTTAGTTGATAAATATTATAGAAAAATATGACTCAACATGTATGAATTACATTGTGAAATTAATTATTCAATTTATGATGACAACTAGCGTAATTATTTGATTAAATAGGTTGCCAAAGAAGCATTTTTTTGTTAAAATAATGTATAACAATTTCAAAATATATTATTGAATTATTATCTATATCTGATAAAGTTATTAGTATCTACGCCATATTTGATTGAGTTATAATATTGTAGATATTTCAGTTGATTTACTTTAATTAATATTAATTCAACTTACTAGTTTTGGTATTTTAATAAATATACTTCCAACTGTAAACACACTAGTCATTTTGGGGCTGTTATTAATATTATTTTCTTATTTCACGTTGATCACTATGTGGTTTAATAATACTACTAACCTGTTTTGCTGTCGTTATCACGTTATCTCGTTGATATCATTATCTTTATTTATTTAGTATTAATGCCAAGCCGTGCGATGATTATAAAGGTGTGGAATGATGAAATTGTGAATCATTATATTTTTATGATTGCTTTCTAAGTAGTAATAACAAAGGATTTTTTTTTCTGTTTGTAGATATTGGAATGTCTGATCATTCTGTATACAGCTAAATTATATTAAAGGAGGGGGCTGATGGCTAAAGGTATTATCTAACATTTTCAGAAAAACACTATTGTTTAATAGCTATAGATGCTAGCATCATTATTATCTTATTTCATTATTTTTCAATCATTTAGTATTTGCGATGACAAATGCTTTAATTTTGATAATAGTTAAATGTACAGCATACAGTCGTTAAGTTAAGTAAAAAAATATATCTGCAAAATCAATTAGCACCAGTATTTATCAATTATGAATTAATAATAAAATTGGCCTTGCACATATTTTGTAATTCTTCTAAATATTGCCCTTCAAATCAACAAATGTCTGTACTTTATAATATTATACAGGTGATCCGAATAAATTTATAGACAAAAATTTTTTTATTTTAAATTGAAAAAATAGCTCTGAACGTTTGGCGGTTTAACTATAGATTACCCTAGATGTTAAGTATTATGGTTTGCTACCAAATGTGGAGAGTATTACAATTTAGCATTGTTCAGAAATGTGACAATACTATAGCAGAATATAACACAAATTTTATGTTAGATTATTAATCAACAAGTTATAATTAAAATGAGTAATTTGTTTGTATATTATACTCTGGAGTACGTTCGGTTTCTCTAAACCAGCTTTAGAGTGTATATACAAATATAGTACAAATATATTTAGTATAATTGGTTTACCTTATATTATAATTGAAAAAATGTGTAAACATGTGTATTAATAATATTTGAACATTATTCTAAATGTAGTAAGTAATCTGTATGTGTTCAGTATCAAACACACTGCTAATATTTACAGAAAAAGTCTGTTACATGGTCTTTTTAAACGTACATTTTAAATTATCAGTAAAAAAGAAAACATTCTTTAAGATGCAATAAATTGATTGAATACATATATATATTGATCACATGCTCTGCTCATTGCATGCCAGCCAATGGCACTTAGTATTTTAATCGAATTTGAATTTTTATACTCCACAAAGCTTTTAAATATTTTTTGTGGAAATATTTACGTAAAATTTGTACATATACTAAATAGTAGTGTATTGCTTTTATTACAACGTTAATTATTTTAAAATCGAGTTTATTGATTGATTTATATCAGCAGTTTTATTATACAACGGACAAACAGGTACAGTTGGTTTATTTCTCAATGTTAGACTACCTATTTTATTAATTAATTAATTAATAACTTTTTATTTGCAACTTCAGTCACAGATTACATAAAATACATAAGTTAAGTTTAGTTTTAATTATTATTAGTATTAATACAACAAAAACAACATAGGTAGTACAAAATACTGTGGTATTTACTTACAATAGTCAAGTTAGGATAATAAAACACGTACAATTATTTTGGTATTTTATTAATAAATTGCGCTATTGAATGGTTTTGTTTTTACACTTTAGAAGATTTATCTGCTGCGTTGTTACTGAGGAAACACAAACAATCTTATAAGATGACGCAGGTTATAAGATATCGGTCTCTTTGGCAAGCTTCTTTCCACACATTTGATGTAAACGCGGGGCCACGTGTATCTGTCCGTTAAAAACTGCATATTCATCTTTAGCTTTAATTTCTAAAATTGTAATAGGTGTTTTGCGTTTAATAATAAATAGAGGGACTTAAAGTTATTGGGCTTTGTAAATGATTAATAAACCCTATAAATTGAGCAATTTTTTACTTTTTGATTTAATATGTTTGGTTAAAGTTGTCTAACACCTATATAGGTTTTTATTTATTAACGAATTTAAACTGTTGGTGGAGATGCTCCGTCATTACCTGTTTTCTTTTGCCGTTTTTGCATTTTACTATAATGTTATCTGCTTGGTTCATTTTGGTGATGCACCAGGGGTTTATCAAGTTTAGGCTTGTCTGCATTATTGAAGTTTTTAGAGAATATAGCGAGATTTGCGTACGTTATACATTGTATTTATGGATTATGGATTTTTTACATTTTAATTGTTCTTAAGTTTATTAGATTTTGCGGTATGTTATATTTTTATATCTGCTAGGACTTTCCCTCTATTGAACGTGCCAAGGCTGATTTAAAGTTGCCTATTCTAATTCTTATCATGTCTCAGCCTTTTTTTAACGGTGATAAGTTTGAAGAACAAGTAAACAAGAAGGAGATTTGGGCACGATAACAAAATTGTTTGGTAATAGCTACTATCTTGCTGTCACCAAAGTTTATAATATACTTATTTTCATTTAAAACTTTTTCTACAGAATCTAGTTAAGATTGACTACCACACGCTATTGTCAACTTTTCTGAAAAAAAATGTTATTCTATTTGTGGGTCTTCTTTTTCTTTTTGTGTCTATCTGTTATCGGATGTTGGCAATTCTAATTTTGTTAATTGCAGCGCGAAATAGTACCTTGGTCGAGTTGTTTAACAATGTTTTTTTTTTACTTTGTTTTGTAGTAGTATAGGCAGGCTGAAGTTAGTGTTATTTTTCCGGATGTTTCATTAGGTGTCCTATATTATATATTCCAGTTTTCATGTTTAATGACTTAATACTTTTGTCTCATTATTTATCCTCTTTAAAACGTCTGCATTAGTGACTCGATCTGTCTATGGAGTTCTGAGCAATCGTCTGTAGATCCACATTTCAAAAGCTTCTATTTTTTTTTACTTGTAGCCTTTTTGTTATTAATCTTTGCAACATTTTTTCGTCTTTCTGAGTAATACTGTTGAGTGAAAGGTACATGACAAAATGAATGGTAGGATCTAATGCCAAAAGTAGGAATTGTTTTGTAAGCTATTTAATCATTTAGTTTCATTTTTTTTTTCAATAGCTCGTGGTGTTGAACATTTATCTTTTAATAGTACTTCCAAAATGACTTAAACGTGTAAAAGACAAACTCATATGCAATGCTTATTACGTGTTAGTCTGTTGCAGACTTTGTCGATATGATATAGTAATTGCATTTTTGTATTTAATTATTTTCTATCAGATTTTAGTGACGTATTTTTTACAATGTATTTTGTCTTAAGAATTAATAAATTTTTACTCTGTGAACTTTTTGTACGTCCTCAAATTTACGTCTCTTCTTTTCGGTTTCTTGTCATTCAGGCTAGCAGCGTACAATGACTGAAATATTATATTTTTATATAAATGAAATCAAGAAAATAAACTTTGAAATAAGCACCAAATCAATTGAATTTTTGATTGACTTATTTAATTGAGTAATTTAGTAGTCAATTTTGTTAAAATTATTTATTAAATAATTTGTGTTTTGTAAATATATATATATCGATATCAACAAGGCTGTCTTAAACAGTATGCTTACTAGGCACACACCAACGGCCCAGGAAGTTTTTGTTTCTTAGCAGCATAATATATTTGTTGTTTAAACTTTTTGGAAAATAAGTAGTGCATTTTTAACGTTATGTTTACATTTCCGCTTAAACAATAATTCTATAAATGGATAATAAATCAATCAGCAGCAGAGAAGATAGAAACGTAAAAGAGAAAGCCGATGACTTTGGAACAAACAATATGTTCTGCTACTATCGAAGATTCACAGTAGAAGAACATCTGTACGGCATCGTAGACAAAACACCATTATTGTCGAGTGCGAACCACACCACTTTTTTTGTCGCCAGACCAAATTTTCAAAATTGGTTCTGCGCGCACCTGGGGAAGTCTCCCACCTACACAAAATACACACAAACTGGAGTTTTACTTCACCTTTGTTGGCAACTTCTATTAACTCCTCTCGACGCACAACGACGCCATTTCCATCACTTTGCGGGGTGACGTTGGTAACAAATGGCGCCCAACGTGGGACAATCAGGAGCATGAAGGTTTTTCTTACCTCGAAACCAACCCCTTAGAAAAAAACGGAACTCACTAGCAGGAGAAGATTGTAAATGCACCTAAGCACTTACTTGGAAGTATACTTAAAAATATTAGATATAAGATACCAACAAATACCCCCGCATTGACCAAAGGGAAAAATCAAGTCAACATGGCATGGCAGACGTTATGGATGCTACGCCCGATGCTCTGGTACAAATGACTGCCACGTTAAGAGAGATGTCAACTTTAAATTGACAAGAGAAACGGAAGCAGAAAGCTTACCAACATTCGGCGGACTTAACCAAGAAGATTTCTTCTGAAGGCTGAAGGTGCACTTTGTTATCTATTACGTGCCGGACACATCTAGATATGCAACACTACTTTGAAACTTGTGTGAAGATGCCAAACAATAGGAGCAGAACTTTGTACAGAAGCTCTTGCCAAGCTAGCGGGACACTACGCGGAGACTGTTTCAAATATGAAGATATTATCTGTCTCAACTTGCCGGCGTATTGATGACGACGCAGCACAAAAGTAGCGCTCTACCAGCGAGTTTACCTTTATCATGCAGAGGAAACTATGGCACTGACTAGCTTGGTGGAACTTAGAATGCAACAATCCATCGATATTCTGGAATTCCACATATTTGATAGTACTTGACCGAATCACTAAAGTTGAAAGATACATCGAAAGAAGAAAGAGCTCCAAAAGCAAGGCATAGGTCTAATGGATCGGATTTTCCATGTGTAAATCCATGTTGATAATGATTAAAAAAATTATTTTTATTCAAAAATGACTTTAAACGTGAAGCAATTATTTTCTCAATTATTTTGGAAAAAACTGACAAAAGACTGATAGGCCTATAATTGTTAAATTGATTTAATTCGCCTTTTTTGTAGATAGGTTTTATTAAAGCAATTTTAAGAATTGATGGAAATATTCCGAAACTTAATGATTTATTTAAGAGAAAGCATAATGGGTCAGCAATTAATTCAATTATATTTTTTAGCAGTTTAGGAGAGATTTTATCTATTCCAGATGAATTTTTGTTTTTAAATGATTGTACAGTTTCCATAATTTCTTGCCTACTTGTTGGATACAAATAAATTGTGTTCAAGTTTATTTGCTTAGTGTGATTGGAAGTTACACTATTGAGTGGTCCTATATTGCCTAATGCATTAACAAAATAATTATTAAACTCATCAGCAAGGGCTGAGTAATTATTGGTTTCAGGTAAAGTAATTCCATTTTTGCCGTCATTTGTTAACTGCTTGACTGCATTCCACATACCTTTGCTTCGGTTCTCAGAATTATTTATGTAGTTTCTGTAATATCTACATTTACTATCTTTTAGAGATAACGTGTGCTTGGATTTAATTGACTCATAGTCAGGTTTAAATATAGGGTTAAATTTACTAAGGTCGCCAATTAGTTCAACCCACTCTTTCATTTCACGTAAATCATTAGTAATCCATTTTTTTTTTGCTTTATTTGCTGGTTTCTTAATTTTAGTTATAGGAATGTGAGTGTTTATATTTTTAAAACCCAAGACTCATTTGTAAGTGATTGACAAAAGTTTTTAATATTTTTGGCTGAGTAGATACGTGTATAGTTTTCGTTAAATTTATCTTCAGTAGAATTAGATTTTGCAGATGTAAATGTGAGCTGAATAGCATAATGGTCTGCTATTGCAGTGTCGATAACATAAGAGTGTGTTGATATATTTGAATTTGTAAAAAAATTGTCAATGCATGTCTGCGACTTATCTGTTACTCTTGTATAGTCTTTATTAATATTTTACAGTTATAACTGTCTAAGATTAATGTAAGTTCCGAGACTTGTTTAGACTTTTTTTAAATATCTATGTTAAAATCATCTGTTAATATTATTTGTTTTTTGTCATCAGTAATACATGTTTCTAAAATAATAGTTAAAATATCAATAAACAAATTCACATCTCCATCACAAGGACAGTACATACATATAATTATAGATACTACATTACAAATTTCTGCTTCAATTGCTGCACATTCAACATGGCTCTCAATTGATAATTGATTAATATCATTTCTGGGCTTCCATTTCAGTTTATGATCCGTGTAGATAACAGCACCTCCATGGATACTTGATGTTCTGTACCATATTGATGCAAGATTATAGCCATATATTGATGGTGACTCTCTGTGTACAAGCCAATGCTCGCTGATACATAATACATCTGGACAATATTTGTCTGCAAGTAATTCAAGTTGGTTTATTTTGTTACGAAGACACTGCACATTTTGGTGGATAATATTAAAATTATCATGATGTAATGGTTATAATGCCGTTTTCTCTTGTTCTTTTTTGTTGTTAAAGTAATAACGCTCTACTCTAGATCCCCTGGGCCAATTTTCTGGTTTCATAAGCATTTATTTGTACTCTATATCTGCTCCAATCCTATAGGTTTTATTATATTTTGATTCATATACTTGATCAGTTGTTATGGTTGAATTCTTACAAATATTGTTAATATGACTAGTTAGGTTTTGAATAGAAATATCAGGGCAAACTCGACTTAACGCTATTCATGCTTTTTGTTCCTTTGCTGCAAGTCCGGATTCGGACGGCGCCAAACCAAATATAATCTTGCGTGGTGCTTTCACTATGTTTTTTAAGGGTTTACTAGTTTGTTTTACTGCATTAGACAAATCTTTTTGTATTTGTTTATTCTTATTTGTTTTGATGGACCTCCATGTTGTTGACGTTTCTTGAGTAGATATATTTTGAGTAGGCATGTTAGCTGGTGAATCAATTGAACTACCATTACACGTATTTGGAAACGATACTTTGGTTGCATACGTTGTTTCTAATTTATTAAATTTAGATGCCTGGTTTACCGGCACTGGTTTATTTAATTGAGTTATTTTATCCTCAAGCAAGGCTTTATTCTCCTCTAAAAGGCGATTTTTATCCTCAAGGGTGCTAATTACCTTAGATTGAAGTTGTTGAATAATTTTGGCTGGTTCATCAGATGTTAAAACATTTAAGGTTATGCTTTCATTACAACCATCACAAAACCATTTCAGGTTTTTTAGTTTGCCCATTATTTTGACCATATCATCTTTGAGTTTTGCACAGTGTGTATGCACTTGTTGTTCGCACAGATTGCACTTTATAAACTTATTATTGACAATAAAATTGTCGGGGCAGATAGAACACGTCGCCATCTTGCAACGTCATCTCCCCTATGAACTTTATACTATATAATAAAGTTTAGTTTGCATAAATCATAAAGTGTTTAAAACATTATTAACATTATTGTTATTAATTTTTAAAAATATTATAATATTTGTATTCAGGGTACAGGGTAACATATTTATTTAATTTATACGATCACAAGTACATTTAATTTATTTTTTATTTATTTACAGGAATTGGGTTTACCAATCAGCGATGCTCAAATCAAGGAGATGGAAGCCAATCTTCACAACATCGATTTCAAGGCCGCGGCCGAAGAAGAAAAGTTGACTCGTCACGACGTCATGGCTCACGTTCATGTTTTTGCAAAGCAGTGTCCTACTGCTGCTCCAATAATCCACTTAGGGGCTACTTCTTGTTTTGTTGGAGATAACACCGATTTATGGGTCATAAAAGAGGGCCTTAACATTCTATTACCACGTCTAGCTGCTGTGATTAAAAATTTAGCACATTTTTGTGAAGAATATAGGTAATTAATTTTAAAGAACTTTTGAATTAAATTTGATTTTACGTATAATTTTAGATGTGTTCCAACTTTGGGTTTTACACATCTTCAACCAGCCCAATTAACAACAGTTGGCAAGAGAGCAACCCTTTGGCTTAATGACTTGTTGATGGATGAGCGTGATATCAAACGCGCACGTGATGACTTGCGTTTTAGAAGTACTAAAGGAACCACTGGAACTCAAGCTTCATTTCTTCAACTATTTGATGGTGATGGTGATAAAGTAGCTAAATTAGACAAACTCGTTTCTAAATTGAGCGGATTTGAAAAGTCTTACCCTGTAACTGGACAAACTTATTCACGCAAGGTTGATATTCAAGTAGTAGGTGCCCTATCTAGTTTGGGAAGTACAGTTCATAAAATGTGCAGTGATTTGCGATTATTAGCTAACATGAAAGAAATTGAAGAACCTTTTGAGAGTACTCAAATTGGCAGTTCTGCAATGGCATATAAAAGGAATCCAATGAGATCTGAACGCTGTTGTGCTTTGGCTCGTCATATGATGACTTTATATTTCAACGCTACGCAAACACATTCAACTCAATGGTTTGAACGTACTTTGGATGATTCTGCTAATCGTCGCATGACTTTAAGCGAATCATTTTTAAGTGCAGATGCCGTATTATTGACTCTTTTGAATATTACTCAGGGTTTGGTAGTATATCCTAAAGTTATTGATCGCCATGTCCGGCAAGAATTACCATTTATGTCTACTGAAAATATTATTATGGCAATTGTTAAGAAAGGCGGCGATCGTCAAGAATGTCATGAAAAGATTCGCGTGTTGTCTCACCAAGCTGCAGCTCAAGTTAAACAACATGGTAAAGATAATGATTTAATTGAAAGAGTTAAAGCTGACCCGTACTTTGCACCAATAATTGGAGAACTTGATACACTTTTGGATCCTACTACCTTCACCGGCCGTGCTGCTGAACAAGTAACCGAGTTCCTCAATGATGAGGTTAAACCAATTTTAGCTAATTATAAAAAAGAATTGGAAGGACACTCCGCACCAGTCGTACTAAACATTTAATACATTTCTAAAATATTTTATTCAAAATATACAAAATATATTACAATAAAAAAATGACTTAAATTATTTTGTTAAATGATTCCTTCATTCATTGAGCTTGGGTACAATCATCTCATGGCAATTTATTGTTTAATAGAAGAGATCTTATGAATGAAGTTATGTACAAACACCTATTTAGAAAGCGAAGAAAACTATTCTATTTTCCAGCTGATAATCAAGCAATAGAAAATGCGCCATAATGTTCACATTGTCGCGCAGTTTCCGCATATTGGTTGACTTAATCAGCTCAAAATTCAATGATGGATGCAATAAATAGTGTATGATATGAGGAGCTATCTAATTCTAATCACTAGGAAGGAGGGTGTTGTCAACACAGGCAGGTCCCTGGCTTGGCCAATTGCAAGCGCCTAAATTGTTGTCGAATGTTAAATATACAGGACAGTTAAAAACGTGTAATGTGAACTTCTTTTTGGTGCAGTCCCATCTGCAAGCGTAGAATTTGTTACAATGAGTTGGATGTCTGAAGAGACCTGCACGTTGGCAATCGACTGTTCCTTGCAGAGTTTCAGTTCTACTTCTTACACCACCTGGGCCATAACGGTCAAAATCTTTAGTAGACAAGGCTTCTCGAACGCCTTCTTTTACACCTTGTTTAACAGCAGATTTAACAAGTTTCAAACCAGTATCAACTGCCTCAGCAATATCTTGATGATTTGGTTTATCATCATCATCAATAATTGTAACGGCTGGTCTTCTACTCTTCTTTACAAATACTTCAATAGCTTTTGTAACAGGTTCCTCAACATAAATTGCTGATGTCGGTCTGCGTGTACTGCTAATTACTTGCTTTTCAGGTTCATAATTATATTCTTCAGCAATATCTGGTTGGTATTGGAAATCTTCTACTACTATATCGCTTTTTTCACCAACATATTCATCATTGTTTAAATTATCATAAGTTGCTGGTTGTTTTGGTTTCTTTCTCAAAGTTAATGTATTAGATACGCATGTACATTGAGCTCCTAGTTTAGCCGAAAGAATTGGATGGAAGTCATTGACCTTTACGATTGTTTTAGATTTAGTGACTTTGACTACTTTGGGGCGTCTTGTAGATATATAAGTGTCGTCAATTTCATAATTTTCAATTTGTTTGCCAGTTTTTACAGGTAGATATTCTCTGCTGGGTTTTTCTGAGGTAACTGGTAGATATTCCCTACTTGGCTTGGCAGTTGTAACTGGCAGGTATACTTTGCTTGGTCTTCTGGTGACTGGAATATATTCTCTGCTTGGTTTTTCACTGATAACTGGAAGGTATTCTCTACTTGGTTGAACAGTTGTTGTTGGAATTCTTACTTTGTAAATTTCTGTGACTGGTAAATATTCTTTGCTTGGACTAGAAATTTCCACATAATTTTCGGTTGTTGTAGATTTAACTGGAAGGTAAATTGTTTTTGGTGAGGTGGGTCTTCTAGCTGGCTTTCTAGTTACAGGTAAATAAGTAGCTTTGGGTGTTTCTACAGGTAAATAGCCTGTATCAGGTATATTAATGTGGAATTCTGCTGGTTTAGGAGTGGTTGCTACAAATATTGCTTTAGGTTGTTGAACGAATTGATTATATTGTGAATCCAATGAACTGAATTCATATCTTGCAATTGGCTTGCTTTCTATTATTGGTTCCTCATAATAAGTTTCAGTGCTTGGAGCATAGTATGTCTGAGTACTTGGAGCACGATACGTTTCTGTACTTGGTGTATAATATTCAGTTGAGGAGACATATTTCTGTTTATTTTGGTCTAACCTGCTATCATATGAATAATATTTGTACTCTTTAAGAGGTGCTGGTTCAATTTTGGCTATGATTGAGGCAACAGTTGATGGATATGATGGTTTTGGAGTTGAGGCTATGCGCACTTCTTCAAATTTAATTGCAGGTTTTGGGTAATTATATCCAGAGTTATAAGTTTTTTGTACTTTCTTAACTTCAATAGGTTCTTCATATATTTGTTTATCACCTAGATTGATGCCAAAATCTGGTACTGTTACTTTTGGATAGTCATAATTAATTTCAACCTTTTCTTGTTGAATTGGGTGATATTGAACATCTGACTGAATGGGTATATAAGTTTGAATTGGTTTTTTAGGTTTTAGAACTGGCAGATAAGTAGGTTGTGGTGCTGGCAAGTAAGTAGGTGATGGTTGCGGTGCTGGCAGATATGTTTGTGTTGGTTGAGGTATTGGTATGTATGTAGGAGTTGGTCTAGGTGCTGGCAGTGTTGGTTTTGTTGCTGGGATGTATGTTTTTACAGGTTCCACTGGAAGATAGGTAGGAGCTGGTTGATATGGTTTTTCTTCAAATTTAATAGTTGGTTTTTCATAAACATATCCAGTTTGTTGTGCGGGTTGCTGGATGGATATAGCTGGTGTTTCGCTAGGCTGTAATAGGACTTGCTTGTATGTTGGCTTAAATTCTTGGTATGTTACAGCTGGTTGTACATGATGTATTTTATGTTGTACAACTGCAGGCTGTTGATATTGTACAATTGGTTTTTCTTCGAATGCAACGACTGGTTTATTGTAATGATAACCTTCTTGTTCGTGATATGTTACTGCAGGTTGAACATGTTGGATTGCTACAGGTTGTTTATGATGAACATTTACCTGTTGGTAAGTTACAGCAGGTTGTACTATTTTTTGTTCGATAATAGCAGGTTTCTGATAATGCACAACTGGTTTTTCTTCGAAAGCAACAACAGGTTTCTCATAATGATACCCTTCCTGTTTAGTATAGGTTACGGCTGGTTGAACATGTTGTACTTGTTGTTGAACAAGTACAGGTTTTTGATGATGTACATTAATTTGTTGGTAAGTTACGGCTGGTTGTACCACCTTCTGTTCAAGAACAACAGGTTTTTGATACTGTACAACTGGCTTCTCTTCAAATTTAATTGCAGGTTTTTCATATTGATAACCTTCATGTTTGATTTCTTGGTATGTAACAGCCGGTTTAATGGTTTCTTGATATGTTACAGCAGGTTGCTGATAAACAATAGGTTTTTCTTCGAATGCAATCGTTGGTTTTTTATAATGGTATCCTTCAGTTTTTTGAATATTTACATGCTGATATGTTACTGGTTTATGCTCAAAAACAACTGGTTTTTCTTCAAATTTAATTGCTGGTTTTTCATAACGATAACCTTGATCTACTTTAACCACTGGTTGGACGTGGTGTTGTATTTGTTGATATGTAACGGCTGGCTGGATTTTCTGTTCAACTGTGTGAACAACCGGAGTTTCTTCAAATTTAATTGCTGGTTTTTCATAATGGTATCCTTGATCTACTTTAACCACTGGTTGGACGTGATGTTGTATGTGTTGATATGTAACGGCTGGTTGAATTTTTTGTTCAACTGTGTGAACGATTGGAGTTTCTTCAAACTTAATTGCTGGTTTTTCGTAATGGTATCCTTGATTTACTTTTTGATAAGTAACAGCTGGTTTGTGTTCAATAACAACTGGTTTTTCTTCAAAAGTAACCGATGGCTTTTCATAATGATAACCTTCATGTTTTACTTCTTGGTATGTAATGGCCGGCTGTACGACTTGATGTGTTATTACAGCTGGTTTTTGGTATTGAACAACTGGTTTTTCTTCAAATGCAATTGTTGGTTTCTCATAATGATATCCTTCTGTTTTTTGAATATTTACATGTTGGTATGTTACTGGTTTATGTTCAACAACTAAAGGTTTTTCTTCGAACTTGATTGCAGGTTTCTCGTAATGATAACCTTGATCTACTTTAATAACAGGTTGGACATGGTGTTGGTATGTAACGGCTGGTTGTGCATGTTGTACTTCTTGGTAGGATAATACAGGTTGTTTCTTTTCATATGTGTACGTACTGAGTACGGCTGGTTTTAATGGTTCCTCAGCAAACGATACGCTTGGTTTAGGATAGCTATAACCTTCATATATTACTTGACTTGGCTTTTGATAGCTGTAACTTTCAACAACAGCTGCTTTAAGACCACCTACTGGTTTTAAAGGTTGTATGTATGATGATTTTGGCACTGTCTTTACTTTGAGTAATTGATTTTCTTCAAATTTAATTGCTGGTTTTGGATACTCATAGCCAACGTTAGTTTTTTGATAATCAACTACAGTTTTAACAGGATTTTCTTCAAATGAAACCGATGGTTTTGGATAATCATATCCAGCAGTTGATCCTTCTACAAAACTGACTTCGGGTTTAGGATATAAATAACCAGTAGCTGGTGATTGGGCAACTAAAAGACTAGATGGGGTAGTAGAACTGAATCCTGTCAATATGTTTTTATAACCATTATAACTACTTAAATGAGCATTAATGGTGCTTGGATTTTCTATTTTGTATTGTAATTCGGGTATATTAGCAACAACTCCACCTTTGTAAACTCCAAAACTTGTTGATGACTTGATAGATGGAATAGGCACTGATGTTACTGAAGGAATAGTGGAAGATACTACTGATACTGGTGTTACATGTTCCACGTTGCCTAAATTGATACCATGTTGTAAAATTTCTATACCAGAACCTACACCCGAAAATCCTCCTCCAACAATAGCAATTTTTTCAGAGTTGCGTGCTTTGGCTTCATTCTGAACATTAGAGTAGCTATATGTGTTTGATTTGCCATAGTTTCCTGAATGATCGTAGTTACCATTATTTACACCGATATGTCCGGTTCCAAACGTGGCTCCATGGTTAATTTGAGAATTTACAGATTGATAACTAGTTCCTGTTGGATGTGAAGCATCTAGAGCACTTCCCGCTATAAAAGAACCAGATTCTAATTTTCCATTACCATGTTTACCATTTATCCCAATTCCTACAAATGTATTTCCGGAATTATATTTGCTTGACTCGTGGTGATATTCTCCAGAATTGTCATAACCTTCAGAATGGCTTACTTGATGATTATAAGCTTCAATTTTACCTTCTTCGTGTTTATAAGCGTTGTGCTCATGTACATACTCTCCTGAGTTGTCTTGATTGTAACTTCCAGATTCCAAACTTCCGGCGTTTCCTGAGATTTGTTGATAATTTCCACTACCACTTTGATGTGAATAGCTTCCTGAAGATCCTTGTTGATAATTTGTTGAATCTCTTTGATGATTGTAACTACCAGCATCACCATGGCCGTTATAACTGGCTGAATCTCCTTGATGCTGGTAATTTCCAGAGTCTCCTTGATGCTGGTAATTTCCAGAGTCTCCTCGATGCTCGTAATTTCCAGAATCCCCTTGATGCTGATAATTTCCAGAATCTCCTTGGTGCTGATAACTTCCAGAATCGCCTTGATGATTATAACTGCCAAAATCGCTTTGATGTACGTATGGAACTGCTTTTTCAGATTGATGCTGATATTGTCCCCCAGTACTGATTTGATGTTGATAAGCTTCAGCGTCTATTCCAACATGTTCGTAATTTCCAGAATTATCATGATTGTATTCTCCTGAATTGTCATGAATATAAGCTCCATTATCGCCAGAATCTCCGGATTCGTAATGTCCAGCGCCTCCTAAATTTATATTATTCAACTGCAAGTTTTCACCAATTACTCCTGCTCCATTTACTTGGTTATTTAAAGCATAATTTGAACCATGAAGACTTTGTCCATTATTTTCTAAACTTAATCCCACGCCTATTTGATTGCTACCTTGGCCAACACCTCCAATAGAGTTAGCTCCACCAAAACCGTGATAGGATTTTGCGACGGTGTTTTCAAGTGGACCACTTAATCCTCCCAAACGAACTCCTTTCAGACTACCTAAACCATCATACAAATCTAATTCAAATCCTCCGGATCGGCCTTCTTGACCATATTGATATTCATCGCCATAAACAGCACCACCAATGGCACCACCAGATCCGCATTTCGGGACTAACCATGGCCATTCGCAAAGTAAACGCTCTTGATCGAATACCAATCCGAATGGACATCTGAATTCATAAGCGGAAAGTGGAGATTTTCCGTGGTCGAGGCAGGCGAAGAACCAACGACAATTTTCAGGATCGGCAAAATAACCTGAAATATAAAATAAAATCTATATTATAAGTGATTATATTAAATTAAAAATTATTTTTTTGTTTTAATTATATAATAATTTTAAAAAATATTTTTTAATATATTTTTTTTATTAATAAAGCAACAAAACATATGCGTAGGCCGGGAATCGA
The DNA here is from genome assembly GCA_963932245.1 of Tachinus rufipes. NCBI lineage: Eukaryota > Metazoa > Arthropoda > Insecta > Coleoptera > Staphylinidae > Tachinus > Tachinus rufipes. Next base: position 43,145,736 of record OZ010747.1, on the reverse strand, counting down.
ACCCGGATCAACTGCTTGGAAGGCAACTATGCTGACCATTACACCACCAACGCACTTGATAAATATTGCATCTTCATTTCTCCGCGTTAATCTCTATGACCTCAATACATAAAGAAAGTATTCGAACGCCATATATGATTACATCCGCGATTTGGAATGTTTATTCAAGCCTCTGCGTTTACAGATACGTTATCTATTAGATAAGTTACGCTGATAATATCTACGAGCTAACAATGAATTGTTATTCATTCCTACAAAATAACTGACATATTTCAACAATTATGAATAATGTAAATAATAAATTCTTTAAATTTAAATTCTATTGAAATTTTTATACAATATTTACCTTCTTCTCCTGAACAAATAAATCTTTCTTTTGGTACTGGTGCAATTTCACTACTTCCGGAACAGGCTGAAGCGTGTGGAAGACTTCCGGGCCAGACGCAAACTTCGACACGTTCGTCGAATGCTAAACCAGCTGGACAGTCGAATTCGAATACGCTAAATTCATCAGAGAGTTGGTCGAATTTCACACAACGGTAGAAACGGCCACAGGAACGAGGATGGACGAAATATCCTTGTCGTGAGCATTGGAATTCAGTACGTGTGTCCTAAAAGAATAAATATTAATATTTAAAAATTGATTGAAAAAAGTAGAATATCTTCTTTTTACGACTACTTTACATTGCTCCAGTAAATTTATGCCTTGTTTGAAGACGCATTAATAGTAATAAGAATACAATTATTCAGCATTTTTTAAATATTATTTATTATTATTTGTTTTTATTGCATTGTGTAAATGAGATTTTTAAATATAAATGCGAATTATTCAAAACTTTTATAATATTGATTGGAAATGAATATAGATTAACAATAACTTGATTCTTTTAATTATTATGAGTGCGAGCTGTCTTATTTGATTCGTCAAAGTTTTCTACAAGAATGGTTTAATGCACTACTTTTATTTTAGCTGATAAACGTCTTTAGGATTCAAACCGATTTTTTGCTTTATGTGATATGTTATGATTCTGAATAGTAGAAGTGGCGAGATTTTCATTATCTTTTCATTATAACATCTAAATATTCTTTTTATTGCATATTAACGTGTAAGTTAAGTAAGTGTACATAACTTAAAATAAGAAAGTATTGTCGAACATGAGTTGTGTAAAGTGATGCATAAACTATTTTTTATTTTTATTTTAATTCTTCTAATATCATCTTTGTGATGTCTTGAATAAGTTTATTCAATGCTTGAATAAACTTATTCTGGACATAATTTGATAAACAATAAGCTTGGATTTGTTCCCTGAGTTTCAAGAAACTTAGCTTTTAAGTACATAGTTTGAAATCAATCGTTTTGTTTTAATTTTACGGAAAAGGATTACTGTTGTTTTGGTTATAATAACTGGTTTGACATGTTTTATTGCAATTTACCCAACTACTTTTGGACCTTTTCTGGCTAAATTTCTTAAATAGATATTGCGTTTACCAAGGCTTTAACCAAAAGTTGAGTTAAGTGAAGAGAAATGAAAACATTTTAAATATTTGGCAAAGCTTATTGCAAGGAAGTCTCAGCAAAGCTCTTGACTATGAACAGGATAGCGTAAACAAGTAATAAAATAATGTTTAATTATAAATTGTGTTGTATAATTAGGTCTAGAAAGTTGTGGTAACTTTTACAGCAAAATCTAACTATGGCTGATTATTATACTGCTAAGTGAACATTAAGTTTATAGCTTGGTTTCCCAGGTATCTCAGTTCACTTTCTTGCAAAGTTTCTTTTTAAAAACTTTGATAGCTTGTCTTAGCTTTGTTTATTTGGCGGTGGTGTATTATCTTTAAAAGATTTTGTCACAGTCTATTAACACCGCTGCTGAGGGCAGTTTGCCCTGCCATCAAAATCTTTTCTCTATGTGTTCCAAAAATATTATAAAAATACGTTAATTCTTTCTTGAAGTGCGACTTTTTAGTGGTGTTGGTTCTTAAGTTCTTTATGTCTACTTTCTCAATAACCATGTGGACAGTCATGTGGTCACTAAGGTTTTCTGATTCACTTCTTTATACTTTTTTTTAAAGAATTTATGTGCAGAATGACACATACACGAAAGATCTTTGATTGTATTTTTGCACAATAATTGAATATTTAAGGTTGAGATCAGCGCATTAAGCTTAACCTCAAATATTTTTTATTGTTTATTTTGTAGGTAGGACTATCTCTTGAATTGAGCACTGTAAGATTTATACCATTCATCTACTCTAATAGTATTTGGCCTTTGGTCTCTTCTGTCCTTGACCGTTAATCCTCAGGTGGGAAGTTTAGCATTAAAATTGCCGCATGTGAGGGTATTGGTTTTGTTGGTGATGATATCTATGCCCAGTTTAAGTAGAAACTGTTCAAAGCTTTTGGCCGCTGTTGCCCAAAATTTTTTTTGTCGATGCTTGTTTTTGTCCGGTATAATGATTGCTGCATCCGTGTTTGTTTTGGTTAACCATTTAAGGTTGCCATCTTCTGGATGGTTTTAGAGACTATGTTTAGTTGCGTGTAGAGGTCTATGGGCGCGCTGCACCAGGTTTATCTGAAGGATTTTTATTGTAGTTTAAAAGAGGGTCTTTTTTTTTTTTTTTTTTTTTTTTTTTTATTTATTATGCTTTTTACGGCTATTTTACATTGCCACAGTAAGTCTACGACTTGTTTAAAGTGGTTTGGTCTTCGTCTTTGATTTCTAACCACTATTACAGTTTTTTTAATATTCTGGGCACCACCTGTATGTAGCCTTGTAACCTTTCTATTTACAAATACAACATACCTGGCATCATTGGCAATGTCTTTTTGCACTTTCTTGCTACATTTGAAACAAAGTTAGGTATAGATCGAAAAACCTTTTTTATGCGCCATCTAGCTCACCCGGTTTCAATAGTACTTTAGTTACCTTGGTGTTCGGAGCCCGGTCAAACAGGACGACGAACAAGAGTTTGACATAGTAAAGACACTCTTTTCTAGTCATGAGAAAGCTGAATAGGAGTACAGCCCCAGAAGGATTGATGACATTCCTATCTGCATTGTCAAGGAAGTAACAACAGCTGGCAAAAAGTTAGGTTTGGATGGTATCTCTCAGGAGACTAAAAGCTGTGGCAGAACAGATCAGACGGCCAAGCTGGTACTGCTGGAAATACCCCGGATAAATAACTAGGAGCCTGCATGTAGACTCCTCCTTGATATCATGGAAAAATTGTTTGAACACATAATAAATCAAGGGATACAAGATTAGATTAAAACAAAGGGCGCATTTTTGGATAATCATTACGGGTTTTGCAAACGGCGCTCTACCATAGATGCCCTGAGACGAGTTAAGAAGCTATCCAAAACCGCTAGAAAGCACAACGTCTTTAATTCCGCCTCGTAGAAGGGCATAATACAAATGCTTAAAAAGACAGATCTTGCCCTACCTAATAAAGATCATCTATTTTTACCTGGAGGACCGAGTGGCAACGGAAGCAAACAAAGAAACAAGGAATTGACGTGTTTCACAGAGCTCAATTTTCTGCTCTACACTATGGAACCTGTGCTATGACGACGTGCTTAGGCCCTTGCAACCCCGATTGGTTTTGCCAACGACTTGAAGGTTGTAGTCCACGGTACAAGTAGAGAGGCTATAGAGGAGGTGACAAAATTGGCCATTTGGAAAATCAGCAAATGGTTATCAGTGAAGACCTGAAGCCAAATACCGTTGTTATAGCCAGATAAAACACGCTAAAGCAAGTGACTGTAAAGGTTGGCCTGGAAGAACTTTAGAGGCAAAATAGCGTAAAGTACCGCGGAGACTACTCCGAGTCGGAGTACACATTGAGAGGAATATGAGAATGTGGAAACATCTTCAACAGACTTCTAAAAAGCAGATGCACTAAGCCGACTGATGCCAAATGTGCCAGATCTGTATTAACATAAAATCTGCAGAGCGACAATACCAATCACCAAATTTAAGCATAAAGCATATTGTTCTGAATACGAATGTGTACTAATAACACATGTAATAACTTTATTTGTCTTTATTTCTAATAAGTGGAAAATTTGGAAAATTATTACAATTTAATATTTTTTAATAAATAGTTTATTTATATTCTAGAATATTGAAATTTACACAATTATAAATTGCATAATAAAATGACAAATTCAACATGTCCTTGCTGATAAAATAATCAATTCCAAAAACGAATGTACGTAATATAATTAAAATCGATATTACATGATATGAATATGTAACAAATTGGTGAAATCCAGCCAATAATGGTGTGATTGGTGTAAACAAATTTTGTAGTGTTTATCATCTCTCATTATTATTACAATAACATGATAATAATATAGGAGTATTTATCAAACTAAACATAAAGATATTATTATTTTTGTACATATTATTTGTGTAATAGACTTCTATAATATTAATGAAGCAAAAAAAAGTAATCAAATAATGATTTAATTAATAATTTCTTAAATATAACTTATACAGGGTAGTCAAAATTACCTTATTACCTTAATAACTCTCCAACCATAAAAAAAATAAACTTTAATGTCATAAAAACGTGCAGAGATGTTTGAACAGAAAAGTATAAAATGATACAGTAACTATGTTGTAATAAATGAATTATATAATATTTCTGAATTCACAAACAAGAATATCTTATTAAAAGACTAAATTTGGAAATTCGAAATTCAAAAATTAAAAGCAATTTGAACAAAAAATATCAGAATATATTATCTAAGTTAATACATTTGTTATAAAACCAAAGTTGTTTAATTTGATTTTGATACTCATTGCTTATACTCCAATGATCCACATATTGCAGCAGAAAATATCACAAAAACTATTCAAAATGTCATCTAAAAATTTGTTGCGTTTTGTGTTATTAAACCAAAACAAAAGTACTTGTTTTCAAAACAAAAAGCATTTAAAAAACACATCAGTTTTTGTTATGAACAGACTAAAAAGATTATAAGTTATCTCGTAATTATTGTGACAATCTAATCTAATCTGAAAAAGATAGGATTGACAGAAACATAGCTATTCGAATTTCTCAGATTTTCATAAACAACAAACAAATTTATAAAACTATAAATTCATTGCAAGGTAGTTCAAAATCTTCAATACTTCTTCTTCGAAATGATAAAAAAATCTAGTTACTAATTCAAAAGAAGAAAAAAACAATTTGCATTAAACTCTAAATTTTGAAAAATATTTTAATTTTCACATTGTCAAGTTTTTAGAACAAAATATCTAAGTATGGATTTTGATCAAAACGTTTGACAACAGATCTTCTGACTTATATTAGTCACAAATAAAATTCTACTTTAGACAAACAACAACAAAATTTTGCAGTAGCTCTAGACATTTTCAAAGCGCTTGATAGGGTATGGCATCCTAATCTTGTCAACAAGCTTGATTGTATAGTTCAAATCAAACTTGACTCCAAAATCATAACTGCTGGTGTTCCTTAAAGTTATGCTCTTTTGCCAACTTTATTTTTGATTTACACTTTCTAAATACTATATCGACAAATATGGCAGTGCGTCTTGAAATTTCTAGGTTAGAATCTGTAGCATCTATAAACAAAGACTTCAAAACAATATCTGAATGGGTTTTCCCTTGCAACAAGCTCAAAAATTTAAAAGCGTACTTACAGAAAACTATCCGTTTAAAAAAAGTAACTTAAGACAGTCAAAATATTATAACAATGATTTTGTATTTGCTAAGTTTTTGAATAACATGTCATCACATTTTATTTGTGAAAGCTTTATTTTAAGTAGATCTTAAATAAGTTTTTAGCAAAGTCAAAATTTGAACGTTGCGTTGACACATCAAATACTTGCAATCGTTTAAAACAGTTTTTTAATTATTTTTTTTTGATAAACTTAATTTTTTATTTTTATTGTTATGTATACAATATATAAAATCTTACAGTTTTTACAAAAAAAAATCATTATATTTTTTTTTGGAAAAAATCATTTAAACGTGGACGTAACTTTATAGTTACCTGATATTTTTTTACACGCTTTGTAGTATTGCGTCACAAACTACATAAATTACTTTATAATTAATAAAAATTTCAGTTTCCATAAGTTTACATTATTATATTGTTTTGCACCTTTGTGTGAACATTTGCAATAAAAACTGAGTCATAATGCGTTGGTGGTGTAATGGTCAGCATAGTTGCCTTCCAAGCAGTTGATCCGGGTTCGATTCCCGGCCTACGCATGTATATGTTTTTTTTACTTAATTATATAAATCAACAAAAAAATATTAAAATAAACTGGCAGTTAAAACTGCTTTGTAATATTTTAACGAAAACGGCAACTTTGGCTTCATTGCTGTTTCTATATATAATTTGATACTTGATTTATTTTTTCACCAGTACATTCAGAACAGACCAAAGCGTGATATGTAGGAGTATTTTAGTCAAAAAATAGTTAGGAAATAGCCGAAAAAAATAATTAAATATAGAAATAAATGGGTTTTTATATATTTTTAAATGCATTTTGTTGCTATTTTCAAATATAATTTGACAAAAAATACCTCGACATATTATAGTTTAATCTTTTTTGAATGTACTGATAAAAAAAAATAAATTGATTATCAAATTATATGTAGAAACAGCAATAAAGCCAAAGTTTTTGTTAAAATACCAGAAATCAACTTAACAAGGAAAGCAAACCTAAGTACAGAAAGATCTATTATTGCTAGAAAAAATTATAAGATTATTAAAGAATTAAAAAACAAAATTTCTATTACATTTAATATAAAAACTTCCATAACATTCTAAAAATTCTAATTATTTTAAATATTTCAAAAATTGGCACGTGTAAAACAGAAATTAGACGTTCGAATTTAGGTAGAAAAAATTAAGTCTATCAAATTTGTAAGTTTATATTTGATGTTAATAATTTTATACAATGATTTTTTTTTTAAAAACATATATGCGTAGGCCGGGAATCGAACCCGGATCAACTGCTTGGAAGGCAACTATGCTGACCATTACACCACCAACGCACGCTATTAACAAGTATACTTTAAATGATCGTTCGAAAGTGCAAATGGTAATTCTTCATAAGTATTTCACGATTTTGTTATTTAGGTATAACAAGGTTAAATATGTAATGAAAATATGCTAGAAATAGAAATCGAATACATTAAAACATAATAATAAACAACGACACCTGTAACACTATTTTAATCAAAGAAATTGATACGAAATGCTTTTATTTATAAATAATTGCTCTTTTTAAAAAAAGAAAATCAGAAAATTATTCATTAGTTTTATACATTATTTTAAACAAGAATAATATACAGGAACGTTTCCATTTATACAAAGTGATTCGTAGAATTTATCTCATAAAGTAAAACTTTATTTATATTTTTAATATACAGGGTGTTAAAAAGAAAGTAAAATGTTTAAGGGGGTGGTAGAACAAACTACAATACACAAAAAGTTTTAATAAACATGAGTTGTCAAAGCAACGGTTTCGGAGATATGGAACATTATTTATTTTTATATATTTCTAAAACCCCCTTTCCACTGATTTTTTGGCACTTTTCATTAATTTTCAACTGCAGCTGCTCGAGGCTATTTACATGAGTTGCATACACTAAAGATTTCAAATATCCCCAAAGAAAAAATCGGGTCTAGGACACTTCGGCGCCGCCATTTCGGCGCGGCCGTTTCGGCGCGGCCGATTCGGCGCCGGCCGTTTGGGCGCCAAAACTTTTCAAATAAAACATAGTATATACAAATATTTGTTATTATATTCATATTATTTCATATAATTTTTATTATTTATTTATTAATGTATTATTTACAACATGTTAATTTATTTATAAATCAATCAAAAATTTTTATTATATTATACAAATACTTGAAAATGTTATTAAAAAATAACGAAACATGTTGTAAATAATACATTAATAAATAAATAATAAAAATTATATGAAATAATATGAATATAAAAACAAATATAAATGAATTTCATAGAATTAATAAAAAAAGCATTGAATATATACAAATATATTATAATCATAAAAATTTATTTGGTATTTTTTACTATTTTATATTTTTAATTCTTTTAGTTATTTATTTTAATAGACTACTATCCTTTATATTTTTCAGGTTATTACCTATCATTAAAAAGTGATAATTAATTACCTTTAAATTATTTGCGGGCCAAAGTTATGTTTATTTATTATAATATATATTGTATATTTGACAATTTAAATATGTACGTACATATATTATGATTTTTATGTATAATTTTTGTTTGATATGTTATGTAATTTATATGTATTTTATATTTTATTTATCATACATTATTTGTTATGTTTCACAAAACAAATCAATTTTTATTATAATGTGTATATATACTTTTATTTTATTTGAAAAGTTCTGGCGCCGAAACGGCCGGCGCCGAAATGGCCGCGCCGAATCGGCGGCGCCGAAGTGTCCCATTCCGGAAAAAATCAAATCAAGAGAGCTTAAATCAAGCGATCTTGCTGGTCATAAAACTAGTCCGCTTCTTCCTACCCGCTTATGTAGAAAAGTTTGGACTAAATGCTCTCTATCGGCAATCGAAAAATGAGCTGAAGCACCATCATGCTGAAACCACATTTGTTGCCTGTGGGCCAAAGGAATATCATCTAAAAGATCATACTTTGTGTTCTGCAGAAAGTTGAGGTAAGCAGCGCCTGTTAATCAGTTTGGTAAAACAACAGGACCTAGAAACCTGTCGCCTACAATACCCATCTAAATGTTTAATGAAAATCGTGTCTGATGTACACATTCAATTACACAGCATGGGGATTTTTGTCGGCCCAACGATGTGCATTATGAAAATTAACAACTTCATTTCGTGTGAACCCGACTTCATTCGTAAAAAGAATTTTGGCAAGAAACTGCGGGTCTTCAGCATCTTTGCGTAGAAACCAGTGACAAAAAACCAAACGTGCCTGATGATCAGTTAAATTTAAGGCCTGTACTGGTTATACATGGTATGGATAGAGCAGCTGCTCGTGGAGAGTTTGCCAAATAAGAGTAGCACCAAATCCTACCTCGGCTGATATTCTCCGCACATTTGTCCCTGGATTATGCTCTATCCGTGCTATAATTTTTTGTTCTACTCTAAGAGTAGATACCGACCTTAGTCTGCCGGAAAGATAGCACTGTTTTTGAAGTGATCCGGTATCTCTCAATCTCTGGTGAATTCTTCCAAACATACATAATGAAGGAATCTAGAGATTTGGATAAGCTTCTACATAAAGACGTCGCGCTTTGGTGGCAATCCCATTAGCACGACCATACATGAAATGCATGTCGGCTAGTTCTGCATTAGAGTAATCAGCCATAGCAATAAAAATTTGTGCACTAACAACAACTGTCAAATACTGAATGTTTATTTCACAAAACAAACATCAGCCAATATGATAAGAAAATGCTCGTTTTTGCAAAATAAAAAATTGAGGGAAAAATAATAATAAAAATAAAAACGAAACGAAACCGTTGATATCACAACCCATATTTATTAAAACTTTTCTGTTTGTTGTGGTTCGTATTACCACCCCCTTAAATATTTTACTCCAAAACCGTAATATTAATTAATTATTGCACTATTGCAATTTAATTTTTAATTTAAATAAATTGTTGTTATACAGCGCACCAAATTTTTATCTTGTAAATTTAAAATTGTGAGCAAAAAATTACCATGTATTTCAAAAAGAAAGCATTTTAGACCAGAACTTTATAGGAACTTTTCGTGTTAGAATCAGACGAGAAATCTCTCTGTTAATTTATTCTTGACACATCTACGATTACCTCATTATAGTCTACAAATTCTAATAAAACTTAAATTATTAATATCTACTTCATTGCTTAAAATAATGATTAAAGTGATAACAAATATTACAAATATTGATTTTTAATCAATTATTACTGTTTGCTTTTAATGAAAATAAGATAACTAAAAAAAATATAAATTTTTGCTTACGAAGAAATTATACATGTCAAAAGTGGTACAAAATTTAATTAAATCAATTAAATTTTACTATTTACAGTATTGTATTAAAAACAGCAAATATATTATTAGCTAAGTGACAGAGTTTAATAAATGTTAACTGTGTAGTATTGAATTGTATATTTTAATTTCAATATCAATCAACAATACTAATAGTTTTAATAATTTACATTGTGATATCGCAAATATTGGCTAGTTGACAAAAAAAAAACATTTAGAATAAATAATTTGTAACTTGCGTTGGTGGTGTAATGGTCAGCATAGTTGCCTTCCAAGCAGTTGATCCGGGTTCGATTCCCGGCCTACGCATGTGTTTTGGAATTTTGTATAAAAAAGCTACATCATAATTTAGGCACTCATAAATTTAATATTCAATGAAAAAAATTTAAAAAAATTGCTCCTAAACTATTTCAATCAAATGGAACTTCTTACCGATATTGGTAAATTAGTAAGTAATTCCTAACCCATTACACGATAATAAATATTAATTTCAACTTACTCTGCAGTACCAAATTACAATTTGCTAAAACTTAAAAAAAAAATTTGCCTTAAAACTAAAATTAATGTAAATATTTTTTCGCAAATCGTAAACGAGTGGAAAAAAATTGAAAAGTAATTTTATTGATTGATGCTTTTTGTGTAGATATTTAAGTGATAACAAAAAAACAATAATTTTAAAATTAGTGGCTAATATATGACAAGTTTAACACATTTTTACATACATTTTTTATATTTGTTCACTCCAAACAAACATAAAATTATGTTATTATTAATAAATAGAAGTTTTATGGGTGTATTTCCCTATGAATCAGTTATGAACTAACAGTCCTAATTTTTTTTAGCAAACGGTAAAATGCAATTTGTATTAAATTTTTATGGACGAGAGCTAAAGCACCCGCTAAATTGTTAATTTGTAAAGGATATAGTTTTTTATAGTTGTGTACAAATCATGGATATATATAACTGGATACTTGACTTCCTATGTTAATGCGTTTCTATAGTAAAGCAAATTATATTGCGGCGACCATTTTATGTGTGACTTAGTAATACAAAGTAAATATTAAAAACATCTTACAATTTATTATTTTAGAGTTTTATACATTTAAAACATACATTATATGTCACTAACAGTAACAAGAAACCATTTAAATGATTCGGACAAAAATTGATTCATTGGATCCGAAGTTAAGACAAAAAATGTGTTTTTAATAAACAGTTAATATCTTTTAAATTAATTTACCAACTTAAGCCAAATTTTTGAACAACATTATTACACGTATTACTGACGTTTTATTATCATAGTCAAACTTTGTACATACAGTGGTTTTTGCAGTACAGTAACTTAAAAAAAAAACACTTAAAAATTCCTAAATAATGTAAACTTGCACAACTTTTTTATACGCAATAGTACAAAAACCGGCAACAATAATAAATTAGCACAAAATATAAGCTATTCACATGGTTTAATTAGATTTTTATTTGAAGACTTTTGCGCGTGCTATCTGCAATAAAAATGATGTTTTATATGCGCAGCATACTGAATGAATTCTTCCAGTGTAATTATCAACTAAAATAAGTTTTAACATTGTATACATTATATGCTTCACGTATATGGTAATATCGTTGAAGTTCTGTGAAAATTTCAAAATAATTGTTTTGCAAATAAAACAGTAACGTGTAAAAGAACAAAAATTGTTATTCTGATATTTAAATCTTATTTTGATTTTTTGCACGCCACTGATTTATTTACAATCCAATTTTCTTAAAACTTTCTCAAAACTTTAACGTTATCATCATATACATTATGCATATAATGTATACAATGTTAAAATTTATTTTAATTGCTAATTACGCTAGAAAAATTAATTCAGTTTATTTAACATATAAAAAATCACTTCCATTGCATATAGCACGCACATACAGTTTACAAATAAAAATCTAAATGCTCTACGTAAATGGTCAACGTTTGGTGATGCCTTACGATTGTTGCCAATTATTGTATTGTTTTTCGTAAAAAAGTTTAATTTTTCAAAAATATTTGTAAGTTTTTTTTTAATTACTGTACCGCAAAAACCGTTTTTTAGTAATGTTGATTCAAAATTTGGTTCAAGTTGGTAGACATGTTTAGAAGATATTAATTTTTTATCACAAACGCATTATTGGTCTTAACATTGAATCCAATAAACCAATTGTTGTTCGGAACATTTTAATAGCTTGTTTACAATGTTAGTAGCATATAATGCTTGTTTTAAATGTTTAAAAAACTGAAATGATAAAATGTAAGATGTTTTTAATACATATTTAGTATTATCAAGTCACTCACAAAATGGCAAAATATTTTGCGCCACTTTATAAACGCGAGTCGGGTATCCGTATATCCATGGTACCAATAAGTTCACTGTAGTTTTTAAAATTAAAAAAATAACTTCACAAACAAATTATTTAAACTTTTATTTTGTACTATGCGTTTTTATAGACATGGTTTAGTATTTTATTATTTGTATTAAACCGTCTGTCAGCAAATGTATCAAGACCATTACAGACATTATTTATAATTATTTGTGAAAAAACTATAATATATTTCCAATGCTGGTTTAGGGAGAAACTTTCTAACTGCAATAGAGTCATTGATGGCACTTATGTAGCAATTATTTTACATCATCTGAACAATTCTATCATTTACCATCTTTTTATTTATATTATTGTGGATCATAATCTGAATATATATTAAATATGAATGCATAAAGTTTTTTAGATCAACACATAACTAGCAACTTTGTTGATATCTGCTGACTTAATACACAAATAGTAAGTACTAAAAGGAAGATTAGAGCTGGCAATTGATATGATACAAATATGGATAAGAAGTAAGGGCTTAAAACTAGCAACACAAAAAACTGAGGCGGCATGGCTATCGACTAAGAGGAATAATAGAGGAACAGGTAAGATACAGGTGGGAGATCAAGAGATAACCATAGGGAAAAAAATCAAATACCTTGGAGTGACACTCGAAGCAAAGGGATGGAATGAACAGGTTAAGGAAGCGGTCATTGAAACAAAGGAAATTGAGAGAAAGCTTGGTAGACTTATGCCAAACAACGGAGGTCCAGGAGAAGAAAGCAGAAGGCTAATAGCAACGGCAGCAAGAAGCAAATTGCTGTACGCCGCAGAAACATGGGGAGAAGCCATGAAAACAAAGAAAAACAGAAAGGAAGTAAGAGGAGCCACAAGAGCAAGCTCGCTAAGGATTTGTAGAGCTTACAGAACAGTGTCACAAGAGGCAGTAGAGGTAATTGCGGCAACACCTCCCGCGGATATGATGGTGGAGGAAAGAATAGAAATAAAAAAACTTGTAAAAGAAGGAACGAGTAAAAAAGAAGCAAAGATAAGAGCAAGAGAGAAGACTATGGAAAGATGGCAGAGAAAATGGGATACAGGAGAAAAGGGGAAATGGACGAGAGAATTAATCCCAGACATAAAAGAATGGGTAGAGAAGAAACCCGAGACGTGTTATTATACAACACAAATACTGACCGGGCACGGAGCATTTGGAAAATTCTTGCAAAAAATTAAAAAAATAAATGAAGAAGAAAGGTGTACATTTTGTCAGGAAGAAACACACGATAACGCAGAACACACTCTAGTAGAATGCGAGGCGTAGGAGAAAGATAGAAAAAAACTAGAATATATACTAGAAAGCAAAGTGGATAAAAGAACAATCATTAACAAATGCTTAAAAGATGAAAATAAATGGAGGGCGTTAAAAAACTTTGCAACAAGTGTACAAAAAAAAAAATTGAAGAGTTTGACAATAGAAGAATATAGAAAAACAAACAATGGAAACAAACACAATAACTAAAAGCCATAGAAGAGAAAGGAAAGAGATGAGAGAAGCTAAATGGAAACAAGAAAACAGAGAAAAAGATCAAAAAGAAAAAAATAAGAAAGGATATGACAATTGTGCATACCAAGAAACAGAAGAAAAAAGAAGAACATTTACAGAGACTACGATACCAAACGAAATTGCAGAGATAAGGAGAAGGAGAAAAGAAATATTGAAGGAAAGCAGAATAACAGAAATAACAAGGCATATACCAAATGGTAGATATGCTATCTCGAGGATGACTGAGAACGCAACCTTTCAGATAGTCAGAATATACCTGGCAACGAGAGGACATGAAGAAGTAATTCCTGATGGAGATACAAGGATATCACTGGAGGTAAAACTTACAAATCTAGGACTGCCAAAAGGAATACAACTGATGGAACTGCATAAATTATTTATGAAGGAGAGGGGATATGATAAAGAAGAAGTGAACGAAGACCTTAGTAAGCTAAGAGCACATCTGAGAACAAATTATATAATTAGAGTTAATAACATAAAGATGGAAGAAAGAAGAGAATGCAGAGGTAGATGCCAGTGCAGATAAGAAAAGGCAAAATGACAAAAGAGACAGACAAAGGTAGGGGCTATAGGGAGAGAGGGGCCGGGGACAGCATGCGTGCCGCAGATGATGCGTGAAAATCCGCGAAGCAAAAACCAGCCCGCCTCAAACTAGCACCAAAATGTAGGTTAGTTTAGACAGGGACATTAAAACAACAGGATTTGCGCAGAGAAGAAAACCGGAAGGTATTACCATGCGTAAGTTATTCTTAAGGGCCACTTGTTGAAAGCCAAACAACTCACTACGTCCTAAAAAAAAAAAAAAAAAAAAAAAAAAAAAAAAAATACACAAATAGTACTTGTTTGTATGTTATTTTAAAGTCAAGTGTCAATTTTTGAGATTGATCAAAGACGGACGTTTATATAATTAAGAAAGACAATAAATTATATTCGCTGTAATAGCTTGGGTAAAAGGATTAAAAGGTATAAAAAAATCAGTGGCGTTGCTAAGATATTTGACTTTTAGCGCAAAATATTGAGAAAGACTCTTAAAAAAAAAAAACGTACACAATTTTGTCTTTTGTTTTTTGATCCGGTCATAAACTATTGTAAAATGCAAAACTTTATTCATAAAAAATCAAAACTAACAAAGTCCGATCAAAAAATATTTTCAGAAAGAACTAAAATCTGGCCTTTTATTTATAAAATGTTAAATATAACAAAATCAGGTTTTGAAACATCAAAACTGTTAAAAAGTAAACAAATTTTTACAATTGTTGAAAATTGTAAAATTTTATTCAATGTAAAATTATAAAAAATATTTCTAAAAAACAAAATAAAATGTCAAAAATAACTAAATCCGGCCATAAAATATTAACATATTGTCAGAAAACATCAACATTTTAATATTTTATTTTGTTGTTTTTTTTTTACATTTTATAACTAATAGAATTTTACATTTTTCAAACAAAGTCTATCCATAAACTGTTGAAAAGTTTAAAATACTATTTATAAAATAGTAAAATCTATTCATGAAATATCAACATATTCTTAAAAAGAACCAAACTGTTGAAAAATGTAAAATTCTATTTATAAAAATTCATAAGAGACAAAATCAGCTTATGAAATATTAAAATATAGTTAAAAACAGCAAAATTTGCATATTAAATATCAAAATATTGTTGCAAAAACAAAATCTAGCTACCAAAATATTGTTAAAAAGCACTATAATCTGGTGATAAACTGTTAAAAAATGTACAAAATTTTAAGAAATTTTAAAAATTGCATTATCTGGCTAGGAAATATCA
Source organism: Tachinus rufipes (assembly GCA_963932245.1). NCBI lineage: Eukaryota > Metazoa > Arthropoda > Insecta > Coleoptera > Staphylinidae > Tachinus > Tachinus rufipes. The sequence goes on along the minus strand of OZ010747.1, from coordinate 43,129,997 downwards.
AAATTGTCAAAAGTAGCAAAAATCCAATCATAAACTGTTGAAAATTGCAAAATCCAAATTCAAAAAAGTCAACTACTAATAATTGTCATAATAAATTTAAATATGTTCATATAGAATCCCGTCAACAACGCTTTAAAAATGCAATAGCCGGTCTTCAACTAAAATACTGCTAGAAAACACCAAAATCTAGCCATAAAACTTAAAAAAAATGTAAAATTTTATTCATAAAATGTCAAAAATATGTAAAAAAAGTCAAAATCCGACCATAAATTATTAAAAAAATGTAAATTTTATTTATTATTATATTTCAAAAAAAGCAAAATTCGACTATAAAATAAATTAACATATTGTTAGAAAGAGCCAAAATTCGACAATAAACTGTCAAAAACAGCAAAACTCATTTTGAAACATCAAAATATTGTCAGATATTTTTGTTTTTTTTACATTTTAATAATAGTTTTTTTTCCATTTTTCAACAAAATCTTTCCACAAACTGTTTACAAAATTTGTTAAAAAGAACCAAAATCCGACTATAAACTGAAATCAAAAGTAACAAAATCAGAATGTAAAATATAAAAATATTATTAGAAATAGCAAGGTTTGGCAATAATATCTACAAAGCTGCAAAATTCTAATTATTGAATGTCAAAAATAGTAAAATCCGATCCAAAATATAATATATAAGAAGTAAGAATGCACAAAAATTTGGTAATAAACTGTTAAAAAATGAAATTTCTTTCCATAAAAAAAGCTGTGTTTTCTTATTTTTGAGATTTTATAAAGATACACTTTTTAACAGTGTATGGTTAGATTGTTTTAAACTTTAAAACCGGATTTTGCTATTTTTGACATACAGAATAGTTTTCAACCGTTTTTGGTTGGAATTTGGTTTTCTTTAACAATATGTTGATATTTCACTTTGATTTTGCTATTTTTGATATTTTATTCAAAATTAGTTGTTTGCATCAGTTTAGTGCTGGAATTTAGTTTTAAAAAAAAGTTACATACAGGTACACAACCAGATTTCAACAGTTTTTGTCAAAATTTTTGAGATTTTAACAATATTTTTTGTTTGTTTTATAGCCGCAGTTAGTTATTTTGACTATTTGTAAAAAAAGTTTTGGATTTTTTAAGAGTTTTGCTATTTCTAACATTTTATTATTACATAGGCAGATGTTGCAGTTTTTGTAATTTCATGAAACTTTGTACACTTTTCAACAATTTATCTTCGAATTTCTGTGCTTTTCGACAATATTTTAAAATTTTAAGACTGTATTTATTTATTTCTGACATTTTATGAATGAAATGTTGCACTTTTAAACTGTTGTTAACCAGATTTTGATCCTACTTAAAATTATTTGAATGTTTTATTGACGCAGTTAGTTAGTTTGATTTTTATTAATAAAAGGTGGGCCATGTAACGTTTAGAGTTTGTAGAGTTTGTTTTTTAAAAGTATAATGACATTTATATGTTGACAGAAATTTAGTTTTATGATTGACATTTACAATATAGAACGCTTTACACTTAAATAAAATTGAGAAATAATAAAAACTAACTACCAAAGTGGCGAGTGTTCTACTCAAACGGTAAGAAATTTACGAAACAAATTTGATAGAGAAGAAGTGTCTTCAATGCAGTTTGTGGACCAATTTGTAAAGAAATTTAACGAAACTGGATCGCTAGTGCGTAAAACAACACGTTCACGTTCTCGTCCAGTGCGCTCAGCCAACAAAACTAATACTGTTGATCAGAGTGTGCGTAAACATGCATCAACATCAACTTGTCATTGTTCTCAAGAACTGAGCATTTATCGCACTTCTCTGAAAAGAATTTTGCATAAAGACCTTAATTTAAAGGCTTACAAAATTCAATTAATCCAAGAAATGAAATTTCATAATCAATCGATGCGTGTTTAGTTTGCCCAATGGGCTAAAGATTGTTTGGCCCTGGAGGTATCAATAGGTATAGCGGATATGGCCACACGTATAATTCACGAACTGCACTGAGCCAGGATCCAAGCAGTGGCTCGAATAATGGTTTTATTTTATTTCTGTCAAGGTCGAACAGCTGTTTATTTAGACGCACAATTTCATGCGCATCATGCCATGAATGCCGGCATAACGGGCATAACCTATTCGCGTTCACTTCGATGTTTCCATAGTTTTTAGATATTATTGTTATTAGTTTTGTAGTTTAAATTGAAGGATTGCATCAAAGGCTTTAAAATTTCACCACCAGGTATTTGCAAATATAAATGAAAAGTGTTATTTTGTAGTAATATATATTATAGTTCTATAACTGATAGCAGTTATAGAACTATAATAATGTATTATTATTTATTTTTACTGAATTTATATTTTGTTTATTTTAAAGATTTATTATTTATTTTAATAGAATTTTTATTTAGTTGCAAAAATCTGTGTGGATTTGCCATTTTTAACTCTGCCGTTGTCAGTTCCGAGCCGGAAAATAAAGAGGGAAAATGGCAAGTTTTAATAATAGCGCCTTTTATTGACGCAAACGTAACTCAGCGCCGCTAGGCGTCCGTTTTACAAACTTAATGTTTCTTCCCAGGAGCGAAGAGACGCTAAAACTCGTGCCGAAGACGAGCATTTTTATCGAAAAATCGTGTTTTCTGATTAATTTGATTTTCATCTCAAAAGCTATGTCAATAAGCAAAATTGTTGCATTTAGGGATCAAAAAATCCACACATAACTATTGGATAGCCTATGCATCCACAACGAGTAACCGCTTGGTGTGGTTTTTGGTCCGGCGACATTATTGGTCAATTTGTTTTCGAAAATGAGCAATGAACCGCTGTTAACGTCAGTAGCAAATGTTACTGTGTCCTGCTAAACAAATTTTTGTTTCCAAAAATAGAGTATGAAATGAATGACATTTGGTTCCAACAGGACGGGGCCACTTGTCATACAGCCAACGTAACCATCGATCTTTTGATCACAGTTTTTGGAAATCAAATAATCAGTAAAAATGCTTATGTCAATTGTCCGCCTAGGAGCTATGGCTTGACCTTTTTGGATTTTGTGAGACCTTAAGGATATGTGTTACACGAACCACCCAGAGACGATTGATGCCTTGAAACACAAAATCGAAGTTGTCATTCATGCGATTAGAGCCCAAACAATCAAAAATGTACTAAAAAATTAGGTTAATCGGTTGGGTTACTGTCAAGCCAGCAGTGGCAGTCATTTGAATGATGTTGTGTTTCATTCATAAATTAAAAAGTCTATTCTTTCTAATAAATTCATAAAAAAATATTTATTAGTTTTTTATTTATAATTGATTCAAATTCTAAGTTAGATGACCCACCCTTTATTGAGCCATCTTTCAGCCATGACAAACATTATTTGTAATTATTTGTTAGAAAACTATAATAAATTTCCAAAGCTGGTTTAGAAAAAAACTTTCTAAAGTATATTAGAGTCATTGATAGCACTTATCATTTTACATTATCAGAACATCAATTCTATCCTACAATATCTAATTATTTATATCAACACACGACTCAACAACTTAGATGATATTTGCAGACTTAACAACAAATTGCAGTTTATTGTTTTAATTTGAGTTATGTTAGCAAACACAAATCATACCCTTAATTTCTGATATTAACATTAACATTAGTTAATCAATTAACAAGTAATGTAATAAAAAAAAGGTTCCTAAAAGACTCTTCTGTTGCTTACATAAAACATAAAACTTTAAATCACGTATTTAAAAAAGAGATAATTTAAATTAACAGTTGCAGTATTTTAAATTAACAGTTGCAGTTACATAACACAGTTAAGGATTTTAATAATTATAATCCTAGTAATAATAAAAATGAGCAGAATAGAAAATTTTGAGGTTAAAATTGATCAAAGATAAACGTTTTACAATAAGGTTAAAATAACAAATTTATTTTTAGCAACAATTAATATTAAATGAGTTGATAAAGAATCCATCGATTAATGGCTGCGTTCAGAACGACTCGTCACTGCCAATACAATGCAATAGCTGGTCTTAAAACATTAAAATATAGTTAGAGAGCACCAAAATTCAATCATTAAACTTTTTGAAAATGTAAAATTTTAATTATATAATATCAAAACTAGTAAAATCCGATCATAAAATCTCAACATTTTAGGCGTTTTTGATTAGGACTTTTGGTACCTTTGTGGTATTGTAAGTGTATGACGTCACGTCAACTATTGCGGTATGATAAATTCAAAAAATATGGCTGAGAATAAATGACCGTGTTTAGAACAACTCATCATGCGTACTGAACGCGCTCGCTGACTACCGCTGAGTCATCGTTTGCTGGCAGCGCTTGTCATTTTACTCATCATAGATTGGTTGCTGACCAAGTAACTTATCAATCAGTGCTTGATTGATGTGTCAGCGCTGGCAACTGATGAGTCGTTCTGAACGCAACCATTGTCAAGTTTCTAACCATAAAATTTGTTTGTTTACATAAAACGTCAAATAAAAACTATTAATTTTTAATTGTAATATTCGTAATTATTATAGAACAGCATCAGCAATTTCAGTCTTAATTTAAATAAATAAGAATTAATTTTAAAATATATATTTAAATTACCACAAGTTGATTTGTTAGAGTAAGATACAACAATATGAAAAGAGACGCAGGGATACAAATCCTTTAAAGCACGGTACGGCATGTTGACAGCGTTTTAATTACCGTGACGTCATTGTTTCTCACTCAAATAGGATTAGTTTACTTTTGCTATATCTGGTGCCTGCCCATAACCAGGACGATTCAAAAACGCCTATTGTTAGAAAAAACCAAAAATGACAATAAACTGACAACAAATGCATAATCTTAATTATGGAATGTCAAAAATAGCAAAATCTATTTTGAAACATTAAAAATATTCTCAGAAAGCATAAAATTCCGGTCATAAACTGTTGAAAATAAAGTTTTACATTTTTCAACTAAACCTGACCCAATTTGTTGAAAGTTTGAAAATCTATTTATAAAATGTCAATAATAGTGATATCTATTCATGAAATAACATATTGTTAAAGAGAACCAAAATCCGACTATAAACTGTTAAAAATACAAAATTCTATTCATAAAAACTCAAAAGTAACAAAAGCGCCTTATGAAATATTAAAATATTATTATAAATAGTAAAGTTTGGCAATATATCTGTATGAAGGTGCAAAATTGTATTTATTAAATGTCAAAATTAGTAAAATCCGATCATAAAGTATAAAAATATTGTAAGAAAGCATCAAAATTTGGTAATAAACTGTTAAAAATTGCAAATTTCTTTCTATAAAAAGTCAAGCAAAACTAAGCTGTGTTTCCCTTATTTTAAGATTTTATAAAAAAATTTATATCTTTTAACAGTGTTGGTATGGTTAAATTGTTTAAAATTTTAAGGCCGGATTTTGCTATTTTTGACATTTTATAAACAGAATAGTTTTCAGCCGTTGTTGTTGTTAATATTTAAAAAAAAAAAGATTACATACACAAACGGATTTTGAAAATTTAAAATCTTCTTAAAAAGTTTGACACTTTTTAACAGTTTTTGTCCAAATTTTCAAGATGAGATGATTTATGGCCGCAGTTAGTAAAATGAATTTTAGACTTTTTAAGAGTTTTTGGCCGGATTTTTGCTATTTCCAACATTTTAATATTTTATAGCTAAATGTAACAGTTTTTGTAATTTCATAAACACTTTTTAACAGTCTAACTATGCTTTTATTTTTAGTTTCATTTTTATTAAAAGTATTTTGCACTTTTTAATAGTATGATCAGAGTTTTGTAGTTTTTAGCCGTTTTTTTTAATTTTAATAGTTTTTACCGTTTCATAAATCATTAAAATATTTTAAAAATTGCCAAAAACAGCTAAAAAGTGCAAAATTCTATTCATAAAATGTTAAAATTAGCAAAATCCGGCTTTCAAATTTTTAACACAAAAATGCGATTATAAAAGTGTGTAAAAAATCTATAAAATTTTAAAATCTAACTTTGAAATACTATATATTATTAGAAAAAACTAAAATCTAGCATAAAATGTTAAAAAAATGCAAAATTTAGCCATACAATTTTGAAAAATGGTCAAACAGCACCAAAATCTGGCTATAAACTATTCAAATTTGTAAAAAAATCATAAAATCTCAAAAATAGCATTATCTCTGGTAAGTTTACTTTTTTTTATATAAATATTCCGACATGGACTTGAAGTATTAAGTTCAAATAAAATATATCAAATGTCAAATTTATTGATTGGTGTTTAATTTTTTTTTGCATATTTTAGATAAAGTTTAATACATTGCTAATGAAAATTTTAATCAACAAATTTTGCAAATTATCACTGATTTTGAATTGATTGGTTGACAGATGTCAAATTTAACAGTATATAGCTGAACAGATAGTGATTTATATAATTACCTTAAATGTTAAAATTTTGTGATTGAAATTTAACCAAATTTTTATTGAAGTGATATAAAATTTATTGATTGCCTACCGATTTACAATTGACAAATGTCAACTGTAATGTTTGATAAGTAAAACGTTAGCGGTTAACATTAGTATTCTGTTGATTTTTATAAAAGATAATTCCAAAAAATAAATAAATAAATATTTTTAGGCTAAATTTAAAACTTGAGAACCGCTGGTATATAAGCCAACAAATAATAAATTAATTTCTTTGTTTTATCGTGCATATATTTGCAACGTTTTTTGAAAATCAATTTATTTTTCTAATTTAAATTTATACACTTAATATAAACAATCAAAATTATTTTAAGAAACATATGGTTGATATTAGAAAGTATGTTCTTACATTACTACAGTACCCACCGTAGTAAAAAAAGTACTCTTACCACAGTGCGATGGTGGTGTAATGGTCAGCATAGTTGCCTTCCAAGCAGTTGATCCGGGTTCGATTCCCGGCCATCGCATTCTTTTTGATATGCAGAAAGTTTATTTCTTGTCATTCTGACCGTTGCCTTAATTTGAAGTGTTTTGATAAAAACAGCAACTAAGTAATTCTTCAAATAATTTGATAATTAATTAATTTTTTCCGGTCATTTACTATGTTTTATCAAAGTCATTTAGTTAAATTGTATTTGCAAAAATGTGTCCAAAAGTACTTAAAATGCATTTATTTCTACATTTTTTTTTTGGTTGTTTCTAACTATAATTTAACTAAAATACTTAAAGACTTGATTAATAAAATTTTGTGATTAATTCAACATACTATCAAACAATCAATATGGTTTTAGAGCTGGCGTTTTAACAGAAAATGCATAAGTACACATTTCCAATTTAATTTATAATAGTTTTAATTCTAATAATAAGTGTGCTGCTGGCTTCCTCGGTTTGGCCAAAGCATTTGATACAGTATCACATAAACAACTGTTAGTAAAGCTGGAACAATAAAGGATTAGAGGCATTTCCTATAAACTGTTAAAATATTGCTTAAATCTTCGGTCTCAACAAGTCAAAATAAACAAAGCTAAATGTGAAACAGGTTATATAAATATGGGGATTCCACAGGGTACGGTGGTAGGTTCTATTATATTTATCTTATATATATAAACGACATATTTAAAAATAATATTGTAGGTGAGCTACTATCTTACGCAGATGACACAGTTCTTTTTGTAAAAGACATATTGGGAAAACGTAAATGCAACTATTTGCAGAGATATAAGAACTATTAAACATTGGCTTGATAACGTTCTTCTTTCACTAAACTGGTTTAAAACAAACTTTATAGCGTTTACACCAAATAATTATTAACGTCCTAACTTTAATAACATAAAAGCTCACAACATAAATTGTGATACAGATACAGTTAATTGTAATTGTAATAACCTTATACAATACGTGGACAAAACTAAATATCTCGGATTACTACTTGATTCCAAATTAAAATGGAATCTGCATATAGATATGACCAAAAACAAAATTAGAAAACTTATAACTAAATTCTACTTTTTGCGAGAAATAATTAATGAAACTATTCTTCAACAAATTTATTCCGCGCTTGTAGAATCAATTTTAAGATATGATACTGTCGTTTGAGGAACAGCCTATGAGTGTTATTTAAAACATCTAAAAACCACACAAAATTATATAATTAAAATAATTTTTCGGAAAAACTAACGTTTCAGTACGGAACTATTGTATAAATCATCACAGCTCTTGAACTTTAAGCAATTACATCATCTAACTACTGATATATTTATTCACAAAAACAAACCATTGTTTCTACTGCCTAATCATGTACACAATACTAGATTTAACAACATACACAAATTCAAATTTCCTGTTGTTAAATCCAACTCTACACAAAAATCTATTGTATACTACGGCATAAAATTATATAATGATTTACCTACTCTATTAAAAACAATAACAAACATCAAGTTTAAAAAAAAAAGCTAAATTATGTATACAAACATAACAACCTGTGCTTATCTATCTATTACTTTTTTTATATATTGTATTATATTTCAATTTTTTATCTGTGCTTATCTATCTGTTACTTTTTTATACTGTATTACATTTTAATATTTTATCTATCTATTACTTTTATATATTGTATAATTTTTCAATCTTTCTTTACCTTCTCTAACTATATTCTTTTCTTTTTCACTTTACTCTTACTGCATTATTATTAATAAATGAATTAATTTAACCTTGGCAATCACGACACAAATACACTTGTATTTAGGTGACTATCAAGGTTATCTGAAAAGATCTTTTGTATGTATGTTAATATTCTTATTATAGAAAATTTATTATTTATATTTGATGTACATTGTATTCATTTTGTTTGTTAAATATACTTATACTTATACTCTTAACAAATTGTTTGATGCTTTCTGAATGTACTGATAAAAAATTAATTGATTGTCAAAATCATTATATGTAGAAATAGGAATGTCTTAAATGCTGAATAGGTATTTACATTTTAGTAAATACTTATTTATTCATTGCAAACTTTTATTTTAGATAGAAGAAAAACAGATCGTTAATCTTGATTGCAATCTAAATTTATTGACTACAGTGATTCCATAAAATAATGTAAAAATATTTCAACAATTTTATTATAATACTCATATTTTCTTATATCATTATATTTAGACCTTTACTTAATAAAAAAACTAAACAGTGCAAGCTAGTTTTATTGTTCAGAGATTTCTTAAGGTTAATAGGCATGAACACATAAATATGCAAAATAACGTTTTTAAAAATAGTAATTATCATAAACCATTGATTATATAAATACGCATTTAATATATAATTGTAAAATGATATAGTTAATAAAAAAACAGTAACCAACATATTAAATTGACACAAACATATGTACATTTATCAAAGCTAACAAGTGGAGCTACTATGCCGACTTCAATAAACATATTAACCAAATACATTTAATCTTATCAAATATTAAATTATTTTATTTACATACCTGTCTAATAACATGTACTTTTCCTTCAACGTCAATGACTCTCGAAATTCTGTAAGGTGAAACTTGAACGTTGTCTAGTTTTCTTGCAGGTGTATCCAAAATTTCACGTTCCAAAGAATGTAACACCGCACCTCGAGGAGCACGAGCCTGTTTCGATAAACCATTGAAGGCAGCATCCAACAACGATTCTCCGCATTTAAGTCCGCCATCTTGAGAAACATCTTTCAAAGCTAGACCAGCTAAACCACGTACTCTTGAATATTTAGCCTTAATGTCCATACTGGTAGAATCTTCAAATGAAACCCATTCTTTATCCCTATAATAAAAAAAGTGTTTTTTGTAATCATTGTATATGTTTTGTTTTTTAATTTTTTACACATATGTGCACATAATTTAATAAACTAAATGTGCTACAAATAAATGCAAGACAACGTGAATACATGGAATGCTTTTTTCCCTAATTTACCGATTTTATAAAGTTTTTCAGTAAAAACAAAAACAATATTTTGAGTTAAGCGTTTGTAGTGAAAAGCTACTAGTTTTATCTTTACAAAAATAGTATTTTTTAAGACAAGTATTTGAAAACTGAAAAAAAAACAGTAAAACAATAAAGAATCGTTTTATTATTGCCGGGTGATTGATAAAGCTGTAGAACTTAAAATTAATATTTTTTTAAATGCTAATTTTTGTTAATCCCTTACTTGGTTTGGTTGGCAACTTTAAAATAAAACTGAATACTCTACTACATTGACACTTTATTTCAAATAAATTAAATGTTAAAATATTTTATTTACATTTTTTGTGCATATTGTGGTAAATACAATGCATAGTTTTACATATAAAATTACTGAATGTGCTCAACTAAAATAAATTAACCTTGACAAGGTAATTCCACGGTAGTTTGGACAAACGTCCCTACATCGACCTCTTCAATTGCTCAAATTTTGTACACATGTTTGGGGTACTAAAATATGACAATTCCTAAAATTTTAGATTTTTAGGTGCAATACATTATAAATGGCTATCATTTTAATTTTTTAGGAAAAGTTTGCCTCTTTTCAGTTTTTGTGCTGTAAATAAGCAAAAACTAGTCAAAAATCATACTCAAATTACACCTATTTCTTATAGGAAATTTTCCGTAGAACACGATCCCGCTTTTGGTTTTCCAAACTTTCCCGCGAAAAATACAATTTTATTAAAAAATTGATATCTTTGATTTCGCTACACCTGGAGACTTGAATATGATACTCCTGAGACATAGTACTTTTAAAATGGGTTATTTTTAAGTGATTTTCCGTAATTTTTTTAATTTTCCGGCATTACACAAAAGTGTTAATAATGTCTTAAAAATGTTCCAAAAATGTTCAGCAATTTGAATTAATGTAATAAAGTTTTTTAAAACTATTGTTTATCTACTATATTTATGTTTTTTGGAATAGCCATATTGGTTGTATTGATGATTTTTTTTGTTTTGTAATAAAATACGACAAACTAGGACTGCATTAAATGTAAAAGTACACACTGCAAAAACCAGTTTTTTTTTTTAGTTGTGCATTTTCTATAAAATTTAATGTTTGATGTGTTTTGTTAATATATCGTATTGGTCGCCAAATTATAGAATGTGACAGTATATTAAGAAACGTGGACATATGTCAAACTTCAATTATTATTAGAAAAATAAAGATAAAAAATAAAAAAATATAAACGTGACTGAGAGAAAAATGTATACCTAGTAAGAAAAATAAAAGACATATTATGTAAAAACAGTATATAGAATCTTTGTGAGTCAAAGAATAAGTCAATCAAAAATTAAAAATAAACATTTCTTGTTATTACTTGTTAACAAATAACTAAAAAACAAAAAACAAAACTATTTAACTAGAACAAAACAATACAAGCACGTACAAAATACTATAATAAAAACTACTGAGTTAGTAGTATTGTCATTGCGTTTTAATGTTAAATGCTTGCTTTCAATTAGAAAGCAAACTTCAATTTGTAAAAAATTGAGTAAATAATAACATTGTTACTTTTGTAAAAAATTAAATATTAAAGTTAAATATTTACTTCTTTTCTTAATTATTTGTTAACAACTGATAATTAGAAAAAAATATTCACTCTTAATTTTTGATTTGTTTTGGCTTTTGATTTAATAGAATTTCAAGAACACGGGCGTCGCTTTTGAAACGCAGACGTAGAAAAAAAGTTAAGATTATCAGTGCCAAGCAAAACTGTAGCAAGTAGAGAGCAAGTGGTGTCGTTAGCATATGCCAACGACATGATGATTTTTGCAAAAGGAACAAGAAAAATGAATGCAATGATAATGTGTTAATAAAAGATTTAAAAAAGGAAAGGTAGAACAAGTATGGGGAATAGGTGTAAACTTCAAAGTGTAAAAGTAAAAAAGTGGTGTTTGATAGCTTAGTAAAAAGCTTGAGGCAGAAATATGAAGTTAAAAAAAGACAAAAAACTGAAAGCATTACATGCAAAGTACGTAAAATTGCTTAATGAGAAATTTTAGCGTACATTGGTGCTGGAAAAAGTAAGAATAGACAAAACAAAAACAAAAGCAGAAAAAGAGCAGAATGTTAAAGAAATAGACAACAACAAATTTTTTCAATACTTTTTTTATACGAGTTAACATGAATAATTACACAAATACAGAGGAGTGCAATATGCATTTTGTATACGATTGTGCTAATAATCATTAGCATCCAGGCATTTTTACAAAAAAACGTACTCCCAACGAGTAATACTTCATCACATCACAATCACGCGTCTCCACTAACGTCTTTGTAAAAATGTAAGTTTAAAAAAAAAACATTGCTCTTACACTAAACAGGAAAATTTCAAAAAAACAATAATTGTATTCCTATCACATTTAACGCTATTGCCAAGAGATTTTCCGCAAAAAGTTTTGTGTCAATGGTTTCTACAAATTTTTGCGAAAATTCCTTAATTTTTTGCAGAATTTTTTTTTACTGATAAAGCTAATTTTTCTATTGCATCCATACTATTTTTTATAAAAATCATCTATGGGTTGAGCAGGAATGCAACCTTAACCTCATTGGTTCCAAAAACTTAAATTGCATAGATTTTTTTCTTTAGAATTAACTAAAATTTTAATTTTATTTACTTTGATTAAAAATATAAAAAATTTGAAGAATTACATAGTTACATCATGCAAAACAATTTAGAATTTTTTTTTTTCTATAATTTCTAGAGTGCGGATAAAAAGGCATTTTTTTTTTCAAATAAACGCATTAAAAATGTTTTAAAAGCCTTAAAAATGCTAAAAAAACAGCAAAAAAGTTTGTTTAATAAACCATATTATATTTTTAAACAACATTGCAAGTTTTAATTAAACTTTACAACAAAATAATACATATAATAAGAAATAAGAAAGTTGTCTTATCCACTTTAATCAATTCCGAGATAAATGAGAAAAACGTTTGCACGGTATATTACTTAGTAATTATTATGAATAATAAAAAAAATATTCCTGTGTAAGACAATGATAAGAACTGTCAGCAGAAATTTATTTAAACAATATTTATAAGGTTTCTAATAATCATTATTATTAAATATGAATAAGACAAGTTTTGCAACAATAAAATTGAAATATCAAAATATATTTTTTTATTTTTTTACAAAAAGAAATACAATTCAAAAAATATTATAGTTTTATTAAATCATATATCTTTTAGCATTAGAAAACCTAAAATGCCATGACGAGACGTGTTTAAAAAGTTCTTTAACCTGGATTTTTCAATCTCTCACAGGGAAATCCTTACCAAATTCTGTTACGTTACAGTGACATGCTTTTTAAAAATTTTGACTATCAATGTCACACGCAACTCAATAGCGCCTACGAACCTCATTCTTTTATTGGCTGCGTTGATAAGACCAGTTTTGATTTGCAATTTCAGGTGGATGAGACAAGTTTTGCAACTACATCGATATTTTACCATTTATTTTGAATGAGATAAATCGAGTTTTGCAGTACAATATGTATATGTATTTAGCACATACAGAACTAAAAGATCTACACAATGACGTATGTAACTCTTTTTTATACCAAAAGTGGATAAGACGAGTTTTGCTTTTACACGCCTCATATATTACATAACATTTTAATAAATATTTTAATTTAATCCCTTGCTAAAGTGCTAAAGCAATTAACAATAATATATATTTTTTTATTTTTATTTTTTTTAAAGTTTATAGTAAAGTCAATGAGGTTGAAATTTAAAAACTTTATAATATTCAACAGTTAGTTTTTGGTCTGACAAAATATTTTTACAAATACATGATACGCTACTCTAAACATCTACTGAGGTAATGTATGCAAATTTGAAATTATTTAGTTAGTTAGACGTCGTCGGGTTAAATTGAAAGTTACTGAACCAGCGCGTTAATTCAAATGTAATTAAAATATATTCTCTTTACACAAACATTTAAAAACAAAACATTGTTCAAAACATAATGTATAAGACAGTAATAAATAATTAAATCAATTAAAAAAAATTAACAATAAAGTACAAAATGCCAAATATAGTAAAAAATAAAAAAAAGCAAAATAAAAAAATAAGAATAGTTGCATTTTTTATGAAACGTACATATATATCCAAAAGGATTTTGTTCAGCATTTAATTTTAACATATAAGCAAAAGCCATAAAACCGCACTCTAATAATTACTGTATTTTGCTTAATTTTTTTGCAAATAAATTTGATTATTTCTTATTTAGGAACTTAAAATAATATGTTGTTTGCACTTATATAAGAACACTTGTATAATCACACTTTTTCGTATATAATTGTGTAATTTTTTTTACAGTGCAGCATGTTTAGTTATTTAAAAAAATGATAGCACAATAAAGTCTATTAAATTACTGGTGGGTGAAGTAATACTCATTTCTTTTTCAACTAGTTTTACTAATATACTTTGACAAAATATTGTTTTCTTTTTATGCAATTTAGATCAATTTATTAAAAACTAATGCGATGGCCGAGAATCGAACTCGGATCAACTGCTTGGAAGGCAACTATGCTGACCATTACACCACCAACGCACGCTGTGAATCATTATTTACGAATCGAGCTGTACGCGAGTGGAATAATGAACTGTACATTTAAATAAAATATAACTTATTACAATAATACGTATGTAACAACATATACACGCAAAGTTTAAGTGGTTGCATAATATTAGATATCAATTTGTATTTTGTAAATAAGTATACAAAAAACTGTCCCGCATAATTATAGTTCCCCGCAAACTATAGAACTGGTTCTGTTTGATAATTATAGTTATTCTACAAGATTTAATTAAATAATTATATGTTAAAAACATACAACTTAATGAAATATAAAATAAAATATTAAAATTACTTAGTTAAAAGATTATGTTTAAAATTTGCACAGATATATAATCATAGCAGTGGAAAATATTAAAATTTTATATTTGCAAAAAATAATACATTACATATTATGTAATTGTAAATTTATATTTTGCTTTACACACAACCTTATTTCAATCATAAAGGGAATACTCAGACTTATTTTTAAACTGATGCTTTTTATATAAATGTATGGCTAATACTTAATTATTTAAAAAAAAAGACATGATTCACAATATTGTTGTATTTTATATTTGTTGCCAAACTTGTATAGTATTTGCGGTAGTTCCGTATGCCGATGCCAATGCGAACAATATACTAATAGTGCCTTGTATTTCTACATCTTTTTTTAAACAATTGATATCTTTTAAATAGACATACATTACTTAAGCCAAATTATTGGACAACATTATTACATGTAATACTGACGTTTTATTATCTTCAAACTTTGTATTTGCGGTGATTTTTGCAGTACATTAATTTCAAAAAACATCTAGAATACTCCTAAAAAACAAACAATATTACAAAAATCGTCAACAACCGCAAAACAGCACAAAATATAAGCCATTTACATGGTGCAATTAGATTTTTATTTGTAAATTTTCTGTGCTTGTCATCTGCAATGAAAGTAGTTTTTATATGCGCAGCATACTGAATTAAACTTAAATAAATTTTAACATTAATATTATGTATATGGTAACAATTCTGTGAAAATTTAAAGAAATTTGTTTTGTAAATAAAACAGTAGCGTGCAAAAGAACAACTGTTATTCTGAAAATAAAATATTATTTTGTTGTTTTGCACGCCACTGATTCAATTTCTTAAGACTTTTACAAAACTTCTACGTTATCATTATATAGATAATGTATATAATATATACATTGTTTGAATTGAATTTTTAAGTTTTTTTTTTAATTGCTGAATCAAAAAACCCCGCATATACAAATTTTAACTATAATAGTAAAACGTCAACAATACGTGTAATAATGTTGACTCAAAATTTGCTTTGAGTTGTTAGGTCCGTTTAGAAGATATATATTGTTTATACAGCCGCATGTTTGGTCTTAACTTCGGATTAACCAATTATAGTTCGGAACATGTTTTAAATGTTAAATTAAAATGATCAAATTTAAACTGTTTTTAATACATGTTTAGTATTATTAAGTCACACACAAAATAATTGCCGTAATATAATTTGCGTCATTTTATAAACGCGAGTCGGGTATCCAGTATATCCATGCTAGGACAACCAATAATTTTTGCCGGCATAAATCGTAATAAAACAGATAGCGCAAATAAACTTTGCTAGAGATTCTTGATTTATTATTATTTGGGCGCATATTGCTATCTAAAAGTCAAGTATGCATAACCTTAAGCAACTTTGTTATCCAAATCAACCTCAAACCAGAGTTACCACCCTATAAAAGTGCATGCAAACTGTTTAAACTATCTAAGCATTATAATGTTACATCAAGCACCAACAAAATCAATAAAGGAACAAACTTGCATTGTAGAAAACATTTGTAGAGCGTCAGAAATTTTTGCTTCTTTCAGCATTAAGCGTAAACTATAAAAGATCTAAAGTCAATAAATAAAATAAAATACAGTAATTTCACTTTGAAAAATGTGACCGCGATAATATTTTTATGTATATAAAGTTGCTTATTAAAGCGACCAATTTATGTTTAAAGTAATATAAGTACGACAAAACATAATTTTCTTGTACAGTAAATACTTACACAAAAACACATCTACCATTATCAAGTTCTGGAACGTGCATTTGATGTCAGTTATTCAATAAAACAACTACACCAACACTTACTACACCTTATTCAATTTCTTTTATTGTTTCATAATTCACTATTAATAACCTTTGAGCGAAATAATAGGTTAATAATTTTTAACTTAAAATGAATCATAGTTAACATTATTGTTTGGCGCCAATCAAAATGTCAATAATAGCTTATTTAAAAGTAACATTGACAAATTTATACAATTGGTAAACAAATATTTGGCATTTTTATAAACTATTTGATAACATTACTAAAAACTAAAATATTAATTAACATTTCTTAGGTACTAGCACTAACAATGTAATGACTTCTGTTTGCTGTGTATAGTAACATAATGTAAACATTACAGTACGCGTAAAAAAATCTCAAGTTGTATTCCATACTATATTATCTAAATCATGTTAATCTGTTATGTTGATTCAAACTATAGTAATTCTACAACAGATTGGACGGTATAATACGCAACTTAATTAAACAATCTCTCATTTTAGCATCCTCCATTCGCGCTAATATTTTACACATTTCATAGGCTATGCTTCTAGAAATATTTTACACAATTGCTCTTAAAAAGTTATTCTGAAATATTTATATATGGTACCTAAACTAAACAAAGTATTAGTGATCCTGTATTACACCATTTATACAAACGTAATGAAATAAATATGGTTTTTAGTAGAATTTGTAATTTTAAAAGTAATGGTTTATGAGGAAGACCAAGTTGCACCGAGTCTAGCTGATCAGGTACCTTATTGTTAATTTGTTTATATGATAACAATAAAAATTATTTATTATTATTTTTTTAAATTTTAATGTGAAATAAAAATTAACTTTTATTAAAAGACAATATGTATAATCGGAGTCAAGGACTATAGCAGTCATTAACATAACATTTCACTAGTGTAGGTATGTGAGCACATGGTATTGTTTACAAACAGACTAGTAATTTCATACATAATATTGTTGTATTATTATTTAGTCTTTGAGAATATTGAATTTACAAATTGTTATTTATTATTATTATTATTAACATGTGTTGCAGTTTTATTACAAATTTAGTTTGACTTGTCTGTGCAAACATGCTGATTATATTTTTTGTTGTGAAAAACACTGTATGTTTTAATGTTTATATATAAAGTTTACTAATAATATATAGTAGCAAGGTTTTTCTAGCAACGAGTATTTACTCAGAGAGTTTTTATTACAGAATCATTGTTTTTATTATATATTATTGCTATGCGCACGATGGCTAGTAAGGTTTATGATAGTTCACAAAATGAATACTTAACATTCCGACCTCTTTGAAAAGCCATAAAGACTTTTAAAATAAACAATAAATAAATATACCATACATTTATACATATTGTATAATAATAAGATAAGTAATACCTTCGACCTTTAAATAGTAAAAAAATGTACTACAACAATTTAGTAAATACTCGAGATAGTTTTTACAGGCACTACTATGTAGTTTCTATCAAGCCAATATTGACCATATTGACCAAAAGTGCTGCAGCATTTGTTGTAACATTTGACTAATTATTTTTAAGTCTAAGTAATACTGACTCTGGGAATTTGATTAAAAGTTTTTCCAAAGATAAAATGAGATAAAATAAGTTGAGAATAGGATTGTATAATAAACTGCCATCTGAGTTAAGAAATAGTTCAAATAAAAAGCAGTTTTCAGATATTATAAAAGAGTTCTGTATATTAAACGTGTTTTACAGTTTAGATAAGTTTTTAACTTTTTAATATGTATGTGTATGTCATTTTTTAACTGTATTGACTTAAATTTTAATTAGGTTTGTTATTTTAGTTTACTCCAAAACGTTATTATATTTTCTTTAAATTTATGTAATGTATATAGTTATGTTATTCCTATGTTTTGTATTTTTATTTTTATGTTGTATTATTGATGTGTAGACACTAAATTAAAAACGCCTTTAGCATTAATCATTTATTGTTTTTGCTTGATTTTACCTAAAATCCAAAATACTTTTCTTAAGTTGGCCACAAAAGCCGTTTTGGATAGTTTTGAGATAATAGTCAAGCTGCGGATAATTTTAGTTTCTAGATCGTTGTGTGGTGCAACTCAAGTTTTTGCACATAAAACCTACATTTTATAATTTGGTTAATACTATTCAAATATAAGTCATTATCATATGTCCATTCAAAAACGACGGAAATGTGTTAAATTAAACTACTGTTGCTTTCAACACATCATGTTCCTTGGGCTAAAAAAATTGTTATTGTTAGTTATTAAAACTTAAATTGCTAGTGCGTATGTAAATTTAGTAGAATAGATTTGTTTTAAAAGAACGTTTTTGCCACATTATTAAAGAAATTATAGAACCTAATAGTCTAAATGTATCAAAAATTGGTTTAGTTTTGGTTAATATAAATTATTTGGTTGTTCTGTCTTACAAGGTACAATATATTTCATAATTTTTTTAAATAGGCACAATAGTCTTGCCATAACTAAGGTACTTGCTTAAAATTTGTTCGTAGCAAAAAATCTCAATATTGTTTAAACGCCAATTTTGAGCTTAAAACAACCGCCATTCAAGTTGTAATACATTTGGAAAACCTAAAATTGTTACATCGTTGATCAAGTAAATAATTTTTAAAAACGTTATTTATACTTTACAATTTTTGCAAAGATTACAAACTTGTATTTTCAAAAACCTTAAAATTTTTGTCTTTTGCACCCGAAAATACCTATATCTTGTAGATTGTTCTCTTGATAAACTAGTAAATGTTGCTGCGGAAGCATCAACATCACTTTTACCTTGGTTGTTTTGGTTAAGTCTTAAGTCTTTTTGTTTCTTTATAACTTTATTAGTTTTCTAATAAGAAAAACAAGAAACTAAGTGAGATAATAAATAAAGTATAAATAGAAAACAAGTCAGTGAAGTCTTGTATGTCCGATACACAATAAAGCTTGCTGAAAATTACAGAGATATAACGTTATTAAGTACAGTATACAAGATCTACGCCAAGGTACTAGAAGAAAAACTGAGTAAATGATGATGGATGAATGGGATATTGCTAGACGGACAGATCGAGTTTAGAAAAGAAATAGGGACTATGAATAATGTATACATACTACACCATATAGTAGAAAAAGGAAATAGCAGAAAAGGGAAAAAAGGGAGAAAAGGGTGAAAAGGGAGAAAAGGGAGAAAAGGGAGAAAAGGGAGAAAAGGGAGAAAAGTTGTATGCATTATTCTTGCACCTAAAAGCGGCATTTGACAGTGTGAATAAGTGAAAAAGAATAGAAAAAGTATACGTGAAAACAGTTAGTAGAGTTTGTATAAATGGCAAAACGTGTGATAAGTTTTGGATTACAAAAGGTGTGAGACAAGGATGCTAGGGTGGTGGTGGGCAGTGAGAAAGTGTGGTCGCTGACATATGCAGACAACATGGTGATAGTGATTGTAAAAGTTGGAAAGACATGTAAATAAAACAAAAACGATAATTTTTAGAAAGAGAGGAGAAAGACGTAGAGTAAAAAACTTGATATTGGATGTAAAAAAAATTAAAGAAGTAAAAACATTTAAATATCTAAGATTTGATTTTTGTACAAACATTAATGAAAATGAACACATAGAAAATATGACAAAAAATGCTATAAAGTAAAGCGGTAGGACAAGTATGAGGAATTGGTGAAAGAAAAAATTTGAATGTATGAGAATAAAAGGAATGAATTTTGATAGTTTAGTAAAAAGTAAGTATGGAGCGAAAATTTAGGGGTAGAAAAAGCAGGAAAAATTAGAGGCTATTTAAAAAAAATACTGGAGATAGGTATTAGGGATAAACACAGAGACCCAAGCATACATTGTAATGGAAAAAGTTGAAATAGATAAATTAATGGTGAAAGCAGGAAAGAGTGTAATGAAGTACAAAGAAAGAAATAAATGTAAAATATTACAAAAATGCTTAAAGGAAAAGATGAAAGGATAATGCGGAAAAATGGGAACATGCATAGAAAAATATTAGCGTAGAACATTCAAATTATGTACATATCATAATAGATTTATTACCAAAATACCTAGAAAGTGTAAAGTATGAAAAAAAAATAATTGCAAGATTCAGATGTAGAAATGGAATGAAAGTGTGCAAATTTTGGATGGACGAAGAAATAAAATGTGTAGTATGTGAGAAGAAGCTAGGGAAAACATATGCTAAAATGCAATGAGACAAAAGAAAATCAAATGAGGTACTGAAAGAAGATAGAGGAGAAATAAAATAGATAATGCCGTTAACAAAAAAAGAAAAAAAAATTAAACAAAAGTAATAAATAGTTATTGTCCCTTCAAATTAGACAAAAAAATCGACGTTTTAGAAAAATTTCACCCACATCTTAGCGACCTGTATACTTGGGTGTATTTGAACTGTCTGAAGACTATTTTTACCTAGCGCACGCATGAAAAAGGGTGGTTTTGGAGTAATAGACATATTTACATCTTTATATTTTTGCGTTTTTAAATGGTTTTTTGCATTTTTAGCAAAAACTATGCGATTTGGGCAAAAATTATTTCTATTAAATAATATAAAATATAATAGAATATTTCTTTTTCCGCTAGAAGACGCGGAAATAAAGTCACGATTTTGTGCATTATTGAAAAAATCGAAAAACCTATATCGATCGAAACTTTAATCTCTTATAATTTTTCCAGAAAATGCATAGTTTTGGTTGAAAATTCAAAAAATAAGCAAAAGTTCACATTTTTCGACATTTTTCAACATTCTTTAGCGGAAAATGTTCTCACTATCGGGAAATTCAAATAGCTAATAATAAAAATTTTTTGCTCTACAACTTTGATTTCTTGTAATTTTTTACCAAAATGCATAGTTTTGGCTCTAAGTGCAAAAAATAAAATATATACTTTATTTTTCGCGATTTCTAGCAAAAAAACGGAAAACTATAAGAAAATTCAAATAACCTATTTCGATTGGAAATTTTCCATTCTACAACTTTTAATAGAAATAATTTTTGGCTAAAATGCATAGTTTTTGCTAAAAATGCAAAAAGCCATTCAAAAACGCAAAAAATTTTCATGCGTGCGCTAGGTGTCAATAGTAGTATACAGGTCGCTATGCTGTGGATAATAAGTTAATTAAGATTATATGTTATATTAAAAATAAATTAAGTTTATATAGTGTTAAGTTGTAGAATTTATGCCAAAAGGCAATAAATAAACGTTTATATGTAATAAGAAAAACTCTGTTTTTCTACTTATTTTCTTTGTTTTTTAACTGGTCACTCGTTTTTCGTTACCATATCTGAATCTTGCAATCATCTTTTTATTACCTTTACTATTCTATTGCTCTTTAGGTACATTGACAGTTCACTTTTTATAATATGTTCAAAATTTGCATTGTACTTAGACTCTTTCACTTGTATTCTCTTTTCTTGTTTTTGTATATCTCTTTTTTGTACAATGTCTCTCTTCCAGATTTTCTTATTCTTTCAATTTCTTGGTTAGCATAACCATTTCTATTGTAATATTTTTTTATGATCTCCTAGCTTTCCATTTTTTGCTCTCATTTTCTCTTTCTCTCATTCTTTCTTCATACTTCATTGCTATTTTTCCTGCTCCTACTCTTAAGTTATATTTTTTGAGTTCCTCCAGCACAATATGTGCTGGAGATTCTCTGTTTAAACCTAGTACTTATTTTCAATATTTTTCATGTATTGCTTCTATTTTTTCTTGTTCCTTCCATCTCCATATTTCTGACCTATACAATACCATACTCCTAACTAAACTATCAAACATAAGACCTTTTATTCTTATACACAAAAATATCTTAAAACTATTCATTACAAACTAAACTAATTTATTTGCTAAAAGGAGAAACGCTACAAATCCTAATGAGAATTAAATTGTTGTTAACTCTGTGAAACATAAAAACTTCTGATTATTTTACTATAAATAGGAGTCCACATCGGAGTTCACATGGTTTTTTTTTTCAATATAACTTTTGCACTGAATGTGCAACTAAACTCTAGCTAAGAAGTTGTTTTATTGACTAAAATTTTTCTTTTATTTATTATTAATAAAAAAAAAAATAGAAAATAAAATAATATCTATCATTTTTGTTCGGAAATTTATTTTATTCCTGATCCGATTTCTACAATTATGTGATACTTTGTGTTGTTTT
Organism: Tachinus rufipes; assembly: GCA_963932245.1. Classification (NCBI taxonomy): domain Eukaryota; kingdom Metazoa; phylum Arthropoda; class Insecta; order Coleoptera; family Staphylinidae; genus Tachinus; species Tachinus rufipes. The sequence continues at coordinate 43,107,182 of OZ010747.1, read as the reverse complement.
TTTTAAATCTTAAATAAATTTGAAATTAACAGTTACTAATAGCTTGCCTCGTATTTCTTGCGATGGTCAGAATCACACAAGTTTTCATTTGCAGGTTGAGTTATAAATGCCATTTCAAATCAGGTAGCATGTAGATTAACTTGTACATATATCTCGTAATAGTATATAAAGCTTTAGAATGAACTACTTGCAAGATAGTTTAGAAAGGTTTAGCATATATTATTATCTACTACTATTATATGATTAAAAACAATGTAATAGAAGTAAATAAAAATATGCGTCATCAATTGACATTAACACATCAAATACACGACTTAATTTTACATAAGTTTAGTTGATTACTTGTGCTGAAATAAGGACTACTTTCTTCACAGCATTATTTTTATTACTATTGTATATAAATCTTAATAAGCAATTAAATTCTGAAAATATTGTAATCAATTTATTACATATTATCTTGATATAAAAACAATTCTAATATTGATCATAAATATAACTAATAAATAAACAATAATTTATTGCAGCACCTGTTAAAAAATTTCTATTCAACATGAGCACATAACTCACAACATTGGATTACATTATATCAAAATTAATTTGCATTTAATGCGTGCCTGTCTGTTATATTTGTTATTTTTGTCTCTAGTCATTTAGAATAATTATGAAGGATTCAGATCGGGAATTGGAACGCATGATTGCGAAATTCCAATTTATAACGCACAAGATCGGGGCGCGCCTAAAAAAACATATTTAACTATTACGACAAACGGACGAAATAGGAGCAAATAGAAAGTAAAATCGGTTTGTTTACGCCCTAACAAGACCGCAAGATTTTATTTAAAAAAATCCATAAGTATTCTCCATAAATTATGGAAATGCGAGGTGTTTATTATATAATAAATATGCTTTATGGTAACGCTGAATAGGTGAAACGCATAAAAAGTGAGATTTGAACTAGATTTTTAAGTTATTGTCTGGTATATAAATAGATATTCAGAAAGAGAAATAAAAATTATTTATTGACATATTTAATTTCGTTTATTGATTCATTTTAATAAAAACTTTCTTAATTATATATTATTATCAATAAATTTATTTATTTACCTGAAAATATAAGGTCCAGCTTGATCCTGATCTCTTTCAAGGGTCCATTTATCAGAGCTCATGCGTTCACAAAGCTGATCTCTAGTAAGGGTTGATAACTCCAAAGCAGGACTTCCCGGTGCTGTATGTTTTTCGTTTTGCAAATTAAATTTAAAAGCTTGCACTGGAGCTGTAATCACCAATTTTGATAAAGGTGCTCCCATTCCACTAACCAAATCCACAACGGAATCCTATAAAAATATTAATTAATATTGTACATAAATTATAAATAATTATAGTTCATTATACATTTATTTTTAAACTTAAAACAATTAAAATATGAAGAAAATGTTTATTAAACACGTTATTTAATGAACTCTACAAAGATAATTATATGCTACTAATTAAAAAATTAATAAATCTAATTTATTTTTTTATATTAATCTTGCAATAATTAGATTATGAAAGCGATGAGTCGATTTATGAAAAGAAAATTATAATCTCCACCTTTAGGGTATACTATAAATTCACGCTTTAATTACACATGAACGTACGACCGATAATCTATTGGATAATACGTTAATTGGATTACCGATTGCTGATCCCCTCTAATTGCATATAATAATTTATGTCCGACGTTTTTTTGTCAATGACCTTACCTGCTATGCACGATCAATAATGATTTTATGATGTAAATTTAACGGTTTGAGTAATTTTTATGTGCATTATTAATGTTGTATTTTAATAATAAAAATTTACTTGTGTAATAATTTTGTTTGAATTACTATAATTTTAAAATAAAGAACAGGAGCAGTTTGAAATGTTTATGAGTAGTACTTTTTTGAACTCTCGTATAAGAGCAAGATAAAAACAAATTCAAAATTGATTGGAACAATTATAGACAAGATAAAAATAAGGAAATAGTATAGCAATTATAGAATTTTTGGTTATAATAAGTGTTTTTGTCCCCATTCTGATGACTAAAATTTTAATTGTTTTATTGATTGATTTTTAAAACTAACAAAATAACTTTTCAATTTGCTATAAGGCATATATATTTTTATACTTAAACTAACAGAACTGCCACTAGGACAAGGTTATTCCTTTCCTGATACACGCTGTATTAGAAACGTTCTTCTTTTTTATGTTACAAAGACCCTAATTTAAAATCGTAGAAGTTGTTATTTGAGAAAAATAAATTTTGAAAATAATTAGGATTCAAAAACAAAGAAATTAGTATAGAAAAATATTTTGCTTCAATATAAATGTTTTATCGTCTATAAAATATCTGATATTATAAATATCATACTCCATATACTAAATTAAAGCAAATAATACGCTAATGTAGTCACAAATTAAAATATATCAAAGATAAATTGTATTTGTTTTAATATATAATAAAATGTTCTGTATTTTTATTCAACCTTAAGCATCAACTTGACCATTTTGCTTTTGAAGATATAATATGATGACAACAGAATATGATCTTAACGTTTTTCGACTTTTTATATATTTGAAAAGAGTTCAATGGCGCAATCTTTCTGCGTTACTGTAGGTTTTGATTATTCATAAAACTGTTGAAACGTTTGACAAAGAAAAGTAAGTAACATTCTATAAAAGTGAGCCAATAATTACATAACATATTGTTAACAATGTCTTTTATGCATACTTGGACGTATAATTAGTTTAAAAAAAGTGGTTTAACTCCAATTTTTTTAGATAGTTAAATTCTGCTGGGCGTTTATCTACGGTCCAATCAAAACTTTTGAATATATATAAACGTTCTTATGTGGTAGTCTATATAAAGAAGTGTTTCAACTAAATCGGAAAAATTAAATTAAGACAAAAACAAAGTTTTTTTTGTTGAGAAAATACAGAAGTTATAATTTCATCATAAAGTAAGCATGTGGATATTAGGACGTAAAAAATAAGACATTTGATAAATGTTGCTTCGGATTTACACATTTACGTTTTTTTGGCAACAATTTCAATCAAGGTTTGGCATAATTGTGGCTGAATTTTAGTTGGTATATTACAGTTTTTTAGAGTGTAATTTTACTAATAGTAGTGTAAATACTAATACTAACAATTTCCAAAGAGATTTAATATTTATTTATGTATTTAATGCATAATAAAGCTTCTATGGCTTAAAACGTGATTTTTAAGCCCAAGTGGGTTAAAAACACACATACATAACGCACGGTCAAAGATTTTTTAATTATTATAAATAATGTTTTAGAATCAAATTTTCTACTCACATAATTTAACAGTTTGTTTGCTAATACAGTTTAGCAGTTTTATTTTGTCTAATTCAGTGGTGTTTAAAAAAAGGAAAATAAACAAAATTGATAAAACTGCAAAAATAACAACAAAATTGTGGCTTATTTCTTGAAAAATTAAAACAAGTGTATAAAAAAACTTACACTTAATACCTCAAATAGTGCAAAATAATAAAAGATTTTTGTGAAAACTGTTACTTTCAAAAAAGTCTTTTGACATATGTTTTATGTAGTTAATACAAAGATAAATATAATTTAGAGGTATTTAACTAAAATTGTGATGCAAAGAGTGAAAAGCGTCTCAAACATAGCATTTCTTACTCAAATGTCAACCTTTTTTACCTTATCTAACATAACCTAACCTAATGACGATGAGCCACTTTTGGGATAAGAAATCACCTTTCTACTAAATGCCAAAGGTCTCTTCGGAGAGAGAATGACCAAGTAGAAAATTTAAACTTTTTTTGTCTTAAAGGTAAGAATGTACTCCTAAAAGCGGATGAATCCTTTGGGATCAACGGTATAAAAATAGAAAAAACCAGGAGAAACAATTTTATTAAAAACTTAAGAAACCAAAATCGCCCAGAAATTGAGCCTTTGGGGAGGACAGTATAAGAAAAAGTTAAAAAAAAAGAAACAAGATAGAACTTTGTAAAAAAATTGGACAAAAAAAAGCTATAAAGCTTAATACGTAAAATGTTGAAAAATAAACTGAACATGATAAGAGTCAATAAAACAAAGTGAGAAAAACAAGAAGAAGAAGACTTCAAAGGGACAAAGTTTTATTTAAAGAAGAAGAATAGTTACGCTATTATAAGGGTTTGCAGAATTAAGTTCAGCAAAAAAATGCCTGAATATAAATTCAAAAAAATTTTACACATTATAGAAGAAAGTTGTGTCCTCAAACTTAATTTTTTTTTTTAAGTGGAGTTTCTATTTAATGCTTTGGATATTGAGTTGGTTGGCATTTCCTATTTGAACCAATTTTAATTTAAAAACGGCGATGTACGTGTTGATATTTTTTAGAGAAAACAATTTATTCTTATAGATGTGATAGGATTTCAGTTTGTAATGTTAACTAATCATATTTTTTTATAACATTACTCTAGCGTTAAGTAGAGAATAATGAACTCAAAATGGAAAAATTTAAATCACAAAACAAAAAAAAAACAAAAAATATAGAAGTGTAATAGCTTAATGGTAGACCGTTTGCATATCATGCGTGCAGTCCGGGGTTCAACTTTTAACATAACTAATTAAGAACTTGCTTTTCATTAACCGAAGCGGTTTACAAGTCACCTATTAAACTGTTGGTCCCATCAAACTTCTTCAAACAAATCGTAGACTTACTGTGGTGATGTAAAATATCTTAAATAAATAAAATACTGTTAGAGCTGTTGAAATGTCTAAAAAATTTACGGGAGACCGACAAAATTTTAGAACCTAAAAAAGCAAATTTTTATTTTTGATTACTTTGCAAAATACTAAAACTGCATAAAATTAAATGTTTATTGTAGTTGATAATTACAAATCACCAAATATTTTAAAAATTTATAAAAAAAATATTTATTATTTTTTCTAGCATACAAGAAGAAACAATGTATATGGCAAGTTGTAGAACAAAATGTGTTTGATATTTTTTAGATATCATCATTCCAAAGAAATCAGTTGAAAATTAATGTCAGTTGTTTTGTGTTAAACAAAATTAAAGATTTGAAAAAGTGTTGATTAGAAATAAAAATTCATCAGTTGATAACAAAAAATTAGCAAATAGCCATTACTGCACCATGTCCTTGATGTGCATTTTTGCTTTATATAGAGGTACAGGGCACTATGTTCAGTTACTATAAATGTAAAATTGTTACACGTATTTATAGTAACTAGACATAGTAATCTTAACCTTTATATAAAGCAAAAAATGTACATCAAGAAGATGCTCAGTGCTCTACTTCACAAAAATTGATCATAGTATCTTTTACCTCAGAGGTACAGATATATAAAATCAAATTGAAGCTATATTGATTAATGTAAAAAAATACTAAAACAATTATGTTTCGCAAAATACAAATGGTAAAGGTAAGACGATTAAATTTGTCAAACTAATCAAACATGTCAAATATATATTTTAGAATACTTTTAATGCTTAAGTAAAAAACAAGTAAAATGTGCATTTAAAAAACTTAACCAATGGCAAAAACTATAAAGATAAGTGATTTAAAAAATTGAAAATTCATGTACAAAAAAAATTATTTTATAAAAAAAATGTATAAAATACAATTTAAAAAATGTAAAGGAAAAGTACGGCAGCAATAAGCTTAGTAAAGTATCAATGTAATAAAGTGGAAGTAAGTAGTGTAGTAAAAATGGTATTTTTTCCATCAATATTTTAAAGTGCCAAAAATAAATAACGGTGTTTAAAAAATAATAAAAATTAAAGAACACAACTATACTAAAATTAAAAAAAGGTTGATAAAAAAAGTAACCCAAAATTTGTCTCTAAAATGTGTTTAGATAAAAAATTTAAATTTTAAGAAAACGCTGTAAATAAACATCATATAAAATATGACAGAAAAACAAAACACAGACATCAACAACGTTAACGTTGAAGTAAACAAAATTGAATAAACACAAAATTTATACGTAAAATTTACCATCTTAGTAGGTAAGCAGTGAATTAGAAAAACGATTAAAGCAATATATGAAAAAAAAAACTAAATCTAGTTGAAACAAATGTTATAAAAAAACAATACATAGTTGTAATAGTTATTTATAAAACTAATTTAGATAAAGATAAATGATAATACAAGAAAATAAAACAAAAATAAAATAAAAACATAATAACAGTTATGCCAATAAAGAAAATAAGTACGCAAATCTAATTGTATCTACTGCAAAAATTAATGGACTGTTGAGAAAGAGAAAAATAAAAATTAGTTATGGGCAATACCATTTTAAACAAACAGCAGGGGGGGGGGGGGATGCATTATAAAATTTGCTTTGCTTTGATTTAGTTTTTTTTTTTCGTTTCTATAACTTATTAAATTTTATTTTATTTTTGAGTACTTCTTTTTCAAAAAAAAAAAAATTAAATATTATTAATAAAATTAATTAGAAAACGTCATAAACCTATTTTTTTGTTTTTAGTGAGCTAGGCAAAAAGAATTATTTTTTAGATTTTTTTTAACAGCCAAAGTTGACATATTTTGATGTAAATTAGTTGGAAAATTTAAATTTGTTTTGTGCATTTGGGTTTTAAAGGGTTAAAACTCAAAAAAACTGCAAAAATAGGCTTATTTTTCAACATAAGCCTTTATAAATACACCAAATATTATTTAAACTTTGAGTTTTGCAAACAATTCTACATAAAAAATAGGCAATTTCGTGTTTATGTGATGTAAAAAAGCCTATCTAGAAAAAAAATGTAAACATTTTTTCTTTACTTAAAAAAAAATTAATAATTTTTTTAAAAGATTATTTGGTTTATATTTTTATAAGCTCATTTTAGAGTTTAACAAAGTCAACTTTTGTCGCTTGAACCAATTAAGGGCATTTTATTTCTTGTTTGATAGTTTTTGCGCTTGCAGCACAAATTTGACTCGATCCATTGCCGCCAAAGTTTGAGAATATTATTATTTTTAGCATTTAAACATAAATCCGCCTGGCGCTTATTAAGATATGATATAAAAAGTTTTAAACCACACCCTGGTGTGTTTATAATATTTTTTGTGAATATGAAAAAATAATTAACTTTTAACGCAATTTTTAATAATATTTAGTGTATTGTTTTTAGCGCGGCTAAACGAGTATTTGTAAGAGTTTATGTTGAAGAACGTTTTTTGAGCTTTAGACCCCTAAAACCCAAATACACAGAACAAATTTATATTTTCTAGTTAATTTACATCAAAATACGTCAACTTCAGCAGTTAAAAAATTTAAAAATGCCTTTTTTGCTCAGCCCACTGAAATAAAAAAATTGGTTTTATGGCTTTTGCGGCTTATAGACAGGGTATAAACTTGAAACTACGCTAGATTTGGATTCTACGGAAAATCTCTGATTAATTTCAAAGTATTTTTTTTAGTTAAAATTTCGAGTTTTAATAAAAAAATGCGATTTTGTAAAGTCAAAGTAAAAAATTTACAAAAAAACTTAATAAAATCATAGAACTTTTTTTAAGGGTTTCATACTCTCATGAACCGATCAAAAGACTAAAACATAAACTTACAATAACAATTTTTATAAAATTATTGTACTGTTTAATAAAACGTTAGATATTAAAATCTATGCTATAACTTAATAGTAATTAAATTATTAACTTCTTATTTCCAATAGACTGATAACTACCGCTAAGCAGCGCTACAGGCAATTCGCTTTTCAGTAATAAAATTCAAATTGATAATAGACTGCATAACTAGTTTGAAAACACAAGTAACAAACAACAGATGATCTAAATACCACAAGATCAGGGTATAGATGAAAACCTTATGAAAAACAAATAACCTTAAGTAAACTTGAAACAAAGTACTTATAACTGGACATTGTGACCTACTAACACATGCATACTTTTGTAATGGAAATCAAGGCTGATTAAAATAACAGAACTACTGGTCGAGTAACGACCAGAATTGTACAGTAAAATCAAAAACTCAGTGTACAGAATGCTAAACGTACCAACTCTAAATAGAAAAAGTTACTTCTAAACTAATTGATTATTAAATCAATAAAAACAGATTTTAAAGTAAACAATATATTTACAAAAAAAAAATCCTAAAAATTAATAAACATAAGATTAACGTACGCGGACTTAATTATACAAGTATGATACCTTAATATATAGAAGAATAACACGCGCATATTCAAGTGACACAATATTGTTGACATAAATGACAAAATTCTGAAAGTTACTTTAAATCTTAAGAAATCAAAAGTAAACCTTATCAGTACATGCGCCAGACATGTCCAGACTAAAAAAAAAATTGTAAGTTTTTTATTGATAATTACAAGCAACTATAAATAATATAGCAGTATTATTATTATCTATTATCTTTAGAGATCAAAAATTGATTTTTTTATTACAAACAAGAAAATTAACTTAACACAAATTATAGATGTCCAAACTCTAACATTCGCCAACGTAGAAAATAACTAATATTTTGTACTTTGCAGATTGCAAATAGAACATCCAATAAGGAAAAAACAAACTAAAGTTTAAAGACCGACACACTGAACCACATGGCAATAAAAGTTTGTAAAACTAAATATTTAAGATATAACAAAACAGAACAGTTATAAAAAAAGTAGATAAAAGAATCTATTCAAAAGGCTGCAGAAGAAGCACTAATAATACAGAAAACTAATGTAAATACTCAAAACAACACAAAACCTTAGTTTAACAAGGAAGTAAAGAAACATGCAGAAGAAAAAAGTAAAATCAATTTACAATACAAAAACACCCAAAATCAAAATGAGAACAACATGATATGTTTTAGTCAAAAACACAGTACACTCAATAAATACAATAAAAAAAAATAATTATAAATTTTTTTAAAAAACATAATCCATGATCTAAAAAGGACCTAAAGAAAGATATAAAAAAATGATAAAGAATAGGATAAAACCGGTTATTAAAAATAAATTTAAAATGATGACAAAAGTACTTCAAAGATCTATAAAGCACTTAATATAAACAAAACAAAAAGAAACACAGAAAAGACAATTATCAACAAAGACAATATCATGCAAGTAATAAAGAAAATAAAACATAAAAACATGAGATACTGTACTAACTCAAAAGTTTACAAAGCTTATTAATATAATACTAACAACAATTATAATCCCAAAAAATTGGCACAATAGTATAACAATACCAATATTCAAGAAAGTTATGGCCTACCAAGTTACAGAGATATAACACTGCTCTCTACTTCTTTAATACTATTTACTGCCTTACTAAAATCCGGAAACGGAAAAAGACATTACCAACTATAAAAAACAGCGACGGTTTTGCTAAAACAGGTCCACCATAGATACCATATTAATAATGCAACAATAGAAATACCCATAGAATACAACTAAATGGGAATAGGAAAAGGAAATCATAACATCAGGGTAAATAAAACAAGAAACTCCTTCTTGCTTAATCTCGTAATAAACAAAATAATTAAGTAAGTTAAATCACTAAAAATTAGATACAAAAACTAACATATCAGCATGATCTGCCACGTAAATAATGCAACACTAGTTTCTGAAACAAAAGACAATTTCCAACGACTTACATACAAATTTTACTTTGGGGTAAAAAAATAAAATATAAACATTTCAAAAAACATGACTTTCTCAAAGAACTTAACAAGATTCAAACTGGATATAAACAACAACATAGTTGAACAGCTATTACTATCTAACACAAAATTAATAACACTAACTGCAGCAGTAATATTAAGATACCTCAGGTACCTAATATAGTACAACAAACACATACAAAGCAACAGTAAGCTAAAATATATAAAGCCTATGTAAAGTTAATAATGACGTACGGTATAGAGACAAAAGCCAACACAATCAAAACAAAATAAGCATTGAAAACAACTGAAAAGAAAACGCTAGGAAAAACTGAAAGATCAAGAAAGAAATGTAAATATTAAAAAAAAAATGTGTAACCCAGAAGACATAATCTGATAGAAAAGACAAAAAAAGTAGATATTGGTATCAACATTTCAACAGATTGGACACCAACAGATTAGTTTGCATCGCCATGGAGGGCAAGCCGTCGACCAGCCGGCCATCATGAAAGCTTACTAAGAGACAGTTGAACATCCCAGTCACAAAAACATTTACACTAAATTAAATAACAGATTTCAAGATCTATAATTAGACAAAGAAAATGAGATAACAACTTGGCAAAGAATATAACTTCATTTTAAAGTGGCGGGGGCCACTTTAAAAGAAAACTTGCTTTTTCAACTGTGAAAAAACGTACAAAAAATGACTAATAATTTTTTATTCAGTAATAACTTGACTCTACTGACAGTACGAGTTGTTAGATAAAAGTATAAATTGATGGTTTATATGTAACGAAAAAACGGAGTGTAGTTGCATTGGGTAAACGTTTTTGGTTTTTCTTAAAATATTTATAAAAGTTAAAGATTTATGAGAAATTTTCGACTGGATGTTATAATCTATAACTTTTATTACTCACAGAATATAGGTAGATTATGTTTACACACTATTATTGGTTTGGTTTGTACTTCTATGTGACAAATATGAAAGTTAAAATTACTACTAAAAAGTATTGACAATAACAATAGTATAAACAAAGAATTATCAGTTTAGATTGCCTAAAATAAATTAGATAAAATGATAAAAAGATTTGTTTGTGTTCAATAGGTAAAAATAAAGACACCAAGATAGTAACAAAAAAATAATAAAAACTATATTTGAATTAAATAGTAGAACAATTTAATTGATTTAATTAGATTTTGTAAAAGTTCTTGTAGGGTAATTATTAGATAGTCTTTCAATATTTTCAAAGGAAATATCCGTAAATTTTAAAACAGCTAGAGCAGTGAAAAGTAATATCAATACGCTAGTGAATGTAAAATTGTACTCGTGTTTAGTGTTCACTTTATTAAAATTACAGTCGTGAAAGAAGAGGCAAATTTATATATTTGGCTAATAAAGCATATATAATCGATTATTTATGTTATGTAAATACATGTGTTGCTTTATAAGTTTTATGTGTATAAGCTCAAAAGCCATGAACTATAATCAATTGAGAAAATGAATGTATTTTATTTTATCATTACAAACATTAATCACTCCTTTCAATTAATTATCAAATCAATTATTTTTGTTCTTACTAGAGTGATTGGATAACATACTATATACGTACATAATGACCCGTAATTGAATTGAGCTACTAATTAAATTCATGATGGTTGTTGTTATAACTTATATTTTATTCGCAACTTATAACAATTTGTTGTAACTGATTAGAAATAATTCAAATTGAGCAATTTTGATGTAAACATCGTAAACATAACATTATTACTTAATATAGCTCATAGTAATTGAAATGATATTAAATATAATATATGATAATAAGTAATTTTTGTTGTCATAATACATATAAATTGATAATAAGGTTCATAACATAGCAAACTCATATATGAATTAAAATAATTTTCTTGGCTTTTGGTCATCAATCGACCTCAGCCACTCCAAATATAGTCCCCTCAAGTGTCTTATGTAGTGAAGGTGATCATCCTCTCTTTTTTTTACAAAAGAGTTGTATGTGTTAATTTAGATATATCCGATCGCTGCCTTCGTTAAGTGCAATATGGTTTTTGACGCAACAACTGTATTCTTATTATCCAGCGGCCTATGACTATCTGCCTCTTTTGTTTTTTTGATATAAATGTGATCGGTATTGTAATTAGCTGTCTGCAAATAATTACAACTCAACGAGAGGATGAATGAGTGGTTAATTTGAAAACTATTGTAATGGAGAGAGTTTTCCTCAGTCTAAATTTAATTGTTATTTGAAGATGTGTTTTTGATGGCTTTTAAAAATCGAAAGTGGTTAAATTAATATTGCTGAATATTTAATAAAGGAAATGCTTTAACTCATCCCGAAAAAGCAATGCATCTTATTACATCCTCTATAAGAGCCGATGTAAATGACCGTCTTAATAACAGGGCAATAAGCAATATTAATAAAAAAAATAAAGAGTCGATAACGGGAACCCACACGACTCCCAGGCGGTAGATGTAATTTTCTAAAACGCCTCTACAAAAATGCAACGTTAGAATAATTACCTAGACGGATGTGTCTGGATAAGGAGAGCCCATGGAGCAGCCAGTGTGCGAGCTCAACCAATTGCAACATACAAAACTCATTAACATAAAATTACACATACTCATAATAAATGTTAAACGATCGGTAATAATCGATTTCAATGACTATGCAGAGATCGTAAACATCGGCCAGTGCAGCGATGGGACGAAATGCCAAAAGGAGGATATTCGAAAGTGAAATTCAAGTGCAACCATGTAACAACAATTATAATATTACACAATACTGTAGAATTACATTTTCCGCAAATACACGCATTTCTATGTTTGTTAAAATTGTGCACTGATTGTAAAATTTGTGAAATTGTTGAAATGATCAAAATTACCACATCAACTAATTATGATGGAATAAATAAAATTAATTAAATTTAAATGTCTATTTGCTTTTAAATTCCATAAGAAGTTGTTTTTATGTAATAAAATATAAACAAGTACAATAAAAAAATCTGGAATATATCTGTATCAGTTTTCAATGCGTGTATTAAATTATATAAAATATCAAGGTCTGTGAGAAACGATTCAATTACGATGAAAAAAATTGGTCGACGATTCATCGCTTCAGGCTAATCGTCCACACCTCTACACATATTCGTATTAACTGACCCTAATTGTATAAAATTGTATCGATATGACCATACTTTGTCAAGGATTTGATGGAAAAACAATTTTATAGAATGGGTTCGAGTTCGAATAGATGGAGAGCGCGTTACTAAGAAACAATAACACAAGTATAAGTGCTAATTTCATTTACAACAGAAATATTTTCCTTGACTACTTGTCGCCATATTTTCTATAAAAAATTGCAACCAATGCATGATGAACATTTATCTTTATATGTATTTGATTTGCATTAAAATTATGTTAATGTATAATGAAGAGGCATCGATCAGGATCTGGCGTGAAACATTGAGCATCCGTACTGTAATTTTGTAGTAAATGTAGTAAACATATTTATTTTATATTTAAATACAAACAAAATAAATATGAAAAAGACAATCAAAAAAACTTAGTTGCAGTTATTAAGTTATTTCAATTTAAAACTTTAGTAAAAGAAGTAAAGTAATGGAGTAAATAAACAATTGTTTTTATATATAAGATCATGTATTTAAAGTTCAAAATATCTTTATTTATATTTTGCATTTAAGTTGTTAAAACTGAAACCATTATTAAGTTCAAAATTATTTTTTGTTTAAAATCACTCAAAAGATTATTGAAGTATAATATAAAACAAAATTAAACTTACTTAAGATACTACTTTTATACTTATTAGAATCTAGTACTAAACAACTTTTTTATAAAATAAAAAATGACTATTTGTATAAGAGTAGTTACACAAAGGTATTTATACTTATATAATTTTTTTATGACATGGTGCTATTAAATGACAACACATCGAAAAATATGTCAAAGTGTATAGTAAAAAGAGCAGATTCAAATCACCAACACCACTGAAAATGTACATAACAGATGAATTAATACCTAAGCAGAGTAGAGTGGAAGAAATGGTTACAAATGTAGTATAATCAAAATGAAAAGGAGTGGAAATAAGACGCAACAAAAAAATATTTGTGCAAACAGAAGCAAAAATAAGTAGAAGCAGATAATGTACTAACGAGTGCACAAAGAAAAAAAATTAAAACGTTTGTTAAAAAAAATCAGGCTATATAAAAAACTACCCGATGGCGCAAAAGAAATGATGCAAACAAAGAAAAACTGAAAATAAAAGCAATACAAACAAATATTGTAATATTAAACTATATTGAGGCAAACAAAAAAACTCTAGGTGTAGATAGGATACAGAATAAAACATGAATGCATAGTACGAAAGATTTTATTAATAGATTAGGAGAGATTTTAAATGATTTGTAGAAATAAAAAGTTTCGCAGAAATGGAAAATAAGTTTTGTATGTTTAAACATAAAAAAAATTACAGTAAATAGCATTATTCAACACACATATATGATGCAAAAAAAAGAAGAACTAAACCTACTAAAAATACTCCAGATAGACAAACTGAATTTAATAAAGAGAAGCGTTAATTGGCAACGTATATATTCTGCAACAATAAAGTAAAAAAATAATTTGAAAAAAAAACTTGAAAAAAAAAATTGTGAAAATAATAGCATATATGTAGAAACGGTGAGTAGAAGCTGTGTAGCTAAAAGAATAAGTAAAAGTTTTAGAACGACAAATAGCATGAGACAGCAATGCCCAATTAGCCTCAAATTAACGCAAGGAAGTAGAAAAAAAAAAAAGAAAAAAAATAGAAAAAGGTCAATGAAAGTATAAGTAAGAAGATGGTCAAAGAACAACAACAGAGCAACTTAGACAAAGTACATGATAAAGAACCTACAGGAAACATGGAAAAGTAAATTATTACCTAAGGCAAGTAGTAGGGGACACGGCTGCTTTAAAGCCTACCTGCAGAGGTACAAAATAATAAAACTCTCATGCATGCATACACTGCGGAAACAAGAATACCGTCAACCACACGGTATTTGGTTGTAACGAGTTTCTTGAGATAAAGGTTAAAACAAAGAAGAACAATATAGTTGAGATAATGCTAGAGAACGATATGAATTGGGCATTACTTGTTTACGAATATTATAAAGAAAAATTAAGCTAAAGAAAGAAAGCTGATAAAAGAACAAAACGGATAAATATAATCACAAAACAGAACAAAAGCTAGAACGGATAATAAAGAAAAACACAAGATAGGCGTATCAAAGTAATACTACGGTTGTGAAGAAATTACAAGGTTTTTTTAGTAAACTCAAGGCAAGCTAAATTCTACAAACAATCTTTAGTGAATTTTCCGTAAAATGTTTTTTTCCTTAAAAGAAAAAAAACGGAGTTGTAAGTAACAAACCAAAACAAGCAAAAAGAATGAAAGTAATAATAAGACAGACAATAAATAAAAATCGCAAAGAAATTGTAATATAATAATATAATTATAATAGATAAAATATGATAGTGTTTAGATATTAGAATACAAAAAATGTGTCTGGCAAGAAAAAACTTATTTATGTTTATATGTAAAAAAGTTTTTGATACAATATTGGTAAATAGGGATAGTTTATTAAATAGAAATTAGAGTAGTTTTAGAATCAAAATATACAAGAGTGAACTGACTATTTTTCAAAATAACAACTGGCAATGTATTTTGTTGTTAAAATATATTTTTTTATATAAATTCTATATTTAAAGGACTAGAAACATCAAAGCTATCTGTAGGTTTTTGTAAACAGCTTTGAAAGCAATTTATTAGGAACTACAACAGAGATTAAATGATTTTAATAGATTACATACATACATACATACATGCAAAAATAATTACCTCTTCAAAAATAGTAGATATAGTATATGACTTGATTTTAACAAATAGCTAACAAAATATAAGTAAATTAAATAAAACTGAAAGAAGTATCTTATAATTCTATTACACATAAACTAAATTACTAAATCACAAAAAACAAAAGCCAATAATAAAATAAAAATAGGAATACAAACAAAATTGAAAAGCGAAATCAAAAACTATGAAAAAGAAATAAAAATAGTAAAACAAAAAAAATTAATTATAATAACAAAGATTTTTGAAATGTGAAAAGGTTTGTCTAAAAAATATCTCCCACTCAAATGTCTATCTTTCTTCACTTGGTGCAACAGCAGTAGTAACAGTACTAACAATGCAATAGCGACCAAGCAACTTATGGAATGAGAAGTTACTTCTCTACAAAGTGCTTTCGGAGATTAAAAAGCCTGAGCTTCTGTTTGCCCTAGTATTAAGAAATTAACCTTAAAAACGAATTATTTTTTAGAATCAACGGTATAGAGATGAAAAAGATCATGAAAAACCACTGCATTAAAGATCTCATGATATCCCAAAAAAGAATGCCTGAAAAAATGAAAAATAATAGTTTTTCAGTCGGATTTTTGGAAAGCTACACACAAAGAAAGCATGTGAAATAAGAAAAAAATATAAAAAGAACAAGAATGAAAATTAAAATTTAAAACGTCCAAATTTTACTGAAGGAGAAAAACTAGAAAATTTAAGAAAAATAAAGACAAAATAAAGTGTAGAAGTGCTCGTAAGTAAAATGTTATAAAAATGTGTGTAAAGTAATATACGACTATGATAGAATAATAGCAATAAAGATTAAAGCTACCAATAAGCAGTTATAAATATGATGAGGTTGAAAAAGTATATAGCAGAGTAGAAAACGTTTTAGAAAAAGACAGACGAAGTTGCTGCAATACTGTGATGGGAGACTGGAATGTCAGTGTAGGTAAAGATAGTATAGGCAGAGTGATAGGTAAGTATAGACTTTAACAGAACAAAACTTATTGAATTCTGCAAAGAAAAAAGACTAGTAGTTACAAACACGTGGTTTCCAAGTCGCAAGAGAATGCTGTATACTTTAAAGGCACTTGGAGGCAAAAGTAAATCGATTTTATGACAATTTAAGAAAAGTTTAACAATGGATTAAAAAGAAATGTGGGTTTCCCATGCGCAGATCTACACATCACGATATATTTTTAATGGCAGAATAAGATATAAAAATAAAAAAAAGTAAAGAGATGCCACTAATTAAAAAGTAAAAAATAAAAATAAAATAAATAGTTAAATTTAAGGTAGCACAAAATGAAAAAGGAATAGACGGCAAGTGAAACATATATTAAGAATTAAAAAAATAGCAGAAGCAATTATTGGGTACAAGATAGCAAGTAAAGAAAAAAAACTATGTGTAACACAAGAGACAACAATTAAATAAGAAAAAAAGAAGAATACACAAAAGAAAGATAAAAAGAAACAAAGTTTTAACAAAATTAAAAAATAAAACGTATAAAGCCAGAAAGCAATAAGTGTAAGGTAATAGAAAAAATAAAATAGAATAAGTATTACTAGTACTAGTACAGCATAGAAATATAAAACAAGAAAAAAAAAATATTAAAAGATGAAAAAAGGTTTACAAAGAATTTTCACAAAACAAATAAAAAACCAGTATAGACAATGTAGGTGAATGCATTATGAGAAGAAAAGAATAATAAATTGCTAGGAGTATAGAAAAATCAGCTTGGAAATGTACGCATCAAACATTTTGTATAAAAAACTTGTAAAAATTATTTTAAAAAATATGCATCAAAATAACAAATTTAATTTAGAAAAATAATGTGAAAAAAAAAATGCAACTAGTATAGTGCAAAAATTTAAAAAGAAAAATAATCAGTATGTAATTTATAGATTTATTAAAAGCATTTGACTGTAAGTGGTAGAAAAATCTGTTTTTAAGTAAAAGGAGTAGATTTAAAAGATAGAGAACATTGGTAATTTGTATATAAGACAACAAGTAACAATGAGGTTAAATGACAAAAGACCTAGTAGTTTGAAATTGAAAAAGAAAGGTTGTTGTTTATCACAAACGTTATTTAATAATAGTAGAGGAATGCTGAAAAGAAGACAAGGATATGAACATAGAAGAACAAATAATAAAATCTATTTAACTTACAAATAATATTATTGTGTTTGTAAAGAGCACTAAAGAACTGAAGATGCTATTTAAAAAACTTGAAAAATAAAATTAATAAAGAATTAAATAAGCAAAAAAAATCGAAGTGTATGTAAACAGAAATAATTCAAAGTTTTAGTACCTTGGTTCTAAAATTACAGAGAATTGGATAAACAAGAGAAAAATACTACGCATAGGAATCAGGAATGATGAAAAACAAAATTTTAAGTAACAAGTTAGATGATAGAAAAAATATTAAAAATGCATGAAAACATTTAAAATGTGGTTTTGAAAAAGAATAATGAGCATTAAATGGTAAAACAAGATCCGAAATGAAGAAGTGTTCAGATAAACAAATAAGGAAGTACACAAAAAAAGTTAGGTTGGTTATGGCATGCAGTAAAAAGAGATTATTTATTGAAAAATGTGATTGAAAAAATAGAGAATTTAAATTAAAAAAAATAAAACAATAAATTGTTTGATGACTAATAATTAGATAAGAAAACATTAAAACAAAAAAAAACAAGTTGGAAACTATAAACTTAGAACATAAACAGCACAAATAAAAAAAAAACAGAACTAGATATGTTAGCTATAACAAAAACGACAAAAAAATAATAAAGAAAAATAAAAGACAAAAAACAATTACAACAGTTAACAGCCTTAATGAAGATGAAAAAGAAAAAATACATATTTGACTTGCAAAAAATTAACAACATTCTTCTTCTTTTTCATGTGCCGTCTCCATTCCGGAAGTTGGCTATCATCATTACTACTTTGATTTTGGAAACTGCCGCCCTAAACAGATCAGCTGGCGTGACCTTAAATCATTTTCTCACATTACTAAGCCAAGACATTCTTCTCGCTCCGATAGATCTTTTTCCCACGATTTTTCTTTGGATTATGAGTCGGAGAATATCATATTTTGGACTAGCAAAACAAGATACAACATATACAGAACCAATAAGCGTACATAGGGAAGATAACACAAATAATTATATATAATACTATAGCAAACACATTTAGTTAGCACAAAGTCAAAGTAAAAAAAACCATAGATAAACAGTGATCACTATCTGTCAGTGGCAAGCAAAAGAAACAAGAACTGTAATCAAGGCACAAGAAAAAAAAAAAAAAATTCAAAGCAATAAAAACTTAAAATTATTAGAGAAGTACAAATAAAAATAGAAAATAAAGATAAAAACATTAATAAAACTGGTAAACAATGTGGAATAAATTTAAAAATATAGTCATAGAATTCGCAAAAATTCTACGGAGTGTTAAAAAACCAAAATAAATTTAAACAATTTATGGTGGTAGAAAAAAGAAACAAATAAAACTAAAAAAAGTTAAATTTTTTTATCAAATAAACAGATAAAAACTACAAATTATAACAAAATATAAAAACAATGGAGATGATGGCAAAACAACGGAACAAAAGTGAAGAAAAATGTAGCATAAGCAACCAAAAATTGTTTTACAAAGTATTAACAAAATGTACAAAACAAAAATAAAACACACTCATCATTTAAAATAAAAATGACATAATTTTAAATAAAGAAAGAGCGTAAAAAACAATGTTTTGAAATTGTTATGAATACAAGCTTACCTAATAAAAATGAAATAATAGGTTAAGAATAAATTATTCAGGAAGAAACAAAGAGGAACTAACAATAGAAGAAATAAAGGAGCAATAAAGAATTTGAAAAACAAAAAAGCACTTGGATGTGACAAAATTAAACCAGAAATGATAAAAACATGCAAAAACAAAAAATATACAGGGTGTTAATTAATGTTGGAAAAATTCATTTTCTGATTCTAACACAAAAAGTTCTTATAAAGGGTTTTTCCCACAATTTTAAATTTACATGATCAAAATAGATTTGATTGTATCTTTAAATGATGTTAGACAAATTGTGCTGACGTTTAGTTTGAATTGGTTTTTAGTTGAAGTTATTATGGTTAATCTTACAAATAAGGAATATGCAGACAAGCATTTTATGCAATGGAAATACTTACAAAACCAAACGGTTGTATCAGCATTATTCCAAATGTTTTATACCTAATAGTTAAAAAATTTCACAAGTCCACCAAGTCATAATGCGGTTTAAGAAATGAAAAAATAATACAAAAATGCATAAACAAAATAAAGTAGCATACTTTGCGGTCGTAGATTTAGAAAGAACTTTTGAAAAATTAAATAAAAACCGACAAACAGTAGAGAAAAGATATTAAATTTACTAAAGTAATGCAGAGTAGATTTAAAAACACTTTAAACTTTATAAGTAACAAAATGGTAAATAAGAATTATTTACAACTAACACAGTTTTAAGGCAATGTAGATTATACTACTAATTACAATTTTAAAGATATCATCAAAAAATTACTAAAATTAAAAAAAAAACTACGCTACAAACAATGATAGAAACTTAAAATAAATTATTAGCAAAAAGTGGAACAAAAATACAAAAGTAATAGCAACTACACAAGAACAAAAAAATAATCACGTTCGAATAGATAGGGAACAAATTCAACAATTTAACCACCTAACCTAAATTAAAAAAGAGTAACTAACAAATAAAAATTAACAAAAAAATAAAACTAAACTACACAATAAGCAACAGATTTCTAAGAATTAAAGAAGTAACACAAAGTCTAAAAATAAATTATAGATATGACATCAAAGGAAAAATTAAACACATTATTTAGAAAAAAAATTGAAATACATCTTTTGCTAAAACTAATTAAACAAAGTTTGGTACAAATACTTACAAAGGATGAAAAAGCATTTGTAAAACCAATATGAGAAATTATTATACAAATACAAAAAAAAAGATACTTGGGATAATAGAATAGTTGGAAAAAAAGAAAAAACGTAGAATGCAGCCAAAGTAATATAAAAAAGTAGCCTGTTTTTATACTATTAACTACAGCAGAGCTTGTAATGGAAAAGCTATATGACAATTATAATAATAATAAAACATTTAAAACAAATTCAATAAAATGTCAGTTATAAAAATGTTTAGAAATTAAACAAAGTTTCAACTGTGCATTGGTTGATTTAAAAAAAAACAATGCCCACTACTACAAAATTCTTAAGAGTAAGCTAAAAAAAAAAACAGCATATAAAAATTGCATCACCAATATAAAAATATTTTTACTGTTTTTTCATATAGCGCAGCAGTTATTACAAATATGGGCACTCCTCTCGTATGTTTGTTTTAAACAAACATTCGGGACCTAAAAGTTAACTTAAAACTACACCGCTTAAGGCATTTACTTTAATGATATGTCATTGCTTTGTAAACAAATTAGTTATACCCAGAGTTGAGTTTAAACTGCTACCGTAGTCCTCAAACTAGAATGGATTTAATTAACTTAATTTTTGAACTTTCAATTATATTTGTTCATTATTTTTAATATGCATATTTAAAATAATAAAAATAAAACAAAAATATTTTGTGAATCTCACAACGTAAGAGTTAACGTTAATTATAATTGCATTTTGGCTTATTTATCATTAATTTTATTTTGCATGTTGTTGTTTATTGATAAACTTTGAATATAAAAAACTAAAAAAAATTCCAATATAACATAATTATATAGAACTTGGTTATGTTTAAAATTTTAATTAAGCATATATTGTAAAAAAAATATAGTCTAAAAAATTCTAACACGCAAGCACCCGCGTTATTTTGAAAACGCAAGTGCTCCAAGGTTAAAAAACAAACAACTGCTACTTTTTATTACAAAAATACATTCGTTTATTTCAATGCCATTGATCAGGAAATTAGACCAAAATTATATTTGAGATTGTTTTACAATCATCGTATTTTATGCTTTCTTTAAAGCCAAAACTTTCCTAAGTAAAATAAAGGTTTTCAAACAAAAAACATTAAATTGAAAAGTAAAAAGAAACAGGAAACTATTTAATTTAAAGTAACTAAAAAAAATAAGCAAAAAAAAAAGCCGTAGTATAAAAAAATCTAACGTAAACATTTGTTCAAAAAATAAAATTTTGTTTGAAAATTGTCTATTCTGACAATGAAAAATAAACAATTTAACTTATTTTACTTTAAGACATTGTAAAAAACTTTTATAACCTAATAAGGCAAAATCAATTTTTAATTTAATAATAATACTTTTCTATACTTAATCCAAATCATGCAATCAAACTATAAATCTACATAAGGTTTAAAAATATTGACAAAATATCATATTTTATACATGCATAAATATTTTTTAAAATTTATATTAAAACAACTTATTAAGTTAAATATTTGTACTTACAGTGTTTTGTACATCCCACATTCCTGAAAGTCGACTGGGGTGGAAAGTAACATTTTTTGATGCTCCCAAAAAGTGAGTTTGTAAAATGAAAACGTCGGCATTCTTGCTGAGTGCTTTAAAATCATAATATTTGGCAAGAGTTTCAGTTTTGGCAGGAATTGTTAAAGCAAGATATAGATCAGAGCCCAATTTGCTACGAACGGTCGAAATAAAGTCGCTTATATCGTTTTTGGAGTCCAGTTTCTTGAGGTTTATTTCTAAACCGTCCACTTTGGCGTTCTTCAAAGTGTTCACTAGATCCTGTAAATAAAAATAAAAATATTAATATAGATAATTATACTAAATTCAAAATATAATTTATAAATCACATGACATTGTTTGTTTACAATCAAGTACTTATAATTTAACAATTAATAACTGAGAAAGCATTGCTTTGCTTGTACATAGAGGAGTGCTTTTATAAATACAACGGCAAACATACGTCATATTTTTTCAAATTTATTTGAAAGTCTTGTTAGTTGAATAAATGATTTGTATTGTTTTTCATTATATTCTTTTTGTAAATAATCATGCAGTCTCTTTAGAAAATACGCTTCCTGCTGTGCGTTTGTTGTTCGAAATATAACTAGCTGTAATTTTTGATAACAAACTCTACTTATCTTGGTAATAATTTTATAAATGTAATTTTGTTAAGTTAAACTAGTTTAAGCATAGGAAATTGTTTAATATAATTGCGTAATTATTAGTAATAATTCAAAATATATACTATGCATTCATGGAAATGTTTTACTTAATTTATTTTAATAATTGCTAAATAACTGCTCCTTAAGTATTATAATTGTGATTGTATTTATTATTTATTTAAACAAAGAAGTATAATATTATAAATATTTTCTCATTGACTCATTTGATTGAATAATTCATTTGGATTGGGAAACTCTTATAATGAGCATAATAATGCTGAAACCTAATACGTTTTCCAAGAAAAATCAGACATGAATATCATGGTCGACTTAGCAATACAAAATAACCACACACCCACCCCCACATAATATCAAGGTAAATATAATTTATTCAAGATTAATGAAATTCATTTGAATCTGAATTAAAATCTATTAACACATCAACATCATTAATTTATTCTGGATTAAATATGAACAAATACATTCGCACCTTTTATAGACCAAACATTTATCTGTACATATGATTGAATAAATATTTATAGATTTGTAATAACTAGATGTTATTAATAAGCAGATATAAATAGAACCTGTTGCGGCGTTTGTAGGACGATTTCAAATGTCGTGAGTAATGCGACAATTTTTTGTTGTTATAATATAAGCACTATAATTATGAGAATTTGTTTTCCTAGGCTTGGATAATATGCTCCAGATCTAGGAAGAGAATTAGCCTTGAATTGTTCGAACAATGGTGCCCGACAATTAGTATTCAACGCGTTAACGTTATAATTTGGAATAAAAGAACTGTGACAACGGCATTACAAAATAGTTGCATGTAAATGGTTAAAAAGGTGTACAAACGTTTCGTTTATTGCATTGAAATTAAGACTAAGTATGTATTATATACATTTATACATAATATTTTCTTAACAGCTCATTCATATTTTAAATGCATATATTTGGTTTCTATTATTGTATGTTTTCACCAATTAAGAATAATCAAGTTGAATTGGCTAATATAATTTTAAAAATATAATATTTTCTATATCTAGAATTAGTTTTAAAGTATAGAGACAATAATTAAATATTAATAACGAAAATTTAAATTAAATAATTTTTTTTGTTTAATTGCTACATTTTTGTAAATCTGTGTGGTTATACAAAGTGATCTTTTAATGTCAGTACAATTAAATGTAAAATGTGGTTGTGTGGTAGCTTCTTTCAGTATGGTTTTAAATTAATTATTTTAATTGTACTATATTATTTCATAAATGGTAATAAAATAAAGTAAATGTTTATTGCGGTAAAAAGCAATTAATAAAAATTAACAACTCGGAAAAAAAATATTGCAATCTACGCTAATTGAGATTCCAAAACTGTAAGTCAGTTTGTAAAAAAAAATAGAAAACAATCAATAATAGTAAAACAAAAAAAAAAGCAACTTTGAGTATTTTATGCATTTTATTGTATATAAGATATTTTTGAAAACAAACTAAAAACTAAAGTCAACATCAAACTAAGGCTTAATGTTGGATTTATTGATCATTTTGAGCAAATTTTATATTTATATATTAAAAAGGTTAAATTTGGTATATTATACATATGTAGTTTTTTGAATTTTATTTATGACTAACGCAAATATGCAGAACAACAAAAATATGCTATCTTAGTATTAAATTAAAAAAAATTAACTACGAAAACTAATCACAAATAAAAACCTAAAAAGTGCATACTAAGTATAGCTTGCCAAACTTAATCTAGAGCAAAAGTGGCTGATACTCTTAGTGATCAAGCTAAAAAGCTAACAGGACATTTATTACAACCAGATGTAAATAAGCGTTGAAGCAAATATTAAATTCAGAATGGTTTAGTATAGATCCACGATTGTTAGAACTGAATCTAGCTGAGAAGGCCGCCATAACAAATGCCCATGAACAGAGGAATAAGTTTATGGATAGTAAAGGTGCACAGGCACTTGATAATCTTAAAAAAAAAATCGAAATCTGTTAAAGATCTTAAAGTTATGACGGCAGCGACTAAAGATGAGGAAACTAAAGCAAAAAAAAATGTTGGCTCCATCTATCAACATTGAAAGTTAATATGGATTGATATTATTGTTGTTATAATTGTTGTTATAGTTGTTACTTAATTTACATTCACCGGCATAAAATTCGATCCGTCGATAGTTATAGCAAAACTTTATTTTGATATGCTCATTGGCTCAAAAGTTTTGCATCAAATTAATTATAACATTGGTTCTTAAAAATAAGAAGACTAATGCTGTTAGTGTTTGTAACAAGTTGGAAGAGGGGTACAAGATGTAACATTTGGTAAGAAAACTGCAACGAATATTAGAAGAATACTAATTACTTGCAAAACGTCTTTCAAATTGACCAGAAAACATCTTGTCGCTTTTGCTTTGGTTGCTAAAACCAAAACTAAACAATTAAATAACAAAGTAAAATCTTATTTATTGATAAGTCAAGAATTTGTCTCGGGTTTCTAGATGGCTGTTATAGAATAGTAAAATACCTGAACAAAGGTTTGCACAGTCTAATATTGTACCAAAACTTAGAAGTTTTTGTAATTGCTTGTAATGATGTGAGATAACATTAATCTGAAAGCTGGTACCAAATTAGTGCTTGTTAATAAAAGAACAATAACTGCTGGAAGATACATTAAAACATTTCTTGATTCAAATGCGTATTTTGTCCTATTTATTAATAATAAATGTATGCTAATACATAATAATGCTTGTCTCACATTGCCAGAATTGTCAATGAGTACTTAAACAAAGTTTAAATCTACACCATAAATTGGCCTGCAAGAAATCTCAATCTGAATACTATCAAACATGTTTGTAACTTTGTGGAAAGAATTTTGAATATAAATGACTGCTTCTGCAACATAAAAAAGTTAACTCTAGCGTTATTACGTAAATAGAAAGAACTACTCAACATTTTATTAAAAAGAACACATAGAAGAATAAATCACAATATTTAAAATACTAAATGGTTACCGAAATTTAAATTGTTTAATTTGGTTAAGCGTTATTAAACACAATTGTTTTTTTGCTAAATATTATTGATGGGTCAAATTTTATGCCGGCAAATGTAAAGCTTATGTGTTGTACACGATCAATCACTAAAGCTAATTATGCTGTACAGAAGTAACAGATAATTCAGTCAACTTTTAGAATTAAAGAATGGTCAACTAATATCTAGCACAACATCTTTTTATAAGTAACAAAGCTCACCGGTATAATCAATAAGCAAAATGTTTGCTATAGGGCCATAGGAAACATGTTATGTCAAATTTATAAAAAAAAATATTACGTTTACCAAAAGTGACATCATCAAAAATCATCGGCTCATATGTTTTTAAAGACAATGATAAAATAGTCATCAATAATTTTGAACAGTATACACATATGTTTTAGACAGTTTTTATTTCGTAACTCCAAGACAAAGACAAAGAAGGTCTAACTTTTTCTTTTGGGGTTATTTAAAAAGTAAAGTGTTTATAAGTAAGTCTAGAAATTCAAATTAAAAGAAACATCAAACAAAAAGTTCATTCATCTTTAGAATATGTTTAAATGAATACTGGCTAATTTAGAAAAGTTCGTGGATGACAGTTGCGGTCATAACTTTCAAGTTTATTTTTCATTAATTATTGTATATTTTTTAATATGCTAATTAACACCATAGTTAACGCTTATTAAAATAAACAATTATTCTGGCTCTTATTGTGTGTGATGACCAAGTACGTTTTAATAAATTAATGAAGTAAGCTGGAAAACATGTAATGCAATCTAAAAATGTAAAACTTAACAATCAACAACCAAAGAAGAACAAATTTAAAAAAGTACCTAAATCAGTTACCAAACTCGTAACAAAACTTATATTAACATCAACTAGCCACTATAAAACTATGAAGAAAAAAGTATTCATACAAGTGACAGATTTTGACTCAGCATCAAACATATCTAAAATCTATGATCTGACAAATTTTTCTTTACTAAACCAAATAATTTATAAATAAGATTTTTTGATTACTAAATATCTGTGAACAAAGTAACTAACGACTAACGATTATTTGTTATTGGTTAGTATTGAGTCATTACTGATATGTTAGTCAGAAATGAGAAGACATTAATAAATTTTAAAATTTTATTAAAAAAATTACAAATTGGGAAGACACATATGTAACCGATACAAATGTAACGTAAAACATCGTTATAGAAAAGATTTTAATAAATCTAAACGCTAGTTTTCCAAAGGTACTTGTTTTTGAAAATTACCGTAAAGTAACTAGCTATAATCTCCAGAAATAAATAGTTGCAAAAATATTCTTGACTATTTATACTTTGCTTCAAAATACATCCCCAAAGTCAAGAAATTATTTAAAAAACAAAATATGGAATACGGTAAAATGCTAGAGGAAGAAAATAAAAAAAACAATTTGCAAAAGAATAACCAATTCTGATAATTAAATAAAAACAACTTGGCAAATTTTAAACAAACAACTTGGCAAAGATAATAAAAGAAATACATCATTCTCTTGCACTGTAAAATCTGTAAACAAAATCAACTTTTTTTTTATAAACATTACAGATGAGCTTTTACGTATACTACCAATTACCCAATTTACCTGCACTATTCCAAATAATCTTTGTACTTTCTACTTCTATCCTACAACTGACACTAAAGTATCTAATATAATAAATTTATTTAAAAACAACACAAGCCCTGGTTACGACAAAGTGAATACCAAATTTTAAAAGCAGCAATGTTAGATATTTTAACGCTGTCTGAAAATTGAAGTAATCAAACCGATATATAAAAAAAGCAATCTTGCAGATAAAGAAAACTTTAGACCAGTTTGCTTATTAAGTGTATTTTCTAAAGTTTAAGAACAAATAGTTTTAATTCGATTAGTTGACTTATTTAATTATTAAAAATTATTTGATAATTCTCAACATGGGTTTTTAAAAGGAAAAAGTACAAACACGGCAATTTTCAAATATTTAGAATACATAATACAAGCTTTGGAAAAGAAAGAAAGCCCTGGGAATTTTTCTCGACCTGTCTAAGGCATTTGATAATGTATATGTATACCATTAAATATTATTAAACAACTTTGAAAAGTATGACATTAGAAAAGCAGGTCTGGACTTATTAAAATCTTTTTTATCAAACAGACAACAAAAATACATAAAAATGACACCAAATCTTCATTACAAATAATTAATGTAGGTGTACCACAAAGCAGTGTGCTGAGCCCAAGTCTATTTTTAACCTTATGTTAATGATTTTTCAGGAGTAATAAAAATAAATGGTGGCGTAGTAAAAAGCTACGCAGACGACATAAATTTGTTAGTAAAGATAACAAACTACAAACACCTTTTACTAGACTAGCAAAACATTACAAATAGAGTTGAGGAATAGATGGCACAAAACAGATTACTGATAAACAATAAAAACACAAAGATTATATTTAAAGAACATATTTCTCAAAGCAATAAAGATCTGGTAAAATTGTCAAATGTATACTTAAATGACCATGTAAAGTTCTTGGGAATACAGAATAATAGCAGTTTAAATTGGAAAATTTATTGCAAAAATTTAATGAGCCGTTTAAGCACAGCATGTTATGCAATGAGGACATTAAAGCCAAAATAATTTTGAATCAATAATCTGATATGGAATTATGTTCTACGTTTTTAATTTTTAAATGTCAAAAAAGTTGGGCGTATCCTTTTTAATCTACAATACAGAGACTTTTGCATAAGTTACTTTAAAAAAGCTAATATTCTAACTTTCTACGGCCTATATGTGTATAAACTAATCGTATTTAATTTTAATAACAAACATAAATTTCTTCAAAATGAACATTAGTATAAAACAAGAAACAAATCATAATATTTATTCTCGATACATAACTAACAGCCAGTGAGAAAGCACCGATGTATGCAGCATTGCAATGTTTTAACAAACTTCTTACCCTACGTTCATACAAGAAATTACAAACAATTTAAAGCAGTATCTAATAAACCTAAAGCCTTATTGTTTAAATGACTTGTAATTTTGTAAATAGATATTTGTTTAATTGTAAATGTTTTAATCCAAAGTTTATTTGTTTGTATTAGTATTTACTTTCAAGTAATAATTTTATTTTTAATTGTAGTTATTTATGTGTACTTTTATTAAATATTTTAAGTGTGTATTGACAAATATCATTTTTATACATAAATATTATTATTATTATTATTTTAGTATAATTGTATAATTTTAAAAAATAAATTTATTATTATTATTATAAAGTAACTAACAAATAATATCCAAATAAAGTTTTTCTACAAAAGTCCAAATGACTGATTTTTAACAAACACATACAAAGTAAACTTTTAAAACACTAATTAACAATTTAGAACTAACACATTTTATTGTGTTGGAATTGAAAAAGAATTATATTTTTGAAAAAATAAATTGTACATTTAAAACTTTAAAAACACTGACTAAGCTAAGTGCAAAGATTTAAGTCAACATTTTTTTATTGTTTGTTTAAAAAAAAATATATTATTGAAAAAATAAAAATTTATATTTAAAAAAAAAGTTTAATAGTTGGTTAGCTTTGTATTAATTTTTATTTTTTTTTAAAGAATAATCAATAATTTGTGTCGTCTTTTGTAGGTAGTAGATTGATGATTGAATAATATTTGAATATATAGTAGCCATTACTAACTTAACAAGGAAAAAATAGTTGGATTATCTTTGAATATAATTAGAAAAAAAAACAATCTAGTACTGTTTTTACAGCTGTTTAAGACAAACCATACAGAATCAAATATAGGTTTTTAAATTACAGTAGAATAAAACATAAATTCTTTTTACAAAAAGAATAAGTCAACTGTCAAATAATAAATACAATAAAACTAACACTAAAAAAAGAATTGATTAATGATTAAATTAATTATGACATAAATACAAAATTACATTTAAAGAAAGCAAGAAATACATTAATATTTAATGTCAAGGGTTTTTAAACGCACAGAAGACAATATGGATGTTATGAAGGATTATGCAAAGTAATAAAATATTTTAATAGGTACTTTATTAAAATATCGGTCGTAAAAATTATTTAGAAAAAAAAAAGTTATGTATTAATAAATAATAAATTACTACTCCTTCACATTATTAATATATACCGATAAGAAACAACGTGGGAGGATTTGAAATCATCATGGATAAATAAAGAAAGGCAATTTGAGAAAAGTGAAGTTAATAAATATATTTTGATATATGACTCCTAAAATAATAACAAGCATAGGATAATAGTATATTATGCTGATAAGAGTAGAATGATGTGATTTTATTGAGTTAAGATGATTGTCATGCACTTACTTTGAGTAGCATATATTATTTTTTATCAACCAAATTGAAAATTTAAAATAATAATTAAGTTGCGCCAACATATTTAATCTTAAAATTAATTAAATTTGTCAATGTTAACCTATTTAAAAGTGACATTAACAAATTAGTTTATATTGTATAAAGTGCAGTTTTATGTACTATACTGTATTACATAACTAATAGCAAAATGTAACGCAATGTGAAAACTATCTTATGCTTTTAGAGAAACAATATCTTGAGATTGAGATATGAAAATTTATGGTGTGATAGCTCAATGGTAGAGCACTTGCATATCATGCGAGCAGTCCGGGGTTCGATCCCCGAAATATGACTGAAATGATAACTTGCTCTTTATCCACCAGCGTGGTTCGGAAGTCACGTTTTAAGGTTTGTTGGTCCCATCAAACCACTTTAAACAAGTCGTAGACTTACTGATGCTAATGCAAAAGATTATTCTAATACGTAAACTTTTTGACTAGAAAGAATAAATTATTTTTTTGTTTAGTTAGTTAGACTTTCATCAATCTCTTTTTCATTAATAATGTTGTTAGTTTGTGTGACTACATTTAAGACATTGTCACAACTTTGGTTACTTATAATGAACATTTTAGCCAAGAATGTTTAAATATTATTATTGTTTAAATAAACATCTGTATAATTTAAATTTTCATTGCTGTTAAATTTATTTTGTTACGGCAAAATAAATAACAACATTTTACTGTATTAATATCAGCTAAACTTTGTTGTTATGTTGTCAGATGACAAAACTATAGTCTATATTCTAATTCCATTATTGCATCTTCAGTATCTGCATTAGATTCATCAACTGATTCAGATTCTTCTCCTAATGAAATAATAAAACGTAAAATGTTTTTGATTGATACATTTTTTTACAAGTTTAGTCCTGACTTTTGAAATAATGGTACATTGATAACATTGTCTACAAACAGCATATAAACAATCATCTGTTATTTATTTACAGTTTATATTAAAAGAACAATAATTTCTACCTGACAGTATTAGTTGCTTTAGCACCACTCTATGCAACAGACAAGGATACAGAAATACAGGTTTTTAACAATAATAGCAAAATTCAAATTGTTCATTACTTGCCCCAATAAATTTTTTGCTAACGTCATATTCAATAGTAAATGAAAGGTTTATCATGGCAAATAAAAGTGCAATGAAGAACTGATAAAGTTTGATATAGACATAGCAAAAATGGCAACGCAAATTTTACAAAATAAAAGACTAAGATTTGATAATATTTTTATTAATTTGAAGCATTTCACATGCAGATAGTTTTCTTTAAAGTAATTGGTAAATGATAGACTCCAGTGGGTTAGTAGAAGTTTTGATTCAGGCAGTGTTTTTAGATAGAAGCACTTTCATTGCATTACAAATACTTTACTTCGAGCAGTTTATATCTATGCATTGATCAAATTTTGAGATTTTGGATTAACTTAAAAATTTTGAAGGATCAAATGTAAACTTTAGTTGGAAACCGAATTGACTAACCCAATATACTGCAGGAAATAGTACATGACTATAAAGACTATTTTCAAACAAATTTCAAAAAGTGAACATAGCAAGACAGCTCAATATTGGCAACAGTACTGTGAGTTTATCAATTTGTTCTTTTGTTTTTCAAGAAGCATCCGTAGCAGTAAATTTGAGCGTTACATTGACTCCATGTCCGTGTTTTTTTTCTTATTAAACCAACCAAATTATGACAGGTGGTCCATAATATACGTCAACAATTGAATAAAAACACAGGAGAACAATTTGCTTTTGTTATCTGAATTTTGGTGAGAAGTATTTATATCCGACGTACTAAATTTATTGCAAAAGATGATACATCTTATGCTCTACAAAAAAGTCAAATTAAGAAATGTTCCAAAAAATCTCCATAATATAATTGACTATAAGAAATACACTGAATCCTTTTAGTGTCAATTGTAATAAAACAAAAATCGAAGTTTTATGTATAAATGTAAATTATTTTTGAAAAGTTAAAAAAAGTCAAATGTGAAAACAAAATAAATATTGAAATATTAAAAGATTTTTGCTGCAGACATTTAACAAAGTTGTTGAATCGATAATAATAAAACCCTGGTGTAACCAAGTTTTTGTGTTGTCTTATAATGATTTTGGTGTTAACTTATTTATTTATTTTTATTGATCGGTTTGTGTTGTTGAGTTGTTTAAAGCATCGTAATCTTTTACAACTTTGGTGCAATCTGTGATATTAGGTTTAGTTAGTTTTTAGGGTCTGGCATCGAAGCATTTTACAGCTTCGATGTCATCTGTGATATTAAGTTAGGTTGTGATATTAGGTTAAGTTGTGATATTAGGTTTAGTTACTTTAGTTTTTAGGGTCTGGCATCGAAGCATTTTACAGCTTCGGTGTCATCTGTGATATTAGGTTAGGTTAAATAGTAAGTTCTGTGATATTAGTTTTTAAATTTAGTTTTTTATTTATTTAACCATTTTAATGTGTTGTTTTGTCTCCTCAGGTCTATAACCTGAGGTTATTATTATTAAAATAAATAGCTAATGACCTTAGTAGTCGACGCTAAAATACAACAAAAAATAAAAAATAAAAATAAAACCCTGCTCAACTAACGCTACTTAAGTACACATAATTTTTGACCGGCACTTAACGCTTTCTATTAAAGATTGTATACAAAGTAAACTGGAATTTTACACACCGTATGCAATTCAAAAACATAGCAATTTTTTAGTCTCAAAAATTACCGTTTCAAAGAAGCCCTAGCACAATTTTTGGCTATTTACTAAGAAAATAATAATTTGGTATCAATAAGAAGCTACCAATACTTAGGGTTACAAACCGAAGGTAACAGTGATCAAAACACAAAAGTTAACAGACGCATAGAAATAGCTAGAGCAACTTTTGTCAAAATAAAAAAAAAACTTTTTATAAATAAAACCTCAGCCTAACCTTGAGAGCTGCTATATTTTCTTAAGGCTTTTGTGCAGGATGTAAACAAGCACAAAAAAAATAGAGGCGATTGAGATGTGGATTTATTGCCGCTTACTAAAAATACTCTGGACATACCTAGTAACCAATAAAAAATCATCTTGGACACATTACGCGTGAAGAGAGATTCAATTTTACAACTTCTTATACAAGGAAGAAGATCCGTAGGGAGTCGCAGAACTTCATGGTTGATAAGCTTACGTGAGTGGTACAGACAAACATTGATCTAACTATTTAGAGCTGCAGCGTCAAAGATCAGAATTGCAATAATGATTGCCAACCTCCGATAGGAGACGGCACAATAAAAAAAAATCTAAAATTAAAAAAAAAATCATAACAGTTGAAAAACACTGTTTTTCTTATCATCTTTATATATAAAGCGCCATCAAGCTCAAAAATATTGATCAGACAAATGATATCGCAGTGTTAATAATGTTACTGATCAATATACATAAGGTTCCGCAGATTCAACTTTGGTTGATTGGTTCATTGTCCAAAAAAAGTAAGAAAAAAGATCTAAATTGCATTAATTGTACTTAGCTGACAATAAAGTTAGGTCGCGCTTTATGCCTTGGTCTGCCAGTTTTTTACGCATTTACAAACTGTGATTACACAGCTGCGTTTGACAACAAAAGAAAATTAAAATTAAAATATTTAAAAAAAACGGATCTTTGGAATTTTTTGCATTATTCACTCTCAAAGTATATCTTTTCGTAAAAAATTGAAAATTAAGCGTTGCATAAACGTAAATGACGCTGGATATCGCTGGATATGTTTCAAATCAAATAAATATATCAACTCCAATCTGATTCCATGCTAGAATGTAGAAAATGTTGCACACAATTTTTGTTAATCTGATGTGGCTTTATAAAACGGATCCATGCTGCGTCAAACTACGTGCTGAAGATTGCGGTTGATTTGTGGATGGCTATTTAAAGCCAACGTGGTTTGTAAGGGTCCCAGCACCTCTACAAGTACTATATACTTAGCAAATTTAACCAGACAGAAAATGATAAAATATTGGAATTAGATTTTAATATAGGCACTTCTGACAAGTCAGAATAAGTTTTTTGTATAAAAATGTTTCAATACAATATTATGTTATTGATAAATAAATGTGCGAATAAAAAAAATCATTATATAACATTTAATCAGACTTGAATTCAAGATGTAATCAATGGAGCGCGCTTACACGATCGAAAAAAATCTCCTTTCAATAGAATATAACAACTTTCTGCATCCCTGTCTTTTGCATAGACTGGTGCACGGAAAGTTTCGACAAACAGCAACCTAGTACTAAATAACAGATGAGAGTACATTATTAGTGTTAAGTGTATATGAATAGGGAAGCTAATAAAAAAAGTTAATTATTGAACAGCATTGGTACGCAATTTAGCTAAGCAACTGTTTGCATTTTATCAATCTTCTAATAACTGATGAGTATATATATATATATATATTTCTAACGCCAGATCTTAGACTATAAATTTTAAATCAATGTGACAAGTATAGGTACAATTTATAGGTAGAACAACTGATCCACAGTGAGTTTGAAGTAGTAAAGTTAAATCAAAAATTTTTGCACTTAAGTTTTTTCATGAATTTTAATTCTACGATGGACAAAAAAAAATCGGTAGGGGCTTTCACTTTTTATTTTAGTTAAATAATTTTTCAGTATTATACAAACAAAAAAACATTTTTCTTTTATGTGTCGCACGCGGATTATTGAATTTGCAACTAATTACATAAATAAAAATAAATTTATTTTGTAAATCTTGATTTTGTATGTTTTTATTAATTTTATAATAAATCATATACTTAATAATAATCATCACAATCTTGTGTTTAGCACTTTTTAATAATATTATTTCCAAGTAGGAACAATTCTGTTGAGATAATTATTTGATAAATAAATAAATTCAAACCAATTATAACACAACCTTGATTTTCGGACGTTAATCTTAATATAATTCAATTGTGGAGGATTCAATACCTTCGTGTCTAAACTTAAATATGTAAACCAATTCCAACAAGTTGTTAACCTACTGTGTTAACATAACCCTGGCTTGTTCCTCTAATATCGCACGAATCGACCCAATTAAAGTATTATATATTTAATACACATTATATAATAAATATATGATCTTGTTATTGATTAATGTAAGGTTACAAACCTTGGTCTATCAACCCACCATAAATTATAAGTATGTTGCATTTCAATCATAACAGTGTATAAGGTCATTTCTAATTTATTCCACAATGTAATTAAACAATAATTGAACTAATTAATTTCGGTTTGATTAGTATAGAGAAACTAATCAATCAAATCTTTAAAATGATATTTTGATTAAGCATGTAAATAATAAAGTATAACAATTAAAATTACCATAATGAGATTATCATCTCTTGCAACAAAGCATTCCAAGCGTATTAGTAATAAATAATGAGTAATTCATGAATGGCAATTCTGAGGATGGTATAATATGCCGGTTTTTTTGCACCCGCTAAAAGTGTTCTTAATTATAGGTTGCGGAAGGCCACATATGATTTATTATGTCACACCAAATATTATATACCAAATTTGTATACATACAAAATTAAACTGACCCAAATTGCTTTCTTTAGTAAATTTTATTAAATATTTATTTTTAAATTACATTGACCTTTATGAGTTATTAACTATTAATTCAATTTTTTAATTTAACAATGATTTTATTCGATTTTAATGTTTATCTCCAGATATGGAAAAACAATTGTAATAAAAGTTATTAAATAATTTCATTGTCATTATATATTTTGTCTTAAATATCAACTTATGATTAGCAATATGAAACCTACTCATATGCAAAAAATCCCAACCACCTCGAATGATATGATATTTAAGATCGCAATTACTTTCAAATAGTTAAGCACTTTACTCATCATTCTCGAGGATGGCACCCGACATGGATATGTTAAATTAAAAAAATGATATAGACCATTTAACCTAATTAAAAAAAAGTTTCGCAACTGTTACGTCAGGGCGAGATGCATTTACTTCTTGTGGCCAGACAACTCACGTGCATATGACATTTGCTTTCGAGCCTTATTCGTCCTGCCGCAACAGGTTTTTTTTTTACATCACAAACGAGACGAGATAATACCTACTCGTCCGTGCAATTGAACGATTTTTAAGAAAATTTATATTGTCGCTGTTGCACAAGGTTGTTTATGTCCCAGTTAAATTACAACGGGATTGCATAAATAAAAAATGAAATAAAACGTAGGAATTATATTATTACGACCGGAAGGAAAGATGCAACACTTTCAAGAGGTGTAAAGTGCGCCTGAATGGGCGTGACGTTAGGTGCTAAATAAAGTAATAAAAGTGTAACGAATTACACAATTTAAAAATAAAATTGTGTTAATTGCATTTGTGTTTATTTTAGTATATAAAATTGTAAAGTATTTATGATTTTTTACTGGTTCTAAAGTTATATTCATAATGGATGAATAAAATATTAATTGAAAAGTCATATATGGCGTTCAAATCTTGTACAATATACATATTATTCCAAATGTGTTGAATTGTGTTATGTTCAATTATAAATTATACCAAATAAAAGAAATGTTATGGAAAATAAAAGAACTCTATGAGATAGAAATATGTAGTATTTAATAAAAACAAATTTAATGATTTTTGAGTTGTTTTATCATAGAAAACTGATCTGCTAGAGTTTAAATAGAACTAAAACTCCTTAGCTAATATGGGGTAATATTAGTAATCATTCATTACCAACTAATAATCTGTAGTTGTCGGTCATGGATATTTTGTTATTCAAAAAAACATTATATAGTATTAGTCACTATTTGTCATTTGTGCTAGTAAAGATCAGTTAATCTCTAATATCAGTTTGATGAATAAGTGTGTTTCAACATTTTTATTTTATTATTTATTATTTTATTAAAAACTAACTAATAAATAAGCCTTGTAAAACCCGATTTAACTTAAAGTAACAACTTTAAAATATTTGGAAAACAAGAAAAGACAAATAGCACTTCTATCGACGGAGATTAATATAGAGCTTAATAGAATACTGTATACTCCGGCAATCAAAAAGTGGGACTTAAAGTTAAAACATAAACAAAAAAATAGTAATAAAAATACAAATTAAAACTGAAAAGCACTATTGAAGTAACCCCAAACACGAAACGAAACAAAACACTCACACTGTGACTGCAGTTTTGGCTAAACCTCAGCCTTCTTCATGTATTGTCTGAAAAAGGCTGAGGTTCAGCCAAAACTACAGTTACAGTGTGACGAAATAAATGGTGATATAAAAACATAGTAATTGTTTTATTTAATCTTGTGGGAATTTAGGTTAAAGTGAGTTGGAGCTATATATATTGAAGCAGAAAATATTGTACAGAAGAGGAGACAGCGGAGATCCTTGCAAAACACCTTGCTGGGGGAACAAAGAAATTTGGATATGTATTACCTATTTGAACTTAAACGGTTCGGTCATTAAACCAACTTATTTTTATAAGATGGTTAAGCATTTTCAGTACTGACTTAAAAAGAGGACCTCTATGCCAGACAGAGTCGAATGCCTTATTTATGTCTATAAATAAGACGCCCTAGTGTCTGCCTTCAAGGTGAGATATTTGGATATTAGATTGTTAAAGGATGGCTTGTACTTCTACTTTTTACAAAACCAAATTGTGTAATTAAACATTCAAATATTTTACCAGAAACTGAAAGTACAGTGATTGGACGGTAGCTAGCTGTATAAGATAGGTTTGGATCATTTTAAGGGATACAGACTTCCTATTTGTTCCCATTTTTCATTCATTGGAAAAACATTGGTTTGTAAGACAATAATTAAATATTTGAATTATATAGTCATGCACATTTTTATTCAACTGTTTTAAAGTTTTCCTAGTTAGTAGATCATACACTGATGCAAAATTTTTACTTTTATTTAATATATCGTGATAATTGTCTGTTTGCAAAATTAGTACCACATATTTACGTTTTTTAAATAAGTTCTGTCAAAACTCTAACAGTTAGAAAAAGCAAATGCGTCATTAAAGTGTCTAAAAAGTATTTGCAATGTGAATGTCTGATGAAAAAGTATTGTTAGAAACTAAGTCAGTTATTGAATGTATATACAATGTCCGTTTGTATTTTGTCAGTTTTTTAATTTTTTGGAAATAGATTTTTCCTTTCTTGTTTTTAATTTTGTTGCATGTCGATATGTATTTGTCTTGTCTGTACCAGAGAACTAAGTCATGAATGTTTATTTTCAAGTCATTAAATTGTCTCTTTAATGTCATTTGTAATTCTGAATTTGTGATATAATTTTCTTTTATGTTTATTGTGTTCTGACTATTGTTCATAATAGACGTTGGTGGAGTGTTTGTTTTAGAAAAATCCGAGTTTGATAAGAATTGTTGGAGTTGGCGGGATTTTCTTGGATATAGGTTGAAGTCACCCACATTAATAGAACGCTTTAACAAAAATATTATCTTTGATAATGAAGGTTGAATAGATGTAAACAAGGAATATGTGGAGTTTTTCCTGAAGTAAAGAAATTGAAAAATTGATGCAGTCATTAAGCGACTTATTAATGCTTCGAGGGTTTTCTTTTCTCATTCCAATAGATGGCTTTGCCATAGACAGAGAACCATCTCTATAATTTTGATTAATTATGTTTGCAAGGTTTTGGATAATTGACCAATTTTGAAATAAATTAAGATTTGGGGATTTGGTTTCAACAAACAAAGCACAAGAAATGTTATTACTAGAGAGAAAGTTTTTTACAACATACGATTTTTGAGCAAAACTATTAATGTTGGAGTTAAAAAAAATTAGGCTAGGCATTTGCCACATGAGACATGAATTGATGCTGGAGCATGGCTTTCATACACAACAAAATGTTTGCTTTTATAAAAAACTCCGTGCTGAAGAAAGGTTTGATAAGCTTGTACATCAGCAGTAATAATTCTTATTTTATATGTGGGAATCCCTGTGAGTCTTGAGGTTATTCTTTTACAATCATGAATATTTAGATTATTTGTTTGAAAAACTTTGCTGATTTTATTATCAGTTATTTCTTGATCAACTGATGAGTGTTGTTTTTGTAGCACTAGTCTTTAAATAATTTTAAAACTTTGGATAATTTAAGTTGCTATAGCAAGTCCCAGATAATTGGTTTGTTGTTGTTGGATTTAATAATAAACTCAGTTTTTGTTGAGTGAATTATATCTTTGCTGTTATTGCTATTTTGACACCAGATGTCAGATAATTGCGTACGTGAAAGTTGTTGTGATGTTTCTAAGTAGTATGCTACAGCACGTTATTATTCATAATTTATGCTATTCGTTCTACAAAATAACGTTTACAAAGAATAAAAGTTAGTAATAGGTAAGTTTTGGTTCAGGTTCTGACAGTTATAATTAAAATGTATATATACAGTATATATAACAAGAATTCAAATATTACAGATGTTTAGTTTAGTTTTTCACATCAAAAACAAGATTTAAACGTTAAATACTTGCAGAGTTTTGAAAAATAATAAATTTAAAAGTTTATTCTATGTGTTGATAGTGTCGGTTTTAAATCTATAAACAATTAGTGAATATTTATTAGAATTCCTATCAAGCCTTGTATTACGAGTAAATATTTGTAAAAAATGCAAAAACAGCAGTATTACGCCAATATTGTAAAGTATCTAGGTAATTAGTCAATTCTGGATTGACAATAATTAGAATAGCTTGTTTTAAATAGAATTTAAAAAATATAGTATAAATTTAAATGTTTTTTCCCATACTTAAAAACAATATTTAACAGAAGGACACATGCATGTATATAACTAAAAGTTGTACAGAAATAAATATTGTTTACTAAATAGCTGTTAAAAAATAATTCTCTACATACTTTTAAAGCTATATCAACGGAATGATCATGTTTTCTAAAAAAGATTTTGTAAAATTGTATACTCTAGAAAACTACCAAAGATTTAGTTATAAATTCATTGTATAGTTTAATATTTGGTACTGATGATACTTTAGGCTTTAATTTTGCAACAGTAAAAAGTTGAGTATTGTTTTAATGTTTTTATTTATAGATGCTACAGATTTTAACCTAGAATGATCAAGCCGCTCTGTCATATTTGTTGATATGATCTTTGAAAAGTATAAAGTTTAAGGGTGGTATTGCTTGCAAAATTATGAATAAGATTTTTAGATATTTGAAAAGTTTATTAAGGTAAATCAAAAATAAAATTGGGAAATAAGCAGAACCTTAAACATCAGGTTATAATTATCAGTTGTCTTTGTCAAAAAAGCTATTGATAAAACTTGCAAATTTGTAGTCAAGACCTGTACAAAAAAGTTTGTTAATAAAATTAGAATGCCCTACCAAATGCTTTAAAAATATATAAAAATACTGCAAGTATTTTTTCATATTTGTCTGCTGAGTAGAAGAATTCTATTTGTAATTAAAACCAGAAAATGCCAAAAAATTTGTTGTCAAACTTTTTGATAAATATTGATCTAAGATAAAGTTGTCCACTTGTAAATAAAAAATTTAATATATATTTAAAAAAAAAATGACAGATTGAACACACGGTGGCACAATTAAATTATCTCAAAAAATTACATCGCTAATATGACTTATTTATTTGCCAGATTTAAGGAGATTAATTTAAAACTACAAGGTAACACATTCAATTTAATCAAAACTAAAAGTGTAATATCTGCCTTTGTTGCAAAACTTTTGCTATACGAACAGAACTTGGGAAAAGAAGAATGTTCGCAATTTCCAAATCTTTCAAAATTGCAAAATAGAGATGAAGATTTGTTTGCTTATTGTCAACTTTTAACCGCGTTTCATTTGAACCTTAATCAAAGATTTGAAGACATTTTTTACTTGGATATTTCTGACTAAGTGTTAAACCCTTTTGCAAGTTGTTAAACATAGAACACAAATGCAGATAAATACATACTAATACAGGAGAAACTTTTGAATTATCCACAAATGAGGAGCTGAAACCAATGTTTAAACAAGGATACGATAATTTCTGGTTACAAAAACTGATTTTAATTTTATATCTAGCATTATGGTTTATTGTACAGAAGCTGTTGATTGCTTTTCCGTCTTTTTATTTGGTAGAACGTAGATTTAGTGCTGTTATGAGCCTTGTCACAAAAAAAAAGAACCCGATTAGAAATTAGTACTCATGGGGATTTGCGGTTGCTACTCACAAACATTCAGCCGGATATAAAAACACTCATAACATTCCATCAGGTTCATCCAAGTCATTATTTTTTTTTGTATTTTAAAACAAATCCTTAAGAAAAGTATTTCAGCTTTTCTATAATTACCTCAAAACTTTTTGAAAAATTATTAACGTTTGGAGTTGTCATATTTAGAGAACAATAACGCATATTACACAAAAATCTTATCAAAGAACATGCTTTTATAGCCAATAGCTTAAATTTTGTAAGTTGTCAGTCTAGAATATGCTGTTGTTTGTGGATGTAGCACAAACACCCTGTTAGTTAACAAATAAATCTATTATATTAAAGCAATATGGATTTTCATTGTTTACTTTGGTTTTAGTCACCAAGAAGATACGGGGTTTTGTATCTTAAACATACTGGTGATGACCTTTACTTACATTATTTTTAGACCAAAAATATTAAATAAAATAACATTTAAGTCATACATTAAGTCAATGTTTGGTTGATCAAATTGATTTGTGAAGCAGAGTATACGCTTACTCAGTTTTACAAATCAATGGTTTTGCCAATTTAATTGTATCATAAGCCATAATTGACCTTGTGGGCAATTTGCTCTGCAGATTAGTGTCACTGACTTTACAATCCACGGTAGACTAAACTTTGAACTCATTAGACTCACTCCAATCACTTAATAAATCTCTTGCGTATGTAGTCTATTTTTACTTTTTTTAAATCTATCCGCACATCAAAATGAGAAGGTTTTGAAGCAAAATAATCAAATTTTCAAATTATTAAGTTAAAAAAAATAATTTAGAAATGCAGTGCAATTGTATTTGTGATTATGATTGGGAAAAAAGTATGTGTACTTAACTTTACAGTTTTATATTGCTTTTTAACAAACAATGCTATTTGTAGAAACCTTTCTTTTGTAATAGTGTAGTATTAAAAAAAATGGATAGCCTTCTTGTAGTCTAAAAGTTTGTAACGAATTAGGTCAATAACCACGCTTTTAGTGTAAAAATTTGTAACGAATTAGGTCAATAACCACGCTTTTCAAATTTTTTAAAATAGCAAATAATTGCAGGTTAATTAGTATTGATGTTTTCAGTCAGTATTCTAGTGGGGCAACTTGCCAGAAAAGCCTGGTCATCAAAATGGTATAACTAATTTTGAAACAATTAAATAATTTTTGGCATGCCAGTTGTTAACCTACTGTAGAAACGACAAAAATTTGTTATTTAATATAGTCTCTTTTTAATAAAATAAATTTATTGCAACTTTAAATTTAAAAAAAAAATGTTTATTTAGCTCTACAAACCAGTTTTTCAGAACGTACACTGTACAGTAAAAAAATTTACTACATTTCAGTTTGTTTTTCATACAAAGAAGCCAGATCTGGCAAACAAAAAGTATGTTTAATCAATTTAAATTTTAAATCATAAATTGTTTTGAGCATTCTATGGGCTGTTTTTATTGCAAAAACAAGACACTTAATGTAAGTTCTCGAATATCATGTTATGTCTTGCATGGCAACTATAGGCAAGCGCGGCATTTTCATGCAATATAATGCTAGACCTTACGTAGCCAGAGTTGTCAGAGATTTTCTGGATAAAGTAAGAATTTTGCGGTTTAATTGGCCAGCTCTCAGCCCGGACATGAGCTCTAGTGTATATTAAATATAA
This sequence comes from Tachinus rufipes, assembly GCA_963932245.1. Classification (NCBI taxonomy): domain Eukaryota; kingdom Metazoa; phylum Arthropoda; class Insecta; order Coleoptera; family Staphylinidae; genus Tachinus; species Tachinus rufipes. The sequence goes on along the minus strand of OZ010747.1, from coordinate 43,064,171 downwards.
ATGTCTGTTATGCTCACAAATAACTAGCAACCATCTGATATTTTTGAATTTCGGGAATTATTTTGAATTGTTCTTGAAATTTGGAAATGGCGTATAGCTATTTCTTGTGTAAGCTAACAAATACATTTAAAGGAGTGCTTTTTTATAATATTACTTCATTCAACAACAAAACGTTCACAAAAAAATCAAACAAATCCACTAAAAATATCCGGGGAGAATGTTTATTTATTTGATTTGAATATTGTCATTGATTAAGTAATCAAAATGTAAAATTAAATTAAATTAAAAAACGCTATTCCAAAAAAAATTAGGTATCACTTAATAAAAACTATATGAATTTATTAATTAATTCGTAATTAACAGTTGAGATATTTATTAGATACAAGATGTTCTAAATTAAATACAAGTTAATAAATAATTAATAAAAGTCTTTTTACTTGATAATAATCATGACTGAATGAAACTAAAATTTAAATTATATAAAATTAAAAATATTTTATATATTATTACTAGTTAACATAGTTAACAAGTCAGATTACTTCCTGTTGATTTTATTTGAAAGGTTTTTTATGTTGTTATGAATTGAATATAATACATCGTCTAGTAAAAGATTGATATTGATAGGGTAATTATAGTTTTCTATATCATAGTCATTATTTATATCAGTTTAGGCGTGCCAAATAGATACCCTGAGGATATTTTCGCGAGCCGCTATACTTTTACCATTCAATTTACAACTGAATTTCTATGACATAAATGCACGCCAGAGAACTGATTTATATTAGATGTAAAAATAATTTCTAATACAACAATTATTAATCATTGCGGTTAAGAATATTAATAACCATCAAAGTCAAAACTAAAATGTTTTGAAAACATGTTTGTTAACAAGTTTTTTATAGATAAGATTAGAGAGGTTAATTGCATTTATGTAGATAAAATTAGTCAGATTCGTTTCATATTGGGTTTATAATTAAATAGTATAATAGACCATTTTTGTCAGCAGTGAATATAAATTTAGGTTTAGTTTTGTTAAATCTATATTATTAATTTAATAAACGTACAAATGTTATAAAAAATTATATATGCAGTAGTAAACGCAACAGGGGTAAAAAAAAATTGAATATTATACGCCTTCTCAAATACTACAATTTGGAGAAATAATTTTTTTTAATTATAATTTCTAAATGTAAAAAGAAACTAATATATAATTGCAATACAGCAGTATGCAATTCAAAAAATATTTGTTATTTATGCACTAAGTGCGTTATAATTGTTAAATATATGCATGCAGGTGTACGTACATATATTCCAAGAAAAGCCTTTGGTGAAGAAGTAAGTTCATATATTAGTATAGTATACAACATTATAATAATACTGCTTTATATCATTATATTCAATTATTGAATAAGAAAGAAATAATACAATGGATTCGTTCAAAATGTGCAGCATTATTGAAAAAAAAAAAAATTGAATGAATTATATATTTTTTGCTTATTGTAGGTTTGAAGAAAAGGGAACCATATTTAATTCATTCTGAGAAAGAATTATACGTACATACTACCAAAGAGATATAATGCGTTGTCTTATATGGAATACATACTTGAAATAACTGACAACCGAGAACAAAGTTTATACTACTACTACTACTATAAACAGTCGTGAGTAATAATAAAAATCAATTCGAAAATAATGTAACATAAAATTACATTTCTGTATTAATTAGATAAATATGAAATAGGAAATTTATAAAATTATTAGGTATAGTTATTGCGTATAATTTTGAAACAATTTTTAAATTAGTCTATTATTATTTATCAATTTTAGTGTTTAATAGAATCATAATTATAATTAAGTCACATCTAATTTATATAACGAATTGTAAGCCACAATTTCATAAGCAAATAAAAACTGTAGAATTTGTGATATAATTAAATACAATGTCAAGTCTAGTAAAATATGACATAGCCTGCGTCCATAGACGGTCAATTTGATTTTTTTTTTAATATTAATTTTACGTTTATTATTATATGTAGGCTAAACGCGATAATTATGGAACTTGTCAAGGTCTATAAATATCTGGTATAAATATTCAAAAACTTTGTCACAGTAAATTATTGACATTATTGACAAAAACTTACAAATTGTAAAGAACAAACTCAAAACTTATCCTGCTGTTATTGAATATACTACAAGTATCTTTTATTCTACATTAATTAACATCAAACCAGTTTTATTAACCCTACATAACAAATGACAGAAAATAAATTTTATTAATATATTTTATATTTATAGTTTAGCTTACTAAAGTCGGCAGAATTTTATCTATCATGACTATTTTGCCACAAGACTAATTATTGATTAGATATGCACTTTTAAATAAAAAACTGATTAAAAAAAATCTAACAGGTTTACTTTAGTTGTAGGTAAAAAGACATAATATAATTTATTAATCCTCTAATTAATAATACTTAATAATAAAAAACCGACCTTTACTAATAAAAATAGTTTAATTTAAGATAATATTAAATGTGACAAGTTGAATTGGTTTAGATTTTTATTTACTGTTTAAAGTTATATTTATTTACTTGTAACAACATTTAGGTTCAAATCCAATTTTGTTTAGTATCTCATATGTTTCTTTTTCTTGTTGTTCTTAAAGATACAAATTGACAAAAACCATTGGCAATGCACCGTATGGTAAGAGCCACGTTTATAATCGGACTCCCAAAGGCACATCTTTAAGAAGAACAAGCTGATCATTATAAAAATCAAAGTATTTAAAACGATACATCCTATTTGGAAGGTGAACGGCCTAATTAAGCGTTAAAAAAAAGACAATGTTGAAAATCTTTTTTTTTTAATTTCTTTTATGAGGATTTTTAGGAACTAAAACGTGCTTGTTTACGCGTAAAATAGCTTTATTGGTGACCAAGCTTTAAGCTGAAATTTAGGCATTTTGAGCATTTTTTTGTAAAAACCGTTTAATAAATCTTAGTGTTTAATGGTAGTCTGCATGCAGTGTTGCGTGGATTTGCTAGACGTAATAAAAAATCAATAAAATTTTATGTAAAACGCTTAATCATAAGGACCTGCTTTCTGCTTATTAGCAAATTTTCTTCTGCAAAGTCTAAAATTAATTTACAGTTTATATTACTTCTAAATAAGTAACAACAATATTGTATATTGCAGCAAATATTTATTTATGTGAAAGAATAGTATCCGAAGAAGAACAGGCGTAAAAGACATTGTATGGCAAGCATTGCAGAAAGAAAGTGAAAATGGTTGGACATGTGCAAAACGAGAGATAGAAATTAATAGAATAAAAACCCAAAGCCGACAAAAGAAGTCAGGAAAATCCCTAACATGATGGCATAAAGACATTAGACGAATAAAACGCACTGGATAGCAGCCGTTTAAGACAGAAAAGTATAGAAGACCTCTATGTCCAACAATGAATAACGGAAATAAACTGAAGAAAAAAAATGATAAAAAATAGTAAATTTAAATTTAATAAATCATGTATTTTACATACAAACTCACGCAGTTTAAAGTTTCTCTTAATAAGAGGCATTGCGTTACCATCTCTGAATAGTAAACTGTTTTATTAGGATTAAAAATGCCAATTTTTTTACAATCAAATATTGCATTAGCAAAGCAGAGCGTAGTGTTTTAAATTTTGTTTTAAATTTTATATATTCTGTTAAACTGATAAGTAAATAAGTAAACAAATCAAAACGTTTTTAACAATAATTTTTGAGAACAAAATTGCAACAACAATTAGAGTCAAAAGAAGTCACTTGTAATCTAACTGAAACTTACTATTTTTTCTTGACTATTGTTTTTAAATATTTTTATTTTGTTAAACTGACAATTAAACGTGTGTTTATAATAATTTTTGATGTACAAATTCTTATCAAAAACGTTAAAAAATAAAGGAAATGATAATTAAATTGATACACCAGCAGAAATTTTAGAACGTGCAAAGAAAGTTGTTACAAATCTTTTGCCCAATGTGATAAAAATTATCCTTTGCAAAACTACGTTTAATTAGTAAAATTCCAAAATGGAATATGCCATTGAGTAGTAAGATTTTATAAGATTAGCAGATTTGCAACTAGTCGCTAAATTTTTAAATTTAGATAATGTAAGAAAATGTACAGGTTACTGTTTAATATAAACTTTTGCCATGTTTCTAGTAGATGCTGGCTGTGACTTCACATGTTTGAAAAGATTTATATATATATATATATATATATATATATATATATATATATATATATATATATATATATATTTATAAATAAATAACATAAAAAAAGTTACAAAAAACTTTCTAGGAAGCAAAAAGTTACAAAAAAAAATTTAAGAAACAAATTAAACTGTAATTGTAGAATTGCAGTTTTTAACATTTTTGGTTATCCCAAAGTACAAAAATACTTAAAGCCAGCTACCGATTTATATCCATAATGTAAAAATAAATATAAGTACAAAATATTTTTTTCATTTATTATTTTAATTATTATCAGCATCATTAATTAGTAATTACCTAGTTTTTAACACGCATGCAATGCTAGAAACCCAGTCTATTTCTGTACTTATTTATCATGACAAATAATAGTTGAAAATTGCAGCATGGTTTTTTAGATAGTGCTGCTCAAAATTGTGTAAACAGATCAAACTCTATTTATAAAAAATTAACAATAATAAAATTCAGTTATAAAATATTAAAATATCACAATATTGTTGAAAAAAACCAAAATCTCGCCATAAACTAATAAAAAGTTAAGAACTCTATTTATAAAAAGTTGAAAATAGTAAAAAGCAGTAATAAAATTTAAATACTGTCAGAGAGCACCCAAAATCGGAGCACAAATAGTTGAAATGCAATTTTTTTTAATATAAATTGTCAAAAATATTCTGTTTTTAAACATTAAAATATTGTAATAATGTACCAAAATTCGAAAAACTGTTGCAAAATGTAAAACTTTATTTATAAAGTCAAAACTAGCAAAAATAAATGAGATAATAGAACCATTACAATACCTAATAAATATATCATTCAGCACTGGTAGCATACTAAAAACATTCAAGATTGTGCCAATACACAAAAATATCCTATAGCACTTCTGGATATATTCTCAAAAGTGTACGAGAAAATCATTACTCTAAAATTGCAGAGTTTTCTTGAAAACTACAACTAATTAATAAACCGCAACATGGATTTCAAAAAAACTGTTCTATAGAAACAGCAAGTGTAGAGTTGATAGAGCACATATCAAAATGTTGATGCGGGTAAGTGCGTTGCAAGTCTCTTCTATGACTTCTCGCAAGCTTTTGACACCGTGGAAGTGAAATTTATCAGTGATAAACCTAATGCGCTTGGTATACGAGGAACAGCGTTAAAACTTGTGGAATCATTTCTGACAGACAGTAATCTGTATGTGCAAATCAGACAACACGCCTCAAAAACATGTAATTTAAGTAAAGGAATTGTGCAAGGTTCAACGTTTGATCTAATATTATTTCTTCTGTTTATTAATGATCTTAGGGAGTCTATTAGCACATGATACATGATTAACTTTGCCGATGACACCGCAATAGTTTTATCAGCTGACAACCAGGAAGACCTGGTATCTAAAATAAATACGACAAATGTAGAAAGCGTAACAACTTCTTTCAATTCTATAATCGAAAACCTCCTAAAAAACCTATAAAATATAATTCAAAGTTTGTCAAATACCTTGGGAGCTTAATTGATGACAAACTGTCATGGGATAAGCAAGTTGATCACGTAACAAGTAAACTAAATAACGCATATTATGCCATATTAAAACTAAAACGTAATTTTAGCTTTAAATTATTGATTGACATGTACTACGCACTTGTATACTCGCATATGTCATTCAATGTACTAGTCTGGGGCAGGAACGACAGAAATAGAGTTTTTGTAGCACAAAAAAGAATCATTTGCTTAATATTTGGTATAAGAAGTACAGAATCTTGCCGTCCAGTATTTACTAAATATAAAGTTTTGACTTTAATTAATATATATTTATACAGGTGCAGAATATATGTTTATAAAAATAAAAGTAACTTTGTTAAAAACTGTAACGTCCAAAATTATCCAACGCAACATGGATCTAATATAAGAACCATCGCACATAGCAGCACTCCGCACAAAAAAACAGCTAAATATTTATGCCAACTTATATACAACAAACTGCCAGAGTATATCAAAATCTCTAAAAATATAAAAAAGTTTAAAAATAATCTAAAAGAATTTCTCGTGCAAAATTGCTTTTACACCTTTAATGAGTTTATTGCTCACTAATTTTAATATGTTTTTTTAATATGTTTTTGTAATATCTAAATGTATTATATTTTAATTAATTTAAGTACGTATGTGTATATAGTATTAGGTTTGACATCCACATTTGCTTCATACATGAAAACATTGTAATGTACTTGTAAAATGTAGTTTAAGTAAAAATAAAAATAAAAATATTATTATTATTATTATAAACTATTTATAAAATATCCAAAATAGCAAAATCCGTTTTTGAAACATCAAAATCTTGTCAAAAAGCACTAACGTTTGCATTGTTAACAATTTAAAATTAAATTTTAAATTGTTAAAAATGCAAACTTCTGTTCATAAAAAATCAAATCCGGTTATAAAACATTAAAATATTTCAAATAGAATTAACATCCGGACAAAAACGGTTCAAAATTTTATTCAAAACCCATCAAAGTAAGTAAAATGCAATGTTTAAACAGCAACATATTGTTATAAAACACCAACCAAAAAAAAGTTCTAAACTCTATTTATAAAAAGTTAAAATATCTGGTTATAAAATATTACATTATTGTAGAAAAAAACCAACAAGCAGTCATAAACAGTTAAAAAGTGCAAAATTCTATTTATAAAATGGCAAAAATGGCAAAATCCGGTTATTATATAGTAAAATTATGTCGGAAAAATCAACATCCGGCCAAAACAGTTGAAATATGTAAAATTCTATTTATAAAAAGTCAAAAATTGCAAAACTAAAACAGGCATTGAAACACCAAAACTTATGAAATCCCAAAAATAGCAAAATCCGGTTATAAAATATTAAAATATTGTTAAAAATAGCAAAATTCAGCTATAATTTATCAAAAAGAATAAATTCTATTTATAAAATATCAAAGATTTGGCCACAAAATATAAAAATATTGTAAAAAAAGATCAACATTTGGTCATAAACTGTTAAAAATGCAAACTTTTATTTAAAAAAGTCATTAAAATATTTAAAAAACACACATTTTGCCAAATCAGATTTAAACTGCAAAATTCTATTCATAAAATGTCAAAACAGTTTAATTAATTGCCAGAATGCACCAAAAACTAATATAATTTAAAAAATTTAATTTTTGTTTATAATATCCTAAAAATAACAAAATCCAGCATTAAAATATTAAAAACCTTGTTAGAATGAAACAAAATCTGGCATAAACTGTTAGAAAGTGCAAAACTCAGAAAGTACCAAAAATCTGTACATTTTTAAGAAGACGTTAAGAAGGCCCTCGATGGTTATAGGCTTTTTTGCATTCCGCTCTTTGCTTACAGATAGCTACGCTACTGTTCGTGATACTCATTTGGGCAAATCTTTTTTTTTTATCTTTTATCATTTTACAGTTTAAGCAATTTTTCTTTTAATCCATCTGAATAATTTTTGCTTTTTTGCATTGCATATCCTTGCTTACAGATAATTATGCCACTGTTTGTGATACTCATTCTGGCAAAAAAAAATTTATACTCTATTACTTTACATTCTAGGCAATTTTCTTGTAATCCATCTGAATAATTTTTGTCACCCCTTACATCTACTTTAAATTGATTTGTAATCCAATTATATTTTAAATATAAAAATAAAATCTACCAAATTACAAACTGATTTAAGTGATAGAAAATATTACCCAAATATGCCAACTTTGCAATCCTTTTGTTATGATTGTAGCGATCGGCATATTTGTGTATTTATCTTTCAAGAATATATTTAATTCTGTTTTTCAAATGCCGCATGTACCGTCTTTTTATTAATTTTGCATGTTAAATTTTAAATATGAGTTTTAGATAAAAAACGTTTTTACAAAATATTTCTAAAATACAATTCAGCATTTCCTTAAGAAATTAGTTTTCCATAATTATTGTTGATTAATAAAATAATAATTTTGTTTCAATTTAGTGAAATAGTTTTCTTCTGAAAACGTATTTTTTTATTTAGAAAAATTTATGTCTTGTATTTTTTTGTATTCCAATACATTATTAAATTAAACCCAAAAAAGTGTTTATTAAAACACCTCTTGTACGGTTTTCCTCAATTCGACCAAATACCTCTCGCTACCCAAATTGGAGTTTTGATTTAAGTGTTGCTCAAAGTGAACTTAGTAATTCAAAAAAAGTAAAAATTGTTGACGGTGTATGTTTATTTTTATAAATTTTCAAATTGCAGATGTAATATTACAAATAATAACTAATTTATTGTTACAATTTTTATGTTATTTAATTTGCAATCTTTTGTTATAATAAATGTGGTTAATAAAACAATTCTTAAAATTAAAAGTTTTAATTCTAGAAACCAAAAGTTTTGCTTTTACAACACACACTTTTTTATTAATAACAAAAACGGCAATTTTAATGTCTTTGTTTATAGAAGAGATGACTTTTAACGGTTGCAGAAACATAATGCTTGTCTTATTAGCTGTTTACTGGTTTTTATCCTAGAATAATTATTTAGTTATTTTTTAAACTATTAAACTTGCTATAATAAAAATATTTTATTTTCTGTTGATTTTTTATTACATTTTTTTAAAGAAATTATTGCAAAATGATGCATACTCTAACTTAGTAAAACTGTGTTCTGCAAAAAAAAACTTTTTGACTATTTAAAATAATAAATAATAGATTAGAAAGGTAGATATGATACAAATAACAAAGGTGTTGTTTAATATGTAAATGATTACAAAACATGATGATGACTTGAAGGCGATGTTTAAATTTGAAGAAGAAAAAAATAATGCATAGAATTGTGGAATCTTATCTTGGCGTACCAAAGAATGCTGAATTTAAAAGTAAGAAAGAAATATGAATGAAAAAACAAAATTTTTAGTAGATAACTTTGCATAAAACTAAGAAGCAGTAGGTATAACAAAATGTTTTGTTTTGATTGTGAGAATATGAAACTTAGACAGTTGTAATGAGAGATTAAAAGCATGTAAAACGTGGTGTTAAAAGAAAGCATTGTATATTAAGTGTCTCACTTAGTAAAAAATGAAAAAAAAAATCAATTAAAAAAATACAAAACGCTAATAGATGCTATTATAAAAAAAATGAATTGCTTGTTCAAAACCCAAGTCTAACAATTATTAAAAAATAATTTGCATTGTTAAATTATTTAGAACAAATTGTTTTGAATAATATAAGTTAAATCTGGGTACTCAATTTATTGTAAAATAAGTGAAGATGCGTGATAAAACTTATTTGACCTTAAATATGTTTTTGCTGGACGAACAGATTTAACAAGTGGAGTATTTTTGAACTTTAATTTACAAAAATCTACAAGACGTAAGCAAGCTAGTGTGTTAAACTTATTTAGAATTGTACCGCTATTTATTCTTTTTAAGTATTTACGGTTATAGAATAACATCACATACATTAAACATATCATTTTTTTTTTAATAATCCGATATTTTGATGAGCTCACATAAACTGCCCTTTGGCACAAACCTTAAACTATTTTTGTAAAAAGTATAGTCTGCAACAATAACAAAAATCCCATCCATAATGAGAAATTATTTGGAAAAAACTTGATATAAAATCAATAATTTTAGGAATTGATTAGATTAGAAAATGCTCCATGTAATGGTTTACATTAAAACAACAACATTTTTATAAAATAAATGTCTATTGATTATAATTTTAAATATTTATTTTATATTATTTTTTATTGTTAGGTTTAATCAAGTTTTTAATTTTTAACGTATTTATAAACCAACTTGTATAAGATGTTTGTTAGAAAACTTTTCCTTTTAATTTGAGTTTTTTTATAAATACTACAAAACCGTAAATTTTAAAGTACTATTGAAATTTCATTCTATTAACAATGTAATTCCTCCACATTGTTTATAGTAGAATGTCTTTATAATATCTGATTTAGGTACTTGACGTATAAATGATTTGTGAGACATAAATTTAAAAAAATAAATAAATAAATAAATTTTCTAATAATAATTTGAAATAAATTAAAAAATAATTAGAAATAATAATAATGTTATATGTTATTAGTTATTATTCTCTAACTATTATTAAAAAAAATAATACTACAAAAACTTTACAACTGAACTCAATAATGGAAAACCCAACATTAAAATTGAAAGTGAAATTACATAAATTTTATAGAATCATAAAATAAACAAAACAAAAATAAATTATAAACTGCACTACCTGTTTATTCGAGAAATTTAAAATAATTACTTTTATATAATCTATATAACAAAATATATCGCCATATAATTAAAAAAAATATATAGCATAATATCCATTGTTGAAGATATTAAAAGCCTGGAAGGCTTAAATTTAGAAACTAATATTAGCAAAAAAACTACTCTAATTTTTAATTTCACCAATTTTTTTTTCTCGTTCAATCTATTATCTGCAACAATACACCTTATAATTACATAGTGTTACATATAATTACATAATGATACATATCTAGTTAGATTGATTCATGCGATTAGCAGTAAACGATATTAAACTGCACGAATAAATCCGATTGTTTATGAATGAAATAATGTCGTTATTGTGTTCAGTTACCGCTGAATATGAATGAAATAATTATGATTTATGCACCACAGCAGTAACGTAATTTCTAAGTATTTATGACTATCGTGTCTGATAATATTTATTAGATGAATTTAATAATTTGTGAGGGGATTATGATTTTCTTATGAAATATGTGACTAATCGTATAACAAAGACATTTTTGTGTTTTCACATGTTTAATAATAATTAAAAATAACTAAGATTACGAATGGGTTAAGGTTTTTTCTTTCTTTAATTTCTCATTAAAATTTAGAAAAATGTGCAATGAGATTTATGCAATTACATTAACTGATAATAATGTGATTTTAAAATATTCATTATATTGTTTATTTATTTTTAAATAATTTGTTATAAACAATTATTATAAATTATTAATTGACCGTATAAATATACATATTAGTAAACCAAACCGAGTAGGTTCAGCGCTTAATGAATCATTCAATGTAAAAGAACAGGATTATACAACAGAATTAGTTATTACTTAGCAGATAATCCAAAATTTATAAAAGTAGTTCTATTCTTTATTTTTGCCAACGGCATTAATAAACATTTTGAATCTTAATAGGTAATATTTGAAAAATTAATTTGCTAAAAAATGATTTTAACAGCGATGTTATTTTTTTACAGAATAATATCAAATGTCAATTAAATTTTAATAAGCATAAGATTATAATTTAGAAAACGTTCACAAATATGTTTGCGTTGTTTTTTTTTAAATTTTGATCCATCAAATTCATTCACAAGTTGTATTGAATGATCCATTTTTAATTTTCATTAAATTTATTATAACATGACTAGAATATAAATGTATGTGTATTTAAGTTATATTGAGTTTATAATATCATAAATTTAAATTTTATCTACAAATCTTTTTTAGTTATTTATAAATAAATCTGATAATTATTAAATTACTAAAAAGTGATAATTGAATTTTGTGACTTTAGTAAGTATATCATAAATAGTATACACATAATATATAAAAAAAAAAAATTTTTTTACACTTACCTCGTTAAATTCGTTTACAGTGAGCAAAATCTTCGTCGCCCCCAATTTGTCTCTCAGTCCATCAATTGACTTAACATCCGAACTAGCAGGTAGAATAATGTGGCTACATTTGCAGGAGTCGATATCCTTCGTTTTTCCATAATAACAGAACAATTTCGAATTGCTCTTCTTATTATAACAGTCTTTACTCAAAACCGCGCTAAATGCCAGCAGAAAACAAATCGTGGCACTTAAAAGCTTCATTTTATAAAATAAATATTTTTTTATAAATTTTAATACTGCTACAAGTTCATAATTAAAAGCACGAGCACTGTACGCGTGTGGTATTCAGTTCGGGAGCGCGCTGAAAGTGAGAGCGCGCACGCTTTTTGTTGTTATTTTTTTAATGCACTCTCGCTTTTATATTCTCGCGATCTGAATTAGTCGATCGCCGAAGATTGACTGTCTTGAAACTGGTGAGGTTCTGAAAGACGTAGGGTGTTTTACAAGGCTAAGGTAAAAAGTGGCGGGTGCCTTTTCATTATTCGAAAGGTGCTTTATTGAAAATGGGGAGTTTGCTTTTTCGGTTGACATATGTGTATGTGTATTTTGTTAGATCGAGGCTTGGGTAATCAATTTATAGCTTATCTTGATTTTTTTAAATAGTGACAATTTTGGTTTAATTTTATGCGATTTAATATTCTGGGAACCAGGTTATGAAATTATTTAAATTTGGTTAAGTAATAAATTATATCAAAATTAAATAATTAAGCCATTTGAGCAACTTATTTTGTTTATTTGGTTAACAAATACTTAAAATAAAAATGCCTGAAGTTATTATTAAAATGTTTGTAATTATATTACGTAATTATCAAAACATAAATATTTTATTAGTAGTTCAAATACCTGAACGTATATTATATTTTTATTTTGTTTGAATAAGTAATTCTTTACATCCACTACAATAATACAAATGCCAAATCATAAATAAATAGCAAAGTTTAAATTAAATTTAAATGTTCTTAAATGGTTTATAAAGATATGCATTTCTAAATTTTAAAAGATTGATTAATATTATTAACTTACATATTTCTGTATAATTTAGTTTGCACTAGATTATGTAAGAGAAAATCTATTAACACACCCATAATAATGCGTATTTAGGAATAACCAACCTGCATTAGTATCTTCAAATGTCATACACGTATTTTCCCAAGAGGAATCGAAAATATATGATATTTTATTCTCGGTCTATACATAAATCATTTCTTGATATTTTAATTGAGCACAAATGATTGTAAAACAGAACAGAAGGAAAATTGATCAATGTTAATTATGCAGAAACCGAATTATAAAAGATGTTTTGAAATGTATTTGAATATATATTTTTTGCTAACGTAAATTGTGATTGTATATAAAAAATTTATTACATGTTAAACAAAATTATATCAAAAGGTTTTAAATAGATTTGAATCAAGTATTAACACAAATGGAAGTATGTTTGTTTTCACAAAAAAATGATTTAGTTGAACAATTAAATGTTAGCGTTTCATATTGATTTAAAAATAAAAAAAACATATTATTGAATTTTATGGAAATAAAAATACTTAAAAAATATGATAAAAAAATAACAGATTTTTTTATTTTACATTTCCTATATGTGTTACGGTCATCTACTAAATCATTATATAAATATATAAATAATATTATGTATAAAAAATTTGTCAAATAAAAAAGTAAGTTTACATTATATTATTGATATTATTACATTGAGTAATAATTCCTTATACTGCGGCTCATCCAAACCAAGGGTGTCGCAATTCATCATTGGTCCTTCGAACCACCGGATTTCTGACAGTGCGTGGAAATCGGATAAGCATTGAATTGTATAATCATCAAATATTGAAAGATGGTTGATCAAGAACTCAAGAAGTTTTGCATGCAGCAATCAATAACAAAAAAAGCTTAACTTGTTTTTAAAGATACCTTAACTCAGACAATGTTAACATTGTTGAGTTACAAGAAATGTTAGTAAGAGCTAAACAAAAGAAAAGTGTCAATATGAAATTGAACTCTTATTTGAAATTGATGATAAAGAAAGATGTATCTTTGAAACTTGTTTTTACAAAATTATTGCACAAGCAAAAACGTGCCTATCATCAGGATCAAGAAGAGAAGATAATATCATTCCACAAAGATCAAAAAAAGTAACATCCAGTAAAGCTCCCGTACGATTACTTACAATAACACTACTTTTATTTTCTGAAAATTATGAAGAATGGTTACATTTCATTAATACATACATATTAAATAATACTCAACAATTCCATTATCTACGAACCAGCATGACCGGAGAAGCTATACATGTTCTAAATTATTCATTGAAAATATCAGCAACAAACTACAATACAGCATGGAACATTTTAATATCAAGGTATGAAAATAAGCAATTATTAGTTCACAATCACTTAAAATTGTTGTGCGAGCAGTCAGACATACACAAAGAAAATCATATATCTGTACGATCAATACTAGACAACACAACAAAACATATACGAGATTTAAATGTTTTAGGCAAACAAACCGATTATTAGGATCGTTTATTGATCTACATTATAACAAAAAAGCTTTTTTATAACTTATAACAAAATTGGGAAGCTCAGTTAAAATCAACGACATTACCAACATTCAAACAACTTTGTGAATTCTTAACACAAAGATGCCATACGTTAGAAGCTATTGAAGTTTCTAAGCCTATACATTGACAATACAATCAACAAAAAACGACAATGCATGTTGTATCTAAAAGACCACGGTCAACTTGCAACATGTGTAAAGAGCAACAAAACTTATACGTATGTGCAAGATTTCTTGATATGACTTCAAATAACAGACTAGTCAAAGTAAAAAAAAATGAAGCTATGTATAAACTGCCTATATGCTGATCACACTTCACTTCTTTAAAGATCTGTTTAATAATACTCTGTGGTTTCACAGGCCAATGTGGTTGAATCAATCAAGCAAAGAATGGGAAAACATAGGACCGTTGCCAGAATTAAAAACAAATGCAATGACAACAACTACTGCCGTAGACAAGCTAAATCTCTTTGAAAAATATTTCAATATTTCTATGCTAATAATGCTGAACTCAACAAAGTCAAGGTCTTTCTAATAATGAAAATACAATCAGTCTGTTTTCAAGATGAACTAGCAAAAAAACAAAAAATCAGTCAGAACAGCAAACTTTTATCCCTTGATCCATTTCTGGATAGTGAGGGTAGTAGGAGGAAAATTGCGGCAAACATACATGCCATATTGTCACAGGTTTCCTATACTGTTACTTTAAACACACTCAGTTACGCAATTAGTGATAAAAGATGCTCATACAAAGAATTTACATTGTGGTACACAGGCCACTCAAGCAGTATTTTGATGTGAATACTGGATTTTAAGCGGCAGAAGGACTGTCCATGAAGTAGTTAAATAATGTTTGACCTGTTATAAAGTATCTCCTAAAAGCAACACTTCAAAAATGGGAAATTTGCCTATTTATCAAACCAAGTTTATTCATCCGTTTATAAATATTAGCGTTGATCTCTGCGGACCTATTTACATAAAGAAAGATTCTTGCAAAAGTAAAAAGACAATTAAGGCATACATAAACATATTTATTTGTATGGCCACAAAGACAGTGCACATTGAAGCCGTGTCTGATTTTTCATCCAATGCATTTTTATCAGCAATGAGAAGAATTGTATCAAAAAGAGGATACCTAACAAATATGTATACTGACAGCGAAACAAATTTTATTGGAGCAGATCACGAACTAAACAAAATGTTAAACACCTTTTTACCAAAAAAGGTTCAGAACCACAAAATAAAATGGCATTTTATACCAGCAAGATCTTCCAGTTTTGGAGGTTTATGGGAGGCTGCTGTAAAATCCACAAAATATCACCTAAAACGCATCATGGGAAATGCGTCACTTACATTTGAAGAAGTTACAATATTATTAACGCAAATTGAAGCAATTTTAAACTCCAGGCCGATAACATCACTATCAAATAATCCTAATGATGAAACATTTCTATCTCCAGTTCATTTCCTAATGGGAGATACATTAATGGCACCAGTCAATCCAAATGTTATGAACATTTCCATCAATCGATTGTCTGGATGGCAACAAGTTGTTGCATTTTTGGCAGCGGTGGAACAAGAAATATTTAGGAACTTTGCAAACCAGGAACAAATGGCAGAACTTGATTCCAAATATTGAGGTTGGCCAGCTAGTGTTTTTAAAAGAGGATAACCAACCACCACTGCAATGGAAACAAGGACAAGTTACAGCAATTCACACAGGAAAGTTACTACACCATAGTTTGTACGGCAATTATAACAACAACTATAACAACAGGAGGATAGAATTTTCAACAACCTACGAGCAAATTATGTCCACTCCCATGAATATAAAGTCAACATTTTTTAAGGCGGCCGGTATGTTACGGTTATGCTTTGGATTTAATATGTTGTCATAGAAATATAATTAATATTATGTATAAAAAATTTGTCAAATAAAAAAGTAAGTAAGTACTGCGGCACATCCAAACTAAAGGTGTCGCAATTTATCAATATGTATTTAATTTATTAAATGCACGGTATATAGAGCTTGTAATAGCATTATTATTTAATTATTTTTTGATAAGTTGTATGTGTAATTCTCTTTTAAGATAGATATATGATTCAATTTTTTTTTTATAAAGTAGGCGTCATATGCTAATTTTGCTTACTGATTGTTCAAAAATTAATCAATATTATCATGTATTACTAATACAACATTGAAAGTTTTTTCTATTAATGCCACGTTAAGTACGATAACTATGGGCAAGTTTTCACAAATCAATAAAATGCCAATAATTAAAATTTTACAAAATACAAAATTTACACTATTTTTTAAGTGAGTACAAAAATTTTTATTAGACATTAGACTGCCCGTCCTGTCTAATCAAATAATATCAAATTCTACTGACTAAACCAAATTTCACCACATTTCTTTAAACTAGATATACTAATATGATAATTTGTCAATTCTATTTCTTTGTTTTCTTGTTACCTAGCTCTTTGTTTTTAAGGATTTCTTAGTGTATTGAATGAATTGTTTTTTAGTATTACTATTATTATATTACTATTTTTTTATACGTCTTCAATTTATCATAATTAAATTCTGGGGAGTTTGCGTTTTAGCAGTACCAACATTCTTATTTGTTTTTTTTTTGCCTTGACCATTACACTCATTATGTCACAACTATGTATTGTATTTAATTTTTTTGCAAATTTTTGTTACAGAACAAATGTCCATGTTTTGCCAGGGCCGTAATATCCAACTCCTAATAAAGCACCTAATAAACTATTAGCTGAATAACCTAACTTTTTTTAAATTTTGAATTGATTTAATTTTGTTACACTTCTAAGCGATTAATAAATTATATGCTTAATGTTTTTTTTTGTTATAAATGTAAATGTTAAACATATATTTACTTGGCTGTCCATAGGTTTTAATAAAATAAATAAAATTAAAAGTTAGGTTATTCAGCTAATAGTTTATTAGGTGCTTTATTAGGAGTTGGATATTACAGGCCTTAGTCGATAATTATATTATGACTTAATAAAAATAATTTTGTTAATAAATTTATCAAATGTGTTTCTCGTTTTGATGTTAGTATTTTTTTTTTCAATTTTGCGTAAAATTTTATTTGACTTAATTAAAAAATAATGCATTACAATTGATACAATTTAAATACAGGGTGAGTTGGGAGAAATGAACCAAACTCCAAGAGTGTATTGTACACTCTAAAATACTGTAAAAGATCTCAAATGTTGTTTTCATTTGTTTTCTTTCAAGTTATAACGTAATTAAAAATATACAAACTATTCATACATTAACGTTAAAATATTCATAGTCTTTTTATAATAAATGTTCAAAAATACCGCCATTTGTCTATAAACATTTTCTGTGTTGTTTACGAAGAACATCTATTGTTCTGCTGATTGTCATCAATCATGTTTTTGTTTAACATTAGCTGCAGCATTTATAATGGGAGTTTGGTCTGTTCTTTACGACTCATTCTGTACTCTACACTTGTGTTTTTCAAGTCAACTATTGATTATTACATAATTCAAGAATTAGAAACAAAAAATTAACTTAAAAGTACATAAATATAAAATTTAAAAACCTTGTGTCAGCTAGCTTGGCTGACGTAGTAAAAGTTTCTTAACCTAGGATAGAGGTAAAGATGCAAAGAAAGGAAAAACCTCAACGATAGAATCAACAAAGAGCAAAAGATGGATAAGGTGGACTCATGAGTTATAAAAAACAATCTATCTACAGAAAATATAACAAAAAAAATGACTGGCTCTTTAAGCATAGAGGTTGGATTGTTTTCAAAAAATCTGAATGTTAAAAAACCTTCAAAGTTAAATTAGACGGAATTTACGGACAAAAACTACAAAAACGAACAATAAATTTAATATCATAAAATGTTCAGGGCATCAAAGGAAAAGTTTATAAAATAAAAACACTATAACAAATGAAAGCAGATTTGGCAATCCTGACAGAAACAAAGAAAAAATTGAGAAGCAAAAAAGATTGGAACATATGTACACATTTTTAATAGCAATAGATAAACATGCTAAGAGAAGCGGTTTTCTAATTCTAATACACAAAAATCATAAAAACCATATTACAAACTGGGAAAGATTAGGTAAACGAGTTAACATCAACAAAAGTCATTAGAATATATGCACCAATTAATGATAAAATCGTGGCTTTTTTGAGAAATTAAACCGTTTGATAACTTTAATCGGAACAACTAGAAAAGTAATATTAGCAGGAAATTGTACTAAAAAAACTGAAAGTTTGTATTAAAACAATAATAAAAGTTTTATTGAAAAATATACGTTAAACGATAATAGACAGACATTAATAGATTTGTGTGATCAAAATATACTACGGATAACAAATAGCTATTTTCAACATAAAAACATACAGAAATACACTTTGGTCAAGAAACTCAAAAACTGGTAATGTCAAAAGTTATATTACACTTAAAGAAAATTAAAGTAATGATGTATCAAACAATATTGGCTACTTACAAAACTTATAGAACAGCAATAGAGACTTTAGGTAAAAATGAATATGCAAAAAAAAACACAGGTTTTTGTACAAAATAGAAACTTAAACAAAATTGAATTAAACTTAAAATGAATCTATTTTAAAGACAAAAAAATAAAACAAAATATAAAAAAACTTAAAAAGCAATTTGTCTTAGCAGTTAGAAATAGTACTTCTCCAAGTTATTTATTAAAGACACCATACTTTACATCTATTTTACCAAAAACATATCATGTGATAATCAACGGCAAATTGCAAGATTGCAGTAAATGTGATAACTACAAGGCATTATCATATCATTAGTATTTTTAATCGTCTATATAAACTGGTTTTAAGTGGTCTAATTAAAGAAGAATACCAACAAATGAAAGCTAAGTAGATTCATAGCTAAATGATAGTGTAAGAACAATATATTTTGCATCAAACAATTAATTAAAAAACAACTTAGAGTAGGAACGAAAATACACATACAATTTGTAAACCTATCAAAAGCATATGATATTGTACCAGTAAATAAACTGCAGAAAACAATAATACATTTGAAAAACATAGAAAAGATAAACTGCATTATTTTTCAATTTTAAAATATATATTAATTTCTACGTTGTCAAGTATTTAGAACAAAATAACTTTGTCTCAGGTACTCGATATAGATTTTAATCAAAACGTTTGACAACAGATCTCCCGACTTATGTTAGTCACATATGGAATTCTGACTTGTTAAAATTTAATGGTATTTTTATGTTGTTGTGACATATTAAGTAATTCCCAAATCACATTTTAAAATTTAAAATTTTTTATTCATTTTTTGTTAATCAACAACTTCAGACATGAACAATTTGTTATTCTGTATAATTGTTGTTTTTACTTTATATTCATAAATATATTTTTTTTATTACACACTTATCTGTAAATACTTTTTAAATTATAATTTACTTTTTTATATTTTTATTTGTTTTTATGGCTGGCTCAGTCCCAAACACAGTTACTGCACTTAACTTATTAAAAATGTATTATATTTGAGATTTTTTTTTAGTTTATTTGGTTTATATGTTTAAATATTACTACCTAAGTCGGTTTTACTGATTGGGGTGCCGGCATAAAAGTTGTAGGTAAATTTGTATAATATACTGAGGAACACTGGATTTAATAATCTAGAAAAAAGTTTATAGATTTACGTATAGTGCACCTAAAGATATATCGTCTTTATTAGTTCAACGTATTGGATTAGATCATTAGTAGTCTCTTTGGGGGCCCATTAAATGAGTACTTAACAATCTCTTATCTTTTATACCTGTACTAAGGGGGTAAAACAAATTAAAAAAAAAACAAATCATAGCCGTTCACAGAAAAAGTAAGAATAATTTTAATACAACTTTTGCTTTTATAGCATTTAAGTAACATTTTAATAGCCTGTTCCATACAGGTATAAAAGATGGAAGATTTGTTAAGTACTTATTTAATAGACCTCCAAGAAAACTACTAATGAGCTAAACCCATAAGTCATAGTAATAAAGCCAATATATTTTTGGGTACACCATAATATACGTTTTTCCACTTTGTAATTACAATTGCACACAAGTTTTTTTAGAAAAAAAAACAATCAAACACCTACCTGCTTCACTTTAATGTTAAAAAAAACTCTCATTTTTTTTCGTAATGTAAAATAAAATAAAATAATTAAACCAAAATACCTATATAGTAGTCAAATTCTACATGATTAAATTCTGAATATTTATATTGTCAGTATTATTGATGCATAGTAGTTTTAATTAAATTTAATGAATTATTAATTTCATCTAATGTATAAGTTGTAATAAAAGTAGTGCAATAAAAATTTAAATTACTGCAGGAAGAATTGTTCAAATTTGTTATAAAAATAATATTTTACAATCATCAATTTTTCTATAAAAATAAAATAAAACAATTTTATTTATTGTAAAAAATAGCAAAATTGGTTTAATATTGCAATAACTAAACAAATTAATTAAAAGTTTTTGATTTTTACACGTGCTTAACACTCAATTTTACGTGTTACTGTAGCTGCTAGATTGCTGCGATTAGTCTGCATGCACGTTTCCTGCACTGGATTTTCCGAATTCTTGCTTTGCTTGGAATAGCTGCTGGCGGTATTGTCACTGGGTTTCCTGCTTATACTGCATTTGCTGCTAGCTCTAGTTTTTCCTAATTCAGGTTTATATAAATTGTAATACAACTTATATCTACTTGTTTTGCCAATTACGTGAGTCGAGGTTATTGATAGGGTGCCGCTTTAAAAATCGTAGATATTAGGAGGGGTGCTACTGGATTTATCCAGAAACAAATACAGTTTATACACATAACATACAAATATTTATATAATTTGCAAACATAATTACATATGTAAATATATTTTTATGAGCTTTTTTTTTATAAAATGCAATAAAATTACTTTGTTCTGAAAATTTGTAAGAGATCTAAAAACTATAATTAAAAAATAGTTTGTAATTATTCAAAGCAATATTTTAACAAATATTTTCAACTTTTTAGGCCTTACACTCACATCTCATCGCCCATTAAAAAATCTTTTTTTACAAAAAAATAAGTTAAGGCTTTAAACATGTTTCATGCATTAGAAGCAAACATGCAGAAAAAGAAAAAATATATAAAAAAAAATTACAATTCTTGTTGAGTTTTGGTGTTTTTTGCCCGTTTGTTTGATTTGTTCACTAGGTGTATGTGATTTAACTTATGAAAAAACTTTACCAAATTCATGACAAATGTTTTGTTTAAGCTTTCTTTTTTATTATTTTTAACACAATTTTTTAAACAAAATACATTAATGTTACATTTATAAACAATTTCAGATAAATTATAACCGCAATAATTAACTCCTAATAAACTATTAGCAGAATAACCAAACTTTTAGTTAATTTTAATTTGTTTATATTATTATTTTTGAGCAGCTAATAAATTATATGCTCAATTTATTTGTTATAAATGTTTTTATTAAGCATATATTTTAACAAAATACGTTTTGCTAAATATTAGGTTGTTCTGCTAATAGTTAGTAATTAGTTAGTAATAGTAGTATTAAGTAGTTTATTAAAAGTTGAATATTACGGCTTTTAAATATTTATGAGTAGCTTATGGTTATAAAATAATCTACATTCTACACATATTTACAGCTTGCTTATATGAAGCATTTAATGTTTAATAATATAAAGGAAGAAATAATCAAATTTTGTATGTTTACTTAATTATTGAAAATTTACTTTAAAAGTTCATAAAATTTATAATTTTTAATGTTGTTATTAACTCTTATCTTCTTCTTCATTTGGTTCATCTTGTACATCGTCGTTCAATTAATATTCACTTTCATTGATACATTATTGGAATGAGTCAGTTGAATGGTCTTCCTTATCTATAACAAAGACAGGCTGTTTCTTATTAAATAAATCTTGAATAACTAAAAATTTACAATACACTAATTAAATTTTATATTTGCACCGCGGATGGAAATTTAACAAGATTTTTTGTTAATAAGAATTAAAACAACAATTTAAATTATTTTGTAATATACAAAAAAAGTTTGCATTGCTATTTTAAAACAACATACATTTTTGTTTTGATGACAAAAACTAAACACAAATTATTTGTGTGTATTTTTTTAATAAGAATTTTTAATTAAATTAAAATTACTGTTGCAATTGATGCTTCTTGGCCGCAATTTTTTAAATTCTAATTAATTAAACATTTTAATTTTATTAATTTTACATAAATACAATACGTAATTACATATATAGAACTCAAACGTTGCATTTTTTAAGATAAAATAAAAACGTACTGATTGTTATTAAAATTGCGTTGATAAAGTGCGTCTATTAGCAGCTCAATGTTGTGACAAGTTGTACTAACAATGCTAAAACAATTACTAGGTTTTCTTGGTTTAGTAAATTTTGACCGCACGTTTGTAAACCATTTTTTCAAATACGGTTAACGCAATTATTAATAACTTAAAAAAAAAAACAATAAAATTTAATTGGAAAACTGAGCATAATATAGCCTTCAGCCGCATCAAATACAAACTACCAAGTGATATTTTGCTTTAACATTCCTAAATAATGTTTTGCTGCTGGGTAAATTTTTTTTTGTATTGACCGACCAGTTTACTTACCTCAATTCTTGTAGTCTATTATCACCTTGTCTTTCACTTGGATTTTGTCAATAGAAGAATACAAATTTGATACTCAACACATCCCGGGTTGTGATAATTTAATAGCTGATATTTTGTCTCATCATTCCCTTTTGAATATTTGTAATAAAAACAGGTCTTTGAACGCATCGGTAAGCCGGCTTGCATACTCTGTGACCAAGGAACGCAGTTTACATCTAAAAAATTTTGTATTAATTTTTGTATTAATTTTTATTTTTTAAGGCGTAGTGAGGTATTGGCTCGCAACAAATAGCTCTGAAGAATAACTTACGCATGGTAATACCTTCCGGTTTTCTTCTCTGCGCAAATCCTGTTGTTAAATTTTTTTTGTCTAAACTAACTTACATTTGGCCCTAGTGCTCTTTTGTCATTTTGCCTTTTCTTATCTGCACTGGCATCTACCTCTAAATTTTTTTCTTTCTTCCATCCGTGAGCTGTTTACTCTAATTATTTAATTTGTTCTCAGATGTGCTCTTAGCTTATTAAAGTCTTTGTTCACTTCTTCTTCATTGCATCCCCTCTCCTTCATGAATAGTTATTTTTTTGGCAGTCCTAGATTTGTAAGTTTTATCTCTAGTGATATCTTTGGTATATTCTGACTATCTGAAAGGTTGCGTTCTCAGTCAACCTTAAGATAGCATATCTACCATTTGATATTTGCCTATTTCTGTTGTTCTGCTTTCCTTTAATATTTGTTTCCTTATTTTTTTTATTTTTGCAATTTTGTTTAGTATTGTAGTCTTTTTTTTGTTTTTTGTTATGCATAATTGTCCTGTCCTTTCTTATTTCTTTCATTTTAAACTTTTTTCTGTTTTTTTGTTTCCGTTTAACTTCTTTTGTTTCTTTCCTTTCTCTTCAATGGCTTTTAGTTTCTGTGTTTGTTTCCATTGTTTGTTTTTTTATATTCTTTTATTGTCAAACTCTTTAATTTTTTTTTAGTACACTTGTCAAAAAGTTTCTTAGCGCCCTCTATTTATTTTTATCTTTTAAGCATTTGTTAATGATTGTTGTTTTATCCACTTTGCTTCTTAATATATTTTCTAGTTTTGTTCTATTTTCCTCTCACGCCTTGCATTCTACTAGAGTGTGTTCTGCGTTATCGTGTGTTTCATTCTGACAAAATATACACTTTTTTTTTCCTTCATTTATTTATTTTTTGCAAAAAAATTTCAAAAGTTCCGTGCCCGATCAGTATTTGTGTTGTATAGTAGCACATCTCGGGTTTCTTCTCTATCCAATTTTTTATCTCCGGGATTAGTTCCATTGTCTCTGCCATATTTCCATAGTCTTCTCTCTTGCTCTTATTTTTGCTTCTTTTTTACTCGTTCCTTCTTTTACAATTTTTTTTATTTCTATTTTTTTCTCTACTATCATATCCGCGGGAGGTGTTGCCGCAATTACTTCTACTGCCTCTTGTAACACTGTTCTGTAAGCTCTACAAATTCTTAGCAAGCTTGCTCTCGTAGCTCCTCTTACTTCATTTTTCTTTTTTTTTTGTTTTTATGGCTTTTCCCTATGTTGCTATTAGCCTTTTGCTTTCAATTCCTGGGCCTTCGTTGTTTAAAATGAGTCTACCAAGTTTTCTCTCAATTTTCTTTGTTTCCATGACCGTTTCCTTAACCTGTTTACTTCATCCGTCAGCTTCAAGTGTCACTCCAAGGAATTTGATTTTATTTTCTATAGATATCACTTGATCTTTCAGCTGTATCTTTCCTGTTCCTTTATAATTTCTCTTTGTCGATAGGCATACCGTTTTTGTTTTTTGTGTTGCTAATTTGAAACTCGTACTTCTCATCCATATTTGCATCATATCAATTGCCAGCTTTTGTCTATCTTTTAGTACTTTTATTTTTACGTCTCTACCTACTACTGCAATGTTGTACGCAAATGCTGTTATTGGCAAGCCTTTCGGCATCTTTATTTAAAGTTACTTGTTATAGACAAGGTTCTACAGTTTTGGTCCCAGTGCTGAGCCTTGCGGTACCCCTCTGGTAAATTTGAATTTTCCTTTCTTGGTCACTATATTTCTGTCTTGTAAGTAGCTCCATGTGATCTTGATTGTTATTTTGTTCAGCTCTTTCTTATTTGCCGCCTCTATGATTGCTTTCTATGACACGCTATTAAACGCGTTCTGTATGTCCAACGCTATCATTACACAGTGTTGTCTTTTTCTCTGCGTTCCGCTGTTTGCTTCTTTTGCTATTGTTTTTACTTTTTTCTATAGCTCCTAAAGATGTTTTTCCTTTAGTAAATCCGTATTGTTCTTTTTTCCATATTTATTTTTTTTCTATTTCTTGTTCTATTCTCCGTACAATAACTTTCTCAATTATTTTAGCCAGTGTGTTGATTAAGCATATTCGTCTGTATAACGTTGCTTTTTTCACTTTTTATTTTTTTCAGTCAGCACTAGAGACATCTGTTGATTATTTGAGTTATTTCTACCTCGTTTCCGTCTAGAGCTGCTTTAACAATTTCTGTTGTTATTTTGTCCGGACCTAGTGCTTTGTTTTTTATGATCTCTTTTACTTTTTCCACTGTTGCCACAACTGTTTCTTTTTTTTCTTTTGTTCTGGTTCTTCTGCTGGTTTTCCTTTAGAAAATAGTTTTTAATTATAACTTTTTCTTTTTTAAGTAGATTCCTTTTGCTCTTCCACCTAATTTGTCCATCACTATTTTGTACGGCTTTCCTCAAGGATCCCCGTTCTATAGATTCTATCATTTCTTTCCAGCATATTTTTCTGCTATCCTTAATTGCCTTATTTAAGATATTTTTGTCGTTTTATAGTTCTTCTTTCATTTTTTTGTGTTTTTCCTCTTCTTCTCGGTCTTTTGACTTTCCTCCCTGTTTGTTTTGTTTTTTTCAGCATTTTTCCTTACACAACCAGTATGGTCCTCTACGTCCTTCTTCCTTGTACCTAGGAATTGCTTCTTCCGCCGCTTTTCTCAGTTTTTCTGAATACCCCTTGCATAATTTTTCAATATTTTTGTTTTTTGTCACGTCTGTTTCTATGTCTCTCTTTATCTTCTCTTTGTCCATTCTTCTTACGTTTCATTTACCTTCTCTACATACATCTAAAAGTTAAACAAGCTTTCTAAATGACAATTCAATTCAGGGCATTTTTTCCTCTGTACGTCACTCTCAAGAAAACTCCTTGGAAAAAGTAATGCAAGAGCTGAGTTGTCTTTTTAGATATTACTGCCATGATAATAATAGCACCTGGGCTAATGATATTCCTAATTTAGTTGGTTTTTTGAATAATGTAATGATGGGCCAACAGGATTTGTTCCGGTTGGGATTCAATTTAGTTGCAAGGTTACGTCACAGCTTTTGAAATTTGGTTTGCTCTCTGAGCATATTATTGATCAAGATTGCGTTTTAGATTTAGACAGTACGAGTAAAGTTTTTGTTAACGTGGTCCTTCAGATTTTTTGGAGATATTTTTTTCAGAAGGCGATATTGTATTATTACGAGCTAATTCCGTCTTCTCTGCGTTGAATCGGAAAACTTAATTTTTTTTAAATCTTTTTGAAGACCTCTTGATTGGAAAGGTATTGCCACTAAAACGTATGTGCTACACTCTAATTCTAGGATAGAGCGCGGCATTTTTTACGGCTGTCATTTTAAACGTTGCAATTCTTTTTTGGGTTAGTGCAAGCCAGCAAATTTTTCTGGATTCTTTAGAATTGCGGCAGTGATAAGTTAATCCACCCCGTTTTCATTTTTATTTACAATTTAAATAGCATTTGAATAAATTTATAATTACCTATCAGGTAAAATTAAATTCTTTTGAAAAAATTATAAAGAATTATCCTTTTGATTCTTTTGATGCCGATCTTTATTAAGAGCACATGCTGCAAACAATACATCTGCAGCTTTCTGGGCCTTTTATGATATAACTTAATTCATGTAATTACCTGCGTAGGCAATTAAATATAAATGCAGTTATTTTTTTTTAATTAGTTTTAATTTATTAACTTATGATTTTTGTACTTTTAGGTTTATTGTTTATGAACAAATGTTTGAGAAATACATTTAAATCTATTATAATTAATAAAGAAAATCTATTAACATTACCAGCTGTTATTTATTTTCTGGAGTTGGTAGAATCTGCTATCCAAAAAAGTTCAAAATAAACTGTTTTGCCACTATGTCAATCCCGTACTAGCAACTTGCCCATATTACATAAAATCAACAAACTATAACCAAATTTCAATAAATTTATTAAATAAATAAACAAAAAATGAAAACCTACCTACCTAAATTTTTTTTATGTTTTGTTTTCAAAAGAACACAGAATTTTTTTGCACAGATCAACCGGAAATCATATAACTTTTATAAATTGTTATTGATTTTTAGTGTACGTTGTAAATGCAAAGAATAAAACAATTAAATAGAAAAAAACTCAACAAAACTGGTAACATTTTTGCAAATTTTGTTAATAACTTAATTTTACACAGAACATGTTTTTGTGAGTATTGGGATTGATGTAATATCTGATAATTGCTAAAGTATTGCTTTGGCATAATTTTGAATGTTATACATGTTTCAAGAACAAAGTAAATTTTTTGGCAATTTATAAGAGAAGAACACCCAGTGGAAGTGTAAAATTGTTTTAAAATATTTTCTGTTCTTTTATTTGTTTAAGTAAGTAAATCATATTTATGAACTTAATACAAAATATTCTATAGTAAAAACATAAAAAATAGTGGGATAAATATTAAGGCAACAAGAATAAAACAGATAAAAATTGCTGTCAAGTGTAAAAATTAATATTTGAAAGTCGTAATATGTTGCAATTTTACAAATTTTGACATTATCAAAAAACACATATTGCACATTGATCCTTTCGGCATCAAAAAAAATTGCAATGGTATTTTGACTTTTTCACCATGTTTAAGCTATATTTAGAATTTTGCAGCAAACACTTTTTGTATTGGCTTGTTGTTTCGGTTTTAGCAAAAAACTTGCCTTAACATCAAATGCAACAGCCATATTTGCTGTCCATGACATTTTTGAATTTGTTAGGACGTTAGAAAACATAGTTCCAGTTGCTTGCAAGAAAACTTGACAAAAATTGCACTTCTATTTTAATTCAAATGCCCCTCTTTTCCAACATTGCTATGGCGAAAGAAAATTAAACAAACTACATGCAAAAGCTGATACTCATCCACGTAAGGTAATTATGTGCATTTTTAGGTATACTTAGTTTATCATATATAGTTTATCATATAATTTTTTTTATTAAACAGTTTTTGAAAACTTCTTTTTTATAACCACAATTGTTTGTAAAAAGTAGCTCAACAAGTTTCATCTCCAAACATTGTATTAAAATAAACGTTAGAAGTCAACCGTAAACAACGCAGAAAAAAATATTAATGATTAGTTTATGATTTTATGTATAATTTAAAAAAGCCACTAATTTATGCATTGAACTAATTAACAAAATCAAAAAATATATATTCCAATAATTACTACTAACTACTTATAGTGCTGTGAATATAAACAATATAATACGTATGCAAATTGTAAAGCTTTAGTTTTACAGAAAAACATAAAAAAGGCAACAAGTCGATTAAAAAAAATGCAACAGAAATAAATTATTTGTGGGAAAAATTTAGTAAATATGATTCACTACATGATATAGTAAAAGTATTAACAATTATTTGTATAAAAAACATTATATGATTTAGCATTGGAGTTTTTTCTTTACGTGCCTCGCCGGTTGTGACAAAATACAATGTTCATGATAAGTTGATATATTAATCAATTCTATACTTAATAATAACAATGATATAATTTTATTTGACATTTTACAATGGCAAAGTTCAGCTGATAGTTTTCTACTTAACCCAAAAAAATGTTATCTAGTACAGCTTTATAATGATAATTAAATTTTAAAGGTATAATAAATAAATAATGTAGAGAGCGTCACATATAAAACATATGAGTTAAAAATTAGACTTGGAAACATTTCATATTTGGCAAGTTTAATTAAACCTTTTGGATACCGAACAGACTAGTCTAGAATTTCAACAATACAACAGGATCTCCAATAAAATTGAATTATCATTAAAAACATAAATCGATTATCAATCTATAATTTAGCAATTACTATAAAAATTGCATTGTTTGAAAGCTCATTACAGGGTTGGGCGCAAGGAATTGTTGTAATATATTTATTATTATGAATGTCAAAAATTATTGATACACTTTGATAACATACATTGTTTCTATTCTCAATGCCATAAATAATAACAATGAATTGATTATTTTTTTAATTTTATATATAGCAAATACAATAAATATCTAAAAACGGTAGCGCCGTTAAAGTATAGGCCAAGGTCTTGCCATAAGGTAGGCGATTGGATTACTTCAGCAAATCCGGTACTGAGTTATTTTTTTTACCTGCAAGCAGCTGCGAACGACACTTTAAATAATTGGACCGGAGTTGCGTAATCGGTGATTTTAGAAGGTTTCAGGCATGAAACGTTGCCGATAAGACACATTATTCATACGTATGAGGCCTTCTGGTAATTAAGAGAACAAAAAACTTGCATTTGCATTCCAGATTTATGCGGGACCTACATTAATTTCTGAGTGTATAATAATTTAGCTGACAGGAATAAATCCTTGAATAATTTCATGGGTTAATCCCGACTGAAATTAATTATTAATATATTTTAATCATTGCCATTTTCAATTTAAATTGCACGCCTTTGTAATAATAGTGTAAATAATTTAAATATTAAATACATCGTAAAATAATTAAATTATAATCTTCGTCATCATACACTTGTACAATTTATTATATAACTCTTCCAAGCAGGTTAAGATATCCCACACGTCAATTTCAACACAATGAAAATTTATCGCAAGTAGTTCTAATATAGACTGCCACTGGGCTAAAGATAAATCGCCAAAAAAGAATACTTACACAACATGTGAAAATATATTGACAAAAATCTAGTACTTTCTATCAACATAATCCTATTATAAAATCGATACCAATGTTTCTTTTTTTATTATTATCATCGGATAGTGATCTTAATAAATCTATAATATACATGTGGGCTTACAAGAAAGTTGACTGTGATAGATTTTATTACAATAGACTGTAAAAAACCGATCAAACTATTATAAATTCTCACTGTTGCAATTTGTAACGACTAGTCTCTTGTATGTTACACCCTTTTGGCACACTTGCATATATTTTCCGACGAAAAAATCGAGTTAAATCATTCAAACCATAATTTTCGGTCTATCCCGCAATACAAAGACCTACTTGGGATAATTATTAATCACGAATTGACCTTAAACATGCAAACGTAAGTATATAATTATGTACAATTGATAATTAAATCAACTGCAATTTTTCTTAAACGTTCCAAACCACAAAAATGTCGTTCCTATTTAACACCTAAAATGTGAAATATTCAGTGCTTACGCAAATGATCATTAAAACATTTTAAGAATTAATTAGAATCCATTATGATGCAATAATGAACGAAGATATTAATAAAACTAATACATACATATCTGTCTCAAAATTACAAAATTATTGGAAATGTATACATATTTTATTTTCTTAATTGGTTTATATAATAGTTATATTATGGTGCTTTTAATTTAAATAGGTACATTGCAGTAACCTAATATAATTTTCTACGTTACAATTTAAATAAAAACGTTCCCATATAAATTTTAGCCGTCAATCATATACAAAGTGCATGAATTTTTGGGCTGGGCGCAATGCGACAAGTTGGTGAAAAACATTATGAAATAAGTTGTATAATATTACATGTAGTTTTCGAGTTTTTGTTTTGTTTTCATATAAATTGTTGTTTTATTATTGATCAAACAAGATAAGTAGATGAAATATAATAATAAAAATAAAGTGTTTGTTTGTATTTATAATCTGATTTAAAGTTAAAAGTTTATGATTTTCTTACTGCAGTTCGTACATATGCAGACGTATACATATTTTACATAGATATTTTGTCTCTGGCTGCATAATGTACAATGTATAAATAATAATAGTAACATCAAGCTAAAATCTGAGAAACAATAACATAATACTTGAAATATAAAGTTAAAAAACTTAAATTAATATAACAGATTAATATAAAAGAGTTCAGTGCTAACTCCTACAATTAAACTTTATCCAATATCATAAATGGCACTAGTTGCGAGACTTTGCTAGACTAAAATTAAGTCTACACAATATAAATTAATTGTATTTTATTTTATGAATTTTTATTAAAAGTGTTAATATACCTACTTTTACTTATTTACTGGTTTTTGTTAGCATTGTCTATAATATAATATATCGAAACCATTTACATGGGCTTCAGTAAACCGTTTTATTCTGTTATACATACTTTGTTTATTTACAAATTGAGTGATGTCAATAACTCACTGTTTAAATGATAACTTTGTATTTAAGAGAACGGATTCAACAAGATAAAATAAATATGTAACTGTCAAAGTTGCTTAAGGTAACATCAGGGGTACTGCAAGTATTCTATTGGGGATCTATTTTATTTTTAATTTTTGCTAATAATATATCTGATGTATTAAACTGTTTCAATCTGTTATTTATACTTTATAACTGTTTATCAATGCAGGATAATCTAAGTTATTGATCTAAACGATATAGAACTTAATTTTAAAAAATGTCAGCTTATTGTATTTTATAAAAGCATAACTTTTGTAAAGCTGGATTATTATTATAATTATTATTACTCATTGCGTTACTTAAAACTATAGCTCGACTCCAAATTTTTATACACTTTTCTAATTTTCACCAATTCTTTAGTACATTTACATTTAAAAGTTTTGTAGCGTAATATGGTCCTCACCTTACAAAACTCATATCGACAGATCGAAATCAAGTATCATTCAAATTAAGTCTAACAAATAACATTAATAAATAATGTATTTTATGTAAATTGTTATTTAGTTTTACATGACATGCATCATTATTACTGGTCAGAGAACTAGTAAGTTCGTTTTCGTGTTTCTGTTTCCAATCGAGTATAATTTGTGGGACCACGTTGCTCGTACAACAAAAAGTTTGTGGAATGCAATAAAGGCATTCATTAAGGATTACGCCTTTTTATTGTAACATTAATAAACAGAAAATATAAACAAAGATGGTACATATTGTAAGTTACAAGTTAAAAAATATGAAATATAAAATTATAAAAATAATGGAAAAACGGTATGACTTACATATTTATTTGTAGACACTTGTGTGTTTATAACGTAACATGTGTGTAGAAGGATAGGTTAGGCGGGAAGTTATTGTGTTGGTGCTTAAAAGATTATTGATTTTTACGAGGGATGGCGTTAGTTACTCTGTTCTGTGTAGATTTTAATTTTATATTTATAATTAATCAGTTTTTAGGAAAGTGTAGATATGTTGAAAATTATTGTCATTTATCATTTAGGCAAATTATATTATATTATTTTTTATTTTGTTTATTTCTAGGGATTCCAGAATGGAAATTTTTAGTCCTTTTGGACAGTTATGTAGAAGTTTTAAATTTTGTTCTTGTGAAGATATTCGTTTACTCTATGTTTGAGAGCACGTCCGGTTTGTTCTATGTAGGTTGAGTGGCAGTCGTTGCAGCTGATTTTGTAAATCCTAATTTTTCAAGTATGTCTGTTTTTTGTTTATTATTACAGAGTTCTTGAGAGTGTTGGGTGATGTTAGAGTGGCTTTTATGTTGTATTTACAAAGAAGTTTTTTAAGCTTTTCACTTGTGTGGTTATGGTATGTGAGTTTACGATATTCAATGATTTTATGATCGTTGGCTAGGGTAAGTGATAAATCATTAAGTAGTGATCTATGGGAGTGTTTATGTATGATTTTATTAATACAAGATATTGGGAATTTATTTATTAGAGCTAATTGTCTAACAATATTAAATTCTTGGTTTCGGATATCAGGGGTGAGCATGATAGAGTGAAAAGAAGAGTACTTATGGGCGTTACAGTGGTTATTATGATTCCGGGGTTAGTAGGTTTACGATAGATGTTAAATTCAAGATGGTTGTTGATTTTAGTTATGGTAAGATCTAGAAAGTTTATTTTATTGTTGATCTCTGACTAGTGTAAAATCAATATTGAGGTGTAGTTGTTTGATGTATTTATGTAGGTTATTTATATCGTTTTGAGAACCTCTAAATATGCAGAAAATGTTGTCTACATAACGTCGCCAGAATATTATTTGGTCATGTTGTGGGTTAGTCAGGCTAAGAATTATATTTTCGATAGTATTTAAAATTATATTGGCTAGAACAGTAGAGCTAGATGCACCCATTGGTAAATTATTTGTCATTTTATTTATTTTGTTATTGAATATGCAGGTTGTTTTGTTAGTGATAAAATTGGCTATTTTTATTATGTCAATTATTAAATTGAGATCGGTGTTTTCAGTTGTGAGGATTAGTTGTAGAGCTTCACGAGTTTCTGGTATGGGCACGTTAGTGTATAGGTTGGTAATATCAAAGGAAATGAGTGTATCACTAGAATTGAGTTTAATTAGATTAAGGGCTGGTCTTTCCACTTCTCTATAAAGTTGCTAATAACATTTATCTCCTCGATAAGTAGAAATAGTGTATTTCCATATACCCATAACTCTTATCTTCTTTATAAGTTAGTTTAACTGATCGATAAGTTATTTGACAGTTGAAGCAGACCATAAATATTTATTGACAAGATAACCTATAGTATTGTATGATTTTTTATGAACTTTAACATCATGGAATTGAAGATTTGAAACTTTTACTAGATCATGAATTTATTGATTTAGTTGATATTGTTAATCTTGAACGTAAGCCATATTCTGTAAGACCAAGAGCAGACAATATTAATTTGTGGAATAATAATAAGTGTTTATTAGACTATCCAAGGAAAGTGTAAATAATGTATTAGATCAAATAGTAAATCAACTTATGACGGAGACAGACGAGAACGCATCGGCTGCAACGCGGCAAGATTTGAGTTGTGTTTGATTGTTTAGTAGAGTCTTTAAACACACAGAATATCCAATATAAGGAGTGAACCTCGCATGTTATTGGCTAGATACGAAAATTGTTAGCCCACGCCACACTAGAGGCGCTGTTTATCAAAATAACTTTAATAGTTCTCCAGAGATGGCGCTATATCACAAAATTTTAGCGGGAAACTGATCTATTTAAATACTATACTGTATTTTCTTATTTTATTTATCATTAATGATAACTAAATAACCATAACTAAATAATAAAAGTAACATAATAAAATAAATAAAACGCTTTTATTTTAAATCATTTACTGAAATAATAAAATTTATATACATCACAAAAAAATATTATAAATACATATTCACTTCACTTGTAGTTGTAGTTGAATTGGTGACCAATAACATGTAACAATGAATAAAACAGCAATGAAATATCATGTATGTATAAATAAATAATCACTTTTATCTTTATATTTTAAAGTAACAAAACTTAGGGGGGTGGCTATTGCAGTGGATGGGTGATGAAATACATGAAACAAAATAAAGCAATTGTTCATATCAATATAATAATAAAACTAAAAATAATTCATCAAAAATAAAATAAATTCTTTGGTTAATACATAATGTTTTGAATTTTCTGTGTTTTTTTATTTATTCATATCGTCACTCATAGAGAGACAAGTCCTTCAACAATGTCATCAATTTATTAAAAACTTTTATTTTTACATGTATTACTTTTAATATAAGTTGTAAATAATATTTGTATTATTGTATTGAAAATCTACTTCCTTCGAATGATGATGAGTTCTAATAAAACTGAAAAATGTTATAAGCTCCATGGTATAATGATTTTTGCATTTTATTGAATATAAATTTAATTTATTTAAATTGTTTTAAAATTGTATATTGTCATGTTTTATTGACATGTATACACTGTAATTTTAACAATTCAAATTGATTTTTAATAACATCGTTACCTGCAAGTTAATATTATTTTATCTTGCGTTGGTTGATTGAGTATCATAATATTTTACTCCTACAAGATTTAGTATATTCTATAAGTAAAATTATTGAATTAATCATATTTTGAGTCTCCTGGCAAAAATCACATACGAGTTTTGAAAAGGCTACAACAATATTTCTGTTGCTAGCTTTATTTTAATTATAATTAATTAGGTTTTATTAAAGGTTTTACTTATAGCCGTATTCTGAACGTTGTTTTACAGCGATGTTAATTAACATTTTAAATGTTGCTAGGCAATTAAAAAAAAAATCGGTACCTGATTGGTTGAAAATCAATTTCTACAGCAATGTTAACTAACATCGATGTTAAAATATGTTCAGAATAGACCCATTAATTACATATTTTTAATTGTTTTTGAATTTGGTTAAACTTTCTTGCTAGAGTTGCTCATTCATTCATTTAATTAAAAATATATCTGACATAAATGATTATAATAATTAACAGAGAACTTACTTTTTAGTATTTATACTCAGAACACATTTTAATACTGGAGCTGGAACACACAGAATATCACAAGATTCAAGAATATTCAAGCTGAAACATCTAGGTTAGAGAAACGTTAGCACGGGTTAGAACCTTATTAAAATCAGCTGATCCCGAGTTGATAAGCCAAGTTTGCTGCCATTGGTCGATGCAATCAAGTGGGGTGCCCACAGCGCAGCAGTTTTCTACTACCGACCTGAACAACTTGTTTCGTTCGGACGAGCTTCACGGTACCACCCATGTTTAAACATGTGCTACGGCAACGTACCTCAAACAGTTTTAGATGGATAGATGCGTTTTTGGAGCGTTGCAGCCGCTGCGCGGTCGTTTGTCTGCGCTATAATTGGTGCGTTTGTTTATTCTACTCCACGTGCTCTTTTAACTCTAATTGCTCTTTACGCGTTCGGCAATGTCAAACAGAACAAAAAGAGCACGTTCTTAAGCGTTCGGATATGATGGAGTGGAGATGATGGTGTCCACTCCACATGCACAACCTCGAGAGAACGTGTGAGACGGAGTGACAGCCGTATTTGAATTTTATTACAAAATTTAATTTTATTAGTTTTATAGGTGACAATATAAAATTACTAGTGTAATATAATCAAGCGTTTTAAATTTTTTTAGAAATAGAAATAATAGTTCTTTTAAGAAATAAATTCAAATTAAAATTTGTATATGTTTATCTAAATGTCAGCTTTAAGGTTATAATTTCTGACGTCGAATCAAATTACAACATTGCGTTCGGATATATGTATTTACTCTAACAACTATCTACATCACTCCAGTCTATTCTACTCCAACTCCACTTTCCTTAAACGAACGCACTATATGTATCGTACAGAGAGGTAAAATGATAATTTTATTATGCGATGGCCTTGGTGCAACTCATGACAGTTGCATTTCTAATAATTCAGCTATTGGCCGCGTTCAGTACAACTCATCAGTTGCCAGCGCTGACTCATCAATTGGAGATAAGCAATAATTTTTTTTTTTTTAATATATTTGCCGGTTAAACGCTGGTGGTTAATAAGTTGCTTTGTCAGCATAAAAGCGTACCTAAATGTATGATGAGTCAAATAACAAGCGCTGCCAGCAAACGATGATTCTCGCCTCCCGTTCAGTTTGAATGATTGACAGCGATGAGTCGTCCTGAACGCAGCCAATATGATGCGTTTTGAAACAGGTCAAATGGAAAATTTAATATTGATGGATGATAGTGGCTATCCTTTGCTTTTTTATTTATTGACTATTGAATAATCTAACTACTAAAGCACAAGGATTACTTAATGAAGCACAAATCAGGACAAGGAATGTAATTGAAAGAACTTTTGGCATTTTACTATTTTATCAAATACAATAAGATGTCATTTGCTTTCAACTAATGTAGGGTTTTGGAGTTATGTATACAAGTTCCGACATACGTTATAAAATGTATTAGTGCGTTCTCGCTTCCACGCACGTAAGAATTTGCAATTTTTCACTCTTTAGATTGCGTAATGAGCATTGCCAACATAAAAACTATTACTAAATCATCCCCATAACTATAGAACAAATAAATGTCATTGGAAAGACGAAAAGACTTAATGCTCTCTATAATCTTAGAAATAAATGTATCTCCTTTATAGTAATTGCGAACTTTATCGAGAAGTGGAAAGACTAAATTACATGTTCCTACTATATATCAATAAAATAAACCACTAACAAATCTAAACTTTAGATTTAAACATAGTTAACAAGAAGATTAAGAATCAACTTTGGATATACTAGATACTGGACTTGCCTTTATAATGTGACGCAAATTATAATACGGAGGCCATTTTGTGTGTAACTTGATAAAGCTAAACATATATTAAAAACAGCTTACATTTTATCATTTTTAATTTATAAACATTTAGAACATTCATTGTATGCTATTAACATTCTAAAGTAACTATTAAAGTTTTTTGGACAACAATTGGTTAATTGGATCTAAAGTTATAATCAAAAATGCGTCTGTAGTAAATAATTAATATCTTCTACAGAGACCTATTAACTTAAACCAAATTTGGAGTCAACATTATTACACATAACGTTTTACTATTACAATTAAATTTTGTACATGCACGGGCTTTTGCGGTACAGTAATTAAAAAATAACTTAAAAATTAAAAAAAAATGAAACCCAGATAAACTTTTTTACAAAAAACTGTAATCGGCAACAATTGTAAAACATCACAAATCATAAGCCATTTACGTAGTGCTTTTAGATTTTTATTTGCGTGCCATCTAGATTGCAAGTGATTTTTATATAATAAAACTGAATTAATTTTTCCAATGTAATTACCAACTAAGTTTTAAGAATGTATATATTATATGCATTATGTATATGATGATAACGTCGAAGCTTTGTAAAAGTTTCAAGAAAGTCGGTTTGTAAATAAATCAGCGGCGTGCAAAAGAACAAAAAAATAATATTTAATTTTTAGAATAACAGTTTTTGTTTTTCTGTACGCTATTGTTTTATTTAGAAAATATTTTTTTTAAATTTTTCTCAGAATATCATTGTTACTATATACGTAATGCATATAATATATACAATGTTAAAACTTATTTTAGTTGGTAATTTTACTGAAGGATTTAATTTTGTAGCTGCGCATATAAAAAGCATTACAAATAAAAATTTAATTACACCATGTAAATGGCGTATATTTTGCACTGCTTTACAATTGTTGCCAATTTTTGTACTATTGCTCACAATCTGTTAAAAGTAAGGTACTAGAATTAGAAGCATATTTTGTAAAACAATTAACAAAGTATGATATTCTTTGTCTTTATGAGCACTGGTTACGTGATCATGAGGCAACTCACTTTAAAATAAATGACCTGTCAGCAGTTTCCCACTTTTCTAGAGTTAAAATTAAACGCGGCGGTGTCATGATTATGATTAGGAATAATTTAAGATATCTACCTTTAAATATTTCAAATTTATCAATAGAACAACATTGCGAAATTAATATTTTTAGTCAACATGTAATTTTAACCAGTGACTTTAATGTAAAATTTAATGGCATTGACCCCAACAAGGCAACTTTGAAAGACTTTCTTTGTAGTTATGGACTTGAAAGTAGCTTTAATTCCCCTACTAGGTTTGAAAACTGAATAGATAATTTGTTTAGTAACGTCTATCCAGAAAACATTATTATTAGCACTTTTAACACGTGCTTATCCAATCATCTAAATTTATCTATTATCTACCTGCAAAGTGTAGAAATGAAGTCACTCCAATGTATCGTCCTATAACAGAAGCTGGAAAAATAATCTTTTTCAATCTTGTAGACAAAGCTGATTGGTCATTTCTTGAATATGACTTGCTAATAAACGAAAAGACTAAAATGTATACTAATATTATTGTTAGCAGTTTAAATATATCATTTCCAAAGAAAGTAATAAAAACGGCTTTTAACAAACCTCAGATTCAGTGGTTTAACAATAATCTGAAAGAAATGAGACAAACGCTTTGTTTTATAAAGGAAGCATGTGTCTAATCTAATGATCCAGAACTGTTTAGTCTAAGAAACAAATACAAATTTGAGTATAAAAATGCTATTAGAGACGCAAAAATTACGGAAAACAATAAATTTATTAAAAACACAAGAATGTTTCATTAGCTATGTGGAAAGTCATCAAATCTTCCACCCGCACAAAACAAACACACAGTAAATCGGAGTTATCTCCTAACAATTTTAATAATTTTTTAAAAACTTGCCTAATGTTTTGTTAGAGTCACTGCCGAAATCGGACATTGATTCAATTCTTTTGACATGTAGTGCTGTAAAAAAATGTGCAAACGTCCTTTTTACATTTTAAAAGATCTCAATCAATGCTGTTCGTTTTACTATAGATAACATGAAATCAAGTAAAAGAAAGATATTTATAAACTAAATATAGACATTATCAAATTAATAAAAAATGTTATCATAGTACCATTAACCAGGTTATTGAATATGTGTATAAAGAACAGTGTATTTTCTGATGCATTTAAAATTGCGTCTGTATTACCAATACACATGAAAGGTGATATGAACCAAGCAACAAATTACAGGCCTATAAGTCTGTTGTCTATTATTTCAAAAGTATTTGAAAAGGTTTTAAAAGACCAATTGATAGAGCATCTAGAAAGCCAAAATATGCTCTGTAATGAACAGTTTGGTTTCAGAAAAAATAACGTTTTACTACTGATGCTATTTTAAGCCTTATTCAAGAAACAATTAATGGTTTTGAAGAAGGTTTATATTTCAGGATGATTTTATCTTAATTGAAAAGTCGTAAGTAACAAGTCAATGTTAATGGTAAGGTCTAAAATATGGTTGAAATTACTTGCGGGGTTCCGCAGGGATCTGTTTTGGGGCCCTTATTATTTCTCATTTATATTTACGACCTTCCTCATAACATAGATAACGCTAATGTTATTCTGTTTGCAGATGACACAACCATTACAACTCAAGGAAGTGAAATCAATTTTGTTCAGTCTCATAGCATATTGGGAATGCAACTAGCGACTCAATGGTTTGAAAGCAATCGTCTCTGTATTAATAAATCTAAATCCGTATGAGTTATGTTCTTTTTAAGAACAGTAAATACGGAATATAATAAGTGTATTAAGTTTCTAGGATTGCACATGGATTCAGAACTAACCTGGAAAACATGGCAATTCTTTAGCGAGTAAACTATCATCAAATATATTTCTTATAAGAAATTTAAAAAACAATGCCAGCAATGAGGTCGTTCGAATTGCTTATTTTACTTTATGCTAAAGTCATATAACTTACGGCTTAATTGCATGGGAGCACTCGGCTATCATAGACAGGGTTTTCTCGTTACAAAGAAGAGCCATAAGAATACTAGCCGGTTTACAATACAGAGACGATTGTAAATCATCCTTCATAACGCTACCTATTCTTACACTATCTTGCCTATATATATATACGAATGCTTAAAATTTATCATAACCAACATGAATGCTTTTAGTACACCCGAGGATAAGCATGCGTACAATACAAGAGGCAAATATATGGTTTATCCAAATCGTTTGAGACTGAACAAATTGCAAACAGGCACTAACTTTTATGCTATTAAGTTTTTCAACTTTTTGCCAAACCGCATAAAAGACCTTGAAAGTAAGCAATTTCTAACAACGTTAAAAACTTATATGGTCCAAAAAGTTTTTTACAGTTTTGATGATTAATTAAATACAATTTTAAAGATATATAGCTTAATGGCAGCAGATTATGTTAAATTGTGAACATTATGTATTTGTTGTTTTTTTTAGTCTTATTATTTTACTAAAATGATTTCAGTTATATTTCCTTGTTTTGTATTTGTATGTTTTACTTGTGAACCTGAATAAGTGATTTATGTTAGTTCAATTAGTAAAACATTCTAGTCGATTTTTATTCTATACATTTATTTCTTTTTTATCCTTTATTGATATATTTCTTTTTATATACAGTAAACTATTATATTTTATTATGCAGTTCCTATTAACATTTTTTTTTCTCAAGTATGTGACATATGTAAACATTCTGTGATAACATGCAATAAATTATTATTATTATTCAAAAATTATTTTCTGCTTTTTTATAGCATTGTTATGTAGTGCAAAGATAATTAAAAAAAAAAACAATTATTGTTTCTTTTAGCATTGTTAAACAGCTTTCTAATGTTCGCCTTTGCTCTATCAACTGTTTTGTTTTTAAGTTATTTTGATGGTAGTATTTTTGACAGGGCTTAGGCAATTTTATTTAAAAGCTGTATTTCTAGTTAACAAACGTTTCATTATTTTTTTTTTACTTGTAACTTCTTCTTGCTGCTTTTGGATAACTTCCAATTTGACTAACTAATATCTTAATATAATAGTTTTTAAAATTTATATATGCTTAAGGCCTTTATATAAGGTTTGCAGTAATCTGTAAATTAGTTCCGTTACTGATCAATTTTAGCATTTCTTCTAGTGGCGGAAAATTCTGATTATAAAAAAAGATATTCGGATCTAAACATATATTATTTTTGATTTTTTTTAGTATTTTGGCTGCTATTTGGTCTCTAAAATTTTTTGCTTAGAGTGTTGAAAATTAGGGTAATTTTTTATTTAGTGACAAAACCAGAGTGCGTCTTTATAGCTTTAAAATTAATGCATTGGATATTTTTTTGAGGATGGTATATAAAATTTTGTATGTAAAATTTGTTTTGTTTTTGCAAATTTATTCGGACAAAAAGTGAATTTTTGAAAAACATCTTGTAAAAACAATATTGCATAAAAGTTTGGCTGATGAGAATCATTTGTCCAAAGTTCCTGAACAGATGCAATGTTTTGCTCTGCAAAGATTTACATCGGTTTGCACATCAATCAACATTTTTACTTACCATTAATATAATCGACGTTGTTTGGCAAACTTTCTTTCTTTTGTTTTTTTGTCAAGACAAGTCTTTTTTAGTTTGTTAATTATTTTTTTAAATAAGTTAGTGCACAAAGAATAACTAAAAAAAAAAACTCGTAATCGCCGAAGTAGTGTAGTGGTTAGTGTTCATAAGTAAAACATGAGTTATTTTAAAATTCAATTATAAGTTTACTAGTTACTAAACTTATATTGTTTTGCACATTAACCTGTTTTACAAAATAACCGCTTCTGGTTGTGGCCCCAATAATGCATCTTTGTTGAACCTGAAGCTGATAATGATGGTGTTGAGTGTTTTTGTTGCGTCCTCAACTTGTCTACTTTTTGATAGTAGTTTTGAAAAGTTTTTGTCGCTAAGGTTAGCTCGGGTTTTGTCTGGCCGTTTTCAAAAGCTTATGAGCCTAAGTAATTGCTGTTGGGTAGTAGCTCTCACTAAAGTCTTGAAAGTTGATTAAAGTTGTATTTGGAGATGCGTCTGAAAACAGATTTTTGTTATTCTCTACTTCTAAATTATAAAATTTAAGACTGTTTCAGGTTAGTCACACAAAGAACGACAAAGTTTTGAGTGTCTGTATATTAAAAACAAAATACATTGGTATTATAGTATACTTTGTATTGCTCTCAGATGAGAATCTAGCATCACTACTTAATGGTTTTATGCTATAAAAAGATTTTATTGAGTAAAATTTAATAATTACACGCTAATGCAAAAATACAAACTAAATTGGATTTAGTTGAACAATGAGCAGTGGAAATACAAACAAAGCAAGTAAAAAAAATATTTTTTTAAATAAAATATTAGATAAATCCGTTGAAAAATATTGGCGGCAACATGTGCTGATTAAGTAAAAATATACCTTTAATTAATTAAAGTGTCAAACGTTTTTTGAAGTTGGTTATTTAAAAAATCAATGTACATACAACATATTAAAAATCAAATTTAAACAAATTATCTCTAATATTGTACACCAACGCTTTACCAACTAAGCTACTGTAGCATAAAGTCATTTTCTGTCAATAATTTTTTGAAAATTTTTACATATGCTAACGGCTGCAGCTAAGAAATTGTTTTATTTATGTTTAAAAACTCAAAATTCCATAATTCCGATGAAGAGGTTTTTACGCCTCT
Source organism: Tachinus rufipes (assembly GCA_963932245.1). Taxonomy (NCBI): domain Eukaryota; kingdom Metazoa; phylum Arthropoda; class Insecta; order Coleoptera; family Staphylinidae; genus Tachinus; species Tachinus rufipes. The sequence goes on along the minus strand of OZ010747.1, from coordinate 43,020,879 downwards.
AAACTTCAAAAAAATCTATTATTTTTTTGTTTTATAATTTTTTTCTAAAGCTTTAAATAGATTTACAAATTAATGCAGACATCATGCAAAATTGAGCATTTTCCTAATTATTTTTTTTAACAGCGTTTATTACTATTTTAAATATAAGAATTAGTCTTTATCCTACTAGAAACTTTCTGTGTTTTAGATTACTGCGCACGGCACACGGAAGTTAGTTAAAACTAATAGTTTTTATCTTTACCTGTTTGACAACAAAGGCACTTAGAAATGAATGTAGGCTCTTGTGCAATTATTAATTATTAATTCTAATTTTTTTAACTGATTTTGGTTGAAAATGAAAGTTTTGTTATCAAAATTAATTAAAATTAAATATGCATATTAGAGAAATACAGATTATTATTATAAATAGATCGTTGACACTATTTTGATATTTAGTTTAGAAATCATTTTAACTTTGTCTGCAAACAAAATAATAACAAATAAAAAATATTTGTTTATAAAATTTATTTATGTAATACAATCAAAATCTAATTGAACTTTCATATGAAGTAGAAATACTTTATAGCAAATTAAATGTCCTGTTTATATTATTAGTATTAAATAAGTATTATAATAATAAAATGCAATACATTCATTTTTTTTTTAATTATGAACAACATTTAAGCTTATCCAACAACATATGTAACACATTCTCTTTCTTGAAAGATAAGTTTGTCAACGTTACATGTACGAATTTGCATGCAAAGTATATTATCAAGTAAATTTATTATCAAGAAGACACCAATATAAAACGATTTTATAAACTAATTGGCATATTGAGAACCATAAAATGATTTCATAAAATATGATAAATGCTAAAGAGGTAAATGGGTGAAATTATGTAACATCACTATTGCAACATTTGATTCATATGGTGCAATATAAAAAAAAAAAACATTTTGAGTAATTAGTATGCAAATTTAATTAACACATATAAATTTATATGTAATTGATCGCTTCCGGTTCTAACACTGCAGACTTAATAAATTTATGGATCGAGTTTATATGACTAATTAATTATTTGCTAGCAATTGTCCTGATTAGAATATAAAAAAAAAACAAATATCAAGATAATAATAATGATAAATCATGTGTTGCTATTTTTTGTCTTAGAAGTATATTAAAAGTAGATTTATATGATTTTATGTTTGTTGAATCTGATACAATTGAAGTTTAATTAGCCAATTGTAAAGATTCTAACTTTGTTGTAAGTTGTGTAAAAATAATTATTTTCTAAAAAACTTGTATACTTTAATATATGACTGGTAACAATTAAATAATTGTAAACATAGAAAGAAAAAAAAAATTTTAATAACAAACTTTATTGTGGGTATGTATACAAGAGAAGAGTATAAAAAAGCTTTATTATAAAGTAAAACCTAAATGCAGAAACTAAAAAATACATTAACATAAACAAAATTAAGTAAAATAAGAAAAAGTATATTAATTAGCAGTTTTTTGTTGGGTGGATTGAGTATCAAGAATAACAAAATTACACACAAAAATATTGGCAAGTGGGGCATTGCTTTTTGGAACATAAGATATCAGAAAATAATACAAAAATTAGAATTCTACAAAATTAAAATATGAACTCTGAGCAAGACATAAAAAAAGAAAAAGCAGCATATACAAATACAAGTCTATATTTTTATACAGCAAAGTAAACAATGAAAAAAGCTCTAGCAGGTGTAAGCTTGCCGATACATAAAAATGAAAACAACATCAATGTCATAAACTACGTTAATAAAAACATGATGATAGTCACGCAAAACTTAAAGAACAATATACTCAATGTTATCTCTGCTTATGCACCAGGTATCACCTTAAGTAAGAACACAAAAAATGCTTTCTACACAAAAACACCTAACAACAAAATAATTATTTTAGAAAACTGTATTGCACCTGTGGGTAATATACCAGCCGAGTGAAGCAAAGATTTAACAAAGAGACTTAACAAAAATAGAGAACAATTCATAGAAACTTGCTTAACAAACAGCATTTAAATTAAAACACGTAGTTTGATCAAGTCCATTGTTATTCAACTTGATTATGGACCGCATAATAGACAGAACTAGAGAAGTAAACGAGGGATACAGAATGGAAAACGCGAAAATCAAGATTGTATGCTACGCTAATGACGCCGTGCTCTTTGCCGAATCAGAAAATTCCCTACAGCGATTATTATTCGCATTCAAAACAGAAGCCTCGATGAACATGGAGATTTCTAGCAATAAGACAAAGACCGTAGTAATTGCAAAAACTCCAGTAAGGTGCAAACTGGTTATCAATGACAAAATTATTGAGCAAGTATCCTCCTTCCAATACCTAGGCGTGCAAATATCAGCCTACGGTGAACTGATGACGGCAGTCAGTAAACAAACGAACAACGCCTTGAGTATCGCGGGAGCCTTAAAAAACACGATATGGAAAAACCAATACATATCAAACAGCAACAAAGTCCGGATCTACAAGACCTGTGTCAGACCGGTGATGACATATGCGGCAGAAACAAGAGCCGACAACTCCGAATCCAAAAGAATACTGCGAACTGCGGAAATGAGAATTCTGCGCACAATAACTGGTAACACACTAAGAGATCGACGACGCAATGACGACATACGCAACGAGCTAGGAACGAGCACATAACTCGAATGGAGAACCATCGACTGGCTAAAGCGGTCGGAAACCAGAAGCATGAAACAAAGAGACCAACAGGACGACCACCAAAACGATGGAAAGACAGCTGGAGTTCAGTGTCCCAGGACAGACCAGACTAATGGAAATCTTTACAACAAGCCAAATTGGCTTTCGATAAGAGGAAGAAGAGTTTGATCAAGACATACAACAAAATATTACTCAGTTAGATACAAAAGAACGTAACACAAGGATTGACTACATTAACAAATAAAGAAATACAACCCAGAAATATAAGAAATGTACGCACTATGTCATCAGCTAACGTAGGGTCTGACTATGGACTGATCCTAGGAAAGACATATTTTGAGACTGACAAGGAGAAATTAGGTTACACAAGCACAAAAAAATTATTAAACAGAAAATGCCTAAATAATAAAAAGATTAAAAACTTATACCGACACAGATTAACAGAAAAATTAAACTACAACTTAAAAACAATAATAATTTCAGAAAAGACTTGAATAACTGTCAAAAAAATATCCAATAAACAGTGGAAAAAGCACTGGGTAAAAGAAAAAGAAATAAAACAAACGCAAATACAAAATACTCTGGTTTAACTAAAGAGTGAAAAATTTCGCAAAATAAAAGACACAAGCGTTCTTTAACTTTCAAAATAAACAAACCTGAGTCTAAAAAAATATGTAAGAATAAAAAACCAATTAAACTATGAATATTAATGAATGTTTGCAATCACATGTTTCATTTTGTCCCAGTTTTTTGCTGTGTGAAAAAGTTTGTGAATTGTATTTAGGCCAGTCCAATTTCTAATATTACGCAGCCACGACTTTTGTTTTCGATCTAATCCTCCTTTGTCTTCGATCTTGCCCTTACTTAGGATTGCGCATAATGTGTCTAAAGTATACTCTCTTTCTTTGTTTTATATTTTTTAGCAGTTTACGGTATTTGTATTTGAAGCTAATACCTTCTCGTTTGTTGTTCCATCTATCCACGAGATTTTTAGTAAGCGGCAAAAGGTCCACATTTCAAATGCCACTAGCTTGTTTAGGGTTGTAACTTTGACCGTCCACGTTTTCATGCTATACAGTAGTACTGACCATACGTAACAATGTATAAATCGCATTCTTAGGCTTAGGTCAAATTTACTATTGGTCAGAACCTGTTTGTATTTTATAAATGCGCTCTACGCTGTTTTTATTTGGCATTTTAATTCTTTATCAGAGTCCCATTTCTCGTGAAACTATACTTCTAGGTATTTGAATTTATTAATCCGTTCTATAACAGTGTTGTCGAATGTTATTCTGCTATTTATGAATGTTTCTGAGTTTCTTGTTATTACCATGAATTTAGTCTTATCGATGTTTATCTCTAATCCCATCTTTTTGCTATGGATGTTTATTTTGTTGACTAAGTATTGGAGGTCTTCAATGTTGTCAGCTATAATCTTTTGTCGTTAGCAAAGCAAATGTTGTTGATCAATTTTTCGTTTACTTTTGTGCCTTTGTCAATGTTATTGAATTTTTTGGACAGTGCTTCTTAATGCATCTTATGTCCTTTTGACCTAGTTCCATTTTATTAAGAATTTCAATTAGTTTGTCGTGTCGCACTCTATCGAACGCTTTTGCGTAGTCCCCAAATCAGATGCATACTGATTTTCGTTGGTCGTAGCAATTCTGAACCAGCACTTAGTTGCAGTTAGTGCCTCTCTGGTTTCTAATTCTTCCCGAAAGCCAAACTGTCTCTCCCCTATGACGGTTTCGCACTTCTTAAACAGAATTTGATGCAGCACTTTAAGAAAGATTTTTAGTGCGTGGTTTATTAAGCTGATAAGTCTAAATTTATTGCATTTCTTGGCAGTATTCTTCTTAGGTAATGGTATGAAATTGGATTTTAACCAATCAGAATAGTATAAACCAATGTCATAGATTTTATTAAATATTATTTGTAGTTTTGATATGCTATTATCATTGAGCAGTTTTGTTATTTTTACTGGTATATTGTCTGGTCCAGCTGCTTAAAAGAACAATAAACAAAAGATATAAAATACAACCTATACGGCTCCAAAAAGAAAATTTGAAATTGGTAAGAAGACAAAGAAAAGACACAAACCAATTTATATATCATCAATATCACAGAGGAACAATAAACTGGACGATTTACCAACTTTAATTAAAAAATCAAAGAAAAAAAGTACAAACAAAATAATAACAAAAAAGATAATGATGAAATGGCGCAAATAACACAAAAAAAAGTAAACATAAAAATAAGAAACAAATTTATCATTTAAAATTAATAAATTTTGTATTTTATGTAAATTGTATCTTCATCTAGTAAGAGACACATATACGTGTTTTAGGGTATGCATTCATTATCAGTGTGCCTAACATCTCACTGGTCAAAGAAACAATTTATATAAAATCTCCTAATAAGGGCATTGCGTCAACACCCTCGACACATTAGTAAACATAAACAGCCTTATGCATAGTTGTTTGGTTAGTATGCTACTAAAGCGTTACTAACTAGTAGCTACTTATACCATACTAAATGTGTCTTATGCATAGTTGATTTTTAGTATAATTTAGTTAGTAGCTACTAACAATAAAATTATGCGTTGGCAACACAGCATTATGTGACATGAAGTTTGCTTCATGTCTCAAGTTTGCGCGGTAAAAACAAATATTGAAAAGTTTTGCACAAAAATAAAAATTCAATAATGATTACAACTTGTAAATAAAAACCTAATTAACAAATATGATTGAAAAAAATTATGCAAATGTAAAAATATATGTTTGTTTTACTTTAAAATGTAATTTATTGTTATCTAAAATAAATTATGCATTTATGCAATTGAAGAGCTTGAAAAAATAAGACCACACACAATTAATTACTTTTATGCTATAAGAATTTTAAAGTATTATTAAAATGAACAAACAACCATTATGTTTAGTCATAGTGAGTTTTAAAAGAGTGAAAAAGCACAGCAGATGTTTGCTACTGCCATAATAACTTTTTTAACTCTATTTTAGATATGCTGCCATCTTACAGAAAAACACTAAACTAATTTGATTATTAAAATGAATAACATTAATTTATTTTATTAATTATGCTCGAAGCAACCACCTATCTTTTGGTGTTAATATTTAAATATTAATATCTATTGTAATAAATAAAGCAATAAGTCATAAAATGATGATAAATATCTCAACATTTGCAACTGACAGTTGTAGGTTATATTAATAATATACTTAATTACATGCAAAACAAGACAATCTGGCTACTAACCTTTTAGTTAACAACTAAGCTTAGTAGTGTTTTAAATATCACTATGCGTTTGGTCAACAGTAATATCCTGGTAGTAGCACCTTAGTAGCTATAAATATGACTATGCATAAGGGTGAAATTGTTTAATAGTTACTGTATTTTTTTGTAAATTGTTGAGTAAATGTCTGGAAATACCCAATTATTGGCTACATTTTTAGTTTATGTAAGAAATGAATAAAAGTTTTTGTAAAAATTTTAATCTATATAGTGATGTATTTTGATTTTTAATACAAGCTCCGTTTTACGAGATATGACGTCATCATCAGTTTTTTTTGAACAAATCACCCTGAATTTTTTTTTATTTTTAGAAAAGACATTTTTTTAACAATTACAATGATATACGGTCTACGCTTACGGTTTTTGAAATATTCATTACAATAATAAAACAAAATGTAGTACGTTTTAAATTATTTATAGTAATAATAATATTCATATTTAATTTTAGTTGACTTTTTGCTTTAAAATTTTTCTTATTTTTACGTATTTTTTTTTTTTATTGTATTGAGAATATACAGAGTGATCCATTAAAAAAAAACTGTTGACGACGTCATATGCTACTTTTAATTAAGAACTGTTGATTGCGATTTTAAGATACATTGGATTAGATATCACATCTTGCAATTTTTTTTTATAGATATTATTCTAGTCGCACTCAAACTGTAAAAAATGATGAACAACTGTCAGATCCTTCACCATTATCATCTGGTACCAGACAGGAGGCCCACTTTTATATACTATATATACTAGCAATCTAAAAAACTCTTTAACACATTCACAAAGTCACTTCTATGCGGATGACATGCAATTATACTATACATTTTCAATTCAAGATAGTAAAACAGCATGCAAAAACTTTAACTCTAATCTTAACTCACTGATAGATTACTCAACAAAACACAATTTAAAAATAAATTCTAAGAAAACCAAATTAATGCTTTTTGGACCTAAACATTTACTAACAAAATTTTTAGAACTTAATTTGACAATTCAAATCATAGGTGAAGTATTACAGTATAAAGATCTTAAGTTTAAACAACACATTAATAAGTGCGTACAAAAAGCATATAGCTCATTGAAAAAGTTATATACAAGTAGACACTATCTGACTAAGAAAATAAGATTTCAACTTTGCGAATCTCTAGTACTTTCTCATTTCAATTACTGTGATAGCGTTTATGGCATTTTTAAATAAAACTGAAGCATATAAAATTCAAAATGTTTAAAACGCTTGTCTGCGATTGGTCTTTGGACTGAGAAAGTACTGCAGAATCTCACATAAACTGGCAGAATTAAGTTGGCTTAATATGAAAACACAAAGAAAACTACATGCAGCTTGCATGTTTCATAAGATTATAATTACTTTAAAACCAATTTAAATATCAAATATCTCTTATATATAATGAAGTAAGTAACAATCTAAAAAAAATGTCAATGCATAAATTTAAAGTGTTATAAGAAAAAAATGTTGAATGGACCTATATAGTACAAGGCTCTGTAATGTGCTAGATGTATAATATGTTAATTAAGTTAAACGATGTAAAGTGTGTAAATAAAACGTAAAGTGTGTAAAATTAAAAACATTGTTTAAAAACAAGGTATAAGTGGAAGAGCAGCACCAATCTAAGAAAAGATGCTGAACTTCACCTTGAGGTTTTCCTTAATTTTGTTTTCAATTTAATTTGTTCATATTATAATGTATTTGTTTATTGGGGAAATGAAAGACAATTTATTATTATTATTATTTTTATTATTTCTCGTAAAACAAGGCTTGTATTAAAAATCAAAATACATCACTATATAGATTAAAATTTCTACAAAAACTTTTATTAAGATTATTTTTTACATAAACTAAAAATGTAGCTTATAACTGGGTATTCCTAGACATTTACTCAACTCTGTATAATGATAGTTATATGTTGTTTTGTTTTTATGTCTTTACATTTTGTTAAGGTTATATTGTGTTGTGTTTTTTCAAATATTTGTAGAGTATATTAAATTTAATAAAAAACTGCATTACTTTATTTTTATTTTATTTTTTAAACGATTTTTTATACAATTTGTTCAGTTTAGATTATCGGATGATGTAAATATTTTTTGTCTGCGTTATTTGTATTTTGGTTTATTTGCAAAAATTATGTATTAGTTTTCTTTTCATTAGAAGTTAGTTAACAGGTTAAAAATTGTTGTTTTACAATGTAGGCTATTGTATAGGTTGTCCTGAATAAATGTTTTCTACTAAATCTGTTGCAGCTGGAATTGTACACATTTGTTTGATAAGCACACTGACAATTAAATATAATGTTCTTTATTTTATTAGACTGATTTCAGGTTTGTTTTATAACACATAACGATCTCGTTACAATTTGATAAAAGTTACGGAATGATTGAGCCGTTACATTATTGTTGCAAAACGTTAATTTGTTACATAACTTTTTTTCAGTGTTAATAATAATAATATTAATAATAAAATAAAGCACTATCTAAGTTTTTTACTACAAATACTTTATTGACATACATATATTTTACTAAAAAATACATTTTTTTTTTTTTTTTTTATTTATTGTAATTATTTACATATTTATAATTTGTATTTAAATATATAATATTCCTGCAGTGCCGCCATCCATCTGTTAAAGACTCGAGGGGCCTGGTATTGGAAATAAATTTCTGCTGTCTTCTTTTGTTTTTTGATTGTGTCTTTGTGTTTGTTCTGTCATTAGGTGTTGTTTTAATTTTGTTTTAAATTGTTTAATGCTGGTAAGGTTTTTTATTTCATTGGGCATTTTATTGTTTTCTTGGATTCCTTTAACAGCCAAGCTTTGATTTTTTGTGGTTGTTCTATTAAGTTCAATATTGAAGTCATTTTTTTTTTCTAGTGTTGTAGGTGTAAAATTCTTTTCTGCTTTTTAATTTAAATTCCGTTTTTATTTGTCCCAGTGTGATCTTGTGATTTAATACTATATTTTGTTGTTTTATCTTGTTTTCAATAGTTAGTTGTTTAGATAGTTCATGTATCTCTTTAGTAGGTATTAGTTTTTCCAGTTGATAAATTGTTTTTATAGCTTTGTTTTGTTGTCTTTGCAATTTGTTTATGTTTCTTTGTTTGGTATTTGCCCATATGTTCATTAAGTAATTTGTTTGTGAGCTGAATAGTGCATTATAAATCATATTTCTTGTAGTTAGATTAATTATATTTTTTAGTTTATATAATGCGCCTATAACCTTTGTATTTTTCTTAATTAGAGTTTGAATGTGATTGTCCCATTTTAGATTATTATTTATTGTTAGTCCTAGATATTTTGTGTTAGCTACCTCTCCTATGTTTATGTTATTAATCTTTAATGTAAAATTTATATTTCTTTTCTTACGTGTTATAAGCATGTAGTTGGTTTTTTGTTCGTTTATCGTGAGTAAGTTGTTGCAATACCATTCGTTAATCTTATCTAGATCTTCTTGAATCTCTTGTTGCAGTTTTATTTTATTTTTTTCGGTGTGGATTAGGCTTGTGTCGTCAGCGTATATATATATAGTTTTCCATGTAGTTTAATTTTAAATATGTTAATAATATATAATATGTATAGGAGCGGTGCAAGCACGTCTCCTTGTGGTATACCAAATTCACTATATGTTTTGGTACTTAGTGTGTTGTCAATTCTTGTTTGTTGATATCGCATTTTCAAAAATGTTTTTATTAATTGTAATTCTTTTCCTCTTATTCCCATGTTTTCTAGTTTTTCTCGGGTTTCAAAACTTTACGGCTTAATAAAAACGCATAAATCAGACTTCCCTATTAGACCGCTAGTTGCATATATTAATAGTCCTTTGCAAACTTTTCAAAATATGCTGTAAAAATTCACTTCTCCTATCTTATTAAATAATGTAATTCATTATTTAAAATGATTAAATATGGTTAGTGGTGATGAATTAAGCATTTCATAGGCGTTCTATTCAATGTGGTACTTGAAATAAGTTGTACTACCGTAGGTGTGCCAAAAAAGAAAAAAAATACGAGTAGATAATATACTCTTATGCTGTAAAGAAAATAGAATTCAATATTACACAACTGGTAAAGACTGAAATAAAACGTTTAGAAGACACCTACATTAAAGAACTAAATGAACTAGAAAATATTATTGAAAACTTGAAAGCATTATTAAACAATAAAATCTTAAACAATATCGAGCAGAATAATAAAGAAAATAAAATTAAAACATACAGTTCCGTTGTCAATAACAATAACAAAAATGTACTCGTCATTAAGCACAAAAAATTAAATAATAAACAGAAGCATGATAACAGCGCGTTATAAAAGATTATATAGATCAAATTAATTGAGTTGAATTAAAAATGAATGTCGATCGTAACTGCACAAAAAACGGAAATGTTATTATTGTTTGTAATAATAAAGAACAAGGCAAAATATGTTAAAATAATCTTTTTCTACAAGATGTAATTAATCAAAATTCAATTAAAATTTACAATAACTTTAACATAATAATGTTAAAAAAAAAACAACTGTTAGAAACAAACAATTTATTATGATCATACAGATGAATCCAAAAACATTTAAAGCTCTTATGAAACAGTCTGAGATTGCTATTGGATGAAATACTCATAAAGCATATGAATATTTTAATGTTATGCAATGTTTTCATTGTTTCCAATTTAACCATAAGACAAGTAAATGTAAAAACAAAGCAAGCTATCCAAAGAATGTTTGGATATTCTACTATGTAGTAGTATGAATAAAAAATTTAACACCCAATTCGACATTAAACATAAAGCTTTTGTTCATAACTGTGCCTGATACATGAAGATTGTTTTAGTTCTAAATAAAAAAACCAAATACAAATTGAATTTATATCTATTATAGCATCTGATTCCCACAACAAGGTTAAAAAAATCACATTAACATCCATTCTATCAAAATTTTAAAACTAGATTTAAATTTTTTTTGAAAACAAAATAGCAATATTAAAATAATATCATTAAATGAACATTGGTAAAAAAAAGAAAAAGTCAATCTTATGAATGTAAATAGTTTTGTTGTAGTTAATTGTTTTTCAAGAAAACTTTATGAGCGTGGCGGAGCTATGTTAATGATAAAAAATGAATCGAATTTCACAAAGTAGATGAGAATAATGCAATGTCGGTTAAAATAATGTTGTATCAATTATCCAATAGGCTGGACAAGTACTTAAAAATCAGTTTTTATTGCGGGTGTTTTTAATATTTATGTTAATGTTGAAAGTTTAGACAAACAACAGTTATAAGTATTTACAATTTTAGAACAACAGTAACTCAAAATACGCAAGTAACAGCAACAACAGCGACGTGTATCGACAATATTTTAACTAATTTAAAGGTACCATATAAAGTATTATGAAGTAAGTGTAGTTGAACCTTACCTTTTTGATCACTATGGTATCATAGCCAAATTATATATTAAAAAAACAAAATAAACTGAAACGTTCCAGGTTATTTTTGGCAAACAATATCAAAAAGTTTCAAAAAATAGTTAAACAAACAGATTGGTCAATAGTAGAAAACAATACAAACGCTGGTACAGCATTCACTATATTCCATGAACAGTTACTTTAAATTTTAAAATGTATAATTAAATTTTTTTAATTTTTTTATATGCTTTATTTTAAACATATTTAATAATTGTTTTTCACTTTGTCGTAATGATATTACAAAACAATCAAATAAAAACCTATGGTATACCAAACAGTTAAAAAAACAGATACAACAGTTTAATACTGTCAGTACCATACGTAAATGTACAGCTTACAATAAAGTTAAAAAACTAAAAAACGACTTAAAAAAATCCTATAAAAGTAACATTCAAAATGCAAAAAGAAATGAGTCTTTTTAGAACATTTTCTCATGGTTAGTCAACAAAATAATAACACAATAATATTACATACAGTATTTAGTATTTATAATTTACTGAAATGCAGCTACACAACTACAGAGTGAGCACAGGCTATAAATATATCATGTAATAATATGTAATAAAATAAATACTTTACTTCATATCATAATATTATATTATTCAGAAAGTACACAATAACCAGTTTAACAAAGATGTAGATTGTTGCAGAAATTAGTAGTTTCAGCGGTTTACGTGTAATGCAGTCAAACAGAAAATGTAAGAAGTTTATTTATTGTTAGCAAACAAACAAAAAAATTGTCAATTTTTTATGATAAACTGAATACTTGTATTAAAGTGATGCTAGAAATATTGCTACACATAGATTTTTGTTTTACACAATTTGCAAAAAAAATTATAATTTTTTAACAAAATTAGTAGTGGTAAAAAGCCTGTATAATTGCAATATGCTGGTACCGCAAAAGAATAGTTTACATTAATTGTGCGCATAATAATTAAATACATGTTTAACTACATATTTAAGAAACTATAATGTATGTTACAATGCCACAAAAATGTTTTTATAGTTTTTAGAAGAAACGGTGCTATTATTTGCATAATTATGAATGCAAATATATCAGACAAACGCTCATTGTTTGACACTATCTCCAAACACATCCTTATTCCTATCGCCGTTTAATGCTAATTAACGTTTATTTATGATCCGTCAATGAAGTGATGAAGATCACTTAAAATATGCTCATCTATGTAAATATAATTACTATACTTAATTTTCTTTTACTTTTTTCTAATTATATTCAACATTATGAATGTCAATAATTGAAATAAAATATTAATAAAATATGTGTTTGATTTAATTTCTTTCACACATAATAATTTGAATACCACCTTGAATTTTGTAGCTTTATGACTTGCGATTTAATCTAATGCTACTTATGAGCATTGAAGTTTAGTCAATATTATTATACATAATATATGTTAACAATAAGGAGAAATAAATGTCAAGTTTATAGTTTCACATTCCGTGCAAGGTCCTGCATTGAAATATCAAACTGGAGCATTTGAAGTGCCAACTGCACAATTATCAAATGCGAATTTTAATTAATTAAAATTTACATTTGTAAATAAATAATTTATTCTATTTTTAGTTTATTGTAAGTATAGATATTTAAATCCGGTTCAGTTTTTATTATACTATTAAATATATCTTGATTCATAATACGATTTTACTGAGTCATGTACTATTGCGAGAAATTGTATTGGTCTAATTCAATAAAAAAATATAGTGAATTACGCATATGTTAATTGTATGTGCCGGACTTTACGTGTTGCACAACGCGAATCTGGGCTGTCCTGCTTAAAGAATGCTGCTGGCCACTGTCTGCAGGAAAGAAAGCAACCATAGATGCGTCCAGAAATAAAGCCGGTATTATATCACATCTAGTCTAAACTGAATAAAAATGAAAGTGTAACAGACTGAATACAGTCCTACACAAACCACCTGGACTTTCGGCCTAGCTTAAATCAATAAGGTATGACACCTGTATTTTTTTGAATATATTTTAATCGAGTGATAAAATTGCGAAACCTATATTATAAATACATGCAAAAGATTTACAGCGCCACTATAAAAATAAACATACTTGTTTAAGTAGTATCCCACCTACAATTTCAATGTACCCGGCCAATAATCGAAAATTCATGCAATAAATTTTTTGATCGTGATCTAGTTGGACGTATATATAATTCTTTCTCCACATTAAAATGTCAAACTGCTACTTAAACTTGACCCAGTTCATGTCTTATATGATAATGTACTGTAGTTCATGTACATCATAAAAATTTAAACGTTTGTATTATATGTAATTATTGCTAGAAATTTGATGAATTTATGCGAACGTATTTGTGCAATATGTGTTTGGTGAGCAAGTTTAGTCATCTGCGTAACGGATTGGAAACGTGAGGAATCATCGGAGTTTTATATAGTTTGCATAATTTAGAGGACTAATTTTAATTATTTGGGTATGAAATTGATTAGTCATTGGTTTGATTAAGATATTATTGATACTCTAATTTGAATTTTAATGAAGGTAAGGTTGAACCTCGCCTGCAAAATAAATAAACAGATAATAAATAACAAACTTGATTAATGATACATCAGTGTTTTTTATGTTATCAATAAAATCAGAATAAGTTATACATAGTTTTAAATATATATGAAAAAATTTACTCATCATGTTTCAAATAGTGTTTTACATTTCGTTGCAGTTATACAACTTACAATAACAGTTTATGCGTCATTCAAAATTTAAAATTTAAATATTTATTTTTATAAAAAAATTGTAATTTAATTGTTATATCACTTCAACTTTAAAAAGGTATATTTGTTTAAGAACAAAAGCTGAATTTACAATGCATTTCCAAACTATCACTTAAAGTAAAAATAGTTATGCAAGATTGTTACATACAATTGGCAAAGCATGTTAGCTGTCAATTCCGAAATAATTATCTCCAAAAATTTGATTTATTATAACTTTGGAATACTAATCTTAAAATCTCCAACATTTCAATTGTTTCAGCCAAGAGTCTATTTTTTATTGTCTTCCTTAAAAATCTTAGTACCAATCTTGAGATAAAAACACAATGCTCTTTTTTTTACACAAATTATTAACAAAAAAAAATCTGGCGGTAGTGATGACAACTTTTTTATCACTTCAGATTTTGCATTTCATGGCTTTAAATGTTTTTAAGAATCTTTTTAAGCAAGACTAATCTAAGAACTATAGTTTTTACAAACCATGGAAAACTAAGTGGGAATGTGTTTTGAAACCGAAATAACAGTAAGCTAAGGACGTGCATTTACATATCAAAAGCACATAACAGCGTTTTTTATGCCATAGCAGTACAGTATCCTCACAACAGTCATAATTAGCTCGGCAGACAAGCAAAAGCCAGATACCATTGTAGCGTTGGCATATTTTGTGTACGACATACTATCTTCAACAACACATCTGAAAAATTTGGTGCAGTATTATACACAAAGAAATACTAATTTTATAGTTAGACGCCAACTTCCAGTATATTGCCTGGAAAAACAAAATACAAATGACAGAGGTAAGCAATTATAAGATTTTATTATCAGTATAAACCTAAAAAAAAACTAAACCAAAGTGTCAAACCAACGTTAGCTACGTATTGCAATCACTTTGTGATAGATATCAGTCTTTGTTGGTCTCAATATTACATATAAATATTATATAATTTAAAACAAAAAAAAAAAAAAGAACTTGACCGTCTTAAAGATACTGTACAAAAATCAACAGAGCAATAAACTCAATTAGATTGGGTGTTATACAAACATATCTATAAAAATTATAATATATGAATACGTCAACGGAAAGTTGAAAGGTTTTTTTTAGGCACTTTAGCTGCTAGAAAGCTGAGAAAATTGTATCTAAAGACGCCTCACACCAACTGAGTTGCTTGAGACGTATTGACGTAAACAAAGTGAGCACTAACTTGAAAACAATTTAAAACTTTTTTCTATATAAAGTGCCAAGGTCGGATAAAGCTATTCCTGCTTTTCTAAAATAGGGCAAAAATATTATCTTAATTCACTTGGCAAAAATCTGTAGGATTTGCTTCTGAATATTTAAATACATACTTATAGCATAGACTTTAAGTAATTAAAGCGTACTCGTTACATTTTTGCAAAACCCTATCGATTAATCAGTTTTACGTTTTTTCTGCATAAACATTAAAGCAATTGATTAAAAAATTAATTTGGAAAACGGCACTTATTACTAAGCTATTACACTCAAACCAACTTGCATATACCTAAGAAAAATGTTCCAAACTAACCCGTCTTGTAGCGGACCAAATTGAAAGATTACTAAAAGAGAAAATGTCTACATTGGGCATATTGATAGCTTTTAATAAAACCATCTTAAAAAAAATAAAACTGCTTTTTCCTGCAAGATATGGTGTGAACTTTACAGTTAGTAGACACAAATTGAAGAAAAAAATCATGACAATTATCGTTCAAGAAAATTGTTGTTAAAGATTGTCTTCAGAAAGGTGTATTGTCCCCACTACACTGAAATATAGTTATTGCCAGTTTTATACAGTCAATGTTTGTTGTTTCTATACAATTGGTTGAACAGATGACCTACAAATATTAATAAACAGTATTTTTTACAAAAAAAGAAATACAAAAAAATTAAGTCTTCCAAAACTCCTAGCGCTATCAACCAAAGTAAAATATCTCGGATTAAATTTTGATAACAAATTCACATCTAATTGAAAAGCAAAATATATATATATATATATATATATATATATATTGCAATGAATAACATAATATGCCTAAGTAAACAGGTAGCAAGCAAACAACACCAATTGCAGATATGGAGGCAAAAGAAGCAGAATGTAGTTAACAATTAAATTCGAATCTACATAGATGGCTCAAAAACTAGTAAAGATTTTGAAACGGGAATCTTTTTACAAAACCTAGACCTCAAAACATCTTTATTACTAAGAACGCATACGACTATTTTTTATCTAGAAATAATAACTTATGGAGTTATAGAAACAGTAAATCGCAAAATATCTGGCTAGAATGTATCTTAATAAAGAAACTTATTGTTTATTTTGCTAAATTGACTATACAACTGACGTCACTCATAAAAAACACAAGTTTGAGTAAACATTATAACACAATACAATGAGGTTTTAGTGAGTAATGTTGTGTTAACGTGTCTAAATATTTTCTAACGCTTATAAATCTCTAGAAACAACAATAAGTTTAGATTTTAAGTATAACTGTTATATTTTAACTTAGTGGAATCTTGTTTTTTTATTATTGGTTTTGCAATGTTGTGATTGTTTGTTAAATATATAGATAGTTGTTTGAGTGTCTTTGTCAAATATGGTGCCGTTTTAAGATTTTGTTTTAAAAAAATGTTTATTTATATTAACTATCAGTAAAATTTAAGGTTGTACTGAGGGTTTTTTAGTTTGATTATTCTGTAAGCGTTGATAATATGCTTAATTTTATTTACAAAATTAGTTCTGTTGTCGCAATGTTTAATATTTTTAATATTTTTAATATTCAATATTATCATTTTTTTACTTCCTCTTGGTAATGTTCAACTACAGTATCATAAACGTTTGGTTTTAGTTTTAATGTCTTAAGTTTTAACGTGATATAGTCTATGGATGTCTTATAAGATGGACGTAAGCAATCTAAATGTAAAACATCTAAAAACCGATACAAACGCTTCAGTATTAACTTCGCTTACAAACTCTACGAGCGGTATTGATAGTCAACTCTCAGTCTCAAAATTAAATCTCACAAAAATAAGCTTAGAGTTTAACTTTTATATTATTATAATTTTTACAATTGATACTAGAGTTACGCATTCAAATCCTATATTTTTTGGTATGTTCTTTATTTAGCAATTACAAAACTGTAAATTTCTAGGCATATATTAATAAAAAATTATCATCTAAATCTTAAATTGACGCATTGGGAAGATAACAGTGTTTTATTCAAATAAGTTTGAGATAATCAAGCTTAAACATTTTGAAAAGAATTACCAACTAAAACCAGATTTGTTAGTTAATTAAGTAAATTTACAACCAGGATTTATACTAGGATTTATATGAAAAAGCAAAAAATAAACATTTGTGTTTGAGATTGGATTTTAAACAAAAAATACAATATAATTTGTTTCCACTTGACTTTTGTTTTGGAGATATTGAGGCATAAGGTTTTCTGAACTTATTTTTTTTGTCTATAAAATAGTAAATCACGGAACTTGATTTGAAACAAAGAAGACTTATGTACTAGTTGTTTCTATTTACAGCTGTTACGTACTTTGGGTATTGCTTTATATTGTTAAAAAAATACAAATTTTATCGAAAATGCAGTTAATTATTTTTGTTTACGGTTTTTGCAATTGCAATGATTTTAAAAGTTGTTGGCAATATAAAAAAAAAATCCCAAATAAAAGTTAGCTATCATGGCTTTGTCTTTTCCGACACATTTTAAAGAGTGCAACAATATATAATTAGTTATTGTCATACTGGTGGTGTAAACCTACGATATATAACTGCAAGTGAAGAAGAACTAATTGATGCCGTGCTTGACAAATTATTAGTACTAGAAGAATTGCATTCCGTCTGAAAGTTTCTCAAAACTTTGTTTGGATAATTTTAATAAGAGGAATGTTATATCAAAATTATGAACGCTGCACTTCAAATAAAATATAAGCACAATTTTGCTGCAGGTAATAATTCAGTGGTTTTGCGTTGTCAGGCTTGCATCGCGGCTAGCGGTGGACTTTTCAAACATCTGTTGTAAATTAAAGAAATTGAATAAAGCTATCATATCACTTACTATTAGTTGTTTGTTTTATTTATAATATTATATCTTTTAAAATTTTGAACTTAATATTTCTAAAACAAATGCTGATCGGGGAAAAAGTTATTTTGTATTTTTTATTGAGAATTTAATCCTAAACACAATTTTTTTTCCTGGTATAA
Source organism: Tachinus rufipes (assembly GCA_963932245.1). Lineage (NCBI taxonomy): Eukaryota > Metazoa > Arthropoda > Insecta > Coleoptera > Staphylinidae > Tachinus > Tachinus rufipes. The sequence goes on along the minus strand of OZ010747.1, from coordinate 43,002,422 downwards.
ATCACATTAATTTAACATAAAAAATATTGGATTTTGGTTATCTATGGTACTATGCAAGTTTTGAATAAATAATACAAAAACAGCGTTAATTGCTTAACGCTTTCCACCAATTAATAATATTTGCTTAAAATTTACATCAGTTTACTATGCTCCAAAAAAACGTTTATATTAATATTTCTAACTTGTATTTTAATAAAATATTTTATTATGTTAATTTTGAAACAATAATGAAATACAACATTATTTGTTGAAGTGCATCGAATTATTTACGTATGCAAAAAGAAATATAAAATTAATTGAGTTCTCAAATGATTTTTCTAATTATAATACAAGCTACGAATCTTTTAATTTAACTGTAGTTCTATTTGAAAATAGTCCAAACTATATAACATTAAACATTTACAGCAAGTTGCCAGGTATAAATAAACCATTGTCATTTAAACATACAATTAAATTTACGTTAATGAAAAAAATCTTACTATTTTCTAAATGAATACTTAAATAATAATTTGTAAATATTTTGCTATTTGATGTATTCATTGATTATAAATTGTTCTATCAAATATATTTGTAATAGCGTGTCTAATATCTGTATTGATAAAAAAATAATAAAATTTAATTATTAAGAAAGAGAAAATCAATATAATGTATAAAAAATAATATTATTTTGCAAAATATATATAAAATCAATTATGTACCAACTTCAAGAAAATGTACAATGTATTAATTTCAATGTAGTGACCTAAGAGTAAAATTATAAAAAATTTCCTCCAAATTTTAAAATATAATTTTATGTAATATTGAATTGAACAAATATTGCCAATATAGGAAGAGAACGTTGCGGTTTTTATATTTTTCTAATTAACTGTAGTACTTGATTTAGCCTTTTAGAGTTTGAGAATTATCTTGTTTTCTTAAAAACTGCAAACTTTAATAAAGTTATTAGTTGTTATGTAATTTATACATTTTTAAATCATTAGTCAAATTAAATTTAATATGAAATAAATTATGCCCGGTTGTATCATATGTAGCTAATTCCCCAGTTAGTTGAACTGACAGTTAACTTTGACCTTGGTTCAACCCCGCACGAGTACCATTCGTCGGTTAACTGAACCAGTTTATTATTATTTTGTCTCAAGTTGATGACAGGAAATCTAGGAATATCTAGGAAATTCTCTAGATTGATGTGTCGCGTACTAATGTATAGGTTTTGAACTTTAAAAAATTGTGTTGTATTAATTATTATTAATGCGGGAAAAAGTAATTTGTTAAATCAATTTCATATATCTTGCCGTAAGAGTCATTTAAAATAATAATCATGCGTCATGACACATAAAATAAGTTTTAGTAAATGTCAACAAATATATTGAGGTTATATTAACAGCAAAATTTGTAGCCCAACGGCTTCTGTTTAACTTAACCTACTACTACTATTAACTAATGATAAATCTTAATTAAAACTGAACCGGTTGTTTTTAGTATCATTTGCATTTTTGACTATTTGTTTTATATTGTTTTGTGGTAAAATGTTTAAAAATATTTGAACTGTCATCGGGACACCGTACAGCCAGCAATTTCAACATTATTTCAAACTAGAAGAAAAAAAAATAACAAAACAGAAAAATATACTTAAGCAAATGTTGAAAATGTTTTCCATTAGCTAATGAACACATTACCCTACGCTTTCTTTTTTTGTTGAAAATGTTAACTAACATTTCAAGCGTTATTGTTTGGCATGCGTTTAAAATTGCTGCTCTCAATTCCTTCAATGTGTGTTGCCTTTGTCGGAATACATTGCCTTTCAGGTAGCCAAAGATTGAGTAGTCCAGCGGGCTTAGATCTAGAAAACGTGAAAGCCATAACCCTTGACTAATCAATCTTTTACCATAAAATTAACAAAGATGTTGCTTTTGCTGTATGAGCTGTCGCACCGTCTTGCTGGAAATATCGTCACCTAATTGATTAATAAAAGGTTCGATCAGTTGTTGACAATATTTCTCACCATTTATTGTATTGTTAGAAAATACAAGACCAAATATTTTTCGACGAGATACAACTTTCTGCGGATGTAGCGGGGTTTCAGATAAAACATTTCAATTTTTTGTTTGCCAACACTTATAATTTTGAGAAATAACGTGACTCAACAGATGGAACCAAGCCTTATCGACAATAATTTATACGACGTTGAAGATCGACTGGCAATAATTCTTGCACTACTAAAACTATATAAGGATGCAAGTTTAATCTCTTTCTTACAGTTTTATAAGCAGTACTTTTTGAAATATCAGCTTGCCAAGTTAATACTTGTACAGATTTTTGTGGGCTTATTTCTAAACGTTGGCGCACATCTTCAACAATCTCTTGTGATACAGATAGTCTGCCTAATGATTTGCCTTTCTGCACACTACCAGTTTCTTTGAATCGCTAAACTTTTTTTATGATTTGTTTTGACAACATCAAATATTCAAATTTATGATCCAGAAACTGCAATCAAAACTCTCGAACACAATTTGGAATAGAATAGAGCTATTATAAAACCGCCTATTCCTAAATATAAATATTCTGTTTATTTGTATATATTCTTATAACCTTGCTTGCCTAACAGCTGTCAAAGTTGAACTGTCAAAACATATAGTATAGTGTACAATTTAAAAAAACCGGCATATTTAAAGTGATTACATAATCCCATTGATTTATAAACTCACAGATCACAGATGTGTAATAAATAACTTGTCTTTGAAACTAACCGCAATACTTGATTAAAATTTAAGGCATTTGTAGAATAAGTTGTCTGCAAAAAAATCCTAAAATTTTAAACATTTTATTTAATCATTATGCAATTTATAAATTTTTATTTACATTAGTTCTAAATAAACTCATATTGCAAAGATGTCTTTATATTTTTGTAATTAAAAGTAATAATTATTTAATATATTTAGCATTTATTTTTGAATATGTTATTAGTTTGTCCTAAAATGCCAAACAAAGATTTTTATATGTTGCTTATGTAGGTACGGCATTTTTTTTAACTTTATATTTCATAAACTAAGTGCAAAAACTGAATGACATTTTAAGCATTTCTAGTTTAATATCTTATTAATCAATTACCAAATACAGATAAAATTTTAGTCAACAATTAATCAACCTATAAGTATTTAAACAAAAATATTAAATGTTGTAGATGTTAATAATACCTGTTTAAAGCTTCTTATTTTATCAACTAAGGGTCGTTTTATCAATCCCCAGTTAAAGCATAGTCAGGGTTTGGAGGGAGATAAGCCGAGGATAACTTATCCGGTGCTCGGAGCAGTAGTTATACCTAGTATAACGCTCATAACCTTAAAATTGCCGTACATGTATTATATTTGTTAAAATGAATAAAGAAAACAGTAAGATTTGTTGCTCCAATTTTTGTCTTTTTTTGTCTCTATCAGATTTAAACACATTTACATTTTGTAAAAGAGACAATTTAAATTTACTTATAAATAACTTACGTCAATATTGATTCAATAGGTTATCTATAGATAAACTAACCTAGCATTTGTAAAGTGCATTGAGTGTTCCAGGTATAACTATCGAATAGTTTATCTGACGATTGTAAAAGCGGCTCTAAGTGTTGTAAATGAATTACGTTTGTAGCATTTACAGCAATATGCACTTAGATATTAAAAAAAAAAAAAAATTCAATCAAAAATGATTTAGTATATGAGTATTTAAACAAAAATTCTAGGTAATATAGATGTCAAAAAGACTTTATATTCATATTTCAAAAATTAAGTTTGCTTGTTGAATGCAGTTTAGCGATTATACCTCAATATGTAGTGCACTTTTTGAGCTGAACAACTCAGAACTACCAAAACTGTATAAAGAAAACATCATATTATACCAAATATTGTTAGATGAAGTTCGTACTAACAATAAATTACTTATGGATAAAATTTCTTTACTTGAAGAAAAGATAACTGAAAAAGAAAATGATTTTTTTTTTAATAAAATCAGCTAGTGAGCCTAAACCTATAATAAGTAAGGTGATACCAAATGGTAAAGTGGTTGATTTGATACAACCAACAACTTTTGTTCCGTTACTCAGCATCGCTGTAAAATCAACTAATCCTGAAGTGCAGCCAAAATCTCCTATTATTTTTAGAAGTGGTCCTAGCAACGACTAACTTCAAGCGTATGTTTCATAATTGCATATTTATGTATCTAAACTAAAACTTGGAACAAAAAAGTTGATATAGTTAACTACATTAAGTTTAAATGTCCGTCTATTACTGTTGATGTTGTCTGCGGCTTTAATGTAACTATTCCAGTTGATTATACTCGTCAACTCTTTTCAAAGGACTTTTGGCCTACCAATATTGCCGCACAAAAATTTATGACTTACGGCCGTGCACAACTTTTGCCATTTAAACCAGCCGTGGATTTTTGCACTCAGAACCCTGCCAACAGTTTGGACCCAACCTTATAAATGATACCGGTTTTTCCTGCTATTACCAAAACGTCGGTGAAATGAAAACCAAACTAAGACTAGCTAACTATTGTTAGCCGTTTCTGTGTCCAATTATGATTTCATTGTGCTAGCGGAAATCTGGCTCTCTCCAGCTGTTTGTGATTTGGAACTAAAACTATTTGGCTATAATTTATGTAGGAGTGATCGGTTTACTATAATTAGCTCAAAACTAGGAGGTGGCGGTGTGTTAATTGCGGCTTAAAGAAGACTAAAATGTACATTATTACAACCTATTTATGTTACTGTTGATCATTTGTTTGTGTCTGTTATGTTTAAGCATGTATCTTACATTTTCAGTGTAGTATATATTCCACTTCATTTGCCTGAAAATAAGTATGCAGATCATTGTTATTCTGTTGGGGCTATAGCCAACAATTTCCCAAGACATAAACTTTTTTTGTTGGGTGATTACAACTTACCTTCTGCTACTTTGATAAATGATGACTTAGGCGTCCGAGTGACTTGCAATGACAACTTACTTACAAACTCATTTGGTTTTTTCAATTGTATACTTGTTTTAGACTTGTGTTTTACAAACGACCGTGATATATCTGTAATAGACGCCACTGATGCTTTGTTAAATATTAGTCAACACCATAATGCTTATGTAATAGATGTAAAACGTGATACTTGCTGTGATAATTTACTATGTAATAATGTTTTTAATAATTTTAAATTTGCAGACTTTGGCTCAATTATTGATTTTTTGTTTGAGTTTGGTTTGTGTGGATTTATTTTATTCTGCGTTGCTTTACGCTGTCGATTGTTTTGTCTCTAAAAAAATATGGCGTGAAAATAAATTTCCAATTTCTAATCTTGCTTAGAAATCTAAAATAAACTGTACATAAGCGATGTAAGTCTTCTGGACTATAATCAGATTAATCTAAATTCCAATCACTTTGCAGTTCTTGTAAAAATCTCAGTTAACGGCTTTACAGTCAATACATTTTACGTACTGAGAATGACAAAACATTTTTGGAGGTTTGTTAACGAATCTAGAAAATCAAATGTATTTCCTACAACCTTGTATTATGGCAAGCAAAAGTATAATAATGGAGCCGATTGTGTTCATTTATTTGCAGATTTTTTTTGTTTTGTTTATGTTTTGCATACTCATGTTGTATTTATGTATAAATACGACAAACAAGTACTCCATAAATACTTTACCTGCTTTTTATCAATGACTTTTCATTGTGTATTTATTCATCTTTGTTTTTTTTATTTGCTGACGATCTTAAAATATATGAAAATATATCATCTCTTGAGGATTAACATCTTTTACAAAATGACTTAAACTTTACTAATAACTGGTGTGTCAATAATAGTTTATTATATAATGCACAAAAATGTTTTTTGATAAGTTTTGTCCATAATCATAGGCATATAATCTATGGTTATACTATTGATAATGTACCACTTAAAAAAATAAACCATATAAACGATTTTAGTGTAATTTTTGACCAAAAACTTACATTCATTGATCATATACACTATATGTTTAATCGCACCACAAAAATGTTGAAATTTGTTTATAGAATGTCATCCGATTTATCTCCCAATACACTTAAAATATTTTATTGTGCTTTAGTGCGCTCGCATTTAGAGTATGTTCCATCAGTATTGTGTCCATCCTACAAAATAGACATATATTAAACGTATTTAAAATAATTTTTTTAGACTAATGTCTTATAAATTAAGGATCTTGTCGAAAAACTTTGACTGAAATTTGATTTTTCTGCAGTTTAATCTTCCTTCATTGCAACTTCGACAAAGAAAAGCAGATCTTTCATTTGCGCGTGGGTTTGTAATGTGTCGGAGATTGATTGTAGAATTCTACTAAAAACGTTACCATTTTATGTTTTCTCAAATAATAAGCGTACTAGACAAATGCCAATATATAAGGTACCTACGCATTTTACTAATTATTGGTTTAATCATCCACTTAGTAAAATGTGTAGATATGCTAATAACGCGTCGTCCGAAATTGATTTTAATCTTTTTTGTTCTAAAAATAACTGTAAAACCCAAATGTACCAATTCTAAATAGGATCTGTTGTTTTATTCTATGGTATGATCTTGCTTATTGTAGTTTTTTAATTTTTTTAATGTGTAATTATTTTTAATATTAGTATTATTTTTGTATACATATGTACTTGTTTGTCATCATTTTTTTATATAGTTGTGTGATGCAGATGTATATGGTTTCTTATGCCGTTAATAAAGAATTATTATTTGTTATTATTACTCTACTTTTTTCAAAAATTTTAATCTACAATCTATTAACTTTTCATTTAAGATTAGATATTAAATATTGTAAATATTAGTGAAACATATTTAAAGTTTTATATTGTAAACTATTTTCACTAAATAAATTTACTTAATCGCTAACAATATTAAAATTTAAAAAAAAATCAACATTTAATCAACTTTTATAGAATCGAACAAAGACCGTTAAATGTTGCTGGTTTAAAATAAGATGTTTTAAGCTTTATCTTAAACTGAGCAATTGAAATTTTTAGCACTTGTATTTTAATATGGTTTTAATCAATCTTCAAATTTTAATAAATATTAATCTGTTTTTAATTTTTTTAATTAAGATCATTAAAAGTTGAAGGTAGTAACGCAATGCCCCTTATTAGGAGAAACCTTGAACACAGACAGGCAACGGCAATTTGGCGCGATTTATTTGAATCAGATGACTTATACAAATTTATCGTTTAAAATTAATAAATTTTATTCAGTAAGAGACACATACACTTGTGTTTTAGGGTATGCACCCACAATCAGTGTGCCTAGCTGCACACTGGTTGAAAAGACAATTTCCATAAAATCACAGTAAATATTAAACAGTTTATGTTTAGTAATGTGTCGAAAGTGGTAACGCAATTAGAAGAAACGTTAAAACTGTTTGTGTGAAAGGGAGCTGTAATACAGTTAAATCCTAAACGGACAGGCAACGGTATAACTATTGTTAATGAGAATTTGTCACAGAATCGAATCAGACTTAACAAATATTGACTGTGATGCACTTTTTAATACCTATATTCAAGATTTAAATTTATACTATAATGATAATATTAACAATAATAAGAATTATTACTTTAATAAATTATAATCAGAAATTATTTCTTTTCATAACAAACAAATTAAAAATTTTGAATTAAATTAAATAACAACAAAAACAAAATCAACATTGAACATAAAGTTCCGATTAAAATAATTAAAATTTTAGTACACAGTAAAGTTAAAGTTAAAATAAAAAGAGCAAAAAATTTATTTACCACACTAATTCAATTAAATCTGTGATTACAGATTTGTCATCTTTCTAGTTCAAGCATCATGCAAATTTCTAAAAATAGAAAATAACTTACCATTAATAGCAATAAGAAAAGGCTTTTTATGCAATAACTGTAAGTCAATAACCCTAGCAATTAAGTTAAATACATTTTTGGAAAAAAATATGAAATGCAAGATAAAAATCTTTTGCTATCAACAAATTTCACAAAGGAAGTGTGGGAAGTCATTTACAACAAAAAACAAAAAAATCCCAAATGTTAACACTAATATTTTGCAAAAACATCAGAGAAAAAAATTATTTAATATTAGTGGTAATATAGTAAAGTCAATGAAACTGAAATTTAAAAAAATTATAATATCCAACAGTTAATAAAAGAAACACTAATAGAAATATTAAAAATTTTCAACAAAAGTATTAATTCTTTATCTAGCCAAATTAATAAACAAAATGAAACATTGTTAAAATTTATAAACTCAAAAATTTGAATTGACAAGGATCAACAATTACAACTACGTTCTTTATTTGTCAATTTGATGTATGAAAAGTTCAACAATTTTTATTAAGTCTTACTCTACCAAGTCAAAATATATTATATCCATCATTATTTTATTCGATAAAATTAAATGAAATATTAAAAAACTTGAAAGATTTCTCAGATTTATTACTTTTTGAAATTATTATTGACAATTTATTAAATATAAAAAATATTATAGATATATCCAATAAAATAAAAAAAGAATTATATTATTTTTAAGTTAACATTATCTTTAATTGATGAATTTAAATATAAATTATTTGACTTGTATAACATCTCAATTGGTACTTTAAATTCAAAAGAAAAAACTAGAACACATGCATACGTCGGAAATTAGCAATAGCCCAACATGTAGAATATGCAAAATTGATGACAAGACAACATGTGTTATGCCAATGCTCGGCTCTTTTTGTACGCAAGAAGATTTATGCTGTAGAAGAGCTGGTTTGACATGGCTACCATAAAGAAAATCTGTGTAAGCATTGTCCTGGCATACAATAACTATTATGTAACTACTGAAAGAGTACAATATGCCTATTAAAGCCTAAGTGCAGTAACATTTGTTTCACTTCCCACTCAAAATCCAGAGTTCAAAAGTTAATTCAAATTTAAAAAATAATTTTGCTAGAATTAAACTATCTGCCGTAATACTATACACACATATTCTTATTGAGAAGCATTGCTAAAATCGTGCAAAGCTAGCTAAAATAACTTTTACTACTTTAAACTTAAGAAGATACACAACATATTTTGTCGGTATATTATGCACTAGCATATTTACATTTGGTTTCTTTGCCAATTTGACTTCAAATCTACTTTTTTAATCTTTTACCGTTTTTGCAGTTGTCTTCCAAATCTATCAGGCACTTCACTGCTGTAAAATAACGCGATATATTTATAAAACCTGAGCATTAGGTATTATAATTAAAATATATATTATAAAATTATAGTTTGGAAGTAGGTACAAACAGGTTTAAAGTCACATTTTATCTTAGTTGCAATTAGTAAAAATTTAATTAGTTTTAGAAATTGAAAATGTAACTGTAGTTACTATTAGATTTCTAATAAATTTGTAGTAACGACATTAGATTGAAAGCTGCATCTAAAAATACTTGATATCAATAATTGTTTTTTTGTTATTGTGATTAATAAAATTAATTGATGTTGCAAGAAGTAATATATTAGTTTATTGCTGCGTTTTAAATTGTCAAAGTTCTACTTGTTACATATATTCTGTCTGGCATTACACTTGCAATAAGTACCTTTTTGTATACTATAGCTAAATGATTGAATTATAGACAATTGCCACTCAAGTATGACAGGTTTTCTTTTTACTCCCGCAGTAGTTTGACATTGTGGTTCTACGTTATCGTTTTGTCTAGTGCTGATATTAATACATAAATTATAATTGCATCTCAAATAAAAGTATCTATTCTTATTAAATTAAACATTGGCAAACTTTTGCTTACTTTGTCAACAAATTCCTGAATTGCTTTAGATGGCTCTGATTTAAATCCAGTTAAATTTACAATAAATTTTCAAATTTTCTTTATGTTTAATCCTGAGAAAATTTTACATTCGTGGTTACTTCTACCGCGAAAATTTTACTATTAGTACTGCATCTTAATCGAACATATTTTTTTAAGTATTTTGTTAACTCTATCACAAAAATCAATTTTAAATTTCCCCAGTATGGCCCAGTAACATTAACTAATGGAATATATTAGTTAATCTTACTCTGACGTACCAGTGGACATCTATTCTAAACTTTATATCACTTTGTATACTTTTTTTCCGCGTTCTTGCATTGCAGTGTCTTGGTCCTATTGTGTACCTTTGTATACTTTACTATGAACGAAACTATACTTATGAAACGAAAAATGAATGCTACAAAAAGAATTAATTGATGGCGTCGGTTTTCATGTGTTTGAAAGTATTTGATAATTGGTCATAAAATATTGTCTATTTGTGTAAAAAAAAATATTTTTGTAATTATTTTAATAATTTGATTGTTACCATATCACATGCTTAAAATAATATTAATAAAAATGAATTAGTCTCAAAACGGTTTTATTTTAAATTTTGCCAAGCATCATTCTGTACTTTCACCTATATGACAAAACCTAGCATGAGTTATTGAGTATTTAAAAATTTACATTTTAAAACAATTAACTTCCATATTTCATTAAGAGAAATACGACTAACTTAAGATAATTATATATCATCTACCGTTTTTAGTTTAGGATAAGACTTCCAGATGGTCTTTTTCTATTTCAGTTAATTACCTTTCATAAAATTAATAATAATTAGTTACGGTTGTTTAAATTTTGAATTAATTATTTCCCTTATATTCTAATTGTCTATTACATTTCTACCGGTATTGCAGATTTGTAAAGATAAAGTTATATAGATTTCATCTTTACTATTTGTTATTTTCTCAGCAAAAACGACTTCAATCAGACTTGCTCTATAAATTTCATCATTTGACCTTATATAATAAAATAGATCATTTATATATTTAAACATAACATTTCATTCATCAAGGATTATATTGTAATTAATGATCATATATTGCAAATCACTCATAGAAATGAAGTGTGTATTCATTTTAAAGCCTTAATTGCTTAATAAACTATTTTATTTAACCATTCAATAAAAAAAGTTTAAATTCTAAATTAATATTTAATATTGATTTTTTCAATTTAATCAATAAATATTTAATAACAATAATTAATAACTAACTATCAGCACATTTGTTAATATTAGCATTAGTATTATATAATCTAATATTGGCAATAAAAATTAATTAATCATTTCTTATGATATTATCTAATACACGATGTTAATCTAGAATTGCTGAATAAAAGAAATAAAATAGCGATTAGTTTGTCCGTCATAATTTGTCATAATGTTTTTATTAAATTATGCAATTATATTCATTTCAGTTACATTTAAATCGATTAAAATTTTATTGTAATAAATATTGTTATAAAAAATCAGGTTGGCATTAAATAGCGTATTATATATAATTTAGACATATAATCCTTTAATCTATCAATGCTCTAAATATTTAAAAAAATATCAATTTGTTGATATGGTTAATCCTGAATATCATTACACGTTCTGTCATTCAGAATTCAAATATTTTAATCTATAGGTTTGCCCGAGACTCCAAGTACAGTCGAATTCATTATTTAACACCTGAATTAATTAATCTGTATATAATATGCAAATGAATTGCATAGGCGTATTATTGTTTCCATATCGTATAAATCTAAAATTTCCTAATGTGTTAGATCCGTGTATTAAAGGATTGCCCAATTAATGTTTATTTCTTTAAAATTAATATCGTCAGACTTAATTAACAGTTTAATTAAGTCGAAGGCGACATTTAATAATTACGTGATATCATATATGAATCTTATATGGTATCAGGTAGCCTAATTTGTAAACATTAAGTTAATTTATTTTCTTTTTTTTGCATGTTGTGCAGTTTAATGTCAATTAGATATTTTTTATTTAATTATGATAGAATTTAATATCAAGACTTTTCTAAAAAAATATGATAATGTGAATATATTTGTTTAGTAAATAAGTTATTTGTACAATAATTTGATTATATAAATGTGAAAATATTGGACTGATTTTACATTTACTAATTAAAAAAGTTTTTAATATTAATCCTTAAAAATATCAACCATTTCCTTTAGCATTATGTTTTGTTTTAGTTAACACTCTGTTTTGAGCAAATTTGTGAAGTTTTATTGAAAAGCTGATAATAAAATAATTTGAAATAACCTTTTTTATAAGTTTGAGGAGAAGTAATTTCTAGCATTATTTAGGTTTGAGCAGCTTTGTGTATTATTATTAGAAAGTTGACAATAAACAGAATAGAAATATTTTTTTTGCATAAAAATTGAAATTAGTTTTTTTTGCAATTAAAGGTATAAGTTATGAATCACTGCATAGCAACATTAGGATAATATTGATTTTATATGATTATCCTATATATTTTAGCAGAAACAGACAAAAGAATTTGAAATTACTTTTCACATAAGTTTATTTATTTATTTAACGGTTCGCTCATTTTATCCAAAAAACAACATTAAAATGTAAAAAAAAACATAATAATTACTTAAACAAAACAAAACGTAAAAAATTTACAAAGATTTCTTTAAAGCTAGTGGGTTTTGAACTTAATTGTAGACGTTTCAAAACAGATTTAATTTACTATTGTTGCCTAAGCGCATCAATCGGCATAATGGACTAAAAGACAAATCATTAGTTCTATGGAATGCAAGTCTATGGAATACAAGTCTAAACAAATTTTTAGTATTTTGACGTGCTGGTTAAATGAAAATGTTATTTTAGACAGCAATTTTGAGCAGTCAATACGGCTATTGACTATTTTATACAAGATCATTAGATCAGACATATTTTGTCTAGAGTTTAAACAGTTTATATTTAGATGATTTAAATATAATTGCAAGTTATTGTAGCAACACGTAAAAATTGTGCTCCGTATTTAAATGTGATTTTTAATGGTATAAATTTATTATTATTTGCTCATATTTAGAAATGTAGTGCATCTATATGATAAAGACCTAGTGCGCGCTTGTTTAAGTTAATTGAATTAACGTAATTAACATAATAAGCCATTTACAAGCGGCATTATAGTTCGGAAAGTGTATAAATGTGATCCATATCCGCAAAAACTCGATCCCAGTCAGGTATATTTTGCGTAGTAAAAAGTGCGTTTTTAAGATTTAATAATATATTGAAACAGTTGTTTTAAATTTTTGCATCAGTTGATATTCTGGATTTTGTGGAATAAATGATTTAATATAATATCAAAAATAGGAACTACAACGTGCCCCTGTTGCAATGTAAACATTCCACCAAGAAATATGACAAGTGCAATTAAATGTGGTGGTAAATGTACAAACTGGTATCACCCGGAATGTGTTAAATTAACTAATGATCAATTTAAATTTTATACTGCCAATCTAAACGGCGATCGTTGGATTTGTCGTTTGTGTGATGACAGTGATGATGTTAAACCTCTTGATGCTGCCACTATCAACGCATTTCAATCGGTGTTTAAAACACAGTTTTCTGAACTTAAAGATAAAATTACTTCAATTAAAAAAAACTACAAAACACTATTAGCTCTGCATTAGATGAACTTTATTCAAGATTGAATTAACTGGAAGTTGAAAACTTACTTGATGAAATTGCAGATAGACAACAGCGTTCAAAGAATATTATGGTGATTAATCTGCCGAAGTTCACTGCTACTAATCCTGACATTCGTAAATCAGACGATCTTTCATAATTTAATAAAGTGGTAGTTAAAATTACTAATTTAAATCAGCCGATCACTGCTTAATGAGTGAGAAAGAAAAATAAATTTCGAACTTTAAAAGTATGTTTTAATTCTAATGAATTAAAAAAAATAAATTTGATAAAAGAAGTTAACCTATTAGTAAAAATTAAAAGAGATCTTACAATGATGCAAACAGACCAATTCAATCATGAATTTAATGAAAGGAAAGAGAACAATAAAACCAATATTGCAATTAAATATCAAATTAATCGTAAAATGATTACAGAACTAAAATCTTCAGCAAAAAACTAAAAAAAAAAATAATACATACTTTATATAATGTATGCGGAATGAAAACAAAATTACATGATTTTTCAATAAATGTTATCAAATTACCAAGTATTAACTATAATGAAGTGGATCAAGGTTTTGTTTTCAACTAACGGATGCGATTACATTATTGGGGGTGTTTACTTTACACCCAATTCTAATATTTCAAAATATGGGCAGCATTGCGCTAGTATTGAACGTATAATGGAATCTTTTTTTAAGAGCAAAATGATATTGTGCGATGATTATAATTTACCATCGGCTTATTTTAAAAATACTAATTTTGGTGTCACCGCTGGTATCTAACTTAACTACACAGCTCAACTGAATTGCAGAATGTTTTGGTTTTCTCAACCTTTTTCAACTGGTAAACCATCCTAACTCAAGAGCAGTATATTTAGGCTAGGTGTTTAGTTTGGATAATAGTATTAAAGTTTCACTCGCATGTAATCTTTTGTGCACCAATAGTGTACACTATAATGGTTACCACATTGTGATAAATACATTAGACAACCACAGCTCTCTGGAATCCGAGGAAATTGTGTATATGTTTAAAAACACTGATTATGATTCAATAAATAATTGGGTATCATCTTTTGATTGGAATTTAATATTTCTAAATAATCATTTTAAAGAAGTTGTAATTACGTTTTATGATATTATTATGTTTTGATAGATATGTTAAAAAAAATAAATTTGAATATAATGATAGAATTTACCCTTTGTGGTTTAACAAAGAACTTATTAAATTAACACGCATAAAACTAGATCTATATTATAAATATAAATCTTCCGATAAAATTAGTGACTATAACTTATTCAAAATCAAACGTCATAAACGCAAAACTCTATGTAATTTATAGTATTTATCTTATATATTAAAATGTGAACAAAATATTAACGATAATCGTAAAATGTTCTGGAGTTATGCTAACATTCTTAAAAAAACTGATGGTTTTCCTAAAAAAATGTTTTTATGCTACAGCGGTCAAGATTTAGTAAATAATTTTAAGTCTCCAAATATAATTTAATGTTTGATACATCGCATAATTTATTTAAACAAAAAGCGCAATTGTTATGTTTAGAAAATTTTGTTTAGTTTATATTTATCATTATGTTATACTTATCCAAAATTTGTATTTTTTGTGGTGTTATAATAATTTGTATTTAGTTTTTAAATTTGTTTTTTTGTAAAATGGTGAGTCCGTAAATAAACAAATAAATAAATAAATAAATAATTGTGGTTATTTAGTTTTATGAATGACATAAAAGCGACACGACGCAGCAATTTGTGTTGGATCCTTTCTAATGTGTCAATTAACTATTATTGACGGGAAGACCAAATGGTTGAAGCATATTTAAGAATTGGCTTTACCAAGGAACAATATAAAATTTTTATAGTTGTAACGGAGAACTCATTTGCATTTTGCATAATGAATCCCAACATCTTAAGAGAATCAATTGATAATTTCTTTATGTAAGCAGTAAAACCAATACTTCTTTCAAAGATTATTCCCAAGTCTTTAATTTGATCAACATTATTTAAAACAGTATTACTATTGCTATATAAATTAATATGTTTTTTTTTTCCTCGGTAGAAACTCATAGCGACGCATTTTTTAATATTTAATTGAAGATTATTGTTATGTATGTTTCAATACCTTTAATATCTAATTTCAAATAATTGTTTTTGATAACTCTATATAACTTTAGGTTACCGGCGTATAACAAAAATTTAATATGTTTAACATAACTATAACTAATATTATTGATAAATAAATTAAACAGTATGGGATCTAGGTGCGAGCCCTGCGGCACACCAGACATGATTTTTATACGGTTTGACAAAGCGTTATTAACACGGACTTGTTGTACACGCAAAGACAAAAAACTAGATAACCATTTAACAATACCATAATTGAATCCTAAAATGTGCATTTTATTAATAAGAATAGAAATGTTTACACGATCAAATGCTTTGGAGAAATCAGTGTAAATTGAATCAACCTGACACTGATTCTCCAAAGCATCTAGCAAATCTAACAGGAATACTTAAAAAAATGCTTGTTGTTGTTAAACATCCATATTGAAAATTGGTATGCAGGATTGTATGCAAATACCTCTATAATTAGCTATATATCTATCACCAGTTTTGTAAATTGGAATAATAAAACTATTTTTCCATAACATAAGAAACTCTGCAGTAGCAAGAGAATTATTGAAAATATAAGTCAATGGCTTTGCTATCGTATATACGCAATTTTTCAAATATATATCTGGTATTCTACAACATTCACAGAGTTTTTTTTTAATTTATGATGAATTTATATACTAAAACTTCTTTAATATTTAGGATATACAAAGAATTGACAACACTGTTTAGAATATACTCGTTACTAAAGTTCTTAAAAAAGAAAGAGCGGCATAGATGGATGCAAAATAATCTGAAAACAAATTAGCAGTAATTTGAGGGTTGTTGCTAAGTTGATTCTCTAAGAACATGTTTGTTAATCCTTGAGTTTTTTATTTGTTATTTTTAAAAGATTAAAAAGTGTGTATATATAAGCGCTACATTCCAAATGGAATCTGGCTGCTTCTTTTCTGAAGCTTTCATAATCTATTTTGCGGGGTAGATCACTCCCCATTATTACTGTCCAGTTTCACTGCTTATTGTAATCTATACATACCACTTCTTCTCTCTATTTTTTCTTGTCACTTGTTTTTGTTTTCTAGTTTCTGATTTTTTTTTTCATGTCTTCCTCCACCTCATCAATCTATCTAGATCTGGGTCTTCCTCGTCTTCTTTTTTCTCCGGGGTTCCATTTGAAAATAGATCTAATTGTTGACTTAGGTCCCGCTCTCCAGACGTGTCCCAGCCATCGAATTCTCTGCTGTTTTATGTGCTTAATTATGTTTTCTCCTTTTATTTCTTCTTCAATCTAGTAAAAGTGTTTATATTAAAAATACTTAACTTAATTTGGCAAAGATATGTCTCATATAATAACTTGCTGAGATCTTAACATTTATCTCGCATACCACAAAATCTAATGTAATCTTTATGAATGTTTAAACGCTTCTATTTACAGTGTCATTGTTTTTTTTTTTTTTTTAGTTAGACACATGATATTAACTCTACATTAAACCACACAAGATATTTAGAGGTATAGTAACGTTTACGTGTAGGAACAAACGTTTTGACCGCATGAAACAAAACAAAATAAAATAAATCAGTTAAATTATCAATATTAGCAGTATTACATAAAAAATTATACCAATCAACGCTTGCAAATAAGTGTTCATGCCAATAAAATTCCTAAAGTTAAAACAGACTTCTTCATCACACAACACTATACATAACCCCATATGATGTCTTGAATTGATATTAAGGAGGTCATTACTAACACTAATACAAACATGTTCTTTGGATCGAAATAGTAAATCAAGAAACACACTTCTAGGATTAGATATTTTATTAACTTGAGACATGTTGATATATATGTAAGTTTTAAAATATTTCTACAGAAGGCAGATTAATTTGCTGGGAGGCAGTTAAAATGTTTATATTTTCTGACCAATCAATGCCAGGAAAGTTAAAATCACCACACACTAAGGGGTGGCCAACCCAAATAATCTTGCGGGCCACTTTTGAAATGAATCATGACTCCGCGGGCCGCATATGAAATTATATATTCATAAATTAGATTTAGACTCACTATAGACATTTTTATGAAATGAAAAATTAAAATAAAATATAGTTTAATTCTTTTGCAAACTTTTAGCCTTATACTCTTTGCAACATTAATTGACAAGGCTATAAAGAAAAGTCAAAGAAAAGCCAAAGAAACGAGGATAGGATACAAAAAAATGAAACAAATCCTAATGTTTTGCGAATGATATTAATAGCAGACAAAAAAGATAAACTACAAGGAAACAAAATACTATACAAAAAGAAATTAAAAAAATGGCATAGAAATAAGCACAAGTAAAACAAAAACAATGGTAGTAACGACAAAACCTAAAAGGCAAAAGAATTGGATCGACTAATAGTTGGACAAGTAAAATATTACAACTACCTTAGTACAATAATTAAAGAAACAAGGAATATAGACATGGAAATAGGTGCAAGAACTGGAAAAGAAGGAATATTCAATACACTCAAAAGACAATTCTTGGTTAAGAAAGAAGTAACGAAGAAAATAAAAACAGAAATACAAAAGGTAGTAAGACTATCCCTAATATACTTGAGCAAATCTTGGACAACAACAAAATGAAATAAAAGCAAAATTAATGCAATGGAGATAAGATTTCTAATAAAAATTAAAGAAATAACAAAAAAAGATAAAGTGAAAAGCTTGGAAGTACAAAATAAACTAGAAATTAAACCTATAGAAACAGTAATAGAGGAGAGACAGCTAAGAAAGCTAAGACACATACACTGACTGGATAGAACCAGAATAACAAAGAAAATACATGAATTGAGAATACAGGGAATAAACAAAGAGCAAGTCTAAACAGGCTCACAAAACAGCAGAAATAGAGTGGATATAGCAAAAATGGTTAAAGATAGACAAGCTTGCAAAAAAGAATAAAGGAATTATAAAATATTACAGTCCGACACCTGAAAAGGGTATTATGGGCTATAAGGATAAATAATAATATTCTGCAAATTTATAACTGTAAAGTTATAAATAAAACAAGCAATATCTCTCATATATGCACAAGAATATTATTTTAAAATCAAATTTAATTTTTTGCCATTATTTCTACAGTAATTTTTGAGTATATGGTTGCACAAATAATGTATTTTTTAAATAAATTGGTTTTTACTACTTTGGCCATTATTAAATACATATATTTTGTAATTGTTATAAACATCGCGGGCCGCAAAAATGATCTAGGCGGGCCGCGGGTTTGACTAAACCTTTACAGTTCAGCCAGTTCTTCCAGCGCATTACAATGACTTTGGTATTTTAACAAATCAGAGTTTGGTAAAATATAAACAGCACTTATAATGCAGCTACCACTTAGACACCCAATCCTAACAAATATTTGCTCAACATCATTTTGAGTAATTGTAACAATTCTAGCATTTAGATCCACTTTCACCGCTATAAACACTCTCCTACCGCCCGATTTGATACTTGAAAAAGAAAAGCGATTGTTACAGAATAAATAATAATTTTCAAGCATTAATTCGTTATTAATAATTTTGTTTGTCAGCCCGGATTCAGTTATGAGAATTACGTCATAATTATATATTGAACAGCTATAGACAAAAGATGGCGGACAGACTGTATCGCTCCCTGTCTGAAAGTGAATTAAATCTAAGTGTAATATGTGAAAAGTATGTGCTTTGTGCAACGATGTAACTGATTGTGATTTCTTCAAGTGTAACATTTGTGACGCCGATTATCACCGCATATGTGCAAAAACGGAAGATAAGTTTAGTGTTCAGTCATGCACCAAGTGCAAAAAAAATGGAATTCAGAAGTGTTCTCTTTAAATACTAATTGCTTTAAAACAAAAAGTAATAGATCTTACAAATCTAATACATTGTCAAAAACGTGTTATATTAAATCAAGATGAAAATTTAAGTTACTAACCTACGAGTTAATAAACATAAAAAATATACATATTAGCAAAGTCACAAACTCTGCTAAGAATTCTAATCCAAATTTAAGTAAAGACGCAAATCTATCAATAGATGGACCTAGCTACGCGTCACAAGCTAAATTGTTACCTACAGACAATAATAATCTTGTACGTATTTAAATGTAAAAGTAAATTTTAATCAAACAGCTGAGCATTAGGTCATCGAACCGGCTGAAAATAATATTAACAAAACTGTTAATTTTGATGAATGGACTACCGTTCGCTCAAAAAAATATAAATCAACAAAACTCAACGGTACCGTCAATGCAACCGATCTTCCTGTAGCGGAAAAGCCATCAAAAGCAGGTGAACATGCATATGTAGTAGAAAAAGTAACACCTAAACAAGAAAACGAAAACTACGCATCGTTTAAAATTGGAGTTCTCATTGAGGTTTCGGATACTTTCTTCAATAAAAACTTTTGGCCGATGAACACAGTTGTCAACAGGTTTTTCTTCAAAGCAAGAAGTGATAAAAATCAGCAAAATTTTCAAGCAAATCAACAAGAATCAAAAATATTGTAATGCCTACCCTAAAGATCGCAGATTCTTCTAGGTCACTTATAAAAAATTTAAATATCAAACTAGATAAAAAAAACTCAGTCTCAGCACTGCCATCTCAACTTATTGTTTTACAACCTACAAGGGTTAAAAAGTAAAATTATTTATTTAGAAAGATTCTTAAAAATAAATATATACTTGATTTTATTAGTATAAGTAAGCATTTTATGGTTAGTAATAAGACTGAGTCACTTTATAGTAATCAATATAAAGTTTTGACCCATTTTTCACAAAATATATTTATTCATGGTGGAGTACTGCACTTAACAAATATTAAACACTCAGTAACATCAATTGTTTATCTATAGAAAAAGATTGTGAAATTGCTGCTGTGCATCTAATTGAATTAATTGTTTCAGTAATCTCTATATACTGTTCACCTCATGGTGAATTTAACAAGTTTTTAAGCATTTTTAATAACTTGTTAGGCAAATTAAATTATAATAATATAATAATTATAGGTGGTGATTTTAAGAAGCTAGTGCTTCTACCTTTTGTGACTTGTTAAATAGTTTTGGAGTAACACGTAGAGTAACTTTTAATACAAGATCAAATTGATAATGTCTATACAAACATTGATGCTTAAAACGGTTTTTATAAACCTATAGATTATGGTTTTTCGGATCATATTGGCATTCACGCTTTAATTAAGGTACCAAAATTTTATAATACACCAACGCAACGTAATATTAGGCCGTACACTGAATATGGTAAATTTATATTTTTTCCTATGTTAGAAGGCACAGAATGGAGCTTCGTTAATGATGCAAATCTAGGATGTGAAGCAAAATTTGATATATTTTGCAACTCAGTCGAGCTACTTATTTTTTGGTCGTTTCCAGAAAAAATGATCTACACGGGTTTTAAAAAGTATTCCGTTGGTTCGACAATAATTTAAAAAAAATTCGTAAAATACTTATGTTGTTAAGAAATGCTAGCATAAGATATCAAGATCTAAAACCTAACTACATTAAATATAATAATAAATACTTTATGCAATAAATACACATTTATTACAATGTGTTATATTAAAACCATTAACTACGCTGATAAACGCATGCATAACATCTAGCATCTTTCCAGCTTGTTTACAAAGAGTGACATAAATGACAAAAATAATTATAGGCCAATTTCTATTCTGCCTATACCAAAAGGTATGCGCTAATAAAAAGTTGTCATCAGAATTAGCAATTAAGCACGGGGTTTCGCAAGGGTCTATTTTGGGCCCGTTTGCTCTCTGTACTATATATTAATGACTTGCCAAATCATAACTTTGATATAAGCACAACTCTATTTGCTAACGATACCACACTGCAAAATTTCTTGTCTTCTAAACAAACAGCTATTTCAAACAATAATAGTGCGGTAGAAGCAGCTTCTTTTTGGTTTGCTGCAAACAAACTAACAGTTAACCCAGAAAAATTTACTAGTGTAATGTTTTCTTTAAAATCTGACATTGTAGTAAATAGTTCTAAATTCTTAGGTGTGCACCTGGATACGAAATTAAATTGGCATATACATAAAAATGAACTGTCTAACAAAATATCCAAAAACATATTTCTTTTAAGACAGTTGAAATATCAAGTGATGTCTTAAAAACAGTTTATTTTGCAATGATTCAAGCTCATCTAAGTTCTAGGTTATTATCATGGGGTCATTCTAGCCCTTTAAAGAGACTTTTAAGTCTTCAACGTCGGGCAATTAGGATATTGGACTCGATTAACTATAGGGATGATTGTCAGAACTCATTTACTAAAAATTATGATTCTCCCTTGTTCGTACGCTTTTGAGTGTCTTATGCACGTATTCAACAACATTAGCTCTTACAATAAATACAATCTAAACCATCAATACAATACTAGACACAATAACCATCTATATCCTATTCGTCTACGTCTAACTAAGTCTAAACGGTATCAATTTCTACGGGCCTAAAAAATTTAATCTATTACCTGTAAATATAAAAACTCTTACAGCAAACAATTTTAAACAAGCTTTAAAATCTTATTTTATACTAAAAGCAATTTACAGTATTGAAGAATGCTTATTTAATAAATTTGCAGGTCTCAACTAATTCGGCTGTTTTACAAACCGTGATTGGTTATAGTGATTACTGTTTTTATTTGTACTTAAATTTTAATGTGTTATTTATCAGCAATTGTTTTGTTTACCTGTAAACTTATATTTTATATTTGCTTACTATATAGAGCCTGATTATTTTGATTCTATTTATTATTATTATTATTTACTTGTTTTTAAATATTTTTTAAATTTTAATATGTAAATTCCTGACGCATGTAAATCTTCTAGTATATTACATGAATAAATGAATTGAATTGAATTGAATTGAATACACTTACATTTTGAGAAAAACTTTTAGGTTTAGTTTTAAGGCCTGTCATATTATGATAATATACATTTAATTTATTTAGTTTTTTGGAGCCGTTTTACGAGTTTGCGGAATTAAAATTCATCAATTAAAAATAATTTAATTATCAACAAAAAAACTAGTTAGTCATTTCTAGCATCACCATTTAAGTTTATGCAAGCTGACAATGAGAGCGCTCAAAATAGCTAGCATTACCATTTAGGTTTGAACATATTTGTGTAATATCATTAATAATACTGGAGTTTTATGCATTTGCATAATTTATAACATTTATATGTCAATTAAATAATTTTTTTTTTAAAGAACAGAACAGAACAGAACAGAACAGAACAGAACAGAACAGAACAGAACAGAACAGAACAGAACAGAACAGAACAGAACAGAACAGAACAGAACAGAACAGAACAGAACAGAACAGAACAGAACAGAACAGAACAGAACAGAACAGAACAGAACAGAACAGAACAGAACAGAACAGAACAGAACAGAACAGAACAGAACAGAACAGAACAGAACAGAACAGAACAGAACAGAACAGAACAGAACAGAACAGAACAGAACAGAACAGAACAGAACAGAACAGAACAGAACAGAACAGAACAGAACAGAACAGAACAGAACAGAACAGAACAGAATAGAATAAAATAGATTTATTCACTTAGGCCAACACAAATACAAATAAATATATAACATGGATGTGAACGTCAAATAAAAGTACATAAAACAATTGAAATGAAATCACAACAAATTGCAATCACACAATACAAATTAAAAATTGTTATAAAATTACACTAATAGATAGATATAATAAAATTTCATTAATATTATAATATGCTTTAACAAATAACATATTTTTTAATTTTTTCTTAAAGCTATTCATGTTGAGACTTTTACATTCAGAACTCAATTTATTCCAAATTTTTATACCTTTACCAAAATAGGTGTTGTGAAAAGTAATATTTTTATGTAATTCATTGGATAGAAGGTGACCATTTCTAGTGGAATAATTGTGGTTTTGAGATAAAGTTTTAAAGCTATGTAAGTTTGCAAGATTGTTGAATTTGAACATTAAAAATTAACCTAATATATTTTTTTTTGCAAAATAAAAACTCTATAAATATCAGGAGCAGTTCCCCATAAAAGTACATTTAACAAAAGGTGCGAATATGCTAATGCGTAATATATATTTAATACAGCATCGATATTTAATACGTTTTTTAACTGAAGAATAGAAAAATATGCCACATTCATTTTTTTGCAAACATAATCAATATGCCCCGACCACGAAAGATCAGCATCAAAATATGTTCCAAGATACTTAACTGATTTAGACAGTTTATTCAAAATTATTTAAATGTATTTTAAAATCAGTTGGTAAAATATGTCGTTTAGAAAAGTATATGTTTTCTGTTTTATTGTGATTGATTATCAAGGCATTACTTTTACACCAAGAAGTAAATTGTGTAATGGCTTGTAACGCTTTAGTTTTGAGTTCATCAATGTTAGATGCACTTACCAAATGCTAGTGTCATCTGCAAAAATAGTAACCTTGCCATCTAATATAGCATCAGGCAAGTCGTTGATATAAACCTAAGTTTATATTTTTAGTAGTAGATTGTACTAAACCATCTTTAACAAACATTTTTCTGTTAGAATGATATGATTTGATTAGACTTGAAATTTTTTCTCTATATCCAATGTTTTGTAATTTGTTAATAATTAAACAATATATACAGTGTCAAAAGCGCAAGAAAAATCGAAAAAAAACCTAAAAAGTGTTTATTTTTATCAATGTTTTCAACAACGTAATTAAAAAGATTGCAAGATGCAGTTTTAATTGATAATTTAGGTCCATGTTGACAGTTGCTTAAAATATTATGTTTATTAATAAACAAAATAATTCTTTTGTAGATGATTTTTTCGAATAATTTCGATATGGTGGAGATATGGTTCTATAGTTTTCTATATTGGTTCTAACACTTTTTTTAAATAATGGTATGAATGCAGCAATTTTTAGAATGTCCGGAAACTCTCCGACATCTAATGCTCTATTAAATAAATAAACTAAATGCACTTTTATAATATCAATGACACTAAAAAATGATAAAAAAATATCATCTGATCCGGCAGAAAAAGATGATTTTAAGGTTTTGGAAGTAGAAATAATATTATACACTGTTATGTTTGTCATGACAAACGTATTACAAATATGTTTCCCAAAAGTACAATCAGTAGATAATTTGAAGTTATAGTGAATATTTAATTTACTTTCCGCAATGTTGGAAAAGTGCTGGACAAAACTATTACAAATATGCTTTATGCTTTTTACGGCTATTTTACATTGCCACAGTAAGTCTACGACTTGTTTAAAGTGGTTTGATGGGACCAACAGCTTAATACGTGATTTCCGAAAATAATATTGTTGTCAACAACAATTTTGTCAACAGCATTATGTTTGATATTTTTGTTAAGTGACGTATTTACTAAATACCAAATATATTTAATTTTATTATTTGAATTATAAATAACATTTGAATAATAATGTTTTATGCAAAGTTTAATGTTTTCAGAATGTTCCCGTTTTTTATTTTTGTACAAAGTTGTTAGTTCTTGTGAACCTGAGTTGTGACTGAGCCAGAACAGTTGTTTAAAATTCTTTCTTTCATTACAAATATTTGTAGTAATCCATGGACTTTTCTCAATTTTCTTAGGTGGTAATAGTTCAAACGGACATGCATTATTAAAGTTTTCATATAGTTTGACAATAAAATATTGGAAAGCATCGTTGTTGTTTTCCATAAAATAAAGATTGTTCCAGTCTATATATGTAACAATGGATTTAAAAATATCTAAGTTGTTAGCAGATAATATTCTTTTCATGTTAAAAGAAGAAGGAACCATATATTCAGTATTTTTTTGTTTGCAAACACATTAACGTTGATAAATGATCAGCAACTAAAGGCTGAACCACTTTTCAATTATAATCTTCAACATTAGTTATAATATAATCAATTAGTGTAATAGAAGTATCACCATTTTTGTTTGTGAATATCCTAGTTGGTTTAAAAGTATTAACAACAGTCAGTTAAAAGTTTTTTGTTAGTAGAATCTTTTAAAAAATCAACATTGATGTCACCACATATTATTATCTTTTCATTAGATTTATTTAAAAATATATTTTGTAGTATATTTGCAAGTTTATTACAAAAAATACGAAAATCACCTAACTGAGATCTATAGATAGATATAAGATTCACATTATTATCATTTATACTTAATAAGAAACCACAAATTTCAATGTTAAGCTCAGATGAAGCATATTTTTCAACTCTTAAACATTTAACATTAACGTTATTTTTTACATATAAAGCTACACCACCGTGTTGATGAGTGGATCTGCTAAAATCACTAATCAATGTAAAATTTTTTAAATGAATATTTGATAAACAGTTATTTAATGCCCAATGTTCAAACATACAAACATATCAATATGTTCATCATTTACAAATAATTCAATTTTGTCAAATTTATTTAACATACCTTGAACATTTTTTTGAGCAATTACGCACTTTGAATGGACTAATTCATTTTGATTCTCTTGTGAAAATATGTTAAAAAACGATTTACACAAACATTTATTGGCCACATTTCTTTATTAAGAATTACATTATCGTATTTTGTTGGAACCGATATTTTAAAAGAACAATAATCTTCTGGTCGCTTAGAGTTTAACTGCACACATCTAGCACGGTCAACGTTTTTAGTCTTCAGATAACTTATCATGTTGTCTACCTTGATGGCTGGATCCAAGTTGAAAACATGAAAATTGGAAAATCTCGATGCACCTTTAAAAATTCCATCACAATCGGCCGAGTTTCCGTATATAATATTTTCTTTTTGTTAAGTTTTACGTTTATTGACTACTTGAGAAGAAATTGAATTTTTATTGCGAATATCAGATGACATTGCATTTTTTAGATTAACCGTTTTAGTATTTATTTTATTCGATGAGAAATCATTTTTATTATTGGAATTTGGTTTTTCGATAGTAATATTATTATTACAATCACTATTATTTTTATTGCTTTGTATGTTAATTCAAGTTTATTAGTTAACAATTTGATTAAATCCACATTGGTGTCACGAAGAGTCTTCATTTCAACATGCAGTTTTTTCATTTCATCATGAACTTTTTTTATTACAGATTCAACTGCACTTTTAAGCATATTTTTAAACTTGTCACTTGTTAAAAAAGTTAATATTTTGTCACATTTGATATCTTTGCAAGATCTCAAACTTTTAGCCATATTAAATTAGTATTACAAACTTTAAACTTTTACAGACTACGAGGCAATGTTGTATAATTTTACCAGTACAAATTGCAATAATTTTAAATTACTTTTAAGTAAATGTCAAGATTGCTTTTTGTAAAAATATATTGATTTTATATGTAAACAACACGTGCAAATAGCAATTTTGGTCCTACAACTTAGTTGAGCGTTTTTTCAACTCTTTCTTGTTTAATGAATTAATAATTTATTCAAAATCAGTCAATCGAATCACAGCGGCCAAGGGTCAAGCATAGACAATTGTTTCGGTTCTACAAACCTCGTCAGTATGCCTTGTAAAAAAAATAATCACACCATCATTAACATATAGTAGCGAAACATGGACAATGACAGAAAAACAAATTAAAAAAATAAATGCAATAGCCATAATATATCTTAAAAAGATCAAAACCAAAACAAGAAAAAATAAAATAAGAAACTAGACATACAGGATAAATAAAAGGCTCAATAAAGTGGTATGGACATTAGACTAATTTTTAAATATTTTTTTGTAGAATTTTTTGTGTGCACCCTCAGAAAGTGATCTTTATGCAAAAAAAGTAACCCATGCTAAATTTCAGTCTTAATGAATCAAAAGAACACGTGTCGCATTGTTTTTGAAGATTTAAAAATAAACCTCTTATCTTACTTAAAAAACATGATTAGAATGCTACAAATTTGGCAAAAGGTAATTTTAAACGTTTTCTAAATAAAAAAAAAATAGACCTAATACTCAAATTCTAATAATTTTAGTTTACGAATTTAATTTTATGAAATTTTAAAATATATTAAAAATATGTTAATTAAAAAAAAAAACAGAATGTATTAAAGTAAAGTTTATATGAAACCTAATTAACAAGTACTCAATTGCTTTCTTGGGGACCCAAGGTATGCATTTAAGTCACATCTAGAAGCTATGATACTTATTAAATATATTAATTTTAAAAATTTAAAAGTAGTGCGACACGAATTCTTTTGAATCTTAAGGGCTGAAATTTGGCATAACTTATTTTTTAGCATAATGATCATTTTCTGAGGGTGGACGCACAAAAATTTTACATTTTTTTTCAGAACTTGTTTAATGGAGTTATCAGAAGAATTAGTAAAGAAAGAAACACTAAACAAATATATGAGACAGAGAAACAAGAAAACAAAAAAGAAAAAAACTCATAAAAAAATGGATCAGGGCAATAAAAGAAAAAGCTATAAGAAAAGGGATTACTTGGGAATAATTAAATGAGATAGCCAAGGATAGAAAAAAATGACGTGAGTATTATACAAATTAATAATGTTTACGACTTACACCAAAAGTAAACAAACGATAAAATAAATAAAATGATTAATACATGATCGTATTTATGGAAAACAAAAACAACAAAAAAAAAATTATTGAGAAATCAAACATTCTAGTTTTAGAAAAAACTAAGCAAAATTATAATTATAATAAAATAAATTAAAGAAAATTTTAATATTTAGTTTAATATTTAATATGGTTTAAAATTTAATCAAGTTGAATTTTTTTAAATAAAATTTTGCCTTACCGTTACATTTTTTGGTTTTTGTTTAAACATGCCACAGATCATAGCCATTAACTATTTTTTTATTAAAAGTAATAACATTGTAACAATCAATAAAATTATCTATGAGATCTACGCTTCCTAGTTGTTTTAACAGAAAGGTTGAACATAAACTATTTTTTTTTTGTCAAAACGCTTTACTATTTTTTGTTCTCTAATAAAATTAAACAACAAGTTGTTTTTTTTTCAAACAACAAAGATAATTGCAAATATATTTGAAAAAAAAAATCAATTTTTTAAATTTTTTTGGAAACTGAATTAGATATTGAAAAGCTAAATTTTTAATGGTAATACAAAAACAAAGTAATTTATACCAGAAGGCAATATATAATATTTGTGTTTGAAATTGTATTAAAAAAAATACAAAATAACTTTTTTCTTAAAACAAACGGCGATTGAGAAGAAAGTTATTTTGTATTTATTGTTTAAAATCTAATCTCAAAAACAATTTTCATTTTTGTCTCTTCGTATAAATCACCTTGTATACTAATCTTTTTCAAATAAAACTTTAGTTTTAAAAAAATTTAAAACATAATTTAAATTAGTATGGATCGAATTATGTAAAACAACTTTGAACAAACATTCAATTTACATGACCAATGTACAGCTTAAGTTTATAAGCATCCTATTAGCATATTAATAAATAATTTATATTAGTTAATAACATTTATAATGGCAAAGTAACTAAATATTGATAAAAGTCATATAAAAAGTTATTTTTTTATTTAACCAACAAACGTTATTTTTGACGCATTTAATTAAATTGGAATCAAACAAATATTTATTAAAAATAAATAAATAATTTTTGCATTTAGTAAAAAACATCATTTATATTTACTAACTTTACAAACAGCTTATACAACCTATAAGGTTTTGCAGCCATGTACTGTTTCAAGTTGTGCCTGGCTTTTGTTGCAAAAAACTTTTTGTCTTTTGATATTGTCTTCTCTAATAGAATACTAGCTGATAAAAGTTTTTTTGTAACTTGGTTGCAGATGATTTTTGTAAACAGCTTGTAGAAGTATGATAGCAAGCTAATTGGACGGTAATTTTTTATTTTTGAACAGGATTATCACTTATGCGTTACACCATTTGGTTTGGATTTTGCCTTCTTGCAGGCATTTATTCAGCAGTATTTGCACTGTCTTTTCCATATTGATTCAATTCACTTTTAGCATTTCTGTTGTAATTTGGTGCTTTCCCGGACATTTGCTATTTGTCATCTTTCTAAGAACACTTTATTTCTTAGATGCTAATTTTTGATATGTCCTTTAATTTTACATTATGTACTTTACATGGTGATGTTGTTTTGTTGTTAAGTATTTTTGACGGGTATTATTTAATGTCAAACTTTTCGATTTTTGTTGGTAGTTCTTCTTAGTCTATGATTTCCACTCTATATTTGTTTTTAAGTTTGTTTGTTTTTGTTTTTTCAGTTGAAAGCTTGGATTTGAGCAATTTCATATTGGCATTGTTTTTAATTATTGTTTGGTCATCTTGATGTTGTATAATCGTGTGTCTCTGCAAATGTTTATATTTTTCTGTTTGGTATTTTGTATTCTTCAATTCTTTTTACCATGTTTTTTTGTTGTTATAATTTTTTTTGGTAGTTGTATTTAATTTTAGGGCTTTACTCTTTTGCATATTTTCTTTGTTGCTGCTTGGGTAGCAATTTTTATCTTTCTTGCAAGTTGATCTATGTTCATGTTTGTTATTTCTGTGAGTTGCAAGTGTTTTGCCAACTCTTGCTGGTACTCTTTTATGTTGTTTTTTAACTCTTTGCGTGTAGAAAACCTTGTTTTTATTAGTTTGCTTCTTGTCTGCCTTAGGGTTTTTACACATTAATCTGCTATTTGCAAGAATAAAGTTGATTTTGTTTCTTACCGAATTGTCTGGGTTTCTTTATGTTCATCTGCGTTGAGATGGTTAGAAAAAGAACGTATTTAAACTGTCATTTTTTTTTTTTAAGTTTGCCGGCATTTCTTTTTTACTGTTCTTTTTGCCAAAATTATGTTGTCTTCTTAGCAAACTTGACGTTAAAATCGCCTATCACTAATGTAAAGTGTGATTTTTGTTACTGCTTTAATTTTTGTTATATACACGCTACCGTTGTGGATTAATTTTAGCCTTATTTTTTACCGTTGACCTTACCAGCATGGCTTACTTTACCAGAAGCTTTGTTTAGGCTGGCATTGCTCTCTAATTTATTAAAATTACTGAGTTCTCACACTACGTCAAAGTGTTATTTTCCAAAAAAGACCAATTTATTAAAATAGACAAAACGCTACCATTGTCTACCATTAAACTGAAAGCAAAGTATTATAAATTTGCTAAACTAAATTATTAACTCAATAAAAGAAAAACAAAAATATTTTAGAATTTAATAAACTGCAATGTTTCCATGATGTACAACACCAATTCAAGTTAAATTTTTACTAATTTAGTCAAGTTTACAAACCGGCGTTGGGTTTTATAATAACAATTACATTAAACTTTAGCTCGTCATTTTGAAGCATTCTTTTTAAATTATACTTGCAATTTTAAAAACCCAGAATTTGTGTTTGGTTTAATTATTTATTTGAGAGTGAAATATAACTTTTAATCTTTACTCAAAAGTATTAATGTATAAGAGGTTGTTTGCATTTTATATTTTAAAATAACAGTTGATTGAAAAACTTATTGTTTAGTGATATAATTGTTATTAGCAATTATTTTACTTTCCGGAAGTTTTTTTCTGTACAACTTTCTATGGTTATTTCTTTAAACTAATAAATTAGAATCTTTTGTTTGTGTGTAAATATCAGAAATGAACTTTAGATTATTTCTCATGGTATGTAAAGTATCATTAAACCCCCGTTATACTATTTAGGTTTCGTCTGTGCTTTTTAAAATGTCGCAGTAAACTCAAGGAGGTGGTTCGACTTAAATTTTTTTAATTTTCTTGCAGGTCTCGACGAGAACTACATTTTGACCTACATACCGTAAACTTTTTGCCCTTGTTTATTAGAGATAATCCATAAAATGTCAAAAACACGTTTCTCTTCATAAACAAGTTTTCAAACGTTGAATTTTTTTAAAATTTTTACCCAAGGTACTAAAACTCATCCTCTACAAGATGGCAGTTTAATTTTTCAAATTTCACCGTTCGTTTCGGATTTAACAACATTTTCAGCAATTGAAATTTTTGCATTTTTTCGAATAAAGCCAACGCCCGTAACTTTTTTACCAGCGTGTCGATTTCAACCAGACACGCACCAACGGCGACGGATACACACGTACTTTTCACACTCGACAAAAGGAATTTTTCCAATGCACGTGTTTCGAACCAGTGGAGTGGGAGTTTTTTTTTTACAAAAAACGGCAAAACGCAAAACGATCCTCTGCAGTTGTTTTTTGGAAAATTTTAAATTTAATTTTTTTTTAAACAATCTAATAACGTCTTGCAAGCTGACTTTTTTTCCCCCAAAATCGGCCGGTAATCAAGGTCGCTGTAAATTTAAAACGCACTTTTTTTTAGACCATTTTTCAAAAATTCATTCTTCTCAACACGGGGGTCGCATCCACTCGCGGTTTTCACCATTCCCTTTAAAAAACTTGCCCCCGTGCTGATGAATTATGTCATTCATTTATTTTTACAACTACTTGCCCTCTCCACCTGTACAAGTGCCAACATGGGTTTTTTGCAAGTTGCAACTTTCATTTTCATTTTTTTTAAATTATTTTTTTAAATTAAATTTTTACTCTCGATTGCTCTTCTTTTGAAAACAAAAACCAACTTCCTACTGTTACCAGGGCCAGATTTATTTTTTTTTACCACTTTACAAGACATTTTTGGTACTTTTGACAGTAAGAGGTTGCGGTTTAAACCAGATTGTTTAAAATACAACAAGCATCATTTTCTTTCCCGACAGCATCACAATATTCAAGTGGCGTCACCAAAAATTTTTACTTTAAACTCAAAATTTGTCTTTTTTCAAAAATGCAAAACGGCGACGAGCATAGCGGTCGTAATTTTCATTTTAGGAAAAAAATGTATATAAATTAATCGAAAAAACGCAAAATTTTACGTGCGATAGGCTAAACACATTTTTAAGTTGGGTCCTTAATTTTAAACGGCGGCGTGCCAAAAATGACGTTTAAAAGCACTTTTTGAGAGTGCGCCACTGGTTAACCCGGTCACAAAAAAAAATTGAACCTAGCACGCTCGAGGCCCCCATGCCGGACGCATCAGTCCTCCCAACGTCATACAAACTAGCCCCGCAGGGACAGTCGAAAAACACTATCCGTATGCGCCCCGCAGGGACACTCCCATATACTATCCAACTGAGAGGGTGGAGTGATGCGTCCGGCGCGGGACATCGCGTGTGCGAAGCGGAGCACCGCGAGGTCCCCGCCGGACGCATCACGATACCCTCCCCAATAAACTAACCCCGCATGCGAAAAATATTATCCATATGCGACCCAAAGTTGCAACACACTTTACAGAAATCCCCAAAACCCGTCTCAACTATTGAATTTTTATAAAAATTACATTAACTGGAAATAATTTATCAACTTTATTTTGTAGCACATTACATTCGTAATAATTTCTTAAAAGTTATCAGCAAACTATAACAATTATTTATGTTTTTCTTTAAACAATAACTTATTTTATTTTACAGCATATTTCATAATAATTCCACTTGAATTAATTGCAAACTTCATACAATTAGTTATGTTACCATTTAAACAATGACAAATTTTATTTTGTAGCTTAATTCATAATAATTTCCCTTAAATTTACTGCAAATTTCATTTTCTATTGTATTTTTCCTTAAAACAATGACTATCTTCATTCTGAATTCTCGCGGGAAAATTTGTCTTTTTTCAAAAATCAAAACGGTTCCAGAATTCCTGGACTCAAATTTAATTCAATCAAAAAAATGAAAATCCGCTCCCGAGATATTGACCCAAATTTACGCTTAGCAAAAGCGGATTTTTGATTTAGGCTCTCCTTCTCAACCAGCGGCGTCTCAAAAGTAACGATTAAAGGTAGTTTTTGAGAGTACGCCACAGCCTAACGTAAAGACGTACCACACTGCGCTTAGGCTCAAATGAAATATTCATTCCTTGTCCAAAATTTAATTTTAGTACTTTTTCCAATTATCTGTACAAATAAATCAGTGACGCTTTGTGAAACGTAAAAAAAACGCGATTTTTGGCGAAAAGTAGTGTCGCGCCAAAACTATCTCCTCCTACACTTTTTTAAATACACAATCGGGCATAGTTTCATTCGAAAGAGAAAACAAATGCACAAAAACGCTTGGCTACAGATTTTTGATTTTTTGTTTTAAACTCGATTTATGGCCCTCCAAAGTTGACCAATTTCTTTGTCTTGAAAACAAATGAAGAAATTTTTTTAAAAAAATTTAACCGTCAGAATCTTGTTCCTGGCATCAAAATTAGTGGGTATACCAATTTTCATCAAAATCGGGCAAGGACAAAAACACCATCCCTGTTGCCGCTTAAATTTTTTCACAATTTCAAGACTTTTCACACTAAAAAAATCCCAACTGGAAAACGGCAAACGATAGACACTCCATCATCTTCCCAAGGAAAAAATCTATCTGATTGGGTGGTTAAATATTTTTTTGAAAAATTTAAACACATTTTTTTGACAAAAAAACTAAAATTTACATTATTGGCTGTCATTTCTAAACGGTTTAACTTTTTTTAATTTTTATTTTTTTGTTGCATAGGATTCATAAAGAGCCTTTCAACGAGATATAACAAGTTGGTTTTTCCAATCAAATTGACCTCAAAAAAAATTATACCATGAAATGTGTTCTATATTATTGTTTGAGGTGTAAGTTTTAATGGAAAGCTTACATTATAATGTATTAAAAACTCTTCTATAAACACATTACAGCATGTGTTTTGAGTTGGAAGAATGATTTAAATCCCATATAGCATTTCTTAATAAACCAGAAAAAGTTAGTTTACCTTGCACTGTTATGAAACGTTTTATTACTGATGGCACGTTTGCTTCATATGAGGAATATTAAAACAAGCATTTATTTCTATATGATCTGACATGCCACTATTTAAAGGTAATGATCGGGGCTGTCCTCTATGCATATTGTTTGAATGTAAGCAAGATATATTGCTAGCTAACAATATGAACTGTCATGTTAACAAATCTTGTTTGCTGACAATATAAACAGTTATCACATCAGGAATCGTGACAAATCTCTAGATAAAAAAATAATATATAAAAAAAATTATTTTGTTAAAGTTACAGTTCATATTGTTAGTAATCAAGATTTGTTAAAATGACAGGTCATTTTGTTAGCTAGCAATAGATATCTTGCTTACATTCTAGCAATGCACATAGAGAATAGCCCCGATTGTATGTTTTTTGATATTGGTAAATACGTTATCAATACAGTTGTTCAGACGCGTTAAAAAAAACATTAAAATCACCTGCTAGAATTAAGAATTAGGTTTTTTGTTTGAAATTTAAGATAATTTAGCATATCATTAAAAATATTTAAAAACAAATTAAATTACCACTAGGCGAACGATACACGGTAACAATTAACAGTATATTTAGTAAGATTTATACCTGCTAGTTCACAGTGTTTTTCTTGTGAGAATTTGTTAACATCAATAGGTAAATCCAAACATGATTTTAATTTAACGTCGTATGAGTTACATGCGTACATAGACTCGACACGTACAAGATTTTAAAAATTAAAAATTTGCAAAAGTGTTTACATTAAGACTTTGGTTATATAATCAACCCACTCAATTATCAAACAGGTGCAATAATAACATAAAACGCAACACTGGGAATTGGGAATATACAACTTATATATTATCCATATATCTCAATTGAGAAACGTTACGATTTCAGATCTAAACGTGTTGAAATTAACATTATTTAATAAATCATATTAATAACAAGAAGTATTGTGCAATAGTAAAAGTACATAAAAACAATCGTAAATGTTCCATTTTTTATTCAATCATGAACGATAGACTGAACCATAAATAATATAATAAGATATTTAGAACAAATGAACTTAATTGGACAAAAAAGAAAATAATAAGTTATTCAATTAAGTTCATTGCTAATTTGTGTTCTCTTTTCTAAACCATATGTCTTTGTTATAAATTATTATTTATATTTACGTAATATTATATCATTCCGGATATTTTTACAGTTATTCTATAGAAATAACAATTCATGTAAGATGACAAAAAATGTAATGTAATATATCGCTAAATTAGATTGACAATTGATTTCACATTTTTAATTGTTTTTTTGGGATTATACAATTGTGAATTATATTGTTTAAAATCATTGATGTTTTATTAATTATGATTTAATCACAGTTATTATGCCTTTCAAGAGTTTAATTGCTATGACATGTGCATGTTTACTTGCTTAGGTATTGAAAATAAAAATGTGAAAATGTTAACTAAAATGTTGATTACATAAACTAAAAAAAATTAATTGAAATTCTTACTTTTGCTTCTAATAACTACAAAAAAATTGAAATATTTTGTTTATTTTTAGCATGTGATAATAATAATTTTATTATATATACAGAATATGCCATAATGTTGTATTCATATTTGAGCAGACCTTAACATACCATAAAAATTTAATAATAACATTAAATTTATTAGTTGTATGTATATAAAGATTGTGTTGCTTTTTTCGTATTGTACAAATAAATTTGTTTTAAGTAGTGTTCTTTAGACGGCAACAAATTAGTACAATATTAAGTTAGATATTTACATTAATTAACATTACACGTTAACTGCCACAAGAAAGATGACATAAACTATTATTTGGAAAAAATATGTAAAACAATGACTACTAGTACAAAAATTTTTAGAACAAAACAAAAAGTGTATGTTTTGGTACTATTATCAAATAAATTATTCATATTTTTTTTATTTTGCATAACGTAAACATCTTTATTTGTTTATTACAAGTTAAAAACAAGTTAACGTGTTTATAATTTTTTTTTTAGTTTTTATTAATTAAAGTACATATTTATATATTAGATTATAGTTTTATGATTTAAATAACATAAAATTTATTTAAATTATAATAATAATGTTTTTTTTTAATTCAACACTTCTCAGTGCTATGTAGACAACCAAAAGCCCAGGGGCTTTTATGTTATTAGGTCTGCCAAGCTATCTGCTTAAAATATCGAAAAGAATATACATGTTAGATGTTAAGATTTTATTTATAAAACCCTGCAAAATAAAGTCTGACGGAGTCGTTTGCCGGTAGTGCATCCTATGTACTACTAACCAATTATTGTGTTGATTGCTTTGACGGTATAAACGTTGCTACTATTACCGTGCTGCTGTGAGCCACTATAAACATCTCCTGACTTTTTTGTTATTTTATAAGCAATTATTTCTAGTTATCGCATAAAACAGAACTTAAATACTGCAATTTTTGTACATAATATCATAAATTCTCCAGACTAAAAAACCACAGATATTGATTGATTGAAGTTAAAACCAAAATTCAGCTTAAATGTAAAGTATGGAAATATTGCTAATAAATTAATATTTATCAATAGTTATTTGAATCAGTGTAAGTATTTTAATTTGCTCTTTCATAAGTTACTAAATTTCTTAGACAAATTTGAACAATATTATTTTTCAATAAGATAAAGCAATATACGCATTTATTTGCAAATTATTCACATACACAATTTGACAAAAAATGAATAAAAACTCATAAACTTATTTTTTTTGCCGGTTTAAAGTCCCGATTTGACGTTTTTGGTCTTTTTTTGCTTCTCCAACTCCAACAACAAATGTGAAAGAATTAAAACGTCAAATTGTTAATGCATGTTGCAAATTTAGCTAATCAATGTCACATCAAACAATCGTGGCGTGGCGATCGTCGTAGTCACACGTGCTTCTAAAGTGATTATAAAATAAAACAATATTAACAAAATTCTATAAAAATGATTTTGACAAAAAACTAGCAAGCTGATATAGTTGATCTAATTATTAAAGTAATTAGTGAACAATTGACCGATCTACAAAACACTTTACGGGAACTACGTGACGAAGTACGCTGTACTAAAAGCGAAGTAGTTATTCTAAAAAAAAAACTAATATCCAATTAATTTACATGCTGTCTTCAACCAATGCAGATATAACAAAATCCGTAAAAGAAAATACCGATTTAATTTTAAACAAGGATTAAAAAAGAGCCAATTCTAATCTATTAGATACTCTCTACAATCCAAACTTTTGGCCTGTCGATATAACAGTTGAAAGTTTTTTTTTTATCCAACTACCAAAAGAAGTATACCTAAAAACAACTAACAACCATATCAACATAGTTCACTTAAATATTCAAAGTCTAAGGAAACATACGCAATATCTGGAAATATATTCTAAATTAAAAAA
This sequence comes from Tachinus rufipes, assembly GCA_963932245.1. Lineage (NCBI taxonomy): Eukaryota > Metazoa > Arthropoda > Insecta > Coleoptera > Staphylinidae > Tachinus > Tachinus rufipes. Next base: position 42,964,479 of record OZ010747.1, on the reverse strand, counting down.
TATTGATGTTTTAACCGTAAGTGAACATTGGCTAAAAATAAGGGAAGCAGAAAATACAGCAATACACAGTTTTTTAATGACAGCTTATTTTACACGAAGACTACATATACGTGGTGGGGTAATAATATACATTAAAAATAATTTAAAATATGTAACAATTGAAGATATATGCACATTATCAGATGAGATGCATATATTATTAAGTTAGCCGCAGTAAAACTAGTAGACGCAAATTGTGTTATAGTTTTAGTCTACAGACCCCCATCGGGTAATTTTAACATATTTTTTGATGTAATAAATAGTGTGCTTAGTAAATTAAACTTGGTTACTAATACTGTTGTCTTATGTGGAGATTTTAACATAAAATTCTATACGTCAAAGCCAACTGCAGTTTATTTTTCAAATCTCTTTTGGTCTTAAAATAATTATTAATAAAAACACTAGATTAAATAATTGTCTTGACAATATAATTTTACAATATGGGGTGACGTATAAGTGTTATGTTGAAAATCCGTTTCTTTCAGATCCTTCTGCTGTTTTTGCTACACTTGTACTTGTACAAACAATATTACAATGACACAAAAATATATAAAAGAATATTGAATAATAAAAGCATGGAAAAACGTATACATAAATAAAAACAAAATATAAAACTATTTATCAACACATTTTAATTGACACTTAAAACTACATTTTTAAATACAAAATAAATCAATATTATTAGAGAAACTATATGCAATTCTACACATTCTACCAATTGGATTATTAAATCCATAATTGGTAGAATGTATTGATTCTCTAAACAATGGAGACTGTCTGGTTCGGCGATTATTGTTGGGGACTTGAAATGGAGGAGTTACTAGTAGCTCTTGGCAATCAATTTCAGACATCATTAGTCCACGTAAAAACGATAAATCGGTTCTTTTGCGCCGAATTTTCAGCGGCGGAAGATTATATTGCAATGCAATGAGGTTAAAATCGTAATTTTCGGATAAAATGCTTAATATGTACAATAATAAATAAAATGTTTTGAAAACGTTCTATATTGCATATAGAATGGACACTAAACCGACGGAGCGTACTCTAAATGAGAACGTACTAAAGCGCAATAAAGTAATTTCAGTGTGCTAGGAGATAGGTCAATAGACATTCTGTAAACAAATCCTAACATTTTTATTACACGGTTGCACATATAGTTTATATGCTCAACAAAAGTTAGTTTTGAATCAAAAATTAGGCCCAAATCTTTTATTTGTGTAACATGTTCCAACACATTATTATCGATAGTATAGTCATACAATACTTTACTTAAAGTTTTGTTGAAGCTTATCAAAAAACATTTATTTGCGTTAAACAACAAGTTATTAATAAGACACCATGAATGAACAGAATCTAAATCATTTTGCAAACTAATGCAGTCCTCGATAGATGATATTCTTTTATAAATTTTAAGATTGTCAGCAAATAAAAAATAAAACGAAGAATTAATAGAATAAACAAGATCATTAATAAAGAGTAAACACAGAATTGGTCCACAATGAGATCCTTGAGGAACCCCAGAAGGAACAACAATTGGTTTTTGATAAAAAGTTATTAATTTTCACACACTGTGTACAATTTTTTAAAATGCTCGACATCCACGCAACAACAAATTCATGAAAACCCAAAGCCCGAAGCTTAGCAATCAAAATACTATAATTAACGCAATTAAAAGCCTTTGAAAAATCTGTGTAAATAGAATCTACTTGAACTCTTGATTAAAAGGCATTCAAAAGATCATTTTCGTAACAAAGAAGATTTGTAAAAGTAGAACGACCCTCGCAAAACCCATGTTGCTGTTCCACTAAAATGCTTTTGCACATCCATTGTATTTGACCAGTTACAATTTGATCAAACAACTTAGGATAGCAGACTGAATGCATATACTTCTATAATTAGTAATATCCTCCTTAGCTCCAGATTTATGTAAAAGCATAATGTAGCTTTGTTTCCAAACTAAAGTAAACTTGGCTTCATTAAGAGAAGCCTCAAAAAGTAAATGCAATGGCGTAGAAATAGAATAAATACATTGTTTTAACAGCATAGATGGAACACCGGCCGGTCCAGTGCTAAAGTTACATTTAAGGTTCTCAATCCCTTTAATATAACTAACAAACTAATTAAAAATGCTCGATGTAATAATTTTCTTAAAGTCAAACAAAAGAGTTGGATGAGTTTGTGTATCGTAAACCGAAGAAAAGAATTCAGCAAAACTATTAACATAGCCATCTCCATTACTGCAAGCTTTTTGTTTATAATACATTGTAACTAGAAAATCATTAGTTTTCTAGAGTCGCTAACAAATTTCCAAAAGTGTTTAGGGTTACTTTGAATGTTGATTTCTGTTCGAGTAATATATTGCATGTATAGACATGTATAGACACGAAGTACGAATTGATTGAAACTCTTTATAATCAGACAATAGTCTTGATGATTTATAACGTTTATGAACAGTTTTTTTTTTAGTCTAGTAAGTGAAATCAATTCTTTATTAAACCAAACTGGAAAATTGTTTTCTTGGCATAGGTTTTTGGGAACAAAATAGTCAATAGCAAAATGCAACACAGAGTAAAATAAATTAACGCAATTATCAACATCACAATTATAAAAATGGCGAACCAATCAACATTCAACAAAAAATTATTGATTGCGTTAAAGTCGGCATATTTAAAATCATTAAAAACATAATTACACATTAAAATATCACGGCTAGTATCACATTTTACATCAATCACATAAGCAATATGATATTGGCTAAGTTTTAACAAAACATTCACAGCTTAATCGCAGAAATATCACAGATATAAATATTACTACTAAACTAGTGAGACCAATTACAGTCATAGGTTTATTCAAACTGTATAATTTGAAGAGAAAAAAAATTTTGATCTTATTTATCGAAATAATATTGACTATCACTATGTTAATCAATACATTAACTATGTCCATGTGTTCTGTATTTCCACTTAAAAAGTATTTAGTAAGAGATTACTCAAAAGTAAGTTGGTACAATCATAAATTATATACACTAAAAAATTAAATTCAGCTAACTTGGTTAATGTATAAACGTTATCAAACTGACAAATTAAAAACGGTGCTAAATAGCAAAAAGCGTATATATAAATCTGAAATAAATAAAGCAAAAAAAGAAGCAAATGATGCGTTCATTAAACGTGCCCAAAATAGTCCAAAAGCAATGTGGGATGTCATCAATGATGCAAGACAGGTAAAATTGCAGGAACTAGAGACTTTATTATCATCTACTAATTTTAACAAATATTTTATAAATGTAACAAAATCAATTATTGATAGTCTTCCAGATATGACGGGTGTTGAAAGTACAGATTATTTGAATAATAAGCAGCCACAACAGACACCGTATCTTATGCAGTTTAAGGAGATTACCTTTAATTAAATGCGTGACATAATCAATGACATAAAATCAAAGCGTTCTATAGATTACTATGGGTTAAATACTCAAGTAATTAAGGTTTAAAAGATATCCTTATTGTACCGATCACTAAACTTCTAAATGAATGCATTAAAATGAAATGTTTTCCAGATCCTCTAAAAATATCAAAAGTTTTAACAATTTAAAAAAAAAATCCTCAAAAGAAATGACTAACTATCAGCCAATATCGTTAATAACAATTCTCGGAAAAAAAATTGAAATGGCATTAAAAAAATCAAATATTAAATATCTTGAATTAAATAAATTACTTAACAAGTGTCAGTTTGGTTTTAGAACAATGAAAAATACATCTATGGCTATTCAAGAATTAATTAATCATATCGTTGATGGTTTTAAAAATGGAGCCTGTGAGTTCAGTTTTTTGTGATCTTTCTAACTCGACTACCTGTCCTACTCCATACTTATAAACAAACTAAAGTTTTACAACTTTTCCAAAAACAGTTGTGATTTAATCAAGTGTTATCTTAGTAACCGGAAACAAATAGTATCTTTTCAAAACAATAGTTCAGGAATTATGGATGTAAAGCTTTAGTCTCACAAGGATCAGTACTGGGGCCAATTTTATTTCTAATCTGCATAAATGACCTTCTACCTTTTTTAACTGCTTCGCATACACAGTAACAGCATATTATAGCCTTTTTCAATCTCAATTAAACTACGCTATTCTCAATTGGGGGCATTCCTCACATTGCTCTCGACTATTTGGACTGAAGCGCAAAGTCCTACTCATAATTTATTGAGTTCTAAATATTAACTCTTCCTTTTTTATATATTAAGGAAAATTTACATTCTTACTGTCAACACCAGCACTATCATAGTCATAATACAAGAATAAAACTTAATCTAAAAAACTCTTACCTCAGGTTAAACACTAGTAGATATGCTACAATCTACTATGCACCAATATTTTATAATAAAATTGCAGATAAGTAGAAAAATATTTCTTTTAAACTTTATAAGAGGAAATTCAAAACTTTTCTAGTATCACATGCATTTTATACATTCGATGACTTTTTAAATTTTAAATTTTAATTTGTATGTATAGTTTTATCTATTTCTGTACTATTTTTATTGTGACCTGTGTAAAGTATTATATTATACTATTAACATTTATAAATGATTTGATTTGCTTTGATTTGGTAGTCAACATTTGTTATACATTTTTTGTTATTGTTTTTTTGTTTTTAAACAAAAATAACCATTTGTTGTCGATCATATTTTTTAAATAATTTTTATGAAAATGAATATTGTTATGAAATTTATACCAGAATATTAAAAAATATGTTTGATTAAAATGTATCAAAAAAATATATTATGTTATATAAAAAAATGACAAACGTTTAACTGAGGCTTTAACTAAAACAAAAATGTTGGAACCAAATCATTGTTTTTCTAATATTATATAAGTTGAAGACTCAAGTATGTCAATTTGTCGATGTTTTCAAAAAGTTGGACTTTGTTATTTAAATATATAAATTTTAGATAAAAATCTTAATTTTCTGTCTTATAAGTCTAAGGCACTTGCAAAAATTAAAACCATTTGCATCGTACGTCTGTTAAATAGGGTCAAAATTAATTGAAAGTGAAACTAGAATTTAACTAGAACATTTTGCTTAACAAAGTTTGTTTTTTGATTACGTTTATAAATAGAACTATCGCGTTTGTAGTAAAATTAATCCGAAAAAAATCCAATAACCGCCTTTGCCTTAGATAAATGCATTGATGCAAATTGTACGCTGATGTCATAATTGCAACGTATTTTTTTTAATCAAGATAGAAAGCGCATTTATTAGAGATTGTTACGACAGTTAATAATTTTTAATTTTAAATTTGAATGATAATGATCTGATGATGTGGTTCTATGGTTTTAACAAGACAACGCCACATAGAATTATTGAAAAAACAATTTAGTAAAATTTAGTTAGTAGTTACGTTGAATATTTTGTCTATGCTAATAAACCAGCATAAAAATAACCATTTTGCAAAGTATTGTAAAAAATAACAATAGTAAAATAACTGACGTAATAATAATTAGCTTGAGTGCAGTTATCATTATCAATAACCCGTAGCAAGTAGTGTAACGTAAAGCAATTATTATTTTTAATTTAATTATACATCCAAGCTATGTTAGGTTAAGGTCAATAAAGTTTTATATTATCTTTCCTAAAAGGTTGCTTGTATTGAATACATTTGCTTGTAATTTTTTTTTATAGCCTGGTAAAGAGTTTTCCAATAAAACGTTCAATTTTTAAATGTAACTTAAATGTTACGTTAACTTTGAGAGCATAAATTGTTTGCGGTTTATTTGCATAGACCTGCAATTTAAGATAGCTTTAAAAGAAAAAGTTTGACGTTAAATTGCACGACCTTAGTGGTTGTTGGTACCATGTCTTTACACACAACGTTGTCTATAATTGTTTAACATAAGTTTCTGAGTCAGTTGAATTTTATACGAGTGCAATCCCAGTCCCGATGCAAAATTTGTCAAATTGAAGTCGCATAAAAGGCAAGTTTTTATGAACAACAAAGAATAATAATAATTTATTAGTGCCAATTACAAAAAGTATTATACAAGTGAGGTCACTTGGTTTGAATTAACAAATAAAATATACAATAAAATATTTAAGCAAGAAAAATATGTTACAAAAATAAAAACACAATAAAAATATAAAAAATACAGTGAAGATACAATACAAAGTAAGACAAAACAAATTAACTTAATTAAAAGTATTTCCAACAAAATCATTAATAGAATAAAAAGCTCCTTTTATTAGATAGTCTTTCATAAATTTTAAGAAAGCTTTCTCAGGAAGATTTTTAATATGGTTTGAAATTAAGTTATAAAATTTAATGCAGTAGTAGTTAGAACCCATTTGTAATTTTAACAATCTTAGCTGGTTTGGGTAAATATCAAATTTATTCCTAGTGTTATGTAAATGATTGTTTGTTGGAATTTATTGAGGTTGCTTCGCATATATTTTATACACTCATATATATACAAACACAGAAATGTTATTAACTTTAATACACAAAATTGATTTAAACAATCATCTTTATAACCAAGTTTTGATATTACCCTTAAGGCTCTTCTTTGTAGAGAGAACATCCTGTTACGAATAGCAGAATGTCCCCATATCAATAAACCGTACCTTAGATGTAATTGGCAGAAAGGTCGTTTTTAAAACAAAGATAGAAACAGTACCGCTCAAACTTCTTAATAAAAAAAACTGTTGCATAACTTCTTTGCTAGTGCATCTCCATGCATTGACCATTTTAGATCTGGACCAATATACAGACTTAAAAACTTTGTATTGTTACTAGTTTCCTGATGTTTTTGTAAATGTAACAAAAATGTAACAGTGATAGATTTCTGAATAATTACAGTTAAAAGATTACTGCAAAATTATCTTTTTGCCATAACGATAGCTGCATTATGTTCATTTTTAGCTATATTGATATCTTTATGTTTAATTGAGATGGTAATATCATCCGCAAAAATAACAACATGTTCTTTAAAAAGTTGAGGAAGATCATTGATATACATAAGGAACAGCACTGGACCCAGTACTGAACCTTTTGGTACACCTGTAGTTAGACAACAAAATTTCAAATGTGTTTTATTGTGGTAAACACGCTGTTTCCTATTATGTATGTAGAACGACAACAAACGACTGCTTTCTGGCTTACTATTATACATATATAACTTACGTAGTAAAATTTCGTGATCAACACAATCAAATGTATTGCTCAGATCGATAAAAAAAGGTTACTGAATATTCACCATTTTCAAAACATTCAATTGTGTTGCTCACAAAGTTTAGTATAGCTTGTGTTGTAGACATTTGTAGACAAACTGGCTATCAGATAATAAATGTTCAGATTCAATCAACTAACTGATTTTTTAATAAAGTTTTGAAAATTTTAGAGACAATCGGTAGCAGACTGATAGGTCTATAATTTGATGGGTCATTAATGTTGTCTTTTTTGTAAATTAGTTTTACATCAGCTAATTTTAAAGCAACGGGAAATTTTTGATTATTAATACACTCATTAGACAGTTTAGTAAGTGGAACTATTAAAAAATGTGAAACTTGCTGTATCATAGCGACAGTAATACCATAACAATCAAAACACTTAGTTTTTTTCAGAAGTTTGATTGTATCTCTCATTTCAATAAAAGTTGATTCACAAAAATTAAAATAGTTTGGTACATTTACATTGTTAACTTTACTAGACATAAAAATAATAAAATCTTCAACAGATTTAGATAAAGATTCTCGTTGCATGATAACATTTCCATAAGCAAATTTATTTTTATACTGCAACTTAGTTTACTATTATCAAAAAATTGCCAATTAATATTTTCAATTAGAGAAAAAAAATTGATTTTTCCGCATTGAGTTAAAGGTTGGCATAGTGGTGATTTAGCTTTATTATTATTGATATATTCGAACGATAATTTAATTCCAATATGATCGGAAAAACTAGTATTAATAGTATGCATAGATACTAGACTTTGGTGTACGTGTGTAAAAATGTTATCAATACTATTATCTAACCTTGTAGGATGATTAAAGTTACTTATCAACCCATACCTACTAAGAAAGTTAATAAGGATCACTGCTGTTAAATGAAACATTAAAATCACCTGTCAAAAAAACTCTATTGTGGTTGATTTTGTTAAAAGCACAAAACAGAACATTAAAAAAACATATTAAATTTTTTTAATAGAAAACGATAAACTGATACAATTACACATTTCATATTTATTAGTATTAGAAATTTTGCAATCTTTTTTTTTTCAATATATTTTTAATTTCCATAGAAATACAGTTAAAATATGGTTTAGCAAGAATCAAAACACCACCACGTTTAAAAATAATTTTGAAAATTGCAAAACTACTTCCAAATCATTCAACTTAACTTGAAGAGCTTCATTGCTGGAAAGCGAATGCTTGCATATGCATAAAAATGAATATATGTTTATGCGCTTAAAATGATTCTATTTGAAGAATTTTATTTTGTAAACATTGTATGTTTAAATGCAGGATACATACTATTTGTTTAGTATGGTCCTATGAGTCCGAAAAAAAAAACGATCTAAAGAAATTCTTTTAGGCCACAACCCAGGATTTTCTATGTTCTTCAGTTGTTCAAACGGAACGAATACCCTAAATGTAAAATAATAAGATAGATGTTTTGACGCCAGCTTCTGACATTGCACTGATTTAAAATTCTTATTTAAATGTGTAATAATCATTTTCTTGGTGTTAGACGGAACCAGTCTATAAACATAAATATGTGCTTTCTTTTCCACTCCATGGAAAAGGGTATTAGTATTTAAGGTTTAGTTTTCTTATGGTTTACAACCGTTTTCCATACGTTTTTACTGGCATCGTTATTGAAAGTTGGCGGATTAGAATTATTCAAATGTTTTAAAGCATACGTTTGGTTCATATCCGTAAAGCTGGTAGGGTTGTCTATAGATTGACTATAAGTCAAAACTGTTTGTTTAGTAGTTTTATTACTCTTTGCGTTGCTTCCAATAGTAGTATCCTTTTGGTTGCCTAGGTGAGATGCACTATTTCATTATTATTTCTAACAACTACGTTAGCCATACTAACTACCGTTTGAGATTTAAGCGGGAACTTATTTTGTTGACCTCTTTAAATAGCGTTTTGTTACCTTCTTCAAGCCTTGCAACTTTTTCAATCAGCAGATTATTGTTTAATTTTAGTTGTTTTGCCAATTCTTTAAGAAGTCCAGTTTTTTATCTTCATTGCGGTTAAGTTTCATTCCACAACAAATTTTAACCCTTTTATAACAAGAAAAGTGATAAAATGACTTGCACGTAATACACTGTATTCCCGACTTTACCACACAAACACATTTTTTTATTTAAATCGATAGATTTAGCTGATTTTTTTACAGTATTTGTAGCTTCATCAACTGTTTCATTCCCCATCTTACAGGGTATGTAAAAAGTGATGTAAAAGTTTTAAGAAAATTGGTTTGTAAATAAATCAGTGGCGTGCAAATATTTTTTTAAATTTTTTTTTGACAAATAAATAATATGTAATAACATTTTTTTTTACTTTAAAATATTTTTTTTACATTCTGAAAAATAAAAAAAATTATATTTATATTTTGAATATTTAATATTTTTTAAAAAATTTTGATCTTTTTTTAATTTAAAACAAAAAACAAAAAATTTTTTTTTGTTAAATTAACAATTTTTTTTGTCATTTTATTGCTTTATTAAAAACATTTCCAATAATAAAACATTTTGAAAAATTATTGCTTTTTTTGCGTCACAGTTTTATTTGCAAAACAATAATTTTGAAATTTTCACAGAACTTTAACGTTATTACCATATACTTAATGCATATAATGTATACAATGTTAAAACTTATTTTGGTTGATAATTACACTGGAAAAATTAATTCAGTACGCTGCGCATATAAAACATCACTTCCATTGCAGATGGGACGCGCAAAAAGTCTACAAATAAAAATCTAATTACATAATGTAAATGGCTTATATTTTGTGCTTAGTTACGATTGTTGCCGGTTTTTGTAGTATTGCTCACAAAAAAGTTGTGCAGGTTTACATTATTTAGGATTTTTTTTTTCAAGTTACTGTACTGCAAAAACCACTCCATATACAAAGTTTGACTATGATAATAAAACGTCAGTAATACGTGTAATAATGTTGTCCAAAAATTTGGCTTAAGTTGGTAAATCAATTTAAAAGATATTAATTGTTTATTAAAAACACATTTTTTGTTTTAACTTTGGATCCAATTAAGCAATCTTTGTCCGGATCATTTAAATGGTTTCTTGTTATTATTAGTAAAAAAAAATATATGTTTTAAATGTATAAAACCCTAAAATAATAAAATGTAAGATGTTTTTAAATATTTACTTTGTATTACTAAGAGCCGATTTATTCACTTTTCTATAAAGTGCTCTGTAGCATTACTGATAAGATTGCCACGAATAAATGTTTATTCATCTGTCAATAGTGACAACCTGTCATCAAATTAAATTTACAAGACAGATAAATTATATAAATCACTTTGGTCCGTCAGTAAAAAAAATACTAAAAGAACATAACCTTATGCCGTTTTGTTTCACATGAATGTAACTACAAACAAATAACAACAAGCAGTAGTACCACAATCGTTTTCTTTTTAGTAAGTCTATCTCTATATAGATATCTTTTTTTATTAAGTTGTACTAGCCGTATAAAAACATTATAAGCGTTTAGTAATTACTTGTCATATAAAATGGGATGATTACACCCAAATTTTATATAAGTGACCTATAAGTTTATTGAACACGTAACTAATCAATAACTTACAGAACAGATGAATAAACCGGCCCTAAGTCACACATTATATGGCCGCCGTAATATAATTTGCTTCACTATAGAAACGCATCGACATAAGGAGCCAGGTATCTAATTATATATATCCATTTATTTATCGTATTTTTTACTAGATGAAAAACAAATTATGTAATTATTTTTTAATTTTTTTAATGTCAGGTTCGTGTTTTTGGCATTAAAATTAGCCAGTAATCTAATTTTTATCAAAATCGGCAAGGGTCAAAAAAACCACGTCTAAACTTTTTTTACAATTTTAAGACTTTTTGCACTAAAAAAAATAAAACTCAAAAACGGTTAGTAATAGAGAGACCGAACAAGATTTATCATATTTAAAAATTTAAAATCTATCAAATTAAACAGTTTAATGTTTAATAAAAACATTCAACATTTTTTTAAGAAAAAAACATAAAATTTACATTATTGGCTGTCATTTCTAAACGGTTCAACTTTTTTTATTGGATAGGGAAGAGTTTTTCAACAATGCGTACCGACGCAAGCCAAAAAAAAAAAACATCGTTTGGTTTTTTTTTTTCAAAAGTGTTCAAATTGATTTTAGGTTATCTAAACCTCAAATTGCATAGAATATTGTTTTTTTTTATTTGATGAGTATTTGATAAATCTACATTTATGATTTTTTTTAGATTTTTGCAAGTGGTGCGCCACACTATTAAAAATTGGTTTTTCTACTTTTAAGCCAGTTTTCACTGTTTTTTCTACTTTTGTGACTTTGCAACGCATTTGTAGTTTTTAAAATACATATTAAAATTCGGATTCTACGAAAAAAATTTCAACGATTAGGTACCTTGGATATAATAATTTCATTAATTTTCAGTAATTTTACTGCTGAAAACAGGATTTATCGTATTTTTTACCATATAAAAATAAACATAAAGTTGTCAAAAACTATCTTCACAAGAACAAAGAGTAGTAGTAGTTGGTTCAAATTTTTTATTATCTTTTTTACAAAATATTTTTTTTTTATTTTTAATTAGAAATAATTATTAATAACATAAAAATACTTCTAATAGGTTTACAATTGTTCTAGTTGAGTTTTTTTTTTATTTGATATGAATTTATGTAAAAATGTTTCTTATTAAACAAATAAAATCTAGTCATGTGTAGGAGATGACAAAAATCAATTCAAAATTACTTATTTTATATAATTTTTTAGTTACTAAACGTAAAGATGATGGAATTTGTCCGGCGTCTGTATTACTAACCGTTATTAAGTTATGATTTTTTTAATGAACAATGTTTTAAAATTGCGAAAAAAGTTTAGAGATGGTTTTTTTGATTCTCATCGATTTTGATAAAAAATAGTTTACTGGCCAATTTTATAGCAGGAACAAAAATCTGACATTTAAAAATTAAAAAAAAAATTGATTATTTGTTTTTCATCTGGTAAAAAATACGATAAATCGTGTTTTGAGCAGTCAAATCACTACAAATTGATGAAAATATTTTACACAATGTATATAATCAATGTAAAATTTTTTGTAGAATCCAAACTTCGGCATTTTAAAAGCTATAAATGCTTTGCAGAGTCACGAAAGCAGAAAATAACTGTAAAAATGGCAAAAAGTAGACAAATCGATTTTTAATAGTGGCGCACACTCGCAAAAATCCTAAAAAAATCAAAGATGTAGATTTTTTAATTACTTAAAAAGTAAAGAAAATAAATTCAATGCAATCGAAGGTTTAGGCAACCTAAAATCAATTCAGCCTTTTTAGAGTTTTTAGGGGTTGTTTACAGGATTTGAGTGATTAAAAAAATCTGCTTTTGTGATTTTTTAGAATTTTTTATTAAATAAATTATTAATTAAATTAAATAAATGCGTAGAGAAAAAAAATGTTATATTTGCCTCCCAGGAAAAAGGGGGTGATGTCGAAATTTTAAATCCTACTAAACATCTTTTTTTTATGCTAGAAAAGTAATTTATGAGGTAATTTAGATATTTGTGATATGGGAGTTTCACGTATGTTAACCGGGGGACCCTTACATGTCAATAGTCAATCAGTTAGATTATACGGCCTAATTGTTTGTCTGTTTTATTGCCAACGTGTTCCAGTTTAAATTATTGGGCACAAATAAAATAGTTTACGTTTTTATTATTTATAAAAAAGACAAACTTTTGCAAAACATTAATTTTGTTAAAGCTGAAATCTAAAATTATTATTTTTTATTTAATTGTACATGCAAATTAGGTTAGGTTAGTGTCAATAAAGTTTTACTAACTAATTATTTTACATTAAAGCTTTTTTTTACGTAGATTTAGCGTCTTACATTATCTATGCTAAAAGATTGCTTGTATTGAATACATCTGCTTTGATTTTTATTATAGCCTGGTAATTTTTTTTTCAATAAATCGCTCAATTTTTAAATGTATATTAAACGTTACTTTAACTTTTAATCAGTTTACGTTGCCGCCGCGCAAAATAACCATGTTTTCACACACGGCGTTTTATAGGGTCTTTTATCATAAGTTTCTGAATCAGTTGGATTTTATATAAATGCAGATTCAAGTTTCGATGCAAAATTTGCTAAATTGAAGTCGCAGAAAGACCAAGTTTTTGTGAACAATAAAGAATTGACTGCCTCGGGTTTTCTCGTACATTCTCACGCACAACAGCGATGTTTTCAGCAGACCTAGATACGTTTTGGTTTCATACAGGTGTTGGCTGCTTATTAAATGAACCAGATGACTCAAATTTGGACAACAAACGTCAAATAGTAGACTTAGAAAGACGGTTGTGATTAAAAACGTTTTTTTAATAAAACACAATTTAATAATAAAATTTGATGATTTAAACACGTTATTCAACACTATAACCAGCCATGGTAATTTGCCATACACTATTGAACAATTTATAATAAATTTGACAAATGTTGCTGTAACAACATGGCTGCTATAAACTTACAAACGTTGTGCGTCTTATTTAAAAACTCTTTTTAAGAAATTAATTTACATATTGTCGGTCTAATGTGCAAAGGTCGTAACTTTATAAATTACAAAAAATGGATTATTGTGCCATCTAGTGTAAAATTTAGGTATGCATCAACTAGCCAAAGCAATTTCTCGACACAAAATTGTATTTTCTAGTTGCTAATCATTTAAAAAAAGTTATATAAGTATAAGCAAACAACGTAACTCTAGCTGGCTTTGCAGTTAGTTAATTAATCTAAGTATGTATTATTTATATTATATGGATTCATTAAACTTACGGTAAGTGTTTTAATATAATATTATTAGTTAATATTAGATCAAGTAGTATATTAAATAAATAAATAACATTTGATGTTAATTTTACTTTTAGTATGTCACGCGGAAAAAAATTAAGCATGGCTCTAAATTTAGTTAAAAAAAATGCAATCTTATCGTTAATGGAAATATCTAAAGAAGTTGAAAATAAGTACAGTAAAAGTATTCTTACAGAAACGTCTAATTTAGATTTTGAAATAAATTTTTTGCTAAGTTTATTAAAATCTTAGAATATTAGAAGTAATTAATTAGTAACGATAAAAGAAAATTTAATTTGACCTTTATTGAAAATAAACAATAAAAAAAAATTAAGGAAAACTACTTTTACAAAATTGTCATAGCAACAAAACAGCAACAGGGATTAATGACGAAAATAAACACTGCCTAGAAAAAGAAGAAGAAGAACTAGTAAAAACTGCTATTATTAAAAAAAAACGTGGAAAACGGGTAAACATGGATAAAAATTAGTGGACTTTTAAGAAAACAAAAAATAATAGAAAAAAGGGTTTAAAATACTATGGAAAACGGAAGACAGATGTCAAATAGGAACATAGTTTCAAAAAATCTGAAAGAGTATTAAAGGCACTTTGTAGTTGTAAATTAAACAATGCAAATTTATTATTAGAGTGTAGAAAGTTATCTGATAAAAATAAGAAAAAAATTAATAAAAAATTAGGATATGTCTTGAAAACAAAAAAAAAACTTTAAAACGCTTTTCACTATAAAATATATTAACGCTAGAGAGTTGCCCGGTTTAGTCAACACGTCCTATTGTAGTGCCACTAGTAATATTGTTATGAAAAAATATTAAATCCTATCACATCTATGCGAATATCGGTGAACCTTTCTCTCTAGACAAATATTGACACGTACAGCGCCCTTTTTAAATTTAAATTGGTTTATATAGGACATAACGCTAACCAACTCAATATCCAAACAATAAGATTTTAGTCATCACTATTTTATATGTTAAACTACATACAATATTCTATGTCTTCATGTTTTTGGTTAAAAATTTGAAGTTATATTTAACGAGTAAAAAATTATTAAAGAACTAATTAAAAACGTCATTTTTCAAAAATTAATTGCAAAGAAACGATTTGTTGCATCAAATTTCTACAAATTTGAGAACACAGATTGAACTTTCTTCTACAATGTGTAAAAATTTTATTCAATTACATTCAGGCGTTTTCTTGCTGAGTTGGATGCTGTAAACCCTTATTTGAACGCAACTATTCTCCCCCTTTAAACAAAAAAACATAAACCAAAAATTCAAGAAGAAACGTTCATGAGCAGAAATTACAAGTGTGTACAAAAAGGTTTTTGGAAATTTTTGGATTAGGTAAAAGAGCATTGCAAACATGGACAAAAGACAAAAACAAAAGAAATTTAAATATAGTAGAAAAAGGGAGACAAATTGAATGAAAAAAGGATATTAAAATTAAATAATTTTTTTGACACGATGCCAAAATTAAAATTGCATTATTGTTGTGCGTCTACCAACAAGTTGTATGTACAGATTATATAAAGATAATTGCAAAAAAAAATATATTAAGCACTTCTCAGTTGCAACATTTAACAAATTTTTAACAAAACAAAATTATCATTTGAAACAAAAAAATTAAAGAAAAAAGAGTACAACGAGGACATATTGAAGAAAACAAAAGAAAGTGCCGCAAAATCGATGGACAACTAATTAAAAAATAAAGTTTTTATTATAGATTTATAATCCGCACTTATAAGTTCTTGGTCAAATGTGTCATCTCTATATTAAAGCTAGCTATTCATAATTTTACCTTATACGATATAAAAACTTTACAAAACAATGTAGAATAATATTATGTAGCGACGGTTGCACGTATTAAAACAAAAATGCAATTTTATCCAACGAACTTCTTAATATTGCTATAAAATATGATATAGTTATTATACAAAAATTTCTTAAAAAGACCCATCCAAATGGAAGCAGATTCAATGCATTCTGCCATAAAAAAACAGAAAAATTAATGTCCCAGCAAATTACAAAAATATCTCCCAGAATGCTTGCGAGATAAAACTTTATACCGTATAATATTTTTTGTTTATTATTAATAAAACACAAATTGTGTAAAAGTTCAAAAAAAGTTTATTGTTTACTACAATTGTTTTGCCACACAGTGGCTTCATTAGGTATAATGAACAATGATAAAAAAGGGATACACTAATTACTTATATACTAAAACAAATAAAAATACCATATAATAACAAGTGGGAAGGAATAAAAGAGGGAGGTGGATTAGTACAACAAACAAATATTAATTAGTATTACATTATACAATAGAAATGACAAATAATTATACAATATTTAATAATGGAAAATTATTTACATCTTTTTGATCATTTAACAGAAGTCCGCGTTTGTAATATTTGTTAATTTTCATAGATTCTAATAAATTTTGCTTAAGTCCTTTTGAATTTTTATGTAAAATTTAGAAGTTATTGTCAAAAGAATGATCGTTTTTTAATAAATGTTCCGCATATGTTGATTTTATTTCATTGTTACAAAAACTCGCCCTATGTTCATTGATTTTACTTTTAATACTTCTACCCGTTTGCCCAATATATACTTTAAGACAATCTCCACACTTTAGTAAATAAACGCCTGATTCTTCACTTCTATCTGTAGAATCATTAGAATTATTAATAAATTTTGACAAAGAGTTATTGGTTTTAAAAGACGTAGTGAGATTGAAGTTATTTAAAATTTTACCAATTTTAACTGATGTTTGGCCTAAGTAGCCGATAGAAGTATAACATATTGGGATAGAATTACTTGATTTGGGAAAAATTAGTGAAGTTGTTTTGCGTTTTTGTTTTTGAACAAGTATTTTATTGATTGTTGTTTTCGAAAACCCATTATTTTTAGCTATGACATAAATTATATTAAGTTCGATATCAAAATTAGTTTTTGAAACAGGAATATTAATTAATCGATGTAACATTGAGTGAAAAGCTGCCAATTTATGTGACATTGGATGAAAAGATTTTATGTGAATAGTTGTGTCTGTGTGAGTAGGCTTATGAAAAATATTGAATTCATGTCTATTATTTACTCGACTAATATTTAAATCTAAGAAATTAATTGAATGTTCAGACTCTACTTCCAAAGTAAATTTAATATTGCTATGGATACTATTAATGTAATTTAAGAAAGTGTGTAATTGTCTACAAGCTCAAATTGAACAGAAAAAAACAAACCTTGTACCTAAAAGTATTCATTATTGGGTAACAATTTATACACCTATCAAATTAAATTTAAATAAGAAAAGTGATGATGATATTATTATTGCATTTTAAGTTTAAATAATTTTGTAATCCAATGTACTGCAGTTCAAAATATATTTTTTTTTGTATTTTTATTTATAATAATATGTTAAATACTTTTTTCTAATAAAGATTATAATATTAATAGATATAATTTTAATATGCCCTGTGAAAAAAAATTGTATCTCTAGAATTTTATGATAATTACCACAGAAAAAGTCGTAACTTCCGTAACTATTTAAGCAAACTAATAATTAAGTATTTTATTATAAATTAATATATTAATAACAATTTGCTAACATTCATCAGTTTTTAATTTATTTTTTAGACTTTTGATTAAATGGAGTTACGTTTGCAAATTAAGCCGACAATATCACGTGTTTATGTAAATATGCAAAATAAGGTTTTTTGTTTGTAATTTTTTAAAAAAATTGATTCTTTATAAAAGGTTATGCTTTATCCAAAACTAATTATAAACATAAATAAAATAAAGTACGACTTCAAATAACAATTACAATATATATGATGAATTACTTTTTTTAAAACTATCAATGATCTTATTTTTTCTACTCTCTTCTATATATTGTCACTTTTATTTACGCCTGGATATAACTAAATTATATATTTTTAAATTTACGATTACTTTTTTTTATTATTTTTTTTTTATATTAAGACAAATATATATATTTATAAACATAATTAACATTATGGCAATTATAATTTTTGTATATAAAGTTATTTTAAAAATGTAAACATTTTTATTAATTATTAAATTCATATAAAATTGATGAATATTTCATCATCAAAACAAAATAGCAAAATTTTATTATTTCACGTTTATGATTTTTTTAATTTTGTGTTTTTGCTGTCTTGCTCGAGCTGCGGCAGTTACATGCGGTGGCGTCCGGTGGATGCGTTGAAAACGCACATATGTGTTGCCACTCATTTAAAACCATGCTCGGTCGGCATCCTTCCTACCGGATGCGTTTTTACCGGAGCGTTTTAACGCATAGTGTGACACTACACTAACTGAATAGATATGTATCATATATTCACTCTGGTACGGCATATCATATCCACACCATAAAAACAAAAAATACAAATCACAATGTTTATTAGATTACGTCGCTAAATACAAATGGTTTTTTTATTTGTAAAATGTCAAAAATAGATTAAGAACGTCTTATTTATTAACTGTTATTATACAATAAAGCTTAAAAACATTTTTAATTAAATATTTTAACAGCATAATTTAACCAAAATTATAGGTAGTTCTGAATTTGATAATTATGCGAAACGTCAGATGTCAAACATAACCTGAATTTATTTCAATATAAAATAATGTTAAATGATTAATTGAAAAGTTTTAAAATAATTTTTAGATTTTTATCAGTTGTAGAAAAAGTACATAACGCAATACGTGAAGGAAAATCTGCAGGTAATAGTGCCTAAACACGCTGAATGTGGTATTTTCTTCTTTTTTTTAACCAGCCGTTTTCTATCTTTTGGATATAGGCCTCCTTTTATTTCTTTAAACCTCTCTGTCCTGTGCGACTTTATACCAGTTTAATCCTGCTGTTAGTTAGATATCATTACTCTATCTCATTTGTGGTCGTCCTCTCCCTCTCTTTTCTCCTTATGGCCTCCATCTAATAACTGCGCCACTCCATTTATATTATCTTCTAGTTTTTTATTAATAAAAAAAAAATAAGTAATTAAAATTGAATTAATAGGTTGGAATAAATTAGTGTTAATAAAAAAGGGTTTTTAAAACGGGTTTTTGTTTTTGACACTTTTAGAATTGGTTTTTTTCTATTATATAATATAGATAATCTTTAAGTGATATACTTAATATCTTTCTTTCTATGGTTCTTTAGTGTACTAGCATTTTATTAGTTATTTTCTTAGTGAATACCAAGGTCTCCGCTCCGTATGTTTGCACCGGCAGTATAAATTGGTTGTATAGTTCAGTTTTCTACCCTAGTGGTATTTCTATTTTAAAAACATCTTTTAATTTTTTTAAAACAGCTCATTCTAGTCTTATTCGTCTGTTTATTTCTAGCTCTTGATTTGCCTTTCCAATTGTTATTGTTTGCTCAAGGTATACATAGCTCTTTACCTTAGATATATTATTATTTTCAACTTGTATGGTAGTGTTGTCTTTATTTTCTTCTTTGTCGTTTGTCATGTACTTAGTTTTACTGAAATTTATTTCTATGCCAATTGGTTTTAAAGCTTTTTTTACATCCTATACCATACTTGTTAATTCTTCTTTGTTTTTGCAATGCGTACGATATATAGGCCTCCATCTCTCCAGTTTATATTTTTGAATGCATTTTGCAGTGCTAGTGTAAATATTTTAGGTGACATAAGATCCACTTGTCGTACCTCTTTTTCTCATTGTACTTTATCGGTGTTTTTGTGTAATCGTATTTAGAGTGTTGCGTTGTTATATATGTGTTTCATTAGGTTTTCATATCTGTGGTCAACTGTGGCATTTATTAGTGCTTGTAATATTGCCCTTATTTCTATTGTGTTGAAGGCTTTTTTATAATAATATTTATAATACAAAAAAAAACTTTTTTGTTATCTGTTTTTATAGTTTGTAGATGTTCTATGATACTAAAGTCTTGCCTAAAACCGACTTGTTCTTTCAGCTGATAGAAATGTAGTTTGTTTGTTAATCAATTTATTACTATTCGTGAAAAAAGTTTGTATATTTGGGTCTTCAGACTTATTTGTCGATAGTTCTCAAAATTTTCTTTGTCACCCTTCTTGTATATCAATACAACAATTGCATTTGTCCAATCATCAGGGATGCAGCCTTGCTTCAAGCAATTATTAAATAATGTTGTTATTTCTGGTAAGATAGCATCTCCACCACATTTCAGCATTTTTGCAAGCATTTCATTTTCTCCTGCAGCTTTCTCATTTTTTCTTTGACATAGGGCATTGTTTATTTCTTCTTTATTGATTTCCGGTATATCTTCAGAGTTTACGTTTATAACAATTTTTTTTTATTAGACATTTTGGATTTATACATGTCTTTATAAAAGTTTTTTGTTTTATTGCTACGCCCTTTGTAGCCCTAGACGTTCTAAGGGCTAACCTGGCTTGCTCACTGAAGAAAGGGGAGGTTAAAATACACTCTTGTTATACAAAATACTATTATTTTATTGCACAATAACGTGCTTTTTTTATACATATGATTATCCGTCAATCAAAATCTTTAATTACATTATTTTTTGTACTACTATATTCTAGGTAAATTTAATCAAATATTCTTGACACTGTCATCTTTGATATTTTTAGTTGACAAACTATTAACATTTAACAAAAAGCAATTAATAAAAAGTTCGACTAACTAATCAAGAATTAAAAAAAAAATGTAAGCATTGTGACAACCTAACAATTAGATAGTTTTGTGTTTGTCTGAAAACTTATAAGGGATACAATTAAACAATTTTTTTAAATTTTTGAAATGACAAACAATTGTAGACTGATAAGTGTTAATGTTTTCAACCAGTGTCTTGGCCTCTTACACATTTGCCAAAAAAAGGTCTGGTTATGAAAGTTTAAATTATTTTCTTACTTATTGTCTCAGCTGGTATTACTACCTTCAAAACAAACAAACCATTTTTGGCATGCATTTTTGCTAATTGTTCTTTTTTTAAAAAGATTGTTAAGATCTCAAAATGACTCAGCTACTCGTTTTCTCAAAATAGTACAGAATAAAGTGGCGTGTGTGTGTATGGTTTTTGAAGCGCATTTTAATGAACTAGAGAATTATATTATGACAAAAATTAATTAAACGTTTAAATTAAATTACAAAAACGTTGCACAACAAACGGCGGATAATTATGCATTAACATGATATTATTCTTTAAACATTTGGAAATAAATTAACTTCTATTCTAATTACAAATTAAAATTTTACCTTAGATAAACATAGAGAAAATCTTGAAATAACTCTAGACATTTTCAAAGCATTTGATAAGGTATGGTAATCTAATTTTATCAAAAAACTTGATTGTATAGGTCTTAATCACAATTCTGTAAATTTTATTAATAGTTTTCTTGACAATGAAAAATTATAGCAACAGTTAATAGTTTTAATTCTGACCTCAAAATCATAAATGCGGGTATTTTTTTAAGGTTTTTTTTGTCAATTTTAACTCTAAAAAAACACAACTTCTTACTATTTTAGTATCAATATCCAAAGTATTGTATATCATTAGTACTAAAAAGTAAACAACAAATTTATATCTAAATCTTTTTCAATTTGTCTTTTGTAATCTCTACAATTTCACTTAATTTTTTATGAAACAACCATGTTGTTGACATACTTTCAAAAGTATATAAAACTAAGAATCAAACAGTTTTTTACTTTTACTAAAACTGACAAAACATTTGTTAAAAAGACTAAGTTTTCGGAAAACTGTCGTTGATAGCATATACATACCAAGTCACGCTAATCTCTTTTGGGGTAGGCAGTAATACTGTACAATATCCTACTTTAGTTTTTAAACTTTGCTTTGAACAATTTGTTTTTAAGTTTTTCTGTCTTCACATACTTTCTTTGATTCAGCAATATCCATACATCTGGTCATGCATCTTTTTTATTTTTTGGCACGCATTCATTTACAACATTCAACCAACTTTTGCGTTGTCTCCCTCTGCATTTGATGCAAATACATTTTTATCAATTTTGTTATTCTATCCTAGAATACTACGTTTCTACTAGTTTATTGGTGTTATTTTTTAACTTTGTCCATACAAGTTTTTCCACACACACTTTTTAAGTACCCCATTCCAATTACATTTTTTCTTGACAAACCCATGCTTTAGAGCCATACAGCAAAGTTGGTGTCAATACATTTTTATAATTTGCCAACTTTAGATAATACTTCATTTTTAGCTATCATACACATTCTTTCTACTACTTTTTGCAATGCATTTATTTGTCTCTCAGTTTTTTCATTAAAATGATCTTACTTAACAATCTTTTCAGAAACACAAAAGCATCTACCTGTCTAAACATTTACCTTTTAACAGAATTCTACAATTACTGCCTGCTTCGTCTTTATCTAAATTCATGATTTTGGTTTTTCCTACATTTATACAGAAATCCGTTTTATTTGCTGCAACATTTAGTCGGTTTAGCGCATTCTGTAGGTTATTTTTATTCTCACACACTATCAGTATTGTCAACATACAACAGCACTCTTTCTTACGTTTACATTATCCATCTGTTTACCGTTAATGTTTTTACAGGCATTTTTTACGCATTTATCCATAAATATATTAAACAACCACGGGAACATAACGCATTCTTACCTGACACCTTGTTTTATGTTAAACCAATTGCTTATTGTACCATTCACTCTAACGCACGCTCTGCTTTTATCATATACAGCAATAATGGCATTTACTAAACATTTGTTTACCTCATACTTTTTTTAAACGGAACGTCTGTTCACTCAATCATATGCTTTTTCTAAATCAACAAACGCACAGTACACGTTCTTCTGTACTGCCGTGCAATTCTTAATCAATTGTTAAAGTGCAAAAATTTGGTCCATGCAGCCGCTACTTGGAATAAAACTATTTCCTCAAATCAATCAATTCAATTGTTATTTTACGCACTCAGTCAATACTCTTCCAAACACTTTTCTTGGGCTCAACAAACTAATAGCACAATAATTTTTACATTCAATATTACTGCTTTTACCTTTTTACGAAAGAACAATTCCAGCATCTTTCCAATCATTTGGCACTGTAGATTTTATAAAGCACAAATTGAATAAGTCAGCCAATCTATCAAAACGTAAAAGCCTTTATATTTTAACATTTTAATTTTTTTAATAATCTGTTGCCAAGTTACAAAATATATTGCAAAAATCAAAACTTGTAAAAAATATCTGTTAGGTGTGGACTTTTGAAAAAAATAACAATTATAAATCTTTTTTTTGTTGGTAAAATTTTAAAAAAAGATTTTTTACCGACGGAACTTAAATATAAGTTTGACTGTATCATTAGCTGCAAATAATTTCTTTTAATATATGCAGAAAGAAGCATCTGCATTAAAATAAGTTTATTATAAGGGATGGTTAATAAATAGAAATTATTTTGAGAAGTTTTTAAAAATTTAGCTTATTTGAAAAATCAAATTGGAAATGGTGTAACATATTTAATTAATCATTACTTTTGTTTTCATTTCGCGTGGGGCTCTTGAAATTAAGAAATGCTTCTTATTACTCAATACATGTGTGTTTGCTTAGAACTCTATTCTGCGTTTAACAATAAAATCTTGTAACAGGATCTCATATCTTAATAATATATCTTTTAGCATTTCAACACATCGTAAATTCAGAAGCACACGTCGATAATAAAATTAATTAAAACTACAACTTTATTAAGCAAAATAAAAACTATTAATTTGCAACATATTAAAAGAAGCCGGACACATTAAAACCTTCCAAAATGAAAGTATCGGTCCCTCCCAGTTCAATCTACTATTACATTTCTACACCCATGCCCGACTTTAATTGATTCAAATAATAATTATTAAATTAATACCTTGCATAATAATTAAAATCAATTTAAGGTCAACCATGAATAATTTGAGAGCGGGATCAATATTTATTTTACCATTGTTTTCAGTTGCAAAACTATTTTATCGCAACGTCCATCAAAATCAATCGAATACAATGCATATTTTTTTGCTTCACAGTAAATTTATATAGTTGTTTTATATGCAAGATTCTAATATATGCCAACACTGTGTTACTTTGATTTGTTATAAATGTGTAACAAGTGCGTGTGGTATTTAACGCGTGGGTTTTTGCAAAATCGTAATAGAAATATGATCTATTGTGTTAGAGTTTGCAATATTATTGTAATAAAATTAAAAATATTGTATAAATTGTACATATAATTTCCATTTAGAATCAATTAATGATTTGCATTATTTACATAACAAAGCCATATTTAAATTGAAAGTGCATAACATTTTGGACATTTGCATCATAGTTTGCATCAACAAAAGACAAGCCTAAAATTGTAAATTTACTCTTATCATAAATTAGATCAGTCTTTGCAAACAATATATTAACAAAATCTATTGTTGCTTTTAATAAATAATATTTGGGTCAAGAATTCATTTGGTAAAAGCTACCGAATCACATTCTCGATAAAAATCATTGTCAACCCTTTTCATGTAACGGCGACCTTCGCTCCATAAACAAACTTACACACGTACAGATAAATTATGAATTTTCCATTTAATTAATACGAATGGTGATTAATCAACATTAATGAATGCCGCCCGACAAATCTGACCTGATTGAATCGGGTGAATGTTGTTGATATGGGCGCTATTGTCGTGTACGCAAGCTAAGAGATTCTATCAGAGCTCAATATTCAACGAATTTTAGTTTATGCACGCCTTTTAAATCGTAGGCAATAATTTAAAATTAACGAAACATATTATTTAATATTTTGCAAGCGTGTACTAATAGATTTTTATTCGATTTAAATGTGTTTATAATTAGGATTAACTACGTACATTATATAATTGATGTAAATATTTAAATATGTATTTTAGGTGAGGAGTGGATATTATTGGCATTAATCAAATTTATTGAAAGGTCGGTTAATGGTCACACAAAAAGAAAAGGAATCATGTATGCAATAATAATTACTGTAAGATGAAAAATTACCAACAATTTAAATTGAAATAGTCTATTTTTAAATGTAATATGTACTTACTTTTATTAAGTTTTATCTATTCTTTTTTAAATTATAAAAATGAAAATATTATATGTAAACAAAAATATTCATTCTTTTAACTTTCATAAATCCAAGCTGAATTTGTTATCAAATATGTCAATCTAATTTTATTGAAAATCAACAAATTGCTTTTAGGACAAGCTGCAAATTATCAAATATATTATTTAATAGTAAACATAAAACTAATTCTTTAAGAAAATCTGATAATTTATAAAGTTTGAAACACAATATACAGAGCATTTTAAAGCGTGGACTAAATCACGATACAAGTTCATTTGCAAATTATGTTATAAATTGTAATTATACTTTTCCCAAAATTAATCAAATTAAAATATTATATAAGTAAACAAAATGCACTAATCTTAATCTGTTAGAAGCTGCAAAAACTTCTTTTTTTTGTTAATCTGCTGAACAAACAAAAAGACTTACTATAACATAAATCTTTAGATCATCAGATTCATCAGTAATGTTATTTATTTTTCTCTCACTTTATATTCTATATTATTTTTTCACTTGACCATTATAGTTGAAAATTAAGTTGTGAACTCATGTTTGTTTTCGTATTTATTTTTTAATAATATTATTTCATTATTATTTCTATTATGTTCTTGTTTTTAAGTTTAAATTAAAAAAAAATGTTATAATAGTAGTAAAGTAATTTAATAATTTACGATCACAATGGTCAAAAATCAACAACAGTTTTACGACCCTTGTTAGTCTACCTTGTACTACAGCACTGTTTATAAATTATTATTATTTATAATATAGTTGTGTTTTTAGAAAATGTAAATGCAAAAAATAAAATTATTTAAATGCTTTTAGTTACAATTAATAAAATGCAATTTAAGATTATGTGTATATTTTTCATTATTTAAAAAGTGGTAGGTATTAAATTTTGTTTATTAAATCTAAATAAAACAAAAACTTTTATTACATTCTTTTTCTTTTTCTTCTTCTTCAGCCTGTGTTTGTCCACTGCTGAACGTAGGCCGTCTTGTGCAATTTGATACCACTGCTTTCCAGCAGTCTCCTTAACGTCGTCTACCCATCTTTTCTGTGGTCTTCCTCTATCGCGGGTGGTCATTCTTGGTCTCTATTTTAGCAACCTGTGCTTAAATTTTTCGTTGTTATCTCGTGCTACATAGCCAACCCAGTTCCATTTAAGCTCAGCTATCCTTTCGATTATGTGTTTCTTCTTATATCTATGTTTCTTTGCCTCTCTCTTAGACTTACACCTAGCATACTACGTTCCATTGCTCGCTAACAGGTTTGTAATCTGTCAGCATTTTATACTGTTAAAATCATGGTTTCTAGGCTATACGTTGTGACAGGTAGTATGCACATATTGTATACTCTCCTTTTAAGATTAGTGGAAATATCTGGGTTCTTAAGTATGTGCCTTCCGAATGCTGCCCAACTCTGCCTAATTCGACGAGTAATTTCTGCAGCTTGGTTTGCTTTGCCAAGCTTGATCTGGTGTCTTAGATATATATACTCGTCTACTTAATCTATTATCTGATCTCCTATTTGGCATTGACCCACTTTGCGACTTATGATTTTTGTTTTTGATATATTCATCTTTAGCCCCACTGTGTTAGGGGCTATGTTTAATTGTTCTAGCATATCTGCTAGTTCTTGTACATCTGAACTGATGAGAACTATGTCGTCCGCAAATCTTAGGTGGTTAAAAAAAATTCCATCATTGTTTATGTCTTTGTCTTTCCAATTTAGATTTTTAAATTTGTCTTCTAGTGTTAATGTAAAAAGCTTAGGTGATATTGTATCACCTTGTTTTACTTCTCTGCTAACTTTGATCTTATCCGTGACCAAATTTTTGTCAATCTGCACTTGGAAAGTGACATTTGGTAAATTTGGTTTATAAGATTTGTGTACCTAGAGTCTATTTTAGTATTCTTTATAGCAGTATATCTTGCCCATAGTTCTATAAAATCAAAGGCCTTTTTGAAATCGATAAATGCTAGATGAAGAGGGTTATTATATTCTGTACATTTCTCTATTAGTATACGGATGGTCTGTATGTGGTATGTTGTACTAAAGCCTTTTCTGAAGTCTGCTTGTTCTAGCAGCTGGTAAAAATTTAATTTATTTGTCAAGCGGTTTGTTATGATTTTTGTTAGTAGTTTGTAAAGGTGTGATAGAAGGCTTATTGGTCTGTAGTTTTTAATATTTGTGTTGTCTCCTTTCTTATGTAGAATAATTACTTGAGCGTTTTGCCAAGTTGTGAAGATTTTTCCTTCCTCAAGACATTTGTTTAGTAATATTTTTACAGCCTTTAGTACCGCGTTCCCACCGAGCTTTAGCATATTGCAGGATATTTTGTCTTCTTCGAGAGCTTTTCCATTTTTTAGCAATGCTTTTTTTATTTCTTGGATGTCTATTTTCGGAATCTCTTCTGAATTAACGTTCATCACTAATTTGATGTTTTTGTTTTGTCTATTAGGTGTTGTCGATTTATATAGATTTTTGTAAAACTCCCTTATAGTTTTCAGTATTTCTTGTTTATCATGAATCATGTTGCCGTTTAGGTTTTTGATTTTGTGAATAGTTGTTTTTCCATGTGCTCTATCTGATCTTAGTACTTTTATATTCTTGTTATTTTTTATTATGTTTTTTTATGTTTTTGGCGTTGTATTTTTTATGGTCTTTTTGTTTCTACTAATGTCTTTCTTTAGTTGTCGGCATTCCGCTGATGTCTCATTTAGGTTGCATCTTTTTTTCATAAAATTGACTGTATTCTCGCTAATCTTTTTATCTTTTTCCTGTTTTATGCCCATGCATATTTTCTTATTTACAGTTTGTATGTCTTTTGTTATCTTTTCATTTAGTATTTCAATGCTCATTAGTGCAAGATTGGGTTGATTTAGTTTTGTTTCCATTTCCCTTACATATCTATCTTTGTTTTGTCTCAAGTAATCCATAGTTGGGTAGGGTGTTGTTTTGATCATTTTGTTTTGTTTGATTTTTGTGTTTATATTTAAAGACACTCTTAGTAGTCTGTGATCGCTGCCGGTGTGAAACTTGTTAAGTATTGAGACGTTTGTGATGATTGTTTTTTTGTTAAATAGTGTGTAGTCAATTTTATTTTTGAAGATTTCTCCAGAGTGTAACCATGTCCAGCGTCTTTGTTTTTGTTTTTGAAAGAAGGTGTTCATGCAGAAATGGTGTTTGTTTTGTAGGTAGTTAAGTAAACGTTCTCCGCGTACGTTTCTTTCTCCTAGGCCATAATTTCCGATGTTGGAAATAGTACCAACCTCGTCTCTTCATTTACAAAACTTTGAATTAAAGTTGCCTATTATTATTGAGTATTGTACTTTCTCCATTTTTTGTGCTGTTGTAATGTCCTTGTAAAAAATATCTATTTCTTCATCGCTGTGGGCACTAGTTGGGGCATAAACTTGGATCACTTGGAGTTTGTATCTGTTATTTAGTTTTAAGATTATGTATATAACTCTGTCTGATACTGATTTTAGTTTAATGACTAGGTGCTTTATATGTTTGTTGATGAGTATTCTTACTCCTCCTATATGTGGGTTTATTTTGTTGTTATTTTGGTATAGCATATGTCCGGATTTTATAATGGTACACTTTTCTTTGCGGAGTCGTGTTTCGCATATTCCAAGAACATCCCATTTTATTTTTGCCAGTGCTTCTTCTAGTTGCTCTAGATGTTTGGGTGAATTCATAGTACGTATGTTGTAGGTTGCTAATAGCAGTTTCTTTTGTTGTTTATTGTTTGAGTTTGATTTATTTGTAGAGTTTGTTGAAATTTTGCCTCCCCCAGAACCCATGAGGCGGACCGTTGGGACGGTATGGGATTGTAAGGTGTTAGTTCTACCCAACTGGGGTCTTTTTGTTTGTATATTCAACATCATCATTTGAAGTGTGGTTAGCATATAAAACGCCACGCTTGCCGAACGGGTTGGCGAGTCCTGTTTTCAGGTTGAAATCAGCCGCTCGATCCGTGTACAGACCCTGTTTGCAGCCGCCCAATCTGGGACAGACGCTGCGGTGCTAGTTTTGGTCCGCCTCGGGTATTTCATTTCTCCGATACCACATATGTATATCTAGGAGGCATTCTCCTATCCGCCACCTGGGGACATAACATAACATATATTTTAAAAACTACGTAAAAAAAAAATAATAATACTAGATTAAAATTTAATTAAAAAAAACCATTAATATTATATAGCGGATTTACTAAAACCTATTTTTTTACTGCTTTTTTAAACTTGTTATCAGTAGCTGCTTTAATTTCAGTTGGAATTTTATTAAATAGATGGATCTAGAGTCTTCTGTTTTTGGTTAGTCTAAGTTTACCTAATGGCAATGACAGATTGTTTCAATTTCTTAAACATCTCATGTGTTCTTTACTTTTTTTTGTATATTTCTGTTCATGTTTTTTAACGTATAAAACTTGTGCAAATATAAATGCCAAAATGACGATTAAGATTCTGAGGTTTTTTGAAAAGTGACTTGCAATGCTCAACGTGTCTCAAACTTTCAATAGCACGTACAGCTTGGTTTTGCAATATTAATAATTTGTTGATATGTGTTTTTGCAGCATTTCTCCACACTTTAATAGCATATACTATAACTGAATGAAACTAAGTGAAATAAGCAATTTTAGCTGCATAATGTCCTATTGTTTGTCGCAATTTTCGTATTAAATAAATGAATTTTGATAATTTGGTTTCTATGCAGTCCCGATGATTACGCCAAGATACCATACTATTAAGTGTCAGACCTAAAAATTTTGCAGTTTTCTTAGTTTTTAAATCACCGGCACATTGAAATTGTAGTGTCATTGTTTTAAACTTCTTTATATTTTCTTTTGATTTAATTTTTTTTTCTAAAAGTTGTGTGTCGGATTCTTTGAAAAAGTTTGTATTATTGACTAAGATTATAGACGTAGTTTCTATAGAGGTTGGCAAACTATTTATAAACAGTAAAAAAGTAATACACCCAAAAATGATCTTTGTGGTACACCATAGCTGATTGATTTTGTGTTGCTTTCAAGATTGTTAAAAGTTAATATTTGATAAATAACTTTTTATTAAATTTAACGGTAGACCTTTTATACCGTAGAGAGAAAGTTTATCCAAAAGTATGTCATATTGCATACAGTCAAATACTTTTGTTAAATCGAAAAAAAAAAAACTAAAACATTTTTTCTTATTTTTCAAGGCAATAGATACCTATATGTTTTACTAATATATGAATAGCGTCAGATGTATTTGATTTTTTTTTGGAATCCAAATTGTTGCTATGTTAAAATATTTTGTGTTTCTAGAAACTAATATTCTGACATAAATAAGTTTTTCAAATTTTTTTAAAAAAGCTGTTTTATATATAAGAACAACTTTCCTTCGTTAATGCAGTTATTAAAAATATCTGATAATATTGTTAAAACAGATGGTTTTATAGTTTTTATGATTGCTGTATCAAAATCGCAAATGTCTTTAGTTTGTTTTGTTTTGATTGATTTAGATTATCTATTGGTTGAATGAAAAAGTTTAAATTTGTGTTGGAGTTAATGTAATCTGTAGCAGTTTTAAATAAATGTAGATGTTTCTTATAGAGATTCTCAAAATATTACAGAAATAACTATTAAATTCTTTGCTGCTAACGCTCTAACGCTCCAAGATGGTAAAAGCTGCTTTTTAGTTTTTTGAGTTTCTTTTTTTACAATTTTCCAAAAAGTTTTAGTTTTATTATCTGATTGAATAATTTTATTTAAATTTAGCTGTCGATGTTCCTCTTCTACTAATTTTATAATACTTTTTATAACTTAAATATGTTTGTTTTAGTTCTACAATATGTCTATCTAAATAGGCACTATATATTAACTCTAGCGTAAGTCTGCAATTACGTAGATGTAGAGATTCATTCATGAGTTTCTTTATAATTGCATGTTTATATTTATGTAGAAATGAAGCATTGTAATACATCAACAATGTGTTGTAAAAGAAAGTAAACTGATCATCTGCTTTTTTTATGTATTGTAAATTATTCCATTTTTCTTGAGTTAGATATTCTATGAATTGAGCTTTATTTTCTGTTGTAAAATGTTTTTTGAAATTAGAGATTGATTCAAAAAATTCAATTACTTGTGCTTTATGATTAGATATTGCGCTTTTATAACTATGATTGATAAGATATTAAATTTGTAAATATATTATCTATACAAAAACTAGATTTTTTGTCAAACCTTGTTGGTTCATATATTGTTCTTTTAAGGCCGTGCTGCTTTAGTAGATTAGATAATTTTTTTTTATTGTTTGATTATTTATTTAGATCTACGTTAGTATCGCCAGCTAATATAATGTTTATGTCGGCTTTGTAATGTTGCTCTATACATGTTAACGCAGCGTCTAGGACTAGAAGGTATTCATCTATATTAGTAATTGGTGTTCTATAAGTGCATAAAAGAGTTAAATTTAATTTACCAACAATTATAGCAGCAATCTCACATATTTTTTCAATTAGATTGTTTAGTTGTTTTATTGTTGTTGCAGTAATGTATTTTTAACATATATTTTTTTCTACTAAAACAGCTTACTAAGTTAAAATCTTTTAATTGATATAAATGTTCATTTTTTTTTTGCAACCAATGTTGTATATTTTGGTTTAACAGGTTTGCTATACTTTGAAGAGAGTTTATTTTATTATTTGTTAAGAAATTTATGTTTTGATAAAATATTTCAATTTTATGTAAAAGTTATTTATGTTTTCGGTTTTGCTGCCTTGGTGTTAAAAAAAAACGATTTAACTTTACACCTACTGGCCATATTTCAGGATTTTTAATGTTATCTAGATCATTTATTTGGAACGTTAAATAGAGTGGAGAATATTCATCTGACCATTTGGAAGTTATTTTTTTACATTTTTAAGTTTGTGATACTATTTGTTTTCAAATATTTTATTATGTTATTTTCTGTTGTATCTACATGTAATCCGCGTATATGTAAATGGCCCATCTTTTCAGATGCTTTAATAGTTTTGGTATTAATTGCTTTTTTAATTATAATATGTTTATTTGGTTTGTATGTGACTGTTTTAAATTCATAATTTTCAATTTTATTAGATTTTTGAGTATTGTGTATTATATTTTCGGTTTTATTTATTGATTCAGTTGAAGTATTGCCATCTATTGTAATGTTTGTGTAAGTTTGTTTTGTGTTAGTTAGTAAGTCAAAAACATGTAGGTGTGTAGGTGAGACAGTATTTAGGTTTTATGTCAAGTGTTTTTCAATAAAAAATTGCATATTGAAAGTGTTTTCTAATTAGCCTCGCAAGGAAAGTTTGTTTGGGGTACAAAAGAATTGTACTTTATAGTGTTTTTTAATTATTTTTCAGTATCTAAAAATTTGTTAGAGTATATTTTTAAATATTTTTTTAGTATCTAATAATTTGTTGCGGAGTGGTTTTTAATTTTGGAAAAAAAGATTATTTTTTTTAATTTTAGGTTTAGTACCTAAATGTTTGTTGGAAAGTGTTTTTAAACTAATTATACATTGTTTAATATTTTTTATTAAACACTATTAAAACCGTTTAAAAATTGCATCAAATAATTTGGATTTTAGTTTATACCTAAAAATCAGAACTAAAAATTAAAAAAAAAAATACTACATATGTTGTTGTATTCGTCAGTAATTCTTTTATTAATAATAGTAATACTAATTAGTCTTTATTCATTACATTTTACATGTATATAAAAGAACAAAGTTCAGCTTATTTGCTGGTCTTCCACTTAACCCTTAAATTTTACAAAAATTTTACACTAAATTAATGTCAGTCCTGCAGCAACTACAGCTTCTCCATGTTTTCCATACTATTATAAATCCAGGTGTTCTTTCGATTTACATGATAATATTCACTATACTTTCCAATTCTTATCATTTTATTTAATAAAATATTTTATGTCAGTATGACATTTACAAACCAAATAAAATATATAATTTTAAGTCATAATTTGTTTTATACATTATGACTGTACTTCCCCCATTGTCTGCCTGTGTTACTATGATACTACCATTGTTCTGTAAAAATTTCCTTGTTACGTTATATTCTTTGGTAAACTGATCGGGTTTTGTTGTTGTTTTGTTTTATAGATCCCATTAGTAATAATATTAATTATATTTGCTCTAGTTACATTTTTTATTTGTTCTGGGTGTAAATTAATTATGTACTCAGTGTCTTTTATCAGTCTTGAAATATTTATATTTAGTATATTTGGTTAAAAAAAAAAATTATCTAAACTTAGATTGTGTTTTAATTGTGTTAGTAGGTTAACTTTTGTTTTGTTAACAAGCCATTTGTTTTGCTCAGCAACCGTTATTTAAATGTCTTTATTTAAAAATGGTATTATTTTTCTTATGTTTTAAATCCTGGTGTTAATTTTGCATATATCGTCTATCAATAGTTTTGGTAATATGTTAGATAATATTTATTGTAAATTCTTTAGTTCTATTTTGATATGTGTAAGTAACTGAAAAGTTAATTTTATTTTTAGTTTTAGAGTTTTTAACTGCATCCAATTGATTATTTTTAATGTTGTAGTTGTAAGTGTTGTTGTAGCTTACAAGTCAAAAAATGTTTTTTTTTTATTATGTTGTATGTGATTTGGTATACATCTACTTTAACAATTTTTGCTGTTTCTCATAACCTTTTCCCAACTTTTTCAACAACCTACATATTTTCCGCGTGATGAACTTCTTGGCAAACCAAGATTTAAATCATTCAACTATTCCACAGATTACAACAACTACTATTAATGCTGCTTTAGAAAACTCTGATTATTTACTCATTACTTCTGTTATTAAAACTTTTCTCCCAAACTACTACTACCAAACCAAAACCGTGTTTCATTAATTATTATTTTAAAATAAACATAATAAAATTGATTTTTTTTTAAATAATTTTGATTTTGACACTCTTTGTTTATTTTATAAGGATCTACATATTGCAGCAGATTCTTACAAAAACTATTTAGAATTTCATCAAAAATTTGTTCTATTCTCTGTTATTAAATCAAAACAAAAGTACTTGTTTTTAATTTAGGCAAAAGAAACAGTTAATATGAAGCAAAAAACATTTAGGAAACACATCACTAATTGTTCTAAACAGATTAAACAAGATTATAATAATAATAATAATAATAATAATAATAGTTTATTCATTAAATGTGTTGTAACATGTAATATATAATATATAGAAAAAAAAAATACAATAGGTTGTACGTAATAAGTCAATAAATATATAGTAAAATTAAGCATACAATACAATAATTTGCATATAAATATTTGATACAAAAAAATAAAAATTCATTAAAAGTACAACAAAAAAAATCCTTTATGGAGTAAAAAGGTTTGCTGAGGAATGTGGACTTTATTTGTTTTTTAAATAATTTTTTTTTTAAATTCAAAGTTTTAAAGCGTTCCGGTAGATGGTTGTATAATTTGATTCAAGAATCATTTTTTGTTTGTTTTTAGATTGTTTGTAAAAAGATTCTAAAAGTTTGATCATGTTTTGGGTAATAACGTTGCTTTTTGTAAACACAAATAATATTTGACAATATGTAAGCTGACGAGAATATCAGAATGCCACATTTTTTGAAACTTTCCCTGCACGATGCAGTTATATTTAATCCCAGTATTGCCCTTACTGCCTTTTTTTGCAATATAAAAACTCTGCTGGCTGTACTTGCGTTGCCCCAAGCTTGAATAGCATAAACTATAATCAAGTAAAATAAAGTGAAATACACTACTCGAGCTGCATCTTCTCCAGCTATTAACCGTGTTTTCCGTATGGCATATATTGCTTTTCCTAATTTAGCGCAGACATTATTTATATGGATATCCCAACAAAGATTAGAATCTACAGTAACTCCCAAAAGTTTACCATTTTGGCTTTCTTTACTATTTAAACCTAAGAAAAGAATATGACTAGTTTTGGATTAGTTTAAAACTAGTTTGTTAGACACAAACCATTCCTCAGCTTTGGTTTTAATTTCGATTACTTCTGTCTTTAAATCATCTAAACTTCTGCTCAAAGCAAGAATGCTTGTATCGTCTGCGTATAATATTGTGTGACCTGGCAAGTGCAAAGGAATGTTGGCCCCAAAATTGACCTTTGAGGTACCTTTACGTTCATAACGGATATACTACTAAATATATTATTGTGGAACATTTGTCCAAAAAATATGAATTAAGTAGATTAAGAGGAATTTCTTTAATTCCATAAAAAATCTAATTTTGATAAAAGTAGATCGTGATTTATACAATCAAAAGCTTTGGACAGATCACAGAATATGCCTATTACTTTTTTTGATTCTTCAAGCTCTTTTATAAGTTTATAACAGAAATCCATTATAGCATCTGTTGTACCAAGATTTTTCCTAAAACCAAATTTATTTTATTTTTTAAATAGTTATATTTGTTAAAATAAGCTATTAAGCGGTTAAAAATAAGTTTTTCTAAGATTTTAGAAAAAACTGGAAATATAGCAACTAGTCTATAAGTACCACAAACTTCTTTATCACCAGACTTGTAAATGGGTATGATTTTAGCTAACTTTAATTTTGATGAAAATATGCCAAAAGTAAAACAGGAATTAAAAATATGTTGAAGGTATTTAGCAATTATTGTAATTATTTGTTTTATAATAGACATGTTAATGTCATACACATCCATTGTTTTTGTGGTTTTAAGAGAATTGGTTACATCTACTATTTCGATCTTTGTTATGTCGCTTATAAAAAAAGAAGAAGATCTTGCATTTATGTTTTGACTGAGAAAAATCATAGGGTCAGTTGTATTTGTGTTTATATTGCTTAAAGTAGAGGTAGCAAAATTAGAAAAATAATTATTGAAAAGTTCTGAATCAATTTCAGTACTAACTTTTGGTTTGACATTTCTATTACAACCTTCGTTAATAACATTCCAAAGCTCTTTTAAGTTATTTCTAGCATTTTTTATTTTAAATTCATTTTGTTTCAGCTTACATAAAATTTGTGTCTCATTGTAGTTTTTCTTCAATTTTTGGAAGGTATTGAAAGTTTTTTTTATTTCCGCTAAGTTTATCCATATCATGGGCCAAATCTACCTTCTCCTTTAGTTTAATACATTCAACATTTGGCTCTCGGTATTTTTTGCTCTTATATTTAAACAATTTTAAATGTTTGGGAAAACATTGATTATATTGTTCAAGAAAAGTTTCAAAAAATGTATCAAACTTTTCTTCTGGGTTTGTACAACTATATATTAAATTAAAATTTACACTTGAAAGATTGAATTTAAAATTATTCAAATTGCTATCATAGAAAGTTCTTGAGTAGCACTCCTATTTTAAAAGTTCAGAGTCATTAATTAAAAAACTTGCAACTGGTGGTTCATGATCTGATAAATGGCTATTTTTTATAACATGACAGGTATGTAAATTGTTAAAAGTAGTAAAAATATTATCTATACATGTACCCTTACCATTTTGGTATCTTGTATGTTCATATATTTGTTGTAGAAGTCCGTAAACACTCAATAAATCATACATTTCATTTGTTTGCTTAAAGGCATCTTACACGATCAATAATACTGACATTCCAAAATACTGACACTATTACAAAATACTGAATCAGTATTTTGTTTACTTTACACGGTCATTCCACACCGCCAGTATTTTTCTCAGTGTCATAAGATACACCGGCTAGTATAGAAGTATTTTAGTATGGATAAACGAAAAAAAAAACGCGGAATGGGACACTTCGGCGCCGCCGATTCGGCGCGGCCAATTCGGCGCGGCCGATTCGGCGCGAGGACACCTCGGCGCTGGCCATTTCGGCGCCGGCCGTTTCGGCGCCAGAACTTTTCAAATATAATAAAAGTATATATACACATTATAATAAAAATTGATTTGTTTTGTGAAACATAACAAATAATGTATGATAAATAAAATATAAAATACATATAAATTACATATAAATTACATAACATATCAAACAAAAATTATACATAAAAATCATAATATATGTACGTACATATTTAAATTGTCAAATATACAATATATATTATAATAAATAAACATAATTTTGGCCCGCAAATAATTTAAAGGTAATTAATTATCACTTTTTAATGATAGGTAATAACCTGAAAAATATAAAGGATAGTAGTCTATTAAAATAAATAACTAAAAGAATTAAAAATATAAAATAGTAAATAATACCAAATAAATTTTTATGATTATAATATATTTGTATATACTATGTTTTATTTGAAAAGTTTTGGCGCCGAAACGGCCGGCGCCGAATCGGCCAGCGCCCAAACGGCCGGCGCCGAATCGGCCGCGCCGAAACGGCCGCGCCGAAATGGCGGCGCCGAAGTGTCCTAGACCCAAAAAAACGTGCCTGCAATAATTCTCGTTTTTTGTACAAATCGCAGGGTAGTGCTCAAACGATGGATGAAAGATTGGTTGAAGAAGCTTGACACTTTGTTGCATAATATTATATTAAACGCTATATAAAATAAGCAAATTTGAATACTCGAAAAAAAAGTTTTTTAATTAATTTCAAATGCAGGATAAATATAGTTAATATTAAAAATAAGAATTGCTCATATATTCTTACAGGCATTGATGTAGCTTATTTTGTTGTTTTTATTCTGAATTTAAGATTATTTGAACAAACGTTACTAAAATTCAGCAACTTTTGCATCGGAATTGCAGCCCTGTACTGAAGTAAAGTACTGATGTAAAATGACCTTACACTATCAGTATTACTGTCAGTATTCCCACCACTTTGTGGGCGTGGCTATGATATTGAAATACTGATGCTTGGATTACGGATTATCCGGAAATACTTTAGTATTTTAATCATTCCATCAGTACTAGACCTTACACGATCAATAATACTGTCAATTTTTTAGAATATTGACAGTATTATTGATCGTGTAAGGTGCCTTATTGACGTTTCCATAAAATTAACATTAAAATCTCCCCCTAAAATAATAGGAACATTTTTTAAACTTACAGTTTCTAGAGTCTGACCTAGCCTTACTATAAAGTTATTAAAATTGCCGTCTGGAGAACGGTAAACACAAATAACAATCAATTTAATATTAGAACACGCCAGTTCAACAATAGATGCTTCAAAATCTAGTTCAACACAGTTATTAATATTAATACAGTTCACAGATGTTCTACAATATATTGATATCACTTTGTAACCACTGATTTCCATTATTTTATTTTTTCTTACAAAATGTTCAGTACATAAAAATAAATCTATTTTGTTATTTAAAAAAAATTCTTTTACTTGAATTATTTTTGTCGATATGCCTTGTACGTTTAAATGCTTGAGTTTTAAATATTAATTTATTATATTATTGGTTTTTGTTAAATGAAAATTCTGATTTTTATTAATAATATTTTGCTCGTGAAGACTTACAATAAAAAAATATTCGGGGTTGTTTGTTCCTCATTAGTTGCGATATTGACATTTAAATTATTGATATTACAAATATTATAAAAATTTGGTACTATACAAGTTAAATTTCCACATTTAATAAATTCATTGTTGTAATTCTGCGTACTATGATAGTTACAGGTGTTAATGAGCGCCACAAGAGTATGTGTAAGTTTTATTTTTTATAAGAAAGCTTGTAAACATTTTGACAATGAAATACAATCTAAAAAAGATAGGATAGAAAAAAAAATAATTGAATTTTCCAGCTTTCTATAAACAACACAAATTTCTTTAAAACAATAAATTTATTGCAAAGTAGTACAAAAACTTTAATACCTCTTCTTTTAAATGATCAAAACAATCTAGTTACTAATTCAAATAAAAAAACAGATATTTTTGTAAACTAATTTGAATCTAATTTTACTACTCGCATTATTGTGTTGGTTGTCAAAGGATATCTTCTTAAATTAAATACCAAATAGATATCAGGTGTAGATAAAATTTAACCAATTAATCTCAAAACATTTGCAAATGACTTAACTTCCATTTTGACTAAAATATTTGCTTTATCACAAAAAAAAGAAACATTCCTAAATTGTTAAAAAAATGCAAATGTTCAACCTATACCTAAAAAAGGAAGACAAGTCTGATTTTTTAAATTATACACCAATTGCATTATTGTCAAATTGGTAAAAAAAAATTAAAAATTATATTAGTTTCTACAGTATCAAATTCTTAGATTTTCAAAGCTTTTAATAGTGTATTGCATCCTAATCTTATCATCAAGCTCTTTTGTGTAAGTATTGATCATAAGTCCGTAAATGCTAGTATTCCTTAAAGTTCTGCTCTTTTGCTTACTTAATTTTTGATCTACATTAATAAACTTCTTCAAATAACTAAAAGTCTTATTTATAGTTTTGTAGATGATAGCACTCTTTATACTTTATAGCGTTTTAAATCTTTTAAGTTAGAATCTGTAGCATCCATAAACAAAAACTTCAACTCAACTTCTAACAATTTCAAAATCAAAATCTGAGGTATCATCAGAACAAAATATTAAACTAAACAATAAATCCATATATAAATCTTCTCTAATTTGTCTTCTAGGGGTTACAATCTCGCATAATCTTCTTTGGAACAACCATGTTGTTGACATAACTTCGAAAGTATCTAACAAACTAGGATTTCTTAAATAATGTAAAAAGTTTTTACTTCTATTTAACTTTTGCATCAATGTTCACAGACTGCTTAATGCTTAAATCTAGTCTTTAATGTGATAGTGTGGTTTCACCTTTTAAAATTCAAACGTATTTTTATGTTGTTGTGACATATTAAGTAATTTTTAAATATCACATTTTGAAATTAAAAAAAAAAACACAAATAAATATAGAAAAACTATTTATTTTTTATATTAGCGCTAGACGCTTCATTAAATGTTGGGTCCGTAATAGGCATATTTCTATTTTTTGAGAATTGACAAATTTTTTGTAATACACAATCATTACAAAATTTAAATCAGGCACACATGCACGAGGTAAAGTGAATCTAGCAATGTTTGATTGTTTGTGTCAAGCGTGTGTAATGACAATTTCTGATGTACGGAATGGTCTAATAAATCAACTGTTATATAGACTTTTATTAAATAAAATTTAAATATTTTGTAAATTATAAATAATCAAACGAAAGACTGGTTTGCCATCTAGTTGCAATTATTAATACTAAAATGTCCGCATTAATCGGTATCATTTTTGCATTTATGCAATTGGCAGTCATTTCGCGGCTATAACGATTTTGAATCGCCAATAAATTATGAAATGAATTAATAATTTATTCAAAATCAGTCAATCGAATCACAGCGGCCAAGGGTCAAGCATAGACAATTGTTTCGGTTCTACAAACCTCGTCAGTATGCCTTGTACGACCACGGCATCGCATGATAGCGAAGACAATTTTGAATAAATATTTCTGTGCTTATGAACACAATTGATATTATAAATAATCAAACGAAAGACTGGTTTGCCATCTAGTTGCAATTATTAATACTAAAATGTCCGCATTAATCG
This sequence comes from Tachinus rufipes, assembly GCA_963932245.1. Taxonomy (NCBI): domain Eukaryota; kingdom Metazoa; phylum Arthropoda; class Insecta; order Coleoptera; family Staphylinidae; genus Tachinus; species Tachinus rufipes. Next base: position 42,923,688 of record OZ010747.1, on the reverse strand, counting down.
GTAAACCAGTCTTTCGTTTGATTATTTATAATATCAATTGTGTTCATAAGCACAGAAATATTTATTCAAAATTGTCTTCGCTATCATGCGATGCCGTGGTCGTACAAGGCATACTGACGAGGTTTGTAGAACCGAAACAATTGTCTATGCTTGACCCTTGGCCGCTGTGATTCGATTGACTGATTTTGAATAAATTATTAATTCATTTCATAATTTATTGGCGATTCAAAATCGTTATAGCCGCGAAATGACTGCCAATTGCATAAATGCAAAAATGATACCGATTAATGCGGACATTTTAGTATTAATAATTGCAACTAGATGGCAAACCAGTCTTTCGTTTGATTATTTATAATATCAATTGTGTTCATAAGCACAGAAATATTTATTCAAAATTGTCTTCGCTATCATGCGATGCCGTGGTCGTACAAGGCATACTGACGAGGTTTGTAGAACCGAAACAATTGTCTATGCTTGACCCTTGGCCGCTGTGATTCGATTGACTGATTTTGAATAAATTATTAATTCATTTCATAATTTATTGGCGATTCAAAATCGTTATAGCCGCGAAATGACTGCCAATTGCATAAATGCAAAAATGATACCGATTAATGCGGACATTTTAGTATTAATAATTGCAACTAGATGGCAAACCAGTCTTTCGTTTGATTATTTATAATATCAATTGTGTTCATAAGCACAGAAATATTTATTCAAAATTGTCTTCGCTATCATGCGATGCCGTGGTCGTACAAGGCATACTGACGAGGTTTGTAGAACCGAAACAATTGTCTATGCTTGACCCTTGGCCGCTGTGATTCGATTGACTGATTTTGAATAAATTATTAATTCATTTCATAATTTATTGGCGATTCAAAATCGTTATAGCCGCGAAATGACTGCCAATTGCATAAATGCAAAAATGATACCGATTAATGCGGACATTTTAGTATTAATAATTGCAACTAGATGGCAAACCAGTCTTTCGTTTGATTATTTATAATATCAATTGTGTTCATAAGCACAGAAATATTTATTCAAAATTGTCTTCGCTATCATGCGATGCCGTGGTCGTACAAGGCATACTGACGAGGTTTGTAGAACCGAAACAATTGTCTATGCTTGACCCTTGGCCGCTGTGATTCGATTGACTGATTTTGAATAAATTATTAATTCATTTCATAATTTATTGGCGATTCAAAATCGTTATAGCCGCGAAATGACTGCCAATTGCATAAATGCAAAAATGATACCGATTAATGCGGACATTTTAGTATTAATAATTGCAACTAGATGGCAAACCAGTCTTTCGTTTGATTATTTATAATATCAATTGTGTTCATAAGCACAGAAATATTTATTCAAAATTGTCTTCGCTATCATGCGATGCCGTGGTCGTACAAGGCATACTGACGAGGTTTGTAGAACCGAAACAATTGTCTATGCTTGACCCTTGGCCGCTGTGATTCGATTGACTGATTTTGAATAAATTATTAATTCATTTCATAATTTATTGGCGATTCAAAATCGTTATAGCCGCGAAATGACTGCCAATTGCATAAATGCAAAAATGATACCGATTAATGCGGACATTTTAGTATTAATAATTGCAACTAGATGGCAAACCAGTCTTTCGTTTGATTATTTATAATATCAATTGTGTTCATAAGCACAGAAATATTTATTCAAAATTGTCTTCGCTATCATGCGATGCCGTGGTCGTACAAGGCATACTGACGAGGTTTGTAGAACCGAAACAATTGTCTATGCTTGACCCTTGGCCGCTGTGATTCGATTGACTGATTTTGAATAAATTATTAATTCATTTCATAATTTTGTAAATTGTTACTAATAATATTTATTTTAACATTCTTTCTATTTTAGTTATTATCTGAGACGGCGCGGAGCGTAAGCCGAAAACTAGCTATAAAACAATATAAAACTTGAGAAACTAACTAATTTTACTACAATATAAAAACATTAAAATGGATATTAACATATCTAAAACTTATATAATAAAACACTTTATCATTATTTATAATCAATTAATCTATATGATTTAATCTAATTTAAATATTAAAACTGTATTGAAATTATTTAATTTAATATTAAGATTTTTAAATAATATTAATAAACTCAAACAAATTATGTTTTTTGTCCATTAATTTATGCTTTCTAATTTTATCTATTTTTTTATTTATATACAAAAACATTTTACCTGTAAATGTGCCAATAAATATAACATAAAAAATTTATTTTTATTTAATTAAATGTTTTATATTAATTAATAATTAATTTAATATTTTTTTATAATAACCCAGTTTTTAAAGCGGCCCCTACACGATCAATATTATTGTCAATATATTGCACAATAATTGATACTATACAATAATATTGACCGTCTGTAAATCATATTGATAGATTGCACAATATATTGAATCAATCAGAAAAGTTTGATTTTTATTGTTCAGTCTGACCTAAAAATTTATTTTTTTTCCTTTAACTATTCTTTTGTCTATCTGCGCTTTCTTTTTTTTTTTTTATTCCAAATGTTTACTGCAAAAGTGTCAGTAACTAACAAAAAGATTGCGCAATTATATTGCAACGTATAGGTGAGCTTAGCAATATATTGTGCATTATATTGTTCAATATTACTGATGATAATATTGATTGTCTAGGGGCACTTTAACGGTTTAAGTTTAAATATAAAAAAAGAGTCTAAAAACTGTAATGTTTAGTTATGAGTTAGGAAATAATTTTTTTTTATTAAGATTACTTTTACTTATACTACACTTCATACCAACTATCACGGTTTTTCACCTTTATATAAAAAGTTAAGCACCTATAATAAACTTCAATATAGAGCAGATATTTTCATACTTTTATAGAAAATGTGTATTTAAAACATTACTAAATGTTTGTTGTAATTTATGTTCTTATTTTATTAATTTTTAGTTTATACACAATTGTAATTTTTTCTGTAATTGGACTTTTGTCGGGAATAAATTTATTATTATTATTATTATATAGTACATAAAAAAAAAGTTTTATTTATTTATTTTAAAATAAACTATCAGACGGCGGTTTAAAAAAAACGCATAATATAAAGCTAAAAGAGAAATACCATATGGCATTGCATAACATATAGTTTGACAATATGTGTCTCCGCCAGAAGCTTGTTTCAAAGTATATCAACATTCGTACGAGTTCCTCCTACAATGCAGACAAAAAAACACTGCGTTTTGCAAAACTAGCTAAAAGAAGAATGTAAAAATTTCTACTAAAAGAAAGACGCGTACCACCACTTAAAATTTGACATTTTTGACAATCATGGTAGTAAATTAATTCATAAAAAATTTCTTGTTAAAAATAAGAAATTTTAAACTCTTAAAGCTACACACATATAATACATATAATACAGCTAAATAACATTAGTACTTTAACTCCCACAATTAAAATTATTAATATCTCAGCTAGATTGTTTTTTTCAAAAAGAATTGTCATTTTTAAGAAAGAGCTCAAAATACTTAAGACATGTAGATAACAGCAATGCTACAAAAACACTTGCATTTTAGTATAGAATAGCTAAAATTCTTTAGAGTCAGCCCGTTTTAAATACTTTCTACAAGTCACTTTGACTTAAAATTAAAACTCATAATTTTTTTTTTAAATTGTATAATTAAAATTTTTTATACTTTTATATGCTTTTATTATTTTTAATATTTAAACCGGTTTCGCCGTTTAAGGCATCATCAGTAACTATAAATATATTGTATTAAATTAAAATTAAAATATTATATAAATAAAAACTTACGTGTATAAATATATAAAAAAATATTTTTGACATTAATATGACAAATATGTGTAGGACCGGACGCCCCTGTACGATACAAGACGCTTGGAACCGCCCGACCCGAGAGAGACGAAACTGAACCGACAAGACGAAGGTCACGTACAAGAGTTAAGAAGTAAGGATCGCGCTATTAATTGTTTTGTACGTTTATATTATACCGATACTGATTACTGTTACATGTATTAGTTAATTTATAAAAATGTATCAAGAGTGTAGATGTAATAGGGAATAAATGAATCTGTCATAAAAAGAAAAAACCCTGATGACAATAAACCTACAGGTGAATTAAATAGAGTGGGACTGTTTTATTTGCCGCTGAACATTATTATTTCCTACAACTTGGGGGCTCAACCGGGATACGGAACACGCAGTGAGTAAAGTTTTGAGTACAGCTGGTATTACAGTAGCGCGCGCTAAGATGTCCGCTTTAGGGGACATTGCCGATATTGACCACAATATTACGCATCTCCAGTGTAAAACGTTGCGGGTATTATTCAGAATAATATGCGATGATCCGAACCGACGACTCAACAGAACGATGTTAAGAGAATTCCAAGGATTTACGTACAAAACGGGTTCAGATGAGTACTCATTAAAATTAGACGACATGAAAGCAAAACTGTCGTATGCAGATTTAGTGTCAGTGTGTCATGTACTCAATATCGAATACAACGGGTCCGAAGACGATGTTCGGCAAAGGATATTGACATTTCTATGCAATATCGTAGACAAAAGTGATGAAAGAATTAACCAAGACGAAGCCGAAGAAGAAAGTGAAGACGACGAATACGACAAACATGACGAAGAAGACGGAAAAGACGGATCAGATGGGTTAGAAGACAGTGATAAGACGAAAGATGCAAATAAGACGAAATCAAAGAAGAACAGTAGAGCTGGAGACGCCAACAACGACGATGAAGGTGCTGTAGCTCGAAATTATGACGTTATGAGGAACCGTTTTGCAGCCTGTTCGATCGCTTTTAGGGATATGGAAGATTCGATAAGACGATTCAACGGCAAGGATGGATATCCTATATTGAAATGGATTGACGAATTCGAAGAATTAGCTAAACTTGCAAACTGGAACGATTTCCAGAAAGTGATCTATGCCAAAAAACTTCTAGATGAACTTGCAAAGCTTTTAGTTCAGTCCGAAAAAGGTATAACTACCTGGCATCGATTAAAGGCTTTACTGAAGAGGGAATTTGAAGAGAAAGTTAGCAGCGCGGAAGTGCATAGAACATTGATGGGCAGAGCTAAGAAGAAAGAGGAAACGATGCAAGAATACACTCTGGTCATGCGCGAAATAGCTAGCCGCGCATACATCGAACCAGAAACCACCATTCAATACATCCTTGATGGAATTCCAGGTGATCCTGCAAACAAAATGATTTTGTACGGAGCCAACGACTTCCGAGAGTTTAAAGCAAAGATCAAACTCTACGAAGCGATGCACAGAAGAACTACGACGGAATCAAACTCAAAAGATAAACCTCCTAACACCAAAGTGAAAACGCCAAGTGGTGGAAAACCTCCAACCACGAAAGACGAGGGCACGCGAGTAAAATGTTTCAACTGTAACAAATTTGGACACAAGGCGGGGGTGTGTCCTACCAAACCAAAAGATACCAATACCAAGAGCACCATGTTGATCAACCACGAGAAGAACCATGCTGTCAAAGATGTCAACATACGAGGAAAGTCTATACCTGCATTGTTTGACACCGGAAGCGACATCAACCTAATCAAACGCGATGCCTTTATGACGTTGGGTCCAATACGTCTACAAAACGATACAATAACGTTAACAGGCATTGGAGGCAGCAGAGTTGACACTTTAGGCAACTTCCAAATCGACATTGGAGTCGACGATATCGTGGTAAGCACAAAGATGTACGTGGTACCAAGCGACGCTTTGAAGATCCCAATGGTCATCGGCCAAGAATTTTTGAAGAACGCTGTCATCAAGATGGACGCAAATGGGATAATGGTGACGAAGAAAGTGTGCGACGACCTTTCCGATGACAAAGCACAGATGTTAAACATTGTATGTGAAGCACCTGTACTAGATCTAGGTCACATCATCAACGCTGACCTGAGAGACGAGATCAACCAGTTACACAAGACTTACGATCCAACTAAGAAGACGAAAGAGAGTTTGTTGAAGATGAAGATCATTTTGAAGAGCGAAGTTCCCATTTATCACAGACACAGAAGGTTGGCACATGCGGAAAAAATCGAAGTGGACAGACAGATGGAAGAATGGCTACAAGAAGGCATAATCAGACCTAGCCAGTCAGAATTCGCGAGTCCGATCGTTTTGGTGAAGAAGAAGGACGGAGCAGTACGAATTTGCCAAGACTACAGACGACTGAATGAACAAGTCGTCAAGGACAGATACCCTCTGCCCTTGATCGAGGACCAATTAGATCGTCTGCAAGGATACCGTATCTTTAGTACATTGGATTTGAAAAACGGATTCTTCCACGTGTCAATTGATGAAGAAAGACAAAAATATACATCTTTTGTCACGCCAAGAGCCCAGTACGAGTTCATAAAGACGCCATTTAGTTTGTGCAACTCGCCGGCCATGTTCCAGAGATTCATCAACGAAGTATTCAGAGAACACATCAAAGGTGGAATCTTACTAACTTACATGGACGACTTGGTAGTGCTCGCCAAAAACGAAGAAGAAGCAGTGAGGAGATTGGCCATAGTTTTAAAGACGGCTGAAGAGTATGGTCTCCAAATTCAATGGAAGAAGTGTCAGTTCCTAACGAATACCATCGATTATTTGGGACATCGGATCGAAGACGGAAAGATAAGACCATCGTCAGCGAAAGTGAATGCCGTGATGAAATTTCCCAAACCCGTTAAGGTGAAGCAGGTACAAAGCTTTCTAGGCTTGACGGGGTACTTCAGGAAGTTTGTTAAGGATTATTCGATAATCGCAAGACCCCTTAGCAACTTAACAAGACAGAATGTTCCTTTTACCTTTGGCGACGAAGAAAATCTAGCCTTTGAGAAGTTGAAGCGAATACTGTCGACAGAACCAGTCCTGGGGATGTACGATGTAAACGCGGTCACCGAACTGCATACAGACGCCTGTATAGATGGATTCGGGGCGATCTTGTTGCAAAAGAACGACTCCGGTGAACTTCACCCAATCTTCTATATGAGCAGAAAAACCTCAGAGGCCGAACGAAAGTACAGCAGCTACGAACTGGAGGTTCTCGCCGTCATATACGCTTTACAAAAATTCAGAGTATACCTACTCGGGTTGACATTCAAAATCGCAACTGATTGCTCAGCCTTTACGTTAACGATGAAGAAACAAGACTTATGTACTAGAGTCGCACGATGGGCCATGCTGTTAAGCGAGTTCAATTATTCCATCGAGCACCGACCTGGCACCAGGATGAAACATGCTGACGCTCTATCCCGAAACAGTGTGATGTTAGTCGTCAAGAATGAACTGATTGCGACCGTGGAGTCTGCTCAATCACGAGATGAGCATCTATGCGTCATTAGGCAACTTCTATCCACTGGTCGACCATACAAAGAGTACGTGTTGAAGAACGACTTGCTCTACCGAGAACACGAGGGTAGGACATTGCTGGTCGTCCCAGAGCTGATGCAAGCTGGCATCGTAAAGAGTTTCCATGAGAACAATGGTCACTTTGCTATCAAGAAGACCAAGGACCTGGTTCTCAGAGAATTTTGGTTTCCAAGGATGCAAGAGAGGATTGAGGAATGCGTGAGGAACTGCATCCCATGCATCCTATCCGAAAAGAAGACGGGAAAGGCCGAAGGGTTCCTGAATCCTATTAGCAAGGATGAGCTACCACTTACTACCTACCATATCGATCACCTTGGTCCTATGGCAGCCACAGGCAAGGGATACAAGTACCTGTTTGTAATCATTGATGGATTTAGCAAATTTGTCTGGTTGTACCCTACGAAAACGGTGACAAGTCAAGAAGCCATTGCAAAGCTTGAGGTCCAAAAGCACACCTTTGGGAATCCAAAGCGCATTATCGCAGACAGAGGGACCGCCTTCACGTCTACAGCCTTTGAAGATTACTGCAGAACTGAAAGAATCGATCTGACCCACATCACCACGGGAGTTGCTTGTGCGAACGGTCAGGTAGAACGAATGAACAAAACCATAATTCCCATCCTTACGAAACTTTCACTGGAAGACGAAGCGAAATGGTACCGAAATGTAGAAGACGTACAAAGGGCACTGAACAGGACTCACCAAAGGAGCATCGACACGACCCCATTCAAACTGTTGTTTGGAGTGCAGATGCGTCATCCCAGTGATCCTGGTTTGGAAGAGTTAATACTAAAGGAGTATCGTCGAACGATCCTGGAAGATCGAGAAGAAGTCCGAAAGGCTGCTAAAGAGCAAATTTTGAAATTGCAGGAAGAGAACCGAAGAACCTACAACAAACGACGGAAGCTGGCCAGAACTTACCAGATTGGTGACCTCATCGCCATAAAGCGAACCCAGTTCACCAATTTGGGCAAATTAAAACGTAAATTTCTAGGTCCATACAGAGTAACCAGAGTCAAAAAACACGACCGATACGACGTGGAACGAGTTGGTCCAGAAGAGGGTCCCAAGAAGACATCCACTGCAGCCGACTTCGTGAAACCGTGGGCACTCTGTTCCGAAGGCGACCGTGGAGAAAATGACGAATCCGAGGATGAGGCAACCGGCGTCGACCACGAGGACGAGATCGAAAGTACGGATGGCCGAGTTGTAGGACCGGACGCCCCTGTACGATACAAGACGCTTGGAACCGCCCGACCCGAGAGAGACGAAACTGAACCGACAAGACGAAGGTCACGTACAAGAGTTAAGAAGTAAGGATCGCGCTATTAATTGTTTCGTACGTTTATATTATACCAATACTGATTACTGTTACATGTATTAGTTAATTTATAAAAATGTATCAAGACTGTAGATGTAATAGGGAATAAATGAATCTGTCATAAAAAGAAAAAACCCTGATGACAATAAACCTACAGGTGAATTAAATAGAGTGGGACTGTTTTATTTGCCGCTGAACATTATTATTTCCTACATATGTTTATGTTTATGTAATATTGATTAATAAAAAATTTTAAGTGTTATTTATTGTGTTTATGTTTGATTTATGAAAAGTGTAAATGTGTTGATATTTTGTGTTAATTTGTTCATTTAGGCATGTATATTTTTTGTTATTTTTTATATTATCAATTTCGAAAGATTCTAAAATAGACATTTTTAAGCCTTTTTTACATTCGTGTATTAATTTTGTATTGTTGTTGTGGTTAAAGTTATGTTTATGTATTTGAAGATGTTTGGAGAAAGTTGATTTGTTGTTTTTAGTGTTGTGTTCTTTTATTCTGTGTTTTAATGCTCGTCCTGTTTGTCCAATGTAAGTAGCGTTACAGTCTTGGCAGTCTAATTTATAAATTCCTGATTTCATTAAAATGTCTGTTTTCTGTTTGTTGTTACAAAATATGTTTATAATTGTGTTGGTAGTAGAAAAAGATCCGTTAATGTCATATTTGAATAATAGTTTTTTAATTTTGTTGCTGTTATTATAGTATGTTAGTTTTCTGTATTGTGTTTTATTATTAATATTTTTTTATATATTTATACACGTAAGTTTTTATTTATATAATATTTTAATTTTAATTTAATACAATATATTTATAGTTACTGATGATGCCTTAAACGGCGAAACCGGTTTAAATATTAAAAATAATAAAAGCATATAAAAGTATAAAAAATTTTAATTATACAATTTAAAATATAAATACTATATGCAAAAGTAATTAACAACTATAAAACTCATAACATCACCTTTAGAAAAACTGGCAAATTAAATGCTATAGTAATTTTTTCAAAGCTCAAATAATAGTCAAAAATTTAGCAGTTTATTAACGGTAAAATCCTATCATATAACGTTCAGGTTCAACTAAAAACATTCAAATCAAATTTTTCTTAATTATATAATTTCTTTTTATTATAGGGTTTACAAAATGCAATAACTAAACTTAGTTTTTTAAACATTTTTAAATAGATACAATATTTTATCAAGTTCTAATTTTAATTAATTTAATAAATTAATATGCAAATTTGTGCGTGTATGGGCTGCGTAACGCCAAGAGAATTGTGCAACAGTATTCTTGAAACATGACAATTTAAAAGTCCGTCCCACTTGCTTTTTCCCTTCTTACGGTTGCCCCGCAGGTGAGTTAGCACCGGGAACGTGCCCCCTTAATGCCTTGTTATTGACAGTTAAGTTCTAATTTTTTTATGTTGTTTGTTTTGAATTTGAACTATGTTGAAGTTTTTTTGTGTCAAATATGCTTTTATAGTTATTAATTTTAGTTTTGTTTTAGTTAGTCTATGTTGTATTTTTTTACTAAAGTTAAGAACTACTGATTCAAGTAGTAAAAGTCAAGCAAAGTAGTTTTTTTTAAAACATTGTTTTTGGCAAAAGATGCTAACACAAGATGTTTTATTTTTTATTTTTGTTTCTTAAATTGTATATTTACTTAATTTTAATTTATCTATAACAATCATTATGAAATTTATTTGTAATTTTGTAAATAGATAATGTAACCGCCACTCAACTAAAAAAACATAAAAACAAAAAGGCATTTATGACAGAATAAGCGTTTGAGGCTAACTTGTCTACCTTAGGTTCAAAAATCTTTTATTTTCTCACAAAATTTTTGTGCAAAATAGTAAACAAATACTTATAATAGAGAGTTGCTTGCTATTTATAAAATCCCCTCTGCGGGAAGGGGTGGTGCAAAAAAATACTTTTGCTAGCCCCATTGCTGGTTGTAAAAGGCGACCAATAGGCGAAGAGAAAACCTCGTTAAAAACCCCCAGTTTGTCAGGGACAAGTTATATTTAATTGTGAGTTTATTTTTGACAATTTTTACATAACATCTTTTGTAACTCACCTGCGTGTTTGCTGTGCGCGGTGACTCAAAAATCAAAAAAAGGGAATCTTGGTAGTTGTGGGGCTAATGGTCAGGTTTAAAAGAGTGTTAGTTCCAACATACTGCTTTGGCCCTAGCTTCTGGTAAAACGGAAGGTTAATACTAACCCAGTTTTAACCAATCGGCTCGTTATCTAACTTAAGGGTGAGGAGTTATTTATGTGGTGCAAGATGAAAGGTTTACAATGTGCTACGGTTGAAACCCAATAGTATTCTTTGTGTTTGCAAAAATCTTTCATTTACATCTATGAAACCTATATTGATCGATTAGCCCTGGCGACTGCATCCGTTTGTGATGTTGCGTCCTATATGTGGCTTTGTGGTGGGTGAGGAGATTGAGCGATGAAGTTGACGTAGTTTATTATGGTAGACTCTAAACCTCCAACCAAACAATCTCGCCCGTTTACGGACGAGAAAGCTAAATAAGATAGAAATAGTACAAGTAAAAAGTTTGATATTTGATTGTTAAATGTTTTGAAAATGGCCAGAGTCTAAGCCCTTCTTAATTCATAGGACCATTTCCAATATTATTAATGGAACTTTAAGTTTATGTAAAAAGTTGCTTATTGAAATTAAAGATAAATTGCAGAGCAGTAAAATGAAGGAATGCACGTCGTTAGGTAATATTGCGGTGACAGTTGAGCCGCATAAATCCTTAAATATTTGGAAAGGAGTAATTTCATGGTATGAGTTGTTATACACAACTGTTGATGAATGCAAACAAGAATTGGCGCCGCAAGGCGTTATTGATATTAAAAAACTAACCCGTAGAAAGGATGGTGAAGTCAGAGATACAGCATCTATGATTTTAACATTTGATTCTGAACGGTTTTCAAATGAAGTTAAGGTGGCATATGTTACTTGCCCGGTTTGTCCGAGATTGTACAAAAATGAAAGAGGAAAAGAAAATAGCTAAGATCAGAGTAACAGACAAACTCTCTTACTTTGATGCTCAAAAAAAAACATAGAGCAATTACGGCTCCTATCTTTCTAGATCGTTTGCTTCAGTTGCTGAAACACCTATTGTTCAACAAACACCGTTTATGACATTTACTGCTATTGCAGAAACTTCTTAAAGTAAGAACTATGACTCTAATGTAAAAAGTCAAAAACCGGTTGCGGGCTCATCAGGCTCAAAACCAAACGTAACAACAGTCCAATCTGGACCAAGGCTACAAAGAGTGGGACTTCAACCAAAACCACTCAAGATGGAGGCTCATTTAAAGCCTAAACCATCTAAAGTTTTGGCTTGTATTGGGTCAAAACCAACTAAGGTAGCAATTTAAGTCAAAGCCTAAACAGGCTAAGACTCAGTCTGAGTCAAAGCTTGCAAAGACGGCAACCCAATCCAGGCTACCGCCACCTGAGGTGCAGGTTTCTAGCAATCCTGCGCCCACAGACTTTAATATTGAGAAGTCGTCAGAGTTGATAGATGTGGAAGTTACTCCCGCACAACCTACTCTGACAGATAAAATAATGTTAAATAGTGAGCGTTTTTTTACTCCCCCAGATGACAATTCAGAAAAAAAACCAAAAAACGCTAATAAGCAAAAAGTTAAAATTACGTTTTCAACGTAACTTTAAAAATGACTTCAACTATTATACAATGGAACTGCAATGGATATAATGCATATTACGAATCTTTTAAAATTTTACTAGCTAAAATTTTACCTATCTGCGTTTTCTTACAGGAAACTAATTTTAAGGTTGGAAGTTTAGTTAATCTTCGTGGTTATACTATTTATCGGAAAGATTGTATAAATGTTGATTGTTCTTAGGGTGGAGCGGCATTAGTGGTTCGTGATACGGTTTTCAGCAAAGAACTCCGTGTCAAAATTTTATTAGAAACAGTAGCCGTTCAATTACAACTCTCTTTCCCACTGACCGTTTGCTTAATCTATATTTTGCCGAACGTCAGTTTGAACATTTGTTTGATTGGTCAATTATTTGAACAACTTCCGTCCTTATTCCTCTTTATGAATGATTTTAATGCTCACAACAGTATGTGAGGCTCAAGTCAAACCAATGTCAAAGGTCGTAACTTGGCCAATCTATTTTCAGAAACGAATTTAGTTATCTTAAATAAAGGTAACAATACCTACTTTTCCGTGGTCAATAGATTGTTTTTGGCTATTGATCTTACTATTTGTTTTCCAAGTATTGCAGCATTGCAGGATTGGAAAGTCTCGGAACATCTTTATGATAGTGACCACTTTTCAATACTCATTTGCGTGCTTGGTCATAAAATCCATAAAAACTGTTATTAGAATTGGAAAATAAAAGATCCTAATTGGAATAGTTTTGTTTAAGTATCTGATTATGATGACAGTGTACAGGCCACTAATGACAAAGATGTAGAAACTTTCACCGATTCCATCATACAAGCAGCTTATGCCAGTATTCCTCTGTCTGTCAGGTGATCAAATTATTACCGATCCTTTCAATATCTTGAATATTTTGGCCGATGTTTATTTTGACGTATCCAGTAATGATAATTACAATGAAAATTTTCAATAGATTAAAACTAACATGGAGAAGAAACATCTGTCATTCGTTTTCGACGATGATAAAATATATAATGCATCTTTTAGTGTTTGGAAATTTGACTTGGCATTATTTGAAGCGCACAATACTGCTCCAGGTGCCAATTTGATACACAATGCTATGCTTAAGCATTTATGTTGCTCTGCCAAACTTTAGCTTTTGGCAGTTTATAACCGTGCATGGTCAGCAGGGTACTGCCCTGACTCATGGAAGCTGGCTATCATTATACCAGTACTTAAACCTGGTAAAGATAAAATGCACCTGACAAGTTATAAGCCTATCTCTCTAACTAGCTGCTTATCCAAGTTATTAGAAAAAATGATTCATAAGCGTCTTACTTGGTTATTAGACTCCAGAGGTCTAATTGCTGATATACAATGTGGTTCAAGACGTCATCGTTCTACGACTGATCACTTTGTTCGGCTGGATACAGCAATTAAAAATGCTTTTGTGATAAATCAACATCTTGTCGCTGTATTCTGTGACATTGCAAAAGCCTATGACATGACGTGGAAATACAATATTTTACAAACGTTTTATTTGTGGGGTATTCGCGGAAGTATAGCATTGTTCATACAAAACTTTTTACTTTTCCGTTTGTTTAAGGTACGTTTGATAGCATCTCGGGCATACGTCAGCAATGGTATTCTGCAAGGGTCCATTTTAAGCGTAACGCTATTTATGATAGCCATTCACGGCAAAAGACAGTTCATCAAGCATCCAGTAAACGGATGTATGTATGTTGATGACGTAGCTATCTATTGCGCTTCGAAAAACATGCCAACATTGGAACGTCAACTTCACATATCTATCAACCGCATTTTGAACTGATGAACAATGCATTTACTTTTTTTACAAGCAAAACGTTGTTTATCCATTTTTGTAGAAGGCAAACCCCACACTGTGACCATTTGTTATATCTTGAGGAAAAACCCATTCCTGTACAGGAATGTGTTTGATTCCTCTGTGTCACTTTTGACTGTGCGTTAACTTGGCGTCCCCATTTAATAAATCTGAGATCAAGATGTGTTTCGGCACTAAACTTTCTTAGGTTGTTAAATGAAAAGTCATAAGAAGCGGATCAAAAAACAATGCTACTTTTGCATCACGCTTTGGTGCGTTCAAAATTCGATTATGGTTTCATAATCTATGTCTCTGCAGCACCATCTACATTACGTATTGTTAATTCTGTCCACTATACAAAAATTTGTTTAGCAACTGGCGCTTTCCGCACTAGCCCTATTGCTAGTGTTTTGTGTGAGGCAGCTGAACCATCACTCTGTCTTCGGCGTAAAATCTTGACTGTTAGGTACGCCGCAAAATTAAAAGCTAAACGCTTGCATCCGACGTTTTTTGTCGTGTACAATAATGGTCTTGACGATTTATACAACATCAGGATACGTTCCCAAATACCGGTTGCTGTAAGAAATTGCAGTATATTTTGGAAACTGGATTTTCAACTCCTTGATGTTAATCAACTGTCTAACTGTCGCGACCCTCCTTAGACTTTTCAACGTCTAAGGTTAAATATGCAGTATTGGGAATGAGCAAAGCTTCAACTTTACTAGTTGAATATCAAACTGAGTTTGCAAAAATTCAAGCATGGCACGTAAATGCCAATTGGATTTATACCGATGGCTCAAAAAGTAACGACAGTGTGAGTTGTGCTTTTCTGGTTGATGAGTTGCAAATTACATTCAACTTGCCAATTGTTAGCAGTGTTTATACTACAGAACTGTATGCTATATACCAGGCTCTTCTCTACATCTAACTAAGTGCAGATACATTTTATGTTATATGTACAAACTCGTTGAATGCATTAAATGCTATTGATTATCAATATCCTGATCATTATTTGCTGAAGCAAATTCACTCAATTTTGCTTCAGGTGTGTAAAATAAATGTCACTGTTTACTTTGTCTGGATTCTCAATCACGTAGGTATCAGTGGCAATAAAAAAGTTGATGCGCTTGCCAAATTGGCTATAACTAGCGCTGATAATGAACAAACAGACAAAGCTTGTGTTAGGGATGTTTGTATTTTTTTACAGCAATTGATGTTGTCTAGCTGGCAGACAGAATGGTTTGCTATTTAAGACACCAAGCTACAATGCACTAAAAGCGTCATTACACCGTGGAGTTTGTCATGCAAGCCGAAGCGTAGGGAAGAGGTTATCCTCACGCAACTTTGCATTGGTCACTGTCGATGGACTTACAGTCATTTGTTGGCATCTGAAGTGCCGCCAGTTTGTGATACTTGTAATGTTCTATTAACTGTTTGTCATATCTTATTGGATTGTTGGCAGTTTGAATTATCACCCAGTTTGTCGATTGTTTTGGGCAATCAGATCGTTGAAATCGATCGTCTGCTCGAATTTATTTGACGGAGCAAATTGGGTATATGGATATAATTGTTATATTATTGTGATTAATGTTTGTGTATCGTAAAATCCAGCAGTGTTAAGGACTTTTTACACCCTAAACACTGTTGGAATTATCTAGTTATTTTTGCTATAGTCTTTAAATTTCGTAAACGTTTATTTTATCTTTGTTGTTTATTTATTTATTTACTTAATTTTATTCTTTAATATGCCATTTTACACCATATTATTTTAGACTTCTTATAGTTAGAGAAAAGAATCGGCGTTAATAGTCTTCTTATGCTGATACGCCAAAAATCTAAACTAACTAACTAGCTATTTATAAAATAATCTAACGTTTTTAAAACATTATTTTTGCAAAAGCAACAACAAGTGTATTCTACGACATTTTGAATATCTCTCTTTCTCTCTCTAAAAAAGTAGGGCTAATAATACACTTTTAAGGTATGCTAATTACGATATAAGATTTTGAGTATTTAAAGTAACTGTTACAAAATTTCAACACTTATGATAATTTGATTCAAATAACATTTTGAGTGATTAAAGTAACGTTGTCAAAACTTGATTCGTATTTGTTTGAAAAAACTTTAGCACAAATCAAACATTACTTATAAAAACGTTTTTAAACGTAAATAATTTTTGGCAAAAAAAACGTAGCTTTGCTTAGAGTCTAAAAAACCACAATTTTTGCTTTTGACGCTGATAAACCGGTAATTAAGTTTTTACATTTTTGAGAGTTGTTGTATTGTATTGTAGTTCTGTAAATAAATAAAATATTAATTTCACAGTTTATACAAAAATGAAAACTTCAGTATTTTTTAAGATAATTTTTGTTTGATTTTCTAAATGCAATACACCGACATTTAATTGCGGTATGTCAATACTGAAAGCATTAAAAACAACAAATCAAATTAGAATAAAGTAGCATTATAGACTATTATTCAACATGTTTTAGATGTTATATTTATAATAACAAAAATTATTATTTAAAAAAATAAAATAGAGATTTACTGTCGGTGTATAATAGATTTGAACATACATATAATAGAAATAAAACTTTAAAATAGTTGGTTTTACATTAGATAAATATAAAAATATACGCAAAACTATCAAGAATAAACAGTAATAACCTACTAAATTATAAACTTTAACTTCAACAATGTAGGAAAAAAAAATTTTAGGAAAATTCAAAAGTTTTAATATTATATGTTAAATTTTGTTACTTTATATATTTATAATCTGCCATTATATATTGTAATCCGTTAACTTTAAAATCTATGTTTACTAATTTAACTCCAATGCTGTGTACGTTTATGTCAAAACGTTGACTCTGCTACATTAAATATTTTCAATCTGACATCACCATTTTAATACGCTTACTTAAAACATTTGTTTGCAAAATTTCAGTTTAATCTAAAGATTTTATGCGCCATCGTTCACATCTATAAGATAAATTTTACTTAAATTAAAACATCACTTTTAAAAAAGCACTACATTTTTGATACCAAATAATGATGATACAAATATTTGTATCGATTGACTATGGTAATCAAAAATAGCATTTAAAACCTTTAGTTAAATAATAAAAACAGTTCAATAATAACAAGTTATTA
Source organism: Tachinus rufipes (assembly GCA_963932245.1). NCBI lineage: Eukaryota > Metazoa > Arthropoda > Insecta > Coleoptera > Staphylinidae > Tachinus > Tachinus rufipes. The sequence continues at coordinate 42,906,285 of OZ010747.1, read as the reverse complement.
TTTAATTGCGCATTACGGAGTTGTACACATAAAAAAAAACTTTTTAATGACATAAATGTAAGGCGTCACACACACACAATCACAGCAAAAACTCGAAACACATAAAATAAAATTTATTACATACAACATTTTTATAAATAATGATAATAAAATATATATTTAATCATTTAAGCCAACATGTAGATATGATAAGTCAAACAATAAAAGTACATGCATATAACAAACATAGAAAATAAAATGGAATAACTAGTTAGGTAGATACATGTTTACAAATGTTATCTGTAAAATATTTGTTAATTGTATAATAAATTTTTTGAACTAACAGAGATTTTACTGTTTGTCTAAACCTACAAAAAAAACATTAATTTCTTTATATGTATGCGTTGTTAAAATATAATATGACAGTAACATACATTTCATAATAGTGATTGTCATCAAAGTAGCCAAATAGGGTTCAAAGTTAGTCTTTATGTTTGCCAGTTTATTTAAAAAAAACTCTAGGTATTGCTAAAGAAATTTGTAAGAAACTTTGATTTTAACCTGTTTGTTGACTTTCATATTATTGATGTTGGCAACTTTTGTTTAAAAACAATATTTTTTTTAATGTTTGCTTGGTCTGGTCTTATAGACTAGACTGTTGCATAATCAAATATACTTGTAATTTGTAAATTTACGCTTTTCAATTAAAACCAAAAACACAAATATTTGATTGCAACTATAAATGCAATAACATTAACTTGGGATTTGTCGGTAGATATTTGACTTTTTAGAGCAAATCAAAAAAAAAAATAATTATAGCTAATAACTAAAATTACTTTTAACTTGTAGTTTTGATAAAATTGTATAACAGGCCTTAAAAAAACGCAAAGTTATTGGTATTGTTGATAGTTAGAGTTTTAATTTTGGGCGTTTTTCAAATACAATAGCTAAAATACATTTTTTTATTTTAATTTGGGCACTTCTAATCTGCAACACATAAGGTTTAGTAAACGTGTAGGAAACCCTTGTTTATAGCTGCATTTTTAGTTTATTTCAAAAATAACCTCAAAACAAGTTTTCATATATTTTTTTAATCTATATAGTGAATTATTTTGTCATTAAAAAATCAAATCGTGGTGAACGATGTTGACGAAGTAAGTTAAAAATCAATTATTAAGTTTAAATAAATAAAGCCATATTGATGAGAGGTAAACCTCGAAACGCGTCTATGGATGTTTTTAGTTTAGAATAATTTTTTCATAAATTTGATTTTTTAATGTTATTATTGGGTTGTCTGATTGTGGCATTCGTATAAATTTACCTATTTAACTAGGTTTTTTTTCGAAATTATTGCTTTACAACTGTCTCATTAGAGGACATTGCGTCTCTTCTTTATATGTTTTATATATGAATTATTTTGATTTTGAATGCGTAACGTAATATGACGTCTTCATCAGTTTTATTTTTAAATAAAACAATTTGTATTTTTTTAAATTTTTATAAAAAGAAATTTTTATTTAACAATTACTATATATAAGATTTTATAGGTCTGCGATTTCCGGTTTTTAAAATATTTATTATAATAATAAAACAAAATGTAGTACGTTTTAAATAATTTATGAAGTTTAAACTCTTAATTTTAATCATATATTATATTTTAAATTGTATTGAGAATAACAGAAAAACAATAATGGTTTTTATTTATTGCTATTTGGTAATTAGAACATAATTTAGGACATTTTGTTTTATTGTTGTAATAAATATTTTGAAAACTATAAGTGGCAGAGCTACAAATCTATGATTGTAATTTTTTTTTAAATCTCTTTTTAAAAATAAAAAAATATACAGTGTGATTTATCTAAAAAAACTGATGATAATGTCATATCACGCAAAACAAAGCACGCATTAAAACTAGTACGTCACTACATAGATTAAAAAATATACAAAAACTATTATTAAGGTCATTTATAAAATTAAAAAAATGCAGATAGAAATTGAGTGTTTTTACACATTTACCAAATCCTGTACAATACCAGCTGCCAAAAGTAAAAAACACCAGAAACCTATTGCTTAATTAGTATAAAAATTTCAGATAATATGTAAATTATTTATACTAAGAAATGATTAAAACTTCAACAAAAAATCATTAAAAGTTTTTTATTTTATTTTAATAATAAGTTGATCTTTCACAATTTTTGTGGCACTCAGCAACTGGCATGCTTAAAATCAAATTGTCTATCTTAACCTAAAAGATTTAATCCTAAGCTTTTTGAATACGCATCCAAGTATTAAGAAAAGTTCATTTTCTAGCGATTGTATCCTACACGTGTTTAATAAGTAACTTTACTTGTATGCGGCTTTGCACTATTCTGTTAGAAAATGAGAGTTTTTAACATTCTCAAACAGGGCATTAATGTTTGTTCTATAACCGTACTATTGTAGCAATTTGCGTTCCTGGAATGAACACTAAAGAAAATTTACATCTATAAGCAATTGCTTTCCATATCATCACTACGCGTGTACGAATTGTATGTTGTTTTACAACAAACTGTAAATTTTTTATTCTTTTTGGCAGCGTCTAATATTAAGTAAGTGGGGGTGGCTAAAGGTGATCCAGTTGTCTAAAGATTGTATCTCACACTCGTTCTATATGTGATAGGTGTAGAAAACAAAAAAACCAAACATTTTATAACAACCCTAGCGGTATGCAATTATGCATTATCCTGTTAGAAAATGTTTTCAACTTCTTCAGATTCTTCTTTCATTTAATAACTTTGAAATGAACATTAAAAAAGATTTACTTCTATAAGCAATTGCCTTATAAACCGGGGTGATAATAGCGTGTAAGAACTGTATGTCGTTCCAATGCAAACTGTAAATTTCTTTGTTTTTCTCGGCAATGTTTAACCATCTTACAAATATTGCAAAAATACAAACAAAACCTTAATTTGTCGCTTGCTTTTATTGGTCCACTTATTTTAGTTTTTTATTCCATTATTTCAGGCGGCACCGTTTATGGTAAGAAGTAAAAGGCAAACCAAAGATAAAGCGAAACGACCAAATAATTAAGTTTTTTAGTAAACTGATCAAACAAAAATTCTTTAGTTAGTTAAGCTACTTTAGACATAACTAACTGCTTGTTTGTTGTTTGTTGTTTGTTGTTGAAAATCGGTCTCAAGGAGCAAGAAGCTATAGAGCTCAATTTTTACGTTTTATAGTGTTTCTAGGGCGTCCGCTGTTGTTCTTGTTGTATATCTATCTACGCCAACATTGAGCTATTGTATTGACGCTTTTGCCAATTTGTTGAGCAATATCACAAACCTTTTTTTCTGAGCCCGATTACTCTACGGCTTTCAATATTGCTTAGTTGTTGAAAAACGCAACTTTGACAAAAGTGATTTACACAACAAAATTGTAAAGTTACTGTACAACCAATCTAGAAAAAAGAAACTATATTTTTTTTTTAATTTTTATACTTCATTGATCAAAATTTATCATATTTTGTTGAAATTTTAATAATTTTTAGCTTTTGATAAATCGGGTTTTTGATGTGTACTGCTAGTGAGTACTATATTTATTTAAATATATTAAAATAATATAACACCCGGTATGGATGGAAACAAGGTTGCCTTTGATATTTATTCAATATTCAATTCAACCTAAAGCGTTTTGTTAAATAGTTATTATACCATGCAGAAGTATCACCAGTACTATTTCAAAACTGATAAATTTATTTTTTATTGCTGTTGATGATTGCTATATAAAGCAATGTTTGATGAAATTTATTGTTTTTTTGATTTTGTCTTTTATGTTTAATAATAATTTAGCCTTTTAATCGTAACGCAAAAAATACATAAATTGCCTGCAAAGTAACTACTGGTTTAAAAAAGTAGTACAATATAAATTAAGTAATTTTTAATATTTTCTGTTTTTTGTGCACAAATCAACAATAAATGCAAACTGTTCAGTATAACTAATATTAAAAGTTATTTATAACTTTTAATAGAATAGTTAAAAAATGATAAACTTAGCATAAATAAAAAGAAATGGATGACAACCGAGATTCTGAACCTAATGGAGACAAGAAGAAAATACAAGAATAGAGATGAAAAGGCATACAAGGAAGTAAACAAAGAGATCAGAAAGGAAATAAGGAGAGCTAAGTCAGAACGGTTCAGCAATGAATGTAGGGAAATCGAAGAACTTGAAAAAAAATATAACAGCCTCCATTTGCACAAAAAAGTCAAAGAATTAGTTGGTGTCAAACGTAACAGCAACTCCAACAGTGGACTAGCAGATCGCGAAGGTAACATAATCCTTGATATCGACCAAAAACTGATCAGGTGGAAAGAATATGTAACAGAGCTTTTTACCGATGAGAGAAATGTAGAACACGAAATAACAAATGTAGTAACTGGTCCTTCTATAACAACTGAAGAAGTAGAAAGAGCAATTACAAATGCAAAGAATAGGAAAGCTACCGGACCAGATAAAATCCCAGCAGAGATGTTAAAGCTATTAGAAGGAAAGGGAAAGAAACTACTGTTGCAACTCTTTAATGCAATCTATAACACTGGAATTATTCCGAACGATTGGCTGCAGTCGACATTCATCACAATACCAAAGAAGACCAACGCAAAAAATTGTAGTGATCACAGAACAATAAGTTTGATGAGCCATGTCCTTAAGATATTTCTGAGCATCATTCATCAACGAATATATCATAAGATAGAAGACCACGTCGGTGATACACAATTTGGGTTCCGAAAAGGACTGGGAACTCGAGAAGCACTATTTAGCATAGAAGTGTTGGTACAGAGAAGTAGGGACGTCAATAGCGACGTATTTCTGTGTTTTATCGACTTTGAAAAAGCGTTCGATAGAGTCCGACATGAGAAGATGATTGAGGTCTTAAAGACAACAGGTATTGATGACAAAGATCTAAGAATCATTGCAAACCTATATTGGCAGCAAAAGGCAGTTATCAGAGTAGGTGAACGCTCAACCGAAGAAATAGAAATCCGAAGAGGAGTGAGACAGGGATGCATTCTGTCACCATTAATTTTTAATCTATACTCCGAAAAAATATTCGATGAGGCAGTTCAGCAGGCACAAGAAGGAATAGTAATTAATGGAGTAACACTTAACAACCTACGTTACGCGGATGATACTGTACTAATGGCAGATAGTCTCGAAGGACTTATACGACTTCTCCATAGCGTTACTGAAGCTTGCTCACTCTCCGGCTTAACGTTAAATACAAAAAAGACGAAGTACATGATTATCAGCAAACAACAAATAATCGATACCGGTATTCAAGTCAACGGAATACAGCTGGAACGCGTTAAGAAATTCACTTACCTTGGGCACACGCTTGATGAACAATGGGATCATACTCTCTAAATCAGATGCCGCATAGAAAGAGCAAGAGCGGCGTTTAATCAGATGAAGAGAATACTGTGCGGGCATGACTTAAACCTGAGTCTCAGAATGCGGTTGGTGCGTTGTTATGTCTTTTCGGTTCTTCTTTACGGGGTTGAATCCTGGACTCTCACGGAAGCCGCACTCAAAAAACTACAAGCATTCGAAATGTGGGTGTACAGGCGTATGCTAAAAATCAGCTGGATGGACCACATACGTAACGAAGACGTGATGAGAAGGATAAACAAAGATCTAGAAGTAGTCCCAAACATCATAATAAGAAAATTACAATATTTCGGTCACGTCATGAGACATCCCGAAAAATACGGTATCCTGCATTTAATAATGCAGGGTAAAATAAATAGTAAAAGAGGGCCCGGAAGGAGACAAACATCGTGGTTGAAAAACTTAAGACAATGGTTTGGAAAAACATCAACCGAACTCTTTCGCGCCGCTGTCAACAAAATTATTATAGCTAACATGATAGCCAACGTCCGCTAAGCGGATACGGCACTTCAAGAAGAAGAAGAATAGAATAGAATAGAATAGAATAATTTATTGATCAAAATAGTCTCTTTTGAGTGACAAGTCAGAATACGCTAAATATAAGTATAGCTAATTACATAACACTTTAAAATACATACAAGTATATACAAACACTTTAAAAAGACAGCTATAGCTAATAACAGAAACATTTTAAAAACATTTTAAAAACATTTTAAAAACATTTTAAAAACATTTTAAAAACATACTAAAAACATTTCAAAATACAAGTAAAATACAACTGATTACATATATACAAAAAATAACTTAAATAAAAATGAGTATGACGCACAAGATTTAAAAAATTAAAATTGCATATACTCATCTACCTTATAGAAACAGTTTTCAATTAAAAAGATTTTTATTCGTTTTTTAAATATATGAATATTACCAATTTCTTTTAATTTGTTTGATAGCTTGTTGAATATATAACTACCTGCACAATTAGGAGATTTCTTATATTTAGTCAGGTTAAAATGGTTTATATAAATATCTTCTGAGTTTCTTGTGTTGTATGTATTGTTTTTAACAGTTAATTTAAAAATATTTTTTCTTTTGAAAACAAAAACAAGTATTTAATAAATATAAATACTACAGACAGTAAACAAGTTTTCAGATTTAAATACATTCCTACAAGTTTCGCGGTATGAAATATTGAAAATATATCTAATAATTCTTTTTTGCATAACAAAGACTCGCTGCAACTCTGTAGCCTGACCCCATGCTATTATGTTATAACTTATTATACTGAATACTAATGCATAATACACTGACACAATAGAACTTGTAGGTAGTTCTTTTTTTAAACACAAAGCTGCAAATGTGGCTTTTGCTAATCTTTTACACAGTTCATTAATATGCGTGTTCCAGTTGAGATATTCGTCAATGTATATTCCTAAAAACTTAGTGTTTGGACTAAGATTTATATCTATTCCATGATTAGGTACACCTCCTTCGTTTTTAAAATATATACATACGGTCTTTTCAACATTTATTATAAGTGAGTTTTTCCAACACCAATTTAAAACATCATCAAAAACTGATAGCGTATTAGCATTTAACTCATCGCAATTTTGACCGGATATGACAACTGATGTGTCATCCGCATACATAAATACAGTTCCCTTTTTGATCGACTCAGGAAGATCATTACAAAAGAGTAAAAATAACAGAGGTCCTATTACAGAATTTTGTCCTACCACCAAGTTTATGTCGTATTCATCTGACCTATTGTTATTAGCAGTTACATAAGTTTTCCTGTTGGACAGATAAGAACATATCCATGAATTAATAGGTCTTCTTATACCCACGTTTATGAGTTTTTCTTGCAAAAAAGTATGATTCACACTGTCAAATGCACATGATAAATCAAAGAAAAGTGCTACTACATGTCTACCCCTGTCTAACAAATCATTGATACACTGAACAAACTCGGCAGTAGCAGTTTCTGTCAATCTGTCCGCGCAAAATCCATGTTGCGCATTTGTAAGTATGTTGAATTTGTGTGCATACTCATAAATCCTGTTTGCAGCAGCTTTTTCAATAATCTTAGAAAAGTTACTCAAGAGAGTAATAGGCTTATAATTGTTTGCAATTGTAAGATCACCTTTTTTTTTAAATAGGAATAACATTACCAATTTTTAATAAATCTGGAAATTGGCCAAGTTGAAATGACACGTTTAATATTTCTGATTTTAAATTTTAAGTTACAAGTCGGATATACTTGTTACTTAAAATTTTGATACATTATTAATTTTCTTTTTTAATGTATACACATGTCTCTGCTATTTATTTTTTTAATTAAACTTTTTAAACTCACTACTATCCAAGTGGGATTCAAAATAAACGTAGTTGAAAGTGTATTGAAAAACAAGTAAACAATAAAACTTTACAAATAATTTACAATAAATAATTGTAATGTTAATGCTTACTGATATAACAAGTTGAAGCTACAATCAGTTTGCATCATTATTTATTTATTTAATATGTAAGAAATGTTTATGGATTTGAAAAGTTTTCAATTTGTCTGATGATATTGCTCTCATATTTATTTTTAAGGTGCGTTCCTTTAAGATTATGTAGTACATTTTATTACTGTAATTGCTTTTATGTGCTTGTAATCAATATATTTGCTTATTACACTATTAACCTAATATATTATTGCAATGTATGTACGTATACATTATTAAACGCAAATATGAAAACCATATTTTATATATAATTTGATATTAATGGCATTCTTTAATAATATAAAGTAAAGTTGTAAATTGTAATTAAATCTAATAATAGATTTACAGAACTCATAAGTTAACAAAGTATAAATATAATAATAATGACGCATATTTGTAATAGATAGTTATATATTTTTATATACATAATCAAAAAGTGTAAATATTATTTTAATCAAACTTTATAGAGTAAAGTGTTTTTAATCAAATACCAACTTTTTATATTTCAACTTATTATTTTAAATAACTGATGCAACTAACGTTTATTTGCCATACCGAACATGTTGTTGATAATTAATTAATGGCTTCTTTATACTATAAAAGTCCTTGGTCGTCCGTATTCATCGCCTTTACTAAAATCAATATGATTTTTTTTTTGACAGCATAAGTGCAAACTATTTATATTAGTCCGGTCAAATATGCTCTATATATGCTATATTGATCTTGCCTCTAAAGAATTTCAAAAAATTTAAAACTTTGTACACTGATTTATAGGTACCTAGTGAAGAATATACTAAAAGTCTTGACAAATATGGCACAAGCTTTAGCGGTAATGATAAAAACAAAGCACTGTTTTCGGTTTTCTGTTAATATCTCAAGAACTGTAGGTAGGAGATAAAAGTTGACTATATACATACTGAAAGCTGATAACATTTGCAATCATTTTTATTGCATCATATCATATCATATACTTTTTTTTGTATTTCAGCAGTTATAGAGAAATATAAGGCCCTAAAGAATAGAAAAAAAAATGTATTGTTACGAGCAAAGAAGCCGGTTTCTTTTGTTTGGTCCTCCGTTCATTTTGACGGTCTTCCCTCTCTTTTCTAGCTACCTGCCTTTCCTTCCACATAGCGTTTACGATACGCGTGGAATACGTGTCAAATTGTAGTGTTAGTGATACTGTTAAAGAAAGGTGGTAATCAACCATTTAACGATGTTTCTATGAGTAGTAATAAAGACTTAAACACCTTCTTATAACATAAGCTTGCTCCTTACCTGTCATCTTTATTTGAGGAAACTGAAATGCGGAAACAAACAAATTTGCCTTATACGATACTTTTTTTGTACTACAAAAAGAAACCAATCTTCTTGATTTTGACATCGTTTTTACACAAAGTGGTGTGGCCCAAAAATCCTCAATATTACAATTTGCCAATGTTATGTCGCTTATGTTCTCAAGTATTATGCCGGCAAGAGCAGTATTGTTGCGTTTGATGGCTATTCAGCGACACAATCTAGTACGAAGACATTGAATAAAACCGAAATACAAGCTAAAAAGGTCAGTTGACATAAACTTTGAACACAAAACACAAATCACATTCAAACAGGATAGTTTTCTTTTTAATGAACACAATAAATCAAGACTTATTTTATTCCTCTTAGCTACTCTTTACAACCATAAAATTAAAACAAAACAAAAATCTAGTAACGCTGATAAATTGATCACCCGCACAGGAGTCTTAATCTCTAATCCTAAACTAGTGACAAAGTAGCAATAGTTGGCAAAGATGTAGATCTTATTGTCTTCTTCATGGCTTTAACCCCATCTGAAAGACAGATATTATTTGTTAAACTAAGCCACGGCAAAGTAGAATGGAAGATATATTTGAGGCAGCAATTGCAAACTATGGGAATAAAAACTTCCATACTTCTTGTGCATGCATTCAGCAGATGTGATAATAATAATAATAATAATAATAACATTAAAAAATTAAATTTATGAAAAAATATTCTAAACTAAATAACATCCATAGACGCGTTTCGAGGTTTACCTCTCATCAGTATGGCTTTATTTATTTAAACTAATTGATTTTTAACTTACTTCGTCAACATTGTTCACCACCACAATTCAAAGTGAATATTTTAAAGGGTGTATTGACTATTTATACTAACTGACTTAATGACATTATTTAATGGCTATGGTTAATAGCATTCTGAGAATGGACAAATAAACTAATTATTTCGGGATATTAAGCTGATGGTAATGACATGAAAGAATTAAAACGGAAATTTGAAAATTAAAAATAGAATAAATTTTTAGCATAAATTATAATTACTATTATACAATTTCGTGTATATCAAAACATATATAAAATATATTGCGTCTCTTCTTTATATATTTTATATAATAATAATACTTTATTAGTATTACTGCCATATTACATATAGATATACACGTCAATAAATAGAACATTACAAATATCGGAAAAATACAAATATATAGAATGAAAACAAACAAAAAGTAACACTGATACAACCAGAGTTTACAACAAATTTTTATTAAAAAACCTATTAATATTATAATAACCTTTACGACATAGTAAGAATTTAAGTTTTTTTTTTTAACATGATATAGTTTAATGACTTTAAACATGCTGGCAGATGATTAAACATTTTTATTTCTCCATAATTAATTGATTTTTCATATTTTGCTGTGCGATGTTATTCAAGCACATATAAACTACTATGTCTTGTATTGTGATTATGGATATCACTATTCTTAACATAAAATACTTCACATTTTTTTTAATAATTAAGTATTTTATGTTAAAAATAGTGATATTCATAATCACTTCCGCTGCATATCAAAAAAGGAAACTTGTCTATTTTAATTTGTTCAAGAAGCAAACTACACTGCAAAGTATTACTGGTGTAATAAAGCTGAAGCTGGATACAAAACATTCGTGGCGTGGTACAATGCACCTCACAAGCAATCGTCCCTTATCATGCATTGTTACAAGGCTTTTACCAAATCAATTTTGTATGCTAAACCAGACTTATCTGAGCTGTCGGCAACAGAAGGAGCAGCAATGCAGTATGCTTTTTGCGTATACCACCAAATCTAAGTTGGGCTAAAAAGTAAACTTCCTCCAGAACAGTGGGGTTGGAAGTTTGAGCCAGCCGGTTAATCCCAGTAATTACAGAAGACGGAGCAGAACCTGAGGCAGTTCTCAATCTAATTTCTAATTGTATAACCCCCCCCCCCCCCCTTCCCCACAATAACCCAACATATCCAAAAGTGTAGGCAAAACGTTGTAAAATATTGATTTACAAGTATCTAACAAATGATAGTAAAAAGTACAATTATTTTTTTTTGCTTTGGCATCTTCAATCAATTAAACATTGTGCCGTGATAACTTAAAAAAAAAAACGCAATCATTAGCGCTCTATAACTATGTGACTGCTGGGAATACTAGAAAAATGTATAGAATCATTTTTATTGCAAATTTTATTAGCTTTTTTTGTGTATATAGTTAACTTTTACCTTCAACCTACAGTTCTCAAAATATTAACAAAAAATCGAAAACAGTGCTCTGTTTTTGGTGATTGCCGCTAGAGCTCCATATTTGTCAGGACTTTTAGTATATCCTTCACTAGGTACCTATAAATTAGTGTAAAAAGTTTCAAATTTTTTGGATTTTTTTAGATGTGAAAAACTACTATAACTGAACTATATAAGTTGTTTCTGATTTGCAATATTAACGTGCAGTTTTTGAATTGTTTATGTTCAAATTTGTAATGATTGTCAAAAATTGACATATACAGGGTTAGTCAAAATTACCAAAACATCTAAATAATTCTCCTACCGTAAAGAATCTAAAAAAAAATTTACTAAAAGTTGTTTGGTTTTAAATAAGCTTTTGTTTAAATATATTTTTAATTTCATTAAAAATATATAGTATTTCTCTCTTGTTTAATTAGTTAATTTAATTCAAATTCATATTTTTTACTTTATGTAACAATTGACAAATTGTCATTAATTATTATTTTGTAATTTGTTTTTAATATTATTATTCTTTTTATCTGTTTGGATAAAATAATTGTGTACATTTGTAGAAAAATATTTTTAGTTTGAAGTTTGGAGCTTGAATTAGTTGCTTATAACTTAAAAATAAAGCATTTTATAAAAAAAAATATTTTTCAAAAATATGTTAAAATATATAGGTTGTTCTATTAAAAAAAAAATTGGTAATAAAATTAACACCTTGTATATAAAATACTTTATATACTAACCATGTATAATTTAGACCACAAAGCAATATATATTAATAAAAATTAAAAAAAAAATAATAAGGCTGCACTAAGTGCGGTTAGTCTAGTAGTCTGAAAACAATATTAGTTAATATTGATTTTAATAAAGGCGGTAAATGCTCTGTATTACATTTAGTTAAATATTTAATGGTTTGGAGAAAACAAAAAAAAATAATAAAAAACTTAAGTTACAAATGCAAACACAATTGGCGGTTGAAACAAACCAATTTAAAATTTAGTATATTGATAAAAATGCGATACACAATAACTGAGTTAAATTGTGTTAGCAGAAACACACTGTTTCGCTTAGGTGTCGACTTTAACCACATGCTCATATACAAATATTAAGTATTAAGGTTGTCCCACATGTAATACACGATATACAGGGTGTTCAAAAAATAATGTAAAACATTTAAAGAAGTGGTAATAGTATTTTTTACCACCATATCTCTGAAACTGTTTCTATGACAACCCATGTTTACTAGGACTTCTTTGAATGTTGTCGTTTATACTACCACTTTTTTTAAATAATTTACATTCTTTTTTGCAAAATAAAAAATAGAGGAAAACAGAATAATAAATATAAATAATGTTCTATATATAGCAACGGTTTCGCTATGACAACTTATGTTTATTAAGACTTTTTTGTTTGTTGTGATTTGTACTACCACCCCTTTAAATATTTTACTCTTTTTTTTAACACTTTATATAGGGCAAACAGAAAGAAACTAGATTTAAAGAACATTACCGCTCCTTCAGACTACGGCATTCAGATAGTACTTTTATTAAATTATACTTTAAAAAATAATCACATATTGCCAGATATCAATAAACTTAAAATTATTTACCACTGTTCTAAAAACAAAAATTTAAATTTATTAGAAGCTCTTGAAATTACTAAACTAAAAAAAATATTTTTTCATCAACTTGCTTAATGACCAAATCAACTTATATAAATTTTCTTTGTTTGAAATTATTTAATCCTCTCCCTTTTATTGCAAAATGTTCTGTGTCATAATTGTCTCTAATTATAATCCGCCATTCATTAATCTTCTTTCTACCTATTTAATCTGTTTTGTTCAATTTGTATTATTGTATGTAATTCATAATAATTTTTAATCATAATAATTTCAATGTAATTTCTTACCTCTTTTTATACATTATGTTTTACTGTTGTAGGTATATATGTTTTGTAAACTTTTTTTATATTTATATTTGTTTGTATCACCGTCAGATAAAGGCCTTCTAAAAGGTTGAAACTAGTCACGGTTTAAATATATTTGTAATATAGTACATAGTAAATGTGTTTTATTTATTTTTATATACATTTATTATTTATGTACCATGTGAAGTATCGGAGACTGTGTTGAAGTGAGTCTTGGGACAGTGACAAAGTACATTATGTATTTCACAGCTGTCTGAGGTTATTCATACATAAACAGAAGGAATCTTATGTTGTCGAAAGTGCTAAAAACTTTTAACAGTGACAAATTTTTGCTTATAATATTACAAATTAGCTAGTAACTGAAGCCGAGCAAAAATTAAGTTAAATTGATCACAGTTGTAAGGTCAAAATGAATATGCAGAAATAAAATTTGCCAAACTGGTAGTACACCTACCAGTTTGGCAAATTTTATATATCGGATACACATTACACAATTATAATATTAACTAGAGAGTGGTAAACACATTAAAGTTGTAATTTTTATTAAAATTTAAGCTTTTTTTGGTTAGCTTGTATTTGTCAAACACCGCACTACGTCAGTTTTTTGTCTTCAAGACATCTGCGACATAAAAAATATGTCTGAATTTTTATTGTATGCATGATTGCTTAAGACACTCATCTGCATTAACATAGTTTGAACAATTGTTACGGTCTATTTTTCATCTTGAAATCGGCAACCAAATGTACATCTTGAACTTGAAACGATTAAGGTCGTTAATAGTTTTTAACTTAATTGGAACTAGTTAATTGGTAAATAAATTAATAATATTATTAACAGATGTGTAAAGAATAAAGTGAAGTTAATTAATTAGTTGCTTATCTGTCGATATTGGTGATTAATTACTGGGTGACATCTGATATCGATAGTTAGTCGATCTTGGATTCTGCTAACTTCCTTCTACCAATGTAAAATCTAGAAAAATAAAATTTTTATTGGTTGATTATAATTATTATTAGTGGGAATTATAATTAGAAATTGTTTAGTGACAATAAGTCAGATTATCAACTAATTTTTGTTGTTATTTTTAGTTTAGGTTATGTGAGGTATTATATGCTCACATTTTAGTTGGATCTTAGTTAAAGGGGTAATTAAATATTTTTTAATGCCAATAAGTCAGATTATCAACTAATTTTTGTTGTTATTATTAGTTTAGGTTTTGTGTGGTACTATATGCTCACATTTTAGTTGGATCTTAGTTATTAGAGAAATTAATTTTATTATTGCTTAATTAATGTTTACTTACCATTTATCTTATATATAATCGGTTTGATGTTGTGGTGCCTTCCAGAATACACAAGCACTGTCACTTTACTGTCACTGTCACAGTGTGTTTATTTATTTGTAGTCGGTACTCTGTTTGTCTCGTTTCTATTATCAGTTTGATATTGGTATTTGTATATATGGGTCTGATTACAGTGTATAGCCCACTGATCATATCAAGTGTTAGTCCAAGCTAGTTCTATTATTTGTTTAGTTGCGAACAGCACATGAATGGCTTCCATAGTTAGTTTGGTATTAAGCGTGAGTCTCAGGCACTTTACATTTTTTTGTAATCGGGTGTGTGGTTCTGTACATTTTAATTTATTAAATCTAATTAAATCTTCTGTGATTTGTTGTTTTGTAAAACAGACAATTGTCGTTTTGCTTGAGTTTACTAATAATTTTTTTTTGTTGCACATCTGTTTTGTGCTTTTTGCATTAAGTTTCTATCCAATTGTTTTAAATTTTTTGCTTACCTGTATGGTAAAATTATTGGCGTAGCCTATGCCAAAGACAACCATGTTATTTAGTGAGTACAGAAGATTGTCTGCAAAGCATTACAGTAAAAACTATAATACACAGTTTTGTGGGCATTTTACAGAGACAACTGTTACAGTTTTTCCGTATAATGTAATAGTTGCAGTTTGGTTTTTAAACATGGAGTTTACCTATTAACTGACAAAAATTATTTTATTTTTGTTTTCTATTTACGTGACAATAGATGCAAATATGGTCTTATCAAATGCTTTTTCAATATTTACTAAAAACCTATAGTTTGCAGGATTTTTTTTTATTAGTATGCATATTGGTACCACTACAAAGGTTTTTAGTGTTACGTCTCGTGTAAACCTGTTTACTAATTTTTCTAACTGTTTTAGTATAAAATATGGCAGACTGATTGTTCTGTAGTATTTAACTACACATACATGAAATTTTGGTATTAATACTACTATAACTGCTCTCAAGCTGTTTGGTATATATGAGAGTGTTTTCATGGTTAAAAGCTTTTGTCAGCGTGTAACCTAAAAAATGTGTCTGCAATATTTACAGCAAAGTTTATTTGACTGATACAGTGTAGTTTTTTTTCATTTGTCAAAATAAATCCAATGTTTGAAACAAAATTTTTTTTAACGCGGTTTTGAAACAAGAAAAAAATTCCAATTTTTTTTTTATTTAGCGTAGTTATATGCCGTGAGAATGATTCTGTATAAAACTCAGTCACTGTTTTTTTGGCATTCAACAGCTTTCTAATACACGATTTGGTTGGTTAAGCTTTCTACTCTACTAAGTAGTCTTGTTAGTGGCATGTTTGACAATGCTTGAGCTACTTCTTTTAAAAGCTGTTTTTATTGAGTTAACAGACCTGTTTGTTGTTATTTTCAGCTTATGATTTCTTTTTATTAGTATTTTATTATATAAATCGAAAGAGCGTGAGCAAATTACTTTCATTTATGATATTTATGATATTGTTTAAAATATATTCTAAAATTTTGTTACCTTTTGAATTAGATTGGTTAATGCTTATCTATACAATGAAGTGTGCATTAGCATTGCACCCAAGAAAAGCGGTTTGTTGTTCTCGCTAGTGATCAGTTTTTGGATCTTTTCTGGTGATGAAGAATTCTGTTGATTGTAAGGAAAGTATCCGGTTCTAAAAATAGTTTTTTCTAATTGTTTTTCTACTATAATTACCTTAGCTGTCACTTAGCTACTAGACAAAGTTTCCATAATGGTGTTAGATGTAATGCATGTATAATAAGAGTCATCTGGCCAGAAAACTTAGTCTCTTTATTTATTTTTTTCCGGAGGCTGCTCTGCATTGATCTGCTCAACCTTTAACATTTTTACTTACCGTTGATTTTCTCTTTGTTGTTTGGCAAACTTTTGCTCGATTGGTTTGTTAGGATGGGACATTGCCCAAAGGACTACTCTGGTAAAACCCAAATGCAATTTGCTCCTACGGTTTTAGATTTTTTTAAGCTCCGGTTTTAAGTTTACTACTTGCCAGGTCTCAATGCTTTAGTTATTCTTTTTCTCCAACCTATTTAATAGAATGCAGGGTTTTAGTTTGCCATCTAGACGGCTTTTTTCAGGCGATATGCTGCAAAGCCACTCCTTAGTTGGCATATCTGCACTTATATTTTTTAGGAATTTTTTGTTATTCATAACAAAAAACGCAAAAATTTATGCTTTTTGTTATTTTTTTTATTCGGATAAGTATAGATAGATAGATGTTTTTTACCTTTTCAGTTGTCAAGAAGAATCCGGGATACACTTTTGATAATATTGCTTATGCAATTTTTGTAAGTCATTTTATTTTTCTTGTTTTTTTTTGTCAGTCATGTTTGTGACACTGGCATACTGCTGCAGAACAGGGCACAGTTTGATTTCTCGTCTCTGTAGTGTCTGCAGTTGATGAAAGCAGAGTTGAGTGTTACTGTTGCGTTTTTCCCTTGTCCACTAAAGTCGTTTAGTAGTTTAATAATTAATTAATTATTAAAGTAGTAATTGTATTAGAAAACTTACAATATATTGAAAATGATAAAAAACTTTAAATATTATTATTGCAGTCAACTATTATATTCTTTAATATAAGAGTTTTGTTGTTTTATACTTTATTATACTTGTATAAAATAAATGTAAAACAAACAAATTCGATTTTCAAACCTAAAATAAATTGGTTATAATAATGATTTTTTTATAAGTTGCATTTTTGTATGCGAAAAGTATAAGTAATGCATAGACTAAACTTAAAAACATTTTACTTCTTATTTATTGTATTTTATTTAGTAACCAATTTACTTATATATTATATTTGCCAAATCAGCTAATAAAAGAAATAAATACATCTCAATAGTAATTAAACCTAAAATTGTTGCATTAGTACAATGCGTATTTTTTGGGCAACCTTGATGGCACACGTTTTAGAATTTATTTAAATAGTAAACACTGCCCACTGGCGTATAAGTGAAAGTAAATTACGTTTCATAGGAAAGATTTGTATTGATACAAAACAATATAAAAATTTAAATTAAGAAATTTAAATGCATTAATAATTCAAAAGAATATAGATACTACTAATGTTATAATTAATTTTTGAATGTCTAAGTGCTTCTATTTAATTAAAAAATATTGCCAAGAGCATACAGATAAAAACTAGCCAATATTTGTTTAGCAGTAAATAAATTAATAATTTAATTGCTAATATATAACAAACTTATTAATATTTAAAATAAAATTATAATGATTATATTATTGTTATTGTAATTATACATATATCAACTACATCCTGTTTAGTACGTTTATTATTTTTAAAGAATTTTATCTATTTTAAACAGTGCATTAACTACTAGTGTTATTCAAGTGCAATCATAGCAGATTATGGTGTTACTTTAAAATGCTAGAATGCCTAAAAATAAATATATAAGACCAAAAGATTTTGAAAGCAACAAAGTCCCAAAGTGAATATAAATTTGTTAGTTTTGGGGTATTATTACAGTATACATACGCCGTATGTATAAAGTCCGGAAACACCCAAATAAAAACGTTCAAGAATCTTTTTTTTTTACAATATAACTATCTATACCAATAGCATTAAAAATAAGTTTTGTACGCTTAACTAATGTCATTCAGTAGCTTAATAAAATTAAGAAATGTTTCTTACATGTATAGTTTTTAAAGTTTGTATTAGAAAAGTTACAATATATCGACATATTGAACTGTCTGTAACACATAAACTTTTGTTGTTTTAAACATTGTTTAAAATTTAAAAAAACTATTAATGATATTTTTATAACTTTAAAAACACGTTAACAAACTATCTGCTCTTTATGACCTAGAAAAAGTCAATGCAATTTATGTTAAATGACAACATAGCATTTTTGTTTTCGGTCTTATAGTTTTTTAAATATCAGTCAAAACATGTTTATACCTTTACACATTAAATACATTTATACAAATTATCTTACGCCAAGAAGGTTCTATATCTTGTTTAAAGGCGTATAATGCTTATTGCATTTACATACATTTGGTAACATTTTAATTAAACTTATTAAATAATTTACAAAAAAAAATGTTTTAATAAAAAAGTCATTTAATGCTTTAGTGTAAGTGTAAGATTAAGTATTATATTATACTTTTCTTTGTTATAATTTATTGTTTGGAGGTGTATATGTTCTTTTGTTCTTCTTGTCAAATAATTAATAATGATGTTGATATTTGTTTTGATTAATTTATTGTTTTATTTTAAAGATTAACTTACTTTTCACAAATTTTATCATTTTAGGTAGAAAAAGTTTTGAATATAAATTCATGCTGGAGCCAAGTATAGTAAATTTAACAGTTTTTTTTTAAACTTTAGTTTAGTACGCTGCATATAGTTTAATTGAATTTGCAAAATTGAGCACCAAGCAGTAATCATATAAAATACTTTAGGATTAATTATACTACCAAATAGGCGATTTGATACATTGATGGACCAAATATTGCACCTTCTGTATGCACCAAGAAAAACAACAATGCGTATTGATAGTTAAGTTTATCATCAAAATTGTTAATTTTAAGTATTTTGTTTGCTTTACTCTAATAATAGGTTCTTGATTAATTGTTAGGTTTTCTGGAATATTGTTTATTTTTATTTACAAATATTAAGTATTCTAGTCTTATCAGTGTTACGGATTTTTTTATTATTATAAGTTCATTATTATATTGAGTGTATTCGTATAAAATTAGCATAAATTTAAATAAGTGATTATTTAAAATTGAATTTTATATTACATAATATAGATGTACTACGAGCCCTTGTTGTATCGCTCGATTAATTATTAGAATGCATTAGATTAGTAATAGAGATATTTTGCTTAGACAAATATTCAATAATGTTCTTATTATAATCTCTTGTAAAAATTGTAGCTTTCGTTTAAACCCGTAGGAATTGAAATTGTGATGAAATTAGCCACTAAGCTAATCAGGTTTGTCAGTGCCTGGTTATATTCCTATATTTTTTATAATCGGTTTATATGTCAATAAACAAATTGTTTTAGCATAGTTAATATGGTTACGTTTTTACAAAAAGTACATTAAAATTTAAAATCTTTGTATGTATTTGTTGTAAAATCTTCTAATTGTAAATTTTTGTCTACGTGTATCGTGTTGGTGTTAATCTTTTTGAGTTTTGCATTTGAAAGTAGTATTTTACAAACAGTTTATATTTTAATGGTGTGATAACATTCATAACAATGTGTGGGTTAATCTCGGTAATTTAATGCTAAGCTCCAAATAGTAATATCAAAGCTCATTAAACATTTACAAACGTAAATAGTTCTTAATATATTTGGTGGAAGAACTTGCTTAAAGTCTAGTTTATTATTTTTTTATCTATTTTTTTTATATAAAAATTTTATTATGAAAAAGTATTTAATTTTAGGGGCTTACTTTTTACTTAGTAACCGCATCATGTTTGCTACAGCTGTCTTTACGTAATTGATTACGCAGATAATATAAAAATTATGTGGTAAATTTAAAAGGATACATACGAGGGACACTTTCAAAGTTCGCGGAAAATGTAAAGCAAAACACAAATTGCTTTATGTAAATTGCTTTATTGCTTTTCAAAATAATTTCCTTCAAAATCTATACACTTTTGCATTCGATGAAACCAATCTTTAAAACAATTTTGCCACTCTGAGCAAAATACCTCTAAACAAGTGATTTAAATGCTTCAACGGCTTCTTCAGGCGATGAAAAACGCTTGCCACGCATTTTATTTTTGATATGTTGAAATAGGAAGAAGTTATTGGGCAATAAATCGGGCGAAAATGGGCAATGAGTCATTAATTGGACGTTGTTACTAATCAAAAACTCTACAGTTTGTTGTGCTGTGTAAGCGCTTGCATTGTCATGATAAACAATAATTTGCCGGTTTATGTTGTTCCTTCTGATTTCAGTGATAACTTCCGGCAAACAAATTGAAGTATAGCAGTATAGCATTAATTGTTCTTTGATCCTCTAATGCAACAGTTGCAACATGACCCGTTTTTTCAAAGAAACAAGCAATCATTTTTTTCAAGAAGCTTTGTAAACGCATCACTTTTGTGGGTTTAGGATCATTTTGAATCACTCTACAGTCGATTGCTGTTTAGTTTTAGGCTCATATGAATATATCCAAGGTTTGTCACCTGTTACGATGATATATACCAAATTTGAGCAACCCCCTTCAAATTTTTTTAGCATTTCTTGACACGTGTTTGTTTTTGTTCTTCTTTCAAATTGTGTGGGATCCAACGACTGCAAATCTTTCTGACATGCAAATGGTTGTGCAAAATCGTATGTATTTGCTTTGCTGCAATGTCTAAAGATGCCTCTATCTCACTATAGGTCATATGTCGATCTGACAAAATCATTTCATGCACAGCATCAATATTTTTTGCGACAACAGAAGTGCATGGACAACCTTTGCAAAAATTGTCATCAAACGTCAGTCTTTCAGGCTTGAATTCTGCGAACTATTTGTAAACCATAGTTTTGGATGGTGCTTTATTCTCAATCATTGAACTAAGTTTTTCCACACTTTGCTGCGATGTTAAACCGTATCGAAAATCATAAAAAACATCACATGGAAGTCACGATTCAAAATTTCCATTTTTTACACAATTATTACTGTTGTTAAATTTTTTTGAAACAAATCTGAGCAGTTTAAAACTAAACTGTCAACTGAATATAGGTAAAAAACGTCAAATTTTACAAATATAATAATTGCAGAACGCGGGCAATACAAGCAGTACTTAATACCGCAAACTATTGCTATTGCTAATGTTTTTCGTATTTGAACAAGACAGCAATTTAATTATGACAGGAGATTTTATTATATACATCAAAAATAACTATTATAACAAATTAATTTAAGTGTTCTAACGTATTATAAAGTAAATGCCATCAATTAATAAACCGGCTAGAATAACTTTAACTTAAACGACTTACATTTAATCAAGTTTTAAAAACAAAAACATTTAGAAAAAGCTATGTAATTACAAAAATAATTTCAATCATAGCTAATCTACAAAAACAATAAACATAAAAAAAACTTAAAAAGATTTAAAACTCAAGACACTAACAATAAAAACTAAAAAGAAAAATTTAAATAATTTATGTAAATTTTAATAGTACATTGTTACCGGCTTCTGTCCCGCTTCTAAAACCCTTTACCATTTGTGGTGTTCTTTTTAGGGTAGATAACCGTTGCTATCTACATCTACCTAGTGTTGGTTGGAGTTAACTCCTTCCGGTGTCATACACGTAGAGACATGAACAAAATTTGTAGCTACGGCCATCCGGCATATATCTTGTGCCCAAAACATCGTGGTAAAAATACTTTCCAAAGGTCAAGGAAACCTGGCAAATGTATGAGTTGGTTCCATAGCTTGCATGGGTAAGTGCAGCTCGGTTAGGAACAAACCCGCAGCCAAAAAATAACACTTTCTGATGGTTTGCCGGAGGTAGTGCACCTAGGGTGGTCGTTGGTGTTTGTTCAAGTTTATAGCCGTAGTATTTGGAAAGATGGTTAAAGTCCAATCTGTACTGCCCCTTGATGAATGCTGGTTAAAAACTGAGTTTGGGCCGTAAACGCTTGGGTTATATACCCCTAGCTGATTTCTTGTTGGCTCTTTGACGCTTTGCTTACAAAACGGGATCAATTCTTCCTTATTTACTGTACAACAACTTCTGGTATTAATGTTGGTGTTTTCATTGGTGGAATAGGTCTTAGGTCGTGTAGATAGAGTTTTTCCCAAGGTCGGTAGAGATTGTTTTCTACTCAGTAACAGTGGGATTTTGTTGTAGTGATCTTCTTTAGGTCTAATCACTTGTTATTTAGCTTTATTGCCCGTCTTTGCACTATCACCAAGTCTCTTGGTTTGTATTCCCTACCGTTTGATTGTCTGGATTACCATCGTTCTTGGTACGCCGTTTGCTTTTGTCTGGCTTCCTGTAAACGGCGGTCCTTGTTCTTGGGTGTTTCCTAGAGAGCATTTTACCTACTTTTGTTTTAAAAACAGCCGGTTTGATGTTTGTCCAGTTGTTGCATAAATTCAGCGATTGCAGTAAAACAACGCCAAGGTGATGAGCTTTTTTTTAAATTTTGTTGTGTCGCCATTCCACTGAGTTAGCTTGTGGGTGGTATGTTTTGGTAGTGTAGTGCTTGACCTTCTATTGTTGTACTTTTCTTTTTTTTTCTGAGGAAGTGGAAAATCTTTCTTCAAACACCCCGAGGGGTAGTGTCAGGTTCCTACTGACTAAAAACACCTCCCCCTCTTCTTGCGGGAATAACAATCTTTCTCCACTTTGGAATTACACTTAAGTATTACGTCGAGGTAGAGGTTTCCGCGCGCCAGCCTTCAAGCGCATTCACAGTTTTCTTGAAAAATACAGACTTTAAAACACACATTTACATAAATTGAACTCTACTTTTTTTTATAGTGGTTTTGGCTGTTTACCCAATTTTGGGCGCGCAAATATACATATTTTGGACAAGACAGTTTACAAAACATACATAAAAACTGATTTTACATTTACAAAAACAATTAACGAGGAGCTACGGCCTCTCCCCCCTGTTCGCTTCATTCACACCTCACCATGAAGCTAACTCCCTCTCTTCTTTTTTTTTCATACGTAGCATGGACTTTATCATGGTGGCCACGATGTCCCAATTGGACACTGAAGGCAACCATTACTACCACCATGTTATCCGGGTCCAAGCTTTCTCCCATCAGTTTCACTTTTGCTTTTTCACGCGTCTCCAACCATCTCTCGCAATGAAACACGGTGTGCTCAACCGTATCTCTTTGCCCACAGTACAGACATTTATCATTTTCAATCAGTTTCATCCAATGCAGGTACGCCCGGAAACAACCATGTCCCGTTTGTACCTGCGTGTGGTAGTAGTTTATTTCACCATGGCCCCGACCCACCCAACGCCTCACGTCTGTGATGTGCCGTCTGGACCATGCCGGTTTGCTACCACCCCCACTCTACACGCATTCCTTTCATCTCTTCTGCCATTTCCCCCACATCCATTCTTCCGCTTTACACTTAGTAAAGCAACCTTCCCAGACCCTCTGGCAACACCTCCTCTGAGTCCGCAGAACTAATTCGCTATGCTTTTTGTTGTTGCACACGGCATCACTCCATATTTCGGCCCCATAGAGCACTATGGAGGAGACTTCTGAGCACAACAGGCGCCTGGAGGAAGATCTTGCTCCCCCCAAGTTTGGCATTAGCCCTGCTAAGGACCAAGCCGCCTTTTCCACTCTCTCACACACCTCTTTCACATGCATTCCCCATGCTAGGTTAGTACCTAGCGTCACCCCCAAGTACCTTAGCCGACGTTGCGACTTGACGATAATTCCCGAAACGGTCATCTCTACTTGTGGCACTCTTCTTGAACAGGACAGCACCACAAGTTCCGTTTTTTCTGGGGCTATTTCCAGGCCCAGCGCGTTGATTTTACGCTCTATGAGGGTTAGAGCGCGGTTTCCCGTTTCTTCCAGTTCCTCCCTAGAGAGTCCGTAATTATCACCGCCAAGTCGTCGGCGTAGGCTATCCTTTCAACTCCCAGTGGCAGTTCCAGACCTACCACGTCGTTGTAGAAGACGTTCCACAACGTGGGGCCTAAAAATAATCCCAGAGGCACCCCCCCCTTGTTAAAATTACCTCCTCCCTTTCCCCACCCTCTCCCACTAACAAGACCCTGTATTCTATCGTTGTACTGCACCCTTGAAATGTTTGGGTACCATTATCGAATAGTACATGTGTTGCTTTAAGAGGCGAGTGGTTACTTCACTGGCTGCCGATGGTACCGGCACTGCTTTGACCCACCTTGTGCAGAGGTTTATCATTGTTAGGGCTTATATATTCTCCTTTTGCGTAGCGTTTGTAGGGTTGATGTAATCAATAGCCACTTTTTCTTACGGCTTTCCTGACGGGTGTGGGTTCAATAAGACTTTTAGCAGTGTTGACTTAGTTTTGACTTTCAGGCATGTCATGCAGCCTCAAATAAAATAAACGTTTTTACATCATTCCGTAGGTGTGTATGGCCAATTTTATGCTTGGAGGATAGCTGTTGTAGTTTTGTCTTTTCCGAAATGTTTTGCTGTGGTTATCGAATAGTGTTCTTTAGTCAATTCTTGTTGTATTGTTGATCGTGGTCGGCGCTAGTTTGAATTAACTTGCCATGTTCCACTAGTTTATACCCGAGGTCTATTTCTTTGGATTGTTCTGGTTTCATAATCATCTCTTACCATCCTCTGATGATAGTTTCTGTTTGTTGACACGCCTGTTGAGCTTGTCGTTGCAACGCGGCTAAGGTTTTTTCTTATAATATTTTCAGTTTAACTCGATATAAATTCTGGGATCTTCCGAGATGCCGATATAGGCATTGCAGATTAACTAGTTTTTCTGGTATAATCCACTTTAAAGTCTAACTTTTGTAAAACTAGCAATCACCTGGTAAATTTTGCTTTTGTATCTGTGGAGTTTTTTAACAAGATTAATGGGCCTATTTTGTACATATTTTAACATTGATGTTAGATAACATCGCTGTAAAAATAACAATTTAACCAATCACTCACTGAGTTTTTTATACATTACCTAGCAACGTTAAAAATGTTAATTAACATTGCTGTAAAAAATGTTTAGAATACGGCCATTAGGCCCAATTGTTAGTTTGAAGTGTGAACGTTTTATCTTTAAGATAGACTTTATATTTTTTAATAACTCATAAGATCTTAAAACACTCTAACTTGTTTGAGTGATACCTAGTGATGTGCTACTTAAACTCTTCATCCGAGTATATACGCCAATGCTGTTTTTATATCTTCGAATGCTTTGGATTTGTGTTTGGTCTACAAAGGGTTTTTTTTTAGTCTAGAGTTTTATCAAGGAAGCTCCGATTGCTGTTTTTCTCCAAGAGTTGCAGTATCTGTACAGCAAATGCTCTATGCTTTGCACAGTCCGCTTTATTGAATTTCTGTACAAACATGATTTTGTATAAGTAAAATTTTAACTTAAATTTTAAAGACATTTTTTTGCGTCCTTGTCGTTCAAGCAGACTTAAGTGTTTTTTTTTTCATCAACAATCTTGTTGTTCTTAAGTTGTCAATTTTTTTTTTGGTAAGAAACTTTACCGTATCGCCCAATGTTAAAATGACACTGAAAAAGACGTTGGGTTGCTGTCACTGACGCACCGGTTGCCACAAAATCATTGTACGGAAACCCGCATTTTGAAACGTCCACTGCTTCATTGTTCTTGTCATTTTTTTACTTCTTATTGCTTAGTACAGTCTCATCCAAAAACTTCTTGTTTCTCGTAATTGCTTTAGTCAAAATTTAAATTAATTTATTTGCAAATGGTTTAAAAACAATAAGTTAAGTTTTATCTATACTTTCTAGTATTTATTGTAAGATTATATCATTTGACAACACGTTGTCTAAAGTGAAATGTTTTATTATTCTACAACTACAAATTGCCAAAAATAACTGCTATTAAAAATTACCTTGCAATAAATTAATTGTTTTCTAAAAAGCTTCTTTAGTTTTTATTACATTGTTGCAATGTTTACAAGTTTTTTTTTATAATACTAATTAAGTTGATCGGTTGTAGTTGAATTGTCAAAGCAAACGAAGTCACACATTGCGGAAACAAATAGACGGTTTAAAGTAAGAAGTCAGTATAAATAATTAAGATATGTGACAGAGGAGAAAGAAGAAGCAGTGGAGAGCGATAGAAAGAAGATAAAAAAAACACAAATAAATAGTAAAATAAATAAAAACAGATAAGGTCAAACCAGCTGACAGTAACCGCCATTAGAAAAAAAAAAGAGACGGGTGAAGTAAACAACAAAAAAGGAAGCGCGGTAGAATTGAAAATAAACAACGAGACAAATTAAAGGACGTGCATATGAATAGTGAAAAAACAATAGTGAGCAAACAGTGTGCTCACAATAAAAGATTTTTTGAAATGAGCATAAAATCCGAGAAATTTTTAAAAGTGGGATAAATTACAAATAGCAAACATTGACAGAATAAAGAAAAAAGTTAAAAAAAAAATAAAAACAAGAAACCACAAACTGGAAGATAGAAAACAGGAAAACAAATAAAAAATAAATAAATTTATAAAAAAAATAGATAAAATAAAAACAAAGTTAAAGAAAATGAGAAATATAAAACATAAAGCAAAAAAAAAAGACTTAAAAAAAGAATAAGTTTTAAAAAACAAAGTGAAAATGGGAACAACAAACGAAGAAATGGAAGCAAAAGAAGAACCTGTTAGAAAAGAGAATAATAAACGTAAATTAGAGAAACAAGAAAAAGAAAATAGAAAAAACAACATAGTAATATCAGTAACACAGACATGCAGAAAGGAAACATTAAACAGGAAGTAGAACAGCTGTTCAAAATCAAATTAAGCATAAAAGTTAAAGAAAAAGAACAACACAGGATTAAAAAAGAAGAGAGAAACATAATAAGATAAAAATAAAAAACTTTAAAGCAAAAAATATATAATGAAGAAAAAATCAAAATAAAAAAATCTTGAGTGTACATAAATAACTACAAAACAAACAAACAAATAAAAAAACTCAAAGCAAAGAACTAGAACAAGAAAAAAAAAACAAAAAGGAAGAAAACAAAGATAGGCTACTAACAAATAATCATATAATAATTACAAATAAAGCATATATGAAACCAGAGAAACAGGAAATTGCAATGACAACAAACTAAAAAAAAGGAGATAACACGGCAAACAAATATAAATAGAGCATTTTATATAAAAAAAGTAAAAAATACAAAAAATAAGAACATTGAACATTACAGAGTTAGCAGAAAATACTTTCCCATCTTAAAAAATGAGTTTAAGAAGATGAAAGTAGAAACTCTAGCAATAACGAAAATATAAGAAAGATAGTAATAGGTTTAAAGAGTATTGCATGCCATGACAGTTACACAAAAAATCCGATTGTCACCTTCATAAAACCTCTTAAAGCCTAGACCTAGAGATGTGGTAATTAATCTATATAGGTTAAGTTAAACAAAAGCGGTAGAACTGTGCTTCAGTAGAAGAAGTTGAGCGTAGAGTTAACTGCCAAACATTGTAAAAAGCAACTAGTTACAAAAGCAAAAACACAGCTTCAAATTGGACGGATTACACAATGTCGACAAACACAAACAAAAAAGAAAAAGATTATAGGTTAGAAAGTAGGGACATCAAACGTACGATCTATGTTATAAACATAAGATAGCAAAAAAGTTAAAAATAAACAAGATGGAAATTACCGCTTGTCGGGAAATCAAAGAAATTTCAAACTAAGCAAATATGCAAAATGCAGATACAAGAGGTTGTATTTAACATAACAATAACAATAAAAAAAATAAAGCAATTATATTAGAATATACAAGTGACATGTCAAAAAGCGCCTAGGTATAATACCCTCATACTACTAGGAGACTATAATGCATAAATAAAGCAAGAAGATATTATAGGAACTGTTGCTGATAAACACTACATAAATGAGACAACAAGTACAAATAGAGAAAGATTATGCAACCTTGCAAGAATATTAAGCCTGGTTATAAGAGGGTCATATTTTCTACATATGGACAATCATAAAAAACACGTTGCAAATGCCGGGAAGTAGAGGTGTAAACCAGATCGACCACAAGCTAATCAACAAAAAAAATAGAGCAACAATAATAAACTTTAAACACTTTATAGTAAGAATAACGCTAATGTTATAGCAAAAACAACAAACAAACAAATAGATAAATACTAGAAAGAGATAGAGCATAAGATAACAGAGCCTAAACAAAAGGAAATCATTAAAAAAGAATGAATTTATATAAGAAAGTAATAATTAAACTTGCCAAAAACACAATTGGGGAAACTTCCAAAGGCAGAAACCGTACATGGTACAACTATGAATGTCAAAAAGCAATTGAGAATTGTTATGATGTTAGGAAGAAACTGTTAATCATAAACACCTGCGCAAAACAAAAAAAAAGTTACAAAGCTATGAGAATGATACATATACAACCCATACACAGAAAAAGACAGGAAAGCATGCAGCAATTACCAAGACATAATACTGCTAAGTGTTACAATGTAATGTTAAGTATAATATACAACAGGATAAACAAACATACAAAAAATGTACTAAGAGAATACTAATGCGGTTTTAAAGAAAAACCAATCAACCAATGACCAGATACATATAATGAGACAAATAATAAAAAACTGCCGCAATACATATTTGTTGATTTTAGACAAACTTTTAACAGTATTAACAAAAAAATTATGTTTGGGAGACAGATTATTTTAGAAACCTGAAGAAAAGAGTCAAAAGAAAAGCCAAAAAAGTAATAAAATAAAGAAACAAAATAATAAAGGACCTACAAACAATGAATGTTACAGAGTGGAGGAAATAGAGATAAATAGAAGCTTGTGGAAAAACATGCCAAGCCCATCTAGGATTGTAGAGCCAATAAAAGATAAAGAATTAGTTTGATCAAAACAATTACTGACAAATTTGTTAAACGTTTTTTTTTGTTTTTTATTAACTGCATGTTAAGCAGTCTCGACAATAGTTGTTGTAATTTCTGGAAAAGTTAAAAAATAGAGATCTAACAACTTAGGTTGTTGAGTAACATTATAAGTAATAGCAATAGTTTAAGTTTGACGACCGGATAGTATTGTAGAAGATGTGTGAGTTATTTATTTAGTATTAATATTATTTAATATACATTACTACTTTTGATTGGTAAATGTATAGTTTCTATATTAATTGTAATTATTATTTGATGTACATACCTTTTCAATGCAAACTAGTTGTAATATAAACAATTTATATTTTTTGTTATGTCTTGTCATATTAATTATACATACAACATTGAACAGTAGTACCGCACAATATGCCAAAATACCTAAAGAAGTCACTAAATCTTCTCAGGTACCTTTGCCGGTACCTACTATATTTGTTTCAATAAGTCATAATGTGTAATAAAAAAAACAAACTAAAGAAGGTTTTTTTTATTTAATTCTAAAACCTTTTAAAAATCTGTCTTTTATCACCACATCCCATAAACTAAATGAGAATAAAAATAAACCGCCAAGTCTCTATTTGCATCAGAGATGAGTATCAGTAAACCAATAAAACGTTAAATATTACAGAGAAAAAACATGCTGTTTCTTTTCTTGGAAAGAGTAGATAATTTATGTGTGGCAACAAATGTCAGTGAAAATGATTTAATCAACTTAGCAGTTGACCTGTTTGCTGAAAATGTTTTTTTGAGTGCCGTAGGTTAACACGCTCTAATTAAACAATTAAAGGTTTGTTGGGAAAACCCTGAAATACAAAAAGCAAAAAAAAATTAGTGTATTCATAGTCTTGAAGAATTAGTTTAAAAGAATTAAGGCCGTTATATCCAACATCTAATAAAGTACCTAATATCAATTAGCTGAATAACTTAACTTTTATTTTTTTAAATTAATTTATTGTTTATGTTACGCAACATTGGCTGTCTATAAGTTTTAATAAAATAACTTAATTTAAAAGTTAGGTTATTCAGCTGATAAGTTATTAAGTGCTTTAATAGAAGTTGGATATTACGGCTCATATTCAAACAGAACACAAAACCTATATTAAAGTAAAAATTTATTTAATTTTAAGGTCTTTTATAAGCGATTTTATTCTGCTACGAATCTCAGTCTAGCACGCACGATCATAAATGATTTCCGTTTACATTAATCATTGTTATAGTTATCAATAACAGTATTTAATTGTCTTTATTGTTGGGAAAGTTACAAATGATGTTTGTAAATATCTTCAACAATAAAGAGTTTTAGTCCACTCAGGGCTGATGTTACATTTATTTATTAAATAAACAACGACGGGAATATTCCAAGAGTTTATAAATACCGCAGCAACGCGGAGAGTCCTTTCAAAGCTAATCATACAACAATGTCCTTTGCGTATTATAAGGTTGTTAGCCTCATATCTAAAACTGTAGAAGTCTGGCAGTCAAACTCGATAACTACATTTCAACTTCTCGGCGAATAGAGGCTGTAGTCCTTCAGGGAGCATGCACAGAGTTAAAGTGGCTCAATACGCTGACAATACAGCACTTATCTTCTCCTCAAGGTCAACTAAAATAATTACCTTACGTTATAATAATAATAATAATAATAATAATAATAATAGGTATTTATTGCCCTACAGGAAACAATTCCCAATTACAAGACAACATACAAAAAAAAGTACCATTTACAAATAAAATAAAATAATAAAAATACATATAAAAACTAAACAATTTAAACTAAGATTAACATTTGCAAAAAAAAATAAAAAAAATAAATAAAATTAAATTAAAATTAAGTAACTTGTTCAATTAAATACTTAATATTATCATTAAAAATATCACAGCAGGGTGGCATATTATTTAAATTACTACAAACATTATCAATTGGTGACTTAAGACCATAGCTAGTTCGTATTGTTGGTAAACTAAAGATTGGTTTTTGTCGACTGTTAAAAGATGGTATATGCAATTTAATAAGTTGTATAATTTCAGGAGAATCGACAATATTGTGCAAGAGTTTATACACAAAAATAACACTTGCCTTAAAACGTCTAAGCTCTAGTGATTCAAAATTAAACTTGTTGAGTAAACTGAGGTAATCATAGCCTCTGATAGGATAATGTCCTTCAATTTTAAAAAATAAATATTTTAAAAACCTGCGTTGCACACTTTCAATTTGTTGTGTTTGATGTTGGTTCTGTGGATACCAAATTAAAGAAGCGTATTCCAGTTTAGAACGCACAAATGAATTATATAAAGCCTTTAAGGCACTAAGGGCCGATATTATAAAACAAATTAATCTATGATTAAAATTTACTTGACAACTAAACTAATTTAACTGAAGATTTTGGTACTATAAAAGCTTATTAAATTAAATCATGCATTAAATCTGCCATTAAACTAACTGGCGAAAATCGTGCTCTTAAATTTTAACTGACGTTTCTAAACTAGTATTTTAGGTTAAGTACGTGTGTTTACACATTAAACCTGAATTAAATTTAAATATTGCACTATGTCGTCCGTTTCAAGTGTTTCAAGTGTTTCAAGTGTGTCAATTTCATCAATTGATGATATTTTAAGTGATTCTACGGATGATCAATTAGAAAATCATCAGACAAGGTTACCAAGAGTATTCCGTGATAGAACTCATCCCTTTGAAATATATGATGAAATCAGTTTTCAAATTCGATTTCGGTTGACAAAACAATGTGCCCTAAATGTATTAGAACAAATCGAAGGTAACATTGCACCACAAACTCAACGCAATCAATCAATATCTGCAATGAATCAGTTGCTAATTACACTGCAATTTTATGCCACAGGATCATTTCAAATTGTAATTGGTGATCATTTTAACATTACAAAAAACACAGTGTGTCGAATAATTCACCGTGTTACTCACTACATTGCATTATTAAAAGATGCGTATATAAAAATGCCAGAGACGCTTCCACAACGGAATAAAGTCTGTGATGAATTTTTTAACATATGTGGATTTCCAAATGTATGCGGTGCCATTGATGGTACGCATGTTAAAATTCAATCACCAGGAGGGGACAACGCCGAAATTTTTAGGAACAGAAAAGGATATTTTTCAATCAATGTACAGGCAGTTTGCGATGCAAAACTGCATATTAACGATATTGTAGCTGGTTGGCCAGGAAGCACACACGATTCCAGAATATTTGATAATTCAGTACTGCGAGCAAAATTTGAAAACAACGAATTTGGTAACGCATATCTACTAGGAGACAGTGGCTATCCTTGCAGACGGTATTTGTTAACGCCGCTGTTACATCCAGCAACTCCTGCGGAACATAGATATAATAGTTCGCACATAAGGACAAGAAATACTATTGAAAGGACGTTTGGTGTACTAAAGCGACGATTTCCATGTTTGTCTACTGGACTAAGAATTTCTAAGGATAAATCGGTTGCGGTTATTGTTGCAGTCTGCGTCTTACATAACATTTGCATTGATATGAATGCAGATTTAAATAATCTTGACTTACCTGCCGAAGAAATACCTGAAGAACAATTGTTTCATAATTTGCAGGAAAATAATGCAGTAAGAACTGCAATAATAAATGAAATATTTGGGTAAATTTTTTTATTATTTTATTTATCATATAAACCAAAATCAGCTATTTTAATATTTTCATTTTTCTCAACAATCATCAATTCCAATTTTTGTTTATTAATTTTAATTTGTTTTTCTTCCTTTTTTAGTATTAATAAATCTCTTTCTAATTTTTCTTTTTCCAGTATTACTTTTAAAATTTCCAATTTTATTTCTTCTTTTTCACTCCTATCATTTTTATTTACTATTTTTTTATTATATCTTTTTTTAGATAGATGCGGTTGGATCGGTTGCATCACTTCCACTGACGGTATCTCTTCAACATCAACAATTGTTATGGCTGGCAGTGAATTTATTGCATCATTTTCATCTTGTACTTCTTCCTGAAAATTTAAAATTATAATTAAGTTCATAATTAAAAATAAATAAAAAAAAAAATTTTCCTAATCACCGATACTATTTACTTACATCTATATTATTTACAACTATTGGGTAATCTGAAATGG
The DNA here is from genome assembly GCA_963932245.1 of Tachinus rufipes. Taxonomy (NCBI): domain Eukaryota; kingdom Metazoa; phylum Arthropoda; class Insecta; order Coleoptera; family Staphylinidae; genus Tachinus; species Tachinus rufipes. The sequence continues at coordinate 42,872,885 of OZ010747.1, read as the reverse complement.
AATATAAAAAATTAACAACAATTACAAATTGCAAAAAGTAATAGTTTATACTTAGCAGTGCTGAAGAATCATATTGGTTGGTAATTTCAGTTAACACTGTTTGATTTAACTGCAAATATCGTTCGCTAACACCACCCATTTTTTTAATTGAAATACCGCCACCAGTTTTGTACATTTCGACCTAAAGATTATTCATGCGTTTGTAAATACTGTTTTATTATAAAAGAAACATGCATTATTTACTTAAAACTAATATATAACTTACCTTTTCATCTGCTTTATCTTTCTTTGCCTTTTGTTTAATATTTTCGTATAATAATTTTAGGTGTGCACTACTTCTTATGCCAGTTTGCTGAATAGCATTATATTTATTAGCAATTGTTTGCCAGGTATCTTTTTTTACTTTTGAATTGCCATCATCTGTTTTTTTATTTTCTAAAATGTGTAAATATGGCTCTACTATATCAAGTAAATTATATTTTTCAATTTCAATGTAATTGCGACCTCTTTCTCTTTTTTTGTTTTCCATTTTTAACAAAATTCTAATTCATTAATTGAATGCCAACTGTCAACAACAATAATCCTGAAGCTAGGTGCAAAAGAAAAGCCCCATATACACAACTAAATTTAAAATCGCGCTAAATAAATCTCTAGTTAGTTAATTAACATACGATTTGGTTTTATAATACTGAAAATAATTTAACTGATGATTAAATTTATTCGTCAGTTAGTTAATTGAAGATTATATTTTTGTTTATAATACCGGGCCTAAGATTTTGAAAACTATTGGTGTTACGATGAATAAATCCTAAAGCTTTTAAAGAACTCTGTACAACGTTTTTAATGTGATAGTTAAACGTTAGTTTAGTATCAAAGTGAACACCAAGATCTTTAAAAGTACTAACATACTCAACTGAACGGCTATTTATAAGATAATCAAATTTTATGGCATTAGTTTTGCGTGTAAATGACATAAACTTACACTTGCTAATGTTTAAATTTAATCGATTAGCAATACACCAAGTGAAAATTTGGTTTAACATGTTTTGCAACTGAAAACAGTCATTGATGCTGTTGATCTTTGAATATATTTTAAGATCATCAGCATATAGAAGATGCTGACAACCTAGTGATGTGGAAAGGTCATTAATAAATAAATTGAACAGCATGGGCCCCAATATTGATCCTTGTGGAACACCAGATGTTGGAAAATAAGAATTAGATTTATAGTAATTGAAAGTGACATACGACTCACGCTTTTTGAGATAAGATGACATCAGTACAATGGATAAACTGCAAAAACCAAAATCTTTAAGCTTAGCTAAAAGAATATTATGTTCAACTCTATCAAAAGCCTTTGACATATCTGTATAAATAACGTCCATTTGCCCAGAAGTGTCAAGAGTTCTAGCTATTTTGTGTGTAATAACACACAGATTTGTTACAGTTGAACGCCCTGGAACAAAACCATGTTGATTAGTAGAGATATAAGGTTTAACATGGTTGTATATTTGATTATAGAGGATACGCTCAAAGACTTTGGCAATGTGTGGTAAGATTGCAATAGGGCGATAGTTATCAATGTTGTGAAGATTGATATTAGTTTTAGGTATTGGACAAACAGAAGTTATTTTCAGATTATTAGGGAAAGTAGAGGTAGTAATGGATAAATTGAATAAAATTGTGAGAGGATGACAAAACAGAATAGCGCAATCTTTCAATAAAAAAGCAGGTAAATTATCATTGCCAGCAGAATTTTTATTTGGAAGGGTTTTAAGAATCTTTAACACAGCATCTTCTGAAACATGAGAAAATGTAAAGTTATGTATATAGCTGCAGTTATCAAGGTTGACATTAGTAGACGGGGGAATGTGTACGGATTCAAAAAACTTAGAAAAGCCATTAGCAATGTTCTTAGGATTATCAAATACTTCATTATCACTAATCAAAGTAGAAGGAACTCTAGATGAGTTCGATTTCTTAGAGTTGATATATGTCCAAAACTGTTTTGGGTTAGAGAGGTTAGAGACAACTTCATTTTCAATTGAGGATATATAAATACTGTAAGCAGATTTAGTTTTACGTTTAATTAAAGTTCTAAGTCGTTTAAACTCCGTTGTTATTGTCGGAGAGTTGAACTTAAGTTTTAGTCTGACTGAAGCTTTTTGTTTAATAAGTTTTATAATTTCTATATTATACTAAGGTGGATATTTTCTTTTTTGTTTAACTTTGCAAGATGGAATAAACTTATGCAGCGCACTATTTAATATATTATAAAATTCAATAAAAGCTAAATTTACATCAGAAAAATTTAAAAGTGTACTCCACTCAATATTGCTCAGATACGCATACAGTGCCGGGTAGTTACCTCTTTTATAGTTAAGTTTGACAGCATCCTTATTAACTGGAGATAAATCCGGAAAACATTGTAAAGCAAAAGTAAGTGCAGGATGGTGAATATCTTCAGAAACTAGAGGAAATGTTTCTCTAAATACTTGACATTCGATGTTAGAGTATACTAAGTCCAGAATATTATTTAAAGAATTCTTAATTGAATTATATTGCCTAAGACCCAGGAAAGAACAAAAATTTGATATAATAGAAGCTTGGCTAGATAAACTATTCTGTGTAAGAGTTATTTCTGAACAGTTAAAATCACCTACAAAAATAATTTTATTATCTCCAAAGTTAATTTGAGTTAGCAAATCAAAAAATAATTTATAATCATTAGTTAATGCATTAGTTGAAATATAAACAAGAACAATAAATAACCAACTGGATTTGAGTTTACATTTACATATTAAAAGATCAATTAACGGAACTTGTTGGTTAATAAAATCTGTGGAAACAATTTCTATTTTAAAAGAGTTGCGAATAGCAATTAGAGCTACACCACCTTTCAATTTTCTAGAGAGTATTCGATTGCGATCAGTTCGAAAAACTTAGGTGTTATCCACGATTTAGTTATTAGCACTACATCATAGTCACAATCACTGATATTATTAAAAAAGGTCTCAATTTTAGTATTCAGTCCACGAACGTTTTGGTAAAAGACGGTGATGTTTCCAGAGGGCGGAGAATCTCATGCAGAGTTTGTAATAACACGAAGGTAGCCATTAATAAATTTAATTGTTAAATTGGTTTCACCGTTCTGCTGTTTATTTTTCAATTCAGTTCGAGCATCATTTAAAATTTTACATTGCTTCGGAGTACGATCGGGTCCCATACGAATATTATTTAAGTTGAGATTCTTGCAAATTTTTAAAAAATTAATAGCGTCGTGTTTGTTATTAAAATGAACTTTGATGGGTCTAGGTCGTGCTCCAAGTTTTTCAACTCTAAACAAAGAAATACCAGATAGTGCATTAGCGTTGTTATCACCAAGAGTATTTTTTAAAAAATCAATGTCGTCTTGCTGTCTCATCTTAGAATCATGGTTTTGGGATTCCGGAACATTGTAAATCATGGCGTTAGACGATCTTTTTTCTCTTTCCTCAATCTCATGAATAATATCTTCTGATGTGAGATTGGTACCATTAAGAGCTTCAATCTGAGATTTAAGGACAGAATTTTCAGTTTTTAAGACAGCAACTTGTTTAGTAAGAGCTGTTATTGCTTCAATACAAGTAGTTACTTGTTTTCTAATTTCATCAGAAAAAGGTGTGAAGTAAGTTTTAAACATATCATTCATTGCAGCAATAATTTCTACTTTAAATGACGTTTGTTGGTCTGCAGAAGTGCTATCATATAACGGGTAACAAGTAGTGCAAGTCCATTTACCATCAGATTTCAAACAGTTTTGTATGTTGTTAGGAGCTATGAATTGTTTACATAGCTTGCAATTAGGCATGTTGGATAATAAACAGAAAATTTAAAAATAATAACAGAAACAAACAAAAAGTAAAACAGGGACACTCGCTTCACACTGCAGGGCCAGTTACAGTGACTAACTAAAATACAGCACAGGAAGACCACGGATTTACATAAACAAAATAAAAGGATAGGATATCAAAAAGATAATAAGAAACAAATTAAAATTGTAAAAGGATAAAATGAATGTAAAATGTTCAAGTTACGCCACTGCTCACAATGCTTTTAGACACGCAAGCGCAATAAGTAAATAAAATTTTTGACAGAAGAGGTTAAGTTGTTTATACAGTAACAATTAATTTAAAATAGACTTATCTGACTAGATATCACTAACTGGTAACGGTAAAACACTATGGCACACAAAATTAAAACTTAGATTTAATTAAAAGAACTTATTTTTATCACAGATGTTAGTTAAACAATTTGGTACTGTCACAATACACCAGTGGCGTAGTATCAAAAACCAATCTGAAAGATTGAATGAATGAATAGCAGTTTAGAGTAAGCCCAGAGAAAAGCAAAGCCAAACTCTTCACTTGGCGTTGGTCACTCAATCCGCATGAAAACGTCACATTTAGTGACGTTTCCATACCGTGGTTTGACACTGCCAAGTATTTTGGGGTAATTTTGGATAAGGGTCTTTTGTACAAGCTTCAGGTTCAATCTATACTAGACAAAACAAAAATGACCAAATCTCTCCTCTACCCGATGTTGCGTCGGAACAGCGGCAAGTCGCTCCTGATTAAAATCCGGCTTTACACCTTGACCATCAGACCGATAATCATATACGCTTCTCCCATTTGAGGAACAGCGGCAAGTAACCACCTATATTGATTAAGGTTTCCAAAGCAAAACTCACCGGATGCTCACAAGAGCTTCATGGTAGGTTTGAAATCTGGACATTTGGACAGACTTAGAGATTCCTCCACTTTGTCAACATATTAAAGCTTTAGCCAAAAAATATTTCAAAAACCTTGCGGTTTACTCAAATCCCGATCTAGCAAGACTTGCCAAACCAAATCGGGAATTTGTCAACAAACGACCGGTGAATTCAATAGTAGCCAAGTTACTTCTTATGAATCGTGGGTAAAACCACATCCAAAAACAAAACCCCAACCCGGCCTATAAGGCGACTCCTAAACAACCTCCTACATACACATATCCAAACGGAAAGTAAATGAGCCAAAAAGTCTCGAATTTCTAGGCAAATCCCAGATGGGTGAGATTTAGTCGTTAGGCACCCTTAGAAAGATGAATCTAACACGTCCTGTGAGGGAAGTCTTTAGACGATTCTCTACCAAAACCTCCAAAAAAAAGAATCATTCCTTGATGGAATTCACGTACGGTCTATCACATTCCGATAAGAGAATTTTAGCGTCCTGCTAACAGAAAATCTCAATAACCACATTTCCACTTCTTGGCAAATAGAAGCTGTAGTCCTCAAGGTATTATTCTCTCACTGCACCTTTTTAACGTGTACGTAGCCGACATGCCTTCAGGAAGCATGCACGGAGTTAAAATAGTTCAATACGCTGACGATACAGCACTTATCTACTTTTCAAGATCAACTAAAATAATCACCTTACGTCATCAAAAAGCCACCTCCAATCTGGAAGATTGGATGGATGAATAGCACTTTGAAGTAAACCCAGAGAAAAGCAAAGCCGTACTCTTCACTCGGCGTTGGTCACTCAAACCGCATGAAAACGTCACATTTAATTACGTTTCCATACCCTTGGCCGACACTGCCAAGTATCTTAGGGTTATCTTGGAAAAGAGTCTTTTTTACAAGCTTTAGGTTCAATCTATACTAGACAAAACAAAAATGGCCAAATCTCTTTTCTACTCGATGTTGCGTCGGAACAGCGGCATGTTGCTTCTGAATAAAATCCGGTTTTACACCTCGACCATCAGACCGATAATCTTATACGCTTCCCCCATTTGAGGAACGGCGGCAAGTAGCCACCCAAATTGATTAAAAAGTTTCTAAAGCAAATCTTTCCGGATGCTCACAAGAGCTCTATAGTACGTTTTAAATCTGGACATTTGGACAGACTTAGAGATTCGTCCACTTTGTCAACATATTGAAGCTTTGGCCAGAAAATATTTCAAAAACCTCGCGGTTCACTTAAATCCCGATCTAGCAAGACTTGCCAAACCAGATCGGGAATTTGTCAACAAACGACCGGTGAATTCAATAGTAGCTTAGTTACTTCTTACGTATCGTGGGTAAAACCAAATTCAAAAACAAAACCCTAAGCCGGCATATAAGGCAACTCCTAAACAACCCCCTACATACATATTTCCAAACAGAAGGTAAATGAGCCGATTGGTCTCGAATTTACAGGCAAATCCCAGATGGGTGGGATTTAGTCGGTAGGCACCCTTAGAAAGGTGAATCTGACACGTCCTGTGAGGGAAGTCTTTAACGATTCCCTACCCAAATTTACCAAAAAAAAAAAAGAATCCTTCCTTTATGAAATTCACGTACGGTCTATCACATTTTGATAAGAGAAACAATCACAAAAACAACAACCAAAACAACAGCAGCAACAAAAACCAAAGCAGCAGCAACAACAGCAAAATTTACATCTACAATAACATCAACAACAGCAAAATTTACATCTACATCAACATTAACATCAACATCAACATCAACATCAACATCAACATCAACATCAACATCAACATCAACATCAACATCAACATCAACATCAACATCAACATCAACATCAACATCAACATCAACATCAACATCAACATCAACATCAACATCAACATCAACATCAACATCAACATCAACATCAACATCAACATCAACATCAACATCAACATCAACATCAACATCAACATCAACATCAACATCAACATCAACATCAACATCAACATCAACATCAACATCAACATCAACATCAACATCAACATCAACATCAACATCAACATCAACATCAACATCAACATCAACATCAACATCAACATCAACATCAACATCAACATCAACATCAACATCAACATCAACATCAACATCAACATCAACATCAACATCAACATCAACATCAACATCAACATCAACATCAACATCAACATCAACATCAACATCAACATCAACATCAACATCAACATCAACATCAACATCAACATCAACATCAACATCAACATCAACATCAACATCAACATCAACATCAACATCAACATCAACATCAACATCAACATCAACATCAACATCAACATCAACATCAACATCAACATCAACATCAACATCAACATCAACATCAACATCAACATCAACATCAACATCAACATCAACATCAACATCAACATCAACATCAACATCAACATCAACATCAACATCAACATCAACATCAACATCAACATCAAAAACAAGTGGATTAGCAACAGTTACAAGTGCAACAATAACTGCAAGCGCATCAACAACACTTACAACAATTACAAGTGCAACAACAACAACCGCAAGTGTTATAAGAACAACAACAACAACAAGTGCAACAACAACAACAACAACAACAACAACAACAAAATCAACACGCAGCAAATAAATCAAATAGGTTTAAATTAATTATAAAAAAATACAAGTATACCTACTAAAGGGTTTTCCAATAGGGACGCCCCTGTTTTGAATAGCTGCTATTTGAACATGTGTAAAGTTAGCTCCATATTATAAACGTCAATTTGTTGGAGACATTATACCATTTCATCATGGTAATCTACATGTGTGCGCAACGTTTGCAAATTATTAAAATTTATTACGAACATTTGAGTTCGGTCACCGCAACTTTACGTGCGTTGACTCCGATTTTTGGTCGTTATAATCGTCCGGATAAACGGTCTGTAGTTTGTTTAGTGGCTAAATTCGAGTAGACCTACTTATTATTGGATGTTCCTGTGCCAAAAAGAGCAAGACCAGCCAGGAAAAAAAAATTGGCGTTGTACGAGCTTCTGTACAACCAAAACAATTGATTTCACGCCGTTCTCAGGAGTTGGAGATCAGCCAAACAACATTGTGGCGGATTTTGCGGAAAGAACTTGGCTTACACCCGTATAAGATTGTTCTAACCCAAGAATTGAAGCCAAATGACCATTTGCTGCGCAGAAATTTTACCAATTGGGCCTTAGACAAGATGGAGATTGATAATGATTTTCATCAAAAAATCATCTTGAGTAACGAGGCTCATTTTTGGCTAAACGGTTTTGTTAATAAACAGAACTGTCGCATTTGGGCAACGGAAAATCCTCAAGAAATCAACCAGTCACCTTTGTATCCATTAAAACTTACTGTTTGGTGTGGTTTTCATGCCGGCGGAGTCATTGGTCCTTATTTCTTTTTGAATAATGCAGGAAATGCCGTCACGGTCAACGGCGATTGCTATCGGGGCATGTTAACCAATTATTCTTGGGACAAATTGGATGATTTCGATGTGAACAATATGTGGCTCCAACAAGACGGGGCCACATGCCATACAGCAAGCCAAACCATCGATTTATTGGAGACCGTGTTATTTCAAGACACGGCCCAACCAATTGGCCGCCTCGTTCGTGCGATTTAACGCTCCTAGACTTTTTTCTCTGGGGTACGTAAAGTCAGTAGTGTACAGCAACAAACCAACAACATTGGAGGAGCTCCAGACAAATATTGAAAGAGCCATTGCTGACATATCGCCAGATTTGTGTGAAAAAGTGATAAAAAATTGGGTCCAGCGTCTCCATTCGTGCCGGCGTTCCAGAGGTGGTCATCTGAACGTTGTTCTGTTCCATTCTTAATGGTATAGTGTCACCTTTAACCTACAATAAACTGATCTTTGATATCTCATAAATTGCTCGTTTTATTTACATTTCAAATCGGGGCGCTCTGACTATCTGACATATGGTTCAAAAGCCAACATGAAGGACATTATTATAACAATAAAAAAAGAATTAATTATAAAATCAAATAATGATAAATCAACAACAATAGACATGCTTTATGAAATAAAAAACAAAACTTATTAAAAGTTAAATAAAAACAATTTCTTAAATCAATCAACCTGCTAACAAAATACATGCACTTTCATATTTAGTTTCAGTTTAGTTTCAAGTTACATTGTTTCATAGTAGTATATTAGAAAAATCTTTGAATGTAGTAGCTATCACCATGTACAATTCACACAATTAGCAGCCACAAGGACTTGGACAGCATGGAAGGCATACTTGTCGTTTAGATAATAGGGTTGGTATGCACGGTCCACATGGAACACCGCAATTTGTGCAACCCGGATAAGGCACAAGCGGAGCACATGGACCGCAAGGTGACATTGGAGCGCATGGCATACAGCAACAATAGCCGCCAATTGGTGGAATACAGCATGGACTGCAGCATGGATCGCACATGGTAATATTAATTGGTTAACTGAGAATTTTGGATGGTAAAATTGTAAATTGTATCAATGGATTTTGATATTTGTGAATATTTAGCTGTTATTACTTTTGTTGACAAGGAGACTTGAACGAAAAAATGGAAAAAAATCTTCAATTAAACAACATTACGCACAGTTCTTGTAAAATAATCATATTGCAAATGACGGAAACCCAACATTTAAAATAAGAGTGATAACCGCTGATGTCAATGTCTACCAAACCCTGTTACAATTTTTTTTTTATAAAAGTAAACATTTTGCTGTGTATAAAAGCTTAGCCTCGGCTCAAATACCCATTCTATGCAACAATTTGAACTCATTTAAGCACACGTCTGACAACTGTAACGCGACATAAATGGAAATCACAGAGCATTAAACTGCACTATTACTATTACACGGAAGCGAGGTCTTTAAAATGTAAAAGAATTCTTATTAAAATAATTAAAGGGGTACCTAACATAAAATTCAAATCCGCCTACAAAAGGTCAGCGGGAATTGACACGTATGTAGACCAAATCAATTTTTCAAACAGTACTAAATTCTTATCAAAAAATTAAAACAAAATTTTTTGTCACCTAAAATATTGACATAATAGTATTGTTATCAAATAACCGCATGTTTATAGTAATGTTAGATCTCCTAGTCACTATAACCAAATCTTAAAATGTTTAGTTTAAATGTCTTATATTTCAACAAAAACAGTTTTGATTGCAAATTATCAATCATTAATCACTTTATTTTAACTAATTGTTAAAATTAAATTTCCAAATTCCTTAACATTTAAGAATTGATCAATAATTCAAAACCCTGCTAATATCAATACTACAGAGCTTTGTTTCTATGACACATCCATCTATTACACTTAAAAAAGATAATCCTCATAGTATCAATAACCCTTTAAATGATTTAAAAAAAAAATTAAAAAAATTTAGAAAAACTTTACACATTTTTTGTTTATATTCATCCAACCTCTAATATTAAAGATAACATATTTTTAAAAGCTTTTTTAAATCTCTATTCTATTATTTTGAAAAACTTCAACCTTAATTTAAGTAAATCTCAACTTCAACAATTTTTATTAAATTACAATTTTACTAGAATGCATACTCCACTAACATACATTAGGAATAATGATCAAAACACCACTTCTGATATTTTTCTTTGTTCGTCTAGTATTAAACTTCTTATTCACTCTGTTAATGTTATTCCCGATCATTATTCTGACGACATTTAAAATTAATATGCAAATATTACCTTTTCCCAAAAAGTTTATTTACAACTTAAATAAATGCAACATATTAAGAATTAACCAAGAATTTTTTTTATCTATTGAATCATAGCCAAATATATCATCATATATCATCAAACACCAACTCACTATTTTTTAAATTATTAGAAATATCTATTCACTACCATATTCTAAAAACATTAAATTCCTACTATAACTACTTTCTTTCACCATTAATATTAAAGCTCATTAAATACAAAAGACACTTATATTGCAAGTTCAGAAAAATTAATGAATAAAAAGACAATTTAATGTCTTGAATAAAAACATACACAACTTAGTTTATCAGTAGAGACAAGACAAATACATAACGGCATGCGACAGAATTAATGAAAAAAAGGAAAAAATCTTTTAAAAAATACAAATATTGGCTAAACACAAAAGGGCGTTCAATAACAGATCCGGTTTCTAACAGATTTTGCAAAGAAACTTTGATAGACAAAAACGATTTTTACAACATACTAAATAAAGAAAAAAAATTGGCACTATGACATGACTAACTAGAAATATTTTAAAACAGTTATAATAAAATAATACTATAATGTTTATGAGTATATAATTAACATTTACAACTACTGCTTAACAAATCAATACTATCCTGATGAATGGAAAATGGATGCTATAGTATGCATTCTTAACACTAACTTTAACTAATCTAATCCAGTAAGCTACCGTTCTATTACTCTACTACCAGTTTTTGATAACTTTTTTGAATGTGTTTTACAAAATAAACTTTTAACCCACATCCACAATAAAATCCTTATTACACAATTTGGTTTTTAGAAGTAGATTTACTACCTTTTTACTATCTTTACCTGTAATAATATCTAAACATCCAACCTCAAAGGCGTTTCGTTTATGAACATAAACAAAGCGTTTGACTCTGTCTGGCATAGAAAACTGCTTTAAGTTATTTTTAAATATGTTTAATTATTTTAATAAAATGATTATTTTGTTTTCAAAGCAACAAATTTGAAAATGTCAATTGTGTTCAAAAGTGTTCCATAAGAATTCCTATTGTTTTTCTCTTTTGTACAATATTTTTTGTTCTGACATATACACTACGCTCTGCAATACGCAAACGATACAACACTGCCAAATTGTTAAAGCCGTTAATCTATCAGTTGCAAACTATTTAGAAAGACACAATTATAGTTTAATAAATGGCGGTTTTTTGCAAATTGTTTAAAATCACAACTATTAATTCCATATCACAAATTCTATAAAAATTTATCTTTTATCCAAATGAACCAAGAACTTTTAGTTCCTTCCCAAATATGTAAATACTTAGAAGTAAACTTTGATCCTGGACAAAACACTTTTGTTACCTACAAAAAGGGATGGAATTAATATCAAATGTGCTACGCACATATACAAAACTATATGTTGTCCCATTCATTACAACGATCCCACACTTAATAACTTATACATAAAAGAATAAGCATTTTGTTAGTCTATTACCAAAGTAGAAATCTCAAGAACTTTTTTTACAATCTTTTAAAGAATCTTTTATATAGTAAAACTTCAGACAAAATTTGCAAACAACTTGTACAACCTAGACATTTTAAACAGTTTAATTATTTTGAAAGATTCATTAATTAATTTTAAATTAAAAAAACCTGCCATGACACCATTTTAACAAATTGAGACACTTATTAATAACAACGACAATTATTTTACATTAAGTTATGTGTCAGCACATCCTCACGCGTGCAGTTTTAAGAACATATAGAAGTCCGCACCCTAAACAGATGCAATACCAGGAAAGCGCATATCGCACATTCTTGTTACTGATAAGGAATAGTATAAATGCAAAATACACTTAATAGCAGTAGGCATATTATACCTTTTCTTCCAAGTAACACACGTTCTCAATCGATCATAATAAAATAAATATTGTTAACATTGCTGTTTATAATTTCATAACATCTCCAAACTCGGTTGCGAACGTTAACTTTATATTATTCGTTTTTTTTAATGTATTTGAACACTTTAAATTTTATTTCTCTAGCTAAAAGCAAGTGAAAAGGTTAGTCATCCTTCTATTAAAAATGTGTCTACAGTAATTAAGGTAGTTAATCTGAAAATAAGCAACCAGCTACTATTAGAAGTTATGTGAATGTGCTATATAATATCACAAGTGACAAAGACAAAAATGGCGCAATACCATAGAGAGAGTCATGCACAACCTGGAAGAGAATTGGTCAATATAACCACTACACATCGGACACGATGTTAGACAAAGAAGAGAGAATGTGCTCAGAGGGTTTACCATTTGATTTAATTTAAAAAACTAAACAATAAAGACAGGTAATAGCAACATTATGTATTTTAAACACACAAAAATTAGTTAACCGAACAGAATTACGCATTTTATAAATATTTAGAACACAAAACTTATCAAATAAAGACACCATGCATGCAAAAAAGGCTGAATAATAAATTTAATAACATGATAGACCTGGGAGACCTTTAACTTTAGCTTAAATGAACCTAGTATTAACAGTGTAAAAGTATTGTAGAACTAATTGCTTTGCTTCAATAACCGCAGATTAAACTTAATTTTCAAAAGAAATAAGTATCTGCACTGATTGTAGATAACATCCTAAATAAGTTTTAAAATGTTAAGTATTTGTTTTCCGTCGACTTAAAAGGTGTTTTCTTGTAAAGTCTACTTTAACTTAAAAAAAAATTGCTGTCTTATCACATTTAAATTTAAGAAGATCCTTATTAGTTTAAATAATGCTGTTTAAATTCAGTAACGGTTAATAAATTTTTTGTTTGCCTCAAAATAAAACCCTAAACTTTTTGTGTACCTGAGCAAATAAGCACAAGTTTTTTTTAACTAATAAAAGATACCAGAAAATGGCTTAGTTGGGTGAAGCGTCTAACTTCTAACTAATCTCGACGCATAATTTATCGCAGCCCAAGATCCGGTAATTATTTTTTTTTTAAATATTGCTTTTGTTAATTTAAAAGCTGAGTCTAATATATTATTAGTATTTATTTGCCCATAATTACATTTAATATGAGTGTGAGTGGACCAGATACTAGACCTTGTCAGAATATACAGCGCCTCTATTCTCTGAATTAACATTTTTTTTTTTTTTTCAGTTACATATTCAAAGAAAGCTTTAGCGGTAGTAACACAAGCGTAAGCTCTAAAATCGGCCCTTGTAAATTGTAAATTAACAAAAAACAAGTTTTTTGAAAAATAGTTTAAATGGTTTGCATTTTATTGTTGATTTATTATTTATTTGTGAACACTACCGGCGTTGTATCCCCCATTTTTTAATAATTGTTACACTCTTTAACATACTGTTAACAAAATGAAAAAAACAAAGCATCAAATAGCACTTTGTTACTCAAAGAGCATTTATTAAAATCCAGGAAGTATTGATAGCGTCATCCGTTGAGACCGGACTGACTGACGGTGCTATAACTCAAGTCATTGATGGTGATAAACATGGTAATACTTACGCGCCTAGGAATGACAAAAAAGCTTTTAAAAGATATAATAAAATTTTGAATTTTAATTGACATTTGACATAAATGGATTACAAAATTCTTATTTGGGATGTGTTTTATGGATGTCAAAATAAATCAAAACTTTATAGAAGCAGATGAGATGAGTAACTTTGGAAGAGAGCAATACATACTAAGTATTCAGATAAAGTATAATAAATAAGAAAAGAAGATGGAAAAGATTCACCTAAGATCCGCAAAATAAAAGCAAGAAGCTAGTTATCATAACAAAGAATTATAACAATTGATAAACTTAATCGTTATTTATATTATATTCAAGTTTATCTTAATTATTATGCAGTTAAAATACAAGTTAATCAATTAATGGTATTTAAAAAAATAAAATAATTAACAGAACTATATTGATACACTGAATATAATTATTAATGATTTATTTGACAAATTAACTAAGTATTTGAACTTTAAAATATGATTAAAATTAAAATTTATAATTAGTGCGTAATTATGGTGTAACTCAATTCTATTTATGGAATGCGAACCAGTTGTCTCTGCAAGCGACATTAATTATCTTGATAAATATACAATTAATATAGCGGATGACATTTAGTATTTTTTTTTCAAAACAAAGAAAGAAATAATAAATTATGAAAAATTATAGTTCAATATAAATATTTATATAATGAACAAAGGTATAAATAAAAAGTGATTCATACTAATAAACTTTAATAAAAATCAATATTATACACTAATAAACAGTAATTTTTAAACATATTTGTTTCTAATACATACTTTTATTAATAATAAATTTACATTTTGCACATTAATAAATCAAATACATGGAAATTATCACGGAGATCATAATGTATACTAATAAAAAATTCACATCAATGTTTAATACTGACTATTTACAAATTTATTCACTAAATCTCATTTTGATGTCATCTAATTACTAAGTGTCCTACATTAAGTTCAATATACAAATCAGATAAAATTAAGAAAACCAATTTAATGCAACGTATAATTATGAAATTTATATGACATTTTAGAATTGAAATTAATTTTGCCATATCAAAAAATGTGATTGACTCACATATTGGCAAATTGATGCACTTTGATTAAATTTCATTAACAGACCCAAATATTTAAATAAATTTCTTAATTTTTATATGTCTCACTTTCGATTAGAAAATGAAAGAAAATTAATCAAAACTAACTACAGCATCAATTTGCTACATTTCAAAAATTGGTTTACTTTGTAACAGATTTGTGTATTTTAATTATAATTACGTGTTACGCATTTTGTGCATCATCTTGTTTTATATTAAATAGAGCGCTGTAAATTTAACTTAATTAAGTGTACAGTTTCAAATAACAGTAAAACCTGTTAAATATTAATTTCTAACATAAGGAACTATCACTAAAAATTTGGCTATATAATTATTCTAAAGTGATTACAAATTTTGGCATCTGCTATCAATTATCACTTGTCATACATGTTTGTTAACTTAGTCATAATATGACAATATATTTGAATGATAGTTAATTTCTATAAAATTATTGTTAATATAATTTGAAAAATTATATAAATTTTTGATACGTATTCAGTCAATTGTTCAATAACTTCTTTAATGTGATTTAAATAATAGCAACAATTTAATCATGTTACTAATTGTACAGTAAAACTTGATCAATATTAATTAGGCAACTATTTTTATCACATTTTATAAAACTTTAAGTATCTCTGCGGTACTAAATATTACTAAAATATGACAAGGGATAACATGCACTGAGCTTTAAACAATTGTTTCTACAGTATAAGCACTTGCAGATCTATCTACTTGTCTTCATCAACTAATCGTCTACTCGTTCCAATCTCATCTAATTAAATCATCATGTTAGTCTTTAACATTTAGTATGGTTTTCTGTGATTTCGAATGCGGTATTTACATGTCCAGATTCAATATTTTCGACTCGCGGTGAATGTAATTCTGTTTTCTTCTTTGGGGTAAAATCATCAACAAATATCAATACAAAGAAACCACCTACTAGAACTGCAACGAAAAATAAGTATCCAATCCACATTCCATATAATCCGTATAATACCTGGAAAATTTTCGTAGATATTACAGCAGACATTGAGAAATGAATTGTCCAGAATTTGCTTCCAATATTAACGGAATATTTTGGCATATTTTCACTAACTAAAAGTAATGGCAATACTCCATAACTGAAGGTATGGAAGAAATTGTAAAGAATAAGAAGGAATAATGGAGACCATGCAAATAATTCGTTTAATTCTAAAAGTTCTCTGCGGAGATAGAAGTAAAGACTGACTAGAGATAATGATAAAATGCACGCGGCTGTTGAGACTAACATATTTGTTTTTCTATTTACTTTCTTGGCATGTCTCAATGCTACAAACATATTGATTACAAAAAATATTGCGTAAATTATAGAACAAATTTTAGGGTAGGGGTTTCTTGTTGATGTAAAGATAATTTGAGAATAGACAATATGAGCTGGACCACCACAATATTGCTGAACAAATATTAACAAGAACATCAATAACAATGTATTTCTGCTTTCTCTGCATTTCAATGCTTTGAATACATTTACGGGTTTAGAGTCTTCGGTATCTTCAATTGGTGTCATATTCTTAGTTAGATCATTTTTATTTTGAACGCTCATCATATTATTTAATCTATTTTCACCTTCCGGTTTTACATACTTTGGAAATAATGCAAAGCTAACTAAACAGAAAACAGGTACAGCAATAGAATATATTGCCATACTGCGAAAATCTACGTATGCACCCATTATAAACATCAATAATACTCCAAGACTTAATCCCATTGGCATGTAAGTGTTAATTGTGTTTGCTAAGTCAGGTTCGCATGTTTCTTTAATATACCTTTTCAATTGCCCTAAACCGTAACCAGTTGCAAAACCAATGCTTGATCTACTAGCCAAAAACCAAAATATATCGGCGGAATAAAACATAAGTATCCATCCGGTGATTTGGAGACAGCTGCATAAACAAACTGCTAGTTTGCTTGGTAGAAATTTGGATGTTGAAAAGAGACTGCCAATACTGTTGCCTTCCAATAAGAATCCAGCAATTAAGGCCGTTTCATCCAAACTAATTGGTATGGGTGTGACGTCATCATTGAGAAGGAATGGATATGCTAGTGATGGCCATCCCAACATCATGCCAAACGATACTGATAATAGGGCACCTGAAACAAGTTAAAAATATTATTAAAATATATCAAAACTAACAATAGAAATTTATTATTTAAATATACGGAAAATATTGTTTATCAAATAATATATTTATGAATATTTTATTATTATTGAAAATTGTACATTGATTAAAGATTAGACAGTACAAGGACACTTTTTGGCACTATATGTTAATTAATTAGAACAAAGTTATCAGTAATTTTAAAATAATTAGCATAGATTTAATGATTTGTTTTTGTATACTTATCAAACACATTATTGATTTTGATAGAATATTAATAATTGCATTTACAGAAAATAACAATTTTAATTTTCTATCTACTATTTAGATTTGTCTGTCTATGTTTTATCTTAACAAAATTGTTCCCACTTACGTAATCTTAATTTTTTTAACTTAACAGGTAAACAAATCTATTAGTTTTGGTTGTTGTTATGTCTGATAAATATTTAATTGTTTGGATATTGTAAAATATTTTTAACACCAAAAAGTGTTTTATTATAATTTATACAAATTTGTTTGCTATGTACGTTACTAGATCATAAAAACACAAACTAATATTTAATTATTATTATTAAACTAGATAATATACATTGTTACTAAAACCGCTATACTGATTTGCAGTGGTATATCGGACAATGCTAGTTTTACAAATAGTTTGGTAATCAATTTGTTTTACTTATACATTAAAAAAGGATTAACTATATTTTGTAAAGTTATATTTGCAAATAGCATTAAAATATATTTAAAATTAATTAAACACTAGGAATTTTAACAAAGTTTATGAACACACACATAAAAAAAAATAATCTAGAATAATATTCCAGTTTTAGTACAAAGAGTCGCACATTTATAAACTATTCACTAAAACCAAAATAATTTAAGATTTTTCTAAGCTTGGTTTTAATTAACTGACAAAACAGATAATATATTCGTATTTGTAAGTATTGTGTTCTTTCAGAACGTTGGTTGGTTACCAGCGTAGCAATTCTTATTGTGTTGACGACAAGACTGAACAACTTGCTTGAATTAACTTTATGCTAGTTGCCAATTTTTTTAGCTATAATGTTTTTTCTGCGGCCTGGCTCTTATTTAGCAGCTATTTTTCTTCGAACATCATGTTCTGCAATATGAAGTACTTTTGGCTTCTCATAACATGTCCAAAATATTTAAATTTTTGTTTTTTGATAGTGTTAAGAACATTAATATTGATATTTGTTTATTGTCCAGGCTTATACCATACAAGAGGATGGAGAAAACATTAGAAGGCAAATTCTTATAGTTAACTTTAAATTTCTACAGCACAAGACCCTGCTTTTGCTATTAATAGCTACTCAAGTCTTTTTATTTTGTGAGTTTACTTCTGCAAATATCTAAATTAATTTACTTGGTTTAAGAGTTTATCTTTAATTGTTATGTTAACTGCTACATTATTCTGCCAATTACTAACCTTGTTTTCTTAATATTTAATTCGAGTCTTGTTTTTGCACATTTTTGATAACTGGGTCCAAAATTTTGTACAATTTTTTTTTAGTGTATTCCAGCTGTACCGTGTCTTCTGCGTAACAAAGATTATTTACAGTTTTACTATTTATAATAATGTAGCCTAGTTTTTCAGATAATGTCTCTATTTTTTTATTATTTTGATTGGAGTAAGTATTAAAGAACAGTGGCAACACGATGCAATTTTGTCTTACGCCGCGTTTAATATTTACTGTTAGTCTGTCAATTCTATCTTTTTTGACTAGAAAAGTTTGGTTTCAGTATAAATTAACAATTACCCTAATATCAATTTGGATTAATCTTATATCTTTTAAAGTCTATACCAAGACATAATGCTTGACACGGTCAAACGCCTTTTTGCATATATATCTAGTAACTTATTGCCAATTCTTTAAGCAAGGACTTTTATATTGAATAATGCTTTTTTATGACAAAACTGTTGGTTAGCAACTTGATTTTCAGCATAGTACATTTTGTATCTATCAATATCTCATATCTATTATTAATCTTTAACTTTTTTATTTCTTTTATTGCATTGAGGGAAGCAAGGGCAGTAGTCAAGACATTCGACTGATGCACCAAAGGGTTTGAATTTTACAACAAAAACTATTTCAAACGTTTATACGCTCTCTTACTCCACTGCCCAAATTCAAAATAACTTAAAACCCGGGAATGATGAATTGCATAAATGCTAAATGATATCAATTAATGCGGACATTTAGTATTAAATTGCTTTAGATGGAGCCACAGTTATTTGTTTGATTATTTTCATCATTAATTATTTTTATAAGCACAGAATTATTTATTCAAATTTGTCTATTGCTATTATGCAATTCCGTAGGCACACTAATGAGGTTTGTAGAACCGAAACAATTGTCTGTGCTTGACTCTTGGCTGCTGTGATCGATAGATTGAGTATGATTAAATTAATAATTTATTTTA
Source organism: Tachinus rufipes (assembly GCA_963932245.1). NCBI lineage: Eukaryota > Metazoa > Arthropoda > Insecta > Coleoptera > Staphylinidae > Tachinus > Tachinus rufipes. The sequence goes on along the minus strand of OZ010747.1, from coordinate 42,853,144 downwards.
GAACTAAACTGTTGACAAGTAGAATTGGCTACAATCTGCAACTTATTTTCAGTGTGATAGTTTTGATAAGTATAGTTTTATTTGCTTTTATGTTTACATATATTATAAAATGCTACATTTTAAATGATAAAATTTAATATATTAATTAGATATAATTTTATCTTTTTAATAATGTATTTTGTAATTTTTAATATTTTATAATCAATATGCGAAAGAAATACCGGTTATGATGGTCAATATTGTTTATTTGAGTTACAAGTATTCTGTTGTGTTGATTGATTTTATTTAAACATAAAAGGTGCAAATGTAATCATTACAACTGATTTTAAAAACTAAAATAAATTCATTAAAAATTACAATTATTTCCCAAAGAATACCCGTGCGTCATATACAATGTTAAAAGAATTATATTGTTTGATGAATATTACATAACTATAAATACAAATAATTAAATGTACTAATACAATATTCTCTATTTAGTCAGATATCTATACTGTTATTGAAACTTATTAAAAATTTTAAATACCTTTTAATTTAATGGCTTAACACAATTTAGATCTCTATGACTCATAGCAGACTATCTTGGATATAACTAGTTATGAATAAATTAAACAAACAAATATGAATCATAATTTTAATATTATCAGCACTAATTTTAATATATTTTCCACAAAATAACAATTTTTAACCAAAACAATTGTTTTAAACACGTAAACGTTTCTTATAATAATTTGTTTTTAATACTTAATTAATATTGACCAGCTTAATTAGCCTATGGATATTATTGAATAACACTAATAAATTCAACTAATACAGTTTTATTGCGTTTTAAAAAGAAAGTTTAAATAAATATAGTATTAAATAAATAAAGACTTTTTATATGATGGAATAAACTACTTTTATATTTGTTTAATCATTTACTTCAAATTATAAAATTCTAACGTTTGCTGATTTTAATGTTATGGCGTTTTTGGCTGTCATTCTTTACGCACTGAGGTGCCTTTGGTGCATATTTTTGTGTTCGGCTGACAAGACTCTTTTTTAAAACCGCCACTTTGTAGAAAATTAAATTTGTTAGAAGCTCTTGAAATTACTCCACCAAAAAAAAGTAGGTCAAACTAGTTACGGTTTTTTAAATATAAATGTGTGTTATTTATTTGATTTATTTTACTTATCTTTAGCAAAATAGAACACTAAAAAAAATATTTGTTTGCTTGGTTACTCTAAAAAACAGTTTTTCTGCTTGTATTTTAGATCGAAAAAGAAAAAAAATCTTTCTTAAATGTTGCAACCATTTTTACAACTGTGATTTATTTATGATTGTAATTTTTTTTATTAAATCTCATAAAAATCTCATTTTTATCACTTGTATGGCTTTATGGAAAAAGTTTTTTTCTTTGTACGACAGATACAAGTAATTATAAAACCTATCACACATTTTTTAACAATGTCTAACTTTTTTTGAATCTTTAGGTTGTATGTAATTTATATTATATTTTCTTGAGTTTTTATTTTTTATTTTAACTACAGTTAATAATAATAACAATATTATCACATTTTCCACTTTCAAATTATTGTCATTTTTTCTTATTTGTAATTTGCTATTCCATGCACATAAAGTTTTTCTTATAATGTATTTACCGTATAAGTTGTTTGAATAAATTAAGGTACAATATGCAATCTTGTCGAATATTTGTATAAGTTTAAAATGTAGCATATGACACACTGCAAAGATTGTTGATAAAAGCCTTTGTGCTGTACAAAAAGTGTATAAGCGTTACTTGGATACTGATAACCAGAAGATCAGGATCCGGGCAAAAAAAAGTCTTCACAAACAGAAATGACCGTTTTTTGGTGTAAAATCAACTCTATAAAGTTAGAGATGTAAATGTTAGTAAATGAACCGTTGGGAGAAGGCTTTGCGATTGTTTTGTAAAAAGATGGCTACAGATTCATCTTTACAACGCCGACATCGTGTTGCAAGGTTGGCTGTTGTCCGAAATCACAAGGCATGAAATGATGAGAACTGGAGCAGAGTACTGTTTTTAGATGAGTCGCGCTTTAGCCTCAATAGATCAGACGGACGTCGAAAAGTGAGGAGAAGATGCGGAGAAAGATACGCTTTAGTTTGTAATGATGGGCAACTTTCATTTGGCGGTGGGTCAGCTATGATTTGGGAAAGAACTTTTACCAAAGCACATACAGAGTTGGTCTTTTTGGAAAATGACAACTTACAGATACATTATGAAGATTCTCAAAGATTATGTTATGCCCTTCATGACAACTACGGACAAGCGCAGCATTTTTATGCAAGATAATACTAGACCTCACGTAGCCAGAGTTGTCAAAAATTATTTGTGGTAACTTTGCAGTTTGATTAACCAGCTCTCAGCCCGGACATAAATCTCATATAACATGTCTGAGAAGAGTTGGGACAACGTATCTGAAAGCATACACCTGTTCCAAGAACTGCTCAGGAGCTAAGACAGTTGCTATTGCAGAAATGGAATAAAATTGACCAAAATTTGATCCTTAATTTAATTCAAAGTGTTCCTAGTCAACTTCAAGCAGTCATTAATGCAAGAGAGGATAATACTCGTTATTGGTGATAAATTTTTTACATATTTTTTGTTCTATACTAGTCCTAGGAACAAAAATTCAAACTTTGTCTGAACTGTAAGTTTGTAATATTTTTAAAATACGCAATAAAAACAATAAGTATGCTTTACAATTTTTAATTTGGTGTGCAAAATACAATACAACTGTTTACAATTTGCTTACATAAAAATAAAACAAAAGATCATAATTTTAAAGTAACCTTTATTTTTTGCTTGCCAGTGTATTACATCACTTTTTTTGCTCTTTTGCCATGTAAAAGCAAACACTATAGTCAGCACACATTTGGTGTAACTATAGTTTAGAACTAAGTTGTCAAAAGACACTCAAAACCAAAATAAATGTACTGAACATATAGTCAGCAACCATACTAGTTTAGTAACTAACCAAATAAATAATAGAACATTAAGACTAACGTAACATCAAAGCAAGCAGTTTTTATTGTTTTAAGCGCTTAAGTAAATTTGATCAATCATATACTACTGCCATTAACAGACAGATTTATATTAGTTAACTAAAGCACCTAATTTTGCTCAGTTATAAATTTATAATACCCAAATTGTTTCTGCAACCAACTTATAAACAACTTTAGTATCATTGCTAACGTGGTATAATTTTTTAGACATAAACATACACAATCTTGCCATCTTACTAGTTCTGCTACTAAAAATAACATTGCACCAAGTTTTTAGTAGAGTGAAAAAGTAACAAACTCAAATTTTGTTGAAAAAATTGTTGTATATGCTATAAATCACGTTTTGAAACAAAGTTTTGTAACAAATCAAAATACAAATTTAACATATACAACTTTGTCGTAATATTTACTAAAAGAACAAACTTAAATGTTATTCTGTTCATAACGATTGCTGCTATAAAAAAAATATTGTTGCAATTTTTAAAATGTTTGCATTCTTAATGTCAATAATTTAAAGCAAAGCAAATTGTTGCAATAGTAACAGGTGATAAAACTCAAACATAAAAAAAATGTGTAAGGTCAACTTCAGCTGTAAATATATTTATATATAAAACATTAAAGTGGCTGTGTTTACCACAATATAATTTAACTAAATACTTGAATTTGGAGTTGCTTGTTTCTTGCATTTCTGTTTGATGTTTATGTTGTTTACTCAAAATAAAGATGTTAATACTTTTTTTAAACTAAACTAAAACTGCTAATAAAATTCTAAAAAAAGCATTTAAATCTATGTAAATTTTCGTGGTTGTTATAAACCATAAAAATCAATTAACAAATTTGCATTAGATAAAATTACCAACTGTTGCAGGAAATGATGATGCAATTATTTTATTAGCAATTTTTTTGTATTTTGTCTAATAAAACAAATCTAAATATTAATTAAATGTTCTATAAAACAATTTTAAAGAAGATACTGTAAGCGACAAGCAAGTTGTTAAAAAATATAAAAATTTTTGTTTTGTTTTTTGGTTTAAATTTTAAGCATATGATAAGTTTAAGTTTAAAACAAAGTACATTGTAATTAATTACATTAATTAGTTGACTTTAATCATATAACTACCTTATTACGGTAATAAATAATTAAAAACTAAAAAATCCTATGATTTTAATTTTGATGAGCGAGAGTCTATATTAAGATTGGGCAAAAAATAAAAATGATGAAGATTTGCAGTAATTTTAAACCCAATACACAGAGTTCTCTGTAATGTAAGTTCTTAGCATTACATGCAGAGGTCTTCCAAGCAAAATTGCATCCAAATTATTGCAGACATAAATATAAACTTTCTTACTACGGAGTTAAAATTAGTTCTCACACAAAATTAAAAATGTTGTATCAATCCAATATACTTTACAAATTATTGATCAAACCAATTTTTTTGAATAAATCAAATTATAACTTTTACATAAGTAATAAAATATTATTTAAACATATATAATTATTACTTTTAGGTAATATTGACGTATTCATTATTGTAATATCCTTGTTTTAAGGAAGGGGACCGGGTCACAGTCCAGACCGGAAATTTTCTTGAAAATTTGTGTATTCATAAAACATTAACATAATATAAGCATGGTTTATGATATAAATTCAAGGTAAAAATATTAAATATTAGAGGTACCTTAACAAATTGCATATTTTTGAATTTACATTATTCTAGAAAAATATATCCATTACTATTGCGAAATTAGTTCGACTATTTTATGGCGTTGCTTATTTTTTTATCATTGTTACACAACTCAAACGAATTAACATAATATTGTATTTTTTTAATAAAATTCTAATGAGGCATTAAAATTGCATGTGTTAATAAGTAAAGCGCAAAACATGATTATGTATGAATTGTTCGTTTTCGGTTTCAATGTTAATTTTAGTTTTAATCACTAGCGTTAATATATTTATTTTTTTCTTATTCTTTAAACTAAATATTATGAAAATTTCAATTGTTTGCAAAAACTAAATTGTAGTATTAACATCAATTAATATTTATTCAAAACACATTATTAATAATAAAAAGGACCAAGGAAATTATTATTTTGACTTCTAAGAATTGTTGATAAATATACAAAGCAGATTTAACTTTTTTATTCATGTAGTGAATAGCAACGTGAATAAAAATAATTTTATTCAACAATATTATTAAATTTGGCAATAAATTAAATATAATAATCAAAGATTAATATTTAATCATTTGTGTTATGTATTAATGGACATTTGTTCTAATGTTTAATTTTACTACAGTTAGAATATAATTTAATTAATTAATGAAAAAAATATTGAAAAAATTAATTTAATTTCAAATTAATAAAATAAATTACACTGGATCTTCTCTTGACTTAAATTAAGTTAAGGTAGACAATTTAGGATAGGTACTTATATTACTAAATTGATTCTAAAAAATTTAGAAATAAAAATTAATCTGTCAATGTTAGCTTGTAGTATTTTTTACCATTTTTTTTTTGTTTGTATGAAGCCATCTAAAATACGTATGAGTTGTTTTATATGGCCAATTATATCCCATACATAATATTAGTGATAAATCTGGAGATTGGATTAGTCATTAAAACAGATTATCATTTTTTTTTTGTAAATTGTTAACATGTATGTCGATTATTTTGTAAAAAAATTTGGTTTAATGTATATGCAATTGCGCCTCATACTATAATCTTATCTATCGTAAAATATACTTTTACTCTTTTTAATTCAAAATAATAGAAAATATACTCTTTTTTGGTTGAGCCTTAATAATTTTAGTTATTTGGACAAAAAGTACTTTTTCTTACGTTTTTTTTTCTTGCCCCCGAGGTTTGGACGAACGACCGACAAACGGGGATATCCAATCACGGCAAAAAAATGTAAATTACAGTAACATTGTATTATTGTAGATACACATCTACTAACATGTTGACCAGCATTGTAAATTGAGTCCGATTAATCTACTACTACTATGTTCAAAATCAGATAGATGCTTAAAAATTGCTCGCTATTAAAGCAGAGCAAATAAATTAATTTGCACAAATAAAATTGTTTTACTTACACAAGGAAATACAAACAATACTTGTTTGCTGATCAAATAAATTGATAAAAAATAACCATTGTATTTTGTTGACATTTTGATATTAAATGTTTTGTGTACACTGCAGTATATTAATCAAAGAAATCATACTTTCAGATGTTACCTTACGAACCCAATGACAATTTTTGAAAATGTCACCCAATTAATAATTATTTTAAGATAGAGAATAATTTATATGATGTAAACAACAAAAGACCTTGAAAGGCCGTTTTACAAACAGGTTTATAGATTACACTCTAGGTCATTTCAAATCAAACAGCATTCATACAAAACTTAATTCATAAATACAACCTTTTTAAATTAGTGTAAAATTAAATTATATTATTTCCTATCTCATTGTGTTTACTAAGTAATTAAAATGTAAATATTTTTATACTACTTTGTTGAATTGAGGTTTATTGTTAAGACTATAATAAAATAAAAACATGTTTTGTTTTATTATTGTGTACATATTATCGCATAATAAATATTTTTTATATTGGTTTAGTGTGTAATTCTTACAATTTTATTCACGATATCTGTTAATTTCATAGTAGATTTAATAATTCGTTAAGCTATTATGTGATTAATTTTGTAGCACATATTGATAGGGGTAATCATGAATTCACAATATCAACGTGCTTAATTTATTAACATTACTGAAGATTATTTTTCAATGTAAAAAGCAATTAAGGTTAAATCATGCATGTATTGCGTACAATAAAATATTATTAAAAATGCTTTTTCATTGTTTAATTTGGTTACATTGTTTCATAGTAGTGTAGTACATTTTTGAATGCAGTAGTTATCCCAATGTTTAATACGCACACACACAAATTTAGACACAACGACTTAGGCAGCATGAAAGACATACTTGTCGTTAGATAATAGCGTTGGTATGCATAGACCATATATTATTTTATATTTACAAAAAATGTAATAATATTGAATAAAAAAACTGAATTCAATACCTAAATAAACATTTTTTTAAACAAACAAAATCTGCTTCTAATGTTAGTTTAAAATACAAATAACTTTTTTCTTTACTTTTTTATAGCTTGTAACTCAAGCTTATTTTTTACTGTTTTTACTATCAAACAATTTATTCATCAAAAATTTTATGGCAATTTTTTAGAATAAAATGTGTATTGTGTGTGTAAGCATCATTAGCAAATCAAAACCTCGATAACATGTCGATACCGCTAGACGCGCTGCGATTGCATCAGGTATCTAATTTCTTTAAGATTGTAAGATTGTGGTCACAAAGTTACAGCAATATTAGTTTATGGTAAAAAATAATTATTCTGTATCTTTGTCTTTTAGAGTACTATTTAACAATTATATTATCCTATAGTAAACAATAGTTATTTTGTACTTTTTTTTTGCAGAAAACACAATGTAGTATTTTTATTGTTAGCTAAATTTGCAATAAAATTACAAAAGTACCTACAAAATAATGATATTCCCAGCTAAGAAATTAGTATTCTGAGTACCTAGTTACAACAATATTATTATGGTGAAAAATAATTCTTCCGTATTTTCTTTCTTAAGTACCAAAAATACCAACCTTGATCAATATTTAAATTAATTAATTTTTCAAGATAAACGGTATAGTAATTAACTCCATATGTAGATAAAACAGGTATATTTCATATTGAAGATAAAAATAATCTTAATTTTAAATAATTTAATGAATAAGAATTATATAGACAACCTTCATTTGTTAAAAACATTATGATGATAGTATTGGCAGCTATGAAACTAGTATTTACCAAATACAACTTGGTTTAGAATAATTACTAAAACGTTTAGACAATTCTGGTGTTTACTATGCTTTATTACTGCTTGATATTTATAAACAATATCCCAATGAAGCAAATAAAACAGCTTTTTATAATCACAAAAGCTATTACAGATCAAAATTCAAAAAAACAAAAAAAACAATTTAACAATAAGAATATAACTGATTCTATAAATACTCCAAGAGCTATGTGGAATATTGTAAATAATAATTTAAGTAAGACTAATTGCAGTTCACAACCTAACCATTTCTCCTCATTAAAGTTTGCAAATTATTTTAACAACATTCTACTCGATATAGTGACTAATATTCCTCGAAACTCAAAAACGCCTTCAGAATAAATGTCCTCTGTCCAAATAAATAACGACACAGTATTAAAGTTTGGTGACGTATCACATTGCAAATTCAGAAACGCTGTCAACCAAACTAAAAACAAACCTAGTAATGATGTGTACGGATTAAGTACAAAACATATTAAAACTATAATAAATTTAATTACTTTGCCTCTTGATAAATTGATAAATATTAGTATAAATGCTGGCATATTTCCAAAAGTTTTAAAAACTTCAAAAGTAATTCCCGTTATTAAAGAAGGTATTATGAACGATTTAGCAAACTATAGGCCAATCTCTGTTATACTTATTATTAGTAAAATTTTTGAAGCTGTCTTGAAGAATATAATTGCAAAATATATGAAAGTGCATTCCTATTATACCTCTAGACAGTTTGGGTTTTGTACCAACTACTCAACTGCAATGGCAGTAAGTAAATTAACAGAGTCAAATCAAATCGCATTTGAAAAATTACAATACAAGGAAGCCATTTTCTGTAACCTAAGCAATGCATTTAATTGTGTATCCCACCAAGTTCTAGAAAAGAAAATGTTGCACTATGATTTTAACCCACAATCAGTGAAGCTTATTATGTCATATTTGAGTAACATAATAGACATAATATGCTGCAAAAATAAACAGACAGAAAGTTTAAAGGGTGAGCCTCAAGGTTCCGTACTGGGCCCTATCCTATATATGTTTTTGATCTATATTAATGATTTACTAAATGAGGCTTGTAAAAGCAAAACTCGTCTTATCCACTTTTAGTGTTAAATGAGTTACATACGTCATTGTGTAGATCTTTTAATTCTGTATATGCTAAATACATTATTGTACTGCAAAACTTGATTTATCCTATTTAAAATAAATGATGAAATAACGATGTAGTTGCAAAACTTGTCTTATCCACCTGAGGTTGCAAATCAAAACTTTTCTTATTAACGCAGATAATCAAAGGACGCGGTTCCTGAGCGCTATTGAGTTGTGTGCGACATTGACAGTCAAAATTTTTAAAAAACATGGCACTGTAACGTAACAGAATTAGTTAAGGATTGCACTGTTATAGATTGGAAAACACGAATTAGAGATTTTTTTAAGCACGTCTTGTTATGGCATTTTAGGTTTTGAAAATAAAAAAATATATTTCTATATTTCAATTTTATTGTTGCAAAACTTGTCTTATTCATATTTAATTATAATTTTTATCAAAAACCTTATAAATATTGTTTAAATAAATTTTTGTTGACAATTTTTATTAATGTCTTACACAAGAATATTCTATTATTCATAATAATTACTAAGTAATATACCGTGCACACGTTTTTCTCATTTATCTCGGAATCGTCTAAAGTGGATAAGACAACTTTTGCTTTTACACGCCTCAAATGCAATATCAAAAGCCAAGTTAATACTTTACGCGGACAATACTGCTATTATAAATAAACACCACATAAAGAACGAGTTAGTGCGGGATCTGGTAGATACACAATTGAAGCTTTCAGAATAGTTTTTGGCTAATATTTTAAGCTTAAATGCTTCAAAAACTGTAAAAATTTTTTTTTGCTGCAACCAGTTGACAAGGAAGTAAACGTAGAAGTAGTAAATTTTCTCGGGGTTCAAATAGATCCGGGGCTTACGTGGAACTGTCATATTGACAGCATAGCTTCCTCAGTTAGTAAGAATATCTTTATCTAACGTAACATTGCAAAAATAACATCGCTGAATGTGAGTCTTGCAGTTTACCATCGATATATCATGTCAAAACTTACATATGTTATTACAGTATAAAGTCATTCTTCGGCTAGTCAACAACTATTCAAACTTCAGTGTAGAGCAGTCCGAATACTATCTGCTTTAGATTATAAAGCGGATTGCAAATTTGCGTTCATTAATCTTAGTCTTTTAACAATGCCTGCAATAGTAATCAAAGCTTTCATGGATATAATACAAGAAAGAAACAAAACATCAGACTTAATTTTTTAAAATTGATTAATTTTAGTACATTAAATAATTACTATTGACCAAAGCTATTTAATGTCCATTCTCCAAATGTAAAATTGCTGATACTCAAACGATTTCAAATCTATGTAAAAGTGTTATTATTGAAATTAGCACCATACAATATTAAAGAATATGTAAATCATTACTTTTTAAATACGATCAATTAATATGTATATTTTAGACCTATGTAGTACATTTTTGTTAATGCATCAATAAACATTATTATTAATATTATTATTATTTTGTTGTAGTTGCTGGATACTAATAGAGTATATTTTACAATAGCATAAAAAATTAAGTTGAGCAATATTTAGGCAAAAAGGTTTTTTTAAGTAGAAAGATCTGTCGGTTCTTTAAGAGGCCTATTAGCCTTCTCCGTTTTCAAAGATATTTAAATACGCAGTGGCAAAAAAAAATAATCAGTTTTTTCAAACAATATTTCAAGGAATGAACGCGGGAGAAGGTAGTCTATAAAATTTGTTTCAAGTTGTCCAAAACTTTTTATTTCATTGTATACCAAATACAATTGTCAAAACTCTACAACTATAGAATTAGGAAAATTTTGTAAAGCTAGTTTAAATCGAAAGCAGAAATATCCCATCAAATGTTTTGAACGTAGTTATGGGGTTCTTCTTGGTAGTGTTTCGGGTCTTTTAATTTTTAATATTTATATTAACAACATTTTTAATTTAAATTTAAATTTATCTTGCAAAGTAATAAACTACGCAAACGACACCAATATGTAATACAATGACAAAATTTGGCAAAAATGTCTAATAGCGCGTAGATGTTACTAGACGCTCAGGATGAGTATAGTAAGAACAGTTTAATATTAAATAAATCTGAAACAAACGCTATAATATTAAAAAAAAGTGAAGCAACACTAATTCCTTCAACCATTGCTTTAGGCAATGCAATACCTTATTTTCTTATCCTAGTAAAGTTTTTAGATATCTTTGTCGACAACCACTCAAAAACAGAATCATAAAAATACAAAACTCAAAACTTAGCAATAAATTCTATGGTTAACGCGATCAAAAGCGTTTAAAAAATCTGTGTAAATGAATTCAACTTAAACTCTTAATTGAAAGGCATTTAAAAGATCATTTTTGTAACAATGAAAATTTGTAAGAGTAAATCAACCATGACAAAACTGTTCTAATAAAATGCTTTGCTCATCAATTGTATTTAACAGTTTGATCAAAGACTGAATGCATTTACCTCTATAATTAGTAATATCCTCTTTAACTCTAGATTTACCTAAGTAGTATCATAATTAGCTTTATTTTCAAATTTGAGGAAACTTAGCTTTATGAAGAGAATCCTGAAAAAGTAAATGCAGTGGCGTAGAAATAGAATAAACAATTATTTTAGCAGCATAGATAAAACGCTGTCCGGTCTAGTACTAAAGTTGCATTTAATTTTCTCAATCTTTTTAAATATATCCAATAAACTAATTAAAAATGCTTTATGCAATACGTTTTTTTTAAACTCAAATTGTAATTAGAAAAAAGAAATTCAGCAAATCTATTAACATTATTATTACTGCAAGTTTGGTGTTTATAATACATTATAGCTGGAAAATCATTACTTTTTCTAGTATTATTAACAAATCTCTAAAAGTGTTTTGGGTTACTTTGAATGTTGATTTTTGTTCAAGTAACATATTGCTTGAATAGACATGTACTAAGACTTTTTTTTAGTACAAATCATAATCAAACAAAAGTCTTGAAAAACATAACGTTTATCAGTAGTTTTTTCTTTAGTCTAGTAAGTAAAATTAATTTTTTTTTAACTAAACTGAAAAATTGTTTTCACGCCACAGTTTTTTGAGAACAAAAGAATCAATAGGAAAATGCAACACAGAATAAAATAGTTATCAATATCACAATTATTAAAACGACAATCAAATCAACATTTAGCAAAAAACTATTGATTGCGTTAAAATCGGCAAATTTAAAATTACTAAAATCATAATTACACATAAAAAATAACACAACTAGTATCACATTTTACATGAAACACATAAGCATTATGATGTTGGCTTAATTTAACATTAATATCTCAGTTATAAGTAAAGCATAAATTAAAAAAAAAAAACATTAGGTATAGAAATACATTGTGCGCAGTTTAAAAATCCAAATCAGTTGGCAACAAAATGAGCAGGATATCTATTATTGCAAATAACATTTATGCATAACTCATGCCGCTGCTGCGGATAGATTATAATTTCCCAAAAAATTAATTTACTGTTCAAATATTTGTCGGCGATAGATTCAATGATATTTACCACATGCAGAGTTAGGTGGTAAGTAAACTCGATTGATAATATACAATACAAACTTAAATTTAATAATTACAAACAAATGTTCAACACTTAAAAATGTAGTTTGTAATAATGTTCTATTAAAACAAGTTTTAGTAGCAATTGAAATACCACCCAGTTTAGGACTTCTTAACGTAGAGCAATTACATTTGATAAAACTGTAACCAAGTAATTGTAACTCCAAATTGCTAATGTCATCATTAAGCCAAGTTTTGGTCATCATAAGTTTTTTCAGCTTAGTTTTTTAACCCTAACGTTTTGATAATAGATGGAGATTCCGCTGCGGTTCCTGCTGACGGATTTAGACTGTTGGTTAAATCCAGATTTTAAAAATTGACTAAAGTTGAAACAGGAACCATATGAACTTGACCATAATTAATAAATTTGATCGTTATATTTGCAGGTACTTACAAAAAACGGAACGAGCGTGATTACCTAGAATAACAACTTTAAAGCTGCTATAGCTTCTAGATTTTATAACATTAACTGATATAGTAGAAAATTGAGATTTACAATTATTAACTATATCGGTTTTTTTATTTAGTTCTACGTCAAAGTTTAGAAACGTGTACGTAGCAAGTAGGTACATATTTATCACAAAATATTATGTTACATATTAATCATAATGCAAATGCATTTCGATATTTATTGGTTTGACAAAAACCTTTGACACTGTTCAACACAACTAGCTTCTTAAAACATTAAGAATTGGCATTAGGAACATTTACTAAACAAATTTACAAATTACTTAATTAACCGTATACCGCAAGGAAATATTATCAGTTATGCCAATGATACCGTCATTACTATAGCAGCGGACAATTGGCCACAAACCGTTAAATTATTTGCTACAGTTTTGAGTAGATTAAAAACATGGTTTCTTTTTTGTAATTTTGTGAAAACAAAATCTATTTTTTTTTCTCAAACAAATGCGGATTTAAGAGACGCTTCTAAAGAAAATTGTTTACCAAACACAAATATCTACACTAAAAAATCTGATTTATACTTTGGCATAGAAATTGACAAAAACCTTAAATGGAAAATACGTAATGAAAAACATTGGTAACATTTGTAAAATAAAATATCTAATTAATAAAACAAAAAATATACTATGATATAAAACATTATTAAATCAATATTACGTTACGTAATATAATTTTAGGGATCGGTTTATGATATAGCACCAGAGCAGATTATGCAAATGCTACAAAAAAAATAAAAACAATAAAAAACGTAATATCTTTTACATTATATAGTTTTAATTATATGAATGTATGTACACTAAGTTGCTTTTTAAACAAATTTCCGTTTTCAAACATGATTTGTGTAAAAACAAAAGCAAGCAGATCGTAAGTGAACATAAAGCAATATATGTGTAACCAAGAATATTTTTTTATTACAAAAAACTTAAGCAAATAAAACAAAACAAGATTGAAAAAACAATTTTATTAGTAAATCACTTTGGTATGCTATGTTGTCATTTAGAATGATTAAGCTTTACAACCAGCGTACTTTTAGTATTTATAAACAGTCAACAGTATACTGCAATGATCTGTATTTTTCTACTTTTATCAAAAGAATAGTGCCACACACAAACTCAGCAACAATTAAATTAAATAGTTTCTAAATACATTCATTTTGAAATTTGGTGATATAACTTTTATCACAAATTTCTTACGTCTCTAATTATTTGTTTTGATGATAGTTCAAAATTCTCATATACAATGATCCTCAAACAATTTGTTAGCAGTTAGTCATATTATTCCAAAACAAAACTATAAGCAAGATAGTCAAAATTTAGACATATTTTCTTTTTAATATAATATAAAATGCGCATTTTTTAAATTTTAAAATATTGGTTTCTTTGTGAACATATTTTTGCTTTAATTTTTTAAAAAATATATTGAATAAAATTTGAAAAACATGATTAGATAATAAGTTAATAAATATTGCAATACTCATGTTGATATATAAAAATATATCTAGAAATAACCTGTAGTTCGTTAACAAAAACAAAATTTTTGTTATAAATTTTAAGTTTGCCAAAAAATATAAATTATATAATAATAGTCACAGACAGATAACACTTAATGCTGTTGATAGAATTGATTGGAAAGCAACAGATACATTATTTTAAAATACATTTTTAAGATGATCGTCATAGAACAAAATACCAAAACATAATCCCTAAATACAATACTTACTCAAATTACATAGTAGTTACCAAATGTTAAATAAATTATATTTTCAGAAATCAATTTATGTTTTGGAATATGCAAGGAATTATGTTTCAAGTAAACAAGTAGAAGGGTTACAAAACAGATTTTATCTGTACAACAGTTATCGATGTGCTAAATCTTTATAATATTATTTACCTTGTTGTTTAATTTTGACTGTGCCTAATAATTAATTCACAAGCATTGTGTTTAAAATTATGCATTGTTAACAAACTCAAAATACCATTTAAAACAATAAACCAGGATATTTTAGTGCAGTAATTCAATTTAACATGGCAATTATTTAAAACATTGCAAATTACTAGGATAGGACAAACTTACTCGACAGCTGTAAATAACAAGTTCGGTGTTCTACAAGGAACTGTATTAGAACTTTATCAGACTATACATTTTTGATTAAATATAGTTTTAGATAAAAATTTAAATAACTTACCAATAATAGTATAATAATACATAGCAAAAAATCAAAAACAATGATAATTGACTTAACTATGTATAAAAATATTAACTAAGTTGATGCAATCATTTATTTAGAAAAATGTACAATTTCCTATATTGTAAAATATGGAACGTGATAGAAAAAATCTTATGGAGTATAAAATATATAGTTAAAACCGACACAATTCCTTTAGAATTTTCAATTGCTAAACTGCAATAAATAAATCAATATAAAATTTACTACTAAAGAATTTTATTTTATTTTGACAAATAATCAATAATAAGCATACTTTTTTTATTGTAATCGGTTTTTTCAACATCTTTCCATTAAAAAAAAAACATTTACTGAAAATCAAATTTTAAATTTCATAGTTTTTGCATCATTAAAATGAATACGTTTGCAAAATCATAAATATAATTTTTTCCAATATTTAAAATCTATTCTAATCACTGAAAAACTAATGAAGGTTAAACATAATCTAAACGGAAAAAAATAAAGTGTTTATTGCTTTCTATGAGTATAATTATTTTCTTTTATATATGTAACAATATATTTACATAGACTTACATCAATTATTATAATTTATAAAATATCATTTTGCAATTTTTTTAGTCTGCCCCGTAAATTACAATAAATTTAATTATTGCTTAAACATGTTATTACAAAATTAAGTCACAATGATACCTATTATGAATAAAATAAAAGCTTAAATGCAATGTTAATCAAACTTACTGATTAAAAAAACAACCTTACTCTAATTTTTCATTAAAAATAGCAAGGTTCTTCCTTGTACTTGAGAACTAGATTTGATAACATACAGTTTACAAAGGATACAATAATATTTATGCAGACAAACTATTGTTTAAATTGTGATAAGTGGCAATGTATACATCGACCATATTATGAAAATCATTAATTAAAACTAGCTAATATTTAACATCATAAAAAATGTAAATACTAAATATAAGTTATAATTGAATAGTATGAAAACAATTACATTTAATTAAACTTTTTATTATTAAACAAACTATTATTATTTTTATAAAAAGGATAATTACTATTATTTAATTTATTAGCACCATTCAAATTCAAGGATTTTCTTAGTTGATTGATTTTATTTCTATTAATATTAAAAATATTACTTACCACATAGCACAGGTATAATTTGCCTGACTTCGTTAGGAATTTCGATTGTTATAATCATATTTGTTGCTTTAATTTAACACTTTAAAAGAATTAAAAGGTATTATTATCAAAACTGTCGACACTTGTTTTTGAAAACTATTATAAAACTAATACATTTATGGTTAAATTTTGGTTAGAACTCCCATTGAGTTTCAGTATACTACGGTTATGCCAATGTGAACTCTACATGACGATGACACCAAATGCGTTAAAAAAAATTAAGTACCGCCGTATTTGTATAGATTACTGAGTATAGCCGTCTCTCTCGCGCGCACATCCATATGAATTTTTACTGAAAAAAGGTAATAAATAAATATAATAACAACACATACAGCATGAACGATAATGAATTCGTAAAATATTTGCCGATAATTTAAGCCTAATTTGTACTAAATCTCGATGCTTACGCAAACACACTTGCAAATTTTTAATACACATTGCTCCTCTGATTAGGAACATTAATTTCTTATTCTGTTATACTTATTTGTTTAGTTACTTCCTATTTATATGATGTCTATTGCTAAGCAGAACATATGTGTGATTTTTAAACGTTTGTTGTTATTGTATATAATTGCGATTTTAATGTTTTTTTTTATGTAAACAAATTTCAATTGCAAAATTGTGCAAACCAACAAAATAAATAGAATAATTAATATTTATGCTACCCTCATTTTTGTGAAAATTAAACATTTTTTTTTATGCTTTTATAATCAGTTAAGGAAAAAGTAGCTTATAACGTGCGGATGTAATAAATTGGTATATAGCTACTAAGACCTTCTAGATTATTTGAGTTGCTGATATGCAAAAATGTTGTGTGAACTTTGGAACATTTTGTAATAGGTAAATATTATTGGCTTGTTATCAAAAAAACACGACAGCAAATCAACAGAATAATAGTCTAAACTAACGACAGTTATTTATTATGAAATAAATTAATAATTTATTTAAAATTAATCTAACAATCGTCCAAGAGTCAGACACTGAGAATTGTTTTGGTTTTACAAACCTCGTCAGTGTGCCTTGTAAGACTACACTTTGCATGATAGCAAAAAACATATTTGAATAAATAATTCTGTACATATAAATACAATGTGAATAATCAAACAAACAGTTGTTTAATATATTTTTACGTTTGCTTTTGCACGACAATATTGAATTAACTAACAACAAATAATGGACTTTGGAATAAGTATATTCCACGACAGAATAAAATATTTTTAAACAAATAAATCTATCACTTTATTTCCAATAAGCGTTAAAAAAGAAAATTCTGCAAACTAGCTATAC
The DNA here is from genome assembly GCA_963932245.1 of Tachinus rufipes. Lineage (NCBI taxonomy): Eukaryota > Metazoa > Arthropoda > Insecta > Coleoptera > Staphylinidae > Tachinus > Tachinus rufipes. Next base: position 42,835,392 of record OZ010747.1, on the reverse strand, counting down.
ACTAGATAGTCGCCAAGTGCAAAAACACTATTCAATTCAAAAAAATTGCATTGGGCGTTTTTTTAGATATTGACAAATGCAATAGAGACCAGAGAAATAGCCCCTTGCATCAAACGATGCGTCAACTCTATGTTCAAAAACTGGACTGAACTATAACATTATATAAAAAACTGTAAGAACCAAAGCCGCCGACGGGTGTAGTTTTATTATCACCACAGTAAAGGTGAAAGTACACTCGTATTTCTGGACAACTTACTACAGATACTCAACAACATGGGCATCTTTGCCATAGGCTACGCAGATAATCTTTCTATCTTTGTATATAAAAAATAACAAACAAAATACATAGTACACTAAATACCGTAAAAAAAGGTGCAAAAAGGAAAGGTTACCCGTGAACGCAAGCTAAACAACGATTGTATCGTTCACAAACCGGAAGAATTTTAACACACCTAAACAAAATAACAACAAAAGTCATTCGTGCACTTTTTGGATGTTTGGAAGTACATGGGGTGTGGCAAAACAATAATCTCAGGGTTTTGGACAGCGGTTCTACCAACTCCGGGAAATAAATTACAGCATGATAATGGAATCCTTTATTAATTATTATTAATGGAATATGCATCATGGGACTCGCACATGTCCATAAACAATATAAAAACTACAAATAAAACAAACACATGTTATTTTTAACCTTACCACCATGTAAATGTAAAAATGATTGTATGAATATTTAAACAACTAATAAAATAAATCTAATTAGATAATGTAACGTTTATATTCAACTCACCTATGCAGGTAATGACATAAATTGAGTTAATTTATGTAAAAGCCCAGAAAGCGGCAGAATTATTGTTGCAGGCACATGTGTTCTGATGAAGATCAGCAGTAAAAAAACCAGGAAGGATAAATTCTGCATGATCTTATCAAAAGAATTTGACCTGACCTGATAGGTAAGTATAAATTTATTATATGTGAGTATTATTTTAAATAAAAATGTACATGGGGTGGCCTAAGTTGTCACAGGGGGTTAACACCTAATATGGCTATACACAGTCTGGTAAGATCTGTTATTACACACGGAGCGCTTGTATGAAACTAAAACTACTTTTAAGTGAACGATCAAAAAACTAGACAAATTTCCGAGGTTAGCATGTATGTTAATAACTGGGATAAGAAAAGAACGTTACCCACAGCAGCTACAAACTACTATTATTTATTGTAACCGTCACTTGATATTATTGTGGAAGCAAAATAAACACCATAAAGACTGCAAATAAATGAACACGTTATAAACCTCAGAACTTACAGACCTAACATTAAAAAAAACTCTAATAATGAGGTTGGACTGCATAAAAAGCTACTACAACAGTAAAAAGTTTGATTTGATAATACCACAGCAAAACAAATAAATATACAATAGATACCTAGAAACAGTCAAAGAAACTATCTAGTATACAAATAGGGCTAAAGACATTTTTAAGCAGAGGTGGCTGCCATCATGTAGTGTGCCAGAAACGTTATCAAAAACCGACTATAACTTGGCAGACTTATAACTATCGTGTCAAATAGACAAACGGCATTGCAGTCCTGCAATTGTCAGTAATAAAATCAAAATTGGTTATGACCTGCATATACAGTCTAGAAGCAGTGGCCACAATCAGCTTGCCAAACAAGAAACAAAAGAAAAAATCACTAAATTTACATCTGTTTTTGGGATCTCATACAAGACCAAAAAGAACATGATTACACAGCAACCTGTGAAAGAGCTGTAAAAGATTAACACATTTAAAAGTATTTCTAATAGAACCACCGCACAAATTAAAACAGTGGTACTAAATAAGTCATATTAAACTGCAAATAAACATTTGCATAGAATAGGATTTGGAATATGGCCGCGGGTGTGTGAAAGAAGATAATACTTGGATACACCCGCGTAGTGAATTAAAAGCTTATGAACAGCAATGCACAGCCATCTATGTGTAAACACAACTTAACGGAAATTTACAAAAGATACTGAATTGCATTGAAGAGACGGAGAGTAAAATATCAGAGTTGTACAACAAGTCCAATAGATCCTCAGGGCAAGGTGCGCTAAGCAAACCAAATTAAAAAAGTGATGTTTTTAGTCAGTAAAAAGCTAACACTACTGAACGGTACGGGCTATTCAATTATTTTTTAAGAGTTTTCTTTTTTTACGTAAAAAAACTGTTAAAGATTTTAAATACTAAAAGTCATTATATATTTTAAATTATAACTGTTAAATATAATGATTTTAATTAATTTAAATGTACATGCACATTTAAATTGTAAACATGTATTAAACATAAAGATTTGATGCGAATTAATTAATCTCCTTACAGAGGCAAATAAACCATGGCAAAACAAGCCAGAATTATGTAATAATAATATGTACGGTTAATTTATATTAAAAGAAAAAAGGTTTTTATTTATTTATTAAATATTGATATTGATGACAAAAAATCAAGTAAAAATATACTTGATTTTTTGTGATAGGTTCTGTTCAGTTGTGTTTTTGTAACATAGAAATTATACAGGGTGTTAGGTAAACATGCGGAAAATATTTAGTGGGTTATTTCTTGGCCTATTTTAAAAATATTTTGTTCTATGATAATTTTGAAAAAAACCTTTGTTTTGATGATACAAATTGAGCAAAATTTGCGACAGTTACAACATTTTATAATTAAAATGTACATGTAAAGTTGCAGAATCTACATTAAATGTTCAAAATGATTTCTTCTAGCCTAAATACAAACATTCAATATTTTTGTCATTGAGTGCCAAACTTTTTCAAACACACCAGAGTTGTTTGTAATTGAGTTACACCCACCAATGATCTAATTTTGCAAGTCGTCCAAATACTCTACTGGAGTAACTTAAACTAATGACTTTAGATAGCGCCATAAGAAATAATACCTCGATTAATTCAGCAATCTCCGTATGTTGCTGTTAAATAATCACAAACAACCAAACTGAAATGCGGTGGTGCACCATCGTGCATAAACAACATTGCAATTTTTGTTGCCAATAGTACATTATTCAGAAACTAAGCTAGCATGTGTTTCAAAAATTGCAATACACCTCGCCGGTAAGTCTTCTTGGTAGAAATACTGATCCAATTAGACAGTCGCTTACAATTCCAACCTAAACATTCAAAGAAAACTGATATTGAAAACGATATTTTCATACTTCATGTGGATTTTCATATGCCCACACATGGTTGTTATGAAATTTTTTCATTGCATTTCTTGAAAAAATGGCGTTAACGGTTAAAAGAATATGTGTTAGGAATTGAAGGATTAGAACTAATGTTTGCAAAAGTCATAACGCATTACGTAAAAGAAAATCAGTAGGTAGTAGTGCTTGAACACGTTGAATGTGGTATGGATACAACAAATTGCTCTTGAGAGTTTTCCAAACTGTTTAATAACTTACATTCAAAGTAATGGCAATTTATCGCTAAAAATTACTTGGATCTCCCTCTATCATGTTTTTACTGTCATTGATCTTCCTGGCCTTCTATTTCATTTTAATGTGTCTGTTTCACAAAGACGTAAATAAATGTTTTTGAAGGTTTTTTGGTCGGGAAATTTGTTTAATGTACTATTGTCTAGTTTGTAATGAATTTGCTATAGTTCATACATGAAATGTATGTCATTTTTGGCGTTTTTATAGTGATTTATGGTAGAGAATTTTACTAACTATTAAAGACACGTCAAACTGCCAAACGTCACTCAATCTGAACAACTGCGACCGATACATGTTATGATCAATGACGAGACGTATTTAAATGAACTCCACTTGTACATTAGTAGATAAAACAGCCATTCCAAGTTATTGTTAACAATTTTTTGAACTTGATATACTCATTAACGTACGCCATACTTTTATTTACATTAATAATTTCAACAAATATCAAATATGGTTTTTGCAAACATTGTTCACCTTGTATCTTCAAAACAAAGACGTTTTTTAGAAAATATTATAGAAAAAAATATTTTTAGATTAGACTAAGAAATAACCTCATACCGCATGTTTACCTAACATCCTGTATATTATGTTGTATGTTGCTTGTTTTAATCTAACCTTTAAAGTAATTTTACTAAAAAAAATTACTGTTGATTATGTTTTTTAACTGTTTATACATTGTTATGCAATATACTTTATTTTATAATTACAGATTAAAGCGTTCAGCATTAGAGAACTCAGTCAATTCTTATTGTGTTTAAACTAAAATAAAATAGGAAGTCATTGAGAAAATATGATATTGAAAATTTAATATATTTAGAATATATTATAAATTATGTTAAATAATGAGTATATTTTCTTATCTAAAAATTAAGGTCTATTTCATCATCACTAATATAGCAGAAATGATTATGGAATGTTATTGTCGCATTTTTACAAACTTGGCATTGATACTACCTCCAAATAATAATTAAATATTGTTGAGAAGTTGTAAACATTAAATCTATATTTTGAATCAAAAAACTTATTTACTAATTAAACTATATAAATTCCGAAAAACATATTCAAAAAAATTCAATACAAATAATGTAACTAGCAACGTGATCTAAAAAAAAATATTAATAAAAGATGAGAACAGAAAAATCAATGTTAATTCAATTTTATTTATAAATATAAACAGTTTTTCTTTAATAAACATTGTTAATGTAATATATTTTTAAATAACTAATTAGCTATTTTTAACTAAACTGCAAATACGATTTTTTTTATATTTGCTATAACATAATCTAAAAAACTATTTTTTTTTTCTTAAACTATCTTAGTTTTTTTAGATCTGTTAAAGTTTTTTAAAACTCTTGGAGAATTAAGTTGTAAAGTTTTCTAATTACCTATAACAGTTTGCAAAGTGTTTTGTTGTTGGTTTTGTAATTTTACCTATTAAAGAATTTTTTAGATTAATTTACTAAAAAGTTGTATTTGTTGTGGTTTTCTAAAATTCTTTTAAAAATATTGTAATTTTTGTACCAAAATTTTGTCTTAAACTTTTAAAAATATTTTTAGTTGCTCTATTTTTTCTTGTAAATTCTTTAAAAACTTATCAATTTTGTTTTTAAATCCAGACTTTTCAAAGTTTTTTAATACATATTAATCCTTTTAAAGACGTTGATAGCCTCCAGTCTAAGATATACGACAACTTAACATTATTTTTGGATATAAACAATACGATTAAATTGACGGAACAAAGATTTGCTACGTTCTACTAACCAATTTAATCAACTAAACTTGACTTAAATAGTTAATTTTTCTAATATTTGTGGTTTAAAAAATCTTGCTCATAAAACACCCATATCATTTTTTTTACTGATACTAAAGTAACCATTAAAGATCTTGATCGCTTTAATCTAGTAGATTTTAGTTATCATCTTGAACATTTGTTTGCTGATTAAACACCTTGTTTGTGTTTACATCTACAAACAACAAACACATTCTAGAATAATGATATACAAAATGCAAAGCATTAGTTTTAGCATATTTCTTAAACTCAATTTTCTTGCTTTGACTATTTTTGTAATAAACATATATTGTCTTTCAAACAAAGCAACTTCAAACTTTTTTGATAAACTTTCTGAAAATTTGACAATCTTTTTAAGGTAATTATGAAAAAAACTGAAATAATTATGTAAGTTAAGTTACTCATTGTCTACAACACTATCTGGTCAACAGCTTATAGGATTCACATATTGCAAAAGAAAATCTTATAAATTTTTTTTAAGAAAATTGTTTTTTTGTTATTAAACTAAAACAAAAGAACAAAACGCATTTAACAAACAGACTAACCAAAATGATAAAAATGCATGTAAACATTGTGACATTTTAATCGAATTTTTCAGCTTTTTATAAATAAGCAAAATTTTATAAAACAAAAAATGTATTGCACGGTAAGCCAAAGCTTTTAATACTTTTTTTTCAAAATAATCAAAACAATTCAGTTACTAATTCAAAGAAAAAAGCAGATAATTCTACAAATCAATTTGCATTTAGTTCTAAACTATTTTAATGATATACTTGCTTACTTAATGCTGGCTAATAGTAAAATGACGGGTCAAATTTATTTTAGACAACAGGTTGTTAAAAGATATTTTATTAAATTAATTACCAGAAAAACATTAAGTATAGATAAAATTTTACCCAATATTTTTAAAATGAATTAGAACCCATTTTTAGTAAAATATTTGCCTTATCATTCAAAAAAGATTTTTTTTTTAATTGTTCAAAGATTGCAAATATCTAACCTATACCTAAAAAGAGTCGTCTAGATTCAAAACCAGTTACATCAATTTGAGATTATTTCATTTTCAGCAAGTATATAGCTGGGTTTATAATTTTATTTGACAACTTTTATAATAGCATATAAAACTTCTTTTCCCACTTCTAATTGTTACCAAAGTTTAGAAATTATAGTTCTTTATTTAAGAATACTACGTTCTTTTTGATTTCTTTAAAATTTGATTTTGGTAATCTAACTGGTTTCGAATCTAGACGACTTAAAAGAAAATTATTGCGTTACTGCTCATTTTGCTATTTTTGAAAATTTTATTAATTTCTACATTGTCAAATTTTTAGAATAAAATAACTTTATCTTAGATACTACATATGGGTTTTGATCAATACGTTTGTCAACAGATCTTTTGACATATAGTAGTCACAAATAAAATTATATTTTAAACAAACCTATAAAAAAATTTGCATTAACTTTAGACATTTTCAAGGCATTTGTAAGACTATGGCATTCTAATTTTATTTACAAACCTTATTGTATAAGTATTAATCACAAATTTTATCAATAGCTTTCTTGACAGTAGAAAATTTATTAAAATTGTAAGTTTTTACTTTGATTACAAATAAGCTGATGGTTTGCTCTTTCACCGATTTTATTTTTAATTTGCAGTAATTTTTTTTTAATAATCAAAAGTTTTAGTCATAGTTTTGCAGGTGATAGCACTCTATATAGTTTATACTTTCTTAGGTACCTAATCTAACTTAACTTGGTTAATTTTAACTCTAAAAAACTTAACTTTAAACTGTTTTTAAATAAAAATCCGAGGTATCATCTAATATTGATTTTGTCATATTTGAATTTTTTTATAATTATTAAATTATTTGTAAAAGCATCAATGAAGTCCGTTTTTGTTAAAATAATACAAATCAAGGTAGTGGTTTTGCATGTTTTTTAAAGTTATCAATTATTTGTGTATAAAATTTTTAAAAAAAGTTAATAAAAATACTTTTATTACATTATAGATTTCCGACGCTTGCGTGATAAAAAGCTTTAAAAAATGTGAAAAAAAAACTTTTATTTTTTAACCCTAAACAGTTTTTGGTCAAAAATCAATTTTTTCTCAACTTTATCAAACCATTACTGGTTAATGTGTGCAGTTAATTTACAAAATATTAAAATTAATTTTAAACAAAAAATGAATTTTTAATTTAAAATTAAGTTTATTGTTGTAGGCACTGTCAACAAGTTTAATAGTCATTTTTGGCACTCATAAAATCAAAGATTTAGCTTGAATATGTGTTTAGTCTACCGGATGTAAAAAAATTTTCATAACTTAGTTTTCAACTTTTATCTAAAATAAAAATTGATAATACCACTACAGCTACAGTTGTGCATTAAAAAAAATTGAGTATTATAAAAGTATTATTAGTGACGCTACAGAAATATTTCTGTTAAATTCTAATAGCTTTTACGTTAAAAAAATTTAATAAAATTTTAATTTAATAAAACAGCTACGGAAGGTCATTAAACATTTTGCCGCTTAAAAAAATTAAGCTCTCAATTCACAAGCCGCAAACCTGCACATTGAAAAAATCATTCAAGAGATTTTATAAACCTACTGTATAGACTTTTGTTTTGTGAACAGATCCCAGTAGTGCACAGGTGCTATAGAAAAAGGTCTAATCTTGAACCAAAACAGTCAAATTTTTATTGCAAAATTTACACATTTTTTATTCTTAACTAAAAAACATAGAAATCTATGCAGACATTTATTCTAAAAGATTTTTGTAAAATTTTAAAAACACTTGATAATAAAGAATATTAAAACTTCTTTATTATCTAGCAATATCTAATACTTTTACTTGTTGGACAATTAAATATTAAACTTTCCAGATTTTGTCAATTTGTGCTTGCAAAAGTTTTTTACACTTTAGGCAAGTCGCAAATTACTTGTGTCAGTTTTTTTAAACTGAAATAAAAATGACAAATGATAATCGATTGGAACTAAGCTTGTAGAAAATACTATAAAATGTAACAGATATTTAACATTTTTTTTTTGCTATAGTTTATTGTTTTTATACCTAAATTAATAAACATACAAAACTCTTCTTGTTGTTCTATTCAAAGTTGTAAAGTTAGATTAAAATGTGAAATTAAAAAAAAAAACGGATCACAAACAAGTCGCGTCCTGTTCTTAAAAATTACAAACTGCCCGGTAATAATACTTTGAAAAACTATGTTTCTGATGAAAATTTAGACTAACAACTCACTAAGTTTAAAATTAAATAACCAAACAACACTACAGGCAACAGTACTCAAATTTAAACTAGTAATGGACTGCATAGTCTCAAAGCACTACAAACAACAAGGCATGCCTAATCTAAATACTAAAGAATTAGGTTCTAGAAAAAAGATTTATGGCAAATTAATTTTTCAAACAAAGAATTACAAATGTGCATTGGATCTAAACTTGCTTTAAAAGACTAAAATCAAATAATTTTAAGTATATTTGAAAGAATACACAGCAACCTATAAAAACTGTAAGAAAATAAAACACACAATGCTATTCCTAACAGGACCATCTACACACTACTCAAACTATAGTAATTTAGATGAACCAAACAAAACTGCAAAAACCTTACAGGATTTATAACTAGATAGTGTGACCTAAATAAACACATGCACAAAATGAGAATTTAGACGGATCCCCAACCATAATTAAGCAATAAAGGTAAACGTATTACTTAAAAAAATCAAAAAGAATGGCAAAAGATAAATCTCAAAGCTGTAGCTCCGGCAGAACAATTTAACAAATTGTAGCATTTAGTAATTTAGTTTGACCAAATACTGCGTAGTATTTATAGCATAGGTACATATACAAACAATTTACTAACTAACTTACTTTTAACCACACTATTGGACCAACTACCTATTATCTGAAATTACTTCACAACCCACTTATTTTTCTTGTTGTATACTCAATGAAGAATTAAGTTATTAAAGGGTGGACCATGTATCGTTTAGAATTTGAACTACCGTTTATTTTGTATTTTAAAGGTATAATAACATTTAAGAGTTGTCAGAAATTTAGTTTTATGTTTGACATTTACGAAATAGTATTCTTTACACTTGAACAAAATTGGGAAATAATGAAAACTTACTTCTAAAGTTCTTTTACTCAAACGGTAAAAAAATTACGAAACAAATTTGATAAAAAAGAAGTGCTTTCAACGCAGTTTGTGGATCAATTTGTTATTCAGAGTGTACGTAAACATGCATCAACATCAACTAGTCATCGTTCTCAGGAACTGAATAATTTTTGCATTTTTCTGAAAAGAATTTTGCATAAAAACCGCGGTTTGAATGCTTACAAAATTCAATTAGTCCAAGAAATAAAGATTTATGACCATCCGATCTGTTTTTAGTTTCTCCAATGAGCTAAAGATTGTTCAAAAAATTGTGTTTTCCGATGAAAGTCATTTTTTATCTCGGAGGCTATGTCAGTAAGCAAAATTGACTATTGAACAGCCTATGCATCTACAACAAGTTACTGTTTAATGCGGTTTTTGGTCCGGCGGCATTATTGGGCAAATTTTCTTCAAAAATAAGCAAGGAGCCGCCGTTACCGTCAATAGCAAACGTTACTGTGCCATGCTAAACAATTTTTTTTTTCAAAAATGAAGAGTATGAAATAGATAAAATTTGGTTTCAACAGGACGGAGCCACTTGCTATACAGCCAACGTAAAAATCAAATAATCAGCCAAAATGCTGATGTCAATTGGCCTAGGAACTGTGACCCCGTTGGATTTTTTTGTGGGACACCTTAAGGATAAGATCCAGAGGCGATTGATGCTTTGAAACACAAAATCCAAGTTGCCATTTATGGCGATTAGAGCTCAAACAATCAAAAATGTACTTAACAATTGGGTTAATTAGATGGGTTACTGTCAAGCCAGCCGTGGCAGTAATTTGAATGACGTGTTTCATTCTTAAATAAAAATGTCCAATCTTTCTAATAAACTCATAATTTAAAAAAAAAATTTATTAGTTTTTTTTTTATAGCCGACTCAAATTCCAAAAGATAGATGACCCACTTTTTAGATCTAGTTATTTACATTTTTAGATAATGACAACCATTTCTTGCTTACTTAAACTACTTTTCTTAATACACTTCTTAACTATTTTAATGCTCATTTCAACAATTCACATATTAAAGTAGAAAATAAACATTTTTTAAATAGAAATTAATTTCTATTTAAGGTAAAATATAATTTATCAAATTAAAAAAAAAAAACATCTTTAAATTGCAAACCTTTACCTAATAAAAAGGAGTGACAAAAATTAAATTATGTAAAAAAATACGTTATAATAAATTATTTGTATGAATTGTTATATAAATACATATATCTATAATTTGTTAAATACAAACATTTATATTTCTATTTGAAAATTATGTATATTTATAAAAAAGATAAGTAATAAAATCAACAACAATTAATTAATTAATAATAACTTATTGTAAATGATTGGCAACACCATAATAAAACAAACATAATTACTACTTATGACAATAAAAGTTTAATACAGTGTGGAATTTAATAGTAGCAAATACATCAGTGTATTTTCAGTCAACATATTAATTTTTAAACTATTACTAACCTTGTCCGAATTAAACACAGTTTCGTTACCAATTCAATTAAAAAGTATAATTGCAGGCTAATTCATTTCTTAGTCAACATAGTAAATAATTTAGTAAATTTTTTTAGTAAGTTTATTTTTAATTAATGAATGCATTTGACTTTGAACTATTGCACTTTAAACTATTAAAAATTTGTTTTAAGTTATCATTTTTTACATTTGGTTCTTAAATAGTGCCAAGAACTAAACAAACGTTTAAAAATGTGCGGTGCAGTGAAGTAATGCACATAAATTTAGACAACCATTTTAACAAAAATTTTACAATTTAATTTTAATATTTAATAATCACGTAAAAATTTTATATTAACATATTAGATTTTAAACAGTTTAGTTAAATTGCAAAAGTTTTATTCGATGTTTTAAGTCACTGAAACTAACAAACGACCAGCTTGCATTATCAAATTTATTGCTGTCAGCAATTTTTGTGGACAATAGCTTAGTTTGTATAATAATAAATTCATTATAGTCCCTTAAAATTGAAATTTTATTAACAATATTAAACAAATTGATAAAAAAAAGAAATTATTTAGACAAATTTAAAAAATGTAGTAGTTCAATTTTTTGTAAAAATGTCCGTGTAGTCATATAAAGGAGTTTTTTTTAAAACTTGAACAAAATTAACACAATATTAATATTAAATTTTTATGACAAGTAAATAAAGTATGTGTAACTTAACTAATGTTATAAAATTAAAAATATTTTAGAAACAGTTTATTATCAATATCTTATTTCTTCTGCTATCCCTTTTTACCGCTAAGGGCGTCGGTTAATATTTTACATAATTATTTTTATAAGTTAACCAAAAATTGAATATTTTAATATGCTATTTTAAATTTATTTTATAAAAAGTAATCTTAAAAGTATTTATTAAAAATATAAAAAAATCAAGCCTATTAATTATTATGAAATGAATTAATAATTTATTCAAATTTAATCCAACAATCTCAGCTACCAAAGATCAAGCACAAACAATTGTTTCAATTCTACAAACCTCGTCAGTGCCTTTTATGACACACTCGTTCGTTCAATTCAAAATATTAATAGTAAAAGTATTTATGTTGATGACATAAGAGATTTGTAGTTTTTATGTAAAATATTATATAATGTTCAAATTCATAATTTTCGGAGTTACTGAATATTGATTTGACACTATGAATATAAAATTATCAAATTTGTATTAAGAATTATAATAGTTTCAAAACATAACGACTGCTTACAGTAACACTCTTATCAACGTAATATTGTTTAAAAAACACAGCACTTAATTTATAACTAATTAAATAACACTACTTTTTACTTATGGATACGCGTTGTTTCTATAGCACAATTATGAATACACAAATGAACTAATTACGCGTTTACCCTCATAACCATATAATTTCAATATACTCGAGTGCGGATTTGTATGCATCAGTTTCTTTAAATTCAAACTTTATATATTTGCATCTAATATCTTTTAGTACATAATATATATACAGAGTATATTAGGTCTAAATAATATAATCAAAGATTCTAGTTGTTAAAACAAAGCATCTTAATATATTTGTTACCAATATATTAATTTTTAAAAACAACGGCTATCATAAACAGCCAAAATATCTGTTGTAGTCTACTACAGAACAATTTTCTTCAAAATGAGTGAATTTACTTTAAGAAAAATAGTAGATACTGCTTTTGTGTATGGTTTTTGTAACGGAGACGCCTCATCAGCCGTTATTGAATATCGAAAAATGTAATGCAATTAGAGAAAGTTGGAATTGATTAAGTTTTAGTTAATTCTACTGTAAGTACTTGCCAAATTTTTGTTTAACTCAAATTCTTGCAAAGTTTTAAAAAATTACACTATTACCATTATACGGGTGTTTAAATTCTTAATCTTAGGGAAGCTAAGCAACTCGTAACTTTTTGTCGGTAGTTTCTTAAAAGAATAAATAACAAACCCAATTTTATTTTATTTATTTTATAGACCAGAATGGAATTACAAATTTGAATTACAATTTGAAACTTGCACCATAATTTGTTAAACAATTCTGACGTAGTTAAGAGTAGTGGTTTCTAGCAACAATTTTCTGTCAATGTTTGGGTAAGAATCTGCCATAGTTTTTTATTGAATCTGAAAGAACTCGATAATTGCATTAATGCAAATAATTATTTGTGCTTTTTTGAACACCAACTGCATGATCTACTTGAAGACGTTAAACATTAAACAACAGATGTTCTTTCAACAAAATAAAACACTTCCTTGCAGAACAGTTATAAAATAATTAAATAACTATTATAATAGTAAATACTTTGGCCAATTTGGTGTGATAAGGTGGCCGCCAAAAAGTTCCAACTTATATCCGCTGGATTTTTTTATAAAGGTTTTAAAACTGCTGCTTTACCGTAAGGTAATCAATGTAAGAAAACAATTGTTTACTAAGGTATATTAGATTAATAGCTATGTTTTGACAACAAGACATTTTGGTTAAATTATTTACTATGACTCACCTTGTATAATAATAGATTATTGAATTGCACAATTTTTATCATTAATTTTTTAAGATCATACGGCATGGCAAATTTTACTCTTTTTTATCTTGTTTCTTTTTTTGTCAAAACATTAATTATTTTCATTTTTATTATCCAAACGTTCTTCTTAAACAAATGTTGTGTTGATAATTTTTTTATTATTGTACTTGTATCGTTTTTTTCTTATAAACATATTAATTTTAATTTTGTTACTTAATATTTAATTTTTTACAAAATCTACAAAAACAACGTTTTTACTTCACATCCTTATATTGGGAATATTTTATGACTATCAGACAAACTAAAAATGTAAACAGTGCAGCAAGTAGTTGCGACATAAATTGCTTGCAGGTCTAAACAAGTTGGGCGAACGCTCTAGAAAAGTTGAAAATTATTTCAAGTTGTGTGCAAGTAAATAGTAACGTGTTGTTTGCGACCAATTTGTTTATTTGGAACGAGTATACGCCCATGAAATTGGCATTTGCCGAGAGCAATTGCCTTTAATATTTGCTTATATGTAAACGCTAGCGCAAGTTACTCTCAGAAGTGTTATTGCAATTCTATCTCGTGTAAATCAAGCATAGAGTAGTATTTGAATTATTTACAAACAATTCAATAACTTTCAAAACAATTAACTGTAAAGAAAAGCATACCCTAAAATTTAGTTTTTGGTTTTCTTATTATTGTTTATACGAATTTAAGCAAATAATTTAATGCACCAGCTAGTTTAATAAAAATAACATAATTTAAAAAAAAACCTTGTATATTACATTTAGCCTAAGTCCCCCTGATTACGACAGAAGTTTGCTTTTACGTAGCGGTAAAGTAGTATTTTAAATAAAAACCAGATAAAACTTTTAAGTGTATACATTGATTAAAAACTTAATTGAAACATGCATATTGATCATTTAGGCAAACATTTATCTTCTGTTTGCTATCAAATTTAACATTTACAACCGTATCTGGACAAGAGCAGTGATCTAGATCTAACAGTGCAAATTGTATAGTCAAACTACAAAAACGGGCCATATATTTATAATGTTGATTCATAAATACATTGCTGTAATTTATTCAAAAAATTAAATATGTTAACATTGTCAAGTTTTTATACTTACCAAACGTTGAACACTGAATTTCAAAAATAAAAATAATTGACCACTTTCAAAAAGTACAAATCTAAAATTTATTAGAGATAGTATATAATGATATTTTCTTAAAATGCTTATTTGTTCCAGACGTTGGCTATCATGTTCCCAATTTTGATGTTATTTACAACTGCCCGGAAAAAACATGTCGTTCGTAGAAAACAAATTCTTTAGATTTTTGAGCTATGAAATTCTTCTTTGACCGATGTTTCTTTTTTCTTTTACTTCTTTCTAATAGAATGCATAGTACCAACTTCTATTTACTAGAGTTGCGCTTGATTTTTATTTTATTATATTGATAAACAATTAATTAAATATTTATAGAAAAATTATGTCTTACATCTCCGAGTACCCTTAAGCATTTATCAACCTTTTTATTTATGCTAAATCAGATGGTATAATGCATATTTATTTATTTATTTATTTATTTACTAGTCAACGGAAGCCATTACAAAATAAGTATATATTTACAATTTGAAAAACATAAATTAAACATAAAACAACTAATATTAAAAATAAGAATAAAACTTAAATAGTTAAAAAATTTAAAAAAGGTCACGTATGGGTGACAAGTGCACGTCGCAGGGTATTAATAGAATCTTTAAAAAAATCCACTTTAACTTTGTTGGCATGCCGCAAAATACGTGTAGATACAGAGTGCACCGCATAATCAGTGCGTTTGAACGGTATATGAAATAAATAGTCATTGCGTAAAACTCAAGCTGGGACATGAATACCTATAGAGCTGAGCAAGTCAGAACAGTCAACAATCCCACAAAGCACTTTAAAAACTAGTGTCACGTCAAAATTATAACGTCTTTTTTCAAGACTGGTCATGTTAAATGTAGAGAGCAGTTCCGTGTAGCTACCTGCAATGTTGCATTTATACGCAAAAAAACGAACAAACTTTTTTTGAATCTGTTCAATTTTTCCTTTACTGATGGCGTTGTATGGTGACCACACCTTGGAACAATACTCAAGATGAGGTCGTACTAGAGCGTTGTAAAGGATAATTAGAGTACGATGGTCACAAAACTCCTTAGAGTTACGCTTGACAAATCCTAAAAGTTGATAAGCTTTAGCCACAACAGTATCGATATGTAGTGTAAATGAAAGACTTGAATCAAACGTAATGCCTAAATCACGAATAGTGTTAATTCTTAACAACATTACATTCATGAGAGAGTAACCATACATCACTGTAGACTGACGTCTAGAAAATGTCATCACTTTGCATTTATTTAAATTAAGTAGTAAGTTATTAGTCTGACACCAACTAGAAAAAATCTGTACTTCTTCATTAAGTAGTACAGCATCATCTAAAGACTGAATTTTCATATAGATTTTTATATCGTCTGCAAATAATAAACAACGCGCATTAGAAAAACAGTGTACCACATCATTGATAAAGATATTGAACAGTAAAGGTCCAAGATGTGACCCCTGTGGAACACCCGACGTAACATCAATATTACGAGAAACGCACTGACCAATGCGCACAAATTGAGATCTGTTAGATAAATAGGATTGAATCCACAGTAACAAGGTGCCGTTAACTCCAATACCACGTAGTTTTATAATTAGTATCTTGTGGTCAACGGTATCAAAAGCTTTTGAAAAGTCAGTGTAAACTGAATCTACCTGGAATCTGTTTTCGAGCGCATCTGTTATATAAGATTCATACAACAAAAGATTGGAAGATATTAAAGCAGCTTGTTCTAGGCTATCTGAAACAGGTGACACAATGCTCTATCTATCATATCCTAATCATATCCTAGACATGTTCTATAAGGTTCAGGTTAACAGTTTACATTAGTCCAGGAGCTAGTGATTTTTTTTGGTACAATTTTTTTCAGTTTGTTTATGTCACTTAGATTGCTTTAATAGTAATATATTTTTTTTAATGTATTGTAGTAAATTATAAAACTTACAAAAAAAAACAATTTGTCTTATCTCCGATAAAGAAAAATAAATCTGGCTAAATTGTTTTTTCCTGATCAAAAAATCATATTAATTTATACATAATATACATTCACAAGTTCAAAACAAAAAAACTAAAAAAATTATGAAATGCGCATGCAGAAAGAATTACTTTAAAATTTTAATATTGAAAGGGTTTTTACTTTAACTCTAGTTTCTCTATTATTGTGCGCTATTGACAAAAGTATTTGTAATAAAACAACTCAGTTTTTTTTAAATGCTTAGAGCAAGAAACTGAAATTGACAAACTGGAACAAAAAGATGCTATTATTGACAATGTTTTTCTACAATTTATAAAAGAAGTGTTTCTTGTATTTAAAAATATTGCAAAAAATGTTGCAATTGCCATAGTCATTCTCAATTACGACGTAAAAACAACAGCAATTGTTTTTTTATTGTTATTTCAAATCTTCCATCAAAAATTATGAGCATCTTTTTCGACAGTTGACAGATTTCTGTTCTTTTAAAATTTTTAGACTTAAGCAAGTTTGACCATTCTATTTAAATCTAACCAAAAGTTGATTTAAAAATGCACAAAAGTATATCAACGTAAAAAAATGAACAAATCTTTGGAAAAAATGTTATGTAATTTCTTGTCAGATTTTTAGCTGCCTACGTTTGTTAACAATGTTGTTATTCAATAAATAAAAAATGTAAATATTTTCTTTACATTGAAATTTAAAATAATTCTATCAAATATTTTGCATCTTCTTATTTTTTTTTCTTTGCGTGTATGCAGTAAAAGGTTAGATTAGGTTAGGTATAAAATAATTATAATAATTATCATTAGCAAAGTGGCAGCAAAAGCAAGGAAGATGTCGAAAAAGCAGAACAGTTGAAGTCTATTTGATTGTGTGCACATTTTATTTATTTTAGATATCATAAACAAGTCAATTAATTTTTTCTACAGTTAATAAAATATAATTTTGCACTCTACAGAGTATGCATTGTCTGTATAATAAAACGTACCAAAAAAATTACTAGTTCTAAGACTATATGCAAAACAGTTTAAACGTCAGTAAGTTTATAAAAAGTTGACAAATAGTTTGCCAAAATTTGACAAAATATACATTAAATTTTCCAAGAAAAAGATGACCATTTTGTAAAAAAGCTACAACACCAATAATCGTCTGTATAATAGCATGTATCAAAAAATTTACTAGCTCTTGGAAATACTAACAGTTCCTAACATCTATTTATATAAATTATTGTCTTATGTATACAACAATAAGCAAAATTTTGTTATCAATAATGATATTCATCAACACCAAACACGTTTGGCAAATAATATCAATATTCTTTATTATAGCTTTATGTATAATAGACTGTCTATACAAATACAAATTATTAGGAATTTTAACCTGTTCAGAAAGTGTCTAAAAGCCTCCTTTCTGGATTGACGTATCTACACAATTGAAGAACACCTGTCTGTCTGTTTCTAATTGCAAATCTCTGTTGATGTTATATGAATACATGTTATTGTCAAAACATGCTACTGTTTTGATACTATAAACTGTTAATCGCCATGTATGAGTCAAGTGTACAGAACAAATTTGTTTTTGCCCAAATCACTGAAAATGCCATTTTTACATAAATCATGATTATGTAAATTTTTCAGATTTTTTTAGTTAGCCATTTCCGAGTAATAAGCAATCAATTTTTTTGCGTTTTTTTTAAATTTTTTGATTGTTGTAACTTTTTAAGTTGCATTTTTATGAAAAATGTGTAAGAAACTTTTTTCTTTAAAATTGTTTAAAGAATAATATTTTACAGCCAAAATGTTCCTTGAATTTGGAAAACTTCCCAAAACTTTAAAAAACAGTTTTTCTTCAAAATAGATGTTTTTTTTTTCAAATATGGATAAAAACATGCTTATATATTTCATTTCGTACACTTGACTCATGTATGGCTATATACACACGTTGTTATAATTTATATTAAAACTCTGTCTCAACGTCTATGTTTATATACATTTTTACATTTTAAATGCTTTTGTGTTATTGTATATGTAATGCATTAGACTGCTATTATTTATTTTAATTAGATAGAATTTTGTTATATTTTAAATGTCTTGTATTTTTGATGTGATAAGGTCCTAAACACTGCTGGATTTTACGATACACAAACATTAATCACATTAAATTAACAATTATATCCATACCACCCAATTTGCTCCGTCAAATAAATTCGAGCAGACAATCGACTTCAACGATCTGATCGCCTAAAACAATCGATAAACTGGGTAATAATTCAGACGCAACTCTTTGTTTTAAAAACTGACGACAATCCAATAAGATATGACAAACAGTTAATGGAACATTACAAGTATCACAAACTGGCGGCACCTCAGATGCCATCAAATACCTGTGTGTCCATTGACAGTGACCAATGCGAAGTCGCGTGAGGATAACCTCTTTCCTACGCTTTGGCCTGCATGACAAACTCCATGGTGTAATGACGCTTTTAGTGCATTGTAGCTTGTTGTCTTGAATAGCAAACCAATCCGTCTGCCAACTAGACAACATTAATTGTTGTAAAAAATTACAAACATCCCTAACACAAGCTTTGTCTGTAACATTATCAGCGCTAGTTATAGCCAATTTGGCAAGCGCATCAACTTTTTCATTGCCACATACCTACGTGACTGGGAATTTAGATAAAGTATACAGTGACATTTACTTCAGACAAGCAAAATCGAGTAAATTTGCCTCAGCAAATAATGATCAAGATATTGATAATCAATAGAATTTAATGCACTCAACAAGTCTGTACATATATCATAATATAAACCTGCACTTAGTTGGATGTAGAGAAGAGCTTGGTATATAGCATACAGTTCTGCAGTATAAACACTGTTAACAATTGGCAAGCCAAATGTAAACTGCAACTCATCAACCAGAAAAGCACAACCCACACCGTCGTTACTTTTTAAGCCATCGGTATAAATCCAAGTTACATTTACGTGCTTTGCTTGAATTTTTGCAAACTCAGTTTGATATTCAACTAGTAAAGTTGAAGCTATGCTCATTCTTACTAATGCAATATTTAACCTTGGACGTTGAAAAGTAGATTATAAAACCATAATCTAATTTTGAACGCACCAAAGCGCGATGCAAAAGTAGCATTGTTTTCCTATCCGCTCCCCATGATTTTCCATATAACGACCTGAGCAAGTTTAGTGCCGAAACACATTTTGATCTCAGATTTATTAAATGGGGACGCCAAGTTAGCGCACTGTCAAAAGTGACACCGAGGAATCAAACACATTCCTGTACAGAAATGACTTTTTCTCCAAAACATAATAAAGGGTCACAGTGTGGGAGTTCTCAAATTTATAGAAGTAACGTATTCTGATCATGATTCATTTTTAGCTTTTCTGCAAGTTCTTTGCGCAACAGCTTTATACTTAAAATAAGCTAACAGGTTCTCTTAAGTTGGAGAGTGATAAAACCGTCAAAATGAACGGCGTTTGTTTAATTTAGCTTGTTTACAATCAAAATTCCACCAAGGACCGGGCTCTCTGCGAGGTTTCACTGAATGAGCTGTTTGTATGATGGAATCGGTGAAAGTTTCAACATCTTTGTCAATAGTGGCCTAGACACTGTCATCATAATCAAATACTTGAACAAAACTATCTTAATCAGCATCTTTTATTCTCCAATTCCGATAACGGTTTTCATGGATTTTATGACCAAGCACGCGAATGAGTATTGGAAAGTGGTCATTATCATAAAGATGTTCCAAGACTTCCCAATCCAGCAATGCTGCAATACTTGGAAAACAAATAGTAAGGTCAATAGCCGAGAACGATCTATTAGCCACGGAAAAGTAGGTATTGTTACCTTTATTTAAGATAACTAAATCCGTTTCTGAAAATAGATTGGCCAAGTTACAACCTCTGACATCGGTTTGATTAGAGCCCCACATAGTGTTATGAACATTAAAATTACCCATAAGAAGGAATGGAGACAAAAGTTGTTCAAGTAATTGATCAATCAAACAAATATCCAAACTGACGTTCGGCGAAATATAGATTGAGCAAACGGTCAGTGAGAAAGGGAGTTGTAATTGAACGGCTACTGCTTCTGATGAAGTGTTGACACGGAGTTCTTTGCTGAAATCCGTATCACAAACCATTAATGCCGCTCCACCTTAAGCACGATCAACATTTATACGATTTTTCCGATAAATAGTATAACCACAAAGATTAACTGAACTTCCAACCTTAAAATTAGTTTTCTGTAAAGAAACGCAGATAGGTGAAATTTCAACAAGTAAAATTTTAAAAAATTTGTTTGTGATTTGTATGTGCATTATAGCCATTGCAGTTTCATTGTATAATAGTTAAATCCATTTTTAAAGCTACGTTGAAAACGTAATTTTAACTCTTTGCTTATTAGCGTTTTTTGTTTTTTTTTTCTGAATTATCATCTGGGGGAGTAGAAGAACTCCCATTATTTGACATTATTTTATCTGTCAGAGTAGGTTGTGCGGGAATGCCTTCCACATCTATCAACTCTGACGATTTGTCAATATTAAGGTCTGTGGGCGCAAGATCGCTAGAAACCTGCACCTCAGGTAGCGGTAGCCTGGATTGGGCTGCCGTATTTGCAGGATTTCACTCAGACTGAGTCTTAGCTTGTTTAGGCTTTGACTTGGAAGTTGCCACTTTAGTTGGTTTTGATCAGATACGAGCCAATACCTTAAATGGTTTAGGCTTTAAATCAGCCCTCATCTTGAGTGGTTTTGGTTGAAGTCCCACTCGTTGTGACCTTGATTTTTGACCCTTCACATTAGAGTCATAGTTCTTACTTAAAGAAGTTTCTGCAATAGCAGTTAATGTTATAATTGGTGTTTGTTGAACAATAGATGTTTCAGCAACTGAAGCAAACAATCTAGAAAAGGTAGGAGCCGTAATTGCTTTATACTTCTTTTGAGCTTCAAAGTAAGAGAGTTTGTCTGTTACTCTGATCTCGGCTATCTTCCTTTCTTCTTTCATTTTTGTGCAATCTCGGAAATAAACGGGATGCTTACCTTTGCAATTCACACATAAAGGTAAACTGTTGCATGAATCAGGGTCATGTTTCTCCTTACTGCATTTTGCACATGTTGCAACACTTGTACACCTAACTGCAGTGTGTCCAAAACGTTGGCATTGGAAACACCTCATTGGGTTAGGAATAAACGGGCAAACCGAGCGAGTAACATATTCCACTTTAACTTCATTTAGAAGCCGTTCAAAATAAAATGTTAAAATCATAGATGTTGTATCTCTGACTTCATTATCCTTTCTACAGGTTAGTTTTTTAATATCGATAACGCCTTGCAACGCCAGTTCTCGCTTGCATTCGTCTACAATTGTGTATAACAACTCATACTATGAAATTACTCCCTTCAAAATATTTAAGGATTTATGCGGCTCAACTGTCACCAAAATATTACCTAACGACGTGCATTCCTGCATTTTACTGCTCTGCAATTTATCTTTTACTTCAATAAGCAAGGTACCGTCTCTCAACTTCTTACATGATTTTAAAGTTCCATTAATAATATTGGAAATGGTTCTATGAATTAAGAAGGGAAAAACCTCCTTTAGACTCAGGTCATTTTCAGAACAATTAACAATCAAATATCTAACAAACTTTCTACTTGTACTATTTCTATCTTCATTAGCTTTCTCGTCCGTAAACGGACGATATTGTTTGGTTGAAGGTTTAGAATCTACCATAGTAAACTCCGTCAACTTTATTGCTCAATCTCCTCACCCACCACGGAGCCACATATAGGACGCTACATCACAAACTGATGCAGTCGCCAGGGTTAATAGAGCAATATAGGTTTTATAAATGTAAATGAAAGATTTTCGCAAACACAAAGAATACTATCGGGCTCCAACCGTAGCACATTGTAAACCTTTCATCTTTTACCACATAAATAATATCTCACCTTTAAGTTAGATAACGAACCGATTGGTTAAAACTAGGTTAGGTTTAACCTCTCGTTTTACCAGAAGCTAGGGCCAAAGCAGTGTGTTGGAACTAACACTCTTTTAAACCTGAGTATTAGCCCCTCAACTACTAGGATTTCCTGACTTTCGGGTCACCGCGCACGGTAAACACGCAGGTGAGTTACACAAGGTGTTATGTGAAAATTGTCAAAAATAAATTCACAATTGACTTGTCCCTGACAAACTGGGTTTTTTTTAACAAGGTTTTCTCTTTGCCTATTGGTCGCCTTTTACGACCAGCAATGGGGCTAGCAGAAGTATTCTCCCCGCGGGAGGGGGAGGGTTAATTCAAGCCTTAAAGGTGTGTACTACAGTACATTTGCAGTATGGTAATCAAGATACTGATAACCATAGCATAGTTAGAAGGCTGTAAAAGATTGTTATTTACAGTTGAGGTTTTGGGATGATATAATATCTCTGTATCTGGCAGTAAAGCTTTATACCAAATAGCCAAAAACATGTTGTGCACCAGTAGTTGAGGTCTTGGTGTCGCACAATAACTACAACAGATTGTCAAAGTAGCACATTCCAGTAGAGCCTTGAAGTTGTATGCAATTACATTAATAAAGAGCAGTTATACAACTGGTATTAAAGTATACTTTAAGGTTGTGTTAATTAAGTGACTAGTAGGGCAAACGCAACTTAAAACAAGACTAAGAAAGAAGTCTTAGTAACTTCTGAATAATTTGACAGCAATGGCTGTTAGCTTTAAGTTAATTATTATACAACTCAAATGTACGGTCTGGTTTTTTAAATATTAAAAAAGAATAATTGAGCGTAACATGTCAGACGTGGGATTAAAACAACAAACGGTTTAGATCTAATTAAAAACTAGTTAAATCATGGCAATAGAATCATACAAGTTAATAGATTATTTTGTACAAAAATATTGTAGATTATATTATTGCATCAGTTTAAAACAAAATAGTTGATCTAATTCTAGATAATTATAATTGGGACCTAAACTACATCTTATCTGTGCAAACTGACGTGGATTTAATTAAATTAGTGCTGGTGCATCACATTGAATAGATTTTTAGTAGTTGTTATCTCTAGTTACAATTCTATACAAGAAGTCTTTATTTTAGAATAAAGCTGCCAATTTTGTTTTGCAAATTTGCTGCCTACACAGTTTTTGTTTGAGAATTGAACAGTTTAAAAATTTATTGTGCTGATTTTCATTTCTAAATTTTTTATGTAAAACTTTAAAAACATTTTTAATAATCTTATTTTTTTAGCAATAACTAAAACTTTTACTTGGCGGTCAATTATGACCAAATGTAGAAATTTGTTTATTATTTTGTCTTCCACACTTAAACTCATCATGCGTGGAATTTTTGCTTCATTTGAACTGTTTGCGTCAATACTTGACAATTTTTTTGTTACGTTATTATTTTTGCTAATCCAACGCCGCCAATGCTTAATAAATGCTAAGTACATTCAGATAATAAATACACTTCTGTTAGATGTTAGTTTGAAAAAGATAAATAAATAAACTCTAATCAATGACAAATTAAAGTTTATTCAATTAAGTTTTGTAAGATCTCACTAAAGAATTGTACAGAATTAAAACGTTGCCAAAATTAATAGTAAATATCTTAAGAAATAGTGTTTCCTTTTTAAGAAAAAAACGTTGTAATAAAAGTGATAAAATAATGATATTAATTATAAAATCGAGAAAGTCATTGACTGAAAATATTCGAGCGTAGCAAAAACAAAGGTAAAGCCAAAAATTAATAAAACAAACCATATGTAAATTTATAAATGCAAAATTAAATTAATAAAAAACAACAATGATTATTGCAAGGAAGGCCAACGGAACGTCCTCGGAATCAAGTTTAAAAGCAACACCTAGATTTTTTCATTATTATATTTGCCGTATGGAAATTTCTACCATTGAAGATAATCTTTTATTTTATTTGTCAAAATTAAATATAATTAGTGCATAATCTAATAAGTTAAACAGAAAAAATCCAAATTTGTAAGCATTATTTAAAGTCACTCTATGCAGTATGATGAAGGAAGTTGTGAATTATGTCAAAAGAATATTGGTGTTAATCATTTTTTTTTTTTAATTAAATCAAAATTAACGAAATTTGAATTCTTTTTACACAAATACTTAATTAAAATTAATTATTGTTATTTGTATATATCGATCACATTTAGGTAATCTTAAGCAATATAATTTCAATAACAATGTTATTTTAACTGGTGATTTTATAATTAAATTTAATAAGAATATATTATTAAAATCTATTTTATGTAACTTTTTAATTGGGTATTGTCTAACGTTGGATTTTAGTTATCTAGGAAGAGAAATTGCTTGAATAATATTTTTAGCAACGTTAAATTTAATTTGCTGGTAGAAATTGTAAATCTTGAATTGTCTGACCATCTAAGTATTACTGTCACACATGAGTTTCTATGTGACCAAAAAACAAGTTTTAACACTATGAGGTTAATTACAGCTCTCGGTAAATTAAATTTTTATAATTATTTATCTTTTTCAAACTAGTTATTTCATCAAAATAGCCAATTAAAAGTTAATTGTAAAACTAAGGTTTTTTTAAACATTTTGATAGCAGGCGTTAATCAAGTGTTCCAAACAAAAATATTTAAAACTATTGCAGGATCTAAAAATATACAATGGTATACTTCTAAACTTAAAAACATGCGTCATCAAACCTGCGCAATGCAATACATAATACTCTATTAAGAACCACATATATTGCCATATTTTATAGAAAAAAAACTGCATGTGATATGAGGCTCAATACAACTCATCAAATCTTTTTCTTTGGTTTGTTACAGAAAGCAAAGTTTTAGGTTATATAACATTGAAAACCACAAATTTGTCATCTGAAGATAAAATCTCCTTAAATTAAGAAGTATTTCCAAATGCAATTAAAGTAGCAAAAATTGTTCCAATATTTAAAAGTGGTAATGAAACTGAAGTAGAAAACTATAGACCTATATTAATTTTAAGCACATTTTCTAAAATTATTGAAAGTGCTGTTGCAGATAGGTTAAGATCATTTTTCTGCAAAATAAGCTTTTTAATAGTTTACTAATTGGTTTTAGAAAGGGGCGCTTTGCATGTGATGCTGTAGAAGAATACATGAAATATATTTGAAAACATTTTGCTAAGAATAAAGAATAGCTTGGAATATTCTTTGATTTAAGCAAGGCATTTGATCTTGTTGACCATGAAGTTTTTTTTAATAAGTTGGATAGATATGGTATACAAGAAATAGCGTACAAGTGGTTTGAAAACAATTTGATAAAAAGGTAGCACTTTGTTAAGTTGCAAAACTCAAGAATTTGTGTTGGGGCCTTTTTTTTCATAGTTTATGTAAACGATGTAAATGTGGCAAATTCTGTAATGTTTGCGAATAATACATCTACATATATCGCACTTCTACATTTCAGGTATGACTGTAGGTCTCAATTTCTCAAGCTACATGTTACGACTGTTCCTTCTTTGTTTGTCTTACACATGATAATGTTCAGAATGTCAACACAAGACATCATTCATAACAATGTTTGAAAAAGTTAAGACTCACTATTAGTAGAAACGCTGTGAATAATTATGCAATTCAATTTTACAATTGCCACAAAAAATAATCAAATTACAATATGCTTATTTTTTTTAATTTATTAATTTTGAGTATGGTAAAACTTTTACAAGTTCTAGCGATTAATTAATAAATCATCTCTTATAACTACCTTTATTTATTGTAATTAAAGTATGTTTAAATTATTTTAGTATATATTTTGATAGTATATTTTATTGTATGTATGACTTGTGTAAAAATCTGAGTTAATAACACTAATAAACCTTTATTACTATTACTTTTTATTATTATTATAATTAAGTAAAAATATTTGAATCATTGTTACTATTTTCTATTACTTAGACAATATATATAATTTTTATCAACTATCTTAGTACGTACTAACAATATACATGTAATCATACATGGATTCCATGCAAGCAAATTTATTTACATTTGCACTAGAATTGTTCTTTTTATTCAAAATTCCCAGATATGTCATATTGTTTTCACAAGGTTTTCCATTCATCATTGTTTATTCATCGAGAAGTGTAATAATTGGATACTTAAATATGTTTGTATAAAAAATTAAATCATATATACACATGCAGATGTTTATATTTTAATTAACAATTTTTATAACCTTTTATAACTTTCTTTGCTTTTAATAATAGAGTTAATATATTTGTTTTACTTCTTATTATTTTATTAGTTGTTAGTAAATTATAAATCAAGTTTGGTTTTATATTATAAACTTGGGATCATTAATTTGAAGCGCACAAATGTAAAAAGGTTTGTGCTATATTATTTTTATAAAAATAAAAATTAACTAACAAATAATATTTAAATATGTTCAATATAATAACAAACCTAATTGCAGAAAACAAAAATTACAATTAAATAGAGATTTAATAAGAAATACACATTTTTTTAACTTCTTTGCAAGTCTACATAGAAAATTAAGAAATACGTTAGATATGATGTCAATAGAAATACCTCATTCACATTAAAGTTAAATGTTTCCATTCGCGTCATATTTAACGGTAATTAATTACGTAAATCGTGTATTTAGTTATAATTATTTATCATTGTTATTTTAAAGCATTTTTTACTGGAAAGTTTTAAGATTAAAACTAAAAACACAAAGCTACTATAATATATATTAAATGAGAATAAAATTATATCTTTATCTGCAAGTTTGAACACCTTATTGTAATATTGCTACGTTAATATACATTATTAACTAAAATCAATTATTTGTATTGATTCAAATTAATGACATTTTATATCAATAATAACCAAAAAGCAATTTGACTTTAAATTATTAATTGTGTCAAATATTTTTTAGAAATTAATAAAACAAGATTCAAGCAGTCTGTAAATTATTTATATATATTAAATTTGTCAACAATTGGTTTTAAGAATAAAATTTGCTGTTTGTTTTTTTTTATATACAAGAGATTTGTAACAAATGTTTTTTTGTGATTTTCTTAATTTTCACAACAATGGAAATTTTATTATTTTTTTAATGCAACACTAATGATGCAACTGTCAACATAAAAACTTTTTCTAATTTTTTGTGGAGTGGGTCTTCTAAAAACCTTACAAATGTTGGATTTGTTCTTAGGGGAGCACCTACCGACTAAACTGGACCCAATTCTGATTAGAAAAAAGAAAGATAAGACGCTCTATAGGCTAAGCGATGAGGTTGTGTGGTAGCCCAGAGATTTGGTTAACCGGTTTTCTATAAAAGTAAACTTCCTTGTGTGGTTTAGGCTGGCTACCCAAATCAAAATTTAAGTAGAATTTGACATTTTTAAAGTATTTTTGGCCAAAGCTTCAAAATTGTCGGTGAAAGTGAAAGACTGTATTTGCATTTTTGTCTTAAATTGTTTTAACTTATTTAAACCGGGGTTGTTCTACACATACGTGTACAAAACTTCCAATCTTTCAGTTTATTTTAATTATCATATTATGATTCATAATAATTCAGATAGATAAAACATAAAACTATTTTATCTATACTTGAAGTATAAATATTGTCTCCTGTAATTTTTTTGTAAATGTACATACAATATCTTGCACTTTCACCAACAAAATGCTGTCGCAACGGCGGAATGCTTAGGTCGTTACGATTTGTTTTATTCTTACGTACCAGTCTCTTAGTACGTTACAACAAATCCAACGCAAAGTTATACTTAAAAATGCTTCAAAACAATTGAAGTGAAAGTTAGCCTACACATATTGGTCGTAATTTGTTGATTTTAAGAAGACTCCAGTACTTTAATGTGTATATAGAAGGAATTTTTTAAATGTGCAGATTTGCGGCAAAACGCAAAATAATCTTTTGCAGTTGTTTTATAGATCATTTTAAATTTTATTTTTTTCCATTAATCTGATTATATTATGCAAATTGCAATTTTCTTAAAATTAGGTTTTAAATAAAGTCGCTGTAAATTAAAGTGTTTTTTAGACCATTTTTACAGATTAAAGGCGTACAGACCAATATGCCTGATTAACACTTGAGCAAAAATTATAAAAATAGAAGATAAAAGACAATGGAAACAGGAGCAATAAGGATTTATAAAAAGATGATTGATTCTAGGAGCCATTGAAACAATAAAGGACATAGCAAAAGAAGCATACAGTGGACTACACAAAAAATTATAATAGCACTAGATATACATAATGCTTTTAATAAAAGATACAAAGCAAATGAAAAGAATACCAAACAAGGGAGGACCAGGAAAATTAAAAAGAAACTATTGTAGGAGACGCCTTGAAAACAGAACAAAAAAACAAAAACAAAAAAGAGGAGCTCCGAGAATAAGCTCGTTAAGGATTTGCAAAGTTTACAGGACGGTGCCACAAAAAGCACTAAAAAGATTATAAAGAAATTGGTAAATGAAAAAACTAGTAAACAAGAAACAAAAATACAGGCAATAAAAAATACAATGGAAAGATGGCAGAACCAGTAGAAAAAAAAAAGAAAAGGGAAAATAGATAAGAGAACTAATACCAAAAACTAAAAAAATGTGTAGAAAATAAACCTAGAGAGTGAAGCGTGAGAAGAATCATTAATATATGCCTGAGTAACAAAAACAAATGGAGAACACTAAGAAACTATGCAACGACAGTACAAAAGAAAAAAATTAAAGAGTTTAAAGCTTTAAGATTTAGATAAACCAAAATGGAAGAAAACACACTGATCAACAGCTACAAAAGGCAAAGAAAAGAAAAGCGAGAAGCTAAATGAAAGCAAAAAAACAAAAAAAGCCATGACAATTATGCCCATCAAAGAATAGACGATGAAAGGATTGACAAGATAAAAACATTTACTAAATCATTAATACCAACCAGAATTGCTTAAGAAAAGCAAAATAAATGAATTTATTAAGCAACTTTCATACGGCAGATACGCCACCTTGAAGTTGACAGACAATGCATTTTTGTAAATGGTCAGAATATATCTGTTAACAAGGGGACACAAAGAACTGATTTTAAAATGAGTTTCTAGAATGGAGTTACACAAAATATTAATGAAAAAAAAAATACGACAAAGAAGGATATAGAAAAACTAAAAAAATACCTTAAAACAAAGCAAATATCTATGCTAAAATAAAGCAATAAATAAAGCATGAGTAGAAAAAAAAGAAATAGATGTCAGTGTAAGAAGTAAGACAGAAAAAGAGGGTATAAGGAGAAATAGGCCTGCAAACTGTGTATATTTTGCGAAGCCAAAATTAGCCTACTCCATAATAGTATAACATTAGTGACAATGACAAGGACAAATTAACAGCAGGACTAACGCAGAGAAGAAAACCGAAAGGTTGTGCCATGCAATAGTCATTCTCAAGAGCCACTTGTTGAGGCCAACACCTCAGTACGTTCTAAAAAAATAAACCGTGAATGACTGAAAACGTTATTCACATATTAAAAAAACTGCGTTATCAAAACAATAGAATCTTATGACAAAAACACTGATCTCAAAAAAAACAATAAAAAATTAAATAATTTTATTTAAAAATGTAAACAAGTCGATTTTAGCAGATTGATTTTAAAATTTAAGAATAATATAAAAAATACTAAAAAATTATCAAGTCTTGGGAAAGAAAAAAAAAACAGTAGCTGTCAAGATTTTTTACAATTAAACAAAAAAGTGAACAAAACATAGCTACTAAATTTGCAAAAACATTTTAACAACAGATACAAAACAAGCAACTTGATTGCAATCTAAAGTTGTTTTTACTTTACACATCTAATCATCTTATTTCTATATATCTTCAAACGGCAACAGATACTGATATAAAAAATAGTATATTGCGTTTAAAGAATCACCCGCATTGACAAAATGTTCACTAAACTTATAAAAGATAAAGTGTCTAAATTTATTTAACATTTAAGTGTTTTTATCATTACCTCAATAGCAAAAATTTAAAAAAGTACCAAACAATTTAAAAAGGGCATCGATCATTCCAATCTACCAAAAAGCACCAAAAGTGATAACCTTATTTACAGATTAATATTTTTTTCTCTGCATTTTAGAAAAATATATTAAAATTATAATAAATAATTTTTAAAAATTAAATAACATTATTGACTTAAACCAATTTAGATTCATGGAAAAAAGAAGCTCAATCAACTTTCTAGAAAAAATAGTAAACTTGCATTAAAGAATGTATTTATTTTGTATGTTTGTTGACTTCACTAAAGTTTTTGAGACAATTAACTACAATTAGTTAATTAATATATGGAAAAGATATGGTATTACAGAAATAGTATTAAGCTGGTTTATTAATTATCCAAGTTCAAAAACTGTACCACAGAATACTGTTATTATATCTACACATAACTACACAAACATATCCTTAACTAGACCAAATAAAGAACTCAAAAAATTCGAAATACCGCTGCACAATAAAAAAATAGTTTGCCAACCGCAAAAAAAGTTACTAAATTAAATATTTAGGAATTATAAATAAATAGAACTTTTTATAGAAACCTCAAATAATATTAATGCTAAACTGAAATACTTGACATGTTAACACTTACGCAGTATCTGTGTAAAACCACATATACCGTATTAGTAGAACCTTTGATAAAGTATAACATAATTATCTAGTAGCATGCATTGCATCACTTAACTTAATTAAAAAATATATAGATACCAACTGAGTAATGTTTATGGACAACCAGTTTAATTGTAGATTAGGTATCAAATACTATTTCAAAACTGATAAATTTATTACACTACATACATACCTTACAAAAAGTCATAGTCAACCCCATCTAGAAGTTATTTTATTTAATAACAAATACAAAAGTAAATTGACAGCAAAGGCGATTCCAAAACATTATTTAACAACTAAAATAAAAAAACTTAGTGTTTTATTTTATTATTATTATAGATTACCACATAGTAAAGGTCTCAACTATCCTTTACGGTCATGCAACTTTACTGTTTTGGGAACTTAAAAACTACAGCGCTGAAAAACCTTAATTTTTATATATAATAATTTAAAACCAATTTACTATTATTTTGACAGATTAACGTGTCCTATATAGGCAAACTATTTTTATTTAGTTTACAATTTATTTTTATTAATATGTTAGTACTTAAAGATATTGGGGTGTATTCTGTAAAAATAAATGTTAATTTTAACAGCCTGTTTAAATTAAAAGCCTGTTAAAGTCATATTTGGTATTCTGTAAAACACAAACCTGTTAAAATTTTAACAGGCACTGTTAAAATTGCCTGTCAAGTTAAAAATTTTAAAGGCATGTAAATACATGCCTTTAATTTTTAACAGTGTGTTAAAATTATAAAATGGGAGGTGCAATAGGTTATATTGCCATTCAAATAAATGAAAATTTGCATGAAAGAGGAAGAAGGTAAGTTATTAAATAATTCTAACATGCATCAATAAAAGAATTTTGTATTTTTAAGGAATCGGCTGAGATTATATAATCGACAGCTACGGGATATGTCAAATCCATTTGAACTTCCTGAACAACGTTTTTTTAAGATTATTTCGTTTAAATAAAATTGCAGCCCAATATTTTATAAATGCAATTACTCCTCATTTGGCACTTACAAGAAGAAGCACTGCAATACCAAATTATTTAAAGATTTTGTGCGCTTTACATTTTTATGGGCATGGTAGTTACCAGTTGGATGTTGGGGCATCTGCTAATATTGCAATTAGTCAACCAGCAGTTAGTAAAATTATTGACTTAATTTCTTCAATCATAAATGCTGTATTATTAAATAACTGGATTAAATTTCCAACGCAACAAGATGTTATTGAGCAAAATAAAACATTATATTTTCAAAAATATGGCTTTCCAGGAACAATTGGTGCAATTGACTGCACGCATGTAGCTATAATTGCCCCTCC
Organism: Tachinus rufipes; assembly: GCA_963932245.1. NCBI lineage: Eukaryota > Metazoa > Arthropoda > Insecta > Coleoptera > Staphylinidae > Tachinus > Tachinus rufipes. The sequence goes on along the minus strand of OZ010747.1, from coordinate 42,802,830 downwards.
GCTGGATCATCCAATATATCCAGCGGGACCATATTACAACAGAAAAGGGTATTATAGCATTAATGTTTAAATAATCACAGATTGTGAAACAAACATTTTAAATATGAATGCTCGTTATCCTGGATCTGTCCACGATGCAGCTATCTGGACAATGTCAAATGTGAATCGACATTTATCGACAGAATACATAAACGATACATTAAATTACCATTTAATTGGAGACGAAGGGTATCCATTATCTCCGTGGTTGTTAACTGCATATCCAGGTAATGTTGATGACAACACACGAGAAGGTAGATTTAATAAGCATTTACGAAGTGCTAGGCTAAGTATCGAGCGACTCAATGGTATTCTGAAAGGTCGGTTTCGTTGTTTACTTAAACACCGAACTTTAAATTATGATCCGATTAAATCTGCAAAAATAATATATTCATGTGGAGTTCTTCATAATATTGCACACCACTTTCATGCCGATATGCCAGATGACTATGAAGATATTCCATACAACTACCCGGATATACAGAATAATGATGACAATAACAATATAGTGCAAGGTGCAAGAAAAAGAGACAATATTGCAGAAGATTATTTTAATTAACAACAAAAATAAACTTTAATCACAGATGTATTTATCAATTATATTTATATATATATAATGTAAACTAAAATAAATACTAAAAATGAAACTGAAAAACAATAACAAAAATAAAGACGATTAATATATATATATATATATAATATATTAATTTGCAACCCCACTTATTTTTTAATAGAAATAGCCCAAGCAATTTTATTTAAAGCTCTTGCAATATTATTATTGCTTTTAATCAATTCATTCATTAATACATCATTTGAATGAGGCGAAATTTAGAGGTTATTTCAGGTTATAAACTGTCCAATTACTGACCGATATGTGTGTGTAGTTCAAGCAAAGACATGACCTTTACGCATAAATGTAGAGATTTATATCTAACTTCATGACTAACTTTTAACATGCTGTTAAAAATATTTATTATAACAGTCATGTTAATATTGCAGTTACAGAATGTCAATATAACGTTTAAAATTAACAGGCCTGTTATATTTATATTTTTAACAAGCTGTTAAAATAAACATTTATTTTTACAGAATACACCCCAATGTGTATTTAAAATATTGAGACTACCGTAAGCAAAGTCGTTTAGTTAGTACTAAAACAAAACTAGTTATAGTTGCTACTCATACAGTACTGTAATTAACAAAGAACGATTTAAAAACTATAAAATGTTGCAGCTTTTAATGCTACCATAAATATTGTTAACAATTTTGAAATTTTTGTTAGATAAAACCATTCAATGGAAGAGAATTGCTTGGTTTAGTCGCCGCGTCCTAATGGGGTGCCGCAGTAGTATTGCTTTAGAAAAATATTATTAGCAAACAATACATATTGAAATCATATTATATCTACGAAAATATTAGTGAATCTTTTTTTCTAAAAAAAGGTTTTTAAATTAACATTGGTTCTTATGGAGCAATACGCCAACCAACTTAATTTCCAAACGATAAGGTTTGAGTCATCACTTATTTTATATGTTGAACTACATACAATATTCTATGCCTTTATTCTTTGGATTGCAGATATCTTTAACGAGTAAAAAGTTAGGTAGCACTAGACGTGATTTTTACATTATTGCGTACATAATCGGAAGTGAAACAATACAAAACTAAAGTTTAATAGAAAATTATATACTAATACTAATATACTCGTATCTCATAAATAATTATTTTTTTACATTTTTTCAAATTTAAATATGTCATTTCTTTTAATTCTCTATACATACGAGTACAGTCATGAAATAAATAGGTGTTTAAAATAATAGTGATTTTATATACTTTGTATCATAATTAGAGCATTTATGATGTATTATAGTTAATCGGTTTGCAAATATATATAATTATTTAATAAAGGTGTTAAATATTGCACATTAAATTATGAGCGTTGTTTATTGGTTAAATAATAATGATACGTTACAATTTTGCATAAAAAACTAATTACAATAACAATACTATGATGCGGTCAGAGCGAGGTTAAATCTATGACTAACTATACATTTAGTTAGCGTTTAGTTGAAATTGACTAAAAATGAACAAACTGTGCTATAGGTATAATTTTTTTTTTAATCGTCTGCTTTGATATATTTTTTTGCGATTGTGTTAAGGATTTATTACTCATAACATATGCATAATATAATACTATATAATAACATAATAATTGATTATGAAGCAATTAAATAATTTATTCAAACTCAATTCAACGATCACAGCGGACAAAAGTCAAGCATAAATAATTGTTTCGGTTTTACAAATTTCGTCAGTGGGTCTTCTATGACAACGGCATCAGATGATGACAAATTTGAATAAATAATTTTGTGCTTATAAACACAATAGATAATGAAAATAAATGCTGACGATTAGAATTTAATTGCACTAAATAAAGCAACAACCATTCGTTTTAATATTGATATACATTAATGTTTTCTGTTATTATATTAAAGTATGTATACAAAAATACTCACCTTACCTCACAAATATATACATAGTTGTTGAAGAGGGACACTTTACTTTGTAAATATAACTTGTTTATAATAATATTTTTACAATACTTTATTTTATATAAATATAATAATGGTCAAACTAAGTGTAAAATGGCAAAAACCATAATTTTTATTTTATGGTTTAAAAGTGCTGTTGTTAGCTACAATTTTATACATTTTTATATTATGATTTAGTAATAAACTAATAGTTTACTTTTACTTTGACTATTATAAAAGTGAGATAAAGTAAAGTGAGAGATGTAGATATCTGTCAAAACAAATAATTTAAAAATATATAATTTTATACTTCCCGCAGTGCTTTACAAAGCACAAGATTTGACAGTAGACTGTGTTTGGTAAAACAAGTTGTTATTTTGACAGGAAAAACAATGAACTAGACAACGCACAAACCAATCCAACAGAATTTAACAGAAGTCAATGCACATAGTGCGCGAAAAATAGTATTGATAATAATGATTTATATTTATTTTAGATTATGAGTGTAACTTACAATGTTAAAACTAAATTAAACTTACAATTACAAGCTGTTATATAATAAAATATATGCTGATGTTGCACGTGTTCATGCTCATCATTCTTAAAATTATCATAAATGTAAAATTGCATCTTAACATCTTAATTCTAAAAACATACAGATAAACCGTGTGAATTAAAATGTAGCACATATTTTATGGTCAATGTCCGATATGTATTTTTCAAGGAATGGAAAATCCTTCTGTTTGGCTGGGTGGTGTTTCTATTCGAAGGTTTGCATCCGGTTGAATTTTCCACATCCTTGGTTTAATAGTTTTATATCCAATGTATATACAGCATAATATAGTTGCTATATATATTGGTGCTGATACGTAGTAAGTTTCGTAATTGCTTACTTTGGTTGATTTAATAGAGTTGACGTGTTTCTCTAACTTTTGTAGTTGGTGGATTTCGTCTAAAGATATATCTTCTAATTTCAGCTTATCTAGTCCCATTGGAATAGCTTGTTGAGTGATCTTAATTTTTGGTAGTAGTAAAGGTTGACCCACGATGTTTTGATTTTGGTTTGAATAAGTAGATTTCGATGTTTGGAAGCAACACCAAGGTGGAATTGTGAAGAAAAATGTGCCTTTTAAAGTTCTAAAATCTGATTGTTTACACTTTGTTTGGATTTTTGTTTCAGTAGGGAATATTCCTATGTAATGAGCTTCGTTTATTTGCTCCATTTGAACCATTTTTGGTTGGCAACTTTCGTAATTTGAATGAATTTGTAGAAGTTGATGTATGCAATCTTCTCTTACGGATGCATCAATCAAATTGTTTTCTGTGCAGTTGAATATAGAATGAACCTTGTTGCAAGGTTTTGATGCATACTGATACGTATTTTTGTTCATGAGCAGGAAGGTGTTAGTAGGCACGATTATAGTGTTGTTCTTTGTTGGAATAGGGTATAGGTGGTAATACGAGTATTCGTTAGGATGCATGATTGGAAAGTGAATAATAAAAACGATTCGATTGCCTGAACAGTATGAATTAATTTCTAGAAATTCATAATATTTGATAATATCTTCGGTTTTATTTGAGAACATTAATTCATCGGATGAATAAATTGTACTGACAAAATTTAATATTGATTTAAGTTCTTCCAATTTAATAAGACTGTAATGAACAATTTTAAGTCTCGAGAATGTAACTGCATTTTCTAAATCACCAAGATAAATTTGTTGACCATTGTGCTTAAACTATTGATATCATTTGCTATTATATCTTGATTGTGCTTAATTAGACTAATTGTTTTATAATTTTCAAGTATTATTTTGTTCAAAGACATGTCAGAAATTAATTGAGATTTCCTGTTATGCTCTTAATTACTGTACCTAACCCATTAATAATGCCACGTTTTGTTCTTTTTGTAGGGTTTATTGAATCATACTTTTGTAAGACTGAGCTTAATTGAAATTACAAAGCTTGATAAAAGTTTTGAACTTTTTTTAAATAAGGATTGTCTGTTTTCAGACGTTCATTAATTATATTTTTGTTGTGTTCATATTGGTTATTGATAATATCAATTTGTTGTCCGATAGGTGATAGGTCAAAATAGTGTATGAAGGTATGGTATTTTGCTTGAATTTCTGCCTCGCCTACTTTGAAGGGGAGAATACCAGGATTGTCTTCCATGTTAGTTATCTTTATCTTCTGGGCTGATACTAGCCACAATTTTTTGTTTTGATTACAATTTGGTCTTTTAAAATTTTGTTTATGAAGAGTTTTTGTTGCGGTTTTTACTTTAATATCATGGTTTTCTACAACCTTTTCTTTTCGGAATTTTGAGCAAAATTTATTTCTGTTATTTGAAGTATATTTATTATATGCATTAGTGTTGGGAGTATAAGTTAATGGTTCTTCACGTTCAATATTGCACTTTTCAATTCTGTCAGATTTAGAATTGATTAAATACTCATTGATTTCTTATATATTTCTTTTTTAGTTTCGCAATGCCGAGATATATAATTATTAATAAATTTTTCATTTAAATTGATATCAAAAGGTTCTTTACTTTCAAAGTGCCCGTTTATAATATCAATAGGTTTTTGTTTGGTTGTGGAATGTATTGAATAGTTATAGCCTAATATTGCATATGGCATTTGGTTAAGAATGTCTAATTGTGAATGGGTTGTTGCAATTAACCTTAAATGTTCAATTAGAGTCGAGTAAAATCGTTCGATAGATCCGTTTAATTGTGGATTGCTCGGTGTAATATAATGAATACCTTTATTATGTGCAGATGTAAACTCTTTCATAATATTATTTTTTAGTTCGGATCCATTATCCATAGTTATAATGTTTGGTAATCCATGGTGTGTCATTAAAATGATTAGTGCTTTTATTACGTTCAACGCATTGATACCTATTAGAGGGTATTCTTGGCTAAATTTAGAAAAAGTATCAATTAATGTAAGAAATTTTTGTCCTTTAACTGAAAATGTGTCAATATGAATAATTTCAAATGGCTTTCCGGGAGTTGGAATTATCATTAATTTTTGTTTAGGTGGGTTTTTGTCATATTTGTTAGTTTATATTTCGCAATGGTTTATATAATTAGTTACATCGATTTTAATATTGGGCCAATAGTACGTTTTTTAATTTTTGCTTTTGTTTCTATTATTCCACGATAGATTGTTTTACCTTTGTGTAGATTTTTAATAATTTCTGATTGTCGTTCTTGATTTTTTATATCTTCTAATATAAAATTACTTTTTACTAGAACTCCTAAATGTTGTTCTTAGTATTTCAGATAGTTTAGGTATATATTTGTTATCGGATACATATATGGCATAAAGATATTTGGGATTAATGTGTTCTTTAAGTAATTGAATAAAGTCTTCTTTAAGATTGTTAATTGATATTTGAGCTTGTAGTCTCGATTTTGTAGGAAAAATATGTTCTATTAATGGTGGAACTGGAGATTGTAGCCTAAAACTTATTTTAATTTGATGATCGTATGTATTAAGTGCTTTCTCTGAAATAGGTATTGGCTCTTCTAGGTTGGTATGAATTGTTTATTAGTGTCTACGTCACAAGGTGTTTCTTCTGCGTCTTTCATTATAGGTAATTCATCAATATTGCCGCATGTAGAATTGTTATCAATTTCTGAATCTTTAAAATGTTTTTTAGTATGTATCTCGATTTTTGAAAGAGCATCCGCATTTGTGTTTGCTTTTCCTTTTTTGTAATGAATTTCAAAATTGTATTCTTCTAACTTTAGTTGCCATCTTATAAGTTTGGAGTTTGGTTGTTTAAGTGAAATTAACCATTGGAGTGATTTATGATCGGTAATTATTTTGAAGTGTTGCCCGTAAAGATAAGGACAGAAATATTGTGTTGCATAAACAATCGCTAGTAACTTTTTTTCGATGGTGCTGTAATTTTTCTCCGAAGCGTTGAGTGTCTTTGATGCAAAAGCCACTGGTTTGTCTGCTCCAATAGGTCCTTGAGATAGAACGGCACCTAGTGCAAAATTACTTGCATCTGTTGTTAAGTCGAAAGTTTTTTAAAAGTCTGGGTACTTCAATAAAGGTTTGTTGCTTAACAAATCTTTGCAGTCTTCAAAACATTTAATGAACTTTGGAGTAAGTCTCGAATGAACTTTCGGTAATAGCCAAGAAGTCCAAAGAAACCTTTAATTTCTCTTGTTGTCTTTGGTATAGGATATCTTTGCACAGCTTTAATCTTTTTGGGATTTGGCTTGACCCCATCCGTAGTCACAATGTGACCCAGGTAAGCCACTTCCTTTTTCAGAAATTCAGACTTGTCAAGTTGGATCTTAAATCTAGTCTCTCTTAGCCTTTGAAATACTTTAGTTAGGCTGACTATGTGCTCTTGGAGTGATGTGGAATACACGATTATGTCGTCCAAATAAACTAGACATATTTGGTTTTGTAAATCTTTCAGTACGTTGTCCATAACGCGTTGAAACGTTGCCGGTGCATTTTTAAAGCCAAATGGCATCCTTAAAAATTTGTAGTGGCCATTCTCAACGTTGAATGTTGTCTTTGGAATGTCTTCGGGGCTCGTCTCAATCTGATAGAACCCACTTGCCAGGTCAATGGTGCTAAAGTAATTGTAGTTACAATCCGTAATATTGGGCAACGGGTAACGGTCTTCTATAATCTTTTTGTTTACTTTTCGAAAGTCGATGACAATCCTCTATTTTTTGGTTCATAAAGCGTCTTCTTTTTTGGGGACGACCCGGATTGGTGAGGACCATGGAGAACAACTAGGTCGAATAATTTTTTGTTCAACCATGGCTTTTATTTGCTTTTGTACTTCTGGTTTGTGTATAAATGGGTAACGATAGAATTTAGAATATACAGGGTCGTTGTCTTTGGTGGTTATTTTATGTTTTACTTGGTTAGTAAAGGTTAGTCCTTCGTTTTCCATATGGAAAATATCTACGTAATTATTACAGAGTTTAAAAATTTCATGTTTTTCTTCTGTATTTATGTGAGATGAACAAATCAGGTTGTTGATATTAATTTTTTTTTCCTTGGGTACTTCCATATGAAAACATTCAAAATGTTCATAAGGGGTAACTTTAATAGGGAAAAGCAATGTGAAATTGATCTCTTCATTATTTTTATTTAGTATTTCAACTATTGCCATGTTATCATTAGCTATTGACAAAGTTTCAGTAATTTTACAGTTTTGTATTATTTGTTCTGGAATAATTATTTCGCCGTTTTTTACATCCACTGGGATTTTAGCAATTATTTTTGTGTTGGGTTCTATTTTAATTTGAGAAAGTATTTTTTTGCAAGAGGGTTAAAACAGAATTTGATTGACTAAATTAGGTGTAATTAATTTAGCATTTGCAAAATCTAAATGAGCTTTTAGTAATTTTATATTATCAATACCAATCAATCCATCATAGATATTATGAAATTTGTATAGGTAAAATTTTAAATTTCTTTTATCATTAAAGTCATGAAAAGCAGATATATTATTGAATATTTATGCGTTGATGAAGCGAATGCTGTACACACTGTAAAAGGGTCACTAATGATTTTATTTTTAAAATATTTAGATGCAACAATTAATAATTTTAGTGGTGGGTTTTTTAATAGCTAAATACGGAAGTTCGCGTTTATCGTTACAATTATTGAATTCGATTACGTCTGTTGGTAATTTAAAGGTGCCTCTTGAAAATTTACTTCTTCTGATTCACAATCATATTCATCTTGCGGCTCATAATAAAACTCTTGTTGTTTATTATTAATTTCATTTTCAATAAATTAAGATTCACAGAATTCTTGTCCGTTGGATTCATCGTTACTAATAGGTATTTCAATTTCAACACAATCTGTGTTAAATAGTTCATCGGACTCGTAATTAGGTCTTTGTTCATTATTTTTAATTTGATTGTATTGCCTAAATCGCGAATTTGTATTTCGAGTTAAAGTACTCATGGGTGTTGGTTGATATTGCGGGTTATTTGGATTATTATTCCAGACATTTTGTGTTTGTGGTTTTACAAAAACGCGCGAGTTAGTAAAATAGTTTTGAGGTTGCTGTTGGTATCTGTGTTGAAATTTAATTGGTTCTCTTGGAAATGCTAAGTTTGATTTCATATTTATACAGGGTGTCCGGAAAATACGTGTACAACGTTTGACGACAGACTCCTGACGTCAAAATAGGTCGATCTAAGCCGACTTAGTTATATCCAAAATTGTCTCGTTTAGCCGGTAGAGGGCGTCAAAAAAAACAAAAGTATAACAAAGTTGAAAGTATCTATTGTAAAAAACTAAGTAAAACAAAAACATTACTTAAGCAAATGTGTAAAATGACCGCCATCTTGCTGAATACACTTATTAACACTCTTTAAAAAATGATATTGGACCCTATCTAATGTCTCGGGATTATTAAAATGGTTGCCTGCATTTAAAATCCGCTGCAATAAATCATCGCGTGTGTTTACTGGAGTCTTGTAAACTTCTGTTTTAATAGCGCCCCACAAAAAGAAGTCACACATATTTAACTCAGGAGAACGTGGTCGCCAATTTACTGGTGCATCATTGCCTCTTCCAATCCATCGGTTGGGATATTGATGATGTAAGTATTGCCGAACGGCAACGGAAAAATGGGGCGGGGCACCATCATGCATATACCACATTTCCCTCCGAAGTAAAAGGGGCAAATTCTCCAGAAGAATTGGTAATGTGTCTTGCAAAAAATTTAAATAAATATTTCCATCTAACCTGTCTGGAATAACAATGGGACCAATAAGGTACTGATCAATAATACCTGCCCAAAAATTAATTTTAATTTGATGCTGATGATGTGCAACTTTAATGGCATGTGGATTTTCATCGGAATAAATATGTTCGTTGTGCAGATTGGTTACCCCAGATCTTGTAAAGCATGCCTCGTCAGTAAACATAATTTTTCTACAAAAATTTGGAACAAGGATTCTTTTGTTTCTAATAAATTGACAAAATGTAAGCCGCATGGGGGGATCAGTCGGTAAAAGTTCCTGGACTTTTTGTATGTGATAAGGATGTAACAACTGTTCTCATAAAACCTCATTGACAATCGTTTTAGGAACATTTAACTCACGTTCTAAGAGACGGGTACTGGTACTTGGTTCTTCTTCAACTCTTTCCAGAATCATCTCTTCTGTTTCCACAGTTTGAGTTGTTCGCATACGACCCCTGCCTTCAAACTTTTTCTCAAAACTGCCCGTTTCCCGAAGATGACGCTCAATATTGGCAAATGTTTGGTGGTTTGGTATTCGACGATTAGGAAACCTCTCCATGTAAACCCTAACACTCTGACGCCCATTTCCTTGACAAAACCCGTATACCAGGAGCATGTCAACTTTCTGAGAGTTTGTATAATTTTCCATTTTTAATGGTAAAATGAACTTGTAATTCAAGAATGTTGATCGTATACTTGAGTAAATTTCATAGACTGGTGACAATTTGTCAATAATTGTCAAATTATTAAACGCCATAGCAACAAGGTCACTTAAAAAATTATTGTTACAGGTAATTTCTTTTTAATATTTACAAATTTTTGACGCCCTCTACCGGCTAAACGAGACAATTTTGGATATAACTAAGTCGGCTTAGATCGACCTATTTTGACGTCAGGAGTCTGTCGTCAAACGTTGTACACGTATTTTCCGGACACCCTGTATATTGATTAGACTGATATTGAGGGTTGTAAGAATTATTAAATTTACGTGGTTGATTATAAAAGTTTTGACCTTCTTTGCGCATATGAAATTTATTTGTGCTATTGAACTTTTGATCATTATTTTGTGAATAATTAGATTTATGAAGATATTTTATATTATCTTCTTCGGCTATATATTGCAAAGCTACTTCAAGCGTATTGGGTCTCATAGCTCGGATAATGGGGCCTAATGGATCTTTTAAACCAGCCAAAAATGTTTTAAGGGCTTGTTTATTAAAGAAATTACGCTTATTTTGACGTTCAGCAGCAGTTTCTTCGTGTAAATCAATATAATTGCAAATGGTATTTAATAGCTGAATGCATCGCTCATGAAATTGATGTGGTGTTTCGCCTTGTCTTTGGCGTAAATTTACCAAGTCTTGATTAAGAGCATTTTTGTTTCTCTGATCACCGAAATTTAAAATTAGTTTTTTTATTTCATCTCAATTGTTAGTAATACCGCGAATTGCGACTACTTCTTCCGCACAACCTTCTAACTTGTTTAAAATTCCGCTAAGTAATAATTGGTTTTGAAAACTATCGATTTCAGTTCGATTCCAATAATGATTTAAAATTGTTTCAACAAAGCTTATAAAACGAAATAGTTTATTTATATTTCCGTCAAAATTGGAAATAATGCTTAAATTTTTCATATCCAAAACGGGCAATGCTACCGCCATTGTTAATTGATCGTCGTGAATTATTAACTTATTAAAACTATCAAAGAATTGTTCTAATTCGTAATCGTTTTGATTAATTGAGGAGTTAGAATTAAAGGACATGAACATAAAATATCAGATATGACTTACAGTATTATCGGCAATTGCCACATTTATTTGTTATTCTGTCTGCACCTATACTCCGTGTTCGTCGGAGATATTCCTGGTCCGGACACCGTATTCGTCGGGGCGGCTGTTTCTGCTTTGTCTTGGCCTGGTCCGTATTCGTCGGAGAGGCTAGTTCTGTTTCGTCTTGCCCGGGTCCGTATTCGTTGGGATGGCGTTATTTATTTATTTCTTCTTTGTATATAGGTATGTATATTTGACTTCTCGTTTATCACTTTTTGTTTAAATTTAAATTTGTTTTATTTATTTATTTTTATTATTTTCTTTTTTTCACTATCGTATAACTTTATATATTGTAGGGTTGATGTATCGATTGAAATCAATATCCTACCGACTGCGCCAAAAATAGTATTGATAATATTGATTTATATTTATTTTAGATTATGAGTGTAACTTACAATGTTAAAACTAAACTAAACTTACAATTACAAGCTGTTATATAATAAAATATATGCTGATGTTGCATAACACGTGCCACACGTGTTCATGCTCATCATTCTTGAAATTATCATAAATGTAAAATTGCATTTTAACATCTTAATTCTAAAAACATACAGATAAACCGTGTGAATTAAAATGTAGCACATATTTTATGGTCAATGTCCGATATGTTACATATCACGCGCAGTGGTCGTGTTGTACTGTTGCACTAATTGCTTTGATTATTTGCACCACGTTTGCACACGTGTTCTGTGATTAAATTTTTCACTTATTATTTTCTAAGTAATTAAAGTAGCAAAAATAAAATAATAAATAATGTCATCCCAACCAACATAAAAGTTCTATATTTAATATTAATATTAATTGTGGCGTGAGTGTACACAACAAATGTCTAGAGATCAGAATAGATAAGAGATAGTTCACGAGTTTGCCGCCGCTGCGCTGTCATCAATCAACTGTTTTGTTTTTAATATATGTAATGCGTGCAGACTTTTATGCTCTAAAATTTATTGTTATCCGTCGATTTATTATAAACAGAAATATGTTATTACATAACATAACACATTATTGTCATTACATAAAAATAATAAACAAATATAACAGAAATAAAAACTTTTACAAATATAGAAAAAAAAACTTTGATTTATATAATAAAAAACAAATAATTGATTTTAATTATGATCCGCACGGTGTAGTAGATAGATCTTCTGTCGTCAGAGGTTTGATAAAATTATTTATTTTTTGTTGCTTTTTTTAGTAGAAAAATATTTGCTGTTAAATAATTGCAAAAAGTCCATTGCTGCAAATGTTGGCTTTATGGGTAATGCATTTTGCAAACCAAGCATTTTTCAGTTTATGTGCACTTTTAATTTTTTTTTCAAAATATAGTAAAATTATAGTTTAATAATTATCAACTTTTTATGTGCTACACTTATCATTTAAATTTGTACTATTGTCAAAATAATTGTTAATAGTATCTACTTTGAAATTTATTTTTTAATTTGAGTATTTTTTAATTGCATAAATTAAATTTTTAAGGGGGCGTACTCGTGAACTATTGCTCCTCTTTTCTGATTCCTAGACTCTTGTGTACACGCATAGGTTTTGGCCGATCTCGTGGAAAACACTTCATATCATTCATATTATGGCATTAAGAAAGGGTTGCAAATATTACATGTATCTTTTGCCCCGTCGGCAAAATAAAAATATGAAATAAAAAATAGATTTAATTTTTCCCGTGTCTCTGTGCTTATGTTTGTTTACAAAATCTAGTAGGCTGTGGAAAGTCAGGTTGCTACCAACCGTGAAAGAGAAAAACAAACGGAAAACGTAAACAAACCAGTTCAACTCAAGTCAAGGCGCGTGTTGCCAGTGCAGTAATCACGTATTGTAGGCTCTTATTGTTTCTGAGTGGCCAGCTATAGTGTTGCTTGTTGCTATTTATATTAAACCGTGAACATGTCGTTTCGACCAACATGTAAGTTTTATATTTATTTTTTCTTTTTATTTTGAAACAATTTTATTTTATATTTTTTAAATTCCATTTATTTCAAATTGTTGGTTATTTATATTATAGAATGAAATAGAATAATTTATTCATTATCAGTAGTATATTATCTAAAAATGATAATGAACGATAAGATTTTACAGTTCTTCCGTAATAAAACAATAATAACTGTCACAATAAAGTAAACTATTTTTCTCAACAATTGTTAACAAACTACGGTATACCAATCTTGGGTGAATGTAGGAAAACAAAACACCTAATTTCTGACTGCATTTTTAGATTCAAAAATTACCTTGATAAATGTTTTATTGAGTGCTATATTTTGCATGTATGACGTCATTATTAAGTTTTTTTAAAGAAACACTTATGTTTTATTTATTTTTAAACAGAGATTTTTTCAACAATTGCAATGTCATAAGACATATAAAACTATAGTTTTTTTAGAACAACCATGATGAACGGTCGAGCTCAGCAGATGTTGCTCACACTTGAGCACACTTTTTTTTTAGTTTTTTACTAAGATCAGCATATGTTATACTAATTTTCATAGCGTAAGACTTTAAAATATATAACTTTTAAAAATTTGAAAAAAATTAAGTTTTTTGCACATATTACACTATATTTGATAATGTTAAATCATATCAACAATAGAACTGAATAAAAGTAAGTTTTCCATAATAGTAAGCAACAGATTTTATAAATTGACATTTTAAAACATTAAAAAAAAGTCAAGCTATGAAGAATTCTTTTAATGTATAGTCTAATTAATATAATATTTTTTTTACAAAAATGTTGGTATTTATATATCCAGTTTGGTTAACATACGTTGCATTAGTATTTATATCTTCTAAAGCATCTTCTATAAGGATTTTGTTAATTTTTCTTTTGAAATTTCATCTTTTAGTGTATTTATTACTTATTAAACTTATGTTTGAAGATAAAGATTTTAAAACGTCAAACCAAAATATATAAACAATAATTTTTAATATTACCCAAAATTGATTCCAATTAAAATAAATGAAAATTATTTTTATTTGTTAGAAATAATTTTGTTTTTAGTATATTTAACTTACGATTTTTTGTAAAAGTTCTTAAAATAATATGTTGTAGAATACTTAGCACAACTTACAGAAATTTTTAAAGTTAAATTTTTTAAAAACATCATGAAGCCAAAAAGAACGTATTTTTCATAAACTTGGCTTCTATGTTGAGTTTTTATTATTGCATAAAATTCAGTTTTGTCTCTTTTCAATACATTTATTACAAAACAAAAGTTTTGAAAATTACAAAAACATCCAATCAATAAATTGTTGCACTATCCCGTTCAAAAGTTGCAAGAAAAATGATATTGATAATGGTTATCTCGTAAGCATGATGATTTTTGTGTTTCCAAATGTGAGCGTTATGCTGATTAAAGATACTAGCGTAAGTAAAAAATGCTTTGTTGGTCCAAATTACCGCCACATACTTTCTTCTTTACGGCATATTATTATGTAACAAGTTTTGAGCTAAATACAGATGCTATGGATAACGACTATCTGTTTTCAAAGTCTTGTTGACATTGTACCGTGTATATTCAAATTTCAAAGAAATTTTTACTTGCTGCTCGAAAGCGTTTCATTTAAGAGCTCTAAGATATTCTTTTATTCTGAAAAGATGCCTATGGCTCTTACATACTGTTTTTTGTACATTTTCTTCTTTGTCCAACTCGTGTAATGTTTATTCTAATTACTTGGTTTGTCTTCAGATGCGTTTTTAGTTTTTTCTTAGCGTTTGTTCAATTTTTTTTTTGTAGTATTTTCTTTCCTTCACGAATAGTTTATACAGCTTCATTAGTTGTATTTTTTTGGCAGTCTTTAATTTGTAAGTTTTAAAAGTGGCGTTATTCGTCAACTTTGAGATAGCGTATATACCATTTTGTATTTGTTTTGTTATTTTTGTTATTTTAAATTTTTTTTTGCTTCTCTTTTTTTTATTGCAATTTTGTTTAATATTGTAGTTTTTGTAAATGTTTTTTTTTTAATTTTTAATTTTTTTCTGTTGTTTGGTATGCATTATTGTTTTGTCTATTCTTATTTCTTTTTTGTTGTTCTTTTTGTTGTTTTTTTGTTTTCATTTAACTTCTCTTGTCTTATTTTTTTTCCTGATTTTTATTTTGTGTGTTAGTTTCTATAGTTTGTATATATTCTATTATTGTCAAACTTCTTAATTGTTTTTTTTAGTACTTTTGTTGCTATGTTTCTTAACGTTCTTTATTTATTTTAATCTCCAGGCATTTTTTAATATTTATTGTTTTATCCACTTTGCTTTTCAGTATATTTTTTAGTTTTTTATCTTCCTTCCAGGTTTTGCGTTCTACTAGAGTATGTTCTGCATTGTCATGTGTTTCTTCTTGACAGAATATACATTTTTCCTTAATTTTATTTATTTTTTGCAAAATCAGTCAGTATTTGTGTTGTATAATAGCACGTCTCGGGTTTATTCTTTACTCATTTTTTATCTCCGGGATTAGTTTTCTTGTCTATTTCTTCTTTTTTTTCTCTATTACAGTGTCTTTGTCATCTTTCCATTGTCTTCTCTCTTGTTTTTATTTTTGCTTTCTTTTTACTGGTTCCTTTTTTTACTAGTTTTTTTATTTCTATCTTTTCTTCCGCAATCATATCCGCAGGAGATGTTGCTGTTTATTTTTACCAATATTTCTGCGGCGTATAACAATTTAATTTTTGTTGCTGTTGCTATTAACCTTCTTCTTCTGAACTTCCAATGTTTGGCATAAGTCTACCGAGTTTTCTCTCTATTTTTTTTTGTTATTATGACCGCTACTTTAACCTGTTTATTCTATTTTTTTGCTTTGAGTTTTACTCCAAGATAGTTAATTTTCTTTGATTTCTACGTTCGTACCTACTAGTGATACGTTGTCTGCAAATGCCTTTATTGTCACGCTTTCGGGCAGTTTCATCTAAAGTAGCTCAATATAAACTAGGATCCACAGTTCTGGTTCTAGTGCTGAGCTCTGGAGTACCTTTTTGGTCAGTTTGAATCTTACCTTTTTGGTCATTAAGTTTCTATTTTGTATGTAACTGTATATAATTTTGATCGTTTTTTTGTTTTTTTTTTGCCAACTTTATAATTGCTTGCTGATAAACGCGTTCTGTATAACCACCGCTTTTTGCTTCTTTTGCTATTTTTTTCACTTTGTTTATAGTTCTTATAGTTGTCTTTCTTAATAAATCCGTATTGCTTATTTGCATCTTTTTTTTTCTTTTATTTCTTGTTCTATTCTTTGCACAAAAATTGTTTTTAAATTATTGTTGATATTGTGTTGATTAAGCATATTGACCTATATGACGTTGCTTTTTCTACTTGTTTTATTTTTTTCAATCAGTACTAGGGTGAACTCTTTTCTTTTTTTTTTCTGTATTTTTTTGTTGTTGATTATTTGAGTTTTTACTTTGTTCTTCTCTAAAGCTGCTATTACAGTTTTTGTTGTTATTTTGTCTGGTCTTGGTGTTTTGTTGTACGGTAATTTTTTTGTTATTTGGATTTTCTATTGGTTCACCCATGAAAAACAATTTCTTAATTATGACTTATTTTTCTTGGTTTTCTTTTAGGTAGACTTTTTTGCTCTTTTTATCATTATTTGGTAGGGCTTTTCTTAAGGATCGTTTTTATCCTTTTTTTTAGCATTTTTTTCTGCTATCCCTAATTGCTTTTTTAAATATTTTTCTGTTGTTTGTTAATTCCTTTGCCGTTTCTTTTGTTTTATTTTCTTTTCAGTCTTTTTTTAACTTTCCGTTGTGTTTGTATTGTTTTTTATTTCTTTATTTTTCTTGCACCACCAGTATGTTTTTTTTTTGTCCCTTTTCACCTGTACAATTGCTTTCTCAACTTTTCTGAATATCTTTCGCATTTTTTTCTATGTTTTTGTTTTTTGTCACTTTTTATGTTATTATGACCCTCTTCATCTTCTCTATGTCCATCCTTTTTACGTTCTATCTACATTCCTGTTTGATATTGTATTGTAGATGTTTTTGTATGCTCAGTCATTCTTTTTCAAGGTTTATTCATTAAATATTCTTTCTATTTTTTACGTTGGTAATGACAATATGTGATTTTGAACTATTTTTTAAGACGTTGGTTTGTCTTTTTTGTTACAAATTGCAACGTTTAACTTTGCTATCATTTTCTTTAAAAAAAAATCTTTTAAATTGCCTTATCTTCCTCTTTTTTTTTGATTTTGCGTTGAAATGTCCAACTGTGAGTTTTTTGATCTTCTGTTTTTTTAACTGTTTTCTAATTTTTTTATTCACTCCCGATAGTATTTAAGTCCGCAGTTTGAGCTGATAATAGCTGTATAATTTTAACTTCTGCCGACACTATTCTCTCTTTGGTGTTTTCTATCTTTCTATCTTGTTTTTACACTTTCCTATGCCTCTTATCAACTTGCTATTTAGTTTGCTTTTATTTGGTTTATTTACTATTACTAGGTCTACTTTCTCTCTCCGCTATTGTTATCAGTATATCGTAGGCCTCTCTTTTTTTTATGTTAGTTTGTTTGTATAAACTTAGACATTTTGGTTTATTATCTAGTTCTCGTGCTGTCTTCAGTTATCGGGGTTGTTGTTTTCTATATTTTTGTTTGTTTTTTTTTTGTTTCCTTTTTTTTGTGTATTGAGCAACTTGGTGTCCTTTCGTTTCTCATTTTCTGCATAGTAATGACTTATTTTTTTCTTGCATTCCGCAATTACTCTCCGTTGCTGTTACTTTCTGTACTCTTTATTTTATGAGTCCTATGTTTACTCTTCATTTTCATATGATCTGTTCCGCTGTTTTTTATCTATCATGATTATAGCAGTTTGTGTTTTCTATACTATTTTTTATGGATATTATTGTACTTTTTTCTTTGTTCACTTTGTTTATAATTTTTTTACATTTCTTTTGAGTTAGTCTTTATGCTAATATTCTTGATCATCACCACAGAACTGGTTTGTTGATGACTTTTCTTACATTGTAAGCCTTTATTTTATTTTTTATTTTTTCTATTTTTTTCTTGGTTTCATTTCTTTTTGTTATTAAAATATACAACTCCGTTTTTTTTTGTATTTTTGTTTGTCTCAGTAAGTCTGTTTGCTTATTATTATAGCTCTTGTTTCTGTTCCTCGTATTTTTTTCTTTATTTGTCTTCAATACCTGTACCTATTTTTTTGTCACTCAGTCTCATTTTTGTATGAGTTTGTCTTCTTGCTATCTCTATTATTTTGTTTGTATTTGTTGGCGCAACTCCCGTTGGTATATTTTGTGTAAAATCTCACAAATAAACAATGATGCATACAAATTTCAAAAGTTATAATTTAATAATACATTAATGATAAAACATAATACATTAATGATATAGCTTAAAAGTTAAAAACAAAAGGAATTTTGTTTTCTTAAAAAAAAATATTTTTTTAGTATGTTTGTATTTCTAAAAGTTATGAGTGATACATTAATGAAAAAGCTTAAAAATTTATGGTTTTAAAATATTTGTATGCTACTTTGTTAAATCAATTCTCTTTTGACAAAACATAAATATGATAACGATTATGTTAAAAAAATTGATTTTTTTAAATAAATAAGACAGCAAATAAGTGAGATAATAAAGTAAGGTGATGTAGGAATAACTAAAAATAGTGATAAAAGAAAAGTACCTTACATATTATGTAGGTATCTGTCAATACAAATAATTTAAAAATATAGAATTAAATACTTCCCGCTGTGCTTCACAACGCACAAGATTTGACAGTAGGCGGTGCATGGTAAAACAGGTTGCAACTATTGCAGGAAAAACAAAGAACATTCAACGTTGCCGACAATTGTAGTCTGTACACAAGGCAAACTAATTCAACAACTTCAACAGAAGTCGATGCACGTAGAGCGTGGTCGTGTTGTAGTAATCGCATTGACTGTTTGTAGTGTGTAGGTGATCTGTGATCGAACTTTCCAGTTATTATTCTTTTAGTAATTGTTGCTGACAAAAAAATCATGTCATCTCCACTAAAATGTAAGTTATAATATTGATATTAATCGTGGCGTGAGTGAGTATACACACACAACGCTATTACAAATTTATTTCATATTATTAAGATTTTTGTTTTATAATTTAACATACTTAATTGCATGTTTAATTACAAATTTAATATTTTCCGTCATGCCTTTGTGCTTGTGATTTGTGCGAGTGAAGTTTGGTTGTTTGTGAAGTCTAGTAGGCCGACAGGCCGCGGAAAATCAGGTTGTTTCCAACTGTAAAAGAGAAAAACAAACGAGAAATGTAAATTAACCAATTCACCTCAAGCTAAGGCGTTTGTTACTAGTGTAGTAGGTCACGTAGGCTTTAATTGTTTGCTTGGTGGCTACTGGCCAGCTAGGGTGTTGTTTGTTGCTATGCATATTAAACCGTGAACATGTCCTTCCGACCAACATGTAACATGTTTATACATATATATTATTTCTTTTTATTTTTAAACAATTTTGTTTTATATTTTTAATTTTCTTTTATTTTCAAATAGCTGGTTTATATTATAGAATAAAATAGAAAATTATCTTATATACGAATTTAAAATGATAATATTTTATAGTTCTTCGCTAATAAAACAATAATAACTTTCTACAACAAATGTAAACAAACGACGCTATATACTAGAACATGGCATAACTCGCTTTGCTGATTAGAAGGGAAAAAGTACACACTTTGTGAATAAGCAACTGATTCACAAAGTTTATTTGTAAATTCACGTAATGCAACAACAATAAAATAAATGATTTTTTTGTTTATTGCTTGACTGTTTTAGTCATTCTTGTGCAAAACAATAGCAACACTATATTATGGCATACAATATGTTTAGTCAATTAATTTAACTTGCAGTGTTTAGTTATTAAAATTTTAACTGGAGGAACTGTAATACTTTTGTTATGTGTAATTTGTATAAAGATGTTAAATTCTTAGTTCATTATGTGAACAAAGTAATAATTTAAATATATAATATACTACCCGTAAGCATTTTTAGGATTTAATAAAAAAAAACATTTTTTATAACCAATTTATACAGGGTGAATCATAACAGGAGACAAAAATCATTTATGACATTTGAAATAAAACACACTAAATAACTTATTTTCCGTACAAGGTAACTATATTGTTTACAGCCGACACGCACTTTTATTTTGTCTAGATTGACTATATTATATATATTCAAAATATTCTACATTTTATTGTCTCATTTCTTGAGAGCAACCATGATGAACTGTTGAGCTCAGTGGACGTTGCTCACACTTTTAGGCACACTTTTTTTAAGAAAAATCTTTTTACTAAATTTTAAAGACAATATTTTTTTTTAATTTATATAAAATGTTATTGCAAATATTTTAAAAATATGTTAAATTATCCAAACTCTTGCAAAATTTAGCAAAATTTTCTGAAATTTAATTCAGTATTTGTCTTGTTATTTCTCTTATTTTGTTTTCTTTCAACATTTCATTTCTTCTTCTCTTTATCTCTGCAATTTGGTTTGGTATTGTAGTTTCTGTAAATGTTCTTTTTTTTTTCTATTATTTTTTTGGTATTCATAACTGTCTAACATTTTGTCCTTCCTTGTTTTTCGTTTTTTTGCTCTTTTTCTCTGTTTTTTTTTTATTTGCTTCTCTTTCTTCTTTCTTTTCTTCTGGCTTTTATTTTATACATTCTAATGTTTGTTTTTTCTATATTCTTCTATCATCAAACTTCTCAATTTTTTTGCAACTTTGCAACACTTGTTTTTCTTCTTTCTTGATTTTTTTTATTTTCAAAAGTTTTTCAAAGTTTCCGTGCCGGGTTAGCATTTGTGTTGTATAATATTACGTCTCGGGTTTGTTCTTTGATCTTCGAAACTAGTTCTCTTGCCCCTTTTTCCTTTATCTCCTCTATTTCACTGTCTCTGCTATTTTGTCATTGTCTTTTCTCTTGCTTTCTTAACTTTGCTTTCTTTTTACTGGTTTCTTCTTTTATTAGTTTTTTTTTACCATCATATGTTGCCGCAATCATCTCTACTGTTTTCTGTGACTGTGTGTTTTCTGCCTTGCTGATCCGAACGAGCTGGCTCTTGTAGCTTCTTTTATTTTATTGTTGGTTTTTATTGTTTTCATGGCTTCTCCCCATATTTTATATAACAATTTGCTTATTGTTGCTGTTACTATTAACCTTCTGGTTTCTTCTCCTAGACCTTCGTTGTTTAGCATGAGTTTACCAAAGTATTTGATTTTTCTTTGGTTATTACTTGATCTTCTACCTGTATCTTACATGTTCATATATTAGTTCTCTTAGTCTTAGTAATGTTTTGTTTTACAAAAAAATTAAATAAAATTACATTTTTTAATAATGTATAATTATTTTTAGCGTACGATTTTTTTTTTATTTTATCCGCCAGTGTTTATTATATATTAAACGCATTGGTAAAAAAATTACTTTGAAACGTCAACGAAACATAAAAAATAGGTTATATTTCTTTAATTTTAGGCTCAATTGATTCCATTTAAAATAAGTTTTTAGTATGTTTATAGATGGTTATTTATGTAAAAAATGTGCAAAAAAATAATATGCTTAAAGCCCAGTATAACTTGAAAACATTAAACAAAAAGTCATGTTTAATAGTTACTAAAATGCTAACGGGTGATGGAAAACAAGAACTGGAAATCAAACCCACATGTCAACGTCAACCTTATCGGAGACATTCGGAGTCACAGCAAGATAACCGTTTTGTTATGAGATTTAATGAAATGTAAATATTTTACAAAACTTCCATAAACGCCAATAAGTTTATTCAATTTTAATAATTTTTGAGTTGAACATAAGTTTTTTTTCGGATTTTTGGGTGGATGGCACTGAGCAAAGTTAAATATCAAAATCTAATAAGTTACTTGCAAACAGGTAAAACACACATAGTAGAACAACAGTCAGAATGGAGTAGCCATAGTACTATCAGCCAAAGCCAACAAGTCGTTAGTAGCTTATACAACACAGTTATCGACAGGATATTATCCATAAAATCACACGCAAAACCAATGCCACTTTAAATCTTGCAGGTTTACCTTCATACCAATACATGCAGCGATAAAGTAATTAAAGAATTCTCTACAGGGTGTTCCGTGACTCGATGCGCATACTTTAATAGCTTATTCCTTAGACAATTTTAAGTCAAAGTTGCCTTATTCACATTTATTCAAAACTCAATAATTATAGAGTTATGGGCAATATTAAATTCAAGTGAGCGTGACGTTGTTTTATACTCTCTTGTCAAGTGTTTTGTTGATGACAATTTGAAGTTGTCATTTTAAGTATAACTTAGTATGGCTACGTTTTCAAATCAAGAATATGGCGATATTCACTTTATTTATGGATACTGCAATGGAAATGCAAGAGAGTCAGTGCGGGAATATGAAAGGAGGTTCCCTGGTCGAAGAACACCTAACGCGAAAATATTTATCAATGTGCATCGTCATTTGACAGTAAACGGTAGTGTTCCGAAAGCTACTGCAGAACGTCCCGTATGCCAAGAACTTGCTGAAGAGGATGCTATTCTTAACATGATGAAAATTTGGTTTGTACCCTTATCACATACAATCTGTTCAAAAATTACAACCAGTAGACTACGCAGCGTGTATTACCTTTTGTGGTTGGTTGATTGAACACCAACAATTATGTAGACAAATTCTGTTTACGGACGAAGCTACGTTTACAAAAGATGGAATCACTAATACAAGGAATTCACATTCATGGGCAATTGAAAATCAATCACATTTTCAATATTGCTTTTCAGTGAATGTTTGGTGTGGTGTTCTTAATAACCGTCTTATTGGGCCATTCATATTTGAAAAACATTTAACATCTGCACGTTATTTAATTTTTTTACAAAACGAGATGACAGAATTATTGGAGGATGTACGACTTCACAATAGAGTTAATATGTGGTTTCAGCAGGATGGCGCACCTCCACATTTTGGTATAAATGTAAGAACATATCTAAATAACATCTTTGCTAACCGGTGGATTGGAAGAGGAGCTCTAGTTTCCTGGCCGCCTAGGTCACCAGACCTAACGCCTCTCGACTATTATCTGTGGGGACACATGAAAAGTTTGGTGTATTCTAATAAACCACAAACCAGAGATGAGCTAATTCAAAATATTATGGCTGCAGCTGCATTTATACGAGAAAACCCAGATAAAATTCAAAAAGTTACTTCTTTAATTGTTAGAAGAGCAAGAATGTGTTGTGACGCAGCGGGAGGACATTTTGAACAAAAACTTAAATAAAACTTGTTAGGAATAAAACAAAATGTTAAATAATAAAACTTTACATTACTTTATTCAGTATGGCGTTTACTTTATCTTCACTCTCACTTGAATTTAATATAACTCTATAACTATTAAATTTTGAATAAAAGTGCATAAGGCATTTTTGACTTAAAATTGTCCAAAGAATAAGTTATATAGCTATGCGCATCGAGTCACGGGACATCCTGTAGAATATCTAAAACTAAAAATAACACAATAAAGACTATGCCAAAGACAATGAAAGTTTAGAATATAGAGCAATTTTAACAGAAAATAGACTGATAGTGTCTATCCTGACAACCTATAAAATCAAACTAAAATTAAAGTTCTACAAAAATACCAATACTGGATGTTATATAAAAAACTGGATTGAAATAGAAAACTGAAAATAATTAAAAACACAAGATTATACAGAGGACAAAAAGATCAGAAACACACAATTAAGCATAAAAATGCAATTTAAATGCACAGCGAACAAAAACAACTATATACAAGCAATATGTGTGGAGGCACAACAGCATGCTCCATAACAACACTAAACACTTGTATAGGTTAATAACAAAAATAAACAGGAAACCCAAACTTAGGTTATAGAGGATTCAAAATAAAGCTGGGGTAAAAATAACAAACACTCAAACTATTTTAGAAGTTTGAACAGAGCACTGCAAACAGCTTTTTGATGATTAATTGCGTGCGATAGATATCTCGAAAGAAGAGAAAAAAACGGTTTTCTATAAAAAAGCTTAAACCTAATAAATCACCTGGTACTGACAGTATATCTGCTAAAACAATAAAAATTATGAAAAAAAAAACAGGAACAAACATTTTTTATAAAATTTGGCAAAGAATTTGAACAACTGGATACTGGCCAATTAACTGGATTAGATGTTTATATCTTAACACAAAAAGAAATCTAAAAAAAAATTGTGAAAATTACTGTCTTAATGATATAATCTCCCATGCAAGCAAAATTCTTCTCAACATCATTAACAAAAAGTTAAAAACCTACCTTCAGGCAAATACAAGATGACCAATCAGGCTTTGTCAAAATTTGAAGGACATGGGAACACATTCTCAATCTTCATATAATTACAGAAAAAACAAAGGAAATCAACAAACCAGCACTAACGTGTTTTGTAGACTACTCTACAGTTTTTGACAGCTTAAAATAGGACCATTTATGGACAATTATAAGAGAATTGGAATTATCGTGCTTTAGTGTTTTTATCTAAAGACGGTATCTAAATAGCAACGCATCAGAAAGCATCAATATGATCTCTGCAAAATGAACAAGTGTACTAGACAAGAATGCATTTTATTACTTTTTTTAACAATTACAAAAAACAGTAAAACACTGATAAAATAGAAGGGTAATTAAGCTATCACTAAAAATATCACAGCAAGGAGGCATATTGTTAAAATTGCTACAAAAAATATCGATTGGCAACTTAAAACTGTAATTAGTACGCATAGTAGGTAAACTAAAAGTTGGTTTTTGTCGACTGCTAAAAAACGGTATATGCAGTCTTATATGATGTATAATCTCCGGAGAGTTGATAATATTGTTATTGGTAGAAAGCGCATTAACAATCTCCGATACGCGGACGACACCGTGTTACTGGGAAAATTGGCAGAAGAACTATCTATTAAAGCTATTTTAATTAAAACAACTATAGATTAAACATCAACTATCTAAAGACAACAGTGATTGCTATAGATAGATTACAAAATAACAGGTCAAACACTAAACATTTTTTTTTTATTTTAACACGTGATGTTTATGAATTAGATAATATGCCACAACAACATAAAAATACCTATGAATTTCAACGAGTAAAACCACTCCTGCTGAAACTGTTACATTAAAGTCTAGATTTAAGCAGTCTGTAAACATTTACTTTGTTTGTTTGTGGCTTATAAGTTTTGGGAAATACTGAATTTGATAGTTTATTTTTATTGTTGATAGTACGATTAAAGAAATCTCTCTTAAAAGTTTTGGTCCTACATCTTTGAATGTCAGGAGATATTTGTTAAAATTCTTAGCAAGCTTTGTATCACAAGTAAATATTTGTTTAGATGACAAGATGTGTTGTATTTTGTTTAAAAAACCCGGGTAATTTTTTTTAATAAAACTTTAGGATTTTACAATCAAAAAAACCATGATGTAGAAAAAAACAACATTTGTACTAGTTTATTTAATGAACATTAATAAGCAAAAATAAAATTTAAAGGTATGCGTTCTTCACAACCTATTGCTCATTTGACATTATGCACAAAAAATCAAAGTGGTTATTGGGTTGACTTGTTTGGTTTTTGATTAATTGTCATTTTCAGGGCAGATTGGTGTGTTAGTTATGGTTCTAAGTGCTGAAGACTGTGTAAAAGCTGTTGCTTTTGAGGCAGATGGAAAAAGTCAACAGTATGTGTCCAGATTCCTTTATGTCAGTTTTTCTACCGTCTAAAAACTACTTGAGCGGTTTAGAGATATTGGCAAAAATACTCGTAGGCCGGGATTTGGCAGAAAACAAAAATTGACTGCTATTGATGACCAGTTTATTGTTCGTACTACTCTACGGAATTATCATGTGACTTTAGTGAAGAACAGAAACCAACTCTCTGAGGTTTGTAGCCCAGCTTAAAATTTTGTAGATCTCACGTCACCGAGTAGCCAGAGTTTAATTACTTGCGTCTCATTTGCTTCATTTATTGGCAATGGCTCTATTTTGATGCAGGATAACGCGATACCGCATTCTGCAAGGTACGTCACAGAATACTTGGTTGCAGTTGAAATAAGAAAGTTTAACTGGCCTGCATGTACCCCAGATAGAAATCTTATAGAACATGTTTAGGACATGCTGAGCAGGCGTGTTAGGTGACGTGCAGTTGCACTAACCACAATAAACGAGCTTTGTGTGGCACTTCAGGAAGAATGGCAGAATATTTTTGAAAATAATATTCGTAAGCTCATTAGTTTTATGGACAGCCGTATGCAGGCAATAGTTAGGGCTTGAGGAGGCAATACGAAGTATTGAAATTTTATTCAACTAAAACTTTCATTATTAATTTCTGTTCAGTTTTGCAGAAATGCATTTTTTGTGTATACGTATATTATTTTTTTTGCTTATTCTCTTCTTCTTTAATTGTTGTGACTGATTCGATCGTTGACAATGATGCTGGTTAACAAATTCACTATATATCAACTGATGCACTAAACAGCTGAGCTGTTGTTTTGCCATACCATGTTCTTAGGTTTTTTAGCCATGATGTTGTTCTTCTGCCTACACTCCTTTTTCCCATTATCTTCCCTGAATAGTTAGATGCAGCAAACCATATTTTTTCGAGTGCCGCATAACGTGTCTAAAATATTTGAGTGATAGTGTTTACCAGTTACGTATTCTTATTTACTCTCTGCAGGATCTCTTTGTTTGTGATTCTTTCCACCCAGCTAACCTTCAATATCCTTTGTTGGTCCACATCTCAAATGCCTCGATTCTTTTCAGTAGCGTGTCTGTTACTGTCCATGCTTCAGCCCCGTATAATACAACCGTAACATTTAAGAATTTTTACTCTTAGTTCAACTGTTAGATCGTGGGTACATAGCGCGCGTTTCATTTTGGTAAGAGTTGTTCTTGCTATTGCTATTCTATGCTTCACTTCTTTGCTAGGATTGCTTATTAATGTTTATTAAATAAACTGATAAGTACAATATGATGTTTTTTCTACATCTTAATGGTCTCTTCGATTGTAAAACACTAAAAGTTTTATAAAAAAAATTACCTGTTTTTTTTGCAAAAAATACTTAATGACTTATTTTTTTTTGCATCTGAGTGTAAAGGGTGTTCTATTGAGTAGTTATTTTTATTAAATTAAAAAAAAAACATAAAACAATTCTTTTTGTTATATTATTGGTTTATTTAAAAGAGCAAACATTTCAATTATTTATGGAACAAAATTTCATTTATGTGGCTACCTCGGCTAACTTTGCAGTAGCGCATCTTGGTAATCCAATTTTTCAAAACCTTGGTGACATGTTTTGGTTCTATTTTACAAATGGCTTGCTCGGTACTTGCCTTAAGGGCTTGAATCGTTAATGGATTGTTCGCATAACATTGGTCCTTTACGGCACCCCCAAAAAAGTGTAACGGCGTCAAATCGCAGCTTGGCCAATTGACATTGCCGAGACGCCTGATAACATGATTACCAAACTTGGTGCGCAAAAGATCGATTGTTGCATAGGCTGTATGGCATGGCGAACCATCTTGCTGAAACCAAAGATCGTCCAAGTCTATGTCTTTAATTTCCGGCCAAAAATTGTTTATAATGTCTCTGCAACGCTCACCGTTGACCGAAATGGCGTTTCCAGCAACATTTTTTAAAGAAAATTGAGCCAATGATGCCACCGCTTCAAAATTTGCACTAAACTCTCACTCTCTGAGGATGCATTAGCTTCTCGACAATTACGTGCGGGTTTTCCGATCCCCAGATGCGACAGTTTTGCTTGTTAGCATAGCCGCCGAGATGAAAATGCGCTTCGTCAATGAAGATGGTTTTTTGAGCAAAATTGTTGTCTATTTTGAGCTGCTCTAAGGCCTAAACTGAGAAACGATAACAAACCGGATGGTCGTGTGTCTTTAATTGCTGAGTCAATTGGGTTTTATTAACAAATAATGCGAGGTTTTTGTGCAAAATTTGCATCAGGCTGGTGTGTAAAATGTAGAGTTGTTAAGATCGATGGCAAGTCGATGTTCCAGGACTGAGTCGCACACTTTTGGCTACGGCAGCCACATTCTCGTCAGTGCGCACGATACAACGGCGGGGATCATGTGTATTGGCTACTAGCATGCCAGTCTCACAAACTTTTTGCCCAAGCTTGATCAAAAACTCTTTTCAATAAACGCACTGTTTGAGCTACACAACATTGACTTTGAAAATAAGTTTGCAATATTTCCCAACGTTGTTCAAGCGTAAAGCGGTTTATTTTGTTCTGCGGAGATATGATACTGACTTTCTGTCAAGATTTCCTACGGGAAAGACATGTCATTGTCAATATAACAAATGATTAAAATAATAAATAAAATGATACCACTAGATGGTTTTATAATTAATTTTTTTAATTAGGTTTTGCGTACATGCTCTATAAATACTATTATTTTTGTACAAGTTTTATTAATTTTTTTATCGTGTAAAAAATGTATCTGAAGTTTTATAATCTTCAGTTGCCAAAGCATATGTCAGTTCTACTAACTAGATCATACTAAATATTAACCATGCATATGTCACACTTAGTATGGTGTAAGTAGCTACTAGTAACGTTTTATTAGCATACTAACCAAATAACTATGCATACGGCTGCGTGACTTTAAACACGAAACTGCAAAAAAAATGTACATGCTTTGGTCTGATAACTATGTTGATTTCTTTAAATTGTATTGTTTTACACTATTTTAGTTTTTCTTATATCTAGTTTATAGTAAACTTAGGTTTAATGCTTACTATATATGATTTTGATATACTAAAGATAATAAAGCTTATGAGTTAAGATTTTTCATATTTTTTAAATTAAATTTAATCAAAAATATTTTTTTTTATCTTGCAACATTTTTTTTTCTAATCTATCTAACATACATTAAATCATGAAATGAATTAATAATTTATTCAAAATCAGTCAATCGAATCACAGCGGCCAAGGGTCAAGCATAGACAATTGTTTCGGTTCTACAAACCTCGTCAGTATGCCTTGTACGACCACGGCATCGCATGATAGCGAAGACAATTTTGAATAAATATTTCTGTGCTTATGAACACAATTGATATTATAAATAATCAAACGAAAGACTGGTTTGCCATCTAGTTGCAATTTTTAATACTAAAATGTCCGCATTAATCGGTATCATTTTTGCATTTATGCAATTGGCAGTCATTTCGCGGCTATAACGATTTTGAATCGCCAATAAATTATGAAATGAATTAATAATTGACTGATTTTGAATAAATTATTAATTCATTTCATAATTTATTGGCGATTCAAAATCGTTATAGCCGCGAAATGACTGCCAATTGCATAAATGCAAAAATGATACCGATTAATGCGGACATTTTAGTATTAAAAATTGCAACTAGATGGCAAACCAGTCTTTCGTTTGATTATTTATACATTAAATCGTTTTTTAATATTTAAAGTGTACATTAGTGTTTTTTATAAGAAATAATTTTTGCAGTAAGTCAAGCATGAAAAACTTAAAAACTAAGAATCTTTAAGTTTTAAATATTTTTAAGCTACTACATAAATATGGCAATTGGCAACCCTACTTTAAATTCCTGTAATTATATCCTGTAATAAAATAACTCCGGTTCTATTAAAAATTAAAAATTAAACTATAAACGCACAACTATTAAGTTAGCTAAAATTATCATTACGCGATTGGCTGCCAGGGGAAAAGAGGACGGAAATTTTTTATTTGCTATTATACAAATGGGACGCTAAGATAAAGTAAGCTGAGGTAAGAATAACTGAAAATGTTGACAAAAAGGAAAACGCCTTACATATTAGATGCTTTCCTTTCACTGTTCTGGACGGTTCCGAACAATTTTGTGCGTGACGCCCCATGTACCTTTCACAGAGAGCGCGACGCCCCAACTTGTTCTGACTGTCCTTCCCCTCTCCGCTCATGCACCACCATCGACATCGGTGCATCAAGCCCTTTTCAAGTGCCAACACCAAATAACTAAATATATCTAATATTTACTACCAACTTATTAACAAAGTTACTAGTATTTTCATTTGTCGCCAGTAATAAATTTAATTTTAAAACTTAAAATATAGAAATATTTTGTAATTTAGAATCTATATATCTATATCATAAAAATAATGTAATAAAACGTTTTTTAATAATACAATTAATT
This sequence comes from Tachinus rufipes, assembly GCA_963932245.1. NCBI lineage: Eukaryota > Metazoa > Arthropoda > Insecta > Coleoptera > Staphylinidae > Tachinus > Tachinus rufipes. Next base: position 42,772,491 of record OZ010747.1, on the reverse strand, counting down.
AACAAATTGTCAAATTGAGTAAATAATTATTTGTTGGTTATGTGGTTAGTCAACGCATCATAATATATGCCAGTAAATAATGTTCCTTTCAGAATAGTTCAGAACGGATCTGTACGTCAAGCCCCGGGAGCGTGTTGCTCTTGAAAGGAAAGCAGTAATTATGTAGATATCTGTCAAAACGAATAATTTTATTCAAAAATGGTTTTAAATATTTCTCGCCGTGCTTTACAAAGCACAAGATTTAATAGTAGGCTGTGATCGGTAAAACAGGTTGCTACTGTTATAGGAAAAACAAAGAACATTCTACATTGTCAATGTCGACTAGACAAGGCAAACCAATGCAACGGAAGTTAATGCACGTAGTGCGCGCGCAATAGTCGTATTGTAGTAATCGCTTAGACTGCATCACGTTCGCACACCTGTAGGTATTCTGTGATCGAATTTCCATTTATTATTTTCTAAGTAATTAAAGTAGCAGAAACAATCATGTCATCCCAACCATGTAAGTTCTATATTTAATATTAATATTAGTTATGGCGTGAGTGAGTGTACACATCTCGTAGAAAACACTTTATATCATAATATTAATACTGTGGCATTAAAATAGGGTTGCAAATATGATTCACATATGTTTGTCGATACAAAATTAAAAAATAGTTTCATATTTCTTGCCGTGCCTTTGTGCGTGTGAGTTGTTTGTGAAATCTAGTAGGCCGTGGAAAGTTAGGTTGCTACCAACTGTAAAAGAAAAACAAACTAGAAACGTGAATAATCCAATTCAACTCAAGTCAATGCACCTGATGTCTATTATGTAATCACGTATGTTCTAATTGTTTACTGAGTGGCTAGGGTGTTTGTTGCTGTTTATATTAAACCGTGAACATGTCGTTCCGACTAATATGTAAGTTTTGTTTTGTATTTTTAAAATTTCTTTTATTTCAAATATCTGGTTTTTTATACTATAGAATAGAATAGAATAATTCATTCACCTTCAGTAGTGGTATTTTATCGAGAAGTGAATTTTATTAATGAATTTAAAACGATAAGATTTTATAGTTTCTCACTAACGAAATAATACTGTTACAATTTCTATCTCTTCAACAAATATAAACAAACAATGGTATACAGGGTGATGTATAACAGATAAAAAAAATGATTGTTTAAATAAATATTTTAAAAACCGCAAGTTACAAGACCTATAAAACTTGTAAAAAATTCTCTTTTTGAAAATTAAAGAAAATACTACGATTTATGTTTTCTATTAAAAATCACTATGGTAAAACATATAGCCATTGGACACTTAAGAATTTTAGTTTTGAATTAATTTGTAAAAAAATTAACATATTTATTAAAAAAATATTATTATATCCATTGGAAAGCTTAATGTTTACTCTATCTTTCTGTTGTCTTAATTTTGATTACACCCGTCTTGCTTTTAGTAAAATCATAAAACAAGTAAATACTGCCGAAATACATAGTTAATGGACGCTTTTTATAGTTAGTGGACAGAATAAATACAGTTATTGGACAATAAAAAAATTATTTATTAGAAAACAATTTACAAACTTATTAATGTACTTAATCTACTTACATATTTTTCATGTGGTTTTTGTACATATTAAAAAGTTGGTTGACTTCTTCTTCATTATTGTTGCATTGAAGAGCAACTTTCATTTATAACAATTATGACAAACTAATGTATCATTTTCTTCTGGATCAGGAATATAAATTTGATGTGAGGCAGGTATATGCAGTTTGAGTGGAAATAATTAGTATATTTATCACAGCGTACTAGTTCAATTGATTTAATTTGTATGGAGCATGTATGACATGTTTTTTTGTTAATTTTGTACTTTTTTTGCTTTGTTTTTTTTACGGTTTTGTTTATTTTTTAACTATATTGCCTATAATATTGAATGAACTTACTCTTTGACTACTTTATGTTTTTGAAAGTTGCTGTGACTCTTTGGAATTCTCAGGTGCAGATACAATAATTATATCAATAATATTAGTTATTTCTGCAGACATATTTGGAACTGGTTGTTGCTTTAACACCTAACACACAATAATTTTATTATCAGTAATATTTGTTATCTTTGCAGACATAATTTGTGTATTTATTTGATTTTGGAAATGTTGTTAAATTTTATACAAATCAAAAATTTTGTTTATTTTATTAGGAAAAACTTTATCAAGGCTTTTAAACATTTCTACATTTTTAGGTACAACAATGCCGAGAAATGTGAAATATTTTATTGTTACATTACTCTGTATTAAAACGTTTTGAAACGTTTTGAAAGTTTTTCTAAAAGTAAAGCAAATAAAATGATGATCCCTAACAGCCTGACTCAATTTTACTGTCTTAAACACAGCAACATTTTAGTTGCATTAGGGTATAATGCAATAACTTCAATCTGTAGCTCATTCAATTCATTTTATTTATGTAATATACTAAAAGTTTTACATACGTCAAAAGTTTACATATATATTAGAAGAATATTTAATTGCAAGTAAATAATAATAGTAATAAATAGAATCAAAATAATCAAGTTCTATATAGCAGTAAGCAAACAAAATAATTACTGGTAAATAACACATTAAAATTAGAGTAGAAATAAAAGCAGTAATTACTATAACAAATCACGGTTAGTTAGTTGAGATTGGCAAATTTATTGCAAAAAACACTCAGTTTGTAAATCAAATGAGACTTATGGTTATTGACTTACAGTATTGCAGAAAGTATAACATTATTTTGTACTAGATATGATGAAATATATTTGCTATATATTGAAAGAACGTGGCCAAAGTTATCTAACCATTATGACTGTGTTCAATGCCCCTGGAGATTTACAGACTTTGAAATTTCTTCTGGCAGTTTTTAGTAGGAGTAAACTATTATAGAAAATCAACCATAAACATTACGGTTATACTTTCTTTTGATGAACCACGGTCTATGCTATAAACAGTTTTAGCACATAATGCAGCTAACACTTTTTCTGTTGATGCACATATTTGAAATCTAGTTTTATCGCTAATGAAATTCTAGTAGGGTCTTTTAAAACGGTGTCTATTTTTTTAACTTAAAATAATTATTTTCAGAAAACTATTTTCTGATGATTTTCAGAAACACAAGAGCTTGTTGCTGACGTGACTGATTTATTTGTTTTTTTTTGTTGTTTTAAAAAAGCCTGACAAATAATTTCAATATAATAGATAGGCCTAAAAATTCACATTTTACTTAACTTGCTCAACCAATTCTTAGCCGATTGTTTGTTATTGGATTTTTTGAGGATTCGAAATTAAAAACTGTTTATATTATGTGGTTTTTTTAATTCTTTTTTTGGCTAGGTCATATATTGATATTAAGTAAAAGGTTAATAATATAAATGAAAAACTAACGTGACTATTGTTTTCTTTGTCAGAAGTAAGAATACAAGACAAATTTATCGTATCTTTGTGGCCAAGATTTTAAATTTTAAATTCTATCGTTGAATTAGGTATATCATATTTTTTTTTGAATTAGCACTTGAAGAACTGCCATTCTGTACTTCAAATATAGGCAAAATTAGCTTGATTCTAGTCTAATAGCTGTCTACAATGGAAATAAATAAAAAATGGAAAATACTTGCGTTCAAACATGTTCTACATGTTTATTTAATAAGTTTTCTTAGACAATCTTCAAATTCAGTTACTGATTGATTTTGACGCATTTCTAATAAACAGTTATTGGTCATTGCATTGTTAGGTTACGTTTTGATTAAATTTTACCCTATATGTATATGTAGATTAAAAAATGTACAAAAACTTTTATTGAGGTCATTTTTGAGTTAAACTAAAAATGCAGCTAAAAACCTGTATAATGGCATATAATATATTTAGCAAGTTACTTTAACTGGTTAGTTATTAAAGTTTAGCTGGAAGATCTGTATTCCTTTTGAGTTTAGTCGGAAAGTAGCGGGATAAGATGGCTGTGGCGGCCCCTGCGCGATTTTAGTTGTGAGTATTTAAATCTTATTTGAAATTAAAAAATAAAAACAAGATTTGTATGCTCATCAACTTTTTTTCTTGACTTGTGCCAAAACTGTGGAAAAAGCGTTTTTCTAAAATTATCTCACTATTTATTTTTTTGTGTTTCTTTCCGGTTGGTCGTATGATCGGATTTGAATGATTTGATTGTATTACACTCAAAACTAGAGCGTAGTATTTTTTTTAAATTATTTACAGGTCTTGGGACCTCAAAACTCTATGCAAACAGTCAAAAAACATGAAAAAAATGTTTTTTTAAAAATATTTTATTTTTGCAAGAGTTCTTATGCCCGTACAAAAACGGGTTAAATAGCATAAGTAGCCCTCTAAATCAGCTTTATTTTCCGCATAACCGCATGTAAATATTTTTATTTGTTTGCGCGGCAACTCAAATTAACTAAATTTTTTTTTCATTACTTACTAACAAGTTATGGTTAGGCGGGCTATTGACAAAATAGACTCGTGTATAACATTTTTTAGAAAAAATACATTGTTATTGATTCACAAATATTCAATACAAATGTCAAAATACATATAGAAACTTTATACATAAAATCATACATCTACAACTCAGTCTTTGTTGTCGCCATCTTTGTTAATCACTGGTTGATTTCTCTGCACTTTGAATAATGTTGACAATATTTGTGCAGGACGTACTATTTTTGATAAATATCTTGCATGCAATAAATACTATACGATGGTAGCAACGTGCGAACAACAGCCGACCGTTCAAAGTCCATTGGGGCAGTCACATACGTAACGCTTACTACCACTATACCCGATCGTGTTGGGTTGATAGTAAACATAGCATTTGTATATTTTACTGTTAATATGCCGCAACTGTATCTCGCATTTAAGCACCGTGTTATCTTCAACTAAATAATTTATTTTTAGGTCCCCCTTTTCGCTATATCGCTCTGCTAAGTAAGATATACTTTAGGCTTACTGATAGGTACCAGTAAACAGAATTTTCAAGTCTTTCTCTGTCATCTCGGGGAAATTGTTGTCACTTTGTTTTGTAAGCATGAAGATGGCAACTTTATCTTGCATACTTGCATTGAAATTCAAGCGTTTTCCGAAAGTATTAACCAGAAAAGTAACGATTCTGCAGTACACTTGAGCAACGAGTAATAGTTTATTATCTAGTTGGTTGTGTAAAAGTTTAAACTTTGATGCAATGACCCCATGCACTGCTTCTACAACCCATCTAAGTTTTGTCACAAACCGGCTGTCATATACTTCTTTAGTGGATAATTGTTTTCTTTTGCCTTTTAAAGCTGGCATCAGCACAATGTATCCTTTAGATTCCAACTTATTCTTCACATCTCTAAAACCTCTATCAAGAATGAAGACGTCACCTTCCCTCAAAAGGTTTGACAATCCATTTTTGTCCTTTAAAATAACTTGCAATATTTCTGCATCGTTCATAGTATAAAACCATCTGTGGTGCAAACTGTAAACAGTTTACATAAGGGTGCATTTTTCTGATTCGAATATGATTTTTGTTAGTAGTAGTTGTTAGTACTCTTTTCATGTCGCAGATATGTACCATGAGCTATTAAAACTAATTGTCCTTCATAGACATGCAACTGTTTTACGTAGGGCGACGTATGGTTTAATATTAAATCTTTGCGAGAACAAGCTAGTACGCCGAGGTGTGTAGGTAAAACATCAACCTTAAAAGACTTTAAAACAGATTCGCAATAATCCAAAACTTGCTGTTTGCATTTCATATCAAAAACCGACGCTGTCACGTTGTGGGAACTTCCAGTTCTTAACTTAAAAAGGAATACATAAAGAGCTTGATTCACACTGCGATTGTCCGAATTTTGCACCAAAGTGAGCATCGTTGTCAACATTTTTAAATGTTTGGGCGTATAACCAGTTAATGCTTTTATTCGTTTGCTTGATAACTCGTAATCGTTTGCTTTGTCCAGAATACTATCCACGCATTTTTCGGACAAAACGTTCAAGATCAAGACCAACTCAGATTTTTAAATATAACTTGAAGGTGAATAAACTTTTAGCTCTTTAAGATCGTCGGTATAAAAACGCTGATTAATCAAATGATGTGTACAGCAACGATTTTGTTTTGGTACAAATATTTGACTGTCTACAAAAACTTGCAAACGCGCTTTGAGCGAAGCAACGACTAATGAATTCGGCTTAGACAAACATACACAGCAACATTTATGACTCGAAATCCATCGCTTAAACGGGCATTTTAATCATCTCTACCTCAGGAACGTTTTTGATACAAAGATTATACGATGGGTCCACTATTGATTGTGATGACTCCAAGGTTGTTACTGATGCTTGTGAATCAGTTTCCGGAGTGTCCGTCACCGATAACATTTGTGATGCAGTATCCAAATCTTTTTCAGGTGCATTTTCTAACACTCCAAAATCTTGATTGGCAGTGCTAGATGAAGCTTCAGGGTTGTCTATAGTTCAATTTCCATTTCATTCTTGTGATTGATGAACGGCATTGTCCACAAAGTGCATTAGTTACAATGACTGGGTTTTCTAACAAGATCGAAACCTCTTCTGCTTCATCCGTAGAATTCAATACTTTTAGTTGGTTTTTTGAATATCGCAGCAAACTGTCACAGTTTACACATCTCTTGTTGTGATCAACTTTTTGTTTTTTTGGTGGCATTATTTACTCATAAACTAACAACCTGCAACATTGTCAAACAACATCAAATATGCGACTATTATTGTCACGTACTTCAAATATACGCAAATAGGCAGTGTATTAATTTATTTTTTGGCTAATAAAAATGTTAATTATTTTAATAAACTCATGATTAAATATTATTTTTTAATCATTAAGAGCATACCGACCGCTACCTTGATTTGTAGTATTTTAACAAAAACGGCAACTCTGGCTTCATTGCTGCTTCTACAAATAATTTGATAATCGATTTATTTTTTTACCAAACTAAGATACTGAAGAATGACATTAAACAAGAATCAGAAGTTGTACTGTTTACATTACCTGAACAGCTCAAATTTTGGATGAGAGTTATCCACTGCGATGTTTGTTGACATTGTTAAACATGGGGTAGCTCTAACCTCAAATGTGCGCAACAGGAATTCAAGCGTCGCTTTACCAACATCGCGCCAAATTCAAATATTGCTGTATCGTTGGGACCCATATTTTACGTAAAAAACAAAGACAATTAAGGTTACTTTAGGTATTCTAACATTTGTAAATTTATATCAATGTTTTTATTTAAAAAAAAAAAAACAATATATACAAGTCATATTTAGTCAATAACCCGCGTAATTATATTTTTTTAAATTTAATTTAAGTTATCGCGCGAACAAATGAAAATATTTACATGCGGTTAAGCGTAAAATAAAGTTGATTTAGAAGGCTACTTATGCTATTTAGCCCTTTTTTGTACGGGCATAAGAACTCTTGCAAAAAGTTTTTTTTTTCAAAAAAACTCATTTTTTTAATTATTTTTGACTGTTTGCATACAGTTTTTGGGGTCTCAGGACCTGTAAATAATTTGAAAAAATACTACGCTCTAGTTTTGAGTGTAATACAAACAAATCATTCAAATCCGATCATACGAGTAACCGGAAATTAACACAAAAAAATAAATAGTGAGATAATTTTAGAAAAACGCATTTTTACCACAGTTTTGACACAAGTCAAGAAAAAAAGTTGATGAGCATACAAATTTTGTTTTTTTTTTAAATTTCAAACAAGATTTAAATATTAACATCTTATCCCGCTACCCCCTTTGTAATTTGTGTAAAGATGATGTAATTTACAGTAAACAAACGCACGTGCGCATACACAATACACATACACAAATGTCGTTTGCATAACCTAGTGCACTTGATTTTTATGAAATGTAACGTAGCGTTGTCTTGCTGAAAATAAACGTCGTCCACATTACTATCTTTCAATTCCGGTCATAAAAAAATTATTAATCAAGCTCGGTAGCGCTATCCATTTACCGTAACAGTTGCACCAGCCTCATTTTTAAAAAAGTAGGGTCCAATCACACTGCCATCTCAAAAACCGCAACAAACAGTGACTCGTTAAAGATGCAAAGACTTTTTAACAATCAATCTTAGATTTTCTGAGCTGCAAATGCAACAATTCTGCTTATTAACGTAGCTTCCGAGGTGAAAATAGGCCTCATCACTGAAGATGATTTTTTGATGAAATTTCGGATCATTTTGATGCATTTCAAATGCACCCAATCAGCGAAGATACGACGTTTATGGTGATCGACTGGCTTGAGTTCTTGTGTTCACTGAATTTTAAAAACCCTAAGACTTAATTGCAAAATACGATGTAATGTTGTTTGTGGAATGTCTAATTCTAAAAATTGACGAGGAACCGACAAACCTGGGTTTTCTTCAACGCTACGGGCTACATCAGCAATATTCTCATGTGTTCTTAAGCGATGCACACGGTTTTAATTCTTCACATTACAAACTTGTCCCAACAGTTCAAATTTTTTTACCAGGTTTACTTTTGCGGCCGAGAAGGTGCTTTACGACGACCAAAAAGTGCTTTAGTTTATTTAGTTAACTGTTACTGAAAATTTTTCACCATTTTTGTAGTGAATTTTAATAATTTTAATGCGTTGTTGAAGCGTGTATCGTTCTATTTTTAATAATGGCGTAGTTTTTACTTGTCAAATGTAAAAAGATATTAGCTTCAAAATTGACTGCTGCTCAAATAGCCTGCTATTCAAAATGAAATTATTAGAAAACCCTTTACAACGTTAGTATTATTACTTTTTTAAAATTCTATAATTAACAATGTATCATAACTGTCATATTGCAGTTTATTGTTTTTTATAGATGCAGGCAAAAAATGAGGATTGGCGTGACATTTTTGTAAACTTAGATTTTATTTTGAATTGAGTTTTTTACGTAGCTTTCTGCAACTGCAAAAGACTTCTATGACGTTTTAATCCTTATACATCCACTCCAGCATTTGTCAGATTTTTTTTTCTGCAGCGTGGACGGTATAAGATTATAGATTTTCTAATTTTAAAAATATGTAGATTTTGAAGTTATTTGTTTATTGTGTTAACACCAACTGATTGGTTTACGCATTTGCCTTGCCAAAATGCGTGAAAAAATATTTTAGGTGTGCTACTTTTTAAAGATTAACCAACCTTATGAAGATTTCTACAAGATAAATCTTTTTGCTTTGTGTATTCATAACTGTAAACTTTTGGAAAATATCTGTTTTTGTGTTTAGTAAATTAATAATAATTACTTCTCTTCTGTCTTTGATGTTTTTACGCTCAGATTGGAGGCAGGATCCAAAATAATAGCTCAAGAAGAATATGAACCAAAATTAGCAAAAAAGTTTTTTTTTAAGCATGGGTCCGAAAAGTAGCGGTTTTGGAGATACGGAATGTTGTTTTTTTTTTATCTCCTATGGCTTTTTACTCGCTTTTAACGCAGAATTAGTCAACATGCATTTTATGTAAAGTTGTGCTAATGGGACCAAAGCGCGACGTCGTTTTGTTAAAGCTTATCCAGATTGTCAGATTTTTTCACGTTGTATGTTTAGAAGAATTTAGCTAACAGTGCTATTTATCCGGAAAACTAAGGTCGGTATCTACTCCTAAAGCAGAAAACGATATTTAAACTTATATAAAGCATAATCTGAGGACAAGTGTGCATAGAGTGTTGTCTAAAGTAAGATTGTTGCAGTCTTTTAAATCCACTTGATCATCAAGCACGTATATTTCTTTATTTTGTTAAGGATTAAACCGGGTTTACACAAAATGCAATTTTAATAATACGTATGTTTGGGCCAACAAAAATTCCCATGCATTAATGGAATTGTATGCAACATGATTCTAGGGCCTGTTGTTTTACCATACCGATTAACAGGCGCTGCTTATCTAAACTTTCTGCAGAACACAATGTATGATATTTTTGACAACATTACTATTTACCAAAAACAACAAATGTGGTCCTAGCATGATTATACTCCAACTGATTTTTAGATTGCCGTTAGAGAGTATTTACATCAGATTTCTTTACGTAGTTGGGGTAGAAGGGGCGGACTTGTTTTATGGCCTGCAAGATTGCTTGATTTAAACTCTCTAGATTTTTTTAGGAATATTTGAAAACATTAGTTTATGGTACTCTTGTAAATAGCTTCGAGGAGCTGCAGCAACAAATCCGAGCCAATGAGGGGGTTTTAGATAAAGTTTGAATATCTTTTAGAATAAGATGTCGTGCTTGCTTTGTTAGATAAGAAAGATCTTTCTTATCTCCAAAACCGTAACTTTGTTGACGGATCGTTAAATTTGACAACCGCAAAATTATTTATACTTATTCTACCATAAAAACAAGTTTGGCATCATAAATAATTATCAGAAATGATTGAAAAATAATATTTAATAATAACGCAAAATAAATAACATGTATTTTTATCAAATTTATAAAAATAGTTTTGACGTTTTATCGAATTGTGAGGTTTAATTTAATAGTCATTAAATTTAATCAGTTTTTATGAATACGGGCATTAGACTTTTTTGTTTATGTTCAAACTACTACTTTTTTAAATATTTTACAATCTTTGTTCAATGTATACAGAGTACATTTTAAGACTTAGGGTAAATTACCAGTACAATTTTTTTATTAATTGGGACGCTTTTTTTATTTAACCACCGTTGGAAAGCTTTATACAACATCTTTGATTTTGTTGAAATTAATTGTTGACCTATACTCATTTAACCCATTCTTTACAACAATCTATTTCAATTGAGTTAATATTTGTCAATTTTAATTAATTTTATTTACGTTATGTTACTGAGACAACGAGTGCTACAAAATTTGTACGACTTGATCATTTTGAACAAACTTTTTTTATTTTTTTTTTGTTAAAACGATTCTGCAAAAAATGGTATGAAATACTCAAATCGAAAAAATGTTGGAAAACGAGACCCACATGGTCGACTTATTTACTGACATTGTCGACACTGACGGTTAATAAGTTTTACTAATGGACATATCTGCAATACTATGGAAACTGAAATGTGTGTTTAGACTCCTTTAGTTCAATGTTGATGCATTACACATAAATAAAATTTATTTTGTATACATATGAAATAAAAAAGATTATTATTTTAATCTATGTACAAACAAAAAACACATAAACAAAAAACTAATCATTAACTTTCTCTTATTGTTCTAGCTAATTTTGGCGAAATCGCCGTTCAATCGCCAAAGTTTTTAAGCGATGATGCTGCTAATACAGGTAATTATAATAATTATTAGTACTTGTAGAAGTAGTTAAAATATTCGAAATTTTTAGTCATTTGTTTTAAATACAAGTTGATGAAGGCACTTCCACCAAATCTATTTTTTTCTACATTTGTTTTACGACTAATATTGACATTGAAACAACAAAAAGCTGTTTTCAAAATCATTTAGATATTAAAAAATTAAGGTGTTTCTTGTTAATACAGTCGTAAAGTTTGCAATTGGGATCAATGTGTTTATGCTTGCATATTATTTGAAAATACTATGACTACTATAGCAAAGTTAATGTAGTACAGTATGCCCATAAATATAGTATCTTTACAACATGGGCTTAATTTATCTTAACGGATTATTTTATTAGCAACCAATTATGATTGTTTTACATACCTGGAACCCGAGATAATTTTTAATGGTGAAAATATTGTATATTTATAAAATATTTTTACCCTTGAACATCGAGGTGTTATAACTACAAGTTATTTATGGTATATAATACAAACATAATTGTTTCTTCAAAGCGATTAGTAATGAAGTAATCTGCTGAGATAATTTAACGCTATGTCGTAAAGACACTATATTTATGGGCATACTATAATTGCATTTTAGGGGGTTAGAACTGTACTTTTATTTAAAGTTTTTCTCATAAAGTTGCAGTCAATTTTTTTCTACAATTGCTCAGTAGGGTGGAATAGTTAAGTTGGTTTATATTACTGTGGCGGACATGTGTTTTACATTTCATTTTAGCATGACTTATGTTATTTTCAACCGGTTATTGATTTCTGGAATGTGTTTTACTCAAAAGTTAAATTATTGCGGCACCAAAAACTGTATTGTGAACTAGGTCCATTATTGGACCGTCAATGTTTTATAATAAAAAAAAGTTGCATTTTAGTAGACTTCTATAACTTTTTAAAACAAATATTTGACACTAATATTAAACGGTTGATCAAATCTTACTTATAAATTTACGTAGTATTTTGTTTTTTTTTTTTGGTATTTGTCTTGGCTTGGATTTTTTTTTGTAATAACGATATTGTTTCTGCCGTTGTATGATTGGTAGCACAGGTTTGTAGAGACCAAAAATCTTTGTTATCAATATTTTTCAACTTATCTCATAAAATTCACTAATTTAGCTCCAATAGCAAACTGAATGAATTGTAACAGCATTATCCACATAGTCAGTCTTAAAAAAAGGGGTCTATATGCCACCAGACCACAAGGCATAAAGTCATTTTTAAAGATGCATTTTTTATCATAAATTTGTTCTGTCTCTTTTTTTATTGTTGCATTTATTTGGCAAACACATGATGCTGTAAATAATCTCTAGGTTTTATTTCTTGTGTTATTAGAATTTTGTGAAGATGTAATTGTAAATCCCTTTTCCTAATTTGTTGCGTTGCGAGTACGTTAAGCCTAGCTACTTTGATCAATGACGAGTTGATGTTCCTGGTTCTGCAGCAATATTTTGCACAGAGCGTTGGCGTTAGAAACGGAACCAAAACTAATTATTTACTTTCAAAAACAAGAACAAACAAGAAAATAATCATTAACTTTCTCTTATTGTTTCAGCTAATTCTGGCCAAGTCGACATTCAATCGCCAAACGCTTCAAGCATGGGTAGTGCTAATACAGGTAATTATAATAATTATTAGTACTTGTAGAAAAACTTAAAATAATTTACCAATACATATATGAGGTCTTTAAATCTAAAGTATATTAAGTCATTTCTACTGAATTTATTTTTCTTTTACATGTGTATTACAACAAACATTAACATTGAAAGAGATGAGATGAGATAAATAACATTTTCTTACTAATGCCGGCTTGCTGTGATAATTGTGCGTTACTGCTGCCGGTTTAGTTGATTTAAGTTCTAAATGGTGCTGATGAACAGCATATCAGGGGTATTCTGGACTAGTTAGTTCGTTGGGTATGAATAATTTTATTTTGAGATTGTTTTAGGTAGCTGTACCTATTAAAGTGACTTTGTTGCTTTTTTCAAATTTGTAAATTTTATGTTTGCAATTGGAAGCAATGTGTTTATGCTGGCATGTCATTTCAAAATACCATACTAGTAGATCAAAATTAATGTAGTAATTGCTTTACAGTGGGGTTAGATTTGTACTTTTACTGCTGTAAAATAATTTTCATATAAAGTTGCAGGCAATTTTTTCCGCAATTGTTCAGTAGCATGGAAAACTTAAATTAAGACATAAGGGCATCTCTTGTTTTTTACTAACCTGCGTGTTAGTTTTTGTGATGTGTTTTAAATTTTCTTTTAGCATGTTTAATACTATTTATTCTATATACAGACTAACTCTGTGCGTGTTTTGGTAGAAATTCTTGCCCAAACCATAATCGACCCACCGCCAAATGGATGTTGCTCATAAATACGAACTGAAGCGTATCTTTCTCCGCGTCTTTTTCACACTTTTTGACGTCCGTTTGATTTATTAATGCAAAAGCGCGACTTGTCTGAAAACAGTACCCTGCTTCAGTCCTCATTATTCCATGCCCGGTGATTTTTGGCAAAAGCCAATCTTGCAACACGATATTGGCGTTGTAAAGGTGGACCTATAGCTATCTTTCTACAAATCAATCCAGCAGCCTAAAGCATTCTTCTAACGGTCCATTTACTAACATTTACATCTCTAACTTCATGGAGTTGATTTTGTAGATAAACTGCAGAAGTTGTTCTATTTCACAAACTTGTTGTGACCTTTTTGCCCGGATCTTGATTTTCTAGTTATCAGGTCAATATCCAAGTAAAGCTGATACACTTTTTGTACACCACAAAGGCTTTTACCAACAATCTTTGCAGTTTCAAGTTTTTCTTGGCTATCTTTAATCGACGCTTTAATTCTTGCCACAAGAATAGGGCCTAAAAGCATTATGACTTGTTAAGTACAGTACACCGTGTGAATGACAAGTTTTGAAGAAAAAATCAACACTAAATCACAATAAAATGTAGGTTTTTAATTAGAGCAAAATGGATACTGTTTCATAAAAGTCCGTAATACGATAATAATAACTGACAGATAGATAACATTTGTCATGTTTACAATTTGCAAACATAAAGTTAAAACAAAAAATTCCAAAAATAAGTCATAATTTTAAAGTTACTTCTATTTTTTGCTCGCCAGTGTCTATTTGTGATATAGTACATGGGCAATTTTATTTCAAACGGACTATAACTTATTAGTAGTCTATTAATCGGTATATGAAAGTATGAAACCTATAAAAAAAATTCTACAATTTTTTTTAGATTTTTTGTCGTTTTTTAACTTAATCGCATTTTTTGTTTAAAAACCGCAATTTTAACACAAAAAATAAATTTACTAATGATTTCAATCAGAAATTTTCCGTAGAATCTAAATCTGGCGCCATTTCAAGTCTATACCTTGTCTATAAGCCGCAAAAGCCATAAAACCATGTTTATGTTCTCAGTGGGCTGGGCAAAAAAAAAGGAGCATTTTTTAATTATTTTTTTTAACCGCCAAAGTACCCCCCCCCCCCCCCCAGCACTGGTCCAAATGGAATTGCCCACATAGTAAATGTGTTTTATTTATTTTATAATGAACTATCAAATAGTAACGGCCCCCACCATTTAATTTAAAAAAAATGTACGGCTGCAATTTTTGTACCTCGCCTCGGGGAGCGTGTTATTGCAAAAAACGCTTTTTTTACCAAAATGGCGGAGAAAGCTTACAGAAAATCTTGCTTTGATTTTAAGTTTTTTTAATAAAAAAATGGCATCTTTGGGTATTTTTATTTTGTTGTATATTTTTTGTATATAGTAAATGGACTAATAGCTTTCATATATAATAATATTGTTATA
This sequence comes from Tachinus rufipes, assembly GCA_963932245.1. Classification (NCBI taxonomy): domain Eukaryota; kingdom Metazoa; phylum Arthropoda; class Insecta; order Coleoptera; family Staphylinidae; genus Tachinus; species Tachinus rufipes. The sequence goes on along the minus strand of OZ010747.1, from coordinate 42,757,361 downwards.
AGTTATTGCTAAAAAATCTTCTATATAAAATAAGTGTTTGGCTGCTTAAGTTCAATGGTAAGTACTTTGTTACACACATTGCATTAAACATAAATACGTTTATATTTTGTATAAATATAAAATTGAGGCGTTACTATTATTGTTTTAATCTATGTACAAACAAACGAAAAACACATAACAAACAAGAAATTAATAACTTACTCTTTCTTATTGTTCTAGCTAATTCCGGGAAAGTCGCCGCTCAAATGTCTGAATCGACATGCAATGATAATGCTAATACAGGTAATTATAATAATTTTTAGTAGAAGTACTTGAAATAGTTTTAAATAAATATATGTGGCCATCAAATCATATCTAGATGTATTATAATTAATAGTTTTTAAAATGTATATTTATTATATACGAGGTAACCGCTATAAATTCTCAGCTTAACTAAGAAACTATGCACTTCTGAGAAAAATATTTGATTATTTTTTAATCTAATTTTTTTTAAACTCAACAACCTTATTAAATTGCTGAATTAGTAATTTTATACCCTCATAAAAATATTTTGAAGATTTCTTATCAAATTGCTCCAAAACAGCAGTTTTCACCTCTTCATCGTCAAGAAATCGTTTTTTTTTTTTAATTTTGAAAATGGGTCAAATTTGGACTGTAGGGGAGATGATCGATCTTTTGAAAACAGCATTTTTATGGCAAGTTGAGCAACCTCAGCGGTGTACACAGGTGCGTTGTCGTGCAGCAACTTGACTTTTTTTGTTAATTTTTTTTATATTTTGCCCGAATATTTTCCCTCAATCTATATAATAATATAATGGATTTTTTTTTGGACAGAGGATCATGATACAAGACCATAATTTTAATTCTTGTAACAATAGATTGCAGAACTTCTTCTTGTCCCCTTTTACAGAACACATTGAACACAATCAACTCGATGTTGTTTTTGAAGAGCAGACAGAAGTTTTGGGACCCATCTTGCTGATATATTTCTCATTTTTAGACGGCAATCAATTTGGACCAGTTTTTCAATAAAGGCAATTGACTCTTTTGTAATTACTTTAACTGGTCAACCAGAACGTGAGTTATCTTCTAAAGACTTATAGTTTATCTTAAACCTTTTGGCTCATTTTTTTAACGGTGGAATAAGGTGGTGAATTTTTACAGTATTTAATGGCGTATTTAATCTTTGTTTAATTTGATAGGGGTAAGTCCTTTTATTGTGAAGAATTTAATGACCGCTGGTACTTAATTTTTTGCAAATCTGGCTTAGTTAAAACCTAACAATGTCTGTTTGGATATCACTACAAGATTAATTAAAGTGGAGAGTTCAAATTGCACATGTACTTTAATAATGCATTAATTACACTTTACTGACATTATTTGGTCTAAAATTAGTTTGTATATTACAACTAAGATTGACATTAAAAAATATGAGACAGTTTTAAAACATTTATAAACACTGGATTATGATACGACTAAACCCAACTTTTTACTGTTTCAAAATCAAAATCTAAGGTATTGGCTGTATTAAATATAAAATTAATTACGAATCTATTCTAAATCTTTTACAATTTGGCTTCATAGGGTTAAATTTTTTGTATAAGATTGGTTATTTATTTAGTGCTGCTCTGGATAAGTCTAATTTGTCTTTACTGACTGTTTTTAGTGGGTAGTTTTTGTGGCTTTACTTTTTTTATATTGATTTAGTTTTTGACAGAATGTAGATGCAATGTTTGTTTCTTTGCGTACGGTATTTGCATAAGCGTAAACAAGTCTTTGGCAATTTATATAAATAATGATTGTAAATTTGTTTATCACTGAACAAATCTACAATTAATTTACATCAGAGGCATGTTTGACACGTATGCGGTTCCATTCGGTTTAGTTTGTTTTTGGTTCTTTTTTTGGTATCTAATAGAAACAATGCAGCATTGAATACTCTCAACACGAACACGAACGACAATATATGTCAAGTCAAATATCTATGTTTATATGGTAAAAAGTACAAATAGAATGCTATAAACTACAATTAATTAAAATTAAGTACAATAAAATACAAATACAAAAGTATATTTTAATACAACATGATATTATATAATACTTAAAAAGCATAAATAACATTTGATAAATAGTCACTAAACAAAAATTAAGTATTAAAATATTTATCAAGAGTATAAAAACACCCGTCAATGAGAAATGATTTTAGTTTACATTTAAATAAATTTAACGTTTTTACGTTTTTTATATCAGATGGCAGTTATGATGCATGATAAATTTGGTGATTTTTTGTATGTTGACGCAAGGTGTCGGGGAGTCCTTAGTTCCTGGCCGTGCCTAGTATTATATTGGTGGTTAGTTTCAAAACAATCTATTTTCATATATAAATGAGTAGCACATTTGTAAATATATATTGATGTAATGTAATGATGATTCAATGCGCTTCAGACCAAAAATTAGTCGTAATATTCTCTTTTGCGCTATTTGTATTCTTATTGATTCAGAAGATTTTCCCCAGATAATTATGTTATATGACATATGAGAATATGCTAGAGCATAAGGCTGCAGTCTTACTGCACCACCGCCACCAACTATCACCGTTTGCCACTAACCACCAAAATGTACTACGGTCTCACTGCAGCTACTGGTGACCACCAAATATTTAAATTTCCCACTCATGTCTATGTCAGTAGAAGAGTGTAGTAATAAGTATTTATATATTTATATTTCATTTACTAATGTAATTTGTTTATCAATGTCGGGTGGTGTCCATGTTTCTTCCATGTTACCGTTTTTAAAGTTCTCAAATATTAAAGCGAAAATGACAGATTATGTTTTGATTTGTAAAATATCAAGTAAGTATGTTTCAAATGACGATCAACTGTTGCCGCGCTACCACCAACCGATTTGAAATTATGAAACGGTGGTTACCAAATGACAGAAGAATCAGTGGGACCGTCGCCATATGATTAAGGCTGCAGTCTCACTGCACCACCCACCGCCACCAACTAAAATTCGAACACGTTAAATCATATGGCGACGGTCCCACTGATTCACTATTCTCGCCGGCATCTGTCATTTGGTAACCACCGTTTCATAATATCAAATCGGTTGGTGGTAGCGCGGCAACAGTTGATCGTCATTTGAAACATACTAACTTGATATTTTACAAATCAAAACATAATCAGTCATTTTCGCTTTGATATTTGAGAATTTTAAAAACGGTAACATGGAAGAAACATGGACACCATCCGACATTGATAAACTAATTACATTAGTAAATGAAAGGCACGAAATATAAATATAGCATTTTTCTACTGACATAGAAAAGAGTGGGAAATTTAAATATTAGGTGGTCACCAGTGGCTGCAGTGAGACCGCAGTACATTTTGGTGGTTAGTGGCAAACGGTGATAGTTGGTGGCGGTGGTTCAGTGAGACTGCAGCCTTAACGTGTTCGAATTTTAGTTGGTGGCGGTGGGTGGTGCAGTGAGACTGCAGCCTTAACGTGTTCGAATTTTAGTTGGTGGCGGTGGGTGGTGCTGTGAGACTGCAGCCTAATACACTTGCATCAAATAGTTTTGAGATATTGTTTTTTTAAGTTTTAAAATAGCATAGTATGCGCTGTTCAATTTGTTGGCCACATGATCGATATTAATATTCCATTTAAGATTGCAGTCGACATAGCATCCTAAAAATTTAGTATGGTTTGCACTAAATGGGATATTTATATTTGGGATTTTGTTTTTATAAAACTGAACACTGACGGTTTTATCAGTATTTATAATTAAATTATTTTTATTACATCAAGTTTGGATGTCTACTATTACAGTTGCTGCCTTTATTTGTAAAGTTTCTTCTGACTCTGCATCAACAATGACGAATATATTGTCTGCAAAATTTATAGTGTAACTGGAAGAAACAGCTTGATAAATTGTTTATAAAAATTAAAAAAATCAAAGGTCCAAGAACTGAATCTTGTGCTACGCCTAATAATACATTGATTTACTATTACCTATATTTACAGACATTTTCCTTTGTGATAAAAACGACACAACTAACTTTAAAACACGCCCCCTAATTTTCAAAACATCACAGTTTTTTTTCTATAAAATTTATGTTTACTACGTCAAATGCGCTAAATAAATCTAAGAATGATCCAACGATGTAACAATTTTTTTCCATGAGTTTGTGTATATGTTTGATGAAATTAAAAGTTGCAGTTTCTGTAGATTTTTTCTTTACAAAACCATGTTGGCAGTTACTCAATAAATCAAATTTCATAAGGTAATTCCAAATTTGATTGTATATAACTTTTTCAAATACTTTTGATAGAATGTTTAATATTGATATTGGTCTGTAGTTTTCGACAGCATTTAAACATCCTTTTTTATATACAGGTACAACTCTTGCAACTTTTAAAGCTCTTGGATATTTGCCTTCCGTAAGAGCAAGATTAATCAAATTGGTTAAAGGTGTCAATATTGTGTTACAAACAAATTTTAAAATTTTAGTAGAAATTCCATCGGTTCCTACTGCATTTGTGTTTTTCAGATTTTGTACTATTGATTGAATCTCAGATTTTGACATTTCACACATTCCCATAGATTGAACTTGGCTTTGTGAAGTGGTACAATTGAATGAAATGTTAGGCTCCAAAATGTTGCTCAATTTTCTCTGATGGAATATTTGAAAAATAGTTAGCAAAATGATTTGCAACTTCTTCTGGGTTTTCTAAAACTACTTCTTTATATACTAACTTTATATTTTTGTTTTGTTTTTATCCTATTAAGATCTTTATTAACAATTCTCCAAACATCTTTTGTCCGTTTGTTAGATGCTTCTAATTGTAATTCGTAGTATTGAAATTTTGCATTGTTGATTAATTTTTGATGAGCCATTTTAGATTCTTTATAAATTAGATTTTTTTCATTGTTAATATTTTGCCGAAGATCTATAAAAAACTTTTTTAAGTTGTTGCTCGATTTTAAAACTGCTGGAGTCAACCATTTTAAATTGCTTTTAGATTTTTTTTAATTCTTTTCTTTAATTTTAATTGGACAAACGTTATTAAAATTGTCTAAAAAAATAGTAATAAAATTGTCAAATGATTCATTTAGATCCGTAGATATTTTAAAATTACGCATATTTGACTGAAGCAAATTATTCAAGTTTTCTAATGCATTTTCGTCAATAACTCTGTAGGAGTATTTTTCATTATTTGAACAAGTTCTATTGTATGCATACTTAAAAATAATTTCTTGAGCATAATGGTCTGACATGTGCAACATTATGACACAACAAATAAATAAGTTTTTGTCTAAGTTAGTCACAATATAATCAATTCCCGTCCAAGATATATTTCCATTTTTATAGTGACATACTCGAGTAATTTTGTGTATTTTATTTATCAATTTATATGAATTGAATAGATTCATAAGAAGTTTTTTGTTAATATTATTTGTTAGATTGTCTATGTTTATATCACCACACATTATGATAGTGTCACTCATTGTACTAGCATAATCCAGTATTTTTCCTAATGTAATTATGAATGTGTTAGTGTCTGCTTCTGGAGTTTTGTAAATGGAAATAACACATTTTTTGTTTGTTTTGTATTTCAATTATGATCGAACAGCGTTCTACTATCATTTCAATAAGCTGGGCTTTTATAATTGGAATTTCTTTGGCAGATAAACTTTTGTCCGTAAATATTGCAACTCCACCATGAATTCTATTTGGTCTATTGTAATACGCTGATAAACTAAATACATATCTTAAATATTTGAATGATATTACTTCTTTGATATGTTTCCTTTCCATTTCCAATCTTCTTTCTTGTCTTTCTCTTCCTTTCCTAAACATTATAATTTTTGTTTTATCAACATTCACACTTAACTCTTTTTTTCGTAAGTATTTTTAAAAAATCTAATTATTATTTTTACTTCTTTTTCTTTTTTGCCACAAATACAATATTATCTGCGTATGTTAACGACCTTACGTTTATTCTACTCACTACAGCTTTATCTGCTTGTGCAAGATTTAGCTTTTTTTATGTCTGCAATATATGCAGCAAACAAATTTGGACTGAGTGGGCATTGCTGTTTTACACCTTTTGTTGTCCAGAAATTTTTACTTATTCTACCGTTTACAGATACTCTGCTCACCGTTTCTGCATATATATCTTTTATTCTTTTTACCAGATGCTTATTAATACTTTTTTTAAGCCGCTTTAAGGTCCCAGAACAATGCATATATTTTTTTACAGTTAATTCTTTTTCAACTACATGATTAAGTATATATACGTTGTCTATAGTATTTATCTCTTTTATAAACCCTGTGTGCTTATCCCGAAACATTCCTTTCATCTCTAATTGTTCATTCAGTCTTTCCTCAAGCGTCATGGCGTATATCTTGTATACCGTATTAACTAATGTTATTCCTCTATAGTTTTCAATTAGTTTCTTTTTTTTGTATACTGTGAATACAAAACCCAATTTTTATTTACTAAAAAATCATTTTTTTTGTTCTATACATTTATGCTTCATTCTGTATTCTATCCACACATGGCGTCTTTGATTTCTTTAGTTTTTTTATTTGTCTTTGCGTTGTTTCTTTTGAGATTTCTTCTGGCTGTAAAGTTGGTTTTTGAAATTTTTGTTTTGATCTTTTGTTTTTTTGTCAGTTCTTTTAAATAGTGTTGAAAAATGTTCTCGCCATTCTTCTAATGTAGTTGTTTAGTTTGGCTATTTTCTTTCTTTGTTTATATACTTTTATGTTTTTTTTTTCTGATCGTATTGCTTTTATTGCTATTTCTTTTTTTGTCTGTGTTTTATTAAATCACAAAATCTAAGCGGCTAATTGATGTTCCAATTTAATGATATAATGCGTTTTTTTTTATTCAATAGCCTAATTATTTTACAAAAATGTATGTTTTGTTAGAAAAACGTTTCTTAACTTACAGTTTCTAACTAGGCTATAAAATGTCTACTAACATTACACGATAACGCAGCTCAGTGACAAAATTTCTTTTTTGCTTATTTTTAAATGCTAAACTAAGTACTTTCGAATTGTTTCTGCGAATCTTTCACAATTTTACTATTACTAAATTTGCATTTATTTTTGTAGCTGATCCTATCGCTACCCGGTTTTGGAGAATTCGAGGTATTAATAAAGGTAATTTTAACATATTAATAACAATTTTAATAATTTATATTATTGATTTATTTGTTATAAGTTTAGTTTTTTTATGTTTCTAGAAGCCGCAGTAATCGCCAGTAGGTCTTTTGGCATTTCAGGTAATTATAACGTTATTACTAAAATTGCCTAAAATACTCTATATTTTTAGTAATTTATTTAATTGATTTATATGATTAAATTTAGGATCTAATTATTTTTTTATTTTTTTAGCTGCTTCTATCGCCAAATATTCTTGCAACACTGGAGGTGATAATATTGGTAATTATAAAATTATTACTAAATATGCACAAAAAGGTTTCAAATATTAATAATTAGTTTTCTCAAAGCTTAGGTTTAAAAAACATACGAGGTTTGTCTAAAAAGTATTCGACCTTAATGTTTCCCGCGTATAGTATTGATGCTAAGCTGGCGCGGCTTTGCACAGTGGAAGGAAGCGTTCCGGTGCGTCAGTTGTTGCCTACTAGCTGTCAAGTTAAGCTGATATACGTGTTTGTTGAGTTTTGATTTTTTTTTAATAGCTGAACAAGTTGAACAACTGTACTGCATAAAATTTTGTCAAAAACTTGGTGGTTCTTACAGCAAAACAATTTGTAAGATTGGGCAGGTATTTAAAGATGATGATATGGGAGTAACACAAATTAAAAAGTGGTTCAACCGATTAAAACATGGTGGAGAGTGATCAGAGTAAAAAAATTAATAATGAGAGATTTTTGTTTGACGGTACGAAAGATAGTTAAGATTAGTAAAGATTTTGCACATGCACTTTGATTGAAGATTTGAAAATGCGCAGAGTAGCTGCAAAATTTGTGGCCAAGTTTTTGTTGGCGGAATAGAAATAACTTCGTCTTGCGATTGCACAGGACTTGGTGGTTACTACCAACACTAAACCTGAGTTTTTATACACCGTTCTATCTGGAGGTGATACATTGGTGTGTACGAGTTTATCTTTGATATCTGTGGAATTGTGCTCACGAGTATGTCCCGGGATGTATAATCAGTGATAAAAGAAGTTCTCTGCCGACTCCGTGATGCAGTTTGGCTCAAAAAATGAGACTAGACGGCAAAATGGTAGGAGTTTTATGACAATGCTTCTTTTTATTTATTGCACTTGATACAGACTTTTTTGGAAAATCATGGAATTTCAGCCGTTTGCCAATTTTTCTGCTCTCCAGAGATGGCTTTTTACAACTACGTTGTTTTTTAAATTAAAGATGTTATTGAAGCGAGCCTGTTTTCAGAGTAGAGAAGAGATAAAGCAGAACACAACGGCGGAGTTAAACACTATTTTAAAAGAAGACTCCCTTAAGTGTTTTTGGCAGTAGAATGAACGGTATTTTGAAGGGGATTAAAGTCCCAATCCCGTCATGTAAATAAAAAAAATTTCAGCCAATGGTCGGATACTTTTTAGACAGAGTAGAGAAGAGATAAGGCAGAACACAACGGCGGAGTTAAACACTATTTTAAAAGAAGACTCCCTTAAGTGTTTTTGGCAGTAGAATGAACGGTATTTTGAAGGGGATTAAAGTCCCAATCCCGTCATGTAAATAAAAAAAATTTCAGCCAATGGTCGGATACTTTTTAGACAGACCTTGTATTTTAGAAATAAATTAAAATAATTTTTAAATTATTAAAGTAGAGTCGATGTTATGGGCTGAAAATAGCAATGTTAAAAATTGTATGATAGTGTAATAAAAAATATAGTAAAATTATGTTTATGTTTTTGTTTCAGTAAAAAATGCGGAATGCGTAATATTATCTTCAAAGGATGAAAGAGGTATTTATAATACAATAAATATTACTTTACAGATTAATGGTGTGTTTTTAATTCTAGATAGGGAATTAGCTAAATTGAGGAGGAGGTATGCAAGTTTACAAAAAGTATGTAATTGCTGCATTAATAATAATTAAATTTTAATTTTAATTTATGTTATAGAGGTTTAAACAATTGGTACATCAGAACAATTTTTTGGTAAGTGTACATAAATTCTATAATTTACACATATAGTTAAACATTATATTAAACCACATTTTATACAAACAAATTTTAAAATGCTTATTACAAGACGCACTACGCACGTGTGGGTATGTTGAGAGATGATTGACATAATTTTACTTGTGTGGATTTAGTTTTGTTGCCTTGTGCATCATGATTTTATTAAGACTGCCGTGTTATTTTTGTTTTTTCTGATTATCTCTGCAATACTTAATGAATACTGATTGCTTTATCAATTATTATTGCTGACATATCATAGTTTAATCTTTTCTAAATGTACTGGTAAAAAAATAAATTGATTATCAAACTACTTGTAGAAGCAGCGATGAAGCCAAAGATGCCATTTTTGTTAAAATACTACAAATTAAGGTAGCGGTCGGTATGGTCTTACCGGTCAATTGTACACTGATATGATGAATGTGTTGTCGGCAAGTTGAATTGTATTGTTTTCTATTATTGTGCCAATGATATGATTTATGTGTATATGTGTTATAACGTATTTAACAAAATTAGCTACAACTGCTGCTCCGTTAGCTCTGCCTTTTCTGAGAGTAGTTAGTATTTTAAAAGACTGGGAGAGTTTTAGTTTTGTTTTAAATATTGATATAACGTATATTTGTGCTAAAAACTCTTTAAGAATAGGCCATAGTAAATTGTCTATGGCTTTTTCAATATTTGCATAAAATTTTGCCATTGTTTGGAATAATTCGCTGAGATAATTTAGATTCTATACCTTATGGCTATACTATACACAAAGAGCTGGAGTGAACGATTTCTCTTTATTGAAGATTAAATTTTTGGACATTTTTACTAGTTGAGTATTTGGATTGTAAAGCTTGTAGTTTGTTGAGTTGCTATCGTATTGTATCAAAATAATTACTTTTTAAGGTTTTTTAAATTTAATATTTGACGTGGAACACTAACTGTAAAAAATGCTTGTAATTCAAAAACCTTAACATGATTAAGTGTTGTTTGTTTGTTGCTTTATTTTTGATAAAGAATGGAATCTTTTGCTTGGTTTGTAGTTTGTTTAGTATGTATGTTGCGGTGTTGATTGTCTCCGTGCTCATAACGATATGTCTTTTCTGTACATTCTACAGTACGCAATTGTCTCGTTTATTTTTTCTATTTTGTTGGGATGTATAGTATATATTCCTGTTTAACAGAACATAGTATCTTGCACCACTGACAGATAGTTTATTCTTTGGTTCTCATACGTCACTATTCTGTTTATTAGTGCAAATTGCAATTTGTGTTGCTTTGCATAAACAAGGCTTTTGCAAATAAATTATCTTATTTTTAAATCGTTTGCTAACTTCTAAAAACAAACATTTTTTTAAGCACAAGATTAATGCGACTATTTTTTAAAAGATGCACTATCCCCATATGCTTATTGCATTTTACACACTTAACATTCTATACAAATTATTTGTTTTTTTTACAGAAATTGCTTTTTTGGTCAAAATACCTTTAGAGAATACATATAATTTATCTTTGAATCCTTAAATTTCCAATTTCTTTTACGTAGGCATTTTCGCCGTTGCTCCGTTTTACGTTTACATCACTAATTTCTTTGTACGTACAAGCTTTTTCTCTTACTGCACAGTGTATACCTAATGAATTACTATCTTTTTTTGAGTTGTCTGTAGTATTTTTAGTATTCTTGTTTATACTTCTTTTGGGAGCTCAACATAGTAGCAGTTTTTTTGAAACTTAAATGTTTATTTTTTTGAACATTTGACCTTGTAGCTATTTATTAATGCAGTTTATATCATGCGTTTCTGTTTAAATTAGCCACTAAAGCAACCATTATTACTACTGTAAAATCCCTAACTGTGTCTCTTAACTTTAAAAATGTGTTGTGCTATCTATTTGGACACATCCTGTGTTTTCCACCTTTTAATGTCTGCAGCATTATTTGCAGCTGAAACAGGCTTTGATATTTTATCTTATAGCAATATTATAGACATTTTTTGCTCTCAATGACCGTTAAATTAAGCAACTTGAATTAAATTATCTGCGTTGCTTTCACTCATGTTATCTCTTAAGGTTTTTTTATACGCTAGGTCCAGGAAGGCAGGAGCGGACCGCTACATATGTAACGGTATTTGATGTTACCGGAAGTAAACAATAAACTGTCACCTTCTAGCTATAAATTTGCAAAATGGAACCAATCAGAAGCGATACCGATGTAGCGAAGATTGCTACAAATGTAACGGTTTTTTTCCGCTTTCCTTATTATTTTTATATTTGTTTAAACTTTAAACGCGACCTTGACCTGGGTTTATATCCTGTTTAAATTAAACGAGTCTGGCTGAACAGTTTTTCAAATAAATTATATAGTCTACTTTACTTAACTTTAGAACAAAAACAATCATTATATAAATCTTCAAAGCACTCTGGTTTTGGCGGTAAATTTAAATTTTAGTGTATTGCTATAACAGCGACCTAAACCGCTTTGAAATTGTTTTGATGCTACTTTCACTTATTTTTATTGGAATTAAATAGTTTTGAATAAGACTGGAACAAATGATCAACCAGTTTTATTGTTCTAGCTTTTACTTAGACGTCGGCATAAGTTTAGAATTACGGAGCAAAAACTTTTTGATTTATTTTAATCTGCTTACTAGCACAACGCCAAAAATGTTTCCTTTATTGGGGAACGAATGCTTTGTATTAGCCAAACGCTTTTTCAGTTGTATTTTGAATTGTGTTTTTACATATCTATATATCTACGGAGTTTTGGTAGTTACTGTTTTTTTTATATATTTGAAGTAATTGTATAGGATCTTGCTTACATATAGTCAGGAAATATAAAGATGTTAAAGATTGATTGCCAGCGCTAACAGATAAATAAATTTTTAAAGGTGAGTTGTTCATGTACAATCATGCTACAGCATAACAAATTATTGGTGAGTTGCATCAATCTGGTTCGAGCACACAACCAAGATGGGTCAGTTTTAATTTTTTGTTTAAAAGTAAGCATTTTTGCTATCTAGTGGTGACAAATATAAGAAACCCAATAAGAATTATAATTGAGTACAAGAAGAAATAATAATAGAATTTGAAACAATAATAAGAGGTGTATGGAAATTGTTTCTGTTATTGCCTGTATAGCTTTAGTTGAGACTGTTTTGTAGGCACTTGCTATTCTGATTGCCATTTTTTTCTGGCCCTTTTTAGAATTGATTTGTATTTTTTTAATGTTAGGGTTTTCTTTTTATATATGCGCCTGCGTACAACAGTATTGATTCCACTGTCGTCCTTGTTACCCTTAGTTTTTCAGCTTTTTCACTGTTGGCAGGATTTGTGCCAGTTTCATTATTTGTTTTTCTGTTTTTTGTTTGACCTCAGTTATATGGGGGCCCATGTTCTAATTTTCCTATCTTTATGTCTAAGTAATTAATGTAATCTTGGGTTTTGATTGTAGTGTCTTCTAGATTGATCTTGACTTTTTTTTCTGCTTACAAAAATTAGGGTTTTTGTTTTTTGTGTTGCCAGCTGTAAACCCATCTTTTTTATCCACTTCCTAATCGTATAGAACGCTCATTTTGCGCTATTTTCTATTTCCTTTGTGCTGTTACTACTGTCCACCAAGATTGTTTGCATAAGTTATTGTGGTTATTTTATGTAACATTTATACTTTTAGTAGACCGGCGTAGTAGTTGTTTTACTAGTTAGGACATGGCACTATAGTTTTATCCTGTAGGTAGATAGTGGCATATAATCTTCCTGATATATGTTGATATTTCCTTTTTCTCAAATTTTCCTATTAGCTTTCTCTATGGCACCGAGTTGAAACCGTTTCTTATTCATAGGTAATCAATACGGCATATTTTTTTGTAGGGTGCGTAGTTCTTGACATGCCTAAGAGCATCAAGTGTAGAGTGGATTAGTGTTGACTCTTGCTGAGGCATTCATTTCTATCTCATTCTTATATAAGTCTCTTGTTGAGGATGTGATTATAGAGCTTTCCTAACAAGCTCAGTTAGCAAATGAGTTGTTATGTCTTGCCTTTTTTGTTTTGTTTTTTTTTCCAGTCTGTGGAAAAGATGTCTTGTTTGATAAGTTTTTCAAATACTTTTACACAGAGCTTTGGCCTGATTATTTTTTATGTCTGTGCCGTGAGCATCTTTTGTTTAATTTTTTGCGATATGTTTTGATGATGTTTTAGTCTTGGTGCTTTCATTTGGGGAGAAGTAACAAGAGTACATAACTGCATCTCGGGACTTTACCCAGGTGAAACACGCGTCATTTTCTGATGATATTGCCTAAAGTTCTTCATATTAGAAGTCTAGAATCCATCTCTTCTTGCTGGCTGCCATTTTTTTATTTGATTTTGAAATTAAAGCAAAGTTTTTTTGGCAATTTTATTCTAGTTGAATAATTTTTGCTTTGCATCTGTTTAGGTTAACCTGGATTTCCTTCATTGTCAGGCTTTAGCAGTCTTTTCTTTTTTGTGCTTGCTCTAGTTTTCTAACTGCAGGGCACTTCATGCATTTTGTTGCTTTGCACAAGTACAATGTATGCCTAATGCCCACACAATTTCTGCAAAGTTTGCTATTTGTTTGTTTGAACCCCGTTGTCCTGTGATCTAGTCTATGGCATCTGTACCATTTTGGCCGAGAAAAAACCTGCATCACTCTACATCTGTTTTAACATTGACCAATTCTCATTTTTCTTGCGAGGTGTTCTGCTGTTTTTTCCTGTATGCTCGCAAAAGCTTATGTTACTCTATTTTGGTTTTTGCTAATTTTTTTCTCAGGAGTAATTTGTTGATAACTTACTTTGTTTTTGTTGAGGTCTTTCTCTATGTCTAGAAGTTTTATTGTCTTATTTCTTTCATTGAGTTTTGTGACGACTATTTTACCGATTTTTTTTATTCGCTGTTTTTTTAAACTCATTTTTTGCTTCTTGCTTTTGATGACTTGTTTAAAGTTGTCATCTTTTGTCTTATTTATTCCTGCGATGGTAATTTCTTCTGTGTCTAGCCCTTAGTTAGTTTAATAAGGATTGTTTAGGATTTATTTGTCTATTCTTTTGCTTTTTAGGCATTTAACTTTTTTTTACTTTTACTGTTTTTATTTTTCATTTTGAGTTTCTTTTTGTTGTAACAGTTTTCTAGCATATTTTCTGTTTTTTTATTTGTTTCTGCATCCGTGACCGTGACCAGCTAGTTTCAATTTTCCTTTCCTAGTTGCAATTTTTTTTATTTTTTGCATTTTTCTTTCTCAATGTGGTTTTTGCTAAATAGGTTGTCTTTTATTTTTCTTCTCTGGTTTGCCGAGTTTTTTGTGACCTTACACTACCTTTCAGTGGTTTTTGTTGTTTTTTCGTTATAGCGGCTACCAAATCCGGGCGTCTTTCCCTTATTATTTTTGCTAGGTAGTCCTCTCCTGCCTTTTTATTATTTTTTTTACTGAAAAAATATTGAATCTTAGATCTACATTGCATTTGCTATAGTCAATAATAGTTGTTATTTTTATTTTCAATATTTATTTAATATATTAAAGTTAAACTTGTGTTAGCATATTTATGAGTATTGAAGCAAACAAATAATTTAATTGAACTATTAAATAACATTATTTAAATTTTAGAAAAGAATAAATCGTATACGTCGAGATGAACGCGAAATATTGGAATTTCTCTACAGCTTTCCAATGGAAAATGTAAGTCAAATTGTATTAACATTTAGCAAATATAGTTTGTACTCAAATTTATAATGATTTATCTATTTAATTTCTGTCTCAGTTTTAGAATTAACTTAATAGTAATATTATAAAACTTATTCATATATTTTTTTATTTATAGAGTACTGTTCGATATGACGGAGAATCACATGGCACGTGGCATCATGTTTAGCATCTAAGGCTTAATATGAAAAACTTTTGTATTTTTTTTTTATTATTTAGATTTTATAGATAAATGATTTTCAACCTTTGGTTTATCACTCATTTCCGTTTAATTAAATTATTTTTTAAAATAGTCATTAAAAACCGCCAGACGTACTCTTTGACTTTACCTAGAGTAACCCCTGATGAGAACCATTGTAAAAAAAATATGTTTTTGTACTATTCTTTTCCTTTAAATTGTTAAAAATATAAACATTGCAAACTAAATAAAATTGTTGTTTTTAATACTAGTCAAGAATCTTCTGAAATTAAGCTGATTAATTTATGAGATTATTTATAGCAGAAACAATAACACAGGATAATTTAATATATTTATAGGTAAGTTTATGTTTTTAATTACTATGAAAATAATTGGTTATTATGATTATTTGATAACTTTAAATGAGCTTTTGTTTAAAAAAAATAAGATTTTTTTATGCAGGTAATTATAAGTATTGTAAATTAGTATGAAAAATTAGTGGATATTGTTTGTATATGGAATATTAGATTACGCAAGGTTTTCCACTGGAATCATCTTTTTAAAACAAATTAGCTTAGATTTAATGATAATATCAATCATATTTGAATTTATAATATATAACATTGAAAATGATGATTAATCATTGAAATATGTTTCTTTTTTAAAAATAAATAACATTAAAATAATATCTTTACCATTTATAATGTCTAAATTTAATGAATCTAAATTAAATACACATGGTCAGATAAAAACGCATGGCTGAATAACTAATTTTCTGATTCAAAAACTATTTTAAATGGCAATTTGCTTACTCTAGTTTACAAGGAACATAATTAGTAGTGTAGTAGACGTGTTTTGAGATTTACAAACGCATTTGATTGCGTATATCACAGAATACTGCTGCTAAACTAGAATATTGTAGAAGCTGTAGTATTTTATGGTTCAGATAAAAATTAAATTCCAGTATAACAATATAACACAGTTTAAGCATTACAAGCAAATTTCAACAAAGAACTATTTTAACTCATTTTATTTTTATTAACAACTTGTTAAATATTTTAAAATTTGTGATTTTTTTTTTGTATTTTTGGACGTTACAAACATTGTTTGGTCTGGTAAAAATATTGTAAACTTATATTGGTGTTCAGCTTACTTACTAAGCTTTATTTTTTCTTAGTAACCTGTCACTTTTAAATATATGAGATAGTGAAACTGTAAAAAGGCTTGTGTTTTGGTTTGATTAAAATAAAAAAGAAAAACTTGTTTGGTTGGTTTTTGGAAAGCAGATTCTATTGGCAGAGTAACTTGTCAATAAGTGTTGTACTAAAATAAAAAATGAAATTAATACATGGATTCTAGAAAAAAAACCTGTTGACTTCTGTTTCTCTATCACTATGCTATATTGACGGAAGTATTTGTAAAAAAAAAAACAAATTGATTAGATGCTGTTATTATTTACGGCTTTTTTCTACATCTCATGAAAGAAGTATCTTTCTTATTTGGAAATATTAAAAAAAACGTTTTGCATACTATTTACCATTATAACGTAGAAACAACAGCAGTTGTTTTTGATCGTTATTTCAAACCATCCATCAAAAACTATGAGCAATTTTTCAAAATTTATGGACCTGAGCAATCCAATCTATTTTTTTTAAGAATTAATGTATACAAAGTTAAAAAAAGCATTAGTAGTTTTTTAAATTAATTTTTGGTGATGAGATGGCATCTGATATTAGTTTAAAAACTGACTTAATCTTAAAGCTTGGTTACACTGTGCAAGCTAGCATCTGAGCTGACCTAATCAGTTACTTGCATTTTTTTTTTAAATTTTTTTTTATATACATCAGAATCAGGTCGATCTTGTCGTGCCGTGTCGTGTCGTCTTGTTTTAATATTTTATATCATTTCTATTTTAAATTAATATAATAAGTGTTAATTTAATAATTTTATAGTTTAAGTAGCACAAATTTGTGTTAGTGTACGTGCTCAGATGAGTATCAAATTGTTTATAATTCGTTATTACAATAACATAACCTAATACACTACAACAATATCAAATATTTATACAGCATATGATAATGCATATTTAAATAAATAATGTATATTTCATCTGAATTTAATTTCTACAAATGGTTCTCGTAGCTCACTTGGTAAAACGTTAAAGTTCCAGCTGGTGGGCCGGAGTTCGATTTTCGATTCCAGCAATACATATTTTTGGTTTATTTTATACAAATTCTGTGTTACTTTTGCATTTTAATTCTAACCTACTATCCCATCTACATTCCGAGGTCTTCTGCTGTGTGTAAAATCGTTAGCCACCACAATAGACCCTGTGGTGTGAAGTCAAGTGTCCCTGTCTATTTATGTTATCAATATTTATTTATTTTAATTATATCTACTAAACCGTGTATAATATTAATAATAGCACTAAAACATAAGTATGGGTCCACCAATAACAGAAATGAATTTTTGAAAAAAAAACTGTTTTTTTGCGCGTGCGAGACAAGATAACAAAAATCTGACCGCTGCATTCGATTCATTGGGAAATTTCCAATCGGTTATGACTATTCTAAAATTTTTCCAGGCTGAAATGCAATTAGGATACATAAAGTTAAAAGTTGAACTTAAAAATTGCCGTAAAATTTAATTGGCTCTACGAAGCGAACTATGTGACCTACAGATCTGAAATTGCATGAAGCATGATGGCATGAAGTCATATTTTGGGTACTCAAATAAGTGTACAAAATTTGAGCTAAATCGGAGAGGGTCGCGTGAAATGGACTGCTCACTTGACGTGGAATTGCCAAAATATGATAAAATAAATATTTTTAAACCGTCTGCTTTTTACATGATGTTGTATCTAATTGCCATAAATTAGTTGAATCTTTTACTAACCATGATTATATTATTATATTTGCCGGAAAAAATAATGCAATAAAAAAAGTAAATGTCAAAAAGCAAGTTGTATTTGAAACACTTGCCAATATTAAACACACTAATGTGATATGCTTGGGATGCCCGCATACAAAATCCACCGCCTTAAATCAGAAAATACATAACATTAACAAAAAAAAATCGAATGCAACGGTGAAAATGAACTTGAATAATATAGTATATTTTGATATAAATGAAATGATCATGCAACATTTCAAGAATGATTTTATTGAATATAATATTGCGTTAAGACAAATAGTTTTAAAGGCGATAAACAATCTTTAACGGGAAATGTGACGAAACCTGCTCTAGCCCCTATTTCAAATGATAATACCAGCAAAGCAATTCAGTGTCATAATAATAATGTGACAAATGTGACAAAATCTGCTACTGCTTTAGCGCACTCTACTTTCGAAAATGGCGTCTTAGAGATCCAGAATGGAAACACTAATAAAAAGCAAACTGAAAATCCCAAATACAACCAACATGTCTTAAATAACCCAGCCCATCTATTGTTAGATGAACCCAGCGGCAGCTTATTAAGAAGATGTAGCAATAAAGTTCCAAATGATACAATAACTAATAACAACTAGAAGATTCTCTTTTTTTAGAAAATTCGGGACGCTAAATGTTTGTCAGTTAAATGTTCAAAGTCTATTGAATAAAATAAACATTGTAGAACTTTTTTGTCATGAACACGCCATAGATATTTTATGTGTTGCAGAACATTGGTTTACTAATAATGATATTATGGTAATACATATTCCCGGTTTTAAATTAGCTTCACATTTCAGTAGGTCCATAAAAACTCGTGGTGGATGTGCAATTTTTGTTAGCGCTTATATTGACAACTACGAACAATTACCACTCAAAATGTACGTTGAAGAATTCAACATTGAAATGTGCGGAGTAACGATTAATTTACATAATAATGTCAAAATAAATATTATTAGCGTATATAGGTCAACACAAGGTGTAATAAACGTTTTTTTTTTTAAACTTTACATTAGCTTTGACTCGAATTTCAAAAAGTGCTGATGTTGCTTTTAATGCTTTTATCACTATTATTACTAATAAATTCAATTGTGCTTGTCTATTAAAACAAAAATCATCATACAAAAGCTCTGGTAAAAACTGGATAAATGACAAGTTAATTAGAGAAAGTTATGAACTGAAAAACATTTTCTGGCTTAGTGTGAATACAAACGATGTTAATATGATACAATATTATAAGTTAGTGAAACAAAATCATTTAAAAAACATTGATAGCGCTAAAAAATTAATTTAGTAACATAATTAATAACTCCGACAACAAAACCAAAACAACATGGAACTTTATAAATTCTACATTAGGAAATTCAAATTCAAAGACGCAACAGAACATAACACTAAGATTAAAAAACAACAATACTAATGACCCAAATAAAATATGCGAAGAATTTGGAATTTATTTTTCAACGGTTGCCAATCTGCAGTTGCTAAAGTACTATAACAACAGAGTATCGGATAAATGCACTGCTACAAACCTCTCAAATTCATTCTATTTTACCCCGACTAATATTAAGGAAACTTCTAAAATTGTATTGTCTCTAAAAAATAAAAAATCTGCCGGATTGGACAATATTACAACAAATGTTATTAAATCAATTATAGACTTAATAAAAGAACCTTTAACTCACATTTTCAACTTGTCAATAGAAACTGGCTCTTTCCCAGATGCTTTAGAAACTGCTACGATTATTCCCTTATATAAAAAAGGCGATAGTTTAAATATTGATAACTACATACCCATTTCCTTGTTAAGTATGTTTTCTAAAATTTTTGAAACGTTGATTCATAACAGAATATGTTCTTACTTAAATCAATTCAATTTATTAGCAAATCATCAACATGGTTTTAGAAAAAACAAAACTATTGAAACGGCTTCTATTGAATTATGTCAATTTATTCATGAAGAATTGGAAAAAAATAAACTTATTTTGTGCATTTTCTTTGAAAAATCACGGGCTTTTGACACAATTAATTCTAAATTTATTATTGTCAAAATTAATAACTTAGGTGTTTGAGGTCTTATTTCTGATTGGTTAAAGACATATCTCACTCGCCGTAAACTGGTTGTTAAAGCAAATAGTACCATATCAAACAAACATGAAATATCTCTAGGGGTACCACAAGAATTAGTGTTAGGGTCACTTTTGTTTATAATGTATGTGAATGACTTAAACCAAAACATCAGCACCGGACACATTGTAATGTTTGCAGATGATACGGCCATATCTATTTCCGCAACAAATGAAGCAGAATTAGAATATAAATTTAATCTTGTTGTAAACGAATTTACTATATGGTGTAAAAAAAATAGTCTAATTTTAAATACAGATAAAACGGCAATACTCCCAATCTATCTACAAAATACATTTTTTAATAATATCTCACTTAACATAAATAGCGATAACTACAATTTAAAAAAAAAATATAAATATCTTGGCTCAATAATTGATACAAAGTTACAATGGCACGATTAGAAAAATTTATCAAATTTTGAAAGAACGTTGTCTTTTTACGCATATGAAACGAGAAATAAATATCATCTTAGAAATGCCGTCCATAAAACGTCAAAATTTGAAAAATCTCCTAAATATGCGTCTATTAAATTTTATAATAAACTACCCTCAAATATAAAAGAAATACAGTCATTTGATGTTTTTAAATCAACAATAAGAAAAAATCTTATAAAAAAAAAAACTATAAAACCTGTGATTATTTATGTGACAACAAATTTGAATATTAATTGTATTTTATATTATTGTAATATGTAACTTTTGTATGTATGTTTACTACTTTTATTTATTGTTTTATTATCTACACTATTTTTATATCTGTAATATGTAATTGACTATTCATATCTACACATGTGGCTTAAATGAAATAAAGTATTATTATTATTATTAATGGTCACATGGTGCAAGTAGCTGCACTGCAGTAACTGACTAGGCCAGCTTAAATATCAGTATGTATAGATTTTGCCATTCTGGCACAATGTGATTTTGAACAAATAATGCTAGCTGGACAGCTAAAATTGAGCAATGACAAACCAGGGAAACAAAAAATGGCAGGGGAAGACCCCGAATACAATAGATTGATGACATCAAGCAAACTGCCGGCAAATATTAGCACCAAAAAGCACAGGACAGAGACAAAGGAAGAGTATAGAAAAAGCTTATGTCGAGGAGTAGACGAACACGGACTGACAAAGAAAAATGAATTCTACAGAAGATCTTTTTAAGGACGTCAATAAGGTAAGATTTGCTATGTCTACAGTAACACAGATACTTTTCTCAAGTTGAAAACTAACAATTTTAACGGCTCTGCTTTTTCACTTTGTAAAATCGAATTGCGCCAGCAGCTTTTAAGAGCTTTGTACATCTCAAATATTTAAAGGAAAGCTTATTTAAAATATATGATTTTTATTGGTTTTTTACTTATTGTAACAAACTTACCTAATCAGTCCGTTACTACGATGCACTTCCACATTACACAGCACGCACTTAATGTTAAATTTTACGTTATATTAATTCAAGGCGGAAACAAGCTTTGCAAATAAATCACATTGTTTATTACTATGGTCTTGACATTGGAAGCGTATGTATTAAAGTGTTTCCAATACTGAAAACAAAGTTCTATTCGTATGCATACTAGTAATAAATAATTATATTATGTGTTTGCAGTGTTTCCAATGTTAAAACTCTTATTCTATTCAAATACGAATAATACTTGATGATAATGTTAGAAATATTGTTAAAATGTTTTTAGTGAGAATTTTGTGTATATAATCGCGAACAACATTCTTAAAAAGCAATCTTACGCGAACGTGTCAGTTAAGGTAACACTAAACCTTCTAGATTACCCTTTTCTACTATTAATTTGACCATCAGGCGTATCTTCTAATTGGTGCAAATTAATAAAACAAAACCTGAGTGATTGTTTTTATAATGGCCGGGTTAGGCTATTGTAAGAATAGATCGGCCAGGAAGGAAACAAAACTTTTGGTATCCTATAAGTGACTCATATGTAGATATCTGTATATACACAGTGGCAGCAAAAAATAGAGGTCATTTTAAAATTATGACTTAGTTTTGGAATTTTTTGTTTTAACCTTTTGTTAGCAAATTGTAAACAATTGTACTGTGTTTTGCACACTAAATTAAAAGTTCAACGTTGAATTGTAAAACATATTTATTGTTTTTATTGCGTATTTTGGAAATATCACAAATTTACAGTCTAGACGAAGATTGAATTTTTGTTCCTAAGACTGATATAGAACCAGAAATATATAAAAAAAACTTATCACTAGTAACAAGTATTGCTTCTCTTGCATTAATGACTGCTTGAAGTCGATGAGAAACATTTTAAATTAAATTAAAGATCACATTTTGGTCGATATTATTTCATTTCTGCAATAGCAACTGTCTTAGTTTCTGAGCAGGTGTATGCTTTCGGATATGTCGTTCCAACTTATCCCAGACATGTTCTATGGGTTTTATTTCCGAGCTGAGAGCTGGCCAATCAAACCGCAAAGTTACCACTTTATCCAGATAATCTCTAAGAACTCTGGCTACGTGAAATCTAGCATTATCTTGCATGAAAATGCCGCGCTTGCCCATAATTGTCATGAAAGGTATAACATAATCTTTGAAAACCTCCATAATGTATCTGTGAGCTGTCAGGGAGCCATTCTCTATAAAGACCAACTTTGAGCGTACTTCGGTAGACAGTCCAGCAACTCAAAGCCTTCTTCTAACGGTTTATTCACTAACATTTACTTTTCTAACTTTATGGAGTTGATTTCGTAGATAAACTGCAAAAGCTATTCTATTCCGCAAACTTGTGGACACCAAACGGTAATCTCTGTTTGCCCGGATCTTGATCTTCTGGTTATCAAGCCAGTATCTAAGTAACGCTGATACACCTTTTGTACAGCACAAAGGCTTTTACCAACAATCCTTGCAGTTTCACGTTTTTTTTGCTCTTCTTTAATTGACGCTATAATTTTTGAACACATTTTTAAGTATAATAAACCTGGTAGTGTTAACATTGTGATAAAATTAAATTGTTTTTTAGAGTGGTCCTTTTTTGGCACACATTTGGATACATTTCTTAGTAAGTCAGGGATGGTTCATTTAGTGGTCTCTTTTTAAAAATTTAAAAAAAAATGAACTAAAATCAATTTTTTGTTGGTATATTATTGGTTTATTCAAAACCTGGTAGTGTTAACATTGTGATAAAATTAAATTGTTTTTTAGAGTGGTCTTTTCTTGGCACACATTTGGATACATTTCTTAGTAAATAAAGGGTGGTTCATTTAGTGGTCTTTTTTTAAAAATTAAAGAAAAATGAACAAAAATCAATTTTTTGTTGGTATATTATTGGTTTCAAAACAGCAAACACTCCCATTGTTTATGAAACACGATTTCATTTATGTGGCTACTTCGGCTGGTTTTGCAGTAGCGCATCTTGTTAACCCAGTTTTTTTAAAACCTTGGTGACGGTTTTTGGTTCTATCTCACAAATGGTTTGCTCGATATTTGCCTTAAAGGCCTAAATCGTTAATGGAATGTTTGCATAACATCGGTCCTTTACGGCACGCAACAAAAAAAAAAATACTAACGGTGTCAAATCTCAGCTCCAAGGTGGCCAATTGATATTGCCGAGACGGCTGCTAACATGATTACCAAACTTGGCGCGCAAAAGATTGATTGTGGCATGGGCTGTGTGACATGGCGCGCCATCCTGCTGAAACCAAAGATTGTCCAAGTCTATGTCTTCAATTTCCGGCTACAAAAAATTGTTTATCATGTCTCTGTAGCACTCACCGTTGACTAAAATGGCGTTTTCAGCATCACGTGCCAATGATGTTGCCGCTCAAAAATCCGCACCAAACTGTCACTCTCTGAGGATGCATTGATTTCTCGACAATTACGTGCGGGTTTTCCGATCCCCAGATGCAACAGTTTTGCTTGTTAACATGGCTGCTGAGATGAAAATGCGCTTCGTTAGAAAAGATAATTTTTTTAGCTTAATTGTTGTCTTAGAGTAGCTCGACTACTCTAAGGCTCAAACTGAGAAGCGATAACAAACCGGATGGTCGTGTGCCTTTAATTGCTGAGTCAGTTAGACCTTATTAGCAAATAATGCGAGGTCTTTGTGCAAAATTTGCATTAGGCTGGTGCGTGAAATGTTGAGTTGTTGAGATCGATGGCAAGTTATAATGTTCCAGGACTGAGTTGCACACTCTCGGCTACGGCAGCCACATTCTTGTCAGTGCGCACTAAATGACGGCGGGGACCGTGTGTGTTGGCCACTAGCATTCCAGTCTCACAAACTTTTTGCACAAACTTGCGTACAGCACGCGCAGTGGAGGCTTCACTTTTCAATAAGCTGTTTGGGCTACACAACATTGACTTTGGAAATAAGTTTGCAATATTTCCCAACGTTGTTCAATCGTAAAGCAATTTATTTCGTTTTGCGAAGATATGATTCTGATTTTCTCTTAAGATTTCCTACGGGAAAGACCTGTTACTGTCAAAATAACAAATTATTAAAAAGATACCTCTAGATGAACCACTCTTTAGATATTTTTGCATAGTTTGTTAGAAACATAAGCACAATGAAAAAGTCAATTTAATTTGTTATCTAACTGCACTCCCAAAAACCTAGTAGTGCATACTTCACCTTTATTACTTATTAAAAATATTATTTCAACTAATTTGCTGGTATAAAGGCACAGGCTAATGGCATTAATCTATGCCGTAGCTTGATTCCTGATTGGTAGACAAAATATTTTTGTTAATAGTTAAATTAAGTTTTACATCTTTTTTAATATTAATTGTATAATTAGCATACTGAATGAATGACATTTTCAAAAAATATTGAAATTATTTGTAAGAAATTATTCTTAAAAATAAAAAATAAAAAAAAACTGAGGTACATTCTGTAGTGCATACTTTTTCTAATACTTTATTTTATAAACGTAACTAAATAGGTATTTTCTGTTAAGTACTCCACAATTAGCCTATGGTTTTTGGGGCTTCAATTAAATGTCTTGGACAAATCGAAAAACATAACCAAGGTTTACTATTTTTAAAATCAGAAAGTGACTCAGTTGAAGCACTTAACTTAAATTTCGGCGCATAAATTGTCGCAGTTTTGAATCTCAGCTCCAATAAAAAAAATTGAAAATTTTTATAAACTTATTAATTTAGGACATTAATTTAATATATCATTAGTGTATATTTAACCATAATTACATTTAATTTAAGAAATCTTTGCAAAAGTAACAAAACCATTTACAATTTGCCTAAAGAAAAATGCTAATAGATATTGACAAACTAGATTATATCCGAGCATTTATCCAATGCAAAAAAAACTTCTAACTTATAACCGCATTTTGCAATACTTTGATTTCTCAATAGTATATAGTGTATCAAATGCAAAAAATAGGTTTTTAAGCCTTTTGGCACAAGTTACACTCGATATTTTGTTGCCTGCTTTAATTAAAAACAATATTTTTAATGTTTTTTATAATTTGTCACTACTGTTAGATTTTAAGGTATGACGTCTACATATAAAATTGTGATTCACAGCCAATCAAATACCGCAAACAGTTTAGAGCATATGCGGCCAAAAATTACCTTGCTTTAGGTAGAGGCAGGCAAAACAAGAATTTGTTGTCACTACCGATGCTTCAGACACAGCCTTAGGTGCAGTGCTTTCCTAAGGACAAATTAGAAGAGATAAACCGATCAGCTTTGCATCGAGAACCCTATAAGAAACAGAACATCGATACTCTACCGTTGAGAAGAAATTACTTGCACTCGTATTCGCTGTCAAACAACTTTGTTCATATATTTTTGAACGTAAGTTTACTATTTACACAGATCATCGATCTTTAGTGTGGCAATGGCCGCTCAAAGAGCCAAATTTAAAACTTATGAGATGCTTTATCAAAAATACAACTTCCAGAAATAAACATCATTACACAAGATAATTTAGACAGCAATCCACCAAACGTAGACGACAGTGACTTAATGGAAAATTTGGAAGAACAAGAAATTTTAGTTAAAATCAATCAAAAACAACATAACAAGAAAAGTTAATTCATTGTTTTTGGAAGTTTATCACAACAAATTTATATTGAAAAAAATGGAAAAAATATCATCATTAACTGTAAGAATGCTAAGGGATAATTCTAAAAATACCATATTACAGCTATTTAAAGAATAGTGATCAGAAAACATTTTATTTATACATCAAAAATGACAAATTATACAAAAACTATGTGAAGTTTATAGAAAAAACTTTACCAATAAAGGCTCTTGAATTATTTGCTGTTTAAAGAAAGTTAATGTGATTGATAATGAAAATACAAAATTGGAACTTATCACGTCATATCACACTGGATTGACAAATTATAAAGGTATAAAGGAAACACTTAAACATTGGTAGAATAATATGGAATAGCAAATAACCTATGTGATAAAATCATGCGACATTTGCAATTGGTCAAAATACGACAGGTACCCTAAAGTACCGCTATTACCAATAACGGAAACACCCAATGCACCTCTCGAGAAAGTATTTATTGATTTATTTTCTTGCAGCAATGAAAAAAATCTTACAATAATTGACTCTTTCACTAGAGTAGAACATGCAATAAAAGTTTTGGTACAAATTCGACAAACACATTTGATGTTCTATTAACATACTTTAGTTACTTTAAGAAATTAGATCTGATCAAGGATTAGAATTTAACAACAAACTAATTAAAGAATTAGCATCTTTTTATAAAAATACTTTACACCTTGGTACAGCTAAAAATCCAGAAAACCAATCAAATATCAAACGCTTTCACTAAACACTTTTGGAACATCTTGTTTAGCAGATGATCACAAAATACCATGTGAACAAAGAGTTGAACTTGCATTAATAGCGTACATCAATTCAATTTATAGCGCTATTAGAATGACACCATTTGAAACACTTTATGGTGATACAAAAACCAGAAACCTAATGGACCTATTTTATGGTACCACTACCTACCAAGAGTTAATATTAAAACATAAAGATTGTATGTCAATTTTGTACAAAAATATTACGCAAAAAGATATTCTACACAAAGAGAAAAAAAAAATAAAAACAAAAAGATATAGTCAAGACAACAACATGGAAAGTAGAGAACAAGTCATGTTAAAAATTATACTAAAAGTAATAAAACAATGAAACCTTTTCTCGGACCTTACAAAATTATCAGCATAAACGATAATGGCACTGTAGAAGTAGAAACGCATCAAGGAACCCAAACATATTATACCAGACGACTAAAACATGGCATTGTTACAGATGCTGTTGCCACGTCTTTGCAGACGTAAAAATAACATCCTTAAATGGCCCGCTATTCTTCCTACATCTTAGAAAAAATTAAATAAGGTATTGAACTACAGTAGTACGATGCGACCTACAACCTTTAGTGGATCAAATTTAACCAGCTTAATTTACAATATAAACAACTTGAAAAGACTAGACAAAATATTCAGGTCAATGAAAAAAAATCACAATTACATTCATTTGCCATGGAGCTTCAAAGCCTACTCCATCAATAAAACTATAAAAAATATCAATTAGTACCAACAGTTAAAAGAGCTTGTGGAGCAGTAAACTTTGTCGGTTCCATTATAAAAGCAACCTCAGCAAACCTTAACGCAGATGATGCCGCAAGATATGATAAACTGATACAAGACTTTGCTACTAGCCGAGCAGAACTAATCAAGAACAACCAGGCACAGATTTATTTACTTCAAGAAACTCTAAATAGCTATAAAAATCATCTTTAAATACTTGCATAAAATTAAAACAAAACATTGCAATAAACAATAAACAAACAGGATGTTTATGGAGAGCCCCACATGTCAGTAATTAATACCATAACGGCAGCCTCAACCGTCACCAGCCGTTTTTTAACAGCAATAACTTTCTTCAAATTGCAAACTTCATAAGATAAATAATAGACAATCGTCTATTTCGAAACAAAATATTGTATTACCACTTGAAACAGAAAACCTTTATGCTCTTGAAAAATTGATAACTGTAAAAGCTTATGTCAAAACGTACGTACTCACATTTTTACTCAAAATGTCAAAACCATGCAAATTATTGCAACATCAAGAATGTCTGTGTACAGCCATTAGTTTTGATGCTACAAAACACACCTCGTGTAGACATCAGCTGCTACGACATCGGCCGATAACCGCCTGCAGCTACACCAGATGGTCGCAATTGGATGCCGAAATGATCCATCCCACAAACTCCAATTGGATTTTATTTTAAGCCAACTAATCTGCCGAAGTTCAATGTGATCAATTACAAAGCAACCTGTTTGTACCATTGACATCCAAATGTTACTTAAATATAAGACTCAAAGTTCTACGAACCACATCAATTTATTATTTGGATCGACAAATTCACCAAACACTAATAAATTTGACCTTGCTGCCAGCAAAACAATTTCAATGGAGATCGAAAGACGTCCATCTAAAAATCCTGCATTTAGATGGATTAAATGAAACTCAAGGAAAGTTAGCCAAACTTAACGCCCAATTGGAGAAGTTATCCAACGCTTATCCCACAAATAATTGGAGTTTGACGACCGCCTTAATAACTACTACGGCTATCGCAACTGTTGTTATTATTGGAATATGGTACCTTAAAAAAAAACAATCATCTTCCAAAATGCCAGCATCCCAAGAATTGAAACAAACTCGTCCCAATTCTTGGTTCACTCTAAGAAGGGAGGAGTTAATACCTATACCCAAGAACTAAAGCGAAGCATTCAGGGAATCTGTTATCCAAATATTATTTCTTTGGAAACAAAATTGCTGACAATAAAAAACCTTGAACAATTTAAAAATCCATGGTCAGTGGAGTTGAATCGCCCAATATTGAGAGTATAAACGTAAATTTTACACAATTATTATACAATTTATTATACTTATATTATTGTTTTTATTACAAATAATAAAGAATTAAATTTATATCATTGCATGTTTTTGAGTTACAAAATATTTTGAATATACGTGCAATTTTTATAAAAAATAAATAAATGTTGCTTTAGAAGTTGAGTGCAACTATTTTTTAATCAAAACAGTTTTACATTTTTAAATTTTGCGGAAAAAAGCGTCGAACTCCAGACGAACGCACCAGAAAATATTTGGTGTTTGTGGCTCTAAAAATGCTAGACGCTATTGACAAATAAATTAAAAAATCACTAAATTAGTTCCAACAAGTAGAAATAAAAAACAGTTTATGTGTTATTTAAAATTGACATGACAATAATGTGTTTTTATATTGATAAAGTTTCTTTTTATTCTGATTATGAAACAAGTCTATTTTAGTTTACTTTTCACTTCGTCGCACTGATGGCTAAAGTATATTTCTTTCACACATTATTTGTAGATAAGTTTTTAATTAATTATTAAATATTAATCAACTATATTGTAAATGCAATATCATTTTAAAGGTTTTGAAATTCACTTTTAAGTATCAATAAATTAATTTAGATATTACTATCTGTTTTATGTACGGCAGTTGATATTCTTCCTGGTTCAGAAGACGGCCGTGGATTGCGTTTGCGATGTAAATTAACTATTGTCTTGACAACTTTTACATCTAATTATTGATGTCACAAACATTAATATAACGTTAAAATAAAAATAACTTTCACATAAAAAGCATTTATTGTATTGCAAGTCTGATTACAAGTTTGTTACAAGTGTAGCTAGTACAAGTGTAGAAACGGAACTGCCCGTAAATTGTACAAATACAAAAAAGGTAAATTCATGTCTGATAGTGGTGGGACACAACAGATGGCTAATTACAAGGGTTAATTCATAATTCCAGGAATTTAAGCCTCTTTGAAGAGGATTTAGTAAAAACCAAACACGTGCACCCACTTAACAGCAGGTACTTACAAATGTTATAAAATTCAATTAACATAAATCTTTGTTTTATGACATGTAAGAAATAATAGCATTGTATTGCAAACATGCCGCCCGCCTTGAAAAACTGAAGTTTTTTGAAATAAACATGTATGGATTAGAAAATAACAATACAGATAACAGAATAGTTATGCGAATCAACATGTAACAATATGGGAACTTAAAATATAAAGTATAATACAAATAATAAATATAGAGAAAACATAATAAAATAAAGCTGTTGATACAGTCAATCACTTCACTGAGCGTCAATTGGGAGGGTACACAAGGTTTTCACAGCTCGTTTCAAAACCCCGGTTGAAGTCTTAACGGTAGCTACGCGAACGATGTCGTCAGGTCCTGGATGAGTTTCAGTAACTCGTCCCAACTTTCATTGAAGAGGAGGATAATTGTCTTCTCGTAATAAAACCAAGTCGTTAACTTTTATATTTCGAGTTGCATTTTGTTTCCATTTAGGCCTTTGCTAGAGTCCAGTTATGTATTCGGCAGACCATCGCTTCTAGAAATGCTGGGTGATTCTTTGAATTAACTGAAATCTGGACAGGCAATTTTCCGGTAAGTTCATCATGTTGGCGTAAAATAATTTGATGTTTTTTATTAAAAGCAAATGTTGAATTATTCAAACGTCCTCCCACGCGAATTAAACCATCGTCATCTAGTATGGGATTTAGTGAGAGTAACTGACTTTTGCAATGAACAGGTTTGGCGCTTTTTAGATCACAAACTTCTTTTTGAAAATGCTCAAGTTGCGCTCGCTTTGTAAATGCAATAACTGATTTATTAAGTTCATTGACTATTAAAGGACCCACGCGTTGCAATTCTCGATTACATGATGAATTATGAATAAATCGTAAGATATAGGATGTGACACGTTGCAATGATGTAAAATTAGAAAAATTTATAAATATTAAAAAAGGTAATAATTCAGTAGCGGCTGTGCATATATTTACTTTTCGGCACTCAGGTACATCTGTCATATTAGATAAATTTATAGTCGGCCAATGAGTATAATCTTGATGTAACCATTCTGCGCCTGAAATCCAAAGTTTGGATAAATTTAATTTATCTGCGCTGACTCCACGAGATATTAAATTAGCAGGGTTATCATGTGTTCTTACATGTTTCCAGGTGCTAATGCTAGTTAACTCTTGAATTTCGCTTACACGATTTGCTACAAAAAATTTCCATTTATTGCAAGGAGCATTAATCCAACTTAGAACAATTGTTGAATCGCACCAAAGATATTCTTTGTCAAATGATAATTCCAAAGCAGTACGAACCCTTTGTAACAATCGTACTAATAACAACGCACCGCAAAGCTCAAGTCGTGGTATTGATATTTTTTGCAATGGAGCTACTTTAGATTTGGCGCATAAAAGACGAATATTTCAATTGCCTGCATAATCAAATGATTTAATGTAAATACACGCTCCGTATGCAACGTCAGACGCATCACAAAAACCGTGCAATTCGATTTTAATATAATTTTGACATAGCACATGTCGATCAAAGTGAATGGCCTCTAAATCTTTTAAATTTCTAACAAAATCTAGCCATTTTGTGTGTAAATCTATAGGAATCGATTCATCCCAATGAAGTTTGTTTTGCCAAGACTTTGCATTATTAATTTAGCAACAATCACAATTGGTGCAATTAATCCCAAGGGATCATAGATTTTTGCAATTGCTGATAATATAGTTCATTTTGTAACACGAGCGCCTATAAAATTCTGAGATTTGTATCGAAATTGATCGGCTTTGGGGCTCCATAAAATACCTAAAGTTTTTATTTCCGTTGAATTAGTTAGTTTTACAAATTCATCAACTGAGCAGTTATCTGATAATTCCGTTAAAGCGGTTGGGTCGTTAGAAGCCCATTTACGAAGAGGAAAACCGGCTGAATCTAATATAGAAGAAATTTCGTCGCGAATAATGATTGCTTCTCGAGCAGTGTTGCACCCTGTGAGTAGGTCGTCAACATAAAAATCGTTTTCAATGATAGAACATGCTAGTGGAAATTTGACTTTATTTTTAAGTGCTAACTGCTTTAGACATCTTATAGCCAAAAATGATGCAGATGCGGTTTCATAAGTGACAGTGTTTAATTCAAAACAATCTATTTCCTCGGAAGGTGATGATCGCCAAAGAATACGTTGCAATGGACGATGCTCTTTTGTTATTAGTATTTGACGATACATTTTGGCAATATCGGCCGATAATACAATAAAGTGCCGTCGAAATCTTAATAGAATTGAAAACAAGTCGCGTTGAATTGTAGGTCCAACCTTTTGAACGCAATTCAGAGATAATGCCGTATTTGTTTTGGCTGAGTCATCAAAAACTACTCTAAGTTTAGTTGTAATACTGGTATCCTTTAAGACTGGATGGTGAGGTAAAAAGTATAATATATTTGGTTGAGGTTTAGATTTATCTATTTTTGTCATATGTCCTAGCTTATGATACTCCTTCATAAACTTTATGTAAGGTTCTCGAATGCTCTGATTATTATTTAATTTTCTTTCTTAGCTAACAAATCTTTTTAATGCAAGAGTCTTTGACTCCCCCAATTAATTTACATTATCATTTAATGGCATGCTAACTACAAACCGCCCATTACAATCCCGTTTGGTGGTACTAACAAAATGACTTTCGCATTCCTTTTCCTCAAGTGTAAGAGGAGAAGATACAAAACTTTCCTCAATTTCCCAGAATTTAGCTATTGATTTGTTGATATCTATATTATCTATGCTTAAATTGGACGATATTGACACATTAAATGAGTAAACAACAGGTACTGACCCAGCTAGAACCCAACCCAATTTAGTTTTCTGTAATAAAGGAAGATTTTTTCTTAATTGAACTTGGCCAATACAAATTAGATTCTAAAATATATCAGCCCCTAACAGCATATCTATATCTCCGTTTTTATCAAATGATGGATCGGCTAGTGGCAAGTTTTTTGGAATATTTAAAATGATTTATTAAAAGACACTGCAGGCAATCTTACAGTTATTTTGTCTAAAATTAGACATGAAATATTTGACTCAAACTTGCTATTATTTGAATAAATTGAAATATTACATCTTCTTGTGATATTTGATGTACTTTGATTAATACCCGAAATTGATATGTTTACTTTAGAAATAGAAATACCTAACAATTTAAGCATTTTTGAGGTTACAAAGTTTGATTGAGATCCGGAATCAAGTAAAACACGACAATTATGTGATTTGCTACATTTATCGACTACTTTCACACAAGCTGTAGATAAAATGGTTTGAATTGATGCTGTAGAGGAGTGATTTGCTATCATTGATGTTGAGGGTTCTTGCAAAATGGGTTCCCTTTGAGTTTCAATATGCAATAAAGTATGATGGCGTTTTTTGCATGTTTTGCATGTGTATTTGCTTTTGCATTGTTTATTTAAATGAGCTCGGCCTAAACAATTGGTACACAAATTTAAATTTTTTATTTTCTCTAATCTCGAGCTTACGTTAAGACCGAGAAATTCGCTACAAGAATGAATTGAATGAGACGTGCTTTTACAAAGTGCACATTTAAATTTGTTAATGGCAATATTAACGCTAGCTTTTTGCAACTGTTTAAAATTGTTTGACTTATTGTAAGTTTCATTATGGAGAGTATCTAACAATTCACAACGTTTTGTTAAAAAATTAGACAAGGTTTTAAATTTAGCAGGCTCGGTTGAATTGACATGACATTCCCATTCGCGGCGAGTTATTACATCTAACTTTGAAGAAATTAAGTAGACAAGTATTGTATCCCAACTGTCAACCGGTTCACCAAGTGCACCCAATGCTCTTAGATTAGCTAAAACTGTGTCTAGTAACGTTCTTAATGCCAACTTCAAAAATTGACTTAACATGCTTGTGAATTGCTAGTCGCTTATTATTAAAACGATTATTTAATAATTTCCAAGCAATATCATAATTGACTGCTGATATGTTTAATGATTTTATTACATTAGCTGCTTCGTTTGATAAGCATGACCGCAAATAATAAAATTTTTGTATGTTACTGATTGTATTATTTAAATGTATCAATGATAAAAATGTTTCTGAGAATTGACCCCACATATCATATGAACCATCAAAACTTGGCAAGTTTATAGTACATTTGCTGCGTGATTATCTGAGCCAAGCTTTACTAGATTTGTATTAATGACTGTCATAAATTTTGCCTTAATTGAATGAAACAAGTTTTCAAATTCTTCCCTTAATTTATTATATTCCTCTTTTTTGAATCAATGATTTCAATTTCATCTAATAACTCGTTGTGTTTATCTAACGTAGGCCCAATTTCACTGAGACGCGACTCAAAATTATTAACAATTTCAATATAGAGGTAATTACTGCTCCAAACACCGGATAAGCTATCTCCAATTTATTTCCTTTCAAATCTCAACTAGGCTCTAACTGGAGATTTTAAAAGCATTTTTATATTTATTCCCTAAATAGATGTATTCCTGGTTTAACCGACAATTATAAAAGCGGCCCTCATAACTCTTAAAAATTTTACTTTTGGAAATAAATTATGCAAATATTGTTTTTCTAAAAACACAGTATTTATTAAATCACAAGATTTTGAAAATATTTTTAACAAATTGTCCAATATAAGGTCAACGACCTTAATAATTTAACATTGGTGTACTGAAAAAATATAATAATGTTTGTTTTTAATTTTGATAAAAAAAATAAATTTACATTATTTTATTAACTAGATATTACAAGTTTGTATTTTTAATTATTTACTAGTAATTTTAATAAACAATTATATACAATTTAATATATAATGAATAAACACGCAAACCAGCGTATGTTATTGAATTTTCATTGATCCAGTGTTTGGATATAAATTGTTATATAAATTATTACTAACATCTTCGATATAAATGAAACTGAATTTTAATGTTGGAATTGAATCTATTCAGAAAACTAACAATACTTTTTGCGATGTATCCATTTTAATAGTGTTTATTGTTAGTATTTACAGATACATATATCTCATGCTAAATAATTAGGATTTCATAAATTATTAAATTAAGTCTAATTTGCACCTTTTTTTACTGAATATATATGATATGGTATTATAATGTAAGGCGCAGTAATAATTTGTATTATTGCTAACTTTATTAGTGTAGAATAATGAAAAAAGAATGAACGAGTTGTAAATATTTACATGTAACATATGAGAATGTGTTAAATTCTAGATTATACCTATAAATTTTTGTCAAACTTCTAGCGGTGGATATACGCACACACATAATTTGATAACAATAAGGTCAATTGTATCAAAATTTACATTTAAGATAGTTAGTTGGTTTTTGCTATAATTTATGGGGCATTCACAAATTTAATAATGGATTTTCTTAATTAGAATTATTAGTTTGATCATCATCTAGTTTGATCTGATTTAAATTATAATCTTTAACAATTAAGAATTTATTTTATCATTAATTGTTATAGGACTAGTAAGATTTTATGTACTAGATTCATTTAGAATGTTTATGTCAATATCTTTAAAAACATATTTTTATATCTTATTTACATGTTTGTAATTTAATTTGTCCAGGCCAAAATTTATTTATTTTATTTTTGATAGAAAAGTGTAAATATATATATTTCATATTATATATAGACAAATGATTTTATATACAGGGTTGAGTAAATGTATGAGAACACCCGATTATTGGCTGCATTTTTAGTTTACGTACAAAATTACCTTAATAAAAGTTATTGCAGAAATTTTAATCTATATAGCGATGTATTTTGATTTTTAATACATGATATCAAGATATGACGTTTTACTCAGTTTTCTTTTTAATGGAACACTGTATTTTCTTTTATTTTTAGAAATATATTTTTTTTAACAATTACAATAATATAAGGTTTTGTGGGTTTACTACTTACGGTTTTTAAAATATTTATTAAAATAATAAAACAAAATGTAGTAAATTATGTTCCAATTACCATAGCAACAACTAAAAATAATAATTGTTTTTTTGTTATTCTTAATACAATTTAAAAAAAAACGTAAATTTGGATATTTGAAGCTACTACAATTAAGTAAGATTAATATTTTTTTTTTTTTTTGTATTTTAGCGTCGACTACTAAGGTCATTAACTATTTATTTTATTTTAATAATAATAACCTCAGGTTATAGACCTGAGGAGACAAAACAACACATTAAAATGAAATATATAAATAAATAAATAAATACTAATTCTAATATCACAGTTGCTAAAATTTAAAATTAATATCACAGAACCTACTATCACAACTGACAACAAATTGAAAAAGACTTTGATGCCAGTACCTATACATTAACCTAACCTAGTATTACACATGACACCAAAGCTGTAAAATGCTTCGATGCCAGACCCTAAAAACTAAAAACTAACTAAACCTAATATCACAACTTAACCTAATATCACAGATGACATCGAAGCTGTAGAATGCTTTAATGCCAGACCCTAAAAATTAACTAAACCTAATATCACAGATTGCACCAAGTTGTAAAAGACTACTATACTTTAAACAACTCAACAACACAAACTAATCAATAAAAATAAATAAATAAATTAACACCAAAATCATTACAAGACAACACAAAACTTGGTTACACCTGTTTGAGGAGTCCTGCGTCTTTCAAAAACTAGACGCACCTTTCCATGGACTCCTTTCTATTTGATAAAATAGACGCCACGTTGTTAGGGAGCTCGAGCCGATTACGGTGGGGAAAGTAGGCTTGGCATTCCTCCAAAATGTGTTTTATCGTTAGAGGGTCGTGACATGTTTGGCATGCTGGTTGTTCGTTGCCGGTCAGGAGATACGAAGAGGTCAAGTTGGTATGACCTATGCAAGCGACATAGGGCAACCTCTTCTCTCCTGTTGAGATCTACCGGCGACTTCCATGCCGTCACGGAGAGCTTGATTTCCTTTAATTTGCTCTTGAAGCCGTTTCATACTTTTTGCCAGTCCTCGATGACGTTTGATATGACGTATCTTTTGAGATTATCGGGTCTTACGGGAATGTTGTCCGTAGGATACGCGTCAGCCGCCTGATAAGCGGCTTTATTGGCCAGCTCGTTGCGTTTTTTAAGAAACTTGGTGTTTAAAACGTCGGGGCAAGTTTCTCGTTTGCTCTGGGAGGTCAGATTAAGTCAAGCTATAACCCACGGCATCAGCCATGGTAGAAACTCGCCAGAGCCGACCTTGAATACCATCGGATAATTCACATTCAGACTCTCCTTTAGCTCATGCGCTCGGACGCACACCGGCCTGCTGACGGTAGACCTGAATTTGTATTTGCGTTGCTGCGTTTGGTTGGCGTTAAATAAGAATCGATTGTTGTGACCCCTCTTTGCTCGCATTGCCGCGGCGTACGTGAGTACAATGCGACTTCGACGAGAAACTAGAGGAGGTACACCCGACTTGCAGCAAAGACTCGGTGCAGGACTCGTCCGGAAGCTCCCGTGGCGTATCTAATGCCTGCGTTGTGGACTGCGTCTAGGGCTTTCAACCGAGATTTTCTGGCGGATGAGTATATAAAACCAGAGCCTTGTATAGCCGCAACAGTACCTTGCTCTGCGAACTCCAGTTGATGTTGGCCAAACACTTAATCACGTTCATGGCATTTTTGCACTTTGTGACCAATTCATCAATATGTGCTCAAAAGAATAATGTCTTATCAAGCACAAGCCCTAAGAAACGGACTGTTTTGACTTACATGAGTCTGGTGACGTCTTCTGAGGAGGCAAAAATGCACGCACGAGGTTTTTGTCGTAGAGAAGCAAAAACCGCTTGCCTTTGCCTCTCTGTCCACTTCGTCTGTGGTGATCTGGAGTTGACGTGTTATGGCAGGGATCGTATCTCCCGCTATGTAGATCACTAAATCGTCGACGTACAAGCATTTTTTTACAGGTGTGACCACAGAAGCTGCAATATCGTTTTCCGCAATCGCAAAAAGGTTAACGCTAATTGTTGACTCTTGGGGAATATCGTTCTCTAGACATACTGTCTTTGAGTTAGTGGTTTCCACCCTTACTTTAAATTTGCGATTGCGCATGAAAGGTTTAAGCAACAGAGGCATACGGCCTCTGAATTACCATGCGTGCAGCTTCTGCAAAATTCCATAACGCCAAGTCATGTCATACGCCTTCTTTAGGTCGAAATACACCGCTACAAAGTGTTTTCTTGCTAGGAAGGTGTCTTGGATGTAATTTTCTAAACAGATTAAATGATCAACGGTACTGTGATATCGTCTAAAACCCGCCTGGTATTTAGCTAAAAATTTTTTTTTTAATTTTACTGATACAGCAGGTAAGTGAAATTGGTCTGTAGCTGTTGACGTTGTTAGGATCTTTGCCCGGCTTCAACAACGGCAGGATTATGGCTTCTCTCCCACAATCCGGGTAGACGCCGCTTTTCCATATTAGGTTGTAGATTTTCAGCAACCGCTCCGTCATGCGGGAGGGAAGCTGCCGGATAACATGATAAGGCACGTCGGAGGAGATACCCATACTGTTAATTGCCGTTTCTAACTCTTCTGAGGAAAAGAAAGAGTTGTAGGGCAAAGAACCCGGAGAAGAGAAATTTTGCTAAATTTCTAATTAATCTTTTTGACGCAGGAATTGCTCACTATATTTTTGAGAGCTACTGGCCTGGGGGTATCAATAGGTATAGCAAATATGGCCACACGTATAATTCACGAACTGCACTGACCCAGGAGCCAAGCAGTGGCTCGAATAATGATTTTATTTTATTTCCGTCAAAGTCAAAGCTGTTTATTTAGACGCACAATTTCATGCGCATCATGCCATGAATGCCGGCATAACTTATTCGCGTTTACTTTGATGTTTCCATAGGTTTTAGTTATTATTGTTATTAGTTTTGTAGTTTAAATTTAAGGATTACCTCAAAGGCTTTAAAATGTCACCACCAGGTATTTTCAAATATAAATGAAAAGTGTCATTTTGTAATAATATATATTATAGTTCTATAACTAATAGCAGTTATATACTATTATAGACTATAATATGTATTATTATTTATTTTTACAGAATTTATATTTTGTTTATTTTAAAGAATTGTTATTTATTTTAATAGAATTTTTATTTATTTGCAAATTTTGTGTTAATTTGCCATTTTTAACTCTGCTGTTGTCAGTTTCTAGCCCAAAAATAAAGAGGGAAAATGGTAAGTTTTTGAGCCGCTAGGCGTCCGTTTTACAAACTTCATGTTTCTTCCTAGGAGCAAAGAGGCGCTAAAACTCGTGGCGAAATATTTATAGAGAATTGACTTATTTTCTATTGTATGATCTGTGTTACTGGCAGACGCAAATTGAGTTGCCAGTGCGTCTGCAATGTTGGCCGCTTTGGTGACTTTTCGTCCGTCAACGATTAGGATGGGAACCACAAAGGGAAATTTCTTTCCCGACACGGCTCCCACCTTTTTCTACACTTTGCCGACCAAAGTGGTCGGCGTGATTGTCGACACGTAACTCTCCCATGATCGTTGCTTGCTTTCAAGAATTTTGCGGCGTGCAACAGCGCGCTTTTTCTTGAAAGCCATTATGTTTTCCTGCGTCGGTGTTCTTTTGAAGCAGTAGAAAGCTTTTTTTTTACTCTTTCACAGCTACTCGAGTTTTGTCGTTTCAGCAAAAAACCGACGAACCGGCCAGCTGATGCACTGTCCGACCCGTTTGACGATGGTTTTAATTACAATAGGAAAATGATTGCTGCCGTGAATGTCTTCTAATTCATGCCACAATAAACGTGTGGCTAGACGTGGAGACGATAAGAAAAAATTAATTGCCAAATTTATTTTACTCCTACCTCCAAAATTTATGGGAGAACCTGTGTTGAGGAGGACAGCGTCGCTTTGATCGAGAAAATCTTCTATCAAACGACCTCGCGTGTCTTTTCTCAGGGAACCCCAAAGCGGATTGTGGGCATTAAAATTGCCCACGAGGAGGTAGGGCTGTAGAAGCTGCGAAGTAAGTTCTTGTATATCTACCAGAGTCCAGTTGAACTCCGGAAGATACAGGTAGCATATTGTGGCTTTTATTGGGATGGTAAGCCGGATTACGTGATCTTGCTGATTACCTCCGCAATTGATGCATGTAATTGGCAGTTGGCATTTGCTACCTTTATGCAGAGGTTTTACACACGCGCAGATCAGTTCATACAACGTTCTACTTATTAAAAAAGGGCTAACTTTATCAAAGTAGCCCTCTTCTCTAGTGACTAGGATGAACCGAGGGACAAGTCCCGCCTTCTCATCACCGGCACTGTTTGACAAAATAACTTTGCCAGACTTTTTCCCTTTTGTTGCAGAAGAAGCTGGGTTGCACCAACTTCCAAACAATTAACCACTGCGCTACCGGAGCATTGTTCTCCCACTCCGGTAGTTGCCAAATCCGTGCTGATTTTGAAGCCCCTGTTAAATTTAACTGACGGCACGGGGTGGGGGCGTGATTTATGTTGTGACATCATAAAACAATGTTGCGTTTTACCTACGGCCAGGTTAGGAATAAAAAGAAAAGATGGTTAGAGGTAAAAATGTAAATGATAGGAAAAATTGGAAAGACAGCCAAAAATAGCTTTGGGTACGTTTGGTTTAGCTTCTGCTCATTGACTCATCTGGCATGGGTGGCCCTGCCAGGAGTTTAAATTCCTGCCGGCATAGCTCTAGCAGAAGTTCTCAGCCCCCTCACCACGACAGGTAGTACCCACAAGGGGGAAGATTATTATTATTACTATAAATCATTTAAAACGTACTACATTTTGTTTTATTATTTTAATGATTATTTTAAAAACTGTAAGTCGAGAGAGAGCGTGGCGCAGTGGTCTAGGCATCCGGCCGCTGTACCGAAGATCGTGGGTTCGATTCCCATATACCGTGATATACTTTTCACTTTCTATACGCTCTCCCACTCCCCAACCCGCCTTGCCAGCGTAGGGTTTTACGGCTAAAACCTTCTCTGAGGAGTGATAAATTCTCTCCAGTGGTTCGGAATCCACTTAAAACTGTAGGTCCTTTGTAATGTAAGTTGCCAGCATTACAAACAGAGAAGAGGCTAAGACGCCAGCATTGGCGTATAAATGGCTGACAAAGAAGAGAAGAAAGAAGTCGTAGAAAACTTTATATCATTCATTGTAACTGTTGAAAAAATTATTTTTTGAAAATAAAATAAAAATACTGAGTGTTCTATTTAAAAAAAATGATGATGACGTTATAGGTCTGTTCCAACATACGATTTGCACAGTTTGCAAACCGTCCAAACTGTGCACACAAACAAATATTTGTCATCCATATGCAATCTTTTAAACACAGTAATTTGTTTGTGTGCGTAGTTTGAACGGTTTGCAAACTGTCCAAATTGTATGTTGGAACAGACCTTATATCACGCAAAACGAGGCATGCATAAAAAATCAAAATACGTCACATATAATGAGATTAAAAAATATACAAAACTTTTATTAAGGGGGGAGAATAGTTGCGCTATTATAAGGGTTTACAGCATCCAACTCAGCA
Organism: Tachinus rufipes; assembly: GCA_963932245.1. Lineage (NCBI taxonomy): Eukaryota > Metazoa > Arthropoda > Insecta > Coleoptera > Staphylinidae > Tachinus > Tachinus rufipes. Next base: position 42,715,759 of record OZ010747.1, on the reverse strand, counting down.
AGAAAGTCCAATCTGTGTCCCCAAATTTGTAGAAATTTGATGCAATAAATTGTTTCTTCGCAATTAATTTTTAAAAAGTGGCGTATTTAATTAGTTTTTTATTAATTTTTAACTCGTTAAATGTAACTTTAAATCTTTAACCAAAAACATGAAGACATAGAATATTGTATGTAGTTCAACATATAGAAAGAGTGATGACTAAAATCTTATTGTTTGGATATTGAGTTGGTTGGCGTTTTGTCGTATAAGAACCAATTTTAATATAAAAACGGCGCTGTACTTGTCAATATTTTTCTAGAAAAAAAGGTTCACCGATATTCTCGTAGATGTGATAGGATTTAATATTTTTCTATAACAATAGTACTAGTGTCACCACAAAAGGACGGGGCGACTAAACCCGGCAATTCTCTAGCGTTAAGATCATTTTTGAAATAAATTAAAAATGCAGCCAGAAATTGTATATTACTTTATAAAAATGGTTTTTTGAATATGAAAAAAACTATTGACCGAGGTCTTTCTGACATGATAAAAACGATATAAAGAGTAGAATATATGTGGGTAAACAATATTAAATTAAAAAAGAAAAACAAAATGTATATATTTAGGATGACATTATCGTTAGTTAGTCGGATGAGTTTTTTGTCTTATTTATTCTTAGCTGTTACATTATAATTTTGTTTAATACAGAATTTAGTGATTATCTTAAAATTGGCCGCTTTGTTACAATTTTTTTAATTCAGTTTTTTATCCGATTGTTTAAGGTTTTATTTGGGTCAATTAGTATAGGGATTTGTTTTGGATATTGTAAAGTGGGTTATTTGGATGGCATGTTTTGATGATATTGCAAAGTGACGGTTAATCTGCTACTATGCAGTTGTTTAAAATCTTTTTACGGCATGCGATAAAAGAATGGATGCATAATCTAATAGAGGACGGCAAATTGATTTGTCGATATTGGTAGCTGTTTTTGTGATTATACCTTTTTTTCTTTATGTTAAGCAGCGGAAGTGTTTAGCACTTGAATTTTATGGCTTGGGAATGGAGTTGGAAGAATCTAAGTTTTTTTACAACAAAGCGTTGCTGCAATTATTGCATTGTTAAGGTAAATATTAAGTAATTTTTTTGATATACGCTAGTAAAAAATTAAAAGTTGGGATTTATTGGGATTGGCATATAACCTTCAAAGGATAAACTAGGTTTGTATTTTGTTGGATAAAGTTTCTAGGAGTTGAATACTACTGATGTGAATTTGTAAATGAGACACAAGTACTGTATTGTCAGCATATTGCAGTTTATATGACTTTGGGTTAAAATGTTGAGGATTCTTATTTAATATGTTGTAGCAGTAAACATTGTTAAGGAGAGGGGCTAGAGAAGATCCTTGAGGAACTACTTGTTTATGATAAAAAATTGTAGAAAAGCGATTCCTCATTTTAACTCGTAGTTCTCTATTTTGGAGATGGTTTTTTATAAGACATATTAAGGGGATTTTTAAAGATTGAGAGTTTGTCAAAGAAAACAAACTGGTGTATCGGATTGTGTACTCAATGTTATGTTATTAAACAGCTTAAGCGGAAAGTTGATCTACCGGTAATAAAAACATATTATTTTGCCCATTTTCATTCACTAATAACATATGGAATTACAATATAGGGCTTATCTAAAGACTTTAAAAGGATATTTGTTATTCAGAAAAGAGCAGTTTGTGCCATGCTACAACTAAGCAATACTGTCTCATGTAAAGGATATTTTAAAGAGCTGGGAATCTTAACCTTGCCAAGCTTATTAATTTTCAAACTTTTGAAGTATGTCAAGAAGCACATAAATTTGTTTACAAAACTAAACAATTTTAATAACTATAATACTAGGCACTGTTCAAATCCACTGGAAATCCCGCAGCATAATTTAACGTCATATAAAAAATCTCCGGAATATGCTGGCATTAAAGCCTATAATAAAATTCCTAACCAAATTAAAGAAATGCCAACCAAAATATATAAAAACACATTAAAAAATATATTGATACAAAAATGCTATTATTCATTTGCCGATTTTATTGAAGATTCTCTAGAATTTGAACAAATTTAGTGTTAATATCGGTGCCTTGCTGTGGGGCCTCGTGTGTGCTTTTAGCACTGTTTTGCAGGAGCGAGGGATTTTCTTGTATCGGCTGGAAGTGTTGCTCTGTAATGGTTTTTGGTTTTGTGGCATATTTTAGATTTTGTTGTCTGAAATATGCCATGGAGCTGGGAATCGTTGTGGAGCGGTATTTTGTAATCGATACGAGACAGTTTTTTTTTTGTTTCTGTAGAATGGTGCTGGGGGCACGTGCGGGGTTTTCATGGTGGGGTATCGATATACAGTGTAATGTGGACGGGGCTGACTTCTCTCTCCACAAACACTCGGGCTCCTTGGAAATGCTATACTGATCATATATTTATAGTTTTATTTTATAAGCAGTTTGATAAATGTATTTAGTTTTAATTAATATTATTTGTTTTCTAGTAGTTTGTTGTAATTTTTAACCTGTTTGTAAACATGACTTGTCTTATATCTTTGATCTTTGAAATGTATTACTGATCATATATTTATATTTATATTTTTATTCTATAATCAGTTCCTTAAATGTAATTAGTTTTAATTAGTATTATCTGTTATCTAGTAGTATGTTGTAATTTTTAATTTGTTTGTAAACATGACTTGTCCTATGTCTTTAATCTTTGGAATAATCCATATTATTATTATTATTATTATTATTATTATAAAAGTTTCAATATGGTTGAATAGCTTGTGTTTAATATAAGATTCAAGGATTTTAGCTACTACTTTTTAGGGACACAGACTGCAACTCCGCATTTAAACTTGGTAGGTATATATTGATGGGATAAGCAAAAGTTAAAAAAAAATATAATATAGGTATGGATGTTATTATGTAGGCGTTTAAGATTTTTCTTAGAAATCTCATTTTTACTAGAATCTGGAAATAGTCATCATAAGTCATTAGTGTATTATCTGGCGTTACAACAATAATTTCAAAATAGTAATCATATGAATTGTCGACTTCAGTCCGTTTATTCTCATTGTAGTTGTCGTTTTTACTAAAGCTGAAGGCTTTCTTGAAGTGTCTAGAAAATGTGTCTGCTATGTCATGATCTTCTTTGTATGTAATGTTTGTATTCGGGTCTTTGATTGGCTGTATTTAATTTATAGCGACTTAATTTTTTAATTTTTGTCCAACAGTTACGTCTTTTTTCTGAATTAATTTTGTTGCATGCTTGTGTTCATTTGTCTTGTTTGTAGCCAAGGATCAGTTTATAAATGCATTTATTCAAGTCATTAAATTTACGTTTAGTTGTCCGGTTTTCCGTCTGCTTAAAGTCTCTACATAACTGCCTTTTTTTTATCTAAGTATAAAAGGTGGCAGTGGATAATTATGATAAAAAAAAATTTAACAAAGGATTTATTATTAATTGAGCTACTTAATTTTGCAAAAAAACTGAGGTATATTATTTTCAGAAATAATATGGTGCTTGAATATTTTCTGTCATGTCTTTTTTAACGTTGTCAATGTCGCAAAAATCATATTGTCAAAGATATTCTATGGGAGTATGATTAGGCATGGTTTGGGTATATAATTGAAAACGTATAGCTAAATGGTCAGAACAAAGATCGAGTATAACTTGGATATATTTTGTGAGAAAGATTAAGTTTCTTGTAACTATTAACATATATGAGGTAAAACTCGTATTATTGGCCATAATAAAGGTGGGAGCTGTTGGATAGTTTTTTATATAAACAAGAAAAACATTTGGCTTTTTATTATGAAATAATACTGTAAAACGTAAAATAGTTTTTAGTACATTATTTATCTTAAGAGAGTTAGCTTTGCCTAAATAAAGGGTTGGATTTGCCAAGACTAGAAACCTCCTTTATAGTTTTAATTGAAAATGGAAGAGGGGTTTTGGATTAAAGATCAGTTTTGAAAGGACCATTTTGATTAGTTTTTGTTTCCACAAACATTGCACAAGTAATATGCTTAAGAATATAGTTATATATTAAAAGGGATTTTGATTGAAGAAATATATGTTTGCCAAAGATAGTTTGTTAAAGATATGCATTCTGTTTTCGGATATTGTCACAGCCGTACCAATATTGTATGAATGGATAAATTTGTTTTAGTTTTTGAAATAGTTTTTGTTTATTAGCGTGCATTTATTTGTGTGGTGAGGTCCATCGCATTTAGCGCACTTAATAGTTGTAGTACACTGGTTTGTCGTGTGGGCGAATCTATTACACTTGCCGCATAAAATAGGCAATGGTGATGGTGCAAGACTCTCATACGTTCTATGTTAGTTGCTTTAAAACAGCTCATGTTGTATAAGTATCTTATAGGAAGTAACATAATCTGTAATAATACGTTTCATACGAGTAGGATTTCTTCAGTATCTGTGCACCATGTTGTTGTGAGACAGTTGTTGGCTAATTATTTTGTCTGTCAAATTATCATCTACACTGGTAATTACAAAAGAATAAGTGGGTTGTGGAGTGTGTCTTTCTTGTTAAGTTCTTGTTAGTAATTCTTTGAACAATTTAACTATATTTCGTTTTTGAAATTTTGATAAAGTTATTTGAATTTTGGATTTTATTGCTTTGATTTTTAAAATCAATTTTATTTTAGTTTTTAAAATAATGTTGAGTAGTTTTAGTTTATGATTTGACTATATGTCAACAATATTATTTCTAGACATTTCATTATGGTTTGTGAATGAAAACGTATTATCATTATTAAATATATTTGTGGGTGCAATAGTGGTTGTGTTTTTGTTAGTTGTTAAAATAGTTTAATTTGCTATCCGGGATTATTGTTTGAGGTCAAATTATTTTGTGTTGGATTTGATAAGGTTTTAATAATTATTTTAAATACCTATCGGTTTTTTTGCGCGTAAAAATATCCGTAACGTTTTTTTGCGACCTTTTTGTTGGTTTTCTGTTCTTTTCTAACACGTGGATTGTGGTAATTATTTGCGGGTCAGCTCGGTTTGTTTCCCCAAGGAAAGGAAATACTCTAGGTTAAGACGAAATATAACACGGAAACACTGCACAATATAAGTTTGAGATTAACAAAAAGGTTTGGAATAAATCTTTATAAGTTGGTTTTTCAAAATATTTGTCTTTGGTTACTAAATATAGTATAAATTTATTGCCATTTTTTACATAACTTATAGAACACAAAACTAAATTTTAAAATTTTAAATAATTAACACGACCGAATATTTGTATAAATTCTTTTGTAATTCCTTTACTCATCTCTAAATCTAAGCTAACAATGTTCAATTCAAAATTTATTGGGTGCATTAAATAAGTTATTGTTTAGATCAATAACCAATTAAAGATATAATTGTTAATTTAATAGTTAACGTAACTTTATATATTAAAATATGTTTTGTTTTCGGATCTATTCTGTTTAAAGCGTTTTTATTAGTATTTCTACTTTTGTAAACGATTTCATAATTGAACTTGTTTATTTTTAACCTCCATCTGCAGGCAAGGGCTTGTGGTCAATAACAATTTTGAATTTACTGTCAAATAAATGAGACCTAAAATATTTAGTAGCTCAAACCGTTTACCAACAGTTCTTTCTCAGTTGTGGAATAGTTAGTTTTGGAAGTATTTAGAGTACGAGCATATATTTTAAGTAGGTTGTTTTTTAAACTTTCTTGAGAAAGTATGGCACCTAACGCGCAATTATTTGCATCGGTGGTTAGGGTAAAATATTTTAAAAATTCTGCAAATTGTGGAAAAAGCTTATTTAAAGGGTGGGCCATCTTTAAGTTGAAATTTTAATTATATATAGAGAGTGTATATTTCGATTAAGTATAGAATATGATTTTATTTAAATGGCCGGGGCCATTTTTAAAGACCAATTAATTATTTGCGCCACTGTTTCCGGCGGTATTTTAAATATTCTGCTTTAAGTGGTCAATTGTCTGTGCATTGTTAGCATACACTTTTTCCTTCAATACGTCCCACAAAAAAAACAAGTGTGAAGCTGCAGCTGCGAGGTGGCCAGTTCAGTTCGCCAAAACAGCTGATAACGCGGTTGTTGAATTTGGTGCGCAGAAGATTGATCAATGTACATATGGGATGTTGCCCCATCTTATTGAAACCAATAACGCCACTACTTTAAAATCTTCATCAGGTAACTTGCAGTAGATACATTTGTTTCTCGACTATGACATATAGATTTTCTGTTCTTCAAATATAGCAGTTTTGATTGTTCACATAGCCGCCAAGATAAAAATTGGCCTCGTCCAAAAAGATAATTTTTTAGTTAAAATTTGGGTCAACATTCAATTTGTTTAAAGCCTACTGAGCAAAGCAAACGGGCATCAAAGTCAGCCATTTTAATTTATTGAACATGTTGCACTTGTAAGCAAACATACCAAGGTCTTTGTAAAGAATTCGATTCAGAATGGTTTGCCAAATATTAAGTTGCTGACTTCTGCGCCAAGTTGATGTTTTTGGGTTCTTGCGTACACTTTGAGCCACAAAAAGGACAATTTTGGCAGAATGCCTCGGATGAGGTACTTGGTGCGCGGATTGTCTGGCGTTTTATTTCTTTCATACAACGTACGCAATTTTTACGATGTTACAGACAAATAAAACCCATTTTTTAAACAAGTTTTTAGTATTTTAAAACGATGTTTTAAAGTAAAGCGATGCATCTTCTGTTTGCGGAGGTATCTAACCACACTTTTCTTATGTAGTTCTGACGCAAAAATTGACAACGTCGGAAAAAACATGCAATTTAAAATTTAACCAAAAAACCCTTTATAATAAAATTTTTGGATATGTTAAAACATTTAACAACTTTTTATTTGTTTAGTTGTTTTAGGAAAGGAGTTATCTTGGATTGCTCTTATTTGTTTGGCGTTAAGTTTTATACCTTTAGATGTTACAATGTGACCAACATAAGCCACTTTGTGTTTTAAAAATTTGCACTTTGCAACTGTATATGAAAATTATTTGATCTTAATCTATTAAAAACTTGTTTCAAACTGGTCATGTGTTTTTGTAAGCTACTACAAACTAAAATCAACTACATCAACATCCAGTTGAAAGTTTGTTAAACCGTTTAAAACATTATTAATTGTTCTTTGAAACTTAGCCGGCTCATTCTTGAACCTAAAAAGCATCTTTTGGAATTTGAAATGGCCTACTTTTGCATTAAAACAATTTTGTGAAGTCACTTTTATACGTTTTAACTTGATAGAAACCAGACATTACGTCAAGCGTGATAAAATATAAGCTCTATTTTTTGGAATTTAAAATGGCTGACTTTTGCATTAAATTCGGTTTTGACTTGATAGAAACCAAACACTAAGATTAGCAAAATCTGATACTTGGGATTGTATGTTTATTATCAATTGTTTTCTCGTTTAATTTTGTATTCTTCTTTTTATAGTGCCATACTTGCTAGGAGCGTCGGCACCTTTTTCGTATGTTTGTGGTGTGCGATAATAGTTCCACACAAACATACGAGACCTACAGTTTAACGTGAAATCCAAACCACACCACTAGAGTGGTTTACTAGGCAAATACTTTGCTGGTTTGCCATTGCCTTGCGAAGGAGACAACCGCATCAAAATATATTCGACAAATAACATATTGCCGCTGCCAAAAATCAAACTTGGGCTGCCTGCACAACAGTCTTTGCACTAGACCATTGTGATGTTTTTTATAGTCTACGACTATACGCTATTTACTAGTTTCTTAGGAAACTAAACTTTTGAACACTACTCATATTGGTGATGACCATGGTGAGGTTGAGAGACGTATGATATTATCATTTAACATTTTTTTGTATTTGAGTCTTAACTTTTGTGTTTACAAGTACCTATAAGTTTTGGTGTAAACCGGAATTTTGTCATTTGTCTTAAAATTATGTTTTACTTTATTTTCAAACATCAATTTATTATTTATTAAAATTTTGAAAAGGATAATAAACGCTATTGCTAATATCTGTTAAGATACAATTACAGACACTTGGTTTAATAACCTTAAAAGTTTTATCCTTATTTAAACTATTTCTAACTACACATATTCTTTTGTAATTTTTTACCGTAACTACACATTTAGGTATTTTTAAATGTGTTAACTTTGTTTGGGGAAGATACAAAATGGATTTAAGAGGAAAAATCTTAGAGGAGATGATAGCTGGGTTAAACCATGCTATTTGCAACATAGGAGACAGACCTACGTTTGTAAGAGAAAGCTCAAAAACACATATTGACATAGCATGGGAAATGGCAGGTATAGTGAATGAATGGAACGTGACAGAAGAAGAATCACTGAGTTTACACAAACATATTCAATATAATACAAAGGAGAAAAGAAAACATTAGTACACGACAGAAGGTAGATGGAACGTAAGAAGAATGGACAAAGAGAAGATAAAGAAAGCCATAGAAACAGGGAGGAAAGTCATAAGACAGAGAAAAATAAGAGAAAATACAGAGGAAACGGCGGAGGAACTAAAAAACGACAAAAAAAAATTAAAAAGGCAATCAGGGATACCAGAAGAAGATGCTGGAAAGAAATGATGGAATTTATAGACGGTGACCCCTGGGAAAAATTGTACAAAATAGTGATGATCAAACTGGGAGGAAAAGCAAAGGGAGTCTACGTAAACGAAGACAAAAAAAAAGAAGTCTTAATAAAGAAATTGTTTCTCAAAGAAGAACTGAACAAGAAAACAATCAAGATCATATGGAGCTACTTACAGGGTAGAAACCTAGTGACCAATAACGGAAGATTCAAACTTACGAGAAGGGTATCACAGAGCTTAGCACTAGGACCAAAACTATGTGACCTTGTTTATAATAAGTTACTTCAAATGAGGTTGCCGGAAGGCGTGACAATAACGGCATTTGCAGACAACGTAGCACTAGTAAGTAGGGACGTAGAAATAGATATACTAATAGGAAGACTAGAGCTGGCAATAGATATGATATAGTTATGGATAAAAAATAAAGGTTTAAAATTAGCGACACAAAAAATAGAAGCGGCTTGGCTATTGACTAGAGGACTAGTAGAGGAACAGTTAAGATACAGATAGGAGATTAAGTAATAACCATAAGAAAAAAAATCATATACCTTGGGGTAACACTTGAAGCAAAAGGATGAAATAAACAGGTTAAAGAAGTGGTCATGAGAACAAAGGAAATGGAAAGAAAGCTTGGTAGAATCATGCCAAACAACGGAGGTTTAGAAAAAGAAGCCAGAAGACTAATATTACCAGCAGCAAAAAGATTGTTATACGCCGCAGAAACATAGGAAAAAGCTATAAAAACAAAAAAAAAACAAAAATGAAATAAGAGGAGCTACAAGAGCCGGTTTGTTAAGGATCTGCAAGGCTTACAGAACGGTGTCACAAGAAGTAGTAGAGATGTTTGCGTCAACACCTCTTGCAAATATGATGGTGGAAGAAAGTTATAAATAAAAAAACTAATAAAAAAAGAAACCAGTAAAAAAGAAGCTAAGTTAAGAACAAGAGAGAAGACAATGGAAAGATTACAGAGACAGTGGAATAGAAGAAAAAAGGGAGAATGGACAAGAGAACTAATCCTGGAGTTAAAAGAGTGGGTAGAGAACAAACTCAAAACGTGTTATTATACAACACAAATGCTGACCGGACATGGAGACTTTGAAAAGATTGTGCAAAAAATTTAAAAAAATCATTGAAGATGTATGAAAGATGTATATTCTGTCAGACACACACAATAATGCAGAACACACTCTAGTAGAATGCAAAGCGTAGAAGGAAGATAGAAAAGAACTAGAAAAAATACTGGAAAACAAAGTGGATAAAACAACAATCATTAAAAAATGCCTAATAGATAAAAATAAATGGAGGACGCTAAAAAACTTTGCAAAAAGAATACATAGAAAAAAAAAAGAGAAGCTTGACAATGGAAGAATATAGAAAAAAAAACAAACAATAAAAACAAGCACACAAAATAAAAACCATATCAGAAAAAAAAGAAACTAGAGAAGCAAAATGGAAACAACAAAACAGAGAAAAAGATCAAAAAGAAATAAATAAGGGGTTAGTACAATTTGCATACCAAGAAATAAAAGAAAATAGAAGAACATTTATACAGACTACAATACTAAACAAAATTGCAGAATTAAGGAGAAGGAGAAAAGAAATGTTGAAGGAATGCAGAATAACAGAAATAACGAAGCAAATACCAAATGGTAGATACGCTATCTTGAGGTTGATGGATATCGCAACTTTTGAGATAGTTAGAATATACCTGGCAACGAGAAGACACAAAGAAGTAATTCCAGATGGAGATACAAAGATATCACTGGAGGTAAAACTTACAAATTTAGATTATTCATGAAAGAAAAAGGATACAATGAAGAAAAGGTGAACAAAGACCTAAAAAGACTAAAAACGCATCTGAGGACAAACCAAATAATTAAAATAAATAACACACGGATTGGAGAAAGAACAGAATGTAAAGCTGGATGTCAGTGCAGATAAAAGAAAGACAAAAGAAACAAAAAAAAGTAGGGACTATAAGGAGAGAAGGGCCGGAGACAGCATGCGTGCCACAAATTTTGTGTAAAAATCCGCAAGGCAATAACCAGCCTACTTCAAACTACTGCCAAATTTAGACTAGTTTGACAACGACATATAACAACAAGATTTACGCAGAGAAGAAACCCAGAAGTTATTGCTACGCTTAAGTCATTTTTAAGCGCCACTTGTTGAGGCCAACACCTCACTACGTCAAAAAAAAAACTTTGTTTAGGGAATTAATATATTACTATTTTTTACTATAGTTTTAATTACTTGTTTACAGTTTGAACTAATTTGAACTAAATTATATTAGAGATTTTATTATTTAAGTTAAAAAAAATATTTTATTTTTACTATTAGAGCACCATATTTTCCGAACGCATTTATTAGTTTTAGTTGTTCATACCTAATTATAAATTAAAGTAAACATGAATTTGAAAGAAATGATTTTTTAACGGCAAAAGACTTTAGTCGATAGCCTTTTTCATATTCATACTCATTTTTACTTTAGTTTTAAATATGTTTACTTTTTTTAAAAAACTTTGTATGTGTGTATATGAAATAAATTTGTTTAGTACTACTCAAACTTTAACAAAGTTAAATTTTGTTTCAATATAAATAACCTAGAACAAGAAATTTTAGTTCTAAAATTTTTTCATAATTTTCTATATACCGTTGTTGTCTGAAATGAATAATTTTTGCTTTTATAAAATTTATTAGCAATTTTAGGATTTACAAACGACTTTGTGCTACCTATCTATTATTATTTTTAAATTATTATCTTTATGTAAGATGTACGGTGAACATGCACTATTATCGTTAATAATTAAATTTATGAATGTTAATTAGTTCCCAAATTATTGCCTTCTAAAAAAAGATCGGGTTCAGCATTTTCAAATATATTTTTCTCTTCGGGAAATTTTATATGAAGGTATGTTATGCAACTTTTGAGGAGGGTTGGTTTGAACCTCTACATTTGGTAAATTTTTTGTTGCATAGTGTTTCTAATTTTTACACTCATAGCAACGGGCTTAAGAAAGGCCACATTTTGATTGATCCTAAGCACGTTGTTATTTGTGTTTTTATAAAAATTATTATTTTTATCCACTTATTGCAGCAGAAAATCTTACAAAAACTATTCAGAACGTTATTAAAAAATTTATTTTATACTCTGTTATTAAACCAAAACAAAACAAAAATTTAAAAAAATTACTCTTTAATTTATGACATGAGTAAGGTTAGAGATAGATCTAGATATGCTGTTAAAAAAAGTTGGACAATTTAATTGTCTATATTTTTTATATCTTATTATTTTTTTTTAATTTAGAGTTTTAAGAAAGATATTTAAAATATTGTATAAAAAAAAAACAAAACAAGTTTTTGATGTGCAGCTTCTAGGGTAACCCTCCTACCCACCCTAAAAGTTTGTTACCTCTATTTATTAACATCCTGTATATGTTCTCCAATTATGAATATAATTTTAAAAAATTAATATTAAATATAGCACAAAATGAAAAACTTGGCATAATTTCAATAAAACACTATTGTATGTGATTAATTTTTTTTAATTTTAGAGCCATATAAATTTGCAAATTGCATAAACAGTTAAAATACTGAAAAAGGTATTACAGCAAATATTAATAAAAACAACAATCAAGTATATTTGCAAATACGTTTTCAATATATCTAATTGAAACTACATTAGTGAATTATTATTTTATTTACCTAACATATTCTAAATTTTAAATGAAGAGTTATAAAGATTATATGTAAACTTTGTTTCTGGTTTGTCAATTGGAAAGTGGATATAACATTGAATTAAACTTTTATTTGCATAAAAATATAAATTACGTAATTTGTAACAAATAAAATGTGTTGAATAATAAATAATTATAATATTTTATAATACCAGCAGCTACAATTTATTACAATCTTATTGTTGAAAATAATAATGCCTACATATAATTGTATTAATTGAAAGAGATATTATAACATGAGTACTACCAGTTGAAGGTAACCAATCTTTTTTGGAGGTGTTATCGTAAAAAAAATCGACCGGCCTACCAAATGTATTTTTAGCGACGCAATATTGTAAAGTAAATAAATACAGTTTTGCAAATTAACAACGGTTGTAATAAAAAAAAAATAGCTTAATGGATAAATCAAATTTTGTTTGTCTATTGTGTGAAGTGTTCGATGCTAATCTTAGTATTTAGCGTTCAAACTATTGTGTTAATGTGGCCAAATTTAATTATGATTTTTTACGAATTTTGTAACTAATACATAATATTAACATTAGTATGAGAGAGAAAAAGAACAGGTTATTTCACAAACAACCAATTTGTATATCATTTAAAAGATACATCAATAATTAACCTGATATATTGAGATTTGTTTGTAAAAAAATAGTTCATGTTTTTGTTTGAAGAGCTAATTATATAATTATAAATTTGAAGCAAATTAGCAGAATCTATAATCTACAATGTTTTGTAAAAACAAAATAATAATAAGCAAATTATCATATGGAATTATATATAATTTTAATAAATACTTTTGTATCATCAACTCTTATTCCTCAACTGGAGTAACGACTACAGGCAACCAAACAGACAACCAAATAAAACAACAGCAGTAATGCCATTGATATTAATTAATTGATTATTATTCCATTGTTTACTAATAAATTGTGTTAATAATCATTTTACTTTGATATTGCGTTTTTTGGTTGCCGGTAGCTTGTGTCCGATTAAAGTTGATTTCGTTGCGCAACCAACTTAGTGTCTAAGTGAGGTAAGCTTTATATACTTACATGCATTTGTGCTGAACACCAGCCTAATAAAACATTGACGTAGTTTGTAGCTTAAAAGTTAATGTTTCTAATATTTAGCATCTCAAACATAGAAAACCCACATATTTTTTTTGGGGCTGAAACCAAAGTAACGAATAAAGATCCAGATCGCTTTAATCTAGTAGATTCCAATTATTATTTTGAACATTTATTTGCTGACCAACAGAGTGTTTGAGCCTACATCCACAAAAAACAAGCATATACACAGGGTGTTTCCTAACTGAAAGCAAAAAATAAAATTTACATTTTTTAATTTCAAACAGAAAATTTAAATAACTTTTTTGTCTATCTTGCTTTGTTTTTGAGATAATAAAAAAATACACATTATTTAAAAAAAAAATTATTTAGCAATATTGAAGTAAAAATACAAAACAATATAACTATAATAAATTTTTAAAATGGCCACCATGAACGTAATGCAAGTTTAACAACCCACTAAAAGAGAATAATAAACTGCTTCAAAATATGTTGTATTTTGAATGTGCAATGCAACATTTGCAATTTTCTCTTGTAGCTGCTCTACGTTGTTTATTAGCTCCGCATAAACCAATTGTTACATGTGTCACCACACATAAAAGTCCAATAGATTTAAAACAGGGTTTTGCAGGCCAGTTCACTGGACCTCTTCTATTAATTTACCTATCATTAAAATTATTGTTGAGTCACCAAACTACATATTGACCAACATGGGACGGTGCATTATTGTGTTGGTACCACATCCTGTTACTTAAGGCAAGAGAGACATTGTTATTCAATTATTGATTTAATATTTGAAAATTTTTGCGTATAAACCAGCATTTAAACAATATGGTAAGATTTGAATTGATAGTAGTTTCTTAATAAAAACCCTACATCATGTATTAACTGAAAATCTTTGTTGTTAATCTTGTACCCTAACTGCTTACGGATTTCTTAGTGACCAGATATGCTGACTGTGTATATTGTTAACGCTATCAGATTTATTGCTATACAATATTGAACTAAAGAAGTTAGGATCTTGTTGATGTCGTTTAAGAAGCCATTGAGAAAATGCAAACAGTTGTGCTGCGTCGCCTGGTTGTAAGTGATGTACTTTTTGATAATGATATGGGTAAAAAATTTCCTTATTTAAGTATTTTCAAACAAAGTTTTTAGATCGTTATAAACAAGCGAAAAGTTGCCTAACGCTGTTCATCAAGAATTGCGTCAACTATCTTTTTTCTCTTCTGCCATGGTGTGCTGTGCCTCTACTACGGCAATTTCCAATTCTAAATTCACGTAGCCACACGCAGCTAGGGCATTACTATTACAGAATCCGCAAACAAAAATGATATCTGTGTTGCAAATCTTTGCATTTTCTATAGATATTTTTATGGACATTGTCTAAACAAAATACAAGACATAATGCTATCTTAACAAATATTTACTTGTAGTACAAAACATATAGATAGAAATTTTAACAAATAGTTCTAAATCACAGAGAAGACATGTGTATATTTGAATGCCTTTATGAGGTAACGCTTTGATGGGGACACTCATCTAACTATAGACCGCTCTGGTCATTGTTTAACTTTTGTTAGCGCTGTTAATCATACATGTTCTCTCTGTTGTACTGCCGACAGTTACGTTTTATTTTGATAATCATTTTTAGCTTAATTATGATCCATTGTTATTTTTTAGTTTAGTACTTTTTGAAGATTTCAGTTTATGTAGTTTGAGTTATTAAATAAAACAGGTGCATAACTGTAAACTTTTAGACAGTTTTTATGTAATTTTTTTGACAGCTAACAGAGTAGATTTTGATCGATTTTTGTTGATTATTCTAACGTTAACATTTTAAGAGCTTTCTTTTGTTATTTTAGTAACCAATTTTTGACAATTTAAAACGTACTACGTACATTACTTTAGAAACACTTTTTGGGTAGTTTTTGACATATTTTTACAAGTTCAAAACAGAATTTGATAGTTTTAACACATTCTTTTAAAATTTGGAGAGTTTTAGATTATATTTTGACCGTTCTGCACATGGTTACCAACCTTTTTACACAATTTAAAATAATTTAAAAATGTACAATTTAATTTTTTTTTTATTTAAGTTATTTTTGATGATTTTAGTAAGTTAAGTTATACAGGGTCTTGCAGCAAGTATCACCTGTTTTCCAAGATCTGTTCTAAGTTAAAATGTAATAAATTGGAACAAATGTTACGGTCCATTTTTCATCTGGAGATTGGCAACCAAATGTACATCTTGGACCTGAAGCGATTAAGGTAGTTAATAGTTTTCAACTTAATTGGAACTATTTAATTGTTAAATTAATTAATAGTTTAATTATCAGATATGTTAGGGATTAAGTGAAGTTAATTAATTAGTTGCTTACCTGCCGATATTGATGATTAATTGCTGGATGAGATCTGAAATCGATAGTTAGCCGATCTTGGATTCCGCTAACTTCCTTCTACCAATGTAACATCTGGAAAAATAAAATTGTTATTAGTTGATTATAATTATTATTAGTGGGAATTATAATTAAAAATTGTTTAGTGTTAATAAGTCGGATTATCAACCAATTTTGTTGTTATTATTAGTTTAGGTTATGTGAGTTATTATAAGTTCACATCTTAGTTGAATCTTAGTTATTGGGGAATTAATTTTATTATTGCTTAATTAACGTCTACTTACCATTATCTGATATTTAATCCGTTTATTGTGCACATACACAGGCACTGTCACTTCACTGTCAGTGTTGTTGTCAAACGCCATACTGATTGGGCGGCGTGAAGTTGTTGGGACAGGGCGTGGTTGGCAATCCTGTGTACTGATGAAAGGGTCACGGCATTCACTTGGTTGTTGCAAATAATTTAATTGCGCATCACTTTCTCGCGAATCGTGGTCCGTTTAGCGTGGGTGTTCGTCTTCATATAGAGCAAGTGGAATAAATCCATGGCCATCCGAGCCGATTAACTGCTCTAGAAAATTTTTGTGGGTGCACAATTTATTGTGGAGGATTTGGTTTCGTACCAATTTAATATTTTGTGAAAAGTTTGGTTAAATGCAAATGTGCAACCCAACGCTTGATGCGGATTATTGACCCCACGTGGACCACGCGCAAACACTACGAAGCCGCACAACAACTTAGGTAGGATTAAAGTTTAAGGTAAAGAGACATTAATTAATTTTAGTTTGTGGTTATAGGCTTCGAATTCACATTTATCTTCAGATTAAATGTAAAATCTGATTGCTTCATCCTCCATACTCTATACTGCTGTATGCTTGAGTGAGCTGGTCAAGCAAAAATGAATAGGAGAGGATAGGAATTATTATCCGACTTGGGAAATGGTTAGAAAGAGTCGAGATCCAACGACTATTAATCAGGAGCTGTGACAACTGGATCTGGTTGGAAGGATCTGTCCGTTCCTTGGATTTGTATTAATTTATATGTGTATTTTGTCGAATATCAGGTTCAATTTCAATTAAGTATTAATCAGTTAGCCAGGTTTTCTTCACAATGTTACTATTGTATTAACCGTCATATTTTAACTGGCAACTGAATTCAAATTCATTTATTTCATATTTAAATCGATGATTCAATTGAACATCGGGCAACATAAATAGTTGCTAACATCCATGTTTGTGAACCAAGGTTTACATGAACTTAAGTTTAGCTTTAAGCATTTTAAAAATTTTATTCAATTTTAAAGTAGAATTCTAGAGTACAATTTTATTGTTAAGACGTTGAAGTATCTGTGTCGGGTTAAACCATTCTATTACAGGGTCTTGTGCAGAGATCGCGCTATTCCGGACATAACGACAGTGAGTATTAACCATCTAATAATTTACTTTTATGTATACCTTACCCAGAAAATTCAAGTCTGTTATTTTACAAAATTGTGTTGTACTCAACAAATATTGATTTTGAACGGTGTATTATTTATATCGAATTTTTGTTTTGAAGCATTATTGGCAATACTTTATTGGTTTTGCAAGTGTGCTTGATTTTGGATCTTTTTTTTGCGATTCGACTATTGTTGACTATTATTATAATGTTTTGTGTACGACCTCTTTAACAATAATAATGACATTTAGTCATTGACATAGATTTTTTTTTATTATCATTAAAGCGGAATATTTCTAATAATTATATACTCGGTTTTTAAATTAGAGTTATAATCTCTAATAAATATACTTTTTTTTAATTGAAATTAGAGCTATTAATCTCTAATTAGTTTACTCTGTTTTAAATTTAGAGTTATAATCTAATAAATATTAGATAACTTGGCCTTTTTTTTTTAACATCCATATATGGTATCGGGTTCTACCTTTTAGGAGGTGTGATCAATAACATACAGGATGGACCTCAAAAGAGATCCCGTGGCGCTCACTTTTGACCACCCCCGTCTACACTGAGCTACGGCGGCAAGAGAAGCCTTGTCCTCCTCCTACTCAATAAAGAAGAAAAGAAATATAGTAGGCCAAAGGGAGCGTGATACAAATTTTACATAAATATCAACTTTATTTTGTGCAATTTTAATTTTTAAAAACTATTTAAATGGCCTTTTTAAGTCTTGACCCAGTATTGCAATATTTGTCTAATGTTTTGCGTTATTATTTTCAACAATTTTGGTCTTATACTTGTTATTTCTTCGCATACGCATTTTAATGTCTTGTATTGTTTGAAAACGAACTTTCAGAAAGAAATTATGTCACAATATATCGAAATATCAAATGACCAAGATATATATATATGGGTAATTCTATTACTTTTCGACTAATTTGAAAAAGTCATCCTCTTTGATTTTGCTGAAATTTTCATGGATCAAAATATGGATGAAAAAAATAAGATTCCCAAAATTCTGGACCTTAGAATATTGCCTGTTCAAAATGACACACATTTGAAGGTCAGCAATTTCACAATAAAACGTCTTTTTTAGCTTATTTTGTATCTCAATTTTTGGGCTTCTGGAAAATGATAAAAAGGTCCTAGAAAGCTCAAATTATTTCTTATTACATGTACTTTAAAACCCATAATTTTATGTTTAATATTGTGGCAGTCATTTTGATATATTAAGCTTCAAACATTATTCCAAAAAAAAACCGTAAATTTAGCAGAATCGCAAAACTTTGCTTTCTTTAAACCGTTCTAACTTTGTCAAATCTTAACAAAATTTGATCCACAAGGTCAAGATTTTTTCGTGTTTAATCTCTTTTTAAAGTGATCATACAAGATTTATAGAATCAATACGTATACACCACTATTTTAATGCAGGAATTTCCACATATTTTCGCGGTCTTCAAAACTTGTAATTTTCAGGTTTCGAAAAAGCGCTGTCACCCTATGTCGATTTTAGTCAAAATTTCAGTAAATACTCTTTAGAGCACAAGGAAAAAGATTATCTATATGAGAAATAGTATATCGGGCATTATCAAGAATTTTTTAATATTCAAAAATTGGCAAAATTGGCAAACCGCACATTATTGTATTTCAATTTTTGGGCCTTTAGAAAAAAATAAGAAGGTCCACGATGGCTCAAAATATTCTTTATTACATGTACTTTAAAACTCATATTTGTTTATTTAATGTTGGGGCAGTCATTTTGATATATCAAGCTTCAAACATTATTTCAAAAAAACCTGTAAATTTAGCAAAACTGCAAAATTATGATTTGTTTGAACCGTTCTAACTTTGTCAAATTTTAAAGAAATTTGATCCACTAGGTCTAGATTTGTTTGTATTAAATTTTTCTTTAAAGTGATTACACAAGACTTATAGAATTAATATATATTTACCACTATTTTGATGCAGGAAGTTGCACATGTTTTTGCAATCTTCAAAACATGTAATGTTTAGGTCCCAAAAAAAAAATGCTGTCACCTTATGTCGATTTCAGTCAAAATTTCAGGAAATACTCTTTAGACCACAAGAAAATAGATTATTTATGTGAAAAATTGCATATTGGGCATTATCAAGAATTTTTTTATATTCTAAAATCGTCAAAATCGGCATTGATTTTTAGAAAATCTGAATCACTTTTTGTCTATCTTGCTTTGTTTTTGAGATAGTCAACAAATACAAAATATTTAAAAAACTTTTTCTTTAGCAAAAAAACACAAACAAATCAACATTACTTTAACAAGTGTGCAATAATGCAAGCTTTTGATACTTGTTAAAACTTGTTTTGATACTTAGTGAAAATGTTCACCCATATTATTATCAAAACACCTACAACCAGGCGACGAAGCACAACGAGTGGCATTGTCTCAATGGCTTCTTGATAATACCTGATATATTATTTTTCATATAAATAACCCTTTTTTTTGTGGTCTGAAAAGTATTTACTGAAATTTTGTCTAAAATCGACATAGCGTGACAACGTTTTTTTGGCACCTGAAAATTAAAGTTGGAAAATCGCGAAAACATGTACAACTACCAACATCAAAATAGTGGTGAATATGAATTGATTCTATAAGTCTAGTGTGATTACTTTAAAGAAAGGTTGAACACGAAAAAATCTAGATCTTGGGGATCAAATTTCTTCAAGATTTGACAAAGTTAGAACGGTTTAAACAAAGCATAATTTTGCAATTTTTCAAATTTACGTTGTTTTTTTTTTAATAATGTTTAAAGCTCGATGTATCAAAATGACTGCCTCAACATTAAATATACGAATATGAGTTTTAAAGAACATGCAATAAGGAATATTTTGAGCCACCGTAGACCTTCTAATCTTTCTCCAAAGGCCCAAAAATTGAGATACAAAAATGTGCAGTTTGCCAATTTTGACAATTTTTGAATATTAAAAAATTCTTGATAATGCCCGATATACCATTTCTCATATAGATATCCTTTTTTCTTGTGTTCTAAAGAGTATTTACTGAAATTTTGACTAAAATCGACATAGGGTAACAGCGTTTTTTGGGGACCTGAAAGTTACAAGTTTTGAAGATCGCGAAAACTTATGCAACTTCCTGCATCAAAATAATTTTGAATGAGAATGTATCGGACCATATGGATTAAGAAAAAAAAAACAAAAAAAGAAACTTGCTAAACGTTTTTGCATCCGAACACAAACTAACTATCTTAAATACTTTTTTTGAACTACCACCAAGAAGATTGTATACATGGACATCACCGGCGCACACCCCGTAGGTAATAGTAAGAAACCAAATAGACTATATCTTAGTGAATCAAAGATACAAAAAGAACTTTACTTCAGTAAATACATACCTAGGCGCGGAGATACAATCAGACCACAACCCAGTAGTGGGAAGACTAAGAATCCAAATAAAAAGAGTGGAAAAAAAAGACAGGCCAACACAATATGCGATATCCGCAAACTGAAAAACAATGTAGTAAAAGCACAAGTAGAGGAGAAAATAACAGAAAATTTTAGAACAAGTAATATCACAAGCACAGAAAAAGAAATAAAAAAACTAAACAAAACAGTAAAAAAAAATTAAAAAAGGTTTTTGAAACCGGAAAAAGTCGTGAAAAGGAAATGGATGACCAAAGAGATTTTATACCTAAAGGAAATCAGAAGAAGTTTTAAAAATATAGATGCTATACAATCTAACAAAACTCACAAAATAGTCCGACAAAGATAAGAGAAGCCAAAGAAAATGCAACACAGCAAATGTGCACAGAAGTAGAAGTTCTTCAGGCCAAACATGACAATCTTAACGTACACAAAAAGGTGAAGCAGATTACAAGAGTTTTACAAATTGAAACAATCAAGCAATCTCAGAGACAGCTTGGGTAACATACTAATAGATAAAACAAAAATAAAGAACACGTGGAAAACATACTTCAAAGAATTATTTCAAGATTAAAAATTAGAACCACTGCAAATGGAAGCAAGAACAGGTCCAAGTATTTTATCAGTCAAAATAAAAAACGCAATAAAACACATAAAAGAGGGTAAAGCCAGATGGATTCTAAACCAAATTCCTAAAACTAATAAACATAGAAGGAATCAAATGGTTTATCAATATATTTGATCAAATTTACAATACTAGTAACATCTCTTAACAATGGCTGGAGTCAGAATTCATTACCATACTAAAAAAAACAACAGCAAAAAAATGCAACAAATTCAGAACAATAAGCCTTATGAGTCATGGGCTGAACGTGTTTTTAAAGATCATACACTAACGAGTATTCAAGACAGTGGAAGAACACCTAGAACCCACACAATTTGGATTTAGGAATGCAGTAGGGACAAAAGAAACCTTATTCAGCGTGCAGGCATTAATTCAGAGATGCTGAGACATGTACTTCGACGTATATGCCTGTTTTGTCAACTACAAAAAAGCCTTTGACAAAGTACAACACTATAAAATGATTAAAGTTTTGGAAAAGATTGGCATATATGATAAAGTACTAAGAATTATAACCAATCTCTATTGGAACCAGACGGTAAACGTCAAAGTCGGCAAAGACCATACAAATACAGATAACATCCTCTTTAATATTAAACATCTACTTTGAATATATATTCAGGAAAGCCCTAGAAAACGCACAAGAAGGAATTTTTTTGAACGGAAAACGCATAAATAACATCGCGGACGACACGATGATTTTTGCTAACAATGCTTTAGACCTGGAACACCTCATATGTAGATTAACAAACAGCAGCCACAAATACGGAATAGAAATCAACACAGACAAGACAAAATTTATAATTATAAGCAAGGAAACACACCAAACCAGCAGCAACAACTTAGACTTAAACATGGTACCATCAAAAGAATCAATCAATATTTTATTATTGATATATAAGGGTTTATGAGACCAACAAATTATAAGACCAATGCCGCTGGTCTCAATAACTTTTTTGCTGGTCTCATAAGCATTCCGCTTGGTCTCATAAGCATTTGCTGCAATAATAAGCCAATATTAGAATGTTACTCTATATTTTATAATTAATATAAATAGCTAAACCTATTCAAATGATTTCAAATAAATTAGGGTAACATGTAATGAAGGTAATAAATTAAAACAAATTAGTAACTTATACAAAAATTACGTAGTAGCCCTAAAATTTGAATCCAAACCCTTAAGTTATATAAATTTTAACATACAAATATTGTAGAGTACCTAAAAACATTGTACCCCATCGTCCCCCTTGCTAAAAAAATTAAAGGTACAAATATTGCATTACATATAGTAACAAACATTTATTTCAAAGTACCCTAAAACACTAAGCAAATTAAGGGTACAAATATTGCTTAAATGTAATATGAGTATCAAATAAAAGCTAATTTGGTAACATACAATTATTGTAGAGTACCCGAAATCATTGTACCCTATCGTCCCTCCAGCTAAGCAAATTAAAGGTACAAATATTGCATTACTGTAATATAGGTATCAATTGAAAGCAAATATAGTAACAAACATTTATTTCAAAGTACCCCAAAACATTGTACCCCATTGTCCACCCTGCTAAGCAAATTAAGGGTACAAATATTGCATTACTGTAATATAGGTATCAATTGAAACAAATATAGTAACAAACAAATTAGGGGTACAAATATTGCAGAAATGTAATATGGGTATCAAATAAAAGCAAATATAAAAACATTCAATTCAATCAAAGAAAATTAAAAGTACAAATATTGCATTACTGTAATATGGGTATCAATTGAAAGCAAATATAATAACAAACATTTATTTCAAAGTACCCCTAAACATTGTACCCCATTGTCCCCCCTGCTAAGCAAATTAGGGGTACAAATATTGTATAAATGTAATATGGGTATTAAATGAAAGCAAATATAAAAACATGATGTAGAATTCCTCAAAACATTGTACCCTATCGTACCCTCCACTAAGAAAATTAAAGGTACAAATATTGAATAAATGTAATATGGGTACCAAATGAGTCCCCCAATACATTGTACTCTATTGTCCCCCTTGCTAAGCAAATTAAAGGTACACATATTGCATTACTGTTTTATAAGTATTAATTGAAAGCAAATATAGTTACAAACATTTATTTTAAAGAACCCCAAAACATTGTACTCTATTGTCCCCCCTGCTAAACAAATTAGGGGTAGAAATATTGCATAAATGTAATATGGGTATCAATTAGAAGCAAATATAAAAACATACAATTGTTGTAGAATACCTCAAAACATTGTATCCTGTCTCCCCTGCTAAGCAAATCAAGGGTACAAATTTTGCATTACTGTAATATGAGTATCAATTTAAAGCAAACATAGTAACAAAGGTTTATTTCAGAATATCCCAAAACATTGTACCCTATTGTCCCTCCTGCTAATTAAAATATATATTGCATAAATGTAATATATTATCAAACGAAATCAAATATGGTAACATACAATTATTGTCAAGTACCGCAAAACATTGTATTCTTTTGTCTTTCTGCTTAGCAAATTAAAGGTACAAACATTGTATAAATGTAATATGGGTATCAAATGAAAGAAGATATGATAACAAACATTTATTTTAGAGTACTTTAGAACATTGTACCTTATCGTCCTCCAGCTAAGAAAATTAAAAGTACAAATATTGCTTAAATGTAATGTGTGTATCAACTGAAAATTAATATGGTAACATACAATTATTGTAGTGTGCCCCAGAACCTACTGCCTAGTATAGTGGACAATTTAAAAAAAAGCGGCACATTTTAAGTGATTACATAATCCCATTCATTTATAAACTCCTTGTATAACATTTAAAATATTTCCTTAATTGTATTATATTGATGCTTTTGTACCTTTTAAGTGTGGCAAGGACAAGCAAGCGTACGTGCTGCATAAAACCGAAAAATATGAATGTGATAACAAAATCTTTGCTATAAACATTATATAGTGTTAATTCTCATTTATTCTTTCAGAGTTAAAATTTTATCATATATCTTTGATTAAATTAAGTTTGTCATAACATTATCAAGTTAGTTACAGTTGTCCTAACACATAAAAACACAGGAGTGATGACTCTCAAAACTCTTAGTCATTTTTCACACCACAGGACTGTAGATTTCTTATTGCGGGCGGCTCTATTATGATATTATTGTACTCAATCTTCGGATCCAAATGACATTCAGTACATATGAGTTTTTAAGTAT
The DNA here is from genome assembly GCA_963932245.1 of Tachinus rufipes. NCBI lineage: Eukaryota > Metazoa > Arthropoda > Insecta > Coleoptera > Staphylinidae > Tachinus > Tachinus rufipes. The sequence goes on along the minus strand of OZ010747.1, from coordinate 42,691,256 downwards.
ATTTATATGGCGGTAGGCTCAGTTAATACATTATTATACAAAACATTAAAGTCAAAATAAAATAAGTACACATAGTTTTTTAAGAATGTTAATTAGAATGATAATTATAAAACAAATTAATAATTTATTCAAATTCAATCTAACGATTGCAAAATGGAACCAGTCATTATTTATAATGATAATGTTAGAATCAATTGAATTGATATTTAGCTTGCTCAATTATGATGCTATTGTAGTTATAGTTATAACTTATGTCATCTGACACCTATAATTTATTTGTGTTCTACCTGTACCCTTAATTGAATTACATCGGGGTACAGTTTGTTACTATAAAATAATTATACATACCATGTAATATGTTTGCTCTCATTTGAAGCATTATTTATATCAGGGGTCAGGGGTGGTAAAACCCGCGGCCCGCCTTGAATATTCTTGCGGCCCGCGAGATTTATAGTACTTTTACAAAATAGATTTATTTTATAACGACCAAAGTAGTGAAAACCAATTTATTTAAAAAATACATTATTTGTGCATCCATATATTCGAAAATTAACTGTAGAAATTATGAGAAAAAATTAACTTTGGTTTTAAAATAATATTCTTGCGCATGTCAAATATATAGATATTACTTGTTTTATTTATGAGTTTACAGTTATAAATTTGCAGAATATTATTATTATTTATTCTTAGTCCGTAATACCCTTTTAGGAGGTTGGATGTATTATTTTATAGCTTATTTATTCTTTTTTCCAAGCTTGTCTATCTTGGGCTATTTTCGCTATCTTGCTCTACTTTATTCCTTTTCTTTCTGCTGCTTTGTGGGCTTGTTCGGACCAACTGTTTGTTTTTTCCTGTATTCTCAATTTATGTATTTTCATATATTTGATGGTTGTGACGTCAACTATTATTTTTGTTTGTTTGTTAGTCTAGTTCCATCCAGTCTGTGTATGAGTCCTAGCCTTCCTAGTTGTCTCTTTTTTATTACTCTTTCTATAAGTTTAATTTTTAGTTCACTTCTTACTTTCGAGCTCTTCACTCTGTCTTTTCTTGTTATTCTATATTATTCTATATTCTATATATTATGGCTGGTCTAACTACCTTTCGTATTTTTGTTTTTATTGCCTTTCTTATTTTTTTCTTAACTAAGAATTGTTTTTTGAGTGCATTGAATATACTTCCACTTTTTTAAATTCTTGCATTTATTTCCATGTCTATATTTTCTGTTTTTTCTCTTTTTTATTGTAACAAGGTAGTTCAATTATTTGTCGATGCAATTATATCATGTGCCTTTTAGGTTTTGTCGCTACTACCATTGTCTTTGTTTTATTTGTATTTATTTACATGCCTATCTTCTTTAGTTATTCTTTGTTAATTTTTTTACTTTTCTTGTAGTTTCTCTTCTTTGTCTGCTATTAATATCATGTCATCTGCAAACATTAGGATTTGAATATCAATTTGTTCCATTTATTTGTATCTTTGTGCTTTTGGCTTTTTTTAATTTTTTTTCTTATAGCCTCGTCTAATAATGTTGCAAAGAGTATAGGGCTTAGAGTTTGCAGAATAATTAAATTATATTGTATGTTTCAATTTCTTACTTCAAAAATAGTCTATAGTGAGTCTAAATCTAATATATGGATATATAATTTTATATGCGGCCCGCGGAGTTTGATGCATTTCCAAAGTGGCCCGCAAGATCATTTGGGTTGGCCACCCTTGATTTATATCCTGAAATTGTTCAACAGGGGGGACGATAGGGTACAGTGTTCTGGAATATTATTCGGGGTGGGGTAAATGTATGGAAACACCATATTTCTGACTGCATTTTTAATTGATTTCAAAAATGACTTTAATAAAAGTTTTTGTATATTTTCTAATCTATATAGTGACGTATTTTGATTTTGAATGCATGCTTTGTTTTGCGTGATATAAATTCATTATCAGTTCTTTTAAATGGAATACCCAGTTTTTTTTTTTATTTAGAACAATTACAAATACTTACGGTTTTTGAAATATTCAATAAAATAATAAAACAAAATACAATACGTTTTAAATCATTTATAGTAATAATAATAAGCATGTTTAATTGTAGTTAACTTTTTTGCTTCAAATATTCACTTATTTTTACATTTTTTTAAATTGTATTGAGAATAACAAAATAACAATATATGTTTTTACTTGTTGCTATAGTAATAAGAACATAATCTACTACATTTTATTTAATTATTTTGATGGATATTTTAAAAACCGTCAGTTGTAAAGCCATAAAACCTTGTATCATTGTAATTGTTGAAAAATTCTTTTTCTAAAAACAAAAGATAATACAGGGTGATCTATTTAAAAAAATGATGATGACATCATATCTCGTAAAATAGAGCTTGTATTAAAAATTAAAATACATAGTGATGTATTTTGATTTTTAATAGATAATAGATTAAAATTTCTACTAAAACTTTTATGAATGTTATTTTTTACAAAAACTAAAAATGAAACCAATAATCAGGTGTTCCCATACATTTACCCAACCTTGTATAATAATTGTATATTACTATACTTGTTGCCATTTGACTCAATCTGTTAGCAGGAGTACAATGTTCTGAGGCACTATAATAATTATATAATACCTTATTTAAGTTCACTTGATACCAATATTACATTTGATATGTTCACCTTTAATTTGTTTACTAAAGAGGCAATAGAGACAATGTTTTCGGGCACTATAAAATAGTTGTACGTTACTTTATTTGCTTTTATTTGATACTCATATCACATTTGTGCAATATTTGTACCTTTGTTTTGTTTAGCATGGGGTAATAAGGTACAATGTTCTGGGGCACTATAAATTAGTTGTAAGTTACCATATTTGCTTTCATTTGATATCTATGTTACACTTGTGCAGTATTTGTACCTTTTGTATTGTATAGCAAGGTGTACTAAGGTACAAGGATTTAGGCCACTATAAAATAGTTGTAAGTTACTTTATGTGCTTTCATTTGATACAATTACTGCACAAATGTAATATGGGTATTACATTTGTGCAGTAATTGTACCTTTGTTTTGTTTAGCAAGAGGTAATAAAGTACAATGTTCTAGAACACTATAAAATAGTTGTAAGTTATCATATTTGCTTTTACTTGATACCCATATTACATTTATGTGATATTTGTACCCTTATTTTAGTTAGCAAGAAGGCACTATAGTACAATGTTTTAGAGCACTATAAAATAAATGTAAGTTAGCTTATTTGCTTATTTGTGCAAAATTTGTACCGTTAATTTAATTAGCAAGATGGGCACTATAAAATAATTGTAAGTTACCTTATTTGCTTTTTATTGTTACCCATGTTACTTTTGGCAATACGGTACAATGTTCTGGTTAAATATTATCATTAAATTACATTAAATTTATTTTTTACTCGTCTTAAAGATCCACTTCCTTTTAATTATAGATATGATTTAGTATATTCTATCAATTGCAAACATTGTGAACAAATTTATATTGGACAAACCTCACGAAAAATTAATAAACGAATCTCTCAACATAAAAGTGATGTAAAACTTAATCCTAAATCTACTGCTTTAACTGTACATTGTAATAATACTGGCCACATGCCTGACTATAATAATACAAAAATATTATGTTTTGAAAAAAATGTTTTTAAACGTTGTTTTCTTGAAATGTGCTATATCAATGCTAATAAAAAAGCTATGAATTAAAAAAAAAATATATTAGGATTAAGTAATATTTATAGCTATTTATTATCCAGACAAGAAAGTATTAATTAACAAATTTATAAACTAATATTTAGAATTTATATTTTTAATATATCAATAATTCAAATTTAATCTTTAAAAAGTATAAAATATAATTTATTTTATAAATAATAGAATTATATGTAATATCTTTTTCGTTACCAGCTTATAATATATCATAATAAAAATATGTAATTTCTAATGTCAATAGATATTCTTCTTTTTATTTTATTTTATCATGTTAGTTTATTTCATCTATTTATTTATTTAAAAAAATTGTTTTATTATTATTATTTTTGAATAACTTTAAATGTGACAATTTTACAAAATATTATTTTATTTTGTATATTTATTTATAATTTTATTTATCTGACGATATATGTATTAAATCATATGAAACGTTATAAAATATAAATAAATTTTAATTTATTAAAAATTTTATTTACAAGAAGACTCATCATCCCGTTTAACTAATCTATCTATATATACACATATAATTTATATTTATTATGTTTGAAATTGATTGTCAAGAGCTACTTGTATCGCTTCCGTTTCAGGTATCCAACAATAATCTCCAAACTAGACAGTCTGCATTGTTTAGAGAATCTATACATTCTACAATTATGGATTTAATAATCCAATTGGACGACACTACAATCGTATCTTATGCTAAGTCATTAAAATCATGGGTCATACAACTACAAGCCTTGCAAATCCACTAATTTGATCCATTGATCTTAAATGTGCAACTCACATCTACAAATCGATCTGTCGCCCTCTTCTTGATTATAGTTCGATTTTATTCCTAAATTCTACTAATCCAACACTCCATAACCTTTATGTCACTGAAAGATCCTCTCTACGATCCATCACTAAAATCCGTCATCTAAATAATTCTTTACATAATCCATCCAACGAGCTAATATATGACCAAACAATGATAGTCCCATTAGACCAACGATTACATAAACTACATTTAAAATTTGCTAAAAATCCTAAAAATCACGAAATCCTAAATATCTTAATAATACCTAGAAATCCAGCAGTTGTATCCAAATTTAAAACTCCATCAAAATCACTTTACCAAAATATCAGATCCTTGACTAATGACATGTAAGACTGACGTTTCACTTATTCATTTATACCCCTTTTTTTTTTTTTTTTTTTTTTTTTTTTTTTAATTATTGTATCTATTTTGAATTGTATTAAAACTCAGGCTGAAAGACTACGGTCGATGGCCATTTCACAAAAGATTTCCTTTTGTAATTGTATTATAAATACTGCTATATATATATATATATATATATATATGTATACCTCTTGTAATGTTTGTATTTTTGTGAATAAAAATGTTATATATATTATCCAATGTGAAGAATGTGTAAAATTGCGAATAGCTTTTCTAATAACATTAATTTGTTTTGCGTTTCTAAATGAACATTTAAGAAACGATTAAAATGTGTTAATAAATAATTTTATATTTTGTTTTTATATGTATACATTTTCTGTGTTTATTTTATATTTTTTATATTTTTTCTCTGTTTTAAGTATTACACATTGTATTATTCACCATTATTTATGTGCAGGATGATGTAGATGTAAATGGTTTTTTCTATATGCCGTTAATAAAGAAATATTATTATTATTAATTATTATTATCATGCTTAACAAGCTCTAATACAAATATGTAGTTTGTTAAGTATGGCCAAAAATTAAATTAAATTTATTTATGTGAATACTGTGACAGAAGTTGCTGTGCAAGTCACACAATAAAGAAAAAAATGTAAAAAGATCTACAATCATACAATCAGTGTCAATTTGAAAATTACATTTTTAATAAGTTTATACTATCTGAAGCTTATAAATTAGATTTAATTTAATCTTTCATTATTCTAATGAGATCAGAATAATCTGTATTATTTAGCTATTGAAACTTGTTAAGAGTAACTAAATTTGTAGTAGACAGTTACTAATTTAAAAAAACTAGCTTATGCTTTTTATTTGTAAACACAAGATTTGTCTGTTTTCTAGTAAATCATTAATAAGTTTTATTATAAGCTGCACTAATTGTTAGCACATAATTTTAATTTATTGTAATAGAATAGGTTTTAATCCTTTATTTATTTATTTTTACTATAATATGTATTAAAGATCTTTTAAAAAAATTTAACGCATATCTACAATACACTATATTAAATATTTATGAAAAATATGTAAACTATTGTTATTTTCAGAATTATCATATAAGATTGAAATTATGAATTTGTAATTATGTACTGATAAATTTTATTGTTTATGAATGTATTAATGAATTATGATTACAAAAATAATTTAAATAGGTGTTTTAAATTTCAAATTAGTTTTTATTAAAACGCAATTTTACCAAATTTTAATGTAACTGTCAACTATTTCATAAATTTGATTTATAAACTATTAACAAAATTTGTAACAAATCTACCATAAAAAACGTTTAAAATCAATTTATAAAACATAGTCAACATTTTGAGTAGTTATTTTAAAAATTGTTCAGTTTTTCCAAGATTATCTTGCTTTTTGTTATTTATAATTTGGACAATTGGCAATAATTTAGAAATGCAAATGACACTTTTAAGAAAATAATAATGTAACTGATAGACTTTTAGACATTTGTTTAACACTTCAAGACATTTGTTTTGCAATTTGTCTTTTTAAAAGTACTTTTTAGATATGAAAAATGTTAGATTTTTTTTAAATTTTTTTTGTCTGCATTTTACATATTACATATTTAAACGTTTACTTGAGTTTTTTATATCTTTAATTTGACAATATTTGAAGGCAATGTTTAAATTTTTTGTTTGCTACTAGTTGCTTAACATTTTTACTAAATTATACATAATTACTAAAAATATTCAATTTAGTCATTTTCTTTAAACTTTCAAATAGTTTTAACACTTTTTTAACATTTTGTCTTTGTAGTTAAAATGTCAATTAATTATAAATTTTATTGACATTTTTAGACATTTGTGTGACACGTTTAAAGATTTATTTAACATTTTTAGCAATTTGTTGATACTTTTAAATTTTTTGATTGCTTTTATTATGCTAAACATTATTTGACGACTTATAAATATTTGCTTGACTTGCTTATGACAAGTTTCTCTTTGTGACATTTTCAAACAACATTTGTTTGCGTTTTGACTTTTTTGACACTTTTGTAGCATATTTTTTACTTTGATTAACACTTTGTGTAATAATTTTAGTTTTTTCAACATTTTTTGGACATTTATATTTATTTGTTTATTTTTTTATGTTTTTGTTTATATTTAACGTGTTAAATACTATTTGACCAGCTAATACATATTTTGATTTTTATAGACAATTTGTAACACTTTAAGATATTATTTTCATAACTTTAGTAGTTTGTAAATATCTTGTTTGCGTTTAAAATGTTAATTATTATTTGACCATTTTATGTTTATTAATCATTTTATTTTTGTTCAATTCTGATTGAATTTTGACAATAATTTTATTATGTTATCATCACTTTTAGACATTTTTATTGTACTTTTATTAAACACTTGTTTGATACTTTTTGAGATCAGTTTAACACTTGTAAACAGTTTATATTAATATATATTTTTTTTTTAATACTTTTGGACCTTCATAAACTTTTTAAAAGTTGGTGCATTAGACATAAGTTTGATACTTTGCTTTTTTTTAGAAGTTTGTTTAAGTTTTTAGATGTTTTGGTTGTTTTTGACATTGATTAGATTTTGTAAATATAAACTTGTTGACATTCAGTTACAACAAAATAATATTTTGATTGACAACAATTTGACAATTTTGCTAATTTAAACTAGCAACTGTTCATCTGCCAATTGTCTCACACATATAGTATAGCCAACCAAAAAAACTGTCAATTCAACAAAACAACTGTCAACTATTTTATAAATTTGATATGTAAATTGTTTAATAAACATCAACATTATTCTCAACAAATCTGTTAATTTGATTTTTGACCTGGCAACTTTCAAGTTTTCAAGAAATCATTATATCATCTGTCAACTACCAATTTAACAAAACAATTGTCAACTATTTTACTGTAAAAAAAAACAATAATGATATGGAATAATGTAAGTATCAAGACACAAGGACAAGCTAAAAAAAAAAATGTTTAGCAAGAGTAGTAAGTGGAAAGATCAAATGACCAAATTTATACTAAAAAAAGAAATAATAAGTATGGAATGAGAAGAAAATTGGCTCAATCAAATTTGCAAAATACAAAAACAAAAAATATGACAAAAACAAAAAAAGTAAGAAGAGGCGAAGCAACAATAAAAAACATGTTTTGGAAAAAAATAATATAAAAAGTTAAGCAAAAAAAAAGGAAAAAAAACAAATAAAAAGTTTAAAAACTATTAAAAAATTTAAAAACAAATTAAGAAAAGTGCCAATTAACACATCGATAAAAAATTTCGAAAATTATTTTAGATATCAATGGAAAAAAGTGAAACAGAGGATAAAACACAAAAAAAAATTAGAACAATTCAGTAAAATACTAAAAAATTAATTAGATAATAAGATAAAAACACTAAAAAAAGAAAAGCGTAAACATACGCATCACAAAAAAAATACAAACCATGGACGCAATTTTAAACAAAATATGAATTAAAGGCAAACCCAGGTGAGTGGAAAATAGAACTAACAAGACCAATTTTTAAAAACAGAGTTAAAACAAACCATACAATTACAGACCCGTAACGTTAATAAATACATCATATAAAATATACGCAAAATTTACTATAAATAGACTAGAAAAAACAAATCCTAGCAGATACTCAAATGAATTTTTAAGAAAATTATAGTACAAGTAATTTTTGTTATTGCATTTATATAAAAAGAGTTGGTTTAAGCAGAAAAAATTGTACAACTTAGTATGGGACGTTTTAACCATACAAGTCTTAAAAAATTGAGAGACTACTGCTGTTAGTGTGCAAAACAAGTTGCAAAAAGTACAGAATGTAATAATTAGTAATAAAACTGTAAGAAACAGGTTAGAAAAATATAGATTACGCACAAAATAACCTGCGAATTAGACAGAGAACAAAAAAAAATAATGAAAAATGGGTGGTGAATCAAGATTTTGTTTTGAGTCTCCAGATGGATGACGTATAATAGAAGAAAACCTGAAAAAGGTTTGAACAGTGCATTATTGTGTCATGACTTAGCATTTACTTAAAAGCTTGCATTGAGTTAGTGTTTATTAATGAAACAACAATAGCTGCAGACTGATATATTAAAAACATCTTAGATTCAAATATAATGCTTTTTGCATTATTTGTTGTCAATAACTTTATAGCACTGTATAATTATGCTTGGCATTACATTGCCAGAATTGACTGTAAGTCCAGATCTATATTCAATCAAACTATTACATAAATAAAAAGAACTATTTGAGACTTCATTAAAGGAACGCCAAAAATAGCTTAATTGATATATTGCTGATAATCTACTTATGTTGTTACATTAAAAACACTTTTCTTTGTTATATAACAGTGTACAAGTATACTTATACAAATGGCAGAAAACAAGATGCATATTTAGTTTAAGAACACACAAGTGGTGCCCACTGAGTAAATTCCACCTACAAATACTAACTGTACTTTTACTTTAGAAAAAAAAAATAGAGTTAGAGATAATGTCATAATATTATGAATAGTGTTAACTGTTGTTTAATATTAGAATAAACTTTTTTTTTTTTATAGAATTTTTTACAGGTTTATTTGGGTTTTGATTATGTCTTATATGAAATCAGATAACTTACTATTTTTATTTATCATTTTGTTATTAATTTTGTGTAGGTAATATAGTGTGAAGTTGTAGATGACAATCTGTTTGGAAATTATGTAATTGTTCTAAAATAAAGCTAATTATTTCTTTTTTTATGCGCTGACTACTAATTGGTAGGAACAATTTTAGTTCTATAGACGGCTGATGTGACGCTACAACAAAGAACAGTCTCTACAATTTCTACTTGGAGAATACTTTTTAAACATTATTTTTAGCTAAGATTAATTGAATCTAATCAAACATATGCAAAACAAATTTGATTAAAACAAATCTATTTTTTTTTTAATCAAATTTAATATGTCTTATTTATCTCTATAATACATTTTTTTAAATAAAAAAAAAAGAAAGCTCAGTTTTTTTTTTTATTTTAGGAAAAGTGTGTATTAAAACCGTACCTTCAACATGTAACTTTCAAAATTAGTATTTTCAAGACTTATAAGCCGCAAATATTCACAGACTGCTTAAATCTTGTCTTTATAGTTATAGTTTTAGCAAGTGTGGTTTTATTTATTGAAATTTATTGTTCAAACAAAGTATAAGACATATTGTCATATAAACAAATATTTACTTGTAGTAAAAAGCTTGCTAAAAATTCAAACAAGTATTCACTGACGGTTCAGAGATGTTAGATCAAGACTTTTACTATTGGCACATGGAATAATCTTCCAAAATTAGTATCTTCCAAGATTTATAATATATTTAAGGTCAATGTTCACAGACTGCTTAAATCTAGTCTTCTATGTAATAGCTTTTGTAAGAGTAAATATTAGAAAAATTAACTTTTAAGCCACAAACTAAGTCAGTGTTTTGTTGATTAAATTGGTTAGTGGAACAGGCGCCTTGTTCCGTCAATTTAATTGTATTGTAAGCCTTCTATGCCAATGTAACTTTTGCGTTAGTAGTACTTTTGATGACTTGTTCCAAATTTACGGCTTCTGCCCGCACATCCAAATGAGAGGCTGTTTTACGTGCAGGATAATTAGATTTAGAACAAGCCATCATAGTAGTTGTTAAGTTAGAAAGTAAGTTTGAAAAAAAAAATGAAATAAGATGGTTCCGGGGTATCGAGTTAGGGTACGGAAAGTCACCAATCTTCGTAATGTCATCCAAAATATTATACATTGTGTTCTGCAGAAAGTTGAGGCTGTTAATCGGTTTGGTAAAACAACAGGACCTAGAAACCTGACGCCTACAATACCTATTCAAATATTTAATGAAAAACGTGTCTTATGTCTACATTCAATTACAACATAGAGATTTTTGTCGGCCCAATAATGTGCATTATAAAAATTAACAACTCCATTTTGTGTAAACCCGGCTTTATCCGTAAAAAGAATTTTGGCAAGAAACTGCGGGTCTTCAGCATCCTTGCGTAGAAACCAGCAACAAAAAACCAAAAGTGCCTGATAATCAGTTAAATTAAGGCCTGTACTTGTTGTACATAGTATGGACATAGCAGCAGTTTGTGGAGGGTTCTCCATAAACAAGAGTAGCACCAATTCCTACCTCGGCTGATATTCTCCGCACACTCTTCCCTGGATTATGCTCTATCCGTGCTTTAATTTATTGTTCTGCTCTAGGAGTAGATACCAACCTTGGTCTGCCGAAAAGATAGCACTGTTTTTGAAGTGAACCGGTATCTCTCAATCTCTGGTGAATTTTTCCAAACAAACGATGTGAAGAAGTCAATTTAGATAAGCTTTTTTATAAAGACGTCGCTTTTTGGTGGCAATTAATTAACACGACCATATATGTAATATTTGTTATCATATAGTCTATTATTAATATTTTGTATGTTTTGCTTGTTTTTGTACTGCTATCTGTATTTATTAATTAAAGTTTTTTTCTGTTAACATCATATTATAGATGTTTGTATTATAGTTAATATTCATATTTTTAGTTTGTTTAAGTGCTAAACCCAGAATTTAATATGTTGCCATTGCATCTGAAATAATACCAAACTTATTAACACTAACACAGCTTTTAGATTTTCATTTTTTTAATAAATGCGCTAATTTATTAATACTATTTATATTTACTATGCGAGATTATAATTGCCAACTTACTTTTTGTAAGATTACAACATTTCTAAGAGTTATAGTATATACAAACTTATTATGAAGTTTGCATATTTAAACCCTTACCAACAAACTAAACATCCTAATAAATAATATTTATTTGTTTATCAACTTGTAATGTTTACACTTTTTTAAGCATGATTCATGTGTAGTCTTAATCATTAAATAAATAAACTAAACTAAATAATACTGAATTAATTTAATTGACTAGTATAAACTAATAACTAATAAAACTTAAAAATATCAGTATTTTATTTATGTATGTATTACAAGTTACCCTGAATATATTTGCGGGCAAACAGTTTACGCCGCATATTTTGAAGCCGTAATTTAACACAACTATAGTAATTATAATTTATATATCAAATTTATTCACACCAAACTACGTCAATGTTTTCTTATCTAACCAAAATATTTGTTCAAATTTAGTTATAAAAGGCAACGATATTAAAATAATTTCATATTACTTTTTGCATAATGTTTGAAATTTATTATTTTGTAAGCATGTTATTAATTTATAATTAATAAAACTTATAACGATGAATTGTTATTCTAAAAACTGACAATACTTATAAAAACTTTTTTTAAAATTATAATGTTTTACAACAATACTATTATTCAATCAAGCCAAAAGTAGAATATGACCAAGAAGTAAAGAAATTGAATTTAAAGTTATTATTACTAAAATCTTAAACTTTTATGTTCTTTACATGTTAGGAACAATAAAAACTAGAAGATTATTAATTTTAATTACTTACAAATAAAATGTATTTTATAAATAAACTAATATAAATAAATAAATTTAATAAAATTTTAAATAAATTTCTTGTGAATAAGTTTTATAACTTGTTTCACACTTAAATTAAATTTATAAAAAACTATTCTAATTATTTATTTATTTTCAAAAATTATGAAGTATAATATTTTAGACTTTGCACTTCTAAGAAATGTAAATAAAGCAAATTAGTTATTTTTATTATCGTTGCCATTATAATACTTAATAGTAGTAATATTGAATAAATATGATGTTTAGATTAAGAAAGTATTGACGTAGTTTTAATGTGAATTTGTTTTATATATAAATAACAATTATTACACGTGTGTTAAAATACTGAAAACACGTAACAAGGTATAAACCGTTTATCCGTGAATAAACACATTCAGTGAGAAAACAGTGCGCTTTCCATACTTATAACAAGTTTCTGTAAATGTGATTAAATTTGTAAATTTTAACAAATAAATTTTCTAATATTGATCATTTTAATAAGACTTAATTGAATTTTATATTATATTATTTAAATGTTTTTTTTATATTTTGGGTTTATAGTAATTTTATTAAAAACGCTATTGAGTATTTATAGCGAACTCAATACGATACGGAATTTGCTTTTATTTAATACGTACCGTAATAATTAGTAATAAAGTTAGTACGATCTGAACATTTTGATTTAAATAAATTTAGAGCTGCAAAATAGCTAAATAGTATGCATAACTTGTTGATCAATTTTATAGAATTTGATTGATTCGATTTTTTTGCAACTTGTAGAGAACAAATAAATTTTGAAATGAAATTGTATTTTTTTTGTTGGAATTTTTATTTAAAAGTATTTATTGCACCGCAAACTTATTAGAATTTATATTATTATTTTTCTAAAACAACAATTTTATATTTCTACTTCTAGATGTGAATGTATAATAAAAAGTGATTTTAATTAATAATTAAAATACAACCGTTATATTAAGTAATTAATTCAATTGACATAATTATCTGGCATATTTTTTTTTATTGTTGCCAATTTGTGACAACAAAATATTTTGTATTGTTCATACACGTTGTTTAATAAAATCTTGTGTTTTACTAAACCCTATTGTTCACAAAAGAAAAAGAATTAGAACAAGTGAAAACAAACAGGTAAATACATGTTAATTACAACTGGACTTTTAAAACTGTTTTGAAGTTGGATTTCCGCTTTAAGCATTTCTGAAAAATCTTATAAGAAAGAAGTCGTGCACTGAGCAAAGATTGCACTGGAAGTATTGGATCCGTGCTGGTAAAGTAGCATTTGACAACACTATATTTACATTCATTGCCACTGCAATGGAAAATAGTAGCATGATGCCTTTTGTTCAACATTAGGTTATTGTATCAAACATGATGCAATACGAATTAAACACCGTGTTGAAAAATGTTATGCAAAAAAGAGCGACTATTAGTAAACCTAAGCAAAACAAAAATTGCATTTTTTACAAGACAACCAAGTACAGTGTTAGAGATGGCAGTAGATAATTACAATAAAACACACTGACTATGACATGTCTACTTAAAAAAAATAAAAAAAACATGTTCAATAACAAAGAAAGTAAACTGCTTGGTACTCACGTTTAATATCAAATTTTTTTTATCTTTATACAAAGTAAAACAATCACATTTAAAAGCATGTCAGCAAACTAAATAAAAAAAATTATCATGTTTTTTAAAATGGGTGCAACGAGAACAGTTGCCATCATAGTCATAGAAACACTGTTATATTACCACCTTAGCACTTTGTTGTGATGATAGAAACAAGATAAGCAACGCATTGACTACAAATAACTTAACATTAAAAAAAGACACTAAAAGATAAAAAAATTTTTTTGTAAATATATTGTAATGTCTCCTAGATATAGGTGGTACCGGGAAAAGCAAATACCCGGGGCGGACCAAAATTAATAAAGCAGCGTCTGTACCCAGATTGGGCGGCTGCACACAGCGTCTGCATCCAGAGAATCGGCCGAAAAAAAACTTGCCAACTCGCAGGGCAAGCGCGGCCAACAACCAAAACCTTCTATACAAATATCATAAAAATGTCGAATTTTAAAACTCAAATACTCCGAGATTCAAAATTTTATTCTAAAGAAAACTCGGGTTGTTTCAAGGATTCTGGGGGAAGCAAAAATGCGATAACAACTATTTAACATAGACAAAATAACTCGCATACATTCTATATCGCAACATATAGCATCAGACTAATGAGAACAGAAAATTACTTAGAAGAACTCAAACAAGAGTTAAATAACATAAAGTGGAGCATTATAGGGATATGCAAAACGAGACTTCAAGACGAGAGCATCGCTACCTAAGTCCGGACACATATTATACCAGAAAAATTTGGAAACTGATTATATAAATAGAAGAGTAGCACTAATGATAAACCAAAAAATAAAACATTTAGTAAGCAAAAATGGCACAATCTCAGAAAGCGTCATTTACATCATTTTAAGCCTAAACAACAGATGCAGTATTAAACTAATACATTGCTGTGCACCAACCGCTACCGCCGACGACAAACTTATAGAACAGCTATACGAAAACATCACATAGGCAAGAAACCATGAAAAAACCACTCATACTATTATTATAGTATTTATATATAGGTTATTACCGGAGATCTTAATGCTAAACTAAGAAGAAAAAACATACATGATCTCAAATGCTTTAAATAAATGTAAACAAGTAAATGTTATTTATACGGATATGACTAAAGCATTTGACATATTGCCTCATAACATACTAATTAACAGCTTGATTAAATATAATGTAAACTGTAACATTGTTTTAGTTTTAAGTTCTTACTTGCAAAATAAAAAGCAATATGTGATGTATATGAGATCCAGCTCTAAGTGTTATATTGCAACCAGTGGTATGCCACAGGGTTCAAACCTTAGATCTCTTTTTTTTAATTTTTATTAACAAAATATGTGATTTTTTAAACTGTAAATTTCTTATGTATGTAGACAACATAAAGATATTTAAAACAATTGAAACAACAGCGGACTTTGTTAACTTACAAGACAATTTAAATATTTTATGTGATTAGTGTGATAGTAACGGTTTAAATGTGAAAAATGAAAAATAATGTCTTATTTGCGGAGTCTAAAACCTGTTATGTTTAAATATGTTAAAAAATAATTAAGAACAATAAAAATGAAAGATCTAGGTATTTAAAAGCGTACATACAATTAAAAAACTGTATGAATATTTGATACTAAGCAAACTGAACTGTTGTGCACTTGTTTGGTTTCCACTTTATATAAAACATACTAATAAATGGGAAAGTATTCAAAAACGCTTCTTAAAATATTTATATTTTGTTGAAAATTGTATTTATCCGTATTGTGTATCTTACTCGGAAATTTATAATATAAAATTTATATCTAATGTGCATAAACGTATTTTTTGCTCAACTTTCTATGGTATTATACATTATAGGATAAACCTTCTTAATATAATACCGCTACATGTATCAAACCACTCTACAAGAAACTTTGCTACTTTTACTTATACTACACCTCGTACCAACTATCACGATTTTTCTCCTTTATATAAAATGTTGCGCACCTATAATGAGCTTCAATATAGAGCAGATATTTTTATGGATTTATAGAAAATGTTTATTAAAAATATTAATGATTGATTGTTGTAATTTATGTTAAATATGTAACAATGTTTAATTTTTGTTAAATTTATTTTATTAATTTTTAGTTTATACACAATTGTAATTTTCTTTGTAATTAGACTTGTCTGTTGGGAATAAATTTATTATTATTATTATTATCATACGGAATACGTTAGAAACTTTGGACTAGGAGAAAGAAATGAAAAAAGAGATAAGATGATAAACTACCTTAGCAGCAAAAAACTATTTTGCCTAAACACATTCTACGAGAAACTAAAGCAAAGAAGATAGACCTGGAGTCACCCGGATAGCCGAACTAAAAACAAAATAGATTACATACTATCTAGCGACAAAAGCATTTGTAGAGACGTATCTGTACTTAACAAATTCAATACTGGGAGCGACCATAGATTGATCCAAGCAACTATTAAAATAAATACAATAATGGAAAGAACAAAGATGATGACCAAAAATGTTTTCTTGACCTCAGACGCTCTGTTGCTAAACCAAAAAAAGTATCAAAAAGAACTAGAGAAGAAACTAAACCCATCAATAAAATCACAAAATATAAGCATAGACCAATTGACAAAACAGATAACAAACAACAATCAATTAGCTACAAAGAAGATCTGAATCAAAGTAAGGAAAAATAGAGAAACAAAACAGAGACAATAAAACAAATGGAAAAGAGAAAAAACAACGACCGGGACGCACCAGAGTATAGAGGTATTAATAACATAGTAAAAAAAAATACGAATTGACTTAAGAGCATACAAAACCAAATAAATTCTGAAAACAATTAGAAACAACAAAAACCTGAAAGATTTAAACTTAAAGCTCTCGAAAAGAAAACAAAAGATCTTTAAAATTAAAGATAGAAAAATATTACAACAGACAAAACAAAAGTTGCTGCAGAAATAAAATCTTTTTTACAAAAGACTATACACATCGATTATACCTAGTCCCAATCAACTCGAACATTAACTCAAAACTATTCTAAATGTAGGATCAGAAAATCTGCTTGAAATAACCCTACCTGAAATAAAACATGCTCTCTAAAAAATGAAAAGTAAAAAAGCACCCGTTGAAGATTAAATAACTACCAAAATGCTGAAAATAGAAGACAGCACCCTAGACGAAGCCATAAGACAAATATTAAATAAATGCCTTCTAGAAGGCAAAATACCTCAATCCTGGAAGAACGCAGAAGTAATATTAATACACAAAAAAGAAGACACCACCAATATGAAAAAACCGGCCTATCAGTCTGCTGTCTTACCTATACAAGCTTCTTACAAAGATAATAACAAATCGATTAACAAACAAACTCGTTTTATACCACCCAGTGGAACATGCAGAGTTTCGGAAAAATTTTGGCACTGTCGACTACCTGCAAACCATTAGAATTCTGACTACTATAAAGCCTTTGACAGCATTGAAACCTGTGCCTTCCTTTCTGCAATAGGTGACGCCAGAATCGACTCTAGGTACTCCACAGTTATTAAAGATATATACAACAACGCAACTTTCTACATAAGAATAGACAAAGAAATAAAGACTGATAAAATACCTCTTGGCAAAGACGTCAGATAAAGAAATACTGTAATAATGTCAACATTATTTACATTGGCAAAGGAGAACGTCTTTAAAACACTAGCGTGGGACACAAAAGGCGCTAACATTGATGGAACATATGTTAGTAAGTACAAATGCCTTAGACAGGGACATTAAAACAACAGGATTTGCGCAGAGAAGAAAACCGGAAGGTATTACCATGCGTAAGTTATTCTTAAGGGCCACTTGTTGAGAGCCAAACAACTCACTACGTCCTAAAAAAAAAAAAAAAAAAAAAAAAAAAAAAAAGTACAAATGCCTTAGAATAAACAAAAACTCAAAACTGATTGGATTAAAAATAAATCTAAACAAACTCAAAGTACTATCTACTAACCTCCAAAACATAATCTTTAATAACACAACAATAGAAAAGGTTCCACACTATATCTCACTATATCATAAAATTAAAACTGAAAAAGAAAACTAAACCGCTGAAATGACACTCAGAATCCAACTAGAAGGCTGCTTTTGGCAAACTAAGCTTTATACTGAGAGATAAAGACATTCAAAGAGCATGAATCGAAAGGTATATGACAGCTGCATACTTACGGTGCTCACGTATGTACTGAAAACCATGGCTATTACAAAAAAAAGTGGCAGAAAAACTGAAAGTCACGCAAAAAGCGATGGAGTATGCTATGCTGGGGGTATCTCAAAGAGATCAAATACAAAATAAAACAAAAATAACACATGTGATAGAACGCATTGCAAGTTTCAAGTGAAGATGGGTTGGACATACAGCAAGACAGACTCAAGATAGATAAACACATAAAATAACCAAATGAAGACTACGGGAAATTAAGAAGAATAGAGAAAAACCACAAATGAGATGGCTAGATGATGTGACGGAAATAGCTGGAAAAATGTAGATGAGAAAAGCCCAAAATAGGGAAATATGAAAGAGACTAGATGAGACCTATATCCAGCATTGGATGATACAAGGCTAATGAAGAAGAAACAGAGATATTAATTCAGTATTTTTTTTTGCTTACCGTCCAATGTTTTTATAAGAAACAAACGAAAACTAAACATAAATTTAAAAAAATTAAAATTTATTGAGAAAATACATTTACAGATTACATTACAACAAATTAAACTAAAAAGACAAATAGTAATAAAAATCAGTTGTCAATGCGGCGTTTTGCCACCTCTATTTGAGATGATAGTCTTTATTCGATTTGGCATTAAGATCAGCACGTTTTGTATGTCAGCTTGAGGAAAATTGTTCTATTTCTCAATAAAGACCTATTGAAGCTCTTTACAAGTTGTTGCAACAGGTCCCAAATATGGTCAATTAGATTAAGATCTATGCTTTGAGCAGACCAATTTATGTTTAGAATTCTACTTCTTTAAGGTGCTGTGTTACAATCCTTGCCGTGTGTGGTCATGCATTGTCCTAGATTACCAGAAAGTCATTGCCAACAAATCTAACATAAAACTTCACAATTTTTTCTAGAATCTCTACTATGTATCGTAGTGCTGTTAATGCGACTCTCACAATCAAAACTAAATTCATGTGCTTCAAAAGAAATTTTTGCTCAAACATTACTGAGCCATCTTTATATGCAACTCAAAGTGACCAAATACAAGCAGCATAACGTTTGCCAGCTCTTCTGTACACTTTAAATTGACTATCTTTGCCATAAAGACAGATTCTGCACTCATCCGTGAACAATACGTGTTCCCAGTTGTCCATTGTCCAATTAATGTGTTTTTGGGCATGTCTACGTATTTTGTGAGTTTGTGTAAGCAAAAGTTTTGTAACTGGACTGGAAGCTGTTAAACCACTTTCCCTTAACCTTTGTCAAAATGTAGAAATGCTGACTGCTTTTTCTTGAGCTTGCCAAAGGCTGCTTTGGAGCATTCTAGCAATTTGCGTTTGATCTTAATACAAATATCATGACAAAGCGATTGGCTCTGAATAATGTTTTTTAGCACCTGTACTGGGCCATTGGTGATAAGAGCCACTTGAAAAAACTGTTGGTGTATTCTTTGCACAGCCAACCAACTAACATTTAATTGTATTTTCACATCCTGTTGACTTACTCCAATTTCTAACATTATCATCACTATCTGCACAACTCTTTGATATTTTTTCATCCTTTATTACGGACTACACTGTACTCTATAAAAGCTTGTATAGTACTAAGATAAGTTTAAAACTTATTACTCATCTATACACTAACATAAAGATCGTAAAAACCGATTCCAACAAACGTGCTTAGCGAGTATTTCATAATTTTATGATTGTTTGAGTATTTTTTATTCTGTGATTTGTTTCTACTGTTTACAATTGGCTGCCTGTCTTAGCAGTATACATACAAACTTGTTTTATTTAATTAAAAACAAAAACAAAACTTGCTTGAACCTTAAGCATAACACTTACTAAGTCACAACCATGTGTTAAATGTAAATTATATAAATTATCGTAACAGAACAAATATCTATGCCTTACTCGGGATTCAAATCTAAGACTTATAGTGTCGTAGCTAGTCTCTCAACTGTTGCGGTACCGAGGTCGACAAAAAAGTAGATAATTATGTAATTTTTTTAAGTGGCTCGTTTTCTCTGACGCGCATTGTAGAAGCACAATTAAGAAAATCATCTAGTATATAATAATAACAGTTTGTTTTCTTGTCATTTAGCCTGAAATAAAATTTATATTTAATCAAACTTATTACTTAATTTTTAACAATCTCCAAATTACACTACGCATCACCATACTATAATACAACTTTATTGTTTTATTACACATTCTGCACATTTTTCCTCATTCATTCAAAACTTGACTAGTAACATTTTCAGTTTTTATGTACTTTGGAATATTAAGATATTTTAGGGTATTATTTTTTATATTAATTACATATTTCTCGTTGTACTTCAATTTATTCAATTTATTCATTTTTTTTTTGCATTTCTATCATATGTTATTCTTTTTCATTATGTTTTTTAATTGTTGTTTTTTTATACCTTTCATTCATTTTTTTTTCTAACATTGTCTCTTTTATTGTTATACATTCAAACCTTTTTTTACCTATTTTGCCTTTTTTGCTAAATCTTGTATGTGCTAATGTTTGCTTTTATTTGCACTGAATACGTACCCTAACTATTTAAATAATTTTACTTCTTTAATATGTTTTTCTTGCCATTTTCAATCTTCTTTCGTATGTCTTCTTCCTTTTTTTCTAAACATAATAATTTTTATTTTATTAACATGCACTCTTAACCATTTTTTTTTTAAATTTTGTTAAACATTTAATTTATTATTAGCTACTTTTGCCACAATCAACATGTCATCTGCGTATACTAACAAACTTACCTATTCTCTACTTACTTCAGCTCTACTTTTTTTTATATTTGCAATATATGCAGCAAACATAGTAGGACTGAGTGAACATCCCTGTCGCACTTTTTATTGTCCAAAAATGTTTACTCATTTTATCATTTACTCATATTCTGCTTACCGCTTTTTTATATACACCTTTTATTCTTCTTACCAGATTCTTACTAATGCTTTTTTTTTCAGACATAACCAATTTGTCTTTATTTGCACTATTAAAAACCGCGTTTAGGTCCAAGAACTACGCATATATTTTTACAGTTAGTTCTTTTTCAATTATATGATTTAGTTTATATACGTTGTCTATGAAATTCTTTCTTTTTCTAAGCCTTGCAATATTCTTTTTTTAATTTTTAATTGCTTATTCATTTTTTTGCCGTATTAACTAATATTATTTTTTGATAGTTTTTATTTTATTTTTTTTATATATACTGGGGGTACAAGATCTATTTGCCATTTGTTGTGTTGAAAAATATTCTCGTTATAGTAATTGTTTGGTTTAGTCTTGATTTATAGTGTTTTTTGTTTATGTATTTTTATGCTTTTTTTTTATTGTGTTGCTTTTAATTTGTTTGTTTGTTATCTTATTTTATTTGCTAATTTTGTTTAGTTGTTTTGTTGGTTTTCAATTTGCGTAGCATCTTTCTTTTTCTGCATACATTCTATATCTTACCATTCGCTTTTAGATATTTTTTCTTTTGTGTATACATATTTTTTTTACTGTTGTTTTATGTTTTTTTTTTTCTAATTTTTCCATTTTCTTTTTATCCGACCATATTACTCTGTTATTTCTAGTTTAGATATTTTTTCTATTAATTTTTTTTTCTCTTATTTTTTGTTTGATTTTTAAATTCCTCTTTCAATTTCTCAATAATTTTGTTATTGATGTTTATTCTTTATTTTATTTTTTCTAATTTATCTAGAATTTTTTCCAATTTTGCAATTTTTTTTTCTCTTTGAAAATTGTTTTTTTTTGTACTATTATTGTTTATTACTACTATCTCAATATAAATTATATAATCTAGGAGCTAGTAAATTTTGTTGGTATTTATTTTTCCAGTCGGCAAACATGGATAGAATTGTTTAACTAGTAACTGTAATCCGATATGATGGGTCAGAGAAAGTTTTGAAAAGTACAAATGCATTTCATTTTTTTTACACTAGTAAAAATGGTTCAAATATGAAAGTGTGTATTAAAATTAAGTTGCAAAATAGCAAATAAAAAATAATCAAAATATAATTTGGTTATAATACAAAAATACTAAAGTTGTGCTAGACTTGTTTAATGCTCGTCAAACGCGCTCAGTTTGGTATGTTGCGTTGTTTATGATATCTAAATTGAAAAAAAAAACTGTACAAAATTGACCAGGTTTTTAGTATTCAACTTTTTTGATATCTTTTGTGTTTTAGTGTCACTTTGCTTGTGATAACTATTTTCAATATTGTCATTGTTGTGGCTGTCATTATTATTATCATTATTATTATTATTATTATAACCTGCACACACGCAAATAAAAAAAAAAGATTTATTAGAGTTATCTTAAATTTTATTGTAAAGAAAATATTTACATTACATTTTCTTCAAACCTATAAAAATAATATGTTTGTCAATATTTTTTTAGCTTTTATCAACAGGTGATAATTTGTAAGATATTTTAAATAAGCGTTTCTTTAAATATTTGAAATGAACAAAGCCTTTAAAAACTGCTGGCACAATTTGGTTTTACAAGCTTGAGAAAAATATCTGTGTTATTGTAAGCGTATGTTTTTGTAAATATTGTAAATCTTGCCTGATTAACGATCTTTGTGCGATTCATGTGACAAATAAATTTTTCAGTAGTGTTCATTTCTAGCTTTTTAGGATTGATTACGGACATTTTTTGTTTTTTTTTTTAATTTTGAATTAAAATTGCAGATTTTTTCAAAAATGTATACGTTTTTTACGTCAATATAGCTTTGTTCATAATGTTTGCCATTTCACTTGACTAAAAATTAATTAAAAGCTACTAATACTTTTTTAAACTTTGCATTCTCTAATTCTTTTACAAAATCAGATGATCAAATTTGTTCAGGTCTTAAAAAAGACAAAAATCTGTTTGATTTTTGTAAAAGATAAATCGATAAATTAGCAAGATTTTTTTTTGGGTTAGGTTTACGCACACTGCTCATTTTACTATGGAATACTGATTTTTTACTAGGTTTTGCGTTTGTCACTTGTTTACTATAGTTTTTAGTTATTACTGTCTTTGTATTAGTTGTGTTAGTTTAATATGTGTGCACTTAGTTATTACTGTTTTTAAGTCAACACTTTTTCCGCGGCTTAACTGCACTTTTTGATTGTTTCTGTCTCTTCTTACTCTCTTCTCTCTTTTTTTCTTATACCTTAATGAGGCTGAAAACTTCAAAGGCATTAAATCTTGAATATATGAAGTCAGGAACCAGGAGACGTTGATTGGGAAAAGATTTTTAAGCTTAAATGTTGCGTTAAAAACATGACTAAATATGGACACTTAATACCATCATGTTGAATAGTCAATCGGCTATACTGGCAATAAGTTTGTTAGTAATAACAACCAAACTGGAGATACATTGAATAACCAGTCTGAAAGCACTAACTACAAACAAGAGAGTACGTCTGATCTAGATACCAAACAATTAGGGTATTAAAAAAAATTTAAAGTAGACCAACTTGCTAACAAGGAAACAAGTAATAAAAGTAATGCAGATTTTCCAAACAAAACTGCAAAAGCTTGGAAAATTTATAATCACTGTGGAATGTTAGACAAATGTTTTATGCCGCAAATGTCTATAGGACAAATGAACATCTGTTGAGCAAGTTCAAGATTCACAATACACAACGAAGTTTCTTCTTAAGCAACCATATGCTAAACAAAATGAAAAAAATAAAACAGTTTTTTGGCAAAAGTTTCTGGATTTTATGAATAAACGGAACTACTAGAGAAGTAATAAGCAGAGATGCATAATAAAACTAATAGTCCGCAGTGCATCACACTAGATGTACGAGCTCACAAAAGAAAAAAAAAATGCACGGGAAGAGTAAACTGTGCATACCGTTGATGAGTTCGATGGAAATAATTTTTTTTTAACTACACGTGGAAGCACATTATAATGAGTATTTACTCAAAACATCTTAATTCATTTAATTTTAAATACAAATTTTTTGTTAATGTATTTTTTTTGTTGCTTTTTTAACATGGACAAACGTTAATAAATGCTTATACATTTACGTGATTAATAAACCTTTGTTTAATTTATTAACTTAAAAAATGTATTATGAATTGATTCCAATCTGTCAATATGAATTCGATAAGATAAGGACCAGGATACGCTACAGTACAGAAAATTTTAATAGAGAATTGTATAAAATTAGAATAGCCTAAACTTTGTCAAAACTATAATTGCATCTGTTTAATAAAACGAGATTTATTACTAAACAAAATGTATTTGTAAAGTGTACGTTTCTGTTTATTCAAATGCAAAAATGTAATAACAAAGCATTATTATTATCGTAAAGATTGTAAAAAGTTTAAAACCTTGTATGCAAAAGATTTTACATGTATTTTAATTAAGTTGAACAAAAACAAAATAAATTAAAAAAAAACATTTTTTTAGGAAATAATGATTATAAAAAAATATATATAGAAATAAAAAAAAAAATTAAAAAAAAAAACAAATCAAGAATAAAGCAAATAAAAGGTTTATAGAAATATATTAAAAATAGAAAAACAAAATTAAAAAATGACAAAGTAAACATAACAAATAATTCTAACAAAACCTATTTGTGCAAGCAAAATAAGAACCTGTGTAATACAAATCTAGATTTGCTTTTAAAAACTCCATGGACAGAAAGAACGATTGCAGTTAATATCGTTTTGTACTTTTACTTAAGTTAATTTAAATTTGTATGGTTAGCCGGATGTAGCTATCTCATTATTATTTCTACTAAAAACTTCAGTTTAAGTGTTGGACTAAGGAAGTTCTGTGCAATTCAAAATGTAACAGTGCTGGCAAGAATAAAAGATTTTGATTATTATTCAAACAATACAGATCTATTTAATATTTTTCAAAAAACATTTATAGTTTGTTTTTTAACAAAAATAACATTATAATAACTAAAATGTGCCGAGTATATTATGACATAATAATTAACTTAAATATACATAAGATATTGCAAATAATATTGAAGTTAATAAGTCTGGAAATATCTGAAAATAAATTTGCATGAACTGATTACAAGTAAATTTTGAAAACAGTCGGTGGATAAATATGCATTTCAAATATATATTCTAGTTACGATAACAATAAATACAAAATTGCATATTAAGCAACATAAATTTGCAACTAATATTTTAAAACTTAAATGCTATTCTTTACTTTATAAAAGTAAATAAAAAATAAAATTTACAATTAGACCAAACTACTTTACTTTCTCAATATAAAAAAAAAACTTGATATTGAAGTTTTTTAAAATGTCACAAATGAATAAATATGAACTTTGATCAAATTATATTAATTTGTACGTACATAAATTTAAAAGTTTAAGCTATATGAGCCAATAAAAATTTTATTCTCTGTAAAATAAAATTTATAAAATAGATTTTATAATTTTGACTTTTAGGTAGATAAAACTGATTAAATATTAAGTTTTGAACATGTTAAACAATATATTTAATAATAGTTAATTGATTTTTTAATTGTTACTCACAGATTTAAATGAATTTGACAAATAAAATATTTCTCATACGTAACACAACTTGTTTTGTTGCTAATGTTTGGAAAAATTATCATTATCATTTTTGATAATATTTAAAGTAATTGTTACGTTACACACATACTTACGTTACGTATTGTTACAGCTTTCAAAGTAATAATTATATTTGATTTGAAAATGCAAGTTTATAAACAGTACTACAAGTTAAATAAAGAACTTTTGTCGTACATTGTATTTGAGTCAATTTATTTGGCGAGTTATTTTCACACAAATTAAAATTGTTTTTAAGAATTACTAACAAATATAAAAACCAAATTGGTTTTAATAATATTACAAGATGTAGGGTTTTATAAAACTGTTTACTTAGTTCTATTACAACATATTTATATAAGTTAATATACTGAGTAAGATCATTTTCGGTGGAACCTTGGCACGTAACTCGTCATTATTGTAAGATGCAAAGTAAGATGTCTAAATATTAGATCTTAGATAAAACACGTAGTATCCTTAGAATCTTTTTTGCGGAAAGAAGGAGATTAGATAACTATTTTGTTTTTAGGCTGGTCATCAAGCTTTCTCATCAACATTAACTTTGCTTTTCTGATACATCTATATAACATATAACAGACAACCATTCTTAGTATACATATAGAATAATAGTTCCAAACAAAACAAAGTCCATTTGTCATTTGGTCAATATTATAATTTTGAATATCCAAAGCACTTTGCATATTATTTAATTCATTTAGATTTATTGAGCCTAATTTAATTGGTTTAAAATTTTTGTTATTATGAATCTTGTTTACATGCATGACAAATTGAATGTTTCTTAATGTAACATTATTTTTGTTGTAATTATATTTCTACGTTGCTTCTTGGAAATGATAAGTATCCATTGAGATTTTTTTATTTCTGAATTTTGATGTTATTTACTTTGATAAGTATTTAAAGACATCTTGATGTATTGTTGTTTAACTTTAACATCTTTTTTTTGCTGATTCTATTGGAATTTTGTCATTGCATAGAAGTTTTTCTGATGTTACTTTTTATATATTTTATTTGAAAGTCAGCGGGATGGTGATGGCTCTGTGCATGAGAGAGTAAAAAGAAGAATACTTATGGGCGTTACAGTGGTTGGAGTTATAGGGTATTATAATTCCGGAGTTAGTAAGTTTGCAATAGATGTTGAATTCAAGATGGTTTTTTTTTATTTTAGTTATGGTGAACTTAAAAAAAAATGTTTATTATTGTACCGCTCACTCCTGATATTCGAAACTATGAATTTAACACCATTAAATGATTTATCATTTTTCTTAGCCATCGATCATAAAAACATTCAATACCGTAAACTCACAAGTGAAAAGCTTAGAAAACTTCTTTGCAAATACGACATTAAAGCCACTCTAACATCATCTAACACTCTCAAGAACGTTATCTGTAATAATAAACAAAAAACAGAAATACTTGAAAAATCAAGAGTTCACAAAATCAGCTGCAACAACTGCCCCATAACCTACATAGGCCAAACCGGGCAAGCCCTCAAACACAGAGTGAATGAACACCTGCACAAGAATAAAATTTCAAATTTCTTTAAACACATCCATTTTAATAACCATAAAATCAACATTAAACAAAATATAAAACTTTTACAAAACTGTACAAAAAGACTAAAAATGTCCATTTTGGAATCTCTAGAAATAGATAAAATAAAAAACAGCCCAAATATAATTTGTCTAAATGATCAACTTAACAATAACTTTCAACATATCTACACCTTCCTAAAAAACTGAAAATCATAAATATAAATGTAAATTATAAATAAATAAATAAATAAATATCAATAATTTTAAGCACCAACTACAATAATATCTCGTTTAACTTAACTTCTTTCACATACGTTACGCTGCAAGCGTCTATAAATAATGTATTAATGTAAGTAATACTGTTTTTATTATCTTTATAATTTTATATTTTTTACAATTTTAACTTTGAACTTATATGTACCACACTCATCTGTATCTTATGTTTATTTACATGTTCTGTGTATTATCTTGCAGAGCCTGAAGATGACAATTTCTTATTGTCGAAACATATTGCCACATTAATAAAATAGTATCATTTATATCCAACTGTATACTATATTGTTTATATCCCAGATGGGTTTATATACATTAAACAATACATCCCAGTTTGTTGCAGTTAAGAAATTATGTACCTATTTCTTGGTAATTAGTTTTTAGAATTTGAACTCACATCTATAAATTCCATCTGTAGTTCTCTGTTGCTCTTTTTATCATTATATGATTGTTGTGTGCAAATTAAATATAGCGTTGACGTATCGTTCAGTAATTATTTCAATAGTTTTATAATAAAATAAAATATTTTAAATTGTCAGATCCAAGAGGAATATATACACATATAATAAATTTTTCTTGAATAAAAATTAGAGACAAAAACAATTGTTTCAAGTCTAGGTGTACACCCTGAACAATTTTAGCAGGTATTCTGTTATGTAATGCAATTAACACCTATCTCTCCAAACTTGACACTTGATGTAGTAGATCTGTCTTTTCTAAATATAAAATATTTTTTTAGATTTAATTATTTGCTGTTTATATTTTCCGAAAACCATGTTTCAATTATAACAATTGTTTCATAATTATTAACTGATAAATTAAATTAAGTAGACACACTTTATGGGTTAGAAATGTATCGACGTGTTTCTATCATATTTTTACAAAGACTACTTGTTGTTTTTATTTTACAACATACAGTTACATTTTGTTGCCATCACAAGTATGTCAACCTACTAAAGTAACAATATTTGTTTACATTATTTAACTTTTCTTCTTAATGTAAACTTCTCTTAACCAAAAATAAATCTTTACAAACATTCTTAAAGTTAAACATTTTCAATCTAAACATTTTTTAAACTACATATTGCATCTTTAAACAGTTTAAATTTTTGATGCCCTAAAGGTTTAGTAAACACATTTGCGATTTGTCTGTCTGTCTGACAATCTTCGATATTCACTATTTCTTTAGACACTTTTTTTACAAATAAACCTAAAGCGCACATCTATGTGTTTGCTGCGTTTGTTTATAATTCCATTTTTAATTAGAAACATTGCTCTCTGGTTGTCAATTCGTAGATTTAGTTTTACTTGTACAGTTGTTAATTTGGCCACTAATTCTTTTAAGAATAGAAGTTCCTTTGTACACTCTGCTGTTGCAATAAATTCTGCTTCTGAGCTTGATAACGTCACAATAGGTTGCAATCTTGAGCACCAGCAATCGGAGCATTTAGCAGAAATATTACGTAGCCTGTTGTGCTTCTTTTTGTACTTATATCACCTGCATAGTCCGAGTCACAGTATGCATTTAGGATATTCATGTCATTTTCTATCTTGTACTCAGTGCGTATGTTTATTGTATTTTTAAATTTTTTTAGGTATCTATTTAGGTCAGTTACGTTCGATAAAGTTGGGTTTTCTACAAAACAACTGCATAAACTTACAGCGTAAGTCAAATCGGTCTGGTTTTAGTAGAAAGATATAGGAGGCTTCCTATTGTTTTTCTATACGGAAATGCACATTTTTGTATTTTTATCTCTTGTTTAGGAGGTTTTGCTTTTATGGGGGTTGTTACTGTTTTGGCTTTGGTCGTTTAAAACTTTTCTAGCACTCTTTTTGCAAAATTAGTATGTCCATCTGCACGTTTTTCAATCTCTATTTCTATGAAGGTTTTAAGTTCAGTATACACTGTTACTTTGAATTCTCGTGTCAAATTTATTAGTAATTTATCGATTTTGTTTTAATCACTTTTAATTATCATCTTCTTCTTCTTCTTCTTCTTCTTTTCCTTTGTTACAGGATTGCATTCTGTTTGTCTTCAACAATTACAGCCGTAGTTGAGACGCCGAGCTCCAGCTCTTGTGCCATTGTATTGGGAGTCTTCCAGGAGGTCTTTTTGATGTCGGGAGTCTCTCTTTGGTAATTTTCCAATTATGATTCTATTATCCACATATGTATAGCCAATATTATTTCATCGTTTTCGCTTTTATAGACACACTGTTCGCATAAGATCTGTTGTAGTCCGTTGCGTTTCAGAAAATTGTTAAAGATTTTATTTCATAGCATTGGAGCTTGTGTAAGTCTATATAGTGATTTTAATGCTGTCTTTTTATCAAATCCTATGATTTTATGATTTTTACCTCTCGTTGACCTTTGTGGTTTGTTATTGTTTTCTTGATTCTGTTTTTTTTGTTCATTTTTTTGTTTCTATTTCTTCTTTTGCTTCTTTTTCTGTCGGATTTTTTTCCTCGGTTTTTATTTTGTTTTTGGATTCTTAACTATTCTATTGCAGTTGTTCATTTTTCTCGAATGTTCTTATTAAATATTACATTTCCATGGGTTGTTATTTTCTTTTTGTCCTTATTTCACAGGCAATATCTATTCAAGCTATATCCAACCTTTACTAATTTCATACTTCAATCATCCGGTTTTTTTAATGTACCTAGCACTTTGGCGAAGGCGTCATTTCCAAATATTTTTACTCTGGAAAGATCAGGTTTCTTACTTGTCCATTTTTTGTGTGGAGTTGTATCAACAGTTGATGAAGGACTTCAATTTGTTAGATAGGCTGCTATTCTTACAGCTTCTTCTCACATTTCTTTGTGTTGGTTTTTATCTCAAATTAATGCTCTGGCTTTTTCTAACAAGGTTCTGTTCAATCGTTCTGCTTTACTACTGAGTTGACAGGTATGTGGAACTGTGTAGTTCAAAATCATTTCTCTTTGTTTGGACTATGTTTTGATTTCTTTAGAGATGTATTTGCCACCATTGTCACATCTGAAGGAAGGTAATAAAATATTTGTTTCCATCCCACGTTATAGGATTTATTGGGCCACTCACGTCTGAGTGTATTATTTCTATTGGTCTAGTTGCTTTTGTTCGCTCTGTTTTAAACGGAAGTAGTGTCTGTTTTGCCCGTACACAACATTTGCATATCTCATCCAAAAAATCAATTTGTCTTTTGTCTAAAGTTAGACCAGTGGATAAGTTTTTTTATTTTAATAGTTTTTTTTTGCTTAAATGACCTATTCTTTGATGCCATAGTATTTTTGATTTTTCCGATGTTGTTGTTAAAACTGTTTTTTGTTTTTCAATGTTGAGATTTATGCTGTAAAGGAAAAGCCTTTTTTTTTCACTTTTATGTTTTTTGTTTTTATATATTTCAACCTTTTCTTTAGTGAATTTAA
The DNA here is from genome assembly GCA_963932245.1 of Tachinus rufipes. Classification (NCBI taxonomy): domain Eukaryota; kingdom Metazoa; phylum Arthropoda; class Insecta; order Coleoptera; family Staphylinidae; genus Tachinus; species Tachinus rufipes. The sequence continues at coordinate 42,660,218 of OZ010747.1, read as the reverse complement.
TTTCACCTCCATTTTTGGTTATGGCACATATTAAGGGGCCTTTTAGATTGCATTAAATAAAGCATCCTTAATAGTTATATGCTGACCTTATTATATAAGTTAAAAATAAAACATAAATACCGTCGTATTTAGGATAAGATCTATTTTTAAATAACATCGTCAATTTTTATTAAACTTTATTTTTTAATTATATTTTTGGTTCATTAATATGGCCATATTAAAGGACTTATTACAAATAATAATATGTACAAAAATAATAATATCTTTATGTCATTCAACAATTTTATGTATTATCTTTGCGTTAGTGCAAGAATAATGAGAGTATAATGAATAAACACTGCAGGAATTAACTATTAAAAAATCGTATTTATCAAATAAATTGCGATAATATTGGCTTGTACGCTAGAGACATCCTACAGCATTTTCGGGAACTAAAGCAATCACGTGGTTTAGACCGAGTCTCGTCTACGTACACTGTAAAAATCTAGTGTTGCAGCTTTTCAATGCAATACGAGATATAATAGAATTGAACGTTATACAGAGCTAGTGTAGACACAACTGATGACGAATCCTACCTCGCCCCTATGATATTATTTTAGATTCATTTTTAAATATTCTTAACTATTAATTTTGCAATTAAAATTTAGATTTAGTTTCAATTTAATTAAAAAAAAAATTATCAGGTTCATTCTTTACTTTACTTTTCGAGTAAAATAAAAATGAAATGAATCATAATATATTAAAAATCATAACACATAATTAAAAGATTGCTTTTTTATTAATTTCGTGGCATAAACAAATCAATGTTTTTAGGTTTTCATAAAAAGTAAAACAATAATTTATTGTAGTAATACAAAATCTTCAATATATTCTTTTCAATATGATATAATTGTCAATCCAAACAAAAAAAAACTATCTTTTTGTAAATCAGTTTGTAAATACTTCTATTATATCTATACACTTAGTAGTAAAGTAATGGTTTGAATTTTGTAAAAATAAATATTAGAAAGACATCAGACTTTTTAATATCTTAACTTCTTTGAAACAAAAAAAAAACAAATTTATTAATTTCTATTTTGATCAATATATCCAAATAACATATAAAAAAAATTAAGTTGGTTAATATTTGCAAAACCTAGATATAAAGTGATTCTTCAAATTATAGACCAACTGCGATACTGTTAATTTATTCAAAAGTTTTAAAATTGCAGTTTTTCAATACAAATTGTAATCAAACGTTCAACAACATTTTGTTACCTCATAATAATAAACGCTAAAGTTTCTGTTGACTGTTGGTTGTGCAATTATTAAATCTTTACTTTAGTGAGAAAGCTTCAGTACATCTGGCTTTACTTCTTATATTTAATAAACAACACACAAACTCGTTAAAATTCAAAACAATGTTTAAGTTATTTTGTAATTAATAATGTAAGTAATCTTTATATCAAATATTGAAGTTTAAAAAAGCAAACGTAATAATGAAAAATTTTGGCAAAAAGATATGTGTGTGCCATTTACAACATGGTAAACTGTTTAAACAAAAATATTAGTTTTGTAAAGAAATTTATTTTTTTTGCTAATGCTGGCATTTCACTTTTATATTATCTGTTGTTTAGTAAACTATTAATTGTGTAATCTATTAATAAATATTATTTTAGTCAAATAGTTCAAAGAGGTTGTTTCGAAGTCTCTAATACTGTTGCTGAAGACAATAAATAGTACTTAGTTTTGTTACTATTATTTTAATAGTGTAATCTGTTTGTATATCATATTTCAGAGAAATTGAAGTAACTTTTTTGAATGCTTCTAATATTGTTGACAAACATTTAGATAGGTAATAATTTTGTTAATAACATTTAAATTGTCTAATCTATTATTAATTTATATTTTAGTTAAATAATTGAAAATCGTTCTCTCAACATTGAAATCGTTAATGAATATTTAGATTATTAAGTTATTATATAATTTTAATCTTTAGGGTTGTATAATAGGAGAAAGCACAAGAAAACTATTATACAGGGTCCATTATGAAAGTAATGCGCATGATTTTATTGTGACGCAATTATCCATCCCAGCCCGGTAGAACCGATCGGGAAATGTGGTGGAAGATCTGCTCTTCCAACGCAGCCGGTCGCCATCTTGCTCCGACTGTTCTGAGCGGAAAGACGTGTCTTTGCGTGAAGTGTGTTTTTTGACTTTGTAGCATGGCGCAATTTTGTGCTGTTAAGAAGTTTTGGATTTGATTCAAAATGGGCCGGTTTTCTTAACTCTGTCGTAACCAGAGACAGACACATCTTGGATGTTTGAGTACGACCCAGAACCGAAAAAGAAGAGCAGCGCGTGGCACACAAAATTATCCTTCACGCCTCCAGAAATCGCAAAAGAGCAAGTTTTGCATAAATTTGACGTCCGAGAAATTGTCCATTTTGAGTTTGTACTGCAAAAAGAAACTGTCAATTCAATCTTTTACTTCAAGGTGCTCAAAAAATTAAAACGCCGGATCGCGCGCATGAGAACTGACATCAAGACACGGTCAAGCTCCACCATGACAATGCCCCCGGTCATTGTTACCAACTTCCTGGCCTAAAACAACACCTCGGTGGTCTTCCAACTCTTTTTCAGTCCCGACTTGACATTCCTGTCGAGGAGTTTCAGGGTGCTTTCCAGGCGTAGCAAACACGTCTCCGAAAGTGTATTGATGCAAGGAGAAAATTTTTTGGAAAATTTTAAGCGTTTGTACCAGTACAGAGAGACTGTGTATATTGAAGTTAGAAACAAGTACTGCGTAATGTGTGCTCGTGCAAAAAATAAAAGTACTACTCCAGCAGAACAAGTGCTTTAATAACTGGACATGGACGTTGACAAATATGAAGTCTGAGATAATAGTTGAAGGTTTTAAACAAAGCATTAAAAAGCATACTTTTAAATTTTACCAACTAGTGATGGCAGCAGTGTCACAAAAAAATTTCTAAAAGTAAAGCCATATGGGGCAAAGTTGGTACAAAAAATTAAATGCAAAAATCACTTATTGCGTAAGTATTGCAACAAACTAAGAGAAATAACCATAAAACCAAGAAATTATTCATTAAATTTAATTGTAGCTCGATATCTTAGACATACTTTGAAATCTAGTATAACGCTGTTGTCAAGGCCATGCAACATAGGTAAGTAGAAGATGTTGGTTTATATAAAAAATATCTGATTTGTCAAGTGATATATTAAACAACCTAAATCACATGTTTGAAGATAGTAGCAGTTAATTAAATTATTTTGAAATGCTTTAAAAACTGAGAAAAAAACTTGGTACAAGAAATAAAACTATTTGGTATTTTTTAAGATATTTTGACGTGTATTTACAGACTAACGCACAATTCACAGACCTTGATTTTAAACGTGACCAATAGTAATGCCAAATGTTATAATGCAAATTTATAAGTGGAAAGCGAATAAACTTTTTATTAAATGGTTCATACCCTACACGGTGCGAAGCAGCAGCTTTATCTTTTAATGTAAAACATGATTACTACGCAATAATACACAAAACCCATATAAGTCATAACTAAAATAACAAAAACATATTTGCAAAAAAAAGTCGAAAAAAAAGTAATAGGTATATTTATTTAATAGATATTTTTTAGTTTTTTTTAGTTTTTATATTTTTTTTTATTAATTTTATATCTTTATTATAATCTGTGTATAATGCCCGTATGACACTGTATATGATTATATTTTAAATTATACAGGGTGTTTTCTAACTGAAGGTGAAAAACGAAACTTTAGGTATATTTTTTAATTAAAAAAAAATCTAAATAATTTTTTTAGCTATTTTGCTTCGTTTTCGAGATAATAAAAAAATACACAAAATTTTAGTAAAAAAAAACATTTGTAACAATGTTAACAACAAATAATATTACTTTAATAGGTTTTCATCATGGCCACAATGAGCGTGGATGCAAGCTTGACAGCGCACTAAAAGAAAATAATAAACTGCTTCAAAATCTGTTGTGTTTTGAATGTGCAATGCAGCATTCGCAATTATCTTTTGTAGTTTCTCCACGTTGTTTATTAGCTTTGCTTAAGCCAATTATTCCTACACATAAAAGTCTAATAGATATAAATCAGGAAATCTTGCAGGCCAGTTTACTAGACGTTTTCTATCAACTCACTTATTGTTAAAAGTATTGTTGAGCTATTCAACTACATATCGCACAACATGGGGCAGTTTTCCTTCTTGTTGGTACACCTTGTTACGTAGGATAAAGAAACATTGTTATCCAGCAATTTTTTCATCTGATTTTTGAGAAATTCTGCTTATAAATGAGCATTTAAACGAGGTAGTAAGATTTGAATTTTCAGTAGTTTCTCATTAAAAACTCCATGTGTTAACCGAACTTCTTTATTGGTAAGCTCGTACGTAACTGCGTACGGATTTCTTAATGACCTAATGTATATTGTTAATGTCATCTCTCGTGAATATAGATTTATCGCTCCACAATATTGAACTAATGAACTTAGGATCTTGTTGATGTGGTTCAAGAAGCCGTTGAGAAAATGCAAGTTGCTGTGCTGCGTTGCCTGTTTGTAGGTGTTGTACTTTTTGATAATAATATAAGTGAAGACTTTCTCTATTTAAGATTTAAGGTTTTATAGACAAAGTTTTTAGATAGTTGTGAACGGGCGGAAAATTGCTTAACGCTGACAATTTTTTCAAGTATCATAAGCTTGCATCAACGCACACTTTTTAAAGTAATGTTGTATTGTTTGTTTCTTTGCTGAATAAAAGGTTTTCTAAATAATGTGTATTTTTTATTATCTCGGAAGCAAAGTGAGATAGACAAAAAAATAATTCAGATTTTCTGTTTAAATTTAAAAAATGTACTATAGTTTTATTTTTCGCTTTGTTTTTTTGTTTCCAGTTTGGCCCGCATATGCTCATTGGCCTTTTCGGCTCTCGCTTCACTCGTTCGTGCTGCTAAATGCGGCGGGCTGCTAAAGCCTATTTTTGGCCCTTGGTACACTATATACTATTTTTGCCTGCCTCTACCGAAAGCATCATTTTGAAAATCGCTTTTTTGGCCAGCATATGGCTTTTGGACCACACAACTATTAGCGGTATTTGATTGGCTGTGAATTACAATTTCATATGTAGACGTCATACCTGACAGTAGTGACAAATTATAATAAACATTGAAAATAATGTTTTTAATTGGGGCAGGCAAAAAAATATCGAGTGCCAAAAAGCTTTAGCAGCCTTTTGCTTTAGCAGTCCTTACTCGCTTTGTTCGTTCATGCTACTAAAAGCGGCGGGTTGCTAAAGCCTATTTTTGGCTTTTGATACACTACATGAAGAGCTCGGAATAACAAGGTTGTATGCCACAACAAGTTTATTTATAAAATAATCGTATTTAAAGTTTTCTTTATTGCTTTAAATATGCAATTTCTAAATTTATTTTTTTTATATAAATATACCTAAACTATCTAGAACAACGTTAGATTAATATACCCAAAATAAATACTGTTATTTAACCAAAGTTTGTAATAAAAAGTCGGAAATTACTAAATTGTGGCATATAGCCTTGTTATCCCAAACCCTTCAAATACTATGTTAAAACTTTGTTTTGCGTCAATTATATAGAACAATATGATCTCAATTTTTCAATCTACAATTAAATTGATGATCATTTGTGCATTTTACAGACTTTTATCGTTGTTTATCTATAATTAGATACATAAGTTAATGATTAATAATTTAAATTAATTATAAATTATTTATTTATTTTATTTATATATTTATACGGCAAAGGTTTTAATAAAAACGTTTGATTACAAAGTTAATATTTTGCCACGAGTTTGTGGCATCGTCAGAACATGTAATATCAGTTTCTAAATCGTTAAATTATTAAAAAACATTTAATAAAATTTAAAAAATATGGTTTTGTATCATTTAGACGAGTATTGTGAATGAGATAAAAACGTTTTTTATGCCAATATTTTACTATTACTCTGTGCTAATAAAGTATATATTTTAAATACGTGAAGAAGGTATTTTATTTTTTCTACTGATATTTATAATTACATATTTAAATAAAATTTGATCAACATTCATTCTTCTGCAAAAGAAGAAATGAATAAATTATACGAGAGTTCCGAGACGTAAATTGTAGGTATGTTACCTGACCAAATTTGAGGATTTTACTGTTATTTTATAACATACACGCGCTTTTAATTACACTATATTGTAAATTATATTTTTTACATTTACATATTTTATATTGTCATGTTTCGATTGGCGGTAATAATTTTGTAGACAAAATTAATACAGTTATATTTTTAATAATTCCATATAAACATTATTGTTGAAAAAGTCAGATTAAAATTCTAGCAATACAATTTGAGTGTAGCCGGCTACGAGGGCGATTTTGAGTTTTATAGCTCAATGACCAATCAAAGCGCACGAGATCTATCCTACAGGATCACACGTCGGCTGTACGCACATTGTACGCCAAGTAGTGAAATTTGTATCTTGTACCCCCGTTTAAACTTTACAGTCTCTCTCTACAGTGATCAGCTAAAAATTGGTAAAGGACCCTTAATTCTGGATCATCACATTTTTTAGGTTACATTGCCTTGTCACCACTTTTCCTATTGCTTCTGTGCACATTGTGTTTTTTTTGGTGAAGTGTGACGTAGATCCGGAGACCACTATCCAATCATTTTTATTTGTTTTAACCAAAATCAAAAAAACTTTTGTATGCTAACTTGTTTTCACTTTTCTTACGGTTGCATCTTAATAGAAAATGTTTAGTTTTTTCATTTTGCTGCCAGAGGTACTTTTTTGTTACATTTAAAACATTTTTGCTGTTCTGTAGCATTAAACGCCAATGTTTTATCGTCTTTTTCTTTATCTTTTGTTCTGAATTCTGGTCATTAGATTTTTCAATGTATTCTTATCTTGAGGTGTTGACTTTCATGCACTTACAAAATGTTTAAATTGATTGGGCAAGCTTGACAGAATTTTTGACACAAGCATTTTAGAACTTATTGCTGCGTTTAATGCTCGAAGTTTTGAACGCTGTATTATTTGTTTTGCTTAAGAATGTTGCCATACCAGCTTCTTTCTTATATTTATGATTAAAGAACTCTTGCGTTAAAATACATTTGCGTTGTTCTTCTTGTACTTCATAATTTTTTATTTTTTTTTATACATGTCATTGCTTGTTGCAGAGTTTAATACATGTGTCAGACATGTTTTCGAGATCGTCGATACTATAACGTATTGAGCCTTTACGTTTTTTTTATTCCATTTTTTACGTGCATTTGTTGCAGTGTCAAGTGTAATTTCAGATTTACCGTTTGATACTTGGAGTAAGCCATGAGATCTCAGAATAATATCTATCTTGAATTTCCATAATTTGTAGCTGTCACAATCCATTAATTTTGAAATTTGATTTAATTCATCACTCATTACTGACATTTTGTCCAGATTTTTATATTATCAGACTTTTTTATTGTAACTCACGTACTTTATTTATTTTATTCAGTTTTTACTTTGAGGCAAAAGAATAGAGACATACTAAAATAGTGTTTTGTAAAAGAATCAAAGAAATAGGAGAAATTGCCAAATATAAACTAAATCTAATGTCTAAAAGGTTCCATTTGTTTTAAAGACAATATTAATTGACAGCTAAGGTAAGTATTAGTAAAGACAAAGATTCAGAAGGAGATTATCCTTAAATTAAAATACATTCCTTACAATTAAGGTCTTTTACCTCCAGATATAACAATACTTTTTTTGGTCCTTCAAAATAGTTATCTAAAGTTTTTTGCATTTCAAAACTTTTTTGGTAAATGTGTTTTGGAGCCACTTTTTGGTTGGCTTGCCTGAACATATTTTTTTGATAAATCTACCTTTGTGGGCGCATTCTAAAAAACTTTATCTCATTAATCAGCTAAGAATAAAAAAATTGATGGATTCATTTTATTTTACCGGTCGTTTTTGTGACGACGGAGTGCTACTTGTTTTTGTTGTAGGTTTGCCTAGCTGTCACCAAAAGTTTAAGCTTTTAGTGTTACCAACCTGTGTTAGTTTGTGTTTATTTTAATTTTATGCCTACTGGCAAGCTTGTTAGAGATAGATAATTTTTTTTGTTTCCTAGCCTTTGATACCTAATAGCGTCAACTATAGACAAAAATAGGTTAAAGTTAAATTTTGCATTTAGTTTGTTCATAGTTTATGACATTGAGATATTGTACAACCCTTTTACAACTTTTGATAACTGTAATCATATTTTTAAGTATTTATTTATTTTTTTAATACATTTATAACTGTATGCTTATATGTTTTGCTTAAAAAAACGTAAGAAAGATCTAATGATTGACTGCTATAGTTTTTTAATAAAAAACACATAAAGTAATTGTTTTATATGTAGAATAAATTATTTGTTTTGTTTGTTTATAAGATTGCAGTAATATTTGAAACTAATTATAATATGCAAACACCAAAGTTCATGAATTATTAAACAATGTATTATCAAAACTTACATATTTAACTAGATTTACATTGTCAATAATTTAAACGTAGGATTGGTATTAACGTTGAAATAATATGATGAAACATTTCGATTTGGTCTTTTTTAATAAAATACAAAACACTGTATTTTTTTAATTTTTTTTCTTATAGATATTGCGGTTAATAGTGAAAAACTATGACCAGCAAGTGACCTCTTGTATTACTTATTTGGCATCTCACATTTTTTTTGCCAAAATTATTGATACATTTTTACATACAGATTGTTTAATTTTAGCAATTTAATGTGAATTAATGATAAACTGATTATTTATTTAGTTATTTTTAGCGTTAACTAATCTCTTCACCCAACTCTAAAAGAAAAAATAACAATTATTTAATAACAGTTCAGAGATGTAGAACTAAATAAATTCAAATTTGCAGGTTTATTTAGATGAACGATGTTCAGATTGTGAACATATATTGCACCTGGCAATAATTAATTTTATTTTATTCGGGAGAAATGTCATATAGATTGAAACTTACACTGAATTCTTATGCTGATGTTTTTCACTCAATAACTATCTTAATTAAACGGCAGTTATACTTGTAGTATAATAATTAGTTTATAAATATATTAAAAAATAAACCACTAAATTGTCAATGCATTATAATGAAACGACTAACAACATTAGCATAAACATGCTAACCCTTCACTCCCTATGCAAATTAATTTATAATTACAAAACTTCAGGTGAATTCCCGTCGGCTTATCAGTAACTATCTAACATTTCGCATTATGTATACTATTGCAAATTAAAAACGGAGGTATGATTCATGACCTACATGCTAAAAGAACTCTTATCCACCTACAACCCGATGAAAGCCTCACAGACGACCTTGCTATAAATGTTATATAACCTCCAGTTTAACATGCTTAATCGTGAGCATAATTAATTTTTATTGGATTTCGCTTTTTAGACGCACACTAATTTCGATAAAGCAAGCGATAGTATTTTTGAGTAATAGGCGGGTTGGGCCTAATCATTTTCCGTTTTTAATGTCATTCGAAATAAATGTTCTTTCAATTTTTATTGTTTTTTTGCCAAATCCATCTAATGTAAACATATGCGGCGTGCATGTGATGAAAGTGGGAGGTCAAGGTGGTACAATGTAATACTAATCTGAATAGAATTACTATGAAGCATTTTCTATATAAACTATGTGTTTTTTTGTGTGAAAATTTAATGGAAAATTAAAGCTTTAATAATATTAAATTTATATGCAAGTTAAAATTATGATTTTATTTGATCATTTATATACAAAGGGAGTTAAGCCGAGTTTCTTTCTTATGTCAAAAAATGTATGTGCGGTAATATCAATCACGACATCTAGCAACGTATCATTTTTTTTTAATTTATTGTTATATATAATAGCATCTAAACTAAATAGTAACTAAATAGTTTCTCATCAGTAATGATGCTGAGATGTAATTGTTTTAAATGACAGAACGTCAGTGAACTTTTAATGTCTTGTGCAACATTTAAAATAATATTCAATTAGTGAATAATTTGATTTAGAACATCTTTGGCAGACGGAACGTCAGAAAATGTTGCTGTGGATTTTAATAATGTTTCTAATTGATTAATTCTTGTAAGAAGAATTAATTCATTATGTTTAATATTTTTAATAGTTTCATTAAACCTTTGCATAATTTTATTGTTAACTAAATATTGGTTATTAATTTGATAAACCAAATTATTTTGATTTCTTTTTATTATATCAAATGTATTTTTTATATCTCGGCCATCGTTTGCATCAAGATTTTCAGTTACTTGTTTAATAACTGACCTAAAAATATCAATAAGACCGCGTTTGTTTTGTGACAGTTTTCGAAATGGTTTTAACTTTTCATCAATTTGGTTTGTTATATAGTTACAAATTTTGTAATAATTACTTAATTCTTTTGAGAATCTTGTATTTATTCAATATATTTTTATAGTCCATGGGAAATGTTCATGTATATTTATTTAAACATACAACAGCTCTTTAGGACTTGGGATGTATTAATTAAAACATCCAATTGATATAAAATACATTTAATATAGTGTATATTTGTAAAAATAACTTTTAATGGAAAGCCATGTTTAATGCTAATTATAAATATATAGTTTTTATTTTTATTTCATCTAGAATTGTTTAAATTGAAAAAATGTAAATGTTACAGTGCTGATGAAGGACATCGTTAGTATGTCCGAAACGTACACTATATTAAATGTATTTTATAACAATTGGATGTTTTAATTAATACATCCCAAGTCCTAAAGAGCTGTTGTATGTTTAAATAAATATACATGAACATTTCCCATGAATACATAGGAGAAGGACGTAATCTAATATCGTTTATTTTTATAGTGTAGTAAAATACTTTCATCTTTATTTAAAAAATGTGTTAAATCAAAATAATGTAAAAAGGTGTGAGAAGTTGTTTGTAGTTTTGCATGTTCTAAGTTTACAGGAAGTATGCCAGAGTTATGTTATATTTTGTTGGGCCATAATCATTGTGGAAGACCACAAGATAAGGAAGTACCTGGAATTGGAGACAAATTTTTATTAAGACGTTTGATGTTATTGATGTGTAATTTTTTAAATTTTAGACCAGTTTTGGATTTGTCTATCTCTGGTTCTATTGTTTTTTGATTAGCATCTATTTTTGAAACTTTTTTTTATATCGTTTTTTCTTTTTTGATCTAAAATTACTTTTTACATACACTTTTTCTGGTATTTTTATTCTTCTCTTTTTTCATTTGTTTTTGAAATAGTTTTAAGTTTATTTTCCATTAATCGATCATTTATTAATTTATGCATTATCTGAAGTTTTTATTTATGTGTCTGGATATAATTATTTAGGATTAAGGGTTCTAAATTAATATCAGTCACTTCATGCATGTCAAAGTTAAGGATATTAAAGGGTGTTAGTTTAGTTGTGCTGTGGATCAAACTATTGTAAGCAATTAGTGAATATAGTATTTTTAAATCAATTGAATCTTTTTAAAATTCTTCTTGATTGTTTAATAAATTTAAATGATGTAGAAAGGTTGAGTGAAATTTCTCTATTAATCCGTTACTAGCCGGATGATGTGGACTACAGAAATGTATTTCAATTTTATGTAGGTTGAGAATATCTGTTATCAAGTTGTTATCAAATTCTGGTCCATTATCACAGATAATTAAACCTGGATCTGAATGATGTAAAATGTAATGAAGTATTTTTTTTACTATTTCAATTGCTTGCATATTCAAGAGTAGATACACTTAAGCGTATTTGCTAAACGCGTCGATGATGGTAAGAAATTTATGTTTTTTATATTTTAGAATATTGATATGGACTATTTCAAAAGGTTTTGTTGGGGTTAGAGTTATATTATATTTTAACTTTAATAGTTTTTGATCATATTTAACGAGTTTACAAGTTTCTCAATTATTTATAAAGTTTAGAATACTTTCATGCATTTTAGGCCAATAATGTTCAGAACTTAATTTTTGAATTGTTTCAGTAATTCCTCTATGATTACATTTTCCTTCATAATAATTTCTAATTTTTTCATGTTGGTCATCAAGAGTTTTAATATCTTTTCATATTTTTGAACATTTTTTAAATTTGATTATTTGAAAATTTCTGATTTAGAATTAAATTTCATTGTTTATACAATTTTTCTGTTTCAAAGTAACAAAAATATAAGACATTAGATACAACATAATTTTTTATAAAGTTAAATAAGTCTTGTTCAAAGTTACATTCAAAAATTTGTACTATCAGGCGTTGCTTAGAATTTTGAAATAAATGTTTTGCCTTAGTCTAGGATGGGTGAGTTTTAATATTTATAAAATGTATTTGATTTTTTAAGGTATTGAAAAGATCTTCAGAAATTGAAATAGAGCAAATTGGGTTTTCTAAAGCAGTATGAATGGTAATATCGTCGTCTGAACATTCTTCTCTGTTGATATCAGATATATCTGGAGTTTCTACAATAAGTGAACTTACTTCTTCCTTATTAATAGATGTTTTTGAAGCAAATTTAGCATAAAACTTAATTATATAATCAAAATTAATTTTATTTTTTTCATCAGATTCGATTGCGTTTAAGTTTAGGGGACAAGATAAAGCATCTGCGTTGCTGTTTAATTTACCTTTTTTGTAATATCTTTCATAATCAAATTCTTCGAGACGTAGTCTTTATCTGACTAATTTTAAGTTGGGATCTTTAAGGGAAAAAAGCCATTGAAGAATCTGTTATAATTTTAAATTTATTTGCATACAGGTAGGGACGGAAATACTTAGTAGACCATATTATAGCAAGTAGTTTCTTTTCGATAGTAAAATAGTTTAATTCGTGTTCATTTAGTGTTTGTGATGCATAGGCTATAGGAAGATCTGAGCTGATAATAGCATTGGTCGTTAAAATGAATGGTTCTTTGAAATTGGGATATTGCAACATTGGGTTATTGTTTAATAATTTTATACAAAATGCAAAACAGTTTTTATATTCTGAATTATCAGGGTCAATTGTATTATTCTTTTTTAATCTGCTAGTTAGGAGTTTAGTAAATTTTGCAAAATTTTTAATAAATTTTTTATAATAACCCAAAAGTCCGAGAAATGCTTTCAATTTTTTTTTAGTTTTTGGTTTTGAATAATTAAGAAAAGCATTAATTTTGTCTGGGTTAAGTTTAATTCCAGCGGGTGTAATAATATGTCCAAGGTAACTTACTTCTTTTTGCAGAAATTCACTTATATTTAATTGAATTTTGAAGTTAAATTTACACAAGCGTTCAAAAACTGTTGTCAATTTTTCAATGATGTCGTCTAAATAAACAATACAGGATTGATTTTGTATTTTAAGAAGAACGTTATCCATAACCTGTTGAAAGGTTGATGGGGCGTTTTTCAAGCCAAACGGCATACGAACAAATTCGTAGTGGCCATTTTCTACTGAAAATGCAGTTTTGAACATATTGTCAGGATTCATTTCTATTTGGTGGAATCCTGATGCGAAATTTAAAGTGGAAAATTATTGGCTTCTGCTAAGTTTATCTAAAATGTTTGTAATATTTGGCAACGGATACCGGTCGTCTATTGTCTGTTCATTTAATTTTTGATAGTCTATGACTATTCTCCATTTACGATTGCCAGACGCATCAAGTTTCTTTGGTACTACCCATATAGGAGCAGACCAAGGTGATTGTGATGGTCGAATGATACCTTGATTTAACATATCTTTAATCTGTTTTTGTACTTCAGATTTATAAACGTAAGGGTATCTATATGTCTTAACATGTATAGGAGTATTATATTTTAATTTTATGTTATGTTTAACAGCGTTAGTAAGAGTTAAGGGTTGGTTTTCATAATGAAAAATGTCAACGTATTTGTTGAATAATTTAGTTATGTTTTGTCTTTCATCCGTATTGCAATGGTTGATTCTTACTTTGGAAAAATCAAACTGTTGTTTATTATTATTGTGACAAAAATTATTATTTAAATTTGAAATTTCAAATTTATTCTCAGAGATAACATTATAAGGATTTGATAAGTTTATAGATGTATATTTATCAGTGAGGTTCAATATTGATGTGTATGCCAAATTGTTTTCTACTTTAATTAAGCTTTCAGGAATTTCAAGGTTGGAAATTTTTTGATGGGGTAACATTGCAACTCCTTCATTTATAATTGCAATTTTGATTTTTATTTTTTGTTCAGAATATGGCGCTACAACGATACAATTATTATAATCAACTAATTTTTTTTATTTAATTTCAATTTTTGTGTTAAGCAATAATAATTTATGTGTTGCACTTTAAAATTATCTTCAAATATGTCTTATAGTTAAATGCTCCTTATACTAGTATACTAAATGTTTTTTTTTTAGTTATGGCAGTGTAAGTAGTTTTTAATAAGATATTATTTACAAAAAATTTTAAGTTTCTCAATATAAATATATTTATAAAAACCTTTTACATAATAATTGAGTTATTTCAATTTGCAGATTATTGTCTGTACTTTTAATATCATACTTTAACACTTACTTTCATTTAGACATAATTGAAGGCAACTGAACCACTTTTGTTGTCATTGACAATAATATAAACATATTGAAACTAGTCTGTAAAAAACAAAAATAAAAATAAACTTTTTATGTCATCCAGGCAAAGCTATTACTCTGGCAATATTGTATGTCTAATTGGATCATTGTGAGGAAAATATACAAATTGTACACTATGTTTTTATGATTAAAATATTTATAACATGTACAAAATAAATTAAATTTAAACGTTAGAATACGATATTTGACAGGTTATCTGTCATTTTTTCTTTGTGTATAATATTCACTTTTTGCACGTTTTGTGCGTGTCTAATAAAACGTTTAAAATAGCATACTTTTCTGTTGCAATAACAGTTGCACTTATTACAGTAAGGAGAAAAACGATTATTAAAAGAACCATTGCTCTGATAGTTACAAAAGAAGCAACTTAAAAACGGAAATTGTTACAAATCTCCTACGTTTAAAAATAACATTTTTAAAACATGTTGTTTGTTTGTAAATTTACTTTAAAAAATTTAAAATAAGTCTCTGAATTCAAATGTCACAACTAATTCTTGTGTGTATATAAAATTACAAACGTATCCACTTATTATTTTCAGTTTTTCAAAAAAAATAAACATCAACTTTATAAATAGCCTTTGTTGATTATTATATACACTAGGTCACTTAATGTGCCATGCAAAAATCGTTGTCCAAAACTATTGCAATGTTGTGTGGGAATGCCAAATACTATTGGCATAGAACAATGTCTGCTAGAAATAAAATCATTCATATTTCTTTTCGGTTTCAAAGGCTGATATTTTAGAGGTCTCTTACTACTTCATCCGTTTATTAAAAGAGCAAATAAAATCATTAATTATTTAACAATATAAAATAAAACAGTTATATTAATTCATATAAATACAAGTTTAATTATTTTTAGTTTTAAAATAATATCTATTTAACGTATACTTCTCTAAATACAGAAGCAAAAAAAGTTGCATAACTGAAACTATTATAAATAAACAACTTTATATACATTTTATTAAATTGTTTACTTTTACAAGTGTTTTATTTATTTTACGCAATATTTGTAATGTATATTAAATTGTTACTCTAGAAAGATAAGAATTTTAATTGTATCACTACTAAGAATTTATAGATAAACCCACTGTTACATATTAAATAAAATTATATTTTTATAGAATAAATGTTGTAATTGCGCATGAAAATTTATTTATAGTAGGCGCCAGAAATACTTTCGATACATTGGAATAGATTCTGTGCTATATTTATCTGTACATAACGATGTCTCGTCATAATAAAAATACAAAATATTATATTATATTAATATATTATTAATCTATTTCATATTTAATAAATAATATAATAATTAAATAAATATATTTATTCTTTTAATTTTTTGTAACTTGAGTTTTTATAATAATTTGATTATCATAGTTGATTGTATGTACATCTGTTAGATAAGCAAATAAATAAATAATTCTTGGGAGTCAATTAAATTTATAATCAATTGATTAATTATCAGTTATTACGTATCATATATGATGTACTGTAAATAAAAACAATGACATACTTTTGATTAGTTATATGCAAAACAATAGTGCAGTCTTTGTGCTACATATTATTCATACTATCCACAAGTAAGATTTTGCATAATAGACTTGATCTAGCAGTATAACATACTCAGTTTAAAATAAACAGAATCAGTAAACTTTGCCAGAAAACAACAAGCTCAATAGTACAAGAATAATGTAAAAATATTAGATATTAATATTTAAAATAAAAATGTAATAATTTTGTACTCAATCTTATTTTAAGTCAACGTCAAAGATTCTTTAGGATGTGATACTATAAATCAAGTAAGTTTGTAGTTAGACTAATTGTTTTAAGTCTACGGAAATGTGTTTTTGTAAGTTTTCAAGAGATTCTTTTAGGTTCAAATGTGTCATATAATTTGTTTAATGTTTTTGTTAATATGTCAATGATAAGTGCTGACCTTAGACACACCTTAATAGACTTTTGAAAACTGAACAAAGTAATATCAAGTTCACAACACTTATCATGCTTATTATTATTATTGTTTAAAACGCCAGACGCGCTCGTGTCTGTTTTTAATTGATATGAATTATTATCAAAATAAATTTAAAATGTATTTATAAGTAACAAACAAACAGTTTTATATTGATTTGCAAATTTTGATCTTTGCTTATATTTGATATTTTTAAACAAAGATAACTTATGTAATCCTATATATATATACAATAATACATGTATTTTATGTCAAATAAAAAATTGTTATAAGCATTTTTACACAAAGCCACAATGATAAAATAAGAGCACTTTCAACAAAAATCTAAATAGAACGTGCCTTTCCTTTTATAATTTTTTTGTGTATTTTGCTTTTATAAATGTATTTGTTCTTTTCACACTTTAGTTAATTACTAACTGCTGTCTTTAAGTCTCCGGACCAATTCGAGAACCATCCTCAAGATTTGGAGACTGCGGATAGTCAATGGCTAGTGTATGAGAAAGACAGATACATCTATAGCAGCGGCAAACCTAACAACTACTCACAAATATATTAGCTTTGTGTCTCTTACTAATAATCTTTTACTCAACGGTTTTACATTATGTTTATTATTCTTGTTTTTAATTATTTTTTTTAGTTTATAGCGCTTGACATCGTTTCTCAGTTTCTTACCTTTTTGCTGCATTGGTAGTAGTTTTTCTTGAGATTTATTTTTCTTTTTCTACCTTGTGGTGTCCATTTTAGCAGTTGTTTTGGCACTCTGTTTTTATCCTATATACATGTCCATACTAAATTTGTTTTTTTCTTAATTTTTTTTATAACTATTGTGGTTGTGTTTATGATTATATTTTAGTTTAATTTCTACTGTCGATATTTTTGTAAATTGTTGCAGAACATCCATCTCAGTAGCTAAAAAATTTTTTTTTTAAATTTTCAATTATAGTTTACGTTTTGTATTTACAAGTTAGGACTTAAAATTATATGTTTTTTTTTTAGTTGTATAATTTTTTTAACCAGAGTATTTTGTTTAAAGCTCATATATTTTTTTGAATTAATGTTATTCTATTTTGTATTTTTAGTGTTTTCTATGTATTTCAAATTTTAAACGTAACGCCTAAATTCACTGCTTAGTATTTGAACTGGTACACTTACAAATAATTCTACTTTTTAAAGAACGCCTTCTTGCTTAATTGATAATATATGGTTCTGGAAACACTTTTAGGGCAAAGAATTAAAATATTTAAACTTGAATAACAAATTTCAAATGTTTTAATAAAAAAATAACAAAATCTTTGGATCCATCACCCCTCGGGATCACATCAACCTTTTCAGGTAATCTCATCCGTTCTCTATAAGATAAAGATCTGAAAAATTTGCAAACCAATCTATATGCGTAACATTATTTTCTTCAAAAAATGCATTGATTTGCCTTGTTCTATGAGAACGCGCATTATCATCAACAAACACAAAACCATTGTCTATTTTATTGACAAATGGCAACACTACAGGTTCTAATACTTCATTAAGATACTTGACACTATTTATTGTAGCATTTTCAAACATAACCAATTCAATACAATAAGTGGCATAAATATCTCTCCAAACGGTAATTGAACCGCCTCTATAAGCTTGATGGTAAATCACGTAGTTTTCAATATAGCGTTTATTTTCTGCTTTTCCAAACTTTCACTTTTCTATCGGAGTTTTGGAGTCGCATTCTGGTTTCTTCACTAAATATACAACAACCCCAATCTTCAACACTCCAATTTGCATGTTGGTGTGCCCACTTTAGCTTTCTTTTTGTAAGTGCTTTGTTCAACAATAGACCTTTTTTAGAAGATCTGGACCTTAAATTTACCGCATAGGAGCCTTCTTTTTACTGTTTCAGTAGATACTTGAGTACCTGTTGCATTCAATAAATGAACTTAGAGTGTTCTTGTAGTAGAAAATGTATTCGTTTAACACTGATCGTAATAAACCGTTCTTCCCTGACTGTTGTATTGCAATTTTGCCTTTTGACGTGTCTATGTTGGACAGCTCCAATGTCATTAAAGCGCATTTGAACTCTTGTGATCAAATTGTAATTTACATTGAAAAGAGCAGCAACAGTTCTTAGCGATGCACCAGTAATAAACATTCTCAGCATTTGGCTCATCTCTTCAACACTTAAACGCTTTAATGGCATTTTTAAAATGCAGTCAGCTACTCTGAATTAAAACTTCTCAAAATATTTGTAAAAATTCTTTTAAACTTGATAAGTATAAGCTTTTGCAAGCTCAGTAAATGCACTAATGACAGATTAACAACAATTAGTTTGAAAATGTTATTTGATAGGCAATTGTTTGCATTCCAAAACACAGACTTTATTATTATTACTTTTACTGCATGTTATATAAGTGTATCAGTTCAAATATTGAGCAGTGTATTTAATGTGTTTGCATTTTTTAATTGTAATGTTGTTCTCTAATACTAGATCTTTAATTTTAAGTATTTTATTTTGTTTGTATTTATAGTTAATCCGCAGTTGATATAATAGTTTTCTAGTAATATATTTTAAATTATTTATTGACTAACAATTGCTTGATTATTAGCAAATTGTTAAGTGAATAATGTTTTGTTGTCTAGCTTAAAACATAGTTATATCTTTAATTCACATAGATCTTAAATAACGTTGGTGCGATAGAACATTTCTGTCAAAAACTTTTTGTAACAGGAAATTTTTCTGAGACTTGATTGCCTATTTTAAACAGAAATGTGCAATTTTTATATATATGCGCCACCGCAGTTATTAGTGTGTGATTAATTTTGTAATGTCTTTCTTAGTTTATTTGCTAGAACGGTACCGTATGCTTTTGATATTTGTACAAATAGTATGTATGTTTCTTTTCCTACTACAAGTTGTTTTTTGGTTAGTTGTTTAACGTAGAATATATTGTCCGTACACAATCTTCCTGCTCTGAATTTAATTTGATCTTCTGCTTCTATATGCTGGTATTCTATTTCAATTAAATCTTTTAAAATCCGTCCATATAAAAAGTACAGTTTTTTATTTATAGTGAATAATTCTTCTATCATAGTAGTTTATTTAGTCTATAATAATTAATGAACTCACGATATATTTCCCCTGATTAAGATCCCCTGATTATCATTATTTAAAAATTTTGTTTTTTTTTTTCTTTTTTTTTTTTTCTGTAATAAGTATAGGTTTCCTTTTGATTTTTACTTGTTTTATTTTTGGTAAAGTGGATGTAAAACTTGGTCTGTCTTTGATAAATTACTTGGAAAAATACTTTTTTTAACTGTTTCAAAGTTTGATCAATGTGATGTGTTTTAATATCCATACTTTTGTAGAGCGTTGGTCTGTAAGAATAAAAATGTAAAGAAATAGATGCATATACATGGTGTAGATTAATTGACAGGTAACTTTGTAGACCGTGCCAAAAGAAAACAAAAATTTTAATTTCAAAATGCTGACAAACTTTTTGTTTGGTCTCACAAAACCCTTAAAGTTTTGTTACGCTTGGTAACGTAGAAATTTTTTTATTTCTAAATGCAAACCTATAATGTAGGCAACTCAATACACACATTAAATATTATTTTTTTAAAATTACAAATATTGAAATTGGCCACAGTTTACTTCTATACATTTTACGGCACGTATCGGTTCAAATTAATGACATTCTCAAGCATCACCGGCGTAATTTGCATCTTCTTTCAAAGTAAAGTCATAACAAAATAGAAATATAATATAACTGATATTCATTGCATTGCCTAATTTATAATTTAAATTTTATTAAAAATGTTGCTACGTTGCCAATGGTATTTTTAATTTAAATTTGATTTATTCTTGGAAAGTAATTTGCACATTTTTAAATTTTTTTTATTATTAATTTGTAATAAACCTTTTTACTTTTATTAAACTAAAAAATAAAGCAAATTAGATCATAAAATACGCAATTAAAACAATATTTGTATTGAAAAATTGAAACTTTGAGGACCTCGTGAGGCCAAACGAAGAGTTTTTCAGCATTTTAAAATTAAGATTTATGTTTTCTTTTGGCACGGTCTACAAGGTTACCTGGCGTTTGTCCGCCAATTAATCTACACTTTGAATATACAGGGTGAGTGGGACAAAAACGAACCAAACTTTAGGAGTGTATTGTACATGTGAAAATAATGTAATAAATCTAAAATGTTGTTGATTTTTATTTGTTTTTAAGTTATAACGTAATTAAAAGTAAATAAAATTTCTAATTAACGTTTTGGTAATTATAGCCTTCTTATAATAAATGTTCAAAAATACCGTTATTTACCTATAAATATTTTCGGTATTGTCTACAAAGGACGCCAGTTGCTTTCTTGATTGAGTTATGTTTTTGTTTGAGATCTGCTGCTACATTTCTAATGCGTTAAGTTAGTGCATCCTGAGTGTCCGCTTTTACTTTGTACACTTTATCTTTGAACCAGCTCTATAAACAATAATTTAGTACTAAAAGGTCTGAAGATGTTGGAAACCAACTAGCAGGACTACTTAAACCAATCTAACGCCCTGGAAATCTTTTCTGGCATACTAGATAAACATTTTTAATTACGCTATAACTTGAAAACAAATGAAAATCGGATAACATTTGAGTTTTTTTACATTATTTTCACGAGTTGAATACACTCCTGGAGTTTGGTCCGTTTTTCCCAACTTACCATGTATATACATACATACATTTTTTTTTAATTATATTTTACGGATTGCTCATTGTGCACTTTATATATTTTTTTTTTTTGGAGGAAAACCGTTTTAATTTTTGTTTGGGATTCTATTTTATTCAAATGCATATGTTTTCTTTTTGTAGATTTGAATACCAAAAAAAAATTAAACTCTCAAAATTTGGTGCCGATTGATTAAGTTTAAATGATGCCACAAGAGCAAAAACTACCAAATAAAAATAATGAACTTTTTCTACTAAATTTTATGTTTCCAAATTGAACATTACTAAATTAAAGTTCATAAGATATGAGATGATTTTTTGCACAAAATTTACAACAAAAATAAGTAATGTCAATCTTATTACTTTAAATTGTGCGTTCAATTGTTTTTTTATTATTTAAAAAAAAAAAATCTTGAGATTATTATTGACTTATATCTTTTTTTTGTAAATTGTAAAATCTAGTAGAAAACAGAAAACAACATTGTATAGGGTTTTCTAATAAGAGGTTTCATTTTAATATTTAAAAAAAACGGGTATTTTTTAAAAGATATTAATAAATGTTTATTTTATTGTAAAGAGAACGGTATGCCATTAACATTTGAAAACAATATCAATCAAATGGTAGCCACGGTTACGGTTGCAGTACCACATTCTTTTCATAAAATTTTTCATGACTAATTTGCACATATGCGGCTGTATGTCCTCAATAACTTTAACTTTTTGAATCAATTGTGGAGCATTGGCATAGACCGTATCTTTCCCGTTGTTTCAAAGAAAAAAATCTAAAGGTGTTAAATCACAAGATCTCGGTGGCCAATAGTGATCACATATCAAGAAATAACACGGTCAGGAAACTTTTCTTGCAAAATTGCGATTGTTTCGTTGCTTGTGTGGCACGTAGCGCCGTCTTGCTGAAAATAAACGTCATCTACATAAATATCTTCCAATTCTGGCAATAATAATAAAATCATTAATCATAGCTTGGTAGCGCCATCCATTCACCATAACAGTTGCACCAGCCTCATTTTTGAAAGTAGGGTTCAATCACACCGCCAGCCCAAAAACCGCACCAAACAGTGACACGTTGAGGATGCAAAAACTTTTCAACAATTATTTTTGGATTTTCTGAGCCCCAAATGCAACAATTCTGCTTATTAACGTAGCCACTGAGGTGAAAATGGGCCTCATTACTGTAGATGATTGTTCGATAAAATTTCGGATCATTTTGATGCATTCGAAGGACCCAATCAGCAAAGATACGACGTTTAAGGTGATCGGCCGGCTTGAGTTCTTGTGTTAAATAAACTTTAAAAGCTTTAAGACTTAAGTGTTTATGCAAAATACGGTGCAATGTTGTTTGTGGAATGTCTAATTCCAAATATTGACATTAGCAATATTCTCATGTGTTCTTGAGCAATGCACACGGTTTCGATTCTTTACATTACAAATTTGTCCTAACAGCTCAAATTTTTTTACCATTGCCGGTCGAGAAGGTGCTTTACAACGACTGAAAAAATTTTACCATTTTTGTAGTGAATTTAAATCATTTCAATGCGTTGTTGAAACGTGTTTCGTTCCATTTTTAATAATGGCGTAGTTTTTACTTGTCAAACGTCAAAAGATAATAGCTTCAAAATTGACAGCTGCCCAAACAGCTATTCAAAATGAAACTTCTATTGGAAAACTCTTTATATATTAAAAATAATGTACTTTTATTACACGCGTTTGATAGCACATCTAATTATCTTTTTTGAATAGCTTTTATGTTTTTTAGGTGCGTTAATTTGTGGTAATAATATTTTTGAATTTATTAAACGATGATCACTACCACAGTTTGCACATTTTTATACTTTCACGTCTAATATTTGATATATATTTTTTGTCTTATGGTCACATAAGCGATTATTAATTGCAATTTCCGAGTCTTTTGACTCCGCGTGTGTTTATGTATGTCTTTATGTTAAAAATAGCTATTTGTTATTTGCAGTGTATCAGTGTATTCTTGTCGCACACATCTATTAATTTTTATTCATTATTGTTCTTTTATTAAAATCCCCTGCTAATATTACTTTTTGTTGTTCTAAATGAAGTTAATGAATGATTTTATCCTTTGATCTACATATTCCAGTAATACACATATGTGTGTTTCTTGTATTAATGTTTACTTCTATTGTTCTTTTGTCTGACTACTCCTACTTTGTAAAATGCTTTTTATGGTTTTGTGTATTAAGATTAAGACGCTTCTCTTAACATGTTTATTTTTTGGAATGCAGCTGAACATGTAGTCATATGTTCCAATCTGTTCCACTTTACAATTTTTTTTTTGTTTTTGTAAGAATTGCTTTTATTTGTTTTCTTTGATGCTCTAATAACATAGAATGTTTAGAAAACATGTTATAATTTAAATTTGTTGTTTTATTAATTATTTAATTTTTTTAATTTTTAAAATAAAAATTTAAAAAATAGAAACGCACTTCCTAATAAAACGGATAAATTTAATTGCAAAGTATGCTCTAAAATTTGCCTTTTAGCAGAATTGCTATATCAATTCAATTGTGTAGAAACCACGGTAATTGAGTCGTTCAATTAGTTTGTCTACTACTATATTTCATAGTAGTGGTGATAGTAAACTACCTTGATGATAGCTTTTGTCAACCACTTTTTCGACTTGATTGGGTCGCTGAAAGTAACTGTTACGGTTTTTTTCTCTAGAATTTTATCCATTCACTAATTGTTAGATTAACACCATGTGTTGAAAATGCTGTTTTTATTTTATAGAAGGTGGTTTTGTCAATGTACCTTAGATGTCTATGAACACTCTTAAGGTAGACATGTTGTCTTATAGTGATGTTTCAATTCGATCTGTTTTGCTGTGTAAAGCAGATTCTATAGATCTAGTGTATGCGTCTTTTATTAGGAAATAAGATTTTGTCAGGGTGTTTTTACAGAGTCCTGGTTTTGGTATTAATACAACTTTTACTTTTTGTCATATTACAAGGATGCATTGGAAGGCGATAAATGCCTTATAGATTTTTACTAGGTGGGTTAATCCTTGTCGTCCTATTGCAAGAAGGCTAGAAAAATGTTGTCTAGTCCTGATGCCTTGTATAGTTAGAAGTTTCTGGTTGCCCAGGTTATACGCGTATTTTCTACAAAGTGGTGTGCAACGTCAGACCTGCCTTGTGTTAAAGTGGTATAGCTTAGGAAGTAAGTTTTTAAAAGTATCTAAGTTGCTTGTTGGCTGTTTGTATGCCATCCGCGCGTATTAAGTAACCTAGTTGTTGTTGAGGGTATTTTGATCGGATCGTGCCTTGCGACAGTAGAAGTATTTTTACCATCTTTGCAAAAAGTTTTTCATTTACACAAATAAGTTTTTGATAATTTTTTTTATAAAACATCTAGTTTGATTGGAGTTTCTTGCTTTGTTGGAAGATTTTTTTGTGTCCGCTTTGAGTTGTTCAAGTTTGTCACATCAGTAGGGTATAGTACTGTCAGAACCATACATCAACTTTAGTGAGCAGAAGTCTTTGTATGCCTGTGTTAAAGTGTTTTCCAACTTACCTACGTAGTTTTTAATTTTTTTAACATTTTTAAGTTTACATAAAACATTAAAAGCACTTAAACGCTGCAATAGGTTGTCTCAAAAAACAGCCCTGTTAGTCAGCCTCGGGTTTTGGTAGAACCTATGTTTAATTTTGTGTGTATGCTCTAAGCTGAATTTTATTGATCTGTGATCTGACATTGACGCCGACGTAGATACATACATTCTGGGTTTTACCTGAAATATCTATTCTTGCTAGTGTAATATATTACAGTCTGGTTGCAAAATGTAAAAAAACGTTTGTTCAACGCTTTGATTGATGTTTTTGCTTCTTTGTGCGATGTGGTTGGAGTTTGCATCACATCCGATGATTAAGTTTATGTTGCCACACACTACTATAGCTGTGATTGGAGGTAGGGTATTGTAGGCTAGGTGTACGGACGCCACAATTATGTTCATTTTTAGTCCCGAAGAAAAGCTGTTCTAAGCTTTCCAAGTCCACAAATTTTTGAGAAGTTATAATTTTGGTTGATTTTTTGAATCTTACTTAACTTATTAAGCAACCTTTTCCTGTAATTGATTATTTAAAAAACCAAAATTATTAGATTTTATCAACGTTTCTAGAGATAACTATTTTTGAAGCGCATTAGAAAATGTTGACTGTTTTTATGATGTTTCTGTTATTAAAACTTTTTTACTAATTACTAAATCTACTTTAAGATCACAAAAACAAAACAATTTCTTAATTATTTTGATTGTCAAGCTCATTGTTTGTATTTTGACAATTTTAAAACTGCTGCAAAAAACTTATTTAAAAAATTATTTTTTATTATATAATATAAACTAAAACAAAACAAAAGTAATTGTATTGAGTTCAGACAAAACAAGCAATTAATAAAAAACAGAAAGCATTTAACAAATTTATCAGTAATGGTTTTAATCAAACTAATTATATATATAAAAAAAACACTGCACACTGCGACAATCTAATACAAATTAAAAACGATAAGATTGACAAAAATGCACAATGTTTTAATTACTAATCTAAATAATTTTGCATCAAATTTTACTATCTTTAATAGTTAATAGTAAACAATAAGCCTCATTTACGGATAACGAATTGTTAAAAGCATCTTTTTAAACTAAAGTATAGATAAAATTTAACTTATATTTTTTAATGTTTAAATTATTTGTAATTAAATTATTTATATATTTTATTTGGAACAAAATATTTGTTATATTTATAATATATATAAAAAAAAATATGAGTTGTTAAAACTTTGCAAAACTCAAATTTAAAAACTCTGATTCTTTAACCCTTTCAGTTTCAAACTTATAGAATTTTTTAATTTACTTTTTTATAACATAAAACAACAAGTTTTTTGTTAATTTTTAATAAAGCTGCATATTTCTCTTGTTCTGAAGGCTTTTCCCGGAAACTACGAATACACAACTAAATGTTGTATGTTTTGGCTATGTGCTGCTTTAACTTGATGTTTTTTTGTAGTACAACCAATTTATATTTATTTGGAAAATGTACAAAATTGAGATAAAGGTATTATTATCCAACTTCCTATCAAATTCTATATTTAGAATTGGATTTAAATTTATGTTAACAATTATTTCTAGACTTTTGGCATATATATTTTTTTTTTGTTGTTTTTGGAATAAGAATCAGATACAACTAATTTCTAAACTGACGACATTTTACTTAAATCTTCTTTAATATTTCAGTATTTATTCATTTTAAGTTTAGTTTTAAAAGCTTTTATAAAATAATCAGAAACAAATACTACTTTTATAAAATAATTTAATTAATTAGAACTAAGAGATATAAAATGCAAACAAGTATTATCTAATATAAGACTCAATGCATGACAGAATTTAATAGAAAGTGATTTGAATATCAACAACATCGACCTTAAAATATTTATGCTTAATAGAAATCAGTGTAAAAATAAGAAAGTAACTTTGTTCAGTACGTGAATTTGGTAATTCTTATTGCACAGAAAATATTATTGAATCAGAACAACTATAATCAATAAGCAAAAATTGGAGATTTAACTTTTAATTAGTATTTATAATTTTTTTTTTCACTTCAAATAACTTTGAAATTTATCGAATAAGATTGCTAGTTATAATTTAAAATTACATAAACGTGTAACAGTTAAAAACCTTCGTTGTGCATTAGTATGGCCGGTAGAGTATAAAATTGAATTGTCGTAATAATATTCTCTAATTTAAGTTTAAATTAAATTGTTTGTATCACAAAAGTAAAAAAAATGATAACAATACATATTAGATATATATTATTATATAGTAGATTTGTTCCAATACATAATCAGAGTGGTTCTCAAACCATTTGATCCATGCAAACAAATTAAGTTGTTTCTATTTAGCCAATCTATCGGTATGGATTATAATTTTAGATAAGATAAAAAAACTGATAATTATTAATTCTACAATTAGATAATAATAGCACATTGATTAAATTTGTTAAAGCAACATCTTTTTAATTATATTTTATAAATATGATATTTGTGTACATAACACTCATATGTAATTTAATAAGTATATTTTTTTGACGTGATAAATCTTTAATACAGCTCTGACATAATTTTTATGTGTGAAGGTAGGTTTTTACGCTCAAGCAATTTGCGCAAATTAATTTGTGCAAGTCAATTATCTAATTTTATTTTTTGGTGAATCTATTTTTAAGTTTAGTCTAATTTGTACACAATTGTGTAGCAATGCAGTTGATATATGATATATTTCATTGTGTGAGCAAAATTCAACGATAAGCTACGAAAACGAGTTATTATTGTTATTAGCTTTAGCTGGTGTTTGTTTTTGATTTTCTAAAGACAAAAAAGATTTGAAAAGTTTAATAAACTCCGTGATAATTTTTTTTTTGTTGATATTATTACAAACCCAAAACACAAAAACTAATTATACAAACCGATTTTGGCACAAATTATAACAGATAACATCGTAATTACGTGCTTCGTGTAGGTCAGGACAAGCTGCTGTTTGCTATTGCGCATGCGTCTAGTTGGAGTATTGTTTACATGTTCATGCTATTGCGTCAATCAAAATATTAAATCAGCTAGATTTTACTCAAACATAACTTTCTGGCTTGTGCAAGTAAATTTTTTTTGTTTTTATACAACAATTTACTTGTTCAAAGTGCTATGCACAAGTCAATTTGCTCAAATTACTTGAGCGTAAAAACTAACCTCAAAAGTCCGGTTCATAAAAATAAAAAAAAAATGATTAAAAAAATACTTAATCATTGCCGTGTTAAGATATATGCTAAAGGAAAGACTAAATAAAAAATTAGATATGAAAAAAATACGGCCAAATAGTCAAGCTGAATTTAAAAAATATAAAACATAGATGTTTTGTATCATATATTATAAATGAAATACATAGCTTGGTGTGCTTATGGGTCAAAGGTGTCTAATAGTCAATAGCAAACTTATACTATAGAATCATAATAAAAAAAAACTAAATTGTTTTTCAATTAGGTTACATGAGTGTAAAGAAGTAGTACGAGAGGCACTGCTAAAGTTTGCGGAATCAAGTACTGCCTGTATTGCCAGCATTCTGCAATTGCCATATTTGTAAAATTTGACGTTGTTCACAATTCAGTTGACAGTTTGATTTCAAACTGCTCGGTTTTGTTTCAACAAAATTTAACAAGAGTAATAATTGTGTGAAAAATGGAAATTTCGAATTATGACTTCCGAGTGATGATTTTTTATTATTTTTAATACGGTTTAACACCGCAGCAATGTGTGAAAAAACTTAGTTTGTTATTTGGGAATGAAGCACCATTTAAAACTATAGTTTACAAATGGTTCGCAGAATTCAAGCGTGGAAGACCAACGTTTGATGACAATCTTTGCGAAGGTTGTCCATGCATCTCTGTTGTTGCAAAAAATATTGATGCTGTGCGTGAAATGATTTTGTCAGATTGACATGTAACCTTTAGTGAGATAGAGGCATCCTTAGGCATTGCAGCGAAACAAATACATACGGCTTAGCACGACCATTTGCATGTCAGGAAACTTTGCAGTCGTTGGATCTCACACAATTTGAAAGAAGAACAAAAACAAGCACGTGTCAAGTGTTGCAAGGAAATGCTAAAGAAACTTGAAGAGAGTTAATATAAAATATATAAAGAAGAAACGCAATGTCCTCAAATGAGACAGTTGTAAAAGCAATAATTTCGAATAAAGCCTAGTTAAATAGGTAAATTTATACGAATGCCACAACGACATATGTAGCGCTCGTTACTATTTGTTCAATCGGACAACCCAATAATAACATTAAAAAATTAAATTTATGAAAAAATATTCTAAACTAAAAAACATCCATAGACGCGTTTCGAGGTTTACCTCTCATCAGTATGGCTTTATTTAAACAATTTATTTATTTAAACTAATTGTTTAAATAAAGCCATACTGATGAGAGGTAAACCTCGAAACGCGTCTATGGATGTTTTTTAGTTTAGAATATTTTTTCATAAATTTAATTTTTTAATGTTGAAGAGAGTTGTTCAAATTTGGTATACAACATCGTAACAGGTGACGAATCTTGGATATATTTATATGAGCCTGAAACTAAACAGCAATCGACTGTATGGGCGTTTCAAAATGAACTTATACTCATAAAAGTGGTGCGTTTACAAAGCGTTTTAAAAAGAATGATTGCTTGTTTCTTTGGAAAAACTGGTCATGTTGCAACTGTTGCATTAAAGAATCAAAGGACGGTTAATGCTGACTGGTATACTTTAATTTGTTTGCCAGAAATTATTGCTAAAACAAGAAAGAACAACATAAACCGGCGAATCATTGTTTATCATAACAATGCACGCGCTCACACAGCACGACGAACTGTAGAGTTTTTGACCAACAACAACATTCAATTAATGACCCATTGCTTATATTTGGCTGATTTATCGCCCAATGACATTTTCCTATTTTGACATATTAAAAATAAAACGCGTGGCAAGCGTTTTTCATCGCCTAAAGAGGCCGTTGAAGCATTCAAATCACTTGTTTTGGAAGTACCTTGCTCAGAGTGGCAAATTTGTTTTGAAGATTGGTTTTATCGGATGAAAAAGTGTATAGATTTTAAAGGAGAATATTTTGAGAAGCAATAACGCAATTTACATAACTTAATTTGTGTTTTGTTTTACATTTTTTGCAAATTTTGGCAGTGTTCCTTGTAGTACTAATAGAAAGCGCTACATATCATACATTGTGTAAAACAACGGATTTTTTAAAAACACGTTATTCAAACTTATTTTGCAAAATGGATCTGTTAATTGACCATCATAATTTTGTGTTGTTTATAGATTAGTTAAAAAAATAGTTTTGTGTTTTGTATATGCAAATAGTTCAGCAACGTTGATTTATTTGAAAGCTGGTATTGTGCATAGCAAAATTAAACAACCATTGCTTGATGTGGTCAAAAATTAAAACTTCACAAGATTTTATATTAATTAAAATCATATTGTGAACTCTATCTGTGCTTTATCTTACAATTAAATATACTATCTAACTCCCCCCCCCCCACATTAAAATTTTAAAATTCTAAGAATGCCTATAGACAAACATATATGTTTAAAGATGTAATCACCTGCATATATACAAAGTTTTAGTTATGTTAACCAATATGTATTACGATAACAAACCAAGACATTTGATGCCCAGTCCACACTTATTAGGAAAATGTGTAGGATCTATATTAACAAATGTTAGAGAACAGGTTTCCTAACAGGTAAAACTTTCAGTTATTAACCGTCTTTTTCATGAGTTTTTGCATATAATCACATTTTTATTACTTTTTGGTCTTAAAAACATCTTTTTTTTTATTTTAATCCAAAATTGATTTTTTTTAAATGTTAGCCTAAAACAGTATCTTCTATTGTATTTTTTTATAAAAATTACAAAAAAAGCATTTTTTATTAGATATTTTGTCAAAAACAGCATATTTAACACTTTTTAGTCTAAAATTGTTTTTTGTTTAATTTTTAAGCTGCAACAATTTTATATATATATATAGTTTTCTGTAACTGTTTTGCACAAAATCACATTTATTGATTACTTTTTGTTTTGAAAATGCAGTTTTTATTCAGAAACAGCATTTTATTAACACGTTAACCGTTATTGCACAAAACCAAAATTATTATTACTTTTTGGTCTAAAAAGTTATCACTTTTTAGTCTAAGAAGAAAGTTTTACTCAGAAACAGCATTTTCTGAAAACATTTTAGTCCAAAATTGCTTGCTTTGTTTCATTTTAGTCAGAAACAGCATGTTCTAAAGACATTAATTAAATTTTTTGTTTGTTTAATTTATAGTTCAAAGCAGTATTTAAATAGTTTTCTTGTATAAAATCACATTTTTATTTACTTTTTGGTCTAGAAAGCATTTTCTATTAAATTTTTAGTCAAAAACAACGTGTTCTAAACACTTTAGTCCAAAATTGTTTCTTTTGTTTAATTTTTAGTTCAAAATTCATTATTTCTGATAAGCTTTTTCTAATTTTCTAGCACAAAATCACATTATTTCATTAATTTTTGGTCTAGAAAGCATGATTTTGATTTATTAAGTTTTTAGTCAACGTTTATCACACACTTTATTTTTGTATAAAATTACATTTTTTAATTATTTTTTGGTCTAGAAAACATTTTTTATTAAATTTGTAGTCAAAAACAATGTTTTCTAAAAATTTAATCTTAAATTGCTATTTTTATTTAACTTTTATTTCAAAACAGTATTTTCTGTTGAGTTTTCTTTGTGTTATATTTTTTCTTACACAAACTCGCATTATTTCATTAATTTTTGGCCTAAAAAGCATGTTATATAAGGTTTTTAGTCTAAAATATTATTTTCTGAAAATCTTTTAAATTTTTTTTTTCTTGAAGTGTTACGTCTAACGTCTCTGCACTGCAATCCTTTCTTTTTATTGTGCACCTTTGATTGTTACTTTTTTGGTAGATGCATTACTATAGATATCAAAACTAAACTTAACTTCTTTTTTTTTGCAATTAAGAACTAATGGCTGATCTCACCGACACTACTTAAAAGTTAAGCATTAGTTAAATAGCTAAGCTCTGGTTAGCGCATTGCACCGTCCATTTAAACGCAATATTAACGCTTAAGTATTGGTTAAATTTAAGCCGTCAAGATCGAGGGCTTAACGCGTACTTAACCCTAAATTTGTAATTTGTGTTGACAAGAAAAATAGAAAATATAATAGTTCCACAAGATGATTATTTTTTTCATATTGTTATCATGGATATTAATAAAAATGGCATTTCAAAGCAAGTTTATAAAATGAGTGATCATTTTAACTTGATGCCGGACTTGTTATTTTTTCAATATTTTCGTTTAAAGTAAGAGACTGTGCTGCATATTTTGTTGCAACAGATAGAAGATAGGCTTGAATACGTACATGATCTGTTAGTAGTTATTTATTGACCTATAAAATTCATACCTATATATTTTTTTTGGAATAGGAATAATAGAATATTGTCTATAAATCAGCTTCTCGTATGTCTGAGATATTATGCAACTGGATGCCACCAGTTAAGTTTATTATTATTTGGTGGAATGCAGAAATCGAGTGTCAACCGAATAATTAAAAAAGTGACCGTAGCAATATGCCATCTTAATCATATTTATCTAAAAATTCCAGACACAGAGGTAGAAAGAAAAAATATCCAACTAAAATTTTTTGAAATAGCAGCTTTTCTTAAAGTTCTGGCTGTTATTGATGGTACACATGTGAAGATTCAATCAATAGAGCAAAAATAACTTTTTGTGACTCGTCTGTAGTTGTCAGACTCAAAAGACTTACAAAAGGTGACACATTTTTAATTCTCTTGATAAAAAAATATATTACTATCACAAATACATTACAGTGTTTATATTTTAGGTGGTAATAATGCCGAAATTCGGAATAAAAAAAAAATTTTTTCAATAAATGTTCAAGCGGCAGTAGATGCTTTTAACAAATTTTTAAATTTGGTTGCCAGGTGGCCTGGATCAACTCATGGCATGACAATGTTTAATAATAGTATGCTTAGAGCTCAATTTGAGCAAAATAATTTTCCAAACTGCTTTTTGCTACGCAAGTATTTTAAAAATCGAATATAAAAAATATATTATAATTTCTACATTTTACTTTGAAGGTGATAGTGGATATGCTGTCAAGAAATATTTAATGACTCCACTATTTGATTCCACCAACAGAGCAGAAAGCAGATACAATGAAGCTCTTATTAGAACCAGAGTGATTGTGGAAAATACCTTTGATATTTGGAAAAGAAGATGGCCAATAATGGCATATGGATGCCGAACAAAAATAGAAACAACATAAAATGTTATTGTTGCCACCGCTATACTGCACAATGTGAGAAAGGAGGCAGCAGAAGAACTTCCTTCTAATGATGAAGGCCGCATTCATTAATTGTATCAAATAATTAATAATGGGCAAATTTATCATAATGTAAATGAGGAACGCAACTATGATGGTTTTCGAGTTAGGCAGGACCTAATTACAAATTATTTTTCTAATGAATAATTAATTTTAATTATTTTATCCATGATTATTATTGTAAAATATAGGTAGATAATAATCAATAATTAAACAAATTTTTCTTGAATAAACTATTATAATAAAAAATGATATTTTTCTTTTTCTTTTTAAGTAACGTAAAACAAAAAATAATTTATTACTGCAAAACAAACTCCGTATCACAATTTGAGTTTGTTTTCAGTAACATAAAACAAAAAAAATAGTTCTAAATAATTTATTACTGCAAAAACAAACTCTATATCACAATTTGAGTTTGTTTTTCAGTAACATAAAACAAATAAATAGTTCTAAATAATTCATTACTGCATAAACAAACTCCATATCACAATTTGAGTTTGTTTTTCAGTAACATATAACAAAAAAAATAGTTTTAAATAATTTATTACTACAAAAACAAACTACATATTACAATATAAAGTTTGTTTTTGTAGTAACCCTAATATATAATTTATTTATCCATTTGGTTCAACTATTTTACTTTAGCTTCTAATTCAGCTTTTAAAATACTGATCTCCAACTCATGTTCTATTTTGTCCGAAGATATTTTCTTATTCAAAATATTTATTTCCAAGTCATATTTTATCTTGTCAACAGACCTTTTCTCATTTAAGATAATTTTTTTAATTTCTGCAATTTCAAGTTTTTCTTTGCATAGTTTAGTGTATAATTTGCTTATTTCTGAGCTATGTAGAGCCACTGCAGCTGGCCGACGTCGGGTTTTAACATTTCTTAGTGTTGTTGTTGTTGTTCTAGTGGCTGTCGCAATGCTTTTGGCTTCCACAAACTATAATTATTAAGGGTGGAAATATTTGTTTCGTGAGTGACATCACAAACATATGTTGCATCACCTTCCGTATTAATGTAAATATACTCTGCCCCACTAGCAGACAACTCAATTTCATTCGACACATCTGTTAAAATAAATAAAATAAAAC
This sequence comes from Tachinus rufipes, assembly GCA_963932245.1. NCBI lineage: Eukaryota > Metazoa > Arthropoda > Insecta > Coleoptera > Staphylinidae > Tachinus > Tachinus rufipes. Next base: position 42,625,785 of record OZ010747.1, on the reverse strand, counting down.
ATGCAAAGAAAAGAATATGTAAAACATATCATTAATAACCATTTCCAACAATCTATTGTTGTCAAATTCCTTTGCATGTCCAGAAACAGTTTTGTTATTTATTGTTTCCAAAGCTAGACTTTTAATTGAATTTTGATTTTTGTAGCCTTTCTTACCACCAGTTTTGATTAACTCCATTCTTTCATCAGAAACCTCTTTCCTCACATTTTTTTTCATTTAAATATGCTTTTTTAAGCGATCGTGCATCACGATGAGTATTGCTGGGAGAAACAGCATTAAACTCAAATGAAACTTCTCCTATGTCTGCTCCTTACTTTGGTTGCTTACAGCATCCGTCTTTTCAGAGAGCAACTTCCACTCAGCTCTTGATTTTCTATTCTACAAAAAAGGCCATTCTATCTATAATATTGAAATTATATAATTTATAATAATTAAAAAAACCTTATACAAGTTTCACTAATTTTGCGACAACAAACACATTTGATTTTAAGGTCATATTAATGTTTAGTTGTACACACAATACAACGAAAGCGCACGCATAGTTTAGAGTCAATATAATGCATTTTGACTGACATCTGATGTGCCGCTCGATAGTCAGAAAATCTACTATACTTAGCATAACTATCTGTTTTGAATGCCTGGTGAGATAAAAATTAAGAATTGGTTAGCTGTAAGCAAAACTTTACAAAGGTACAGTTAACACCTGCACCCAAGAACGACAACGAAGCATCCCGGGAATCCGTTATCTAAATGTATTTCCCTGGAAACGAAATCGCTGACAATAAAAAACCTTGAGCAATTCAAAAAATCATTATTTTGTCATATAAAAACAAGAATTTGTTATTAATTCAAACAGTGGAGCTGAATCGCTCAAAGTTTAATGTTGTTCGCCTAACGTAAATTTCTACACAAATTTAATATCCAACTTATTATATTTATTTTATTATTTTTATAAATAAATAATAGTAAATAGTTAAATAGCGCAGTCTTAAAGGATCAATAAACGCGTGTGATATTTCGGTTGTTTCTAAAATCGGACCAACAGACGAAGTGCACAAATTCGTTGAATTTTAAAAGTCTTAATTATTAGAAACTCAATCGCTCCGGGGACGCCGCTAGAATTGCCATCATCCCAGGACGGACCGCAGGAGTTTACGTGGAGTGGATGCAGCTCAAATCGCAGCATTCCAAGACGAACAACACAGCAGAAAAGCAATCGCCCACTCACCGGAATTAAATGACAAATTTAATATTAATGTTATTATGCTGCTACCACGTCTTTGCAGACGTAAAAATAACATCCTTGGATGGCCCGCTATTCCCCCTACATCTTGGAATTGCAAAAAATCAAATAAGCTATTGGACTACAGTAGTACGATGCGACTTACAACCTTTAGTGGATCAAGTTAACCAGCTAAATTTACAATATAAACAACTAGAAAAGGCTAGACAAAATATTCAGGACAAAGAAGAAAAATCACAATTACATTCATTTGCTATGGAGCTTCAAAGCCTACTCCATCAATTAAACTATGAAAAGGACCAATTAGTACCAACAGTTAGAAGAGCTCGTGGAGCGGTAAACTTTGTCGGTTCCATTATAAAAGCAATCTCAGGAAACCTCGACGCAGAAGATGCCGCCAGATATGATAAATTGATACAAGACCTCGCTACTAGCCGAGAAGAACTAATCAAGAACAATCAGGCACAGATTCATTTAGCCCAAGAAACTCTTAAGAGCTATGAAGCTAATCTTTAAATACTCGCAGAAAATCAAAACAAAACAGCGCAATGCTTTCACAAATTTATTACGCAATTAAATAAACAGGAACACGAAAAAATCGAGTCCCAAAGTTTATGGAGAGCCCACATGTCAGTATTTAATACCATAACGGCAGCCTCGATCATCACCAGCCGACTTTTAACAGCAAAAACTTTTTCTAAATTGCAAACTTATCATCCTGCAATTATTTCTGCAGAAGAACTGTTAAATGAATTGAAATTTGTTCAATCGTCTATTTCTGAACAAAATATTGTATTACCACCTGAAACAGAAAACCTTTATGCTCTTGAAAAAATGATAACTGTAAAAGCTTATGTCAAAACGTACGTCCTCATATTTTTACTCGATATTCCATTAGTCGAACCTACAATTTACCAATACCATAAATTGATTCCATTACCAATCCAACAAAATCCAGATTACCTTGTTTTAAATATTCCACAACCTTACCTGGCAGAAAATAATGATAGGTATATTGCAATGTCAGAACCATGCAAATGATTGCAACATCAACTATATCTGTGTTCAGCCATTAGTTTAGATGCTACAAAACACACCTCGTTTGGACATCAGCTACTACGACATCTGCCAATAACAGCCTGCACCTACACCAGATGGACGCAACTGAATGCCGAAATGATCCATCCCACAAACTCCGATTAGATTCTATTTCAAGCCAATCTATCTGCCGAAGTTCATTGTGATCTTCGCCAAGAAGTAAGAAAATTACAAGGCAACCTGCTTGTACAATCGACATCCGAATGTTCAATAAGTCTAGGAAACAAAGTTCTACAAACCACATCAATTCACTATTTGAATCGACAAATTCACCTAACACCAATAAATTTGACCCAGCTGCCAGCAAAACAACCTCAATGGAGATTGGAAGACGTCCACCTAAAAAACTTGCATTTGGAAGGATTGAATGAAACCCAAGGAAAGTTAGCCAAACTTGACGCCCGATTGGAGAAGTTATCCATCGCTCATTCCACGAACAACTGGAGTTCATCGACCGCCTTAGTAACTACCACGGCAATCGCAATCGTTGTTATTATTGGAATATGGTACCTTAGAAGAAAACAACCATCTTCCAAAATGTCAGCAACCCAAGAATTGGAACAAACTTGTCCCAACCTTTGGTTCACTCTAAGAAGGGAGGAGTTAACACCTGCACCCAAGAACGACAACGAAGCATCCCGGGAATCTGTTATCTAAATGTATTTCCCTGGAAACGAAATCGCTGACAATAAAAAACCTTGAGCAATTCAAAGAATCATTATTTTGTCATATAAAAACAAGAATTTGTTATTAATTCAAACAGTGGAGCTGAATCGCTCAAAGTTTAATGTTGTTCGCCTAACGTAAATTTCTACACAATTTTAATATCCAACTTATTATACTTATTTTATTATTTTTATAAATAAATAATAGTAAATAGTTAAATGTACTGGTTTAAGAAGTGTCGGTGAGATTGGCCATCTGTTATCTGCCTTCTAGCCTTCCAATGATGTTGACGTCCAGCTCTCCATCCAACTTTTAGGTAGTCTGCCTTGAAGTTTTCTACTTATTTACCTCATTTGGCAATTATGTTGTAGTTTATTCTATTCACATGGTCCTCTATTGTCATCTTTGTGAGCTATTTTTTCAGTATCTAATTTTTCTAATTTTATTACGTAGTTTACTGCTTTAATTGTTCTAAGACTTTATTTCCGTGCTCTTCATTAGTTTTTTAATTTTAAATGTTTCTGCATTGGTTTTAGCGGCGTAGGTCAGGATTGGCCGCACACAAGTTTTATAGATTCTAACTTTGCCCTGTTAAGTTTTATACGTTAATCCTTTGGAATATAGATTACTAAATGTGCACCTAATGTATGACTACGAAACATTAAACAAGAAATTAACAACAAAGTCTAACTACCATTGAGCCAGAGAGCTATCTACGACAAAACAAACATTGAAAACTTGTTTATGTATTTTTTTTAGTTTCTATAACTTATTAGTAGTCCTTTGATCGGTTTATGAAGGTATGAAACCCTTAAAAAAAATTCTAAGTTTTTTTGGCGTTTTTGATCTTAATCGCATTTTTTGTTTAAAAACCGCAATTTTAACTCAAAAAAAATAAATTTACAAATGAAATCTATCAGAAATTTTCCGTAGAATCCAAATCTGGTGCCATTTCAAGTCTATATCTTGTCTATAAGCCGCAAAAGCAAGAAAACCATGTTTTTGTTTTCAGTGGGCTGCGCAAAAATAAACATTTAAAAAAAAAATTAACAGCCAAAGTTGACGAATTTTGATGTAAATTAATTGGAAAATTATAAATTTGTTTTGTGTATTTGGTTTTTTAAAGGTCTAAAACTTAAAAAAATTGCAAAAATAAGCCTATTTTTCAACATAATCTCTTACAAATGCACATTTAGCAGTTTTCAGAGAAACTATACAACAAATATGATTAAAAAATTGAGTTTTGCAAACAATTCTACATAGAAAATAGTCAGTGTCGTGCTCTGGAGTAGAAAAACCCATCTTGATAAAAAAAATTTGTTCAACATTTACGTAAAAAATATTTCTTTTTTATTTTTCTTTAAGTTTATTTGGATTATATTTTTTCAAGTTTATTTCAAAAGTTTAACAAAGACTTTTTTGTTTTTTGAACTAATTTTGGGTCATTTTACTCTTTGTTTGATAGTTTTTGCGCTTACGGCACTCGCATCTATCGGCGTCAAAATTTGAGAATATTATTATTTTTGGTATTCAAATATAAATCCACTTAGAGCTTATCAAAATTTGTTAAAAAAAAGTTTTAAACCACACCCTAGTGTGTTTATAATATTTTTTGTAAATATAAAAACATAATAAATTTTTAACGCATTTTTTGCCTGAAAATTTGGTAAACATTTCTTTCTAGATGGACTTTTCTATATACGAAGAGTACAACACTGACTATTTTTTATGTAAAATTGTCCCCAGAATTATTATTTATTTATTTTTAATAATATTTGGTGTATTGCTCCTCTGAGCGCGGCTAAACGTGCATTTGTAAGAGTTTATGTTGAAGAATAGCCTACTTAGCAGATTTTTTAAGTTTTAGAGTCTTAAAACCAAAATACACAAAACAAATTTATATTTTCCAATTAATTTACATCTAAATACGTCAACTTCGGCGGTTAAAAAAAATTTAAAAAATGCTCTTTTTTGCACAGCTCACTGAGAACAAAAACATGGTTGTATGGCTTTTGCGGCTTATAGCCTGGGTATAGACTTGAAATGGTGCCATATTTGGATTCTACAAAAAATTTCTGATTGATTTCATTAGTAAATGAAAAAATGCAATTAAATTAAAAAACGTCAGAAAAACTAAAAAAATCGTAGATAAGCAAGTTTCTCAATGCACCCCCCCGCCCCCTTCTCCCAGCTCAACAGCTTTCTAATTTTTAGCATTTTAATACACTCTTTATAATATAATGTAATATCTAGTTACTCATTTTATATTACAAAGCTGTAAATTAACAATTTATCTGAAACAATGTAGATTATTCTGAAAAAAGAAACATAGTTAGGCTTAATAATAATAAATATCTTTATTCCCTTTATACTTTTTACATTATATATATATATATATATATATATATATATATCTTACAACCGCAAGGCCTTAACCATCTTTTACAGTCTAGTACAACCCCAACTCTGGCAGCGTACCTGGTACGCAACTATCAAGTGATTTAAATGTGATAACCTCAGACAATTATAAAGTACTTCTTCAATGACCTCTTAATTGTCACCCCGAAAACCCATTTGTGAATAACCCTCAGATTTTCAGACGCTACATGTACGTAAATAACATCATGTACAGTACTGCAAACTAAACCTAAAAACAATCAGGTTTATAAAAGAACTAAGAACTAAAGGAAAAAAACACAAAAAAATAAAATAGTTAAAAAAACTATAAACAGAAAAAACAAGAAAAGACAGAAAAACACATTTTACTAACTTAATCACTAAAACCATTTAAGAGATCAAAAATATAAAAATACTGAAATACTAAATGTCACAGGTTAAATCTAGAATAACAAATATTTAAAATGGGATGGAGAAAAGGTTACAGACAGAAACAACATTGTTGAAAAAATAATTCTACTCAATGAATGTTGGTTTTAAAAAAATACTTTACATAAATCAAAGCAAATTGAAAGCAGCGTTAAATCCAATACAAAATTTAAAAATTTTAGCCAAAACAAGTCTAAAATACTAAAAAAAAAAGAAAACAAACTACAACAAATATACAGGAAAATATTCTACAAAATAGCAAGGACATACTGTTGTTTAAGCAGAGTAGAGGATGTCTTCAAAAAACTCGATTGGAAGAAAAAAAGAATTAAGATCGATGGCTCGTACCTACACTACCTACGTTTTGCAGATGTTGTCGTACTAATTAGTAAAACCCTATTAGAACTAGAAATCATGATTAACAACTAAACCAAGCTTTTTAAAAAGTAGGACTTAACATAAACATTAAGAAAACTAAAATTTTTAGTTTAGCAAACGTAATATTAAATATTGGTTTGCAAATAAAAAATAACTGCAGTAAATAAATACATATACTTTGTACATAAAATCAAATTTTATAAAAAAATCTAAAATTACCAAAACAAATAAGTCTAAGTAAGGCAGCATTTAAAAAATTAGAGTTTATACTAAAGAATAACGAACAAGAGGCGGTAAGTAGGCTCCACCGGACACAAGATAAAAACGATTGGAAATACCTCAAAGAGGATTTTCTCCAGCATTGGACGATTAAAAAAAACAAGTAAGTTTTATTAAATAATATTGTTTGAAATAGCAGTTATTACAATTTAGTTGCGTATAAAAAAAAGCTTATAGTTAGCGCATATAACAGAAAATTGATTGCTGAAGAAACTCTACAAAAATATTTTTAATTGCATGAAAATAAAAAAAATAAATTAACTACGAGATAACCTGTGGTTGATTTGTCGGGAGAAAACTCAGACTACGAGTTGACTCGTTTATTTGTTAAACATAAGTGTCTTCACTAATTTGTTTTTTTATAATAGTAGATAACATTCAAAAGTACTTTTGTAATTAGTAAAATTGTTTTTATAAAGCGACTTTTTCATAGTATTTTTAATTTGAGGATTTTGTTTAGTTGTGTAGGTCAACAATCGTGTTTGAACTTTTAAATCTAAAAAATAATATTTGTTCTTATTTTACGTCATAATTTTGTGTGTGTTTTTTATCTAATTATATTTTTTTTAATAATAAATGTTGATTGTATTTTCTCGAGTTCTGATACAAGCGTTTAAGGCGTAAATCATAATTTACTACTGAAATTTAATTGTTATCAGATATTTTTTACGCGTCATATTTACAATTTATTTCTATAAAAGATTATTTAAAAATATGATATAGTTATACATAATAAAACAATCTTTTTATCAGTACATAATTTATTTCATTCATAACTTTAATTGCATCATTTTAAAATAAATTTTTGATTAAAGTTTATATTGAACATTGCAGATAAGTTTTTCTGGAAATTAATAATTTTAAATTTAATATATTTCTTCGAAATTTTTAATAGATTGAAAAATAATGTAATTAAATTTGCAACAAAATTATATAAGGTGTTAACAAGAAAAGAATTAAAAAAAAAAACATGTAATAATAATTGCAATATTTAAAAGATATAAAATCAATAATTTTGTTTCCTATAAAGTACATTGAGTAAGGTTATGAGATTCGGAAAAAATAATAGCATATTATACCGGAACTGTGTTGCGTTAAGGATTTTTTGACACGAGATTGATTTTAATATTACATTTAATATTAAATGATGTACGCGCTGAGTTATGTAGGAGTTGATAAGAAAATATAACATGTTCTAATTTCTTGGACGAAGCAAAAAAGCGCGCGCATCATTTAATATTAAATGTAATATTAAAATCAGTTTCGTGTCAAACGGGTCTAAGCTGAGTGAATCATTCAACATTATGCACATATTCTATAGTTACCTTGAAAAATATTATCAAAACTTTAAGAAGCAATTACTTTGATGAAAGTCAAGATTAGATTAGATATTTATTCATGTATATGAAGAGTGTATGTTCAAAATACTGATAGAAAGAATTTAAGTTATTTTTTAGTTTACAAAAATAAATGAAATTAATTATTAATTATTAAGTTGGTTATTGCTACTTGAAATTAATGTCAAGTTGAATAAACAAACTAAACCTTGTATCATCAATTCAATTGTATTAATGTTTTATAAACGCAAATATAAAGTATTTTGATCTAAGATACTAACATATGAAAAGTTGGACTTATTAAATCCATGATAAATGAAAATGTTTAACTAATTTCTGAGTTGTATTTTATAATAAACTTGTCATAGACAAAACTCAATCTCCGATTCGGCGTGATCTCCAAAAAATACGCGTACAGATAAACTTAATTGTTTCAGAATTACCTTTTGGTTAATACAAAAAAGTCATACGTCTAACACATATGTTTTTTTAAAGCTCTTGTTAAGATGTAAATTTTGGTTTCATACCCACATCTTTCCTCCCTTTAATAACGGAGAAAATAAATAAAATGTAAAAAAAAAAAAATCTTTATTATCTCACAAAGTACATATTCTTCTTATCTTAATCTTAAAATTCTTGCAGCATATATCTTAAAATTCTTGCAGCATATAGACAAATCCAATCGCAGAAGATTCACAGTTCCTGAATATTAAGTTGTCGCTATTGATTCGAAAATATAACCATCTTCGCAAATTGTGTGTTTGCAAAAAATGCTACAAATTTATTTTACTATAACTTTTTTTATCACCGTTGATTTTAAGCTAACACACACAATTTCTATCAGAAAACATCAAAATTTTATACACTAACCTCAAAAAATTATCCATTGCATTAATTTTTATCTAGTAGCGTGGGAGTGAAGTTGTTTAACGTTACGGTAAATTGCAAATAATTGCTCTACTGTTATTTATAAAAAAAATTGTAATTTTATTTTTATGTCATAATTCTACTTACAATGGGCAAGTTGATTATTCTTTTCGGTAAAATCGACCGGTAAATAAACTTTCTGTAATGAAAATGGTCTTTTTTTTTGTCTGTTTTGATTAATTCGACAAATTTAACACAGGAGTCGCAGCTACTTCCGGTTTTCTAACCACTACAAGATATATTCAATTGTTAAATTTTTTTATTTGTTTGTTTGCTGAATAAACGGTAAAAAAGTTAATTGTTAACATTGTTTTTAAAAATTTAGTCTTTTATTGTTTTGAATGAATTTCAAATAAATTTAACAATGTTATCTAGGGTTGCCACTGAAAAGAAGATGAGTTGAGGAAGCCATATTTTAATCAATTAAAATTTTTATGATACCGTTTTAAACTAAAAGATTTCCAGGAATTAGTATGATTTCTTGTTAAAATTTAAAAAAAAACAATCAAGAAACAAAATAATGATGTGAACTATTAAATTTTTTTTTCTAAAGGTGTTATGTCTAACGTCCATGCACTGGTCTTATTGTACACTTCTGGTTGTTACATTTTTAGTAATTCTGTTTTTTTCATAAAACCCAAAAACTAACTGTCACTTTATTAAAAAACCTGAGTTTAGCTGGTTTAGGGTAAGGCTAAAAAGACAAGAGAGTCCCACCGATTTGAAAAGCAAAAAAACCTTGCGCAGCATGTGTGCCGTAATAGAGCTGACACAAGTTTTCTTAAACTTTACATTACAAAATACATTGTAAGACTAGAAAGAGTGGTTGCAACACTTTTTTACAGAAAACTCATTCCTTATATTAACAAAATAAAAGCAATGTCTAATATTTTTAGAGAATACAATACGTGCTAGTAATATGAGATTTGCAAAGTAGAAACCAGGAAAGATAGTAGTAAGAAATAAATAAATAGGAAAGAAGAACAATGCATACACATACACATAATTCAGGATAATAATGTATTAAATCGATAGTAATTTTTTTTTTACAGAAAGCCACAACAAAAACAACACTAAAATAGACAGGAAAACTCTAAAGCTAAAGACTTAAAGTTTGAATCATACTTGAAAGATGCTTTAACACGTTAAAATATGCAAGTCATTCAAAATTATAAACATCAAAAAATGAAAAACTGATTTTTTTTATTTGAGACAATAAACGTAACACAATAAAATATACAAAAGTAAATAAAACAACAAGAAAAATAGATAAAGAAGATATACAGAAGTACAAAATTAAGTTAGTTTTAGTTTCAGCTGACCATGCTTAAGCTATTCTTTGCAAAAACTTATAACCTGCTAACATTGCTGTCAAAAGATTTGTTAGTTATGGTCGTTCAAAAAATGCTTTTGCTTTATCTTCAATAGATTTTTGTAGCCTAAATTTGGTCAACAACTTGGACCCATCTTCAGGAATAATAACGGCTTCTCCATCTACTACCTGAACGTTGGGGGTTTAAAAACTAAACTCAGGAAACTGATTGTTTTTACTGAAACCTGACTTTCTCCTGACATCAAGGACTCAAAATTAAATTTAACAAGCTATCATTTATTTAGGTGTGATCGCTTGGCCCTAACAAGCCCTAAACAAAGCGGAAGTGGTGTTTTAATTGCTATTAAAACTCAATTCAAAATCGTATTACTATATCCCACGTTTAATAGTGTTGAACATTTGTTTGTAGTTTGTTAAGTTTAATCTTGTGTTTTATATAATTAATGCAGTATATTTACCGCCTAATTTAACTAGTGATAAATATTTTGTCTATTCCGTCAAATCTATTGCCGACGAGTTTCCAAGCAGTAAACTAGTTTTATTGAGCACTTACAATCTAACTACAGCGTCTTGAATTAACAATGATTTAAGTATAGAAATAATTTGTAATGTAGTTCATTTAGTTGCTAATTTGTTTAGATTTTTAAACTGGGTACAATGCATTTATATTCTTAATAGTAAGGGTGTGTTTTTAGATTTATGTTTTACTAACGATCGTGATATTTCTGTGATAGAAGCTAAATATGTTTTGTTAAATTTAAGCCAATACAATACTGTGTACTTGTCAACTATAAAATGTAATACTACCTGTGCTATTTTAAATTGTAATTTTATTATATTTTTAATGATTTTAAATTTGTCGACTACAGCGTAATCAATAATTATTTATTGAATGTTGGTTGGACTGCACTTTTTTATAACTGTGATGTTGATATGTGTCTTGATGTATTTTATTTTGTAATCCATTATGTTATTGTTTTTTTTTATTTGCAAAGGCCAATATTTTATAGCTTACGTTTATGTTACTATCACACAAACTGCCTTTGAATATATACCTGAAATTAAACACACAAATATATACTATTGCACCCGTTAATTGAGAGAATGGAGGCGCTGTAGATACTGACGAGGCCTAGTATTTGGTTTACCCACACTTTCAAAATAAATGAAATTATGGTTAAATGAAAACTAATCATATATTAGATATAGTAATAAATGCCATAATTTCTTAAAAATAAACGTTTTAAATCTTAAAACCACAATATATTGTATTATATAAGGATCAAACCTGAAATAATGAGAACGACTTTGCAAATAGTTTTGCAGATTTTTTTTTAGGCTATAATAACAAAACTCATTCTACTCCAAACAAAACCCATTCTACTTCATTGTTTAAGTTTAAGAATGACGTAATACATTCAAAATTCTCAATTAGTTTTGATATTTTTAATAGAACTGAGAACCTAAAATGCAATTTAATTGTTGGACCTGACAGCCTTCCTTCTTTACTGTTAAAGAAGTGCATTTATTCTATTGAAAAGCTATTGCACTTACTTTTTAATGTTTCTAGGAATTTAACTAAATTTCTTCAAATATGAAAACAAAGCTATATTACACTTTTGTTTAAATCTGGAACTAAAGAGGATATCACTAACTATAGAGACATATGCGTTTAATCTGTTATCTCTAAATTGTTTGATAAAATTTTAACTGGTCAGTTACAATAGATGTGCAAAAGCATCTCAGTAAAAGAGCAGCATGGATTTTGTGAAGGACGTTTCACACTTACTAATTTACTTTGTAATGAAAATAATATTTTAAATCGATTTGAATCTAAAGTACAAGTTGATTCTATCTACATCAATTTTTCAAAAGCGTTTGATTATGTGAGCCATAATATTTTGATAGATAAACTCAGTACTTTGGGGTTTCATCATGATGTGATTTTCTGTTTATTTAGCTTGTGGACCAATTTAATTTTTAATTTTTATTACTGATCTCTCACAGTATATTAACTCATTGTGATTTCTTTTATTTGCGGATGATTTAAAAATGTATAGAAGAATATCATCTCTCAATGACTGCCATCTTTTACAACTGGACTTTTCTTCTATAAATACTTGATGTTTTATTAATAAATTGTTTTTCAATGCTGATAAATGTTTTTCAGTAAGTTTTTATAAAACTTTGATTAACAATTTTTATAACTATGTAATTGACACTAAAGAATTAGACAAAGTCACACAAATAAATGATTTAAGTGGCATTTTTGATCATAAACTTATATTTGTTGAACATATTAACATCATGTGCATTGTGTTATAAAAATGTTTTGGTTTGTATATAGGATGTCCGCGGATTTATCACTCAGTACAATAAAACTTTTATATTGTGCTTTGGTGCGTTTGCATTTAAGTAGTTTAGCATTACGAGTACGCTCCGCCAGTTTGGAGCCCGGTTTATAAAATTCATAACCGCAGTATTAAACAAATTTAAAAGAAATTTTGTCGTTTATTGTCATATAAATCAAGCATATTGTCTGTAAATTATGATTGACTACTGTTACATTGCTTTACTGTACAACCTACCATTTTTGAAGCTTTGCCGCAAAAGACAATTCGTCGTTCCTGCGTAATTTAGGTGAGTCATGCTGACTAATGTTTACAAAAATATTCCTAACACATAAAATATGCAATTGTAGTACTAATCTATAAAAAGAAAGATAAAAAAATTTCAAAAAATATAGATTAACAAACTAGAATACAAATCAAAAGAAAAAGCGGTTTAAAAAAATTAAGTACTATAGAACACATACAGATTATATAAACTGTAATTTTCCAGATAAAAATGCACTTAATAAAAATGTTAGAATAATCTGGCTAAATGTCACTTAAATGATAGAAAACTGAAGAAACTTGAAGAAATCTTATATCTAAAGAGTAGAAAATAGGTAGAAAATAAAAAAAAAGGAGGATTAAGTAAAGTATAGCCAGTTTGTAGGATTTTTCGAATTGGTTAGAATAGTTTATAAATCCGACCAAGAATATGCTCTATTTAATAGATTCTAATTTTTTAGCATTGAAATAGCAATAGGGCACTCATTATTATTATTTTTAAAGTTTGTTTTTTTATTCTTATTTTTACTGGACGGTATTGCAACTGCTTTATGAGAAGTTTTATTTTTAGTTAATAAAAGTAATGTCATGTGTTGTTTTTGGTTGCGTCCTTGTCTTTTCTATTTTTTTGTGGTTTTAATTTTTTTTTCTTGCTGCCATTATGGTTTGTTTAGTTGCTTGCGTTCATTGAGTTGTTTTGCTTGTTTAATTTTTATCTAGCCTGTTCCTAAGAATTTATGTTTCTTGCTCTTAAGTAAGTAAGTAAGTAAGTATGTGTTTTATTCAAAACTTTTAAAAAAAGTATAGACATTAGCATATATAAAAAAAATAACTTATACAAATCTTAAAAAGTGGGTATATCATATATAAAATAATACTAACAAATAACATAAAAATCACTTAAAATAGAATAATAAAATTAACCAGCCATATACTCTTCAATTGTATAAAATACTGAAAAATTTGATAATGTCTTTATATTAGCAAGCAGTTTATTGTAAAATTTACACATGTTAAAAAGATAAGATTTTAATTATAAAGATGTTTTAGAACTATTAGGTCTCAGAGAAACTTGACTTTTTGTATTGTACGTATGCACTACAGACCCATTTTTATAAATTAAGTTTTTAAATTTTAAACAAAATAGTACACTTTCATATAGAAATAAGTTGACCACAGTAAAAATAGTCAATTCAATAAAACTTTCTCTACAAGATTGCAATCTTTTTAATCTATTAATAATACGTATAGCCTTTTTTTGTTGCAACAATATTTCATTAAGGTGCGTGCTGTTTTCCCAAAAAATAATATTATATCTTATTATGGACTCAAAATAAGAAAAATAAACTGTTTTATAGTTTTTAAGCCAACTGAGTATTTGAGTCGTCTAAGTATAAATTTAGCAAAATTTTATTTATGCTTAATATAGTGAGTTGACCAGTTTAAATTAGAATCAATATAGATACCCAAAATTTTACCATGTTTACAAGAATTAGGAATAACACAATGATTTCCAAATTGAATTATCTGAGTTTTGTCAGTATTTAATTTTAGTTTATTACAAACACACCATTTATTAATTTTGTTTGTGCAATTATTAATTTCATTAAGCAGCTCATTTGGAGAATTACTAGTTATACAAGCACTTATGTCGTCTGCGTATATTGTTAAAGGATTATCTATATAATCCGCTAAATCATTAATATAAATTAAAAAGAGCAACGGACCCAAAATAGACCCTTGGGGTACGTCTATGTTAGTAGTTATAGTATTAGTTATATAGCTTTTTCCGTCCAAAAATACCTTTACAAATTGTGTTCTGTCAGACAGATATGATTTGATTAACTGAAGAAAATTTCCGCGTATTCCTAACTTTTCTAATTTATAAAATAGTATTTTGTGATTCACCAAGTCAAAAGTTTTTGACATGTCGTAGTTAATACTAATACTAATTTTTTTATCATTACAATTATTATAGATGTTTGTTAAGATGTTGTGTAAAGCAGTTGTTGTTGACTTAGTTTCTCTGAACCCATGCTGGACTGAATTTAAACAATTATTCATATTTAAAAATTGTTGTAAACGTGTAAATAATAATTTTTCAAATATTTTTGCTAATGAGTTTATTAAAGATATTGGTCTATAGTTTCTAACATTTTCTTTGTCCCCTTTTTTGAAAAGTGGCATAATTTTTGAACAGCGTAATAATTAGCCAAATGTGTTATTAGTTCTGATAAATAAGTTTGTCCTATTTTGTATATTAGAATAGGTATTTCATCTGTTCCAACCGATTTTGTTGATTTTAAAGATGCAATTATTTCTTCTACTTCTTTAATAGTAACTGGATTAAAGAAAATTGAATTTATGACAGTTTCATTTTTTGGAGTACGATAGGATGATATAATAATGGTTTTATAGTCAGTTAACTGAATGCACAAGTTTCGAAATAAATATCTTTGGTATTTATATCAATTTCTTTATAATTAATGTCGTTTTTTATTAGTATCATTGTACCTCCACGCGTTGATAAAATTCTACTAAAATAAGCAGCTACTTTAAAAGTTGTTGAGTAATTTCCTGTTTTTTTAAGGTGCAATTCTGCTATTAGTGCTACCTACTTGGAGTAATCTGTTATTAATTTTTGACAAGATTTATTTTGTACAATTTAAGCTTACTAGTAGACTTAGTTTAAAAACAATTTATAATTTTATGTTTTTTTAGCCTTTGTTTAAATTAGTCCAACAAGTTTTGTTGTTACGAGTACGACTTTAACCCACTTGGTTTTATATAAACCTTTAGGGTTTTACTATTTTTTACTCCAAATTATGTATTCTAACAATCTTATTACATTGATTAAGTAAGCAAATCAATTTAAACGATTGTTTTTTGCAAAAGTAGCCGGTCAAAATGAACTTGAGATTTTTTCTTTTTTATATAATATTAAAATATCCTTCATTTTGTTATTACAATAAAAAACATATTAGAAATCCTAATGGAAAAGTTGTTCTATTTATACACAATAAATATCTAAAACAAGGCTTATGTATTGTATATTTAAAAAAAATCTGTTTTTACAATTTTGCAAATCCCACTCTTGGGTGCTATATAAGTTTTACCTGTTTCATAACTACTTTGCTAGGAAAATCAAACAAATGTAGATCTTTCTGCTAGTAAAAATAAACAAAAATACACAACTATTTGGAAGAAAGATTCTTCAAATAAAATATTATAAAATTTTATTGTTTAAATTGAAATATTGTTAAATGAGTTAGAGTATTGTTATCAAAATCTGAAACATTATACAGCTTTTTTGGTACAATGCATTGCTAATTTATAATATAATATTAAGATTTTGGCTTATGAAACAAACATTTAATTTTCATTTAATTTAAAACAGGATCTCAGTTTCTCATTAAACAGTAAACAGTAACAATTTAAAAAAATATTATGATCCTATGCTATTAAACATACATACAATTCTTTGATCCAAGGTTGACTTTTCCTGACAGCGGATAGACTTTGGAATTAGCTTTTGGCACTTACTCGCTCTTATCTAATTACTTTTCCACCATTTTATGTTATCAGTGTTGAAACAATTGTTCCAGAAAATTCTAGTTTAAAGTAAAATTAAATGTTTATAACATAATAATTTATTGCACAAAAAATGTAGTAGTTAGCATACTGGATTGCTATACCAGGAGAGTCTTAAGTTTGAGTACAATAAAATTTACAAATACAAGTGAATGCATAACCAAAAAATTATGCACTTATAAGAAAGATATTTTCTTATTTTTTAATATAATCATTTTTAATTTCAACAGACTTATTACATTGTTTAATTAGTCATTATACCCCCTCATAAAAATGTTCTAAAGATTTGTCAACATGTTTTAAAACAGCAGTTTTCACCTCTTCATCGTCAAGAAATTGTCTACCCCGAGGTTGTTTTTTAAATTTTGAAAACATAAAGTAGTTGCTAGGAGCCAAGTCTGAACTGTAGAGAAAATGATCGATTTTTTAAAAGCCGCATTTGTTATAGCAACCTCAGCGGTTTGCACAGGTAGGTTGTTGTGCAACAACATGACTCTTTTTGTTAATATTGCTTTTTGCTTTGTTTAAATATTTACCTTCAACTTATAAAATGGCCATAATTTTGGTTAACAGGGATACTCTGGCTTTTTTTGGTGGTAGTTCATAGTTCATTTGCTTGCCGCTATACTATGGATTCCTTTTTGAACAGAGGATCATGATACCAGATCATAGTTTTATTCTCCGTAACAATAGATTGCAGAACTTTTTCTTGTCCCTCTTTCAGAGTTTCAAAAAAGATCCAAGCACAATCAAATCAATGCTGTTTTTAAATAGTAGACAGAAGTTTTGGGACCTATCTTGCACTCACTTTATTTATACTCAAATGATCATTCGGCAAATCGATGTATCTGACAGCTTTGACATTGCTGATAATATCTTTGATTGGTAATCACTTTGGATAAGTTCTTCAATAAAATCAATCAACTCTTTTGTGATTACTTTAAATGGTCAACTAAAACATAAGTCATCTTATTAAAGACTTAAAGTTCATTTTAAACCTTTCAACCCATTTTTTCAAGGTGGAATAAGAAGATAAATCTTACCGTACATGCCATTCAATTTTTGTTAATTTGATGCGGGGTAAGATCTTCCAATGTAAAAAATTGTATGACCGTTTGGTACTCAATTTTTTGCAAATGTGATATAGTCAAAACGTAACAATCTCTGTCTGGATATTACTACAAGACTTATTAAAGTAAAGAGTTAACATTGCGCATATTCGTTAATAAAACATCAACTTTACCGACAATATTTTACATTTGTTCTAAAGTTTTTAGAAATGTAGTAGGCCATAAATTTATGACGGTTATCTTGTACATTTTTCCTATTTATGTACATAAATCGTTAAGTAATTAAAAAAGGTGTAATAATTGTGAAAACACACTTAAAACAAAAGTTGAAAAGTATTTTTGTACAATTTGAAAGTTGGGAAGGTGAACGTAAAATTATGATAAAGAAAAACTTATTAAAGGGAAGATACATATTTATTGATATATTTATAATAAAAGGAAAATAAAAAATAAATAGAAATAAGACAAAGAAGTAACTTTAAGTCGAAAAAAAAAACGATTAACAAGTTTTAAGATAATAAAAATAAAATAAGTATATTATTTTTAAATGTAGCAGAATTGAAAAAAGATTGATAAAATTACATAAAAAATTTGATCTAATTGGAATAGTGGAAACATGAAAATAGAAACAATGAAAGTTTAGATAAAAATGACAACCACTAAAAAACTAAAAGAGAAAAAAAGGATGAGCAAAATATCATAATAGGAATAAGAAGAAACATATCTCAAGAAGATAATGAAAAACTGGGAATAGTCCAACAAAATTTGATACTGAAAAGAACAAAATACAAGATGTTACGGTAAAAAATAAAACAAAACTAAAAAACTGAATACAAAAAACAGAATAAAGAAAATTAATAGTAAGGAAAGATTGAAAAACTGAAATAAAAAGAAAAAAAAGAATGAAAAACGAACAAAAAAGCAAAATAAAAGTCAAAAGACAAACAAGAAAATAAAAAAGGAAAAGTAATTATGAAGATTATAGAAGAGAATGGGTGGAACATACTAAGCATAAATATAGAAGGAGATGAAGTGAGAGAATTTATATCTACATAGGAGCAAAGAGAAATTAGTAATTGCTACGCTTTTTTATTTACATTACGTAGTCCGTAATGTAAATAAAAAAACAACAACAAGCAACAGTAAAGAAAACTTTTATATAAACAGAAGAAATATTTGGAAATATAAATGGTAAAACACAAAATAAACACTGAAAAAAAAGTAAAAAGTGGAAAAAATACAAGGCAACTAACATCAATATTAAAAAGCACAAAAAGCATTAAAAAAAACCAAAAAAATAAAAGCTAAGTACAAAAAAAATAAAAATAAAAAATACATTCTATTCTGATAAGGAAGCATGCAAATACAAATAAAAAATTATAGAAAAATGAAGAATACAATTCTTAAAAGTTTATAAAAGATCTGACAGAAAAATCAATAAATAACCGGAGATAGCACAACAACTGAAACAAGGTAGATGAAATAACAAAGAAAATTATATAAAAGCAAAAAGACTAAAAAAACAAAAATGGATGGATGGAATTCAAGGTAAAGTACGGATATATAATACAGAAGATCTGATTGAGAAACTGAGCAAGACAATACATAAAGTATAGATAGAAAAAAGGTTTCCTAGTCAGTGGAGAGTGAGTCTTGTATGTCCAAAATACAAAAAATTAAATAAAAAGCTTGCAAAAAAATAACATAGGTATAACGTTACTAAATACAGTATTCAAAATCTACGTTATGAGAGATAGATGAAATATTGGCAAACAGATAGACTAAGTTTAAAAAAAAGTAGAGGGAGTATGAATAACGTATACTTACTACACTATATAGTAGAAAAGGAAATAACACAAAAAAAAAGAAAATTGTATGCGTTATTTGATGGTGTAAATAGAAAAAAATTGTGGATGTAATTGAAAAAAAAAAGAAGTGACTACCTATTAAAAATAATGAAAACAGTATTTGTGGAAACAATTATCAGGGTTTGTGTGACTACAAAAGATATGAGAGATGAATGCCCAACCAGTTCTAGTTATTTTGCGGCATACTTAGCAGATTTAGAAGAGATACAACGTATGGCGCAGACGGGTGAGGTAGTGATGGTCAGAAAAAAAAATGTGGTTGCTGGCTTATGCAGATAACACAGTAATTGTGGCAAAACAAGTATATGAAAATAAAAAAATGATTAGGTGCCTGGAAAGATATTTTAGAAAAAAAAATGAAAGTAGAAGTAAATAAAACAAAATTGAAAGTAGAAGTAAATAAAACAAAAGGGGGAAAGAAATCGTAAAGTAGAAAACTGAAAATATTTAGGAAACGTTTTTTTGTACAAACAATATTAAAAATAAACACATAAAAAATATGACAAGAAAATCAAATAAAGCAGTAAGACAAGTATAAGAAATTGGTGAAAGAAAATTTGAATGTATGAGAATAACAGAAACTCTGAGAGATCAGTACAAAGTATGTTATTGTACAAAACGGAATTTTGGGAATAGAAAAAGCAAGAAAAATTAGAGGCTATTAAAACAAAATACTAGTGATGGGTATTAGGAGCAGTAATAAAAAAAGTAAAAATAGATAAATTAAGAGTAGAAGCAGGAAAGCGTGCAATGAGGATAAAGAAAAAGCAAGATAAAGAAATAAATGTAAAATATTACAAGAGTGCCTAAAGAAGAAGATAATGTTAAATATGAGAACATGCAGAAAAAAATATTTTAA
Organism: Tachinus rufipes; assembly: GCA_963932245.1. Lineage (NCBI taxonomy): Eukaryota > Metazoa > Arthropoda > Insecta > Coleoptera > Staphylinidae > Tachinus > Tachinus rufipes. The sequence continues at coordinate 42,605,695 of OZ010747.1, read as the reverse complement.
CAGAAATAGATATGCTAGTGAGAAAATAAGAATTGATAGAAAAAGTATGTGGAAGGAAATTATGATCAGAAATAAAGATATATGTATAGTGCAAGAACAAAGAACATGGATAAATAAATCTAGATACAATGCAAATTATGTGCATATCATAGCTGATGCACTACCAAAGTATCTAGAAAGTGTTAAGTTATAGTAAAAAAAAAAAAAAGATTCAGATATGGAATTGAATAGAACGTGCAAATTTTAGATGGAGAAAAAGAAAATAATATGTAGAATGTGTGGAGAAGCTAGAGAAAACATAGAACATACTGAAAGAATGCAATGTGATGAAGAGCATATGGGAAAAAATGATGTACTGAAAGAAGATGGAAGAGGAATGGAATGAATGGTAGCTAATTAATTAAAAACAGGGTTTAGGGTTATTAAAGTTATATATTATATTAGTATTAGTAAAAAGCGGGTTATTGGCAAAAATAATAACTATAAGCCAGTTAATAGCTCACATAAATCAAGAACATTCTTTTAATTGGAACTTTTAAACTTCGGAAGTTTTGACAACGATTGAAATAAAAGTCGAAGTGCCAAAGTTGGCTTCATTTAATAAATAGCCTATCAAAGTTGACGTTTAATATTTAAACCTTTCAATACAAAAACTATTTTCGGTCAAATTTTACATTGATAAATGTAAATAATAAAAATTCCTTGCGACTTGAACTTTAGCATCCGAACAAAATTCACATTCCGCGGTATCAACAGCTATAGTTTTCACAATCCGATGCGTGCGCATATCTCAGCTGACACGAGGGAGTCGAACTTCAGCAGACGACGTAATAATCAAAGACCGACAGCGAAGAGACCGGTCTACTACTGGAGTGAAACATTGTTATTTTTAATTTAATTGCTGTTTTTAAGTTATTTGCTTGACCATGGCGTACTGTATGCGAGTTTTGCATCGCCAGGTAAGAATTTAATACCAAAAAAAATTAAAAAAATTTCATAACATGTATTTTTTTTGTGGATATTTTTAAACGTCCTCAATTTGACATGTAAGGTGTCCACATTCACCTCTGGCTTATTTTATTAATTGAGTAAACTACATTGATATAGGTCTAATTAGTTTGAAACAAACATATTATGTAATCATAACCTAAATGCATGATTGATCAGGTCAATCTTCGATTGAATGCACCGGCCTGAATTGCAGGCCACTTTTAGATAATTCCAATAACCTAGCTCAATATATAATTAATTCATCTTTCATTGTATATAAATAAATTAAAATAATTTCCGCTAATTTTTTATCAATTTTATACAATTCAGTTATATTTATTAAATATTAATAACATGTTTTGGCTTTAGTTTCAACTTTGATAACCCTAACAAATCCAAATCAAAATAAACAATATAATGTTTCTAACAGGAAGTAATATTTATTTTTAGGGTCGCAACTTAAGCAGCGCCGTTTTAACCGAAATACAAGTAAGATGCTTCCATGTGTCACCTTTAGCTTCTGCCGCTTGCAAAGTGGCCATGAGCAAATTTGACAATGCACAACTACCTTACAAAAAACTCACGGAAAATTTGGAAATTGTCAAGCAACGCTTGAATCGACCCCTAACACTTTCTGAAAAAGTTTTATATTCACACATCGATGATCCCTGTAACCAGGTAAATATTAGAAATGTTTTGCGGCTTATCATTAGATGATAACTTAGCTGACCTTTCAAGGGGCAATGTTTATTCTTGGCATGTTTTGTTATATTGCAGCAAAGTGCAAAGTGTAGGTAGAATTTTTGTTGATCGTATGTTGCATAATAGGTCAATTTTGTTATAATTGCAAATTATGAATTATATTAGTTTTTCTTATCAAGTTTATTGTTTAATAAATTATGAACAAAATATAAGCATTGATATGATAGATTACATTTACACTTAATGAAATTGATTTATTTTTAATTAAAATTTGAATGCTAACATTTTGATACAGTATATCAAGTTAAATAATAATAAATTTTATGTTTATGTAATAACAATAAACTCAAAGTATGTTTTGCTCACAATATTGATGAAAAACCAAATACATGTCAATATTTTGATTCAAATACAGATAGTATTGCGCTTGTCAAGTTTTGCAAGTGAATTTTTGTATGGTTAATTTGTATTCTAGTTATTATTTTGAATGTGTTTTGAAGTAACTAGATAATGTTTGTGTTGTTTAATAAAAAATGCATGTATTTAAAGTAATTTCTAATATTTTACTCATATTTATCTTGACTTATGTAATTTTAAGTAATAAATCTCAAATGTAACATTTATGAATCAAACGTTTATGCATCTCTTGAAAAGTAGGCAAAAGTCACATACGGAATTGAATTTGTTAAACGTGGTGATGATATGTCATTTGTTGGGTTAGATTACATTAAGTGAGATCAATAAAGTATCTTATTGGAAGTCTATGAGCTATTTATCTTTAATCAGTATTTGTGACATTTTATTAAGCAAATTAAAATACTAAATCAGATCTAGACAAAATGATCCCATTGTATACACCAGAAAAATGATATAAAAGTAAAATCAAGTATTAGCATCTGAATAAATATCACAAGGTTTCAGTGTTTGATGATCCTGTTATTATAAGATAACATGAAAGTGTTATTATGGACTACGCTATTTTTAAAGCATATTTTATGTGATAACCTAATACTTATTTTAACATAAAGTGGCCTTATTTCATTATTAGTTTAAAATAGATCTTTGTTTTACAATTGCTCAATATGAATACTGTAACGAATGACAGGGATGGCTATATGATAATGAATAAATACTAATACATTTATAAATGTGATATCTAACAATATCTTAGCTGCATACATGCATGCAATTGATATGTCATATTCAATTCTATTTAAATTACGTTACTGATGTTTTATTCTATTTACTCAATGAATATAATTTTGGTAGTCTGCATTAAATTATATTTTTGTTCTGTAATTATTTTTTATCAATTGAAATGAAATATTTTCTATCTGAACATTTTACATGAGTTAAAAAGAAGTATAACAGATAACCTTGTTGTAATTTAATAAATAGTAATTCATTGTAAACAATATAAAATATTGTTTATGAATTGTTATTTCTCATAGATGTTATATCTTATGTATTATATAAAGTGTTTTCCAATAAGAAGTTCTATTTTAATTATAAAAGAAACTTTTATTTATTCTTTTCTTAAATAATATATTTTTTAATATAAAATGTCATCAAAGATTCAAAAATGCAGCAAAATTTTAAATAGGACTTTTTATTGGAACACCTTATATGTATATATTTTGTTTTTAAATCTAAGATTTTAATCTGTTTTATTATATTTAAAACTCATGGGGATGGAGAATAAATAAAGAAAGTTGGAGTTATAATCTCTTTCTGTGTACCCACTTGAAGCTAATGAGTTTTATTCTATTTCATATAATACTGCAATATGATGTGGGGAGCCTTGCAGACTTGCAATTTGTGGCTAATATTAATTCAACAAACATTAAACTTGTAACTGCATCTAATCTTCAATCTGTATCACAACTACCTTTTTCATAGTTAACATATTGATTATTTGTATCAGTCTGTCAAATTGCATGTAATAATTTGCATTTGGTTTTGTTTCAAATTTTTAGTATAAACATGTCATTAAGGTAATATTTATTAAATAAACTAATAAACAACGATTTATGGTTCTGCCAAAAATCTAGAGACAAAACTAAAAATAGAAAATATGAAGAGCAACTTCTTAATTTCTACCAATTACAAATGGACGTTTTGTATTAAGTTAAAATATTAATTACAATTTCAAGTAATGTCTTATTTGGCAATTAAGTTTTTTATCTGCTAAGTTTAACTTATTTTTTTATTGTGATTAATGCATAGAACCAATTAAAAGGTAGCAAATTTAAATATTAGCCAATAGAATACAACTGATTATTTCACTCGCAAAATTATGATAAGCTAATGAAAACAGTGCAGTATATGTACACTTTGAGCTTAGCGAAACGCACTTCTAGCGTTTAATCAACCTATCTTAGTTTGTTGACATATTTTAATTGTCGGATAAATTTATGGTTTATGGTCATTATCAAAGCTCTCAAGCTAAAGCTCTTGGACCATTATCAGATTATATATGTTCAAATTAGATATTGCATATAAACAATATTCACTTTCATTTTCAGTCTTAGTAATTTTGGTGATTATAAATGTTTGGGATTATGTAACCATCTAATGTAAATTTATGCCGCTCTAGTCTGGGGGTATCAATAGGTATAGTGGATATGGCCACACATATAATTTACGAACTGCACTGACCCAGGAGCCAAGCAGTGGCTTGAATAATGGTTTTATTTTATTTCCGTCAAGGCCAAACGCCAAACAGCTGTTTATTTAGACGCACGATTTCATGTCATGAATGCGGGCATAACCTATTAGTTTTTAGTTATTATTGTTATTAGTTTTGTAATTTAAATTTAAGAATTACTTCAAAGGCTCTAAAATGTCACAATTTTCATTTATATTTGAAAATACCTGGTATTTTCAAATATAAATGAAAATTGTCATTTTGTAATATATTATTCTCCTATAACTGATAGCAGTTATAGGACTACAATATATATTATTTATTTTTACAGAATTTATATTTTATTTATTTTAAAAAATTATTATTTATTTGCAAATTCTGTGTGGATTTGCCATTTTTAACTCTCCTGTTGTCAGTCCCCAGCTCGAAAATAAAGAGGAGGGAAAATGGCAAGTTTTAAAAATTCTTCCCAGGAGCTAAGAGGCGCTAAAACTCGTGGCAAAATATTTATAGGGAATTGACTTATCTTCTATTGTATGATCTGTGGCTCTAGTGAAAAAACGTAAAAAAAGTTGCCTATCTTAGGTAGGATTCAATAATAAAAATATTTTCATATGTTTACTTTGTTTACATGTTTTTATCATTTGTAAACTCTCGAACACAATCCGGAATACAATAGAGCCATTCCTCATTATCAAACCGCCCATTTCTAAAGTAGGATTCAATAACAAAAATATTCTGTTCATTTGTATATATTCTTATAACCTTGCTGGCTTGACAGCTGTCAAAGTTGATCTGTCAAAACAAATAGTATAGTGGACAGTTTTAAAAAGGCGGCATATTTAAAGTGATTACATAATCCCATTCATTTATAAACTCCTTGTACATTACTGCATTACATTAAAAATGCTTGGGTTCATGAGTTATTTACAGAACAATAATTTTATTATATAATCAAACCCATCTAGTGCAATTATTTTTTGTTTTGTAAATAAATCATCATCAATTATTATAAAAAATAAACATATTTTGCTTAACATTAAAAAATAAATTTGTCAATGTCAGATGAATAGATTTATGCATTAATCTTCTGAATATCATTCAAAATGTTCATAGCATTTAAGAAATTTTTCCCAATCATGATTCTTTGGAAAATATTTTAGGTCTTCACTAACTCAGTTCTCGACAGGGTTGTTGATTGTGCTATGATATTTTATATATCTATTTATTCAACATCTGACCAGTTAATGGTTAATAATAGTTGTTTACAATTTAGTGGAATGTTCTTTTTTATTGCATTATTGGAAACTAGGTTTGGTGTTTAGTATTTATATATTATGTGTAATATTTAACTACGCATAATAAATAAATACTTATGTTCTGGTATAAAATTTATAATGGAAATCATAAATATAAGCACAATTTTCTCAAAAAATGTAATTATATCATGAGAAATTTACAGCAGTTAAATTAATGTTAGGTAAACGTGATGCTAGTTCTAAATTGTTGTAATTGGTTTAAGGCTGGTTTCTGGTAGCCAGACTACCTTTTTATAACATTATACAGGGTGGTCTAATGTTAAACCGTGAAACGTTCAGGGCTGATCTTTTAAGTTATAATAAGACTTTTTTGGCTATATATTTATTTCCTAAATTTCCTCTTGAGCTAGAGTAAAAAAGAAGAAGAGAGTAGAGAGGAGAGAAGACCATAAATTAAGTGATGTTAAAACATTTTCACAGTTATCAGAAGCTTTTTGACAGTAGACAAATATTTAGATACATTCTGAAAGCCTTTTGAAATAAAACAAATATATTTTGTGACAGTCAGTAGAAATCAATTAATTGATGTTAACCTTTAACCGCTACCCTGATCAATGCTTACTTAAACGCTATCATTGGTAACAGATACTGCTATATATATTTACACATCTATCTTCGTTTATTGTATGTATATATATTTTATTATAATATGATTTTTTACTTCAGGTATTTCTTTATTAACTTTTCATAAAAAAATTACAATACAAATATAAAAAATATATAATATTGTTATAAGTAACAAAATAAACTAATATATTCCCTGTTTTTTGCACATGTAGAACACATTTTTTTTGTATGTTTCAAACAGATTGAGTTTTTACATTCCCCACAAACAAAAAAGTCTTTCTCTTCAACTTATAGGGACATGAAACTCATGTTTATTTAGTTTCAAGTTGTATATCATTTGGATTTTTTTTTTTCAGGGACTTATTATTCTATACGAACTTTCAGCTCTCTTGGTAATCTAAAATTTTTGGTATATCTACCTTGCATATTTGGTGTTATCAAACTTTTTGCCAGAATTTTAAGAAAATTTAAGCGATTGTTTGTTTGTAATTTTTTTGACTTTGATACACCATTTATGCACCATTCTTCAAATCTTGGATCATCTGGTTTTATTTGAGCTGGCAACGCGTGTTACAACATGTTAATTTAACAAAAAATGCTAAGAATTATATAAAAAGCGCCAAAATATTGAAATAAGCAACTTATATTTGTCTAACACTTGCGCTACTTTTTGGTATTTAATACCGCTATCTGCATAAAACGCTCAAAACTCATAAGTGTGTTTACGTTATTGGTTGGCTTGTTATCGAGTCTATCTGGAAAGGTACTGAGAGTTTAAAATCTTAAGAGTGTTTACTTTTAAAATTAGACGTAAAAATATAATTATAGCGGTATGAGATACCGCTAGGTAGCGGTTAAATAAATAGATCAGATTTGTGAAATAGTTGTTTTATTGAATTGACTGTTGACAGTTTATATAACAGATTTGTCAAGATTGCAGTTTGTAGTTTACACAGGGTAATCCAGTTAAACCGCATAGACGAAAGAAGTTTTATTTTAACCTGAAAAATTAACCCTGAACATTTGGAGGTTTATCAATCAAACAAATTATTTATGGCCAACAATTTATATCAAATGCCCTACTGTGTGCTGTTAGAAAAACAACATCAAAACAAACATCGATGGGCACGGCACGGGCTACTTTTTTACAAATCCAGTGGACCTGTTATTTCAAATGGTGTTAAAATTAATTTTATTTTGATATTACGTTTTCTGACTGGCTGGTTTCTTTAAACGTGAAATGATTATAAATGTATATTGTATTAAGGACTGATACTGGTCTTTAATTTTCAATATTACCTTTGCATTCTAGTTTATGAATTTGAACAACACGAGCTGTTTTTAGTGCTGATGGAAATATTTTTTGCACTATTGATTGATTGATTGATTGATTAATAGTGTTAGAAGGTTCCTGAATCTTGCTACATACATATTTTAGGTTTTAATCGATATTCCGTCTGGATCAGTCGATTGCTTGCTTTTTAAGTTGTGTATTATTGATCTTACTTCTGATACACTAACTTCGTATACTGCTATCGTATGTATGTGGTAGCCAAAAGTAGTGCAAACCGCTAAGTCATTTTGTCCAAACTGTTTTTCAATTTTTTTACTAGCTGTTGTTGAAAAGTGAATTCCAAAAGCATTTGCTACCGTATCTGCATCTTAATAATTAATTTTATATGCCTAATTTTTTTCATAACTTTGATTCTTGCTGCGTATTGAAGTTTAAGTTTTTTGCTTGACTGTTTTAGATCACGTGAAATCCATTTTAAATTATTGTTTAGTCGTATATTTCTAGTAATGAGTGGATACGCGCTTTAAAATTGTCTAAAAAATACTCCATAAAGTTTTGAAAAGATTTGTCAACACATTCTGTAATCTGAATCTTACGTTGATTGAGTTTTAACATATGTTGAAATTTACTTAAATTATATTTGCTAATAGTTCGATTTAGTACTTTTTGTACTTCTTTGCATAATTCAATATTCATTTGATTTGGTTTGTGTTTATAGCATATTTGTTGTGCCAGGTGATCTGTTAAGTGGCAAGTGATAACATTACATGTGAAATTGTCTATATTCAAGTTTGCAACTATATAATCTATTCTTGAAGATATTTTTCCGTTTTTGTCACATTTTATTTAATAATTTGTATGAATTAAATAAATTGCAAAGCATGTTAATATTTGTACTATTTATTAGATTATCAACATTTAAGTCGACGCATAATATAATAAAATCAGCAATTTGAGTGGCATAATCTAAGACTTGTCCTATTGAATAAACATTTTTCAAATTGGATGGGTCAAAATCAACCGATACACTGGGCAGCTCAGTCTCCCAACCTAACTGCAATGAATTATTTTCTGTGAGGTTATTTTAAGTCTATAGTGTATGCCACGGATATGCAAGATAATATTGAGATTTTGAAAAACAGAATTACTAATGCTATTGCTACTGTGACACCAGAGATTATTCTCACAATGTTTATAATGAAGGAGGGTTTTATGTTGAATAAAACTTTGGTGGTTGTTATTTAGCCTACATCATTAAGTTAAAAATTATTTTGTTATTAAACGCATTATAGACAATACACATTTTTATATTTTTTGGACACCCAACAAAATCACAGTTTCTAAAAATGAATCATATTTATATAACAAGCAGATGAAATGTTAAAGCAGTGATTCTCAAAGTGGGCGCTGCAACGATCCAAGGGGTGGTAATGGCCACTTTTATTTACTATATTTTACAAAAAAAGGTAGAAACATTAATACATACATATATCTTTCTGTTTTTAATTGCTATGAAAATTAAAAAAAAAAAAATTGAAAAATGTTTAATAAAAATGTTTACTCGTACAGTTAAAATCCATCCGTGGACAGACTATAATTTAGTATGGGTTTCATTAATGTATAGAAAATCATTTATTAAAGACTCCTATTACCAAAGTAAACAACAATTGATATATTGTAATTATTTTCAATCAATACTGATGGTTTTGTGCATATTCTATTTTAATTATGTACATATTTTAAAGATGGTATAAGTAAAATTATTAAATATTAATTTTGTTATTAACTATGTGATTATATAGTTTTTAATTGTTCTGTATGAAATTTACGTTATAGGCATTTACATGATGAATGCTATATACATTTAAATACATTAATAAAAAAAAACTATTTTAAATAAAATTAAAACTCGCATTGTATTTAGAAATGATTACTGTGCAAGTAAAACACATAGCTAGCACAAATAATAAAATTATTGATTGACATATTATTATACAGGGTGTAGATTAATTGGTGGACAAACACCAGGTAACTTTAACACTCAAAATATTGCACCCTCAAGCACAATTTAAATATTTAAAATCAAGATTGCGCCATGAGGCATAATGTGTGGCACGCCACATTGAGTTGTTCTAGGGATGTTGCAACACACATGCTGTGCTTCACTGCAGGCTTATTTTGTGTTGTGGTATCATATATATGTCTCAATGCTCTACATGCATAGCCTTAGCTCAGGAATTTTTGGGTTTTTCTGTTGGTTTAAATGTATAAGATGTTCAAAAATATTATTTACTTTTTATACTTAAATATTTAAAAATAAAACAAAAAAAATGAATGGTCCATGGACTAAATATTTAATTCTATAGTGGGGCTCAACGTGTTAAACATATTTTTTACATGAATTTTAATTCTTTATTTGATTAAAAATCTATAAACAATTTTAACCGAATCAGTATTATTAAAATGAAAATAAATATATTTGTTTTATTTTATCATGTTTTATTAAGTGCATTATCCAACCTTGACAAAGAATGAAAAACATTGTTATGATATAATTAATTCTGTTTTTTATAATTATGTAAATTTTTGTTTTCAGATTATACAATTTTAGAAATAAATATTGTAATTGTTAGTTTAATGAAGTTTGATAATTAACTCATGATTAACACGGAAATTTAGTTAATGGTATTTTACATTGTTATTGTTGAATGAAATATACAGAATAGTGAATAATTTATAATAGCTGTTTATTAATTTTATTGTTAGATAGTGCTGTGCTGATTATACAGGATGTTTACAGATCAGTTTAACAAGAGTAGTAAACATTATTTTTGAACTTTAAAAAAAATGCGCCACCTAAAACAGTTTTTACTTAAAAAATTTATTATTGATCAAAAAATGACATTGTGTACTAGAAAATTGAAAAAAAAAACCTAAAATTGTATCTTAGTATTGACTGGGTGATACATTTAGTTTTAGTGATTTGTAATACAGAATCTGACAGAAGGTACCTTAATACGGGTTGTTTGGTAGTGCTTATGCAGAGCAGATTTAAAACTCACTTTAATTTTGTTCATCACGCTCTGATTTGGAACACGATTTTGTATCATCTATCTTAATCCATAATGAGAAACCATGCAGTCTTGATGCAGTAACTAAACTATTTGTCACATATTAATTATTTTGGTTGTAGCACTGAATACATTATTTCATATTCAACTTCAACATCTGGTATATATAATCAGCTCTATAAAGCAATATGCGGCTACTCAAACTACTTCAAAGCTTCAATAATTTTTTGTAAGATTTGATATTTTTACGAAAATGTTGCATAGATAAATCTGTCAATATGTATATCTAAACGTTGGATTTTAAAAATTCTGCGCTGTTGAAAATGTAGATGTTAATTTTGTTAAAATAACATTTCATCTAATTTATAATGCTCTCAGATTTAGAGGAGAAAAGCGCTTGGACGTTATTATTATTTTACCCTAACGCGTTCATAAATTCAGGATGTTTGTCCAAACATGCATTTCCTAGGCCGTTTGTAAATACATGGAAAACAGGTCCGAGTAGTAAATTTTCTGGTCTTGTGGGTGGGTAAATCCTACATGCATGATTTGCCGATTTAAACTATGTTTTTATTATTGGAGTGTATTAAGTAATATTTCTATGTAAACCTATAAAATGGAATTTATAAATGAACTGTAATCTAATAAATTGATTTGATTTTAAAACTTTATATAAAAATCAATAGTCAAAATATGTGTAACCGTTTTAATTAGATTAAATGCAAATACGTAAAGGAGATGGAAGTGAAGTGCTTGTTTTTTGTCTGGATGTTATTCAGAATGCGAGTTTGAAGTTGAATGCAATATTTCATCAAATTATAGTTAAAATAATTTTTTTATTGTCTTTTAGGATATTGAGAGAGGAACATCATACTTACGTCTTCGTCCTGATCGTGTTGCTATGCAAGATGCTACTGCTCAAATGGCCATGTTGCAATTCATTTCTAGTGGCCTTAAGAAGGTGGCTGTTCCAAGTACCATTCACTGTGATCACTTGATTGAAGCTCAAGTTGGTGGAGAGAAAGATCTTGCTCGTGCTAAGGATCTCAATCAAGAAGTATACAAATTTCTAAGTTCAGCTGGTGCTAAATATGGAGTTGGTTTCTGGAAACCTGGTTCAGGTAAAGTAATTTTTATTTCTTTTTAAATTTCACACAATAACAATATGTACTACAAATATTGCTATTAGTCTTTAATGTATTTCTCTTGAACTACGGTAATTAATTTTGTTTGTTTTATTAGGTATTATCCATCAAATTATTTTGGAAAACTACGCCTTCCCTGGACTTCTCATGATTGGTACAGATTCTCATACCCCCAATGGTGGTGGTTTGGGATGTTTATGCATTGGTGTAGGTGGTGCTGATGCTGTAGATGTCATGGCTGATATCCCATGGGAATTAAAATGCCCTAAAGTAATTGGTGTTAAACTTACAGGTAATTTATTTAATTAATACATAAATACTTATATTTTACAATAATAATTTATAGGTAAATTATCTGGATGGACATCACCAAAAGATATCATTTTGAAATTAGCTGGCATTCTTACTGTGAAAGGAGGTACTGGCGCCATTGTTGAATATTATGGCCCTGGTGTTGACTCAATTTCTTGCACTGGTATGGCAACTATTTGCAACATGGGTGCTGAAATTGGTGCAACTACATCTCTGTTCCCTTACAACAAACGTATGCGTGATTACCTCAATGCTACCAGCAGGCAAGACATTGCAGGAGAAGCTGATAGGTTTGAGAAAGTCTTATTGACTGCTGATTCCGGTGCTAAATATGATGAAATTGTTGAAATTAATCTTGATACATTGGAGCCACATGTTAATGGACCATTCACCCCAGATCTTGCTCACCCAATTAACAAACTTGGTGCTAATGCCAAGAAAGCCAACTGGCCTTTGGAAATCAAAGTAGGATTGATTGGTTCATGCACAAACAGTTCTTATGAAGATATGGGTCGCTGTGCCAGCATTGTCACAGAAGCCATGAAGCACGGACTTAAATCAAAGATTCCATTCAATGTAACACCTGGATCAGAACAGATCCGTGCAACCATTGAAAGAGACGGAATTGCAAAGATCTTGAGAGACTTTGGCGGCACTGTAAGTTAATACCTTTAAGTCCAATTTTTTGTGGATTGATTTAAAAGTTATTTATGAAGCTATTTAAAAAAACTTTTTATTCTCAATATTGGGTTTCAATAAAAACGCACATTTTTTAATTACAGGTACTTGCTAATGCGTGCGGGCCATGCATTGGTCAATGGGATCGTAAGGATGTTAAGAAAGGTGAAAAGAATACCATTGTTACATCCTATAACCGTAACTTCACTGGACGTAATGATGCCAATCCTGCCACTCATTGCTTTGTAACATCACCAGAACTCACAACTGCTCTTAGTATTGCTGGTACCTTGGACTTTGACCCAACTAAAGATGAATTAACAGGTAATTAGATTAATTGTTTAAGAATTTCATAACTAGATAAGATTAATTTACACGGCAAAAATGTTCAATTTGGTGCTAAATTCAAATATAGTACAAACTGAGATACAACTTTTATTTATTCTATGGTAATAATAGTAAAAGAAAGGAAACTGAATATTTAGTGTTGATAGAAGTTTTGATTAATAGAGTTATCCTCTCATGAATTAAAGGTTTTAAATGAATAGGCATGATTCTTATATAAATAATTATGGTCTTTTTGAATAATTGATATTGCTGAAACAACAACTTTAATACGAGGTTCTTTCAAAAATATTGTATAAGTTTTGAAGATGCAACATGAATGAGTGAAGCAGAAATCAGAAATGTATGGTCACTTTCAATTAGAATAGTGCCTAAGGGTTATGTGGCATTTCAATGGCAAGTAGATAGATACTTTATTGTTTATATTAGGTTTGTTTTTGCAAAACTACGAAACTATCAGAAATTGTACAAGCAACAATAAATCTCTTATTCTAGCTAGAAATCAGGTGTTTGGCAAGCAGTAATAGAGATTTTAAACTCATAATTGATAATCAGAAAAGTTTGTAGATTTTTTTTTTAAATTTATGTATTTATCCTGTCTTATGTAGCACTAATTTATGCGTTAATTTATTTTTTATGTTTAGTTAACTTGTTTAATTTTGTCAACTTTAGCGGGGGGATTCAGTTTCAGTACCTTTTTGGTCATGAGCAAATTTGCTTTATTATTATATAATCACGGTTATATGTTTTATGTACTTAATGGATTGGTTCTGTATTATACAACATGTGAAATAAGTTTCGCAATATTTATATTTTTATATGGACATTTTCACAGTATATGGAATGACTTCTTTTTAGTAAATATGGAAAGAAAATACACATATTTTGTGACTATGGTTACAGTTTAACTGCTCTGATGCAAGATTTTACAATCAGTTGAAAACTTCAGAAATTAAAAAAAAAAGTTTTCAGTGTTGGTTTCAATGGATTTAGGCGTCAATAATATAAATATATTTTTTTGATAGGTTGTGTAAAATAAGGCTGGAGCTCTTACACTGATCATTATTTTAATTTTTTAGTATTTGCCCAAAATTATGTACTTGATCACTAAAGCTTTTAAAAAAATTAGTAGTTCTTTTGTTTTCAGAATTACCATTTTTATTCATGAAATTTATTTATCACAAGCCGATTTTTTTTTTTTCCTAAATCAAATTCTTTCTTTGACATAATTGTTCAGATACTTGATATTAATAAAATGAAACTTTGCAGGATGTGACGGAAAGAAATTCAAATTATCTGCACCATTTGGAGATGAGCTTCCTAGCAAAGGTTTTGACCCCGGTCAGGATACCTATGAACATCCACCAACTGATGGTAGTGCAGTGCAAGTAGATGTCAGTCCATCTTCTCAACGTTTGCAACTTCTTGAACCTTTTGACAAATGGGACACCAAAGATTTAGCTGATATGACTATTTTGATTAAGGTTAAGGGAAAATGCACAACTGATCACATTTCTGCTGCTGGACCATGGTTGAAATATCGTGGCCATTTGGACAACATTTCCAACAATATGTTTATTGGGTATGATAAATTATTTTATTAAATATATTTATTAATAACATTTTATTATAATTACAGAGCAACAAATTCAGAAAATAATGAAATGAATAAAATTAAGAATCAATTAACTAATGAATGGGGAGCAGTACCAGATGTAGCTCGTCATTACAAAGCTAATGGAGTCAAGTGGGTAGCTGTTGGTGATGAAAACTACGGTGAAGGTAGCTCTAGGGAACATGCTGCTCTTGAACCTAGACATCTTGGTGGTCGTGCCATTATTGTAAAATCGTTTGCTCGTATCCATGAAACTAACCTTAAGAAACAAGGCGTACTTCCATTAACTTTTGCCAATGCCAGTGATTATGATAAGATCCAACCAACTGACAAAATCTCACTCGTCAACTTGAATGGCTTGACTCCTGGTAATCCAGTTGACTGCGAAATCAAACATGCTGATGGAAAAGTAGACAAAATCAAGCTGAATCACACAATGAACGACTTACAAATTACGTGGTTCAAGGCTGGTAGTGCTTTGAATCGTATGAAAGAATTAGCCAAGTAAATTATGATTTTCTTTCTTGAATTAATCATTTGTACAATATTTTTAAAGTAATTGTAAATTGTCCACTGTACTAATAAGATGTATAGGTTAATAGTATTTGTATAATTTATCATGTGTACTAGTTCGGCATGCATTTTTAATATTTCTCTTGTTTCTGGGATAAACTAGATAATATATAAAGTTCAATTTCGTACAGTTTCAATCCATAAATTTATAGAAATTTGACTTAAATCTGTAATTTCAAATATACTTAAGTTATAAAAAATTTAAACTGATTTTATTGACCCTAAGATTACATTTTGCTGGATATATTTTGAAGTGTTATTGCATCTTGGTTTTAGCAAAGTTTTGAAATGAAGTGATTAATTGGTTATCGCCAAATATCAATAATTATTTAGGTCTATGTTATATAAGAAATAGTTTTGCAGTGATAATAAAATTACTTGTTCTAGTTTTGAGACTTGAAGGAGATTTTGATTCAATCAATTTAATTACGATTGATTAATAAAAAACATTCAAATTTTTAATACCAACAGTACGAACAATGAGTTATGTCACTTTTGTTTTTTTGTTACATTTATGGTCAATGCTATCCAGAATAAAATTAGTAAAGAAATATTGGGATAGATTTGAAATAATAATTCAATTCGGCCTGTGACGTCACGCGGCCTCGCGCAGAATTCGTACCCTCCGGGGGGGATAACCTGCGAGTGACCTGCGACTCTTTCATTTTCTCTGGATTATTGCAGCGAAACATATCTAATATATTGGGGAAATCTGGCTTAAATCCATCGACTTAGTCGGGTGATATGCGGACGGACCACGGGTTTATTTGAAGATAAAATCGTTAAGCGTTTATATAAGTCATAATATCTAATTCCGTAACAACCCCGATTTTGTTATAGCCACCAATTTATGTTTGCGAATTTGCAAATTTGTTCTATCGATTATTCAATGGAATAAAACAAAAAAGGAGAATTTAGGTTTTTCCGTGTGACTGAGATTTTGGTTCGCGATAAAATCAACGTTAAGGGTGGTTGGATCCCCCTTGGTATTACATTTTTTTGCATAATTGTATTTGTAATCAATTTCATAATTCTTTTGGTTAATCGTTTTTTTTTTAATTAATTATATGTACACATAAGTATTTACACATTATAATACTATGGCTAAATAGGTACTTTAATGAATAAATTTTGAGTTTAATGGACCTATAATTTATTATCAGTAATTTTATTGTAGTGATCTTACTGTTATATTGAGAACCTAAGGCAACTCTTAGAGTTTTGTGATTGCTCAGGCTGTCCGCTGTAATTAAATCACGTGGAGTCCAGGTTACCATCTTTTTTTACCACACTCTTTTCCACCGAACTGGTAGGGCCGGCGGTCAGCAATAGATTGCAGGAGAAATTTAGACGTCGCATTCTGGAGCCCAGCGTGGGGCCTGTTTTGAATAAAACAATATACAAATTAGTCACATAATTATTTAATTTTGAGATTTTTTTTTGTCATATTTAGATTTTTTTTAGAGTTAATATTAATATACAAATAGCCCAAATTCATCCTATTTATTTTATTGGCATTCCTTGGTTCTTTGTTCAGACTGTTCTGTACACACTGGTTGTTTTGATTGCCATTTTTCTTCTGAGTTTTTTCTAGAGTTACTTTGAATTTTTACTTATTATTATTTTGTTACTGATTTATTTCAATATATTTGCGAGTACAACGTCGCCCTCATTACTCTATGCTTCTTCGCTCTCAGGCCTCCCACATTTGGCATGATTTGTGCCACAGCCATTACTAGATTTCTGTTTTTTTTTTCGACTCTCGGTTGTGTGGGGCCTATGTTCAAGCTTTTGTTTATCTTCATCCCAAGCATTTAATGCTATCTTGATAATTGATTGTAGTATCTCCAATGATGTCTTTCTTTCTCCTTCGTTTTCCGTCTTCTTGACACACTTCCTAATCATATAACACGTCCATTTTGCGGTATCTTCTATTTTATTTATAATGTTATCTTTGACAACCATTGTAAGATCGTCCGCACAGGCTATTGTGGTAATTTCGAGTAGCATTTGTACTCTCAGCAGACCATCATAGTAAATGCTCCACAGGGTGAGCCCCAACCACCCACACAGAGCCCTATGGCACACCGCAAATCATATCCACAGTTTTTCCGGAGCTGCACACTATAGTTCTATCCTAAGGTGGCATATTATCTTTTTGATATATGTTGATATTCCTTTTTTCTCTAATTTTCTTATTAGCCCCTTCCATGGCACCGAGTTGGAAGTGTTTTTTATATCGTAGGTAACCAAAGTGTAGGTGGCGCAATTACTTGATCGGCGGTTTTCT
The DNA here is from genome assembly GCA_963932245.1 of Tachinus rufipes. Classification (NCBI taxonomy): domain Eukaryota; kingdom Metazoa; phylum Arthropoda; class Insecta; order Coleoptera; family Staphylinidae; genus Tachinus; species Tachinus rufipes. Next base: position 42,588,147 of record OZ010747.1, on the reverse strand, counting down.
TGACATGCCTAAGGGCATCAAGTATAGAATGACCTCTTTTGAACCCGTGTTGATTATTGCTCTAGTCTCTATTCCTTTTTGAGTCGGTGCCGTTAATTTTGCCACCTGCCAACTGTATTTCTTCTTCTGTATATTACGGTACAGGGTCTCTATAAATGTCTGGGATTGTGTAATCACTTAATAATGTCACACAACTATAAAGAGAATATAATAGAACTGAACTTAACAGCATACAATGTCCAATATAGCAATACTAAGTAAGAGTTGTTACATTTTTACATATTATTGTACAGACGTGACAGCACAGTGGTAGGTCGCTTCTCATCTAATGGTCCCGAGCATCCCGAGTTCGTTATCACGGCATCCAAGTTTTTTTTTACCTTTTTTTATTATTTAATCTTTATTAAATTAATAATTTAAATTTAACTATTGTTAAAGTTGCGTTGTGTAATTACTTTATAATTGTTAAAAGGTGGTGGTCACTACTGCACGGCGAGCAAAAATATTGATATCTCAGAATAAATTAAAAACTGATTTTGATTTTGAATATATAATCATTCTACATGTGTTAGCTATCAAATTTACTTTTCAAAATTTATTTTCATCGATATTAATTATCCTTAAATCATCCGGCAACATAAATGGCGTTTGTTTTTTTTATCAATTAATAAATTTCAATGGTAATTTATGCAATTTAATTCTATTAGTTTTACAGTTAAATTAATTACATTATTAAAATGTTTAAAATTATATTGAAAATTTATGTTTATTCGGGTAACGAATACGGGACCCGCTGGATGCGAAGCAACACCTATGACGCTGCGCTACTACAGCAGACAGACAAAAAATTTAAAATTCGGGAACAGTTTTGTCATTTGATGAATATGTATATTTTAAGCACTGCGTTTGATCAATCGATATCTGCTTAACTACTTACAATTGAAGACACGAGTGGATGAAGGTGCTATGTTACACTTTTTCAAAAACTGCTTTTTTACACGAATGAAGGTGTTATGTACCGATCTTTCACATAGCACATTTTTAAAACTCGTGTTTTAAATGAAACACTTGATTTTTGAATGGCTGAAGGGGCTATGTACCAAAAGTGTGACGTACAAATGTGGAAGAATGTGTTATGGGATGATAACACCTTCATCCATAGTAAAACGTACATTTGTAAACTTGATCGTATGTAAGAAAGTGTTATGTAGCGTACATAGCTCCTTCATCCATGAGTTGTATGATTTTGTCAGTTGTTGTTTCAAGGTTGTGCACATGTTTTTCTGTGTTTTTGTGAATAATTAAATAAAGTGTGACACAACATGGGTTCCAGAGGTAAACGGATGTTGGATTTAGTACGAGAACAATCAAGACCTAGAAAAATAATGACTTTAGATAAAACTAATCTAATTTCTGGTAATTCTAACCTCAAAATGTCAGGTGGAGGTACTTCAACAGGTAAAATATATTTTTCACGTAGTTTTTGATTTGTAATTTGCATTTTAGTTGGTACCTACCTGTAATGTGCAAAGAAATAAATAAATACTAGACTACAACTCTCACTTTATAGATAGTTATGTTTTGCATTTATGTATAAATAACGAAAAGAATAATATTTCAGTGTGCATTTAAACGAAAGGCAGATTTTTACACCGTTCTTTCTTGTAGATATTCAACCGTTATCAAGCTTGAAAACGTGCACTGCTGTACACGATAACAATGTCAAACATAGCGACTGTGATGTACCGCAAGACACTAATGTGGACGTACAGTTGACTACAAAAGACTTCTTGGGGATGGACTCATCAGAACCAGACTTTTCGGGCACTGACGACAGTGATCCAGAATACGTTCCTAATAATAAATAAGTAACCAGTGGAAACCGCTCACTACAGTAAGAAAGTAAGACACGAAATGATTGAAAATGAGTGCCAAGTTGGAATAGGAAATGAAAATCATAATGAAGACTCTGACCAGAGGCATGAGCTTCCTATCGGCAGTTCAGAAGATACATCTAATCAAAGACGTCAAGCTGATATTCTAAATATTATTAATGATATAACACTGACTTCTTTAGAAATAAATATAATAAAGGAGAAACAATTTACTCCTAAAGACCATAATTCAAGAAAACCAAAACGCGACCCGGATACATGGAAAAAATGATCGGCAGCTCTTGCTAGAAAAAGAGGCGACGCTTATTTATCTTACAAAAAAACATTTGTTGCAAAAAAAAAAACCAAAGGAAGGTATTCTCTGCAGAGAAAAATGTAGACTCAAATGTAGCTCTCGTTTTAACACAGAAAAGCGAATTGCATTTCTAGATGGATATCACAAGCTCGATATAAACGCAAAGAATGTTTTATTATTTAAAAGCATTATTAAGAAACCTGTAGCAAGATTACGAACAGGAGCTACAAAACATAAAACTGCATCATTTGCATACAGCGTAACACTAAATGGTTGTAATGAATTCGTTTGCAAAGAAGCGTTGTGTTCGTATTGATATTATTAAAAGTAGAATCCATACTGGTGTATCTGCACCTCCACCTGATCGCAGGGGAAAGCACAATAACAGGCCGCATAAGATAGATGAAGAAGTTAACCAATATATTAGAGACCATATAAATAAATTCCCTGCTGAGGAGTCGCACTACTCCAGGAATAGGAATCCACATAAAAAGTATCTCTCTCCACTACTTAATATAACAAAAATGTATAAGCTGTACATTGACGAATGTGATATACAGAAACGTCCTGTAAAGTTTAGAATAAAGTTGAGTTCTTACTCAAAATTTGTTGCAACAGAGTTCAACTTATCGTTTCAAAACCCTAAAAGTGATACATGCAGTACTTGTGATGCCGGTGAGGCAAGTGTTAAACATAAAGAAAATTATGTTGCAGCAAATCAAGCCCTAAAAAGAGACAAAGAAAACGCGAAGACGGGAAACAACATAGTTTTTATTACAATGGATCTACAGCAGACTATGCCGCTTTCAAAGCTTACCACATCAAAAACATTCTACCTTCGACAAATGTGGTTTTACAACTTTGGGATTCATATCATTACAGAAAACATAGAAAAGGCATATTTTTGCACATGGACGGAAAATATGGCAAAAAGGGGAAGTTCAGAAATATGCAGCTCCCTATTGCGATACATTGAAGTTGACGAAAGTATTAGAGAAAAACCACATTTAATAATCTGGTCTGACTCTTGCCCTGGCCAAAATAAGAATTTTTTAATAGTCTGCTTATACCAGTACCTCATCTTAAATGGTTATTTCAAGCGTATTGACCATAAATTTCCCGAGGTAGGGCATAGCTACCTTGATTCCGACAGAGACTTTGGAAGAATCGTAAAGGTACTAAGGAAGAACGACACTGTATATACACCCGACAAGTATCGTGAAATAATAGCAAAGGCAAGCAGACAAAATGCAGTAATTGACATGGCTGAACATTTTAGAAAAATACAAGATTTACCTGATAAACTGGAGTTAGTTAACCGAAAAAAAGGACGAGTTAAATTAATGTGTGAAATTTAGAGATGGGATTAAATGGATTAGGGTGAGGATTATGGATCTTATCTCTACAAGGAGTTTTACGATGAATCAATGCCGTTCAAAAAAGTTAATATCCTTAAAAATAAGAAGAGTACTCAACCGCCTAAAGACTTTCAAACTATTGAAAGATTCCGTGAGAAATATGGCACTATCTCCGAAGAGAAACGAAAAAATCTTCAGGATCAGCTTAAGTTTGTTAAACCAGAATATCGTTATTACTATGAACAAATATTACTAAAAAACTAAGAATATTATTATACTTTTTATATTTTGGTAAATAAACACCCTTTCTAATCACATACTACTTTTAATTTTGTATATAATGTCTCGTTAATAAAGGTGTTATGTATACATTTTTTTCAAAAAAGTTCACAATTTTAAGTTTTAGAAAAACGAGTTCTTAATATATAAAATTGTATGCCTTTTAGTAACTTTTGAGATATATTATTACTTGTATAGACTTCAACTAAAAAAAATTACATACAAAAAACTTTAACATTAATTTACTCAAAACTTTAATTTTGTAACATAGCACCTTCATCCACTCGTGTCTTCAATTGATGTAGGTTTTGTAGATAGGATGACAGTTGCTTGCTTAAGCTGTCGTATAAAATTTTCAAAATTTAATTTTATCAATTTGATCACTCGGTACTATCGGCGACATGCAATGACGGTTATTTAATTGGCACGCATTTTATCGGTTTCTTCTTCTTCTTTAGCCTGTTGTTGTCCACTTCTGGACATAGGCTTTTCTTAAACTCTTCCACATATGTTTCTGTTATCTGCTGTTTGTTGCCGTTTTTGTCCAGCAACCTTGCGGATATCGTCCCTCCATCTTTTCTGGTGTCTTCCTGCACTGCAAGTCGTTATTCTAGGTCTCCACTGTATGATTCTTATAGCCCATTTTGATGGATCCTGCCTGGCAACATGACCTGCCCAGCTCCACTTGAGGTTTGCAAATCGTACAATTACGTCTTCAACGCCAGTTCTTCTGCGGATTTCGTCGTTTCTGATGTAGTCCCTTAAGCTTATACCAAGCATCGCATGCTCCATAGACCTTTGACAGGTTCTGCGTTTATTTGCAGATCTTACTGTGAGGGTGGTTGTTTTGAGCTCATACGTTTTGACGGGAAGGATACACTTGTTATAAACTTCCCGCTTTAGACCGTATGGGATGGTCTTATTTTTTTAAATGTATCCTAGTTTACCGAACGCTGCCCAGCTCATTTTTACGCGGCGTGTAATTTCCTCTGTTTGGTTGTCTTTCCCCAGTTTAATGATATGGCCAAGATATACTCATGATTTTAGTCTTCTTAACGTACATTTTTAGACCGACTTCTTTAGATGCTGTATTTAGTTGTAAGAGCATGTCTTTTAGTTGACTGTAATCTGAACTAATAAGGATAATATCGTCTGCAAAATGTAGATGGTTAAGGTGTTTTCCATCTATGTTTATGCTTTTTTTATCCCAGTCTAGACTTTTAAAGATATCTTCCATTGCAAGCGTGAAATGTTTTGGTGAGATCGTATCGCCTTGCCTCTTCTAATGGGAACCTCGTCTGTTAATGTGTCGTCATCAATTTTCACTTGTAGAGTAGCGTTATCATAGATGTATCTGATAATGTTGGTATACCTGGAGTCGTTCGTTAGACATTGCCTGTAATACTGCTCACATCTCGATAGAGTCAAACGCTTTTTTGTAGTCTACAAATGCCAGGTGTAGAGGTATATTGTATTCTACGGATTTTTCAATTAAGGAGCGGATACTTTGAAGATGGTCTGCTGTACCAAAGCCTTTCCTGAAACCTGCCTGCTCTGTGGGTTGATAGAAATTCAGTTTAGTTGTAAGTTTATTAGTTATGATTTTAGTTAACTGTTTGTATAGGTGGGAGAGTATACTAATTGGCCTATAATTCTCGATATTAGTGGTGTCACCTTTTTTGTGTATCAGTGTTACGTGTGCATTTTGCCATTCTATCGGGATCTTTCCTTCTTTCAAGCATTTATTTAAGAGAGTGCGTACTGCCTCCAATAGGGCGTGTCCTCCAAACTTGAGCATCTCGCATGTAATTCCGTCTGTCCCAGGAGCTTTCCTATTTTTCATTTGGTGTAGGGCCTTTATCAGTTCATTTGTGTCTATATGTGGCATTTCTTCGGAATTAACGTTAATGATTTCTTTCCTTCCGCTGGGGATGTTGGTGGTTCCTGTATTAGGGAGGCATATAGTTTCTTTATCGATTTATATCTCAGTAACTAATTAAATCTGATTTGTGTAATTGATATATGATCATTCTACATGTGTTGGCTATCGAAAACAATTTTCAAAATTTAATATCAACTACTCTTAAATCACCCAGCAACAAAAATGGCGTTTGATGAAGTTTTTACTAGTTAATAAATTTTAATAGTAATTTATGCAATTAAATTGTAGTAGTTTTACAGTTAAATTAATTACATAAAATCTATTATTAAAACGTTTAAAATTATTTAGTTAATTAAAAAAAAAGTTTGTTTATTCGGGCATCGAACACGGTACAGCAGACCGATAAAAAAATTAAAACACGGACACGCTTTTGTCATTTGATGAGTATGTGTTTTTAATCACTGGCACTTTATCGGTTCATATCTCGGTAACTAATTAAATCTGATTTCAGTCCTTATGATCTTCTTGAATGTACTTGGTTTAGCATTCAAAATTGATTTTCAAATTTACTTTAATCACTCTAATCTCTGTAATTACTTATTTTGAAGGACGGTCATTATGGCGCGTGCAATAGGGTTACCAACATTTCGCTGATGCTTATTGTACTTTAAAGATTATTTGTCTTGCTCTGCAAGACGAGTTAACTTAGGATATGAGCAATTTGCGACTTAAAAAACAAATTGTTGCTAGTACCAACATGTGATCCCAGATCGGGACAATTCCCGCATCAGTTCTCAGTTGTGTATTTCGTACGTAGTGAGGTGCTTTGAGAATCTTTCTCATGCGTATGTCAGTATTGGGCAAATGATTGTTTTAAATAATTGCAACTTGTTTGTAGAGTTCTTGTTGCTGCCTCTGCGTAGAAATGGTGTTAACATATAACTCCTGACCTTATCCAAGATGGTCTTAATATGTAATGAATTAGAGCGGCGTTGAGATAAACGTTGTTGTGAGAAGTTTGTTTGTGACATTTTGCGAAAAAAATAGCCTTGTTTTTTTCCGGATTGATTTTTACTCTCCAGTACCGAAGCCAAGTTTTAAATGCCTCACATGCCGCTTAAAGTTTTAGCATGATAACTTTTGGATTTCTTGAAGTGTACATCAGTGCCGTGTCGTCTGCATACTTAGCGATTTTTACACCTGAATGATGTTTGGTATGTTGGCTACATACAGATTGATGAGCATTGGTGATAGAACTGAACCTTGAAGAACTTCTGCCTTACGCAGTGTCCTGCTTTTTAAATAAGAAGCGATAAGTTTGATCAATCTAGGTTTGAACTTAATACGATGCATTCTTGCAAGTGAGTGATCCTTTGTGCCAGATTATATCAAAAGCCTTTTTGACATTAAAAAATATGACTCACGTAACATGTTTTAAACAAACACAGATACGACGAGCGCGCCCTCTGCCATATTCAGCAAACTATACTTGTATGTGTTGATATACTTGATATACGTTTTCAGTCCCAAAATAATGTTGGTGTTGTTTTGTCTACCCAAAACTGGGTCTGAAAACGTTATAAGCAACTTAACAAATCTATAGGTCCGGAATATGCTATAATAAGTCGGAGAAACATCTGTTTTACAAATATTATAAAAATATATAAAGAGCTGTTGTAAATTTTATTCTGCGCCTTGGAGGCTGCATAATAATGTTATTATTGTAAACCGTATATAAGTATGCTGTTTTTCAAAAATGATGTCATGATGATGTGATTGTTTTCACACTGGAGGCGGGAGTCAGAGTAGGGCAAAGTGTAATTTGAGTAATAAAAAAAAAAGATACTGATTAACAAATCATTACCAGCACGAGTAACAAATAATGACTAATAATTATTAATAAGCTCTTTTTTGATTAACAACTATCCGATCCTATTTGATGTGTATTTGCACATTTTGACCATTTTTAGGCTTTGTTGCATACTTCATCCATATTTGGTTTTTATGCATATTTCATCAATTTTTAGGAAAAAAAATAGAAAACGTCATTTTTTAATAATAATAACCAAATTTATTTAAAAAAAGTTTACATTAATACAATATGGCATAAAAAAATACATTGTATAACATAAAATATTTAAAACAAGTCAAATAATAAACAGTCACAAATAATATATCAGTCTTAATAATGGGCTATCTTATTCATAAACTCTTCAACAGTGTAAGGTTCAATGTCACTAATAATATCCGTAATTTTACTGCGAAATTTATGCAGGCATAATATGGCCCTTTTTGTAACATTGAAAGTCTATACCTAGTGTTGTACATATTTCTACCATGGCTTTTTCCAAACTCAAACATAAGACATTCAAAGATATACATTCCAGCTACTGTAAATATTTTTTTTTATTTAAATAAACCTCGACATGTATTCCTATTATTAAGATTGTGCATTAGGCGCAATGCTCGTTTTGTATTACAAATATTGTAGTTGTGTCTGTGCTGTTTCCCCAAAACATTATGCCATATCATAGAAGTGATTCAAAGTTTGAATAATAGACAGGCTTTAATTAATTGTAATTTAGATAATTACTTAATATACGAATGCTATAACATGTTTTATTTAGCTTTAATGATAATTTGTATATGTGATTTTTTCAGGAACGGACATTGTCGATATAAATGCCCAAAAACAGCGCTTCTTGTGAAATTGTAAATTTGTCAGTGCCTAATAACATATGATCAGGTGTTATGGTTAAACAATGATTTGTTTTAAAGATTATACAGCTTATTTTTCTTGCGTTTAACAAAAGTCGATTTTCAATAAGCCAGTGTTGAATTTTTGGAAAAACATTATTTGCTTCCAAAACAACATCGTTGAAATGTTGACTATTTTATGATGTGTATGACCTTTGGTAGTAGTTATGTCGTTAATGTAGATTATAAATAAAAGAGGGCCTAGTATGCTTCCCTGAGGTGTTCCCATAAAACTTTCCACTGCTTTAGATATTACATTACTGCCATTTGTTGATATTTTTACTTTGTTTTGTCTATTAGACAAATAGGAAATAATCCAATTTAGTGCGTTGCCTTTAATTCCATAGCGGTTTAATTTTTTTATTAAAATCGACTGATCTATTGTATCAAAAGGTTTGGAGAGATCTATAGAAATACCACAAGGTATCTTTCCTTTATACAATGCATTTAACACGGACGTTGTATACTAAATATTGCAGAAGCTGTGTTCCTTCCTTCAATAAAGCCATGCTGAGATTGGCTAAAAAGTTTATTTGATATAAAAAAATTATAAAACGCTTTGCCATTACTTGTTCAAATATTATATTATAGCTAATTTTAGTTGTTCTGGAAAAATACCACTTGAGATAGACTCATTGATGATGTGAAGTAATGGATCTTGAATTTCATTAAAACATTTTTTAATAACTGTTATTGGGATTTCATCTGGTCCTGTGTTTTTTTTTAAATTTTTTATTTTGTGAACTATATTTAACAATTCATTTTTAGTTACTAGATATAAAAATATAGACTTATTATGATAACTTGTGCTGGACAAGTCACATTCAGTTTTAGGCAAGGTATCTAGTAAATTTTTTGCTAAGTTAGAATAAAACATGTTAAAATCCGTTGTTATCTTATTTAGTTCACCATCAAATTCAAAGTTTTGATAATCATTTTTTGAATTAAGATTTATGATTTGCCAAGTAGTTTTTGACACATTATCTGATAATGTTCATAGAATTCACATTTTTTGCGATTAACTGCTTTATCATAATTTATTTTAATTTCTCTATAAAGCTGATTGAATTTTGTATCATTATGCTTAAGAACCAATAGAATATCTAACTGTCTCTTTAGTTCAATAACTTCAGGAGATCGATTGTATAAATGTTTCTTATTTGATAAAACATTTTTTTTTTTATATGGAAAACAGTTTCTGAAATTTATTATAAAATAATTTATAAAATTGTACTAATTTTGATTTACATTATTGAGTTTTTCATCATATACATTATCCCAAGAATGATTTCGAAGTTTTAATATAAAATTTATAATGTTTTCTTGATTAAAATTTCGAATTTGTACGTGTTTACTTTTTTCACAATCGTTTTTAAAATTAACTAATATATTATCAATGTACGTGTTTGATGATTCTGTGACTCGAGTATATTTGTCAGAATTAGTTACAATTACATTAAAAGAATCTAACAGCGTGCAGCTGCTTTTATGGTACTCAAAAAGTCGTTCTAGTTATTTAACGTTTTTCGTCTAAAGCCCTGTATATATGAAATTGTATGTTTTGACACATTTTGCTTATTTAACTTTATTAACAATAGAGTTTTTCCTTCTATGTATTATACCTGTTCAAATTTTAGATACGCAACGCAACATGCAAGATCACAAAGAACATACAAAGTCGTGGTCTCGTATGTTCTCTATACGCAACGCAACATATGAAACCATGGTGAAGGCGCCAAAATATTTGTGATCTTCTATAGGCGTGACCAACTCTTTGGTGGGTTGCTTGTTTACGCAATGATAGAAATTTGTTACCTCCTACTATTTTCTTTCGCTGTTGCAACGTTTTATATTAATTCAATTTGCATCAATTAGTTTTGAAACAGTTTTTAATGATAAATATTATATGAAAAAATATTTTTTGTAATTTAATATGCAAAATTGTTCTATTTAATTAAAATTTAATTAACAAAAATTTCTAAGTATGCAGATTACAAAATATACAATAATAAAACTTCTACTTCTACTTCCACATTGACAAGTTAAATTGAATGCATGTAACTAAAACTAACTGAATTAAATAGTAATGATTTGGCGGCTTACTTATTTAAACGTTTAGTTGTTTACTTGTTTACATGTATATTTGTTTACTTGGTTACTTCTGTACTTGTTTATTTGTTTACTTGTTTACTTGTTTATTTGTTTACTTGTTTACTTGTTTACTTGTTTACTTGTTTACTTGTTTACTTGTTTACTTGTTTCTTTGTTTACTTATTTAGTTGTTTACTTGTGTAGTTGTTTACTTAATTACTTATTTACTTGTTGTTTTGTTTAGTTGTTTACTTGTTACTTATTTAGTTGTTTATTTGTTTACTTGTTTATTTGTTTAGTTATTTACTTGTTTAGTTGTTTACATGTTTAGTTGTTTTGTTGTTTACATGTTTAGTTGTTTTGTTGTATACTGGTTTACTTGTTTATTTGTTAACTTGTTAACTTGTTTATTTGTTTACTTGTTTACTTGTTCACTTGTTTACTTGTTTACTTGTTTACTTGTTTACTTGTTTACTTGTTTACTTGTTTACTTGTTTACTTGTTTACGTGTTTACTTGTTTACTTGTTTACTTGTTTACTTGTTTAGTTGTTTACTTGTTTACATGTTTACTTGTTTCACACAAACAACTGTACAACGAAACAAATAAATAACTATATTATGTGTATGATGAGATAATATAAAATAAGTAATTTATCCGCCGTCGGACTATTACACCTTAATCCAGTTAACATATTTTAAGTTTTAATCTTAATACATTCAATTTAATTTAAAACAAGTTATCTTGTAATAGTAATCAGTCAGATTATTTGAATACTAAATCTTTGTGCCGACGGATAAATACTATAAAGTTTAGATAATATTAAATGTTACATTATAGAAAAAATGTTTAGTTAAATACTTAAAAAATTGCAATTGCAAATTAAATAAACTATTATTATGCGCAAAAAAAGTTTATACTTAATAAGTGAAAAAAAATAGTATATTAAAGAACGTGTTTCATAAGTCAAGTTTTGGTGCACTAGTCCAAAAGTCTAAAGGACGAGTGCAACAAATGACTTATGAAACAAGTTTTTTATACTATTTTTTCTATTTTGCTAGTGTTGTAGTCTATTTTAGTTAAAAATATAAAAATTTCAAAATCTAGGAAATTTTATTGTAGTTGGCAGAACTAATTGTGACATTGACAGATTGTTTTGAAATTTGATTTTGTGTCTTTCAATTCATCAGTGTAAGATGAGTAACGAAGAAGTCTCTTGTACACCTCCAGAAATAAGAGCAATTGCAGAAGAAGCGGTTGGTAACTTACTGCCTACTAAATCTGGCGAACAGTACGAAAAACAGTACACAAAATTTCTACAATGGCGCAGTGAAAATGATATAAATGGAATATCGGAGAACGTTTTACTTGCGTATTTTCAAGTATTGAAGCAAAAATATAAATCGTCAACTTTATGGACAACGTACTCTATGTTGAGAACGTGTCTAAACATACACAACAACGAGGACATATCAAAGTACAACAAATTGCAAGCATTTTTGAAACGTTCATCTGAAGGCTATGTGGCAAAAAAGTCTAAAATATTGGAAGAAGACGAAATTAATAAATTTATCCAAGAAGCAGATGATAAAATGTATTTAGCAATGAAAATAATTTTGATAATTGGATTTAACGGTGCGTGCAGGAGGGAAGAGCTGACAAATTTGACAATCGATGACATCGAATATAAAGGTGATTCCATATTTGTGTCGATAAATAAAACAAAAAATAATATACCACGAAAATTTGCTATCACTAATAAACAATGGATTACTTTGATAAAAAAATACATTAAGTTAAGACCAAGTAATGTGACTCATAAGCGATTTTTTTTAACATATAGAAACGGTTACTGCATTAATAGTCCAATAGGTATTAATATTATGGGAAAAGTACCTAAAAGTATTGCAGCTTTTCTAAAGTTGCTAAATTCTGAACTATACACTGGGCATTGCTTTAGGCGATCTAGTGCCACTCATTTCGCAAATCGTGGTGGTGATTTGCTAACTATCAAACGTCATGGCGGGTGGAGGTCGTCGGCAGTTGCCGAGGGCTATGTGGAAGCTTCTGAAAAGCATAAAATTGAAGTATCTCAATTGCTCGCATCACAGCCAAATAAAAGCACTATCAACGAGGATAACGACAGATCGGAAATAGATATAAATTTACCGTCATGTTCTAGCGCACCACATCCACATGTACCATTTACGTCCAACTCTGACAAAAACATAACTATTAATGATGCGACTAGTTTTCAACAAAAAATTGTAACTACACAAAATTTACCTGGTGTTACAATAAACCCACAAGATACATTAAAAGTTACAGTGAACTTATTTACAAATTGTACTCTTCACGGACATAATTTAAATGATAATTAACAAACTTTTTCATTTGCCAATTTTGTTAAAATGTGTTATAATATAATATAAAAAAAAGTTTTCATTTATTAGTAGCTACAAGCACATAATTTATTAATAAAAACGTTTGTTTTGATATTATACATTATTTTCTTACAACTGACTGACAGATGACAGATCATGGTTACCACTATTGAAAAACTAAATTGCACTAGGCTATTAAAGCACTCTTTTATGCTATAAAAGCACTCATTTGGGTGCTTTTATAGACTTGTAAGAGACGCAAAATATAAAAAAGAATAAATACAATAAATAACAATAAAAGATTACAGAATAAGCTTGTTTATTTGTTTACTTGTTTACTTGTTTACTTGTTTGCTTGTTTACTTGTTTACTTGTTTGCTTGTTTACTTGTTTACTTGTTTACTTGTTTACTTGTTTACTTGTTTACTTGTTTACTTGTTTACTTGTTTACTTGTTTACTTGTTTACTTGTTTACTTGTTTACTTGTTTACTTGTTTACTTGTTTACTTGTTTACTTATTTAGTTGTATACTTGTTTAGTTGTTTACTTAATTTTGTTAATTTTGTTGTTTTGTTTAGTTGTTTAGTTGTTAACTTTTTACTTGTTTATTTGTTTACTTGATTACTTTAAATGTTACATTATAAAAAAAATGTTTAGTTAAATACCTAAAAAGTTGAAATTGCAAATTAATTAAACTATTATTATGCGCAAAAAAAGTTTATACTTAATAAGTGAAAAAAAAAACAATAAATACAATAAATAACAATAAAAGATTACAGAATAAGCTTGTTTAGTTGTTTACTTGTTTGCTTGTTAACTTGTTAACTTGTTAACTTGTTAATTTGTTAAATTGTTAACTTGTTAACTTGTTAACTTGTTAACTTGATAACTTGATAACTTGATAACTTGATAACTTGTTTATTTGTTTACTTGTTCATTTGTTTACTTCTTGGCTAGTTTATTTGTTTACTTATTAACTTGTTTATTAGTTTACTAGTTTGCTTGTTAACTTGTTAACTTGATAACTTGTTTATTTAATTATTTGTTTACTTGATTATTTGTTTACTTGTTTACTTGTTTACTTGTTTACTTGTTTACTTGTTCACTTGTTTACTTGTTTACTTGTTTACTTGTTTACTTGTTTACTTGTTTACTTGTTTACTTGTTTAATTGTTTTCTTGATTACTTGATTACTTGTTTACTTGTTTCACACAAACAACAATGCAACAAACCAAATTTAAAAAAATATTTCATGTGTATTTTAAGATAATATTAAATAAGTAATTTATTTGACGTTAGACCATTGCAGCTTAATCAAGTTAATATATTTTAAGTTTTAATCTTAATACATTCAATTTAATTCAAAACAAGATATCTTGTAATGTGATAATTCAGATAAAATGAATAATGAATTTTTGTATTTATTAAAAGCTTATTTTATGCGGTGTAATAATATAAAATAAGAAATTCAACTGCCGACGGATAAATACTACAAAGTTTAGATAATATTAATTGTTACATTATGGAAAAAATGTTTAGTTAAAGTATATAAAAATTGCAATTGCAATTCAATTAAACTATTACTATGCGCAAAAAAAGTTTACACCTAATAAGTGATTAAAAATAAAATAAATAACAAGAAAGGATTATAGATTAAGCTTGTTCAGTTGTTTACTGGTTTACTTGTTTATTTGTTTACTTGTTTACTTGTTTACTTGTTTACTTGTTTACTTGTTTACTTGTTTTCTTGTTTACTTGTTTACTTGTTTATTTGTTTACTTATTAGGTTGTTTACTTGTTTAGTTGTTTACTTATTGTTTTGTTTAGTTGTTCACTTATTCACTTATTTAGTTGTTTACTTGTTTATTTGTTTACTTGTTTATTTGTTTAATTATTTACTTGTTTACTTGTTCAATTGTTTTGTTGTTTACTGGTTTACTTGTTTATTTGTTTACTTGTTAACTTGTTTAGTTAGTTTGTTGTTTAGTTGTTAACTTGTTAACTTGTTAGCTTGTTAACTTGTTAACTTGTTAACTTGTTTATTTGTTTCACACAAACGGAACAAATATTTAACAATATTATGTGTTTCTTGAGATAAAATAAAATAAGTAATATCCGCCGTTGGACCATTACTGCTTAATGCGGTTAATTTGTTTTAAGTTTTAATATTAATTCATTTAATTTAATTTAAAACAAGTTATCTTGTATTAAATAATAATTTAATTAATATTGGATTTTTTGCATTTATTATAAAATAAAAAATTTATTTGTTACTTAAATAACAAATTTTTTATTTGTATACTTAGACAATTGCATTTTCAAATTGAATAATCAATTAACATGCGCAAAAACGGTTTACACTTTTTACAAGTAGAAAAAAAAAACAATAATAATTTCTTCACGCTTATATACACAGATTGATACCCAGCATAAAAGTGTTTTTATTTGTACTACTTTTATTGTGATATAATAAGAAATAAATCCATCCATCATAATTTAGAATAAAATAATGTAAAATAAAATAATAGTAGCTTATAAAAATATCATTACAGCAAAAATATGTTAAAATGATGCTGTAATATCCAAAAGAAAAGGTCTACTACAAAAAAATACGAATAAAATCTATTTATAGTTTTACGTTTCCCCTTTTATTGATGAAGGTTGAGTGAAGTAGTTAATATATTCCTGTCTTTAAATGCTTTGTTTTATTCTAACTAACATAATTATATCGCATTTAATGTAAAATATGACATTATATTAAATGCAACTTGATTTGTTAATAGTATAAAGAAGATATAAATTTAAAAAAAATTGCTTGTGATGGCATTTCATTAAGAATAGGGTAAAATAAAATTACAATAAAGATAAAAAATTGTATTATGTAAAAAGTTAGGTATTTACAATTATAACAGTTTGCTTAACAAGCAACGTGGGCCATGGAAATAAAGTAATAGGCGTGCGTTATTTGTTCTATCGGCCAGCCTACACAAATTAAAACCTGCTGTATCTTTTTTGTTTAAGAGTGTAAAAGAAAGGTACAGTTAGCTTTCTGCTACAAATTTGATTTTCTATCTATATGTTCAATAATTAGAAAAGTATAAAAGTGACTTTGCATGTTGCATTGTATTTATATATATATATATATATATATATATATATATATGTTGCATATAGTTTAATACTTTGGCATATTTTTGCTATTTTTATGCATATTTTGGGTTTTTTATTGCATATTTTGCCATTTTAAGTTGCATATAATCCAGTGTCTAGTAATGACGAATGACAACTAACCAAGGTTTGCTGAACTATTTTAAGAACATCTGAGAAAATTTAAAATAGGTTAAGAAAATTAAAAATTTAAATGTTTTTTATAAAAAAAAAACTAAAAACATTTAAAAAAATTTGAGAAATATAAGACAATAATGAAAATTTAGAAAAATAAACGAAATTTAAGAAAATCTGATTTTTTTTAAATAAGAGGATTTCAAAAAACATACAAAAAAATCAAGAAATTAAATAAACAAAATAATTAAACATATTTTTGAAAATCTAAACAAATTTAAGGTAATTTATCATATTTTAAAATTATATAAAAGTAAAAACCTATCTGAGCTTATTCATACATGGATTAGGCTGTAAAAAAATGTTATTTATACACTGACATTTGATGCCTACGGATAATGTGTTAACATCGTATTTGGCATTAAAGTATTTTATTTAACAGTTTTAGTAACTTTTTGACAAACGTAGTAAAGTTTCTGATTAAAAAAAATTGACCCATCCGGCAGATTGTATTTGTTTTATCACATTGGTGCAAACTATTTGATAATTTTAGTAACTTTTAACATTTTCAATAGTTTTTTTAGAAAACATTTTGTCAGATCTGGTAAGTTGCTTTTAATTTATAATATATTTACACGTTATGGTAAACAGATGTAGTAATATTTATGTCAATTTAGTGACTTTTTGACAAATGTGATTACTTTTTGTAAATATATTGGGCAATTTGGAACAGACATGTCATCTATATTTTAGCTAACATAAACTTTTATTGTAAATTGTTTGACAGGTACAGATTTGTTTATGTTCTTATTTACTGTGTGCCACATGTAGTAACATTTTTATAATTTAGAATAAAATATGATATATCAGGCAGATGGTACGAATTTTATTAAATTGCTGTAAATTGTTAATAGTTTTAGTAACTTTATACAGTTTTTAGTAACTTTTTGACAAATGCACTAACATTTTTGAAAGTTTCAAAAACAATTTTACTGATCTTTGCTAATTTATCACATTACTAAAAATTATATAACAGTTGTTGTAATTTTTTGATACATAACATATTTAACAAACATGATTGGACAATATAGAATACGATTTTTGATAGATGTAGTATTTTTGTTCTACTTATGACATTTACAGATTACTTTAAATATTTCTAAGTTATAATTTTTTGTTGACAGTTTAGAATACTATCTGACAGATTTGCTATATTTATGTCAACATAAACTATTAGTGTAGTAGATTGTTGACAGTTTAGTATACAATTTGACTGATTTGGTACAGATTTACCAATTTATAAGATTTATCTAAGACATATCTATGAACAGCAAAACTGTAAGCTTTCTGAGGAGGCTCTTCTTAATTGCGGAGGGGTCCAAAAATCTTAGTTCCACTACTGGATTGTTCAATAATCGTAAGATTTTCAAGCGGAAACGATAGCGGGGATTGACCTTATACCATACACACTTATAGACACGTCTTTTGCCAACGCGGTGAAGTCAACATGACCAATGCGTGTGACGTCAGTTGTGGACAAAAACGCGTACGTAGCAAAATACTTGAGGTGTTTGTAAATACATTTTTACGCATTTAATGTGCATGAGGTTGCTAAATTATTCAAAACTAACATTATTTATTATACACAAAATTCAATTTTGTGATTGAATTAACAATTATAAAAGAAATTTACTTTCAGCCATTGATAGTTAAAGTAAACATTAAAATATATATTTTATTGTGTTCATTAATGTTTACCAAAAATTGTAAAACCAACTTAACTACTCATGAGACAATTCCATAATTAGTGCGTGACGTCAGTTGTGGGCATAGAATGTTATGTTGGCTTCACTATGCGACAAGCAGCAAATAGCACACGGATCGTCTATAAGTTTATATGGCCTAAGAGTTTGACGTGCTGATGCAAAAGGATAAGACAAACCAGACTAACTCAAGCGCACCGTAGTGAGCAAAAATAACTTGAAACGGCACAAAAAAAGAAGTCTTGTTAACTTTTTTGCAGTAAAATGACGCTGATTAATGATTTGACGGAAATGGCCTTTCTTGAAATAAATTAGTGTTAATTAATTTACAACGCAAACGTAGTGGATTAGCGTTCGGAGCGTCAGTTTTATAAAACACAAATTGTAATAACATTTTTTGGTTTTCTTAAAATGTCCAAAATATATTTTTTATTAGTGTTTAATTTTTAAAGTTATTATTTTTTTTAATAAAATAATATTTAAAAATAATTAGTCAAATAAATGCAATGTTATTAATGATTGACGAATACTCGAATACAAAGTAGTTTAGACTAACCATTAGTCGCATGTAATCGGCTAATGATCAATCTGTAATCGTAAATAAACTGACTAATGACTAATCAAATTAAAAAAATATTGTGATTAATGACAAATGATTGATTAGTTAGTCAGTAATTATTAATCAAAGTCACTAACGACCAACTCTAGGCGGCACACTTATAAAGCTAATAAACACATTTTACGATTACAATGAAATTTGGTAGACAGGGTTATTCTGCCAATTACTTTAAAAATGTCAAAATACTAAGATTCACATTGAGAGCGGCAGATTAATGTTACATTTTATAATTTTAATAAATATTAATAGACAGATATATTTAAGTATGTATGCTGATTACAGAGCGACGTTAACCCACATTCCTCGACTTTAGTATGTTGAATGTGTTTACTACAAAAATCCCGAGTTTTATTATTCATAATAAACCTTCACTTTCATCGATTAATAATTTTTTTAAGTATAATAATAAGAGTTATTTATTATAAATAATTATAGTTACTTGTTTGAGCATATATTATAACTTTATTATTTAAAATTAATTTCTTTGGCGTTTACCGTGGCATCAGGTAGTATAATAAAGTTTTATGGCATCTCCCACAAATTTAAGATTTGAGAATAAGATTTTATAGTATGCCCATAGATAATAGTGCCTTTACGACATGGCCTTAAATTATCTCAGCGGAATACTTCATTATAAACCAATTAAAAAAAAATAGATACAATTTATTGGCTGTTGGTATAAGTTTATTTATTAATCTTTTTGTTTTAAAAATGTTAATGCGTCGTTAGTATAAACGTGGTTATTCGGAGATATAATTATAGTTACACTTTTTAATCTTTTTGTTATGGTATAAAAAGATTAGTATAAAACTTAATCACTAAAATGGAGATTTTCTAACCAGCCAGAATAGTCAAGAATTAGGTAAACAACAAATATAATAAAAATGTTGTGCACATTTTAGTTTACTTTTATTTATTTATTTATTTATTTACTAGTCAACGGAAGCCATTACAAAATAAGTACATATTATTATTTACAATATAAAAAACATAAATTAAACATAAAACAACTAATACTAAAAATAAGAATAAAACTTAAATAGTTACAACATATTAAAAAGGTCACGTTTGGGTAACAAGTGCACGTCGCAGGGTATTAAAAAAATATGAAAAAAAAACCACTTTAACTTCGTTGGCATGCCGCAAAATACGTGTAGATGCAGAGTGCAAATGTAGAGAACAGTTCCCTGCAATGTTGCGTTTATACGCCAAAAAACAAACAAACTTTTTTTGAATCTGTTCAATTTTTCTTTTACTGACGACGGTGTATGGAGACCGCACATTTAAACAATACTTGAGATGATAATTGGAGTACAAGGGTCACAAAATTCCTTAGAGTTACGCTTGGCAAATTCTAAAAGTTGATAAGCTTTAGCTACGACAGTATCAATATGTAGTGTAAATGAAAGGCTTGAATCAAACGTAATGCCTAAATCACGAATAGTGTTAACTCTTAACAACATTGCATTCATGAGAGTGTAACCATACATCACCGTAGACTGACGTCTAGAAAATGTCATCACTTTGCACTTATTTAAACTAAGTAGTAAGTTATTAGCCTGACACCAACTAGAAAAAATCTGTACTTTTTTATTAAGTAGTACAGCATCATCCAAAGACTGAATTTTCATAAAGATTTTTATATTGTCCGCAAATAATAAACAACGCACATAAAAAAAACAGTGTACCATATCATTGATAAAGATATTGAACAGTAGAGGTCCAAGATGTGACCAATGTGAAACACTCGACGTATCATCAATATTACGAGAAACGCACTGACAACAAGGTGCCATTAACTCCAATACCACGTAGTTTCATAATTAGTATCTTGTGGTCAACGGTATCAAAAACTTTTGAAAAATCAGTGTAAACTGAATCTACCTGAAATCTGTTTTCGAGCGCATCTGTAATATAAGATTCATACATCAAAAGATTGGAAGATGTCGATTTGCCAGTTCGAAAACTGTGTTAATTAAGAGCAATTTTAGATTGCAGAATGGCAATTGACGCACATTAGTTGAGAAAGAAAGCAGTTAATCTATCAGGCCCTGGACAGTTATTGAGTTTTAATAGTGACAGTTTGTTGACAACATCAGATATTTTTAAAACAAAATGCAATTCATTTATATGGGTAGGAACAGATGGTGGAGAATATGTGCTGTGTGAGCTCATAGATGCCGTTTACAGTCCGTAAACTGATACAAAAAAATTAGCAAAAAGATTTGCAATGCCATCAGTAGTGTCAATTTGAAAATTACCATTTGTAAAAGTAGATGGTATCTGATTACTGCTACGTTTAGATTTGACGTGCCCCCAAAAAGCTTTAGGATTAGATTTTTTTGAATCTTCTACTTTCTTAATGTGATTAGAATAACACGTATTAATCAATTGCTTACACTTATCACGTATTAAACTTTGTGGTAGTCAGCTGTTGATCTAGACAACACATATGCTTTGTGTAACTTTTTTTTAGTAAACACAAGATCTTTTAGCTCTCTTGTAAACCATATTGAAAATTTATGGGTTTTTTATAACATTTATTTATTTTGGGCACATAATGGTCAATTGTGTCAAAAAGTAATAAATAAAAACGGTGACATGCTTCATCAATAATACAATCGACAAACATATTATTCCACTTTGTATTGAGGAAAGCATTATTTAAGGAAACAATCAGCATCCTTGAAATTATATTGTATCACGTTATCTTTGCCAAACAATACGTTGTTAAGTGTATCCTATAAGTTTTAAGACTACATCTAAAGCAGGATGTTGAGGATTGCATGATACAATAGGAAGGCTTAAGTTTAAATAAAATGCCAATGGTGCAAACAATAAATCTAGTAAAACCAAATTTATGTTTAGAATGTAGTTCAATTGATGCGAATTAATACACCTAAACGTGTTAGCAACTAAAGTACCTTTAGGACAAGTGGATTCCGTTCTTACACCAAATTCATTATTAATCCACAACGTTTGTGGCAAGTTGTAATTGCCAATAATATAAACAGTGTTGCATTTACTAATCAATTCTACACTTTCACAGTGACGTTGGTAATTAGAGAAATCCGAACCAGGAGGAATATAAACAGTACCTAAAACAATTTTAATACTGCCGATATCAACACAAACATACAATGACTACATATTTCATATAAATGGTACTTATTGGACACGGCAATAAG
Source organism: Tachinus rufipes (assembly GCA_963932245.1). Classification (NCBI taxonomy): domain Eukaryota; kingdom Metazoa; phylum Arthropoda; class Insecta; order Coleoptera; family Staphylinidae; genus Tachinus; species Tachinus rufipes. The sequence continues at coordinate 42,566,355 of OZ010747.1, read as the reverse complement.
TATTAATATGGTTACGGTCACACCTGTATCCTTGTTCTAAGTCTGTAATAGAGCTTATCAGCCACGTTTCACTAAGAATAAAAACATCATGCTCCATTAATAGTATATTGGCATTTAAAGTAAACAATTTTGTACGTAATCCGCGCACATTTTGATAATATATTCTCCCATTTTTTAATTTGGTACAGCTGGAGGTTACATCTAAGGCACGTGCAGACAATGTCAATGAAGATAGACATTGAGAAGACGCTACATTATTGTCAAAGATTTGGATGTTGTTGTTGATAAAAAATCAGTTTTTGGCAGTTTATGTAAGCGGCGGCAATTAGTAAATAATCGTACAGATACTCTTTTAAGCAAGCCATTTTTCTGGATTTAATATAAAAGGTTTTTCAATAAAAATTTTCATTTTGAATAGCAGGCTATTTGGCAGCTGTTAATGTTGAAGCTATTATCTTTTGACATTTTACAAGTAAAAACTAAGTTATTATTGAAAATGGAACGATACACGTTTCAACAGCGCATTGAAATGATTAAAATTCACTACAAAAATGGTGAAAATTTTTCAGTCACAGTTCGCAAAACTAAAGCACTTTTTGGTTGTCGTAAAGCACCTTATCGGCTTGTAATAGTAAACCTCGTGAATAAATTTGAGCTGTTGGGACAAGTTTATGATGTGAAGAATCGAAACCGTGTGCATTACTCAAAAACACATGAGAATATTGCTGATGTAGTCCGTAGTGTTGAAGAAAACCCAGGTTTGTCGATTCCTTGTCGATACTTGGATAAAGTCATTCCACAAACGACATTACACCGTATTTTGCATAAAGACTTAAGTCTTAAGGCTTTTAAAGTTCAGTTAACACAAAAACTTAAGCCGGTCGATTACCATAAACGTCATATCTTTGCTGATTGGGTCCTTCAAATGCATCAAAATGATCCGAAATTTTATCAAAAAATCATCTACAGTGATGAGGCTCATTTTCACCTCGAAGGCTACGTTAATAAGCAGAATTGTTGCATTTGGGGCTCAGAAAAATCCAAAAATGATTGTTGAATAATCTTTGCATCCTCAACGTGTCATTGTTTGGTGTGGTTTTTGGGCTGGCGGTGTGATTGGACCCTACTTTTTAAAAAATGCGGCTGTTGCAACTGTTACGGTGAATGGATGATATTTATGTGAACGACGTTTATTTTCAGCAAGACGGCGCTACGTGATACACAAGCAACAAAACTATTGCAATTTTGCAAGAAAAGTTTCCTGACCGTGTTATTTCTCAAAGAGGTGATCACAATTGGCCACCAAAATCTTGTGATTTAACACCTTTAGATTTTTTTCTTTAGGGCCACGTGAAAGATAAGGTCTATGCCAGTGCTTCACAATCGATTTAAGACCTTAAAGATGGAATTTGTGAAGTTATCGAAGACATACAGCCGCAAATGTGCAAATTGGTCCTGGAAAATTTAATGAAAAGAATGTGGTACAGCAACCGTAACCGTGGCGGCCATTTAACTAATTTTGTTTTCAAATGTTAATGGCATACCTACCTCTTTACAATGAAATAAACATTTATTAATTTCTCTTAGAAAATTCCCGTTTTTTTTTTTAATATCAAAATGAAACTTCTTATTGGAAAACCCCATACAATCAATATTTACGTTGCAACAATATCAACTTTAAAGGAACAATAAATGTTATTGTTTGTAAGTGGAATGCAGGCAAAGTCACTTATTTCCATATTAAGTTTTACATACTTTTTAATATCTTTAAAACTGGTAGAAGAAGCACAGTTATTAATATGATAAAAAGCGTCGTTTAGCCGCTTGTATGCCTTGAATTTTGGCAGTCCCACGTACAACAGTTGGTTGTGATAGAGTTTAAGTTTTACTTTGTCATTACAGTTTTGATTTGAGAAGTAGGCTTTGCAGTAGGTTTTGTAACTCTAGTTGTCGTAGAGTTGGTAGCTGCTGCGTCAATTGCAATAGTTAGTCACATTGTGGTAATATCATTATCATTACTAACAGATGAATTATTTGACGGCAAAACTTAGTTACTGTAAGCTCTGGTAAGTGTTGAAAGAACAATTTAAATAAAGAATTCAGTTTGGAAGAAATCAATTTATTATCATTAGTAATTAACTTTCCAACAGCCATCAAGCTTGGCAAAGATTTGAGATGAATTATAACGCGCTTAAGAGACTGTACTTTTTGTCTCAAAAAATCGCAATTTAGTTTCAAAAGCGTTGCACTTGGTAGACTGCAGTTTATGAAGACTAGAGCGCTTTACAAATCCTAAAAGTTGACAAAGGCTTAAGAGACTGAACCTCTTGTCTCAAAAACGCAACTCAGTTTCAAGAGCGTTGCACTTGATGCATTTGCAAGATAAAACTTTTTACACTTTTTGTTATTAAGTTGGGACTTAAAGAAGCAAGACTATTTAAGAATAAATTATTATTGACATTAGATCGATTACAAATAGGACACATTGAAACAGTGCTGATATTATCTGTAATAAGATCAGCAAAACCTTTGTAGCGCTTTATGCAATTATGTTGCATTAAAGCACTGCAGGTTTCAAACGACACTCCACTTTGTACTGAAGATTTACATGTATAACAAATCATATTTAAAAATGTGTAATATAAAAAAGATCAAAAGATTGAAACCAATATGAGTAGTAAAATATTTGCTTTTAAATAATTTTTTGAATAAAATCAACTTTTTTCTAGTTGCCTAATATAATATTGCATACAATGCTATTGCATTTTGCTTCATTTCATACTTCATATTCTAAAGTACCATATCAAACACAGCTAGGTCTATTAAGTAAAATCTTCATTTTTTTTAAATAATATTTAAAATTATATCATGTGTACATAAAATTGATTTGGATATCCATCTAACGTTTTTAATATTTTTTTATGTAATTATTATAATATTGTAAAAATAATAAATTAAAATTACCATATTTATTGTAGTATAACGCCCATGTTAAATACTCCTTAAATCTTAAGTAGTATATTACTATCGTCACCACCCATATTAACCCGACCACCCCAAATATTACAAAAGAAACAATCTATTATTTCCAATTAGTCAGCGTTAGTCCAGAAAACAATCAACATTATCAATTCAAATTTTATTATACCTTTGGAAAAGTTATTTGTTATATTTGTTTAATTTGTGTTAGTGTGCTTTGTATTGCAAATCAAATTATGTGTCTGTTCTAAATTTTTATATTCACTACAGGTAAAACTGTTTAATGATTTGTATCATACGCCAATTTACTGTAATAAACTATTAGTGTGTTGTAAATTGACATTGGAGTTCCTATAATTAAGATGTCTTCAAGAGACATAAAATTACTGGAACTTGCATTAAAAAAACGATAAGTAGAAATTATTTTTAAATATAATATATTTCAAGTGCAGTAAATTTTTTTTGTGTAGTCAAAAGGGTTATTTTCTAGATACACATTGTTTTTTAAAGTGAAGCGTAGGTTTTGGATGATTACTTCTTCTTTCTTTAGAGCAAACTTTTTTATTGTATTAATAAAAAAATCTTTTTTTGATTATCAATTATTTTAGAATATTATACAGCTGTTTGTGTTTCTGCAAAATAAACCATTCAACTACATATTTAAGTTATTGTTCTAACGGTAAACGTATTTTTGAACTCTTATTATCATCATATCTAACTCGGGTGCTAAAAGACCAATATTACAGTGTACATAATAAATACAAAAATTTCAACCTTAATCAACTGTTTTTGAATTATTGTTATTTGTAAATTTAAAAAGAAAACTTTACTTACAAAGTAATAATAATTCTAAACATTATCATTATTTTTTATTTAATAAAAATGTCGTTGTGTTAAGTTTAATATTCAAATCTTTTAACTTGTAATAATATTTTATTTTATAACATTATATTAATTACAGTGGCAAAACAGATCTCGAAGAGTGTTCGTTTACAAAAATAGAGATTCAAAAAACATGGTGAGTAATTTTACTATTTTTAATTATTGAAATAATAAATGTATCTAATACAAACCAATATTATATTATTACTACTCCTTTTAGTCTTCTTTCACTTGCAGATTCAGAATCTCAAGCAATTCCAAATCTGGGATTCTTGCTATAATTGTATTTTGCATTATACACAATTGATAATTTGGGCAATGTACCATGATCTTTACAAAAAGACCAACAAACGTTTCCGTAACCATCAACGGGGCCTACATACAGCAGGTTGCTAACTTCAAATATCTCGGCCAGTCAACCAACACTGTGACATGACTAAAAAAATAAAGTCGAGAATTGAACAAGCTCGCAGAACATTTATAACCATGCAAAATTTCTTTATAAGATCTGACCTAAGCTTGGAAATGAGGGTTCGCATGTTAAGATGCTACGTGTTTCCAGTGCTTTTGTACGGGTGCGAAAGCTGGACTCTAAACCCCGCTATGGAAAAAAAGATCGAAGCCTTTGAAATGTACTTGTACAGGCGTATACTGCGAATATCTTGGGTACAAAGAGTGACTAACGCTGATGTACTTATCCGTATGAAAAAGACAAAAGAACTTCTTTACACCATGATGAGAAGAAAGGCCGAATACCTGGGGCACATCATGAGAGGGAAGCGCTACAAACTTTTACGACTTATAATTGAGGGGAAGATACAGGGAAAAAGGTCGGTTGGAAGACGACAGAACTCATGGCTTAAAGACCTACGCCGCTGGTTCAACTGTACGACCACTGATGTCTTCCGAGCAGCCGTGTCAAAAACCATAATGGTCAATTGGATCGCCAACCTTCGAAAGGAGACGGCGTGAGAAGAAGAAGATATAATAATTTTTCTTCATTTATAGTTATAACTAGAAGTTTGAGCAATGAAAAACCTGTAAACAATTTAAAGAACAAACCATTACCTCAATGTTCTAAAGATTTAGATAATTTATTTCTGATTAATTGCGATAAGATTACTTCATCATCTGTCATTAAAAACATACTGACCGCTACCTTGATTTGTAGTATTTTAATAAAAACGGCAACTTTGCCTTCATCGCAGCTTCTACAAATAATTTGATAATCGATTTATTTTTTTACCAGTACATTTAGAAATGATTAAACTATGATATATCAAAGTCTTTTAGTCAAATAATAGTCATGAAATAGCCAAAATACCCCATCAAATATAGAAATAAATGCGTTTTTAGAAGATTTACAAAACGATGCAGTAGGTAAAATAATAAGATTAGATAAAGCCATTAAATTAAATTAAACAAATCAGTAGAATAAAAAATAAATTTATAAACGATTGACAATATAGACAAACTGCCAGACTATATTAAAACAATAGTCAAATGTAGTTACACATATAAATAATAGATTTAATTATCACCAATGATAAAATGCACAATAGTCACGTTAATAACGTGTTGTAAAAGAAGATCAGAAAAAATGTCACATATTTTGTTCGAAAATGATGAAAATATCCAAAAAAACTGAAAGAGGTTTATTGAACCCTGATAGTTTAAACAAAACTTTTTTACGTAAACAAGTAGCAACTATGTCGCAAGTATTAAATTTAAATGAAAATGAGTTACAGGGATTGGCCGATTTCATAGAACACGACATCCAAATTAAATAACAGATAAAATAATAAAACTATCAAGATTTTTTATGGCCGCTGCAGATGATGACATTAATAAATATTGTGTCTCTGAAAGAATTAGAAATGTTGTATTCTTTAATTTGTCAGGATGGCGCTGATTTGGACGACGACAACAAGAAAAAAGGTAGTAGGTATATTAAATACTTTGTTACCATATTTAATTTGGTTTTATTAAAGGAACACCGTCAAAACAAATAACTCCAGTATCAAAGCACAAAACGCTGTCAAAATCGTTGCATCACTAATAAAAAGTCCGGTTAGAAAAATATTTAAAAAAAGAACCCTTGTAATCAACAAAACTAATTATTTTGGTATACCATAATTAATTAAATTATGTAGAATGCTGTGTACACTATTGTTATAATTATTCCGTCTCCATTATGAAATCTGATGTTTTGATATCTTTATTGTAATCAGCATACTTAAATACCCATGTCTACCAAATTTCATTGAATTCCTCTAATATTGTGTACACTATCGTTATAATTGTACTGTACATTAATAACATTATTGTGCCGCCTCCAATATGAATTTTGATATTCAGACATCATCAATGTAATCAGCATACTTAAATATTCCTGTCTACCAAATTTAATTAAAATTATAGAATGTTTTGTACACTATCGTTATAAGTGTGCCGCCACCAGTGTAAAATGGAGTATTCTGACATAAATGTTGTAATCAAAATAATATTATGTGCCGCCTTCAATATAAATTTTGGTATTTTGACATCTTCAAAATAATTGGCAGACACCAGTCTAATAAATTTTATTAAAATCATGGAATGTCTAAATATCTAAAATCAAATAATAATTATTGCTTTTAATGACCCACTTGTAATTGATAGAAGTATTCTAAACGTAAATAATGTTTATTTAATGTATAACACAATATAATTTTTGTATTTAAAATATTATTGTATATTATAAACAAGAGAAAGACGTTCAAAACCACTCAGATCACAAAAAGAAAAGGAATGAATAGTGTGTTTTAATAAATTATTTCTGTCTGAAAGAACTGCAATAAAAATTGTGTGACATCATCAAGGTACCAGTATAGCGTCAAACTTCTCGATGCTAAACTAGCAATTTGTGTGTTTCATGTTGGCAAAAAATTATATATAAACAAAGTTGATAATTTATTTGAACTAATGCTTTACAAAATGTCGAATTTCTTCAATAGTCTCTTAGAAGTTAATGTATAATTTTGTCAATTATTTTACGAACACTTACTGCAAATTTTGAGCCGTTCTCTAAGGTGAGTTTAAATATGCTGACTATATAATTAACACTTTTTTACTTATCATAGTAGTATAAACCTGATATAAAACAGCACATATAATAATTTAACTTCTGAGAAAGAAAGATTTGCTATTTTGTGAGAAAGTTTAGCGACAACAAATTATAAAAAAAAACTTAATGTAATTGCGATCAAATTATTTGCACTGTACAATATCAATTAACAATTAATATTTAAATAGCCGTGTAGCAAACAGTGTTTAAAAAATGATTCATTATTAATATGAAAAATCAATACTGTTACAATAATGTTTTAATATCTCCATTTTATAAGGTAAATAGAATTTGTAAAAATGCAGTTAGTCGTTAAATTATGTTAGAAATGTAAAGTTGTTCAAAGCTTTGCATAAAATAAAGTATACTAAAATGTGAAAATACAATCTAAAGAATAAAAATCAAAGTACGTTACAGAAAATATGGTAAGTGAGACAATAAATTATTTTTTTTAGTTATAGGGTTTTGTGTATTAATTATTACTTAATACTCGTCCTTACTTTTATTAAAAATATTTTTAACTAATGAATTGGCGAAGATAGTATAAACATTTTTGAAAAATATTTTATTTTGATAAAAAAATATTTAAAATTAATATAAAACTAAAAAGCTAATAATTAACAAATTACATTAATAAAAGTAAGCATAATCTGCTCAATTTCAAATTAAGCAGAATATAAAAAAATGCTCTATTAGTAAACATAAAATCTGCATAAAATTTTTTTATATACATTTTTGCTTTGCATGTTTAATTTATAAGTTTACAATTAAAAATTAAATTCCTAACTTAAAAAATATTTCTTCAAAATGTTTAAAAATTAATAAAACAAAAAATTGATGAATATTGTTCAAATTAATTACGCACAAGCTTTAAAAGTGTTTTAAAGGTTGATAGTATCAGAAAATTAAATTTATAACAAAAAAAAATTATAAGTTAAATTTGATATTTAGAAATTAATTTATTAAAATTTGAACAAAACAAAAGCTAATCGTAGTTCAATTTACATAAGAAAATTAAATTTCTTTATATATATAATTTAATTATTGATTTGTGATTATTAACTTTTTAAAAAGGTTTTATTCTTATAGTTCGCAACATGCGACTATAATTGTATGGATATAATTCTAAACTAAACTAATATTCATAATAACAAAGTATTTATACTAAGAGAAAAGATAATTCAGCATTCCTAATGATTGCGACATTTCTAAGAATTAAGATTATAATATCAGCAATAGCGCTGATCAAGCATGCACATGCACGTTACACAATTGTGGCGGTATTGTTTATGTAATGAAATTATAAAGGGTGAATGACATATAACTCCTCCCCTCTTAGATTCTGGCAGCGCCAGGAAGGTGAAGATTGTAGCTTGGGGTGTCTTCCATTTGTTGTGGTGGAAGGGTAGTTTTCTTCTTCTTATACCATTTTAGTAAGGTGTAACCAAATACGCTGATGAATATTGTGTACAAGATGGTGGTCCAGATACTTGGAATAAGGAATTGTGTAGTTTCTTCGGGGAACGGCAATTGTTGTATTACTTGGATTGCTGGAACGTCTTGTAGGTTTAAATTTTTTAACTTGATATTGAAGTCATTGAACTTAGTTTTCGGTATCTTCATTTCTTGGTTGCTTATAATGGTTGGGCTTCCAATAGTATGTTCTTGGAAGGAAAGTTCTTGGTTTCGAAATTGTAGAGTGCATGTTCCTTGAGTTATTAAGTAGATTCCAATAAGATTTGTTGTTTCTGTTTCTCGTTGACATTTTAATTGGATGTCTTCTTTCGTTGGAAAAACGGCGAGATATTGATTTATAGTGGGAATAAGTTCTAGGTGGTTTTTTGATATTTCCAATCTTGTATACTGGCATTTGCTGCTATTTCCCTTTAGGATTATGTGTTTTTCACACTCGGCATTTTGGGTGGTGAGCAAGTAGTTACCACACTGGTAATATTTATTACCACTAGTACATAATTGATTTAGAGGCCTTATTTTGTTATCATTTTCGGACTTAAGCAAATATTTAACGTCTGGTATAATCGTTACGAATTTAGATTCATCTTTTGTAGGAATTGGATGTAGGTAATAAAGTTCAAATTTGTGTTCATAATTTATAGGGATGGATAGAAGGTAACTAATTTTTGTGGATTCAATTTTACAGTTTATTGTAATTATTGATTCAAAATCTAGTATATTTTCGAGTTTTAGTTCAAATGGGAATTCTTCATTATAATATTTTGAAATTCTCTCAAGTTCTAGAAACAAGTCATTTGGCTTTATAATACTTGGATGCAGTGTCTTTAACCTACAAAATGTTATTGAATTTTCTACGTCTTGCAATATATTCAGAATTGTTGTATATAGAATAGTAAGCTGATTGAATAAATCTTTTATAAAAAGTATATTTTGATGTTGCATTTCACCTTTCAGAATCTCAACTGATTGTAAAATTCTTGATTTTAATAGTAATTCATTGTGCTCTATGCTTTGTAGAGACTCGTTAAATTTTTTAATAATTTGGTTGTTCAAACTGTATTTCAGTTTCAATTGGTTTTCAATAAATTTTTGGTTTGTTTGCAAGTGATTCAGGATTTCTTCTATCCGTTCTCCATCATTGGAGTCTAAGTTTCCGGTGATAGTTTTAATGATTGTTCCGAACCCATTAATCAATCCTCTTTTGCTTTTAGTATTTCTCTCCGCATGAATTTTTACATTATTGATTTTCTCAATTATGACATTTTGAATATAGTTAATTATTTTAATATAGTTATCAAATTCGTGTAGATAATCGTTTTGAATAGATGAGTTTAAGATTTGAAATTGGTTATCTAGACTTGTCAATTCTTTGTATAGTGGTTTTAGATCATAGTAGTGAACGAAGGTATGTTCGGTTTTTTGTAATTTTGCAGGTCCCAGGTTTATTGGGAGTATTCCAAGATTCCTTGTAATATTTTTAATTTCTACACCCTGCGTTAGCGTGATGAAGATGACCCTGGAAGTGAATCATCAATATTAGATATATTGTGGTAGACATGTATCGTAATATTTGAAGGTTTGAAAATGTATTGGAGAATATTTTTAACTTTTTCATAGTTTAAACGATCTAGTCCACACCCTAAACGAGGTATTGCTAATTTAGTGATATGGTTTAAAGTACAAAATTCCTTTAAATTGACCAGTGTCTTAAATAAATCTAAATAGGTGGGTTTTTCATTATATTTATATTTTGTAATCAAGTAAAGTATGTATCGATCGTTATCCTTTAAATAGCAAAGTGAATGTTTCTTTGGGTTTTGTGCTTTAAGTATTTCAACTTTTCCGAATCTGGTTTTGAAATCTAATGCAATACCAGCACTCATTTCTAAGTCAGAACTCACGCAATGAGCCAGAGAAAAGTCATCAGGTGCCCAAAATAGGTTATCATTTTTTTCAGTGATATCGTTAGACACTATATTATGATGTTTAATATATTTTTGGTAGTGCTTATAATCTAGGACATTTCCTTTGGTTAGTAAACTTTCATCGATCTTTTTCGTGTTACTTATTTTATCGATCGGTGGTCTTTTTATATTAGATAAGTGAATCTTTTCGACAGTGTTATGATGCTTAGCATCTATTTGTGCTGTTTTCAATTTGGGATTCACTGATACGAGTTTCTCAATTTTATATTTGTTTTTTGTTTTAGCTTGTTTTTGTTTATTTTTGATGAATACTTTTTCAGGTAAATTGGGCAATTCTTCTCGAGTTTCGTTTTGTTTATTTATCACAGTTTCTTTATTTTGTTGAATGTTTTCGTTAATTGATTTGTATAGTAACTTCATCTTGTCTCGATGGTTCAAAACGTAATTATTTAATAAACGTTTTTCAATGTCAATATTAAAAGGACAGTTTGTCTCTAGGTGTCCTGACATTACTTCGCACGGTTTAAGTTTTGTTACGGAATGAATGGAATTGTTATAGGCAAGAATTGCGTAAATTATTTTAATTTCTATAAGTTCCTTTTTATATAATGTTTGATTGTTCAGCAAACGAACATGTTCAACTATTGTAGAATGTACTCGTTCGACCATTCCATTTGAGTCTGGATGTTGCGAGCTGATGAAGTGTAACGTTATCCCGTGCAATTCTAGTAATTCTTTAACGACGGTGTTTTTGAATTCTAAATGGTTATCGGAGATTACCTGCTCAGGTATACCATGATGTGTAAAAAATTTTATTAATTTGTTTGCAATCTCTATTGCTTGTTGCGAGTCTAATTTGTAAAGTTGAGTGTATTTAGAAAACGAGTCAATAATAGTGAGGAATTTAACACCCTCTAACCCAATTGTATCGATATGCACGATTTCGAAAGGTTTTGTTGCTGTTGGGGTTAGATTATATTTTAATCTCAAAGGTTTTCTGTCATATTTGCTGACATGGCAAAGTTCGCATTGATTTATAAAATTTTGTATTATACGTCGTTGATCTGGCCAATAGTAATTCCTCTTAATCTGCGCTTCTGTCTCGTCGATGCCGCGATGGTTTGATTTTCCCTCGTGGTACATTCTAATAGTTTCAGTAATTTGTTCTTCTGTTTCAACATTTTTTATGAATTGTGTACAATTTACTAATGAAATTAATGAGTTTTTGAAATGGTTTTGAAGGGTAGCACAGAATTTTTCATAAATTGGTCCTTCAAAATATAAATAATATTTTACTTTTGGAACGATATATTCTTTTATTAAAGATATAACATCCTGGTCAAAATTTGACTTGGATAGTTGTACATAAATCCGCAATTTCTTTTTATTGAATAATGACATTATTTTCGGTCTTGAAGGGGCATAATTTACCTCAGAGATAATGATTTGATTGTTTCCAAAATTAACTGGTTTTTCGGCGATTGGTATATTAAATATTGGGTTTTCAATATTTGAATGTATTGTTTCGTCATCATTAATTTCTGCACCGTCCAGTTTGCCAAAATAATCGCTCAAGTCTCCTAGTTCAACTATAAGAGATTCATTAGTCTGATCTATGATATTTGGGTCGTCAACTAGAGGTTCATTTAATTGATTAGAATAATTTACAGTGTTGTTAAATTCATCGTTTACATTGAGTTCGATTCGAGAGAGAGCATCCGCATTTTTATTTAGGATGCCCTTTTTATATATGATTGTATAATCATATTCAGCTAGTTTCAAGCGCCACCTTACTAATTTGGAATTAGGTTCTTTAACTGACATCAGCCATTGAAGGGGTTTATGATCGCTGACGATTTGGAATGTTCTTCCAAACAAATACGGCCTGAAGTATTTGACAGCCCAAACAATTGCAAGAAGCTCCTTCTCGATTGTTGAGTAGTTAATTTCTGATTCGTTCAGCGTTCTGCTTGCATACGCTATTGGCAAGTCAGAGCCTATTTTTCCTTGGGTTAAAATGGCGCCAATGGCGTAGTTACTAGCGTCCGTTGTTAAATTAAAAGTTTTTGAAAAATCGGGATATTGGAGCAAAGGCTCATTAATTAGTAGATCTTTACATAAATTGAAACAGTTTTTATATTCAGGGTTATCTATATTGATAACAGCATCCTTTTTGAGGCATTTAGTTAGCGGCTTTGTTAATCTAGCAAAGTCCTTTATGAATTTTCTATAATACCCTAGAAGTCCAAGGAATCCTTTTATCTGTTTTGTAGTCTTGGGAATCGGGTAATTTTGTATTGTTATAATTTTATCAGGATTGGGCCTAACACCATCAGGTGTTATAATATGCCCTAAATACGCTACTTCCTTTCGTAAAAATTCCGACTTATCAAGTTGGATTTTTAGGTTGGCATCTCGTAATCTATCAAAAACGTTTCTTAGTCTTTCTATGTGCTCCTGCAAGCTTGTGCTAAAAATTATGATATCGTCTAGATAAACTAGACATTTTTCATTTTGAACGCCACGTAAAATGTTATCCATGACTCTTTGGAATGTGGCTGGCGCATTTTTCAAACCAAATGGCATTCTTAAAAATTCGAAATGGCCATTTTCGGTATTGAATGCGGTTTTAGCAATGTCCTTTTCTGCCATTTCGATTTGGTGAAACCCCGATGCTAAGTCGAGGGTTGTAAAGTACTGGCAGCGGCCTAATTTATCGAGCAGGTCAGTAATATTCGGAAGTGGATATCGATCACCTATCGATTTTTCATTTAACTTCCTATAATCAATTACGACACGCCATTTACGTTTACCTGAGGCGTCAATCTTTTTTGGTACAACCCATATGGGCGATGACCATGGGCTATATGATGGCCTAATTATTTTTTGGTCAAGCATATCTTGAACCTGATTTTGAACTTCTATCCTATGAATTTCAGGATACCTGTACGATTTGGTGTATACGGGTAATTCATCCGTCGTTTTGATTTCGTGTTTTATCTTATTTGTGAATGTTAATTGTTTATTATTTATGTGAAAAATATCTGAATATTCTTTAATTAGTTTTAGTATAACTTCCCTTTCTTCTTCGTTCATATGCTCTGAACGAATATTGGAAGTATCGAATTGAAATTTTTCGTATTTTAAATTATTTAAGTTTGCATCCATAGTCCAATCGTATTCATCGATCTTTTCGACTATAAAGGGATTTTTTATTCTAACATTCATATCCACTTCTAGTGGGTTAATAATAGTGCATAGTGCTTTATGATTAATTACGCGTGTCGCGCATTCTGGGATTTCCACTTTATTTACTTTCATGTGCGGAATAATTACATCGCCATTTTTTACATTTTTTATTTCAACCTCAATCACTTGTTCGGACCTGGCAAGTATTACTGTGCAATTCATACTTTGGGTCACTTGAACCTTGTGATGGTTGAGTTTTATTTTGCAATTAGGAGCTGTTAATAAATCGTGCTCCAAATCAATAGTTGCTTTTGATATTTTTAAATTATCGAATCCTAACAGGATGTCGAAATTAGAGTGGAAATCGAATAAGTGAAACCTCATATTTAAGGGTTTTTTAAAATTGAATAATTCATTTAATGATATCAATGTACTATATTTTTCAGTAGAGGTGCCATGTGCAGTGGCAACTTGAAATGGGTCACTTTTAATGTGACTTTTAAAAAACTTATTGGCTATTAATGGATTAACAAATGATCTTGAACTACCTGTGTCGATTAATATTTTTAAATTATGAATGGGTTCGATTATATAAGGTAGTTGGCTTGCATTATTAGTTAAGCTCATTAATTCGATTGTTCGTCCGGGGCTGTTGCGTCTAAAAAATCATTTCCCTGTTCGGATGATTGTTCATCCATGTTATATAACTGTCCAGGAATAAAATTCCTATTTTGGTTTGGGCGGAATCCGTTGCCTTGCGGGTTTACCGTATTATTAGTGGAAATTGACATGGGGGTTGGCCTGTTAAAATTTTGAGAATTATTCCCATTATTTCTGTTTAAGTTATTATTGTTATTATTCCAACGCGGATTAGGGAAGTTGTTATTATGCATACGGGGATTAGAATGATTCCTGTTAGCATTAAAATTGGGCCACGAGTTATTAAAATTCGGCCTTGATTGATAGTTATTAAATCGGGGCTGAAATATCGGACCGTTCGGACGTTGTTGTTGTTGTGTTTTTACCTTATCATTTTTATTAGTATTATTTTCGTATTGGAAATCATTTGTTAACATATTTAATGCGGCATTTAAGTCCGCTGGGTTTTTTACCCGCATTAGTGCACCTATTGGTTCTTTTAAACCGCGTAGTAAAACGCGCAACGCATAGTTTCTAAAATAATGAATTAAATAGTGTCGATTAGCTGCGTCGACAATGTGATTTGATACATAAGATATTTGCAAGTTAAGCAGGTTTTGCAATTTATTATAGAAATCAAAAGGCGATTCATTAAAAGATTGTTTTAGCAACGTTATTTCTTGCGTTAAACTGTAATGATCCCTCTTATCACCATAAGCACTTAGTAAAGCGTTTTTTAGATCTAACCAGTTTGAGATAATGCTCGATGAAATGTTAATTGCAGCCTCGCCTTTTATCTTGGCGAGTATGCTCGACATTAGATACTCATTTTGGAAATCAGTTACATCCGCAATATTATAGAACTTATTAACCAATTTCTCGCTTATTTCTATGAAACGTGACAATAATTCAGCCTCTCCTTTGAATTCGGGGAGCATCTTAATATACTCCGCTTTTAATACGGGTAATGGGATAGCCATTTTGACTGTATTATTAACAATGTCACGGTGTCTAGGGGAACGGGATCGGGATCGATTATTATTATTTTGAATTGGTGGTTCAGAATCTAAATCCGTTGAATTATTTTCGTTATTCATGAAAATCGCGAAACCTCTAAAAAAATATTTTGTACTCACACGCTCAATGTTTTTGTGGTAATCCTATCCATTTAGCTCGATATTCTTTCGGGACTGCCTGGAACGGTGTGCTTTGCTTCACTCGTTGAAGGATGTTCTTGATGCTTAAAGAGTCCTCCCAAGTTTGTTATGCACCCACAATATTTTTTATTTTGGAACTCTGTCAATTGTTAATACAAACGAAAAGGTGGTATACGGACACCTTCACTCAGAGTATCCTACCGACTGCGCCATTTAATTATTGATTTGTGATTATTAACTTTTTAAAAAGGTTTTATTCTTATAGTTCGCAACATGCGACTATAATTGTATGGATATAATTCTAAACTAAACTAATATTCATAATAACAAAGTATTTATACTAAGAGAAAAGATAATTCAGCATTCCTAATGATTGCGACATTTCTAAGAATTAAGATTATAATATCAGCAATAGCGCTGATCAAGCATGCACATGCACGTTACACAATTGTGGCGGTATTGTTTATGTAATGAAATTATAAAGGGTGAATGACATATAACTTATATATAACATCTTTATTCAAAAGAGAACAGTACAGAAAATAAAATAAAATATACATGTAGTCTACATAAATAATTATTCTGTTTTGAAATGGCTATCGACCTTAATCTTTCAGCCTAAGTTGAATTACAAAAATAAGAATAATTTTATAACAAAAAAAAAGATGATGTTATATGGGGGTGAGTGATGAGTAGAGAGCGGATTCCTAGCTATTATGCTTACGGTAAATAGTTAAAGCATCGAAAATATGTCTAAATATATGCACGAATTGTGAAGAATGTGATCATTTGGCACTAAGTTTTTTACGCTTTTTTTGCTTTTTTAGTACTTTTTTTTTAATTTGGTGCTTATTTTAAGATTTTCTGCTTATTTTTAAGCTTTTTTTTCAGTTTTGGTACAATTTTTTTTAATAAATCAGTTCTTCTATGAAATATAGTGGATTGAAATGTAAATAGAAAAAGCGTATATTATTTTATTATTTAGAAAACGTAGAGCAAAACTTATGTATCGAGATTTTACATACTTTTTATAATATTGTTTAGACAAGTTTAATATAAATCTGTAAATCCCGACTGAGCTCATAGCGTATTTTAGTGCCACCTCTTCAAGCAAGTCAAATAACTGTATTTTATAATTCCTAAAATAGTCGCTAGAACGGAGATTCTCTCAATATTAAAAAAATTAAAAACGTTGTAATACAATTTTTGGATCCTGCAAGTAAGTCAGTAAAAAACTGCTAAGCAGTTCTAAAAAATAAGAAACTTCAAAATAATTTAGCTTTTGGTTTTGTGAGTCATGCCATAAAATCGCTAGGAAAACAAAAAAATACGTTAAATGTAAGTCTAAGTATAATTAGAGATTTCAAAGATGCAATTTTAAAAGTACTAGGCTGTATTAGGCAAACAATAAAATTAAAATCCGAAGATGTATTTTTGAAAAATAGAGGTTCACCTACATTAAATAAAATAAATTGTATTTTGACCGGAAAGAATGTTCCAGATTTTGATATAAATCCAGCTTTTAAAGCAACATTTAAACATGCACCAATAACAAGTGTGCATGTCGAAAGAAGTATTTTCCCCTTCAAAAACATTTTAAGTGATTGAAGACAGAATTTTACAGTTGAACATTTCAAACTGTTGTAAATATAAATGTTATAAAACTTTTATTAAAATATTTTATAGTTTTAGATTTTTAAGTTTTTTTTTTATTTTAATTGTTTCATGCTTTTTTAATGCTTTTTTACATGTTTGGTGCATTTTCAATGCTTTTTTAGTTACATTTTTATGTCTTTTTAAGCGCTTTTTTTTGTATTTTTAATGCTTTTTAATCCGGTCTCTAGTGATGAGTGAACGTCAGTCTAAGATGTCGTTTGTCAAGTTCATAATATTTTGAAACAGAGGTTCAGCTGGTGTTTTAAATTTTGATACAACTGCTAGGTTTCTGGGTATTATTAAATTGGCTACTATTTTGTGGTTGTTGGCATTATTGGCAAATTTTGTTTGAAGCTTTTTTAAGCGTTCGTTAAGCGGGACTATCTTGGTTTTAGCATATAACAGTTCATTAGAGGGATTATGTAAGGAATTATTAGGGTGACGGATTTTGGTGATAGACCGTAAGCATGTTTTTTCTGCGACATACAAGTTATTAAGAGTAGGTTTAGTAGAATTTAAAAATAAAATCAAAGATTTATAAATATGAGTTGCGCATGCGGTACTAATGCCGGCATTTTTATAGGTCAGCGAACGGAAATGTTTTGCTCTATTTACTATTTTGAATTTAAGGGATCGGGTATAGGAATTAAATTTAAGTTTGGAGTCAAAAGATACTCCCAAGTACTTGCATACATTTTTAATTTGTGATAAGAAATAACAAGTTGGGTTTTTCAAGGGTTTGCTAGTGAGCGCCACTTATTAAACCAAGTGTCTGTTCTGTCTAATAGTGATTGCAGCTGGTCTATGGAGGATTTTAATGACTTGGCATGTGATATAAGTGTGGTATCATCTGCATATTGCAGAATGTACACATTTAAATTGCAGTAATTTGGGTTAAGGTGGTAGATGTCGTGGCTGAATAAATTATATGGGAGTGGTGAGAGTGGAGATCCTTGTGGGACACCTTGATGAGGAGTAAATGAATGGGAATATGACAAGCGGATACAAACTTGAAGAGTTTGGTTATTTAAAAACTGGTTTACTAATTTTAACAAATACAAGGGCAGATTTAGGTTAGACAATTTAAAAAGAAAACCAGCGTGCCAGACGGAATCAAAAGCTTTGTTTATATTAATAGAGAGGACGCTTGATTGCTTGCCCTCTAGGTGAGACGTTTGGAGATTAGAAGTGAGGATTGTGAGAGGATGGGATGTAGAATGACTTTTGCGAAAACCAAATTGAGTTATAGGGATATTTTTCTCAGTAAGTGTTAAGATTTTATTGTGAATTATTAATTCAAAACTCTTTCCAAGAACGGGAAGCAACGAAATGAGACAATAACTAGATGGATGAGACAAATTACAATTGGATTTAGGTATACAAATAAAAATTCCCATTTTCCATTCATTGGGAAAATATTGATGCAAAAGGCAGTAGTTGTAAATTTCAATTATGTAACAGTGAATGTTTTCATTTAACTGTTTTAAAATGTTTCTTGTCATTAAGTCTTGTCCAGGTGCTGAATTTTTGCCGTTATTTAAAACGTCAAAGTAAGTGTCTTTGTCAATGATTTTGTCCTGTGGCGTAAAGTGCGTCTGTTAACAAAATGTATCATACTAATTATTTACGTCAGTTAGATTATTATTGTCAAAATTGTCAGAGTGGGAAAAAGCAAATGCGTCATTAAAGTGATTGCAAAATGTATTAGCTATATCTGTATCCGTAAAGCAGATTTTATTTGTTGTTAAGTCAATAATGTTAGGAATTGCATTTGTCTTTTTGTATTTGCTCAGTTTTTTCACTTTGTTGTAATACGTCTTTCCTTTTTTGTCATTGATTTTATTACATGCAGTTATATACTTGTCATTTCTGTATTGAAATATTAAGTCGTGAATGTTTTTGTTGAAGTCATTGAACTGTCTTTTTACTATTCTGTCGTTTGTTAGTCAAAACTTTCTATACAATTGTCTATTGTATTTGATTAACCTCAAAATGAATGATGGAAGGGGATAATTATAGTATGACTTGATCACTTTAGGAGTATTCCGTTGAATGGAAAATAAAACCGTTGATAAAAATGTTTTTATGGTACTAGGTGATATGATGGGATACGTGTTGATGAAAGAAGTTGCATCTTTATTCACTTAATTTATGTTACAACTATCAAAGTGGTAGATGTATTTGTTCTTGGGGAGAGAAAGAGGTTGGATATCAATTTGGAATGAAATTGCACTGAACGGATGATTGGTTCTAGATCTGTTGTACAAAGAAGAATACCAGGTGTAGTGCATTGCTTGTCATCCATTATGAATGTTGGGGGAGTTTTAAGAAAATCGGAATTGGATAAAAATTGTTGAAGATGGCGAGTTTTTCTTAAATTTAGATTAAAATCGCTTATGATAATAGCATGCGGATATTGTGCAGCTTTCACAAAGATATTGTCTTCAATTTTAGAAGTTGGATAAATATAAATCAAAAAAACATGAATTGTATTATGAAGAAATGGGATTGCAAAATGTAAGCAGTCGTTCAAGGGATTATTAATGCTAGGTGGGTTATCTTTTTTTAAAGAAACAGTTGGATGTGCCATCACTACGGAGCCTCCTCCGTTATTGTGATTTAGGGTTGTGGAAGGATGTTGGATAGTAGACCAATTTTGGAATGAAATGGGATTTTGGGTTTTAGTCTCAACAAACATTGCACAAGATGTTTTTTTTAATAAAAAAAGTTTTTGATAAGGGTGGATTTACGTTGGAAACTATTTATGTTGGAGTATAAAAAATTAAGGCTAGGCATTATGGGATTGAGTAATAGTAACTTGTATGCCGCTTGTAGGAACAGTAGGGGGGGCATGGTCAGGGTTGAGGATATCTAACATAACAATAAACATGCGATTGCCGGAAAAAGAAACTAATGTGTCAACGTTATATGTTTCAATAAAACTTAGTTTTAGTTTTTTAATAAGCTCTTGTCTGTCCGTGTTTTTCGGGTTGTTAATTTTATGAAGATAAGTGTCAATTATGTAATCATAAATGGTGATAGGTGAATGAATCCTAGAAGAGTTTGTAATTACTTGGTCAATATCTGCTGACCTCTTATTGGCTGATTTTATTTTAATATTCGGGATGCCTTCTATGGGTTTAGTCGGTCGGTTTTTGCATTTGAGGGACCACGGCAAGAACTGCATTTGGTAGGTAAATCCTGGTTGCAGCTTGAAGTTTTATGAGGCCTTCCACATTTACTGCATTTGGGCTGTGCGGTACAGTTCTCTGTTGTGTAATCAAACGCGTTGCATTTGGCACATGGTGTTGGAATTGGAGCAGGTGCGTGACTTTCAAAAACAAGAAAGTGGCAACTTTTGTAAAAAAGGCCATGTTGCAGCAATTTTTGGTAAGCATCAACGTCGGCAGTAATTATTCTAATTTTGAAGTAGGTAGTCCGGTGGCTCTAGATATTATACGCTTACAATATCGATGGTTGTTTTCCTTAGTTTTGAGGACTGCTTCAATTTCTTCTTCTGTAATATCTAGGTCTACAGATGCTATTACTGCAAAGTATGATGCCATTGGTGTTTTATTTGGGGATGGTTTGATTTGTGATGATTATTTATAGTTTTTTAGAATATTTTTAATTTGTAATTCTTTCATCATGTTTATTGTCACTTCTTTTGTTGTGTTGGTTTTGATAATATATCTATTTTTAAGTGTCAATATTATGTCGTTTAAATTTACTCTGGTGTGACACCATATGTCTGATAATTGTATCCGTGTGAGCTTTTGTGTTGTCTCTACGTAATAAACATGTTTAAAGTTTAATTCTTTTTTTCTCATTATTAAAGGTAGTGGTTGTTGTGTTTTTAATTTATTGTTTGTGTTGCTTGCATGTATTGGCATATTTGTTTTTGTAGTAACAATATTTTTTATGAGAATAGCGTATCTACATTTTGTCAACCAAGAACAGAGTGTGCGCAATGTAAATTTTTTTTGGACCCAAATAACAAATGTAAAACAAATTTACAAGAAAAAAAATTATAAATAATTTAAAAACCTATAAATTTTTTAAGTTTAAAATAATATTACCATTGTGATAGAAACTAATTATGCTCAAAATCTGCTACTACCAAAATTAAACAATACTTCTCAAATTTATAAAAAGCTTTTGTGGCTGCAAAATTTTATTGATTTTTGTCACAATGACCAAACAAATTTTTTAATTGTTTTTTTGAAAACTGTCCCAAAAAATGAGCCAAATACAGTTTGTTCATTTATTTATGACTTTATTACTAAAAAAATGTTTGACAAACAATTCTGTTTGTAATAGTTTCTTGTTTGTATGATTTGATTTTATATAGTTATTCCTTCTATTATGTCAATCCATTCCTTGTACAGTTGGCAGTAGTGCTCTATTTATTTCTTTTTGTAACCATTCAGTTTCTTTAGTCTTAATTGAAACAGTATTACATAATTCTGTCATTAACACTAGTTTTAGAGACGTTAAATAATTGTTTTTCTTTAACTTTTAAAAAACTCCATAATTTCTCAACAAAGTAATATAGGATCTAATTTGATTTTATTTACAAAGCAGAGATTAAACAGTTTCAATATTCTCATCTTTTTTAAACACACACATCATAAAATATTATATTATCAATTTACTATACAGTTTATATGATTAAATCGCAAGATACAATAATTCTATACACAAGTATTAAAAAAAATATTAGTTTTTCAATACTTATTGTTTATGTAGTGATCGAAAATAACTGGTAATTGTAAAAAAGCAATTTTTATTCAAGACTTCTCTTTAATTACAAACATACATAAATTAATAAAAATTATATTAATTATGTGTTTGTAAATATACTCAATTAATTATAAAATATAAAAACAATAATAAAAATTCAATTGTTATATATATTTTAAGCGCGCCCTTGATGCAAAACTATATAAATACGTAAATACATTATATAATTTTGAAAAAATACAAATTGTTTTCGTACTTTAGAGGGGTGCGGGATGTAGTCTATAAATAAATATATAACCGGCTATGATGCGCACTAGCTCGGCGGAAACTTGCTTTTGTTATCTTCTTCAAGTCTTGCCACTTTTTCAATAAGCAGATTATTATTTGATTTTAGTTGTTTTACCAGTTCCTTAAGATAAACGTAGGATTCTTTTTCAACGTTTATCATCTTCATTGAGGTTGATTTCTATTCCACAACAAGTTTTAACCTTTTTATAGAAAAAAAGGTGATAAAACGACTGCCCGTAAGACACTGTATTCTCGACTTGGAAACATTACCACACAAACAATTTTTTTTATTTAAATCACTAGATTTAGCTGCATTTTTTACTCTTGTTAAATTTTACCAAAGATTCAAATTAATCCAAAGTATAGTTTCAATAACATTCAACATAGTAAATAACAAATAATACAAAAGAACTAATCAAATAGTACAAAACTCTGATCATAGAATGTCAAAAACAGTAAAATATTGCCATAAAGTATAAAAATATGGTGAGAAAGCACCAAAATTTAGACATAATTTATTAAAAAATTCAAAATTCTGCTTATAAAAAAGTAAAAAATGTTAAAATCTGGTCATTTTTAAAAAGAACCAAAATTTGGTATAAAAACAAATTAAAATTAAAACTTTTATAAATTGTAAAAAATAGCAAAATCCGTCCTTGAAATTTTATACGATTGTCAGAAAGCACTAAAATCCCACTATAAGCTATTAAAAAGTGCAAAACTCTTTAAATAAAATATCAAATATAGCAAAATGTGGCCATAAATATTACATATTGTAAAAAATAGTTAAAAAGTGTAAAATTGTATTAATGCACTCTTATGCTTCTGTAAATAATATGCAACTTAATGATTACCCAACTTCATTTAAATAGCCCCCAACAAAGCAATTATAAGTTTGAAAACATCACTACGCTCTTCTGTAAATATGATTTAATAGCATTTCCCAATATAATTTTACAATTTTGAATTGATTAATTGAAAATATGATTTTTGAACAGTTTTATTTGTAAAACTTGCTGCTTGATTGACTAAAAGTGAATTTAACAGCTAACATTATTATTAATCCAATTAATATGTAAATTAATTTCTAGACGAGCACATAAAATATTTGTTTGCAGTGCATAAGTTGTAACTGTTAAGTTGCACGCTAGACACCTAAAACTGTTCAAAAATTAAATAAAACAGAATATTACTTTGCTACAATATGGCAAAAAACCTTTTTGTTATTTTTACATCTAAAATGCTAATATAGTATGTTAAAATACATAGCCAGAAAGTGTATCATTTTTTTCCTAATTTTAGAAAGTATCTAATCCTATAACATTACGTTCAAACTCAACAAAAAAATTCAAATCTAACTCTAATAATTTAACTCTAATCAATAACAATCGATTAGCACCAAAACTATACGGCCTTATTAAAAACCACAAACTTGATGCTCTAATACGCCTAGAAATTAATTTAAATAAGTTAATCAAAGAATATACACATTTTTCTTCAAAATTTAGTGTAGTTAATTTGTAAGAACTTGCTTACGATATAAAAAATTTAAAAACTCTTTATTTTTCTAAATTAGTTTCTTTTGATATCAGTACTATGTGTTAGGTAAAACAATAGACTGTATTTTTTGTTATATATTTTTGATGTCTAAATATCTCGATAAATCCTCTTTGATGTATAAATATCTTGATAAATTCTTTTTGATGTATAAATATCTTGATGAATCCTCTTTGTCTCTAAACACAAGAAAACAGCTACCAAGAAATCATCAATGTTGGAGTAATCTTATTCTTTTCAAAAGTTTTTTTTTTTTTATAAATCTCAATGTAATATTCTTCATAAATATATTTTAATTATGTATCTTTTTTTTTTCTGGTTTTATATTTGGTATAAATAGTACAATAAATTATTTATCTATCATTATGTTAAAATTAATAATTAAAATTTTATTACAATATTAAAATGTATATAATAAATTTGACGTTTTATCTTTCGAATTTCTAAAACTAATAATATCTGTCCTTTTAGCCATTCTGAAGGTAGCCGACCAAGACTGAACCAAAACACCAAATTACAATTTTTAAGTGAAGAATGATTTGTTTTAACATTAAAACGCAAAATCTGAATATGAATATACTCACGATTATAACGTTTCCAAAAGAATTGCAATAGATGATTAGACAATTTCCATTGTTTGACCAGATTTATATTAACATCTAATAAGTTTTCTTCTAATCTTGAGTAATCAAATCCACCTTGAGAATTATTTGAAAACTCACAGGCCGCAAATTCAAAATAGCTTCAATTTCAATAATTATAGTGTTAAATTGTTCATAAGATAAATGCTGTTGTCCAATTATTTTTTGAAATTGATATTTTAATCATTTTACTCCAGGCTCCAAAAACTTCATTAAAATAAGGAGCATAAGAAAGTTGAAATATCCATTTAGTTTTTTGTACTGCAATATAATCAACCAAACTCCATCAACAGACAACAGTTCATTAAGATCTTTTGCTGCCCTACAAAAATTACTACTCCGATCTGAAATTTTTTTAATGGTAAACCTTTTTGTCTTGAAAATCTATCCAAAACTTTCAAACATGCCTTGGATGAAAACTGGCAACACATTCTAGATGTATCGTCACCATGCAAACAAACAACACTAAATAACATTTCACTAATTTATTACATCCAAGAAGTGGTGCTAATCTAATAGAAAAGGACCTGTATAGTTGATACCAATGTAACTAAAAGTCCTTGCCGGTTTTATTTGATATGATGGTAATTCTGCCATGATTGGTTAAATAGGCTTTACGTTTAAGCGATAACAAATTAAACATTGAAAAATGCTCTGAACGGCTTTTGTTTGAGATTAACATGACAAAACCCTCAGCATTAAAGAACGGAGTCAAACCTCTATAATATTTTGAAATCTCTACACCTTTAATCAACTGATTCTTTTCTTTATTTAACAATGTTTTTTGAGTTAATTTCACTATTATTTTTATTGCATTTTCATGTTCATGATGAACTATTGATTTTTTTTTTGTAATTTTTATTGCCAAAATTGTCATACATTAAACTAGTAATTTTCATTACCATTAAACAATATTGATTGGCATAATGACGCCTGAGTTTAGAACTCGTGTGCGTCGTGAGGGCAAACAATTTTGTTATCGCTAAATACAATATATAAAATACAGAGTAAGACAAGTAATAAAAATAAACATAAAAAAATACTTAAAACAGTTTTAACTAAAATGTTGAAAACAAAATAAGTTTATAGATTACAAAGTAATCAAGCACAAAAACAAAATAAAAACAATTACAACACTTTAACCAATTTGTCAAATGACGATTGAATAAATAATTTTAGTTGCAAAACAAAAGTTTTTTTATTGTTTATTTGTTTTATCTTAAGCGGGACTTCATTATATAGTTTTGGTCCTATATAAGAGATATATTTTTTATTTAAGTTGTTATGTATATTAGGTAATTTTACATTTAAATTTGTTTTTTGTCGTGTACTATAGGAATGTAAATTAATATTTTTAGTATTGCTTTGAAATTTAATAAAAATTATTGCCTGCTGCATAAACAATGATTTTATGTTTAGTAAATTCGTTTCTGAATATCAACTTTTTTTTGGATAGAGGCGTTCTTTTGTCATAAGCTGATCCCCAAAATTCTATTCCGTAACGTAATAATGATTCAATTAAGCATTTGTATACAACTATTTTTGTTTTGTATGATAGTATGTTTTTAGTTTCATTAATTAGATATTTTATTTTACGAATTTTACCAATCAGATTTTCAATATGTATTTTCCATTTAAGGTTTTTGTCAATTTCTGTGCCAAGATATTTTACTGAATCAGATTTTTCAATGTAGATATTTTTGTTTGGTAAACAAATTTCCATAGGAGCATCTCTTAAACCCGAATTTGTTAGAGAAAAGGCAATGAATTTTGTTTTTACAAAATTACAAGAAAGTTTATTTGAGTCCAACCATATTTTCAATCTATTCAAAATTGTAGCTGATAATTCTACTGTTTGTGACCAACTGTCTCCTGCTATCGTAATGACTGTATCATCGGCATAACTGATGATATTTCCATGCGGTGTTAGATTAGCAATGTCATTAATATAAACAAGAAAAAGTATTGGTCTTAGCACTGTACCTTGTTTGACACCTATTTCTATTTCTTTTTCGTTACTAAGAGTGTTATCAATTTTAACATGTTGTCTACGGTTGCTTAAGTAATCTGCAAAAAGTTTTAGTGAAAGTCCTCTAATACCAATTTTTTCTAGTTTTTCAAGAAGCAAGTTTTGTTGAACAGTATCAAAAGCTTTTGCCAAATCAATAAATATCGAAATACATTTCTTTTTACTTGCTAATTGTTTATTTATTTGTCCACATAAACTATTTATAGCATTAGTTGTGGATTTTCCTTTTGTAAATCCATACTGATTAGTATGTAAAATATTATTTTGTGATAAATAGCTAAACAATTTCTCCTTTATACATTTTTCAAATATCTTAGCAAAATTGTTGATCACACTAATTGGTCTGTAATTGTTTACATCCGTACGATCGCCAGCTTTATAAATAGGTGTTATAATACTCATTTTGAGTTGGATTGGTATAACAGCAGTAGTGATTATTGTATTAATTATATGTTTAAGTGGTTTTTAAATGTATACATGTGCCAGTTTGATAACATGGGCTGATATTGTGTCAATTCCCGGCAATGAACAATTTTTTAGCGAATTGATGTGATTAATAAGCTCAGAATTGCTTATGGGTCAAATAAAAAAAGATGTATTTTTAGTATATGTAGAAGCATGTAGATGTGAATTTTGTGTTGGATCTATTTTGTCTGCCATTTCTTTACCTATTGTTGCAAAAAAATTATTAAACTTGTTAGCTATAATTGTTTTGTCCGTAATAATGCTGCCGTCATTGCTTTCTTTAATTTTAAAAGTTGTGTGTCTTTTTGGTTTATTAGCTGCATTATTTATTGATTGCCACAATTTTTTAAGATTGTTTTTATTTTTAGTAATTTGTACTTTATAGTAGTCGTCTTTTACTGATTTAATTAAGTTTGTTAATCTATTTCTAAATTGCTTGTATTTTGTTTCTAATATATAGTTTCCCTTATTTTGCAAATAACAACATTTCATTTTATCTCTAGTTTTGATTGAGTTTATAATGCCGGCAGTAATCCGTGGTTTAAGTTTTGTGTGTTTGTCTTTGAGTATTTGTTGTGTTGTGGCGTTATTTAAATGTGTTGTAAAAATGTGAATAAACTTGTCATAGGCTTTATTACTATCATTTATAGCAATGATGTGTTCCCATTTTTCCAATGAGAGTGCATTTAAGAAAAACTGTTCATTTAATTTTTTAATAAGTATTGACTTGTTTTTTATATTTAAAAAAGACTCGGTTTTTATATAACACAAAATCGCGTCATGGTCTGTGATTGAGGTTTTTAACACTAAAGGTGTGAAGTGAAACTTTTCAGAGATAGATTGTGACTTTTTAATGAATATATGATCTATACATGACGCCGAGGTATCACTTTCTCGAGTTGGTGTATTAATATAGGATACATAGTTGTTGTTTTCAAGTATATTTCTATAGATTAATGTATTAGTGTTTGTTTTGTCAAGAATATATATATATTTATATCACTAACAAATATTTCTATTTGGTTTTTATTTCTATATGTCTAAGAATGTTTCTAATTCATTAAGAAAAGTATCAACATTACTTGAGGGAGGTCTATATATAGCAGTGATTCCAAATGTTACGTTATTAATTGTAAATGTATATCTCATAAATGAAACTTGCGCTAATTTGCCAATGGATTGACCTGCCATTAGTTCGCTTCTAATATACACAATAACACCATCGTTCTGATTATAATTAGCTTTATTGTAAAAAACATCATATTTTGTGATACTACATGGTTCAAGATTGCATATGTTCCATGTTTCACTCAACACAATAACGCTAAAGTTTGATGTTTTTAAGGTTTCTAGTAGTATTTGTAATTCATTAAAGTTTTTATTAATGCTTCTGATATTTAAGTGAATTATACCAAAGTTTTCATTATTAGTTTTGACTGTATTATTCAATTCCTCAATGTTATTGCATGTAATTGTTTTTATTTCGTTCATATCTAAACTATCAAAAAAAGGTCGCACATATTTTAATTTTGAGATAACAATAAGTTACTCCAGTTTAAATTATATAATGCAAAAACAGCAAATAAAATATTGTATGAAAAAAAAAAACAAACAAAGAATTCAATATGTATTAAAAAAGAGAATTTTTTTTTTATTCATTACTTGTATCATCAGGATGGCGGTTATCATGTTCATTTGTGATGTATAGTAGTTTGATTATCAATCCCACCTTAATGCATATGTAGCCATCCTGTGTCCAAACGTCGGTATATCCAAATGTATGTATTGCTTCTTTTAATAGCTTGTTGCGTTCTTCGGTAAGATCTTCTCTTAATATTATACCACTTTCCTTTAATTTCTTTTTCTCTTTAAATACTAACGAGCGCATTTTAATATTTGTAAATTTTATCAGAACTGGTCTATATTTACCCATGATAAATTTCCCAATTCTATGACTGTATATTTGATAATTGATAATTGATTGGACAACCTTATTCTTTGCAACATAAATGCAATCATTCGTTGCAATTTTAACAAAGAAGATATTTTCCTTCAACACAGGTAAATCCTGTATTGTCAAATTTGGTTTTTTCAAAGGTCAATTTACCATTGGTTTTCAAATAAAGTTAGGACCTTTCTAAGAAACCAAACGTTTAAGAAGTTCAGAAACAAACACAGACCCCTACTAGCTGAATCTGCTGAATTTTGAACTCCTGGAACGTGTTTTCAAACTGATTTCAGATTCAATTCATCTGTGCAACACAATTTGCTACAAAGGTTTTTAACAGATAAAGAGTAGTATGGATCCATTTCAAAACCGTAATTGAGTCCACAAAACAAATAGGATTTTTTATTAGAAAATTTTTAAAAGTGGCAGAAACCAAAAAAAGCAATTTAGATAACAACCATGCAGCTCCTAATTCCAAACAGGGTACCGTCCAAATTTTAAGAGGAACCACACAAGATTTAGCCACCACTTGGTTAACCTCAACAGAATCAGTAGTTTCAATCCGCAGGTAAGTTACTGTTCTCATTCTACAAATACTAACATCCAAAAAAACCTAAATAAATAATTTCATTAGTAAAACCTTTAATGAAAAAACAAAAGGACTCAAATATACATTGATATAAAAAATTCGAGCTACTCAAGACAAAATACCTTGGTTCAATGGTTTATTATATAATAGAATACATCCTGGGAAAAATCCCAAGAAATTCTCAATAATTTTATCGAATCAGACATTTCTCGATTTAAAAACTATAATTCTATAATAGAACAATGTAAACTGGCCCATGTTGTCAATTCAAACTCTTTGCTATGCAGAAGACCTATCAATTGAGCTTTTAATTTTAAAGCTTTGTCCTCATTAGGAACTCTTCATAAAATGTCATCGACATAAATTCTATTCTTCAAAGCTTTTTCTGCTAAAAGAAAAAGATTTTCTTTATCTTAAACTAACTGATGAATGGACCTTTAAACTAAATAAGGACTAGATGTAGCCCCAAAAATAATAATAATAATAATAATAATAATAATAATACACTTTATTTCTATTACATATATATATATATATATATATATATATATAATATATATACATATAAAAAAACTTCAAACTAAGTCTGGTCTCCCACTTAACCTTTTAATTTTCACATCATAATTTTGTTCCAATTATTGAAGCCAACTTTTTTTTTCTGTATTTTATGCTGTACTTTATTTAATGTATTATTTAATCAATAATTACTACTTTAGGTGTTATAGACTTTTTAATAGCACTATAATTTTAGTAGCAAAATATTGTCAAGTTGAGATAACTGACGTTTGTTTTTAATTTTTATTACTCTAGTATGTTTGAATTCCTTGATAAGATTGCTAAAATTAAAACGTCAAAAGATGAAACATCTCACAAATATCACAATATAAAGTCGCTTAATGAAATCTGAAAATATTTGACCAATGTCTGTCTGAAGTTTTCTACTAGAGGAAAGAGTATTATTTAAAAAGATACCGTTAGAATCTTTCTCTGCAGGATTAAAAACTATTCACATAAGGCTTTTTTTATTCCGTAATATTTTTGTAAGCACCAAATGACCTTGATCAATGTAATTTTGTATGTTTTCAAATTATAATATTTTTTAAATTTGTCACGTTTTAAAACGAGCTTCCAATTGATAAAAACGTTTCAAAGCATGTTCTCTATTAATACCTAAAACAGGACGGACATTTGCTTTGAAAGGAAACCGAGTAAAGTAGCGACCATTTTTATTTCTAAAAACAGTTTTTAAAAAGTAATCTTTACCCAGTTTTTTTTTCAGGTGATAAAAAAAACTGGATAAGGTTTCTCTATGTTCTAAAAGGCACAAATCATTTGCTGAAGAAAAAGACAAACAAATTCCAGATCCATGATTAAGGAATTCAAGGCTAATTTAGTTCTAATAACCTCGTCCGGAGATGAAGTATTTGAACAATGCTTGGTAAATTCATAAGTAAGAAAAAAAAATGTAAGAGAAACTACAATAATACAAGATGAGTTTTCCAAAGGCAACAAACCAAAATCGAAGTCCGAAGCCGTATTGAAACAAAACGAGTCCTTAAAGACTTACTCCTCTGCATCCAAAAAAGATGTAAAGTTGATGTCAGAAGCTTTGTTGAAACAAGACGAGTCCATAAGGACGTACTCCTATGCATCTCAAAAAAAAGTAAAATTGATGTCAAAGGTCTTGTTGAAACAAGACAAATCTTTAAAAACTTGAATTTCCGTGATTGACAAAATCAGACAAATCAACGGTCGGGGCCAGTTCAGGCAACATGGATTTTAAGTGAACACATATAGAATTCGTTATGTTTGGTTTGTTTAGGATCTTGCTTTTTTAATGTAAAAAATATTGGATAATGAATTATGGAAGATAAAATTATGTTTTTTATATTGATTGTTTACTGAATTACAAAAAAAAGTCGTTTCTAGAATAATTAATCAATATTTTAGTTTTATTTTTTTGTAGTAAAATATGATTTTAAAAAACAAATATTATCCAGTATTTAGTCACTAGTCTGGATTTTATTTTAATGCTGATCTGAAAAGCAGCTGAAAATGCTCGTTTTGATTCTACACTTGTTGGAAATACTTAACTCACCTCAACCATTGTTGGAATTCTCCAAAATAAAATTGCCAATGCCAA
Organism: Tachinus rufipes; assembly: GCA_963932245.1. Classification (NCBI taxonomy): domain Eukaryota; kingdom Metazoa; phylum Arthropoda; class Insecta; order Coleoptera; family Staphylinidae; genus Tachinus; species Tachinus rufipes. The sequence goes on along the minus strand of OZ010747.1, from coordinate 42,534,943 downwards.
CCCATCAATAAAAAAATAAAAAAACTAAAAAACCGGTATTTTTATGTTTAATACCGGTATTGTATACCCGCTAAATTTTTACAGAATCCCGGGATTCCGGTATTGCATTCTCTACAGCTACTACAGCTTCAAAAATTTAGATAAAAATATTTATTTAATTTAGTTCGTAAATGACTTTATTTACTAAATAAAAACATCTTCTTCTTGTAAGCTTCAATTTCTCAACTAATTCTTGAGTTATAAAGTTTACTTGACTGCCTGAATCAATTATATCAAACAACAGTCTAACCAAAATCTATTTATGCTGCAGATTCTTGCTTGTGCAGTTTCTAAATAAACTACATAAATTGTGAATGGTTGAGGACTCACAGAATTCAAAAACATAGAGTTTAAAAGAGACTCGTTAATTGCCTTAACAGGTTCTTCGTTCATATTTTGTCCGGTCAAAATGCAAAAAGGTGTTGTAATTCTTTCAACCACAAGTTTTGCAAGATAACTTTGAAATGCATCTTAAAGAATGAGCACCTAAACAAGCAAAACAACGTTTATGAGCTTTGGCTATTTTGTATCTGGAACTTGGGATTTCCGCTAAGAACACTGAACAATTTATTATCCATGTTCGGTGGTACACAAAGGGCACTCAAAGGAAAATGTTTTGGGTTTGATTCTTTTGACTCACATGTGAATTTTTTTAAAATGTTTTTTTGGATGAGAATAAAAGAAATTAGATTTTGTATTCAAAACCAAGTCAGCAAAAGTTGTCTGCTTGGTTCAAAAATCTATAAAGTTTTTAAAGGAAGGAATTTCAGTGTCTAAATGTTGATATTCAAAGTCTTTTCTTATTTTGGAATCTAATAATCTTAAAGAAAGTTTTAACAAATTGTAATCTGAAAAATCATTCAAACCTAATGTTTTTAAAGAGTTTATATTAACTTGTATCACATCCAAAAGAAGTATGATTTTTTAGGATGATTGAATTTTACAAAACTTAATTGCAAAATATTTGAAAGGTAATGATTAGCAATCATTCTTTTGTTGGTGTATCGTTTTACCAAAAGATCATATGCTAAATTGTAATTGTTTGTCATAAAAGCAACAGTTTTTACTAATTGTAGAGCATTACACTCCAAATATCCCAACAAGTAAGAAAACTTTTCAATATCACTGAGATCTGCTCTATGGATCATATTATCATCTAATGCAATGAATCATAAAAACTTTTTATATAATCCATCAAACTTGGCAAACTTAATTTCTAGTAAATGTTGACGTGATTTTGTATAAACTACTACGTTTCTATCATTTGTATTTGTAGTATTATAAATTGTAAGAGAACTCAGCAATTCAGACTTTATCAAATAATAATTATTTTTAAATTGAGTTGCAAGTTTGTTGATATATATGTTAAATTCTGCATGATTGAAAGTCATCACAGATAATTGTTCTAATAAAGGGTCTTCCATTAAGAGCGCCCCCATTTGAAATGTAAATATAATGAGCAATTGATGAGATATCAAAGATCTGTTTATAGAGGGTTAAAGGTGACACTATACCATTAAGAATGGAACAGAACATTGTTCAGATGGCCACCTCTGGAACGCCGGCACGAATGGAGACGCTGGACCCAATTTTCCATCACTTTTTTACACAAATCTGGCGATATGTCAGCAATGGCTCTTTCAATATTGGTCTGGAGCTCCTCCCCAATGTTGTTGGTTTGTTGCTGTAGACCACTGAATTAACGTACCCGCAGAGAAAAAAATCTAGGGGGGTTAAATTGCACAAACGAGGCGGCCAATTGGTTGGGCCGTGTCTTGAAATAACACGGTCTCTGAACTTAGTCTTCAATAAATCAATTATTTGGCCGACTGTATGGCATGTGGCCCCGTCTTGTTAGAACCACATATTGTTCACATCAAAATCATCCAATTTGTCCCAAAAATAATCGGTTAACATGCCCCAATAGCGATTGCCGTTGACCGTGACGGCATTTCCTGCATTGTTGAAAAAGAAATAAGGGCCAATGACTCCGCCGGCATGAAAATCACACCAAACAGTGAGTTTTAATGGATACAAAGGTGACTGGTTGATTTCCCTTGTCCAAATGCGACAGTTCTGTTTATTAACAAAACCGTTTAGCCAAAAATGAACCTCGTCACTCAGGATGATTTTTCGATGAAAATCATTATCCATCTCCATCTTGTCTAAGGCCCAATTGGTGAAATTTCTGCGTAGCAAATGGTCATTCGGCTTTAATTCTTAAGTTTGAATAATCTTATACGGGTGTAGGCCAAGTTTTTTCCGCAAAATCCGCCACAATGTTGTCTGGCTGATCCCCAACTCTTGAGAACGGCGTGAAATCGATTGGTTCTTTGCTCCTGGCTGGTCTTGCTCTTTTCGGCACGGGAACATCCAATAATGAGTAGGTCGACTCAAATTTAGCCACTAAACAAACCACAAATCGTTTATCCGGACGATTATAACAACCAAAAATCGGAGTCAACTTCACGTAAAGTTGCGGTGACCAAACTCGAATGTTCGTAATTTTTTTTAATAATTTGCAAATGTTGCGCACACGTGTACTTCACCTTGATAAAATGGTATAATGTCTCGAACAAATTGACGTTTATAATAAAGAGCTAACTTCACACATGTTCAAATAGCAGGTATTCAAAACAGGGGCGTCCCTATTGGAAAACCCTTTATATTCTCATGGATTTTCAAACTTGAAACTATATCTTTGGCTTTCATTTTAAAGATGATCTAACCGGCAGATCTTCAATCATGTTAATACATGTTTGAAGTTTTGCTTCCAGTTGATACCTTTTATTGATGAGAGAGACAAACTTTTTCCTTTTGGAAGCCGTTGGTTGAACCATGACAATTTATAGAAATAAAATTAATTTAAAAAAACAGACAAACCTCCGCCACACGCAATACAATATTAGAAAAATATGATATGAACTCTTAAAAATTTAAAAAAAATGTTAAGTTTTACCGGTCAAATCCGGTTTGCTAGAACCAAATTTATTAGATAAAGCAATAGACTGTATTTTTTGTTATTTATTTTTGATATATAAATATCTCGATAAATCCTCTTTGATGTATAAATATCTTGATAAATTCTTTTTGATGAATAAATATCTTTATGAATCCTCTTTGTCTCCAGACACGAAAAAACAGCTACCAAAAAAATATCAATCTTAGAGTAATCTTATTCTCTTCAAAGTTTTTTCATAAACCACAAACAGGTAATATTCTTTATAAATATATTTTAAATGTGTATCTACTTTTTCTTCTGTTTTTATAGTTTGTATAAATAGTACAATAAATTATTTATGTATCATTATGTCATAATTTTAATCTTTATTACAAGATTAAAATGTATATAATAAATTTGACGTTGTATCTTTCAAATTACTAAATATAATAATAATCAATACTTTTGTGACGGAACAAAATTTTTTTTTGTTACAATTCTTTTTTTAGATACAAAATTTCTCCGAATAAATGCATTGAGTTAGATTCAAACTTATTTGAAAATATAAATATGAATTCTTACCTTTGCGACAAAATAATGTTTGTTTAAAACTAAAAAAGGCAGAAAATTAAATTTGAAGCTCCTGAAATGACTAAATAAAAAAATAATCAACTTTGTTTGAAATAATTTAATCCTCTTTTCTTTTTGCGAAATGCATTAATCCTTTTTCTACCTGCTTAATTTGTTTTTTCTTTTTGTATTATTGTTGTATCATTTTAATCATAATAATTTCAATGTAATTTTCTACCTTTCTGTACATTTTATGTTTTACTGTCGTATATATGCTTTGTAATATTTCTTTTATATTTATACTTGTTTGTATCACCGTTCAATGATGACCTTATAAAGGTTGAAACTAGTTACAGTTTTTAAATATATTTGTGATATAGTACATAACAAATGTGTTATTTATTTTGATTACATAATTTGGCATTATCGCCAAATTAAAAGCAAAAGAGAACAACTGTAAGGTGATATATATATATATATATATAGGGCAGTGGAATATAAATTAAAAAAATAGTGATAACGTGATAGAAAGACGATTAAGTAAGACAAAACAATATATAAAGTGGAATATAGTGCGGAAGAGAGAAAGAAATAGAAGAAGCAAGTGCGCCAGAAAAAGACGGATGTATCCCGCGGCAAAAACAGCGAGGCCCGGCGCAACACGAGAAGAGTGACAGATAAATTCAAGCGTCGAGTGCTAGGAGAAAACAGGTGTAACAACGAAACATCTAATCTACAAGCTATGGTCCACATTAGTAACAATCAATGAAGAAGAAAAATTCATACATAATTTAAATACAGAGGGTTTATAAATGAATGGGATTATGTAATCACTTTAAATATGCCGCCTTTTTAAAATCGTCCACTATACTACATATGTTTTCATATGTTTGCTTGACAGCTGTCAAAGTTAATCTGTCAAAACAAATAGTTTAGTGAACAATTTAACAAAAGCGGCACATTTAAAGTGATTACATAATCCCATTCATTTATAAACTCCCTGTATATAAAAATAAAACAATATAAAATAAATAACAAGCTAAAAACATTACAGATCAGAAAGTATAAAAACATAGCAAAATAAATAAAATAAGAAAGTAAAAATATTATGAAGTAAAAGAAGTAAACCCACAAAAAAGAAAAGAACAGAATATACTCAATCACCTAACATAAAACAAAACAACGTAAATAATAAAAAACAACAATATAAATTAAAATAATAAATAGAAATTAATAAATATATATATAATAAATAATAATAGATAAATAACAAATAAATATAGAATTTAAATATAGACATTAAAGCAAAATACATCGATATTTGCGACGTTGCTAGAGTGTGAGGAATTACCCTAATAACCCGAAATAAGAAAAATAAGACAAAAGTAATCTACAAAGTCAATACAAATACCAAAAAGGAAATGGCGGAAATGGAAGAACTAAAGAGCATGTTCAAAGAATTAATGAAGGAGATGGCAAAGAACACTAAGGAACTAAAAGAAGAAATTAGAGAGCTAAAGAAAGAAATGAAGGATAAAGAAGTGAAGTGGGAGCAAAAAAATACAGATGATACAAAAAATTAAAAATCTAGAAAACAAAGCTGAAAAAGAAAAAAAAACAGAAAAAAAGAAATAACATTATAATAACAGGCATAAAAACAAATGAAAATAAAAAACAAATTAAAGTTGAAAACTTTTTAAAGGAAAAACTTCAGATACAAGTCAAAATAGGAAAAGCTCAGCTAATACATAAAGAAAAACAAATAATAAGAGTCAAAGCCGGAACATGGGAAACAAAACAACAAATAATGAAAACTAAAAGAAATCTAAAAGGGATCAGAATTTACATTGACAATGACCTAACACATGAAGAAAGATACGTACAAAAAGAAATTAGAGACATAGCAAGAGAAGAAAAAGCAAATGGTAAAAGGGTAAGAATAAGTTACCAAAAGCTTATAAATAACGGAATGGTTTAGAAGAAGTGAAAGATCAAAAAAACTAATAGGAAAACGGCTAGAAAAAAAGAAAAATACACGGCAAGAAAATGGTATAAGAAAGAAGATAAACACGACGGCAAACGATGTAAAGAAAAGAAACATATAATTAACAAAACTACAAAAAAGAAAAATGAAAAAGAGAGAAAAAAGAAAAATAAAGAAGAAAGAATAAGAACATGGAATATAAGAGAATACATGGGAAAAGAAGCTGAACTGGTGGAGGAAATGATAAACCATAATATAGAAATACTAGGAATAACTGAAATAAAAAAAAAGGGCAGGGAATAGTAAGAATACATAGAGGATACGGGTTAATGTGGACAGGAGTGGAGGAAAAGGAAAGAGCAAAAGGAGGAGTAGGAATGATAATAGCTGCGGAAAGAATAAAAGATACAATAAGAGAAAAACACATAAATGAAAAAATTATGACATTAGAAATGAAGCTAGGAAAGAACAAAACATGGACCATGATAGTAGCATACGGATCAAATAAAGACGCAAAAAAAGAAGATAGACAGCTTCTATACAAAATTACAAGAAAAAATAGACGAGGGAGCAGAAAACATAATGATACTAAGAGACCTAAATGGGAGAGTAGAAAATCAAAACAACGGAATAGAAAATGCTATGGAAAAAGACGGAGAAGAAATTAGAAACAACAACTGAGAAAGAATTATTCAACTATGCATTGAAAACAATCTAGTAATAACAAACACCAAATTTAAACACAGGGAAGTTCACAAATACACAAGAACACAACCAACCAGAAACGAGAAATCAATAATTGACTACTACCTAGTTAACAGAAATAACTGGAACAAGATAAAGAATGTGAAAGTAACAAGACAGGCGGAAATAGGAAGCAATCATCATTTACTACAAATGGATATGAAATGAAAAGCAAAACTTAAACCAGACAAAAGAAGGAAATAAGTTAAGATAAAAATAAAAACATACAAACTAAAAGAAGAACAAATACAAGTGGCATACCTAGAGATATTACAAAAAAAAAATCAGAGAGAAAGAAAAAAGAACGTCCATAGAAGGAAAGTGGGAAATTTTTAAACAAATTATCCTAGAAGCTGCAGAAGAAAGCTGGGGATTAGCAAAAATAGTGAACAAAGATACTAAAAAAACTAACTGGTGAACAGAAAAAGTCAAAAAAGAGATAAGGGGCAAAACAGAAAAATGGAAAAGATACTTACAAACCAAAGAAATAGAAGATTACAAAAAATAGAAAGAAAACAGAAATAAAACAAAGAAAACAATAAAAGAAGCAAAGATAAAATCATGGACAAAATTTGGAAAAGAAATGAATGAAAATTTCAACCAAAACCAAAAACTATTCTACGAAACGTTAAAACATCTAAAACAAACAAAAAATAATACAATATGATGTACATAAAAGATATAAATGGTAAAATAATAACGGAAGAAGATAAGATAATGGAAAGATAGAGGCAATACTTCCAAGAACTAATAGAACAAGAAGCAGAAAAAAACAAAACAAAAGAAGATGAAGAATTGCTACAGGACAGAAGAACGGAAGAAATAGAAGAAATTAAAAAAAGACAAAGTAGTAGAAGCAATTGAGAAAATAAAGAACGGGAAGGCACCAAGAACAGATGAAATAACTCCGGAAATGATGAAATACATGGGAGATGAGGAAATTACACAAATAACGGAATTAAGAAACGACATAATTAATAATGGGAATACCCCAAAGGAATGGAATAAAAGAATAATTTTACCCATACATAAAAAAAGCGATAAAAGGAAATCTGAAAACTATAGAGGAATCACACTAACGAGCATACCAAGCAAAATATTCACAAGAATTATTGAAAAAAGAATGAAAAACAAACTAGAAACGACAATAGAAGACAGACAATGTGGATTTAGAAGAGGAAGAAGCACACAGGATCTAACATTTATAATAAGACAATTAAGTAAAAAAATGATTAAAAAAATAGAGTAATGCACGTATGCTTTGTTGACCTTAAAAAAGCATTTGTGTTGACCTTGAAAAGGCATTCGACAGGATCAAGAGAGAGAACATATGGAAAAAACTAGAAGAGAGAGAAATTGAAAAAAAAATAATAAACGTAATTAAAAACATGTACACAGAAAACAAAAACATAGTCAGAATAAATAACGAAGAATCAAAAGAATTCTAAACGAAAAAAGGTGTGAAGCAAGGATGTGTGTTAAGCGCATTGTTTTTCTTAATTGTGTTTGACAGGGCAATAAAACAGGCAAAGCAAAATAAGAAAATAGTAAAAATAGGATATTGGAAAATGGAAGTAACAAAAATAGCAGAACTTCTACTTGCAGACAATATGGCAGTGATTGCTGAAACCGAAAAAGAGTTACAACACAACATGAAAATAATAGAAGAGCAAATAAAGAAAATAAACATGAAAATAAATTATGAAAAAACAAAGACCATGATAATTGCAAAAAACTGAATCACGAAATAAGAATAAAAAGATGAATAATAGAACAGGTCGAACAATACAGATACTTAAGAACAATAATACAAAGCAACGGAAAACTAGACAAAGAGATAGAGGACAAAATAGAAAAAACAGCAAAAATATATAACTTGTTAAAAAACACTTTCTTTAACAAAAAAGAAATATCAAAAACAACAAAAACAGAAATTGTAAAAAAAGTAATCAGACCAACATTTACATATAGTAGCGAAACATGGACGGTGACAGAAAAACAAATAGAAAGAATAAATGCTATGGAGATGAGATTTCTTAGGAAGATTGAGAACAAAAAAGAAAAGATAAAATAAGGAACGAGACATATAGGACGAATTTAAATATAAAACCAATACAAGAAAAAAATATTAAAGGTCAAATGAGATGGTATGGACATATCAGAAAAATGAACAAAGAAAGAAATACTAAGAAAATTTATGAGACAAGAGTAACAAGAGAACAAAAAAGAGGAAGACCCAGAAAAGAATAGAACAGCGCAATAAAAGAAGAAGCCACAAGAAAAGGAAACACGTGGGAAGAAATAAAAGAGATAGCCAAGGATAGGAAGAAATGAAGAAAATATTACACAAACTAATGATGTATACGCCAGACACCGAAAGGTAAAAAGGCAATGGAATAAATAAATAAAATATAATTTTGTACTATTTTTTTGTTTTATTTATACAATTGTAAAACGTGAGCTAATATTAGGTCATTTTAAAAAACGTAAGTTATAATACTTAACAAAATAGTATATAAGTATTAAATTTTAATTCAGTAATTTATTTTATATTTTCAATAAAATTTAATTTAAATGGCATTTGTATACATTTTTTATGTTTCTGACTATTTATTTTGCAGTTTGCCGATAAAATTCAAGGATATGCATCAAATTTGCACAAAAAGTTGCCTAGTAGTTTATTAACTCAATGTACAAAATATTGAAAGTTTTCTAAAAGATTTATTTAAAAAATATATGTTACTACTCAGTTTTATAAAAATGGTTTCAATTTAAAGATATGTTACTAAAGTCAATTATAGTTTAATAACCAAAATAGTAGTTTTATTGTTAGTAATTGCTTAATGAGTGAGATTAATAATTAATAAGTCGCCAGTCTTCAAAAGCTTAGATTTAGCTTCTTTTAGGATGGAAAAAATTTAAACCCGGGATGCGAAAGTTTGGGTACGCTCGCTCACTTCTCGAGAGCCGAATCTGTCCACTTAAAACTGGAAATCCTGCGTCGAATGCTGGTTATTGCTCCCCTGAATTAATACATAATTAATAATATAAAGATTAATATATATTTAAGCAAATTTATCTGTCCTTGCCGGATTAGTAATTACCGTAATTAGAAACTCGACAAGGATTTCTAAATAATTACAGAATGGTAATTCCAATTGATAAAATACGCTGGAATTATCTTCTGCGGTCGCATTTTTACGTGATATCTTTTAATCAAATTTGTACTCATAGTATGGCAATATAATCTTTATTATTGCTTCAAGATTTTCACTAAAATATAAATTAAAAGTAGGCATCACAATTTCACATAAAAATATGTTTTTATATATTCTAAATACAGTATGTATGGATTGACCATGTTTTACTGTTTCTACTTTATATAAATAATTTTATAAATTTATTAAATACAGATGTTTTAAAGATTTAACAATTACATACATATATATTGTTTTATTTATTGGCAAAGATGTTATCAATTTAAATAACTTCTGATAGTAATGTAAATTATTAAAACTATATACATACTTGTATAGCATAATTAATTTGTAGTCCTGATATATACCTGAAAACCGGTTGACAAAAAAAAAATAAAAAACATCAATTCTAAAGTTTTATTTATTTTATTTTTTTCAATAATTGCAAGAAATGGTTATTCAAATCAGAGTATCTGTCTACGCTTGCTTTAAAACTGGTATCAATTAACTAGTAAGATTATCGAACGAATGAATCATTAAATATCGGACTTTCCGTATGTAACAAGTTGTTATTGCTAAAGTGTTGTTAATCTTGTGTTGATATACTAGTTTGTGTACAACCGTGAGAGAATACAATGGGGACGAAAGAGTGTGCTGCCTTGTTATTGGTGGCGTTTATGTGTGTTTCTATAGCTCATTCAGGTATGATTATTTATTATTATTATTTAGGTGATTGTAAATGTTATAATAATTTAATAAAGCGTCGCAAATACAAAATAGTCATATTAATTATTAGCAATATATATATTTTAAATGTTCTCATCAGTACTAATCTAACAATTTTTACTAATTATTATTTAAAGATTTAGGAAAGTTGAGAAACTTAATTTTTTTTCATAATGAAATTTATTGCCGAACGATAAACATTTCAGACATCTCGGGTTCAATTTTATTGTACTTTATTATATTGTGGACTTTCATTGGAGTTACCTTGGCGTATAAAATAGCAATAGACCGTGATTAATTTGTGAAAAATAGTTATTAAAATTCCGCTAAAAACAAACAACCTAAAACGTTAATTGCAAACTACATATTACGCAATATTGAAGTAAATATAAACATGTGCGGTTTAAAAAAAATATGTATATATAAATAAATATAAATAACAAAACTCGAAAACTGCACGACCAGACAACACATTATACAGTGATTCACAATTTAAATGAAAATGTTCAGAGATTGTGTTTTACGATAAATACCATAAAAAAAATGTAATAAATATATGCCAAAAAAGCATAATTTTAAATCTACAAGATAAAAACAATAAACTAACAAACCCTTAAAAGATTATTAAAATAAAAATTTATTTTAATTTATTTGCATAGTCTTCTGAGGAAGTATCCTACAGTGAAGATTGTATTTCAATAACAATAACTTTTCTGTATCAAAAGTAATACAAAGTTGTGTAAATAATAATTTTATTTTTGGTATTACGTTTTCTTACTGCTCTGTGAACCATATTCTGATTCCGTCCATGCACTAAGTATGTCGTCTATTCTTGTTCTTTGTAGCCTGCTTTTAATGCATATTTTTAGCAGGTTTAAGTTTCTTATTCCTATGATTGTTTTAATTTAATTATTATTTTTAATTAGTCTGTTTTTGTCAATTGTGACCGCGCATCAATAAGTACATATTGCTTCTCATATATCTTTCCTGCTATATGTTGTATTATATCAGTTGATTGATTAACATACTACTCAAAAATTATATTTTGTTGTTAATATTGTCTAAATCAGAACATGATATAAATAAAGACTTACTAGGTTAGCGTTAAAATCATTTAGGGCCGCTTTTACAATCACATACATAATTAGGGTTTGGAGGGGAATAAACCGGGTATAACTTATCCGGTGCTCGAAGCAGCAGTTATACCCAGTATAACGCAATACGGCCCATAACCTCGTAATCGCCGCACATATATTATATTCGTGAAAATGAATAAGAAAAAAAGTCCGATTTAAACACATTTACGTTCTGTAAAGGAGACCATTTGAATTTGCTAGAGAATAAACTAACCTAGCATTACCTAGCACATGTAAAATGCATAGAATAGTTTATCCGACACTTTCTTTACTTCCGCAATATCTATACATCTGGTCGAACATGCTTTATTATTCTTTCCACTTTTTTGCACGCATTATTTACAACATTCAAACAAATTTTACAATAAAATATCATTACAATTAAACATTCATCTCAGATACACAGAAACATCCATTTACTCTAAGGATTCACCGTTTAACTCGATTCTACAATTACTATCAACTTCTTTCTTATCAAAAACCATGATTTTAGTTTTGCTACATTTATATAAAGATTAATTTTATTTGCTGCAACATTTAGTCGGTTTATTGTATTCTGTAGATCATTTTTACCTTCACACATTATCATAGTATCGTCAGAATACAACAGCATTTTTTTCATTTACGTTATCCATCCGTACACCGTTAAAGTCTTGCACGCATTATTTACGCATTTATTTATAAATATATTAGTCTTTTTAAATTAGACAAAAAATCGACGTTTTAGAAGAATTTTATCCACAGCTTAGCGACCTGTATATTTAGGTGTATTTAGACTGTCTGAAGACTATTTTCACCTAGCGCACGCATGAAAAGGGATGGTTTTAGAGTAATAGACATATTTATATCAATTTTTGCGTTTTTAAATGTTTTTTTTTCATTTTTAGCAAAAACTGTGCGTTTTGAACAAAAATTACACTTAATATAAGTTGTAGAGTTGTAGTTTATTTGAATTTTTTTATTATTTTCCGTTTTTCCGCTAGAAAAGGCAAAAAATAAAGTCACGATTTTGCGCGGTCTGGAGGACAATGCACGCGTTATTAAGAAAATCGAAAAACTTGTATTGATCGAAATTTTTTTGCTCTTCAACTTTGGTCTCTAATAATTTTTACAGAAAATGCATAGTTATGGTTGATAATCCAAAAACTCAGCAAAAGGTCATAATTTGCAACATTTTTCAACATTCTTTAGCAAAAAATGCTCTTACTATCGGAAAATTTAAATAACCAATATCAATAGGAAATTTTTGCTCTACAACTTTGATCTCTTGTAATTTTTTACCAAAATGCATAATTTTGGCTCTAAGCGCAAAAAAATAAAATATATATACTTTATTTTCAGCGCCTTTTAACGGATAAACAAAAATATATAGAAAAATTCAAACAACTTATATCGATTAGAAATTTTCGGCTTTACTTAACTGTTAATAGAATAATTTTTGACCAAAATGCATAGTTTTTGCTAAAAATGTAAAAAACAATTAAAAACAGCAAACATTGATATATATGTATCTGTTACTTCAAAACCATCTTTTTTTATTCGTGCGCTAGGTAAAAATAGTCTTCAGATAGTCCAAATACATCTAAGTATACAGGTTGCTAAGCTGTGGGTAAAATTTCTCTAAAAATATCTAATTTGAAATGACTATATTGAACAACCACCAATATGTAACCTGCTTCTCTGCCTAACCTTGTTTTATGTTGTCGCTCAGTGTACCATCCACCCTAAGCACGCTCTGTCTGCTATCACCATATTTAGCAATAATGACATTTACTAATCATTTTTCCCATACTCTTTTAAAACGTTCTATAGCATATGTCTGTTTACTTGATCATATGTTTTCTCTAGATCAATTAAATTAAAAAAAAGTTCTATGTAGCCCCATCCACACTGCACTTTTTAAATGTTTTTAGTCGTTATTTTTCGCATTCTTTCAATCAATATTCTTCCATACACTTTGCCTGAGATACTCAATAAACTAATAGCACAATAATTTTTACATTCAGTCTTACTGTTTTTAATTTTGTGCAAAGGAACAAATACAACATCCTTTCAATCATTTGGCAAGTTAATTTTCTAAGCACACAATGAATAAACCAATTAATCTATCAATAAGAAATACTTTAACGTTTCACCCGTAATCCCATCTAAACCCGCGGCTTTGCCATTTTTTAATAATTTTATAGCTTTTATCACGTCGTTTTTGGTTAGGCTATCCGTCTCACACTGTTCCCATACAACTGCTTAAAATATTCTTCCTAGCATTTTTTAATACCGTCTTTATTCCTGATCACTACTCCATATTTATTTTTTATTCTGAATGCTACACATTTTCTTTTGCATTTGTTGTTTTGCTTTGTTGTAAATTTCAAAATAGTTTTCCTATTTCTTTTAAAATCTTTTAAAATCTTTTAAAATCTTTTTTCATTTTTTTTCAATTTTTTTGTTCTTATTTGTTATTTTACTTTCATTTACTACTTTTTCTGCATTCAGTTTTTTTTGTTTGTACATATCATACAACTTACATCTCTACCTCATTTTTTTCTGCAATCCGTTTTTTATATGCTTTTCTTTCATTTATTTCTAGTCTTACCTGTTTGATCTATAATGCATTTCTTTAACTACCGTTAGTTTATAAACATCTTTTGCACAATCAACTATGTCACTTTTAATCTATACCACACATTTCCATGTTTTTATTCATAATTTCCGCATTTAATTGTTCCTTTTGTCAAACTATTTTTTTTTTAAGTTTTTTCTTTTGCCAGGTTCACTGGCACTCAATTTTATTCAGAATCTGGAAAAACTTTACATTCTCAACAGTTGACGGGCGCGTACGCTGCCACTAGAAAAATTCTACAAATGCATAAGATTCTAGACAAAACTAATTTATACATTCTTTCATAACTTTGGTCACCCGAAGTTATTGTACATGTATTTTTTGTAGTACTCAACTAATTGATTAGACTCACTAGCCTAAGGTTATAACCTAATTCTCTGCTAGAGTTGAATTCACATAGCCAGTTATTATTAAAATTTCCAACACAAACAATTTCATCTGATTGATGGTACAATATCAGGTAAAGTTTTTAAAACTAGATTTTTTCTTGGAAGCAAGACAAGCAGCTATTAAATTATATTGTAAACTAGGTAAAACTGCAACAAAAACCTACATGATGTTGAAAACTGTGTATTACAATAACAGTTTAACTTAAACTTGTAGGTTTGAATGATTTTAAATCAAAAGAAAGTATTTAAGATGTTTCTACAACCTTGAGCGTCTGTCAATTTTCCAAAATGCAAATTAGATTGTAAAAGTTTGTAAAATTAATAATCTAATTCTTGCAATATTTGTTTCCTTTATAATAGTCCAGTCAAATATGTTCAAATATTGATCTTACTTCTAAAAAATTCCAAAAGTTTTAAAACTTTGTACATTGATTTACAGGTACCTAATGAAGAATATACTAAAAATCCTGACAAATCTGACAATAGCTTTAGCGGTAATGACCAAAAACAGGGCACTTTTTTCGGTTTTTTGTTAATACCTCAAGAACTGTAGGTAGGAGGTATAAGTTGACTATTCGCATAATGAAAACTGATAAAAAAAATTTGTATTCCCGGCGGTTACAGAACTATATGGCGCTAAAAAATAGATTTTTTTGTTTTGTATTGTTACGAGCGAAGAAGCCGGTATTATTTGTTTGGTCTTTCTTCCGCATAGCGTTTACGATACGAGTGGCATACGCGTCAAATTGTAGTGTTAGTGCGGTCTTTCTTTTACCTTCTTTGTTCATGGAGAAAGATAGTAATCAAACCTTTAACAATGTTTCTAAAGATAGCTATCAACAAGCAGAGTAATGTGAACTTAAACAACTACTTATAACATAAGCTTGCTCCTTACCTTTTATCTTTATTTGAGGAAACTGGAATGCGGAAAACAAACAAACTAATTCACCTTATACTATAGTTTTCCTGTACTACAAAAAATAGGCAATCTCAATTTTAACATCGTTTTGGATAAAGGATTACTGTTACACGAAGTGGTGTGGCCCAAAAATCCTCAATCTCAAAAATTTGCCAATGTTATGTCCTTATGCCGGCAAGAGTTGTACCGTTGCATTTGATTGCAATTCAGCGGCACCATCCAGTACGTAAACAGCTAAATAGAACCGAAGTACAAGCAAAAGAGTTCAGTTGACATCATTTTTGATCACAAAACACAAATCACAGTCAAACAGGATGGTTATCTTTCTAATGAACACAATAAATTCTTATTTTATTCTTCTTAACTAATAATAATAATAATAATAATACGTTTATTTCTTGCCTTTCGGCCTTGAAAATTACATTTACAAATACAATTACAACTTCCCAAAATAATAAAACTTAATCCTTATAAAATTAACACAATTAAGAAAATTTGCTTCTCTGTTCGTATATTTCTTTTCATCGTTTTTTAACTGCCCTCATCCATTCTACCCCTCTTCCGTCCCCTTTCAATATCTCATTTTTTCCCATCTGTTCTTCTCTCATTTCGTTACACTCTTTCAACATATGTTTTATAGTTTCTTTAGTCTCTCCGCACATTCTGCACATTTTCAAATCTTCTTCCATCCAAAATCTTGTCACTTGCTCTTCATTACTACATCTGAATCTTGCAATCATCTTTTTGTCATCTTTATTATATCTATCGCGCTCTAAGTACATTGGCAATTCACTTTCTATAATATGTTCATAATTTGCGTTGTACCTAGACTCTTTCACTTGCATTCTCCTTTCTTGCCTTTGTATATCTCTATCTCTTTCCATAATTTCGTACCATGTCTCTCTCCCAGATTCTCTCATTCTTTCAATTTCTTGGCTCGCATATCCATTTCTATTGTAATAATTTTCCCTGATCTCCCCTAGCTTTTCATTTCTTGCTCTCATTTTCTCTTTCATGCATTCTTGTAATATTTTGCATTCGTGTCTCTGTCTCATTCTTTCTTCATACTTCATTGCTCTTTTTCCTGCTTCTACTCTTAATTTATCTTTTTTGACTTCCTTCAGCACAATATATGCTGGAGTTTCTCTATTTAAACCTAACACCCATCTCCAATATTTTACATGCATTGCTTCTAATTTTTCTTGTTTCTTCCATCCCCATATTTCTGACCCATACAATATCATACTCCTAACTAAACTATCAAACATAAGCCCTTTTATTCTCATACATTCAAATTTTCTTTCACTTATTCCCCAAACTTGTCCCACTACTTTATTTGCTTTTCGAGCCATTTCTTTAATGTGCTCGCTCTCAGTGTTACTCGTACAAAAAACATATTCCAAATATTTAAAAGATTTTACTTTCGTAATACTTTGCCCATTCCATTTCCAGTCCTCCACCTTTTTTCTCCCACCCCCCTTTCTGAACACCATAATTTTTGTTTTTTCTACATTAACTTCTAAACATTTTTTTCTAAAATATTTTTCTAAGCTTTTCATCATCTCTTTCATTTCCTTCGCTTCTTTTGCTAGTATTACCATGTCGTCTGCATATGCTAGCGACCACACTTTTTCTCTACCAACTATTACCCCTCCTGCTTGAGCCAACCCCAATTTTTTTTCTACATCTGCTATGTAGGTTGCAAATAAAGTAAGACTCAATGGACAACCCTGTCTTACTTCTTTTGTTGTCCAAAATCTTTCACTCATTTTTCCGTTAACACATACCCTACTTGCTGTCTCCTCATACACGTCTTCCATTCTTCTTACCAGGTGCTCGCTAATTTCTTTCTCTCTCATACACTTCCACAGTTTCTCTCTATCTACACTATCAAATGCCGCCTATAGATCCAGGAATAACGCATATACTTTCCCCCCTTTCTCTGCTATTTTCTTTTCCACAATATGATGTAAAATATATACGTTATCCATGGTACCTCTTCCCTTCCTAAACCCGGCTTGCCCATTTGAAATTATCTCATTCATACTTAGTTCCTCATTCAACTTTTCTTCTAATATCATGGCGTAGATCTTGTATGCCGTACCTAGTAGTGTTATTCCTCTGTAGTTATTTACTAGCTTTTTAGATTCACTTTTGTGTATAGGGCATACAAGACCTTCTCTCCATTGACTCGGAAACCCTTCTCCCTTCCATACTCTGTTTATTAACTCACTCAATCTCTCAATCAGTTCTTCCGTACCATACAACCACGCTTCATTCTGTATCCCATCCATACCTGGCGTTTTCTTTTTCCTTAGTTTTTTTATCTTCTCTCATATTGTCTCCTTTGAAATTTTTTCCGCTTGGTGACTGGCTCTTGTCTCTCTAGTTTTTTTTCTTTTTTCTTTTCTCCTTCAAACAAACTTGAAAAATGTTTCTTCCACGCTTCCATTGGTATTTCCTCAATATCTCCCTGTTTTCTTCTTCTTTCTTTGTTTATGTATTTCCATGCTTCTGCTTCTGTCTTTATTTTTTTAATTTCCATTTCTTCTTTTTTTATAAATTCACTTTTAGCTTTTTTTAATTGATTTTTGTAAGCTTTTTGTTTTTTCATATATTCTTCTTTTGTGCTTTTGTTGTTTCTCCAGTGTCTTAACATCTTTCTGGCTTCTTGTTTTTTCTTAGTACATTCGCTGTTCCACCATTTGCTCTTTTTCATTTTTTCTTCTTTTCTTTTATATGGTTTTTTTACTACCGCATCTCCAATTGTTTCCTCTAATTCCCTCATTATATCTTCGACATTTCTTCCGTTTTCTCTAATTTTCCTCAGATTTTTTTTGTACTTTATCACACTTTCTTTTGTCCTTTTTTCACTTTTTTCTTCATTTTCCTGCCTTTTTACAGTTTCCCCAGTTAAGTTAAGTTCTAATGGCTGGTGGTTTGATTCAACTCGTATTCCTACTTTAAGATTGTCTATCACTTTCCACGCCTCTTCATTTACAACTACGTAGTCTATTACTGATTGCCCGTTTGTCCCTATATAAGTATATTCTTCCTCTTCATCTCCTGTGATGTTTCCATTTAAAATGTCCCAACCTCTCTCTTCTATCGTTTCTATCATTTCTTTTCCTTCTCTATTTTTTGTGGTATCTTTTGATTCTCTGTATCTTGTGTCTTCGTGTTTGATTTTTTCTCCCTTTTTTCCAATTCTTGCGTTGAAGTCCCCTCCTATAATCAATTTTCTTTCTTCAGTTTCTGGTATTAGCGAATCTAACTTTTGTCTAGTGTTTTTCATGCCTCTACTATATACTGTTATTGCTTTATATTTTTTTCCTCCTCTCAAAAAGTTTCGTTCTTGTATTCCCTCCATTTCAATAACGTCATTTTCTTCTTGACTTATTTCTTTTTTTATGCCGGTCATTATGCCTCCTTTGGCTCTTCCTTTTTTTTTCTCTTTTATAGCTGGTTGGCATTTCCAGAAGTATTCGGCTGGCATGTTGAGCTTTAACTTTTCCCATTTCTTGTCATCTATCCACGTCTCTACCATTCCAATTATGTCAAAAGTTTTTATGTACTCCCAGAACTCGTGATCTTTGTTGTCTATCCCAGCTACGTCCCAAAACAAAATTCGGCTTGTTCGTTTTTTTGCACTGTCTTTATTTTTTACTATTTTTTGATTTTTTCTATTTATTCCTCTTAACTGCTCTTTGACCATAAAATTAAAACAAAACAAGAATCTAGTAACGCTGGTAAATTAATCATCCGCACATGAGTAAAAAAAACTTAAACTAGTGACAAATTAGCAATAGTTGGCAAAGATGTGGATCTTATTGTCCTTCTCATGGCTTTAACCCCATTTGAAGGACAGATATTATTTGTTAAACCAAGCCACAACAGAGTAAAAAAAATAAAATATATTCGAGTCAGCAGTTGCAAACTATGGAAATAAACAACTGCATACTTCTTGTGCATGCATTCAGCGGATGTGATACGACTTCCGCTGCATATCGAAAAAAGAAACTTGTCTGTTTCAATTTGTTCAAGAAGCGAGCTACACTGCAAAGTATTATTGATGTAATAAAGCTGAAGCTGAAAACAAAATATTCCTGGCATGGTACAATGCACCTCACAAGCAAACTTCCCTTAACATGCATCGTTACAAGGCTTTTACCAAATCAGTTTTGAATGCTAAACCAGACTTAGCTGCGCTGTCGTCCACAGAAAAAACAGCATTGCAGCATGGTTTTTGTGTATACCACCAAATCCAAGTTGGAAATGAATTTTCTCTAAAACAGTGGGGTTGGAAGTTTGAGCCAGCCGGTTGATCCCAGTAACTAGAGAAGACGCAGTCCTTAATCTAATTTCTCGGAAATGTATAACCCTCTTACAATAATCCAATGTATTCAAAAGTGTAGGCAAAACATTGTCAAATATTAGTTTACAGGTATCTAACAAAAGATGGTAAAAAGTACTCTTTTTTTTCTTGCTATGGCATTTTCAATAAATTACATATTGTGCCGTGCTGTTTAGTTGAAAAAACGCAATCATTAGCGCTCTATAACACTGTAACCGTTAGGAATACTAGAAAAATGTATTTGATCATTTTTATTGCAAATTTCAGCTTTTATTGTATATACAGTTAACTTTTAAGCGTAAAGTTAACTTTTACCTTTGACCTACAGTTATCGAGATATTAACAAAAAACCGAAAAAAGTGCCTTGTTTTTGGTGATTGCCGCTAGAGTTCGTGCCATATTTGTCAGGACTTTTAGTGTAAAAAGTTTCAAAACTTTTGGATTTTTTTAAAGGTGAAAAGCTACTTTGACTGGTCTATAAATAATTTATAGTAATAAGTAATCAACAACTAAACCAAATTTACAATTTACAAATACATATGCCATATTGTTGATAAATAATCTGCTAGTTGGGGTTAGCTATTATTTTTATAATTAATTTAAAAGTTATTTATTATCAAATTCAATGAATTATTATAAATTTAATAAATATGTTTTGGTCATAAAGATTTAAGTGCAATATTATTGAAACTGATTTGTTAATCTTATCTTAGAAATTAATACTTGGTCTTTCCAATAAGGTCAAATTTTAATATTATCGATGTTTAAACCAATAATTATCATTAAAGCCACTGCTGATTTAATAACATCATTTTGTTATAAAGCAAGCTGGAGAATAACTAAAACATGACAAATTAATTATTAATAGAATTAATTAGTAACCAATCAAAATCTTATATAATCAACTAATTAACTACAACAATTTGTTTACGCTTATTATTAAATACAAAGAAATAATAGTTGTTTTGATAGATGTGTTGCAGATAATTTATTATTTATTAATAACTATAGTTGAATTAAAACAGACAATTATTATGCAAACAGTATTTAACAAATTTATCAGGAATCATTCCGATCAACGTTATAAGAATTAGAAAAAAAATTGTATAAATTGAATCACATTTTTCATTTTTTTATATATTAAACAAAACTTTTATAAAGCTAAAACATCTCAAGGTAAAAATTGATATTTCTGTAAAGTGTAAACCCATTTGCAAATTATTTTAGCATTTTAGCTTTATCATGTTATAGTAATAGTAATAGTTTATAGTGTTATTGCTAATAAAAGTTTACACAGGTCAATACATAACATTCATATACATAATTAAAAAATTATGTAAAATAAAATAATTACAATAGTAGTATTCATGACAGTACATTTGTTATTAAAATATCAGTAAAATATACAACTAATAAACAATAAAAATATTTTTTAGTTGAATTTAAAAACCAAAATAGTTTGCAAATCAATTAAAATATAATAAAAATTTATCCCAACTATAGAATGCATTTGTTGTTAGCAATTTTTTAATTGTGATTAAAAATGATTTCATTGAAAGTTTGATTATGTTTTTTTAAGGATAGAAATAGAATTGTAAAATTTTGCACAAAAATAGTTTATAGAATTTTTACTCATTTCTAATCGTAGGAATTTAGAGCAAAACTTGTCTTGATTTCTAGTACTGTAATTATGAATTTATGAGTTTCAAATAAATGTAATTTTTTCTTTATATATCTTAAACACTTAAAAATATATAAAGAAATAAAGTTGAAATTTGACAAATTGTTGTTTACAGTCGTCTCTAAATCCAAATCCACAAATTGCTCTTATTGCTTGTCTCTGTATTGAGAAAAGACCATGGCGTGCCGGGCAATGATCCCATATTAGAATGCCATATACAAGTTCACTTTCTAAGATGGCAAGGTAAGTCTGTCTTAAGAAACCAAAGTTTATGGAATAGACTTCTTAAAACAAACACATTACTAGCTAACTTTTTTATAGTAGCTTCTTCATGAACATGCCATCTCAAAACGCTATCAATATGTAAGCCTAAATATTTTGTGCAGATTATTACAGTATTATTACTAGATCTTAAGTTAAAAGTTATGTTTACAGTTTTAGTGTTATTTAAGTTAAGCTGGTTACTTAAAAACCACTTAGAGGCAAAAGATAGTGAGGTTGTATGTTGTTCAGCAATTTCATCAACTGTGTTAGCTTTATTAGTAACTGTAGTATCATCAGCATATAAGATGACAATTGCTTCTGTTATCATGTCTGAAAGTTTATTGATGTAGATCAGGAACTGCAGAGGTCTAAGTATGAACCTTTGCGGCACACCAGTATCTACGCTAAGAAAGTCCGATTTTTCATCATCAAGCTTTACCTGTTGCGTCCGGTTTAACAGATACGACATAATAATTAAATATACATACAATGTGTCCCTAGATGTCCTCACTCTTGTAAACTTTATTATTTCTTATTTTTTGACAAAAAAAAATTCTTTGGCATTGATTGGAATATTGACATAATATGCAAGGTGTTCAAAAATTAAGAAACCGTAAAATTGAGTTAAAACTAAATTATCTGTTATTACCAACTAAAATTGATATATTATAAAAAAGTTGCTTCTAATATCATTAAGAGTTTAGATATGAAATTTAAACATTCTATCTTAAATCTGCTAGTTGTCTTGCAAAAACTATAAAACGTTTTGGCGCAATGCTGAAAGTATATAATAATTAAAGTTGAGTCAAAATTGTGATGGATGTTTTTGTAAAATGTTGTCTCTGAAGCGATCGGATTTTATCTATACCCAACATATAACTTAATAAATTAGTTAATCTGAATTAAAAAAAAAAAAAATTTTTGCTATAAAGTTTTATTGGCTTAAATGTAAAGAGTGGGTAATCTTTAAGTTAAAATTTTAATTATATGGGATAAAATATAAACGGTTTATTTTTTGATTATTTTATTTTAAAAAGTGTATATTCCGATTAAGTATCAAATATGATTTCATTTAGATAGCCGCTACGGCTGTGGATTGTGAGCATACATTTTTTTCTTCAAGGCGCCTTATAAAAAAAAAATCCAGCAATGTCAAGTCACAGCTGCAAAGTGGCCAGTTCACATTGCCCAAACAGCTGATAACGCGGTTGTTGAATTTGGTGCGCAGAAGATTGATCATAGCATGTGCAGTATGGGATTTTGCTCCATTTTGTTGAAACCAAAGCTGCCGTAGATTAAGTTCCTTCTATTCGGGCCACAAATAAGTGATCATGCCTCTATAACGATCTCCGGTAACATAAACGCAATTACTCCAAAATTTGCAGCAAACGGTAACTCGCAGTGATTAATTGGTTTTTCAACTATATTATGCGGACTTTTTTTTCACCAAATACGACCTTTTGTTTGTTTACATAGCCGTCTAAAAAGATAATTTTTGGTTAAAATTAGAGTCAACATTCAATTTGTTTAAAGCCCACTGAGCAAAGCAAAAATAAACACCAAGATAGGCTATTTTAATTTCTTGAACGAGTTGTACTTTGTTTGCAAACATACTGAAGTTTTTGTAAAGAATCCGATTTAAAGTGGTTTGCCAAATATCGAGTTGCTCGCGTACACTTCAAGCCACAGAAGCGACAATTTTAGCAAAACGTTTTGGATGAGCATGCTTAATGCGCGCATTGTCTACCAGCATTCTAGTTTTACACACATTTTTTACAAACTTTTGTATTCCTTTGATCGATGGCGCTTCATTTCTTCCAATAAACGTATGCAATTTTTGCGATGTTGCAGACAAATGAGACACGTTTCCAAATAAAATGTTTACTATTTCAAAACGTTGTTCCAAAGTAAAACTATGCATTTTCTGTTTACGGAGGTATCTGACCACACTTTTCTTGTATAATTGTAACGCAAAAATTGACAGCGTTACCAGAAACATGAAAGTTTGCCATGCCTAAGAACGATTTTAGTTTTGTTACATTTTTTAGTTAAGAACATTTTTGTATGGATTCTATTCTTTTATTAGTAGTATGTAACCTTTTTATTTTAACAACATGACTTAAATATGGCCATGTATGAGTGAAGTGGTGCGAAAAATATTTTTTTATGTCGCAACTTTAAGAATCGGTTCTTTAACATAAACTCTGATCCCTTGATTTTTTTAGATTTTTTGTGCTACCCAGTGCCGAAATATTTAGGGTACAACTTTCAAAAATGTCAATTTTTTAGCTTTTTTGCAATTTTCAAACGCCTGTAACTTTTTAGGGATTTTTTTTGCAAATTATTGAAAATAACATTTAATGCTTAAAATCGATCAAAAATTCTAAAAAAAATGTGTTAGAGACATTTTCGTTAATTTTTAAAATGTTTTTATTCTATTAAAAACAGATTAAAAAAAAAAAGATGTTGGGTATTTTTAATTTTTTGTTTAATAGGTCAAAAAAATACTTTTATATGTTATTGATATACTCTTTTTTCAAGAAATCAGCGATTTAATTTTTGTAAACAGCCAAAAAAAACATTTTTATTATGCAATCGTCGCGATTTATACCTAATGCTTTAAATTATTTTAGTTAATTTAAATAACTAGTTTTGTATTTACAATCGGCTTCAACGTAGATGTTTCAGCGATTATGAACGCGTTAGAATAAATATAACATTAATTCAATCGGGTCATTTAGCAACGCTGGATCGATGTCAAATGAAGTGAAATCGTACAAATAATGGCATTTACATCTAAATTGAATTTGTTACTGCTTTTTCAAAAACAATATAATAAACAATTGCAACTAATATATTCAAACATTTTTACAAGATTGTAATAATAATAGAAACACTTAAAACTGTACGATAAGTTCAATCGCGTCATCTGGCAACGCTGGATCGATGACGAATGAAGTGAAATTTGTACAAATAATGGCATTTAAATTAAAGTAAACGTCAAATTTGACAGCTATTATATCTCATTGTGAAAGTTTATGTTAATTTGTAAATTCAAAAATTTTGGTTAAATTTATATATACAGGGTGTAGATTAATTGGCGGATAAACGCCAGGTAACTTTATAGATCGTGCCAAAAGAAAACGAAAATCTTAATTCCAAAATGCTGAAAAACTCTTCGTTTGGCCTCACGAGGTTCTCAAAGTTTCAATTTTGTCAATACAAATATTGTTTTAATTGCGTATATTATGTACCAATTTGCTTTCTTTTTTAGTATAATAAAAATTACGAGGTTTATTGAAACTTAATAATAAAAAACATTGAAAAATGTGCAAATTACTTTTGAAGAATAAATCAAATTTAAATTAAAAATACGCTTGGCAACGTAGCAAAATTTTTAATAAAATTCAAATTATAAAGTAGGCAATGCAATAAATGTCAGGGGGTCAATTCTGATCTCCGGTGACTTTTGTCATCAGTGACTTTTAAATTCAAATAAAATTCAATTTAAATATTATGATATACTTTATTCTTTTGATAATCATTAATTTAAAATTGTGTGAGGTTGCACATTGACGACACATACCGCATTATTAAATTATGAATGGTGTTTTGATGCATATGCGAAATATATTATGTTGCGTTCGTCTAGTATGCGGCGGTCTGCCTTATGTCTGTCTCGGATTAACAACTACTACGTTGCCATGTCAATCCCGTGACCACCCTTGACTAAAACCATCGGTCACATTTGTCGTTTCACCATGCGGCTGAAATGCGTTTTCAAAATAAATGTGTGAATCCAGCAAATAGGTACTATAATTATTATTGAATTATAGAACAATTTGTACATTGCAGCTGATACAACTATTATAAATGATTAGATTCTGTCATAAATAAAAATATTAATTATTTCAATGCACAATTGATTGTTTAAAAATATATTTAAAATAATTGACATGAATATAGCAACTCTGACAGATTTAACATTTAACGCCGGCGATGCTTGAGAACGTCATAAATTCGATATCAATGCGTGCTGTAAAGTGTTTAGAAGTAAACGGTGGCCAATTTGAACATTTGTAGTTTATAATAAAAAATAAAATTTGATGTGTGTATTTAATTGCCTATTTTATGTGTATTAAGTTGCCTACATTATAGGTTTGAATTTAGAAAGTTTGCAACGTTGCCAAGCGTAACAAAACTTTGAGGACCTTGTGAGGCCAAACGAAAAGTTTTTCAGCATTTTGGAATTAAGATTTTCGTTTTCTTTTGGCACAATCTATAAAGTTACCTGGCGTTTATCCGCCAATTAATCTACACCCTGTATATAACTACATTGGGATAATCTGCATAACTGTTATCACTGGTCGCTGATTAGTGAGCTCAACAAATATTTTATACGAATTATTTTGGCTTTTTTTTAAGAAAACACAAATTTTTTATCATTTTGACATTTTTGGGTTTTTCAGTTAATAAATAATTTTTTTATTATAATGTTTAAAATAAAGAAAGAACGACTTTGGAACAACCAATGTTCTTATATATTTAAATAAGAAAACAAAAAGTGTGCAAAAACTAGTTTAAGAAAACCGACATTGGATATGATTAAATATTTAAATCTAGGAGATGACATGAAACTTTGCTCTGTTTGCTATATAAATGCAAGATTAAGAACTAAAACTATAGTTGATGATATTTCAGGTAATCATTAGTTTTCATATATGTACATAATTTTATAATCTGCTAACACTGTCAAATTATCAATAAATACTTAGGTGAAGTTTCAAATTCTCAAATATCGACTACTTCAAAAAATTCAGAGTATACAGGAGAAAGTGCTACTTTAAAAATCAACAATTTTAAAACGTTAGATTCGGATAAACGTCCTTCATCATTTAATTTAAAAGACGTTCAAGATCACTTCGAGTTTTTTAATAATCACAAGACAACTTTTAAAAATCCAACTACAACAAGAATTCAAAAAACACAACTTTTGACGTTAATGCCATTGCACTGGAGTACTTACAAAATAACAAGTATTTTTAGAATCTCACACAGAGTTGTAGAAGCTTCTCAAAAAGTTTTAGAGGAGAGTGAAATATTAGGTTCACCTAATCTAAAACCAGGTATATTATTTTGACCATCAGTCTACTTGTCATTTATTTGATAAACTAAATTTGTACTTATAATCATAGGAAAAATACTCGTTGAAACAAAAGAGAAAGTTATTAACTTCTATTTAAAAGATGATGTTAGTTCACAAATGCCTGGTAAAAAAACCACTAAAAACGATGCTGGAAATAAAATAAAAAATCAAAAACGATTACTCTTGGGACCACTGAGAGAAATTTATGCTATGCCAAAAGAAGAAAAATCTGATTTGAAAGTTGGTTTCTTGACCTTTGCCATCTTACGACCGATTCAATGTGTTTTTGTCAAGAGCGCTGTCACTCATACCGTTTGCGTGTGCACTATACACCAAAACGTCGAATTATGGATATTAGGTAAAACAAATTACTCATGTGTTATTAATTAATTATCAATTTTTCAATAACAGGTGCAAATCTAAAAACTTTAACTCAAGGCAGAAAACATGAGATTGCTACATATCAAGACTGTTTGAATTTAATTACTTGCAATATTCCAACAGAGAGTTGTTATTTTTTTAAATGTGAATTGTGTCCAGGATATACATGAATACTTTTCCGAAAAAGTCCATGTCCTGTTGACACATGCTTACATCGCAAAACAGCAATTAATATTTTTGAGAGATTTAAAAACAAAAATATCTGAGACAGAATTTATTGTTATTATGGGTTTTTCTGAAAATTATAGTTTTGTTGTACAAGAGGCTGCACAAGGATTTTATTGGAATAACAATCAAGCTACAATTTTTCCTGTCCTGAGAAGGAAACCATTTGCATAAAAGTTATTATTATATATTACCTCTAACAATTTAACTCACGACAATGTTGCTGTTCATACATTTATGAAGATTATAATTCAAGAATTAAAAAACAAATTTAAAATTATTAAAAAAATTCACTATTTTTCTGATGGAGCGCCGCAACAATTTAAAAATTATATAAATGTTTTTAACTTATTTAACCATAAGAAAGACTTCAAAATTGATGCAGAATGGCATTTTTTCGAAACAGCGCATGGCAAAGAACCAAGCGATGGACTAGGTGGAACCGTTAAGAGAACTGCAGCAGCTGCAAGTTAGCAATTACCTGCCGATAAGCAAATCTTAACGCCCCAACAACTTCATGGTTTTTTTGTGTCATCTAAACGGTTGAAAAATATCAAGTTTTTCTTTTCTCCGGCTTCTGATTATACTTTCAATGAAAAGAAACTTTTTCAACGATTTGATAATAAAAAAACGAATTAATCATATTCAGCAAAAACATCATCTAATTCCGACAGAAGATGGTATGTTTTCAAAAACTCACTCTTCAACTAATAATTTTTTTTTTACAAAACTAAAATAGTATGCTATAGAAGTTTTAACAATGTACAGTGTAATAAATAAACGATTAAGTAAAATTACACAGAAGTTTTTTTTTTTTTATTATGAAAAGCTTATTTGATTATAAAAAATATAAAATAGGAGGATATAAGTATTATTTACAAATGCACAATAGCTAATCATTAAATTGAATTTTATTTAAATAAATCATTTATCAATATCATTTTTGATATGATTGTTAATTCTAAAATAATAAATGAAATAGACAGTGAGTAAAAACAACATACTAAGAATAAAGTTGATTTTTTTGTACATCAGTTATTTTACAGATCAATCTCAATATATAGAAACCTGTTTTATTTTATGTAAAATTTTCTGTATAATTTAAATATTGCATAAAAAAATTACAATACTTAAAATAATTTAATCATTATTTTTGTTGTTTTTTTTTTCGATATTTTTCTTGATTACAAAAACGCTGATTCCTTAGAAAGTTCTTTATCGCCAATCATAAAAATTTCTGAGTATATCAATAACATATAAAAATATTTTTTTGACCTATTAAACAAAACATTAAAAATACCCAACATCTTTTTTTTATCTGTTTTTAATAGAATAAAAACATTTTAAAAATTAACGGAAATGTCTTCAACACATTTTTTTTTAGAATTTTTGATCAATTTTAAGCAATAAATGTTATCTTCAATAATTAGCAAAAAAAATCCCTAAAAAGTTACAGGCGTTTGAAAATTGCAAAAAAGGTAAAAAATTGACATTTTTGAAAGTTGTACCCTAAATATCTTGGCACTGGGTAGTACAAAAAATCTAAAAAAAAATCAGGAGACCAGAGTTTATGTTAAAGAACCGATTCCTAAAGTTGCGACATAAAAAAAATATTTTTTGTACCATTTCACTCATACATGGCCATATATAATTGCCGGTTGCATAAATTGACATTTATTAAGTTATAATTTTAATCCACTATCTGACAATCTTCCAAAAACTAATTCTAACTTATCTAAATGATCGCTGTCTTTCCTGTATTTATAATGTCATTCAAATAACATGCCACCCCCGGTATATCAGCTATTAATTTTTTCATCATTTTTTGAAAATAAGCTGGACTATTAATAATGCCATATGGAATCCTGGTGAATCTAAATAGACCAATTTGAGTAGAAGTAGTTACATAATCACGCAATTCCTTTGATAATAATACTTGCTGATTAGCGGATAAGTCAGTCTTAGAAAATTTGATCTCTCCTCTCAATTTATTAAATAAATATTCAATTCTAGGTAATAGAAAATTATAGTATAGTAAAAGTATAGTTTGTAATCTCCACACATTTTGATTGAACTGTTGGTTTTAAATATTGTCATTATTGTAGTACTCTAATTAGAATATGTTACTGTCTCTAAAATTTTTAATTTAACCAAACAATCTATTTCATTTTCCACTTTTTGCTTTAATAAAAATGCAATAGTTCTTTCATTTCTTCGTAAGGCTGTGCGGGTAATTTTGAACCTCAACAAAGATTTTTTTTAAATAACTTATATATTCAATAACTTGTAATATTATGCTTTTAAGAATGTAAACACACACTTTCTACGAGTTGAATACATTACGATTTATTTTTGAAATATATTATATAGTGCAATAAAATGCGACATTGGCCGGGGTCATGAATTATTCTATGCGGTCCTTGTTTGTACCTAATCTAGAATCCCCAAAAAAAGCACCTGCTTCCGAAACTACTAGTGGTAGGTGTTCAATGTGTTCACGCAAGCAAGATCGCAAGTGTTGCCTAAGATGCAGGTAATGTTTGTTATTTGTGTGTACAGAGCACAGTAGTAAAGTTGTAATATGTAATAGTTGCATAAATATCAATAAATCATAAGATATTTACATTTCACAATAAATGAATTTGTTTTATAGTTTTCGTGTAATAATATTGTTTTGAATAAATGTGTGACACTATATCTGTTGCTTATTCTTTCATAATACATAATTAAGTAAAAATTCGTCATACAAATTATAAAATCTTAACTTAATGCTTGGGGTACAAAATTGCTCCATGTGGTCGGACAAAGGACAAAATCCACCAGGCCTTACGAAGGTTAAACTGATTATATCATTGTTAATGTTTCAAAGCCAAATTTTTAAATAATTTAATTAAATCACATTTTGTAAAAATATCAGTTTTTTGTAAGTTACCGTTGATGCAATAAAAACTTATGCGATTTGCTTCGTATATGTTTACAAAAAATTAATAAATGACCTTGTTGGCCTCAGTTGTTACAATTATAATTTTTATATCTACATTCAAATGTCAAATGATTTGCTCAACCACATACTTTCCACTTACATTTTACTTCAGTAGACGACGTCTTATGCGATATTGCGCGCTGATTGTTCGAATTATATTATTTTTTTTATATCTTGAAAATTGATAAATTTGCGATTTAATTTGAATGCGCCGCTTTTTCCTGCCACCTCTTTATTTTGTGCCATTTGAACCATAGTTTTCAGAGTTGAAGGAGGTGTCGAAGTAGGACCAACTTCCAGAAGCCAATCCAATATGATGGTGCTGATTTTGTTAACAAATCCACATCCTGATGACAAACTTTTAACTCGCGCTGCCCAGCTCACCACGAATTCATTCAAATTTAATTCTTGCCGCAAACAAAGACTGCACAAGATTGATTCATATTTTAGCTCGTCGATTTTTTCCGGTACACATAAATTGCGTAACAATATACATATGTGTCTTAGTGTAAAATATTTAATAAAATAGCACGTTTTTTAGTACCATTAGTTTCAAAATTATTTACCTATATATTGTTGTAGTTTCACCTTAAAAACTGAAATATCATTATTTTAATTTTCTAATTACACCACTATTTGCACTTTCACTGTCGGGCATTTTTACCTGAATAACTTTAATTACCTTGTCGCAAATTGTTGTCTTACTTATATTATGATATAGGTACAAACATGAGTATATGTTTACAACAGTTATTCTAATATAAAAAACAAAATACAATATATATTTAAACTGAAACGATAACCTTCTCGAACGTCCGATACCAATAAGAACGATCATGGATTGCATATAAAAACCGCGCACATATAAAATATATTTACAAATATAAAATAAACATAAAACATATTAAATTCTAATATATAACAGTAATTTTCACGCGGTGGCTTAGATTGGGCTGCGTCTTAGCAGACTTTGACTTAAATTAAACCTTAGCCTGTTTAAGCTTTGACTTAGAACAAGTGGCTACCTTAGTTGGTTTTAGACCGATACAAGCCAACACCTTAGATAGATTAGATTTCAGATTTGCTCTCATCTTGACTGGTTTGGGTTAAAAGCCTACTCGTTAGGATTGGATTGGACCATAGTCAGTTTTGGTTTTAAGTTTGATAAACCCGCGACTAATTTTTGACTTTTTACATTAAAATCCTTACTTAGAGAAGTTTCTGCAATAACAATAAATTTTATAATTTGTAGTTATTGGATAATAAATGTTAACAACTGCAGTAAACAATCTAGAAAAAGTAAAAACCATAATTGTTCTATACCTTTTTTGAGCATTAACGTAAGAGAGTTTATCTGTTGCTCTGATCCCGGATATACTCTTTTCTTTTTTCATTTTTGAACAATCCAGGAATGCACATGTTGCAATGCCTGGACATTTAACTGCATTATGCTCAAAAAGTTGGCATTAAAATCACTTGATTGAATTAGGAATAAACGGGCAAACCGAGCAAGTAACGTATGCTACTTTAACTTTATCTGGAAACCGTTCCAAATTGAATGTTAATATTTTAAGTGTTGTATTTCTGACCTCACCATCCTTTTTACGGTTTAACTTTTTGACATCAATAACGCCTTGCAACGTCAATTCTTGTTTGCATTCTTTGACAGTTGTATACAACAACAACTAATATCATAACATTTCTTGGACATATTTAAAGATTTAAGCGGCTCAACTGTCACCGCAATATTTCCTAATAATAATTTTAATGCATTTCATCTAAATAACTTTGTCTCCATTTCTAAACTTGTTACAAAAATTCAATAATTTATTAAAATTGTCAGAAACGGTTTTGTAAAATTTAGAAGGCAGAAACCTTTATTTAGAGTCTGGTCACTTTCCAAACATTTAACAATCTTACAAACTTTCTACTTGCACTATTACAAACTTTATTTGCTTTCTCGGTAGTAAACAGGGCTGGAGGTTTAGAATCTACTATAATAAACTCCGTCAACTTCATTGCTCAATCTCTCCACTCACCACGAAGCCACATGTAGGATGCTACATCACAAAGTGATGTAAGTGTCAGGTCTAGTCGAGTGACATAGGTTTTATAAATGTAAATGAAAGACTAAAAGAATACTATACAAATGTATTGTATTTATCACATATCCAATTGCTTTATTATTTAAATAATGAAATAAGTTTTAATGATGAAAGGTACAGCCAGAACACTACTTGACATAAACTATTTAATTGCTATTCGCTACATAGTGAAAGAATAGTAGTTGATTTGTGCTTTTTGCACAAAATGGTAAATTAATTGCCCAATTTGACTTTCATATACCTAATCAAACCACTCGTCAACACAAAACGTGTAAATTTCACTGTCAAACAACTATAATTTACACGCACCATTATGTAGAATTGTGCGTTATTATAATGTTATAAGTTTGGAATAAATTATTAAATTATTTATGTGCCACTTTATTTAAAAATCGTATACACAGTTGTTATAAAGGCCAGTCACTTTGTATCATGTACATATCTATTTGTTATTATGTCTTGTTAGTATTTATGTATGATTTTATAATTACATTTGATTTATAAAAAAATAAATTAATAATCTTATTATCATAATACTTTTAAATTAGTAAAACCGCACTTGCTAAAACTGACACATTAAAGATTAAATGCAAGCAATTTGTGGTAAACATTAAACCTTGAATAGTTTAAAAGATTACAATTTATAATTATCAGGAAATATGAATAAAAAATAATATTATTTGTTGATAATTTATTAATTTTTTTTTTTTATTTCAATTCAATGCAATTTGCACTACACTATAAAAGATTGCACTCGACTTCGTTTTATACAGTGTGTCCGCGGATGGGAGTACCCATTAGAGATAAAAATCTTTATTATTCATTTTACGACCGAAAGTCATTCTTTATAAAAAGGTCTGCTTGTTGAGAAAATGAATTGACGATAAGAAAATTGAAGTTAATAAATTAGGAAAGTATGAAAATGCTTTAAGGGATAAATACCATTATTTGTCATTTTTTACAAAATTTTTATAAAACAAAGTTGTTTATAAATTAACGTAAAGTCTGAATAAAAAATTTTAAAATAAAAATTTGAATTTTTTAAAATAATATAATAACAGTGGTCAGAATCTTATTTACATGTGTCAGTATTCTGATTTTGTGAAGGCATTTTTGAAAATATTAACAAAAGAAAAGCGTATTTATGCATTACAATGTTATGGTATTGGAATTTTTTGTCAATACGCTATTGATGGCTTTAATAAAAAAAATCTAAATACGCCAAAAAAGCATTACTAAAATAATTTAAAAAAAATAATAAAACTAGGTCGGTGATGAAAATACAGAAATTAAAAAAAAAAAATACGATCTAAATGTTGCAGCTACATTATTAGCAACAGTTTTAGATAACCCAAAATTATTTTTAAGAAAGCGTGCAGAAACACTGAATTACACACAATTTTTAAGGAAAACAAAATTAAACCGTTTAAGCCATAACACTTGAACCCGCTGATGAAGAGAGACGTTTAGAGTTTTGTTTATGGAAAGGTGAATATTTTCTTGAAAAACAAAGATTTCATAGATTTTTTTTTACCAATGGGCACAAACACGCAAAATAGTCATAATAAACAAACAAAGTCAACGTTACAAAAAAGTTAAAATGTGTGTGTGGAATTTTTTATGATTGGATCATTGACTCATATTTTATTGAGGGATATTTAAACCAGCACCTGTATTTGTACGTAATAACATGTTTTGGAAATATGACGGCTGCATTGCCTATTGCACAATCTTAGACAGACAATGATCATTTTGGAGCAAGGTGGATAGAGAGGTTTGGCCCAAACCTATACCCAGCTAGGTTGCCTGACCCTTTATTATTAGATTTCTTTTAGTGAAGTGCTTTAAAACAAAAAGGTTTATTCAGATGATCTTCCACATGATAGAAAAATATTAAAACAACGCATACAATCCATGATCTGAATATGCCGCAAACCATTTGTAAAGTGTACGGTAGATTTATTGAGTTAGCGGAACAGTGTGTCGAGTAGGGAAGTAGCTATGTAGAATAATTTAAAAAAAAATAAATTCTTATTTCAAAATTTGTATCCAGACTTAACGTTAATTTATAAACAACTTTGTTTTATAAAACTTTAGTAAAAAATAATAAATAATGGTACTTATTCCTTGAAGCATTTTCAAACTTTCTGAATTTTTTAACATTAATTTTTCTAATTTTTCTAATAATGTTAATGCTAAAACTCCAACAGTTTTTGGTTGTGGTCTAAGTGACAATAAGTTGCAGGCTTATTTATGTGCCTATCTTATATATATATATATACATGTCTCCAAATGAAAGCGCTGAACTAATAAATCCAATATTATTAACTATGTTAAATTGAAATACCTTAATATTAACGCTGTATATTTTGCTGTAATATTTGGGAATTACAGTAGTTTCAAAGTTTCCGTTCCAGCTGACCTTGCTCGGGCTATTTTTGGCCAACTAACATTGCTGTCAAACGATTTGTGAATTATAGTCGTCCACAAAATGCTCCTACTTTATCTCTAATAGATTTTTGAAGCCCGAATTCTGTCAACAACTTAGACCCATCTCCAGAAATAATAACGGCTTCTTCATCTACTACCAGAACGTCGGGGGTTTGAAAACAAAACTTTAAAAACTCTTGTTAGCTGTAGCCGTGTCAGATTACAATGTGATTGTTCTTATTGAACCCTGGCTTTCCCTGACATTGACTCGGAATTAAATTTAACAAGCTATCATTTATTTTGGTGTGATCGCTTTGCTCTATTTTATTTTAGGCGTACATTTTTATTTTAGTCAAGTTTTATTTTGTAAAAGTCTTTCCATTTCTGTTATGGGTTATCTGTTTTACCTCTTCCCACTTTGTCCCTTTTTTTTATGTTTCTTCTCTTATCGCATCGTTCCACTTCTTTCTTAGTCTTCTTATTTGGTTTTTCTCTGTTACTCGTGTCTCATATATTCTTCTTGTGGTCCCATTTTCACTCATTCTGCATACATGTCCAAACCATCTCATTTGTCCTTCTGTAATTTGTTTGTTTATTGGTCAAATCTGGAGGTTCTGTCTGTGTGTCTCGTTTTTTATTTTATCTTTTTTGGTATTATTTTGTATTTTTATAAGAAACCTCATTTCCATAGCATTTATTTTCGTTTTCTCTCATGGTTCACGTTTTACTGCTATATGTTAGAGTGTGTCAAATCACTCTTCTTACATTTACTGTTTTTGTACATTCTTTTATTTCTATTTTGTTAAAAAGGTGTTTTTGAGCATGTTAAATATTTTTTCTGTTTTTCCTATTTTGTATTCTATTTTTTTATCTATTTTACCGTTCTACTAGTTCAATTTTATTTTCCTGTATTTTAATTTTGTGTGTTTTTATTTTTTTTGCTATTAACATGTTTTTCGTTTTTTCAATGTTTATTTTTATGTTTATTTTTGTCAGTTTCTTTATTACTATATTCATATTGTGCTGTAGGTCTTCTTCCGATTCTGCTACAATTGCCATATCGTCTTTCATTTTCTAGTATCCAACCTTTAGCGCTTTCATCTTTTTTTTTTGCTTCCTTAATTGCCTTGTCTAGTACTATTGTAAATAATAGTGGGCTCAACACACAACCTTGTCTTACACCTTGTTTTGTAGAAAATTCTTTTGATTCTTCATTATTTGTTCTAACTATGTTTGAATTCTCCTTATACATGTTCTTTATTAGTTGTTTTTCAGTTTTTTCCATATTTTTTTTCTACAAATTTTGTCAAAAGCCTTTTCGAGATTTACAATACAGATGTGTATGTCTTTTTTCTTCTTTATTAACTTTTCCCTTATTTGACGTAGAATAAAGATCAGGTTTTGGGCGCTTCTTCCTCTTCTGAATCTACATTGACTATCCTCTATTGTATCTTCCAGTTCATCTCTTATTTTTTTTCTAAAATTCTAGTTAGGATATTATTGACTACACTTGTTATTGTTATTCCCTTTCAATTGTTGCAATTTTGTGTGGGCATAGCAATAATTTGAAATTAGAGAGTCAACATTATTTGTAAATAATCTTTAAAGTTTTCTTACATTTCATACAGTCTAAAATAATACTTTAAAATTACATTTTGTTTAATTGAAAAATGATTAACACATTTTTAACTTTTCAAATCATTTTAATTCTTTAATTCAAAATTAAATTAAAACGGATAACTATCCAAACAGTAGACATTTTCCTATTTGATTTTCGGCAGTAGGATTTTAGTTTTTTTCTTAAAAAGTGTTATATTTTATTTATATTGAACTTAACTTGCTTAATTTGATACTTTTTTTTTCATTTTGAAGATGATGGAATTTGTCCGGTGTCTCTACTTCCAACTATTTTTGATTTTTGATTTTTGATTTTTTTTTAGAACTTTTTGCTTTATACAAGTGTAAAAAAAGTTTAATGGGTAGTGTTTTTGATCTTCACCAATTTTAATAAAAATCATTTTGCTAACTCATTTTGATGCTAGAAACACAAATATGGCATTTAAAAATTTGAAAAAAATTCATTATTGTGTTTTTATTAAAAAAAAAAACTGTTCAAGTTTGAAAGACTATATATTGAGTTGTTGGCAAAAATTTGTCGTTTGCACATTAACTCTTGCTCTTTTAAATAAATTTATGCGCAAATTCTTATCTAAAAAAATGTATACACTCAATAGTACTTGGGTATTTGCGCCAATAATTGGGTTTTGTTAAAATCGACATGGTAGTAAAAACGTTATATATGTATACTTTTTTTGAATTTTGAATTTATGAAAATGTTTATACCTTCAAAACGAACCGTTGAGAATAAAATGCTGTATCTTTTAAAAAATATTCTGAAAATCTAAAAACTAATGTTAACAGATTGCGTACATATTGTTTTCAATGTAATACTTTTAGCAACCATGGTTTTTTTTGCATGTTAAAGGAGTTTTTAGATTGTTACAACATATCAAATATAATAATAAAATATTACATCAAAGTCTGCTCTCTTAAAATTTTTTTTAACAGTTTTAGAATAAAAGAACTAACTAAAAAAAATATTAAGTTTTTGTCATTGTGTTATTTTTTATAATAATATTTCAATAAACTTGAAACCACAAAAATATGTTTTGAAAATGGAAATAGCATTCCACAAATACAAATGTGTTTTTTAAATATTTTTCTTAGATTAAAAAAATTATATACCTAACTTTTTTACAAAAGCTAGATAAAGCTTTAAGTAAGCAGGATTAATTTCTATAACCAGATTTAATATTTATTTTCATACAGTAGAAGAAGGAAATAGGAAAGTTTAATTATTTAAGTATTGAACAACTGTTAATTCTATTTGATTTCAATATTATAATTTTATTATTAATTAAATATGTTTTAATAATTATTATAAATGCATTTTTCTTATTTTTTGTTTGTTAATATGGTTTTATTTTTAGCTGAAGATATCAAAGAAGAAATTGTGTTTTTAGAAAAACCGGGTATATTGGATCCATTGGAATCTGTTGAAGATGAAAATGTTGTTTATTATCCTTTAAGAGAACTGGATTCTACTAGTGACGGTAATATATAAATATAAATTATGATATTAAAATAATTAATAATAGTTTTTAATCATAATTTTTAATATTATATTTTTAATTTAACTTTGTTGCATTTTTTACTTGCTTGGCATTGCATTGGTTGTATGGTAGTAGTACTCTTTATCATATATACAAAGTTATAGAATTAGTTTATTGTTTTATTACGCTTCATTTGGGTTTAAGTTTTTATATAGAGGTTACAAAAAAACACAAATTACTAATTCTATACATAAAAGTGCAGTTTGTTTACTTAAAAACACCATTAACTGGATATTTTGGGGTTTTATCATATTTGAATTAAATGAAATGTTTTTGTTTAATCTTTACCACAACTATTCGCTGAAAGTTGTTTATATTACTTTATTGAAGTATCTTTTGCTTAACACAATTAATCAGCTATTTATATAAGCTGAATTGATGTAATTTTGGTTTTAAAATAACTAGATCTGCTGCTATGTTGTCCGATAGGATATGCACATTTCAGTAGAGTTGTTTCTTTACTACTTTTTTCCAAAATTTAATAGTTTTTTTAATGTAATTGCTGGCATTTCTCGAAAGTTTTAAGAAGCAAAGTAAGAATAGTGATGTAATATAGTTAATAGAAGGTAAATAACGTTTTAGCGATGGTGTTGCATATGGGCTGTTACTTTTTCTATAATAGTATTCCATATCAGAACTCCAGCAGAGTTGCTTCATTTTTTGTAAAGCCAAATTAAACCTTCAATTGTAAGTACAATGTTTTGTAAAAGTTGACAAAGAAACATGGGCGACGTTTATGGAGTGTAAGCCCGTTGGTTTGTGTTTTTTTGTAAGAGATTATTAGAATCATAATAAAGTGTGCATCTTTTTAGGCCAATTTAGTTTTGACAAAATGCAAAATTATAATTTTCGCTCGATAGTGGTAGTAGGAATCGCGCAATGTATTTTTCTTATTGCGTGAAATGTTGATGGCGTTATCGTTGTCAAACATAAAATTAAAAAAAAAACTTTTCAAAATATTGAATTCAATTTGATGTTTACACAAATTTTTAAATATTGTTATTTTTGTGTACAGAATCCAAAATTTTTAAAGTTTTAAAAACAACGGTTGATGAATTTATAAAAGATATCAACTTTCATAAATTCATTTGGTTGGGTTTTTTTGTATAGGGCACTTCTAATCTCTTTTTGGACTCATTTTTTGTAACATTTTTTTGAAAAAATTTTATGACCAGTATTCCGAAAGCAAATTACGCAAATTGTCTCTTTGTATATGCATAATCATGATGTCATCTATGTATTTTTTTTGTAATTTTTTTACGGTTTTAATATAAGGAACAAATAATTTTTCTATTCTCACTTACACTTGTCGGAATTCTCCGTTATAAA
Organism: Tachinus rufipes; assembly: GCA_963932245.1. Lineage (NCBI taxonomy): Eukaryota > Metazoa > Arthropoda > Insecta > Coleoptera > Staphylinidae > Tachinus > Tachinus rufipes. Next base: position 42,495,607 of record OZ010747.1, on the reverse strand, counting down.
AGAATAAATGTCCACTATGGCGTTGTCTACTTTGTAACCGGTAGGTCATTCCTTCTTAGTTTCCTTAGCGGGTAGTGTATGCACATGCAAATTACATTCTTGGTAGTACTGAGATTTAAGCTTCAAAATATAAAAAGCAAAATTTTGGTTGCGTCCATCAATGTAATAAATAAATTTTTGTCTGCTTATTGGCAATGTAAGTTGATTGATAAGTACTCTACAAGACAAGCATTTAGTTATTGAAAGGCCCAAGCTTGCAGCTTTTGGTTTATTTGGGTTTTTTCCGGCACAGTTTTACTTTTTCGAGATGCAAACAATGCTAGTCTTTCAATTTTATATGTTTTTTAGCACGCACTGTAAATACTCTCTGAATTAACAGTTTTTAACATACGCTAATGTTCTTTGCGTTTGTTTTTGCTCTTTGCTAGAATAGTCTGAACAGCTCACTTCTTGGCCACTTAAACATTTTTGATCAAACGTTTTCAAAAACACAAGAAAGTAGAAAATAAGAAATTTTTTTCAATCTTCTTCTTTATTTTGCGTTAGCTATTTTATATCGCTCCAGGGGGGTTATTCTGGCATGTTGCGACTATCTCCTATCGCTTGTCGCATATTGCATCATATGCGACACAACGTATCGTGTCGCATTTAATGACGTATTCTAATTGCACGATCGACTCGACGGTATTTTGAGGCTGTTGCAATCGCCATTTGAGCGCCATCTTTTTAATTTTGTATGAAGTAATTTAGAATGAATTGAAGTTGGCTCAATGATATTGATATTTATATTATTTTTTTAATCCAGTTATAATGTATTTTTATTTAATAATTAAAATAATATATACTCGCAATTGCAAATATCCTAAAAATGTACTATGTAGTATGTAAATTTTTTAACACGTTCACTGCGTTAAGGGCGGACCATAATTTCAATAAACTTCCCTGCGTGCGACGGTTTTTACTGCGACATGCTAACGCGGTTACGCATGAGCGCCGTACCGCTAAATATGAAAGACAAGCAAGGGGCATATGTGACCCGTACCGCCAGATAGGAAGTTACTCAAAATCAGTAGTAGTAGTTGTAGTAATTTAATTTAATTTATTTTATTAAAACCTATGGATAGCCAATTAAATATATGCTTAAAATATACATTTATAACAAATAAAAACATTAAGCATATAGTATTTGTTTCTGATTATTGCACAAATTAAAATACAAACAACACCTGTGAAAAGAAAAAACTAATGATGGCCTAACAGCCGAAACCGGTCTTAATATATAAAAAAGTAAAATCAGCACAATAAAGTATAAATTTTTTTATTAAAATACCCTAACCTCAATTAAGCATATATAATTTATTAGTCGCTCAGAGGTGTATAAAAAATAAATCAAATTAAAGTTTTAAAAAAGTTAGGTTATTCAGCTAATAGTTTATTAGGTGCTTTATTAGGAGTTGAATATTACAGCCCTAAGAATATAATTTATTAACTACTCAGAGGTGTAACAAAAATAAATCAAATTAAAATTTTTATAAAAGTGAGGTTATTCAGCTAATAGTTTATTAGGTGGTTTATTAGGAGTTGGATATTGTGATAGTAATTCAATTCAATTATTATAGGTAATTTTATTATATAGCAAAATATTATTACCTACCTTTAAATAATTATTTCAAAATTATAGAAAACTAATTGTGTATTCACTACAATAACTGCAACTTCATATAACATATGCGATATGCAATTGCAAATGCGACAGCTTGATAGGTGTCGCATTTAAAAATAAAATCTTGCAAATGATGACGTCAATCGACATCGCAGAAAAGTGCCAGAATACCGGTAACGACACCACTCCCCTCCAGTAGGGGAAGTCTATGACGTGTTGCGAGATCGCAATGAGCGCCAGAATAGGGGGTCAGAAGTCTTACTACTTGTTTTGAAGGGGGTTGATAAAACCAACGGCTTATTAGGTGACTTCCAAACCACCCTGGTGGATAAAGAACGAAGTTATTAGTTTAGTCATATTTGGAGATTGAACCTCAGATTGTTAGCGTGCTACGCTAATGCTGTATAACTAAGCTATCTCACCGTTCTTTTTTTTAATATTTGATATCTCAATCAAAATTTATAGTAAGTAAAAAGTTTTATAACCTAATTGTTTATCGTAAAAAACTTCAAAAATATTTGGTCACAAGTTTTTTTCACGTTAGGAAGCCAAGGTATTGCAAATCGCTTTATAATTCTGACTAAATTTGCGTTTTGAGTCTCATTTTTAAATCTACAATACAAGTGGCATACCAAGAAATACTACAAAAAAAATTCAGAGAGAATGAAAAAAAAACGTCCATAGAAAAAAAATGAAAATTTTTTAAACAAATTATCCAAGAAGCTGCAAAGAGAGCTGTGGATTAGCAAAAATAGTAAACAGAGATACTAAAAAAAACTAATTGGTGGACAGAAAAATGGAAAAGATATGTACAAACTAAAAAAAAAAGAAGATTCCAAAAAATACAAAGAAAAGAGAAATGAAACAAAGAAAATAATAAAAGAAACAAAGATAAAATCATGGACAAAATTTGGAAAAGAAATGAATGAAAATTTCAACCGAAACCAAAAACTATTCTACGGAACGTTAAAACATCTAAAACAAAAAAAGAATACATAATGATAAACATATATATATATATATATATATATATATATATATATATATATATATATATATATATATAATCTATAACCTCTTAATACCGTTAGGTGTCGAGGTGTCGGACACACCGAGCCACAGAGAAGACATAATGATAAACATAAAAGATAAAAATGGTAAAATAATAACGGCAAAAAATAAGATAATGAAAAGATGGAGGCAATACTTCCAAGAACTAATAAAACAAGAAGCAGAAAAAAACAAAACAAGAGAAGATAAAGAATTGCTACAGGACAGAAGAACGGAAGAAATAAAAGAAATTAAAACAGACAAAATAATAGAACAATTAATAAATTAAAGAACGGGAAGGCATCGGGAACAGATGAAATAACGCTCCGGCGTTATGATGATGAAATACATGGAAGATAAGAAAATTACACAAATAACGGAATTATTAAACGACATATTCAAGAATGGAATAAAGAATAATTCTACCAATACATAAAAAAGGAGATAAAAAGAAATGTGAAAACTATAAAGGAATTACACTAATGACATACCAAGCAAAATATTTACAAAAATTATTAAAAAAAGAATGAGAGACAAACTAGAATTGACAATAGAAAACAGCCAATGTAGATTTAGAAGAGGAAAAAGCATGATAAAAATAGAGTAATGCACGTATGCGTTGTTGACCTTGAAAAGGCATTTGACAGAATCAAGAGAAGACATATGGAAAAAAATAGAAAAGAAAGGAATTGAAAAAAAAAACGAAATTAAAAATTTGTACACAGAAAACAAAAACATAGCCAGAAATAACAAAGAATCAAAATAATTCCAAACGAAAAAAAGGTGTGAAGCAAGGATGTGTGTTAAACGCATTGCTTTTCTCAATTGTGCTAGACAGGGCAATAAAACAAGCAAAGAAAAAAAGAAATGATAAAAATAGGATATAGAAAAATGGAAATAACAAAAATAGCAGACCTGCTATTTGCAGACAAAATGGCAGTGATTGCTGAGACCGAAGAAGAGCTAGAACACAACATGGATATAATAGAGGAGTAACTAATGAAAATAAACATGAATATGAACTATGAAAAAACAAAGACCATGATAATTGCAAAAAAAAAAACTAAATCACGAAATAAAAATAAAAGGAAAAATAATAGAACAGGTCGAACAATACAGATACTTAGGAACAATAATACAAATCAACAGAAAACTAGACAAAAAGATAGAGGACAAAATAAGAAAAACAGCAAAAATATATAACATGTTAAAAAACACTTTCTCTAACAAAAAAGAAATATCAAAAACCGCAAAAACAGAAATTGTAAAAAAAGTAATCAGACCAACATTAACATATAGCAGCGAAACATAGACGATGACAGGAAAACAAATAGAACGAATAAATGCCATGGAGATGAGATTTCTTAAGAAGATCAAAAACACAACATGAAAAGATAAAATAAGAAAAAAGAAAACATATAGGACTAATTTAAATATAAAACCAATACAAAAAAATTATTGAAATGAGATGGCATGGACATATCAGAAGAATGAGTGAAAAACAAACACTAAGAAAATTTATGAGTCATGAGTAACAGGAAAACAAAAAAAAAAGAAAGACCCAGAAAAGAATGAAACAGCGCAATAAAGGAAAAAGCTACAAGAAAAAGGAACGCGTGGGAAGCAATAGAAAAACTAGCCAAAGATAAAAAATGAAGAAAATATTATACAAATTAATAATGTATGCGCCTGTCAGCGAAAAGTAAAAAAGCAATGAAATAAATAAATAAATAATCAAAATTTTAAATCTACACATAAAATAGCTTATATTTACTCAAGAGCCATGAATAATGGTTTTCCAACTAGCCTTATTACAAAATTACCGCAAATATTTAAAAATTAAGCTCAACTTCTTACGGGTAACTTCACATTTTTTTTAAACTTATTTCTAATACTTGTATGATAATTCAGTCGCATAAGATCAAAGCATGACATCTGTATATAATAAACGTTTATTTCTTGCCGTTCGGCCTTTAAAATTCTACAACTTAACATAACATTTAACATTTACCATTTAAACTTAATTAACTTCTAATATAACATATAGTTTTAATTACCCTAAATATTAGTTCTATTTCAATTTGTTTTCTTCTTTTTGTTACCGCCATCATCCATTTTATTTCTCTTCCGTCTTCTTTTAGTACTTCATTTCTCCTCATTTGCTTTTCTCTCATTTCATTGCATTTTAGCATGTGTTCTATGTTTTTCCTCGCTTCTCCACCCATCCTACTCATTTTTTTCCTCGTCCATCTAAAATTGGCACACTTTTTCCTCATTTCCACATCTGAATCTTGCAATCATTTTTTTTTTCATTTTTTTATACTTTACATTTTCTAGGTACTTTGGTGGTGCATCAGTTATATTATGTATATAATTTGAATTGTACCTAGATTCGTTTATCCGTGTTCTACGCTCTTGCACTTGTATATCTCTATCTCTTATCATAATTTCATTCCACATACTTTTATCTATTCTCAACCTATCTACTTCCTCATTAGCATATCCATTCTTGTTAAAATATTTTTCTTTGCATGCTCCATTGTTTTTTTGCATTTTCTTTTTATTTTCTCCTTAAGGCACTCTTGTAATATTTTACATTCATTTCTTTTTCTCACTCTTTCTTCATACCTCATTGCACGCTTTCCTGCTTCTACTCTTAATTTGTTTATTTTAACTTCTTTTATTAAAATATATGCTGGGGTCTTTTTGTTTACACCTAATACCCATCTCCAGTATTTTGTTTGAATAACCTCTAATTTTTCCTGCTTTTTCCACCCTCAAATTTCCGCTCCGTACAATAACATACTTTTTACTAAACTTTCAAACAACATTCTTTTTATTCTCATTCATTCAAATTTTCTTTCACCAATTCCTCATAATTGTCCTACCGCTTTATTAGTTTTTCTTGTCATATTTTTTATGTGTTTATTTTTATTATTGTTTGTACAAAATACATATCTTAGATATTTAAATAATTTTACTTCTTCAATTTCTATTCCATCCCATTCCAGTTTTCTACTCTGCGTCTCCCTTCCCTTTTTCTAAAAGTCATCATTTTTGTTTTATTTACATTTACTTCCAACTCTTTTTTTCTAAAATATTTATCCAAACATCTAATAATTTTGTTCATTTCATTTGCTTATTTTGCAACAATCACCATGTCGTCTGCATAAGCCAACGACTACACTTTCTGTCTGTATATGTGACTGATTATAATTTTGTTATATTAACCTTATGAGAGAACCTAATTTTTGCGATATTAAAATAGCAACAAGCTAATTGCTTTTTATTTACATGCTTATTTTAATCTGCTTAATTAGCTTTTGCTACTCCCAATTTTGTTTTCATTTTATCTGTTTTAAATATTAATTATTGTGTTTTTAATGTTTCAGAAAAATCAGGTTTGCTCATTGATAACAAGTTCATGAGTATTTTAAAAAATACTTTATCCGAAAAATCTAATGAAATGCTAAGTGGTAGTACTTTTAAGATAGAAGAAAATTTGTTAAAAAGTACTAAAAACTTGACTCAACTTGTCATTACGGTGACATTTAAAGATAATTTAGAAAATGTTAAAAATGAAATAAAAAAGTTTATAAACACTCTAACTGTAATGAGTAATATTGATCGTTATAGGCGTTCTACAGATACGTCAAATCAATATAATAGTAGTAAAATTACTCAACTAGAAAATGGTATAAGTGCGATAATGAAAGATGTGACAAACTTGAAGAATTTGTCATCCCTTAATAGCAAAGAGAAAATTCATCTTATTGTATTAGAAGATGCAACAAAAAATTTGCAGAACCTTATGAACAGTCAAAAAAAACAATTTAAAGATACAGTATCAAATTTTGAAACAACTATAGATAGTTTATTTGTAATATTAAATAACTTGAAAAATGATTTTAGTCTTTTTAAGAATAAAATTTCCGAACAAGAAAAAAAAGTAAATCTAAACATGTTGCCATCTGAAGTTGTTATAGATATTCAAAACCGTAATTTTAAAGCTGCTGAAGAAAAAATTAAATTAATTAATGATGATCATAACATAAGTTTTATTGTAAACAAGGTATATGATAATCAAGAAGCAAATTTTGATTTAGTTTTGGAATTAGTGGACAATACTAATAATAAAACTAAAGGTTTTTTAATCTACAAAGCTTTAAGTTCAGAAATGGACAGTAACTGGCATATAGATCCTTTTAAAACTATGAAATTAATAGACAGTTTAAAAAAAAATCAAGTACATAATTTAACTTCAATAAAGAAAGAAGTTGATGCTTTTGTCACCACTCAAAAAATATCAATTCAACATGAAACAAAACAAAATATTATAAACGACTTATTAAATGGTACTAGTTTAGCCGTTGAACTTGCTAACACAGTTTATATTTTTGATGGTAAATTGTTTGATGTCACAATTAAGGAGGCTCTAGATTTTGTCTACGGCCAAATAGGAGCAGATAAAATATTAAAATATATAGCAAGTCTTAATTATACTGAGCAATATATTGAAGGTTATATTGCTGTATTTGATATAATGCAAAAGAAAGATGATTTAAATAATGATTCAATATTCAAGTTAGCTTACAATATAAAAGATGTAATGAATATGAAAAACTATTCTAAAGTTGGTTTAGATAAAAAATCTAACTTTGAGAATCTGAAAAATAAATTACCAAAATCAGTAAGAAATGTAGTGTTTGTGACAGGAGTATGTATTAAAAATGTTAATCTAAACGAATACATGTACGATCCTAATGATTTTAATTTATTTGATAAAGAAAGACGACATGTGTTTACTTGGACTCCAAAAATCTGGGTGCCAACGGGAGGCAATTGGATAATTGAACGTGATGGTGATGATCATTACATAAAAAATACGCGGAAGGAATATTTGTATTCTCCTGATAAGAATCATTTATATGACAATGACAGGCGTTATGTATTTACATGGATATCAAGTTATGAGAAGTTTCCAGAAGCTAAATGGAAAATTGAACCTGCTGGTGATTATTGTTATTTAAAAAATATATATAACGAATACTTGTATTCCCCTGTTGATCACTTTTTATATAATAATGAAAGGCGTCGTCTGTTTACTTGGATTGTAGACAAGACAAAGTTTGACGAAGGATTATGGAAAATTGAAAAATGTTGAAATTTAAATGGTAAACTGGAATTAAATTAAAAAAAACATATAAGGTATAGGACGATTGTTTAATGTTCTACACTTTTTAATTTTTATTTGTTTTATTTTTTTAATTTTTGTTGTATTGTAGGTTTAAATTGTCATCCATCTAGTAAACTTAATCAATATTAAAAAAGGTATTTTTAAATTTATATTTTATTTTGTGTAATTTGAAATAAACTGCTTCAATAAAATAATATTTTTTTTCTTTATTTTTTTACCTATGTTTCAGGATTACTACTAACTGTATTTCAAATATACATAACGTTTTAAAATAATTGTAAATTATAACAAAGCATTTACAATACTAAACCTTCAATACACTAGATTAGTGCAAATATAGTAGCATTTATGATGTTTACAAATGGAATGTTACGACAGCAGTAGTAATATAATTTTTGTTTTAAGTGGAATTCCAAATTTAATAGAAACGTTAAATATTTCTTATGTTAAAAATAATTAAATTGTTTATTTTGTTCTATGTAAAGTAGCAACGTGATATACTTAAGTTTGGATATATAAATAAAAACTTCTATTTTTTAAAATTTCAAAATGTGATATTTAAAAACTACTTAATAAGTTACAACATAAAAACTTGTTGAAACTATTACATTAAAAACAAAATTTAAGCAGTCTGTAAACATTGACCTTGAATAGTTATTATAATACAAATTGTAATTATAATACAAAATCATCTGAAAACTATAAACAGGACTTGTTAATTAAAGATATTCATTAATGTAAATCTAAAAATCAGCAAAAAAGCAGAATCTTGAGGTACACATTTGTGTATGATTTTGGGGTCAAATTTAAAACAATCAATTCTACTTATAATGTTTCTATTGTCATAAAAACTTACAGATTTTTGATCAAAACCTATACTTTGACAATTTGTTAATAAGATGCCATACTTTACCAAATACTTTAGAAATGCTTAAAGCTACTGCAAGATAGACTTTAAGTTTGTTTAAAATATAATTCTATTTGTAACTTATGTCAGAAGATCTGTTGTCAAATATTTTGATCAAAACTTATATTAAGTATCTGAGGTAAAGATATGTTATTCTAAGAGCTTCTTGACAATGTAGAAATTAACAAACTTTTCAAAATTGTTGAGATTGAACAGTTGTAACCAATGTTTGTTACATATGTTGAGTGTTTAAAACAGCAATTGGGTGAAAGTTGATGCAAATTTTAGTTTTTTACAGAAAATAATATCATTTATTCTATTTAATTATTTGTTTTGACAATTTTTCTCACAGCATCTAAAAAGGAGCATAAAACTTAGGTAAGTATATTAATTACTTTAATGGCTTAACTGTCATTTTTTGTTGGCATCTTGTTTCATTAAGAATTAACTTTGCCGTTTCTAAATTAATTAATGCTATGTAATTAATCTTTAATATTTTAACATTCACAAAAAAACATAAACTTTTGAAGCTGTCAGTAAATTTTATTGGTATTGATCGGATGTTTAGAATGGCGGTAACTGCAGTTTTTGGAGAATGTGCCAATTTTACCACAGTAAAAGCAAAATAAAACGGTTGATTTTGTGCAGTTTTGTTCAAAGTCCAACAGCAAATATTATATTTTTGTCAAGGTAGCCTGTACTCCTTTTTTGGCAACTGTGAATATAACATTTTAGCCAGCTGTCTGAAATTTTGAGTACCTGAGACATTCAAATTTTTTGATCCACCGTATAAGTTGTTTGAAAAATTATCAGAATGTGTATTAATGAAGCATTAGAGTTTAAGTTAATTTTAGAAAGCAAAAATTAATTTAAAATCAATTATTTGAGAAACGCAAACACCTCGGGAGATATAGCTTCCGGGACCAAGCCCAAATTAAAACGTGCACATGTGAATAACAAGTGCAGCTACTTAGAAACAGATGACAAACAATGACAGCAATAATAATAAGTCTAAAAAATCAATTTGTTTAATAAATTTAGCCAAGACGATTATTGAAAATAAATTGTTTATTAGAACATACAGATTATTAAAATTAAAAGTGTTATAAACAAAAGTAATAATAATCATAAAAATGTTGATAGTGGTGAAAGTATTAAAAATGTCACGCAAATAAAGTCGATAAAAAGAAAATTATAAAAAATGATAAATCTGTAGTAATGTACAGGGTGTTAAGTAAACATGCGGCAAAGATTGCTGGATTGGTCGAGGTGGTCCACACGCATGACCTGCTCAATCCTCAGACTTAAACACCCTAGATGATTTCTTATAGGGCTATCTTAAGTCATTAGTTTACGTTACTCCAGTGGATAATTTGGTCGTCTTGCAAAATCAGATAATTGCTGGGTGTAACTCAATTAGAAACAACCCTGGTGTGTTTGAAAAAGTTTGGCACTCAATGACGAGAAGATTGAATGCTTGTATTTAGCCTGGAGGCAGTCATTTCAAACATTTATTGTAGATTCAGCAACTTTACATTTACTTTTTGATAATAAAATGTTGTAACTGTCGCAAATTTTGTCTACCCTGTATCTTTGAAACAAAGTGGTTTTATAGAAATCATCATAGAACAAAATAATCTTGAAATATTTATATATAATAAAAGCTGAAGTTATAGTAAATATATGCTTTAATCATTTATTTTATGTTATTAACAATAAATTTAATATTCAATTGATAGTATTTTATGACAAATTTTAAAGTAAACTCTTTTATGATGTAAATACATTTACAATTAACAATGACGTAAAGAAAATGTATCAGTCTAAAAAAATTAATTAGTCTGTTTTTATTCCGGCTAGATAAAAGTTAGCAACAAAAGTAAATGTATCTGAAATTTATGAAATTAGAACAAAGTCAATTTTAAAATTAGAACATGAAGATGCTTTATCGGAAAAAATATATAAAAATAATTTTATTGAAAAGTGTAATAAAAATATGATACATAGAATTGATAAGATTACAAAACTCATTTGAACAAAAAACTTAAATAAAGAAAAAATGGTTTTATTACATACAATTTATCATAAGAACGCAGATATTATTTATTTCAAAAGAGACCAATTAAAACATAAAAATAACAATAATTACTAAACCACTAGTTTTTGTCAAATAGTATAGACAACCTTGTAGTCAGAAATTAATTATAAACAAACATGTAGATGATATGTTAAAATATGGTATAATTGAAGGTAGTAATTCACCAAACGCTCTCTTTGTATTAGTCAAAAAAAGATGCATGTCGATTCGGAACAAAACCCTGCTCTACACTTCTACCATTAGGCCTATGTTGACATACGCATCTCCAATCTGGGGCACGGCATCGCGCTGTCATCTCGATCGTCTTAAGGCATTCCAAAGTATCACTTTGAGGAGCTTCCTCAGTGCTCCATGCTACTGTCGGAATAGAGATATTTGGGCGGACCTAGGGTTGCCTCTTCTGCGCCATCAAATCGAAACTTTAGCCGTAAAGTACTTCAATATTCTTGCGTTTTATCCGAACTCTGATTTGGGATTTGGCCCGATTTGCCGAGCCAGACAGGGCGACTTTCTTTTCCAAACGCCCGGTTAATCAAATAGCCGCACTCTAATTAATAATATTACTAATAGGTTTCAGGATAACCATCTTTTGAAGCCTATAGGGCTTAAATTTAACAATACACTATCTATTTTAATTAAAGGAAGGTACATGAGCCGTAAGGTCTCGAACTTCCACTTGGCATTTATTATTGGGCGGTTTTTAGTCGGTTGGCATTTCAACCTGAGGAAATAAATCCGACACTTGCCAGTCTATAGAAAATTTTAACTCCAGCCTTTATTCAGGTTTACTTTTAAAACGTAAATAAAGGTTTGTTGTAAATTTTTGAAAACTTAACAAAATAACAGTTTTTGACGTATATATTTTACCAAATATCATAAAAGTTTTAGATTTGTTGGAAAACTTCAAATACTTTAACACGCTAAATTTGGCGCCAGGGTATCACCAAATATCTATAATAATAATTAATAATAATAATTTATTTTACGGATTTACCTATTACATACAACGTACAAAATATCAAAAAAAAAAAAATAATAATTTGCTTACATTAAATTAGCTTACATCTGCCATTAATTTAAAGCTATGAAAGACAATTAACTTTGATCAACAATAACATTAAGTAAATTTAATTCAGCTTTGAAGTATTCTAGTTTAGTACCTGTTAAATTAAAACTATAATTACTATTTAAAGAATTTGTTAACATTGCCATCCTATTTAAAGGTGAATAAACGCCATAATTTTTAATGTAAAATTTAACTCTTATGAGTATTTTACGAGTTCCGTGCGTAACCGCATTGAAAGGTATTTGAGGGAGTGTACTAGTACTATCTAAATCTCCATTAATCAATTTATGCAAAAAACATAAATCACTGCAATTTCTTCTAAACTGAAGGCATTTAATATTAAAAAATGTACTCCAAGAATGCAGAAAAAAACTGTTTTTAATACAAATCTGGGTAATTTTTTGTTATATTATTATGTCAAATAGTTTAAAGAAATTAGGAACTACTTTCTGAACGTCTCATAAACACCCTTTTTTGTGTTGCAAAGTATTAAATGTTTATCTATGTTGACAACGTAGTAGTTTTTAGTAATTCTCTTAAAAATTATAATAAAAAATTAAAAGAATTATTGAAAAATTTACAGTTAATAATCTAAAAATCAATTTAATAAATGTTGTTTTCTCAACCAGATATGTAAATTTTTAGGTCAAAAAATTTCAGAAGAAGGAATCAAACCTAATCTAAAGAAAATAGAAACTGTAATCAATTTTAAAGAATCAGACACTTTTAAAAAAGTTAAATCATTTTTGGACCCAGTGGGATATTATCATGTTTTCATTAAAAAAAAAATCTAAATCCACCTTTTAAATAATTTAGAAAAAAAAGATTTAAAAATGAATTGGTCTGCTAAATGTAATTTAAACTTTGAAAAATTTAAATTTTAAACAAAGCCAGCAAATATGGTTTAGCGGCAAAACTGAATCTTATTACTCGACTACGGAACGTAAAATGAAAGCAATATTATTTGATGTTCACCATTTTAAACCACTTTTTCAAGTTTTTAAAGTAAAAGACCCTGTGCCCAAAACTTATTTTTCTTAACGATTTAGATATCGTATATAATATTTTTTTCAAATTATGGATCCAAATATAAAATATATAATAACTTTATATAATGTTAACATTAACGTAAAAAGTTTGTTACATTGTATTATTGACCGAGAATATGAAGATAATAATCAGGATTGAAAAACAATGCGAACAACAAGATCATAGTCAAGGTGAAGTAGAATCTCTTCAACCACGAAAATAATCATGAATTCAACATTGTCTGAACAATCAGTGAATAAATCATATTATATATATACATATACAGGTTGTCCGGAAAATACGTGTACAACGTTTGACGACAGACTCCTGACGTCAAAATAGGTCGATCTAAGCCGACTTAGTTATATCCAAAATTGTCTCGTTTAGCCGGTAGAGGGCGTAAAAAAAAACAAAAGTATAACAAAGTTGAAAATATCTATTGTAAGAAACTAAGTAAAACAAAAACATTACATAAGCAAATGTGTAAAATAACCGCCATCTTGCTGAATACACTTATTAACACTCTTTAAAAAATGATATTGGACCCTATCTAATGTCTCGGGATTATTAAAATGGTTGCCTGCATTTAAAATCCGCTGCAATAAATCATCGCGTGTGTTTACCGGAGTCTTGTAAACTTCTGTTTTAATAGCGCCCCACAAAAAGAAGTCACACATATTTAACTCAGGAGAACGTGGTGGCCATTTTACTGGTGCATCATTGCCTCTTCCAATCCATCGGTTGGGATATTGATGATGTAAGTATTGCCGAACGGCAACGGAAAAATGGGGCTGGGCACCATCATGCATATACCACATTTCCCTCCGAAGTAAAAGGGGCAAATTCTCCAGAAGAATTGGTAATGTGTCTTGCAAAAAATTTAAATAAATATTTCCATCTAACCTGTCTGGAATAACAATGGGACCAATAAGGTAGTGATCAATAATACCTGCCCAAATATTAATTTTAAATTGATGCTGATGATGTGCAACTTTAATGGCATGTGGATTTTTATCGGAATAAATATGTTCGTTGTGCAGATTGGTTACCCCAGATCTTGTAAAGCATGCCTCGTCAGTAAACATAATTTTTCTACAAAAATTTGGAACAAGGATTCTTTTGTTTCTAATAAATTGACAAAATGTAAGCCGCATGGGGGGATCAGTCGGTAAAAGTTCCTGGACTTTTTGTATGTGGTAAGGATGTAACAACTGTTCTCTTAAAACCTCATTGTCAATCGTTTTAGAACATTTAACTCACGTTCTAAGAGAAGGGTACTGGTACTTGGTTCTTCTTCAACTCTTTCCAGAATCATCTCTTCTGTTTCCACAGTTCGAGTTGTTCGCATACGACCCCTGCCTTCAAACTTTTCTCAAAACTGCCCGTTTCCCGAAGATGACGCTCAATATTGGCAAATGTTTGGTGGTTTGGTATTCGACGGTTAGGAAACCTCTCCATGTAAACCCTAACACTCTGACGCCCATTTCCTTGACAAAACCCGTATACCAGGAGCATGTCAACTTTCTGAGAGTTTGTATAATTTTCCATTTTTAATGGTAAAATGAACTTGTAATTCAAGAATGTTGATCGTATACTTGAGTAAATTTCATAGACTGGTGACAATTTGTCAATAATTGTCAAATTATTAAACGCCATAGCAATAAAATCACTTAAAAAATTATTGTTACAGGTAATTTCTTTTTAATATTTACAAATTTTTGACGCCCTCTACCGGCTAAACGAGACAATTTTGGATATAACTAAGTCGGCTTAGATCGACCTATTTTGACGTCAGGAGTCTGTCGTCAAACATTGTACACGTATTTTCCGGACACCCTGTATATATATATATATAAAAAAGTATCTAAATTTATATTTAAAAAAATAGTTTTTAGTTCAGTAATGTTAAGTATAGTATGTAATATAAATAAAATTGTTCTGCAGTGTTGTCTCAGATCAATACATAAAATATAAAAAAAAAAAAAATTAAAAATGAAAGAAAATTTTATGTCTATACAATACATAACGTCTTTATATCTTATCATGTTATTTTAATATTTATTATTAATTTGCCCCATCCTAATATAACCATTTTTATCACCGATAAGCATAAACATTGTAATCCCATAATCAATGTATATTATCTTTTTGCTAGTATATACATTTAGAGTTATAAGTAAGAGTTAAATTAGTTGAAGAAAGTCCCAAAGATCAAATAATGCTACACTCGAGCCGCTCAGGCACAGCAACATAGAGACCACACCTAAACAAAACATATAAAAAAGTGTATATACTCTTCTGGCATAGTCGATGGGCTGTTGGCTAGACATGGGGACTGTTTCTAAAAATAGTAGTATCTATATACAGCATGGAAAAACGCCTTGAAGACAAAAAAACAGAAAAAAAATAAAAAAAGCTACGAGAGCAAGCTCGTTAAGGATGTGCAAGGCCTACAGGACGGTGTCACAGGAAGCATTAGAAGAAGTTGCGGCAACACTACCCGCAGATTTAATGGTAGAAAAAAGATTAAACAAAAAGCAAAGAAATGGGCAAGAAAAAATACGATGAAAAGATGGCAGAGACAGTAAAAAAAAAAAAGAAAAAAAGAAAAATGAACAAGAGAACTAATACCAGAAATAAAAAAAAAAATAAGTATAAAATATACTTGGACCAGGACTATACAATACAATTAGTTACCGGACATAGAGCCTATATTAAGTATTTACAAAAAATAAATATAATAGAGAAAGAAGAAAGATGTATATTCTGTTAAGAATACATGCATGACGACGCAGAACATACGGTAGTAGAGTGCAAAGCGTGGAAGGAAGATAAGACAGAGTTAGAAAAGGTATTAGAAAACAAAACCAACAAATCCACAATCATTAATATATGCTTGAGTGACAAAAACAAATGAACAAATGGAGAGCACTACAAAACTATTCAACGACAGTATTAAAAAAAAAAAGCAAAAAGCTGAATGGAAGCAAAAAAACATAAAAGGCCAAAACAATTTTGTCTACCAAGAAATGAACGGTGAAAAGATAGACAAAAGAAGACTATTTATTAAAACATTAGTACCAACCAAAATTGCAGAGATAAGGAGAAGAGAAAAAAACTGCTCAAAAAAAGCAAACTGAATAAATTGGCTAAGCAATTTTCATGCATCAGATACGCCATCTTGAGGTTGACAGACAATGCAACTTTAGAAATAGTCAGAGTATATCTGGCAACAAAGAATTAATTCTAAACAAAAACTTTAGAATCTCACTAAAAGTAAAACTGGCAAATTTAAGACTACCAAAAAGGATACATTTAATATTTAATAATAATAATTAAACTGTATGATTTCCGCGAGTCCTAAACTAGCACTAGTATTGTTATTTTTTGGGCTATTAAGTGGCATTGAAAAACAATGTTCACTAAATAAAGAGCTTATAATTCAAAATACTGTATGCAAAAAATGACACTGCCCCAGATCTAAAAATAGAAAAAGTATTAGCAATATTACATTTTACAACAAACAAATGATATACAAAACTGTAATAGAATCTGACAAATATCTAACGTTTCTAAATCTAGTTAACAATATAGAACTATGTAATACTGTTAAAATTGAGACTAAAAAAACGAATGCTCACATGAAAAAATGATAGAATGCACTACAGCAAACTGCACAAGAAATGGATTAACATAAAAGTATCAAATGTGTAATTTACCAATGAAAAATTGGTCCTCAAAACAGAAGGATCATTAATAGCCATACAAGATCAGGTCATAAAAACAAAAAACTTATGACAAACACAAAGTGCCTCAAAATAACCTTTTTCAGTTGAAAATAAAAGAACTTGGAACTAATTGTAATTATTATTTTTTTATACCAACACAAAAATAATTTAAAAAAATTTCTTGTTAAAAAACGCTTTTATCTGCAACTCAAAAGTCAGTTCATATATTACCCGTTCTTATATTAATACTACTTTAATTAAATGTCACTTTAAACTAATTATATATGTTTACCAAACAACAAATCAGATCTAAAAAAATAATAATAAAAGTAATAGCTCTAGAGACTGATTACATTGTAAGAAACATTTTATCAAACATGGGATAAGATCAATTTCTTCTTTATGTACTTATTACTACCTAGAAGCTGAGAATTAATTAATACAAATAATAATAATAAGTATTATCAAATAAAAACCCTTTATAGAAAAGAATACTAACTCTGCAAATTTATTTTTTAGTGTTGGATTGGAAAGTTTCTGAATCACCTATATGAATAACTAGTCATTTTACTCATCATACATTTTACAGGTTTGCTTGCTTGCTGACAAATCAACTCAGCAGTTAATCGGCGCATATAAACTTATAAATTATTAAAAAAATCGAGAAAGAAGGCAATATAGGTAATTAATAAATATATAGGATTACAACGTACAACATTTGGGTAAAGAAATTAAAAAAATATCAAACCTAAAAACATTTCAAAGTGGGATTAAATGTCTTTACTTTGTAAACTAATTAAATCATTTATTTAAATTCAAAACTTATAAACTTTATGTTTATGTAGTTGATAAAAGTTTACACGGTTGGCAATTGTCTAAAATAAACCGTTCAGACGGGCACAGCGCTTATTTCCGATTAATGACAGCGATTGCGACTAATGAGTCGTTCTAAACGCAGCCATTGTAAACACTTTCGAATGTTCGTTCCCTTGCTAGAATTTATGAAATTTATAAAAATATTATTGTAATGTTGATTGGGATATGTTTAATTAAGTGTTTGATTATGATGACAGTGTTAAAGCCAGTATTGACATTTTTTTCTGACGGTGATGAAATCATTTTACAGACAAAATGTGCAACTTTTCTTCTTATTTAATAAATACCTTGTTGTAATTAAATTATGTGTATGTGTATTAATGTGAACTATTCAATAGTGATAGGCAAACTCGAGTAATTAATTGATTTTTAATCGATTATTAAAATTATCAATTTAATTATCTCAAGTCATTCAAGACTCAAGTCATTAAAAACTCAAATCATTGACAACTCAAGTAATAGTTAAAAATTTGAGTCTTTATAAAAACTTGGTCGTGTTTTATAGACTGTGAGTTTATAATGTATCAATGTAAATATTTATTTACAAAATTTTTACAACTTGTTAATGATCTTTTGTTGCAAATTTTTCTTCTGTGCTCAATCTATTGGCCATTTCTTCTTTGTAAAATAATTGCTCTTTTTATAAATTTGCAATTTTTAGCAGTCTCTTTCAGAGTGGGCGAAAACCCTTTTTTAGCTTTATACTCTTTTAGTAAGAAAATCAGGTTGATCGCAAAAAGTACCATATTCTCTCTTTATCAGTATCATTTGATCTAAAGAACAACAATTTTTTTTTGTGCATAACTCTTTGTCCTTAGCCGTTTTTACGTCTTCAGTTTTTTGTACGTCTGTTTTCTAAACGTTTTATCAATTTTTTAGAACTTTTATTAAACATAGATTTCTAAAAATAATAATAGATTTTGCAGTATTAAATAATCACTGCTGCTTTACATCTAGCTTTAAATTACTTAAATTAAATGTTTTAATATCCACATTTAAATAAGAGATCTAATATCCAAAATATTGAGTTCTTTTGATTCTTTTTAGTTACAAAAATAATCTTAGCAATTATTGTAGCACCCAAATATATGTGGTATTACATTATTAACATTATGTTTTTTTTTTTTTTAATTAATACCATTTTTTTTTATTTGTTGTGTATTATCGCAACTACAATAACATTTCTCATTTGCACAATAATTTTAGATACATTGTTTATTAATTTCAGTGTATTATATTTTGAGTTTGTTGACATTGAGTGTAATTTATTACAAAAAAATTTTAGAAGATAATTTCTACATTAATTTTTTTCTACTAAAATGTTTTTTTGAGGCTAATTTAAAAGCCTTTTAAATGTCCTATCAATTTGTTGTATTTTATAATATATTATATTGCTTGACTATTTCTTTTTAGAAACTAAGACACTAATTTCGGTTTTCATGCTTGTAGAGCTACCTTCAAATCTTTTGAAATACATATGCAAAAGAAGTCTTTTTTTTCTTGACCTAAATTGTTGGCCCATTTTTGCTGCTATTCTTGAAAGAACACTATAATTTGTATCTTATAATTGCTTGCACTAGCACTAGTAAGCTAATAAAATTATTAAACGTATTTCATGTTAGCACTTTAAACGTTTTTTGCTAACTTAAATTCCTGACAAGCTGCCGCCTGCATTCAATCTATTAGAGTTGTTTTCTATTGAGCAGAAGTTAATGAATTGTATTTTGAATAAGCTGTTGAAGCCATATATAAAATATCCGTTATTAAAAATATTTTTTCTGCATTTTAAAAACCAATACCGATACCATTGTTTAGTAGTGCAAACTAACAGTAAAACTTCTCTAACTTAAACTTGGGCAAATCTATTTCAAACGGACCAGAGCAGAGGGGAAACTTGTTTGTTTTTTTTACGTTTTTGTAACTTATTCGTAATATTTTGATTGGTTTATAAGGGTATAAAACCTTTAAAAAAATCTAAGATTTGATTTAGTTTTTTCGTTGTTTTTTACTTTGACTTTAAAAAATTCCTGTTTTTGTTTAAAAATTGCAATTTTAACTCAAAAAACATTTTTTTTCTAGTGAAATCAATCAGAATTTTTTTGAATTTAAATTACTCGCGATTTCAAGTCTATACCCAATCTAAAGGCCGCAAAAGTCATAAAACCAATTTTTTGTTCTCAGTGGGCTGGGTAAAAAGAAGCATTTTTTAGATTTTTATTAACTACTAAACTTGACGTATTTTAATGTAAATTAGTTAGAAAATATAAATTTGTTTTTGTATTTGGGTTTTAAGAGTCTTAAACTCAAAAAGAACAATACATCAAATATTATTAAAAATTTGAATTCTGAAGACAATTATACATGGAAAATAGTCAGTGTAGTGCTCATCGGCCGTAAAAAATTTTCAAGCAAAAAATGCGTTAAAAATTAATTTGTTTGCGATACAATGCTAATATTTCTTACATGTCATATAACAAAGATTTATGTTAATTAAATTTTATAACATTTGTAAGTTACTGCTGTTAAGTGGGTGCACGTGTTTGATTTTTACTAAATCCTCTTCAAAGAGGCTTAAATTCCTGGAATTATGAATTAGCCCTTGTAATTAGCCATATGTTGTGTCCCACCACTATCAGACATGAATTTACCTTTTTTGTATTTGTACAATTTACGAGCAGTTCCGTTTCTACACTTGTACTAGCTATACTTGTAACAAACTTGTAATCATACTTGCAATACAATAAATGCTTTTTATGTGAAAGTTATTTTTATTTTAACGTTATATTAATGTTTGTGACATCAATAATTAGATGTAAAAGTTGTTAAGACAACAGTTAATTTACATCGCAAACGCAATCTACGGCCGTCATCTGGACCAGGAAGAATATCAACTGCCGTACACAAAACATGGTCCTTCGAACTGGATGCAGCAAGTATTGTTGAAATCCTTATGTTGTATTGCAAATCAACATTTGTAAGAAGCTGTTAGCGACGCCATATTTGTCCACTGCCGTCTTACAAAGAAGAAGTTTGAGCAAATTCTCCATCTTTCTCGTCAGCGATTTACATCCATCACGAGAAAGTTATCTAATACGTTGTTCACGGACCACTCTACCAGCGACGCCAATCGTCCATCATTGAGGAAGCCGTTACGTGAAATCAACAGCAACCATACATCTCCACAGTATCAATCAGTTAGCATTATCACACCATTCTTTCCTATATATTCTTTTATTTTGTGTCAAGTAACATATTAAAATGCCTCCAAAAGCTTCATTACCTTCTCTTTTATCAAAACAAGAAAAGTTTGCAGCAATTTTAAAAAACGAGCTGAAATATTTTATAATAATTCTATTCAAGCGGGCATAACAATTGAAATTGTTAATAATTTTGAGTCGCGTCTCAGTGAAATTGGACCTACGTTAAATAAACACAACGAGTTATTAGATGAAATTGAAATCATTGATTCAGAAAACTTAGAGGAATATAATAAATTAAAGGAAGAATTTGAAAACTTGTTTCATTCAATTAAGGCGAAATTTATGACAGTCATTAATACAAATCTAGTAAAGCTTGGACAGATAATCACGCAGCAAATGTAGAACTAGCGCCTTCTATAAAATTACCAACTATAAACTTGCCAAGTTTTGATGGTTCATATGATATGTGAGGTCAATTCTCAGAAACATTTTTATCATTGATACATTCAAATAATACAATCAGTAACATACAAAAATTTTATTATTTGCGGTCATGCTTATCAAACGAAGCAGCTAATGTAATAAAATCATTAAACATATCAGCAGTCAATTATGATATTGCCTGGAAATTATTAAATAATCGTTTTAATAATAAGCGACTAGCAATTCACAAGCATGTTAAGTCAATTTTTGAAGTTAACTTGATCCATAAGGAATCTCATGTGGCATTAAGAACGTTACTAGACACAGTTTTAGCTAATCTAAGAGCATTGGGAGCACTTGGTGAACCGGTTGACAGTTGGGATACAATACTTGTATACTTAATTTCTTCAAAGTTAGATGTAATAACTCGCCGCAAATGGGAATGTCATGTCAATTCAACCGAGCCTGCTAAATTTAAAACCTTGTCTGATTTTTTAACAAAACGTTGTGAATTGTTAGATACTCTCCATAATGAAACTTCCAATAAGTCAAACAATTTTAAACAGTTGCAAAAAGCTAGGGTTAATATTTCCATTAGCAAATTTAAATGTGCACTTTGTGAAAGCACGTCTCATTCAATTCATTCTTGTAGCGAATTTCTCGGTCTTAACGTAAGCTCGAGATTAGAGAAAACAAAAAAATTAAATTTGTGTACCAATTGTTTAGGCCGAGCTCATTCAAATAAACAATGCAAAAGCAAATACACGTGCAAAACATGCAAAAAACGGCATCATACTTTATTGCATATTGAAACTCAAAGGGAACCCATTTTGCAAGAACCCTCAACATCAATGATAGCAAATCCCTCCTCTACATCATCAATTCAAACCATTTTATCTACAGCTTGTGTGAAAGTAGTCAATAAATGTGGGAAATCACATAATTGTCGTGTTTTACTTGATTCCGGATCACAATCAAACTTTGTAACCTCAAAAATGCGCAAATTGTTAGGTATTTCTATTTCTAAAGTAAACATATCAATTTCGGGTATTAATCAAAGTACATCAAATATCACAGGAAGATGTAATATTTCAATTTATTCAAATAATAGCAAGTTTGAGTCAAATATTTCATGTCTAATTTTAGACAAAATAACTGAAAGATTGCCTGCAGTGTCTTTTAATAAATCATTTTTAAATATACCAAAAAACTTGCCACTAGCCGATCCATCATTTGATAAAAACGGAGATATAGATATGCTGTTAGGGGTTGATATATTTTGGAATCTAATTTGTAGTGGCCAAGTTCAATTAGGAAAAAATCTTCCTTTATTACAGAAAACTATATTAGGTTGGGTTCTAGCTGGGTCAGTACCTGTTGTTTACTCATCTAATGTGTCAATATCGTCCAATTTAAGCATAGATAATATAGATATCAACAAATCAATAGCTAAATTCTGGGAAATTGAGGAAAGTTTTGTATCTTCTCCTCTTACACTTGAGGAAAAGGAATGCGAAAGTCATTTTGTTAGTATCACCAAACGGGATTGTAATGGGCGGTTTGTAGTTAGCTTGCTATTAAATGATAATGTAAATCAATTGGGGGAGTCAAAAACTCTTGCATTAAAAAGATTTGTTAGCTTAGAAAGAAAATTAAATAATAATCAGAGCATTCGAAAACCTTACATAAAGTTTATGAAGGAGTATCATAAGCTAGGACATATGACAAAAATAGATGAATCAAAACCTCAACCAAATATATTATACTATTTACCTCACCATCCAGTCTTAAAGGATACCAGCATTACAACTAAACTTAGAGTAGTTTTTGATGGCTCAGCCAAAACAAATACGGCATTATCTCTGAATTGTGTTCAAAAATTGGACCTACAATTCAACGCGACTTGTTTTCAATTCTATTAAGATTTCGACGGCTCTTTATTGTATTATCGGCAGATATTGCCAAAATGTATCGTCAAATACTAATAACAAAAGAGCATCGTCCATTGCAACGTATTCTTTGGCGATCATCACCTTCCGAGGAAATAGGTTGTTTTGAATTAAACACAGTTACTTATGGAACCGCATCTGCATCATTTTTGGCTATAAGATGTCTAAAGCAGTTAGCACTTGAAAATAAAATCAAATTTCCACTAGCATGTTCTATCATTGCAAACGATTTTTATGTTGACGACCTACTCACAGGGTGCAACACTGCTCAAGAAGCAATCATTATTCGCGACAAATTTCTTCTATATTAGATTCAGCCGGTTTTCCTCTTCGTAAATGGGCTTCTAACAACCCAAACGCTTTAACGAGATTATCAGATAACTGCTCAGTTGATGAATTTGTAAAACTAACTAATTCAACAAAAATAAAAACTTTAGGTATTTTATGGAGCCCCAAAGCCAATCAATTTTGATACAAATCTCAGAATTTTATAGGCGCTCGTGTTACAAAAAGAATTATATTATCAGCAATTGCAAAAATCTATGATCCCTTGCGATTAATTGCACCAATTGTGATTGTTGCTAAATTAATAATGCAAAGTCTTTGGCAAAACAAACTTCATTGGGATGAATCGATTCCTATAGATTTACACACAAAATGACTAGATTTTGTTAGAAATTTAAAAGATTTAGAGGCCATTCACATTGATCGACATGTCTATGTCATAATTATATTAAAATCGAATTGCACGGTTTTTGTGATGCGTCTGACGTTGCATACGGAGCGTGTATTTACATTAAATCATTTGATTATGCAGGCAATTCAAATATTCGTCTTTTATGCGCCAAATCTAAAGTAGCTCCATTGCAAAAAATATCAATACCACGACTTGAGCTTTGCGGTGCGTTGTAATTAGTACGATTGTTACAAAAGGTTCGTACTGCTTTGGAATTATCATTTGACAAAGATTATCTTTGGTGCGATTCAACACATGTTCTAAGTTGGATTAATGCTCCTTGCAATAAATGGAAAAATTTTGTAGCAAATCGTGTAAGCGAAATTCAAAAGTTAACTAGCATTAGCACCTGGAAACATGTAAGAACACATGTTAACCCTGCCGATTTAATATCTCGTGGAGTCAGCGCAGGTAAATTAAATTTATCCAAACTTTGGATTTCAGGCCCAGAATGGTTACATCAAGATTATACTCATTGGCCGACTATAAATTTATCTAATATGACAGATGTACCTGAGTGCCGAAAAGTAAATATATGCACAGCCGCTACTGAATTATTACCTTTTTCAATATTTATAAAATTTTCTAAATTTACATCATTGCAACGTGTCACATCCTATATCTTACGATTTATTCATAATTCATCATGTAATCGAGAATTGCGACGCGTGGGTCCTTTAACAGTCAATGAACTTAATAAATCAGTTATTGCACTTATAAAGCGAGCGCATCTTGAGCATTTTCAAAAAGAAGTTTGTGATCTATAAGGCGCCAAACCTGTTCATTGCAAAAGTCAGTTACTCTCACTAAATCCCATACTAGATGACGATGGTTTAATTTGCGTGGGAGGACGTTTGAATAATTCAACATTTGCTTTTAATAAAAAACATCAAATTATTTTGCCTTATAAACACAAATTAACTTACTTAATTTTGCAATATGAACATATTAAGCAACTGCATTGCGGCTCGGAAGCTTTATTAGCATCAGTTCGTAATCAATATTGGCCAATTTCTGGCAGAAATATATGTAAAAGAGTTATTCATAATTGCTTGAAATGTTTTCGATCAAACCCTCCAAAGACCGCACATATCATGGGCCAACTACCACCTTCTCGAGTTAATCCTGCGCCTCCGTTTCATATATGTGGAGTAGATTACGCCGGACCGTTTTCAATAAAAGATAGAAAGGGTAGAGGTTCAAAATTATCAAAGGCATACATATGTTTATTTGTATGTTTTACAACAAAGGCCATACATGTTGAACTAGCATATGATTTAACAGCTGAATGCTTTATAGCCGCGTTACATGTTTATTCTGACAACGGCACCAATTTTGTTGGGGCAAACTCAGAACTTAAAGATTTGTCAAACTTTATTAAAGCAAGCATTAACCAAACTGCAATAATAGATGCTGCTAGTAAATCAGATATTCAGTGGCATTTTATACCGCCGCAATCGCCCCATTTTGGAGGTCTTTGGGAAGCCGGGGTAAAGTCAATTAAATCTCATTTAAAAAGAGTTGCTGCAAACGCAAGGCTTACCTATGAGGAGTTTTATACTTGCTTGACACAGATAGAAGCTGTCCTTAATTCCCGTCCTTTATCCCCATTATCTAGCAATCCAAACGACCTAGAACCACTGACCCCAGGTCATTTTTTAATTGGAAGGCCAATGACTGCCTTGCCAGACGCCAACATGATGAACTTACCGGAAAATCGCCTGTCCAGATTTCAGTTAATTCAAAGAATCACCCAGCATTTCTGGAAGCGGTGGTCTGCCAAATACATAACTGCACTCCAGCAAAGGCCTAAATGGAAACAAAATGCAACTCGAAATATACAAGTTAACGACTTGGTTTTATTACGAGAAGACAATTATCCTCCTCTTCAATGGAAGTTGGGACGAGTTACTGAAACTCATCCAGGACCTGACGGCATCGTTCGCGTAGCTACCGTTAAGACTTCAACCGGGGTTTTGAAACGGGCTGTGAAGACCTTGTGTACCCTCCCAATTGACGCTCAGTGAAGTGATTGAATGTATCAACAGTTTTATTTTATTATGTTTTCTTTATATTTATTATTTGTATTATAAGTTAAATTTTAAGTTCCAATATTGTTACATGATGATTCGCATAACTATTCTTTTATCTGTATTGTTATTTTCTAATCTATTCATGTTTATTTCAAAAAACTTCAGTTTTTCAAGGCGGGCGGCATGTTTGCGATACAATGCTATTATTTATTACATGTCATAAAACAAAGATTTATGTTAATTGAATTTTATAACATTTGTAAGTACCTGCTGTTAAGTGGGTGCACGTGTTTGGTTTTTACTAAATCCTCTTCAAAGAGGCTTAAATTCCTGGAATTATGAATTAGCCCTTGTAATTAGCCATCTGTTGTGTCCCACCACTATCAGACATGAATTTACCTTTTTTGTATTTGTACAATTTACGAGCAGTTCCGTTTCTACACTTGTAACAAACTTGTAATCAGACTTGCAATACAATAAATGCTTTTTATGTGAAAGTTATTTTTATTTTAACGTTATATTAATGTTTGTGACATCAATAATTAGATGTAAAAGTTGTTAAGACAACAGTTAATTTACATCGCAAACGCAATCCACGGCCGTCTTCTGAACCAGGAAGAATATCAACTGCCGTACACAAACATAATTATTTTTCCAAATTCACAAAAAGTATTATAAACACATTAAGGTGTTGTTTAAAACTTTTTTTTTATCAATTTTTTATAAGCACCGGACGGATTTATGTTTGAGTGCCAAAAATAATAATATTTTCAAATTTTACAGAGTAAATTGCCCAAAATTGGTTTAAGCAACAAAAGATGTCTTTGTCAAACTTTTGAAATTAGCTTAAAAAAAATATAAATCAAATAATTTTAATTTAAAAAAAGAAATGAAAAAAAAAAATTTTAAGGAAAGAAAAAACGTATTTTTTTTTAGTTAAGTTTGCAATTTTTAAACAAAAAATTTGATAAAAACAACAAAAAACTAAAAAAAAATATAGATTTTTTAAGGGTTTCATACCCTTATGATCAAAAAACTATTAATAAGTTACAGAAACAAAAAAAATACTAAATCAAATTTCTCAATGCACCCATTCTGCTCTAGTTTGTTTGAAATAAATTTGCCCATTTTTTTTAACTTAACTTATACAGGGAGTTTATAAATGAATGGGATTATGTAATCACTTTAAATATGCCGCCTTTTTAAAATAGTTTACTATACTACATATGTTTTCATATGTTTGCTTGACAGCTGTCAAAGTTGATCTGTCAAAACAAATAATATAGTGGACAATTTAAAAAAAGCGGCACATTTAAAGTGATTACATAATCCCATTCATTTATAAACTCCCTGTACTATAAAAGAAAATTTTTTGAGCAATTTTTGTAAAACTTCTGTTTAAAAAAAATCTTATGCATGGACATTTTTTGACAATTCTTTAAATAACTGCAAAGTCTATTAAAATTTAAAACAAAAACGCTATGTTGCTCTTTAAAATAAATTGCAATAACGTTATAAAATCATCAAAGAAAACAAACAACTTTTTAAAATTATTACTTGACGCTTTTGAGTTGTTTTCAAAAACTATTAATTACTTTTTTATTTGGTTGTTTTTAGACTTTATAACCGCAATGTATACATATTTATGTGCACATAATTTGTTTTATTTCTAGTATGTACTATGTAATAAGACTTAAATTTGGTATATTTTTCTATAAATTTTAATAACTTAAATTTTATTTGGTGCTTCTTAAAGGTTTGAGTTAAAAAAGGTTGACTGTATGCATAATTTTGAATTTAACACCACAAATTTAATAAGAAACAAATCTTTACAGTAAATTGTCAAAAATTGTGTTTTTTTTTAATATTTATATTTCAAACACAATCAACAGTAATAATTATAAAACGAAATTTTTAGTATCAGTGCAGTGTGCGAAATAACAAGTCTGCTGCTTAAACCCCTCGATCCAATCGTTGATAAATGTTTAAGTTTGTTAACCGATACATTAATTATAGTGGCGCTCGTATACATGTAATTCTCAATCACTTATACAAAGTGTACTAAATTTGTGGTGTAATAAAGTATAATAAAGTAATAATACTCTTAAAGTTTAGACAAAAATTTTAACACAAAACTTACAATTTAATTTCAATATTTAACAAACAATTGAAAATTTTGTTTTCTTATCTATTTTATGTCACTGGAAATTTCATTTTCTACACCGATTTTAAAAATAAGTTAAATTGCTCAAAGTTTTATGATACTTAAAATACCGCGCCCTTAAGAATAAATCATTGATTAACAAAAGGTGACTACAATCAATCAACAATCCCAAAATCATTACCCAAAAGTTTGGTGATGATGTTTGCATAATGTATTATGGAGACATGAAGCTATTTTTTTTTTTTTAATTGAACAAAACAGAAGAAATTATTATTAATTTTATTTTTAATCAATCTTTGTATACTCAATAAGCGTGTTAATAAAATCAAAATTACATATATAACTTGTTAATAAATTATTCGTACATCTAATCTAATCAATTTACTTTGATAACTCTATGATATGAATGCAGTCTGTGTTCGGTTACTTTAATACCACAATGGTTGATCCTTTCAGTGTTAGTTTTATTAAATATTTTATTTATGTTTATACAATAAGGTACATGTAACAAAATATGTTATTGCAATTCTAATTTTGTTTCTTGTACAAACAACAAATATGATCGTAATATTTGTGACTTAGTGTTTTTGAAAATATATCTATATTACATACATTAGGTGTAAGTTTTAACAAAATATCTATTTTTTTTTAATTTTTCAAATTATTACAACAAACTTATACTACATTTCAAATGTAGAATATATCTGATATCTGTTATCAGCCTCCGTATTTAATTTGAAGAAATTATTATTGATTTTTAATTAAACTTTGTATATCCATTAAGCGTGTCAATAGAATCAAAATTACATTTATAATTTGTTTAATTAGTTATTTCAACGGTTATCGATAGCATATTTTAAAAGATAAGAAAATTTAAAATCGCAATCACATAAATTGTAATCTAGTCAAACACAATTTTTTAATAACTATATAATGTATTTTTATTAAACTAAATTGTAGTAATAATTCATTTTTTATATGAATGCAGTCTGTGATTAGTTACTTCAATAGCACAATGGTTAGGAACAACCATGCATTATTAATTTTATTAAGCTAAGTATTTTATTTATGTTTTTAAAATTTGGTACATGTGAGAAAATATGTTATTCCAAATCTAATTATTTGTTTTGTATAAACCAAAATTATGATTATATCATTTTTAGCTCAAATATTACATTTTTCTATCATAACTAATGTTAGTTTTAACCAAATATCAAATTTCAAATTCTTCAAATCATTACCACAAATGAATACCTTAATTTAAATAATAACTAAATTTCAAATATTCAATTTTTAAATTAGGATATGAAAAAATCTATAATTTAGAATTGGAAAGTAACAATATACATAATTGGTATAATTAAATTTAAATAATTTAAGTTAGAACATTTGAGCTTGTCGTATTTGCAAAACCATAAAATAGAAAAATTTATAAACAAATTTAACCATTCTTGCAACTGGTTCTATCACACAATAAAATATATAAAATCAAACTTAATACTAATATTACTTTGCTAAAATTGAATATTAATCAAATAACTAATACAGAGTTTTATATAAAGTAATTCGTTTACAAAAAACAAATTTAAATAACAATAAAACAATTACATTATGTAAATTTAGCAAATAATCAAATTAATAACATTACTACTGCAGTTTTCAAAAACAAACCAAATCATTTTTGGTATAAACATAATCAAGATTTTATACGTCTTAATCTGTCTTAGAATAAGATAGATATAATTAATAAAGAATCCATGCAACATGCAAGCCAGTTATATTTAAATAATAATAAAATTACAAAATTAAAATTTTTAGAAAATTTTCCAACTTTGCAAATATTAGATATATCACATAATAAAATAACAATATGCAATTTAAATAATATGAATTTAATCAGCTTAAAGAACTTCACCTTAATGCATAATTGTGTATCAAAACTAAAACTTAAAAAATCTAAATTTGAAAATATTAAATGTATCTTAAATAATATACAAAGTATTACAAATGTTATAATGTTTAATTGAACACAATTGGAACAAATTGATTAAAGTCATAATACTATTATAACAATTTCATACAGATTTTTTGATAAATTTCCAAATCTTACAACAATAGATTTAAGCAGTAATATACGAAATATTGAAGCAATAATGAATATACAGAAAATAGTATGAATATTTTCCGACAATCGTTTGATGTAGCCGGCCAGAAGCATTGTACAAACTCTACTACTACTTTCCCACAATATTAGTATATAAACATTATTTTTATTCAAAAATTAATCACTTTCACTGGAACCATCCGCGCTGTAGTACCCGTAGTGATTGTGTTGTATGTTTAATTAAAGTTTGTTAAATTTAACAAAGTAATTATTTAATTACTTGGTGTTATTTTTATGGCTGTGCTAATAAAATAATGTTTAAAGGCGATCAATTTTAATTTTGGCGCGTTTTTAACCCCCCGCAGCGGTTTGCGGTACCACATGATCGCTGTTTCAAGTTGAACGCACTACGAGATGATCCTACTATGACAAAAAATTTGCAATTAATACCTCAGGCACAAGTAACCGATAGTAAGCTGGGAAAAATAATCAAAAATCTGCTGGACTCTGCAAATGACCGTTTTGTGTTTCTAAATGGTACACTTTTCCGACGTACTTCCGAAGGTAGTCCCGCTTTACTATGTGTTCCTGATGACTTAACTCGAGATGTCATTCAGGCGTACCATAAATATTTTGGCCATTTTGGCGTCTACAAAATATGGTGCGCTTTACGACAAGATGTTTGGTGGAGTGGTATGTTCCGCTCAATAAAGCGTGTTATTAAAGCTTGCCTATTGTGCCAAAAGGTAAAAATGTCTAGGCTACCTAAGCCTGCCATCGAGCCAATTATACCCGCCGGACCTAATGATCTTGTGGCCGTCGACTTCTACGGTCCTTTACCCCGATCTGTAGGTGGTGTGTGCTACATCTTTGTTGCCATTGACGTGTTCACGAAATTAGTAACCCTCTATCCCGTGAGACGAGCAACCACCACCTCTATTATCAATCGCATATCCAAACATTATTTTGCGGAGATCGGCCAACCAAAGCGTATCCTTTGTGATCACGGTACGCAATTTACCGCCCGACGATGGGGGACATTTTGAAAGGAAAGCGGAGTACAATTGATTTTTTCGTCGGTAAGGCATCCACAGGGAAACCCGTCAGAACGGGTAATGAGGGAGTTAGGTCGTCTTTGCCGTACCTACTGCCATCAGAAACATACCGCTTGGGCTCGAGAAGTCCCAAAGTTTATTAAGATTCAAAATCTTAATAAACTTTGGGTCACCCATGAAGCAACCGGTTTTGCGCCCATGGAGCTACATTTTGGTGTTACGCCTCCGTCCCCATTGCGTGATGTTGTTGACCTGCCACCGGGTACTACCGATACCTTGCAGGTTAAACTATTCCTTGCGGCGCGGAACTTATCGCAAAATGCCGAGCGGCGCGCGGCCAAGTACCCGCATCGTCCGTTTAAGCAGTTTTTGGGGGGTGATCTGGTGTTGCTTCGAGCCAATCCGGTATCTTCTTCAGCACTTCAAGAAACTAAGAAGTTTTTGCCTTTATTTGAAGATCCGAATAAGATAAAAAAACAAATTGCCACGAAAACATTTGTGTTAGTTTTTCTAGATACCGACATTGAACGTGGGGTTTTCCATGCCTGTCACATAAAATTTTATATTACTAATGATTCTTCAACATAGTTGTTTGCCTGTTTCGAATAGGGGCAGGTGAGACAGGATTTTAGGGTGTGAATGTATGCAACCTCATTTACATACATTCTGCGCATGAATTACTTAAGCCTTCCGCGGATTCGAAGAACTTTCTGCGTACGGCTTAAACAACTGCGTGCCGCCGGAGAATTATATCTTTGGTTCTAGTAAATTGTGTGTGCTCCGGGATTAACCCGATAATTACTTCAATTATCGTGCGTCCTGCCACAGGTGTGTACCCCTAATGACTAGTAATAAGAAAACAGTGGGTTAATCAAGTGTTTGCTTAACAGAATTTATTCAGCACGTGGTGGGAAGATACCTCTAGGTTTTTGCTGGTGGCGCGTCTCTTATCCTGTGCTACTTATATTACCAAATAAACATCTATACAGTATCGGATATTTTCATCTTTGCTCCGTACCCTCCTAACGACCCTGTTTTGTTACAACCTTAGTCACGTTACAGAGTGGAGGATAATAAAAAGCCAGATGTTATGTTCTTATCACATACAGCGAGTACAAGCCCTTTTACCAGCGGATTATCCGCAAAGATTGGCTATGTGTCAATGGTTTCAAGAAAGAATTGCGCAAAATCCTCGATTCTTAGAACAAGTTTTATTTACGGACAAAGCAAATTTTTCTCGCGATGCGATTATGAACCTCCATAATAATCATATATGAGCCGACAAAAATCCACATGCCATAATGGAAGGCCATCATCAGCAAAC
The DNA here is from genome assembly GCA_963932245.1 of Tachinus rufipes. Classification (NCBI taxonomy): domain Eukaryota; kingdom Metazoa; phylum Arthropoda; class Insecta; order Coleoptera; family Staphylinidae; genus Tachinus; species Tachinus rufipes. The sequence goes on along the minus strand of OZ010747.1, from coordinate 42,463,005 downwards.
ATTTTCCGTTAATGTTTGGTCAGGTGTTGTAAGAGACCATTTAATAGGTCTATATTTTTTGCCGTTTAAGCTAAATAGTGAATCATATCGTAATTTTCTTGAAGAAAAGCTGCCAAAACTTTTAGAGAACGTTCCGGTTCAATTAAGAAACGAAATGTGGTTTATGCACGATGGTGCTCCTGCACATTTTAGTTTAGTTGCGCGTCAATTCTTAAATGAACAGTATAGGAACCGTTGGATAGATCAAGGAAGCCCACAGGCTTGGTCTCCTCGGTCTCCAGATCTAAATGTTTTGGATTTTTTTGTGGGGTCTTAAAAAGTTTAGTTTACACTACATCAGTTAATACAGATGAAAAACTAAGAAATTGCATTATTGTATCCTGCAATACGATACGAAACACTAGGCATTTTTGAACGGGTACGTCAGTCACTAAGACGTAGGGTGGAACCCTGCGTTACCGTAAGAAGAGGTCATTTTCAACCATTTTTGTAATTTTTCTTGTTATTTATGTTATTGCTTAGATTTGTAAAATAAAGATTTTGTGATCATGTTGCTACTGTTTTTTTCCGTTTCTGAAATAAAAATAAATTATTTTTTTTTACACCCTGTATTTCAAAAACGGTGGGTTTGCGGAACCATGTTAATAGGAACTTTTTTTTAATAATTAACCAAGTAATCCCACCCTTTATTTTCCGACACATGTTTTGAAACACCCTGTATACTAAGAAAATTTATAACATAATTAGAGCGGGGGTGTCAATCGGCTTAAAACAATGGTAACTATCTAAAAAGTATTAAAAAACAGTTACAATTTTACAAAGTAATGAGCAGACTACGTATTTTTGAAAATTTTGCAGATTATAAAAAGTTATGCTTTTAAATAATATAATGCTTGTATGTTCATTTCTAACTTTCTGAAAACAATATAAAAAAGTTAAAAACAGTTTCTAACAAAAATATTAAAATTTTAAAGTAGTAAATGAAAAATTAGATTTGTATAATTCACCAATTTTAGATATGTTATTAAAATAAATTTATTTAATAAACAAAAACTTCAGATGTAATTATTTAATGTTCAAAATATGACGTACATCTAACCTTAAAAATCACAAAACTTGAAGTAAATCATAATAACAATCAAATTTTGTTAAATATACGCAAATATTGAACATGCTGATTATTTAGTGAAACCCGGTTTATGTATATTATATAAAAATAAATATAAAAACATAAATAAAATGATTAATTAATTAAAAAATGAATATAATTAAATTCTATAAAATTAACGAAGAAAATATTAATAATCCACTATTATTATCTTAAACGCATTATACCATTAAATTTGTGCAAAATAATAAATAAACAAATAATACATATTAATCATATTATATATAATAATTCCAATGAAATATAATAAATTTAAATTGGCATTGTATAGCGCCTTAATTTTAAACGTATTTTTAGCTGCTTCACATCTGTTAATTGTCGCCGCAATAGGCAAGAGTTGATCCAAACTTTATTATTTTTCTTTCAATATATTTGTGCTAAAACACACCCTTTTCGTGTGAGCGAGTGGGGCATAGCAATGCTTCTCGCTTCACCAAACATCTATCCAGTCACAGCAAATTAATACTAGTGCACGTGTTTCGTCGCTAGATAGAAGCACATTCTGTTAAGATTATTTCAAATAAAGGTGTATTTGTAATTGATGATTTACTAATTGTTTTTTTGACATTTTACTATTTTAAAAAAATATATTGATAGTATTATAATTAATCTATGCTTCTGTGTAAAAAAAATTGACAAATTCTAATACTAACTTCATTTTATTGCAAGTTAAATCAAGTTTCAAAATTTAAAATTATAAAAATTTAATATTTATCGACACTTAGGCATAGAATAAATAATTTACAAAATATTAAAAAAAAAATCGATTCGATTTGATGAAAATTGACACCACAATTGGATTACTACTGTAAAGGTAAATATTCGCGCGCCGTGATTCCTCTTAAATAATAACAGAATTAAAAAAAACTTAATACTATTTTGAAGTAGAAAAAATTGATTAAATTATGATTTCTTGTACATGTTGTATAGGCAAAATAAAACTAATAATTAGAAATAAATTATAAAGCTAATGCTAAAGGACACCATGTGATGATGGATTTGAGAGCAACACTGATATAGGTAATAAGAATATAATATTTTAATAATAATGTATAACGTACAGCAGAACATTTGCTATTACAGACATGATGAATACTGAGATCAACAAAATATTTTCTATTAACAACACAGGTAATAAAATTAAAATAAATACTAAATAGACTAATTGCAAAATTTGTATACTTATAGATACCAACTAATAGAACAACTATTGCTAAAATCAACACCATACTCTTCAGCAACAAACCAACAGGTAAAACAATTTAATATTTTAATTATAAACAACATTATCGTAGAGAACTTATTGCAAAGAAAATAAATATATAAATGCCAAAACAGCTTCATTATCTGGATGAATAGAATAATATACTCTAATTTTATATATTGTTTTTGTGTAATTTAGTTTAAATTGATGTTAAGTATGTTATTCTTGTTTAATTTTCTTAATATTTTTAATTGTTTAAAATAATTAATTAATAGTCAAGTTTTGCAGAAAAATATTTAGTTTAAATCAAATTAATGACAAAAAAACTAAACGTTTTTAAAACTATCTAATAGCCGCTGAAAGTTAATAAGTAATTTTTTGCCTGCTTCTATTGAAACTATCTGTTTCGGCTCTAAAATGTAAGCCAAAACAACAATTTAGAGGCACTTGGGCCTAAAAATTTGCATGCGGCATTTGATTGGCTGTAAATTACAGTTTCACATGATGACGTCAAACCTTAAATCTGACACTAGTAACAAATTATAATAAACTCTGCAATTTTTTAAAATAATGTTTTTATTTAGGGCAGGCAAAAAAATATTGAGTGTAACTTGTGCCAAAATGCTTTAGCAGCCTTTACTTGCTTTGCTCTTTTGTGCTGCTAAAAGAATCGGACTGCTAAAGCCTATTTTTTGGCACTTGATACACTAAATACTATTTTATTTTTTTACTTAAAGCTTTCTGATAAGAGGCCTATTACATCTAGTAAAATAGAGCATCCGCAATAGTTCTGACCTTATTATATAAATTAAAAATAAAATTAATTATTTTAGAGGTAGGATATTTATTAAATAAACTACTAACTTATATTTATTTACAAATCATTAATTTTTAGTCCAACCATACGCTAATAACAAAACTAAATACCTAAAGATCGTATAAAGAAAGAATGATAAAACTAAGTAATCGACTGATTTATACAGAGAATGTTAAAATACTAGAAACCATGTTCTTATCAATACCAAGTCAATAATAAAAAACATCCTGTTTTCAAACCCAAAAAAACATGTAGCAAAAGAAACTTTTATACTTTAGGTTTCTACGAGGGGCACTGCTAAAGTTTGCGGAATTAAGTACTGCCTGTTTTACCAGCTTTCTGCGATTGCCATATTCTTAAAAATTGACGTTTTTCACCTATAATTTAGTTGACAGTTCAATTTCAAACTGCTCGGTTTTGTTCCAACAAATATTAACAAGAGTAATAATATGTGATGGTTTTTTTATCATTTTCAATACGGTTTAACAGCGCAGCAATGAGTAGAAAAACTTTGTTTGTTATTAAGAGATGAAGCACCATCCAAAACTATGGTTTGCAAATGGTTTGCAGAATTCAAGCGTGGAAGACCAACGTTTAATGACGATCTTTGCAAAGGTCGTCCATGCACCTCTGTTGTCGCAAAAAATATTGATGCTGTGCGTAAAATAATTTTGTCAAATCGGCATGTGACCTATAGTGAGATAGAAGCATCCTTAGGCATTGCAGCAAAATAAATACATACAATTTTGCACGATCATTTGCATCATGCATGTCAGGAAGCTTTGCAGTCGTTGGATCCCACACAATTTAAAAGAAAAACAAAAACAGGCACATGTCAAGTGGTGCAAATGCTAAAGAAATTTGAAGGGGGTTGTTCAAATTTGGTATATAACATCGTAACAGGTGACAAATTTTGAATATATTCATATGAGCCTGAAACTAAACAGCAATCGACTGTATGGGTGTTTTAAAATGAACCTAAACCCACAAAAGTGGTGCTTTTACAAAGCGTTTCAAAAAGAATGATTGCTTGTTTCTTCGGAAAAACGGGTCTCATTGGATGCAAAAGTGTATAGACTTTAAAAGAGAATAATTTGAGAAGCAATAAAGCGATTTACATAACGTAATTTGTGTTTTGCTTTACATTTTCCGCAAATTTTGGCAGTGTCTCTCGTACAAAACCAATTTATAACAAACAACATCAACAAAAAACTGAAAAAAAAAAACGGAATAGACAACTTAGAGATATATAACATCACAACAGTAGGAAAAATGTTTTTTTAAATTTAAAATCAAAGATTCTAAGAAGACAAAAGCTAACGAGATTTATAAAATACTTTGTCAAGATTGTGATAAATGTTGTTTAGACCAAACCATTTAACATCTTAGCAAACGTCTAAATAATCACATTTTTTGGGCTAGGCGGTAAAATCTTCTAAAGACTGGCAAAATGTCGGATTCACCTTTTCGGGCGTCTACTGACTAAAAACCGCTTATTGAATTGCCTGTAAAAGTTTGTACCTTTTGGCTCATGCCTTCTTTTGGTAAAATGGAATTGGGAAGAAAGTGGGTGAGTAGCCCTTTAGGCTGTAATATATATATATATATATATATATATATATATAATCACAAGCAAGACTGCAAACCTTAATAGCAGAAAAATATAAGAAAAAACTGCTCTTGCTTCATTTAATGAAAAACACCACTTTAAATTTAAAAACACTAAAATATTAGAAACCAAATCCGGTAACAAAAAACGTCTAATTAGTAAAGTGGTTCATTATAGGTCTGTTCCAACATACGATTTGAACAGTTTGCAAACTGTTCAAACTGTGCACACAAACAAATATTTGTCATCCTTAGGCAATCTGTTATACACAGTAATTTGTTTGTGTGCATAGTTTGAACGGTTTGCAAACTGTCCAAATCGTATGTTGGAACAGACCTATTAATAGATCAAAAAACCGAATCATCAATTTAAAAACGGGCAATGTAAAACTTTCAAATTTGTACGCATAATTAATTTTAATGTGTAAATTGCAAACCGCTGTTTTATGAAAAGTGTTTTTAAAGTGTATGTGCAAGTTTGTTTGTAGAATTTTAATAAATGAGAATTTTAGCAACTATTTTAAAGATAAACTGTAGTGATACAAATATTTTTGTTAAAAAATTAAATTTATGAAAAAATATTCTAAACTAAAATCATCCATAGACGCGTTTCGAGGTTTACCTCTCATCAGTATGGCTTTATTTATTTAAACTTAATAATTGATATTTAACTTACTTCGTCAACATTGTTCACCACCACAATTCAAAAAGAATATTTTAAAGGGTGTATTGACTATTTATACTAACTGACTTAATGACTTTATTTAATGGCTATGGTTAATAGCATTCTGAGAATGAACAAATAAACTAATTATTTCGGGATATTTAGCTGATGGTAATGACATGAAAGAATTAAAAAGGAAATTTGAAAATTAAAAATAGAATAAATTTTTTGCATAAATTATAATTACTATTATACAACGTGTATATCAGAACATATATAAAATATATAAATATATATCAGAACATATATAATATATTTATATATTTTATATATGTTCTGATATACACGTTGTATAATAGTAATTATAATTTATGCAAAAAATTTATTCTATTTTTAATTTTCAAATTTCCTTTTTAATTCTTTCATGTCATTACCATCAGCTAAATATCCCGAAATAATTAGTTTATTTGTTCATTCTCAGAATGCTATTAACCATAGCCATTAAATAAAGTCATTAAGTCAGTTAGTATAAATAGTCAATACACCCTTTAAAATATTCTTTTTGAATTGTGGTGGTGAACAATGTTGACGAAGTAAGTTAAATATCAATTATTAAGTTTAAATAAATAAAGCCATACTGATGAGAGGTAAACCTCGAAACGCGTCTATGGATGATTTTAGTTTAGAATATTTTTTCATAAATTTAATTTTTTAATGTTATTATTGGGTTGTCCGATTGAACAAATAGAACGAGCGCTACATATGTCGTTGTGGCATTCGTATAAATTTACCTATTTAACTAGGCTTTATTCGAAACTATTGCTTTTACAACTGTCTCATTTGAGGACATTGCGTCTCTTCTTTATATATTTTATAAATATTTTTGTGTTTTTAGGTTTTTTAAAATTTGTTTATTAGTAATGTCTTTGACATTGACATCACAACTTTATATTAATGTTTACTGTTTTATACAATGTAATAATTGTTAAATATCTAAGCTAATAGTTTAATTTATAAATATCTTACCTCCAAAATAATTAATGTTTAAAACAATATAAACAGAATATAACGATAAAACAAAAAAAGTTTAAAAAACAACAAATAAAAACATCAAATTGACATTGTCAATTTTTATTAAAAATTAATTTTTAATTAATTTTTTTTTATTAGTATGACAACATTAAATGTTATTACACGAATAATATGTACAAAAATAATAATATCTGTATGTCAATCATAAGTTTAATATATTATGTTTGCTTTAGTGCAATAATAATGAGAGTTTAACAAATAAACACTACAAAATTTAACTATTAAAAAGTCATATGTAGCAAATAAACTGCGATTGTCTGCGTACACTGTAAAAATATTGTGCTGTAGCTTTGCAATAACACCAGATATAATATTACTAAATTCTATACATACAGACAACTGATGACCGATCCCTACCTCACCCCTATGATATTATTTTAGAATCGGTCGAAGATATTATTTTAGAATCGAAATGTTCCCTATTAGAAAAAACGTTGAACTGTTTGAGTGTCAAGGAGACTGTGATACAGTTAAATCCTACACGGACAAACAACGGCATTTTTGGAGCCTTTATTTGAATCAGATGACCGAAACAAATTTATCATTTAAAACTGATAAATGATGTATTTTATGTAAATTGCCTTTTTATCCAGTAAGAGACACATACATTTGTCTGAACGTGCTGAAAAAAATACTAATAATATCTAGAAAATAATATACATATAATTATATACTGCTATATGTATTGGTATCAAAATTAAAAGTAATTTTCAAGATATTTTGACGTGTATGTACAGAATAACGCACAATTTGCAAAGTTTGTTTTTAAATATGACCAATAATAATGCCGAATACTATAATGCAATACTTTTTATTAAAAGGTTTATACCAAACTTTTAAAGGAACACCTAATGTTTTTCTTTATTTTTTGAGCAAAACAGTGCATACAATTAGCACTTTTCATATTCATAACATCCATTGTCACAATGTATGATATATACAGGGTGTTAAACAAACATGCGGCAAAAATTTAAGCGGTTATTTCTTGACCTATTCTAAGAATATTTTGTCCTATGATGATTTCTCAAAAACCCTTTTGTTTCGAGTAGTAAACAACATGGTGTAGTAAGAACAGCACACATGTGACTAACTGAAAAAAAAGTATGTTTATTATAACAAGTGTATCATTAATAATAACGATAACTAAACGTTACATGGTGTCAGATGAAAAGAATAATTAATAAAAATGTGGAAAAATAATTAATAAAAGTGTGAAAACATAATTAATAAAATAGTGGATCAAACAATAGAAAAATTTCAGAAGGATTTTACGCGTGGCTTACGATGACGTTTGGCACCAATAATACTGAACATGAATGGACCACATGGCTTCAAAATTTAATATTTACATGATCGAAATTGAAAAAAGCGACTGTGGAGTAATAATATGATACGAGACAAACTGATAATTGGAATCAAGAATGAATCACTCCGCGGTTCAAATTATACAATTGTAAAAAATGCGGTACAAAACATGAAGAGCGTGAATATGTTAATATGATAAAAAATGTAATATTTGTAAGAAACTTAACCATTTTAAAATTGAATGATTTAAAAATAAAATAAATAAAATAATAGTTCCGATAGTGATGATTTTTTTATAAATACTATTGTAAAAAATAAAGTATTCGCCAATGTAAATAATAAAATAAATAAAAATAATGAATCAATAGAAAAAGTAGAAATAAATAATAAGATTGTAAAATTTAAAGTAGATACGGGTGCTCAATGTGATATTCTTCATGCACAGTTATTAAACAAATGTTTTGATAATAATGTAACAATTAAATCCAGTAAGGCCAATTTAATGGCATATGGCGGAAATAAACTGAATTAATAGGTACAACTAAAGTAAATTGTTTAATAAGAGGTAGATTTTACAAAATAAAACTATATATAACCGGTGCAGGTGGTAACCCAATATTAGGACTTAAAACATCGTTTCTAAGACTAATATAATAAAAATAGTCGAAAATGTTGATTTTAAATTGAAATCTAAAGATAAAATAATAAATAAATATAAAAAGGTGTTTACTAAATTAGGAATATTTCCGGGCACTTATAAATTTACATTAAAAGACGACACAGAACCGTGTGTATTTTCTGCAAGAAAAATTGCAAAAAGCATTATGACTTTAAAAAGTCTATAACGTAATTAGAAGAAGCTTTAGTAATAAAAAACAAACTGAACTTACTGATTGGGTGAATAATATCGTAATTGTGAAAAAACCAAATATGAAACTACGAATATGTCTAGATCCATCAAATTGATTTTGAAAAATTTTTAGGATTTATAAAATATGTGGGTAAATTTCTTCCAAATTTAAGTAAAATTTCAGCACCATTAAGAAAGCTTATGCATAACAATGTGGTGTGGGAACAGATTGTGTTAATAAATTAAAATCATTAGTGACGCCAGCGCCAATATTAGTTCATAATAATCCTAAAAAAAAAAACTAATAATACAATGCAATGCTAGCAAGGATGGTATGGGATGTGTATTGTATTAAAAAAAATAGGCATTACTTTGTAGAGTGCGTAGTTTGCTACAAAATAGCATCACTAACTGAATAATTTCAAAAAGTAGAGATTGTACCTTTTGAAACTACACTCTTCATGTACGTTTTGATAATAAAACGTTGTAACTGTTGCAAATTTTGTTCACTCTGTATCTTCAAAACAAAAGGTTTTTTTTTCTTCATACACAAACAGTTCAACTTTTCTCCTAATAAGGTGCATTCCGTTACCACTATTGTTAATTACTAGTTGTTTGATGTTTTTATTGACAAACATGTATACAATTCTAATAAGGTGTTTGATGTTTGAGTTGTTTTAGTATAGAACATGTGCAGATTTGAGTATTTTATTCCTTTCTATTTTTTACTTGTGCCTTAGGTAGGAGCTTTTAATGGGTACTATCAGCTAGAACTAGTTAAACCCATATTGTTAACAAAGTGTTAGGTTAGGTTAGGTTTAAGTAGCAGCTATCGTTCACATAGGCCTCAGATGGGCCTGTTGTGTTACTACAGTACTTAAAAGTACAACCCTCCTCAGTGAATTTTGTCAAACCATTTTGAGCCGTGAATGAACCTCATGAGAGTCTGCGCATCTAGTGATGCGAGGTCATAAAGGTCATCAAAGAAAAGTCGGCCTAAGAAGAGCAATTGTGTTGCAGACAGAGAGGGGCGTTGGCATAAGTAATGCTAAACGTTCTCTTCTTCTTCCTCCTCGTCTAGACAGCCTCTGCAGTAGTCCCGCTTTGCTATACCCAGTCTCTCAGCATGCTTGCCAATGGGACAGTGTCCCGTGATGACTCCCACTGCCAGTCTGATATTGTTTCTTTTTAGAAAGACAATGTTGGTGCTTCTTTTTCTGTTTCGGTGAGGCTATACTTGCCTGGTTACCTCGCAAGTGTCTTTATCCCTCCACCTTTGCTCCGCTAAGTTCAAAGTTATTTCAGCTATAATCTCCTTGCACAAAGCAAATAGAATACCAATATCCTGTAATACTTCGGTTGAGTGCAGGCTTGAGCCATTCTTTGCAAGCTCATCCGCTTCTGTGTTACCTGGGATTCCGCTGTGGCTTGGTACCCACATGAGGCTCAAGTTTGTGTGTGCTGCCAGCTCGTTTAGCTTTCTCCGACAGTCAGAGACCACTGTTGAGTTGGTGCACACGTTAGTAATTGCCCTGAGAGCAGCTTGGCTATCGGTGAAAATGTGGATCTGTTCACCAGGGTTTCCATTTACCATCAGCCACTCTGCTGCCTCTTTCATGGCGGTTACCTTTGCCTGTAGATCGCTGCAGTAATTTGGCAGGTGTAGGCTGATTCTGAGGTTGAGGTCGTTGAAAAAAACTCCGCAGCCCACTTTGTCCTCCTTCCGTGAGCCGTCTGTATAGACCTGCGTGTGTGCTGCTGGTATCCTTTTCTTCTTTATCCATTTCTCTTTAGAGGGTATGTGGTATGAGAATTTGTTGCCAAAAGCAGGTGTTGCTAGACAGCGGTCTATGTTTTTGGGCATCCCTTTAAATTTACTAATTATTCCGGCGTGACCACAATAATCCGATGTCAACATTTGCACCGACTTTAGTCTGAGTGCTGAGGTAATGGCAAATAGCTTGCCCATTAGATTGACCGGGGCTATGTCTAGGATTGTCTCCAAGGCTTTTGTAGGCGTCTTTCTCATGGCTTCCTTTATTATGAGCGCCGCCATTCTCTGCACTTTTGTAAGCGCCATTTGATAGACTCCTTTATTAAGTGCCGGCCCCATATAAATACGCCGTAGTAGAGTATTGGTGTATCTACGGATCTGTATAGCCAGAAGGTAATCTTGGGGTTGAGGCCCCACGATTTTCCTACCGCTCTCTTGCAAGAGTACAGCGCCACCGTTGCTTTCCGTACTCTTTCGTATATGTTGAGCTTCCATGATAACTATTGGTGTAATATGAGACCTAAGTATTTGGCGCTCTCCTTGATCGTCAGATCAGTGCCCTTTAGCATTGGGAGTTTGAATTCTAGGATGTTGTTTCCTTGGAATAACGACTAGCTCGGTTTTTGACGGGTTGACATCTACGCTACACTTTTTGCACCATTGCGCTCCTTGTGGAGTTCCCCTACTCACCTTCCTTTTTATGTAAGATTCTCTCATTGTGTAAAGATAGCAATGTTTTTTTGGTTGACATATACTATTTGCATATCAAATAACTAAAACTAATGTGTTCTGTATAAAAAGCGAGCACCTTTAGATCTTATTTGAAAACAGTAATGGTGTTTCTTTCTTAATATTGTTGAGAATTTGATTGTCATAGCTGCTAACACTGTTGTTTTATTGTTCACAAATTTTTGTCAAAGTGCTTAAAGTTTCCGATGTTGAAACTTAATTCTATAACGTAGAGACAAATTCCAGCTATGTGTATCGGCACTTACCTGCACAGTTACGCAAAAACATTGACCAATCAAGCATTCTTGTACCTTAATCACAGTCAAGCTTATGTCTTAGTTAAAAAAATAGCTAAAGTGTTAAGATAAGACTTAATTACTAAACAGGTCTGTAGATCAAAAATTGTGCCAGACAAAAATCTAGTTAACTAAACCTTAACACCTTAATTGTAAATTATGCGGTCAAAATAGCAACAAATTAGCAATTTAGTTATGCCTACTAGATAGTAGTTCTGATAATATCATCGTACCCTTGCTCCTCGCTCAGTGTAGAGACTTTATAACATTAAAATTTTAATCCTAGTTTAGTACCTTTGTTTAAAGAACGGAGAGACAAGCAAAAGTACCTAGCTAAAATTAATGTTTTAGTGTTTTGTGTACAAACGCTGAGCAATAAAAAGAGGTACAATGCAATGGTCAAAGCAAAAATCCAACAGTAACCGGTAGAAACACCAAAACAATTCTTAAAAATTATTTGAATATATAACTAATAATTACAATATTTAAAAAATCTATTAACGTAAGATTGGAAAACAGTTACATTTTTTAATAGTTCTAATAAATTAACATCACCTATTTAAAGATTAAATATAAATGAAGATACAAACCATCTTGATAATAAGGGTACAGAAAATATAATTCCAATTACAAATCAAAACGATTTAAATAATGCCGACAATGATGATTATATGCCTAAACAACTTCAATTCATGAAATCTTTAAATGGCTTGTATAAAGAAAACCATATCTGGTAAATAGTATGATTGTCGTACATATATTTTTACAAGCCCAAAAACTAGTGCGACAAAATCAAACTCGTATTATTATACAAAACTAAGAATATTTCTTCAATAAAAAAATATTAAAAAAAAAAAATAATTTATTCAAACTCATACTAATGATCACAACGGCCAGAATGTAGCAAATATTCTGCTATAATTTAAATATTATCATTAAATTATTGTATTTTTAATACCTGTATCACACACATTATATATTTATAAATTTTGTAAAATTTCATATTATTAGTCTTATTTTGCCATTTAATTTACAAAAAAAATCACAGTTTAACCAATTTCCTCTTAAGTGTACTTCACTATTGTACATCTTTTAATCTGTTATTAATCAAACCCATTTAGACTTTGGAATTTGGTTGCTATGCTAAAGTTTATTGATAGTATTTGGTTTCATTGGTTGAAACAACAAGATGAAGGTACAATTACTATGCATCATTAATTATTAAAATTATATTTTTTTTTCTGTATGTCCAGTATTAATTCAATATTTTGTTTAAAATTATTGCTTATATCTCTTGTTTTAATTTTTAGCAAATATATCAACAATTACATCAAAACACGAATGCTATGGTGCTATATATTCCCAGTCTTACTCACGTACACTCACGTACGTAAACTTTAAGTTGTGGTTATAAGAATATCATGAAAAGACAAGATCAAGAAAGAAGAGGAAAGTTGCCATCACAGTCAAAATAAGAAAGCTAGAATATCTTGGCCACATTTCGAGTAATCACCAATATCAACTGTTATATCTATTATACTGAGGAATGTAATGAGCAAGAAGCATACGCAGAAGGAGAGAATAAAACAAAATGATTTATAATGATTGTCAACCTCCGTAACATTAACAATTGCAATACTTTGTATATTATTGTAAGATACATTTAATATATTCAAGTTTAGAGTTTTGAGTTCTAATTTTGATATACAATTACGTGTTAAATTGAGGTTCTGTAGGCTGATAAAATTCATATTATTTAAATTGCATATTGTTATTTTATTATGAGATACATCTAATATTTGCAAAGTGGTAAAATTTTCAAAAAAATTTAATTTGCTATTTTATTTATATTTAAATATAATTGTCTTGCGTGTTGTATGGATATTTTGTTAATTATATCTAAGTTATTCTGAGACAGATTAAAATGTATGAAATCTTCAATATCTATTTCATCCAAAACATTTTCTTTATTTTTGAAAATTGCAGTAATAATGTTATTAATTTGATTATTTGCTAAATTTATATAATATATGTATGTAGTTTTAATAATAATAATAATAATAACAAATAAGTATTATTATTTTTTTTATGAAAAATCAAATTTGTCTTGTAGTCTTAAGTTTATTAATAATTTTGATTTCTTTTATTTTATTGTTTGATTGATTTAGCTGCAAAAAATGAAAATTTTTGTTTATAAATTTTTGTATATTATTATTTTGTAAATACAACAGACTCAAATGTTTTAAATTAATGTTATTAAAATTAATTATATCATTATATTGTTACTTTAATTCCAAATTCTGTATTTAAAATGTTATTAATTATTATTAAAGTATTAATTTGTTGTAATGGTTTGGACAATTTTAAATTTGATATTTGGTTAAACTTACATCTAATTTATATAATATAGATATATAATTGTTAAAAAATTAAGAAATGTAATATTTGAGCTGCAAATAATACGATTATAAATTTGGTTTATACAAAAAAAAAAAATTAGAACTGCAATAACATATATTTTTTCACATGTACCATATTGTAAAAACATAATTAAAATATGGAACATTTTTTTAATTTTTTCATAACCTTTTTTTCAATCATTTTTAGTCTGCAGGTTTTTATTAAACAGCTTTGATAGTAGTATATCTAGAATAGTTGTAAAACACAGACCAGTTTATTTTAGTTTCAGTAAAGAAAAAAAAGGTTTCTTATGATCAAAATAGTAACAAAAAAAGTTAATTTATTTTATAGCACCAATATTAATGTTCTTAGTTTATAAACTTTCTTATTTTTGTTGAGCCTATCTAATTTAGATGTTGCTGCTCAACACTATGTTGATATTTGCACAGACAAGCAGTTTATTTTCTCCTAGTGTTTTTTTTAATATATTTTCCGCTGTAGAATGAGCTGTAGTAAATCATAAGTAAGGTAATAGTCACGTTAAATTAATTTTTTAATCAGATGGCGTTTGCCAATTTAATCGTATCATAAGCTATGTTTAACCCTATGAGCGGTTTGCTAACTCATGCTATAGTTATTTGGCTTTTATTTTGAGTATATATATAGTAAGTATTCTTTAAAAACTAAATCAACTAACTGCTTTTAGATCTAGTTGCAAATTATCAAATATATAATTTAATACTAAAGATAAAATTAATCTTTTGAGAAATCCGGTGTTTATGAAATTTGATGTTTTGAATGCAAAAGTGTATATGTTAGGCAAGCTGACCAATATTTTGAAACAGAATATAAAAAACATTTTGAAACACAATATACAAAACATTTTAAAGCGCTTAGACTAAATTACAATACAAATTTAATTGCAAATCATATTATAAATTGTAATTATACTTTTTCCAAAATTAATAAAATTAAAATGTTACAAAATGCACTAAGCTTAATCTGTTAGAAACCGCCAAAATGTACAAAAAACTATGCAATCTTCTTGTTAATCTGCTGAATAAGCAAAGGACCACAATATAAATTACACATTTTAAATTCTTTTAGACCAGAGTATTAGGCGGCTAGCGATCGACTATGTCACTAGGTTCTAATAAAACCTAGTCACTAGGTAAAAATAATTGTTAAAAAATAAATATTTAGTGTACTTTTATGCAATACATGCCAAAAATTTCAAAAAAAATTGATAAAAGGCGATTAACTTAAAAATTGACTGTTTCAGCGCCCATGTTTTCAAAAGTAAAGCAATTTGATTATTGCTTAAACCTTTTTTTTTATAAATTTTTGTGTATAAATGTATTTTTTGTTAGTTTGCTTTTACTTTCATAATTTTTCATATCAAACTTGAGGCCAAAAAGACTCCGAGAGTCATTCCCAATTGTTTTACGGTCAAGGATGTGAACAACTTGCAATTAAGAACTTTAAAACGGTCTCAGTTACTTAAATTGGGCGAAAAAGGTTGTCCTTGAAATTTTCCCATGTTATATGTCCAACTCGCCAATAAGGCACAAAAACTTTTTCAGTAAAATATGTGTGCCACTTCAAAATCAAAGTAAAAGTAAAAATGAACTCACTTCTTCTAGCTTAATTAAAATTAGCTAATTAAAAAAAAACAGTAGTGCACTCTAACCAGTAACAATTGGTGCTTGATAGTAAAAAAGGTAAAAATGTAGTGTAATTTATTAAGTGGAACTAAAACTAAGAAAAGAGTGCGGTCGTGTTAGGAATGCACAAGTATCAAAAAATTGCAATACGTGCTGTGTTAGCGCAACAGAGCAGTGACCGAGACAATTAAATTTGCCAAGTAGTGAAATAAGTGATTTCTGTAAGTGGGTCGAGCGCATATAAAATAAAATGGAAAAAATAGAGCATTTGCCATCAATAAATAGAGATAAACAAAATATGATGAAACAAACCAAAAAGAAGGAGAAGAATAACAGTAACAACAGAAGAAAAAAAATTGACTCCTCAGGAGGAAATAATGAGGCTAAGAGAGCAAACGCCTCATCAACGCTAATGACAATAAGAATTTTTATTAGAGAGTTGAATGATCAAACCCATGCATGTCTAAATACAAAGATAGAAAGTAAAAAAGCTAGTGGCAGTCCTAGAGAGACTAGAGTTTGAAGAAACGCAGAAAGAAGAATTGAATAATTCTAGATGATAACTATTGAAATGTCAACACAGGCGGAAGATATAAAAGAAATACAAAGAAATAATTTTGTAAATAAAAAGAAGATGATAGAAATTGTTACAAATGAAGATTTGCAATTAATAGTTAATAAAGAATGGAGAAAAATTGATTTTAAATACGTACCGATAAAAAAACTAACCTTATGCTGAGAAAAGGACCGGATACTGCAATTCTAATAAATATAGAAAAAGTTAGAAAGGAATTGGGTATTCTAAAACTGGTTAAGGATAAATACCCCTACGTGGAAATAATTTAAAAAAAAAAATTAAAAAAAAAAAATGCACATTATCAACCAGAAGTATGAGACAGGAGAGAAAGCGGATTAAAATGTTTTAGAAGCAGTAGAAAAAGTTTTAAACAAAGCAAAACAGCTTGGTATAGAGGTAATTGACATACCTATACCGACAGGAATGGCACCAAGGGAAGCAAAGATAATTAAGAAGATAGCTAGAATTCGAACACAAATAAAGTGTCCCAATACAACTAAAAAAAAGGCCACAAACAGGAGCGATTGTGGTAAGCAAAGAGAGTGCTATTTACCTATTACCTATTAAAACAAGCAAATATCCAGAAAAAGAAATTAAAAAAGACAAAATGGAGAGTTTTAATGTAAAAAAAGCAAAGCTAGTTTTAACCAACCCGGAAAGAAACAGAAAGGAACTGCTTGAAGAAATCGGTAGTATAGTGGGCAGCAAAGATATCACAACTATATCTATGAAGAATGAGTACAAGAATATACAAACGGCTATAATCAGGACAAACAAGCAGACAGCAGAAAAACTAATAAGAGAAGGAAGCACAAATATAGGGCTTATGAGATGCAGAACAGAGTGTAAAAAGTGTAACGGATAAAGAAAACAAATGTTATAAATGTTGGATAAAGCCACATAGCGCCGAACAGTAAAGAGAAAGACAGATTGAAATTATGCATAAGATACGGAGAAAAGAAGCATCAGATAGCCGAATGCAGTAATAGAAAATTTTGTATAAAGTGTAAAGTAACAGAAAACAGAACAGGTCCAAAAAGTTGCCTTGTCACATACAAAAAAAAAAATGAGAAAACCAAGAAAGAACGTCGAAGATAAGTATCCGGATAATTAGAAACAACACAAGAATAAAAACACAAACAAAAATGAATAATATCATCTAAACAAATATAGGCAGAGCAAAAGAGGCGCAAGACTTGCTGATGCAGCGGTAAGAAGAAAAATAGACATAGTATTAGTGAGTGAACCAAATAAAAACAAACTAAGTAAGGAGTGGATAAAAAATAAGGACTCATATGTTGACATTACCATAGTAACATAAGAAACGGCTGGAGTAGTAAGAAACTGAACAGTGACAGAAGAAGAATTGCTGAGTTTACATAAGTACATTCAGTACAGCACAAACAAAAAAAGGGAAAAAGAAGACAAAAGAGAAAGAAAATAGAACATAAGAAGGATAGACAGAGAAAGAATAAAAAGAGCTATGGAAGCAGAGAAAGTGACTGAAAACAAGAACATAGAAGAAAGATGCAAAAGATGATCAAAAAGTTAAGGAAGGCAGCGGAAGAATCAATTCCCAGAAAGAAGAAAGAAGAAGAGGACCGTACTAATGCTGCAAAAAGTTCAAGGAAAGCAGAAAGAAATACAACCAGCAAAAAAGGTCAAAAAACAAAGAAGGAGGGAAAGAAGATTTTGATAAAACTGAAGAAGGACTAAAATATGACAGAAAGGCTTTAAAGAAAGCGATTAAAAACAGTAAGAAAATATGCTGGAAAGAAATGTTAAGACCTATAGACAAAGATTCCTAGGGCAAATCATACAAAATAGTAATAAATAAACTAGGAGGAACAAAAGCAGGGTGTTTAAAGGAAGAAGAGAATGAAGTAGTAATAATTGAAAAATTGTTTCCTACTGAAAGAATGGTAAAAGATCCAGCAGGAATAGCTGACAACACAGAAACAATCCCTGCAACAGTAGAACAGATAAAACAGATTATAAAGGAACTACTTACTTACTAAGGCACTAGGTCCAGACAAAATAACAACGGAGATAGTGAAGGCAGCGTTAGAGGGAAATGAGATAAATATAACACAAATAATAAACAGATGTCTAAAAGATTTTTTTCGGCTTGCTAGAAAGCAAACCTAGTACTAATTAAGAAAAAAGAAAACAGGCAAAACAATCACGTATATACCGATATATCTGATCAACACATTAACAAAAATTATGGAAAAAGTTATTGTAAAGAGAATTGAACAGTAAGTAGAAGGAAAATGAGGATAAAAACAAAAACAATATAGATTTACAAAAAAAAAAACAATTCTAAAAGCCATTGAAAAGGTAAAAACCATACCAAAAAAAGCAAACAGTAGACTATACAAAAAAAAAACATAATAGCGCTAGATATACAACATGCATTTAACAGAATACTATGGAAAGCAATTATAGAAACAGCAAAAAAAAAAGAAAATTAACAAATATAACTAACAAGATAATATGGAGCTACCTTCAGGAGAAAAATCTACTGACCAAAAATAATAAATTTAAGCTAAATAGAAAAGTACTACAGAGTTCTGCACTAGGTCCTAAACTATGGGATTTAGTTTATAATCAACTACTCAGGATGCGGATGCCGGAAGGAGTGACAATGGCATTTGCAGATAACGTGGCTTTGGTAGGTAAGGCTATCGACAAAGAGAACTAACAGAAGAAATGGAACAATTCAGGTAGGTGAAAAAATAATAACCATAGAAAAAAAAAAACCTTAGAATTACTCTTGAAATAAAGAGATGAAATAAACAGGTTAAAGAAACGGTAAAAAAATAGAAAGGTCAAAAAGACTAATAGCAACTGCGGCTAGAAGTAAACTATTGTATGCCGCAGTAACATGGAGAAATGCTTTGAAGACAAAAAAACAAAAAAAAATAAGAGAAGCTATAAGAGCAAGTTCGTTAAAAATCTGCGGAACGACACTACCCGCAGATTTGATGGTAGAAAAAAGATTATGTATAAAGAAAATAGTAAATTAATGAACTAGTAAGCAAGAAGCAATGAAACGAGAAAAAGAGATCATAATGGAAAAATGGCAGAGACAATAAAAAGAAGAAGAAAAGGGAGAATGGACAAAAAAACTAATACCAGAATAAGAACAAAATGGGTAAAGAAGAAACCGGAAACGTGTTACTATACAACACAACTACTTATCAAACATGGAACTTTTGAAAAGTACTTACAAAAAATAAATAAGATGATGAAAGAAGAAAAATATATATTTTGTTAAAAAGACACGCATGACAACGCAGAACATACGATAGTAGAATGCAAAGGGTGCAAGAAAAATAAAAAAACGGTAGAAAAAATATTGGAAAATAAAGTAGACAAATCTACAATTATTAAAATATGCCTGAATGACAAAATGGAAAGCACTAAGAAACTATGCAACGACAGTACTGAAGAAAAATATAGAAGAATTTAGTGTTAAGATTTAAGTAAACCAAAATAGAACAAAAACACACAAATTAAAATCCATAGGAAACAAAGGAATAAGAAGCGAGAACTTAAATAAAAGCAAAAAAATATGGAATAAAGTAATAAAGAGAAAAGAAACATAAAAAGTCAAAACAATTATGCCTGCTAAGAAATTTAAAGTGAACAGAAAAACAAGAGAAAAACATATACTGAAATATTAGTACCACCAGAAATAAAGAGAAAAAGGAGAGAACTGCTCAAAAAACATATTTCAACGGAATTGACTGAGCAATTTCCAAACGGAAGATACGCCTTTTGAAGTTGACAGAAAATGCAACTTTCAAAATGGTCAGAGTATATCTGGCAACCAAGAGACACAAAAAACTAATCTCAAATAGAGATGTAATGATGTCACTAGAAATTAAACTGGCAAATGTAGGACTACTAAAGAAGATACGATAAAGAAGAAGTTAATGAAGAATAAAAAAACTAAGAAAATACCAAAGAACAATGCAAATATCTAGGCTGATAACACAAAAATGAAAAAAAAATAGGAGAGTGAAATGCCAGTGTAAGAAGTAAGACAAAAAATAGGGTATAGAGAGAGATGGGCCGGGGACAGTATGTGTTGCCGCAGCAGACAGCTTAAATTCCACGAGGCTGAAACCAGCCCACCTCAAACTAGACAATGACTAGGACAAATTAAAAACAGGACTTACGCAGAGATGAAAACCGAAAGGTATTGCCATGCGTTAGTTATTCTCAAGTGCCACTTGTTAAGGCCAACACCTCACAACGTCTTAAAAAAAAGATATTTGAAAACAATAGTCTATGCTACTCCTGTAAATAGCCTCGAAGAGCTGAAGCTACAAATTAATTATAAATGCCAATAAATCCAATCCAATAAGAAGGTTTTAGAAAAAGTTAATGCTTGCGTAGAAATTGAAGAACATTTTATGTAACTTTGTTTTTTGTTTTTGATAAAGAATAAACTTTTTTATTTCCAAAACTGTTACTTTGAGGACCCAAGTTTATAATTTTTTTTTGTTTATTTTAGTTTATACTACTACCTCTTTGAATTTATTACAGATTTTTTAACACTTATATTTTTATCAATAAAGTATTTGCAATAAAAATTAGTTTATTTTATTATTATTATGAATTACCACGTAGAAAAGATCTTAATTATTTTTTATAACAAGTATGTAAAATAAAAGTAAATACATAAAACAAAGTTACAAAAGAAATTTTGTACAATTATAATTTCAACGTTTTCAAACTGTTATAAAAATACTTATAATTAAATGTAATTTAATTAATAACAAATTAAACTTGGTTTTGATTTAGTTTAAACTTAATAAAATAATAAAACAATTTACTATATAAAATGAATTAATAATTTATTCAAAATCAGTCATTCAAATCACAGTGGCCAAGTGTCAAGCATAGACAATTGTTTCGGTTCTACAAACCTCGTCAGATGCCTTGTACGACTAAGGCATCGCATGATAGCAAAGACAATTTTGAATATTTCTGTCCTTATGAACACAATTGGTAATATAAATAATGAAACAGAAGATTGGTATCGCCATCTAGTTGCAATTTAATACTAAAATGTCCGCATAAATCGGTATCATTTAGCATTTCTGCAAAATGAATTAATAATTTATTCAAAATCAGCCAATCGAATCACAGCGGCCGTGGTCGTACAAAGCATATTGACAAGGTTTATAGAACCAAAACAATTGTCTATGCTTGACCTTTGGCCGCTGTGATTTGCACAATTAGCAATCGACCAAACTGATAAAAAAATTAAAAAAAAAAATGATGTATGAAGTATGAAGTATAATATAAGTATACATTAATGAAGTATGATATTGTTAATCAATTGTCATAGGTGAGAGTTAACATTTGTTGGTACAGAAACAGAACCGGTTATTTTTTATATTTTGCAAATATCAAAAGATTTCTAGCAATTGTGAGCATATTTAAGACATTGGTGTTATCGGTTTTATTTGCAAATTTAAAAGTATTGAAGTATTTAAAGTCTCACGGGAAGCAGGATAAAATTGGTTTTCTTATAAAGAAGGTCGTTTGAAGAGTTGTGGAGAGGATTGTTGTGCTGACAAATTTTGATAATGGCTTGGAGAAATGCTCTTTCAGCTATAAATAGATGATTGAGAGTGGGTTTGTTGAAATTTAGGAATATTATGGAAGCGTAGTCAAGGATTGGGCGACATATAGTTTTGTAGATGAGCGTAGCACATTTGATGTTAAATTTATTGTTATTATATGTGAGACATCGGAAGTGTTTTGCTCAAGTTTTAACTTTGGCTTTAAGAGCGTTGGTATAAAATAATAAAAGAAAAGCCAAAAAAAATACGAGGAATATATTGTAGTCTACAGTGGAGTTGCTATAGCAATCAGCACAAAATACCAAAATTGTATAAAGGAATACAATTACATCACCTCAGGTTTCATAGTTGTCACACTAAAGTCAGATGACCAAATTATATATGTACTATCAATATCAATCAACTGTTACTCCACTGTGTGTGTGTAATGTTATTAATTTTTAACTTGTGCAGTTTGTGTGAAATTTAGTGCCTATAATTCTAAAGTTTGTGTCATTCCGGCTGGTAATTATATTAGCAACCAGTCATCTTTACAATTTTAAGAAAATTCACTGGTTTAATTATTTTTATTATTGTAAATGTATTTAACCTAGAATTATAGTTTCCCGCTTACTGTTTTGTCGCGCTTCCCGTGGCGGTGATTTTAACTATTCGTACCAGTGGCGTAACTTCCATTTTTTAACGTGTAATTTTAAAATTTTATTATTAATTTTTATAATCCTGCTGTCTCTTGTGTAACCTTACCGTGGTCTACCTGTATTTGTTTTTAGTCAGTCACCAGTGATCGACCGCACCGGTGTGAATTGTGTCCTTGTATCAACCTTATCCTGTTTTTATTTATTTATTGCTCTAGTCATTTTTGTTTTTGTAACTGTATCTGTTATTATGCAGTGTAAATGCAAAACTGTTGCACAATCAGGTGTAACCTGTAGCAATTGTGGCGTTATCTTCCATAACAGTTGCGCTATTCGTTACAAGAAATGTAATTGCGGTAATTTATTTGAATTGGATGATTCCGAACTTCCTAAACTTTATAAAGAAAATATTACTCTTTACCAAGTTTTATGTGATGAGTTGAGGTCGAGCAATAAATTACTCTTAGATAAAATTACTTATCTTGAAGAGAAGATCACCGAAAAAGATAAAACTATTTTTCAATACGAAGCTCGCAGTAAACAACTAACTGCTCCCACTACTGCGCCGCTCAGTAATGATACGGTGCAATTGATTCAACCTGCAGTTTTTCCTTCTTTAGCAAGCTCTGTTGTTAAGGGAAAAACTAATCAAAAAACTCAGCCAAGAACTCAAACTATCTTTGGTTGTGGCCCAACCAATGACAAACTGCAGGCTTATGTGCCTACTTCTTACGTACATGTTTCTAAACTTAGACGTGGAACTAATAAAACTGATATAGTAAATCATATTAAATCTAAAATTTCTACGATATCAGTTGATGTTGTTGAGTTGAAAGTAAAATCTGGAAACTACAGCAGCTTTAAAGTTTCTGTTCCAGCTAATCATGCTCGATCTATTCTCTGCAAAGATTTTTGGCCTGCAAATATAGCGGTCAAAAAATTTTTAAATTATGGGCGAGTTAATAATGTTCCTGCTTCATCTTTGGTGGATTTTCGAAATCTGGATCCAGCAAACAATCTAAACCCGTCACCAGAAACACCAGCGGTATCTCCATCTATTACCAGAATGTAGGGGGTATAAAAACTAAACTTAAAGAACTTATGCTGGCTGTAGCTGTATCCAACTACGATATTATTGTACTGACCGAAACCTGGCTAAATCAGGACATCAGCGATGCGGAGCTACAATTAATTGGTTACAGTTTGTTTAGATGTGATCGCTCTTTATTAACAAGCCCTAAGCTTGACGGAGGAGGTGTCTTAATTGCTACTAAAACATGTTTTAATTGTACTTTATTACAACCTACATTTTTAAGTGTTGAACATTTGTTTGTAATTGTTAAGTTTAAGTTTGTATCATATATTATCAGTGCAGTCTACTTACCACCTAACTCGGCATGTGATAAATATTTAGATCACTGTTATTCCGTTGAATCTATCGCTGACAAATATCCAGACAGTAAACTAATTTCACTAGGCGATTATAATCTACCCGCAGCGGTATGGGTTAATGATGAGTTAGGCATAAGTGTCATTTGTAATGATACTTATTCTGCTCATTTTGTTTCCAACTGTTATGGATTTCTAAACTGCGCTCAATGTATTTCTATACCTAATGATGGTGGTGTGTTCTTAGATTTATGTTTTTCTAACATCTGTGATATTTCTGCGATTAAAGCTGTGGATGTTTTGTTAAAACTTAGCCAACATCATATTGCTTATGTGATTGATGTAAAATGTGATACTAGCCGTGATATTTTAATGTGTAATTATGTTTTTAATGATTTTAAATATGCCGACTTTAACGCAATCAATAATTTTTTGTTGAATGTTGATTGGTCCGCCCTTTTTTATAATTGTGATGTTGATAATTGCGTTAATTTATTTTACTCTGTGTTGCATTTTGCTATTGACTGTTTTGTTCCCAAAAAACAATGGCGAGAAAACAATTTTCCGGTTTGGTTTAATAAAGAATTGATTTCACTTACTAGACTCAAAAAAACTGTTCATAAACGTTATAAATCTTCAAGACTATTGTCTGATTATAACGAGTTTCAATCAATTCGTACTTCGTGTAAAAATCTCAGTACATGTCTATACAAGCAATATATTACTCGAACAGAAAACAACATTCAAAGTAACCCTAAACATTTTTGGAAATTTGTTAGCGACTCTAGAAAAACTAATGATTTTCCAGCCACAATGTATTATAAACAAAAAACTTGCAGTAATGGAGATGACTATGTTAATAGTTTTGCTGAATTCTTTTCCTCTGTTTACGATACACAAACTCATCCAACTCCTTTGTTTGACTTTAAGAAAAACGTATTACATCGATCTTTTTCAATTAGTTTGTTGGATGTATTTAAAGGGATTGAGAACCTTAAATGTAACTTTAGCACTGGACCGGACGGTGTTCCATCTATGCTGTTAAAACAATGTATTTATTCAATTTCTATGCCATTGCACTTACTTTTTGAGGCTTCTCTTAATGAAGCCAAGTTTCCTTCAGTTTGGAAACAAAGCTACATTATGCCTTTACATAAATCTGGAGCTAAGGAGGATATTACTAATTATAGAGGTATATGCATTCAGTCTGCTATTCCTAAGTTGTTTGATCAAATTGTAACTGGTCAAATACAATGGATGTGCAAAAACATTTTAGTGGAACAGCAACATGGGTTTCGCGAGGGTCGTTCTACTCTTACAAATCTTCTTTGTTACGAAAATGATCTTTTGAATGCCTTTCAATCAAGAGTTCAAGTAGATTCTATTTACACAGATTTTTCAAAGACTTTTGATCGCGTTAATCATAGTATTTTGATTGCTAAGCTTCGGGCTTTGGGTTTTCATGAATCTGTTGTTGCGTGGTTGTTGAGCTTTTTGGAAAATCGTACACAGTGTGTGAAAATTAATAACTTTTTATCTCAACCAATTGTTGTTTCGTCTGGGGTTCCTCAAGGATCTCATTGTGGACCAATTCTGTTTTTACTCTTTATTAATGATCTTGTTTATTCTATTAATTCTTCGTCTTATCTTTTATTTGCTGACGATCTTAAAATTTATAAAAGAATATCATCTATCGAGAACTGCATTAGTTTGCAAAATGATTTAGATTCTGTTCATTCATGGTGTCTTATTAATAACTTGTTGTTTAACGCAAATAAATGTTTTTCGATAAGCTTCAACAGAACTTTAAGTAAAGTATCGTTTGACTATACTATCGATAATAATGTTTTGGAGCATGTTACACAAATAAAAGATTTGGGCGTAATTTTTGATTCAAAACTAACTTTTGTTGAGCATATAAACTATATGTGCAACCGTGCTATGAAAATGTTAGGATTTGTTTACAGAATGTCTACTGACCTATCTCCTAGCACACTCAAATTACTTTATTGCGCTTTAGTACGCTCTCATTTAGAGTACGCTCCGTCAGTTTGGTGTCCATACTACAGCGTTCATATATGCAATATAGAACGTATTCAAAACAAATTTTTTCGTTTATTATCGTACAAATTAGGCATTTCATCCGAAAATTACGATTTTAACCTCATTGCATTGCAATATAATCTTCCGCCGCTGAAAATTCGGCGCAAAAGAGCCGATTTATCATTTTTACGTGGACTAATGATGTCTGAGATTGATTGCCAAGAGCTACTTGTAACTCTTCCATTTCAAGTCCCCAACAATAATCGCCGAACCAGACAGTCTCCATTATTTAGAGAATCTATACATTCTACCAATTGCTAATAGTTTCTCTAATAATATTGATTTATTTTGTGTTTCAAAATGTAGTTTTAAGTGTTATTTAAAATGTGTTGATGAATAATTTTATATTTTGTTTTTATTTATGTATACTTTTTTCCATGCTTTTATTTTTCAATATTCTTTTATATATTTTTGTGTAATTGTAATATTGTTTGTAATTCATCGTTATTTATGTATATAATGATGTAGATGTAAATGTTTTTTGTATATACCGTGAATAAAGTATTATTATAATATAAGCACCAGAAGATAACAGTGCGCAGCTTCTAAGAGACTCGTTTTTTATTGTACTGGAGGACTTTGATGCACAAGTTGGCAACGGAACAGTCTCAGAAATTAAACCAAAGTTCAACAAGAATGTGCTAAGTGATAACGGGAAACTAATCATAAACCTTTGTGCTTACAATAAGCTGCGCATCAATAATACCTTTTTCGACATAATACCGCAGTATAAATTTACATTTGCAAACACCAGAGGCTACATTGTGACCAATAGACAATTTCACTGAACTCAAATAAAAATCAGAACGCCCAACTTGGCAAATATAAGAAACAACCATAACTTTTTACTCAAAAGAATTAGAATAAAAATCAGAATACCAAAACAATTAAAACCGGCAATATCAGCATAGAAAATCAATAATGAACTGCAATGGGACCCGACGATAAAAGACCTATACAAAAATAAACTACAACAAAAAATTTAAAAAAACCCGATTTTAAATGTTAATGACATCAATCTAGCTTGGGAAACAATTAAGAATAACATCAAAAATTCTGCAAAGAAAGCACTTGGCAAACAAACTGTGAAAGTATACCAAATAAAAAACTAGAAAACACCATGGTTTCGCCCGGAAATCAAAGAACACTGCAAAGAAAAAAGAAAAGCCTACCTAAAATACCGCACTCTGCAAACGCCAGAATCATATAACAAGTATAATCAAGTTATGAACAAAACAAAATGGTGATAAAAATCAAATGTAAACACTGAAAAATGTTCTCTAAATGTCTGGAAGATAATTTCTACGGGCTTCAGAAGCAGATATGGCAATTCATAAGATTGCGGAAAAAAGAGGTCATTAAACTCCTAAAACCAACCCATCTAAAAAAGGAAGAGTAAATTTAACCTATCTGTATAAAAAGGCAAACACGGCAAATAAACCTAACACCAGAAACAGCCATTAACGAAGATGCCACGATCAGTACATCCAACATAAAAAATTTACTACAGAAACTAAGAAAAAGAGAAAGCGCCGGACAAAACGGTATACAAAACAAATTACTCAAGTACAGTGGGCAAAGACTAATAGAAGAATTAACAAATTTAATACAAAAAATTATATTATAGTCTCCGTGTTTGTCTTAAGACAAATAACAAAAAAATCTATCGTATACAACAGGCCAGCGTTTGTATGTTTTGTTGATTTAACCAGAGCATTTGACCGTGTCCAGCTAAAAAACGTTATGCATCTCCTCTACAACAAGCAAATCCCTTACAATCTTATCAAAACCATAGAGAACATATATACAAACAATAAAATACGAGCACAAATAGAAAGTGACCATACCAAACCAATACCAGCAGGCAGCGAATTTTTTCAAGAATACTCCCAGTGCGCTACCCTCTTTAATTTATCAATGAAAGAAATTATTTGTAATGTCCGAGGACAAAAAGGATATAAAATTGTAAATGCAGAAATCAAAATATTGTGTTATGCTGACGATGCCGTTCTTATTGCAGAAAATGAGAACGACTTACAAAGGTTATTACACTTATTCAACCTAACAACCAAGTCTTTAAATATAGAAATATCATCGACCAAAACAAAGTGCTTAACAACATCAAAAACTTCACTAAGATGCAAACTTGAAGTCGACAATGAAGTGATCAAGCAAAAAATGAAATTTTAGTACATGGGTATAAAACTTTCCGGCTATGGTGATATTGAAGCAGAAGTGAGAGACCAAACAACAAAAGCAATTAGAATAGCCGGCTGCCTGAATACAATATGGTGCAATAAAAGTATGGAAACGGACACTAAATCTAGGATCTATAAATCCGTGGTGAAGCCGGTAATGACATATATCGCAGAAACCGGGCCAAAAACAGCAAAAACCAAAAAATTTCTAGAAACAGCTGAGACAAAGATACTCCGCAGAATGACTAAAAAAACACTGTTGAATAGAAAAAAAAAAACAAGTCTATCAGCACAACATGTAAAGTCAAGAACATCAACGACTGGGTAACAGAAAGAAAAAAGAAATGGAACAATCACATAAACAGGATAGATTACCGCAGACTTGTAAAAATTGCTCGCGACAAGTCTCCACTAGAACAAAAAGACATTGAGCGCGCCAGAAAACAATAGAGCGACAGCTTCATGCAAGTGGACGATGATTAAACAAGCAACTCGCCTAAAATGTAGAAAAAAAAGAGTATTTTATTGTGAATGTAAGTAAGGAGTTTGTTTTGCAATATACATTTTAAAAGTTTACCAAGAACTAGAAGTATAGTAATTGGACGGTAACTAGCTAGATAGAAAAGGTTTGCATCATTTTTAGAAATACAGATTACTGTTCTTATTTTTAATTCATTAGGAAAATATTAGTTTGAAAAGCAATAATAAAAAAATTATATAGTCATGGACGTTTTTATTTAAGTGTTTTAAAATTTTTCTAGTTAGTAGATTATACCCTGGTGCGGAATTTTTACCTCTGTTTAATATATTGAGATAGTTGTCTTCGTCTATTATTTTGTCTAAAAGAGTCTTGTATGTCTGTTTGCAAAATGAGTCGTACCACATATTTACGTTTTTTAAATCAGTTCTGTCAAAACCATTACAATTGTAAAAAGGAATTGAGTCATTAAAGTGTCTATAAAAAGTATTTGCAATGTCTGGAAAAAAAGTATTGTTAGAAACTGGGTCTGTTATTGAATGTATAGTCAATGTTTGTTTGTATTTTGTCAGTTTTTTAATTTGTTTAGAAATAGTTTTTTTTCTTTATTGTCTTTAATTTTGTTACTTGTCGATATGTATTTGTCTTGTCTGTACTAAAGAACTGAAGAAGTCATGTATGTTTTTATTCAAGTCAAGGGAGTGGATAATTAAAACATAATTTTAATGTTTTAGGAGGTTGCTAACAATTTGGAAATAAAAAGATAATAGTGGGTGCTGTATTTGAATCAAATAAAATAAATAAAAAAAATTCTTGGTTTGTTTTAAGTATATTACTCCTATTCAAATTGTAAACTCTTTAAGAGAAGGTAGTATTTGGATGTCATTATTAAATGTAATTGCCATATGGTCCAAACAGAGTTAAGGGATAACATTAACGTAGTAGATAAAGGGTTTTACACTGAACAAACAAAGGAGAATATCACGTGTTGTGCTCTGATTATCGTTCATAATAAACGTTGGTGGAGTGTATATTCTAGAAAAATCAGAGTTTGATAGGAATTGTTGAAGGTGGCAAGATTTTATTGGATTTAAGTTGAAGTCACCCACAATAATAGAATGAAGGTATAAGAAAGATTTAAGATATTATCTTTGATCATGGAGGTTGGATGGATGTAAACAAGGAATATGTGAAGTCTCTCCTGTAGTAAAGGAATTGAAAATTGAATGCAGTCATTAAGCAAATTATTAATGCTTGGACAGTTTTCTCTTTGTTGTTGTTGGATTTAATAATAAATCCAGTTTTCTTAACAGAATTATGTCTTTGCTGTTATTGCTATTCTGTCACCAGATGTCAGATAATTGCGTACGTGAAAAATGTTGTAATGTTTCTAATATGTGCTGTTGTTTTTTGTTGTTGTGGTTGATGCACTTCAGAATGTTGCGGTTGTGTGATGATGTTGCTGTTGCTGTTGCGGTTGTTGTTGTTGTTGATGTTGTTGTTGTTGTGGTTGTTGTTGGTGTTGTGTGTGGTTGTCGTGTATGCAATTGCTGCTGTGGTGTTTTATATTAATGACATTATTAAGATTAGATGGTGTTTTAATATTATTTATAATAACATTGCGTGGTATTTTAAACCTGCATCTCCTTTTCCTTTTTTGTTGGGTTTTACAGTTTTTTAGGTCGACCCCTTTTTTTGCTGTTAGAAGGCCGCGAGGAATCGTCTGTCTCGTACTCCATTTGCGAGCCCGCGAGACTTTCTGCCTCGCTAACAAATTCGTTACCGTCTTCACTTTTTCCGGCATCACTCATAATTATTTATTTTAGTTACTGTAATTACATTTATGGTATTATTATAAATTTACAAAGTACATAATATTTTTTCAAAAACTTTTATTTATTTTATATTTGTTGTTTCTAATTATTATAAAATTATCGATTATTCAACTATTCTGGGCATAATAAAAGCGCAGTCTATATCGAGAGAAGAACATCAGGGTTAATGTTTGTATCAACAACAATTAATTAATATTTTTATAAATTTGTTATGCCTTGCGCTTTTACATCAAATCAATAGAAATGTTTTAAAATTTTAAAATGATCAAATACATCCGCATATGTTATCATTAAAATAATTTAGTGGGGAGATCAAAATGATGTAAGATCAAATGATAGAGAGATCAAATGATCGAATCATAACGTATTTTTCCATGTACTGCTCAAGTTGTTTTTGCTAAAGTGTTAATATAGTGGTAATATATTAATTAACATCGAGAAAGAATACAATGTGGACAATAAAGCGTGTTTTTTTATTGTTAGTGTTTATGGGTGCTACTGCAACAGATATAGGTATAAATGTTTTGATTTTTTAGATAACATATTCACATAGGAAAATATACTTTGACAAATTACATGTGTGTCTTAAACAGAAACAGTTTCTTGTTAAAAGACTGTTGTAGTAAACTTTGCCTCATAAAATCTTTATTTATTAAAACAAATACTTTCCAGAAATTAGTAAATGTTAAAGTTTTATATACAGACGTAAACAAACAAATTGATGCTATTCAAGGCTATTTAAATTAAATGCAAATTTATGCAATTTAAATATCTTAGAATAATCACAATTAAAATAGTTTTTTCAACATAATATATAAAATAATTTTTAACTACCAATAAAATTTGTAATTTTTTTTTTAAAAGTTATTGCAACAGTTGTTGTAATAAGATAAAATAATTTATTAAGATCTATCTAGTAACTTTAGTACCCATTAAATATATGGATTTTCAACTATTTAATTTTTAATCATTAGATAAAATCATTAATAAAATCATTTTTATAAAATAAGCCTTTGTAAAACTCGATATTAACAGTTAGTGTGGTAAATAAATACAAATGTGTTCAAAAATTAAAAAAAAAATACATCAAACTGTGTTAAGAGTTATTTAAAATCAAATTAGTTACAGTCGTTTGTTTGATTATTAAAAATTAATTTTGTTATAAGTAAAGTATGTGCAAATATTAAACATTGTTTTTGAATAAATATATTTTTTCTTTTTTTTCTTATTAGAAAAAATTTAATGTTGTAAAAAAAATTTGATTGTTTACTAAATTATTCTAGAACCAACATTATTTGTAAATTTTAACCAAATATTAATCACTAAATAAATGCAATCAACTGAATTACTTTTTGAAACTTATTATTAATTTTTTTGCTTTATAAATTAGTTAATACAGTTTTTTCCTCAATAAAATTTTGTTAAATTAGCAATTTTTTTTTTAAATGTTAAAAAACATTATAAACTTTTCAAATTTAAATTAATTTAGGTTTGTTTACTCTAAAGCAAAAATAAAAACTGTATTTTGTAGATTTTTGTCTGTAGAGATTAAATAAATTATATTAACAATAAAAGCATTTTTTAATTTTTGAAATAATATATTTTGTTCTTTTTTAATACTAACTAATAATTTAAAAAAACAAAATAATTTTTATATATTTTTAATTTATTTTTATTATTTATTAAACTTGGTTCAGTATTGTTGTTATCATTTTGAAAAAGAAAAAATATAATTCTTACATGTTTTTTCGAATTAAAAAAAAAATAAATATGAATTTTAATAAATTTATAGCTATTTAGAGATACTAAAAAAAGAAACAAGTTTTTTCAGTGCGTCCATACTTTAAATTTAAATTGAATAGCAACAAAAATAGATATCTTAAAACAATTTATTCTATGTAAAATAATAATAAAATAATGTTTCAAAACAATTTCGGATAAATGTCCGCCCAATAATTTTGTCAACGACAATTGTTGGATTATTTAACGAAAATAGTTTGTAATAATTTATTTATATAATGAACACAATCAATAGATTTTACTAAATGATTATTGGTAATTAATATTTATTGCCATTTTGTAATCATTATAATTGTTTTTGTTTCAGCAAGATATTAATATTTTTCAAATAAAGATGAACTGCACTGTTTTTTTTTGTAAATAATAAAAATAATATGAATCCTCATTTTAATGCAAAGCAAATTAGTGTAATCAACTTCCTCTGTTAATCTTATTAGTTTGTATATTTTTTGATAGCATTGTCAGCGTTTTATTTAGTTATCAATTAAATTAATTAAAATGGTTTTTCTGAAATGCATTTGACGTTTAGAATGTTAAGTGGAATTCCCCTCTTTTTATAATAATTATATGCAGTAAGAACGCATATGGAGTCCAAAATTATTATCATTTTTCACATTAAAAGACAAACATTTTCTCTAGTTTAAAAAGATTGAGAAGAATTTAAGGATCTTATAATTATTTTACTAGCCAAAATGATCTTTATTGCTAAACAAAACTTTGCAATTAAATTATAGGTCTATTTACAATTAATTTTAAGTTTATTGAGTTTTTGAACAAGCTGGATCTTATAAAGCAGACCAAAATCTTGCACGTAGTTGAATAGCAACATTCAACTTTTTGCAAACGTTGACAAATTGATTAAATTGTGTCTTCTAATAGTTAGATAAATAAATTTTAAAAAAATATTTGAATAAACATAATAATAAAATAATGTAGTACAAAAACGTAATGTGCAAGTTGTGATATTAAAAGAATGTATACATGCACACTTATAAATAATAACAAAACAATTAGTAGCTTAAATTAAAAAAAAAAAACTTAATATGGTATAATTCATAGTTTAATAATATTTTTTAAATTGTTTTTTATATATTTTGATTTTTACTTGATTCTTGTTTACATTTTTTTTTATTATGATTTTTAAATTTATTTTTAAATTTTATTATATGTATTAAATGATGTTTTTCTATTAAGAGCAAGGAATTTTCACATTAGTTCGTAATTCACAATTTTCTTAAATAGTATTTATCATAACTAGAGCTCGGATTTATATTTATTTACATGTTTTACTTGATTATATATATATCAAGCTAGTAAATTGTATACACACGTTTCGTTCAGAAACAAACCCAAATACCAAGTTTCATTGCGTATAACTTATTATTTTAAGTTTTTGCCGCATAAAAACTTATAATCCATATACTTGCATTTACTAGTATATTATAATCGTATAATTGCATATATAGTCAATATTTTTATTATAATAATTTATTATAGTAAAAAGTCAGTAAAAACAATATAATTTTTAAAATACGTTATTGGAGGCTCGGAAGCCACTGGCACATTGCAATGTACAAAAACACGAGGATTCCCCGTCAATTACAAGAGCGTACTGGGAGTGGCAATGTCGAGGGGAACTATGCTGCTGTGCTGTGCAGTGTGCTGTGCATTGTCTTCGGCAATTCAACAAGAACGCACAATTTTTGTTTTTTACAAAAACGTTCTTACCGATAAACGACATAGTTTCACTATGAAACAACAACCTTAATAAACAACAAATAATTTAATTTAATAAATTCAAATTTTGAATTTTCTTGCTTTTTTAACCGCATATAAAATCAATATTTGAGAAACATTACCGCATATATTTACTTATTTTTAGCGCATATAAAAAATTATTATATTAATATAAATTCGAGGCCTAATCATAACAAATTCAAAAAACAAAATTTATATATAAAAATGAACAATGAAAGACATGAATATGTTTTTTTTTTAAATTATTTAAAATTTTATTATTTTTTCTAAATAAATAAATTTACAATAAAAAATTATTTTGGTTTTATGCTCTAGAAAACAATAATTTTATTAATTGGTTACAGCTTGTTTAGATGTGATCGCTCTTTATTAATAAGCCCTAAGTTTGACGGAGGAGGTGTTTTAATTGCTACTAAAACTTGTTTTAATTGTACTTTATTACAACCTACATTTTTAAGTGTTGAACATTTGTTTGTAATTGTTAAGTTTAAGTTTGTATCATATATTATCAGTGCAGTTTACTTACCACCTAACTCGGCATGTGATAAATATTTAGATTATTGTTATTCCGTTGAATCTATCGCTGACAAATATCCAGACAGTAAACTAATTTCACTAGGCGATTATAATCTACCCGCAGCGGTATGGGTTAATGATGAGTTAGGCATAAGTGTTATTTGTAATGATAGTTATTCTGTTCATTTTGTTTCTATCTGTTATGGATTTCTAAACTGCGCTCAATGTATTTCTATACCAAATGATGGTGGTGTGTTCTTAGATTTATGTTTTCCTAACATCTGTGATATTTCTGTGATTAAAGCTGTGGATGTTTTGTTAAAACTTAGCCAACATCATATTGCTTATGTGATTGATGTAAAATGTGATACGAGCCGTGATATTTTAATGTGTAATTATGTTTTTAATGATTTTAAATATGCCGACTTTAACGCAATCAATAATTTTTTGTTGAAGGTTGATTGGTTTTTATAATTGTGATGTTGATAATTGCGTTAATTTATTTTACTCTGTGTTGCATTTTGCTATTGACTATTTTGTTCTCAAAAAACTATGGCGAGAAAACAATTTTCCAGTTTGGTTTAATAAAGAATTGATTTCACTTACTAGACTCAAAAAAACTGTTCATAAACGTTATAAATCTTCAAGACTTTTGTCTGATTATAACGAGTTTCAATCAATTCGTACTTCGTGTAAAAATCTCAGTACATGTCTATAGAAGCAATATATTACTCGAACAAAAATCAACATTCAAAGTAACCCTAAACACTTTTGGAAATTTGTTAGCGACTCTAAAAAAACAAATGATTTTTCAGCTACAATGTATTATAAACAGAAAACTTGCAGTAATGGAGATGACTATGTTAATAGTTTTGCTAAATTCTTTTTCTCTGTTTACGATACACAAACTCATCCAACTCCTTTGTTTGACTTTAAGAAAAACGTATTACATCAAGCATTTTCAATTAGTTTGTTGGATATATTTAAAAGGATTGAAAACCTTAAATGTAACTTTAGCAGTGGACCGGACGGTGTTCCATCTATGCTGTTAAAACAATGTATTTATTTAATTTCTACGCCATTGCATTTACTTTTTGAGGCTTCTCTTAATGAAGCCAAGTTTTTTTTAGTTTGGAAACAAAGCTACATTATGCCTTTACATAAATCTGGAGTTAAGGAGGATATTACTAATTATGGAAGTATATGCAACAGCAACATGGGTTTCGCGAGGGTCGTTCTACTCTTACAAATCTTCTTTGTTACAAAAATGATCTTTTGAATGCTTTTCAATCAAGAGTTTAAGTAGATTTTATTTCACAGATTTTTCAAAGGCTTTTGATCGCGTTAATCATAGTATTTTGATTGCTAAGTTTCGGGCTTTGGGTTTTCATGAATCTGTTGTTGAGTGGACTGTATTAGTTTGCAAAATGATTTAGATTCTGTTCATTTATGGTCTCTTATTAATAACTTGTTGTTTAACGCAAATAAATGTTTTTCGATAATCTTCAACAGAACGTTAAGTAAAGTATCGTATGACTATACTATCGATAATAATGTTTTGGAACATGTTACACAAATAAAAGATTTAGGCGTAATTTTTGATTTAAAACTAAGTTTTGTTGAGCATATAAACTATATGTGCAACCGTGCTATGAAAATGTTAGGATTTATTCACAGAATGTCTACTGATCTATCTCCTAGCACACTTAAATTACTTTATTGCGCTTTAGTACGTTCTCATTTAGAGTACGCTCCGTCAGTTTGGTGTCTATTCTACAGCGTTCATATATGCAATATAAAACGTATTCAAAACCAATTTTTTTGTTTATTATCGTACAAATTAGGCATTTTATCCAAAAATTATTATTTTAACTTCATTGCATTGCAATATAATCTTCCGCCGCTGAAAATTCGGCGCAAAAGAACCGATTTATCATTTTTACGTGGACTAATGATGTCTGAGATTGATTGCCAAGAGCTACTTGTAACTTTTCTATTTCAAGTACCCAACAATAATCGCCGAACCAGACAGTCACCATTATTTAGAGAATCTATACATTCTACTAAATGGATTTAATAATCCAATTGGTAGAATGTGTAGAATTGCAAATAGTTTCTGTAATATTATTGATTTATTTTGTGTTTCAAAATATAGTTTTAAGTGTCAATTAAAATGTGTTGATGAATAATTTTATATTTTGTTTTTATTTATGTATACTTTTTCCATGCTTTTATTATTCAATATTCTTTTATATATTTTTGTGTAATTGTAATATTGCTTGTAATTCATCGTTATTTATGTACATAATGATGTAGATGTAAATGGTTTTGTATATACCGTGAATAAAGTATTATTATTATTATTATTATTATTATTTTTTTATTATTATTATGCACATTGCTATAAGTAAGCAAGATATATACTGTTAGCTAAAGATTTTTGTGTTACTTTACTTTACAAGATTATTCATTATTTACGTTTTTACGTATAGTGCTAGCAAGCAAGGGCCCTCAAATCCATTGCAGTCCTCTAGAAAAAAATATATTTAAAAAAAAAAATATTTTTTTTTGTTTTGTTTGAAAAATATGTAAATAAAAAAAATATTTGAAAATAAAAAAAAAGTTAAAAGTTATGATTTTTTAATTTGTTTAATTGAAAAAAAAAAAAAAACTTTTACAACTATTTTACATCGTCCCAGTCTTAAGACTTGTTTGAAAGGTGTTTACCAATGGCTTATTAGGCGCCTTCCGAATCATTCCGGTAGGTAAAAAGAAAGTTATTCTTTTAGTCATATTCGGGGATTGAACCCTGCATACGTAAATAATAATGTTAAATTAAGTAATAGTAACAGAAACGGAACGAACACTACAAAACACGCATTCAAATGCAATATTGGAACATGCTGATGCGACCCACCTCTGTCTACTCTAGAACCCCTCCCATCGTTCGTTCGTTCTCTCTTCGGGCAATTCTTTCACAAGCATTTTCCAGATTTCGATACTATCATCTTAATAGACTTTAGATCTGTTGGAAAATAAAATATTTTTACCATTATTTGTTTTTTCGGACAATTCCGGTAGCAGTTACTTTTAACACCAGAAGCTTTATAAGTTTGTTGTACTATTTTTTTTTTTATTTAAAATTTTTCTTACAGTTTGACATGTTTGCAAAATGTGAGGAGTAATGCCAGTACTTGATATAATTAATGGCACTATAATTACTTTGTCTATTCCCCAGATACTGCGTATCTCATCTATCAAATCAGTGTATTTCTCAATTTTTTTTGTATGTTTTTTCAATATTGTTTGTATTAGAAATGACATTGTCTCTTACATCCGGTCGATTGTGATATAATTTAAGTATGATTTCATTATTTTATAGGTTCTTTAGGTATACTTTTTGTTAATTCTATTTTAATATGTGTATGTTCTAACTTCTTATTTTGTTGAAAACCAAATTAATTATAAAATTCTCTTTTTCTATTGGTTCTATAACGTTCTTCAAAGCATAGTTTGTAGATTCCTTTGTCCTTTGTGTATACACTGCACTTTGCACTTATTAATTCTAAATTTTGTGGTTTGCGTACAGTTTTATGTCATCTATATACATAAGGTAAAATAGTTTAAAATGTGTTATGCTATTTTATTTTATATTAAATCCGTACTCTGTGTTATTTATTATGTTTGATAATGGATTTAACGAAAGGCAAAACCAAAGTGAACTAAAACAGTCACCTTGGAATATACCACAATTTATGTCTATTGGACTAGCAGTTATTTGCAAGTTGTTAGTATTTAATTTGACAATGGTATTTCAGTTACACATAACATGTCTGAGAAACGTTATTATATGTAGATGTTTCTTATATATTTTTAACAAATCATTCAGCCAGAAATGCGGAACGAAATCAAACGCTTTTTTGCAGTCAATAAAGGTAATGTATGTATATGTTTCTACGACATGTCTTTGCAACAACCTTTTTGCTGTTTAGCTAGTATGTTGTATATATAAATATAATTTTGTAATTATTTTATAAATAGTTTGTAAACATGTTTTAGGTCTGTATTTGGCTGGATTGTTAAGATTTTTTTGTTGTTGTATTTTGTCTTTTTGTAACATGTATGTAATGCTTTGAGTTAAAAAATTTGAAAAAACAATTGGATTTTGGACAAAATTTAAAATATGTTTTGCAATGTGATTATGTGTACATGTAAATTTTTTGTACCAATAATTATGTAAATTGTCAGTTCCGGGTGTTTTCCAATTATGAGTCTTGTTTATAATTTCTTTTAAAACGTTAGGTGTAATATGTAATGGTGCCAGCTCAGGTATATGTTTTGATCGCTTTTTTCCTCTTTAATTCAATAAGCATTTTTATTACATTTAATTTGCTTAGACCAGATAGTTGATCAGAATGTTTCTATTGTTTCATTTGGGAAAAAACTTTGACTTTTTAATTTACGACATTATTGGTATTTAAATTTTTATAAAATAACTTGTTTCTTGCTGCACTGTTTATATTGTTTTAGTCTACTACAAAGAGCAGAAAGTTTTTGTTGTAAAGTGTTTGGTTTCAATTTTCATGTATTGAGTAGATTTTAAATTTGTTCATAATATTTGTAATATTTTGCTGCAATTTTTTAGATCTTATTCTATTATATTATTTGTCTTAAGTCACGTCAAATGTTTTCTATGCGTTTTCCAAGCCGTCTTTTCCATGCTAGTATTTGATTTGACTTATTAATATTAGAACTTGTTCTGCATATTATTTTTGAGCCATTACATCGAACCGCAGCTATAGCAGCACAATATATAGCTGTGTGCATTTCATTAAAATTGTTAATGCCTTCAAGATGATTTGATATTATATGTCTTTGAGTTGAGTTTGTTCCAGTAAACTCTGTTTGAGCAGTGTAAAAGAATATTTCAATTTTATTAATTAGCGGTGAATTTACGTTTATTTGATTAGAAATATCATCATTTGCAACGTTATATTCCATATTTTCAATGCTTAAAACCGATTCTATTCCACTTGATATTATTGCGTATTTTCGGTTATTTTCATTATCTTCAGTGTCTCTCGGC
Organism: Tachinus rufipes; assembly: GCA_963932245.1. Lineage (NCBI taxonomy): Eukaryota > Metazoa > Arthropoda > Insecta > Coleoptera > Staphylinidae > Tachinus > Tachinus rufipes. The sequence continues at coordinate 42,423,456 of OZ010747.1, read as the reverse complement.
ATTGTCATGTTATTATTTAGAGCGTCGGCAACATCTTGTTTTATTTGTTGTTTTTGCATGGTACCAATTAATTGCTTTGCATCGAGAATCTTTAGCATTTTGATGGTTAAAGTAGGAACCAGTCCTGTTGACAATATTATCAATGGTAAGAATTTAAGTTCATGTTGCCTCCATATATTTTTTTAAATTTTGTACGTTGATTTTGAATATTTGTATTTTTTTTAAATTTCCTATTGAAGTTTTTACTTGCTTGAGTTGCAATGTCTATAAGGTATGTTATTTTTGTTTTGTTTTATTTGTTTATACAATATTGGGCCTATTATGTGTTAATGATTTGTCTGTTTATATACTTACGTCCCGTAGTATCTTTTGTTGTTCGTTTTCTATAATAGCTTTAAGAATGTAGTTATAGTATGGTGTTTTGTTTTTGTTGTCAAAAAAGTTAATGTTTTCTAATAATTTTTGATGTAGCAATGCAGCTACTTTGTTATGCCTTTCTGTGTATTTTGTAGCTAATCTTTTACATGCTGTTATTAAGTGTGTTAATGTTTTATTATGCTTGTTACTTTTTTGGCATGTATCTAATATTTCGTTGTTGACGCTGTGGATCTTAGGGATGCGTTTGTATTTAGTTTTCATTAAGCGAGAGTTATTTAATTGGTTAAAAAAGCACATGTCGTGTTATATTACCTCGTTTCTGGTTCTCAATTTGAGTGCCGTAATAGTGTTTGCCATTGCATAGAGACATTCCGTCCCTGATAGTCAACTTGAGGGCCGAAATGGTGTTTTCGTTGCACTTCAGACATCAGACTCAAAACATAACGCACAAACGGTTGGTATTAGGTATCGGACAGTCCTCTTGATTTTGTTCTTCTTGCGTCAATGTCTCTCAGCAAACTCTTGTTGCACGCACTCCTTTTTCCCGAAAAAAGAGTGAGGTTCTTCCTCTTATTCGATTCGCTCTCTCTTTCAACGCAAAGGAGAAGGATGGAATAAGAATTTGATAATAATAAAATATCAAAAGAAATATTCAAATTTGAATAAATTAAAATAAAATAACATTTTCACCCTCCAAAACATATAGTTTTAACCCTTAAGTAGTCGCTACATCTTTCATAACTTAAGTTGCCGCTAGGTGCACTTTATGCTCTTCTGGATATTTTGATAACAAATAAAAAAGTTTATTTATATATCTGGTACATATAAAACTTATTTATTTTTACATTTTAAAAGTTAAACTATTTGGTTATCGAAAAAATAGCATGCAAAGTTAGCATATCTTTCACATCTAATCATGGTATTATTTCTTTTTGCGGGTACACACAATACATGTACCACATCTCTATTTTTTGTGGGTTTCTTTTATTTTAAAAGAAACATTTTTATATGTAAGGGTAACTTTTTAAGTACTAGAAATAATATAACAAAATAATTAAAAGAAATATTTACGTTACTTGTCGCTATGAGCACTTTATGCTCTCAGATAAAACACAACATTAAACCGTGTAACTTTATAACGCACTGTGACACATTGAGTGCGTCGTAGCGACTACTTAAGGGTTATGTCCAAATTAGAGATAAATTGTAAATGTAAAAATTTAAAAATAATAAAAATTAAATAAATTAGAAAACAAAACAAAAAAAACATAGAAGAAAATTTTAGTTTAAAGGCAATGGATATAATTTTACCTCGAGCAGATTTGACAGTTGCGACACGAACTATTCCGTGTGAACCCGGGTAAACGTCAATAACGCGAGTTAATTCCCAATTTAAAGGCGACTTGCTTAGACCATTAATGTGAGGAGACGCTGGTGGCTTAAACGACCACTTTAAATTAACGACTTCTGCGGAATGTTTTGACAATTCTGCGAGTTGACGATTAGCACCGACCCAGTTTGTTCTTTGGTCACTGAAAATCGACGAGTTTCTGCCTTGTAGCGCCACAAATCACCTGAAGGCAGCGATAAAAGCTTCTCATGAGAGGTCCGAAGTTAATTTAATATGAATAGCCTTTACGACACAACTTACAAATATACACACATAATAATTAATTTTTACAAAAAATAATTCCAAAATAGAAAAAATAAATAATATTGAACATTTGGCCATCGACAAAACATTTGAATGCACTGGAATAAAATATTTTATTAATAAATTGGACTATATAAATAACATGGCAGTTTATCGTTCTCCCGATGCTACAATTATATTCATTTTTATTTATATTTTTATCAAGATTAAACGAAGCATTAGGAATAATAACTAGAAATAAAAGACTAGTGTTTATTTGTAGAGATTTCAATATCAATCACTCGTATCAAATAAAACAACTAAATATTTTCTAGACCTTATCAACTCATACAACATAATAAATACAATCACTGTTACAACACGCATTACCTCTGTAAGTAAAACATGTATTGATAATATTTTAACTTACAAAGATTGTGAATATAAAGTTAAAGTAATTCAGTCAACTTCTTCTGACCACACTGCTCAAGTATTAGAAACTGAACTGAATAACACCTATGCAGATGCAGAATACTTTCAAGTAAGAAACTATTCTGCTCAAAATATTTCTAATTTCATTAGTAATATGTCAAAAGAAGATTGGAAACCAGTAGATTTCAAAGATGACACAGACATTAAATTTGATGAGTTTGACAGAATATTAAATTACTATGTTAATCTATCATTTCCAATCATTAAAATAAACAAAAATAAAAAAACATCAATCAAAGAATGACTGGATAACGAATGGAATAAAAATTTGCATATTTTAACATTATCAAGGTGTCCAGAAATGATAAACAATTATAAAAAATATAAATTCAGTTACATAAAAGTTAAACAAGCAGCAAAACGAATGAACTACGACAAAATAATTCTCTCATCGTCCAATAAAATGAAAACTGTCTGGAATATAATCAACATGAAGACAAAATCTACAAAAGTTGCGGCTACTCCACAAATGTCATTATGCTTGCAAGATGAAATAATAACAGACAAACAAAAAATTGGTAATCATTTTAATGAATATTTTATAAAAATAATAAGCAATTTGACATCTGTAAATAAGAATATAAATTTGACTTCAAGAATTTCCTAATCGATATTTTTAGAACCTGCAACAACTAGAGAAGTTGAGAACATAATAAAACAGTTAAAGTCGTCTCAAGCAACAGGTGTAGATGGTATTAGCACTAATATGTTAAAAAAGTGTTCCCAGTTCTTAACTCCTACTATAACAATATTACTAAATAATTCATTTGAGCAAGGGATATTTCCTAACCAATTAAAAATTGCAAAAATACTACCACTGCATAAAAAAGGACCGCTAACAAACATAGAAAACTACAGGCTTATATCACTACTACCATCTGTATATATTTGAAAAAGCAATGGCCATAAGATTATTAAATTATTTTGATAAAAATAAAATTTTCTTAAACACACAGTTTGGTTTTCGACAAGGCAAATCAACGGCTGATGCAATAATGTCCGTAATTTTAGAAATCTATAAATAAATTTGGAGTCCGGGAAAAAAACAGTTGGTGTTTTTGTAGATCTATGTAAAGCGTTTGACCGTGTCTGTCACAAAACACTTTTACACAAACTACAATTGTATGGCATACGTGGCAAAGCATTGGATTGGATCAAAAGTTATTTAACAGATCGAAAACAGTATGTAGAAATTGATGGCCATAAATCTTCAATTTTGAATATTACACAAGGGGTTCCACAAGGATCAATTTTAGGACCATTGATGTATATAATTTATACCAACGACATAATTAATGCTCTTCCAAGTGGTAAAGTAGTTTTGTTTGCTGACGATACAACGTTAATAACGGCAGAAAAACATAAAAATGATTTAATTTATGCATCAAATAGTCTCCTAAGCAACTTAGACAATTACTGCAATCATAATAACCTCGTAATAAATAAACAAAAGTCAACATTTATCAATTTTTCAAAACAATCAGATTTTAGTCTTTTAATTAAACATCAAAGAAAATCTTGAATTCAACAACAAGATTCAATGTTTTTAGGCGTCACAATTGATAATAAATTAACATTTGCCCAACATGCTAACGACATATGCAAGAAATGATTTCAGCATTAGGCGACTTAAAGAAATAAGCAGTATAAATGTAGTTTTGTCATTTTATTTTGCAAATGTACACTCCATACTTTCCTATGCTACCGAAACATGGTATAACTCTACTGAAGTTGCAAGAGTTTTTATCACCAAATCTCATGTAGGCCATACTTCAAAAAACTAAATATAATGCCTCTTGCTAGCATATACATATATCGTGTACTTTTATATGTAAAAAAAAACATTCATAATTTTGCTGTTACCACAACACAAATCGGCACAATATGCCAACTCTTCACTATGTTGTGGTATCAAAATCTATAATAAATTTCCCGAAAGAATCAAAATATTGCTACTGCCTTTATATAAATCAAAATTGAAGAAATTAATACTTGATTGCAATTTCTACAGCGTCCAAGAATTTTATGAACATTTTAAATAATATAATTTTATGTATTTTAAATTGTATTTTTATTCCATATATGTATATGTTTCAACTTATGTGTATTTTATTGTATTTTACTATGTGATATTGACTTTACCTATGTATAATGTATATATCGACTGGAATAAATGGATTATTATTATTATTATAAGCTTCAGCACCTTTGTACCTCAAATTCTAGACATAGCTATAAAAGGCTCCTTTGACTTTGGTTTGACTCTAAAACATTTTAAGCATTTTAAAATGCATTTATTAATAGCGGTGCGAGAAGACAAAATCCAAAATTGTTGCAACAATTTTGGATTTTGTCTTCCATATATGTATATGTTTCAACTTATGTGTATTTTATTGTATTTTACTATGTGATATTGACTTTACCTATGTATAATGTATATATCGACTGGAATAAATGGATTATTATTATTATTATAAGCTTCAGCACCTTTGTACCTCAAATTCTAGACATAGCTATAAAAGGCTCCTTTGACTTTGGTTTGACTCTAAAACATTTTAAGCATTTTAAAATGCATTTATTAATAGCGGTGCGAGAAGACAAAATCCAAAATTGTTGCAACAATAAATAATGGAGGGTTTTATACCTTGCATGAAAACTTTTTTGCTTGGTATGAAATGGTGGAGTTGCGTAAGCAACCAGCCACCCTAAGACAACCTACCTCATCAACAAAAACAGACAGTTTTCTAAAGATTTTAGGGAGTGGTTTTTCATTCTTAAATGCTTTAAATAAATTAAAAAAAACATTTCATTTGAACATACCAGACAAAAATATTCCAAGTGTGTTCCAACTCTAAATTTTGTACATCTTTCTCGTATTGTATTTTTGTTTTGTTTTAATGCGAATAAAGCGAAATATGAAAGCAAGAATTCGTTGAATTTTTAATAATGATGAAAATTTGTTTAAAAGTTATGCTATGATGTGTGTTTCAACAGTTGTATTTAAAACAAGCCTTGATTCCTTATTAGTAACTGAGGTAATGAATTCCGGTTGCTGTGGCTAGAGGTCGCACGGTTGCGAGAGCCATTTTGGCTCTGTCCACCATAGCGCGTGAATGAGTTACTAATTGTAATGGCAAGATGCCACGTAAACCAACGTTTGCGGTTGGGACGTAATACTAATCTGCGTTGGGTAAAGTTTTTTGAATATGAAAAATTCTGTCGGACCATGCGTAGATTTTGTTGTAATTAACTGTGAAGGCGTTTATTTTATACTTTTAACTAAATCAACGAAGAGAACTGCGGCCCAGAGTTCAAGGCAAAAAAGAGATAAAGTTTTTAGCAGGACTACGCGTGATTTGCTGCATATAAAAAATGTCTTTATCTCATCAGAACGTAACTGAATTCTGAATTAAGCAATTGAACAGTATGCGTCAGCAAATGCATGTAATTCAATGCAATATGCGTCCTGCATTAGGAAATGGCTGGGTATTTTTATTTTACAGGATCGTGAAATTTCTGATAAGATATTTTTTTTTGTAACAGCGTTGTCACGTATTAAAAGCGAATAAAAAAAGCATGTGTTGAAGGACTCCAGAGTAAACCTAAAACTTTAATAGAACAGGGTTTTACTTTATCAAAATTCACAATATCTTGATTCTGAGAAGGATTCACATGCTGAAGGCAATTACTAGCCCATTTTTTAAGTTCAAAAGCCCACCAATTCCGTTAACTTCATAAATTCTTGTTGCAATTCAATTGCAGAAGGAATGTCCTTTGAGCCGTAAACTACGTCATCAATATATGAGTGTAACTCCGTTATTACAGTGCGTTGACATGTCATTGAGACATGTCCTTGATATGCACAGTAGCTGTCGACAAAATCACAGTACCATGATTGTTAAAGGTAGTCATAACACTTAATGACTGAGTTTGCGCAGTACTTAGATTATTTCCGGATTCTATTGTAGTAGTTGATTGGTTAGATGATTGCAAGAGAGAATTATTTTAATTTAAATGTAAAAACGTATAATGCATGCGTTGGCAGACTTGATATCTTGAAGATGATCCACAGTGCAATGTATTGTGCATTGAACTTTGACAATTTTTACAAAGTTTGTAATTACCAGCAATTTGGATTCTCTTTATAAGATTGCGAAACAGATGAAACGACTGTTGGCTTTGACCTTGAAAATGTCATTGATTGAATAGAGTCAAAAGCCTTTAAATAATTTTTTAAGAACGTTGTTAATTGTAAAAAACTTGGCATTTTAATTTCACTATGTTTTAACTCATAGTCCGTACGAGTTTTTGTATCCATTTTCTGTAAAAGCATATTAAATAGTAAAAAATCCTACGCATTTGTGAGAAAACCTAAAGTTTTAAGCGCATTTACATTTTCATTGAAAATGTCTAAAAGAAATCTTAAGTCCTTCGCGTTTGTACGTTGCAGAACGGCAATTTTTTTTAAATAATTGTAGTAGGCCGTAGCCAGCAATCTCTTATTCATACCAAGTTTTAAGAGTAATGTAAGCTGTACCATAATTAGCCTCAACTAACGGTAAACCTTTAATTAAATTATGAGCATCACCACAGACTGATGTTATTAAATGGTGAAACTTTTTTATTTTGAAAATAGAGTCGTTATTATGTACTATAGAAATGTATAAATCAATAAATGCCAGCCACTCTTTAATATTACCAGTAAACTTTGGTATTTGAATTGTCGGTAATTTTGGATTATAAACGTTCGGGGTTGAATTAACTATTGCGTCTAAATTGTGTGTATTTATCGGCAAAAATAGTGCCTTGATAGTAAAAGGTTTTCCAATAAGAAGTTTTATTTTAAATAGCAGGCAGCTGTCAATTTTGTCATTTGACAAGTAAAAACTACGCCATTATTAAAAATAGAACGATACACGCTTCAACAACGCATTGAAATTATTAAAATTTACTACAAATATGGTGAAAATTTTTCAGCCACAGTTCGCAAAATTAAAGCACTTTTTGGTCGTCGTAAAGCATTTTCTCGGCCGGCAATAGTAAACCTGGTAGAAAAATTATATAATAATATAATAATAAATACGTTACTATATGCAATTAAAATTACTATGCAACTACAATCTACCGTAAATATAACATTAATGCACTATAAATTCAATTGCGTCATCTGGCAACACTGGATCGATGACAAATGAAGTGAAATTCGTACAAATAATGGCATTTAAATTAAAGTAAACATCAAATTTGACAGCTTTTATAACTCATTGTGAAAGTTTATGTTAATTTGTAAATTCATTTGACATTTTTTGGGTTCTTCAGTTAATAAATAATTTTTCTATTATTATGTTTAAAATAAAGAAAGAACGACTTTGGAACAACCATTGTTCTTATATAATTAAATTAGAAAACAAAAAGTATGCAAAAACTAGTTTAAGAAGACCGACATTGGATATGATTAAATATTTAAGTCTAGGAGATGACATGAAACTTTACTCTGTTTGCTATAAAGATGCAAGATTAAGAACTAAAACTATAGTTGGTGATATTTCAGGTAATCATTAGTTTTCATATATGTACATAATTTTATAATCTGCTAACACTGTCAAATTATCAATAAATACTTAGGAGAAGTCTCAAATTCTCAAATATCGACTACTTCAAAAAATTCAGAGAATACAGGAGAGAGTGCTACTTTAGAAATCAACAATTTTAAAACGTTAGATTCGGATGAACGTATTTTATCATTTAATTTAAAAGACGTTCAAGATCACGTCAAATTTTTTAATAATCTCAAGACAATTTTTAAAAATCCAACTACGACAAGAATTCAAAAAATACAACTTTTGACGTTAATGCCATCGCACTGGAGTACTTACAAAATAACAAGTATTTTTGGAGTCTCACACAGAGTTGTAGAAGCTTCTCAAAAAGTTTTAGAGGAGAATAGAATATTAGGTTCACCTAATCTAAAACCAGGTATATTATTTTGACCATCAGTCTACTTGTCATTTATTTGATAAACTAAATTTGTACTTATAATTATGAAAAATACTCGACGATGAAACAAAAGAGAAAGTTATTAACTTCTATTTAAAAGATGATGTTAGTTCACAAATGCCTGGTAAAAAAGATTTTGTCACCACTAAAAACGATGCTAGGGATAAAATAAAAAATAAAAAACAATTACTCTTGGGACCACTGAGAGAAATTTATGCTATGCTAAAAGAAGAAAAACGACCGATTCAATGTGTTTTGGTTAAGAGCGCTGGCACTCATACCGTTTGCGTGTGCACTATACACCAAAACGTCAAATTATGTATATTAGGTAAAACAAACCACTCATGTGTTATTAATTAAATTAATTATTAATTTTTCAATAACAAGTGAAAATCTAAAAGCTTTAACTCAAGGCAAAAAACATGAAATTGCTACATATCAAGACTGTTTGAATTTAATTACGTGCAATATTCCAACAGAGAGTTGATATCATTTAAAATGTAAATTGTGTCCAGGATATTCAAAATTACGTACATATTGAGAAACTGTTTGATTTAAATGAAGTTATTTCTGTAAGTTTCAAGCAATGAATCAACACGCCGTACTGTACACTCGAAACAATTACAAAAGATTCAACAAAATTTATTGAATACTTTTCCGAAAAAGTCCATGTCCTTTTGACACATGCTTACATCGCAAAACAGCAAATAATATTTTTGAGAGATTTAAAAACAAAAATATATAAGACAGAATTTATTGTTATTATGGATTTTTCTGAAAATTATAGTTTTATTGTACAAGAGGCTGCACAAGGATTTCATTGGAATAACAATCAAGCTACAATAGTTCCTGTCGTGGTATATTACAAGTCCAGAGAAGGAAACCTTTTGCATAAAAGTTATATTATTACCTCTAACAATTCAACTCACGACAATGTTGCTGTTTATCATACATTTATGAAGATTATAATACAAGAAATAAAAAACAAATTTAAAATTATTAAAAAAATTCACTATTTTTCTGAAGGAGCGCCGCAATAATTCAAAAATTATAAAAATGTTTTTAACTTATTTAACCATAAGCAAGACTTCAAAATTGATGCAGAATAGCATTTTTTCCCAACAGCGCATGTGCAAAGGACCAAGCGACGGACTAGGTGGAACCGCTAAAAGAACTGCAGCAGCTGCAAGTTTGCAATTACCTGCCGATAAGCAAATCTTAACGCCCCAACAACTTCATGGTTTTTTTGTGTCATCTGAACGGTTAAAAAATATCAAGTTTTTCTTTTCTCCAGCTTCTGATTATACTTTCAATGAAAAGAAACTTTTTCAACGATTTGTTAATAAAAAACGAATTAATCATATTCAGCAAAAACATCATCTAATTCCGACAGAAGATGGTATGTTTTCAAAAACTCACTCTTCAACTAATAATTTCTTTTTACAAAACTAAAATAGTATGCTATAGAAGCTTTTACAATGTACAGTATAATATATAAACGAATAAGTGTAATTACACAGAAGTTTTATTATTTTTTATTATGAAAAGCTTATTTGATAATAAAAATAAAAAATAGGAGGATATAAGTATTATTTACAAATGCACAATAGCTAATCATTAAATTGAATTTTGTTTAAATATATCATTTATCAATATCATTTCTGGAATTATTGTTTATTCAAAAATAATAAATGAAATAGACAATAAGTAAAAAACAACATACTAAAAATAAAGTTGATTTTTTTGTACAGCAGTTATTTTACAGATCATTTTCTAAAAGTATATAGAAACCTGTTTTATTTTATGTAAAGTTTTCCGTATAATTTAAATATTGCATAAAAAAATTACAATACTTAAATTAATTTAGTTATTATTTTTGTTGTTTTTTTTTCGATATTTTTCTTGATTACAAAAACGCTGATTTCTTAGAAAGTTCTTTATTGCCCATCCTAAAAATTTCAGAGTATATTAATAACATATAAAAGTATTTTTTTGACCTATTAAACAAAAAATTAAAAATACCCAACATCTTTTTTTTTATCTGTTTTTAGTAGAATAAAAACATTTTAAAAATTAACGGAAATGTCTTCAACACATTTTTTTTTAGAATTTTTGATCAATTTTAAGCAATAAATGTTATCTTCAATAATTTGCAAAAAAAAATCCCTAAAAAGTTACAGACGTTTGAAAACTGCAAAAAAGGTAAAAAATTGACATTTTTGAAAGTTGTACCCTAAATATTTCGGCACTGGGTAGCACAAAACATCTAAAAAAAATCAGGGAACCAAAGTTTATGTTAAAGAACCGATTCCTAAAGTTGCGACATGAAAAAAAATATTTTTTGTACCACTTCACTCATACATGGCCATATTCATATATAACCTTTTGTTTAAACTTTATAAAAAAAAAATTATGCATAAAATGTGAAATATGATAATGACTAGTGTAGCATGATATTGTCAGTCAGTCGTTGTCATTGGCAAGAGTCAGAATTTGTTGGTACAGAGACAGGGCCGGTTTTTTTATATCTTGCAGGAATCAAAGGGTTTCTAGGAATTTTGAGATTATTTAAAACATTTCTGTTTTCTGTCTTATTTGCAAATTTAGTTTGAAGTGCCTTGAGTCTCACGGTTTTTATCTGTATTAATCTTGTTTTTAATAAAACATTATGTAGTTGATGTTCTATGTAATAAATTTTAATTTTCCATAAACTTTGTAATTCATTATCTCGCTTATTATAAAACTTTTACTACATTTTTTAAACATTTATCAATATTATTGATTGTAAACTATAATTCTTCGACTTTATGCGCATAAGTAAGAATCACCCTGTATATACGCAAGTTTTCTAATGGTACATATAAAAATATGGTCTTTAAAAGAAAGAAAAATAAACTTAATTTAAGAAATCACGGGTTATATGTGCAGTGTCGAGTAAAACGGTTTTTGCAAATCTGCGAGTATATAATCAGCTCCTAATTATTATATTTTTTTACCGTTTCTTTAGGGATAATTTCTGTTGCAGAGATTATAGTTTGTAGTATTGTTATGTTTGTTAGTTTCCATTTTTGCTGTATTTTGTTTGCCAGTTTTGTGTATTTCTGTAGTTTTTCTTTGAGTGTTTTTATGATATTTTCACTTGCTGGAACTGTTATGTCTTTTAAATATGTTGTATTTGTAAGATTGTTGGTTTAAATAATATCCGGTCTATTATGTATTAATATTATTATAACAGTTTCTGCATTTTAAGAAATTTGCAAAATAAAATTACAAAACTAATTAACCAAACTGTTGTAATTGGTAAATATACAATATTTATTATTATTAGCTATTATTATAAATTTTAAAAAATAATATATTTTTTTTAAACTTAATTTTATATTTTATATTTTTTGTTTTATATAAAATTATTAATAACTTACAAAACTTAAACTATTTCAGGCATAATAAAACTACATATGACCCAAAGATTACATGTAAGGTGACAGTGATTGGAACAGAGTTAATGTATGTATCAACAACTAATAAGTAATATTTTTATAAATTTGTTGTCTTATGCTTTAACAACAAATCAATATAAATGTTTTAAAAATAGTTAAATATATCCGTATATGTTTGCATTAAAATAATTTAGTGGGGAAATCAAATGATGCGGAGATCAAATAGTGGGGAGATTAAAGGATGGAATCATACGTACTTTCCCATACAAGCAAGTTTTTGCTAAACTGTTAATACATAGTGGTAATATATTAATTAACATCGAGAAAGAATACAATGTGGACGATAAAGCATGTTTGTTTATTGTTAGTGGTTATGGGTGCTACTGCAACAGATATAGGTATAATTTTTTTGGTTTTTTTAGATAACATATTCACATAGGACAATATACTTTGACAAATGACATGTGTGTCTTAAACACAGTTTCTCGTTAAAAGACTGTAGCCGTAAACCTTGCCTCATAAAATCTTTATTTATTATATCATATACTTTCCAGAAATTAGTAAATGTCAAAGTTTTATATACAGACGTAAACAAATAAATTGATGCCATTCAAGGCTATTTAAATTAAATGCAAAATTATGCAATTTAAATATCTTAGAATAATCACAATTAAAATAGTTTTTTGAACATAATATATAAAATAATTTTTAACTACCAATAAAATTTGTAATTTTTTTTTAAGATATTGCAACAGTTGTAAAATAATTTATTAAGATCTATCTAGTAACTTTAGTACCCATTAAGTATATGGATTTTCAACTATTTAATTTTTAATCATTAGATAAAATCATCAATAAAATCATTTTTATAAAATAAGCCTTTGTTAAACTTGATATTAACAGTTAGTGTGGTAAATAAGTACAAATGTGTTCAAAAATTATTAAAAAAAAACATAAAACTGTGTTAAGAGTAAAGTTTTTTAAAAACAAATTAGTTGCAATCGTTTGTTTGATTATTAAAAAATTATTTTTATAAGTAATGATATTGTATATGCAGATATTAAACAGTGTCTTTGAATAAATATATATATTTTTTCTTATTAGAAAAAATATAATGTTGTCAAGTGGTAAACATTTAAAAAAAAAAAAATTTTTGATTGTTTACTAAATTGTTCTAGAACCAACATTATTTGTAAATTTTGACCAAATATTAATCACTAAATAAACCTTAGACCATAAACACTTATGTATATATAGTGTAAGAAATAAACTAAATTACATTTTAAAACTTATTAATTAATTTTTTACTTTATAAATTAGTTATTACAGTTTTTTTTTTTCAATAAAATTTTATTAAATGAACAATTTTTCAACGTTTTTAAATGTTAAAAAACATTATAAACTTTTTCAAATTTAAATTAATTTGAGTTTGTTTACTCTAAAGCTAAAATAAAAACTGTATTTTGCAGATTTTTGTGTAGAGTTAATATTAAATAAATTATCTTAACAATAAAAGCATTTTTTAATTTTTGCAATATTTTATTTGTTTTTTTTTTAATACCAACTTTGGCTATGAATTTGATAAAAAACAGTTTCTCTTATTTCAAAAATTTAAATTTAAAGTTCTGCAAAATTTTCAATTTTTTTAAATATTTCTGTGAATAAGATATTGTATTGTATATTGTAAAATATCTTGGAGCGTAGTGCACGGCATTTTCTAACATTTTTGGGGTATTTTTTGCACATATAAAACGTTTATATTTATATTAAAAAAAAATACCCGTCACCTTATTTTAAGAAAAAATGAATTTAAAGTCCTGCAAATTTTTTAAAGTTAATTACAGTTTTTTTTTTAAATGCAACCCTGAGAAGTTACAAACAATCAAAAAATGCAAAAAAATCATTTTATTTTCAAATTTTAATTGCTTATTACTCGAAAATGGCTTATTGAAAAAATCAAAAAAATTCACCAAATCGTTCATGTTGAGAAAGACTTTTTTAGTGGTTTGAGCAAAATTAAATTTTTGTTTCGTAAACTTAACTCAGACATGGCCATATACATATCCTACAAATCGTAATATTTATTTTTACTTTAAACTAAATGGTGATTTTTTTTCAGTGCGTCCAAAATTTTAAATTTAATCTGAATAGCAACAAAAATAAATGTCTTAAAACAATTTATTTTATGTGAAATAACATTTAATGACATTAATGTTTCAAAACAATTTCGGACAAATGTCCGCCCAATAATTTAATATTTATCGCCATCATTATAGTTGTTTTTGTTTCTGCAAAACACTATTTAAAAAAATGAATCGGAATTTTAATGCAAAGCAAAATCTGTGTAATCAACTTCCTCTGTTAATCTAATTGTATATTTTATGATATCATTGTCAGCGTTTTATTTAGTTATCAATTAAATTATATTATTATGGTTTTTCTAAAATGCCAATTAATGGCTCAAATGAAAATTTAGAATATTAAGAGAATTCCACTTTTCTTATAATAATTATATGCAGTAAAAACGCATATGGAAATTATAATCATTTTTCACATTAAAGACAAAAATTTTCTCCAGTTTAAAAAGATTTAGAATAATTTATAAATCTTATAGTTAATTTACTTAGCCAAAACGATCTTTATTGCTAAACAAAACTTTGCAATTAAATTATAGGTCTATTTACAATTCATTTTAAGTTTATTGAGTTTTTGAACAAGCTGAATCTTATAAAACATCAGACCAAAATCTTGCACGTAGTTGAATAGCAACATACAACTTTTTTGCAAACGTACAAATTGATTAAATTGGGTCTTCTTATAGTTAGATAAATAAATTTTAAAAAAATATTTTAATAAACATAATAATAAAATAATGTGGTACAAAAACGTAAGGTGCAAGTTGTGATATTAAAAGAATTTATACATGCACACTTATAAATAATAACAAAACAATTAAAAACTTAAATTAAAAAAAAATAAACCTTAATAAAATTCATAGTTTAATAATATTTTTTAAATTGCTTTTTATATATTTTGAGTTTTACTTGAATCTTTTTTACATTATTTTTATTATGATTTTTAAATTTAATTTAAATTTTTAATATATGTATTAAATGATGTTTTTCTATTAAGAGCAGGGAATTTTCACATTAGTTCATAATTCACAATTTTCTTAAATAGTATTTATCATAACAAATTCAAAAAACAAAATTTATATGTAAAAATGAACAATGAAAGACATAAATATGTTTTTTTTAAGGTATTTAAAATTTTATTATTTTTTCTAAATAAATAAATTTACAATAATTTTTTTTTGTTGGTTTTATGCTCTAGAAAACAATTAAGTATCAATTCCAAAATTCAAATCTATATGTTGATAATCATTAAAGTTAATTGCAAAATTAAATATTAATAACAAATGGATGCGCGCGTCGAAATTTAGTTCAACGCGTTGCTCGCATGTAGCGCTCCGGCAAATTTCTGCGAATCCTCTAGAAGACGACCACGTGTGAATATATTCGGGTCGTGTATTTGTGTTTGCATGGGCAAAGCATTGTTTTAGTCATGTTATAATATTATTATAGTAAATAATAACATTATTTGAGGCAATTCTCTATGCACATTGCTATAAGTAAGCAAGATATATACTGCTAGCTAAAGATTTTTGTGTTACTTTTTTTACAAGATTTTTCATTATTTACGTTTTTACGTATAGTGCTAGCAAGCAAGGGCGCTCAAATCTATTTCAGTCCTTTAGAAAAAAATATAATTAAAAAAAAAAAAAAACTTAAGGTTTGTTTGAAAAATATGTAAATAAAAAAAAAATGAAAATATAATTTTTTTTTTTTAAATATGATTTATAATTTGGTTAAATAAAAAAAATGTAGTTTTTGTTACATATCTTGGGTGATAACAAGATTACTATCTAGCAATATCTTCTTTATTGCGCGTTTTTTTCTTACAGTTTGACATGTTTGCAAAATGTGAAGAGTAATGCCAGTACTTGATTTAATTAATGGCACTATAATTACTTTGTCTATTCTCCAGATACTGCGTATCTCATCAATCAAATCAGTGTATTTTTCAATTTTTTTCGTAGGTTTTTTCAATATTGTTTGTATTAGAAATGACATTGTCTCTTACATCCGGTCGATTGTGATATAATTTAAGTATGATTTCATTATGTTATAGGTTCTTTAGGTATACTTTTTGTTAATTCTATTTTAATATGTGTATGTTCTAACTTCTTATTTGGTTGAAAACCAAATTAATTATAAAATTCTCTTTTTCTATTGGTTCTATAACGTTCTTCAAAGCATAGTTTGTAGATTCCTTTGTCCTTTGTGTATACACTGCACTTTGCACTTATTAATTCTAAATTTTGTGGTTTGCGTACAGTTTTATGTCATCTATATACATAAGGTAAAATAGTTTAAAATGTGTTATGCTATTTTATTTTATATTAAATCCGTACTCTGTGTTATTTATTATGTTTGATAATGGATTTAACAAAAGGCAAAACCAAAGTAAACTCAAACAGTCACCTTAGAATATACTACAATTTATGTCTATTGGACTAGCAGTTATTTGCTTATTGTTAGTATTTAATTTGACAATGGTATTCCAGTTACACATAACATGTCTGAGAAATGTTATTATATGTAGTTGTTTCTTATATATTTTTAACAAATCATTCAGCCAGGAATGCGGAACAAAATCAAACGCTTTTTTGCAGTCAATAAAGGTGATGTATGTATATGTTTCTACGACAAGTCTTTGCAACCACTTTTGATGTTTAGCTAGTATGTTGTATATATAAATATAATTTTGTAATTATTTAATAAATAGTTTGTAAACATGTTTTAGGTCTGTATTTGGCTGGATTGTTAAGATTTTTTTGTTTTTGTATTTTGTCTTTTGGTAACATGTATGTAAAGCTTTGAGTTAAAAATGTTTAAAAAACAATTATATTTTGAACAAAAATTAAAATATGTTTTGCAATGTAATTATGTGAACATGTAAATTTTTTGTACCAATAATTATGTAAATTGTTAGTTCCGGGTGTTTTCCAATTATGACTCTTGTTTATAATTTCTTTTAAAACGTTAGGTGTAATATGTAATGGTGCCAGCTCAGGTATATGTTTTTTCCTCTTTAATTCAATAAGCTTTTTTAATATGTTTAATTTGCGTAGACCAGATAGTTGATTAGAATGTTTCTATTTGTGAAAAAACTTTGGCTTTTGTGATTTACAACTTTATTGGTACTTAAATTTTTATAAAATAACTTGTTTCTTGCTGCACTGTTTATATTGTTTTAGTCTACTACTAAGCGCAGAAAGTTTTTGTTGTAAAGTGTTTGGTTTCAATTTTCATGAATTGAGTAGATTTTAAATTTGTTCATAATATTTGTAATATTCTGCTGCAATTTTTTAGATCTTATTCTATTATATTATTTGTCTTTCCCATGCTAGTAGTTGATTTGACTTAATAATATTAGAACTTGTTTTGCATATTATTTTTGAGTCATTACATCAAACCGCAGCTATAGCAGCACAATATATAGCTGTGTGCATTTCATTAAAATCGTTAATGCCTTCAAGATGATTTGATATTATATGTCTTTAAGTTGAGTTTGTTCCAGTAAACTCTGTTAGAGCTGTGTAAAAGAATATTTTAATTTTATCAATTAGTGCCATATTTTCAATGCTTAAAACCGATTATATTCTACTTGATATTATCGCGTATTTTCGGTTATTGTCATTATCTTCGGTGTCTCTCGGCATTGTCATGTTATTATTTAGAGCGTCGGCAACATCTTGTTTTATTTGTTGTTTTTGCATGGTACCAATTAATTGCACTGCATCGAGAATCTTTAGCATTTTGATGGTTAAAGTAAGAACTAGTCCTGTTGACAATATTATTAATGGAAAGATTTTAAGTTTATGTTGCCTCTATGTATTTTTTTAAATTTTTACGCTGATTTTGAATATTTTTATTTTTTTTGTTTATTTCCTTTTGAGGTTTTTACTTGCTAGAGTTGCAATGTCTATAAGGTATGTTATTTTTGTTTTGTTTTATTTGTTCATACAATATTGGGCCTAGTATGTGTTAATGATTTGTTTGTTTAAATACCTACGTCCCGTAGTATCTTTTGTTGTTCGTTTTCTATAATAGCTTTAAGAATGTAGTTATAGTATGGTGTTTTGTTATTGTTGTCTAATAATTTTTGATGAAGCAATGCAGCTACTTTGTTATGCCTTTCTGTGTATTTTGTAGCTAATCTTTCACATGCTGTTATTAAGTGTGTTAATGTTTTATTATGCTTGTTACATTTTTGGCATATATCTACTATTTCGTTGTTGACGCTGTGGATCTTAGTGATGCGTTTGTATTTAGTTTTCATTAAGCGAGAGTTATTTAATTGGTTTAAAAAGCACATAACGTGTTATATTACCTCGTTTCTGGTTCTCAATTTGAGGGCCATAATAGTGTTTGCCATAGCATAGAGACATCCCGTTCCTGATAGTCAACTTGAGGCCGAAATGGTGTTTTTGTTGCACTTCAGACATCAGGCGCAAAACATATCGCACAAAAGTTGGTATTCCGTATCGGACAGTCCTCTTGATTTTGTTCTTCTCGCGTCAATGTCTCTCAGCAAACTCTTGTCGCACGCACTCTTTTTTCCCAAAAAAAGAGTGCGGTTCTTCCTCTTATTCGATTCGCTCTCTCTTTCAACGCAAAGGAGAAGGATGGAATAAGAATTTGATAATAATAAAATAACAAAAAAAAAATTCAAATTTGAATAAATTAAAATAAAATAACATTTTTACCCACCAAAACATATAGTTTTAACCTTTTAATAGTCGCTACAACTTTCATAACTTAAGTTGTTGCTAGGTGCACTTTATGCTCTTCGGGATATTTTGATAACAAATAAAAAGTTTATTTATTTATCTGGTACATATAAAACTTATTTATTTTTACATTTTAAAAGTTAAAACTATTTGATTATCAAAAAAATAGCATGCAAAGTTAGCACATTTTCACATCTAATCGTGGTATTATTTCTATTTGCGGGTACACACAATACATGTACCACATCTCTATTTTTTTTTTGTGGGTTTCTTTTATTTTAAAAGAAACATTTTTATAAATAATATAACAAAATAATTAAAAGAAATATTTACGTTACTTGTCGCTATGAACACTTTATGCTCTCAGATGAAACACAACATTAAAACACGTGTAACTATAACGCACTGTTGCTCAAATGAAATATTTACTGTATTATATTATTCCCATAGATTAGCTAGACTCACAAAAGTAAACAACTTTTTTTGACAGATTGGCGTTGCAATATTTGACGCCGGAGCATTGAGTGCGTCGTAGCGACTACTTAAGGGTTAAGTTCAAATTAGAGATATTGTAAATGTAAAAATTTAAAAATAATAAAAATTAAATAAATTAGAAAACATAACAAAAAAACAAAGTAGAAAATTTTAGTTTCAAAGCAATGGATATAATTTTACCACTGGCGTTTTAAAAATGCTTCAAGCAGATTTGACAGATGCGACACGAACTATTCCGTGTAAACCCGGGTAAACGTCAATAACGCAAGTTAATTCCCAATTTAAAGGTGACTAGCTTAGACCATTAAAGTGAGGAGACGCTGGTGGGTTAAACGCCCACTTTAATTTAGCGACTTCTGCGAAATGTTTTGACAATTCTGCGAGTTGACGATTACCACCGACAAAGTTTGTTCCTTGGTCGCTGAAAATCGACGAGTTTCTGCCTTGTGGCGCCACAAATCGCCTGAAGGCAGCGATAAAAGCTTCTAATGAGAGGTCCGAAGCTAATTTAACATATAGGCTTTACAACACAACATACAAATATACACACATAAGCCTTCAGCACCTTTGTACCTTGAATTCTAGACATAGCTATAAAAGGCTCCTTTGGTCTGATTATAAAACATTTTAAGCATTTTGAAATGCATTTATTAATAGCGGTGCGAGAAGACAAAATCCAAAATCGTTGCAACAATAAATAATGGAGGGTTTTATACCTTGGATGAAAACTTTTTTGCTTGGTATAAAATGGTGGAGATGCGTAAGCAACCACCCACCCTAAGACAACCTACTTCATCAACAAAAACAGACAGTTTTCTAAAGATTTTAGGGAGTGGTTTTTCATTCTTAAATGCTTTGAATAAATCAAAAAAACATTTCATTTGAACATACCTGACAAAAATATAGTGTGTTCCAACTCTAAATTTTGTACATCTTTCTCGTATTGTAATTTTTTTTTGTTTTAATGCGTATAAAGCAAAATATGAAAGCAAGAATTCGTTGAATTTTTAATAATGATGAAAATTTGTTTAAAAGTTATGCTATGATGTGTGTTTCAACAGTTGTATTTAAAACAAGCCTTGGTTCCTTATTAGTAACTGAGGTAATGAATTCCGGTTGCTATGGCTAGAGGTCGCACGGTTGCGAGAACCATTTTAACCCTGTCCACCATAGCGCATGAGTTACTAATTGTAAATGCAAGATGCCACGTGAACCAACGTCTGCGGTTGGGACGTAATACTAATCTGCGTTGGGTAAAGTTTTTTGAATATAAGAAATTCTGTCGGATCATGCGTAGATTTTGTTAATTGTAATTAACTGTGAAGGCGTTTATTTTATACTTTCAACTAAATCAACAAGGAGTACTGCGGCCCAAAGTTCAAGGCAAAAAATAGATAAAGTTTTTAGCAGGACTACGCGTAATTTGCTGCATATAAAAAATGTCCTTATCTCATCAAAACGTAACTGAATTCTGAAGTAAGCAATTGAACAGTATGCGTCAGCAAATGCTTGTAATTCAATTTTAATGCAGGACATTAGGAAATGGCTGGGTATTTTTATTTCGGAAAGAAGCGTCAATTTGGATTTGATTTGCAGTCACATATGCATAATGGACTCTTTGGGGAGCATCGTCTCAACCAAGTTTAGTAATTCATAATTGCAAAAGAAGATCTAAAGGGTCGTAAATGCGTAAAATTTCTAATAAAATAAGTTTTTTTTGTAACAGCGTTGTCACGTATTAAAAGCGAATAAAAAAGCATGTGTTGAAGGATTCCAGAGTAAACCTAAAACTTTAATAGAATGGGGTTCTATTTTATCGAAATTCACAATATCTTAATTCTGAAAAGAATTCACATGCTTTAGCAGCTGAAGGCAATTACTAGCCTATTTTCTAATTTCAAAAGCCCCTGATTCCGTTAACTTCATAAATTCTTGTTGCAATTCAATTGCAGAAGGAATGTCCTTTGAGCCGTAAACTACGTTATCAATATATATATATATATATATATATATATATATATAGAATTTTGTAGTACGTATGAGGCGTTCGGATAGTCTTTTTCATAGAACTTCTAATTCTAACCCTAAGATTGTGCGATTAGTATGGCAAACAAGTAAGTTCATACGTGACGGTGTTAGGACGGTATGCTTCAATTGAGTCATCCTTTGATAAACGCCATAGAATGCGTTGATAATCTCTATGGTCTTTAACTACGTTTATTTGTCTAAACATTTGTTTTATATAGCAAATAAAGGCAATAGGAAAGCATCAAAAATTAAGAAGAAACGAGAAAATGTTCTTTTGTAATTTAGGACCTACACAAAGAGTATCGTTTAAAGAGATTTCCAAAGAGGCTTTAGCGGATGCATTATAGACAAAACGTAATTTTGTAGAAGTGCTATCCGGGCGGTGAACACAATGGTAAGGAATATAATAAACGTTGTAGTTCTTAATTTTAAAATTTGGAACCAATGACATGTGACCATTATCTAAATAATCTTTCATGAAATCAAAATATTCTTCATTGAGATCGGAATTTTTTGGCAATTTGTATTTCAGTATAAGAAACCTTTGTTGAGCTTGGCTGAAGGAATTGCCTAAAATTGGTGAAACTTGCATAAAGGTAGAGAGACAGTAAATCTCCTTTTCTTGAAGATTGCTTCACACTGTAACTCCTCAGGACTAAAAGACAAACTAGGGGGTTTGATTTGTTTAAGCTCTCAAAACCTTTGTAAAGTTTGATCCAAAAAAGGAGTTATAATACTATGTTTACTGGAAAATATAACCTTACCCTGAAGTACCCATTCAAAAATAGTTTCTATCTTGACTGGTTTTTCAAATTTACCAAAGATCTTATAGCTTTTAAGTACATATAGTGCTAACTTGGCCCAATCAAAATGTCAATTGGTAAAGGCGTGTTACACCCAAGATCAGCCAACTTTAAATTTTGAATATGAGGCCAATGTTTAAGATCCAATTTAATTTGCGGTTGATAGGTACTGATCTGAGGTACAATGATAGCTTCAAAATAAAAAATTTATGACTGCATAAGCGTTGGTTTTAACTTTCAGAGTGTAACTCCGTTATTACAGTGCGTTGACATGTCATTGAGACATGTTCTTGATATGCACAGTAGCTGTCAACAAAATCACAGTACCATGATTGTTAAAGGTAGTCATAACACGATTAGTTAGATGATTGCAAGTGAGAATTATTTTGATTTAAATGTAAAAACGTATGATGCATGCGTTGGCAGACTCGACATCTTGACGATGATCTACAGTGCAATGTATTGTGCATTGAACTTAGACAATTTTTACAAAGTTTGTACTTACCAGCAATTTGGATTCTCTTTATAAGATTGCGAAGCAGATGAAGCAACTGTTGGCATTGACCTTGAAGATGTCATTGATTGAATAGAGTCAAAAGCCTTTAAATAATTTTCTAAAAACGTTGTTAATTGTAGAAAACTCGGCATTTTAATTTCACTATGTTTTAACTCATAGTCTGTACGAGCTTTTGTATCCATTTTCTGTAAAAGCATATAAAATAGTAAGAAATCCCACGCGTTTGTGAGAAAACCTAACTTTAAGCTCCTTTACATTTTCATTGAAAATGTCTACAAAAATCTTAAGTCTTTCGCGTTTGTACGTTGCAGAACGGCGGAAATTTTTAATTAATTGTAGTACGCCAATCTTTTATGTTCATGCCTATTTTTCAGAGTGGTGTAAGCTGTATCATAATTAGCCTCAACCAACGGTAAACCTTTAATTAAATTATGAGCATCACCGCAGACTGGTGTTATTAAATGGTGAAAATAATTCAATAAATGCCGGCCACTCTTTAATATCACCAGTAAATTTTGGTATTTGAATTGTCGGTAACTTTGGATTATAAACGTTTGGGGTTGAATTAACTGTTGCGTCTAAATTGTGTGTATTTATCGGCAAAAATAGTGCCTTGATTGTATAATAAAGATTTTCGATTTCAGCACGTATTTTGTCTTGTTTTGATAAATCTTCATCTTCAATTAAAAATATGAATATATTATGGGATTCTTGGAAATCTTGATAGATAAAATCTACCAGTTTTGCCCGAACAAAAAAAATGATTTTTCCGATCTCGAGGGGTTTCTTGTAGGCGCAAACGCGTAGTGGGTCTTAATGATTTATTTTTATTAAGTTTGGCCGCATTAACCATATCGACAAAGTTAATGTTCAATAATAAATATAACTATAATAGTTATTATATGTAACAAGGTTATTTTAGGTAAGAAATAAAGCGTTAAGAAAAGTTTTAATAAAAGGTTTTTTTTTTGTTTACGCGAATGTAAACAACATACGAGCGAGCGCGCTTGTAAATCTTTCTCCAAGAAAGACGAGTGTTAGCTGAGCGAGATGAGCAAACTTGGCGTAATTGAGTGTATGAATCTGCACATGTACGTCTCCAATAATTCGATCATGCGTATTGAATTAATTTTAACAGCGGATGAAACTGTTCCGCGCAAGGAATTTAAGGCAATATGGCCGTTAATTTTTTTTTAAATTTTAAATTATGAAAATTAATTATTTTATTAATATAAGATCTATGATTCTAGAATCCGATTTGAAGAACCAAAATGACGCTGCGGGTGTTAGGGATGCGTTTGTAATTAATTTTCATTAAGCGAGAGTTATTTAATAGGGTAGAGAAGCACATATCGTGTTACGTTACCTCGTTTCTGGTTGTCAATTTGAGGGTTGCAATGGTGTTTGCCGTTGCATAGACATACCGTTCCTGATAGTCAACTTGAGGGCTGAAATGGTGTTTTTGTTGCACTTCAGACATCAGGTACAAAACATAACGTACAAACGGTTGGTATTCGGTATCGGAAAGTCCTCTTGATTTTGTTCTTCTCGCGTCAATGTCTCTCAGCAAACTCTTGTCGCACGCACGTTTTAATTACTTGATCTTGTAATAATAATAATAATAATAATAATAATAAAAAAAATTTAATTTTCCAGAAACTTTATAATTCATTATCTCGCTTATTATAAAACTTTTACTACATTTTTTTAACATATATCAATAATATTGATAAAAAACTATAATTCTTCGAGTTTATGCGCATAGGTAAGAATCACCCTGTATATACGCAAGTTTTCTAAGGGTACATATAAAAATATGGTATTTAAAAGAAAGAAAAAATAAACTTAATTTAAGAAATCACGGGTTATATGTGCAGTGTCCAGTATAACGGATTTTTGCAAATCCACTAGTATATAATCAGCTCTTATTTATTATATTTTTTTTCTGTTTCTTTGGGGATAAGTCCTGTTGCAGAGAATATAGTTTGTAGTATTGTTATGTTTGATAGTTTCCATTTTTGTTTTATTTTGTTTGCCAGTTTTGTGTACTTCTGTAGTTTTTCTTCGAGTTTTTTTTATGATATTTTCACTTGCTGGAACTGTTATGTCTATTAAATATGTTGTATTTGTAAGTTTGTTGGTTTAAATAATATCCGGTCTGTTATGTATTAATATTATTATAACAGTTTCTGCATTTTAAGAAATTTGCAAAATAAAATTACAAAACTAGTTAACTAAACTGTTGTAATTGGTAAATATACAATATTTATTTTTATTAGCTATTATTATAAATTTTAAAAATTAATATATTTTTTTTAAACTTAATTTTATATTTTATATTTTTTATTTTATATAAAATTATCAATAACTTTCAAAACTTAAACTATTTCAGGCATAATAAAATTACATATAACCCAAAGATTACATGTAAGGTGACAGTGATTGGAACAGGGTTAATGTATGTATTAACAACAAATAAGTAATATTTTTATAAATTTGTTGTCTTATGCTTTAACAAAAAATCAATATAAATGTTTTAAAAATAGTTAAATATATCCGTATATGTTTGCATTAAAATAATTTAGTGGGGAAATCAAATGATGCGGAGATCAAATAGTGGGGAGATTAAATGATGGAATCATACGTACTTTCCCATACAAGCAAGTTTTTGCTAAACTGTTAATACATAGTGGTAATATATTAATTAACATCGAGAAAGAATACAATGTGGACGATAAAGCATGTTTGTTTATTGTTAGTGGTTATGGGTGCTACTGCAACAGATATATGTAGGTATAATTTTTGTTTTTTTTAGATAACATATTCACATAGGACAATATACTTTGACAAATGACATGTGTGTCTTAAACACTCTCGTTAAAAGACTGTAGCCGTAAACCTTGCCTCATAAAATCTTTATTTATTATATCATATACTTTTCAGAAATTAGTGAATGTCAATGTTTTATATCGAGACGTAAATAAACAAATTGATGTTATTCAAGGCTGTTTAAAATAAATGCTATTTAAATATCTTAGAATAATTACAATTAAAATAGTTTTTTGACATAATATATAAATAAATTTATTTTTTATAGCTACCAACAAAGTTTGTGATTTTTTCTAAGTTGTTGCAACAATTGGTGTAAGTTCTATATACTAACTTTAGTCGCCAGCAAAGATAGGGATTCTTATAAACTTTTTTAATTCTAATCTTTAAAGAATTATATATTCAAATAAATTAAGTTTTGATTTGAAATATTAACGTGCATTTTTTTACAGTTAATATTTGATTCATCAGCGATTGTTATAAATTAACATATAATATATAAACTATAACCATAAGAAAATACACATAAAAACTGTAAATTTAAAAAAAATCTATACAAATTTGTTTAAAAACTAAGAGTAAAGTTATTAAAAAAATCTTTAGTTACACCCGTTCGTGTGATTATTTAAAATTAATTTTGTTATAATTAAAGCTAGGATTTATATACGTTATGATTTTTACCAATATTATATACATATCAATTTTGAATGTATATCTTGACGAATCATAAGAAAGTAAAGCAAATGACACCTCCTTATTTTGGCTTATTTTGCCTATTTTTGGGTTTTATGCATATTTTAGTTTTTATGCATATTTAATGCATATTTTAAAAGTTTTTATTTGTTCTTCTTAATTTTTCTGCATATTTGATGCTTATTTTAAGTAATTTTGCCTATTTTGGCATTTTTGTGCATATTTTATGCTTAAATTTCCGATTTCATAAAAATTTGAGGGTTAATAAAATATTTTTTTAAAAGAAATATATGCGAACGTTTTAAAATAGTCATGATCATGCATGACTCTTGCAATTATTGCCCGACTTTTTTTGACAGAAGAAGGTTGTTTTTAATATAGAAAAATTGGAAAAACAAATTATTATTTTTAATGCGTTTATATAAAAAATATGCTTATTTTTATGTTTATTTTGCTGTTTTTTAATGCTTATTTATGTGCTTATTTTGCAGTTTTTTACGCATATAAGTCCTAGCTCTAGTTATAAGTAATGATATTGCATATTAAACATTGTCTGAATAAATAATTTTTTTTTTCTTATTGTAAAAAATATAAGTTGTCAAGTAGTCAATATTACAAAAAAATATGTATTGTTTGTTTACTGAATTGTTCTAGAACCAACATTATTTGTAAATTTTGACCAAGTATTAATCAATAAATAAACTAAGAGCCGGTATTATAAAGACAAAATAAATCACCGAATAACAAATCTCAAATTAAATATATTCGACGAATAAACGTATTCCAGTATTAAAAAATCAGCCAAGTAAAATAATTTACTTGGTTAGTAAATAAAATCTACAGATTTTAACGGTTTATAATACCGGCCCTAAGTCACTTTTTGTTATTTTATTATTTTTGCTTGATAAGTTAGTTATTATAGTTTTTTTTTCAATAAAATTTCAATATACTATAGCATCTTTACGAGAATATTTTTATATTATATTATTATTATATTATAACGAAATTTATTAACAAAAATAGTAATGATAAATGAAATAGTTGTTGCTATAGCGTTTCCTTAAAGCAAAATCAATTTTATTTGTTTTTAATAACTATTAAACCTATTCAATATGATTAATGTTTCAAAGCAATTTTTGATAAAAGACCGCCGCCGTTTCTAAGAATTAGAAGTCAATAGTTGTTTCTTTATTATCATAAAAAAGATTTAAATTAACCTCAACAAAAATAAGGCGTTAAATTACATGCTCTTGGTGGCTAGTTAACAGATCCGATGTTCAAAATAATTTTTTGTCACATTGTTTCTTCAATAATTCTTTTTTTTTTTTAATTAAATGTGATGTTTAGAAATTACTTAATATGATACAACATAAAAATACTTCTGAATTTCAACGTTTGAAACTACACTCAATGAAACTATCACATTAAAGACTAGATTTAAGCAGTCTGTGAACATTGACTTTGTTAATATTTTTATTGTCCCAAAAGAAAGTTTGATATATTGAAAAACAATTTTTTTGCATGGAAATATAATACTCATTAGACATCAACATAACCAACTGTTAAATGACCCAGCTTTATGATTAATACTTTTTTGCCAATATTTTTGTGTTGCATAAAATTGTAACTTTATTTTATACATACGTTATAATACTAGATACATTACAATTTTACCTGTATTTGGTAGTTTTTAGTTATGATAGATATTAAAGTTGTCTTAATTTTATATTAAAGCCGTTTTATTTTATCATTATTTATAATTTAATGTTTCATAAATACTAACTATAACTTCATATAAAATACACCAACTTGAAGACAGTAGAAAAGATTAACATGTTTAAATATTTTTTACTATAATTTTACTGTGATTTTGAAAATTTGTTTTACACTCAATTATAGTTTGTATTATAATTGTAGTAATAATTATAATCTAATAATAATATTAATAATAAGTAATAATTTTAATCTGAAATTTAAAATTAAACAATTTAAAACAAGTTATATTTCTCAGCATTGCATAATTTTATTACTTATTTTATCAATTCTTTGATTTTAAACGTACTACAATAAAAGTATCGTTTGTTTAAATGTGATGAATTCAAATTTATCTACAAATTTAAAATTAAAAAATTAGTGAAAAAAGTAGTATTTGTTTGTTGTGACAAAACAGTAAGTTTGATAATATTATATGACTAATCTCGATAGCATATTTTACAGGAAGCCGTTTATCGCATTTGATGTTACTTATTTATCAATAGTCTACAGACATATTTATTTAAAAAATATATATATAATATTTGCAGTTATAAATAATCGATATATTCAAAATATGTATTCTTTAGGATCTGATAAGATTTTATTGTTATCTACTAAGATTAATATATGAAGAGCATATACAATGTGCTTGTTTTTATTTTTCTAAAGTTAACAATGTTAGTAAATGTGTCAAATTTTGTAAAACTAAAAATTACTACATTTTAAAAACAAGTTAAACATAGTAAAATTTAGGCAGATTATTTATTTATGTTCATAAATGCCCTTTTCTTTCTTAAATAGATAAACAAATATTTGGCAAATATCTTATTAATTATTTTTAAGAAGTAAAATAGAATCAAAAGAAAAATAGTGATGATACAAAAAATTAAAAGCCTAAAAAAATAAACTAATAAAAAAGTGACAGAAAAAAAAAATTATAACAAACATAAAAACAAATAAAAATGACAAACAAAATAAAGTGGAAAACTTTTTGAAAGAAAACTACAGATATCATATGTACAAAATTCAGACCTAATACATACAGAAAAACAAATAATAAAAGTCGAAGTCAGAACATGTAAAACAAAGCAATAAATAATGAAAACCAAAAGAAATCTGAAAGGGACCAAGATTTACATTGACAATGACCTAACACATAAAAAAAGATGTGTACAATAAGACATTTGAGAGAAAAGAAAACACAAATGGCAAGAGAGTAAGAATAGGTTACCAAAACTTATCAATTAACAAACAAGAATATAAATGAATAAAAAAGATAAAAAGTTTAAAACAAGTGGAAGCTCGAACAAAAAATAGGTAAAAAAAAAGAAAAAGATACCTAACAAAACAAGGCAAAGAAATGGTACAAGAGACAAGACAAACACATCAACAAACAACAAAAAATAAACAACAAACAAAAACAAAGAAAAGAAACATAAAATATAAGAGAATACATAGGAAAAGAAGCAAAACTTGTGGAAAAAATCATAAAACAAAAAATAGAAATACTTGGAATACTGGGAATACTAGGAATAACGGAAACAAAAAAGAAAGAGCAAGTAATAGTAAGAATACATAAGGGATACTGATTAATATGAACAGGAGTAGAGGCAAAGAAAATAGCAAATAGAAGAGTAGGAATTATAATAACAAAACAAATACATAAATGAAAGAATTATGACAGTAGAAATAAAGCTATTAGAGAATAAAATATGAACCATGATAGTAGCATACGGACCAAGTAAAGACGGAAAGAAAAAAGAGAAAAAGAGTTTCTATAAAAAACTACAACAAGAAATAGGCGAGGAAACAAAAATCATAATGATACTAGAAGATTGAAATAAAAGAGTAGGAAATCAAAACAACGGAATAGAAAAAGCAATAAAAATGTAGGAAAAAAAAAATAAAAAAACAACAAAAAAATAATTATACAACTATGCATCGAAAACAATCTAGTAGCAATAAACACAGAGAAATCCACAAATACACAAGAACACAACCAACCAGAAACGAGAAATCAATCATCAACTACTACTTAGTTAACAAAAACAACTAAAACAAAATAAAGAATACAAAAGTATTAAGACAGAGATAAAATAGAAAGCAATAGTTAAACCAGAAAATAGAAGAAAAAAATTAAGATATAGATAAAAACATACAACTTAAAAAAGAACAAATCAAGAAGCATATCAAGATATTAAAAAAAAAAATAGATTGAAAGAAAAAAGAAACTGCATAGAAGTACAATGAAAAACTCTTAATCAAATCATTCTAGAAGCTGTGGAACAACAAAAATAGTAAACAAAGATATATAGCAAACAGTTAGAAGACAGAGGAAGTCAAGAAAGAAACAAGAGACAAAAATTTAAAAAAATACAAATTAAAAAAAAAGATGAAATTATGAACAAACTTATAAAAAGAAATTAATGAGAATTTTAACCAAAACCAAAAACTGTTCTACGAAATTTTAAAACATCCAAAACAAATAAAAAACGCAAAATAATAAATATAAAAAACTAAAAGTGACAAATAATAACGGAAAAAAAACAAGATAATAGAAAAATAAAAGCAATATTTCTAAAAACTAACAGAACTAGAAGTAGAAGAAAACAAGAGCAAATAATAGAGTGATACAAGACAGAAACACGGAAGAAATAAGAAAAGAAAGATAGTGCTTTATTCATAACATAAAAGTGTAGACATTAGCAGTACATATTTACAAACAGTAATATAAAATATATAAATTGTACATTAAAAGACGGTCAATGTAGATTTAGAAGAGAAAAAAGCACACAGGACCTAATTATAATAAGACAGCTAAGTGAAAAAAAATCAGAGTAATACAAGTTTGATTTGTTGACCTCAAAAAAGCATTTAGCAGGATTAAGAGAGAGGATATATAAAACAAACTTGAAAAGAGAGAGGAATTTATTTCATTATTATGAGTTTCTTTACAATGCTTAATACATGTATTCTTATTATTAATGAAAAAGAAATAATAAACGTAAAAATATGTACACTTGTAAAACAGACACATAGTATAAATGAACAACAAGGAATCGAAAGAATTTTTAACAAAAAAAAAAGTAAAGCAAGAATGAGCTCTAAGCGCATTGCTCTTTTTAATTGTATTAGACTATAAAACAAACAAGAAAAAAATAAAAATGTTAAAAATAGGATATTTGAAGAAACTAAAATAGCAGAACTGCTATTTGCAGACAATGGCAGTGATTGTATAGACAAAAAAAGAGTTTCAACACAACATTGAAATAATAAAGGAACAACTAAAGATAATAAACATAAAAATAAACTGAACTGCAAAACAAGAATAAAATAATAGAACCGGTTAAACAATATAGATACTTAGGAACAATAATACAAAACAACATAAAATGAGAAAGAGGACAAATTAGGAAAAACGGCAAAACTATATAACATGTTAAAAAACAGTTTTTTTTAACAGATAGGAAATAGTAAACGCAATAGAGATGAGATTACTTAAGAAGATCAAAAACAAAACAAAAAATGGTAAAATAAGGAACGAGCAAAGGGCTCGGCTGCTCAATCCAGACCCCATTAAAATGAGATTTTATACGTACTGAAATATTTGCAGTTTTTAAGAAAATGTTTATAATTATGAATGTAATATCTGTACTTTGATAATATTTATTAATATATCTGAACCTATACCTCATAAATATTCTTTTAACTAGTGTTTTTCCTATCTTCATAAGTCTCTTTTTATTGCCTTGCAACCTTGTTTCTCGAGCTGTGCACGTGAACAACGCGTGTATTTGTTTATTTCGAGTCTAGCGTGGATTTGCATAGAGCTTTACTTTCTAGGTTATGTCTATTATAAATTGATAACATATAATATATTATGTTTAATAATGTATAATGTAAATAATGATTATAAATTAATAATATAAATAAAAACAACTTTGATAGTGACCGGCGGTGTTTGTTATGCGTCATTAAAATACATAAAATAATGCACCGCTGGTGTGTTATGTAGCTAAAAATATACATACAGTGAATTCTTATTTGTTTTGTACTATTACTTTGCATAAACTATTAAGACCGTATAAATATGTACAGACGATCAAAAAAAGTTTTTTATTTTATAATAATTACACAAAAAATATGTTGTGGCATAAAATATTAGAGCAAATATTTAAACAATTATAAAGTATTATAACAAATAATTTTTATTGTGTTCTAGAACGTTTAATTGGTATAACAGTATTAAAAACTTAAACGGTTCTTATTGTAAGATCGTCTTAGCTAAGATACAATTTAAGTTGCGTTGGTACGATTGGGCGTGAGAAACACACACAATAATTTAATTTAATACTTTTGATTAAACAAAACATTTCATTTAATAATAATAATAATAATAATAATAATAAAATAAATGATAAACTCACAATATTAAGAAAACATATTATACAAAAAAAAAATGAAAAATACATTGATTTGACAGATAAGATTTGCAGAATCTGGGAAATGGATAAAGTAATTATAGTAATATTAATTATATCCAGTACTGGCATTATTCCTCACAGCCAGCATAAAACCATACAAACTCTAAAATAACCAGCAAACATCTACAATAAAATTAAAAACCAATCTGTTTTTATGTTATTTATTAGGTACATTTTAGGCCACTTTGAATACAAATATACAATTATTAAAAAATCTTTTCTTTTAATGGGTCTTAAAAAGTCAATATGCATTCTTTCAAATAGCATGCTACTTTCAGTCCAATTATTAAAAAAACTAGAGGGGCTTTGTATTTTTTTAAACATGATATACATGTTTTAACTATCTTTTCAATTTCTTTGTCTATTCCTGGTCACCAAACGTATGATCTTGCCATTGATTTCATCTTGATAATTCCTAAATGAGTGCTGTGGATTTCTTCTAATATCTCCATTCAAACTTTTTTTTTTTTTAAGCAAATTATCAAAAGGTGTAAAATTTCAGATATTTTTTAAATAAATTAAATAAATATAAAGTAATAATTTGTCATTCCAAAAAACGATCGTACTTGTGAAATGTTCTTGAGTTCTGGTGGTTTTACAATTTTTTACTTGGACATTTTTTTATACCGTGTCTACTAATTTTATTTCCTAGATATTCTAATAATTCTTGCTTGTTTACTACTAAGTTATCTTCTTTTAATATATCAAATACTTTATAAATTGATTCTAAATGTTTCGTTCTATGTTTGCCAGTTATTAAAATGTCTAAGTACGTTATCACGTTTTTTACACTTTAAAATAACTGTTCTATATGTTTTGGAAATTAAAACTAGATGATTTTATTCCAACAGGGACAATACATGATGACCATGATTTTACATTTAGTTCACACAAATTATCACTAAAGTTATTTTTAAAATATCTAAATGGTTACACTAATAGCTGATCCGGAGTCTAATTGAAAACTATGTACTTAATTTTTAATGATTAGTTTTATTATTATTGGCCTATAATAATTAAGATGAATATTATTAATTTTTAATATTGATTTTAAGTCAAAACTATTGTCATTAAAATTAAGTACATCTACCTTATTTATTCTACTTTTTGATCTGCAAACTGTTTGTAAATGCCTAATTTTCCCACATTTGATGCATTTATAATCCTTGCATCTACAAGTTCCATCATGCTTCTTTCCACAATGTTTACAATTTTCTTGTGAC
The DNA here is from genome assembly GCA_963932245.1 of Tachinus rufipes. Taxonomy (NCBI): domain Eukaryota; kingdom Metazoa; phylum Arthropoda; class Insecta; order Coleoptera; family Staphylinidae; genus Tachinus; species Tachinus rufipes. The sequence goes on along the minus strand of OZ010747.1, from coordinate 42,389,833 downwards.
CCATTATTGCTTACGTTTGTTCAGTCAAATGTCATTCTGTTGTGTTTGTGCTGTTGGTTTTCTCTTGTCAATTTTGTGTGTAGCCTCCTCTTTTGATGAGCCGTTGTTTGCATAAAAAAAGTCTATTTGCGTAATTTTCCTTTGAATTGACATTTTCTTTTGTCACTGCAATTTCTATAAGTTTGGATTTACTTTACACATTTTGTCCAAAATAGCGCCTTGACACATGCTCGATATAAATTTGTCACTATCAAGTTTGTCTTCTTTACAATTTATTAATAGGTTATTTATTTGTGCAAACCATTCACTTACGTTTTCATCTTTTTCCTGTTTGACATTATAAAACTGTATTCTCTCACGGAATACGTTTATTGGCGGATTAAATTGCCTTGTCATTAAAATACATAGTATTTTAAAATTTAATTCTTTAAGTATTTTAGAAAAACTTAAATTGTGTAAGAGATTTATTACTCACTAGACTTAATAGTGTGGCTACTTGTACCTCTCCCTCGTTTATTGAGTTTGCCGTAAAATATAAATGATCCAATCGTCATTTGAGGTGTGAAAAAATCCATTAACAAGAGGTCATTGAGGAATTTCACAACTGTCTGAGGTGGCATGAGGCCTTGTATGTAAACACCGTATTTAGCATTGGGGTCTAACGGTACACACCGTTAAGACATATTGCAGCAGTCATATCAACGCAGTTTCGTATCCCGGCGACCAGAATCCTTTTTAAAATATTTTATATTTTTAAATAACACACAATATGGGATCACAAACTAGGCAGGCTAAGTCACGAGAAAAAGCATTTACACTGGAAGAATTAGCTGAAACTATAAGTGATTTAAAAAACTCAATCGAATTTATGTCATCAAAATTTGATGAAATATTAACAGAAAATAAAGAAATAAAAGAAGATATTAAACACGTAAAAAAAGAAAACCAACACTTGCAAAGTAAATTAAATATAATGGAAGTAAAATTAAATGATATTGAACAAGATAAAATTAAAAATAATATTATAATAAAAGGAATTGATATACAAGAAATTAATGAAAAAAATGAAAATATAAAAGAAATCATTAAAAAAATAACTAAAGGAATAGGAATTTAAATTCATAAGGATGATATAATAGACTGCTTCCGAAAATCAATAGATAAAAAATCAGGCGATATAATAGTGAAACTAAAGAGTGAAGAGATAAAAAAACAAATAATAGAAAAAAGAATAGAAATAAAATCGATAAAAATTGGAGAATGTGGATTAAAAGAAAATAAAGAAAATAATATCTATATAAATGAAGAGCTAACAAAGTATAATAACAAGCTATACTATGAAGCTCGGCAATTGCAAAAATCAAAGCAATATAAATACGCATGGGCAAAAAATGGAAAGATATTTGTGAGGAAATCTGACATAGATAAAATCACACAAACCCAATCGATGGAGGATATTCAAAAACTGATTAAATAATTTTATTATACAATAACTTATCCAACACAGTATTAACATTATGGATCTATTAACTATATATTATCACAACATTAGAAGCCTGAAGAAAAAAATAAACGAACTTGAAATTGTGCCAAAACTATATAATAACCCATCTATAATAACTATAGCAGAAACATGGCTTTACGAAGAACAGGAAGAATACTACCAACTAAAAAACTACACCAGCATACAAAACTCAAGAAAACGTAGAGATGGAGGCATAAACACGTATATAAAAAACAACATTAAATACAAACTAATTGGAAATAAAACAATAAACGCAGTTGAACTAATAACCGTATATTTAATTGAACACAATATATATTTAACTACAATTTACAAACAGCCAGAAATAACAAACACAGACATATTAAACGTACTCGAAAATAATATACTAAACACAAAAAAAAACCATATAGTAATAGGAGACTTAAACATTAATATAGCCGAAGACAATAGTGAAACAAGAGACTACAAAATGATTATAAGCGAACAAGGATACAAAATAATGAACAAAAGCGATAACACGCGTAACAGCAAAAATAACAAAAAATCGATTATTGATCACGTACTTACAAATCAACCAACATTAATGAAAACAATTCAAGTCGACTATATACCATATTCAGACCATAATGCTATTATAACAACTTGGAACATTAAGGATAAAAAAATACATATACAACAAAAACAAAATATGCAACAAACTATGATAACATAAAAAAAACTTTCAAAAACAAAATTACTCAAACTGAAATAAATACTTTTGAAACACTAACAAAGACGCTAACAAATATTATAGAAACCAATACAAAAGAAATTACTTTAAAGTATAAAGAAGGCAACCACTGGATAAATACAGAAATAATTGAAAACATTAAAAGACGAAACGAACTATATAAACGGTATACACAAAACCAACAAAATAATATATTAAAACAAAGCTATGATAAAGTGAAAAAAGAAGTAGACAAACAAATAGCAGAAAGAAAAAAAAGTTACTACCAAAACAGATTTGATCGAATTTAAGATAACTAAAAAAAAAAACCTGGAATGAAATAAATCAACTAATAAAAACGGAAACGGAAAGATGACATTGCTGAAATGATGAAGAAAGATGGAACCATACTAACAATCCGAAGACATAGCAAATGAAATAAATGACTATTTTTCAAATATTGGAAAAAAACTTGCACAGCAACAACTAAACACCCATCAAATTCCAACAGTAAATACCCTTCAAAGGAAAATTAAAACAAATGCAATTTTTGATGAAACAACACATTAAGAAATTTTACAAATAGTTAACAAACTTAAGGATGGAAAAGCGCCTGAAAAAGATAAAATAACAACAGAAATAGTCAAACTAATTAAAGAAGAAGTCACACCAATCTTGACCAAACTGATAAATATAACTATCAAAGACGGCAAATATCCAGAATGTTTAAAAAACACAATCATAAAACCAATACACAAAAATGGAAATAAACAACTTTCAGAAAATTACCGACCAATAGCTTTAGTATCCACAATAGCTAAAATAGTAGATAGCGTAATACATAACACACTACTTATACACATTGAACATCATAAAATTATACATGAAAGGCAATACGCATTTCAAAAATACACTGGAACTGAATCTGCAGCTATAGATCTAATACACAACATTCAAAATAGTCTGGAACTACAAAAAGATTGTCTGGTAGTTTTCATCGGTATGAAGAAAGCATTTGACACAATATCCAAAACAAAATTGACAAAAAAACTAGAGCAAATGGGAGTGAAAGGTAAAGAATTACAATTAATATCAACTTTCTTAAAAACGAGATATCAACAAACAAAAATTAACAACGTACTAAGTACACAAACGCTCAGTGATTTTGGGATACCACAAGAAGACGTACTTGCACCTCTCTTGTATATATTGTACATCAACGATATATTTGAAATTAAATTACATGGAAAATTATACATTTACGCTGATGATACATGCCTAATACATAGCGTTAAAAATAAATTAAAACTCCAAAAAAAAAATGCAAAAAGATTTAGATCAAATAAATGACTGGTACTACAATAACTTACTTACCATTAATGAAAGTAAATCAAATTACATGTTAATAACACGTAAAAAAAGAATAACCAATATTACCTTACAAATTAACAATGTAAACATAAAAGAAGTAATGAATACAAAATATCTAGGACTAACAATAAACAACAATCTAAAATGGGATAATCACATACAACATCTAACTATGAAAAACACAAAGGCAATTGGCGCACTATATAAACTTACAAATATAATTAATATAAATACAAAAAAAGTAATTTATAATGCACTATTTAATTCACAAACAAATTATCTAATGAAAATATGGACAAACACTAAACATGGAAACATAGAAAAATTACAAAGACAGCAAAATAAAGCTATAAAAACTATTTACCAACTGGAAAAATTAACGCCTACTAAAGATATACATAAAATATCTCAGCAACTAACAATAAAAAACAAAATTAAACAGCAAAATATAATTTTTATTCAAAAGATTAAACTTGGCCAAGTCAAAACAGAATTTAAAATAAAACGAAGAAAAGAAATACACACCTATAACACTAGAAAGAAGAATGATCTTAACATAGAACTGAACAGAACAACTACAAAAAACCGAAGTCTAGCTGTTAAAGGAATACAAGACTACAATAAAATTCCCAAAGAAATATTAAATATAGAAGACATACAACAATTCAAAACTAAACTAAAAGAATACTTAATGAACAATCAAACATAAAAATAATTACATCAGAAAGAAATTTCCAATACCAGGCGCCTCGAATCGTTCTACAGATGGATGGCGGCACTGCTGGAATAACCACTTTATAATAAAATAAAATAAAATGTAAATATGTATATAATAAATAATTAAAAAAAAAAAACATCCGTTGGGGACATGTTTGTGCATTGGCAGTTGAGGCCTTGGGGTTTCACAATAATTGCAAAAGATTGTCAAGCTTACACAGGCCAGGTGAGTCTTGTGGTTGTATGCAGGGCACATTACATTAGTAAGGAGCAGTTATAAACACACTGGTATTAGAGTATACCTTGGGGATATGTTAATTAGGTGGTTGATGTGTTGGAGGATTAGCGTGCGTCGCGTTAATTATTAAAAAAATAATTTATATAACTATGTTTTACTGATAGAATAAACTGCAACAAAACCCGTTCATAAACTTTTAAAACGTGTAAGCATATAAAATTATAAAACAGCAAAGTCCAACTTTATATATACCAAAAATTGTGTAAGAGCAAACCAAAATAAACTGATAAAAATAGCAAAATCTAAGCATTAAATTTTAACTATTATCAAAAACATGAAAATCCGGTAATAAAAAGTGTAATAATCTTTATAAAATCTCAAAAATAGCAATGGCATAAAACATGAAAAATATTGTTAAAAAAAAAACAAAATAAATTGTAAAAAAATACCAAACTTTGTTTACAAAATGTCAATACTTTGTAAAACTTGGCTAACTAGGTTTTAAAATAGATAGAGCCCTGTATGCTCGTAAGGCCTTTTGCATTGCAGACCCTTGCTTTCAGATAGCTATGTCATTGTTTGTAAGACTAATTTTGTTAAATCTTTTTTTATATACTCCATGAATTTTAAAATAGGTTTTTAACCCAACTATATAGCTCGATATGGACATTTTGTAAAATTTATTTTTACATTTTATCCTTAAAGTTTTTCAAATAATTTAAAATATAAGCATAGTCTCCACAAAAATGATGTTGTTATTAAGACTTTCCAAAAACAAATTCAATATTGAAAACGCTTCCAATTGGTGTCTCGCAATGGTTTCTTGCTTATGTCTACTACAGTACGGTTTTGACCTTGCATTTCATTGTTCAAGTGAATTAAGAAGTAAAAATATTACTCAAATTTGCCAATTTTGCCATTGAAACAATCAACACATTTGAGTTTTTTAACTATCAAAAATATTTCTATTCCTTTTCTGTTTTGAAAGAAACAGCTCTAAAGCCAATAAATAGTGGTGATATGACAATAATAGTAAAATAACTTACCTATCTATATTTATTTTTTTATTTTGACAATTTTAGACCACAAGTTTTCCAACTAGTTTTTTATTTTACTTTTAACTATTAGAAAATTACTATTTAAATAAAATAATATTCATAAACATATGAGATTTATCATTCTTGTTTTCAAACCAAATCTTATTGATTCAACTCATTTTAAAAATTACGAATAATTGCTTCTGTAATTAAACGTTTAAAAACTGTATTACAATTCTTATCTCCCCTATCGGCAGATGTTGTAGTTAAAGTTGTCTAATCAGTTTTGTAGACGCGTTGGAGCACTACAATTAGAGTTAAACAGTAGACATTTAATAAATATTTAAGATTATTTACTTAAAACGTGTGTTAGAAAATATATATCTCCACAGATAAAGAATTGTTGTTTATTTTAAATTATAAAAATTAATATTTCATAGTTCAAAGATAACAATAATTAACGGATATTATTATAATTATCCATTAAATAAAACACTCAATTTGATTTGTATCAAGCCATTCTTTAGAAACACTTAACACATAACAATTGTAATCTAAAGGGTATTCCAATAAGATGTTTTATTTTAAATAGCAGGCTATTTGGGCAATGGAACAATACACGCTTCAAGAACGCATTAAAATTATTAAAATTCACTACAAAAATGATGATAATTTTTCAGTCACAGTTCGCAAAACTAAAGCAATTTTTTGGTTGTCGTAAAGCCTTCTCGGCCGGTAATAGTAAACCTGGTAGAAAAATTTGAGCTGTTGAGACAAGTTTGTAATGTGAAGAATCAAAACCGTGTGCATCGCTCAAGAACACATGAGAATATTGCTGATGTAGCCCGTAGTGTTGAAGAAAACCCAGGTGTGTTGTCGATCTTCGGAATTAGACATTCTTTCTATAGCTCTCCTTAATGAAAATCTGGAAAAACTAGTAAACTGGTGTTGTGCCAATAGCCTTCATTTAAATGTAAACAAATGTCAGTCTCATTCTGTCGCCGGCGATATTCATTACACTCAGAATACCTTATTAATGGTATCGCATTGGAACCAAGATCTTGGTGTTTGATTTGATTAGAATCATTGTTTTGATGTTCATGTTAGTCGCACTGCTACATCTGCTATGAAGCTGCTTGGTTTTATTATGCGTTCATCTAAAGTTTTTACTGATGTTTCGCTAGTGAAATTGTTGTATTACTCCCTGGTACGAACTAAATTAGAATATGCGTCCTTAATATGGTACCCAACATATATGAATCAATCCTTGACTATTGAGTGTGTCCAAAGATGTTTTTTAAAATATTTTACGTTTAAAATAGATAACGTATATCCAGAGCAGAATGCGGATTATCAAAGTATGTTACAGCGTTACGATATCTTATCGCTTTCTACAAGAAAGGAAGCTTGCAGTGCACAATTATTAAATAATGTTTACGATTGTCCAAATTTACTTGCATAAGTAAATTTGTATGTCCCACGTCCATCGTCAAGATAATCTTATTCATTTATAAATAAAACCGCAAGAACAAATATTTACTATAAAGCACCTTTGACCCACATATGTAGTAATGCTAATAAGCTTTATAATAATATATTTGTGCAGTAATCTTGTATGTCTTTTATGTTTTTATGTTTTATGTTATATATTAGTAATTACATCTACTTAATTAATTATTATTGATTTAATTAGTTATCTCTATTATTTTTTTTCTTCTTAATTGTTAACTTTTGTTAAATTTGTATAAACAACATTTACATTTATGTTACTTTATTATTAGTTTTATTTTATATTTTATAATTTTTATACAATTATTCCTGTATTTGGAAGTTGCTTCTTTGGGATATATATATTTATATATTATTATTATTATAATTATTCCACAAACGACATTACCCCGTATTTTGCATAAAGACTTAAGTCTTAAGGCTTTTAAAATTTAGTTAACACAAGCATCTTCGCTGATTGGGTCCTTCAAATGCATCAAAATGATCCGGAATTTTATCAAAAAATCATCTTCAGTGATGAAGCCCATTTTCACCTCGGAGGCTACGTTAATAAGCAGAATTGTCGCATTTGGGGCTCAGAAAACCCAAGAATGATTGTTGAAAAGTCTTTGCACCCTCAACGAGTCGGTTTTTGGGCTGGCGTGTGTGATAGGACCTTACTTTTTTGAAAATGAGGCTGTTGTAACTGTTACGGTGAATGGATGGCGCTACCGAGCTATGATTAATGATTTTTTATAGCCATAATTGGAAGTTATTGATGTGGACAACGTTTATTTTCATCAAGACGGCGATACGTGCCACACAAGCAACAAAACAATCGCAATTTTGAAAGAAAAGTTTCCTGACCGTGTTATTTCTCGATGAGTTGATCACAATTGGCCACTTGTGATTTAACACCTTCAGACTTTTTTCTTTAAGGCCTCGTGAAAGATAAGGCCTATACCAATGCTCCACAATCGATTTAAGATCTTAAAGATGGAATTCGTGAAGTTATCAAGGACATACAGCCGCAAATGTGCGAATTGGTCATGGAAAATTTTATGAAAAGAATGTGGTACTGCAACCGTGTTTGACTGATATTGTTTTCAAATGTTAATGGCATACCTTCTTCTTTACAATAAAATAAACATTTATTGATTTCTCTTAAAAAAATACCCGTTTTTTTTTAAATATCAAAATGAAACCTTTTATTAGAAAACATATCTTATCTAATATATCAACATTTCTAATTTAATATATTTAATATTACCACTCAAGCTTTGAACATGAATTATGCTTATGCTTGGTTTGTGCGTATTTTGCTGCGCATTTTATTAGTTATTTTGTTATTATTATATTTTATAAAAAAAAAAAAAAAATAAGTTGTATAATTTTGAACATAAGAAAACTATACAGAAAATTTTGATCAGTTTGTAATATTTTCCAACGTGTTGGTGGAAGTGAATCTACAATAGCATAATGTAGATTAGGAACAACTACGCCAAATAAGAAGTCTTAAAATAGGTTTTCAACAACACAAAAATTAAAAATAATTAAAATAAATTAGTATCATACAGTCAGTTTATAAAAACAAATTAAATTATTTGGACTAACGTAATACATAAAATTATTTTGTTTACTTTCAAAATTAATGCCATAAAAACTGGCATGGAGCAACCAAAAAATTTGATAAATAATAGATTAAGCCCAAAAGTCTAAAAATAGGTTATAACAACACAAAATTTAAGAATATGTAAAAAGAATAAGTTTCCCAAGAATACTCATACTGTCAGTTTACAAAAAAATCAATATATTTGGATTAATGTAATACATAAAATTATTTTGTTTGCTTTTAAAATTAATGCTATAAAAACTGGCATGGTACAACCAAAATATTTGATAAAAAAAATTAAAACCAATTATTTTGAGCATCAATCTATAGTTTTGTTTGTATGCCCATAATATTTGTAAAATAATCAGAAAACAAAAAGTAATTGCAGTTTGCTGTAAAATAGTACACGACCTTTACAAATCACTTTAATAACAAAATAATATTTTATAAAAATAAGTTTTCTTTTGTTATTGTCCTTGAAACATTATCCAAATTGTTATACTACAACTGTAAAAAATAAAAAACCATACTTTTTAGCAAGATAAAGCACGACCAAATGCGGCAAAGGTTTTTTGTAGTTAAAAAACAAAAAAAACATTAAAAAACTTTTTTTTACAGGAATTATCTATTTTTGTAGGCCTCTCCCAACTTTTATGCTATACAGCAACTGTATTATTTTTGGCATTTTTTTAATTGCATTAAGCATAGCTTTTTTTATAACTAAAGTTTTTTTTTCTTTATATACGCATACAACTGCTAAGTTTATTTTTTCAATATATATCTTATGTGTAATAGATATTTGGTCAAGATAAGTTTTTGGGCTTAAGTTGCTCTAATCGGCTTTTTTTATACCTTTATGGTTCCTCCTCAAGCAACTTTCTTGTTTTATTTTTTAGTTGTCCTTATTTACAATTTTTTAGCACTTTTTCTTCCTTATCAGTGCTTTATGTAATAAAATAGAGTAGTACTTTTTTTCATCCCTTTTTGGTTTTCTAGCAATGTCTTTTTCTACTTTTATCTTTTCCTAAAGAATTTTTTTAACCGGATTGTATTTTAACCATTATTGTGTAACAAGCATTCCAGACATTTTTTTGCAGTCTTGTTCTTTATGTTTTTATAATTTTTCTTATATTTTTCTCAATAGCTTTCTACTTTTATTAATGCTAGATTATCTGTTCTGAACTGATTGTGCAGTTTTGCGTCTTGTTTATTTTTTTCAACTAGTCATCTTGTACACTAATATAATGTGTATTCTGGTAAGTTTTTACTTTTAGTGTTTTTTTTGCAGGTACTGTTTTATTATTTTATACGGCAATCAGTCTCTCATTTAATTCTTTTATTGCATCATTCTATGGTACTGTATTGAAAACATTAAAATATGTATAGTAAACAGTATGCAGTGTTTAAGCACGCTGAGTTGACTCACCAAGTTTCTAACATTTTTAACTTTTTGCACAGTTTTTGTGCTAAATCAGTATTAATTTTTAAACAAATTGTTATTTTTGTTAATTTGTTTTTGTAGTTTTTTTTTTTATTTAAGACGTGTTTGTAGAACTTTTCCATCAAGTTTAGTGAGCATATTATATTAGTCTCTGTAAAACACAAAAAATTGTTTTGCATTTTAGTTCTTTAATTAGTGCAAGTTGCTTTTTTCAAATTTTTGTAGTATGTCTTTGCTCGTAGGAAAAAGTTTATTACGTTTGTCATACTCTTTGTGCATTGTCTTGTAAGAACTTTAATAACCAGTAAATTTTCTAAAATAAACGTTTTAAAAGTTGTGGATTAATATGAATTGTTTTTAGTTTTCTATGTGCATTTTAAGTTAATTTGTTGTGCTTTATTTTTTAGCTAAAGAAAACAAAAAAACTGAACTTAATATTGTGTCTTTGGAAAATCAGGAAAGATTGGATTTTTTACCAGCCCTATATAATCTTATTAGTACTAGTAATGATAATAACGAAACTAAACATGATATTGGGTCTTTGGAAAAACAGGAAAAATCCGTAAATAATCTTTCTGGTACTCATTATGACGATAGCAGTTTTAGTAATTATACACAACGCTACGATTCATTTGGAAGAATTAATTCAAGCATTGAAGGTAAATAAATACATATTAGTTTTGATATAAAAAATAATATTATGCTTAGACTATTATTAAAAATTTCAAAATTATTTTTAGTCAATAAAGAATGTAATTAAAAATAGTTTTTTAAACTCAGTTTAACTGCGCTTTGCATTAGAAAGTTTTTTGTTATCTATCTAGCTACAAAAACAATATACATTTGAATTCTAAGTTTTAAATTAACAAAATAGGGTGTTAAACCTATCTGATTTTATTCAAATAAATCTACATATAATTTATTTTATTTTAAATTTTATTGTATTTTTCAGAAATAAAACCAAATACACCAAAAGATAATGTTAAAGATGTATTTGATTCAACAAAAGAATTTCCGATTTCTACGCAATCTAAATATGAAGATGCTACTGAACATTCTGTTTCGCTTTTTGATAAATTTTTAGGTCTTTCTGAAATAAAAAATAACACAATTTTACAAGACAAGAGTGTTATTACAAAAAGTTCCATCAAATATTTCAGTTATAGTAGCTTTAAAACAGAAGAAATTCCATTAAAAAGTACAGAAGAATTAACTCAACTAATTTTTACAGATGCATTTAAAGATATGGAAATAGTGAATAATGAATTTGATAAGTTTATAGAAATTTTAATTAAGAAGAACAAAACACAACGTGCTACTCGTTCTTCTGATACAAATAGTAATACCACAACTAAATCTTCCTCATTTGTACGTCCTTCATTTAATAATAAAATTACTCAGCTTGAGACTGGTATAAATAAAATGATGAAAGATGTAGAGCAATTAAAGAAAATTTTAAATCTTAATAATGAAGATAAAAAACGGCTTTCTACATTAGAAGATGCAACAAAAAATTTGCAAAACTTTATGGATAATCATAAAAAACAGTTTGAAGAAAAAATAACTAAATTTGAAAGTACTATAGAAAGTTTATTTAATATACTAAGTGGTTTAAAAGATGAGTTTATTTTTTTCAAAAAAAAAGTTCCAGAACAAAAGTCAGAAGAAAATCAAACTTCATTACTGTCTAAGTGTATTGAAGATATTCAAAGTCGTAATTTTAAAGCTGCTGAAGAAAAATTAAAATTTGTTAATGATGACTATAAAACAAATTTTGTAGTAAAAAAAGTATATGACAATCAAGCATCAAATATTGATTTAATTTTGGACTTTGGGAATAATATTAAAAATATAACGAGAAGTTTTTTAATTTACAAAGCTTTAAATTATGAAATGGAAAGTAACGGACATGTAAATCCTTTTAAAAATATTGAATTAATAGAAAGTTTGCAAAAGAATCAACTGAATTATTCAATCGCAATACAGAACGAAACTGAATCACTTGTAAAGAGCTTAAAAACATCAATAAAAAATGCAGCAAAAGAAAATATAATAAACGACATAATAAATGGTAACAATTTAGCCAATAAACTTGTTAACAAACTTTATTTTTTTGATGAAAAATTGTTTAATTGCATAATTGAGGAGGTTGTGGATGATGTGTACGGAAGAACAGATGCAGCAAAAATTATAAAATATATAGCAAGTCTTAAGTATTATGCACAACATATACAAGGTTATATTGCTATATTTGATACAATGAAAAAGAAACGTGATTTAAATAATAATGCTATATTTAAGTTAGCTTATAATGTAAAAGATGCAATGAATATGAAAAACTATACTAACGTTAATTCAGAAAAAAAAACTAAACTTATAAATCTGAAAAGAACCTTACCTGAATCAGTAAAAAATATAGTATATTTGGTAGGAGTGTGTATAAAAAATGTGATGCATAATGAATATTTGTATGATCCTGATAACAATCATTTATTCAATAAAGAAAGGCGATATGTGTTTACTTGGACTCCACAAAACTGGGTGCCAACAGGAGGCAATTGGATAATTGAACATGAGGGTGATAATTTTTACATAAAAAATACTCGCGGTGAACTTTTGTATGCTCCTGATAATAAACATGTATTTAATAGTGAAAGGCGTTACATATTTACTTGGCGTTCATATTGTCAGAGGTTTCCAGAAGCTAAGTGGAAAATTGAACCTGATGGTGATAATTGCTATATAAAAAATATATATAATGAATATTTATATGCTCCTGATAATAATCATTTATTTAATCGTGAAAGACGTTTTCCATTTACTTGGATTCCAGAACTTGAAAAGTTCCCGGAAGCATTATGGAAGATTGAATCGTGTTGAAACTTATTTAGGAAACATGATTTTTTTTTATATTTGTAAACTTTGCTATACTGTAGATTTAAACTGTAATTTACATATAATGTAATGTATACTTTAAAGTAACAGCTAGATTAAGTACAATGGAAACATTTTTTGTAAACTATGGACTTAATTAAATTAGTTAAACTTTAACTTTTATGTCAACAAACTTGCGTTTTAAATATTAAAATAATTTATGTTATATCTTTATGACAATGTTTTATATTGATTCTTAGAACATATTTACATTAGTTTATAATTATTTTTATGTATTCTATATAAATATATGTTTATTAAAGATTTAATTTCAACATTTACTAATATTAGACTGCAGTTGTCTTAATCAAAGCTTCTAAAAATTACCAGATGTGAAGATATATCTAAAACTCCTTGATGGTAAAATAGTTATCAATCGTGGGATTAGTTTGAAATAGCACGCCATTCTATCCTGTTCTGAGCTGATATCTTCATGTCTTTATGGTTGAATATCTATTTTAACTTTTTTCTTTCCAGCTTCAAACTTTTTATTTTTTCTGACTTCTCCATGCTTCAAATATTCCGATTCGAAGCATGTTCCCTTCTTTCTTTTTATTATTCATAGTCGATACTTTGCTCCTCACAGAATCTTTGGAGCATCCTATTACCTGGAGTAGTTATTTTTTAAAGTCGACATCATCATGGCTATCTTCTTGAGAAATGTAAGAATGGTGCTGATTTTATCCTTGCCTTGCAACCGATGAGTGTATATTGAATAATATAAAAAAAAAATTGAATAAAATAAATAAAATATAATACGCATTATGCAAAAAAAATTAAAACAATGACAAAAATTAAAAAGTTAGTTTATAAATAATTTTGATTTAAAAAAAAAATTGGCCGAGGTATCTGCATTCAAACATTGTGGGACAACAAGCTTATAACTACAAACAAAACAAATAAAATAAAAGAAATAAGAACAGTTGATTTTAATTATGTTGAAATTATATTACAGCTTTAAGTCAAAACCAAGTGCCCAGCTTTAAAAAATGTACATTTTAATTACAATTAGTAGATGAGAACATTATCAGAAAAACATAACAATAAATATATTATTACATTGTTGTAAAATCCAAGCAAGCTACAGTTTTATTACGAACTGATTAAAAATTACAACTATAATTAAATTATTTATTTACAAATGATATTTACAATATAAACTTATTGATAATTTTTAACAATCCCACTTTAATTTGGCTCATGGCATGTGTGAAATGTGAGCTCAAGAAAAAGATGTTAAAATGCAAGGACACCTAAGTGCAACAGAACACACAATATTTGTGTGCGCATTAAGTTGCATACTATAACGGCCAATTTGTGTTTGAAATACTATAATTGCATTTGAAAGCATTTATATAATTAACCATAAATACAAATTAAATATTTCAAGTAGTTCGTATGAGTATTTTTAAAATAAAATACAGTAAAGTCCGGTTATAACAAAGTAACAAACCCGCTTATAACGAACTCTCGGGTATAACGTACTTAATTTAAAACAATGAAAATTTTCTCATAAACTCAACGCTAATTTTTACTGGTTATAGCGAACCCGCTTATAACAAACTTTCGGATAAAGCAAACCAAAATATATCTAAAATTGGCACAATTCTCCTGTTATAACGTACTTTTCAGGGTTTATTTTCTGGGGATCCCCAATTTATGGATTTGCGCGGTATTTTCTTGGAAGTATTGTATTTTGTTTACATCGTATACCCTCATTAGGGTGTCCGTTATTTTCCTAACCGCAATTTTTTTTAGAGGACTAGTTAAATGTCTTCTTTTTATGATAAATAACTATTTTGAAATAATAAAACACATTGGTAACAGTATTTTCGCGTGCCTGCATGCAAATAAAATTATCCATTTGATTAACATGGGAAAATCGTCGTTAAACGCTCAAAAATTTTTTTTTACAAATTGTAGGTCTTTATACGTACATGTTAACATACCGTTTTTTTTTGTAAAAACAATCCATACGTTAGTTTTAACATAGAATAATAAATATATAAAACAAATTACGATATTTTTTATTACCGTTTATAACAAACTTCGGATATAACAAACTGGTTTTAATACATTTTTTGAGTTCGTTATAACCGGACTTTACTATAATATTTTTGCCTGTCCGCATTGAAAAACATTTTTCCCGTTCGTATTTTGGAGAGGAAAGTGAAGCTTTCCTTCCCTTGGGACGTAAAATCCTTTCCCTCCCGCTGGGGGTTACGCTTTTAAAACACAGATAGCGCTAGTTATAAAAATAATAGTTTTATTAAATATAATTGTTAATTTTAATTATACCAAGTTAACAGTAAGTATTATTAATTAAAAATTAAAATTAAATTAATTTATTACATGATTTAGTAATAATATTTTTTAACATTTGCTAGATTTTATAATATTATATATAAATGACGGCACTATTTTTAGTCATAACAATATTTGACAATTTTAACATTAATCTTTAAAAAGAAACCTTGACACTAGAAGTTTTAAACAATTCTTTTTTAAATAATAAAGTTGTATCATGTTATTGTTTTCTTACAGAGGCAGGCAAAAAACATTCGTAAGTACCATGGGCAAGAAAGCGTATGCAGCACTTCGTTGTCTGCCGCCCTCGCTTGCTCGGGCGGACAAACGTGCTGCAAACACTGCTTTTCTGCTCTTGAAACTTAATATACTATTTTAAACAAAAAACTAAATTTTTGTTTCTAAGAAAACAATTTTTTTTTATCGAAATGTTATATGTTTATATACTAAAGCGGCATTTTTTTACTATTTTTTACCTTGGGTTATCAAGTAGACAAGAGCAATTTTTTAAAATAACTACACTCACCCCGTATCGTATTACTTATAGCATATCAGCCTAAAAAGACTATTAATGTGACTTAGGTTGTTGGTATGTAATAAGACTAACTGCGTCTTAGTGGCGTGTATAGAAACTAGATAGGGAATTTGTAGAAAACATGATAAATTGTTTTTAATGCCAGGCAACAGATCACTTTGTCTCTATCATCAAAACTAATCAATTTTTATCATAAGCCGTATCTTTCAAAGTAAATTTTGGATAGCAGACGGGTCCGTAGCAAATCGCACATTTAATGTTGTTTAATATGCGTTACCTATTTGTCTTCAACCCACTTTGAATATAATACTACTTCAGAAACTCTGGAAATATTATTTAAAGCGTTTCTATATTAGCAGCTTTTTTGGCAAGTAGAAAGGTAAAAAAAATCACTTACACAAACATGGTAAATTAGTTTTTGGTTAAATATAAAACATTACCAAACGTATTTTAGAATATTCCTATAAAGAATGTGCAGTTTTGGATACCCTAAAATTGCAGACGTTGTCGTATATAATTATTGCATCAGCAATGTCTTAACAAAAAAATTATAAATTACATAGTATTTTTGTCAAAATCTAGATTTTTGAATGACTTTTAATATTTTGACAAACAAGAGTTGATGCTAATGCAAGTTTAAATTTATCATAAATGATTTTATCTAAAAAATTTATTTGCTTGGCATTGCGTTTTAATTCTAGTGATGGAAACTTATATAAGGGCAACAGTTTAAAATATAAAATTAAAAAAAAAAACTTGTGTTGAACGTTTTCAATCAATTTTGTATACTTAAAACAGGTATACCACCATATAACCGAGACGTTTATAAATTTGGATCTTATAAAACCATATTACACCGTTCAGTGTTAACAACCAGACAGTAAGTACGTACTTTGTTTAACCTTACCTGCTATCAATTAATTTCACACTGTATATTAAATTAAAACTGACACAATTAGAAAAAGTAAAGTTAAATCAAAGCAGCACTTCAAAAAATAGGCTGACTTGCCTAAATGCCAAAACATATTATTCCCGAAGGCGTTAAAGAAAACACCAAAAGCCGCATGGAGTACACCGACATTGACACTACACAAACAAGAAACGGCTAACCACTCTATGCAACCACAACTGTACATCTTATTAGAAGATAACATAAAACACCAGTCAAAGCATATAGCCAACTGATCTCAATTACAATTATTACCACCAACTCATCCACTACAAGTTATACAACGATGCAAAATAATCTTTTATGGCAAATTTGGAAATTAAAAAATAATAAAATGAATAAAATTGATTATACATATTGATACAGATATTTACGTATAAAAGCTTTTAAATATAGAACGCAAAAATAACAATGAGATAATTACATACACGCGAAGATTTAACAATAAAATCACAGATGAACACGGACAAGACAAAATAATACAATTAAATACTGTACAAACTACCATGGCCATATAAAAAGACAATGCAGAGCACCCTGTACAGGGTGTTAATGAATAGGGGTAACAAACTTCTAAGGTGGGTAGGGGAGACCCTTTTTTTTTATAAACTCATAGGCAACCATGAAGCTGCACGTCAAAAACTTGTTAGTTTTTTTATACAATATTTGATATATCTTTCTTAAAAATGTAAATTTAAAAAATATAATATAAAAATTATAGGCAATTAAATTGTCCATCTTTTCTGAACAGCATATCTAGATCTATCTCTAACTGTACTTATGTCATAAATCAAAGAATGATTTTTTTTGTTATTTTTGTTAAAAATCATGCATAAAAACAAAAATTTAAAAAATTTTGGAATAACATGTTCCAAGGTAGCTTCTACCGATTGTGTGCTATTAAAAGAAAGTTCAAAAATGTTTCCTTTGAAGTTTTTATTTAATAGCACACCATAGGTAGGAGCTACATTGAAACATGTTATAGTAAATATCAAAAAAAAAAATGAAACAATAAATTTATTGCATGGTAGTACAAAATCTGTAATACCTCCTCTTCAAAATGATCAAAACAATCTAGTTTCTAATCCGAGAGAAAAAGCATATATTTCTGCAAACCAATTTGTATCCAACTCTATTATTATAAATCTTTTCATTGATGTACCTACAATACCGATTAGTAAAAAAATAATGGGTGCAATTTATGTTAGGCAACGAGTTGTCAAAAGATATCATCTTAAATTAAATATTAGAAAGGCATCAGGTATAGATGAAATTTTACGTACTATTAATAATGATAATAATAATATATTTGATCTTAAAAATGTAGAAATGCTGCAAACAAGTCAAAATTCACAATATAAAAGTAACACATTAAAATACATAGTCTATTACAATGCAGTAGTTACACATTAAAATATAAAATAAAATAAAACATATAAAATCATTACATTTATAATTTAGTAGCATAAAATTCATTGAGTTTATAAAACGGATTATCTAATAAAATATCAAAAAGTTCTTAAAACATTTGCAAATGAGTTAGATCCCATTTTAATTGAAATATTTTCTCTATCGTACAAAAATGAAACATTCCCAAATTGTTGAAAAATTGCAACCTAAAAAAGGAGACGTGTTCGATTCTTCAAATTATAGACCAATTGCGTTTTTGTATAAAAACATTCAAGAAATTTAGAAATCGCTAAAGAATTTTTACTCTAGTTACGGAAATCTATATAAAGACTAAAAAAATTATTAAACCATGATAAGTGAAAGATTTAGCAGGTTCTTTAGCAATTATTTCTTGTACGTGCAAACAAATTGTAAAAGAAAACTAACTGTTTGTAGTATTTCGTGTAGATGATCTACAGGGTGGGCGAGAATGACCGAGGATTTTCAAATATTTCTGGGATTTTTTTTAGTGATTTTAGTGTTTGTCAACCTGTTGCCCTTGAACAAAATAATCCTAAAAGTTACCAGAATAAACGTCAATTTTCATAAACGTTCGTCACTTTTTATATTTATCAAAAAAAATGTAAAGGTTAGTTTACTATAATAAAATGTGAATTGTGAAGTATCGAATGAATTTTAAATAGTGTGAAGTGTGTTATGCACAAACTGTGATTGAACAGAAGTCTTAATTGAGTATTTAAATTATATAATAGTCATTGTTTAAGTTTATTAAAAATATGTTTAAGTCAATTTAATAATAAATTATAAATTGAAAGTGCAGTGTTAATTTGAATTATTGTGAATTATGTGTTATACATACTATGAATTGGATATTTAAGTTATATGTACAATAATGTTTATACAATAATAGAGTGATTTTATAGTCGCAATAAGGAAGGCACCTAGTCGTACTCTCTTCGGTTTCCAGAATTTCTTATAAAAAAGTTGTCAATTACAAGTTAAAAATTATGCACCTGTTAAAAGAAACTACCTGACAGGCTGTTCATTGTAATTGAAGAGGTTGTTTACAATATAAATAACGATGAAATATTGAAAAAGTTTTTTTTACCGATGAAGCTTTGTGGTTGTTTTTCAATCCCTATTAGTTACACGAAACAACTTTACACTCAATTGGTATTTGTGTTGCAATTTTAAGGTAAAGAATAAATAACCCTATATATTTTTATAAAACTTTATTAAATTGATTCAGGTACGATTAAAGAGAGTACTACCTGTGCCATATTTATTGATTGTTCTACTAGGATAATAAATCTTTACTATACAAACATTCTGTTTTTGTATATACTGTAGTGTACATATAATTTATTAGTTCATTTCACAATTATCTACAAGAACCTATTATTATTATTATGTTAAATACTGAGTATTAATATTTTTTATTAATAATTAACCAAATAAAAATAAACATTTGCTTCTTTTCATAATGGTAATTTTGTTAATTAAAACATAGAATATGTATAATTACTGAAATTGCTGTTTTTTTTTTTAATAAAGTTTTAAAATAGCTCATCGTTGTGCATTATGTATTTATTTTAATTTTTAGCGTTGTCACAAATAAAATTTTTGTTCTTGCGTAACACCATTTTACATATTATTTAATAATTTAATTCATAATCTAGTACAATTACCTGATATTATTATTCTTATTATGGTTATACTGAGTATTAATTTTTCAATAATGATTAACCCTATAAAAATATACATTTGCTATTTATCATAATAGTTAAGTTGCCAATTAAAAAATAGAAACATTTTATTTTAAGTATATTTAATTAATCAAATATTATTTTTAATCATTGAAATTTATTTATAGTTTTTAAATAATTCATTATTGTTTATTATGTACTTTGTATATATTTTAATTGTTTATAATAACATTAATTACCACAAAAAAAAATATGTTACGCCTATGGTAATGATCAAGGGCAGTCTAGGGATATGTTTTTTTA
This sequence comes from Tachinus rufipes, assembly GCA_963932245.1. Lineage (NCBI taxonomy): Eukaryota > Metazoa > Arthropoda > Insecta > Coleoptera > Staphylinidae > Tachinus > Tachinus rufipes. Next base: position 42,369,569 of record OZ010747.1, on the reverse strand, counting down.
ATATTTACAATACGTGTATATTTGGTTGCCTACATCGCATTCTTCGGTCTTTCTCACCCACCCTGTATTGATTCTAAGTACCGATGAAAAAGAATGAGGCTGGCAACTAATTATTTAGGTTTACAAATTTATCAAAACGTAAACAAGAAGTCACAAAAATGAATTAAATATGCTATTTACAGCAAATATTAAAAATTATGAGATAGAAGAAAGTAACCCAATATCGCCTTCATCAGATAAATAAACAAAAAAGCCAGAATTAGAAACACAATGCAGAACGTCATTCGAATGCTTTAGGCGCAAGACCACACTTACATACATAAAACTTGTACTTCTAGAAAACTTAGGTCCGTATTAAAACAAGTGTTACATTATTAAAAAAAAAAGGATCTTATTCTGGAGTACAGCGTAGTGGTAGTAAAAAGTCATGCGAGTACGTAGATGCGGATTAGAGAAACAATACGTGATTAAAGTGTATAACTGTGATATGCTGAAAGTTGTCAAAGTAAACATTAGTTTTATTATTAACTACTAAAGCAAATTACTTTGCACAGTGTACTGTGCAGTAATGTACAAGATGCTGAATCAAAAAATTAGTTACATAAATGGCTCTCTTAAAATGTTTACAGACAAAAAAACCTTTACTTGCATTGCGTAGGTTTAGATATTTTTAGATCAATAAAACAAGAGTTTCAACGTGTCACACCTACGAGATGCTTTTTGTTAAGTTGCAAAAGCATACGGACAAATAAAATTACATATAGAAAAACTAACAATAAATAAGTTTAGTTTAGATTCAGTAGTACTGTAAAACGTTACATAAGTTACATAATAGAAATAGTAATCGTTTTAAAAAGTTTAACCAAATAAACCAAAAAAATATTTTATACAGTATGCAAAGGATGTAACATAGACAATCCAAAACTCTATTACGCCATGTTGGCCTAACATGTTTAGCCTAAGAATCAGAATATTAATGGCAACAGTTAATTCAAATTAAATAAACTTTTCAATCAATTGTTTATCTAAATAGAAACAAAGCAAAATTACAATTCAGATTATGAATATAATTCATAAAATTTATGTCATATATAAAGCTTAAAAGTAGTACTTGTCCAAGATGATTTAATGGTGATTTAATTAATCTCATTAAAGATAAGAAAATGGCGCATGCTCTTTATAAAGTTTCTAGTCAACAAGCTGATTATGATTGCTTTGTTTTAAGGAACAAATAGAAAAATTCTTGAAAAAAAGCTTTACGGGGAATATACTCGGAATGCTAGTCAGAAAATATGTTCAAACTCAAAATTCTTTTAGACGTACATTAATGAGAAGAGGAAGACAGATGGATTTCCTAAGGCTATGAAACATCGTGATAAAATCTGTGATAATGAACAAGGTTGTGTGGAGTTGTTTGCTGACATTTTTCAACAATGTATGTTAATAATGTTTGTTCTGTCTCTTTATATAATACTAGTTGTAATGTAAGTTTTTCTAAATTTGTGATAAACCCGAGTAATATTTTTGATGGTATTTTAAAACTTAAAGAATCTGTGATAGTTGGCTGGACTGCGTTTCAAATTTATTAAATTGTGAGTGTACATTAACCTTTATACGAGTTGTTTATGTTATCTATAATAATAACAAGTTTCCAGATTATTTGAAAAAAAGTTATATTACCCCTATTTTTAAATCTGCAAACAAAAGTGATGTCAGTAACTACAGAGGAGTTTGCAAACAATCGGCTATTAATAACAAGTTTCCTTAAGTATTGCTTAAATGGTTATGTAAAAATGTTATTACTGACAATCAACTTGGTTTCATGAAAGGACGGTCAACAGCTACAAACCTCATGATCTTTCAATCTAAAATTATTGAAACTTTCAAAAATAAAATACAAGTAGATGCTAATTATACCAATTTTGTAAAAGCTTTTGATAGCGTTCGATACAAGCCGCTGATTGCTAAACTTTTAGTAATGGGCTTTAATCCAGAAAAGGTAGCTTGGTTACAAAGTTTTTTAACTGGTCGATCACAATGTGTTAAAATCAATAACCACATTTCAAGGGTAGTTAATTAACTTCTGGTGTTCCTCAAGGATCACTCCGTGGTCCTATTTTATTTTTGTTATTTATTAATGATTTGAATGATGTTATTGTCAATTGTTACTTTCTTTCGTATGGAAATGATTTAAATATTTTTTATAATATTGTTCAGTAAATGATTGTATTTGTGTTCAGCGTGATTTAGATAGTATCAGTAATTGGTGTGAAACAAACAGTTTATATCTAAACCTTGATAAATGCTTCATAACATTTAGCAGAGTAAGAAACACAATACGGTACGTTTACAATATTAATAGAGTTCCATTAAAATCTGTGAAAAAAATTTCGGATCTCCGTGTTATTTTTTAACCCAATTTCAACGAACATATTAATTCAATCTGTTCAAAATTTAAGAAATTAATAGGATTTGTAAGCAGAATTTCTTACGAGTTAACAAGCGAGGCATGTTTAACTTTATACAGAGCAGTAGTAAGATCTATATAAATATAGCGCAGAAAGAAAATTTGTTTGTTTATAAATTAGGAATTAGAAAAGAAGACATCAATTTACAATTTATTGCTAGCACATATAGTCTTAAATCGTTAGAAGAACATAGACTTATAACTGATTTAAATTTATAATATAGATTATGCAGCATTAGTAAACAAGTTGAATTTTAATTTTGGGCAAAAGCGATACAATAGGAACACTTACATTTTCCGCTGTGACTAACACTCAACTAACTACGCATATTATAATCCTATATCACGTATAATGCGAGAATCAAATATTATTCAGATAGATTCTAATTTTAATCTAATTCAATTATTGCATCAATGTTTTAAAAGTAATTGTAAAAACATTAACCTAAAACAGTACTTTAATTTTAATTATTAGTTTAATGTATTATTAAGTTTTTATTTATAAATTGTTTTGTTTTTTCTTATAAATTTATATGTGATATACACTATCTAATGTTATATAATTAATTTTTATACTAATTCTGTATTTACAAGCGGTATGCCGATAATAAACTATTATTATGATTGCCTCATTTGCAGCGCGAAAAATTAGCTTAAAAATGGTTTAACTTGGTCTTGTAAGCATTGCATTCAGTTAGGCAATGATATCACTGATATTTCTTTGCAAGATGATATAAAAAAAATAACATTTTCAACATCATGCCCCTTACAAGATACGGAAAAAATAATTCAAGAAGATGCTAATAGAGATAGGCGTCAAGAAAATATTATTTTTTATGGAATTCCGGAATCTGAATAAATAAAAAAAATGTGCAAGTTGATGAAGATACGCGAAGTTCTTTCTATTTTAATCAAATGCAACTTTATCAAGAGGTTAAGAAACATCTTTGAACTAGAATGGAAACAGGAGAAAAGAACATCAGAATAAAATACATAAAAAGTATTCCTACTATAGTGTCAACTAATTTGTAAAACTAAATATGCCTGGAAATCTTAGTATCTATTACCAGAACGTTAATGACCTCACATCAAAAACAAATTTATTTTTCAAAAACACCTGTCATTTTAATTTTAATATAATTTATTTATCTGAGACAGGTTTAGATGATTCAGTCTATTTGACTAAACTATTTGACTGTAATTATACTGTTGATTGTGATTTTTTGGCTAGCAATTGTGCTACTAGAGAAAGTTCTTTTTTTGCTTTTTCTAATTCTATAACTTTTGAGCGGATAGATGTTTGCATATTAGTAATAATATTCCATTAATATTATTCTGTATAAATGTAATTATTATTTATTCTTATTTTATACTGTTGTATTATATATACATATACATCTAGGGGATGTGCACAATGATATTTGTGATTCATTTTTTTAGTTGACAGAAATTTAATATTAGTTAGTGACTTCAACATTCCTTCTTTTGGTAATAAGCCAGTTTTAAATGAACTAAAAAAGTTGTTTTCTAATCTTAGTTTTATGGATTTATTAAACTATCTCAATATAACACTATTAGAAACCATAATAACAGGTTACTGAATTTAATTTTGTGAAATTTCTTGAATCATGCAAAAATGTTAATTATGCTAGTGATAAATTTTACAAATCAATTTATTCTAATATTGATAAGTACGTTTTTCTCTAAAAGTAACCGGTTTCTACCCTGGTTTACATATGAATTAAGAAACAATATCAAACTTAAGCTGCATTATCATCGTAAGTAGAAATCTACTTTATCTCTTTTTTACCACAGCAAATTTCAAAGAACGAGAGCTTTAACTAAGTCACAAATCGAATTGGCCTACAACACATACTTACGAGAAATTCAAACTAATGTTAAAAGTAACCCAATGAATCTTTGAAACTATGTCCGTTTAAAGACTCCAGCACTAAAATTTCTGGAAAAATGAGTGATGGTAAGAGAATTTTGTTCTCTTTAAAGTTTAGTTGATGCTTTTTTTTATACATTTTCTAAAGTTTATTTACCAAAAAGTTCTTCTACTATCTCAGAATTAATTTCTAATCGACTACTGTTATACATTTCACCTATTAGTAAGTCTGATATTATTGCTAGTGCCAAACGTTTAAAAAATGCGTTTACCTCTGGTGTTGACTGTATTCCTAGCTTTTTGGCTAAAGATTGAAATACTAGTTGGGCAAAACCGCTTTCTTTAATATTTAATTTATCGCTTTGAAGTGGTCTATTTTTTGACAAATGGAAATTAACTGTTATAAATCCGGTATTTAAAAAAGGTGATTTGTCGTTGCTAGATAATTATTGGCCCATTGCAATTTTGCCAAATTTTTTAAAAATATTTAAGCATATTATTTGTGATATTATATATAAACTTGTGCGGAAATAGGTTTTTCTTCAACAACATGGGTTCCTACCAGGGCGATCTACAGTAACTAATTTAACAGTCTTAACACAATTTTTATGCAAAAATATGGATAATAAGGTGCAAACTGATGTGATTTACACCGATTTTTCCCGTACATTTGATATTATTGATTACAATTTCTTCCTGAACAAGTTTAGTACTTTTAGAATTGCATACAAATTTTTGAGTTTTTTCTCTTCTTATCTTGATAGTAGAACATATATGGTTTCTTACAATAGTTTTAAATCGTGCATTTTTATGTCTACTTTTGGTATACTTCAAGGTTCAAACCTAGGGCCTTTACTATTTGTTCTATTTATAGACGATTTGATTACTTCATTATCATGTCCTGTTCTGGCATATGCTGACGACTTAAAAATATATCAAGCTATTAATTGTGTAAATGATACTAACTCTCTACAATATAACCTTAATTTTATAGTTCAATGGTGCGCTGCAAACAAGCTTACTTTAAATATAGATAAATGTTGCGTTGTCAGTTATACTCGAAAACCTGAAATTCTTTTTCCAACCATATAAATCAAACTGTGTCATCAGCTTTAAAATTACTTGGATTTTTAATACAATCAACTAAAGAATTTTCAGACTTAGGTTTATTGAAAGTATTATACTTTGCTTTAGTTTGCAGCAAACTTGAGTATGCATCCATTATCTGGTATCTTATCTATGCAAATCTTTCTTTTACATTACAAAAAGTTTAGAGGCGCTTCCTTAAATACTTATGTTTCAAAACTGAAAGAATCAGCAGATCTTGTGATTATAGTGAACTGCTCGAAAAGCATAAATTTGTTTCGCTGTCAGATCGCATAGATTTATTTAGTGCAACATTTGTATATAAATTGCTTCATAATAACATTGATTGTTCTAAATTAGTTGCAAAAATATAGTTACATGTACCACGGCTAGCATCACGCCACTTTAACATTTTTGTTGTTAAGACAGCACAAACTACACAATTTGAATTTATTTTAGTTTGTCTGTGCACTCTATATGTAGTTGATTTGTACTTATAATTTTGTTTACGATTATTGCACCTTCTATATTATTATTTATTAAATCTATTTTAAATTATTTCATTTTATTATATTTTTCCTTTATTGGATTTCTGTTGGGTAAATTATTATTATTATTATTTGTGCTGCATTAATATCTTGGAAAGGAGTCCTTCAGCAACCTAACACTAAATATAATAAAACATCTAATATGTTTAAATTGTTGTTAATTTACAATCCTAATTCTATTAAAAACTAAGATTACAATAAAATAAAGTAAATCAAAACATAAAAAAAGTTATAATAATATGTATTTATTTATTTATAATAATATAATACAGTAGATATACAAACATAGCATTACCTAAAGCAAAGCTAAACATAATCGCAGTTATACAAACAATAAAAATATTTACATAACATAATATTATAGGTATATAAATATCGCCTAAACCGAAATATTCATAATTCATACCGAATTTTAGTAAAAGATAAATTTAGAAAGATTATGGTAATATAATAATGATAATAAGGATAATTACTTAAATAATATAAAATGACTATGGTTTATACTTAAAGCTACCAATTTAGAAATTTAATAAATATATAACGATAATAAAATATATAGGTTTAACAAAAATAATAATATAGATGAAAATGTTTAAATAACTTATAATCTAATATCCTGTTTGGTAATAAAATATAATCTGAAAATATAATTTTGTTAATTTAAATTTATTGTTTAATTATATAAATTCTTACCTATAGGTTGGAATATATAACTAAGTTAATCTAAAAGATTTAATTTACTATTGGTTTTCCTTAGTTGTGCTCTCCAAGGTATAATGTTAGTTTCTTCGTCTGAATGCGATTCTTCTCTATCATTTGAAATTTCAACTTCATCTGATTTGTAGGTATTGTTATTGTTGATTTCTTCTGTCTTTTTATCTTCTAGGTGTTGTTGATGTTGTTTGAAGCAATCATTAGTGTCGTGTCCTTTAGGTGGTTTAGATTCTTCCAGTTTTGGCGTATATATGCATTGTCTAAATCATATTAAATATAAATAAATTATAAATTATAAACACACACCATTTACCTTAACTTAATTTCAGCTTCCTCCTTTTTCGCCATAAGTTGTCTTTTCCATTGTGGAATTGCCAGTAATCTCTTTTCTTCAGCTTCTTTATGTAGTTGTTCTTCTAATTCTTTTCTCGCTCTTTCGGCTGCCTTCTTTGCCAACATTTGACGTTTCCACGCTGGTATTACATTACCGGTGTTATCCTTATCCGGAATCTAAAATTAATTAAATTTAACCAAAGGAAATTATGTTTAAATTGCAATATAGCAATTAACATAAAATCGAAAAGAACATTACCATTACCTTCTCCACGAAATTGGTAGCCGAAAACTGTTTGGTTATTTCAGTATACATTTCTTTCTCTTGTTTTTCTTCAACCTTAGCGCGTTCAATTTTCATTTTTTTGATTCCTGTAATATCTTTAGACATTTTTAATTCAGCAATTAAATCAGTTTTTTGTGCAAGGTATGGTTCGCTCTGTAGACTTTGAAGGCTCATACTGCGCGTCGGAGCGGAAAAAGTCTTCGAGGCAAGCATTTTATCAGTTCTACGTAATTGTACGGAGTTTAAGTCGTGAATACTAATTGCAGATAGTGGTTGTTGCTGCTTTTTAGTAGATTCGCTTAGTTCCTGTGGTTGCAATTTCAGAGTGGGAGCATTTTCTAGAATAATATAACATAATTATACATATAATATTTATATTATTTAATTTTTACTAACCGGCAAGATTAAGATCAACTGGTAATGGTGGTGGTGGCGGCCCTATTGGTGGAGGGGCCGGGATGACAAAATCAAGTTTCTCCTCCGTAATGGTCAATGATTCATCGCACTCGGACGGGGATCTAACAGATGATGCACAAGATCTCTTATCGCTAATGCTTTTCAAGTATTCCGATGGTTTGATTAGATGGTTAGTGCTACTGCTTCCAGGAAAACTGGGAGGAGTAAATGGTAGCACACGTTGTTTTCCGGCCAAGTGGTTTACAGTTTTATCGCCTCCGGTGTCTTCTGCGTCAGTGCTTAAACTGATTATGGTCAAATCCGAGCAAGATGAATTAAGACGGTTGGGAGCTGTAATTAAATTAAAGTGTTATTAGATATGTAAAGAGATATAGTAAAAGTAATTATTTGTTATTCATAGGCTAAATTATTTTTTTTTGTTTAAATAAAATTATGCATAAGGAATAATGAAAATAGATTTTCCTTACTAAAACAGTTATGCAAGAAACACTGTAATTAAATAAACTCATTACGCATAACTTATAACATACATGCAAGAAATGTACAATAACAGTTCAATGCGTTACTCAATTACATAGCAGACTAGTGAATATTTTTAATATTCTAGCACTGCATTTTACTTTAATATAGTAAAATTTATAGTTAAAAACTGTGTAAAGCAAAACTTATTCAAAATAGTTTAATATATATTAATCCTTTCTCGGAATTTTTAGTTTTGGCTACAAACAAATTTACAAATTGATCATTTCGACATATTCAGTAAACGTACATACTAAAGATAATTCAAAATTTACCCAAAATTATAATATCTGCTTATTAATACAGAAAATAATAGAATCTAAAAGCAAAGCTGAAGCAATTTTACAAGCTATTTATTATATGAGAGGAGTTTTTCTTAAAACGTTATCTACCTAGCTACAAAAACAATATAATATTGCAAAAAAATTACTTATGTCAAATTTTTGTAACAATTTAAAGTGTCATCTACAAGTTTGGTTCCATTCGCCTAACGTTTGTCATTTTTATATCAGTTTAAATATGTAGAACTAATAATTGATTTGCAACTTAAACAAAAAAAATCATAAATTTTTTTATCGAAAAAAGGCAGTAAACCAAACAATATCCTTGAGAGAAAATTGTCCGTCCTATTTTTAAGTCAAATATAAGTGCAAGAAGTTCAAATGGGGCAGTGAATTCATTTTTTGTTTGTTTTGTCAGTATCAAGGACCGATATTTTAGGGCTTATGCTTGTGTTAACCGCAGAAGCTGTCTTTGAATATGTATTTAAAAACACAAATATATACTATCGATCCTGTTAGTTGAGATACAGACGAGGCCTAGTATCTGGTCCACCCACACTCTCATATTAAATGTAATTATGGTTAAATAGATACTAATCATATAATCATGAATTAATGCCATAACTTCTTAAAATTGATTTGAGTTGGGAAGCGCCCAACTGAGCCACTCTCCATTATATATAGGGTTTTCCAATAAGAGGTTTCATTTTGATATTAAAAAAGGGTATTTTTTAAAAGAAATCAATAAATGTTTTTTTCATTGTGAAGAGGAAGGTGTGCCATTAACATTTGAAAACGATATCAGTCAAATGGCCGCCATAGTTACGGTTGCAGTACCACATTCTTTTTGTGAAATTTTCCGTGACCAATTCGCACATTTGCGGCTGTATGTTCTTGATAACTTCACGAATTCCATCTTTAAGGTCTTGAATCGATTGTGGAGCGTTGGCATAGACCTTATCTTTCACGTGGCCCCAAAGTAAAAAATCTAAAGGTTTTAAATCACAAGATCTCGGTGGCCAATTGTGATCACCTCTTCAAGAAATAACACGGTCAGGAAACTTTTCTTGCAAAATTGCGATTGTTTCGTTGCTTGTGTGGCACGTAGCGCCGTCTTGCTGAATATAAACGTCGTCCACATCAATATCAGTTGCATCAGCCTTTTTTTCAAAAAAATAGGATCCAATCACACCGCCAGCCCAAAAAAAACCGCACCAAACAGTAACGCGTTGAGGATGCAAAGACTTTTCAACAATGATTCTTGGATTTTCAGAGCCTCAAATGCGATAATTCTGCTTATTAACGTAGCCTCCGAGGTAAAAATAAGCCTCATTACTGAAGATGATTTTTTGATAAAATTCAGGATCATTTTGATGCATTTGAAGAACCCAATCAGCAAAGATACGACGTTTATGGTGATCGACCGACTGAACTTTAAAAGCCTTAAGACGTAAGTATTTATGCAAAATACGGTGTAATGTCGTTTATGGAATGTCTAATTCCAAAGATCGACGAGAAATCAGCAATATTCTCATGTGTTCTTGAGCGATGCACACGGTTTCGATTCTTCACATCACAAACTTGTCCCAACAGCTCAAATTTTTCCACCAGGTTTACTATTGCCGGCCGAGAAGATGCTTTACGACGACCAAAAAATGCTTTAGTTTTGCGATGTGTGACTGAAAAATGTTCACCATTTTTGTAGTAAATTTTAATAATTTCAACGCGTTGTTGAAGCGTGTATAGTTCCATTTTTAATAATGGCGTAGTTTTTACTTGTCAAACGTCAAAAGATAATAGCTTCAAAATTGACAGCTGCCAAAATAGCCTGCTATTCAAAATAAAGCATCTTATTGGAAAAGCCTTTATAATGACCTAAAGTAAGAAAGATATGAATTCACAAACATGATTAACCGTCAAGTAAAAGTTTCTGTTTTTGCTAAAGAAATAAAAATTTTAGAAATGAATGATTAAAATTCTACGTATAGGAATAAGCAAAATGTCGTCACAATATATTCTTAAGCTGCACAGTACTTAACAAAAACTGTTTAAACAACAGTTCCAAGATAAAAACTTTTCCTATAAAATTAAAATTAGAAATAAGACCTGTGTATATCAGTTCCTTTAAACACGTATCTTTAATAATAAATGATTCCTAACAAAGATATCGCATGGTAAATTTTTAATACTGAAAGTCCAACTAACAGAATTTATTGTATTATTTTATAATCATTACCAAAGTTAGCAAATTTCAATTTGCTTCATCTCATTGCATGCCTCTACAGTCTTTATGTAAATTAATTGGCTTCTTGGATTAACTAGCTTCTCATATATATTATCTTCTAGAGTTCCTCAAACATAAAAATCCATTAGATTAAGATCTGGCAATCTTAGAGGCCAACGCTTTGGATAATTTGTTTTCAACCATTTTAGAACTATTCATCCAAAAGGTGCCAGAGCATCATCAAGTTGAAACCAGTTTCTATTTCTAAAGTAAACACGTTTGCTACTAAATCTGCCAAATTATTTGTAAGAAACTCATAAAATACAACCGCATTTAAATAAAAAAAAATTGAAAAAAAAGTGGTCGTTTTGTACGATTTTTCATAAAAATTGTAGTAATTAACAAATCCAGCTTTCGTGAATGTAGCTTTGTCAGTTCACAGAATTTTATGCAAAAAATCTGGATTAGCCATTCACAAAAATTCATTAGTGAACTATCTTGATATGTAACAAATTCTCACTGACTATAGAAATGTAAATTATTAACCAAAAAAAGCATCTTCGTTAGGAAGCATATAAAGATACATGCTTATAAAAACTTTTTTGTTCCATTTGATTAGTTGAATACATTATTTAAGTTTTCCAAAAACAATCTGAACCTGAAGTATATTATTAAATTTAAAATAAACAAAAATTTTCTATAAGATCAATACGCTTAACACTACCACCACTGCAATCAACGTAATTGTATACATATATTATTATATTTAACAAAAAGTACATTGTGTGATGGGCTACTAATAAGAAATGGACTATAATAACAAACAAGTAAACATACTTAAAATTAAATACACTGAACGCTGATATTGTTTTAGGGATCATTGAACGTATAATCAGGCACGTTTTCTACCTTAGAAACCGGTTTCAGAATCCAGTCCAACCTATTAGAACTATTAGGTACGTTTGTAATGTTTGTCAATAATATGAATATAATGAATAATTTTGTCAAAAAAACATTTTTTTGATATACTATAAAAAGTGCAAGTGGTAATTTATCTATTGCTACCATTATAAATTTAGTAATAATATGTATAAAATCCATAATAATTAGAGATACAAATTAGAGTTAAATACATAAAATAAAAGTATATTTTCTAAGGTTGTTTCCCATTTTGATATACGTATTTTAGAGGTGCATGTAACCTCTAGAATATGTGCGTATGAGTAAATATAGTAATTTTAAAACAAGCGCGTATTTATTCAGTTTGTATATAAAAATGCTAGTATAATTGTTCGAGTGTTCAAACTATTGTTCGTCGTAATTCAGAATTAAAAAAAGTGTATATTTACATATGTGTCTAAATACAAGGTCTGTCTAAAAAGTATCCGACTTATCCGAATTTTCCTGCGCATAGTAGTGATGCTAGGCCGAGGCCACTTTGCACAGTGAAAGGAGACAGTTTAATGCTTATAGTTGATGTTTTTTTTAGCGTTCCGGTGCCTCAGTTGTTGCCTACTAACCGCCAAGTGAGGTGTTGTTATACGTGTTTGTTGAATTTTGACTTGGAAATGACTGAACAAGTTGAACAACAGTACTGCATAAAATTTTGTCATTTTTGGTAATTTTCAAAACAAAACAATTCGTACAATTCAGCAGAATTGTGGAAATAATGCTTTAAGAGTAACACAAATTAAGAACTGGTTCAACCGATTTAAAAATAGCCGGACATCGATGGAAAGTATTCAGCGTTCTGAAAAACCACAACCTGCTCGGAATGCAGCTGTTGTTGAAAAAGGGTAGAAAATCTAATAACAGGAGATTGTCGTTTGATCAAACAAGAAATTGCCAAAGAAGTTGAGATCAGTAAAAATCCACACATGCAATTTTGCGTGAAGATTTAAACATGCGCAGAGTGTGCGGAGGCGCAAAGAGCTTACTTTGAAGGGATTAGTCCCAATTCCGTCATGTAAATAATTTTTTTTTTCCAGCCAAAGGTCAGATACTTTTTAGACAGACCAGAATATTCAGTGTTTAACATTTTAAAAGTCTGATAATTTCTTCGAAAACTCAAAATGGCTATGGCTAATATTATTAGAGACACCAAAAAGTTATTTACTCTTGGAAAAGATATACATACTGTATATTATTATCAAAATTAACTAATGATAAAAACCAACAGCGATAAAGTACGTATTGGCTTCCCAATTATTAAAAAATGAACGACAATAGTTACTTGTACGCCAAAGCCGTAAAACGTAGTTTTAGAGTACTGACAGAATAATTATCGCAGAGGCCGCTGAACCAATTTTGCAGGTTCTTCAGCCACGAGTGGCGTGTTCTGCCGATGCTTCTTTTCCATTCTTTTTATTATTACCTGAAATAGAAGATATGATTCCCCGTTTGCTATATGTTCTGAGTATTCTAGTTTTTGGGTTTTGATAATGTTTATTATTTTTATATTTATTTAACTAAACTATTAAACATAAAATAGAAAACATTTCAAAATTAACACTTATGAGTAACATTTAACAAATTAGTAACTACACACAGTCAATTTTATGACGTGTTACTAAATTGTTCCCGCAGTTTGTCTTTGGTCATGTGAAAAAGCTTTACAGTTATTTCGTCCTATGCTTTATATATGGTCGCAATAAATATATTAATATTCTTTGTGTTGTATTGATTGAGTGGTTTATAAACTTAAATTAAGGACATTGAAATTGGGGCTGTTTGGTGATTGACAAATTATTATTATGCTCCACCCATTTTCAGTACAACTTCTTCATCATCAACACTGCAGTGTAGTTTAGCATTATCTTGCTAAATTTTAATCAGCATGGTTCTACAACAAATAAAAATTCTTGAGTCGCAAAAATTAATTTCTCTGTAATTGTTCAAATATAGACTGATCGAGTAACTTTGACAGGTGTCGTCACTAAAGTATCCAGTTGACAATTTTTGAGTTTCTTTTACCACAAAAGGCCAAATACAAACCTTTTCATTAAAATTAGATTTTTGGTAAGGATCGTACCGCGGTCAACAGCAATAAGAATTACAACTTTGAACAACATTTTTTTTTAACTTTTGCAAAATTAAATTAATATTTTCTTGTCTGTAACTATATAAAGTTATTTTTCCCTTTTGTTAAGTAAAACCATTTTTCGTCCACATAAATAAACTCCAACACTTCTTTAAATTTATTAAATGAGTTGTACAACATACTGCAAGCATAGTTTAACCTACACTTTTTGTTCTCATCTTGCAAAAAAGGTTTTAAGATATTAAAAACTCTTTTTACAACACCTTATTTTAAGACAAAATGCATAGTTCCTTGGGACTCGTTAACTTTAGTACACACATCAAAATGTTTATCGTTAATTCCCAAATTTTTATGTTTTCTTCCTTTTTTTTAATTCCACAATAGCTACGAACGATTTGTAATCATAACATTTAACCAAAAGTTGTAAAACTTCGTGCTATTTAAATGTGGTTGTTTTTGCCATAAATACCATAATAATAAACTATAACTCATAACTTATGCAGTCATACCAAAATACCAAAATTATCTAAAGTCAAACAAATTAAAATCTACAAATCGCAAAAGTTAACACTGTTTTAGTTAATAAATCATTACACTATGCTTATAAAAAGTAAGATACGTTTAGTCAACTCAAATATGTTTTTTATAAACACTATATAAATGGTGATACTTGTTAACAGCTATCAAGTTCAGACTACGCAATTAGAAGTTATGAAAATGTATTCAAACAAGGAAGTTTAATTATTGTAAGAACGCTTTAGAAAAATGAGGAAAATTTTGCAAAAACGGTTAGCAATTTACGTACAATTTTTGGTTGCAGTAAATGCCTACAAAAAAATCTGCGTCGCCGTTCTGGTCGTTCTCTCAAAAACATAGCCGCTGTGAAGGAATGTGTGGCCGAGAGTCCAGGCAATTTCATTCGGCATTGTCGTAAAAAAAAACCCACTCTTCAAAAATTTTGAGAAGAGTTGCATGTGCACGCGTACAAAATTCAATTGACGCAAGAACTCAGGCTACCGGACCATGCGCAGCAACGTAGATTCGTTGAATAAGTACTGGAGCAGCATCAAATTATTGCAGATTTCTCAAAGAAAATCATTTTCTCAGATAAGGTACTATTTCAACTGAACGGATACATAAATAAGAAGAATGAACTAATGCATCCGCTTCGAGTAACTGTTTGGTGCGCATTTTAACGCTGGCGGAGTGAAATAAGATAACCGTGTGTGATTTTTTTTTTGGCTTCAATTGAATTGAATTAACGTAGAAAATGTTTTTACAGCACCGGAAACAATGATGTTACTGCAGACCAAATCATCTCTCGATTTGGCAATAAAATTGGCCACCAAAAGCGTGCGACCTTTCTTTGAGACTACGTGACAAAAAAAGTGTATGCAAACAAGACACAAACAATTGATCATCTTAAAGAAAAGAGCGTATCTTATAGGCAAAATAAAGCCACAGTTATGCGAAAACGTTATCCAGAATTTTAAGAAAAGAATGACCCTGTGCCAGAGTTTTTGTGATGGCCATTTGACGGATTTTATGTTTAATTACAATTATTCCTCTTCACGTTGAAATATTTGTCAATAACGTAATTTGACATTTTTCAAATCATTTGCATTGAGTTAGTTCTTGTAACTTGTACGCAGCTGTGCTATTGCCATCAATAAAGTTCATACATACATATATCCAAAAGCCAATAATTTTGAAGTTACTATATAAAAGTAAAATAGAAGAAACGGGCTCATAATATAATTAAGTTCCAATGCAGAAAAACATAAATGATTTCTAGAAACTGCGTGCCATTGCGCGTATAAATCATAAAATTTTCTCTAGATTTTTCCTACCAAGAGTATTTGCGGTTTAACTTTCTCTTTAAAGCAATCAAAAATAATGTTTAGTTGAACAGGTTAAAAACTGCTAAGATAAAATAATCCAATATAGAAGAAAAATTTCTACCATGTAAAACCGCCACAAAATTAGAAATAAAGGCTAGTTTGGACCTGACTAGATTAAGAAAAACAACGCTGGCCTTAACAACTTCATGGTCATGTTTGTACATAATGCTATAAAATGAGAAACGACTTTGCTGTAAACTTTTCGAACGTACACCGCATAATTATACGTATCATATTTCAATCTCTGCGTTTGTGTAAAATAATGAATTGCCTCAGTCTCAAAGAATAATAACCGCGCTCCAATATGTAGGTATCAAAGATAACAAGTTGGTCAATGTTACCTCATATCGGGCAGCGTACAATATACCTCTAAGGCTCTATGACTTCAAAAGTTACGCAAAATTTAAAGGTTAGTGCATATTAACAGCAGAAGTATATAAAACAGCTACAAAAACAAGTTAAAATAAATCAACCTATGTTGACCAAGCATTAGGCATACCAACATGTTCTATTCCTATTTCCATGTCAGCCAAACGTGTTACAATATATTAACGGTAAAGTATACCCTACGCTAAGCAACTGGTCAAAAGTCCACGGAGAAATGTGACAATTTTTTTGTAAAACCTTAAAAAATATAATGTATTTACGGCGCAATTTGTTTTATTGTTATATGTGTTAATTTATTATTAATAATTCTTAATTAATGTATTATTAGTAAATTTAGTGTTATCGGCAAAATTAGGTTAAATTTTTTTCTAAGTTTTGGCACTAGAGTCCTTTAAAATTTCGGTGTCATTGGCAATATTAGTTTTAAGTTTTGTCACCAAAGTTATTTACAATATTAGACATTGGCTACAAAATCAAACACAAAAGACCTAAATTTCATCCCGTTCCTAAGAACTAAACTAAACTAAGTAAACATAAAAATAGGCCAGTAATAGATTTATCTCAACTGCCTAGACTCAAGGTCTGAAACTGTTACGCAACAATCAAAAAGAACAAGAGAGATCACTCCATAAACCAAACATATGGCGTATTGCAAAAATGTTAAAAACATAGTTTACAGAGATAAAAAGCCCAAACATCCAAAAGATTCGGCACCAAGCAGACAATAATGCAATCAGAAAACTGTAAAAAATGCATTTGGGCACCCAAGCAGAAATAGAAAAATAACAAAAATAAAAGGAAATAGAAAAGTAAAGAACACATAACATGTTAAAATGTGAATTCAATATGCAAAGTGAATGGGAAACATTGTCAAAATTTATAGATGAAGAGTGGCCAGACATGTAAATAACACAGGAGGCAGAAAACGCCTCTAACAAAAAAAGTAGTCCGAAAGCTACCGTAAGAGATGGAGCAATAACAAATCACAGTAAGAAATATCGCGGCATTGATACACTAATAGTGGAGCAAGCAAAAGAAAAACAGTTAAAACTTACTATACCTTATCCCAATGAAGATAGAGAACAAGGATTTAGTTAAAACTAAAACATTCTTTAGTGTAGTACAAAATCTGAAGTTATTAAATTTAAAACGAAAGAATTGGTTACAAACTTTGTTAGAAAATTATTAGAACATAATGTTTTATGATACGGAAATAGGAATAAGCAAACAAAACAAAAAAGAAAATCAATCTAAACAGACAGTCACGACAAATAAGACAAAGTATCTTACAAACCTTAGTAGTTGACGCTATGCAAACAAATAAGAAAACTAAAAAGTCTAATGTATAGAAAGTAGTTGGTCCTCAAATTTAAATTCTTAAAAAATACCATGTTGATAGACTAAATAGTCAGATGAGAAACACCAATAGATTTTTTCTGGTTATAAACTTAATAATAAAAATGATCCCTGCAGCTATGTCGTTTTGAACTCATAATATATTATTATAAATATTAATAATCTGAAGACTGCGACTTTGGAATGTTTAAATATCGGATATAAATGTAACTCCTTTAATTCCAATTCAAAATATTATATTTTACAATGACGTATTAATACGTTGAAACTAGTCGCAAGAAATAAAATTTTGAATTGGAATTAAAAAAATTTAATTTATATCCGTTATTATTATAAAGTTATTTAATTTCTACAGCTTTTGCAAATATTCAGAATTGTCCAGTATCTAACTGAACAATGTAATTGTTGTTTTAGTTAATGAATTATTAGACATTGTTTATGAAAAGCAATGTATGTTTTGTCAATCAAATTTGTTTTTAATATATACTATGTATAAGTGCACAGTCTATATTTGTTAGAATATGTTTGTACAAATTCTTATAATATGTTCTTAAATAGTACTATATGATTATAGTATTTAAGAAAATCTTTCTCAAAATTGATTTAAAATCATTTTTAAATCGTTTCGTCAGTATAAATAATTAATATATTATAATGTATAGATACACTTTGTCATGATTATTCTAGTTTTCATAAAAGATATCTATTTAAATTTTACAAATAAGTTATGTATACATATTGTACACATCGTATACTAATATATTATATTAGATGTATGTACTTTACATGAGTGTGATATCAAGTTAGATGTAATAATTTGTATAATGATTTTTTTCTTTAAAGGATATATCTTTAATCATTCCTTTTAATAATTATTATTCTTTTGTTAATACATCAATATTATTGAAGATAATCAATTTATCTAATGTTTGTTCCAATTTTCTTTTTAATTGACATATAAATCTGCAAATCTAGCCTGAGAAAATATTTGACTGAAAGCAACAGTTGTTGTATTTATTTATGTATATAAAATAAACTTTTAATTAAAAGTTGTTGCCTTAAGAGTCTAGTTACGGTACAAATCTCTAAGTAACGTTTTGAATACAAATTGAATTAATAAACACGATTCAGTTAATTCGTTCCTCTAATTTCACAGTCGATTAATTCGGTCTAAGAAATAAGCCAGTTATGTTATCTATCATTGCATTAAGTTTAAATGTATAATTCAAGTTCATCTACTAAATAATGATTTGCAACAAATTTTAAAATACTGAAGCAACTATATATAATAATATATAGATTATATTACAATTTAATCAAAGATAATTTAAATTATACATATTTAATTTGTGCATAACCTAAACTATCGACATTAGCTTAGTTGAGATATAACATCAATTAATTGAAATCAAAATAAAAAAAATTATTTGTCAAAACTTTATCAACATAATAATTAAATAATTGTGTGAGTCAACTCACCAAAATTTAAATTAAAAATTAATCAGGATGCACTCAGTCCAAAATGTCACACAGCACTGATTCAAAAGTCCCGAACCAAAAATTCACGACAAACAAAACTAGTTTTTTCTTCTTTTGCATTAATAATAATTACTCATAAAACTGTATATTCCCGTGCATGTTAACAATTCACGTTAATTACTGCACTTCCACTTCCTGCCTTCACCTGAACCAAACTAAACACATAAAAAACGATTTCAGGCAAGTGCAGGAGCGCCGAAGCTTGAAGTAGTGGGGACTTGCATATAATCGAATTATTTAAACACAAATAAACTTAAAAAATAATAAAAATACTATCTCTTGTTTCGGTCGGCCGCCGAAACAACATCGGGGAGACACTGCAAAATTAATTAATTAAAATTTAAGGTTTAATTAGTAAGTGGACGAGAAGTGAAAACGGTGGAATTAAAAAACCCAAACAACAGTTACATTATTCGCAAAGCTTTTTAAAATAACAAATAAGTTAATAAGCCGTGTAAATGGAACATTACCAAAATTTACCGAACGCATATAAAAGTAAATATTTTTAGCAACAATATGTTGATTTATTTATTGGATACACTTTTATTATCAGAACGAAATGTGTGCCGAAATTGTACAAGGTAAATATCGGCGGGTATGAATAAGCGTATCGGTTATATTGTTAATGTAATTAACTTGTTACAGTTAGAGATGAGTAATGTATATTTTTTATTGTGGGTTGAAAATTATTATTATATTTGTATATTTTTATCATGTTTATTTAATTAATTGTTCTATCAGAA
Organism: Tachinus rufipes; assembly: GCA_963932245.1. Taxonomy (NCBI): domain Eukaryota; kingdom Metazoa; phylum Arthropoda; class Insecta; order Coleoptera; family Staphylinidae; genus Tachinus; species Tachinus rufipes. Next base: position 42,349,837 of record OZ010747.1, on the reverse strand, counting down.
TGATTTTTCCATGACATTTGCTGTATCTGTTTACTTTCCGCGCTAGTAAACCAGCCCTACATTCCTTACCCTTTTAGTTTTTTTTATTATTATTAAAGGGCCGTTAAGTAACAAAACCGGGTTTATAGATCAAGGATAAAACTTCTCAAAACATGAATATTAATCATTTATTTATAAAAATTAAATACCGATGTGCAACAGCAATTTTACATTTTTGATTAACATAGTCATTATAAAAACGACCTTCGCTAGGACAAATAACTAACAAGTGTCCAATAAGATCATCTAATTTCGTTTTTAAATTAAACACAATATTTATTTAAAAAGTGAAAATATTAGTACCAACAAAATTTAGAAAAATAAAGATACTTACATACCATTTGCAAATCGGTTGTGACAAACACACGTAATTCTTGCAAATATGCAAATAAAAAAAACTCAACAAACTAAGTCGCACTAGAGATAAATCGAAGCAATAACTCAATTAGTTATGTGGGTTCCTCAGGGTAGTGTTTTAGGTCCTTTAATTTTTAATATTTTTATTAAAGACATTTTTAATATAAATTGCAATTTATCTTCCAAAATTATAAACTACGCAAATGATACCAATCTGTGTATCAAAGGCAAATAACGCGTACGTGCTACTAGACGCTCTAAAGCAATGGTTTAGTGAGAATGGGTTAATATTAAATTAATCAAAAACAAATGCTATGATATTTAAAAAAAGTGAGGCAACTGTAATTCCTTCAACCATTGCTTTAGGCAATGCAAGACTTCATCTTGTTAGCCAAGTAAAGTTTTTAGGTGTTTTTGTTGACAATAAATTAAAATGGAAAGATCACATTGACCACATTTCTACCAAACTGGGTAGAGTATGTTATATGCTCAAAATTTTAAAAGCAAATGTTTCCTTTACAGTTCTTATATGTACGTATAATGCTAATTTTATTGCTATTATAAGATTTGGAATTATATATTGGGGTAGTTCAACATATTTCAATAAAATTTTTATTATACAGAAACGAGCCTTAAGAATTTTATTAAACTTAAAATATAGTGAGTCTTGCAGATCAATGTTTTCAAAACATGGACTGTTAACGGCAACTGCATTTTATATTATGGAATGTCTTCTCTTTATGTGGAAACAAAATCAATATTTTGTTGGAAATAAGCCCAAGCATAATTATACAATCCGCAATAACCAACAGTTTAATTACCCAATTCATAAATTTACAATTACCAAAAATGGAGTTCATTATTCATGTATAAGATTTTACAATAAATTGCCACTTTTTGTCAAACAAAAATCTGTTTTTGCAATTTTACAAAAAATGCATATTTGAAATTCTAAAAAAAATTGAACCTTATACTGTTATGGAGTTTATGAACTACAATACTGATAATTTTATACCTTTCTAAGCTATAAAATACACTACTTGACATCCATTTAATATTATAATCTTTACATTTTTATTTTATTTTTTGTAAATCTGTAGTTGAATTGTTTATTAGAATAAAGCCGTTTATTATTATTATCAATTGTTTTACACACAGTGGAATAAATTGAACCATTCTGTTAGATCCACTCACATCACAATCTTGCTGGTCAGCTATGTAACCAATTCATTAACTTTACACTCCAAATTGTCTTTGCAACAGCTCAATTGTTTAAAGCTCAATGCAAAACCAATGCTCTCAAGATGCAATCAGTTCTGACCAAAATATCAGTTATCATCGTTTTGTAATACACTATTTAATAAAATCTTATTAGTAACTTCAAATTCAATAAAGTATAGTTTCATCACTCCATCGGTCCAAAAACTATAATAAACAGTTACGCGTAGCAGATGCATTTGCTTTTTTAAAATAAAATTGCATTCTAAACTCGACAATTTTCTTATTTACCTATTGAATACTGAGTTAAAATTGTACCCCATCGGTCAAGTCAATTTTTTTCAGAATTGTTATGAACAGTTAACATCAAACAATAGTTTCTGTTTTTGCTTAAAATAGTCTAATTGTTTAAATTAAACTAGACAAATTTTGTAAGGTGTAAGAAGTTTGTTAAAACCATGTTAACGTTAACAATTTGATGACATTAAAGTTTTAGTACACTTTCTCTAACTGCGGCTATGTTTAAACTGTTATAAAAATGCATGAGCGAATAACTGTTCTTGGAGTTGATGAATCATTTGTACAATTATTTCTACAAAGTTTTTAAACTTTCCTTTTATAACAAATTTCAATAAAAACGTAGTTTATTATGTATGAGCAAGATTGGCAAACGGCAAATTTTAAAATTACCAGTATAACTAAATGTGCTTTTAAATCAGACTTTTCACTTAGTACTTTATAATGTTTGCATAAATCTAAAACAATATTGTTGTTAAATTGTAAAAGATCTATAAAAGTGTATAAATCCCACGGCCAACATCGATAACTAATTCAACTCTATTCATCAGTTTAGATTGATCTAGCAAGTTCTCTAAAATAGAATTTATGTATCTTACAGAGTTGGCTTTTTAAAATAATGATGAAATCTCAAACTCAGAGCAGTTTTTCTCAAAAAAAAAAAAATTTTGACAGATAAAAACGCAAATGTGCTGAAAGACAACAAGTAGATGGCAAAATGCAAAATTGGCATAAACAAAAAAAATTTTAAGATGTCAATTTACAGCGTGTTTAATATTGAACTTGTTTTTGAAAGATTTTAATGACAAACATATTCTTGTAGGGACCATGCCTATTATTTTCTTACCAAAAAATGTACTTGGATTAAAAACCCATTTGAAGTAGATGTAATAGGTGTTGAAAATAATTCAGATAAATTACAAAAAAACTTTTGGTGTTTCCAACAATGTCTAAATACTATATTTTTAAAATTTTATTTAAACTGTATTACATTTTTTAACAGTTTATGACCATATTTGGTGTTTTTTGACAATATTTTCATCTTTCAAGGCCATTTGACATTTTATAAAAAAAGTTTTGCACGTTTTAACCGTTTTTAAGCTTATTTTAGTTCATCCTTAAATTATTTAAATATTTTATAACCAAATTTTGTTATTTTTGACTTTTTTTAATAGATCTTTGCACTTTTTAATAGTTAACAACCTAACTAAAAAAATGGCAAAATTGTGTTTAATTTTATCCAAATCCGCTAAAAAAGCTCATTTTGCCAAAAATCCTGCTGCCATTTCCAACTACTTATTTGTGTGAAACAAATTTTGCTGCCATAAAAAAGTACAGGAATAGACTGGATTCTTAGCATACACAAATGATTTTATTTTAAATTTCACGTTATAGATGTAAATTTTGTTAACATAAATATAGCGGGCTTTAAGCATATTTGCACTTTGGGTCGCCAGCAAACAAAGTTAAAGACCGCTGGTCTATATCAATTAGAGTACATTGATCTAGGTTGTTTATAAAATACAAAAAAAAGTAATTGAAAGTGAAAACAAAATCGGATTTTGACTAATGCATATGCAATAGTTAAATTTACAAACAATATAAAATATTTTTAAGTGTTAGTCCAACTCCTTATTACTACAAAGATGTAATCAAAAAAGTTTAAACCAAACAAAATTTATAACTAATAATACATTGCCAAAATTTTAAAACTTAGTATTTCATATCCAGTGGTAAAATATTAAAACAGACAAATACAAACTCCCAAAACTTTTTTAGGGTCAAAACAGATGCTCGTTAGAGGCAAGCAAAAAAACCGATTTTAGACCTTGCTTATGTAATAAAATTGTTACTGATTGTAAAAAGAAAAATTAGCGGAACAATACAAACAAAAAAAACCTTAAAAATTATAAGAATAACCCTTATTTTTTTGCCAATAATGAAAATCAACCTTACAACAAATTATGCATAAAGTTTCACTTAACTGAGCTACTCCAGTAGCTGGGTATTATTAAATGTATATAAGTTTATTATGACACTAATCATATATTAGACTAATGTCCTGAATTAATAAATGCCATAATTTTTTTAAATTCTCTGCCAGAGCTAAGGCTCAAACTTGCGACAAATTTTGAGCAACTGTCAAAACTGTAAAAGACCAACAAGCTGCCAAAATATTTTAAAAAAGTAAGAAAAACGTTAGAAAATATTGAAAACTTATTTCCATTATTGTTGTTCAATCAGAGCTAGTTTTGAAAAGAAATTTTGATCAAAACAATGAGCCTAGTGTACGCAAACTTGTGCAAACAGTTTGAATGATAGAAATGTTAATGAACAACAGAAGCGGTGCCCGTGCTTGTCCAGTGCGCACAGATTGCTGCTGTAGCCCAAAGTGTGCAAGTAGGTTTAAAAAAATGAACTCGCAATACTGAACAGTTGCCGCACATCATTAATGAGAATACTTTATAAAAATCTTGAATTATTTCCTCACAAGTTCTAAACGACTCAAGAATTGAGAGCGAACAATCTCCCGCTTCGTTATCGCATGAACAAGCAAAAGTTTAGCATCTTTGTCCCTTAATTTTAAAAATGATAATGGGAACGCTATTTTGGTTAACGGCACAACAATCGACATTTTGTGGCCAGAAATTACAGACAAGCTTTGGTTTCAGCAGGATAAAACGACATGTCACACAGCCCATCAAACTATTGATCTTTTGCGCACTAAGTTCGGTAATCATGTAATTAGTCGTTTTGATGTTGGATTTTGTTTGTGGGGTTCCGTGTTAAAAATCAATGTTGTGTAGACAAACCAAAAACAATTCTTAAGCATAATATTTGTAAAACTGTTCGTGGGATACAAATATTTTACAGTTTAAAATATGCTTTATGTACTTTTTTTGCTTGTTTAAAAAAATCAATTAGCAATATAATAGTCAATTTAAAAGAAAAACAAAAAGAAACGTTAGATTTAACAATTTTTTTGTAAATTTTAAAATTAATTAAACTTTTTTTTTCAATTGGCAGTTTCTGTACAAATCCAGTTTGATAGCAAACATTTTTTTATACACATATAAACTTTATTTATATCAAATCTACTATGATGCCGCCTCGTGGGCGGAGCCTGACGAGCCAATCAGAGCACACCACCGCTAACCCCCCACCTATAAAGCTTGAACGTCAACGGCCAAGCAGTCAGTCACTACCGAGCAACGAACGTCTACGGAACCATAGACTGGAACCCAACCGTCTTCCTGCGACCTACAATGCGACCCTCAAGCGACAACCGAAGCTATTTCTATGACGACCCTGCGATGCCCCTGGCCTATTCTTCTGGAAGCCCGAACCTGCTAACCTCTATACCGACGCCTGCCTCGGGAATGCAATCCTTGCCTCCCAACTTGCACGCGACTCATGGTCTTGCACATTCCACCATGAGTCGTTTCTCAACTGGAGATTGGACCAGCCTCTCCTCTACTGGGAACACCCTACACTCACTCTCGACGCCGACCCCCGCTATGTCCATGGTACCTGCTGGCTACCCACTCACACCAACGCACGCACTAGGGGCGAACCAAAACCCCCTAGTCAACACCTGCACCTACGGCATTGCACCTCACGCCGTAGGACAATTCCCGAACCCTGGGGAAACGCAAATGACGCCATGGGGTGTGCAATCTGGCTGCGGGTACGTCCCTAACCAGAACGCGCTTTACCCCGCGGTGCCTGGAAACACAACCCAGGCCCGCCGTGTGACCTTAAACCACGAAGGCACACCACACGTCAACTGCCCCTACCCGGCGAACACCAGGAGGTACCCCACGTACAACCTCTTGGCAAACCCAGTAATGATACCACTATTACCTTCGGAAACAGCTCAACCACCGGTTAAGGTGGAAACCCGGGGCCCATGGCCTCAAACTCAACAAAACCACATGGAGAAGGGCCACGCCGCCTTCTCTACAATCACCACCCCCCACCCTTATCACCTGCAGGGCGGGGAGGCGGTAACAACTATTATACCAATTGCTACTTTTTAATCTAATAATTATTAAAATTATAATATCAAATGAACCGCCTAGGCGGTATATTGTTTAGCGTACTATTCAAAGAATCAGTTTTTCTGGCTAAGAAAAAATGTATTGTGTATAAGTTCGTCTTATTTATAAAAAAAAAAACCTTAGTAACAATCGTGCATAAAAAAGAACTAAATAATTTATATTAAAATAAATTTGAATTTGAATAGAATTTGCGGCAAAATTCCCATATAAAGTAGTCTTAACCTCTGGCGACGGCAATTAACCTGATAGCAAAAATTATTTAAATAAATCTAAAAAAATGTACAATAGATTTTATATCAAAAAATAAAGCCAATTAGATTCAAAAAATTCCAAAACCCAAAATTATAAAAAAAGCAGATGCTCCAAAAGGTTCAATTAAACAACACAACTGCAAGAAAAGAAAAAAAAAAATAGTTAGTTATATGCCAAACCCCCAAAATGTCTTTTCAGCGTACCAACAGAAAAATTATAGTCTCGGCCGCTTATTCAATATAATCATAAATCATAAATATTAATTAAAAAAAAAATTAAAACTAAAAAATAGGTTTTTTTTGCAAAAAAAACAACCGTTGGCACATCGTTTTTATAAATAAGACATGTTTTACATTTTGGTGGTTCAAAATTGTAAAAACGTCATGTACTACTACTATTAATTTTAAATAATAAATGTTATTAGTACAGGCTTCAAAAAAAAATTTTGCAACCTGTTTTGCGTACGCAAGTGTTCACTTAGCGGCCAGTTGCACAAATAATATTTTTATGAATAAACTGGTAAACAAATTTATTCAGGCCTGATGCATATTGCTTTATATCTACTAAGTGATTCTGAGAAACCTCATGGTTTTAAAATATTGATTACTTGGTTAATTTTACATAAATTTATTGACATTAAAATGTTTGTTATAGAATGCCATTTTATTTAAATATGTGCGGTAAATAATATTACTTAAATGACAACTTCTTTCTTGAATGCAAATTTGTTTGAATGTTCAAAATTGCTCATAACATCTTTGAAAAGTTCTCAAATAATTTTCTGCAATTCATGACAAATTGCATTTTTCAATTCTTAATATATTTGGGGCTTATTTTCAGACACAACTTTAAAAAACCCTACAAAAAAATCAGAAACCGTTAGGTCAGAAGAACAAGATGGCTAGAGCGCATCGCCAAATCGTGAAATGATTCCTTCCTAAAAAATCTTCCAAAAAACTCTCATTAAGACTTTTGTCGTATATGGGTTTTGGCTCTATCTTGCTGAAACTATACACTCACAATATCTATTCTATCTAGTTCTTGCACCGTAAAATTGGTGATCATTTCAATATAGCAATCTAGGTCAATTAATGCAAATTTAGCAACAGCAAGCTATGCTGACAATGTTGATACAACTGTTGTGGATTATCCATGGCCCAATATCAGCAGTTTTGTTTATTTTAATATTATAATGTGTTCGAATAATTAATTAAATATTTCCCACTTTTAACATAATTATTGTACACGAACGTACACAAATATACAATGATACTAATAAAAAAAACATAGAGACAGTTTATTGGGTGTCCGCAATAATTGTAATTTATGTTGGTATAACAATTTTGCTTAACTTATTATTTATGTTGTTTATCAAAAATGTATAATTCCTTGCATAAACTAGCATTAACTATCAGTGCAGAGAACAAACTAAAATTATGATGTTAAAAAATACAATTTAATAAAAACATAAATTGAAAAAATCTTGTTTTGCCTGCCTCTACCAAAACCATCTGTTTCGGCTCTAAAATCGAACCGTAACAACGATTTAAAAGCCCTTGACAACATACATCTTTGGTAACAACAAGTTAAAGATAAATAACTATCATCATAATCAATCCAATTACTATAATTAATAAAAATCTGTACCAAGGACTAACAGCTCAAATCAATCAAATTGCACAAATATCTTTAAACTTATTAACAACACTAATAAAATATTAACCACAACCAAACAACACTTTTGTAAATCAAATTGATGGTTCACATTGTTTTGGTGTTCCTTTATTAATGGCACTAACTACAGTTGCTATTTAAAATTTAGATATTGTGACTGGATACAAATTTATTGTATATGTACAGCGTCTTTATAAATGTCTGGGATTATGTAATCACTTAAAATATGCCGCCTTTTTAAAATTGAGCACCAAATTATTTACTTTGTTTTGACAGGTCAACTTCAACTGTCAAGCAAGGTTATAATATATTATTTTCGCACACCGATTTTAAATTCACTATTTCACTACAGTGGCAGAAACGTACATTAGATGGTTACATAATCCCAAACTTTTATAATGACCACGTATATTAAAGTGAAGCTTAATTTTTGTTTGTCAAATTTTGATAAACGCCAAGCGGAATTATTTTCGAAGACCAAATAAAATAACAATGTTAAAATTTGGTGGCGACAGGTCATCAACGCCAAATTTTTGAAATGAGCTTATATGTTATATAATGTTGATTTCTAATAGATTTTAAGCTTCCGAATCAATTGTCATTAACTAGAAAATATTACAACCCCACCCTAATGTAATATATGTTTAAAATTAAATAATATACAATATTTTTATTGCATTATTAGTAATTAAAACAACAATTTCTTTTTATTAAAATAATTATTAGAAACTTGGTGTTGATAAAAGTAAAACACCTGCAAATTTGAGTTCATAGACATAATAACTTATTATTAAATTAAACTTTATTATAACAATCCAAACTTAATCATAATAAACATTGCATTAAAACTAAACTTTGAAGATGACCAATTTTAAATAATTTATATAATGAGAAAAAAATTTCATATGATTTACGTATTTGTCATAATCAGCTGTTTGCGATCAACATAGTTTATGTTTCCATTTCAATATAACAGTTTGAGTAGATAGTTAATTTATTGAAGTAATGGTTATATTCTATTGTTTATATATATTTATATTTAATCATTTAATTTGATCAAATTTATTTTCCTTTACGATTTCTATTCTATATAATATACAACATATTTTTATTTTATAAATATTATTTTTATTTATAAAAAATAATACAAATGGTTTATACAAAAGTGTTTATTTTTTATTTAAGTTAAAAAAACAGAAAATTTAAAAAAATAATTATAATGTGATTTTGAAAAACTGTATAGACTAAGTAGTAAATATATTTATTTCTTATTAAACAGAAGCTTGATTTTATATATAGATACATACAGTGTAAAAATAATTGATTGAATATGAAAAGGGCTATCGACCAAAGACTTTCTGTCCGACTAATTTATCTGCAAGTTTTAGAACACTCTACATAGCAAACTTGAAAAATATACAAGATAGATTAGTAAAGAATAAAAAACTACGTCCAAATCAATCAATGGTTAGGAAATAAAAGTTTCTTCCTTTAATTAGACAATTAGACACAAAGAGCTAAAACCCTAGCTCTAATTAAGTTATGAATAAATTTGTAAATAAAGGGATAGTATGTGTTATAAAAAGAAAATTTCTTTTCATATAAACCACTTTGTAAAATGAACTAATAAATTATCATTAAATTCGTATTAGAGTGTGTCATTATTATAGCCTATAAAGTTAATTACTTCATATTTTATAAATGTAAAGTCTGCACGTTCAAAACCAATAACTTCAAACCGTGTACCAAAAACGACCTTTTCAATTGCTAAGAGACACTGGCCTGCAAATGTAAAGCATACACTCCTAATGGTCGGAAAACACCCCTGCGTTAGCTAACCTTTTAATTAATTTAATAATCATCATTTAACCTGTACGTGCATTATTTGCAGTGCTTATTTTTATTGCAGCAGTCTATAAAGCATGCTTATTAGAATTATTTATAAACATTTCACAAGATTCTTAATATTATGTTTCTCAAACTAGTCAGCGTGAATCAAGTCAAAAAAGCTCTTTTCTCAAAATTTAAAAAAAAAAATAACCTGGTGGTCAAAATTATTGTAACTTAATTATTAATGTTCTAATAATTTAAATAAACAGTGTGTATTAGTTTATAAAATTGTCAATAAAATATAACAGCAAAATAAAATTCCTTGCCTTAAAATAGATAATGTACAAAGCATTTTTAATATATACATATAATATAATATATGAATCATTTTGTTACCAAGATTGTGATCTTAAAAATAAGTTCGTTAGTAAAAATTTTTAGCTTACAAGCGTATTTCAAACAATAATAAATTATGTTGCTGTAAAGAAAATTGCCCCTTCACCATCACAAGTCCAAATATATTTTTTTTCATTAGTTGTTTTTTATTTAGTTTTTTTAAAATAAAATTATTTGTAATTTCCTAAAACCAGTTATTTTTTTTAAGATTTCTTTCTTTTGTATTTTTGACAGAATTAATCAAACTGTTCAGAAGTCAACGAAGAACATTTTCCTTTGCAAAAGTATAAAAAAATACCAGTGGCGTCACTATTGTTTTAATTTTAAAGTCTAAACTGTGTTTTTTTATCAATTTTGTGTCCGAGATCAAAGTCACAATTTTAGTAAAATTCAAAAAATCTGCTTCTAAGATGACGCAATTGTTCATACACAGTTTTTTTATTTACGCCTTTGTTTCAAAACAGTAGAGTACTAAATGCAACAATTAAAGGTACCATTTGAGAGTGCATCACTGGTTAACCCAAGCATGTTCAACACTTTCAAATAAAGAACCCATCTATAGTCCACAAATTAATTTGAGTGAAGTATTTGAATATTTAATAAACCAGTTCGTTAAAGTTTGAAAATACCAGAATTTTTGGTCAAATGAATAGAAGTGTCGACAAAATTAACTTATATACCGTTAATTAAAAAGCCCACATTTTCAAGAAAACTATAAACAATTAAAGACACAAACCGTATGCACAATGCATAATCAAACAAACACAGTCGTTCGTTTAATTATTTACCTAAACTAATTATTTGTTTTTATTTTATAAATAGTAATTATAAAGATAAAAGGTGTATAGAACTGTACTGCACAGGTAGTACGAAGGACACGGCCAAAGTTCGTGGAAAATGTAAAGCAAAACACAAATTACGTTATGTAAATTGCTATATTGCTTCTCAAAACATTCTCCATTAAAATCTATAAACATTTGCATCCGATAAACCAATCTTCAAAACAATTTTGCTACTCTGAGCAAGGTACTTCCAAAACAAGTAATTTAAATGCTTCAACGGCCTCTTCAGTCGATAAAAAACGGTAAAACGCTCGCCACGCATTTTATTTTTGATATGTCAAAATAAAAAAAGTCATTGAGCAATAAATCATGCAAATATGGGCAATGAGTCACTAATTGGATGTTGCTACTGGTCAAAAATTCTACAGTTCGTCGTGCTGTGTGAGCGCTTGCATTGTCATGAAGAACAATGATTCGCCGGTTTATGTTGTTCCTGCTGATTTCAGCGATAACTTCCGACAAACAAATTGAAGTATACCAGTCAGCATTAACTGTCTTTCAATCCTCTAATGCAACAGTTGCAACATGACCCGTTTTTCCGAAGAAAAGGTTTAGGTTCATTTTGAAACACCCATACAGTCGATTGCTGTTTAGTTTCAGGCTCATATGAATATATCCAAGATTCGTCACCTGTTATGATGTTATATACCGAATTTGACGACCCCCTTCAAATTTCTTTAGAATTTCTTTGCACCACTTGACACGTGCCTGTTTTGGTTTTTCTTTTAAATTGTGTGGGATCCAACAACTGCAAAATTTCCTGATGCAAATGATTGTGCAAAATCGTATGTATTTGTTTCGCTGCAATGCCTAAGGATGCCTTTATCACATTATAGGTCATTTGCCGATCTGACAAAATCATTTCACGCACAGCATCAATATTTTTTTGCAACAATAGAGGTGGTTGGTTTTCCACGCTTGAATTTTGCGAACCATTTGTAAACCATAGTTTTGGATGGTGCTTCATCCCTAAATAACAAACTAAGTTTTTCCACACATTGCTGCGGTGTTAAAAGTATCAAAAATCAAAAAAAATCATCACTCGGAATTCACGATTCGAAAGTTTCATTTTTTACACAATTATTACTCGTTAAATTTTGTTGAAACAAAACGTCAAATTTTACGAATATGACAATCGCAAAACGCTGGCAATACAGGCAATACTTGATTCCGCAAACTTTAGCAGTACCCCTCGTACCTTTCACCAAAAACAATAGAATTCCCGCAGTATAATTGACGGTGACTAGTGACTGGACACAAGGCATCCAATTCTTACATATGACTCCACGTGTCATTCCCTGGTAACTGCATCTATCTGCAAGTCAAACTAAGTAATGATAGCAATATATATGGCAAAACGTGATAAAAGGCAGCAGTTCTATCAATATCAAACTAAAACTATCAAATGTAAAAGCTAAAATAAACAAACTAAGCATGGGCATACTCGGTCCTAGCTAAAATCAGATAGCCAGGCAAAGAACAGCAAAAAAACAAACCATTAATTTATAAATAACTTTGAGGGATTAGATACAAAACATTGCAGTCATAGTTAAAAACAACATTGCACGGTCAGTTGTGGATTTCATACCAATAAATAAAAATTATAATATAGAAAATTCAAACAACACATTAAAACAATGAGCATAATACAGAACTACGCACCCACAAATGACAAATAAGATGATAAAATAAAAACTGTTTATAACAATGTAACAAAGATAATATGTTTATTAGAGTAAAGCTAAAATTTTTTTATTAGTTTTTATGTGCGCCAGACGTAATTATATTCAAATACCAAAAAATAACATTGTTAAATTCTGGTGAGAATAGATTAAGTCTAAAAGGTGCCGCAAATGCAAAACCTATAAAAAAAAAGGTAAAATTGCCCAAAATTAACGTCAAACTTTTAAAATGTTTTTTTCTACTAGATTGTATTTTTCAAATCAATTGTCATAAACTAAAAGGTTATAAAATCCTCAAAAAAATAAATCTCTGAAATAATAAAAAATGTCATTTTCTGAACGCAAAATCTTTGAGATTTCAAGTGACAAAACTGACAGTACTCAATTTTATTGTAAATTTTGTGCAGAAAATCGTCCCAGTTTGATTTTTTCTAAATATTAAATATATTTTTTTTAACTTTTAATTATTTTATAAGATTACTTAATATATCTTTTTTCCTAAACATTATATGACCTTCTAATAGGTGGCATTCAATTTGAAAACATAAAATGAGTAAAAAGTCATATCGTATAGTAAAAAAAGCTAATTCCAGAAGTTATTTTATAACTTAAACCTACTTTACCTCTAGTTTCGTAGTTTTTGTGCTTGCGACACAATTTAGATTTAATCAATCATAAAATTTTAAAAAGGTTTTTTTTTTAATATTTGATAAAAAAATGTAAGCCCCACTATGTTCATAACCAATACTTTTTTAACACCACCCAAGACATCTATACGCATAGTTCTCCCTGACCAAAATAAAATAAACCAAACTAACTACATACTCCAAGATGAGAACTTAATAATTACTTGACCTAAGTAAAAACCTAATCTGAAGCAAAAGTTAATTTTGATCACGTCCCAGTTGTTGCCAGTTTTAAACTTCTTTGTCATCAAAAATTAAGTTGCATAGAAACATCAACTTGGACACTAACACTAAAAACAGCAAACAACTATCCTGCAAGATGAAGCCAACAAAATAATAGTAGAAATAGTTAATAAGCTTAAGTAGTAGAAAAATTCTTTAGACAATGAACCATAGCCACCATCACTGGCAGATGTAAGCAAATTAAAACATAAAATAATTAAAGAAGAAGTCATTCACGCAACGAAAATTTAGAAAAACAAGAAAAACTCAATAATATATATGCTGAAATGCTCAAACTAATAATAATACAAAAGGGGTACAGGTTAAAACTACTTACAGCATTATTCAACACAATTTACAACAACTTAGATCCCTACTAGTCTACCAATAAGAAATTTAACTCCTGCCAATGGAATAACTAAAGAATTGTTAGTTTTACGTCACATGCGTTAAAAGTTTTCTTACGCATAATACATACTGGAATATACTAAAAATAGAAAATGAAATAGAATAGCAAAACACAATTCGGGTTCCAAAATGGTGTCAAACACGTGAAGCGCTGTTTTCCCTGAATGTAACAGCCCAACAATGCCAAAACATGAACATTGACCTACATGCCCGTTTAGTAGATTACCGTAAGGCATTTGAATGCGTGCAACACAATAAAATAATCAACATACTAAAATCAACATACGTAGGTAGAAGACAGATTATCACAAAACTATACTGAAACTAAACGGCTAAAACTAAAATAGACCACAAACATACAACTACCAAAATTATATACATAAAAAATAAACGTTGAAGAGAGCTCTAAACTATCTTTACTCTTGCTTAACATGTACTTGGAAGCAATTTTAAATAAAACTCTTGATAAAACATCGTCAACGTCAATAGGCAACTAATAAACAATCTTAGATACGCCGACGGTTTGGTCCTCATAGCATACACTCAGCAACAACAAATTGTACACACTATAGTGTGTACCATACTGTAGTATGGTATAGCAAAAAGATGGATTTGTATGTGAACACAGCAACGACCAAAATAAAGTTCTATACCTGAGACCTAATAATGCCGTGCAAAATATTTTGGTAAAGAAGATTTGATAGACCTAAAATTGCATGTTAACGAACTTCTTTTGCATCGAGAAGCTAATCCAAAAGCTGATCAATATTAAGAAAATAAAACCTAATTTGATAAGCTACTTATAATAATATGCTAATTCAACATCACACAGATATTAGTAAAATGTAAAGAAATTAGAAAAAAACTGAATATCTCAATTATTTGTTATTAAGCAAATAACATTATTTAATTGTAATACTAAGCAACGAGATGCAATGAAAAATTAGTACTATAAACCTTTCATACACATGTCAAAAAAAACCATAAAAATTAAAAATATATAATATAATATAACCAATTATGTATTATTTTCAGGCATATATTTTCTTTAATTTCACAACTGATGATAAAGTTTATAATTTTTCTAAATAAATAGAGCTGACTTGGTAATCACAAAATAAATAACTTCATAGTAATCTAAGAGCGTACAGACCAAGAAATCAGTATTTACTGATTAGGGTGTGTTTAATCCACAGGGTTGTTGATGGTGATGATGCTAAAATACACCGACGTAACATCATAATAGTAGACAAAAAAGAAATGTGGACCAATTAATCTTCTACAAAAGCTATCCTAGCCGTGTCGAGATTAAGTGAAAGATAACGTGTGCCATCTGCCCAGTAATAATTATTAATAAAATTCATAACCAAGACTCTTGAAAACATGGTCTAAGCAAATAAACAGTTTTGGAACATGTAACAAATTCCATATAAAACATAGATACACAGATAATCAGTTACACAAAAATATTGACAGGTAAAGTGAATCGGCTAATTCAAAACTTTACATTGAATTTATAATTAACAATACTAATTATATTGCATTGCCGTTTGAAATTATATTGCAATAATCCGGTCTGTTATAAACAAGATTAAATTAACATCTTTACTAAAGTACTGGCATAGCACAAAGCTAAAAGCACACAATGTTATAATCAGTTAGTCGTAATTGTGGACATGGAATTCGTGTGAGAACAAATCTAACATCAAAAAAATGTAATTAGATTTTATTCGCACGTTATTTATTCTAAATCAAACTAAAAATCTTATAATGTGTTTTACAATATAAAAAAAACAAATCAGTAGAAAAGTGATTAAAAGAAAAAAACATGACAGTATAAATTAAATTGCTAAGCAGACAAGTACATAATACAGCAGACAATTATTCAGCCATCAAGCATATTAAAACGTGATAATATACAATTACTGTATATAAACACCTATAATTTCATATAACTCAACTTAATTACCGTTGTCTATATTTCTTTATTGTTACTACCTAAACATTTATCATTTATCTTGTCTAATTCAAACCAGTCGAGAATTTGGCACACCACATTAAAATAGAAATTGCAACATGTGTATAATGTCAGGATAATAATTCACTTACAAACTTGTATTTTAATAGTACATAAAAATTGTATGTGTATAACATTGATGTTGAATGTATAACGAACGAAGAAAGCAAAGTGAAATGCAATTACAAAACATCAACGATAATCCACATATTTATTTTGATCAGTACAACATGTGCAAATTAATTATAATTGCATTGCAAAATTTAAATCCTTTTTGACATCATGATTAATTTCAAGAATTTAATTAAATCAGCATTTGTATGCATTAGATCTACAACAACGATAGCATTGTAATCATATCAATTAACAACAAAATTTCTCCAAAATGAATCTTTTCTCAAATTATTTAAGTGTTTTATTTAAATCTTCACTTATTTAAATAAAACACTGGGCGAGACGCGAAAGTGGTAAAAGTAAATTTGCGAAACGAAAACTTATATAAAATTAGCATCGGTCACAGTTAGGATTTTCGTTTAATCGCCACTGGAAATACTTTTGTTTTCGAACATCGTCCCACTTGCGTTTTAGAGCAATCGATTTAATCTGCACGGATTAGTGCTACTAATTAAAATAATGAGGAATAATTATGTTTGTAATATAAAAGAAACAAAAAAAAAAATAGAAAGCTCACGATGCGTTGTTTCAGTGTCTGATTAATGACGGTGACATATGCGTAATGGAAATGCTTGTATTGAAGAAGTCATGTTATTTATTATATTAGTAATGCCTGCAGTGTAATTTTTCACTTAAGTCTTTATAAAATAAAAACAAAAGTGACTATAAACTAGTTCAAGATATAAAAAACATAGATTACAAGAAGTTGATAAATTCATAATCTGAAACTTCTCTTAGCATTAACCATAAAATGAAAATTATAACATATTTATTTAGTTATACACTCAATCCAAGAACGTTCTATATTACACACATACATAAATGCAGGGTTAGTTTAAATTACCCTAAACACCTAAATAATTCTCCAACCGTAAAAAACAAAACAAAAGTTTCTTGGTAAGCTATCGTTTAAATACATTTTACATGGTGTTTTTGTTATGAAAATTTGATAAATTTTAAAATAATTGTAAGAGAAAATATTCATATTTTGTAGCTTAGAAGTTTAAATTAATTGCTTATAACTCAACAATTATGCATTTCATAAAAAAAATATTTTTATAAAAAAATTTCATTATTCTTCGAATTAAAAAAAGTTAAAATATACAAGGAGTTCTATTTGAAGAACAAAAGTTTATCTATTTTCATAATAAAATAAACCCATTGATAAAATGTATAATTAATCAATAAATTATTTAAAACCAAAACACTTTTGTTTAAAATCTTTTTTTTTTTTTAAGATTGGAGAATTATTTAGGTATTCCGGTAATTTTCACTAACCTTGTATAACGGGGGCCAGTTGAAAAACATTTTTGCGGGGCCCAAATTTCTTTCACAAAAGTAAAAAGTAATTTGTTTAACAAAAAATTGTCAATTTTATGTTATATGTTAATCAGTTATACACTTTCTAAAAAAAATTACAATTTATACAAAAGATTTATCAGAAAAGGTAAGTTATGTTGAACAGTTATGTGCTTTGTGAGACTTTTGATTTCTACAACTGACAGTTTGTAGAAAAAGAAGTTGACAATTTATATGTTAAACATTTTTATGTCAGATAGGTATACCCAAAAGTTGACAGCTGATTTATCAAACTGACAGTAAACAGATCATACAACTAAAAAAGTTGATCATTGATTTTAGAGGTAATATATGTAAGACAGTTAAAAGTTAATTTGTAAAAGTTGAAGGTTATATAAAATATTTGTTGACAAAAATTGACAATTTAAGTAACAGAATTGTAAAATAAGTGCTTTAATAAATTGAAATTTGTATTGCTGTACTACTTCTAAAAAAGTAGTTTAAAAAATTAGAAAATATGTTATAATTAAAATAATTTTAATTTAATTTTTTTTTATTTACTGTTTATAACGTCATACCAGTTTTTTTAGAAAGAAGATATCATAGTACAATACATTTCTTTAATTATGTCATCACAAATTTATAAACAGTTGTCAAACAGATAATTTACACATTATATGACAAATTTGTAAATCAGTTGACAAGTGCTTTATCAAATCAACACTTTGCTAGTAAGAAAAAAAAATGATAGGTATATTAATTTTTTCTCAAATATAGAAAAAAACGTACTTTACAAAGTAAAGCACGTTTTTATCCATATTTGAAAAAAAAAAATCTTTAAAAAAAAACCACTGTTACTTAAAGTTTAGCAAAATTTTCAAAAATTAAAGAAAAAACTTTTTGTCTGTGAAAACTTATTCTTTATACAACTTCAAAGAAAAAAAATTGTTATAATTTTTTCTTAAAAATGCAATCCTAAGAAGAAGTTACAAACATCAAAATATGTAAATTTAAAATTTAATCCTTTTTCGCTATTTTTAAGTATTTCTGTAGATACAATGTAAGATATCTCGAAGCGTAGTGCACGGCACATCCTAAAATTCACTTTTGCACATATAAAAGTACGTTTTTATCCATATTAAAAAAAATACCCGTAATTTAAAAAAAATATGTTTTTTATTTAAAATATAAGGAACAAAATTTTTGGCTGTAAAAAATGATTCTTTAAACAATTTTGAAAACAGTTTTTTCCTAAAAATGCAGCCCTAAGAAATTATAAACAATTATGATTGCTTATTACTTGAAAATGGCTTATTAAAAAAATCTAAAAAAATTTACAAGATCAGGACTCATGTAGAGAATGACATTTTCAGTGGTTTAAGCAAAATCAAATTTTCCGTACACTTGACTTGACATGGCCATATTTAAAGGGTTTTCCAATTAGAAGTTTCATTTTGAAATGAGGCTATTTGGGGAGCTGTCAATTTTGAAGCTAGTATCTTTTGACATTTAACAAGTAAAAACTAAACCATTATTAAAAATGGAAAAATGCACGCTTCAACAACGCAATGAAATTATTAAAATTCACTACAAAAATAGTAAAAATTTTTCAGTCACAGTTCGCCAAACAAAGCACTTTTTGGTCGTCGTAAAGCACTTTCTCGGCCGGCAATAGTAAACCTGGTGGAAAAATTTGAGCTGTTGGGAAAAGTTTGTGATGTAAAGAATCGAAACCGTGTGCATCCCTCAAGAACACATGTTGCTGATGTAACCCGTAATGCTGAAGAAAACCCAGGTTTGTCGATTCTTCGTCGATCTTTATTAGACATTCCACCGTATTTTGCAGAAAAACTCAAGTCTTACGGCTTTCAAAGTTCAGTTAACTCAAGAACTCAAGCCGGTCGATCACCATAAATGTCGTATCTTTGCTGATGCATCAAAATGATCCGAAATTTCATCGAAAAATCATCTTCAGTGATGAGGCATATTTTCACCTCAGAGGCTACGTTAATCAGCAGAATTGTCGCGTTAGGGGCTCAAAAAACCCAAGAATAATTGTTGAAAAGTCTTTGCATCCTCACCATGTCACTGTTTGGTGCGGTTTTTAAGATGGCGTTGTGATTGAACCCTACTATTTCAAAAATGAGGCTGGTGCAACTGTTACGGTGAATGGATGGCGTTACCGAGCTATGATTAATGATTTTTTATGGCCGAAATTGGAAGATATTGATGTGGACAACGTTTATTTTCAGCACAAGCAACAAAACAATCGCAATTTCGCAAGAAAAGTTTCATGACCGTGTTATTTCTCAAAGAGGTGATCACAATTGGCTACCGAGATCTTGTGATTTAACGCCTTTAGTATTTTTTCTTTGGGGCCACGTAAAAGATAAGGTCTATGCCAATGCTCCACAATTAATTCAAAACCTTAAAAATTGAATTTGTGAAGCTATTGAGGACTTACAGCCGCAAATGTGCGAATTGGTCATGGAAAATTTCATGAAAAGAATGTGGTACTGCAACCGTAACCGTAACCGTGGCGGCCATTTGACTGATATCGTTTACAAATATTAATGGCATACCTTCCTCTTTACAATGAAATAAACATTTATTGATTTCTCTTAAAAAATACCCGTTTTTTATAAATATCAAAATGAAACCTCTTATTGGAAAACCCTATACAATTTATTTATAACTTTCGTAAAACTGAATTTAATGATTAATTTTTATGTAGTTATGATTGGAAGTCTTTTTGAATGTCTGCACATTGAGACATAGTCAATGTTTTCTATTATAATGTTCTATTCAAACAAACTTGCTCATCGTGTTATCTAAAGTAGTTTATCCTAAGTTAATTAACGCTACCACTCATAAAAAATTAGCGTACATTAAATTTGAAAAATCAAACAGCTTTTTAGAATTTCAATCATTACGTAATGTACACAAAAAATTATGCAAACATTTATTATTATTTTTTGTAAGTACGTGAATGGGCCAAATATATTAAATATATAAAAATATAAAAAGTCAACAAACAAAGTCAACAAACATATTGCTCACAAAAAGTATATGATTAGAAAATGTGGGGTTTTTAGAATAGTTAGAAATCCCAATTTGATAATTTAAAGTATGAAATAATAATTTTATTAAATAAAAGAAAAACTATTCGAGTTATAATTTAATGCGCTAATTACCTCAATCAGAAAAATCATCAATGAGTTGTACGAATGAATCATTAATATCTTCAATTTCTTCAGAATTTATATTACTATCATCAATATTATATATGGCAGTAGTTTCTCCAATTCACATTTTATTCCTACAATCCTCAGATTTGATGGCAGTTACTTTGAATGCTTCAGGAACGTAAACTTGATGCATTTTCTTTAAAAAAATTCTATCAGAACAAAATTGCAATCGCAAGGAAGGTATGTCCAAATATTAGAAAACTGTTTTAATTAAATACCCATAACAACATAATTGACCAGTTTTTATTTTGCCCCACAGTATAAAACAAAAGACCATAAAATAAATAGAGATTTTTTAAATATGTTTTAAAATAATGCTAACAATTTTTGTGTTTTGGCAGCAACATCAATAAAACATTATTTTCAATATAATAGAGCATTGAATTAAGTAAATAATATAAATTTGTAATATTAAGTGATAACCAGTTCTATATTGTACATATTTAAATAAAAGTTATTAACCCTTTAACTGCTGCAGACGCTTATCTACGTTTTGTGTCTGCATGCCAGTGCTGCTATTCACGTTTATATATGATCACAACTTGCCAAATTCATAATGTGTGTTTTTCTACGTAAAAAGATTTAACTAAAAGATTAGAAAGCAAAAAAGTGAAGGATCGTGGTTCTTTATTCAGCGTCTAATTCCACGTTCACTTCGTGCACCGTTTTATTTATAACGCCGTGTATAGTATTTCCTTTGAAATATTGATAAAAATTAAAATAATTAAAATAGACGATAAAACATATTCCTTAAAATTTGGTGAAATTTTACCATTTTAGTTACAAAAAAAGTATTACAAACGTATTTATATTATATACGTTTTACTATTACTTGTGCTCTATCTTGTTGCCGTTGACTTATATGTCAAGGCTAGTGGTGCAAAATTACCGGTAATTTAAAAATCTGTAAAATTTGGGTAATATTACTGTTGACACACAGTACACAACAGTTCAGTAGGTTTGATATTAGTTGAACCGGCAATTTAAGCAGCAAGAATGGTACCAACTGTTAATAAAGTGAAATTATAATGTACATTAGATACTATATAACAATATTTATAAAGATTATGCAAATTAACAACTTAAAGATACAATTTATTTTGATATATTTAACTGAAATTAAATAACAGCATTCTTTTCTTTTCCAAAGTTTTTAATAAAAATCATCATACAGCATCAATTCAGCACTCGCGCATACAAAGTTAGTGTAATATTTTTTAAATTACCGGCAATATAAATTTTTTTGATAATATTATGTATTATTACGTAATATTACTTAAATTACCGGTAATATTACCATGGTAATTACTAGACACCGGATTATATGCAACTTAAAAACGCTAAAATATGCATGCAAATATGCAATAAAAAAAACCCAAAATAGGCATAAAAATAGCAAAAATATGCCAAAATATGCAACTATATGCAACATAATATAAACAAATATAGTTTAATCATTGTATTAAAAAACAATTTATATAACAAATTCTATTTTTTTATTTATTTTTTTAATCTTCAACATATTTTAAATATAACCTATTAAATTAAAAAAAAAAACCTTTTTAATTGGGTTTTTATTTAAAATTATTATAATTAAATAGTTGACAGTAAAAATAACTAATTTTTGTTTAATTTTTGGGATATTTTTATGTTAATATAGATAATATAGTAACTTTAAAAATGACGTTTTTTATTATTTTTTTCTAAAAACTGGTAAAATATGCATAAGAACCGAATATGGATAAAATATGCAACAAAGTCTAAATATGGTCAAAATATGCAAATGCATATGTAAATATGCATTTGCATATAATCCGGTCCCTAGTAATTACCATAGTAATATTACCACTTACATCACTAGTGTCGGCGTCTAATCTAACGTCTCACAAAAAAAGCGCGGGTATCCCAACTCCGTAGCAAAAAGGTTAAAATAAAAATAATTTTTAAATTATGTATGTCAATTTTGGTTGCATAAACAAAATTAAACACATATTTATAAACTAATCTCTTTTTGACACTTGATTCATCTGATGATGTAAGCTCACTTTAAGCATAGTCTTCAACACTATCATTTGAGTCAAGCATTTAATTCGGTTCTTGTACTATCAGATTTTTGTTTTGTTTTACACAAAGTTTGATAGGTGCGGCGACCATAGTGAACTGCATGTGGATTGTGTTGCTTTTCACAATAAAAATCATGCTCAAATATAAAATAACAGTAAGAATATTTTGCAAATAATGCATCATCTGTTAAAATTATAATATTTTGTGTGCGGTTATTGCCAATCATGTACAAGAAATATCTCATGTTTTGTAAATTTGTGGCTTGCGTCGATATTGCCTCGAGTCCTTTAATTATGATGTCATAAATAAATTTAAATTAGTTAGTAGTTAAAGTTTAGAATTTAAGTGTTATTTTTAATATAAAATTGCGTTTTTTAAACTACATTGATTCAATTTGCAATAGAGCTTCTACAGTTCCTGGCTTATTGGCATCTTTATAATTTAGATTGACATATTATTTTGGGGTGAAGCTTTTAAATCTATTTTTATGAACTTTTCTGACACTAATAAAAAATCCCCTTAATAATAATTATATTTTTATAGTAACCAAAATCAAATAACTTGATCATATTAAATTCCTTGTCTCGACGGTCGCTACATTATAAAAACAATTAACCGCTATTAAAAATGTAGTAAAAACAATACCAAAAAACCTCTCTTAATAGCTAGTGAATGGTAGCTCAATAACACTAAATGTAACCATTGGCACTGTTAATTTAATAAAAATATTTTGTAAATATGTAATTATTTGATTCAATATTTAATCTTGTGACACACTTTGTTTCTGTAAATTAAAATAATTTAAAAAAAGATGGATGTCACCCAGACACTATTGGAAGCTTTGAAAGAAGACAAAAGCTTAACATTCCACAATTATTCGTCGTTTTAAAAAAACTTATGATAAATAAAGCTTGCACACTTTTTTAATTTTATAAGTTTTAATAAAATTTAAAATGTATGCAAGCTTTATCCATCATAACAAATCAATGACAACATTATTCTTAAAACCCCTAAATCCAATAGTGGCCAAATGTTTAAGTTTTCTAAATTCTGTTGCGGACTGTAATTATTGTAATTATATTCCATATACTGCTCGGGGATATAGAAGTCTCTTAACACCTCATTTAAATATTTTCCTTTCCTCATAAAATTCCTTGTACATATATGTACTGTATTGTAATGTTCTAATTAATTTACTATTCTATTATGTACAAGGAGTTAATATTTTAACTTATATTTAAAAATTAGTTTTAAATCATTATTTTATTACAGTTTTAATATGATTATAATTTAAACAATTTAAATAAAGTAAAAAATAATTAATAATGGTCAATATTATTATATTATTTACAGCCTGCTTAATTTAACAATGAAAACTATTTCAATAACATCAATTGTAATTGACTTCATAAATGCGTTCTAACAAAGTACACATTTCCAAGCAAATGTACTGTTGTCGACAAAATTTCTTATCCATTTTTGAATGAGTATGTGCCATAAAAAACCGTAACATAGCTAATTAAAATCATAAAGTGAGTGTTTACTCTACTTAGTGTGCTTTCGTTTGCACCATAAAGTCACGATGAAGTTGTTTTCGCGCAGGATACCGTTTCTAAGACGAGTGTCATTACCGGACCATTATTATAAATGATTCGTCCGTAAAACATAAATAAATACTGAAATTTTTACATGGATATATAACAATCTATGGATATTATTGCTATTCACAGTAACAGGCAGCTCGAAACTGTTCATTGAGAATCTCACCATCATGTTGGTAGCTGTATTTGAACGTTATATTATCAATTATTATACTTGAATCTTCTATTAATTCAAAAAGTGTGAAAGTTTATCAGAATTTATATTCCCTGCAACGCCCCTCATTTAATATTATGTGTTATCATAACCAAAAGTATTTTTTTTTGTTTATTGTTTGTCTGAAAAGTTACTTATTATTATAATTAATATTAAAAATTAATTTCTTTTTTAATATTGCATTTAGTTTATTTGTATAATGCAAACTATGGCTAGAATTAAAGTAAATTTGTTTCTATACATTAAACATTAATTTACTTATGTATATGTTTTGGATATACAATATTTGCAATTTCTACATAAAACAGGCGAGGGAAAGAGAAAGAAAATGGAAAAAAAGAACTGTTCTATATTACATTTTAAGTTTATTAAACTATTTTAATTTAATTTATTATTTTTCAAGTGTGAATATTATTTGATTATATTATGGTAAACTATACAGAGGTTGACATTTAAATTGTACATGCTGTAAATTAATTTAACATCTAATATTTAAAGTGGTATCCATCGTTCAAGGTGTTAAGATTTATGCAATTCCGTTGATATTGATCTACGCGATTTTTATACATGGCGGACGCAGCCAAACCTAATTTATACACAAAAAAAATATCAAAACATCTTAAAAGTAGACATATATCGCTCATGTACTGAGTATATTATAGATTTGCTAACCGTAGACGTGCTAATATGTGAAGATCTTTAGTGTTTCTTTTATTCCAAGTTTTTTTTTATATTAAATAATTGTTTATTCATAAGATTTCTTATTACTAAAAAACAAACTTTTGTTAATATTTATTTTATTGATAGTTGACCTCAGATAGAATTGATGGATTGAGTTAAAGTTAAGAGTTTTATTACTGTCTGAAGGTTTCTTTTTACATATTTATTATTATTGAATCATTTTCTTCTATCAACAATAAGTCTAAGAAAAAAGTTTATCAACTACCAATCTTGCCATAGTAAAATTAAATAAATTAAATATGCAGCAAAATTACCAGATTTGGCAATCTTTAACTCTAGCGTCTATAATTAGCCTTGTAGCAGACATAAGCTGACATTGAATAAATAAATTTAAAATTTAAATTTAATTTTATTAATTTTATAATATAAACTTCAATTACTGAACACATATAAGGTTCCATTTACCAGACAATAAAACCGTACAAAAATCATTTCTATCCGTAATTAGCGTATACCTAATTATATGTGCAAATTAAATGCACAAGTATGTACCTAAAGATTACTTTCAATAAAGTTATTAAATCTTCTATTACATTTAAATAAGTAAAATAAAATATCTTAGACAAAACTATAATTATAGTACTTACTCAAAGCCGACATGCTTCTGCACATTCCCTTGACAACGTCAGAAGGTCTTACTGTAGGTTCTTCAATAACTTCAACATCTTCTTCATCATCATTCGATGTTACTTCGTGTATTTGCATAGTTGATATCTCTTCATGAACTTCATCAATTTGAACAGTAGCCATACTGGGTAGTGGTGGTGGTGGTGGAGGACAAATATCACCAGGAGTCGATGTAACTCTCTTCAATAATCTTTGATTTCCGCTACTTTTCTGTGGCGGCGGTAATGAATGTCGCACCCCCAGTTTGGTCTTCTCGTTTTCTTCCTCAGAACTTAAAGTTGATGGACTGGATGACAAACCGCTTTCCTGTGAATCCTTAACTTTCTTCTCAATTTTTTCGTATTTTTGCGGTTTTGGTAAGAACTCGTTAGATTTCTTTGAGATGCTTTTTGGTGAAGCGTCTTTTGTTGTTAATTTAACAATAACGTTGCAACCGGAGTTTGATGAGCTGGCCGATCCGGAACGGCTGTGTGATCCGGAGTCCCTGGATCTTGAACGGGAATTGGTCATGCGCTCCTTTGGTCCATTAGTCTTGGTCTCTTCACGTACCATGTAAATGTCTTCGTAATCATGGTCGTGGTCGCCCGAACGCTCCGAGATGTCCGAGGAGGATAAGTTCTCGTCTGACCCGGCTCCACTACTGCTGGAGTGTACTTCCACTTTAACTGCAAATAAAAAAATATAAAATTTACTTAAAATGTAAAAAAAAACAATTTTGTATCATAAAGCCACGCTAAAATAATTATTAAAATATAATTTTCTTTTCATAATAATATTATTAAATTAAATATTATTCTAATTATTAGTAATGTGTAATTGTTTATTTTTCTATTGTTTTTATAAAATCTTTTATCACCATAAATAGGTTAGTAGACTAAGAAATAATATGGTGTAATTAATAACATAAACGTGATATGGTTAATAATGCAACATGTTTTTATTTGGTAAGTTAGCAAATCAGATTAGGTCGTGATTAATTTAATATTATATTTTCCTATAAGTTAATAATAATTTATTTATATTGATCAATAATTGCGTTATATATTTATATATATATATATATATTACAACATCTTTATTCATAAAAGAACGATACAAAAAATAAAATAAAATATACATGTTGTGTACATAAATGTGTTTCTTTTATAAGATGGCCATCGACCTATATATTTTTATTATTCCCTTATTTTATACACAATTTTAGAGTGATCAATATATGCTATCATTATAAGTACCTTTTTATTAAAAATTGTATGTAAGTAAACATAATTTAAAAACATTTATAAAAAAATTCTATGAAATTCTATAGATGTTGAATTTTGTTAAATTAGATTTTTTAGATTAAATTCAACTATGCATGTAAATGTTAAAATAATAGACTGCGTCAATAAAATGTATCGACAATAGAAAACTATCGGTTATACTGCGCGTATATTATTGAACTTCTGCAGTACTTGAAAACTTTTCATCAAAACAATGATATCTATATAATGGATTGAGAGTTTAATGTGACTATATCCTACCGTATAATTATAATTTAAAAAAAAACTCTGTTTTTGCTAAAAATGGTAGTATAAATTTGTAAATCCTTAATATAATATCAAATTCTTATCTATAATTAGTTAGTTATTATAATTTTATGTAAATAACCTCTCCATCTAGTCACATATGTACTATTGTTTTAAAACCTCTTTCAGTGTTCAATGTATAAACAATTTGCATAAAATCAACCAACTGGTAACTACATCATTGCACATTAAGTGCAAAATTAATATGCATCAAATTCAATCATTTTTAAAGAACAATTTCAATCATACAACTAGATAATTTCAAAATTATAGTGCAATAATTTTTTTTTTAATTAAATCATTGATAACAAAGAGTGTCACAATTTATACATTTTTTTTGTAATTTGTCACAACAACATAAAAACACCTTTAAATTTCAAAAAGTGAAACCACCCTTGCTGAAACTATCACATTAAAGACTAGATTTAAGCAGTCTGTGCACGTTGACCTTAAATATTTGTGGCTTAAAAGTCTCGAAAAACACTGAATATCGAAGCTTCTTCTCATACTTGGAAAAAATATTCAATACAAAGACAAATATAAGTTTTATATATATATATATATTTTTAAATGCAAAAGTTGAACAAAAATAAAAAACTTTTTACATATATTAAGAAATCCTAGTTTTCTAGATACTTTCAAAGCAACATGTCATGTCATTCTAGAAAAGATTATGTGAGATTGTAATCCCTAGACGACAAATTAAAGAAGATTTAGTTCTTTAGTTTAATATTTGGTACTGATAATACCTCTAATTTTGATTTTGAAACAGTAAGAAGTAGAGTTAAAATTAACCAAGTTGGGAGTGCCCCATTCAGATATTGTTTTGTATGCCATATGCTATATGACATTTGCATACGCCCTATTGCTGTTGTATTATTGTTTGTACAGAAAAAAAACCTGGATAAGAAGTCTGCCGCTAATCGTCCAGTATCTCTGCTATCCACAACTCACGACATACTTGTGCCTTCCAAACTCACAAAGCTGTTTACGTCGCCAATTCAGCTTTATAGGTATCAAAATAGTTATGGTTTATAATTGAAAAAAATAGTTTCTTTGTTCGCATAATGTGATGGTGTTAAATTCCAAACTATGACAATTTTTACCGTTGTAGTTCAAAGTGTCAACGCCAGTCAGGCTCAGTTATAAATACATAAATAATGATGATCCCAATAACCAAACAATACTTAACATCAAACCACTGTAGCAACAGGCTGCTGAACTACAAAACGCAACAATGTTGTCTTTCTTTAGTATTAAAAATCTTAAAACTAAAAACTGCAAACACAAAATATAGTACACATTTACTTACTGATAATTAAATAAAATAAAATTTATTTGTTCACGTTGTAAAAATATAATAATTATAATAATAAGTCTCCAACAAAATCAAAATAATTAAACTAAAAAAAATTGTTCTTGAAAAGATACCAAAAGTTTTGATTGAACTTTGTTTGCTATTCATGACATAAGTTGTTGAGTAAATTAGATCATGTAGACAACACAACTTTAGCACAATGTTGAATGGATGTTCCTGAACTCTCGGCCTCATTTTGCAAACAACTGTAATGTTTTCTGCTAAAGGACCTATACTCTCTATTTGCATTTTAACTACCAAAAATTGAACGCAGTTTGCAAATTGTGGCAGTCAAACTTTGCCATTTTCAAAATTATGTTTATTATACGTCTGTTCCAACATACAATTTGGACGGACCGTCCAAACTGTGCACACAAACAAATATTTGTCATCCTTAGGCAATCTTTTATACACAGTAATTTGTTTGTGTGCATAGTTTGAACGGTTTGCAATCCGTCCAAATCGTATGTTGGAACAGACCTTATGTTTAACATTAAAAATACAATGTGGCATCAAATAGCAATTCATTTGTGTCTTTCATCAAAATGTCCTAATGGTTTGACTGTCAAAGCACAACAACAAAAATAGCATAAAATGTTAGTTTTAATTAAAATAAATATTATAAAATTTAATTTACTAAAATTTACTTTTAAACAATTACTATCATACCAATCTTGTAGAATATTTATTGAAATCTCACTGATCCTTAGGGTACCCCTGTTTCTACTAGTAATTTGTCTTTTTAGTATTATTTATACATATAGCTTGCTTATATTTTAATTGATATTGTAGCTCTCTGAAACCTAAGTTTTCAGCCAACTAATTTACAACCTCATTTAATAAATACCACTATTTCCTAAAATGTTTTGCCAAAGTTGTAGTTCAAACTTGCTATAAATTATGCGCACAAATTTAAAGCAAACAAAATACAAGAATTCGTAATTACAACAACAATTTAAAAAAATCATATTCAACAACAACCTACTAAATCTTTAAAGATGATTAAACCAAAATTAATAAAACTAGAGGAAGCATCTAAGCCTCATAAAAAAGCAAAAAGAAACCTTAACCCTTTATATTGATGCAAATTTGCAACATAGATATATAACACTGTATTTAAAGAGTTTGATTTAAATGAGGCGTGGTTACATGACATTGCATGTTTGCAACACATCTTACTATTTAGTATTAGTTGTGTTCAAAAGATGTCGCATTTATTGAGACTTTGGGGTTAAATTAAACTTGACGTTTATAACCTATATAAGAATTGCAATTACGTCAAAAATAAACCAAAATGCCTTTGTAGTAAAACATTTGCATAGTTTTCTTTTTCTATAAAAAGTATGTATAAATGTATTTTTACACCAAAACTGAAAGATTTTGTTTTTTTAGATATTGTATAAACTGTTGCAAATTGGCACTGCAAATTTGCACTGTTTCCATAAATATCATTTAAACTAATCTCCGTTTAGGTTTATTTATATAATGTTGCAGATTTGCAACATACTGTATTTTTTGTAAGGTTTTTTTTATGTTGTTGTGACATATTAAATGATTCCTAAATATCAAATAATGAAAATATAGAAAAAAATAAAAAATTTATATATATATATATATATAATATTATAAAACCAGATACTACTAAGCCTGATAAAAAATCTAACAAACAACTTAAAGCAAAGTCCAAAACATCGCCTTAAAGAGAGATAACAGTTGCGTTATTATAAAGGTTCACAAAATCAAACTTGGCAAGAAAACGCCTGAAAATAATTGAATAAAATTTTCACACATTGTAGAAGATAGTCCAATCTATGTCCTCAAATTAAAAAAAAACTGATGCGATAAGTCGTTTCTCCTCAATTATTTTAAAAAAATGGCATTTTGACTTGTTAAATATAACTACAATTTAACCCAAAAAATAATAAAAAGAGTAATGACTGAAATCTTTTTGTTTGGATATTGAGTTGGTTGGCATTTTGTCCTATAAGAACCAATTTTAATTTAAAAACGGCGGTTATAATCTAGTAGATGTGATAGGATTTAATATTTTTTCATAACAATACTACTAGCGGCACCCGAACAAGACGCGGCGACTAAACCCGGCAATTCTCTAGCGTTGAAATTCTAAAGTCAAAACAATAAAAGTTAAAAAAACAACAATAAAATATGAAAAATCTGCTCCAAATGTAACAGAAAATCTTAATAAATCATAACCAGAAAAAAACATGATAAAAATCTGAAGATAAAAAAGACAAGAAGCAAAGCCGCCTAAAAATCAAAAGTTAATGTAACCAAGAAACCTGATAAAATTAAGACGATTGATGACAAATAATTTCAGTTAAAAAACCCGATAGAAAACAACCTAAACAAAATTTATCCAAATTAAAAACTTTGCTCAAGTGCATGATTAAGCCCAATGTTTGCCGACAACTATTTAAACCTAAATATAGTTCTTCTAGATAATTAAGATAAAAAACCATTTTTTTAAATAATAAATAATATGGATATTGCTCTATAATTGCTCACATTTGTTTTAATTCTTTTAAAGTTGTTTAGAAATTTAAAAAACAATCTGTAAATATGCTTTATCTAAACAATTCATTTACTGTGCGAAGTAAAATAGTATTAATAGTGGATATTGATAACGTGCAAAAATTAATGCTTGTAATATAATATATTTTAATTCAATATTAAACGCAAAATCAAATCTATTATTATAAAAGAATTAAAAATGCGTTTGAAAACAAATCCAAAATAACCGTTATAATTTGCTGTTTTATTGGTATATAATATAATAAAAGTTATTCATTAAAAGGTTTTATTTAAACTTCATGGCAACTTCACAAACAACAATTGCAAATATAATCACTAAATGTAATCAAATAGCCAAACTATTGATGCAAACCTATTTGTGTTCGAAGTGTGACAAATCAATTAAAAATACTGTAAACATGGCTGAAAGTGTCCTAAAAAGTCGCCAAATTTAACTGCAACAGAATTTTTTATACAAAATACGATGCCAATTTTGTCCATAAACTTATTACAGAATGTAATGACACAAGAAATAAAACCAGTGTAGAACCATTACATTTTTTAAGAGTATTACAAATGAGACAAACCCAGTTTTTCAAAAGTATCTTGTGTAACAAGAGTTATTTCCATCTATGTTTATAAATTCAAAAATAATCAAATTAATGAATAAATTACACAAAAAAAATTGTGTAGTAAAATAATGCCGTTTTGTAACTTTTGATAAAACTTAATATCAAACCAAAACAATGCATTAGTAATACATCTACTTAGTATTAACCAAAAAAAATATTTAAAACTACATGATAACTTTGAATGTTTAAAATATTCCTGAAATTTATTATTATAACCATTATAAAATAAACTATAAAATAAACTGTATATTTATAAAACATATAAAATGTCAACAGAGCTTAGGTTTGCTAATTTTCGATACGTTGTATGCAATTATCTAATTTTTGACAAAATATGCATTACGTGCAAACCTTTGAATTTAGTGCCATTTACCACATTTAGTAAAAACGTATCACTAGACTGTATGGTTATTTAGGCAGCCTATGGCCAAAGTGATAAAAGTCTCCGATTATCATTTAGTAAGGCTGGTGGAGCATATTCATATATATGTTATATTTCACAAAATAAAGTATCTTTAATTGTAACTTTATTTATGAAAAATGTTATTTATTTAATTAATTTGAACCTTTTTGGTTAGAGATAATAAAAAAACAATCTATATAATCCTTAATATAAATTTAATAATAAAAACATTAAATTAATCACCAGTCCATGGCGTAGATATTTGATTTTTGTTACAATATTTTTTATATTTTATAGCTGAATTTTGTTGTTTTGAGATTTCCTAAAAAATAATATACTATTCAAGAGTTTTTAACATTTGTTTAAAATTTCATAGCCGGATTTTGCACTTTTCAACAATTTATGCTAGATTTTGGTTAATTTTAACAATATTTTTAATATAAGAATTTTGCTATTTTTGAGGTTTTATGAACAGATGTTTGCAGTTTTAAACCGTCTTTAGATAGATTTTGAAATTTTAGAAATTCTATAGAAAAAATTACATGTTTAACAAGTAGTAGCATGAATGTGATGATTGAAAGAATAAAAATGTTTTTTGAACAAGGGAGATTGGAAATAAATGTTGATAAAACCAAATAAATGCTTTTAAAAAAAAGATTGAAAAAACAAAACAGAAAAGTTTAAAATTAATGGTCAATTGATTGAACAGGTAAAAGTGTTTAAGTATTTAAAATTTATGTTTGCCAGTAATGGATCTAATAAAAAGCATGTACAATATGTAAGTAAGAAAGCATAGGTAGCAACTGAAAGATTTATGATTATATGGAAATGAAATTTCAAGAATTGTTTTAAAGTGAAACTGATAATTTGGAATGCATGTATTAGAAGTGTTATGTTATATGAAGCAGAAGCCTGGAGTGAGAAAGAAGAGCAATTGATAGAAAAAGTACAACTGAAATTTTCAGAGCAAGCATTAGAAGTAGAGCACCTGGCTATATAGTTTTGCAGGAAACCAACTGTAAGAAAGTTAGCTAGTGGGCAGATGGCTGATGAAATTTGAATCAAAAGTTTTTTAAAGAGCAATGAAAGTTTAGTAAAAAAAATAATAAAGTAAGTAGGAATGGAAGAGAATGGAAGTGTACGTGCAAAACATTTTGGTATAAAAAAAAATTGTATGAAAAAGATGGAATGTCAGTGAAAAAAGTAATAGAAAGTAGAAGAATAGGTAAA
Organism: Tachinus rufipes; assembly: GCA_963932245.1. Classification (NCBI taxonomy): domain Eukaryota; kingdom Metazoa; phylum Arthropoda; class Insecta; order Coleoptera; family Staphylinidae; genus Tachinus; species Tachinus rufipes. The sequence goes on along the minus strand of OZ010747.1, from coordinate 42,316,166 downwards.
AACGTAGACGGAGAATTATTGAACATACTATAAGAGGTAGAACAGCAAGATAAACAAGGAAAAATTGATGGTAGCAGATACAATGCCAAATAGAAATGTATTCAAGAATATAGTAAACTACCAGCCTGTTTGCAGTAAAACTAATTAGAGGATGTTCAACAATTGATTGCAAGGTTAAGGTGTGGCAGTGAAAAAAATGGTAATAAATATTGGATAACTGAAGAATATAAAAAGTGTAAGATTTGGAATCGTTGAGTGAATGAGTGTATTAAATAAAAGTGGAATGATAATAAGCAAATACAGGCCAGAAAATGGAAAAAATGTTTGAATAAGAATGAGAAAAAGATAAAAATATTTTAAAAAGTTTTAAAGCTTCATTTTATTTTGTATTTTTTTTTTTTTGTTTAATCTAAATTAGATGTTGTTTATTTATTATTTGAGTGTTATTACTATTGATGTATGTATAGTTATACCAATAAAAGTCTTTATTATTACATTTTCAACAGTTTATTTTGCCGGATTTTAGTGCCTTTTAGTAATATTTTGATGTACAAAGGCCGGATTTTGTTATTTTGACATTTCATGAATATAATTTTTAACAAAATGTTATTATTTCATAACCAAGTTTTGATATTTTTAACATTTTATGAATAAAATTTTACATTTTCAACAGTTTTATGGCCAAAGTTTAGTGCTTTAGAACAATATTTTAATGTTTAAAGATATTTTTGACTTTTTAGAAATAAAATTTTTAAAATTTTAAAAAGAAAATTATTCTTTTGAACAGTTTATGTCCAAACTTCGGAGCTATTTAACAATATATTTATGTTTCAAGACATAATTTTGCAATTTTTGACATACTACACTTTTAAATCGTTTTTTGTCAAAATATTTCAATGTTTTAACACCGCAGTAAGTTTACTTGATATTGCAGTTTTTTTTAAATTTCTTAAAAAATTTTATTGTGTTTAACAGTTTCTAAAATTAGTTTAATATTTTATGACCGGATTGATGTTTTTAATGTTTTATATAAAATTTAAAACAGTTTATGACCGGATTTTGTTTTTTTTTTCTGAAAACCTTTTTTTTATGACTGGACTTTGTTTTTGACTTTTTATAAATAAAGTTTTGCACTTTTCAATAGTTTTTCAAAACTGTGATAAGGCCTTCTCAATATATTGCAAATAAGCCTAAAAATCCCAACTACGCCAGTGTCACAAATGTAGTATTTTTGAATTGATAATAACTAATGTTTATAATATTAATTTAAACACGAATATAAAGAAATCTCTATTAGAACTAGGACATTATATGAAGGTTTTAAAATAAATTATAAAATTTTCGTTGTTATAATCTTGTTTATATATTCCGTAGCTAAAATAATTATTAGATAAATAATATAATAAACCAAACTACAAAAACTGCTCAATTAAATATTTAAAAATTAGTCAGTAAATAAAAAGAAAATAAGTAAACATTTTGCAATACAACTTCTTTAGTATCAAAAATAAAAATAAAAGAATGCACAGCAATATGAATTATGATTAACTGCATTTATACAAAAAAAAACAAATTATCCATTTTGTTTTTAAATGTATTTAGACAAAACTCATTCAAAATAATCCGCATTTTCCAAACATGTTTCTTACACAGTATGTCCACGGATTAAATTTGGTTAAAAATATCTGCAATGTTGAAATGCAATTATTCCATTAGTAAAAAATAGAGAATCATTAGAAAATATATTTCTATTGTCTTGTAAAAACCACTATATACTAAAGTTTTGTGGGTTTGTCATCTAATTCCAAAGTTTGTCTAAATAAAATGGTTTAATTTTCTTATTTATAATTTTTTGTAAGTAAACTTTGGGAGACTTTCTTCAACTGAATAAAAAACTAAAATAGTTTTTGTCTAACTTTTCCACTGATTTTTGAACAACCACCACAACTACACTAACATTTTTTGATTAAATATTTTTCATTAAGTTTGTTAATCACCTCACGATAGCAGAGATCGTTAATACCATAATATTAAATCAAGTATATTCTCTCTTCCAAAGTTAACATAATAAAAAAAAATTAAAGACTTAAAAACAATGTCTGCTTTATAGAAAATCATTTATTCTGGAAAATTAAAAAAAAAAACTTTTTGTAACATAATCTGTAGTAGACATTCTGTATATGAATAATAATTTGTCTACATTTCCTAATAAAAAATAGTTATTAAAATTATTTGGGATTATTTTATTTAAATTTAATTAATATATTCAATTAACTTTAAATAAAACTGGATTCGCTTTACCCAAATAAATTATGACGTTCCCCGACAAGATCTAACAGTTAACTTAAAAACTTACAAAACAAACATTCCAAAAAAAAATTAATTATAAAAAAACTGTTCATTTTAATATTATAAAAATCTTACGTTACATCCATATATTTGTCTTACCAAAACACACATTTTTTATGACTTTTAGATAAGTACTTCATCAATGCAAAAATATTTGGCTTCAGTGATTTAAGCCACAGATAAAACAAATAACTTCACTTCACTTAATCTGAGATTAGTAAAATTATTGCCCGTTAACTGTAAACTGTGATCATTACTTGAATATGTCAACAATATTAACTATAGCTGCCGTATATACTGCCCGCAATTTAATCAAGTCATAATTCTTGGTCAAATAATTTCAAAGTAATATTTCCTATTCAAACTGTAGTCTAAAAAAATGAGCAACTACTCAACAATAAAAAAAACCTAAAGAATTGCATTCGAATTAAAATTGATAACATTCAAAAACACAATTTACGTAGAATTGTTTCAAATTTTTGTAAACTTTTATTTACAAGAAACTGAAGACATAAAAACGTTTATAGAATAGGTTGTTGAAAAAGGTAACACATATTAAATTATATCATTTTAAAAATATAGAACAAACTCTACCAAAATCTGTAGAGTTATGATTAAAAAAGACACTACTAAGTTTCAATGATGCTTTAATCTTTATCTTAAATTTAATCTTTCCATTTTGTTGTTGTGTTTTAGGCTCAATAGCAGTAAAATTATGTACTGTTAAGTTTTAGTTTATTATCCAAAACAACATTAGATTTCATCAGTCAGAAGATTAATTGTCCTAATAATTAAAAATGATCAAGTCATACTTACAAGTCATTGATAACAACCAATAGGTGCTACTGATCAAATATCAACATAATAAAATTTACGTCGTCATAAAATTTGCATAAAATTTTAATTTTAATTGTAAAATGCATTGAAGCATAATATTTTTCAGATAATAAAAATAACTTTTAATTAAAAAGTTCTATACAAACACAATTTTAAAATACTCCGCAAAAATATTTGCTGTTGAACTGTTACACTAATCTCTTAATTGTAATATAAAGCACTATATTCAACTAAAACACATGTATCTCGTTAAAATTATTAATAATATTAATAAACAGCTATTTAGCCGTCCGTTATCCGACTTGAACTATCCGCAATTTCACATTTCGTTCGAGGTAGCGCTGAAAGGACGCGGCGGCAATGTAAGATGTGAACAAAAAAATGATTAATAGTAGATTACCGGGAGAGAGAAACTAGCACCAGATGCGATGTGGATAAAGGTAATTGTGTTCACTGCACATGTGACGGCAGTTTCGCAAACTCAATAACTAATATTGCTGATTGACATATTACTATGGGAAGAAATTTGAATCCGTATAGCATTTAGAGTAGAGCTCCATCTATATTACGATTAAATACGTCAATTAATATATGCATATAAAACCTATTGTGTTTAACGCATTGTTCTTATCGTTGATATCGTATTTAGATTAAAATATATGTTTTATTTAATTAAAATTTATTATTTTTTGTATTTCCCGTATTTAAATTCTATAGCCAAACATTATAAATTAACTAAAATAAAGAACATTCAAAAGTAAGTACTATCTAATTAAATGAAGAAAACATGATTATTTTAAATAAAAAATATGCAAATATACTGATAACCTACATTTAAAACTAATTGCTAAAATTAATACTTTTGGTTTTGTTGTTATATCCTTTTTTATTGATTTGAGATTAATTACTTTAGAGATAGGACCCTATCACCACACTAATTGATCCCAAATTAATACTATTAAAATTAACTTGCAACACAAATTAAATAACATATTTCCAACAAAAAAACAATCAACCGTATCCAATTTTTAAATTAACAAACCAATTTGATTAACTTCGTAGAAAACTATTATTTCAAATAGTGACAATAATTACTACAAAAAAATTACTCTCTATTTTTAAGAGTTCGTTATAAAACTAATTGTGAAACTGAAATGAACTGTGTAAATCATTCATTCAACAGATTGTTTTCATTATTATTGAGATGCTATTATTTTGAATATAGAAATCTAGATTTAATTAACACTTTTACTAATTTGTGATTACCTGTTTATGTTTAAAAAATAATTATGTACTGTAAGTTTCTAAAAAATCAAATTAACCTTATTCTAAATTATAATATAAAGTATATTAAATATTTATAAAATAATTGTATTAATATTAAAAAGAAAGGTGCTGTTTGTATGTGCATTGTGTTATATTAAGAATTGTTCGTGCTGCAGAGCAGATTTAATGCATATAGGCAGATTTCTGCACGGTCAGTAATAATTTATTAATAATATTATTGTGGAATTCCATGACATTATTTCTTTCTATTAAACAATGTTTTTAATATTTGTATAGTTGCTGTTTTGTTTGCAATTGAACAAAAATTATTTGCAAAACAATTAAAAACATATTTTATAAAGAAAATTTTTAATAGTTTTTTTTTATAAATTAATACTCCTGATTGACACAATCAAATGCAATTGTGTTAACACCAAACAAAAAAAATGTGTATTTGAAGTGATCTCAATCTAATACAGTAGCGTAACTTGCAAAAGTCTAAACATTTGTGCAGTACTGATTACCGGAACGGGCCCTACCTCTTCATTGTTTTGTAACTGTCAATCCTGTATTTAATTTAAAAAAATAACAATCTTATCTATGCAACTTAAGCTAAAATATGTCGTAACATCGCCAAACTAAAAAAATCATAACTGAAATAATAATTAATAAATATCTATCAACTTTGCATAGTTTTTGTGATCTATATTCTTATAAAAATTAAGTGGAAACTTAGGCTAGTTGAAAAACTGTTTATGTATAATAAATTTGACAAGAAACATAAAATAAATTTAAGATATGTGATGAGTTGAGGTCGAGCAATAAATTACTCTTAGATAAAATTACTTATCTTGAAGAGAAAATTACCGAAAAAGATAAAACTATTCTTCAATACAAAGCTCGCAGTAAACAACTAACTGCTGCCACTACTGCGCCGCTCACTAATGATACGGTGCAATTGATTCAACCTGCAGTTTTTCCTTCTTTAGCAAGCTCTGTTGTTAAGGGAAAAACTAATCAAAAAACTCAGCCAAGAACTCAAACTATCTTTGGTTGTGGCCCAACTAATGACAAACTGCAGGCTTATGTGCCTACTTCTTACGTACATGTTTCTAAACTTAGACGTGGAACTAATAAAACTGATATAGTAAATCATATTAAATCTAAGTCTTCCACGATATCAGTTGATGTTGTTGAGTTAAAAGTAAAATCTGGAAACTACAGCAGCTTTAAAGTTTCTGTTCCAGCTAATCATGCTCGATGTATTCTCTGCAAAGATTTTTGGCCTGCAAATATAGCGGTCAAGAAATTTTTAAATTATGGGCGAGTTAATAATGTTCCTGCTTCATCTTCGGTGGATTTTCGAAATCTGGATCCAGCCAACAATCTAAACCCGTCACCAGAAACACCAGCGGTATCTCCATCTAATACCAGAATGTAGGGGTATAAAAACTAAACTCAAACAACTTTTGCTGGCTGTAGCTGTATCCAACTACGATATTATTGTACTGACCGAAACCTGGCTAAATCAGGACATCAGCGATGCGGAGCTACAATTAATTGGTTACAGTTTGTTTAGATGTGATCGCTCTTCATTAACAAGCCCTAAGCTTGACGGAGGAGGTGTCTTAATTGCTACTAAAACTTGTTTTAATTGTACTTTATTACAACCTACATTTTTAAGTGTTGAACATTTGTTTGTAATTGTTAAGTTTAAGTTTGTATCATATATTATCAGTGCAGTCTACTTAGCACCTAACTCGGCATGTGATAAATATTTAGATCATTGTTATTCCGTTGAATCTATCGCTGACAAATATCCAAACAGTAAACTAATTTCACTAGGCGATTATAATCTACCCGCAGCGGTATGGGTTAATGATGAGTTAGGCATAAGTGTTATTTGTAATGATACTTATTCTGCTCATTTTGTTTCCAACTGTTATGGATTTCTAAACTGCGCTCAATGTATTTCTATACCTAATGATGGTGGTGTGTTCTTAGATTTATGTTTTTCTAACATCTGTGATATTTCTGTGATTAAAGCTGTGGATGTTTTGTTAAAACTTAGCCAACATCATATTGCTTATGTGATTGATGTAAAATGTGCTACTAGCTGTGATATTTTAATGTGTAATTATGTTTTTAATGATTTTAAATATGCCGACTTTAACGCAATCAATAATTTTTTGTTGAATGTTGATTGTTCCGCCCTTTTTTATAAAAGTGATGTTGATAATTGCGTTAATTTATTTTACTCTGTGTTGCATTTTGCTATTGACTATTTTGTTCCCAAAAAACAAAGGCGAGAAAACAATTTTTCAGTTTGGTTTAATAAAGAATTGATTTCACTTACTAGACTCAAAAAAACGTTATAAATCTATATATAATATATTACTCGAACAGAAAACAACATTCAAAGTAATCCTAAACATTTTTGGAAATTTGTTAGCGACTCTAGAAAAACTAATGATTTTCCAGCCACAATGTATTATAAACAAAAAACTTGCAGTAATGGAGATGACTATGTTAATAGTTTTGCTGAATTCTTTTCCTCTGTTTATGATACACAAACTCATCCAACTCCTTTGTTTGACTTTAAGAAAAACGTATTACATCGATCATTTTCAATTAGTTTGTTGGATGTATTTAAAGGGATTGAGAACCTTAAATGTAACTTTAGCACTGGACCGGACGGTGTTCCATCTATGCTGTTAAAACAATGTATTTATTCAATTTCTATGCCATTGCACTTACTTTTTGAGGCTTCTCTTAATGAAGCCAAGTTTCCTTCAGTTTGGAAACAAAGCTACATTATGCTTTTACATAAATCTGGAGCTATGGAGGATATTACTAATTATAGAGGTATATGCATCCAGTCTGCTATTCCTAAGTTGTTTGATCAAATTGTAACTGGTCAAATACAATAGATGTGCAAAAGCATTTTAGTGGAACAGCAACATGGGTTTCGCGAGGGTCGTTCTACTCTTACAAATCTTCTTTGTTACAAAAATGATTTTTTGAATGCCTTTCAATCAAGAGTTCAAGTAGATTCTATTTACACAGATTTTTCAAAGGCTTTTGATCGCGTTAATCATAGTATTTTGATTGCTAAGCTTCGGGCTTTGGGTTTTCATGAATCTGTTGTTGCGTGGTTGTTGAGCTTTTTGGATAATCGTACACAGTGTGTAAAAATTAATAATTTTTTTATCACAACCAATTGTTGTTTCTTCTGGGGTTCCTCAAGGATCCCATTGTGGACCAATTCTGTTTTTACTCTTTATTAATGATCTTGTTTATTCTATTAATTCTTCGTCTTATCTTTTATTTGCTGACGATCTTGAAATTCTGTTCATTCATGGTGTCTTATTAATAACTTGTTGTTTAACGCAAATAAATGTTTTTTGATAAGCTTCAACAGAACTTTAAGTAAAGTATCGTTTGACTATACTATCGATAATAATGTTTTGGAACATGTTACACAAATAAAAGATTTGGGCGTAATTTTTGATTCAAAACTAACTTTTGTTGAGCATATAAACTATATGTGCAACCGTGCTATGAAAATGTTAGGATTTTACAGTTTACAGAATGTCTACTGACCTATCTCCTTGCACACTCAATTTTTTTTATTGCGCTTTAGTACGTTCTCATTTAGAGTACGCTCCGTCAGTTTGGTGTTCATTCTACAGCGTTCATATATGCAATATAGAACGTATTCAAAACAAATTTTTTCGTTTATTATCGTACAAATTAGGCATTTCATCCGAAAATTACAATTTTAACCTCATTGCATTGCAATATAATCTTCCGCTGCTGAAAATTCGGCGCAAAAAAGCCGATTTATCATTTTTACGTGGACTAATGATGTCTGAGATTGATTGCCAAGAGCTACTTGTAACTCTTCCATTTCAAGTCCCCAACAATAATCGCCGAACCAGACAGTCTCCATTATTTAGAGAATCTATACATTCTACCAATTATGGATTTAATAATCCAATTGGTAGAATGTGTAGAATTGCTAATAGTTTCTCTAATAATATTGATTTATTTTGTGTTTCAAAATGTAGTTTTAAGTGTCAATTAAAATGTGTTGATGAATAATTTTATATTTTGTTTTTATTTATGTATACTTTTTTCTATGCTTTTATTTTTCAATACTCTTTTATAAATTTTTGTGTAATTGTAATATTGTTTGTAATTCATCGTTATTTATGTATATAATGATGTAGATGTAAATGGTTTTGTATATACCGTGAATAAAGTATTATTATTATTATAGATACACTTAATTGGCGATTTTAAGCAATAATTGATCGTCCAGAGCAATTTGAGGAAAACTAGTAACAGTGTATTACAATCACATAGTCGTCTGGGCCCATAATTAAGCAGCCCTTGTCAAGGTCAAATATGCTTGGTTCTTTTAAAACAGTTTCAACAGTTTTTTTCTTTAATATCATTTCCGTCAAAAATGAGACGCTACTGGAGACTAGGGCTTCAACTGTTAGACCTGATTTATTTTAGCTGGGGCATAACTGCACACTTTCCATATAAAAAAAAAATTTGAACAAAATTGATAACAAATAATAAAACAATTTACTATGTTTTTTATTCTTACAAACACTTTACTAGTTTCAATTCAACCAAAGTCATAACTAGTGATATGTGTCGTAAGAATTATAATAAAAACAAAGTAAATTATTTTGTTAATTGTTTTATCATAAGTTTTCAACTATAAAGTCGCTGCCACTAAAAATATACAGTCCAATTAATAAACTTAAACAGAACCCTTTCAAACCAAAATCTAGAAGTACTAATTTAAAAAATTAACATTTATTAAAAAAAAAATTCTAAACTTCAAATCACATAAAATCTTTTTATTCAACTACGCAAATATAGACAAAAAAATTAGTTGACATCACCAAACAACATATAACACTAACTGCCAAACAGATACAAAGCAAAAAATAAAAAAATCTGCACCACGTCAACGTCAAACTCAATCTAATCTAAAAAAAAAAATCTAAAACAAATCAACAAAAACCATAGTAGTAATATTCAACTCCTTTAAAGTAAAGAGATTTCCAATAAGAAGTTTCATTTTACATAGCAAGCTATTTGGGCAGCTGTCAATTTTAAAGCTGTTATCTTTTGACATTTGACAAATAAAAACTACGCCATTATTAAAAATAGAACCATACACGCTTCAACAACGCAGTGAAATAATTAAAATTCACTACAAAAATGGTGAAAAATTTTCAGTCACAGTTCGCCAAACTAAAGCAACCTGGTAAAAATTTGAGCTGTTGCGACAAGTTTGTGATGTGAAAAATCGAAACCGTGTGCATCATTCAAGAACACATGAGAATATTGCTGATGTAGCCCGCAGTGTTGAAGAAAACCCAGGTTTGTCGATTCCTCGTCAATCTTTAGAATTAGACATTCCACAAACGACAATACACCGTAATTTGCATAAAGACTTAAGTCTTAAGGCTTTTAAAGTTTAGTTAACACAAGAACTCTAGCCAGTCAATCATCATAAACGTCGTATCTTTGCTAATTGGGTCCTTCAAATGTATCAAAATGATTCGGAATTTTATCGAAAAATCATCTTCAGTGATGAGGCCCATTTTCACTTCGGAGGCTACGTTAATAAGCAGAATTGTCGCATTTGGGGCTCAGAGAATCCAAGAATGATTGTAAAAAAGTCTTTGCATCCTCAACGTGTCACTGTTTGGTGCGATTTTTGGGCTGACGGTGTGATTTGACCCTACTATTTTAAAAATAAGGCTAGTGCAACTGTTACGGTGAATGAATGGCGCTACCAAGCTATGATTAATGATTTTTTATGGCCGGAATTGAAAGATATTGATGTGGACGACGTTTATTTTCAGCAAGACGGCGCTACGTGTTACACAAGCAACAAAACAATCGAAAAGTTTCCTGGCCATGTTATTTCTCAAAGAGGTAATCACAATTGGCCACCGAGATCTTGTGATTTAACACCTTTAAACTTTTTTTTTTTAGGTCACGTGAAAGATGCCAATGCTCCACAATTGATTCAAGACGTTAAAGATGGAAGTTATCAAAAACATACAGCCCCAAATCTGCAAATTAGTCATGGAAAATTTTATGAAAAGAATGTGGTACTGCAACCATAACCGTGGCGGCCATTTGACTGATATTGTTTTTAAATGTTATTGGCATACCTTCTTCTTTACAATAATATAAACATTTATTGAATTTTCTTAAAAAATGCTCGTTTTTTTTTTAATATCAAAATGAAACCTCTTATCGGAAAACCCTATACTTTCCCACAAAAAACAATCACAAGAAGACAAACTCAGTGATCTTAAGGGCTAAAACACGTCACCAAAACGAACATTATGGCATTTAGAGAACATGTTTTTCACAACATTGATCAATAAGCTAGCAGTGTGCGCTGGGCACCATCTTGTTAAAAATACAAATTTCTTATGTTTATTCATCGTCTTCAAAGTTATGGTCCTAAAAATATGGTCTAATTACACACAAAAAACTGCAATCCAAATTTTTAAACGCTCAAAGTAGAAAGATTTTTGAACAATGTTATCGAGCAAAAGTTTTGTTCATTTATCAAACCATTAAAATAACAATGATTTCATTGTTCCATTGTAACAAAAACAGAAAACCAACTCAAAGCAAATGTCCTTTACCGCACGGCAAGATAAATTGTAAATATGTCATCGCTAACCTGTAAAACTTTTGAAAAACAAACTTTTCACACCAACCTCAACAAGAGCTTTCACAGAGACTTAAGACCAAATAATTTTTCATAAAATTACCACCTGGTGATTACAATAAAAAATCCAAAAACCGCACCAACAAAAAACAATTAAATTACGCATTAATAAGTGGCTAGGTGTGCCACTTATTAACCTAACCTAACCTAACCTAACCTAACCCGCCACACCAATTTTTATTTTAGACTGAACGTTTAAATATTTTTTTACTTTAGACCCGGAATGTAGAAGGTTCCAAGTGTAGAACTAAAGTAAAAGTATCTTCTTCTATTTAAGTTTAAAAATTAGTTTAATTTAATAAAAATAGTAAAATAGTACTGGGTCATTATAAAAGTTTAGGATTATGTAACCATCTAATGTACGTTTGTGAGACTCTAGTTGAACTGTCAAAACAAAGTAAATAGTTTGATGCACAATTTTAAAAAGACGGCATATTTAAAGTGATTACATAATCCCAGACTTTTATAAACACTCTATATAACATAAAGACAATTTAAATAAACTTTTTATAAAATTTATCGATTAGCATTTTTGTTTGGCTCTAATTTTTTTACAGCTTCTAAATTTTTAAAGACAATCCTTAATAGCAAAAACATTGCAACATTGAAAATAATTTAAAATTAAGTTGATTACCAGTATTTCATAATTATTTTATACAAAATCTACAGCCAATGTGTATAACCAGTAACCAATTTAACCGATGTCGGATTTGGCAATCGCCATGAGCCCCGCCCCAACAAGGGGCTCCGTGCCATCACTTTAATTTGAATATACAGGATTAGTTCAGAAGTCAGATTTTTAATATCCAGACCAAGCTTGTGTGTCATTACAACACGTGAGAGTCGGGCCATCAATGTGATTGAGATCAGAAATTCGCAATTTTCCCTAATAAGAGAAACGTATTAACATAAAATACCTACATCATTTATTAAATTTAAATATAAGTAATGTGTATTGGAACGTATTTTACGCTTCCATGCGTTTATGAGTAGCTAAAATAATTACTAACTTGCTATGCTCATCAAAAGTAAAATTAAAGTGCAAGTTCTGTTTAAATATATCTGCGTCTTTGACTGCCAAATTAAATCAATGGCTTTATTTGGCTCAGAAGTAAAAACAAGCCAGTGTAGCACGTAAGAAAAATATACCTGATTAAGACAAGCAATGTAACCAAAGCTCCTAATAAAGAAGGTAAGAACAAAATGTACAAGAAAACAATTATTTATGCCAATGATATTTTGTCGCAATTTTTAAATAATAAAATAAAACGTAAGCAAGCTTTGCTAAGCATCTTATGCTTAGCCAAGTGTTAGAAATTGTTCCGCGCGCTTTAATTAGTGCGGTTCAATTGTCTATAGGTCTGTTCCAACGTACAATTTGGACAGTTTGCAAACCGATCAAACTATGCACACAAACAAATTACTGTGTATAAAAGATTGCCTAAGGATGACAAATATTTGTTTGTGTGCACAGTTTGAACGGTTTGCAAACTGTCCAAATCGTATGTTGGAACAGACTTATTAGCACCCAGTATGATAACGAAAGAAAAAGAGTGAGGCGTAAACACATATACGCGGTTAAAATTAGTATTTTCAATTTTAAATAATGCGGAGGCCGATAGGCCCCCACAAATTGCAAGAAAAGATTTTATACAATAAAAAAATACTCAAATTACGGAAACGCAATATTCCTTCCTACAAAAAAAAATCAAACAAATATGATCCAATTTGCAATACTAAGACATTTTCACAAATTACTAGCTTATAGATGCCAGCTAGTAAGTAGATTTTTTAATGTCCAAAAGCAATCCTTCCAGATGCATTCTGAAACCTGTTCTTAATAAGGAGTTTCAACTCAATATTGCAAAATATAATATACTATTTTTGCTAACAATTGCTTTATGCACAAACATAAATAGAGCTCTAAAAACAATTAAATTGTAGGCACCTTCTCTTTTAATAAAGTTCAACATTTTGCTGTGATATACAACAGAACGGTTAAAATAGTTTTTTTACTTTAAACCGCAAACAAAAAAGTAATTAAGTCAGAAAAATCATACAAATGATAGGCAAACCTTACATTAACTAATCGATTCTTTGATGGTTTTACAGTTTTCTGTTTTTGAGTTACAAAAATTAATTGAGTAAAGTAACATACTTTAGTGCAGCCTCAAAAAGCTATGTCGTAATATTGATTATAAAAACTGTAAAATTCTTGCCAAAGTTAACATACAAAAGACAAGCTCTAGAGTTTTCTCAAGCCTAGTGTTGTAGAATATTTGAAATAATATTTACTTAAAAATCTATCCAAAAGTACAAATTCTAATAAGCCATGTATTGTGGAAAAATTATATATTAGCTGATGCATTATCATTTAAACAAATTCCACATTTTGTGAATATTTCTGAGATGACAAATATCCGTACACTAATCAATGTTAAAGTTTTCAGCCAACGTCTTAATAGTGTAACTTTTGTCCTCTTCCACAGCCATAAATCCAAAAATCAATTTGACTTGTTGTCGAAGCTAATATTATTATATTTTAAGTAAACAAACCACTCTCAGCATGCCTTTTTCCCTTTTTGCAAATCGTTCTTTCACCAAATGGTATTTTTGAGATCACGAAATGACTCAGCGGCTTTCCAGTCTTTCTCAAAGTAGTATAGCATATGGTGGCGTATGACTGTATGGTTTTCAATAAGTAAGTAGTATTAAAAAAAAATGTAGTACAATCCAAAAATATTAAATGTTATAGACATAAGAGTAGTACCGCTGTTAGCAAATAGCTTATGCATGCGGATTATTATAAAAAAATAAAGAGGTAAGCAACTTGCGCTTATGGTAGAAACGTTTAAAAAGAATGATTTATACACAGTTGCAACAATGCCATAACACTTGTTAACTTGATAACATCTAAAACAATCAGGCCTAACTTTTTGTTAGAAATATTTGCGTTGATTTTGCAATAAAATTGTGAAGCCATCAAAATAATTTTTTTTTCAATTTCAAAATTTGATATTTAGAAACTACCTAATACGTTGCAAAAATATATAAATACCTTTAAATTTAAACTAGTAAAATACTACACTTGTCAAAACTGTTACATTGAATACAAGATTCAACTCAATATTGACCTTACATAGTTGCAAATTATATCTCGATTCAAAGTTTCGCTCACACATCTCTGAACTGTTTAATATTTAATTAGATAGCAAATTAGTATTTTTATACTAGCTCATCAACATTTTTTTATTATAACGCAAACTAAACTTGATTTCATCATAATTATGCAAAAAACACACATCGATAGCATTATCAGATACTAAACGTGAATTGTTTCCCAAATTCACAAAATTTTACACAACCTTTTTTTTTGTAAAATTATAATTCATATATCTCGTGACGTTGTTTGAACTAGTCATATAAATAATGTCGGTTATTAACTAAAAACGTCATATTTGTAATATTGTTCAATATATTCTCTTTTTTAATATAACTTGTAAACTGATTATTGATCAATAATAACTTACTGTTTGATTTATTGCCAATCTAATAATATAAATAATAATAATAATAATAATCATCATCTTTATTTTTGAAATTTTACAAAAAAAGGCAAAGCTCATCATAATGATGATCTTCCACTAAACCTAATTTCAACATTTAATTTAAAACATATAAATAAAAATTAACAAAACGAGTACTTCCTGGTTTTCTGATGGCTGGCTATCATCTTCTAATTTTCTAGTTATTTTATTGTATTTCATCAGGAGTTGTAGCCCATTGCTTTACTAAAATATTTTTGTACAAAATGGTTGTTAATGTGACATGAATCTGTAAAGCAACAATTTTGGAAACTACAACCCTGCTTTGTCGTAATATTTTTTTTGTAATTTTCAATAACAATCAGACTGATTGTTATAATACCTTTAACATTATTTATAAAACATTATTTACTACAATCCTTCCTCCAATACGGTGCATTTGGACAGTTTATAAATGCTGTATATAGTAAAGGTATCTTCAAAATTGCATTGTCAGAAAAAATGGGAAGTATCGTCATAAATGGCAAGACAATTAACAACATACGATATGCAGATGACACTTACATTACAACTGACAACATAGAAGACCTACAGCGCATAGTCAAATCAGTAAACACCCACTGTAAAAGGTACGGACTAAATATAAACATAAAAAAGACAAAAGCTATGGGTACTACAAAGTATAGTCATAAACAACAAAACTATAGAATGAATATCATTCCACAAGTACCTGGGAACATAAGTAACAGATAATGCAGAGCACACCAAGGAAATCAACTGCAAAATAGAATTCACCATTTGTGCTTTTTCTAAAATAGGGAAAATTCTCTGTCCGGAGCATTAAATTAGAGATTTAAAACCAAATGCTTAAGTGCTACATCTGCTGTATGGAATAGAGGCCTAGACATTAGAGGCGGAAAACATAAAAAAATTGAAGGCATTCGAAATGTAGTGTTACAGGAAAATCCTTAAAATTTCATGGACCAACAAAATTACCAACAAACCAGTACTGCACCAAATGGATAACCAAAAAAAACCTGAGAAATCCATAAAACCATTAAAAAAAGAAAACTTGAGTACCTGGAACACATTCTAAGAGAAGAAAGAACAACATCCTCAAACTAATTATCCAGGGTAAAGTTAGAGAAAATAGAACTGTTGGCAGAAGAAGAACATCGTGGCTTCGCAACCTGAGAGAGCTGTTCAGAGCGGCTGTCAACAAGATACGTGTCGTGATGGTTTCCAACCTCCGATAGAAGGAAACTCAAAGAAGAAGATAAGCGCTGTTCAAGCGTAAGATGATTTGTCAAACTCCTCAAAAAATAAACTCAGTATGACATCAAGTTTCACAGCTAATTCTGTTATAAGTTAGTTAAACGTTAAGTAAAAATCACCCGTTAAAACACTATCCCAACAATAACAACAATATTATTATATATAAATATTGCAATAAAATTGTATTAACAGTTTATATAAGTTTTATTTAATATTTTAAAAACTAATATATACTACTACAGCTTCAACACTGACTGAATCTATAGTTTTTTATTTAAAATTTTAATCTCGTTCTTCATACCAATAATAAAAATTAGCTCTACATTGATTGGTTTTCTATTGCATAATGTTTACATCACATAATCAGGTTTATAAATATGTTTGTCAGTTTCTTATAATACAACAAAATCTAACTTATCTTTTAGATTGGGTAAAACAGTGGTTATTTTAGACCAAGAGCTGTAATATCCAACGTTTGAAACCTACAAAAACTTTTAAGATAACTTATAATTTAATACCTTTTACTCCACCTAATTTTCTATAGCTTCATGTATAGCAATATGCATAACAAATTGGGCTAAATATACGTTTAAAATAATGATCTATGAGTAAATAAACAATTACATATATATTTTATACTTGGTCTACAGTGATTCTGATTTTTTGAAGCGCAAACTAATTGCGTAGTACCAAACATTTTTTATTAGCTACACATAATTACTGGGTAATAAAATATGTACCTAATAAACGTATTTATTAACCTGATAAAATTTATTAGATAAATTTATGATATTATTGATTTGTATAATTTTATTTCTAAACACACAGAATTATTTAAATTATTAGATTAGTTTTTCTTAATATAGAATGCACTTAATATAACATAACAATAATTTTATGTATACAATTTTCTCATCAGTATTTCTACGCAGTGGCGTAGCTTCAAATTCTGGGCCCCCCCGCAAAAATTTTCTTGGGGCCCCTATCGTGTTTGTATTATACTTCAAAATAATTTTTTACGCCTTAGATTCGTTTCACAAGTATGGGGTTCCATTCGGTTCGGTTCGTTTTGTTTTTGGTTCTTTTTTGTTTTGTATTTGGAACCTAATAGAAACAGTGTAGCACCAAATACTCCCCTGTAAAGTGATGAGAGAGTGCTTCCAATGAATTTTCTTGTTTTTTTATTCTTCTATAAAGAAACAACATGGCAACAACATGACTTCTTTTTATTGTGATTACTGCTGAGGCTGTGTACGGAAAAAAAGCCAATATGAACCGTGTATGTGTGAAAAAGTTTCAATCGTTTTTGGTTACAACCGAAAACAAACCGAAAGTTGTTGTTGCATTTGAAATTGATAATTTGAGGGAATATCTTCCTTCATCGACAGGCAATCAAGAACCAAATCCTCAATGATGTCTTAATCATTTTGATGAAGAGGCTAGAATATCTACTGGAGGTTTTCACCAAGATCGTGTCCATTGTTGAAAATGTAAGTATTCTGATGATTGGATTGATCATCAGTTGGCACAATTAACGATTACTTTAAATATACTAAACAACATGCAAGAGAGCGACAGTATAAAGAACAACACAAATGCAAAACTAAAGTTATTCTAGGCTATCACTTGCACTGTCACTAATGCCGTTTAAATACCTCTTCATATGTATGGTTACAGCTCATTAAAGAATTGACAGCATGTGCCTGGAACAATCAAGTTCTTCATTGGCTAAAGCATGCAAACAAACCAACGCAACTTACGTGTTAAAACAGAAGCACTAAAAGCAGCCGAATAAACAACGTCAACGGCAACAATCAGTCCGGCTAAAATACTTTTATACTAAATTAAACATAATTTTTTTATTTTGTAAAAATTTGGTATTATTTTTTTTATTAAATTACGATAGTGATCACTGATCAATGTATCTATTTAATTTGGTTATTTAATTCTTGAGGCTTAGGGGCCCCAAAACATGTCGGGCCCCCCCGCACTGCGGGGTCTGCGGGGCCTTAGCTACGCCGCTGTTTCTACGACCAAAAACAATAATGAACCTAGCGCCTAGCGCCTGCCTTTCTATAGCAATACTAGCAATGGCAACAAAATAATGCGCATCGATATCTGACCTCGTAAAAATATTTGTCAACACATTACTTATAAAAATACCAAGAACAATATACCTATTGCTATTTGCAGAATGATCTGCATTGATTGTTTGGTGCGTAGTTAAAGCTGAATAAACGGTATCAATCATAGTTTAAAAAAAAAAAAAAAACTCATAGGCGTAGATAATAATTTGAAATAGAAGCGAGTTAACAAAGACTTTATTTACAAATGAAAAGTTTAGCGCAATATCCTAAAAACTAACTTTCTATGTTGCTACTGATGAATATGATAAAACTGGATAGATAATATATAAAATGTGACCTCATTTATTCAAGTTATTAATCCTTTTAGTTAAAAGTTGATACTACATCAACAATTGTGATTTATTCAAATTTGTCACACGCACACTGAAGAGGTTTGTAGAACCGAAATAATTGTCTGTGCTTGACTCTTGGCCGCTGTGATCGTTGGATTAAGTATGAATAAACTATTAATATATTTCATAATTAGAAAGAATGTGTATCAAGCAAGTCAACAGATTTAATCTATTTGCAAAATTAGCAGTTCACGCTTCGTCTGCCATTAGTATCATAAATAACAATAACAAAAAAAAAGTATTAAATTGAATGAAATCGTATACTAAAAAATAATGAACAATACAATACTTAAAGTTAGTTTCATTTGATTTATATCAATAAATCACATATATGATATAGTAAAATTAATTGAAAAAAATCCATATATAAAAGTTTAAGTATGCAATTAAATAATATTTAGCAAACAAATTAATAATTAAATTAATCAATTAACAAAAAATACCGGATAAATAAATATTAAATATATACCTTCTGCCGGCAAAGATATGAAACAGCACTTTTCTAAGCTTATTAATAAAGCCATAAAATATTTTTATATCCACATATGTTCTAATTCATTACACACTAATTTAATTGTGCAGTTTTACTGCTTAATTAACTCATAAAAATAATTTATGAATGTATAAACATTTACATTATGATAATATTAAATGAACGCAATCACAAAAGGAAAACCGATACAATCAATTTTATTAACCATTGTGTTAAGCAATAAATTTTAATTAATTAAACAAACAAAATATTTTTTTTCAAAGAATTTCCATTAGAAAAAGTTTCCCAGAATTTTACATTTATTCACTTTTACTAGTACTTATTCATGTTTCCTATTGTTTTAGATTAAATGAATAAATAGATTAGCATCATAAATGTTTGCACATAATAATGCATTAATATATAACATCTAACATAAAAAAATTATGCAACGCTTTCTAATCACATCCATTAATTCGCATTTAAATGTTGATTTCGCGTGTGTCTCGGAGAAGAAGCAACTAGGAAATTGAATATACATATATGCATCCTATATTAATACAACTTAGTAAAATATTGCGCGGACAAGCGTAAATAATATATTGTTATTATATTTATGTAGATGCAAAATATTTTATTGAATTTAAATTTTATTTTAATAACATCCGAGTATAGTAATGTATTTATTATTTATATATCTTAGCAATATTTAAAACTAGGCCCAATCTAAATTACTCCGTCCTAAAAAAATATCTTTAATATATCGTTTGTCAACAAAATTGTTAATAATTTCTTCAGAATTTTACAGAAACAAATTAATCAGAGTACGCATAAATTTATAGATAATGAAAAATTTAACCAAAATGTAATGTAATGAGTACGAGCATTAAGAAAAGAAATGTTAAAAAAGTCACAAGTGTTGTAACGACATCTTTGGTAGTGACGTAGATGACCCCCGAACAAGCAGACAAGGTGTTTTGTCCCCTGAAAAAGGTCCCCATGTGCAATGTAACAGACTTTATGTATGCATC
The DNA here is from genome assembly GCA_963932245.1 of Tachinus rufipes. NCBI lineage: Eukaryota > Metazoa > Arthropoda > Insecta > Coleoptera > Staphylinidae > Tachinus > Tachinus rufipes. Next base: position 42,296,131 of record OZ010747.1, on the reverse strand, counting down.
CAAAAATGCCATAATCTACAAGGAAAAAAAAAGAAAAGTCTGCAGGTCATAGAAAATTACATAAAAGGTTTGAAAAACTCTGATTTAAATTTAAAAACCGCTCTCAAACAATACAAACAATCATGTTAAGACACAAGTCAAACAAAAAAAAGAGTATACCAAATTTTGTACCACCAACTACCACCAACGTGCCCAAATACATTACACGCCGAGTGGACTGGTTGGACTGGTTCTCCTACTTCTTCTTCTTTTTTTGCTTTAATCTTTCGATATGTTAATTGGGCACTTTGGAATCTCTTAGAATGTCGATTGCTAACTGTCTTTCCATGTCTTAGGTGGTCTTCCTGGGGGTCTATTTCCCGCTGGTCTGCTCTGGAGTGCTATCCGCGTAGTCGATCTTCTGTCATTCGGGCTACATAATCGTGCCATTGTTGTTTCCTTTGCTTTTCCCATCTCACCACGTCCTGAACTTTACATTCATCTCTTATATCCTCGTTCCTGACTCGGTCTCTATTCTGAGAATGCTACTCAGGGTTTTCATTTTTGATACATATAGCATGCTCTTTGTTTTAGTTGTCTCTTCTCAAACTTCAATACCGTAGGGCATGATTGGCATAACATAGGTTTTGTATCCAATCTTGACCTTGCTGTCAATGCGCATATATTTGTTAGCCTATACCACCTGTCGTAAGCAACCTGCTATTGCGGTTCCTTTGTTGATCTGACTCCTCAAACCATTTACTGGGTTATGGTAGACCGATATGTCCATGCCCACGTTTTTAAACTTGAATACATGGTCGATAGGTTAATATTGGACTAGCTTACACCTTATGGGTTCTCTGGTTAAGATCATGCACATTGATTTTTCTACTGATATGTACATATTTAGTTTTGCTGCTGTTAGATATAATTTATAGAGCTGTTGTTGCAGGTTATCTTCTGTTTCTGCGATGACAACTGCGTCGTCGGAGTAGCATATTATGCTGATTTTATTTTGGCTCATTCGATAACCGAGACCCATCGCTGACAATTCTTCTATAATTTTGTCCATTAGTAGGTTGAATAGAAATGGGCTGATACTATCTCCCTGTCTAATTCCCCCTGGTGTTCTTATGTTTTTTGTGTAGCTGTCTCCTGCTTTAATCTTTGTGTAGTTGCCGGTATATAGATTGTGTATAGCTTCGACAATGTTGTCGGGCGTTTCTCTCTCTTTTAGTAAGTCTATAACGTCAGTCAAGCGTACTTTGTCAAAAGCCTCAGTGAGGTGGCAAAACATAGATACTACTAATATTATCCACCATCAAGCTAGAGATACATAAAAAGCAAGATAAAGTGCAAACACAAAAAAAACCAAAACAAAAAAATCGACTAAAGCTGTATCGTATTCATTCAACTGGCCTGGACAAGATAAAAACTTAAAAATTGCTACTACAAAACAAGACAAAAAACCATTATAGAAACTAGATAATACAACTAAAAGAATCTAAAAAAAAACAACAAGATTCAAGCCGTATGCAAAAAAGTTGAAGAAAAATTGCAACCGCTGTTGACATTTTATATGTCACGTGAAACAATGACCAAAAACCAAACCAAAACTTCTAGAAAACTAGATTAAACCTAGAACTCGGCCTGATAAAAAAAGTCACCAATGCTGGCATAGTGCCGCTCTCCATCTTATTTCCCTTTCTCCAAACATGCCACAGCAAATGGTTGTCCAAAGCTAAATTAACAAACTTCCAAAAAAACAACCTAAAAAATTTAAAAAGATTTAGAATAAGTCAAATGTGACCAAAACTTGAAAAGATAATACTGCCTCTTCCAACTCCAAACAAATAAAAAAAGAATTGATGCCGTCTGACTAGGCATAGCCATTTGACATCAAAAACAGCCAATTAGAACTCAGTTTTATAAATTATTAAAATCCAATTTCAGTCCATCAATCTGAGCACAACCTACTAAACAACAGACTTTAAACAATTGATCAGTTAAATTTTGCATTGACAGTCAAAAGTAGACACCACCAAAATCGATATCAGCTCGATCACCATTGTCTTTGCAACTGTGGTCAAACCAAAAAGATAGACAACCACGAGAACGCATTACTCCAACTGAAACAAGCCAGAAAAAAACAGCTTAAAGATCAACGCCAATTCCAATACCGCTTCCTTCAAGAATATAAGGATGTTCACTAGTAATGTGACTTCCACCACAAAATTGCGCCTCTAAAGAAGATATACTGGGTAAAAAAAGTCAAAGAAATTAAGAAAGGAAACGGGTGAGTTTTCTTTAAATTATTGTTTATGACGTCAAGTGCCTACAACGCCATCAGCCAACAAGGCCAAAGAGTCCTCAACATGGCCAGCCCCTAAGGCGCAGTTGTCAAAATTCAGACCAGAGACCACAGAGCGCTGGCACACGCTGCTATCTGCTTATCACTATTCAGGGTAAATCCCTATATCAAAAGCCGTTGGCAACTTTCAAAATACTGAAGACAATCACCGACAGCGTGATCAATGGCATCCGCATGCCCCCTCTTACATGCGGATTTCCGTGCAGCAATCCATCAATGTGTCAAAAACAATATCTTTCAATACAATACCAATTAAAGTCTGAAAAGAAATCAGAAACGTACCCGACTACAACAAGGCTAATGTGGTGTGGCAGGCTAAGCTCATTGCTCATAGGTACAATCCTACCTTAACTACACGCATAGACAGAGATGGAAGAACCTTCGTAATGCTGTATCTCTGACTGAGCGTGCGGAATTTGTGTTACAAAAATTGCACAATACCACCGATAAACCAACGATACGGTTAAAACTTAGAGCTAGCCGCAATAACCATGCCCACCGTAAGGCACTTTGTTCTTCGTCAGCAGACTCTTACTCTACCCAGGAGCAGACCCGACGCGCATGGAGAAATCCTATGCACAAGCAACGGAAGTGACGGAAGTGACAAAGATTTTATAAAAATTTCCTTTCTTCATCTAGTCTTTTTACTAGCCACTAGAAAGCTAATATGTTCAGACAAATGACAGGCGTTCTAAAATTTCGACTTAAACGTAGTACAAGTTTTCCACAACTCTAAGTAATATAGAACAACACAAAATTTGAACCAGTAATGAGAATTTGTTAACCAGAAAAGCTATATTACACAAGTGACCAAACTTCCAACATTCATTTGGAAGGGGTTTAGTCGGTAAGAGCTCGTGACAGTAAATCCAACACATTGTTTTTAGAAAGTTTCCCCTCCTTACCCAAAATAAATGATCAGTTAGATTCTAGACACAATGCTCTGTACATCTACGGCTAGATATATACCGCTTTAAAGAAACTAGTAAACAAGTCACCATTCCAACATAACCACAAAGAGAAAGTGTAAAAAAGTTTTACAGTGTAAAAAAAAACCTTCTTTGCTCCCATATGACTGTTCATAAGAACATGACACACCAAAAGCAGTGCTCTGCATTAAGCCTCACCACCACGCTGCAAGACGGCCACTTGAGTAGCTTCTGGGCTATTGCAATGTCCAACAAAAACAAAACAACTGTAACTACTACCACCTGTAGCTTCGTGGGTTTATTGCTCTTACGCAACTTTCCCAGTGTATATCCAAAGTATAAATGTATCTATTCTCATCAACTATCCCAAGATGCAAATTAGTTATTCAATTTTTTTCTGTAAATTGTATATTAAAACGCAAAAAAAGAATTGATGCGTATGATATAAGATAGCGTTACAGATATACAGTGTGTTTAAAAAAAAGTTAAATATTTAAGGGGCGGTAGTACGAACTACAACAAACAAAAGTCTTAATAAACAACGGTTTCGGAGATATGGAACATTATTTATTTTTGATATTCTTTTTACCTCTATTTTTATTTTGTAAAAACGTGCATTTCTTATCATAGTTGGCTGATGTTTTGTGAAATAAAAATTTAGTATTTGACAGTTGTTGATAGTGCACAAGTTTTTATTGCTATGGCCGATTACTCTAATGCAGAACTAGCTGACATGCATTTCATGTATGTTCGTGCTAATGGGACTGCCACCAAAGCGCGACGTCTTTATGTAGAAGCTTATCCAAATCGCCAGATTCTTTCACATCGTATGTTTGGAAGAATTCACCAGATATTGAGAGAAACCGGTTCACTGAAAAAACAGTGCTATCTTTCCGGCAGATCAAGGTCGGTATCTACTCCTAGAGCAGAACAAAAAATTATAGCACGGATAGAGCATAATCCAGGGACAAGTGTGCGGATAACATCAGCCGAGGTAGGAATTGGTGCTACTCTTATTTAGAAAACCCTCCACGAGCAGCTGCTTAATCCATACTACAACAAGTACAAGCCTTAAATTTAACTGATCATCAAGCACGTTTGGTTTTTTGTCACTAGTTTCTACGCAAGGATGCTGAAAACCCGCAGTTTTTTGCCAAAATTCGAGTTCACACAAAATAGAGTTGTTAATTTTCATAATACACATCGTTGGGCCGACAAAAATCTCCATGCTGTAATTGAACGTAGATATCAGACACGTTTTTCATTAAACGTTTGGATGGGTATTGTAGGCGACAGGTTTCTAGATCCTGTTGTTTTACCAAACAGATTAGAGATGCAGAACACAATGTATGATCTTTTGGATAACATTCCTTTAGCCCACAGACAACAAATGTGGTTCCAGCATGATGGTGCTCCAGCTCATTTTTTGATTGCCGTTAGAGACCAAACACATAAGTAGATATAAAGAAGTAGACCAGTTTTATGGCCAGCAAAATTGCCTGATTTAAACCCTCTTGATTTTTTTCTTTAAGGATATTTGAAATCATTAGTGTACGCTACTGCTGTAAATAGCCTAGTGGAACTGCAGTTAAAAATTAATGAAAAGTGCCAAGAAATCCGAGCCAATAAAAGAGTCTTAGAAAGAGTTCAGATGTCCTTCAAAGATGTCGTGCCTGTTTGGAAATGAAAGGAAGGCACTTCGAACGTTTTCTATAACTCTGTTCTTTGTAAAAATATATAAAAATAAGTAATGCTCCAAATCTCCGAAATCGTTGTTTGTTGTGGTTCGTACTGCCACCCCCTTAAGATTTTACATTCTGTTTTGAACACCCTGTATGTAGATATTTTAAATAAATATTTAAATATTAAAAAAAAAAGTAATTCTATATGATTTAGTAAACTTAAGCTTATTTGTGTTGCAAAAAAAAACAAACAGCTAATCCAGTCGGTTATTATCTAAATATTTCCCTCAAATAAAAATTGTTTATCAGTCGGAATATTGTTAAATAGAATAGGATTCAAAATTCATTGTATCATAAGAATTATCATCTATATCTGTACAAAGTGAATGTCCATTTTTAAGTTAAAAACATTACTATAATATAAACTAACTTCAAAATATAAGATTAACTTACCGGTAAGGGCAGAGAGAGCTGAATTTCCGTGGGCCTGAATCCTGGATCCAGGATTTGCTTCAAACAAATCCTTAACACGATTATAGATGACTTCCTGGGGGTTGTGCAAGTAGAAAGATTCACCATTTGTGCTGCTTGAGCTACTATCTGAGCCATTTGATGGGCTGTAATTGTAAAATGTGTTTTTTAAATAAAATAAGTAAGATACAATAAATAAAATAAATATATTTAAATTCATAATTTTCAGATTATGAATAACTTCAATTAAACACAACGTTCAATAATTTTAAGAAGGTTTTTGTTGTTATGAATATTCAAATCTACTACGTGTAAATATTTTAGCATTCGACTCTATGTGGTTATTAAACATATAATATTACAAATTAACAAAATGTTCACATTGTATACAGTTTATTATATAGTTAGAACTTAAATGTTAAATGTTTCTGATCATGAACTGCATTAAAAACCTACTGAAAAAATTAAACGATACTACACGACAAAACCGATGAAAAGAATTCAATACTGCTCTATACACATATCGTTAATTAAGGAAAAACAGCATATAGTCCATATATGTTTGGTTAAGCTTTAAGAGCGCGTGATATCGGCGACGAAAGCTGAATACAAATGTTAACTTAAAAACAGCATAAAATTTAATGTTCCATTGCAGAATTCTTTTTAAGATTCCGTGGATAATTTCATTTATTTTTTCTTAGTATAAAATTGATATAGTGATAAAAATCATTTCCTATTTATATTAAATACTTAACCAGTAAGAAAAATTAGTGATAATATTTTTTCATTGGTAAATATGAAATAAATGAGTGAAATTAAAATTAAAATAATATTTAATAATTTTATGTTTCCATTGCAAAATTCAATCATATCTTTTAAAATGTATAGTTTATTATAGTGAAAAACAGAAAAAGATAAATAATATTTATTTAAATAAAAACTTTAAGTTTCAGATAAACTTTTTTCTTAATTATCAATAATAATATTTACAAATTAGTTATACTTCTTGTTTATATTGACCTGTATGTATTTTTAGTGTTAATTAACATTAAATTATCATAAAAAGTCCAAAAAAATGAATTCAACTACCACCTGGAAACATTATAAAAAAATCTATGTATGACCATCAAAACACTACGCAAAGAACAGAATTTATTAATACACAGATTATTGCAAAAAAACAGTCTTAGCTCACATAATTCTAATTATAACCATAATCATAAATTTAATTTTGACAAATATAAAGATTTAGATATTGAACTAATTTATTCAAAATGATTAACTAGTGCAATCTTCCACATCCAAAAAACATCAAAACTGAGTATCTAAATAAAATAGACAGAAGGACTGCCATGCATAATGATATATTCAGGCAAATTATAGCAATGTAATTTTGTCATTCATCAATAGATTCTTTTTATATCAATTTGATTAAGTTTTACATTTTTAAATAAAAAACCAAAAACAAAGTGTAGTGTATTTTTAGTATGTTGATCTCATGGTGTTGATACATTCATGTTTACTTAGTTACGCAACCTTAAGGTATCAAATCAGCTTTGGTTATTAAAACGAAATGAGTTAATAAAAACATCCAGTTTTTAATATGCCTAATGTTCAGTAAATATGTAAAAAACATTAATGTCAGACTTCTTAAAAAAAAAAATCTTCATTTTATTTTTTTGGTATGTCTTCAGTCCAAAATAGCATGTAGGTTCAGCTTTTAGTCCAGTCAAGCGCTCCTATTGTACATCCATATTTTTCGAAAATAAAAAGACTTGTTTTTAGTTTTAGAATCGGCAAAGCTTGCTGAAAACCAAACAAAACTACACATTTTTTGGATAACTAAGTGTCTTGTTTGAGAAGCTCTTGTACGCTGATTTCTTAATAGTAAGCATCGATTTTAGTCATTTGAAACCAAAATGAATTATATTGCATAGAAAATATACTTCTTCTATATGTATGTTTAAATACTGAGATTAAATACCTTTTTATTAGCACCAAAACATGTACTTTTCTTACTTCAAAATCAAATAAATGTAATTTTGAACAATCTGCTAATGTTGATCGTTTATTTTATTCGGTCTAGCCGTTTTAGTTTTTTTAACAATATTATTTAATCTGCCTTTTAATCATTCCTCTCTTTTTGCTTACATACATTTTTGTGCTGTTTATAGTTATCGGCTAAATAGTATTGGACAACCTAATCAAACGTTGACGTTTTTGCTTCTTCGGGAAGGATCTCTTTTTTTTAAATATATTTTAACACAACTTAATAAGTAAATACTGCACATGTATGGGACTTATGTTTTAGTAACCTGGTGACAGCTAATGTAATAGAAAAATAAATATAATTCTAAAATCCGAGTTAATTTCTTACAACCAGCAGAAACCTCTACTACTTACTGAGAACCAGAGTTTTAACTTATAATAAAATCTAAATTCAGTATAATAACAAAAGCAATTGAAATGTGAGCGTTTAAAAATAGAATTTGTAGCAAAATTGTGCCAAATTAAAAAACTAGTAAAGTGATAAAAAAATGTTGTTGTGTGATTTCAAATACATCTGGTTCAATGTGAACGGTGTCTCAATAAAAGCGCCGGATTTAATTAATAAACAAACAAATTTTTATTAAGTTTATATTTTTATTTCAACGTTAAGAAGCATAATTGCCATTAAACATAGAATGACCACAAAACCTCTGGCACAGAATCATTTTTTTCTTAAAATTCTGGATAACGTTTTTGCATAACTTCTTTAAAGTGTTCAACTATTTGTGGTTTGTTCGTATACACCTTTTCCTTCACGTAACCCCAAAGAAAGAAGTCCATCGGCGTTAGGTCGCACGATCTTGGTGGCCAATTTTGACCACTTAACCGAGATATGACACAACTTGATCTGCAGTATCACCTTGTCTTGTTAAAAAAATATATCCTCCACATAAATTCGATCTAATTGGAACCACAATAACTCGGTTAACATTTTGCGATACCGCACAACATTAACAGTTACCGCATATCCAGCTGCATTTTCAAAGAAATAAGGCCAAATAAATCCGCCAACCCAAAATGCGCAATAAACAATTACTCGCGGCGGATGCATTAGTTGTTCAAGTATTACACAAAAATTTTTTACACCCCAAATTTGACAGTTCTGCTTATTTATGCACCCGTTGAGTTGAAAATTTGCCATATTTTTTTCAAAAAATTCGCAACCATTTAGTGCTGCTCCAGCACCTTTTCAACAAATCCAAGGCACTGCGCATGGCTCGGTGGCTTGAGTTCTTCCGTCAATTCAACCGTGTACGCGTGCAAATACAGATCTTTTTTTAAAAAATCGTTGCAGAATAGGTCTGGTAACGTTCAATTCTTAACCACGATACCGAATGGAAGTGCCTGGACTCTTGGCCACACTTTCGGCAACAAACAGCGTACATTTTGTCTCACATTTTTTTAACTAAATGGCAAACTGTCAATTCATTTGGCGCATTATTGCGACCATTATTTTAGTAGTGCGTTTTTACAATAATTAAACATTGCTTATTTGAATACTTCTCTATAACTTCTAATCCCATAGTCTGTACTTGGAAGCTGTCAACAAATAATCATTGTACTCACAACCAAACAGCCGGCAAATTCAAATCCAGCGCTCTTGTTGAGATACTATTTATAATAACAAGCGCTCCTTCTGACAAACAAGAACTAATTGATGTATATCACAAAATACTAGTTAACATAACCTAACCTAACCTAACCTAAAAATAACACAAAGTCATGGTACTCTGCAGGAGCTGATACACTTTTTGGGCTTTATGTTATTAGAAACTTCTGATTCAGAAAACTTTAAATTGCCAAACAAAATAACCAAAAACAGAAAATGAAATAAAATCACATAATTAATAAAAAAAAATCAATTTCTACTAAACCAGAAAAAATAACAAAAAAACAAAGTAAATATAAATGATGAGCCTATAATAGAAAATCAACATCTTCAAACCATTCAAGTTCTGAAGAGCTTATAGAATATATTAAAGTAGCTTTAATGCAAAAACCTTAGAGTAAATCTAGCACTTTTATGAGTACCGAGGGGCTAGAGCACAGTTAAGTATTTTAAATTAGCTTGACATTCTTTATACAAACATTATTATTAGAAAAAAAAAGTCGACAGGTACACATAAGACGGGACACTAAAGGTTCAGCCACTACATCAGCACTAGTACGCCTACAAACTAAATAATCCTGCAAAATGACTATATACAACAGACAGTCAGATAATAAAAAAGAAAATTGCTCTGGGAGCTTTTTTAGATATCAAAGGTGTATTTGATTAAACTACTTTCAATTCTAAGCACTGGCAATAATAGAAATAAATCCTCGGATCCAACATTGAATTAATTCTATGCTCAAGATTTGGACTGTGACAATAACGCTATATGAAAAGATTGTAAGAGCTAAAGTGGCAATCGAGTCCTACAGAGCCTTTACTGTAGTGCCTTGTCATATACGGCCTACTACAGATACTTAACAACAAAATTGTTTTGTCTTAAGTTACGCCAATGTTCTAACTATTGTTTGTAAATGACCAACCCTATCAATCATTATGCAAACTGCACTAAACAAAGAGGCTATCACTAAAAGCAGGAAAATCGTCACTTTTACAAAACGGAAAACACACCAAAGATGTATGAAGCTGCGTTTCTGGTAACAAATAAAAAAAAAATACTTAGGATTCACGCTTAATACCAGATTAACCTTCAACGCTCAACTAAAAAATGTAAATACAAAAGCCATTTGGATGCTCTTTGCAACCAAAATTATGGTCAGACATACACGGAAACTAACAGCTAAAATGACTAAATGGCTATATAGCAGTGATCAGACACACACATCACTCGTATAGGAGTGAGAAATTATAGTCAAGAGTACGACTACTAAACTAAGTAAATTACAGAGATTGGCATACTTACTAACAACGGGTACAATAAAAACAACGCCACAGCATCCATAAAAATACAACAAATATGTTGCATAAAGAAAATGCTCTATTCATAAAGTTAAACTACATAAAAAGTTATCCGGGTATAGTAAAGAGAACCATTTGGTATACATATGAAATCAATACAAAATAGTACCAAAGCTGGTGCATACAAAAGCAAAAACCAAAGAAAGCAAATTACGCTATACCTGGGTAAACGTGTCTCGATTTTGTGTGCCGAAATGATTGACTTGGGACTATACTTCAACAGACTAATACCATTACGTCCAAAATTTAAACATCATTAGAGGCACTACGTTTGCCAGTAAAAAAATCTAAACTAGTTATACCATGCACACATAGTCTGAAAGCACTAGCAATAAATAATAAAAATGCATCTGGTTTGAATATCAAAGAACCAAAGTATAGAAAGAAATCGTAAAAAAGTTGGTAAAAAAACCCAAAACAGACTTACATCAAAGCACAACAACCTAGAATTGCTTTCAGAAAATAAAACACACAAAACTATTTCTAACAAGATCTAAAGTAAAATATTACATATGGGTCGAATCAAACTAAGACTACAAAAACTGATAACAGAACACTGTGTCATAAATGCATAGAATAGAAATAAACACAAACTTTTTACGTCGTGGATATTAGAAAGACAAAGAGACTATTACATCTTCTGAGTAAATATAATGTACACAATATGCAACACACAGCTCACTTTGGTAAGCACAAGCAAGACATTTGTGTGTCTACTTAATTTATTCTAACAATAAAGTTAAAAAAAATCAAGAACCGAATATTATAAAAAATTTAAATAATTTTTAAGAAATCAAAAAATATAAACGGCATAATTGACCGTAAGTCATGTAAAAAATTGCACTTGTAGTATATTTATATCTAATTTTTCATTTTGGAGTTTTGTTAATATTGGATTTATATATGAGAAGACTATGTTAAAATCAAAATTTACAAAAAAGCAATTCATCAATACTAGAAAACTCATAAATATACAAAAGTACTACTACAAAATGAAAGTCAAAAAAACTAACTAAGATTTTGTTTCAAATGTTTTACATTTGTGAGCTTAGATAATTAATAGGTTACAGAATAACCATACTGCAAAATTAATTTATGAGTCTAAATCAACAATTTTGCAAAACAATAATCAATCTAGTTGTAATAGAAGTTAGTGCAAAATGGATGCTCAAATGTGCAAGCAGTTTTTTCAATTAATCGTGATTGACCAAAGATATAACCCAACTATAACTCTAAATAAAAACAAAAGTCAATAAAGTGGGATTGTAAGAATAAATAAGCTAAAAAAGTTGAAACAATAATATTTTGGTATTCTTGAAAAAGATTCCAAAACAAAACCAAAAGGTCCATTAAAATTAGCTTCACAATCTATCTAATCTACAAGGCTCACTTAATAGGTGGTCGTACAGCCATATAAATTTGACAAAATATTCAATTCAACATGTTATATTAGAATACAGTTAACGACAAATTATACTTTAAAATCTGATAATTTTTAATAGTAAAAAAACACAATTCTAAATAATTCTGCGTGATCTCCAGTGTAAAAATTAAAAAAAAAAATACTAAAGCAATCACCTCATATTCTTATTTGAAAGCAGGTATTTTAGATATATTGTTATATACAATTAAATATGTTTAACAATTTGTATATTTCAAAATTAATTAAAAATATATATAATTTAAAGTTCTGTAGAATTTGCTTAGCATAAAGTGCAATATACATAAATTGTGGTGTAGATTTAAAAAAATAAAATAAACATTTATCTCTTCAAATTGTTGAAATATTATTTTAAAATAAACGGTCGTAATAGAACAATTTTCTAATCCACAAATTGTAAAAAAAGTGGTGGCCCAAAAACTTTAGAATTTTTGATGTAAGTTTTGATAATAATGTATTGAAGTGTTAATTTGTTAACAACAGTTTCACAATTAAACCAGGCCAGTTTTTGGGTCGGGCAAATTTTTAGCCCGTGCCTTGGGCCGAGTTTTTAGCCATCGTTTGCAAAACAGATTAAAAATTTAATTAATCATTTTCTAAGGTAATAAAACGCTTGATGCACCAACTTTTTTGTATCTAAACCATTGATGTTTATTTACAAAAGATTTTATTTCTTGCATATTAATATCAAATTCCGATCAAATTCATGTTCAAATCAGAAAATAAATATAATTTTTACCAAACATCCATTATATGTTACCATTTAAAAATTTAAACTTTTGCTATTTATTTTGCGAATTAAATTTTTTTTTAATTCCATACATTTTAGGACATTAAATTTCTAAACACAATATTAAATAACTAAATAAAAACTCTCACCTATGCCTGTGTGTACCCATTGGGTTAATATAAAGTCCATCCTGTGGTGCATGAGGAGTTTCAATGCCTTGTCTACTTAATGGTGGATGAAGGTAAAATGGTTCTTGATTGTTATTCAAGTTACTATTATTTGGAGCACCATTGCTACTGGTCCTTTTACAATTTGAGCAGTCACTTCCTAAAGTTCCCTAAAAATAAAAAGATATCAATCATAACAAATAAGTAATTAGTTTTTATTTCTAAATTTTGTATATTTTTAATAAATTATTTTAAGATTGTGATTTTAAAAATAAACATAAATTGTAAACTTTGTATGTTTTTATTTGTATAATATTTATAATTGTTATCCCAACAGCCAAAACAAATTTTACATACAACAATAAAATAACACATTAAAGCACTGACAATGACAATAAATTTGTATTTATTTGATAAATCATAACCTTAAAATAAATAAGTAATTGTTATATTAGATGCGTTCACCGAACGCAATCGTTCTAAGCCAAGAGTCAGCAGTAACATTTTAAGTAGTATTTTCCTAATGGCGTGTATATAACAACTTCAATATGTTACTAACTTGCTTAGAACAGCCATTGACTCGCATGCCTATACTAACGCAATAAAATTACAATAGGAATCTTATTGGTAATTATTGCATTAATTGACTATTCATTTTCTATATTTGACAAAAAAAAAATTCTATGATACATTTAAAGCTGCGTTCGGCTATTAATCCGGAACAAGAGTCGTGTTGGAGTAGATTTTTTGTCACGTGATCACGGTGTTTTTAAGTCAAACTAGCCGAACGCATTAAGGAGTTTGTAAGTGTCACCTCTCAAATAACAGCAAAAAAGTTAAATTAAGTTATTCTTCATAGTTGTTTAGAGAAATGTTTAATATATTTTTATCTATAAATAGAAAACCAATTTCTTTTTAAATATAATAATAATTTGATTTTTTTAGTATTTATATTAATATTAAATATTTAATTAATTTGTATTTTATTTACGAGAGAGATAAGTACAACTTTCAAATGTACGTACAATTAAATCATTAAAATTACACAAATCTATCTAATTTTATGTGATTCTTTGTTTCCCCATATTGATAGCAATTAGAATTTTATAAAAATATTATTTTAGAATTACTTTCATCTTTAAATATAAAATTCCCGTTTTCCCATGTCAATCACGATGCAATGATTTTAAACTACGCGCTTACTTCTGCTGCCGACTCCTATATCCACGCTAGTCGAGGTAGGGTAAACAGAGTTGCTCTTTTTATTCCACTCCGTAATAGCCGAACGGCCAAAAAATGATTCCGTGCACTCCAAAAACAATACCCGGACGGTGGTAGAACAAAAAGAGTAAAAAGAGAGACTCGAGTAGGATAGCCGAACGCAGCTTATATATTACTTACTCTTTTATTTTCTTTTCGGGTGCATGAACAACCATATTTCTTCTCCGTATCTTTATAATCAGGTGTAGTTCCATGTTGAACCAGCACGTTTAAACACTAAAAAAACACATTATTAGTTTACAATAATATTAACAATTTAATTAATTTTATATTCATCTATTCCTCACAACACAACAAGTAACTTCATGAGTATTAAAATACTCATGCTTTACCAATTAATAAATTTGTATTTATATTAGTCATGAAAGAAAGGCAATAAATACTGCAATATTTATACAATAAATTAGTATCCGTAATAATGCACAATTTCACTCAGACGCATGTGAAATGAACAGTAAATTTTAACGATGTCATTGAAATTGCAAATTAAATAATATGCAGCTTTGAAAACATTAAATAATAAAAAACAACTATGTAATCGTTAGTAATACAAGAAAGCCATTAATCATTAAAGTTTTATATAATAATTACATACCTCAACTTGTTGGTTTTCTGCTGCATCGTTAATTGGACTTTTTCCATATTTATCTAAAGAAAGTCTGGCTCCGTGTTTGAGTAACCAGCGTACTGTGTCCAAATGACCTCTTGATGCAGCAAAATGTAAGGGTGTTGCTCCGTCTCCATCACGCAAATTTGGATCTACTCCTTGATCCTGAATCTAGAGAAATATTAATATTAGTTATTAATAAATAACACATAACTTATAAAATCGTTTTTTATTATCTTAGTAACAGACATGTTATTTATTTAATATTATTATAAATAATTTATAGACATATCGCTGTCAATTATTATAATCATATAAAAATAATATAAACTATTAATTTAATTTATTCACTATTAATGCGCTACGGCAACTTAAATTCTAAATGCACTTTCTGTGCGGAAGTTTTTATTATTTGCCATACCAATGCCATACCAACGTCAATTACATATACCTTAGTTATTTAAATTACCAATCAATCAATCACATTGAAAATGAGAATTTAATCAAACTAAATAATATAAATATATAATACAAAAAAAAAATATCATCGTATTGTTTAAAATATTATAAATTGAAACAAAATTGAATACTCAAATGTAACAAAATGGGATTAGCTTAAAATAATGTGTCCACAAACAGAAACAATTTAAAGCAAAGGTGACATTTAGCAAATTTATATTAAATTTTCAAAGTATTTTTTTAAAAGAGTTTTGTTTACATAAAAGTAGATGTTTAAAAAAGATTTTTTTAAAATAAGTTTACATTTTTGGCATTATCGGATCTTAATAGTAAAAACTTATTTAAAAAGTTCGTGCAATTTTTGATCAACAAAATGAACAAAACTGTTCAAAAGTTAAAATACCAAGATCGATTGTAATCAGATTGTTTTCGGACAGTCCGGTACATTAAAAATATTGCAAGTATTGTAAACCAGGTAATCATACGCAACGTCAATGAGTGTTGAAAAACCAAGAAATAAACACTATTTTTGTTAAAAGAAATGAGAAAACAATCCACAACTAGTCACCGTTTGAGATGATATTGGGCAGATAGAGTGGTTGGCAATATTTTTTTGAAAACAACGTCGGCAATGCAGTGACAGTAAATAACAAACGTTATCGCAATATAATAACAGATTTTTGTGGCTT
This sequence comes from Tachinus rufipes, assembly GCA_963932245.1. Taxonomy (NCBI): domain Eukaryota; kingdom Metazoa; phylum Arthropoda; class Insecta; order Coleoptera; family Staphylinidae; genus Tachinus; species Tachinus rufipes. Next base: position 42,280,305 of record OZ010747.1, on the reverse strand, counting down.
GCATTGGTCGGTAAAGATTTAGTCAAAATAAGGTTTCAGTAGGTAGTTGTAGTATGAAAAATTTTCTGCTCATATAGTTACATACACTGACGGTCAAATCACCAAGATTGAGGAACATCGTTTTCTAAAAAATAAAATTCAACGTGTCGTGACGAAACTGAATCACAAATCTGTAAAGCATAATAAACAACAGTATGACAACTGAGTCGTTTCGGCCATTTGTAACTGGTTTTTCCACTCGCCATATGTATACTTTATATTAGAATATTGTCCAAAAAAGTATAAAAATGCATTAAAGCTCAAACATTATATCAAAATATTTTGCAAACATGTACACTTTCCAAAATATACAACTACAAAATGTAGATCTTAAAACAGAAAAAACTCATTATTGTAAAATAACAAACCGTTAAATACAGAACAAAAATGTTCGAAACATAAAGTCAATAGAAAACATGCAATTTCATCAAAAAATCAGAAAAAAACTGGTTAAATATTTAGTAATGGGGTTAACCTACGGTATTTTTTTAAATATATTTATTATAGCAACGTATTTTTTTTACTTACAAGTACAAGACTATTCACAGACTCCCAAACATCCCCGACCTTATTCCAGCAAATCAATACCACCACAAAAACCAACTATATGTACAAAGAAATATATAATAAAAACAATAATATGAACACAAACGACATAAAAATAGTGTTACAATGCATACCAAGTCATATCAAAATACCAGGCAACAAAAGAGCAGACAAAGCAGTCAAAAATGTAAAACAACCAATAACAAATAATATTAAACCACGAAACAATTACAGATATTAAATGAAAAAAGGAATGCAAGAACAATGGCAACAACAATATGAAAAATCAACAAAAAGCCAATTCTATAAAAAAATTCAACAGCAACCCTTAAATAAACAATGGTTTGATAAACTCAACATAAAAAGAAGACTTATACAAAAAATTATTAATCATCGAACAGGACATGGAATGACAGCAGAGAAACAAAACCTGTTTAAAGAAAATAACTCCCCAAATTGCATAAAGTGCAACCTACTTAAAACGACAGAACACCTACTAGAACTCTGTAATGAGTACGCAACAGTAAAAAGAAACTTTTTAGAAAAAAATCAAAGAAAAAACCGTGATAGATGCATTTAAGAAGATAAAGAAACACATCAACCTTATTCTAGAGTTTATGGAACAGCTTCCAACAATTTAAATTAAATAGACATTTATTTGGCCGGATGTCAAATGACAAAGCCTTCAGTTGTTTTTTTCATGTATATACAAATTATTTTACTATTTATATATGGGCAATTCCATTTCAAACGGACCATAGCTGGGGGGGGGAGGGGGGTGCATTGAAAAACTTGCTCTTCTATAACTTATTAGTAGTCTTTTGATCGGTATATGAGAGTATAAAACCCATAAAAAAAAATCTACAATTTTTTTAAGTTTTTTTGTCGTTTTTTAACTTAATCGCATTTTTTGTTTAAAAACCGCAATTTTAACTCAAAAAATAAATTTACTAATGAAGTCAATCAGAAATTTTTCGTAAAATCCAAATCTGGTGCCATTTCAAGTCTATACCTTGTCTATAAGCCGCAAAAGCCATAAAACAATATTTTTGTTCTCAGTGGGCTGTGCGAAAAGGAGCAATTTTTAATTTTTTTTTAACCGCCAAAGTTGACGTGTTTTGATGTAAGTTAATTAGAAAATATAAATTTGTTCTGTGTATTTGGGTTTTAAAGGTCTAAAACACAAAAAAACAGCAAAAATAAGCCTCTTTTTCAACATAAACTTTTACAAATGCACATTTATCAGTTTTCAGAGAAACTATACACCAAATATTATTAAAAAACTGAGTTTTGCAAACAATTTTACATAGAAAATAGTCAGTGTAGTGTTTATCTGGCGATAAAAAACTCATCTAAAAAAAAAAAATGTGTTCAACATTTACTTAAAAAAATTTTTTTTTAATTTTTTTTTAAAGATTATTTGGATTATATTTTTTTAAGCTTATTTCAGAAGTTTAACAAAGTCATCTTTTGTTGTTTAAACCAATTTTGGGTCATTTTACTTTTTGTTTGATAGTTTTTGCGCTTGCGGCACAAATTTAGACTCGATCTATCGGCGCAAAAACTAGAAAATATTATTATTTTTGGCATTCAAACATAAATCCTACTGACGCTTATCAAAATTTGTTAAAAAAAAAGTTTTAACTCACACCCTAGTGTGTTTATAATATTTTTTGCAAATATAAAAAATAATTAATTTTTAACGCATGTTTTGTCTGAAAATTTTGTAAACATTTTTTTCTAGATGGACTTTTCTATAGACAATCAGTACAACACTGGCTATTTTCCATGTAAAATTGTCTCCAGAATCCAAATTTTTAATAATATTTGGTGTATTGTTCTTCTGAGCGCGGCTAAACGTGCATTTGTAAGAGTTTATGTTGAAGGATAGGCCTACTTTGCAGATTTGCAGAGTTTTAGACTCTTAAAACCCAAATACACAGAACATATTTATATTTTTCAATTAATTTACATCAAAATACGTCAAAAAATTTAAAAAATGCTCCTTTTTGCGCAGCCCACTGAGAACAAAAACATGGTTTAATGGCTTTTGCGGCTTATTATTGACAGGGTATAAACTTGAAATGGCACCAGATTTAGATTCTACGGAAAATTTCTGATTGATTTCATTAGTATGTTTATGTTTTTTGAGTTAAAATTGCGATTAAGTTAAAAAACGACAAAAAAACTTTAAAACATTGTAGATTTTTTTTTAATTGGTTTCATACTCTCATATACCAATCAAAAAACTACTAATAAGTTATAGAAACTAAAAAAAAATACATGAGCAAGTTTCTCAATGCACGAAACTAATACTATTACCATAACATTTACTGTGCAAAAAGCTCCTAGAATTTGTATAAAAAGAACTAGTCAAAAAATTTGTCAAATAAAAGAGTAAGAACAAGTTACAGGCTGGATATAATAGCATATACATTTGTTAACTCCTTAAAAATCTGAAGATGTTAATCAAACAAATTCACATACTCTTGCCTACAGAAGGCACTGCAAATATTGAATTTCTGCTGACAAAAAAAGATAACACAATGGGAAAAGTTACTGCTAATATATTTTTCAAGTTCAACGCTATCAAAAATTACTAATCAAAAATATCTTAAAATGCAAACAACTAAAAAACTCAACTTTACAATCAGTCTGATATATTTTATACAAAAACTATTTAAAAAACAGTCAACAAATATATGCAAAATAATAATCAAAAAAATCTTGCAATTTAACTATACACAACTAAACAACAGCAACAAAAAACTATACACTGCAAAAAATTGCTTTAAGAACTTTTTTAGATATTAAAAAAGCATTTAGATGGATTACCAAAAAAAAGTAATATTGAATCAACTAAAACAACAAAGAAGACCACTGTAATTTCTCAATTTATTCCATCTTCTGCAACAAATGAGCTTTCTTCCGGCGGCCGTAGTGAAGTAAAAACCCAAAATTATGTTAGAAAAATCAAATGATTTCAAAAAAATAAAAACACAAAGAAAAAAAAACAAATCAACATTGATAATGATAGTGATTAAAAAGTGATTAACAAAAAACACGTTATTAATAAACCAATTAACATTATTGATTCGGTAAATTTGAAAACGGCTTATTCGCAGCAACCAAAAAAGCTCGTCTGAAAGTTGGTAGACTAGCACCAAACACCAAAGCAAATAATGTAATTGAACATGTAAAAGGCTTACTTGGAGATGTTGAACTGGATTGTATTCAATTACTTACAGATAGCCGCAATCCATGTTTTAGGCTTATCGCGAGTTTTAAATACTACAAAAAACTTACAGCTGAAGATAACTGGTCACAGGGCTTAGTAATGCACCGGTATATTTTGACGGGCAAGAACATCACCAACCAACTGATGATATTCAAACAACCAAATCATTTTTAATAGTTTTCTACTTAAATGTACAGGGTATAAGAAATAAGATGATTTTGCTTGAAAATAATTATAAATTTGATTTTATTTATTTTAGCGAACATTGGCGCAAAGAAATTGAATCATCTTACTATTCTTCAACAATAATAAATAAATATAAATTGCAAGACATTTTCTCACGTAGCATATATAAGAACAGTGGAGTATTAATATTCTCAAAAAAATCAATTAATTGCAAAATACGCACAAACTTAACAAATTTATCTATCAAAAAAGATTTAAAAGTATCGGCTATACAAATTAATAACACAAATAAACTTGCTATTTACTGATCACAAAAAGGGGACTTTCAAACTTTTTTAGTGTTTTTGAAAATATGTTATAAAAAATCAATTTCAAAGCTTATAAAGTAATTTTATCCGGCGACTTAAACGTAAATTTTTTATCAAACAATGATAGCACTTTGCGTTGATATAAAATAAGCAGTTTCCAAAAACAAAAAAATTAAAATGTTTAGATAATATTATTATCAATTTTACAGATAAACATTTAGTTTACACTATTGAACCTAATGTTGCGGACTATAAAGCGGTTGATATTGAAGTGAAAAAGCCTATTTTTAAAATTAAAGATAAAATTCAAAAAAATTAGACCCATCACAAAACTAGGCAAGTACAACTTTTACAATAATTATCATTATCATCATCATTAAACACATATTTTGCAAGTGTAGCGGAAAGTGTCATAACACAAATAGGAACACCTATATCTGACCCAATGTTATTTTGTGACTTATTAGTATCAAAAATTTAAATTTGAAATGTTATCTGAAGCACATATAAGAGATGTTAAAAACAAATTAAAATCTAAAAAGGAAAAAGATATATATGGTTTTAACATTAAAATTAACACATGAGGTTTAAAATACATTTCACTAGTATTTTAAACCTCATTCACAAAGTTATTAAATTTATGCATCAAAGAAGGCACTTTTGCTAAAATTTGCAAAAGTATCTCCTATTTAAAAAAAAAAAGATACAAATAAATGTAAAAATTATCGTTCCATTTTAGTTATACCAGTTTTTGCAAAAATATTGAAATATATTTGACAAAAACAGTTATATAATTATTCTGAACAAAATTTTCCCTTTAATGAATCACAATTTGGTTTAAGACATGCCAGAAGTACAATAACCGCAATAAATAAACTGATTGCGCTTATTACGGAAGGTTTTAATAGTAAAACATACAATGGTGTTACCTGTGGTGATTTGTCTAAAGAATTTAATTGCAAAGCTCATGATACAATATTAAAAAAAAATGCGCATTATGGGCTTAATCCCCATGTTCAATTATTCAAATCTTATCTGAATAATAGAGAACAATCAGTATACACTAATGATGAACATTCTGCTCCAATTAAAATGACACATAGTGTACCTCAGGGTTCCATATTAGGTCCAACCTTTATATCAATGATTTAAAAATTGATCATGTGTCGACAGTTCTGTATGCAGACAATACTAGCATAATTTTGCAAAATGAAAATCCAAAGTTTCTCCAAAATACTCTATTTCAAGCTGAAAATTATGCAAATAGTTGGATTTCAGCAAACCAAAATTAATACTAAGTAAAAACAACATAATGTTTTCACAGTATTAACATAATTTTAGTAAAGATTCAATAAAGTTTGTAAGAGTTAAAATTGATTCAAAATTAACATGAAAAAATCATGTAAATAAGTTGTACCAAAAGCTTTCAAAACAAGTTTATTTACTAAGAAATTCAACTTCAGTGGTGTCTCTACAAGTAACGTTAACTGCATATTATGGATTATTTCAATCAAATATGCAATATGCAACACATATTGGCTGGTTTTACATATAGAGCAGATACAAAGGAAGCTTTTATAAACTTAGGTATTTTAACAATTCCTAGTTTATATATATATATATATATATATATAAATTTAACAGTATAATTTTTGTTAAACAAAATATCTCTACTTAAACAATTTAAAATCAGAAACACATCACTATTCTACGCGACAAGCTTCACACTTGCATCTTAATTTCCAGCGTTTAACAAAATCAAAAAACGCAGTAAATTTCTTAAGGCCAAAGTTTTACAACAAACTTTCTAATGCTTTTAAACAATTATCAATAGACCAACTAAAAAGGCAACTAAAATCCTTAATAATATGCTTGTTAATATTGTCTTATGTAATTTTAACATGTATTCTAAATTTGTAGCTAATTTGTGTCAATACTTATATGTTTTATGTATTTAAAAATGTATTTTTATAAGTAGATTATATTTTATTTAAGTTTGAGTAACTTGTATTTGTTCTAATTTGTATAAACAGCTTGTTCTGTTTTAACATAAATAAATTTATTCTATTCTTATTCTATTCTATTCTATTTAATAAAAGTACATTTGTATTTATTGCTTTGGCAATAAAAAAAACAACCATATCTCTTGTTCAATTTTAAGTCATTTTATGCTCAAAAATGCAACTGTAAAAATTACATCATGGTAAAACAACTTAAAGTTCAAGATACTAACAAATGCCCACAGAGTTTTATCACTTCTGCTGTGGTGCTTTGTTATGGAATGTCAGTTACTAAATAACATGAGCGTATTTGCCTAAAGCTACGCCAATAGTTGTCTTAATAAACAGAGAATCGGAAGCAACTGTATTCAACATGATACAAAATGCAATTAACAACGTAGGAATGAGGTGCAAGAAAAGACGACAATCAATAAACCTAAGTAAAACGGCATTTGTCCCATTTACAAAAAAGACAAAAAAACTAGTACTTTAAAAATGTAATGATCCACGTTCCCAACAACAACAAAATTAAAATACCTAGACTAATGTGACTACATAGACCATCCAGGTACTTATTGCACACTCACTGCACTCAGTAATGATAATAAAGGAAAGAAAAACAGCGCAACCTCTACAGATAAATGACCACACTGTAAATCTCAGGATTAATAGCCCGAGAATAAAAACGTATTACATAAGAAAAAAGCACTAAAAATAAGATTAGATTTTATAAAAAAAAGTTATTATATACAAAAATCATTTCATGTAATAGTCCATCGTGATACAAGTGACTAAATAAAAACCACCCGGGCACAACCCAAAAAACGGTCTAGCATACTAATCGGGCTAAATATTACAATAAATTAAAGCAGAAACTGGTAGACGTCAATTACATTAATTAAACCCTAAGCAAACATATCTTATTTTTTTAGACAGTTGCTATTGTATGGTTCCGCTAGAAACATAAAAAAATCAAAACAACACTTCAACAGACGTCAGACAGCCAAACGACACTACAGACAATAGGATTGCCAATAGTGAAAGCAAACTAACAATAAACTGCGTAACTAGTCTAAAACCCAAAAAGAAAACCACAATGACGTTCATTGAATCTAAGCCTGCAATCTCATACAAGACTATAAATCAAATAATCCAAAGTAAACTTAAAACAAAACAGAAAAATTTGTATAAAAAATTGTCAACAAATGAAACACACAATTTCTAACAAAATCAACACACATTAAACAAACCATCGTAATGTTAGACGGCAGATGCTATACCGCGGATATTTGATTGACAAAGAAATTCCGTTAAAGCTACTGAGCAAGTGCAAGACTCACAATACATAACGTAGTGCCATTGACAAACAATAAAAAATCTAAAAAAATGTTTATTATTAAATTAAAAACAAAATTATAAAAAAAAGTATAACTTCATTTCATCATTCTGCTTAAGTTATTTTTCTGTTCACATCAAATTCTACTGCTATTAATATAAAAAATACGTCTTTTCTGTCACGTAAAATTTAAAATAGACTATGCTAACAATAATCTTTAAGAAACAAAATTACAACTTTTTTTTCTGCACCAACTCGACTCGTGTCCTTGGGCATTTTAACTATTTACGGTATTGGATTGACTGTAAATCACAATTTCACATGATGATGTCATATCTCAAAACCGAGAGTTGTGACAGGTTATAATAAACTTTGCAATTTTCAAACGGCACGCCGACACATTTTAAAAATTAAGCCTAAGTTAAACAGCTAAATGTGGCTTAGCGCATTGCACAGACATTATAAACTAGACTAGAAGCTTAACTATTGATTAAATGTAAGTCGTAAATTCTGCCTGCTTAAAGTAAACATAACTACAAATTTGTGATTTTCATTTATGATGTGTCGATAAGATCGACCATAAAACAATGTTTTTATTTGAGGCTGTCAAGAAAATATTAAGTGTAACTTGTGCCAAACCGTGATCACAATAGCGTTAACACTACTCCGCTAAACACGAGAAAAATATCTATTATTTTATACTATACTATTAGTATTTGCACATAACAAAAACATTATATTTGCTTAAATAAACGTTTTTATAAACTTGACTGCAACAGAATAATAAAGAGATAGCTGTACCTAATTGAAATATTGAGTTTTTTAGCGTATACAACATCAAGACTATTCTTTTAATGCACAAGAATTTTGAGCAAGTTGATTGTTATTTTCCTGATATATTTTGTTGACTTCTTTAGTTTAAAATCAACATTTCATGTATAAATCTAACCCTAAAATAATTATTTTTACACATGACCAAGTCAAGAGCATTTTACATCTGCCATCTCTTGAGCGTTGCGTAAACTATTCTCAAACCACTTACGAATATCATCATGTTAAATTGAAAATTTCAATTAGGATTTTCGCTACGATAACAAACAAACAAAGAGAGCTTTTAACTTTCTAATATAATATACTAATAACAAACTCGTAAAAAACTTTGCTGTGATTTAAGTTAAAATAAAAATTTAAATGCATTACATAATAATAATAAAGTAATATTATTTAAGAAAATGATGTGTAACCGTTGCAGATTTTGTAGTATTTTTTGCAAAACTTAAACAATTTCATGCGTACTTTGCCTATTTCATGTAATCAATTACAAACTTTATCAGTACTATCTATTACAATCTAAAAAACTTTTATTTGACTTTTGTAACTTAAACACAAAGTGAAAATAAAGCAAATATTCTAGTTCAAAAATAAATAAAAAAATATCAGAAATAAGAAAAACAAAATTAATTAAACCAACACTATAATTAGCAGTCAATATAATCGAATTGAAATGTAAAAGTCAACAAAATATATTATAAAAAATTATCAGAATAAGACAAACATACTTTGATCAAAAACATAAATCATCAGGTCAAAAATAAAGTTCCCGAACAATTTAGTTAAACTTACACTTCTTATTTTTAAACTTATAGGCAATCATGTTCACCCTAAAAGCTGCACGTCAAAAACTTTTTTGTTTTTTTTTTTATACAACTTTTGAAATAATTAGAATTGTCGCAATCTTTTTATATAGATTTTAATAATTTAGTTTTTAAGCAAGATTCAACTAGAATGATAAAGAAAGGTTACGATAATAATAATTCAAACAATCAAATATCCAATCTACAACAATCTGATATAAAAAAAACAAAACATGATAAATCTTCATAGTTAATAACATTTGATAATTGCACATCATAAGTTTAAAATTTAAAAAACATACAATTGATGACTAATTTTAAATCTGTGCGGTGCATCTAGAACCAATATTTCTGATTAAAACAGAAATAATGGTTCCAGATGCACCGCACTCTTCATTTAAATTAATCACGTCAATGAAAACTGCCAACTCAGATGAAGAGTATTTTATTGTTTTACTAAACAAATTATTAAAATTAAAATAATAAAAAAATCTATAATAGTTGTAAGATAATAGTATTAAAAAACCATTAAACAGTAATGCATTATGTCATCTCGGCTCATTTCCTCTTCTTTTTTTAAAAGAAGATTCAGGCTGCAGACTTTGTCATTATTTTAATCACTTAATAAATAATAACAAGTAGATAAAACATAAGCATCAAATTGACAAGACATAAGCAATGTTACTTAAAACGGTTAACTTTAAAACTGATATTTAAAGTACTCTTCGCGTATTGTTTTATTTCATCAATTATAGTAATCTTCTTTGAGATACTATTTATAAGTGTCTGAAATCATTAATTGCTTGCCATTCAAATAATGTACGTGTATAGAATGCAAGTAACATGCATACTTCTTTAGAAAACAACGGACGCACACCAAACGAGCATAGACAGAGCTGTCTTTAATTGATGTACTTAATTAATTAATAGCCAATAATTGCAACTTCATGTATAGAATAATTGCAGTGTACTGATTGATGTGAAAAGTCGTGTTATCTGAATGCTTTTCAATATGTGCTCTCTTAACTGTAAATATAAATTTTATTAGCTAATTTTGTGTTAACAAAAGATAGTTTTTATTGTAGCTTATAAAATGTAAACTAGATTTTTGTTTGTATGATCTGTATGTAGCACAGAATAAAATAGTATTGAATCCTTTTACTATACATGGTGTTATGTATATAAAATATTGGAAAATATAATAAAAGTGTAGTGTGACAAATATTTTATTAGTTTGTCATTTTTCATGAATTAATTACTGTTTTACTTAAATAATATGTTAATATTAATAAAAACTCTTTAAAATATTTAATTGTTGAAATGGTTTGTATGTACAGCAAATACAAGCTCTTATTCCGCGTAATAACAAAGCGATATTTTAAATCAACTAATAAATTTTCCATAAAACCAATTCTTAGGAAATGTATGTATGAATATAAATATGTAATGTACCTAAACTGTAGCTAGATAAATTATATAATTGTTTCATAAAAGTTTTAGAAGAAAGTTCAAAACCTGTCAACACTTTTTCTCTACCGAAAAAGAGGTAGAAAATTATAGAAAATACAATAGTTACTTCAGTCAGTTATTAAATGTTTTTTTTTCAAAAACGGAATTTATCAAAGTCTTGACAGACCACAATGTAATTTTGCAATTAATTAAAAAAAATATTAAAATTTTTCTCATTGTATTAAATTGAGTCACAATACTTGCAATGCAAAATAAGCTTTTTAAACAATTTGATGCAAAAAATGGCACTCATATTTTTGTCAATTCCTTCAGAACATTGTTACTGTGCAAATACTAATAAAACATATTATATTTTAATAATTTTGCAATTTCCAAAAAACAGTAAAAGCAAATACTCGTAAACGTGAAAACGATAACTGACGCATACGTTCAGAGTAACTATTTTATTTAAAAAAATTAAATCTAAGAAGAGTAATTAGAAAATAAGTATCATTTTTAAAACTTAAAAATTTGCAAAATTAAAATACAAAGAAAATAGTGATCTTCTACTTGTATATGCAGCAAATAGCTGTAATATAAAATATTATACCCATAGATATAGTGTCTTTACGACATGGTCTTATATTATCTGGGCTAGTTATTTCATTACCTACCAATTATGTTTGTATTATATACCTAAAAACCGAAGTAATATTTAAGGGTGAAAATATTGTATATTTATATAATATTTTCACCCTTGACCAAAAAGTGTTATAATCTATTAAAGGTATATAATACTAACATAATTGCCTCCCCAAAAAGATTGGCAATATACTTATCCGCTGAGATAAATTAAGCCCATGTCGTAAAGACACTATATCTATGGGCATACTATAATAATAGAGCAAAGAAACAGAAGCAAAATACGATTATTCAACGTGTGTAATAAATAATGTTGAAAAAATCATGTAAAAAATAAATGAAAATTTATTTGTTTTTTTTTTAGACAATTTATAATAGATATAACTTTGTAGTAATATTGCTCGTGAATTACAAAAACGCAGTTTAAAAAGAAAAGTAATATAACTAAAAAAATTTGCAGATGGAATATTTATTTATTTGTTTATTTATACCTACAATAGATTGTTATTTTGTTATCGATTGTTAAATCTCTAATTTATTATGGATTCCGGTATAAAAAATAAATTTGAAAAATCAATAGTGACATCACAGTCTTTGAACATAACTTTTTTTAAATTTTAATTAAATAGGTTTGACAGTATTTCTATTTTAATTAATATTTTGATACAATCTGAAGTTGAAATTACTTTATTTGATGTCCAATAACTTACTACAAATAATTAATCGATTGCTAACAATTTAAATAAACACACCAAAAATAAACATCAATCAATCAATCTAGAATTAAAAAAAAACTTATTATCAACTAATACCAATTATTCATAAATATGTTTATAAGGTAATGAAATTTTGTTCACATTCAAGGTTGTATAACATATAAAAAAATAACTCTAAACTAATTTCAAATTAATGTATGTATTATTGTATAGACAAACATCAGTTGTTATTAAAGTAATTATCAAAATTTGGAGCATATAAGCATATGTCATATGTCTAATTTTTATTCTGAAAAAACCTTTTATTAAGAAGTTTGACCTAGTTATTTTTACTTCAGAATAAGCAGTTAAGAAACGTTTCTGAGATGTTGTGTTGTACCATTCACTCAAGTTGCCAAGCCAATAAAAAAGTGATGATTATATAGATCAATTTGTACTTTTCTCCTCTTGAAATTTATCCATATACTTTAGTTTTCTTCTTTCTATTATGAGTATCTTAATATTTGACAATTTATCCATCAGCTTCTTTTCCGTATAATAGAATAAAAAAACACGTAGCATCTTAATAACAGAAATAATCTTATTTGCCAATCGCATAAAATTTTTATTCTGTTTTTAATTTTTAGTGATTGGTCTATACCATTGATTATTCATGTTTATTTCTGCTATTATGACAGTATTATTGCGTGAGTTAAGTTATTGATTGGTTTGTCATATATTTTAACATCAACTTTTTCTTTTATGACCTCTGAGTACAGATTAAAAAACATTGGAGAAGGGGGGAGGGGGGAAGGCAGTATACATCCATGCCTAACTTTCCGTATATGTATTTCTTAAATGATAACTGTGTGTTGCCAGTATAACGCTTCTAATTTGTATAACCCGTAGATGATCAATATTTTGTTGTCAAAGTGTAAGAGACGTGTATGTTGTAGTTTAAGTCTGGAAACTTGCCCCGGCCGCTTACTAGCTTAGAGTTTATTAAAAATGGCAAAACAAAAGTATCGTTCTCTCTCCAAAAGTCATTTAAATGTAAGTTTATTTAGTGATACTAAAGTCTGTATATCATGTAATGATGTTATAGATAGTGATTATTTTGTGTGTAGTATTTGTGATGGTGAATATCATCTCAGTTGTGCAAAATGCAAGGATAAATTTGAAATTGTAGCATGTTTAAAATGTGAGGCAAATGGCATTCAAAAATGTTCACTTCAAGTGATAATAGATATAAAAAAAAATTGTGGATCTCACAAAACAAGTAAGTCTTCAAAAGCGCTATAAATTAAGTCAAGAAGAAAACATAAAAAACATAACCCAGCAGTTAAATAATCTAAAGTGCAACAATAATAACAAAAGTAAAGTATCAAACCAAAGTGGAAAAGTCAATACGCCGCTAGGTGGATCTGCAAATACTGTTTCAATTGAAACAAATTTTAAATCCAATAACAAAGTCGAAAATACTCCAAAAGAAAACAAAAACAGGGAAGAGAAAAACGACAAACGCATAAAAGAACAAATCATTAAGCAGGAAGATATTGAACCCAACATAAATAACGCAAACAATAAATGGATTTAAGTAAAACCACGACAAAAAAATTACAAACAAAAATCTTATAAACTTAACGGCAACGGTAGTAATGAAGACCTTCCAGTAGCCAATATGCTTACAAGAAAATGGATTTTTGTGTCAAGACTGCATAAGGACGTAAATTGTATGCAATTAAAATCGTTTTTATTAAAATCTGGCAATTTTAAATTTGTTGTGGAAAAATTAAATCCAAAGAGATTGAAATTCTGCGAAAGCTGAAACACTAATTATTAATGAAAACTTCTGGCTTAAAAATACATTTATTAATAGATTTTTTCATATAAAAAAAAACATCGATAAATTTTCTGGTAATTTTACAAAACAACCTGCAACGGTAACACCTCTAAGTAATTTATGTAATACAATAGCTTTTAAAGTGTTTCATCAAAATGTTCAAAGCTTATCAACATCATTTATTAGTTTGTGAGTCCTCATGGAAGATATCAACTGCCAAGTAATATGACTTTTTGAACATTGGCACTGAAAGCCAATTAAACGCATATAAATTGCAAAATTATAACCTAATTACAAGGTTCTGTAGGCAAAAACAAAAGCACGGTGGAGTATCACTATATTGTCAAGAGTCGTTAGATGCAAAAGCAATAAATTTGTGTTCAATCTCAGTACGTCGAGTAATTGAGTGTGTGGGTGCGGAGATCAGCATAAATGGTTCAATTATCATTGTGATTGTCGTATATAGACCCTCAACTGGAGAATTAAATATATTTAGTGAACAGTTAGAACTTTTACTTAGCCAGTGTGTATCACGAGATAAGCCATTTTTTATATTGGGTAATTTTAATATAGACTGTTTATATAACTGTTTTAAAAAAAATTTAAATTCATACAATGTTTAATATTTGATCAATGAACCCATACGGATTACTATTACATCAAAAACATGTATCAATAATATAATTACTAATATCACATCAAAAGTTATTATACGAGATACAACTTAAATACAAAAAAAATAATAATATTCCAAAACATTTGGACTTATAGAACTTATCAAATAATTTTAATAAATATTTTAATAAAATGGCCAAACAAATAACTTTGTTATCGGATAACGGTAGTTTGAGTGAAATAAACATTTCTTTTAATAAACATACTATATTTCTGCATTCAGTTAGTAGTTCAGAAATCATTACGATTGTAAACACAATGCCTAATAAAAAAAAATTCTGGATATAATAAAATACCAGTTTCTATTGTAAAAAATAACACTTATTGGTAATCCATTATTTGACATTATTAATGCTAGCCTAAAAACCGATGTGTAAGTCTATTGCCCGCGTTTTCAAAAATATTTAAACGTGTTATATACACAAGGTTTATTAAATTTTTTATGCAAAATAAACTGTTTTTAGAAATCCAAAATGGATTTTTGCAAAAAAGTAGCATAGAAACAGCACTGTTTAATTATATAAACTGGATTTTATCAGTTTTTGAAAAACGTAATGTTGCGTGTGCCGTTTTTTTATATTTATCACAAGCGTTCGATTGCATTAATCATTCGAAACTGCTAATCAAATTATCTCAGTACGATGTTAGAAGCAAGGCAAATGATTTAATAAAATCATACTTATCTGATAGGGTACACTACACTTATCTAACAGATCAACAGGGCTTGGTTGCCAAATCAAAAGAGCTTAATATTGGTAGGAGTATCCCGCAAGGCAGTATTCTTGGCCCTCTACTTTTTATCATATACGTCAATGATATACCTAATAATTTAACATCAGAAAATTATTTAACTATGCAGACTATACTTACAGCACTCCTAAAAAGATGTACATTTCAAGATGTAATATTTTTTAAGAAATACAGGGTAATTATAAATGTTTGATTATTTAACTATCTAAGGTACGTTTGTGCCGTTCTACAGCTAGACACAAATTTTTGGCCGGTATAATATGCAATTTAATATACACAAAAATTATGTTGGCTGTTGTTTAACTCATGCCTTTGCTCGTTTTAGCATTTTTCAATCTCAGAACAACGTCGCCAATAGAATGTGTAAAATGTAAGCGCAAATAAAAAATGCTAAAACGGTCAAACTGTAGTAAAAATGCGTAAATAAAGTTGCCTATCATAGAATTCAATATTAAAACTATTTTCATATGTTTACATTGTTTACATGTTTATAATTATCAGTAGTAAACTCTCAAACACAATCCGGAATAGAATAGAGCTATTTCATATTATCAAACCGCCTATTCCTAAAGTAAGATTCAATAATAAAAATATTCTTTTCATTTGTATACATTCTTATAACATTGCTTGCTTGACAGCTGTCAAAATTGAACTGTCAAAACAAATAGTATAGTAGACAATTTAAAAAAAATGGCATATTTAAAGTGATTATATAATCCCATTCATTTATAAACTCCCTGTAGAGCTATGACATCTGTAGAAAACTGGTTTACGGGAAATGATTTAGTATTAAATAACGATCAAACTAAGTGTGTTTTTTTAAACATGTCAAATTATTAAGACATCTGTCTCAATTCATTTTAATAACAAATGCTATGAGTTTGTCGACAACACAAAGTTTTTAGGAATCATTTTAGATGAAACATTATCGTTTCAATCACACGTTGTATCGGTATGTGATAGAGTCAGTAAGGCTTGTTATGAGTTGCGAGTCTTGATAAAATCAACTAATTTTAGCTTAACAAAACTATTTTACTATGCCAACATTCACTCTCACTTAAGATATGATTTCATATATTGGGGAAGTAGTGTTACGATAGAAAGAGCTTTTAAAATGCAAAAAAAAACTCTAAGAATATTAATTAAATTAGGATATAAAGAAACCTCTAGAAGAAAAATTAAGAAAAGGCAACATACTAACTGTTTGTGGAATGTATATATAAGAGTGCATTAAATTTCTTTTAAAACACAAAGAAAAATTCAAAAACAATTTAATGATGTCAAATCATAACACAAGGCATGGTCAAGTATTTGCCTTACCTATACAGCAAATTTGAAAAAGGATGTTATTATTCAATATTAAAAACATATAATCATCTTCCTATCCCAATTAAAATTATTAATGATTATAATAATTTGAAAAGAAATCTATTTACCTTGCTTTGTGTTGGAGCCGTAGAATATACCTGAATTTTATGCATGTAATTTTAAATAAATTTATTTTAATATGTCTTGTATTGTAATACGTTTATGTATATTTTTTAATTTTATATTGTATTATTTTATTCTATTTTATTATTGCTAAGCAAATTTGACGTGTTTTAGATGTACAAGTTTTAATTTTTGTAAAGTTTGTCATTGTAAAATAATGGTAGAGCACTTGCATATCATGCGAGCAGTCCGGGGTTCAATCCTCGAAATATGACTGAAATGATAACTTGCTCTTTATTCACCAGCGTGGTTCGGAAGTCACGTTTTAAGCTGTTGGTCCCATCAAACCACTTTAAACAAGTCGTAGACTTACTGTGGCGATGTAAAATAGCCGTAAAAAGCATAAATAATAATAATTTATTATTATACACCTCCCAGTACGTTAAAACTAAATAGTGATTCCCTGGTATTTTTTTTTTCTTAAAAAATTAAAAATATCTATAGAAAAAACAAAATCACTATTAAAATCTAAAAACAGCTACAAGAGTAGCAGAATGCATGCAAAACATAATATGGCGCTATAAATACCAGTACTTGACCCATACTTACGTATGCAATAGAGATCAGAACTGATACAAAAACTACACAACAAATAAATAACATAACAGAAACAAGCTTACTTTGATCAATAGCAAACTGCACACTATATAACCGCAAAAAACAAAAAAATACAAGCGACTTGAAAGTTAGAAACATTAACAAATAGAGTAGACAAAAAAGAAAAGAATGAAAAAACCATGTTCGCAAAACGCCAAACAGAATTGCAAAAATTGTTATAAATAGTAAGCCCGACACCATTGTACAAAAAATATCCATTGGCATCTTTAATGCAGTAGTTTCCTGTTACCTTCTACATCCTCATGCCATTGATCACTTACTGATTCATCCAATTTTGCAAACGTTTTCTTGCCCGCCGGTCAAGAAAATGCCTCTAATTAGCAGCAATCAATCTAATATGCTTTGTAGAACCTTGTACTGTAAATTTATTAGGAACAAGGTGCTATTACTTTTACTGCAGTACCTCGTCATAATCAGCCTACTATAAATACGTTAAGTCAATAATATCACTATCTTTGTAAACAAGAAAATTATGCAAAATATACTAAAAATGATGCAAAAGAAAGTTATACCAGTAAAATTAATGAAAATAGAAGATTGTTTCTTTTACAAGACGACAAAACAACAAAGACCTAATAAACTTGAAGATGTATAAAGTTACGCTCCTGGTAGCAAAAACAAATAAAATATTTGGATCACGCTTGATACCAGACTAACCTTTGACACTTACTTAAATAATATAACTACAAAAGCTATTCAGGTGCTTTTTGCACCCATAAAAACTAACATCTAATATAACTAGATGACTAATTACCGTAATAACCAAATCCACAATTACATACAAATCACTCGTATAAGATAAACAAACCATATTTAAAAGTACGACTACTAAACTAGACAAAGTACAAAGATTGGCATTTCACTAAACTCACAGCGGTCATTAAAGTACTCTCATTACTACGACTATACTTAGTTGAAATGTCTAACGCAAGACAAGCGGCGTGTAAAGTACAAATAAATATAATATAATTGATCGTTGTGACCTCTTCTACGTGATACTTCATGTTTATAAAATAATAAAACAATTTACTATGTTTTTTATCACAAATTTATTCTTACAAATACATTACTAATTAGTAGTAGAGCTACTAAAGCCTGTAGAAAGCTCTAATAGAGCCAAAAAAAGCATAGTAAATTGTTTAATAATTTTATACAAACAAATAAAAATGCTTCATATCTCGGACTTCAACAAACCAAAAAAATCTTGCATAAAAAAAGCTCTAATAACAAAATCTTAAATTAATCTATAAACAAAAGGATTTATGAAAAGTTTTTGCATAAAAAAATATGTTTTTTAGAACAATACCTGAAGCAAAATATATAGACAAACAATAACTAACCAACGCAATTATCTAGTATACAGATGGAATCCAAGACCAAAATTTCACTGGAGCTGGTTTACCGGTTTCCAAAATTATACCAATGCATCTTATAAATAGTAATAGCGCGCGCATCCGTTTTTGTTATTAAGTTTGTGAGTGCTAGATATTTCAATAAACATTTTTAATAATGATCAAGTCAAAATTTGTATCAGTTTACAAAACTTAAAAAAAAAAATACAAATATATAAAATGGTAATTATTTAACCTTACTAAAATTAAATTCAACAAAACATCGACATTCGAATAATGCGGTTAAACTTGCAGCCGCAAGAGTACCAGAAATATCTAAATTCCCTATCTCCTCACAAAGCATTGTTAGAATATTCTTTATATCAATCAATAGTGAATAATAAAGCAATATAAATGAAATAATAAAGATACTTGATTGTTAGTACTTTCAGTAATACCAATTAATTTGAAAATTCAATGAAGTCTCTAAAAAAGCTCTTATTAAAGTCAAAACTAATAAAGAATTAGGAACATATTATAATCATTTATATAGTAAAAGTAATAATGGCTATCAAAAAAATGCGTTTAAGTAATAAAATTATTATAGACCGGTAGATGGCCTTTGTCATATTTTAATATATCCATGTTCATCTTAGTTTAAAGATACATATATGTAATATAAAATGTTGATATATTAAATGTCTGAATATGTATAAATTTGAAGTAAAAATATCACTATTACTAATTATTTATATTCTTACCATCCATTTGACACAATTCAAACATCCCATTTGACTTGCTGCATGAATAGGAGCCATTCCATCCTTAGCTCTTACATATAACGAACCACCAGCCTCAAGTACGAGAAATTTCAGTACCTCCAAGTGACCTTCTTGGGCTGCCAAATAAACTGGAGTAACATCATTATCCATTTGAGTATTGGCACTGCAATAAAAATACATACATATTAATAAAAATAAAAACTCAAAACTCAAAACTCAAAATTATAGAATTAGAATAGTACAATAATAAAGAAAATATTAAAATATTTTTATCTCAGTAGTAGTACAACTTCCATTAAACAACTTATTCTTAGCAATGTTATTTAAAATGTTCAAAAAACTAATTTACCAAAAATATCATGTTTGCTTTATTACATTTTTTTTCTGACTCATATCTTTAACATCCAACTATTATTTATATCAGTATAACAAATTTTTATACTCCTTGCAGCTAAAGCTCTGAATTAAATTGAATGGACTACAAAATACTACTTTTTAAATTTTATATAATACCAAAAAAGATAGATGTAGATAATATCTACTTAAAATTTTACTAGCCAATAAATTAATTTAAAAAAAATCCTTTCTAAATAAGATAAATATGTATTTCATTTACAAAACGTTATACAAATTGAATCACTACTTCTTAAAATATTTTAATCTAATAATAATAATAATAAAGCACCTGGAAATTCTAACGGTTCAAGACAATGAGCTTTTAATTAGATTATCTAGTTGCGAGACTATCACAACCTTAATAACAAGAACCATATCAGAAGTCGCTGGAGCAACACACGCACTTGTAAAAATACATTTTTATTATAATATGCAGGATAGATCAAAATCTGAATTAAATGAGTTATGAGAAAGCAAGCCTACCTAATTGAACGGACGACTTAATTGACCTTTCTTTTGCCAGCATAAACTGCATCGTTAAATGGGTGAAATTTGATTAATTATAATAAAAGCATACAATTAAACGAACATAATTGAATTATTATTATATTTTATGGTTGAAATGATTTTAAAAGATTTGTTGTTTAGGAAGTGGGAGTTATTCAGCTCATAGCGTTAATAATTATTAAGGTGATTTAAATATCCTATAATGCATAAAATAAGAACAATTATAGTTATTAAAATTAATTATAGGTATAAATACTTGAATATTGGATAGATGAGTTAACAGTTACTTTTCAGGTATTTCAATTGTTAAAATAAGTTTCCGTTTTTATTATATGTGCTAATCAGTATGCATGTTCTATCTATTACAACGTGTGTCCAATTTCAACATTCTATACCGGCAAAAAAATTTAAAAAAAAGTTATAATAAGTTTATGTGTAAAGTGATACTATAGCGTACAATAATTTAATAATGGAACTTATTGATTACCATCTTTAGCGATCATAATTAAAGTATCAAACTAGTTACATTGCAAAATCATGGAAGAAAAACCTGTTACCAGCGAAGTAAAATGTTATTTTTCATGAGTACGTGCGTTTAAAAAAAAAATCATACAGACATTATGTATATGAATGTATTCTTTAAAGCTTCTTATCTAAATATAATAGATGTTTGTTAATTTAATATTAAAGAGTTGGTTTAATTGGTCTCATCCTTATTGATCGTATTAAATCAACTATGTCGTTTAACAATTCATTAACGTTGAAATAAAGTATGTCTATTTAATGTAACAAGATAATAATACAACCTTATCTTGTCTGTCTATCGGCAATTATAAACAACGGGATCATACGTTAACTGTTTTGAGAAATTAAAAGATTAAAAGGATAGTTAAAACTTAGTTAAAAAGAAACTGTGAAAATTGATCTGTCAAAGCTAGTACCAAACACACTAGATTGTAAGTTATCTTCAAATTTTTGACAAAAGATTCTTATTAAACCAATTGTTTTACAAAAGTTTTTTCAGTTTCTTCAATAACGCCTCAATTTTAAACAAAACTGTTTTATATAGTATGCCCATATAGTGTTTTTACGACATGGGCTTAATTTATCTCAACGGATTATTTCATTAGCAATAATTATGATTGTATTATATACTCGTAATTTTTAATGGTGAAAATATTGTATATTTATATAATATTTTCACCCTTGAACAAAAAAGTGTTATAAGCTATTTATGGTATATAATAAACATTATTGTCTCCCCAAAGCGATTAGTAATAAAATAATCCGCTGAGATGATTTATAGCCATGTCGTAAAGACACTAGATCTATGGGCATACTATACATCATATACCAAACCAGAAAAAGACCGATTAATAAGTGAGATATCATGTACAAGGTAATCGTCATTCTTAGGGTGTGGACACAACGGCTATCCGACTATCGAACAGCGCTTCGATCATCAAATAGCGCTTAAACCATCGAACAGCGGTCCGAGCATAAAACACTAAAATTTGTTCTAAGCTTGGACACTCGCACACCGCTCGAGCCTTGTATTTATATTAAACTGAAACTTTTTTAGCGGCGTGAGAGTAAAATTATTACATTATATTGTTTATTTACTAAATAATTTTACTCTCAAGCCGAGCGCTGTTCGATGATCGGAGCGCTGTTCGATGATTGGAGCGCTGTTCGATGGTCAAATCGCCGTTGTATACACTTTCTTAGCCTACTGCATTTCGTACATGTGTAATTTCAACCCTCTACTATAATTAGTTTTGTAGTGATATCCAGACAGACATTGTTAGGTTTTAACTATGCCAGATTTGCAAAACCAAGCAGTCATAAAACTCTTCATATTGGAAAATAATACCATTCATTAAATTAAACAAATATTGGATTTTTGTATACTGTAAAGATTCAGCTTCTTATTCCACCACGAAAGACCATATGGCCCGTCGTTATTGCGCCATTTTACAAAAGATGCTTCCCGGTCGACTAATTCTAATTTAAGCCCCTTACAAAACAATTATTATATGTAAAGTGTGTCCCAGTAAGACCGTCTATTTTGAATGTAGCGCCATTTTTTATGTTGGTAATTTTTTTTAAGTTGTTATTTGTGAACATTGAGGTTTAATTATGAAAAATTACACGGACGCACAATGCAAAAAAATTGTGAAAATCCACTACCAAAATATAGTAAGATTTTTGGAAAATTGTTTAAAGATGTCGTACACCATATCGCACTTTCCCGCCGCACAATTGTCCAATCAATCAAAAATTTTGTGGCAATTGAGTCAGTTCAAATCCAGAAAAAACTTGTCCGTGTTTGTGCAGCTCGGTGTAAACCTAAATTCTTTTACTTCAATTCGCCATCGTTCTCAGCAATTGAGACTTTCACAAAAGCAGTTTACATCAAATTTTGACCAAATATCTGCATTTGTATGCTTACAGAATTCAGTTGATACAACCAGCAGACCATAAGCGCCCCAAACATTCACAGAATAAAGCAACAACAAGTAAATGGTGATTTTTGTGTAAGAAAATTATCTTCTCGGATGAGGCGCATTTTCAACTTGTCAACAAACAGAATTGTTGCATTTGGAGAACAAAAAAATTAAAAATTGATCTTTCAACGTTCCATGCATCCACCACTTGTTTAGTGCACATTTTGGGCTAGCGGAGTAATTGGACCGTTCTTCTTCAAGGAGGCTGGCAACGGTGTTTGTTACCGTAAGATAATAAACAACTTATTTTGGCCTCGTAGATAACAAAACAATAAAATATTAGCAGACAACATTTAAAGGGAGAGTTATCTAGCGCCGCGGCAATGTAAATTGGCCACCAAAATTATGCAATTTGACTTGACTTGAGGTGCTTTCTTTAAGTTTTTTTGAAACCGAAAATGTATGCCAATAACCCAAGAATAATACCTAAATTGAAAGACAATATTTGACCCGCTGTTGATGAAATTGAGCTGGCACTATGCCAAAATGTCTCCAAAAATGTTGTCAAAAAACCAACAAGTGTCACAATGCGGTCATCTGATATTGTGTTTCATACATAACCTCCATGTCTACGCTCTTTATTACAATAAAAATATCAGAATCTTTTCAAATAAACATTGTGTTTCTTTCAAATTTCAAATAAACGGTCTTAATGCAACCCATTAGATTAAATTTTAAAAAAATCATAGCTTGTACCGTTTGTTTAGTATTCACCTAAAAAATGTTAACAGTAAATAATTGAAAGCTCAAAAAATACAACACAGGAACAACCAAAATACAACAAAACCAAAACACTGAGGTCGCAGACGGCAAAAGACAGTTTCAGTCCAACTCTATTTAACGTATTGAACAAGGTAATAAAAGAAGTAAAGTCAACAAAAAAGCATATATTTACAATAAAGCAAACCATATTAACCAAAAAAAACAAAAAAGCAGCACCAAAAAGGGGTAAACTACAGACAACAGACAAGATCATAGAGCTAAATTATGGAGTTCTAATACTTAGAATAAGCAGCAACGGCAAAAAAATCAAAAAAACTAAAAAAAAAAAAACAAGTCACTACAAGCCAACAAAAGAGTAACAAAAATGGATTAAATAAGAAGATCCGCAATTCAAGAAGAGCTAAAGGTTCAAGACGTTGTTCTCTAGACAAGACAAAAAAGAAAAAAGTTCCGAAAACATGTACACAGCATAGGACAAAGTAAGGAAAATTAATTTCAAAAAGCTACCTGGATTAACAAAAGTTGATTGGGCTATCTTGCTACCTTCTAGAGCGCACAAAAACGAGTAATTTATAGCAACCGTATTGTTAGATTTAATTTTTAATCTAAAATGCAATTTACAATGCTATAGCAAGACAACTAGCAATATTAATTAATTTCATTTATTATTTCCTTAATTTAGATTATCTGCTTATTACTAATTGTAATTTGTGACAATATTTATTTATAAATAAAATTTATTAATATCATTTAAATTTATTTTAAATTTAAAATTCTTAATAAATCAACACATAAAATAGTATGTAGATTTTTTTAATGTAAGATTTAATGCGAAAGAAATCAATAAGTGGTATGACATCAGTTTCTAAAAATTGAGTACACGTAGTTATAAATGTGCTTTAAAACTATGTTATAGCGTATGTACATAGTTTTTGTATGAAATTACATTGCAATTATAAACTTTCTTGGAAATGGTATTTATGAGACTTTTAACAAGTATAGACTTCAGACTATAAACTGTCTTATTAAACCCTGAATACAACACCGATAACCTATGTCGGCTGAGTGTAAAAATGTTAATATTATCTGCAAAATAAATTTTCTGTTGACACCTACAAGTATTTAAGTTGTAAAACTATTACTAAAACACTTATAAATTGTCATTTGTTGTAAGTTTTTTATTAGTGTTAGTTAGAAATTACATTCTTTAAATAGAAATAAACCACAACACTAAATAGACTGCTTTTTGCAATATAGCATTAATCATTTAGACATACACATTTTAAAACAAATCAATGTCACATACTTCAGATAATTTCACTACAACCGCAGACAGGCAATTATGCCAACCTCAATAATTCGATAAATGCTTTCGTTTTAAATCAATTAATTCTGTCGGGTCAGTTCAGATTAATATTATAGTAAATTTCATTCAATAAATTTATTTTCAAATAAAACAAATAGTTTACGAGTACAGTAGTGAAAGCAAAGATATGCGGATGATTGAAACAATATTTATAAGTTAAACTGACTTAAAAAAAATAATAATAATTTACTGTCCAAATCCGATTAAATTTAATTGCCTATTTATATTTGGAATAATGTGAGAACAAATTTTCCGCATTAGATACGCATTTTTGACATAAATAACGATGTGAATATACTGCCAATATTAATAATGTGTAAAGTGATGCTAGTCCGCCGTGAAATTAAATAAATCCTAAAAAATTATGAATGTAAAATCAACTTTGAATTATCCAAACAAATTACTATTTTGAAATATAGCAAACAAAAGAGATCTTAATATTAGTATTATAATTTTAATTTAGTTTAGTTTTTGACTTCAAGCTGATAGGTAATAAGTAAATTGTTAATCTTAAAAAAAAAACGAGTTATTATTGTTAATATTATAATATACTTTTTTTAATAATTAATTAGATTAAGGTTGGGTTAATAACTATATTTGCAAACTATTAGCTGGTTAAATTTTAATATTAATAATCAACGGATTGTTGATAGATGTGTATTTTACACGACTATATAATTGCAAAATCAATTACCACTAAAGAAGAGACAGATAAGTATATGTAATTAAATTTCCAGATATGGTATATGCTTCCTGTTGTCAGAGATTGAGAAAGTTATTATACTGATATATTTCGTTACTATTTATCAACTCGTCTTCTGTCAATTAGTACTTGTTGTTATACTGCAATACCGTTTTAATCAGTAAATTAAAGTTTTCTCATTTTAAATACTTTAATTGGTATAACTTTTGTTCAAAACTTTATTAAAAATAATTTGCGTATTAACTAACCAAAATTACATAATTAATGCTCTATAGTACTAGAAAACAATTAAATTGAATTTTTGATTTTTAATTGGTAAATTTGCAGCGATAAGTTGGATCACCACAATTTTACATTAATTCATAATTATTGATATGTAAATATTATAAAAAAACTTATCAATATTTTAGTAATTAAAGAATGTGTGCTAGATTGTTTCAATTTGTCAAATGAATTTGTAGACATTTAACCATAAGAAGGTGTAAAAACTGACAAAATTTCCAAATAATGAGTTGCACATACTTCATATAAGAAAGCATGTTTAAGTTGACTGATATTATTTGATAACTCTCTAACAAATTAAAAGATTTCTATGATTATTATAACATTCATTTTATTCTACAAAAATGTAAGGACATAAAATAAAAAACAATCATACTTTTAAATTAATGGCATTTTTAACAATAGGAAGCGTT
Organism: Tachinus rufipes; assembly: GCA_963932245.1. Classification (NCBI taxonomy): domain Eukaryota; kingdom Metazoa; phylum Arthropoda; class Insecta; order Coleoptera; family Staphylinidae; genus Tachinus; species Tachinus rufipes. The sequence goes on along the minus strand of OZ010747.1, from coordinate 42,253,845 downwards.
ACTAAATTTGATATGATTAAAATTACCATTGTTTTCATACATTCATAATAAAATTAATTACTTTACATCAGAGTTCTATAGATTAGATTGGTTAATGTTGATGCAACATTTGAAATTATATTTTCATAATCGATTTTCAGCGTATTGTACACTCATCAACCTTTAACTGAAACAAGGTATTATTGCGGCAAAAACTCCAAATACTAAATAGTAATTGGAACTCAGTCTCTACCGTTTAATTTGTTTGTATATTCTTAAATATAAAATTATTTCATAAAGTTTCAAAAATAGCAAATAAATAAAAGCTACATAAATAACAATCCTATGTAAGAACACCCAACGACTGACCACAAATTGTCATTAAAATTCATGTTTTTTGTTATTTGTTTTTAATGTTGTTGTTCTTTTTATTCGTTTGGTTATTTTATAAATGTGTAAGTTTGTGAGAAAATATTCTATTTGAAGTTCAAGAGTTCGAATTCATTGTTTATTACTCAAAATTTGTGAATTTTATCAAAAAATACAAAAAATACTCAACATTATTTTTAGAATAAAAAAATGTAAAAATACAAAATTTTCATAATAAAATGAACAGCCTATATTATAAATATATTTAAACAATAGTTTGTTTAAGACCAAAAAACTTTTGTTTAAAACTTTTTTCAATTTTTTTACGTTTGGAAAATAATTTAAGGATCCCGGAATTTTGACTAACCCTGTATGTAAGTTAAGGAATGTGGCATACAAAATCTAGGTGTTAAAGAGAGCGGTTTTGTAAATAATTTATCATCTTCCAGTTAATAGGAAAACTATTTTCTTAAAACCTTTGCTAAGGGAAGTAATATAAGGTCTGTTCCAACATACGATTTGGACAGTTTGCAAACCGTTCAAACTGTGCACACAAACAAATATTTGTCATCCTTAGGCAATCTTTTATACACATTAATTTATTTGTCTGCATAGTTTAAACGGTTTGCAAACTGTCCAAATCGTATATTGAAACAGACCTATAATGTAAAAAATAAATCATTATTTACTTGCAAAATGCGGATACGGTAACCTTAAAATTGATAGCATGTAAAATCACAAAATAAAATTTTAAATTTAATATTTTCCAAAAAAAGTTTTTCTTCAAAACTGTTGCATTTATTTTGAAAGTACATATATATATATAAAATTTTTTGCAAAATATTGTATATTTAAGATTTTGTTCTGTAATTTTACATGCCCACACAATTTTTTTTAAATACCGATACTTCTTGTTATTATAATTAAATTCTTCTGTCTAATGTGATAACTTTAAGATGACCAACCCTACAGCTTTCTGCATGATTATTAATGAAAAGCTATGGAGTAGATATCTATAAGCAAAGTCCCTTCAATGTCTTGTTGAAAGCCTGGCAAGCCGGATTTGGCTGTTTTAGAATAGAATTTGGTTATTTTTATCAAACTTCTCATATTTTATAGCTAATCTAGCTATTTTTGGAATCCTATAAAGGTTTATAGACTTTTCAAAAGTTTATGGCAAAATTTTGGTGCTTTCTGACAGTTGTTTAAAGTTGTATGGCCAAATTTTGCACTTTAACTGTTTATACCAAATTTTGGTTTTTTTCTCATAATGTTTTTGATATTACAAAGCTAGATTTTGCTATTTATAAATTTTATAAAAAAAATATGCAACAGTTTATGGCCGGATTTTGCACTTTTTAACAGTTTATGTCGAATTTTAATTCTTTCTAACAATATTTTTAATATTTCAAATCAAGATTTTGCTAATTTAAATTTTTTTGAAGTTTTTTGAAATTAATTACATTTTTAAAAGTTTATGGCCAAATTTTTGTACTTTCAAAATATTGCAGTTTTAACAAATTGTGTTCTTTTTAAAAATTATTTCAGAGCTAAATTCAACTATTATTGATTTTTCTTAAATAGAAATTTTAGATTTTTAACAGTACAAAAAAATTTGATAAATATCAAATGTTGGTGTTTTTTTTTATTTTTGACATTCTATAAATAAAATTTTGCAAACTTTTGACAGTTTATACCCGGATTTTGGATCTTTATAACAATATTTTTAATATTTTATTACTGGATTTTGCTATTATTCAAATTTTATAAAAGTTTTGCTTTTCTGACAATTGTTTCAAACTTTAAGGCTATTTTTGACATTTTTAAACGGTCATTTGTAGTTTTAATAAATAATTTTGCATTTTTTAATAGTTTATAACCAAATTTTAATGTTTTTTAACAATTTTTATACTTATACAGAGTGTTAATTAATAGGGGTAACAAACTTCTAAGATGGGGAGGGGTGGTTCATTTGAGACATTTTTTATATATAAACTCATAGGCAACCATGTTTACCTAGAAGCTGCACATCAAAAACTTTTTTGGTTTTTTATACAATATTAGAAATATATTTCTTAAAAGTCTAAATAAAAAAAAAATAATAGGATATAAAAATTATAAGCAGTTAAATTCTTCTTTCATCTTTTTTAACAGCATATCTAGATCAATCTCTAACCGTACTTATGTCATAAATCAAAGAATGATTTTTTTGTTGTTTTTGTTAAAAATCATGCTAAAAAGTCAAAATTTTTAAAAAATCAAAGAAAAACATTTTTTGATTTTTAATAAAAAAACAAAAAAAAAATAAAAATTCATTCTTTGATTTATGACATGAGTACAATTAGAGATAGATCCAAATATGCTGTTAAAAAAAGATAGACAATTTAATTGCCTATAATTTTTATATTCTATTTTTTTTTTAATTTAAACTTTTATAAGAAAAAAATCAAAAAAAGTTTTTGACGTGCAGCGGTAAACAAAGTTGCCTATAAATTTATAAATAAAAAATGTCTCAAATAAACCCCCCTACCCACCCTAAAGATTTGTCACCCCTATTCATTAACACTCTGTATGTAGCCGAATTTTTGACATTCTATAAATAAAAACCTTAGAAACTTTTCGACAGATAATCTGACGGATTTTGTTATTATTGACTTTTTATTAATAGACTGATGCACTTTTTAATAGATATGACCAAAATGTTGATATTTCTGAGCAAAAAATTGACATTTCATAGCCGGATTTTCCAGTTTTAAAATGTCTTAAATTGTTTTTAAGTTTATGTAATTTTGATGCTTTATAACAATATTTTAATGTTACAATACCGGATTTTGCATATTTTAACATTTCATTAATAACATTTTGCATTTTTAAACCATTGTTGGCCAATTGTTTATATACGGAAATTTGCTATTTCTAAAAATCATTTAATATTTTATAGCCAAATTTTGCAGTTTTTAAAATTCCATAAAATATTATTTTAATATTTTAAATTTTTTACATAACTTTTGCATTTTTAACAATATTGTAATATATTATAACCGGGTTTTGATAGTTTATAAAAAAATGCATTCTTTTAAAGCCAAGTTTGGCCCAATTTTGATGATTCTTGACAATATTTAAATTTTACGGCAACTTTTTTTAACATGTCTATGGTCTAAATCTGACTTTAAACTGTTGAAAAATGTTTTCTCCAACAATATCTGTCTATTTTATAAGCCTTAAAATATAAAATTTTTGCTAGTTTCAACTTTTTTTTTAATTTTTCACTAGTTTTATAGCCGGACTTTGCTGTTTTTTAACAATATTTTAATATTTCATTATTCTATTTTTGAAATTTCACAGCAATTTGATCACTTTTCATTAGTTTATGGCTGAATTTTGATGCTTTCTGACAGTATAGTAATGTTTTAAAGCCGGATTTTGTTATTTTTTATGCTTTATAAATAGAATTTTGCGTTTCAACCGTTCTTGGAAGTATTTTAGTTTTTTTCTGAAACTATTTAATTACCTTTGTTATGTTCAACTTTTTATGAGTTCAAAAAACGTACTAAGTTTGGTATATGTTGTGCATAACCCCCTTTTTAATATTTGGTGAAAAACTTTTGAGAAACAAGTAAGCATAAGCACAAAAAAGTAAAAATCATAAAAGTTAAAAAAAAAATGGATGACCATTTAGAATTAGCTAGAAATTAGTAATGCAAACCCAAACAAAGTTTAACTAAACAATTATTTTTAAAATATAGATTAAAATTGAGATTTGATTATAGATTCGGCCTTAAGCCATACAAAATAATTTTAAATAGCATCCATATACTTATAAATATGTTTATGAACTATTTAATACAGCACAGCGCATGTTGGAAATAACATAAATAGCATACATGCAAATATTTGTTAATAAAAACGTTAACGATCTCTACAACCAAAAATGCTAAAAAAATGGTAATCATGTAAAACTTGTATTACAATTCAGCAATTACCCACCTAACTGTCTTATTATTCTTCTTTTTTTTCTTATAGCCCCTTCTTCTATTAGGTAAAAAACTGAGTTAATTTTGATTAGTTACTCTAAATAATTTATTTAAAAATATTTTCTTCTCTCCCCCAGAAACTCTAAGTTATTTATTAACTCATTTTATTTCTTTTTCATTTTGCCCAGGATCCTTTTTTTTCATAAATTTCTCTGTCTATTGTATTCTAAAAAATTTCTTATAATGGCACATAATTTTATTGTATTATTCATTATCATTATAACATCATAAAGAATACGTAGTAAAACAGCAATTGCATCACAAATCTAAATTGTTTATTTGCTCATTTGTGTCTATAACAATTCAATTCAAAGATTATTGTCAAGATTTTGTCTAAGTTAACATTTTCTAAATTTATTCATTTTTTCTTTATTATTTTATAATTTATGTAATGCTTGTTTTCCTATTTCTAGTTTTAGTAATATTTCTTCACTTTGCTTATTGTATAAGTGTCTGCAACATATAGTATTCATATGATGTGATTCATTTATTTTAGATTATTTAGTGTTAATCTCAAGTTTGTGACTTAACTTTTTCGTTTAATCATGTCTGTGTAATTTAAAAAAAATTAAATTAAAAAAAAGTATACAAAGAAATATTGGAAATGAAAGAGATAACTTAAAAAATACATATTTTCAATATTTAAGGAAAAAAAAATTGAAATAGTAAACAAAAATAGAAATAATGTTTCATAGTTCAGTAAAAATCAATTTTCAGTACGCAAAAATATAAGATTTAACAAAAAAACACTAAACATTTGAGACAATATAGACAAATAGAATAGTGTAAAATAAATATGTATATGTTAATTTTTTTAACAAGAAAAATGAGTGAGTTACTATATTTTTTAATAGGTAATGTGAAATAATTATGTAGTCAATATTTCTTAATATATATCTTTGCTTCAACATTTAATTTTATAATACCACAACACAACAAATAATCAAATAAAAGATAACTAGGTATAAAAAGACTATCAAGTACACAGATAGAGCAAAAGACTAGAATAGCACCGAGGCAAAAATCTACAAAGACAAAAAACAAACTTTGCTTCCCATGGCCAAACATGCCTTGGTAGCTGCTATTAAGTGATGTGCCAGAACTATAATCAAAACAAAACTATACCACAACACACTGATAGCCATCATGTCAAATAATGTTTGCCTGGTCTAGACACCAAGATCTAAAAATTAAAAAAACCTCATAGCAAACCCACTTGCCAATAAAGAGCAAAAATGACATTTACTAAACCAAAATCCCATAAAAGACAGGACAACAAAATCCGCGGCAGACTTAAAGTAGAAAACAGCAACCTGTAGAAAAGCTGTAAAAGATTGACACACTTAAATGAATTCCTAACAAGACCATTGCATAACACCAAAACTGTGGTAACACATATAGTCTATATAAGAATAGAATAGATTCCATGCAAGTGTATGAAAGATTAGAAGACTTTGCTACTATAAACGCACAGTCTTTGACAAACATAACTTAACTAAAATAAAACTAAAAGTAATCCCTTGGCAAAAAAATCTGGATTTCATCAACAAAATAAAGATGCAAAAAAGTAAGACATTAAAGGTGTAGAACAGGTCCAACAAGATCTTGAAGAAAAAAAAAATATTTTTTTCTATGCTTATATCTGCGATTAACCTTAAGAGGCAACCAGTTTAATCATTTTCTTCAACCATACACGCTACTACAGTCGTATAACCACTTCTCTTCTGTCGTAGAGATGACATCTTACGTAACACACAAATTTACACGTTTGAGTAGATTCCAAACAACTGAAAAAATTATTCATCTACTTGAGACCAAAGAAAATTTTAGCCATAAAACCACATTCTAGTTAGGCAAAATAGGCAGTGGAAACCGTACCAACTTTCAAAAAGTTTTTAACTTTTAAGATAAATTTTAGTATTTCATAAACATGGTCTAGTGTCATTGTAAATTTACGTTTATGGCAATATAATCCATTCCTATTTGCCTATTATGTAGTTCGGATTTTACGTGTCACGTATGTTTGTAGAACTATACCACAAAATAAAAGTTTAGAGATTAATTTATTGTCTTTTAACTCTAATATTGATCTGAAATTATTATGTTTTTGAAGTATAGTTTAAAACATTTTGATAAGTTTTGCAAACGTTTTTCATCTGACCTTACAAATAAGTACTCAAGAGTTTCATTCATGTCATTTTATTTTTATATATGCGCTTTACTAAATTATGTACAAAAAAGCATTCTAGTTCAATAAAAAACACCTATAACTACTAAATTTCTAAAAACTAAATTTAAGTTAAAACCGCTCGCCTTGTTGTTAGTAGTAGTAGTGTAAATTTGTTATCAAAAATAAAAACAAGTAGATTTTGTAAGCCATTTTTCAGAAATATTTGTAAAAAAATCTGGTCTAATAAAAATAATTATGTGCGGACCAAAGTACCACAAACCTCAGCTCCAAAATGCAAAGCCGACTAATGTGCATTAAAAAATAATATAAATCTTTAAATAACTTTACTGCAAAAATAATGTTTTTAAATTGATTACAAAAATTTTACTTTTATTATTCATATAATATTTATTTTATGGCCAGCCCTAATACAAACTATGTAAATTTGCAAATATGCAGAAGTTTTTGTGTTTTCCGGAAACTTTGGTTGTAAAAAGTCTTCCAATAAGAACGCTCAATTTTTAAATGTAAACCACTATTTTTTTTTTATTTGCTTTGCTTGTATTTGCTAAATAGCATCGTTATGTTTAAGAACATCTATTGTTTGCAGTTTATTCGCATAGATCTGCAATTTTTTTTAGGGCTATTTTAGCAGTTTACGTCAAATCACTTGTGCAAAATGTCCATCGTGACATGCGTTGTGTGGCACGTAGAGCCGTCCTGTTGAAACCACATATCATCGGTATTCATATCATCCAGTTTAGGCCACAAAAAGTTGCTTATCTCTCGCCGTTAATGGTTATAGCAATATCAGTTGTTGATGATTCTGCCAAACCAAAATCCGCACTAAACATTGACTTTCTCAAGATGCATTTGTGCTATTGTATCTCTTGTAAATTAGTATCGCTTCAAATCCAAAAATTTTGTTTGTTTACAGATTCATTTATCCAAAAATGTCGCAAAATTGATATTTTTTGCAAAATTTGGGTCGACTTAAAACTGCTTTAGAGCTCAATCAGCAAATACACGGCGTTGTCGATAGTCATTTACCTTAAGTTCCTGAGTCAGTTAGATGTTCTACAAGTGTAGTGTAGTACCAAAATCTCAATGCAAAACTCGCAAAAATTTAAGTCGCAGAAAGACCAAGTAGTAGTTTTTCGAACGGAGCACTGATTTTGATAATAAAATTTGATCATTTACACACGTTGTTACACCACTAAACACAAAAAAAAAATTGTTGCGTTCTATTGAAAAACCTTTTATACCTAAATACTGTTCTAAATTAATAATATTGTAAGAGCAAATAAAGTTTGTTTATGCAAAATTGAGTCTTAAACGCGTATTATTAACAAACAAAATTTCGTGTATTTAAAATATGATGCGTAATTTACAAAATCAAAGAATTAAAAAAAAAAACAATCAACAGCTGAAATACAAACATTTATTTTTTGAATGTAGTAAAATAGACCCGAGGAGCACAGCAGGGTTAACTTAATTTGCAAACGTACACAGTATTAACGGGACGTCTGGTGTAAAAGACCCAGTAAAAAAACCGCAAACAAACCAAAATGTAAAAAAAAAACTAGAACTTATTGCTAGTGCAGATTGATAAGAAAAATTTACTAAAATTCTATCCGTGTACTCTTCTACTAAACAAGTACCATAGTGATCACATGTCATAAATTCACAATTAATTTGCGCCTTGTTTCCTGTCATTTGTTAGAAAAGCTTGCCGTTAATTGTAAAGAAAATTATGCAGTGCACATTTTTAAAATAACTCAGCAGAATACTGCAGATCTGCTTGAGTAATAGCTCACTTCTGAACTTTTCGCCCATAAAAGCAAAATATTGTATACATAAAATATTGTATATATAATACATAAACTCTAAACAACACCCAGCAATCTCTTTAAGTTTAACTAAGCCACATTTGACTTCTTAAATAAAACTAATAAACTGCCACTAAAATACAGAGTGACTATAAATGTTTGCGATTATGTAACAATCTAATGTACGTTTGTGCCGTTCTAGTTTGTTTACATGTTTATAATTATCAGTTGTAAACAAAATAACAACACAACAGATTACAATCCAAAATAGATTAGAGCCATTCCCCATTAGCAAACAATTTTAAATAGGCGGCATATTTATTTAGTGATTACATAATCCCATTAATTTATAAACTCCCTGTAGTTATTTTTGGAATCCTATATGAAAATTTCAACATTTTATTTGTAATTATAAATATTATAAAGTATCATATAATGACAAATAAAATTTCAATACAAGATTGCAAAGAAAAGCTAAAAATAAACACAAAGAAATCTTAGAATTAATTAATATGTTTGTCACAAAAATGCGTATAAATTATATAATAAATTCGCGGCTTATTTTGATAAAATTACAATAAAATATAATTTAATATTATTTTTTTTTTAAATTACTCTATAATAGTCAGAAAATTGCAAAACAAATTCAAAAAATATATTTTGGTGCCTGCCCCTGCTCTGAAAAACAGTTTTTCCGCCTGTATTTTGGAAATGAAAATGAAGCTTTGTCGCCCTAAGGTAAACATTTTGATCATTTTACTACTTATTACTCGATTGTTTAGTCCTTGAACAATACACCAACCAAAAATTGTATTATGGATACTTTAAGATTACGGATATATACATGATAAAGTTTCATATTGCAATAGATTACTATCAATATTATTTTTCCAATCTAGAGTTTGCGGTTTTATAGTTTATTTAATTAGAATTCCATTAATAATAAAATAATCATTATAAACTAAAACAAATTGATTTATTCACACTTGGCAAAAATGCCAACGCATGCAATTGCATTCATTGATTTATTATTTATTATATAAAGAAGACAGTATCTTGAACTTGATTTCGAATGATTTTATCGTTTTTATTCAACCGGAGAAGAAATCGCTTCCCCAACTACCGCAACACCAAGCACAAATAATTGACAAATAATGAGATATCGCATAATCATTACGCACTATAATTAGTTTTTACAATTTCTAGCGTAGATTACTATAATCGTAGAATTTATTGTGCATACTTTCGCGCGTCTCACATTGCATTTTATGAAAATGGACCTTGAAAACAATTTTCACCGCTTGTATTGTGTATGAATTATTAATGAAACAAACAGGAAACATCATGTGGAGAAATTTGCCAAAGAAAGAGTTATCTGTAATAAATAATTTGCATATATTGATGAGAATAAAATAATGTTGATTTCTATGTATCAAGGAAATTGTTTAGTTTCATTTGAAAAGTGAGAACGCATGTAAGTGAGGATGTATTATTTATTATTATTAATAATATAGCTGTTTCCGGTTATATTACAATTAATCTTAATTTACTTTTTCTTTACATACATATTTTCTTTATTTAATAAAAATAGTTGATATTTTACTGCAACGAATACAAATAGATTTTACGGATATATACACTTTTGTATTATTCAACAGCCTTTATAGGTTAGTGAGCAAAAGCATAATTCTTTTAAAATAGTAATTTTAATAATATATGTATTATTATAGGCGTTTGTGGTCAACATCTATAAACAGCATAAAAAAAATATAACAAAATTAAAGTTTTCGGAGATAGAACTTAAAAAGATTAAAAATGATAAACTTTTATTGATTTATTAATTTTCAATATCGCAATTAGTTATATTTTTTTAAATAATTAATTTTTTTTACATCTTTTTTTTTTTACGAAAATTATTAAAAAATGTATTGTCAAAAAAAGAAGTGCGGATGTGAGCAACAGAGGAATAGTTTTTAATTGAAATAAAATCTAGTCAACCCAAAGACTTCCACCCAATTTATGCAATGTTGACCAATAAGCCAAACATAAAAACAGTGTAAAAAAATGTTTGTTGATAGACACAATAAGTTGCCAGATCATTAGTTTTATCTCAACAATTATAATATAAGCAATATGGCAATGAAATAACTACAACTTCAAAGCAAAATTAAAAAAAATATTGAAAACCATATGCGGTTTGTTGTAGTAAGGTGGTACACAAGTAAACAAACACCACACAGCTGCCTGTAAAAATGTACTTATAAGTAAATTAACAAAGATATTATATTACCAAATCCGTCAATTTAAAAGTAAATTATAGTTTCATCTAAATAGAGCTAGTCTAAAGTACAAAAACTCTAATTTTAACAACAATTAAATCGTATACCAAAAAGTTTGACAAGATAAACATGTAATTGTGCAACCAAGATGACTAAACAAAGAATAAAAATCCATTCGTTATTCATTGACAACATAACAATACTGGGCATATCAAGACCAATATAATAACAATACAAGCTATTTGCTAAGATGCGGTCCTAGTTCTAATTTCTATTTTTGGGGTCAGCAGATCACTTTTGGCCTTTGTTCTACAAAGTCTCTCGTATATAAAATAACATCTAATATTCTATTAGGTTGTCCTAAACCCAACAAAGTGTATATAAAGTCTACACCAAAAGTTTCATTACACTCTCCTAAAGCAGCTTTTCAAATTTTTTTAGACTCTCCTAAGTGCTCTAAGGTTTTTCCGAGTATGCTCAGACTCTTCTAGTTTAGTATTAAATTTCACTTTGTTTTACCGGTCAGCCTGCATAGCGACTTTTGCTACATAATAATTATATTCTCCATAGTAAGCTTCTCAAAGTATTAACACATCTAGACGCTCTTTTCCTTGCCAACATTAATAAAACCTATAAGTCTGGGCTTGTGAGCATCGAGGTTTTTACTATGTATTTGCCAATTTTTTAAAAACCCACTAAAAAACATCGTATCTATTTTATAGACAAAAGCAGTTTTCCTCTAATATTTTGCAAGCTGAAAGTAATTTTTAGTATAAACAAGTAATAATAAATAAATATAAAAATCCCTTTTTGTGTGTTAAGAATTTGATATAATAACTGCAATGTTCCTAAACACTTTTTAAGTCTTTTTGGCGCTTTCACAGTTTTTCCAATAAACTTGTCCCAACTATCGTTACATATATCATACAGAAACACTTTAGACATTTGCTTTATTCATTCAACAAACCACTCAGCACAAAAGAAACTTCAAAGTTTAGCTAGAACAGTAAAATTGCGTCAAACGCAAACTTAGTTTTGCTGCCGACGTAAGCCATAAAAATCAGTTCATAGTACAAAAAATTTAAATTCATTAACATATATAAAACATTTTTACTAAATCAAAAATATTTAATTTACAATATTTTATTTACACAAAGTAAATAAATGCTTGTCTTCAACAAATTGTATAAGCAATCCGAAATTTAAAAAAAAAATTATTTATTTATATTAAGTTTCAATTTAATGTTTAATAACTTATTGGCTACTTAATTATTTTAATATCTCAAAAAGTTTATAGCGATAACAAATCATTAAAAACACATTTTACCTTCCAATTAATTTCATTCCGCAACTTCCTGCTGATTTCAGAAAACTATTAATTCGCGTTATACAATTATTTGATCTGCTTCTAATGATTTTAATTGGTTAAACGTGATAATACAGTTTCATAATGACTTTTAATATTTATTTAATATAAAAGGATGTTTATGGTTTATTAATCTTTCCAGTAACGTTACTCAATGTGGAAACTTAATTGTTTGTTCTTACCTAATGCATATATATTGACATACAACGTTAATTATCATTTTCTATAATGACGAAAAATTAATAATAATAGGAAAGCTGAGATGTAATTATCAGTAGTTGTGTGAAATTGGATAAAAATGTATTTTGTGCAATTTCTATTATCAGATTTGTGATTGATTGAGTTTGGCATTTACTATGATTTAATTAATATTGCGCAAGAGTAAGTCTTGATGTTATTATTGAGATTATCAATACAAACATACATAATATAATGAAGAAATATTAATTGCTATTACATTCGGAGAAGAATGAATTGTGTAATTACGTACATATTGCACTTTTGTGTATTCAAATCGCAATACATGATTATGGTTTAAATTTTTAAATAACTAATTTGTATCAGTGCAAATAATTGTAAAATGTTTCATTTAATACAAATTTATACTCAATTTAAACGTGCTTTAATGTATCACATAAATGTGAAAATTGCAAAAATAATAAAACAATTAAGTTTCAAGATCTGATAGTTCCAAGCGAGTGTGCTTTTCTTGTTTCCTCGTTTTTACATTTTTTTATTTATTACTACTTTCTATATACATAAAAGAGCGAAAGTTTACAAGGACCATGAAAAGTTCATCCATGACCACGGTTTAATTCACGGCTACATTCCAATAGAAGCAAATTTACGGTACATGCTCATCAACGTTGAATTGATAATTACAGGTTTGTAATACAAATTATTTTATATTAGAACATAATATGTGTATTGCACATATTTTTAAGTAGTTGACTTTAAATTAAATTAATTGCATATATGATATAAATTGAGATTAATGTGTGTTCTTAATTGGATTAGACTATTATTATTTATGTGATAATCCAACTTGTTTGTAAACTACAAATCACGTACAACTGTTCTAATTATACAGTAATTCCAATCAAATTGTATACATCAAACCAAGCAGAAATTGTACAAGTGTTCCCATTGATAATAAAGATAATAAGAGGCTCAACTGCGCATAACTAATATTGCTTAAAATTCTATATAAGAGCGCAATTTTCAAAATGTTATCTGAGAATAGCATAGCGCCGTAATATATTTTTTGAATATATCTATGCTACACTGAAACTAGAACAAACTTTAATAAAAAAGTATGTAATAAATGTATTTCCAAAAACAAGCGTATACCTAACAGTAACTTCCACAATGTCACGGCAAGTTTAAATTTGTCCTCAAAGCGGCTTCACGTTCATCCTGTCATACTTTTATTGTAAATGATGTGTCATTGGATTTTGTACGGTTTCAAGAACATATCATTTGTATCATAACGGCGTGTACACTTTTTTTATAAAACTTAATAGATTTCCTTCTAAATTTAATACCATATACAATACTGGTACTATTTGACAGCAGTAAATCAACCGTAAAAGTCAAAAATTAGTTAACTGGCTAAGTATGCCAAGGCGTATGATATTTATAACCTACATTGAAGTTATCATTAAGAATGATAAAAAAGTCATTAATTATAATCATAAACCGAAAGTGTATACATAACATCAGATTTATAGATAAAGCGATGTTATTAGCTAATAACAAAACCAAACTGCAATTTCGTTGATAGTTCTAGAACAAATTCTAAACGCAAAAAATAATTTCAAAAAATCTAAGTATGTGGTAGTCTCTTAATCTCGCATGCAACAAATAAAATTGAATGTTTATAACATCACAATTGAAAAAGTTTATTCTTACAAATATATTAAAATCGTACTACAAACAACCGCAGACCAGACGATCAAGCAACTGATAGATATCAGTTTTCAACTAAAAATAAAAATATTTTGCTGTTTTTTGTATCAACTTCATATACGGAGTCAACCCTAAAACCATTCTTTTTAAAAAGATTAATGAGATTTAAGATTGAAATTTTTTGTAACAATAAATGAAGTATGTTAAGTTATAAACTTTATTAAAAAAGAAATAAGAGCACAGTAATGTAAAGAAAAGTCCAGCTCTATGCAAAAAAGAGCAAAGTTATATTAAATAACTTGCAATAGTGTTTTGAAAGCAGAAACTCAAAACTTTTCAGAATAGCAATTAACATGATTTGAAGAGGTATGATAGTGTTCAACCTCTTACAAAAGAATGTTTTGTATAAATAACAGAATAAAACAACATTATTCAGAGATCTAAAAACTTAACACTCACCTGGGATATACATATTAACAAAATAATAAAAGAAAGCACAGCAGCAATAGGAGCTGTGTTTAGAGCTAGGGAAAAAAAGAAACTGCATTAAATATATATCACTCACTATTTTTATCAAAAATTAACTATTTAATAAATATATGGAGAAAAACAACAAAAACAGACATACAGAAAATACAAAAATAACAGAACAATATTCTAAAAATAATACACAAATTACCAAAACAAACGAAACAATGATCAATAAAAAAATAAAAATAGACAAATAAAAAACTAATATATAAAAATAAAAATAAAGAAATACACGGACATAACACTAGAAGAAATAGCAATATACATGTACACACAACAAGGACAGAAAAAGCAAAACAAGTATTGTTTGTTTTGCTTTTTCTGGCAATAGATTAGTCACGTACAATCAACTGCCTAAAAGTATTAAAAACACAAAGACTTATAAAGAATTTAAAATAAAAATAAATACACTATATATTAACAAGACCAAAACAAACAAATGAATAAAAGTAGATAATACACACAACATAAATAACAAAGCAAACATAAAACAAAAATCAATTAAGATGAAAGGAAACATAAAATGGTGCCCCAAATACGAAGGAATCCATATGGAGACGGTGTAAAGCGGCAAGTGAGGAGAAAAAAAATAAAACATAAATATATTGTAAATATGTAAATAAATTATAATTAAAAAAAAAAACAAAAACTGATTACATCATTTTATTTTCATACAATGTTGATTGCAATAATTTTAGTCAAGCTAATTATACAAGCTGGCCATACCTATATAAATAGCTCTCAGCAGCTTTTCATTAATGCAATTATTTGTGAGATAGTAACTTACAAAACCTACAATAGTTTAAAAGTATGCTAAAAAACTAGACTTAACTAAAAAATTATGCATCAATTTGTTAATAATTTATAACAATATCTTAAGAAATTTCTGTAATATTAAAAAAAACTGATTAATTAATTCAGATTTTTTTCAGCATAGAATACGACTAGAGCAACGATAGATCCCATCGTCGCCTTGATGTAGAAAAACGGCAAACTACTCAAAAAGCAAAAAAAAAAAGATCAATGTAAAAGTTCAACAAAGAGTCGAAAAAAATAGACATCCATGTAGATGAGTTCATACAGATCAGGCTGGATCACAAGAAACTCCTCTTTAAAATGCGCAAGAAAATCTCAAAAAACATTAAGAAAAGCAAAACCGTAGTTTCAGCAGCCATAAAGACCGTAATCTCCAAACTGCCCATCTAACCACCTACGACACCAAAAATTCAGGCCCTAATCTCTTCTAATAAACCTTTAGGGTTTTCCCCTCAGTCTCAGTCCAGACCACACTCAAGAGTCTTGCCAAAAACCTGCACAAGTTCGCAACAAAGAAGAGCAAAACAACAATCACGTGTTTTAAGACTAACTAAAGCTAATGAACATTATTTTAAACCACCAAAAAGCATTTCTAACAAGTTACCAAATTACTTTTGTAACACCAAGTCTTGACAAATCGTGGCCATTTCAACAAGGTTTTTTAATAAAAATGACAGAATTTTATTTTGAAATAAAACATCAAAGGTTTGACGTATCAATTAAATGTTTGCTTTATATTAAAGATTAGATGGTGCAGTTATTTGTAACAATATAACGCTTAAATGTCGAATTATTAATTAGCTTCTAATAGCTTAAAGAATGTTGGCTTCCAAATAATCCAAAACCTGTAGATTTTTGCCATAGACTCGTTCTTTGAAATAGCCTTAAAAAAAATAATCTATGTGTGTCAAATTATATGACAGCTACGGCCAATTCACAAATCCTCGTCGTAAAATAAAACAATCATCAATTTTTTTCTTCAGCAAATCAAACGTGACATTAGCTATATTGCATGTAGTACCATCTCGTTAAAACCACATCTCTTAAATATTAATATTCTCAAGTTCTGGTCACACAAATATGCGTAACATATCAATAGCGGTCGCCATTGACGGTTGGGGCTCTTTCTTCCTCATGTTGAAAGAAATAAAGTCCAATGGAGCAGCCATGCCATAAACCGCACCAAACAATAAGTATTTCGAGATGCAAAAGCATTTCATGCAACACTTATAAGTTGTTCTCGCACCAATATCATCAATTTTGTTTATTAACAAAGCCATTCAGCTAACGCGTCTCGTCTGAGAAGATGATTTCAAAATGCTCTACGTACTAGTCATCAAACTTTCAACCTGTAACTTTGTAAAAATATAGGCTCAAATTTTCCTCAAAAACCGCAATTGTTGGGAACGGCGTAAAATTTATAAATTTGGCTCACCGACAATACTGTATTTTTAGTGGCTTGTGCAAATATAAGATAAACTCACGATCAATATTTTTCACAATGTGCCAATAATCTGCTTAGAGTACCGGTGACAGAAATCTAATTCTCTGGTAAACAAACGATGAATTAAACTTAAACTAGAAATATTTTTTTAATAACTTCTAAACGTTCAAGAAAAGTACAACGCTGCACAATAAAACTGCAAACTATACTAAGTACATTGGCAGATTTATGTTAAAAATATTGAATAATAAATTATTTATTAAATGATTCTATATAACAGAAATAAAAGTCCTAACGTGCGTACTTAATAACACTCATAGCTTTTAGCACAGGATTGTACATACGCTATAGCATTTCTTGTGTTTAGAAAAAAGCAAGAATATGCCCTGTTATTAAATCTGGCATAAATACTAACATTCGTAATTATAGAACTATTGCACATATAAATTTTTGAAAAAATAACACATGTTTATATTTATCCAAAACTTGAGAATATCATTTCTTTAAATCAACATTTTATAGACAAAAATCGACATCTCAAACTTTGTACAATTTTAATCATATCTTGTTGTTAATAAGAGGTAGGTAGAATACAACTTTAACTTTACAAAGCTGTTTAATATAATTAATCCTTTAAGCATATTAAACAATGAATCTTATGGATAGTAAACATTTAATATTCATTTTTAAATCATATCTAATTAATCGTTTTAAATATGTTTCAATCAACAATTTGAGTCCTTTTCTTTTTTTCATTACTTATTAACAGTTTAAGCCTTAATTTAACATACAAGCACTCGTTTTTTGAAAACAATTTAAAAATATTCTTTACACTCAAAATGCAAGCAAATACAAAGTAATGATGTACACTAAAAAAAATTCTAATAATATTTGATAAATCTATGGTAATTACAAGATGTGATAATATTAAAATTCTGCTAACAGTTTTTGACAACAAATTATGATTGTCCAAACATATAATTTCTACAGTTTGTTGCGCTCATAGTTTAGTATTTCTATATTAGACTGCCAACTTTTTTTTTGCAAAAGTGCTTGGTTTCAACTTTATAGCGTAACTACCACAATAATTTGATCATAAATTATTACTTATACATTTAATACAATACAACTTGTTTCTGAAAAGACAACCATAAGTATAATCTTTTTGCATAAATTAATACATCATAGGATAGATAACCCACATTTGTTATCAGACCTTATACAACCCACCCATAGTGCAGTAAAATGTGCTACATCGTGTGTTTGTATACGATTATTATGTTAATTCAAACATAGCGCTTGTTTGCAATTTAAAATTCCATCCGTATTTTCAATTTTCAAAGAGTTAGGTGATAGTGACTATCAACAACGTTTACAATTTTTGAAAATACAAGATAAAGCGCAGTTCTACTTAAACAATTCGGTTCATAAACCAAATTGCTAATATTGAACCATAGATTATCCACAATGTGGTGTTATCGGCACTTATTTTTTTAAAAAACATGGCGGCCCACATAGCAAAGGCTTCAATGAGAGTTTTTAGTTATATTGTTTAATAATTTTTCATTTCTTTTTCCTGACATAACGGCTTGTAATTTTTTATTGTAAGATTTTCTAAAATCCAATATCAATAAAAATAAACCCCAAATGTTAAAAGAAGAATGGCATTTGCAGTAAATTGCAAAAAATTCATCAGCAAATTTTAGCTTGAAATTTGCTTCGAGAAAAGAGGTCGTCATTTAAGTGATGTAATTTTTTGAACTTACTTTAACTAAATCGCATTTTGTACCAAAAATTTTAATGTTAATAAAAAAAAATTCATGTAAAATTAACCGAGTAGTCATTATTTCAAAACCATGCGGTTCCTCTGAATCACCTTGTATATAAAACTTATATTCGTCTTAAATTGAATATTGTTCCCAAGTAGAGGTCCGCAATTTTGGCCCAGCCCGGTCCGAAACCAGACCCGGCCCGGCCCGTTCGGGTTTTGGACCGGGCCGGGCTTTTGAATTTTGAGCCGGGCCGGGCCAAGCTTTTGTATTTCGGACCAAGCCGGACTAAGCCAGATATTAAACGTATTTTATGTAACTACTTACTTTATTCAACGTTATATATTTTTTTTACTAGTTAATAAAACAGATTTGTTATGCATAATTGATATTCCATAATTTTCACATTGTTCAGGTAAAGTACATAAAAATGTAACTAAAAAACAATTTATTTAAAGCAGGTTAAAATAAAAGTTAAGACAAATAAGGAATATTATTGTGTATTTAATTGTTGCTAACAACAAAGAAGATCACGTTTAAAACAAACCGGGTTGGGCATTGAGCCTGGCCGGGTCGGGCCGGGTTGTACCGAGCTGGGCTTTGGGCCGGGCCGGACCGGGCCAGGTCTACTAATACCGGGCTGAGCTTTGGGCCGAGCCAGACCGGGCCGGGTTTTGGGTTTTAGATTTTAAGCCGCCCGGGGCTTTAACAAAATATAAAACGCCGACCTCTATTTCCAAGTATAAGGAAGAGCATCGGAAACTAGACTATGTCTTCTAAACTCTATTCGAATCATTGTAGACCCAAAATTGACTAATACCTTTTTTTACAACATAGGCATAATGTTGTGGTATATTAAGTAATTCCTAAATATCACATTTTGAAGATTAAAAAAAAAATAAAAAACCTGAATAAATGATAAGAGAAATATTTACTTATTTTAATTAGAGAAAGATAACAACTGTAAATATTATGTATATTTTCTCGTATCAAGATCATGCTTTACATACTTAATTATTATTTACGTGCAAAACAACGATTATGTACTTTAAATTTCAGCACAGAACGATTATTGAAAATAAAAGTTAGATTTGTAAAGTTTTTTTTCTCACGCAATAAATTTGCACTGTTACACATTAAATTTTATGTAACAATATATCAGATTTTGCCGGTATGTATTAGTTCAAACATTATTAATATATTATCTTTATTTAACACATAAAAAGACAAAGTTCAGCTCACTCGCTGCTTTTTCTCTTAAACTATAAGTTTTACAAAAAAATATATTGCTAAATTAATATCTTCTCCGCAGTAACTACATTTTCATGTTTTCAATATTATTAATTCAAGTGTTTTTTTGTTTACATAATAATCTTTGCTAGACTCTCCAATTCTTATAATTTTATCAAATATTTTATGTCGATATGACATTTTATGTCAAGACAAATCTTAATTTTTTTTTTCTTTTTTATAGCATTCAAATTTATTTTTAAGTAACACAACAAAAATCAAACTAAATGTTATTTACAATAATGTGTTTAAATTTATATTAACTCAAATTAATTTCAAATATATCTAATTTTAAATTAAAGACCCACTGACCCAAACAACAACAAAGAACAAACACATCCAGAACAACTATATCTCCTTTTCCATCCCACAATAGAATCTGCATTCCCATTTTCTTTTACCATCTTATTGCATTTATAAGAAATGTATCCACCATTATATTTGCATAAATACAAGAATCTAACACACACATTTATTTGTAACGCGTATAGAGGTACTTCGATAATACAGATAGCAAGTTCAATGTAACACTCCGTTATTTTATTATGTCCGCTTTAGAAGATGATTAATTCTCGCGGACAATACAAGAACTGAGTCCAATGCGTCCTTCGATGTAACGAATGAAAGACCGTATGTACTTAAAAAGAATCCAAGTTTCTCAATATGGCTAGTGTTATTGTTTATAATATGACTATTCACGCATAAAACTACATATACATTCAATGCAAATTAAATTATGAATTAATTACAGCATAAATCAATATTTAAATATAACTAAGTAATAATAAATATGGCTTATTATAAATGCACAAAAAAATTATTATAAAATTAAAAAAAATGCAATATTTAAAATTGTTACATAAGAGATGAAAGTGTTTTAAAATACTTATATTTCAGTAAGCACACCGTGAAAGTAAATTTGCAGAATTTAAGAATACCTACAAATTCGGCGTGCAAATTGCTTGTCGGGGCTTTCTAGCCTCTTCACTTTACACTTTAACACGTTAAAAACGATGATCTACAAACACAAGTATAAAATATAATATTGTATATGCATGCATATACTTTCTCCAGGCAGTTTCTAACTGATTTTTTGATGCCGTTTTAATAGCAAATTGAAGAATAATTAGAACTTATTGGAGAAATTATAATATGGGATCGACAACATATGTCTTTTTGAAAGAATTGATGGAAATTAGATTCTGTACAAGGAGTGGCAGATATATTATGATAAATGTAACTGTTTATATTCATATTTTATGTCATATGATAGATTTATTACTTGTTAGTGGTAAATTCAAGGGATACAGTAGAATGAAAGCTGAGCATTGCTGAAATTTTATAACACTATTCTTGTAAATAAGTTTACATATTACAAATACAAACATTCCATTCATATATGCACGTGTGCTCTAATTGTACTAAAAACATATAGAATGTAAGTAATGTATCACTTATTATTTTAAGTAATGTAATAATATTATTAGAATATTAAAGATGCCACAAAATTATTAAAAAAAGAACATTGCTCGATTGGCTGATCTTTTAAAAAATCCGGCATTCTAATAACAAAATCTTGCAATAAAAATTCCTCAAAATCCAGCCAAAACTTAATAATTTAATTTTTATTTTAATTTAAAAAAACTAATAACTAATGTAAAATGTAATAATGTGGCATTATAATTTAAAAACAACAAGCGTAGCATTAATTTACACAACACATTGACATTAGTAGTAAAAAAATTAGATTAAATATGCTTTTTTATATTTAGTTTAGTAGCAAGTTATACAAACAATATATTCAATATCGCAATGTTTTACGTTTAATTTTATTATTAAAATTTGTATGTGCAAGGCAAAATCAAATAAAAACCTTATAATGCCCTATAATTGCACCAACAAAACTTTCTCTTACAAGTTGGCGGAAATATTATTTTTAAGATGTTGAAGGCCTTAATAATGATATATTGTAGAAACAATTGAAATCATTAAAAACTTAAAACTTAAGTAGCGCAATAGGAAAAATTAGCGTTGAGATATTTGTTTTTTTTTTTGTAGAGTGCGGGAGTAAAACTCATTGGTTTACTTTGTAGAATAAAGATGCAATCTAAAAATTTATGTTTGTCAGTTTGGCAAATGAGTAAATGAAGCAAAAAAAAACAAAATCGGTGATACTTCCCTGATTCAAGCAGTTTAATAAAAACAAAGTTGAGCAGGTAAGTAACATATCCAAATTTGGTAAGAATAATTTAAACAAAAATCAGGTAAAAATGCATTATTGATGACTATACCATATACAGTGAAACTTCTCTAACTCAAACTTCTTCAAGTCAAATTATTCCATAACTCAAATATTTTTTGAAAACAATAAGGTTTAATCAATTTTTATCTCCTTAAGTCGAATTTCTATTTCTCGATTTTGTCTTTTACTCGAACTAATATTTATGAGTAGCTAAACTTAATTCGAATATTTTAGAAAATTCTTACGAGGTTTAACCAATTTGCAGAAACGATAGAAAACAAACTTGTCATTGCATTTCTAGGCACCTGTAAAGTAATCATATGGCGTGTTGCGTCTTGATAATTTGTCTAAAAAACAACATTTTGAACAATAAATTGAGGTTTTTCAAAACTTTGTAAAAATATAAAATTAAATGTTTTGTTTAATTTGTAGTATGAAATAAACATATTTTTCTATAATTCAAATTTTTCCTAACTCGAATTTTATTTGGTGCCCCTTGGAAATTTGAGTTAAGAAAGTTTCACTGTATTACACAGGCAAAGATAGCACGCAACACCACATTGAAGTCCCGATCATTGTCGACAAGGAAGTTAGCAGAGCAGTGTTCAATTCTGTTCCAGTCTCGAAAAGAATCAAGATGTTATTCAAGTATACCCACCAACATCAAAATACACAATAATAAAAAATACAAAATAACAAAATAACAAAATAAACCATCTTGTTAAAGACATTAAAAGTAACGGCATCACAACAATCATTATGAAGACATTAATTGCTAAAATAGGCTCTAGAAGAGAAGAAAACGTGGTCGGCGATTATAAGCTAGGCGTAAGAAACGATAGAAAGTGTAGATTGGACCAATTTTGTATAAAAACGCGTTTTTCAAACACGCAAAATAACATCTATATACATAGAGAGCTCGTGCAGACAACACAAGATCATTCGCAAATTAATCGATAACGTCACAATAAAGCAGAGACATTTCTGTATATGTAATAAAATCAGCAAAACCTTCCCAATACCAAAAATTTGAAAAAATAGAAATAGATAAACTACAAATAACATTACAAACAAAATAAGAAAAAAAAAACTAAAATCAAATAGACTTGTTAAAAAAAAAGATAGATGATAATATATTGCATATAAAAGGTAAAAAAAAAACAAAAAC
Organism: Tachinus rufipes; assembly: GCA_963932245.1. Classification (NCBI taxonomy): domain Eukaryota; kingdom Metazoa; phylum Arthropoda; class Insecta; order Coleoptera; family Staphylinidae; genus Tachinus; species Tachinus rufipes. The sequence continues at coordinate 42,230,651 of OZ010747.1, read as the reverse complement.
AAACAAAAACAAACACAAACAAATAAATAAAAAGTTTAAAAATGATATAAGAATTTCCAAAACAACATGATTCACCCAAGAATGCAATAAAATTGAAAAATGCGTTCAAAAGCACGATATGTTCTGACTCTATAAAAAAAATCTGTGGGTGTTAGACAACAAATAAACAAAGACATACTATGTGATCATAATGGAAATTTCATTTTAGACATAAAACAAAAACTAGGTAGATAGAAAGATAATGAACAAAGTACTTCAACTGGTCCGTCCACCTATGTACACATTACAAAACTTTCCAACGGTGGTCAAACAAAAAAAAAAGTTCCAATTAACAAAAAATTCTACTACCATATAATTTTCATGTAGTTAAAATAAATAAATAATGTTTTTTAACTTGCCGACCTAGTGCTTTTTGTTAAATATTACAAAACCATAACTATTTCACATTTCGGCCCTAACAAGCTCTAAACAAAGCAAAGGTGGTGTTTTAATTGCTATCAAAACTCACCTCAAGTCTGTATTATTTTACCACACGTTTATTAGTGTTGAACATTTGTTTGTAGTTGTTAAGTTTAATCTTGTGTCTTATATAATTTGTGCGGTATATTTACCACCTAATTCAACTAGTGATAAATATTTTGAAAACGAGTTTACAAGCAGTAAACTAGTTTTATTGGGCAATTACCTGCAGCGTCTTGGGTTAACGATGATTTAAGTACAGGAGTAATATGTAATAATAGATACCCTGTTCATTTAGTTGCTAATTCGTTTAGGTTCTTAAACTGCGTTCGATGCAATTTTATTCCTAATAGTAAGGGTGTGTTTTTAGATTTATGTTTTACCGATCGTGATATTTCTGTGATAGAAGCTAACTATAAAATGTGATACTACCTGCAATATTTAAAATTGTAATTATGTTTTTAATGATTTTAAACTTGCCGACTACAGCGCAATCAATAATTATTTGTTGAATGTTGATACTATTATATAACTGTGGTATTGATATGTGTCTTGATGTATTTTATTCTGCAATCGCTTATATTATTGATTGTTTTGTCCGTAAACAACTGTGGCGTGAAGGCAAATTTTCTATTTAGTTCAACAAAGAATTGATATCAGTTACTAAACTCAAGAAAACTGTACATAAACGTTATAAATCTTTTAAACTATTATTGGACTATAATGAATTCCAATATATTCGTACTACGTGCAAAAATCTCAGTGCACATCAATACAAGCAATATATTTTACAAACTGAAAGTAAAATTCAAAATAATCTAAAACATGTTTGGAGATTTGTTAATGAGACCAAAAAAACTCATTTTCCAGCCACAATGTATTATAAGAATCAAACCTGTAATAATGGGAACTACTTTGTCAATCGTTTTGCAGTTTAATTTTAATAATAATGTTATTCATTCAAAGTTTTCTATTAGTTTGTGTGATGTTTTTAAGGAAATTAAATACCTTAAATGTAATTTAAGCGTTGGACCTGACTCTACTGTTAAAAAAGTGTATTTATTCTATTGCAAAGCTATTGCACTTACTTTTCAATGCTTCATTGAATAAAACTAAATTTCTTCAAACATGGAAACAAAGCTATATTACGCCATTGTTAAAATCTGGAGCAAGCGAAAATAACACTAACTATAGAGATATATGCATTCAAGCTGCCATCCCTAAATTGTTTGATAAAATTGTAACAAGTCAGTTACAATAGATGTGCAAAAGCATCTTAGTGAAAGAGCAGCACGGATTTCGTGAAAAGCGTTCCACAAATACTAATTTACTTTGTTATGAAAATGATATTTAAAATGCATTTAAATCTAAAAGTACAAGTTAATTCTATCTATACCAATTTTTAAAAGGCGATTGATCGTGTAAGCCACAATATTTTGATTGCTAACTTCGAGCTCTGGGTTTTCATCATGATGTGATTTTCTGGTAATTTAGCTTTTTGAAAAATTGCACGCAGTGTGTAAAAATTAATATTTTTTTGTCAAAGCCTATTCGTGATTCATCAGGTGTTCCTCAAGGATCTCATTGTGGAACAATTTTATTTTTGCTTTTCATTAATGATCTCCCACAGTATATTGATCGTCATTTTTTTTATTTGCGGATGATTTAAAAATGTACAGACGAATATATTTTCTTAATGACTGTCATCTTTTACAACTAAACTTAAACTCTACAAACAATTGGTGTTTTATTAATAAATTGTTTTTCAATGCCAATAAATGTTTTTCAATAAGTTTTCATAGAACTCTGAGCAACATTTTTTATAACTATGTAATTGACACTAAAGTATTGGACAAAGTCACACAAATAAAAGATATAGGCATAATTTTTGATTGTTTATAGAATGTCAACGGATTTATCACCCAGTATACTAAAACTTTTATATTGCTCGTTGGGGCGTTTGCATTTAGAGTACGCTCTGTCAGTTTGGAGCCCTACTTATAATATTCATAACCTTAGTATTCAACAAATTCAAAAGAAATTTTGTCGTTTATTGTCTTATACATTGGCATACTATCTGTAAATTATAATTACAGTTACATTGGCTCACTCTATAATCTACCGTCATTGAAGCTTCGCATAAAAAAGGCCGATTTGTCATTTTTGCATAATTTAATTATGTCAGAGATTGATTGTCCGGAGGTACTTAGTACTCTTCCATTCCATTTTTTTTGCGTTTTACAGCTATTTTACATCGCCCCAGAAGTCTTACGACTTGTATAAAGGGGTTTGATGGGACCAACGGCTTATTAGGTGACTTCCGAATCACCCCGGTGGATAAAGAGCAAAGTTATTATTTTAGTCATACTCAAAGATCAAACACCAAACTGTTAGCGTGCTACGCTAACGCTCTATAACTGAGCTATCTCACCGTATATAAAACATAATAATAGATGCAGCAGACATTTTTCCTTATTCCGTGAGTCTACCCATTCTACTAATTATGGTTTCAATAATCCGCAGAGTAGAATGTGTAATTTTGCAAATACTTTACCAACGAACTTTAATTTATTTTGTGTTTTTAAGTCTACGTTTAGAAATCAGCTGAATGTTTTGTTTTAATATGTGCAATTTTTTGAATATGTTATTTTTGTATTTTTTATTTTTATATATTTTTGTAAAACATCATTAATTATGTAAATTTGAAGGTAAGTTTTTATACCGTAAATAAAGTATTATTATTACTATATATGAAAGAGCAAAGTTTAGCTTATTTGCTGCTTCTCCATTTAACACTTAAATTTAACATAAAATTTATATTACACTAAATTAATGTCCGCTCTACAGTTTCCCCAATTTTATCGAATAAAATATTTTTTGTCAATATGAAATTTACAATTTTTTTTTTATTTTGCAAAAAAATATTAACGTACCAGAACCATACATAAATTAACGCACTAGTGCCGTGCAAAAATACTAAAGCACTAGTGCAATAATATTGAACATCTTTGCAAGTCAACGGTAAATTAAAGTAATATCAACATTGTAAATTTTTCTTTTGTAGGGCTGCAATATGTTAATAATATATATATATAATTAATTAATTATACTCCCCTGTCATGGTATACAAAATGATTGCTACAAGTTTGAAATAATTTTACCTTGCTAAAATGGTGCTTTGTCATTGGTAAAATATCGATGTCTGTCGATGGAATTCAGCGCTCAATAGTATATAGTGTATCAAAAGCCAAAAATAGATTTTAGCAGCCCGCCGCTTTTATCAGCACAAACGAGCAAAGCGAGTGACGGCTGTTAGAGCCTTTTGGCACAAGTTACACTCAATATTTTTTTGCCTGCCCAAATTAAAAACCTTGTTTTTAATGTTTATTATAACCTGTCACTACTATCAGATTTTGAAGTATGACGTCATCATATAAAATTGTGATTCACAGCCAATCAAATACCCCAAATAGTTAGAGGCCCAAGGGCCAAAAAGACAATTTTTGGCTCGCATTTTAGGGCCAAAACAAATGCTTTCGGTAAAGAAAAGCAAAAAAAAAGTTTATATTTTAGTGATGACCTCAAACTACCGTCCCAGAATTTATAAGATGTGTTCCTCGCCCACTCAAAGGTTTGATGTCAAGAAATTAATTTTGTCACTTATCTCCTCTAACAAAATAGTTGTAACACGTAATTTCTTGATGACTAACACATGCGGTGCCGTTGGGCAATAACAGCTTTTCAAACAACCGGCTCACTGTTCATAAACTATGGCTTGCCCACCCAAAAAAATAGTTACGTAATTATTTTTTCATTATGCTATATTTGTTAGCTGCAAATATACAATTCCTCAATAACAAACTTTTGGGAATGTATATAAAAACATCTTTTCAAACTACCGGCCTAGAATTTAGAAACGGTATCCCCGACCGTCCACCAAAGAGTATGTAATCCAAAAAACTGGTTTTTATCTTCCAATTCTAACTTAAAAAGACCTGTCAATCATTCCATCATATATCACCTACAGGAATACAACAAGCAATTGTAACATCTTAATCCTAATTGCCTGACTGCTAACTTGAACTTTTAGAATATTGTATAGTTTAGCTTGTAAATGCCATAAAATACAGTGTCTGATACGCAATGCATTTAAACGTATAATTTAGTCATCTTAGCTGTTATTTCTTAGTTTTTATTAATTTATATACTGTTTTTAAAACTGCAAACTGCTGAATTCTCAACGCCGCAACCACAAATTTTGGCTTCGACCATCGTACACTAAGAGCATACCACAAATTGGTTCTTTAATTGTGAGCAGAAGCTTTAACGTTCACTTTAAAACCAAAACTAGCAATTTCATATAAATAACTATTAAGATCTATTGAAAAAAAATAGCAAAATACAAATAACATTTTTTTATATCAATTTGTTCTAACAGGATAAACGTGCAATACATTTTTGGCGGAGTGTATAACAATTATTTATAATTGAACTTTAAAGAAGTAAAAATCAAACTCAGTTAATTCAATACTGTATATATGCCATAAAAAAAAATGCTAAATGCTAAAATACAACAACACTCAATAAACATAAATATAGTAAATCTCATTTCTTTAAAGCTAACAACAAATATAATTTAAATCATTCTCTATTTTAAATTAACACAATAAGTTAAAAAAATAAACCAATAGATTGTAAAAAAAATAAAAATTACTGTCCATATTTAGTTAAAAAAATTCTTTAAGTAACGCTATCGTATTTTTTTTTTAACTTTAAAAAGTGATATTACATAATATGTCACAACAAGATAAACATACCTTTAAATTTCAACGAATGAACATTGACTTTGAATATTTGTAGCTTATAATATAAGAAATACTTAATTTGGAAGTTTATTCCATTTGTCAATAGTGTGGTTAAAAAAATCTTTCTTAAAAGTTTTGCTCCTACATCTCTAAACTGTCAGTGAATATTTGTTAGAATTCGTAGCAAACTTTGTATAACAAGTAAATATTTGTTTAGATGGCAAAATGTCTTGTATTTTCTTTAAACAATGTCTATTAAAGTATCTTTAAAAATGCAAAAATCTGCAACATTACGCCTGTGTTGTAAAGTATCTAAATCATTAGTCAATTTTGGATCGGCAGTGATCCAAATAGCTCGTTTTTATATAGAGTTTAGAAGAAATAGTGTAGTTTCCGATGCTCCTCCCCATACTTAAGAACATTATGCAATATAAAAACAAATATAAGTTTTATATATATGCAAAAGTTGAACTAAAATAAAAAACTGTTTAAATCTATTAACAAATCCTATTTTTCAAGATCCTTTTAAATCTATGTCAATAAAATGTCGTTCCAAAAAAAATTATGTAAAATTGTAACACCTAGAAAACAAATTGAAAAAAAAAATAGATAATGATTCGTTGTTTAGTTAAATATTTAGTACGAATGATATCTCGGATTCAGATTTTAAAACAGTAAAAAGTTGAATTTTTTTAGAGTTAAAATTGACTATGTTGAGAGTGCCCCATTCAGATATTGTTGTAAAATCTTTGTTTATAGATGTTACAAATTCTAACCTAGAAATTTCAAAACGCTCAATATGGTTTTTAAAAAGTATGAAGTATGAAGGGTGCTATCATCTGCACAACTATAAATAAGACTTTTAATTATTTAAAGAAGTTCATTAATGTAAATCAAAAATAAAGTTATCAAAAAAGCAGAACCTTGAAAAACACCAGCATTTATGATTTTGGGATCAAAGTTAAAACTATCAATTCTAACTATAATTTGTTTACTGTCAAAAAATCTATTTATGAGATTTACAATTTTTTATCAAGACCTACACAATGAAGCTTGTTGACAAGATTAAGATGCATTACCTTATCAAACGCTTTTTAAATGTTCAAAGCTACTGTAAGATTTGATCCTTGTTTATCTAAAGTAGAATTCCTAACATAAATCAGAAGATCTGTTGTCGAACGTTTTGATCGAAATTCATAGATATCTGAGATGAAGTTATTTTGTTCTAAGAACTTGACAATGTGAAAACTAATATTTAAACATATTTATTTTCAAATAAATTGACTGACTGGACAATAATGCAATTGGTCTATAATTTAAAAAAATCAGACTTGACTCCCTTTTTTAGGATACTAATTTTTTTTTAATATTTAAGCCCAATTTTGAATTTTACTCCATCATCAGTTCGTTTTAATATATTACAATATAATTCTTAACTATAATTGTTTAAATAAATTTAATAATATAACTTACTATCAATTATACAGATGTTGTTTATATAAACGTAACATAAAATCAGAAAATAACAAAAAATAAGAAACTATTAATCGTTTTAATTATTTCAATATTCTACTCTCTCATTAGCAAGTATTGTGTTAAATTTATTATTTAAAATGATCCTAGTAGTATTGTGTTAAGGCAATGAATTGGAAGCATACTACATATTTACTATTTAAAATCAAAACGTGCATTGCATACATAAAAGTTATTTGCAAGATAAAAATAATCTAAGCACAATTGGTCTAAAATTGTTTTATCGTATCTGATTAATATTTAATATATCTGTGTTAATGTATTATTGTATAAGCCAATATTTTTTTTATATTTATTTTCAATTAAAGTCTTAATCATAATTTACTGTTTAAATAATAAATTTATTCAAATTGCGCAATAACCTTATTGCAATTTATGATATAAACAAACTGGATTCGATTTATTTTTAATTTTAATTATACTATTTAGCCACTACCATTGAGGTTATAAGTAACACATACACCGTTGTTAAAATTATGCCAGTACTTACAAATGAATGCACTTGTGTTAAAAGTAGGCAACTCGAGTTTTGGTTCTTTTTTAATAATATTAATCACTGGATTCATTTCATTAGTGTAAAACCGTCTATACAAATGATATAAGAAGCAATTACTATGAATATACGTAGTACGATAACCTGAATGATAATATAATTACATATTATCTTTGCCCCAATCTAGTTTACAAACAATATTATGGTTTTAGTTAATTCTTACGATGTTTTTGATAATTAAAAAAAAATAATGTGTTGTCTATCTGAAATATCAACAATAATTTGGTAATATTAGGAAGAAACAAAATATTATTAGTTAAAATCGATCGATTACATCAAATTTAAGAAATATTAACTAGAACGGAAGACATCGTTAAAGGCTCCTGGCGTCATTCAATTAGGTAACCCCAGACATAATTTGAAATTAAGATTAAAACTTTTTTTAGTAGTTTACAAACTGAAAAATACGTTATATAAAATATGTTGGTGTTGCTAAATCGCTGAATAGTTACAAACAGTATTTTAAACAAACTTACACCTGTAAAACTAATAACGAGTAAAATTATTTCTTAACTTTGATTTGTAATATATAGCATTCCTTAAGGACGTGTAGGCTAAAAACCATAGATAAAAATATAAATAAATTTAAAAAGGGTCCCCCCGGTTAACATAGGTGAAATGCCCCCCCCCCATCACTCACGAATATCCAAATTACCTTAAAAATTAATTTTCTAGCATCAACAAAACATGTTTGGTAGGATTTTAAAATTTTGATACCACTCCCTTTTCATAGAGAGCAAAAAATAGCATTTTCTTGTTTTTATTTTTTTAATAAAAAATTCTAAAAAAAATTATTCAAATAGGGTTTTGGGTGATCTTCCAACACAATTTTTTTCAGCCCCTCAAACTCTGTATACAACTCTTAAAAAAATTCTAGAAAAATTAAAATTTACTTTTGGTTATCTAAACCTTCGATTGCATGGAATTTTATTTTTTAACTTTATAAGAAATTAAAGAATCTACATCCATGATTTTTTTGTAATTTTTGCGAGCGCCACTATTAAAAATTAATTTTTTCACTTTTTTGCCATTTATACTGTTTTTTTCTGGTTTTATGAAACTGTAAAGCATTTATAGCTTTTAAAATATTAAAATTCGGATTCTGCGGAAAATTTTACATCGAGTAGGTATCCTGGGTATAATATTTTCATCAATTTGCAATAATTTGACAGCTCAAAACACGATTTATCGTATTTTTTACGATAGAAAAAACAAATGAAGTTTTTTTTTTCAATTTTTTATATATTAGATTTGTATTCCTGGCATCTAAGTAAAAAAAATTTTATCTAAATCGGTAAAGGTCAAAAAAACTACCTCTATCAAACTTTTTTCACAATTTTAAGACTTTTTGCACTAAAAAATCAAATCTTAAAAACGGTTAGTAATACAGACACTGGACAAACTCCATCATCTTCAGAAGAATGAAATCTATCAAATTAATCGTTTTTTTTTTTTAATTTCACCTTTTTTTTTTAGAAAAAAAACATAAAATTCACATTATTGGCTGTCATTTTTAAATGGTTTAACTTTTTCAATTTATATTTTTTTATTGGATAGGGTTTATCAAAAGCTTTCCAACAATGTACAATAAAGCAGTTTTACAGGTCATACTAACCCGAAAAAAATTGTATCATTTGGTTTTGGGCGGTCCAGAAGAGTTGAAATTGATTTTAGGTTATCTTAACCTTGGATTGCAATGAATTATATTTTTTTTATTTAATGAACAATTAATAAATCTACATTTATAATTTTTTTGAAATTTTTGCGATTGGTGCTTCACTATTAAATATCGATTTGTTTAACTTCTTTGCTTTTTTTCACAGTCCAAAAAAGCTAAAATTAATTTTATGTTATCTAAACCTAGGATTGCATCAAATTTAATTTTTTTATTTAATAAGCAATTGATAACTCTACATTTATAAATTTTTTGAGATTATTGCAAAAGGTGCGCCACCATAAAAAATGTTTTTTTTTACTTTTTTGTCATTTTTTTACAGTTTTGGGTAAACTAGAAGAGTTAAAATTAATTTTAGATTATCTAAACGTCCGATTGCATAGAATATTCTGCTTTATTATACATCATTAGAAAGTTTTTGATAAACCCGACCCAATAAAAAAATTTAAATTAAAAAAGTTGAACCTTTTAAAAATGACTGTCAATGTTTTCTTCTAAAAATAAGAGTTAAATAAAAAAAAAACGATTAATTTGATAGATTTCATCCTTCTAAAGATGATAGAGTTTGTCCAGTGTCTCTATTACTAACCGTTTTTGAGTTTTGATTTTTTAGTGCAAAAAGTCTTAAAATTGTAAAAAAAAAATGATAGGGGTGGTTTTTTTGACATTTACCAATTTCGATGAAAATTAGTTTACTAACTAATTTTGATGCCAGGAATACGAATCTGACATTTAAAGATATGAAAAAAAATACTTCATTTGTTTTGTGTCGTGTTTTGAGCTGTCAAATTATTGCCTACTCAATGTAAAATTTTCCGTAGAATCCAAATTTTAGTATTTTGAAAGCTATAAATGCTTTGCAGAGTCACAAAAGCAGAAAAAAAACAGTATAAATAGCAAAAAAATGAAAAAAATGATTTTTAATAGTGGCGCACCACTCGCAAAATTTCAAAAAAATCATAGATGTAGATTCATTTTTCAATTACTTATAAAGTTAAAAAAATAAAATTCCATGCAATCGAACGTTTAGATAACCAAAAGTAAATTACAACTCTTCTGGAATTTTTTTAAGGGTTGTATACAGAGTTTGAGAGGATGAAAAAAATTGTGTTGAAAGACCACCCAAAACCTTACTTCCATGATTTTTTTTTTAATTTTTCATTCTATAGGTGCGGAGAAAAAAAATAAAAACGAGAAAATGCTATTTTTTGCCCCCTATGGAAATTGTGGTATCAAAATTTTAAAATCCTACCAAACATGTTTTTTTGATGCTAGGAAAGTAATTTTTAAGGTAATTTTGATATTCGTGATGGGGGGCATTTCACCTATGTTAACCGGGGAGACCCTTTCTGTGGTAATGTTAAAGTATAAAACATGTTTTAGAACTTTTTACTGTAATGTGTCTATTATGCAACTGTTAATGCTAAATAAACGTGTTTTCATCTTTTTACGATTTATTGTACACTCACAATAAGTCAAAACGCCTTAATTAATTTTTTTTTTAATAGATTAAATATTACAAAATATACCTCTTTCACTTGTTTTTAAATTTATTTTCTAATCTGGCATGTCAAAACGTCAAAATCAAAACTTACATTTTTATTATGATAATGTTTACAAAGGAACAATGTTTAAATATTATTAAAAATTACTACCAAAATTCTAAATCTGTAGTCGGAACTCCAATTTTTAATAGATACATTTGAGTCAACCTATTCACTATTAAATGAACCCGTGCCAGTAAAACAACGCACCGATTAAAATACAAAAAATATTGCAGTAGTAAGTGCTTCAGTTCAAAACAAGCCAAATCAGTTAATTCCACGCCGTTCACAAGAATAATCTCTCAGTCCACATTGTGGCAAACTTTGCGTAAAAGCTTTTGCCTGCACCCTTACAAAATAAAATTAACTCAAGAACTGAAACCTCTTGATCATTTAAAACGCCAAAATTTTTCCAATTGGGTTTAGTAAAAGTTTGAAGAAAAAGCTGTATTTCATCGAAAAATGATCTTCAGTTAATAAGGTCATTTTTAGCTTAATGGCATTGTCAAAAACTATAATATGCGTTAATGGACAGCAACAAATCTACATGTGCTTCAAGAAACTCCATTGCATCCACAAAAAGTGAACGTGTAGTGTAGATTTCATGCCAAAGGAGTAATTAGACCGTATTTTTTTGAAGAATAAAAAATCGCAATGTTAATGTCAATAGAGTTCGCTATCGTGCCATGTTGCAAAATTATTTTTGGCCAGAATTAAATGAACATGACTTCAGTAACATGTGGTTCCAACAAGATGGCTCCAGATGCCAAAAATAAAGGAAATTTTTAGTAATCGTGTAATTTTCAAGAAATAGTTAAATGGCCGCCTCGCTGAAGCAATTTAACGCCGTTGAATTTTTTGTTATAAAGTCATGTTAAGTCGTTGGTTTATGTCAACAAGCCAACAACGTTAAAAAAACTCAAAAGAAACATATCTAATAAAGTATTGATGTTCTTTTGCAGCACGACAACTCGACGAAACATGTAGAGCTAACAATAGCTATATAATATATAGAGTTTTCCAATAAGAGGTTTTGTTTAGATATTAAAAAAAAACAGGTATTTTTTAAGAGAAATCAATAAATGTTTATTTCATTGTAAAGAGGAAAGTAGGCCATTAACATTTAAAAACGATATTAATCAAATGGCCGCCACGGTTACGGTTGCACAACCACATTCTTTTCATGAAATTTTCCATGACCAATTTACACATTTGCGGCTGTTTGTTCTCGATAACTTCACGAAGTCCATCTTTAAGGTCTTGAATCGATTGTGGAGCATTGGCATAGACCTTATCTTTTACGTGGCCCCAAAGAATAGATCTCGGTGGCCAATTGTGATCACCTCTTTTAGAAATAACACGGTCAAAAAACTTTTCTTGCCAAATTGCAATTGTTTCGTTGCTTGTGTGTAGCGTAGCGCCGTTTTGCTGAAAATAAACGTAATCTACATCAATGTCTTCCAACTCCGGCCATAAAAAATCATTAATCATAGCTCGATAGCGCCATCCATTCACCGTAACAGTTGCACCAGCCTCATTTCTAAAAAAGTAGGGTCCAATCACACCGCCAGCCTAAAAACAGCACTAAGCAATGACACGTTGAGGATGCAAGAACTTTTCAACAATCATTCTTGGATTTTCTGAGCCCCAAATGCAACAAATCTGCTTAATAACGTAGCCTCCGAGATGAAAATGAGCCTCATCACTGAAGATTATTTTTCGATGAAATTCCGGATCATTTTGATGCATTTAAAGTACCCAATCAGCAAAGATACGACGTTTATGGTGATCGACCGGCTTGAGTTCTTGTGTTAACTGAACTTTAAAAGCCTTAAGACTTAAATCTTTATGCAAAATACGGTGTAATGTCGATTGTGGAATGTCTAATTCCAAACATCGACGAGGAATCGACAAACCTGGGTTTTCTTTAACACTACTGGCTACATCACCAATATTCTCATGTGTTCTTGAGCGATGCACTCGGTTTCAATTCTTCACATTACAAACTTGTCTTAACAGCTCAAATTTTTCCACCAGGTTTACTATTGCCGGCCGAAAAAGTGCTTTAGTTTTGCAAATTGTGACAAAAATTTTTTTACCATTTTTGTAGTAAATTTTAATAACTTCAATGCGTTGTTGAAGCGTGTATCGTTTTATTTTTAATAATGGCGTAGTTTTCACTTGTCAAATGTCAAAAGATAATAGCTTCAAAATTGACAGCTGCCCAAATAGCTTGCTATTCAAAATGAAACTTCTTATTGGAAACCCTTTACTATTCAAAAGTTGAAGTTTGAGTATCTACTATATTCTCAATTATCGTATCTTTGATTCACTTAAAGAAGCATTAAGTGCAAAGACAGAACAATATAATACTGCATTCCCAATATCCACGCAAAAAGTTTTAAATATAAGAACTTTCACAAACCATAAGAAGTTCAAATTATCAAAGTCTGAATGATCGTCTCACTTTGTTACAAATACCCTGCTTTCAACTTATGCTGTATAAAGTTATATCCTGCATTTGTCTGAGATTGTACTAATTTTAATGGATACATTCCTATCCGATAGTAGTCTGGTTTCTCTCTCGCTGTTCTCTGACAAATTCTAGCCGCGTTGTTGAATTAGAAAGAATTGCCCACAAAACAACTCATCCCGGCCTTATTGTAATTTAATCTACCCCTTTTTTTGCACCATATTTATTTAGATGTGGTAAACAAAAATGTGTTTTTGTTTCCGCTATTAGTTATTTTGTTTGCCTTATACTCCAAAACTATTGCATTGCCATTAGCGCCATTGTTCACGTGTACAATTAAAAAGGGTAAGTTGCATTATTTGTTTAAATAGTTGATGATTTAAAATATTAATAAATTATAACCAATTATTGTTAAAAACAAATATATCAGTAATTAAATAATACCATACTGTTCAATTAATCACACAAATAAATAATTATTAATCACCATCATCATTCATTATGTCACAATTTCCATATATAGCATTTAGCATAATAAAATCTTGACAGTTATTTCTATTCATAAATTTTGTTATATTAAAAAAAAAAAATTAATGTGATATTAATTCGATTAGCATACACAATAATTTATAGCATTATGTAAATTTTACTAACATTTAACTGTAATTCTCATATATCCACATGTTTTCTATAATGTTTAATTTTGTATCTTTGTTATTAACTTGTTTTTTTTTTCAGAGCACATGGAAAGTTTAGTTCGTCATGGACAGATAAAAACGTTACTAGTGCGTAAAATATGATTTAAAAGCGTTCACAATTATAGTGCTAATTATCTAGCACCTTCTAACATATATGGTTAATATGAGCAATTCTTTATAAAATTAGAGGAGTAATGTACTATTAATGCAAGGCAGCATAATGCATGTAATAATTCAATTCAACGAACAGTTCAAAAATGCAAAGCAATTTAATCCGTTTAAAGTTAAATAATGGTATTGGTGTATAATTAATCAGAAAATAGTGTAAAATAAAAAAATCAGTTTTGTTATTAATTTTTCAAATTGATTTTTTATTTTAAATCAAGATTAAAACAAAAACTGTTTCTAATCAATTTCATAAGTTAAGGCTAATTCATTTTATAATTGCATATTTAGAGCATAAATCTGGTAGTGCACGCTGATTGACCAAAACTTTCTATAATAATAAATGGTATGAATAGATAAACATATTTTATTCTAATAAAATTAATGTATTTAACTGCAATTTCTAATAAAATTACACATAGTGCTTATCGAACGATAATAAATTGAATGTATGATGGATGAATACTTTAAATTATTTATTAACGATGTAGAGAAGCAAACTAAAAGAAAATTTCTCTCAATTATGTATTTTATATTAATGTTTTCATATATCTTATCAAAGATAATGTAATTTGGAACGTTAATAATATTCAATTGGAAATCGTCAATACAGTGTAAATACTAAATACAATTTTTCGCATTATTCAAAAATTAGTTCCTAATATTATGCTTAAATTTGGGAAAGTTGATTCAAATTTGGACCATCCAATGGAAAATTAGAATTTAACAAGCAATTCAAATTTGATATAATTAGATTCTATAAATTAGAAACAGTAGATTATTGCAGAAAAAAAATACTTAAATACACATAAAGTAACAACTACGAATCAACTAAACAGCAATGTAGATAAGGCATTTCATTAGGAGTTAAAAAATGCGATATAAAAATAAAGCAAATGTGAACCACGATTACAATTTTTTAAAACTCATAAATTTACAATTAATAAATAAATTCTTTTTATAAAAATGATTTTGACGGGTTGAGATTGATCGTGACACGCGCCATATTTATTAACATGAGGTGTAGTTTTGCAGAAAAGATTACATTATAACTAATCAGACAATTTATAAAATAAAAAATATTTATGAAATAAAAGAAAGAACGCTACTGAAATAGTAAAAAAATGAATATAGTCTATAAATTAAAAAAAAAAATGCTAACTGAAAAACTCCATCGAGTAAAGTGTATGGTTATTAGATATGTTTATTCTTAATATTGTTTATATGTAGAACATTCATAAAGATGTTTATAATGACATTCTAAAATTTTTAAAACGTTATTCTGATACATACGAGTGTTGCTATTTATGTTTTGAGAATAGAAAAAACAAATAAATAAATATTTTTATTGCTTTTCAAAATAATTGCCTTTGCATGCAATTGAACCACCCTTCAAAGCAGTTTGTCCAGTCAGAAGATGATAGCTCTAAAACATGCGTTTTGAAGGCTCAACCACTTCTTCGGGCTATAAAAATCGTTGTCCACGCAGTTTATCTTTAATTACTGGAAACAAAAAAAGTCATTAAGCGCCAGGTCAGAGCTGTAAGGCGGATGACTCATTAATTTGATCTTTTGTGTGTCCAAATACTCGATTGTTGCATGTGTGTGTAAGCTCGCATTGTCGTGATGCAAAATGATTCGTCGTTTTGGGTTGTTGTCTCTCAATTTACCAAAAACTTCAGGCAGTCAAATGGTCGTGTACTACGCTGAATTAACCGTTTTTTGATTTTTAAGAGCCACATTTGCCACATGCCCGGCTTTCGTAAAGAAACTCGCCACCATTTGCTTTTTAACGCTTTGAGAACGAACAACTTTTGTTGGCTTTTCTTTACATTGAAACACCCAAACTGCCAATTGGCCTTTTTTTTCTGGCTCATATGTATAAATCCACAACTCGTCACATGTGACGATGCTGTATACGGCTTTGGATGCAGCACAGTTGTATTTTGTAATCATTTCACGGCACCAATCAACACGAGCATTTTTTTGAGCATCTGTCAACAAATGTGGAATCCAACGTGCACACAGCTTCCGAACACCCAAATGTTCGTGCAAAATCTTATGTATGCTGGTCTTACTAATCCTTAAACATGTCTCGATTTTGCAATATGTCACATGACGATTTTCTTCAGTTAGTTTTCGCACAGCATCGATATTTTCCGACACAACAACCAATTTTCGACAACCTTCTTTAACTTCGTCCGTGAGCAAAATTCAGTGTACCAGCAATATACAGTGGCTGTGGATGGCGCTTCATTGCCAAAAGTTGAATTCAGTTGATTGAAGCACTGTTCTTGAGTTAAACCACGCCGAAAATCATAATAAATCATTGCTCAAACATTTTTGCATTTTCATTCCATCTTATGGCCGAGATAAAATTTTCAGCTTACTGTAAACATCACAAATAGTGCTCGCTTGTCAAAACGTTATAAGTACGTATAATGTCAAAAGTGTCAAACTTTACAATGGCAATGTCAGATTTCACCTGACAATACCAGTGTTGCCAGTTCTTAATACATAAATAGCAACACTCGTACATACACACGTACATACTTAGTCACGCCATTCCCTTTTAGGATAGGCAGTAACACTTTTTATACCTTACTTCAAACAATTAGTCTCCACGTTATTTTCTGTTTTTACACACTTCCTTTGCTTCAGCAATATCCATACATCTAGTCATGCATTTCCATCAAAGATTAGTTCTGTTATTCTGTCCTCACTTATTCTTTTGACATTTTATAATTTTTAAACCACATTTGTTCATTGTTCACTCATATCTAACTCTGTCCATACGAGTTTGCACACACAATTCTTAAGTACCCCATTTCAACCGCATTTGTTTCACTTTTGTGTTTCACTCGCCCAAGTGTTTCTTATCAAGATATTGACAGCTATTTACATTTGTTGCATTTCTGCTGTTTTTGAATATATGTAGATTATGAATTACAGATATCACTATAACGTCAGAAGTAGGCACAATAGACAATTTCTTGATAAGTAATTGTTGA
Source organism: Tachinus rufipes (assembly GCA_963932245.1). Taxonomy (NCBI): domain Eukaryota; kingdom Metazoa; phylum Arthropoda; class Insecta; order Coleoptera; family Staphylinidae; genus Tachinus; species Tachinus rufipes. Next base: position 42,213,735 of record OZ010747.1, on the reverse strand, counting down.
GTGAGTGAGCGTGCAAATTAGTACATGTAAAAAATACAGAAAACGCATTTATTTCTATATGTGATAGGTTTTTTCTGCTATTTCCTAACTATTACTTGACTAAAAAACTTCGACATATCATAGTTTAATCCTTTCTTAGTGTACTGGTAAAAAAATAAATCGATTATCAAATTATTTGTAGAGCAGCAATGAAGCCAGAGTTGCCGTTTTTGTTAAAATACTACAAATCAAGGTATGGCTCGGTATGCTCTTAAGATATTGGGTATGTTTTACACTTTTATTGCATTCTTGCTGAATTTGAATAAAATAAAATAAAAACAAATGTCACTAAAACATTAAAAGTAAGGCAACAGTTAAAAATAGTTATTTTCGCTTACTACAACCATAGTGACATCCAGAACTGAAACAAAATGTGTATACTTAATTCATCAAGATTGAAAAACACTTAAAGCATAGTAATAGTTAGTATTTTTAAATATGCTCTTAGGTTATTTGAGAATATAGTATGTACTACAATAGTATTTAGTTTTAATTAAATTAATTCAAAATTACCATAAAACGCGCAATGATGTTTAACATCACTTTAAGAACTAAAATTCTCAACACCAACATCCATGCAAGATTAAAAATAACAGACATTATAAAAAACAACAAAGCCTCAAACGAGATGAAAGCAGTATAGAACAAAAGCGCTTAAAATCAAATAAATCCGATTGCATAGAATATTCTGCTTTATTATACATCATTAGAAAGTTTTTGATAAACCCGACCCAATAAAAAAATTTAAATTAAAAAAGTTGAACCTTTTAAAAATGACTGTCAATGTTTTCTTCTAAAAATAAGAGTTAAATAAAAAAAAAACGATTAATTTGATAGATTTCATCCTTCTAAAGATGATAGAGTTTGTCCAGTGTCTCTATTACTAACCGTTTTTGAGTTTTGATTTTTTAGTGCAAAAAGTCTTAAAATTGTAAAAAAAAAATGATAGGGGTGGTTTTTTTGACATTTACCAATTTCGATGAAAATTAGTTTACTAACTAATTTTGATGCCAGGAATACGAATCTGACATTTAAAGATATGAAAAAAAATACTTCATTTGTTTTGTGTCGTGTTTTGAGCTGTCAAATTATTGCCTACTCAATGTAAAATTTTCCGTAGAATCCAAATTTTAGTATTTTGAAAGCTATAAATGCTTTGCAGAGTCACAAAAGCAGAAAAAAAACAGTATAAATAGCAAAAAAATGAAAAAAATGATTTTTAATAGTGGCGCACCACTCGCAAAATTTCAAAAAAATCATAGATGTAGATTCATTTTTCAATTACTTATAAAGTTAAAAAAATAAAATTCCATGCAATCGAACGTTTAGATAACCAAAAGTAAATTACAACTCTTCTGGAATTTTTTTAAGGGTTGTATACAGAGTTTGAGAGGATGAAAAAAATTGTGTTGAAAGACCACCCAAAACCTTACTTCCATGATTTTTTTTTTAATTTTTCATTCTATAGGTGCGGAGAAAAAAAATAAAAACGAGAAAATGCTATTTTTTGCCCCCTATGGAAATTGTGGTATCAAAATTTTAAAATCCTACCAAACATGTTTTTTTGATGCTAGGAAAGTAATTTTTAAGGTAATTTTGATATTCGTGATGGGGGGCATTTCACCTATGTTAACCGGGGAGACCCTTTCTGTGGTAATGTTAAAGTATAAAACATGTTTTAGAACTTTTTACTGTAATGTGTCTATTATGCAACTGTTAATGCTAAATAAACGTGTTTTCATCTTTTTACGATTTATTGTACACTCACAATAAGTCAAAACGCCTTAATTAATTTTTTTTTTAATAGATTAAATATTACAAAATATACCTCTTTCACTTGTTTTTAAATTTATTTTCTAATCTGGCATGTCAAAACGTCAAAATCAAAACTTACATTTTTATTATGATAATGTTTACAAAGGAACAATGTTTAAATATTATTAAAAATTACTACCAAAATTCTAAATCTGTAGTCGGAACTCCAATTTTTAATAGATACATTTGAGTCAACCTATTCACTATTAAATGAACCCGTGCCAGTAAAACAACGCACCGATTAAAATACAAAAAATATTGCAGTAGTAAGTGCTTCAGTTCAAAACAAGCCAAATCAGTTAATTCCACGCCGTTCACAAGAATAATCTCTCAGTCCACATTGTGGCAAACTTTGCGTAAAAGCTTTTGCCTGCACCCTTACAAAATAAAATTAACTCAAGAACTGAAACCTCTTGATCATTTAAAACGCCAAAATTTTTCCAATTGGGTTTAGTAAAAGTTTGAAGAAAAAGCTGTATTTCATCGAAAAATGATCTTCAGTTAATAAGGTCATTTTTAGCTTAATGGCATTGTCAAAAACTATAATATGCGTTAATGGACAGCAACAAATCTACATGTGCTTCAAGAAACTCCATTGCATCCACAAAAAGTGAACGTGTAGTGTAGATTTCATGCCAAAGGAGTAATTAGACCGTATTTTTTTGAAGAATAAAAAATCGCAATGTTAATGTCAATAGAGTTCGCTATCGTGCCATGTTGCAAAATTATTTTTGGCCAGAATTAAATGAACATGACTTCAGTAACATGTGGTTCCAACAAGATGGCTCCAGATGCCAAAAATAAAGGAAATTTTTAGTAATCGTGTAATTTTCAAGAAATAGTTAAATGGCCGCCTCGCTGAAGCAATTTAACGCCGTTGAATTTTTTGTTATAAAGTCATGTTAAGTCGTTGGTTTATGTCAACAAGCCAACAACGTTAAAAAAACTCAAAAGAAACATATCTAATAAAGTATTGATGTTCTTTTGCAGCACGACAACTCGACGAAACATGTAGAGCTAACAATAGCTATATAATATATAGAGTTTTCCAATAAGAGGTTTTGTTTAGATATTAAAAAAAAACAGGTATTTTTTAAGAGAAATCAATAAATGTTTATTTCATTGTAAAGAGGAAAGTAGGCCATTAACATTTAAAAACGATATTAATCAAATGGCCGCCACGGTTACGGTTGCACAACCACATTCTTTTCATGAAATTTTCCATGACCAATTTACACATTTGCGGCTGTTTGTTCTCGATAACTTCACGAAGTCCATCTTTAAGGTCTTGAATCGATTGTGGAGCATTGGCATAGACCTTATCTTTTACGTGGCCCCAAAGAATAGATCTCGGTGGCCAATTGTGATCACCTCTTTTAGAAATAACACGGTCAAAAAACTTTTCTTGCCAAATTGCAATTGTTTCGTTGCTTGTGTGTAGCGTAGCGCCGTTTTGCTGAAAATAAACGTAATCTACATCAATGTCTTCCAACTCCGGCCATAAAAAATCATTAATCATAGCTCGATAGCGCCATCCATTCACCGTAACAGTTGCACCAGCCTCATTTCTAAAAAAGTAGGGTCCAATCACACCGCCAGCCTAAAAACAGCACTAAGCAATGACACGTTGAGGATGCAAGAACTTTTCAACAATCATTCTTGGATTTTCTGAGCCCCAAATGCAACAAATCTGCTTAATAACGTAGCCTCCGAGATGAAAATGAGCCTCATCACTGAAGATTATTTTTCGATGAAATTCCGGATCATTTTGATGCATTTAAAGTACCCAATCAGCAAAGATACGACGTTTATGGTGATCGACCGGCTTGAGTTCTTGTGTTAACTGAACTTTAAAAGCCTTAAGACTTAAATCTTTATGCAAAATACGGTGTAATGTCGATTGTGGAATGTCTAATTCCAAACATCGACGAGGAATCGACAAACCTGGGTTTTCTTTAACACTACTGGCTACATCACCAATATTCTCATGTGTTCTTGAGCGATGCACTCGGTTTCAATTCTTCACATTACAAACTTGTCTTAACAGCTCAAATTTTTCCACCAGGTTTACTATTGCCGGCCGAAAAAGTGCTTTAGTTTTGCAAATTGTGACAAAAATTTTTTTACCATTTTTGTAGTAAATTTTAATAACTTCAATGCGTTGTTGAAGCGTGTATCGTTTTATTTTTAATAATGGCGTAGTTTTCACTTGTCAAATGTCAAAAGATAATAGCTTCAAAATTGACAGCTGCCCAAATAGCTTGCTATTCAAAATGAAACTTCTTATTGGAAACCCTTTACTATTCAAAAGTTGAAGTTTGAGTATCTACTATATTCTCAATTATCGTATCTTTGATTCACTTAAAGAAGCATTAAGTGCAAAGACAGAACAATATAATACTGCATTCCCAATATCCACGCAAAAAGTTTTAAATATAAGAACTTTCACAAACCATAAGAAGTTCAAATTATCAAAGTCTGAATGATCGTCTCACTTTGTTACAAATACCCTGCTTTCAACTTATGCTGTATAAAGTTATATCCTGCATTTGTCTGAGATTGTACTAATTTTAATGGATACATTCCTATCCGATAGTAGTCTGGTTTCTCTCTCGCTGTTCTCTGACAAATTCTAGCCGCGTTGTTGAATTAGAAAGAATTGCCCACAAAACAACTCATCCCGGCCTTATTGTAATTTAATCTACCCCTTTTTTTGCACCATATTTATTTAGATGTGGTAAACAAAAATGTGTTTTTGTTTCCGCTATTAGTTATTTTGTTTGCCTTATACTCCAAAACTATTGCATTGCCATTAGCGCCATTGTTCACGTGTACAATTAAAAAGGGTAAGTTGCATTATTTGTTTAAATAGTTGATGATTTAAAATATTAATAAATTATAACCAATTATTGTTAAAAACAAATATATCAGTAATTAAATAATACCATACTGTTCAATTAATCACACAAATAAATAATTATTAATCACCATCATCATTCATTATGTCACAATTTCCATATATAGCATTTAGCATAATAAAATCTTGACAGTTATTTCTATTCATAAATTTTGTTATATTAAAAAAAAAAAATTAATGTGATATTAATTCGATTAGCATACACAATAATTTATAGCATTATGTAAATTTTACTAACATTTAACTGTAATTCTCATATATCCACATGTTTTCTATAATGTTTAATTTTGTATCTTTGTTATTAACTTGTTTTTTTTTTCAGAGCACATGGAAAGTTTAGTTCGTCATGGACAGATAAAAACGTTACTAGTGCGTAAAATATGATTTAAAAGCGTTCACAATTATAGTGCTAATTATCTAGCACCTTCTAACATATATGGTTAATATGAGCAATTCTTTATAAAATTAGAGGAGTAATGTACTATTAATGCAAGGCAGCATAATGCATGTAATAATTCAATTCAACGAACAGTTCAAAAATGCAAAGCAATTTAATCCGTTTAAAGTTAAATAATGGTATTGGTGTATAATTAATCAGAAAATAGTGTAAAATAAAAAAATCAGTTTTGTTATTAATTTTTCAAATTGATTTTTTATTTTAAATCAAGATTAAAACAAAAACTGTTTCTAATCAATTTCATAAGTTAAGGCTAATTCATTTTATAATTGCATATTTAGAGCATAAATCTGGTAGTGCACGCTGATTGACCAAAACTTTCTATAATAATAAATGGTATGAATAGATAAACATATTTTATTCTAATAAAATTAATGTATTTAACTGCAATTTCTAATAAAATTACACATAGTGCTTATCGAACGATAATAAATTGAATGTATGATGGATGAATACTTTAAATTATTTATTAACGATGTAGAGAAGCAAACTAAAAGAAAATTTCTCTCAATTATGTATTTTATATTAATGTTTTCATATATCTTATCAAAGATAATGTAATTTGGAACGTTAATAATATTCAATTGGAAATCGTCAATACAGTGTAAATACTAAATACAATTTTTCGCATTATTCAAAAATTAGTTCCTAATATTATGCTTAAATTTGGGAAAGTTGATTCAAATTTGGACCATCCAATGGAAAATTAGAATTTAACAAGCAATTCAAATTTGATATAATTAGATTCTATAAATTAGAAACAGTAGATTATTGCAGAAAAAAAATACTTAAATACACATAAAGTAACAACTACGAATCAACTAAACAGCAATGTAGATAAGGCATTTCATTAGGAGTTAAAAAATGCGATATAAAAATAAAGCAAATGTGAACCACGATTACAATTTTTTAAAACTCATAAATTTACAATTAATAAATAAATTCTTTTTATAAAAATGATTTTGACGGGTTGAGATTGATCGTGACACGCGCCATATTTATTAACATGAGGTGTAGTTTTGCAGAAAAGATTACATTATAACTAATCAGACAATTTATAAAATAAAAAATATTTATGAAATAAAAGAAAGAACGCTACTGAAATAGTAAAAAAATGAATATAGTCTATAAATTAAAAAAAAAAATGCTAACTGAAAAACTCCATCGAGTAAAGTGTATGGTTATTAGATATGTTTATTCTTAATATTGTTTATATGTAGAACATTCATAAAGATGTTTATAATGACATTCTAAAATTTTTAAAACGTTATTCTGATACATACGAGTGTTGCTATTTATGTTTTGAGAATAGAAAAAACAAATAAATAAATATTTTTATTGCTTTTCAAAATAATTGCCTTTGCATGCAATTGAACCACCCTTCAAAGCAGTTTGTCCAGTCAGAAGATGATAGCTCTAAAACATGCGTTTTGAAGGCTCAACCACTTCTTCGGGCTATAAAAATCGTTGTCCACGCAGTTTATCTTTAATTACTGGAAACAAAAAAAGTCATTAAGCGCCAGGTCAGAGCTGTAAGGCGGATGACTCATTAATTTGATCTTTTGTGTGTCCAAATACTCGATTGTTGCATGTGTGTGTAAGCTCGCATTGTCGTGATGCAAAATGATTCGTCGTTTTGGGTTGTTGTCTCTCAATTTACCAAAAACTTCAGGCAGTCAAATGGTCGTGTACTACGCTGAATTAACCGTTTTTTGATTTTTAAGAGCCACATTTGCCACATGCCCGGCTTTCGTAAAGAAACTCGCCACCATTTGCTTTTTAACGCTTTGAGAACGAACAACTTTTGTTGGCTTTTCTTTACATTGAAACACCCAAACTGCCAATTGGCCTTTTTTTTCTGGCTCATATGTATAAATCCACAACTCGTCACATGTGACGATGCTGTATACGGCTTTGGATGCAGCACAGTTGTATTTTGTAATCATTTCACGGCACCAATCAACACGAGCATTTTTTTGAGCATCTGTCAACAAATGTGGAATCCAACGTGCACACAGCTTCCGAACACCCAAATGTTCGTGCAAAATCTTATGTATGCTGGTCTTACTAATCCTTAAACATGTCTCGATTTTGCAATATGTCACATGACGATTTTCTTCAGTTAGTTTTCGCACAGCATCGATATTTTCCGACACAACAACCAATTTTCGACAACCTTCTTTAACTTCGTCCGTGAGCAAAATTCAGTGTACCAGCAATATACAGTGGCTGTGGATGGCGCTTCATTGCCAAAAGTTGAATTCAGTTGATTGAAGCACTGTTCTTGAGTTAAACCACGCCGAAAATCATAATAAATCATTGCTCAAACATTTTTGCATTTTCATTCCATCTTATGGCCGAGATAAAATTTTCAGCTTACTGTAAACATCACAAATAGTGCTCGCTTGTCAAAACGTTATAAGTACGTATAATGTCAAAAGTGTCAAACTTTACAATGGCAATGTCAGATTTCACCTGACAATACCAGTGTTGCCAGTTCTTAATACATAAATAGCAACACTCGTACATACACACGTACATACTTAGTCACGCCATTCCCTTTTAGGATAGGCAGTAACACTTTTTATACCTTACTTCAAACAATTAGTCTCCACGTTATTTTCTGTTTTTACACACTTCCTTTGCTTCAGCAATATCCATACATCTAGTCATGCATTTCCATCAAAGATTAGTTCTGTTATTCTGTCCTCACTTATTCTTTTGACATTTTATAATTTTTAAACCACATTTGTTCATTGTTCACTCATATCTAACTCTGTCCATACGAGTTTGCACACACAATTCTTAAGTACCCCATTTCAACCGCATTTGTTTCACTTTTGTGTTTCACTCGCCCAAGTGTTTCTTATCAAGATATTGACAGCTATTTACATTTGTTGCATTTCTGCTGTTTTTGAATATATGTAGATTATGAATTACAGATATCACTATAACGTCAGAAGTAGGCACAATAGACAATTTCTTGATAAGTAATTGTTGAGTGAGTGAGCGTGCAAATTAGTACATGTAAAAAATACAGAAAACGCATTTATTTCTATATGTGATAGGTTTTTTCTGCTATTTCCTAACTATTACTTGACTAAAAAACTTCGACATATCATAGTTTAATCCTTTCTTAGTGTACTGGTAAAAAAATAAATCGATTATCAAATTATTTGTAGAGCAGCAATGAAGCCAGAGTTGCCGTTTTTGTTAAAATACTACAAATCAAGGTATGGCTCGGTATGCTCTTAAGATATTGGGTATGTTTTACACTTTTATTGCATTCTTGCTGAATTTGAATAAAATAAAATAAAAACAAATGTCACTAAAACATTAAAAGTAAGGCAACAGTTAAAAATAGTTATTTTCGCTTACTACAACCATAGTGACATCCAGAACTGAAACAAAATGTGTATACTTAATTCATCAAGATTGAAAAACACTTAAAGCATAGTAATAGTTAGTATTTTTAAATATGCTCTTAGGTTATTTGAGAATATAGTATGTACTACAATAGTATTTAGTTTTAATTAAATTAATTCAAAATTACCATAAAACGCGCAATGATGTTTAACATCACTTTAAGAACTAAAATTCTCAACACCAACATCCATGCAAGATTAAAAATAACAGACATTATAAAAAACAACAAAGCCTCAAACGAGATGAAAGCAGTATAGAACAAAAGCGCTTAAAATCAAATAAAAGAAGCCTGTATTCAACAATGAAAACATGAAAACTAAGAAGAATTAAAAAAAGATTACCAGCATAGTAGCGTTCAAAGCACAAAATTTCTACTTAATTCAAAAAGATTCAAAAACACTTAAACCAAAATAATAGTTAAGATCATACCGAACGCTACCTTGATTTGTAGTATTTCAACAAAAACCGGAACTTCAGCGTCATTTCTGTTTTGCTCTATGAGGAAAGTGTTTTGTACGCTTATAGCAACTTACGGTTTACATAATCGGCCTACCAAACGCACAATTTGCTATATTATTAAAAAAATTAAAACTTAATATTCATTATTAGATAATACGCAACAAAATAAATCACATCCAACACGTACGTACACGTACTCATTATCAACAGTTTGGCTTGCCTAATTAAACAACTTGGCGTATTTTACTTAAGAATCTTGGTTTAAAAGCATATAAAATTTAAATTATGCAAGAATTGAAGCCGGTGGACCTTCCGAATCGTCACCGTTTCAGGCTTTGGGCTCTTGAAAAGCTTAAAAAAAATCTACAGTTTTCGACCAAAATTTTGTTTGGCAAAATTGCCGTATTTGCGTTATAGAGCAACTAGAAGAAATTCAAGAGCGGCCATTACATCCATACAAAACAAAGGTTTGGTGTGGTTTCTGGGTTGGTGCAACATTTCTTTAAAAATTAAGCCACAATAATAACAGACTATTGGCTGACTAAAATTGAAATCGGCAATCTCGACAATATTTAGTTCTAACAAAACGTCAATACTTACCAATAGCTCTTCAAACCATGGCTTTATTGCAAAAACGATTTGGTAAACAGTTAATTTCACGCCTCAGACCGGTGAATTGACCGCTTTGATCATGTAATATCGCACCTCTAGACTTTTTCTTTTGAAATTACGTATACTCCAAAGTCTACAAGTATAAGCAGACTACGATTAGAATGAGAATTGGATACCAACATAATTTAAGTCATTTGCCAAATACCACTCAAAATGTTTGAACGCGTCATCAAAAATTAAAACTTCTAAATGGACCATGTTAGCCGTAGTTAGGGCCAACATTTGAAAAAAGTAATTAAAAAAAAAATAAAAGTACAAAATGTTTCTTTTGTATGATCATCAAAATTACCCGATAAAATTATTTTTTTTTATTATTTTTTTTAAGTACTTCTAAATGGATCACCCATATAAGCAAATAAATAAATAATTAACAATTTAAATCACTTTTATAAAAAATAAGAGTTTTTTTTATATTTTTTATACAGTAAAACAATAATCACTATCATTCGATTCGCAATTTTTTTTACAAAATGTTATTAAGTATTTACTTTTGCCAGATATGTTTGCGTATAGAAAATATTTTGTAAATATTGTTCTTACAAAAGTGTTTTAAGTTGAATAAAAAGCCAATGGTCATTTTTGTTTATGTATTTTGAATAAAAATTAAATTGATTTATTACAATTTTCATCTAAAATATCAATATCAATAAAAATAAAAATTAATGAATTAATTCAGATGAATAAATTTAGAAACGTTTACCTCAAAGCAAGCGTTTGAGTTAGTAGATACAGGCGTAACCAATGCTGCAGATTCGGAATATAACAAAGACAATGATGCAGATGATATGTTTACAGAGCCATCAATCAAAAATAAAAAGATTAGTAGGCGGTTATCCACAAATTCTTCAAAAACAACTCGTTTGGAAGAAATAAATAAAAAGAAGACTAGCGACTATAAATACGATAGCGATAAATCCCTACAAAATCCAACAACATGTGTTGTATAAATCATCCAAAGATAAAATTGCATTTGAACCATTTTGTTCCAAAACTAAACCTACCTATAATTTCAAAATAACAAAATGTAGTACTTTAAATTAAAAAAAAAATTTAAGAAGAAAATGCTGACTGGAATTGTCCTCTTTCCATCTTCAAACGTTTTTTTGGAAATGATTTAAATTGTTTTTAAATCAAATAAATATGCGGAACAAAATAGTGCTATGATTTGAATTGTACTGGTCTGCAAATAAGAATTACCGGATCTAAAAAATCACCAACATAACGCACAAGAGGCTTTTGAAAATCGATTTTTACACGTTAACAACAATGCACATGCTCTAAATAGAACCTCTCCAGAATATGGCAGACTTTATAAAATAAAAAAGGTTATTTTATTTAAACAAAATTTAACAGTTATTAAGACCCTCGCAAAATACAGAAATAAATGAGAGCATAGTGACTTATAGGCAGCACAACACTGAAGCAATATATGCACATAAAGGTAATAAAAAAAGATTTAAAAATAGGATTCTTGCATTTAATAATGCAGGGTAAAATAAATAGTAAAAGAGGGCCCGGAAGGAGACAAACATCGTGGTTGAAAAACTTAAGACAATGGTTTGGAAAAACATCAACCGAACTCTTTCGCGCCGCTGTCAACAAAATTATTATAGCTAACATGATAGCCAACGTCCGCTAAGCGGATACGGCACTTCAAGAAGAAGAAGAAATTCTTGCATGCTCAGGTTAACAACCAAGATAATGCAAAATTTTAAGATGTGTGAAGACACAACAACATTAAATAAAGTCGACACAAAGTTGTTTTTAATTTAGTAAAAAATACTAGTCGAAAGGTTATTGCAACTACTTTACATCTTTGAATCTCCTTACAAAATAACTAAAAAAAAGTCGGAAAATAGAAAAAAATACCCAAAAGAAACTTGACAAAAAATTAAAACTGGAAACTATGATATTGCTTCAAACAAGGGCATTTTTGTTTGTAAATCAAAAAATTGTAGTAAAAAAAACTGTGATAGTGGCTTGCACATTTTATAACCCTAAAGTGCCCACAAAATGATTAGAACAAACAAACAAAAAACAAAAAAACTTGTTTTTTGCCCTAGACCTATCTACGGTTACAACTATAATATAAGTACAGTAGATAAATTTAATCAATGCATGGACAAGTTGTAAATAGTGGTAAAAACTATTCTATTATTACAAAAAACCTTAATGTCTCAGCTACAATTTCATAGTGTGTTGGCAGATGAACCATCATCATTATTATTTGCGCAAAATACCTGGATCCAAACTAGTTATCGCATACAACAAAATTAAAAAAAAAAACAAATTGACATTTGGTAGGAGTAAACAACACCAATAAAAGTCAAAATATTGGCTGCTTGAGATAAAACTGTACAATCTTTTATAATTGCAAAAAATGCAATGTTGCTTTATGCATTAGTTGCTTTGCGCCATTTCACAAATTCTAGTTCAGAATGCATTAAATATATTTTTTTAATTTTTTGTGTAGTTTAATTTTGTGAATTAATGCCTTTTATAAAAAAAGTATTTTTATTAACTACAGTTTGCATGCGCTTGTTTTTTGTTGTAAAAGTTTTGTGGTTTAATCAACAACCACGCCATAACGCTTTCTTAAAATGTCAACTGTCATTCACAAAATTACAGATTAAAGGCATCATATAAAAAAAATATTTTGCGAATTGTTAGAAAATTAAAAACGCTCAACTTAAGTCTGACTTATACAACAAACATGCAGAAAATTTATTGCCATCTAAATAAATATTTACTCCTAGTACAAGGCTTGCTAAAAATTCAAACAGTTATGCAAACAAAAATTCAAGCAGTCTATCCACAAATAGAATAAACTTCCAAAATCATTGATTATTATAATCACACACTCTACTTAAATCTTAATTTCAATGTGATAGTTTCTACAAGTACAATTAAATCGTTAAAACTCAAAAGTATATTACTCACATTAGCTTATATGTATACCGAGACACAACAATCATTAGCAATTTAATGAAAAAAATACCAAAAAAAAAATTATTGTGTACTTATTGTGCCCTAACTATCAATCGCAATTGTTAATTGCAAAACTACAAACTAGATGCAATGTTTTTTAAGTCAATGCATATCAATGCAAAGCTTCAGAAAAGTTAGAAAACATTTAAACAGCTACTGTAAGAGGGATACTGCTAAAGTTCGCAAAAAATGTAAAGCAAAACACAAATTAAGTTATGTAAATTGCTTTATTGCTTTTCAAAATGTTCTCCTTTAAAATCTATAAACTTTTGCATCCGATGAAACCAATCTTCAAAACAATTTTGCCACTCTGAGCGAGGTACCTCCAAAACAAGTGATTTAAATGCTTCAACGGCCTCTTCAGGCGATGAAAAACGCTCGCCACGCATTTTATTTTTGATATGTCAAAATAGGAAGAAGTCATTAGGCAATATATCAGGCGAGTATCGGCAATGAGTCATTAATTGGATGCTGTTACTGATCAAAAACTCTAAGTTCGACGTGCTGTGTGAGCGCTTGCATTGTCATGATGAACAATGATTTGCCGGTTTATGTTGATACTTCTAAATTCAGCGATAACTTCCGGCAAACAAATTAATGTATACCAGTTAGCATTAACTGTCATTCGATTCTCTAATGCAACAGGTGCAACATGATCCGTTTTTACAAAAAAACAAGCAATCATTCTTTTCGAAACGCTTCGTTTATTTTGAAACACCCATACAGTCGATTGCTGTTTAGTTTCAGGTTCATATAAATATATCCAAGATTCGTCACCTGTTACGATATTATATACTAAATTTGAACGACCCCCTTCAAATTTCTTTAGCATTTCCTTGCACCCCAAATTGTGTGGGATCCAACGACTGCAACGCTTCCGGACATGCAAATAATTGTGCAAAATCGTATGTATTTGATTCGCTGCAATGCTTAAGAATGCCTCTATCTCACTATAGATCACATGCCAATCTGACAAAATCATTTCACGCACAGCATCAATATTTTTCGCGACAGCAGAGGTTAGTCTTCCACGCTTAAATTCTGCGAACCATTTGTAAAGTTTTGGAAAGTGCTTCATCCCCAAATAACAAAACTAAGTTTTTCCACACATTACTGCGGTGTTCAACCGTATTAAAAATCATTAAAAAATCATCACTCGGAAGTCACAATTCAAAATTTCCATTTTTCACACAATTATTACTCTCGTTAAGTTTTGTTTTAACAACGTGCAGTTTGACATCAAACTGTAAACTGAATTATAGGTGAAAAACGTCAAATATTACGAATATGACAATCACAGAACGCTGGCAATACAGGCAGTACTTGATTCCGCAAACTTTAGCAGTGCCCTTCGTATATGTACCAAAACACATTTTTACTTTGCTAAAACGTTTAAAAATTTATTGTATGCGCCAAGTATTATACATGTAAAACGACAATAAAAAGTAAAATAATTTGAGTTTTATGATATAAATGCATCATCCATATATTAAAAAACGCTTTTGTTTGTCCAACTAATACAAATTTGAATAGGAAATACATTTAAAAGGCAATGTGCGTGTAACTCGTACAGAAACTTTGGACATTGCCAACTACATCGCCACAAAATTACCTGCCCATTCTGCAAAGAACGTTTTCCGCACTGTATCGTGATGCAAACTAAAAATATATAAATTATATAATGCAAAATAGCAATATATGACTTATTATAACTATAAATAATAAACCTATTTTTTAACTACAATTATTATTCATATAGAAACTCTGCAACGCAATTGAAATAATCTAAACTAATAAAACCGTATTAAATTATAATATAAATAGGCCTATTAAATGGTAAAATATAATTTTCTTGCACAAATATCATTAAATTTGTAATAAACTTATAATAAATAATGATTTGCATTGTGAAATTTCTTAGCCAATTACTTTAACAAAAATTTACAAACATAATTACGAATCATAAATAGTATATTAATAAAGTACTCGTTATATTTTAATAAATTTAATATTTAATTAATAACTTTTCCATAAACATTTTACGATTTCTTTAATACTATATGCTACCTTTGATATTTCTAATATAAAAATGATGACTTATAAATTTAATGTTTTGTTATTTGGAGCATATTTAATTACACGGTAAAACCAATATAGCTAAATGTATGTCAGTATCAAACACAATATTAATAAATCACAACTAACAGCTGTTAAAGGGACCAATAACAAAGAATTTAATACACTTTCCTATTTTATATGGCAATTACTATTGCCCCATACACAGTTTTAGTTTAAATATCAATGTACACAGTTATCTTTTTTTAATTGCCTGCACACGTTTGATTGGTATATTTTCGCTTTGTTGCTACAAAGATTTAATACTATTAAATTTATATTGTAATTATCTTGTATACTAATTTTTGATAGAGTAAGAATGGGAAAAACATTACATGTCCGTAATATGGCAATTCCTGACCTTAGCAAAGCAGACACGACATCGTTCTGAGTTCCGAAGATTACATGAAAGATGAACATTGAATAGTTTGTCTATATTCGATACAGGGTAATTTATTAGCTACATGACATACATTGACAGTTGGAAAAGCTAGTAGAAGATATTATATGAACATTGATGCTTTTCGTCTTAGTAAACAGCATTATCGATTATTTTAATATACAATATTGATTTTTGTTGCATACTAAGAATAATTTTTTGATGGTTTTCTAAAATATTTTAAAATCTTTTAATAATCAATTGGTACACCCAATGCCACAAAACCGAAGAGCATGAACTAATAACAAGTAAATTGAAATAAATGATTTAATAACGTATTAGTAGAATAATAGATCTGTAAAATGACTTGGTGATTTCCAAATATAGATATTTATAATTTGCAATTGGGAACGCCATGTTCATCTATAACAGTTAAATAAAATATAACAACAATAAAAAAACTTCCTGGTAGTTTTAATATAATATTTTTATTCTTACATAATCCTGAACTTTAAACAAATTTTAGAATATTAATTTGCTACGGAAATAATATTAGTTTATGGAGTTTCTAATAGAAGCTCATAACAAGCAGATTGCTTAATTGCAAAATTTGCCACTGGGCGAAATTTAAACCCATAGTGCGTTCTAGAATTTGCTACTTGCCCGGACGCGTATTTCCAGTGTTCATTTCGGCGCCGTTTGCTCTTAGATCATGCGTTCTAAACGCAAACAAAATTAAATATCACAAAACCATGCTTAATCTACATGTTTTTATTATTATTATCATACTGTCAACTTAATAAAATATTACATCTATCTATATTAAGTAGATTTGTTTATGTCATTTTATTAAGACTGTCATGAAGTTGTAAAGTTTAAATACTAATCGCCGGACAACTTTATCTGCAAACTTATGTGTTGATTTCCAGGCGAAAGCACACTTGATGAAAAGTGTAATGAATTTATCAATAAATTTTTAGAAATCACTAAAACAAATTGGATTATGAGAAAAAGTTTTTCACGGCCAGTACGGTATGTTTTTAGAAAAATATACGTTTGTCAACTTTCAGAAAGTAATAAAATCAAAAATAAATGTAAATGCTTGAATAGAAATTTTAAAAGTAGTTTTTGTGTATAAGCATGGTTTTGTATAGTATACCCATAGATATAGTGTCTTTACGAAATAGACTTGAGTTATCTCAGCGTATTACTTCATTACTAATTGCCTTAAGGAGACAATTATGTTTGTATTATATACCATAAATAGCTTATAACACCTCAATGTATATTATATAAATATACAATATTTTCACCCTTGAATAGTACTTCGGGTTCCAGGTATATAAATAATGCAATCATAATTAGTTGCTAATGAAAGGTTTTAAATGCTTTATAAAGTTCTGAATAGAGTCTTTAGTTGTTTTATCTCATATATGCTAAATAATGTCAAGAAGATCATCTGTTGGGATATTTAAAACCATACTTGTGACATCAAAAAATACTAGTTTAGATTTATTTGGAATGGTTATAGATTTTAAGTGTTGGGATAAGAGAAGTGATTTTTTAAAAGCGCATTTTGAGATAACATTTATCTATTTTTTGAAAAGAAGATTGAATTCAGTTACTAGATTTTGCAAAAGTCTATTAATACCTGTATATAAAACTATCGGTTTAATAGGTAGGTCTGATTTAAAAGTGTTTATTAAGCAGTAAAGTCTTGAAACTACAGAGTTCATATTTATGATTTCATATTTATCAGATTTTCAAAAAATAGCATGAGTGTTTATGAAAAAACAAAAAAAATCTTAAACTGAAAAAAATGGTTTAGCGCATTCCAACCAACAGTTACTTTGCATTGAGTTATATAGTTAAAGCAAAAGTAAGCAATACATGTTTAAATTGCTACTCATTTGTAAACTGCTGGTCTCGGTAATAACAATTTTTTTGTACAGACTCATCCTTACTCTGCCTAATGTGCTATAGTATGTCCGACAAAAATAATAATTTCCATATAACAAAAGGTACAATAATTATAATACAATAGCAACTAAATACACAAATAATAAGATTAAAATGCCGTTGTCATCTAAACAATATAGAAAGTTAAAAGATACAACAAAAAAATTTTGATATTATTGCAAAATCGATAATCTGTTTGACGTCATTGTAACTGCTTATACTGCTACTGAACATTAAAAACCAAAAGATAAGTTGTAATTTTAACCGTTTCTAATGCTATTATAACATTATACATTTTTGTGTACAAACTTTTATATAGTGTTTTGCATAATTTGACTTTTATAATTTTCGGTATAATTTATTAGTATATAGTATATTCTTGCAAGCCAGTACCACAGCAGCTATTTGCTGCTATGTGGCACGAGAGTAATATGCCTGTGTGTGCAATCGTGCATAAACTAAACTACATAGTTTCAAGAACAGTTCATCACATCTATTTGTTGCGCTGCCAACAATCCAAAAAAAAAAGAAAACAAAAAAGAACAGATTGGTTGTTGCGCCAATCTTATCAAACCATATAAATTCAAGATGTCAACTGCATTTGATTGACATGCAGACAGAACCAGACAAAGATTTTCGTTTTTATTCAATTATCAAAACCATTTCACAAAATGTGTAGTACTCATTCCATTTAAAACCAAAACAGCTGAGAAAGTTGCAAATTTAGATATACAAGGTTGGGTAATTGTATAGAAGCACCCAATTATTGGCTGCATTTTTTATTTGATTAATCTATATAGTGATGTATTTTGATTTTTCACGAGATGAGGTCATAATAAATTTTTTAAATAGAATACTCTGTATTTTATTTATTTTAAAAATAAATTTTTTTCAACTTTACAATGATATAAGGTTTTATGGGTTTACAACTTACGGTTTTTGAAATATTCATTAAAATAATTTGTTGTATGTTATTGCAAGCGTTATTTCAACATTAAGAAGTGCATTTATCGGTCTATAGAAGTAAAATGCAATTCAAAATTCCATAATAGCAGTGCTTGTAAGAATAAATGATTTTGTTTGTTTCTTTATTTTTTTATTTGTCAATTAATATCGTTTTTAGCTAAAGTTATGCAGTCATTTCCAATTTAAGGTTTTTTTTTTATCTTCACTAATAAATGATAAGATCGGTTGGTGGTATAATTTATCCAGATTGCGTTGTGACTGTTTTCTCTGCTCACTAAGCAATTCGAAGGTTTTCCCAAATGCTCGTTTGACAATTGTAATGAATTAAATTTATCTTGAATATTTTTTATACATTCCGCATTTATTAATGGATATACAAATAAATTTTAAAAAATTATGATTATATAATATTAATCTGCACGATTCTAGATAGTCCATGTTGTGAATAATTAAGTCCAGAATGTTTGTAAAGATTTCGCCCATACAATAATATTGTAGCTTATGTGCGGATACGCTAAAGCATAGTATCTCTGCATAATAAATAGATACAATACTACTTAGTTTTTTGGTTATGTAATCAATGTGAATAGTCCATTTAAAGTTTGAGTTTATGTAGCACACTAAAAATTTTATACTTTCTGATTTGTATGGAATGGCCATGTATATTATTCTGTTTCTGAAAATATGCACAGTTGCCATTTTTCTCTGTTTAATATTAATTTATTATTATTGCACCATTCCTTATTATTTTAATGTAAAATTAATTTTAACTTAAAGTTATATGGCAGTTTTTGCATTAACAACAATAGATGTCATTAGCAAAGTTTAGTACAAAACCATTTAAGATGAAGTTATTTAGATCGTTCATGTATAATATAAATATAAAAGGACCTAATGTGGATCCTTGTGCCATACCTACTGTAATATCATATGTGTCTGAGTTGCATGAAATTACGTTAACAACTATTTTGCGGCTTATAAGAAAACATAAGATTGGTTGTAGTGTCGTTCCTCCAATTCCAATGTTACTTAGTTTATTTTTAATTCATTTAACACCTAAAACATCAAAAGCAATTGACAGGTCAAATAATAAACTAGCACAAATGTTATTATTATCTACCACTTAATGTACGTGTTTTATAAAATAAAAAGTGCCTGTTTCAGTTGATTTGTTTTTTTTACAAACCCATCGCGGTATTCTATAGAGTAAAATGTATTTGTGTATAAAATTCCATACTCTTTGTGATATTATTTGTTCATAAAATTTAGTAATAGTGTTTAGTGCAAAAACAGCTGTAAAATTATTGATATTTTTGTCACAACATTTTTTTTATAAATTGGCTCCACTTTAACTATTTTCAGTGATAATGGAAATACCTTTTGTATTATCAATTGATTAATTAATACTGTAAGTATTTTATTACATGTTTTAAGACCTTTGAGTGATATTTTATCTGCGCCAATAGTTTGTAATTTTTTTTAAGTTAGGTCATTGTGTTTGAAACTATATGAAAGTAGTGCCAGTAAGTGTAATCTGCCCAAAACAAGTTTTAATTTTTTCACAAAATACAGCAGAGAAGTGTTTTCTTTCCAAAAACATTTGCTATTTTTTCTGGATCTTTTATTGTAGTTTCGTCAATGTTTAGTATAATATTCTTTTTTTTTTTTCGACTAGAATAGCCATAAACTATTTTCACATTCTTTTTGTTTATTTTTAGAAGTTTTTATTTTGTTTTCATAGTTTATTTTTTATATTTTCTTTTAGTATAAACGTCATTTTGTTAGTAGCTGAAGATATTTTTTTTAACATAAATTCAACTTTAAGTCTGTCGCTTGAAACATGTTAACTTCCGATACAGTTTCAGTAAAACAGATTTGCTGTGCGTAATAATCCGCTAAACAGTATGGGTTGATTTCAGATTTGTATTGGTCTACGTTTATGTTAGTAACAATGTAATCAATTCCCGTAGCAGATATATTTCCATTTTGGTTGCGTCATATTCGTGTTAACCCTGTTATTTTATTGATGGTTTGTTTGATACGATTTGAATAAGTCATAGAATATGCTTAAGTTTAAAAAAAAATTAAATCACCACATAAAATAATGTTGTTTATAATTATGTTTGCACACTCAAGTATTTGTCCTAACGTGTGTATACAAATTTGTATACCTTCGCTGGGAAGTCTGCATACCGATATGATACAAATTTTGGTTGCTCTATATTTTTATCACTTTGCAAAGGTCAAATTTAGTGCCTCCATAATTAATTATATTTATTAATCATTTAATCACACTGATATAGTTCTTGATGTTTGTTTATGCCAACAACCTAGACAATACTTTTGTATACACTTTAAATAAATATATTTATCAGCAAAAAAATATAAACTTAATTTTGTAATACAATTATTAAAATGATAGTAATGTTATCTCCAGAAGTCCAATCGTAAATAAACTTAATGTTTGAAAGTCATATAAGTTTTGTGAACCACATTGACAACTTTTGCGAGATAATATAGTGCCAATGTTATAAAAGAACTAAGGTATGATTACAAATTGATTGTATACAAATTCTAAAAGTACTTAAAGCATGATATTTATCCAAGTAAAATTTTGATTACTGCTAGTTATTGGTTAGACATAATTTTTTCTCTACCATTGATTGCACACTTAAAACATTAGCGCTGTTTATGTTCAAATGAATTAATAAGTATCATTGTTTATCTAAATTACTGATATAAATATGTGGCAATTGCCAAATCCAATGTTGTAGGCAAAGCACCAACTATGCAGGTAATAAAATTATATCACACATATTTTATGTATTTGCTGTTATTGTATTAAATAAAAATTATAAGGCAGAAAGACTTTGGTCGATAGCCTTTTTCATATTCATATTCATACTCATTTCTATCTTACTTTTATATATGTTTATTTTCTTTAAAAAAAAAACTTTGTATGTGTGTATATGAAATAAATTTGTATACTATATAATAAAGTTTAATACTATTGTTAATTCTTGCATCAATTCTAACCATTTACAGATTAAATAAAATATATAAAAATAGATTTTCTGATCACAATTTATGCTAATTTAAAAAACCTACATTTTATTTATTAAATCTTATCTTAATTTATTAAATAAACTAACATATAATTTTCTTAAAGACTATATTAATCTTTATTCTAATAAATGTTTTTGATTTGCAGAACCAACCCATAATTCCTGAAGGATATTAGCTGATAGAGCAATCATGTTTGAATGCAATAATCCTAGATAGAAAAAGAGCCAAGCAAAATTCGTCTAATTCTAATAAATTTCAATTTTATATTATTTGTTATGTATAGTTGAAACATTACATTAAAGCTTCCAATTAAAAAAAAAAACATATAATAATAACTTAATCTCAATCCAATATGACCATGATTAGTTTAGTGTGTAAGGTAGCAAAACCCAGTTTCGTGTATTGCTGTAATTTTTTCATGTAATCTTATCAGCGAAATTACATATAACTTGGTTTATATATACATTAAAAGCAAATAAGTTTATAGTTTACATTACACTCTAAATCAAATATAAATTAAAAGAGTAAATATTTATATGCATTAAATGTATAAAAGCCTTTTTTACGCAAACATTTTATTTACCCAACTAGCAAGATGCTATGCATACTGATGATGGGTGCATACGCTGAAACACCAATGCATTTGTCTCATGCCAGTTGGTGAGATAATTACATAAAATTACAATAAATTATATTGTATAAATTATTATTTTATATTAATCATATTATTTCTTAATGACTACGCCTTTTAGAATACCAAAGTTACTAGAGGTGTTTCATCTTCTCAATCACTTAATCAATCATATTTTTTTTTAAATATGTATATATATAAAATTAAATTGAATATCATTATTACATTAAGTTTAGAACACAAATTGTCTATTTATAAATAATTTGTTCTAATAATTTCATTATAAATATGATAATAAACCAATTAACTTAATATTAATTGGTACTTATTGGCAAGTAGAGTGCAGCTGATAAACAACTGGGCTAATTAAATCATAACTGCATTTTTAATAATTTGGTAAATTATCACAGTACCTTATTTTTGAACTAGTAATCCTATGTTTTCTTCTGCTTGTATTTGTCCTGCATATAACATTAGCCATCATGCACCAAAAATATTTTTCAGTACAGGGTGCGCACCAAAAAAAAAAAATCACAATTTACAGTTCTTGATTTTAAAACGGATCGGTTAGCAATGTATGCGAAAACATTCCACCACACACGTCATGCCAAGTTTATCACCGGGAATCATTAAAGACACTGTTACTTATTATACATAGTAATAACAAAAAGAATATTTGGATGAAAGTCCGTCACGCGTACACTCTAAAATAAATCTGCACGTGAAGTGTGTGGCTTCACAGTTACTACGGTACTGGTCTGGAACAGAAGAACGTGCTCAAGAAAGTAATCGGCGCCGCATCCGCGCTTTTTCTAATAAGTGGGGAATGCGAAAAATAATTTTCTTATTTTTTTCTAAAAAAAAAATTAAATCATACGAGATGTATAATAATAAAAATAAAATCATCCGGTCTGGCGCTCCAAGTATTGTTCTCGTTTTGCTCAATGTAAAAAAATGGTGCATTGTTCCATCTTTTTCGGATTGCGTGTTAAATTGGCCTTTAATCGAGTTAAAGAAGGTTTTTATTCGCACTTCCGCAATGATTGTTATGTAACATGTGTTGTTTTGCGAAAATGTCATATGAGATATATTGTTTCCTATAATGATTTTGTGACACTTAGGTATATTGTTGCCACAATAAATTATAGAACGTTGAACTAAGTTGTGTGATGAAATTTTATGATATTGAATGCATCATTAAAATTGTATCAGTAAATCATTCTCCAATTACAATTAGAATCGGGTCAAATCGAATTTAAAGATTGATATTTATAAATAAATTAATATATTCTGTGCACAATAATACAATGATTTTTGATTAATATCCCCATGGGGTTTAGCGTTTACCATATGATACTGCTTGAAATTATTTATGAAAGTATCTACATTTCTAATCAATTATTGAACATTTGATGTCTGCAATTTACCCTCATAAATTATTTTCTGCAAACGCTCATGATTATTTATTATTTCTGGATAGTTAATAATAATTGCTTAAAAATAAGTTTTATATTCTCTAATTAATGATTACTACAATTATTATTTTATGAATAGGTTTTTTTGTTGATTAAATGAATTGAATTGAATTGGTAAAAAAAAACGTTAGCATGTGGTATACTTATATGTGTAATTAATATTGTTAATTAATAATTTGAGCTTAAATAATTAAGTCGTTGTTTCCGGAATTTTACAATTAAAGATGCTGTAAACGCTTATTATTTACGTTCACATTAATCACGCAAATGTTTTTGCACAATTAGTTGGAACAATGGTGTGATGAAAATTAGCGAGCAATAATTTGCATAATTGGTAATTAATAAACTGATACAATTCTTTAAATTCCAAGAATGTTATGTTGATTTGCAAGATAATTATATGAAACCCGGAAGTTTATTATTCAAAGTTTGCAATGTTTATCAAAAGAACTGATGATTCATTCATTGGTATAGCACAGTAAAATTATTGGCTACTTTTCAATTATAAGGGTAACTAACCAGGGATGTTTTAATCTAGCGTACCCATAAATAATTTGTACTAGTACAAGTTACCCAATTAACAAATTGTAATGTTAACATGAAGCATCTTGCACTGATTTGTACTAGAGTTTGTACAAACGTAATTTAAAAACAGGGTTCATTATAGAAAATAATATGACCAAATTAAAATTTTAAAACAAGTGTAATGTTCCAACTGTTAAAACAATATACTAATATGTTTAACATAATAATAATAATAGTAATGAATAATGAAATAAAATAAATAAAATTAAATATTAGTTAGTTTCTGTTTTTTAATTGTCAAAAATTAATTTTAAGAACTTTTTACTAAAAGGTTTTTCTTTGTTATAACAATATCTGTTGTAAATTGTTTACAAGACTAAATAAAACAATTACTATGTTTTTATATCATCATTTATTTTGTCATACTGTGATTGTAGTTTCGGCTGGACCTCAGCCTTCTTTATATAACCCATGAATTATTCATGTATTGTCTGAAGAATTGTCTGACAAAATAAATGGTAATATAAAAAACATAGTAATTGTTTTATTTAATCTTGTATTATGAATTATCACGTAGTAACGGTCAACTATAGTAAATTGTTTAGTAGTGTATGTCAAATTATCATGGAAGGTTATAGCGTTAAACAACGTAGGCAACTCATCAAGTTTCATTATCAAAATCAGTGCTCCGTTCAAAAAACGTTCCACTCATTACGTAATTTTTGTCCTTGCCACAATCTGCCTGCTGAGTCGACTATCGAGTAATGAACATCTAACACCCGTAGTACTAACACGCAATATCTGTTTTTAGGCTGATATGCCAAAAATCTAAACTAACTAGCGCAAGATCTGCTAAAATCCCAAAGCAATTTTTGCAAAAAAAAACATCTTGGCTACCAGGTCCATTTTTTGAACAATCAAAATTGTCGAATTTGAAGCAATACCAATCCATACAAGATACACCAGGACAAAATGAATCTTGAGAAATTCAATGTTTGGTGCGGAAAAATAAAACCGACGTTGCTATAACCATCAATGACATGCAACTTCTAGTAGCCTAAACTGAATGATATAGATACCAACAACATGTAGTTGCAACAAGCTACGTGCTTCACAACGCATGCCTGCAATTTGCGGATATAGTTATCGCGCAAGATTTTGCAATTTATAGCTTTTGGACATCTTTTTTCAAGTTATCATAAATCACAAAATTATGTAAACAGACCGCAAACAATGTATGCCTCAAAGTTAACATAATAAACGTCATTTAGAAAATTTAGCCAGATTTATGCAACAAAATGATGAAAAATTGGATATCCCAAATACTTGCCACCGAGCAAAACCGTAGCAAACATTTGAATAAAAATTTAATCAAAAATATTCAGTTTACCAACTTTATTTTTACACACTTTATTCTTCTGGAGGCTAACACAATTGACAGTGTTCTTTACTATTTTCTTAACATTTTTGAGTAAAAAAATAATTAAAAAAACTTTTATTGTTTACAATATTTTAAGCAAATTGATTTTAAATATTAAATTCATGACCTCAGATAACATTTTTACCTTTATAATAATATTTTGATTTAAATGTAATGTATATAATATGTAACTTTTTGGCCAACCTCACTATGTAAGGTGTTAATGTTATTTATTGTTTCTGTTTACTTAAATAAATTTGATCTACTAAAAAACAGACTGTTAATAAAATAATTTATAAAAAAATACAAAGAGCTTTATCATTAATAAATTAAAATAGCCCCAAAAAAAGTCTAAGAGCATCAAATAGCACAACCTTCGTAGACAATTGAGTCGCCATTTTTTTAAATTAAATGCCCAAGCAATTTAGATTGTGATAATTAGATTTTTTTATTACTTATATGACACGTAGTACCACTTAAAAAAAAGATTTTCTATATATATATATATATATATGTATATATATATATATTTACATCTCGGTATCTATAAAGCGTCCGCTATGAGAAACTGTCATTGGGCGTCCCTTAAAAAAAAACGTACTTCTAGTGCTCGCAGGTGAATATACTCGAGCTCAAAAAGATTAACGCGGTTTTCTTATTAAATACAAACTAAAACATTTTTCTGTTGTACATAAAACTACCTTTTAGCGTCCGTACATTTTTCTGTTTTTGAGCGTCTTACATATACACAAAAAAACATGAATATGTGTTATAGAGCGTCCTGTTTGCTACCTTAAAGCGTCCGGCAGTGTTGCAACATGTTTTCTATTGTAGATATACATATTTGACAAGGATCGTGCATACTATAAAGCGTCCAAACCAGTTTGACCAGTCTATTTATAGAATATCTGTTACATTAACTATACGGCGTCCATCAAAAAATAAACAATAATATACCCACTTAGTATTGATTGAATAATTCTTTTGGTTTTTAGATTTAAGTAGAAAATAATATAAAATTCACTGCATTTTTAGTGTCGGAAACATTTTGGATAACTCAGGCTTTGCAAATCTATCGATGCCCTCTAACAGGTGTCTTGAATTGAAATGCAGAATATTAAAATTGTATCTGCTTTTTCTTGGAAACAATACCGTCTAACAATTTTGAAATATTAAAATTTATAAAAAAATTTGGTCTTGAATCAAAATAATGCAAAAATTAAAATGACGACACTAAATCTTTTTGCTAATGTTTAGAGTAGCATGCAAAGATAAAAAAATATTGAATACAAATATTGTATTAGTTCCTTCTTGAAAACAGTAGTGCCCAAAAGTTTGTAAACACTAAAAATTTAAAAAATTGAAAAGTTTTTAAATAATTACAGTTTATGTCTAAGTGTATTACTCAAAATAATTTGTGTATTTAATTTATTAACATGTATTTGAAATATAGGGTTTTCCAATAAGAGGTTTCATTTCATTTCATTTTATTTGATATTAAAAAAAAACGGGAAATTTTTTAAGAAACGCAATAAATGTTTATTTCATTGTAAAGAGAAAGGTATGCTATTAACATTTGAAAACAATATCGGTCAAATAGCCGCCACGGTTACGGTTGCAGTACCACATTCTTTTTATGAAATTTTTCATGACCAATTCGCACATTTGAGGCTGTATGTCCTTGATAACTTCACAAATTTCATTTTTAAGGTTTTGAATCGATTGTAGAGCATTGGCATAAACCTTGTTTTTTACGTGACCACAAAGAAAAAAGTCTAAAGATGTTGAATCACAAGATCTCGGTGGTCAATTGTGATCACCTCTTTGAGAAAAACACGACCAGAAAACTTTTCTTGCAAAATTGCGATTGTTTTGTTGCTTGTGTGGCACGAAGCGCCGTTTTGCTGAAAACAAACGTCGTCCACAGCAATATCTTTCAATTCCGGCCATAAAAAATCATTAATCATAGCTTGGTAGCGCCATCCATTCACCGTAATAGTTGCACCAGCCTCATATTTAAAAAAAAGTAGGGTCCAATCACACCGCCAGCTTAAAAACCGCACCAAATAGTGACACGTTGAGGGTGCAAAGACTTTTCAACTACCATTCTTGGATTTTCTGAGCTACAAATGCGACAATTCTGCTTATTAACGTAGCTTCCGAGGTAAAAATGGGCTTCATCACTGACGATGATTTTTTGATGAAATTCCAAATCATTTTGATTCATTTGAAGGACCCAATCTGCAAAGAAACGACGTGGTGATCGACCAATTTGAGTTCTTGTGGTAACTGAATTTTAAAAGCCTTAAGACTTAAGTCAAAAGTGCAAAATACAATTTAATGTCGTTTGTAAAATGTCTAATTGCAAAGATCAACAAGGAATCAACAAACCTGGGTTTTTTTTAACACTACGCGCTACATCAGTAATATTCTCATGTGTTCTTAAGCGATGCACACGCTTTTAATTCTTTACATCACAAACTTGTTCCAACAGCTTAAATTATTCTACTAAGTTGACTATTGCCGGCCGAGAAGGTGCTTTACAACGACCAAAAAGTGTTTTAGTTTTGCGAACTGTGACTGAAATTTTTTCACCATTTTTGTAGTAAATTTTAATAATTTTAATGCGTTGTTGAAGTGTGTATTGTTCCATTTTTAATAACGGCGTAGTTTTTACTTGTCAAATGTCAAAAGATAATAGCTTCAAAATTGACAGCTGCCCAAATAGCCTGCTATTCAAAATGAAACTTCTTATTGGAAAACCCTTTACAATAGAATGTTATTAAGTTTTCAAAATTAAATGTGGTATGTATTACAATTGCGTTTTTTAATCTTTTCGCATAACGTGGATCATTAATTATTTTGATATTATAACGAGACTATACAGTTTTAAATTCATTATGAATAGTTTCACCAGCATGTTCCTACCATCTACCCAAACCTAAACTCAAGTAATATAACGCATGAGGTAATTGGTATAAAATAATATGAAGTTTTGTTTCGATAAAGTCCGTTGCTTCAAAATATTTTTTCAAGTTTCTAAATTTAAGATTTTTTTATCCGGTTTTGATGTAGAGAAACATAGATTTACAATTTTATCCATTGATTTGAAACATAATACGTATGGAATAATTATCAATGAGCTGATATTTCCTACTATATTGTCACTAACAAAAATATCAGTTTTTCAACATTGTTCGCCAAGCATTCCCCGCAAAAACTTTGCCATTGTAATTTTTTGATATTATTTTTAACTGTTTTGGCCAAAGATGAGCTTGTTTACGATCAAAATTTTTGATTAATTTGCTTCAAACTATGAATTTTTGAATAACAGTTACATATATTATCGTATTCATTGAAGAGTAGAAGATTCACTACTGATTTGCTTAACATAGCAAATTTCTTATTACTTCCATTAGATTGAAATATTTTAAAGAAATTTCTTAAATTTCCGAACGGTTTCAGCCTGAAGCATTTGTTTTCTATTTTCAAATTTGCAAATTCAAACAATTAATTCAAGAAATATAAAATTAAATTTAATTAAACTGCAATAAAAACTTATTAATGTTATTATTTTCTTCCTCGTCGTCATTTTTAATACCAACTAATAATTCATTATAATGTTCAGAGCAGTTGCTTACCTTTTCTTGCAAATATACATAGCGGTATAGGCAAGGATACTTTGCAGATGCAATTTGTTGACCGTTTACAATGAAATTTATTTTTAAATCGCCGATGAATTTGAATGAGAAATCATTCAAAACAATTTTCATTAAATTTAAATTTCTATAACTTTCCTTCACATCGGGAACAATACATAACAAAATAATCTTTTTTTTACATTTGTAGCTTTACCAAATTTTTTAAGTCCGCACTGCTTTGATATGTAGATCTCAACAATCTTTCATTTGTGTTATTTTCTAGCTCAGGTAATATGCTAAAAGATATTTAAAAAAAAAATGCCATCTGCCATAATTTTAATGTCAACATTACCATTTTCTCCACGTTTATTAATTACCATATCAAATATTTCAGAAACGTTACCCCACACTATTGGTTTTTTAATTGTTTTGGTTGAATTTCCATTACCAACATCAAACCTAGGAAATCAATTTTTATAATGGAATCAAAGTCTAATTTCCTATTCTTCATATCTTCAGAAAAATGAGCAGGAATACATTTGCGTTGACCAGTTGGTGACCGAAAAAAGTAAGTTCGTTTTTTGTATATATAACGCAGACACATTCATGATAGATTTATAATTCAATAATCTCTCCAAACTGATCTGAATCCTTTGAATTTGTTTGGGAAACCTTCATTCTTTTTTTAGAGCTGCTGTATGATGCAATTTTTTATTGATCAGACAGTTCCGCAACCACATTGTTTGTTATGTTACTGGTTGCTTATTTTGAAGAACATATATTAGATTGATTCTTTTCTATGGTTGAAAAACATTTTGTGCAGACAATTGTTGCAGTGTTGGGTTTAGGATTTTTTTTTCATTTTCTGAACTGATTTTTCATAATTTACTGATGCTATCGTACCAAACTTAATTTGTTTATATACTTTTATTACTGCAGATCTATAGTTCTTTTTTGCAGTTATACTTATATAGCAATTACAATCAATTTTAATTCGAGTTCCTTAAAGAAAAACATTTTTTTCAAAATTCGGTATTGTAGAAATGTTTCTTTTAGGATTATCATTCTTTCTATCTTTTAGTGCTAAACAACAAGTGGTACATATAATTTTTGGAAAATGTAAATCTTGAGTATTAAATTTAGGATTTGAATGTCTTATTAATTCAGCTGTGTTTTTATTAACGTGGAAAAAAAATCCTATTTTGTGCGCAAAAAAAAATTCCACAATACATACAATTAAAACTGACTATTATTAGTAGTATTAGTATGAGAAACCATTTTCACAAATTCTTTATCACAAATCAATCAACACTTTGACAATATACTCAGTAAATTATTTTTTTGATCATAAATATTTAATTAAAAAAAATTGTTAATATTTAAAACTATTCACATCAGCCAAATCCTTCAGATCAGAAAGTACAATTGACTGCTTATGGAATCAAGTAAAACTAAAATAATACAACAAAATCCTCATAAAAACAAACTTAATTTTTTAATTTGTATCGTATCAGCCTACTTAGAACAATAATCGTATTGTTGTTGAATTTTTTATTTATGCTAACTCAAGTCAGACAATTTGTGAAATTTCAATTTTATAAACTTTTGGGCACCATTGTGCTTCAAGAAAGAGCAAATACAATATTCGTATTCAGTATTTTTTGATCTTTGCATGCTACTCTAATCATTAGAGAAGAGATTTAATGACGTCATTTTAATTTTTGCATTATTTCGATTTAGGACCAATTTTTTGATAAATTTTATAAATTCTAAACTTTTGGGCGGTACTGTTTCCAAGAAAAAGCAAATACAATTTTATTATTTTGCATTTTGTAATCTACCAAAGCTACCCTGTAATGATGAATTCCAGCGTTATTTTTAATTTTTTTTTTTTTTCCATTAGGACACTCTGACTTGCTTCGCGACGTTGAACAAGAAAGTTACGTCTATACGGTAGTGCCCAAGACTATAAATCCGACGGCTCCAATCAAAACATTTTTTTTTTAATATTGTAAATCTTTAAAAACCATTCTTTCAAAGAATTTTTTTGAAATTAAATTTTTAGCCCAGATTTTTGGTCAAAAGTGCAAAAAAAAACTTTTTTGGGTAAAATTTGGAGCAACATCATAAAGATGCTGCGTTCATTAGCTATTTGACAAAAAAAAAGAACTTAGCTCAAACCATTACCAAACTACGTTGATCCAAGTCGGGCAAATCACGCTTTTGGGGTTACTTTGAGCGGGACGCATTTGAATTGCACTGAAGCGCTTTGACACAGCTTGGTCGGAACACTTTCAATGTTTAGTATCAGAAATATTTTTGCTAACTTGTCTTCCAAATTCAATAATGTTCTCGGGTTTGCTCTGCAACCTAAGACATGAAAATTATGTCTATACGCACAAGGCGGTAAAATATTAGAGCTTCACCCCGAATGGACTTGACTGAGCATTGAGGCGAGAAGACATGGCCAAAAATCCGACGGTTCCGATTAGAACAAACTTTCTAGCTGCAACCGTTACTTAGCTACGTCGATCCAAGTCGGGTCGCCTTTTGGGGTCGTTTTGAGCGCGACGCATTTGAATTGCACAGAGGTGCTTTGACTGTTACTGCTTGGTTGGATAACTTCTGATTTTTAGTGTCAGATATATTTTAATTAACTCTGGCCATGCAACGGGGTCAGGGCTTGGCTGGGCAAATTGAAACGGGAAAACATGACATGAACAAAAATTTTGTGGTAGTTTTTTCATTTTTTAAAAACCATCCTGTTTAAGAATTTTTTTAAATTTTTGTTTTAAGATTTATGGTCCGAAGTGCAAATGATGACTTTTTTGGGTCAAGTTTGGAACAAAATTTAGACAAAATTAGGCAGTTTATTAAAAAAAAAATGAAGATACCTAGCTGAGTTTATTAGATTTTCAACAAACAAAGTATCTAGCTGCAACCGTTACCAAACTACGTCTATCCATATCAGACGGGTCACTTTTTGGAGTTTTAAGCGCGACGCATTTGAATTGAACGAATGCGTTTTGACCGTCACAGCTCGGATGGATCACTTCTGATTTTTAGTGTCGTGAATATTCTGGCTTATTCATGCCTTGCAAATTTATTTCTGCCCTCAAAATTGCATTACAATTTTGGACAAAAAAGTTAGAACTTACTGAACAAATCAGAATATTTTTTGAACGTCCCAGAGCGATGCAATTTTCACGATTCTTTTTTTGATGCCAAAATTAGACTGTTGTTTATTACATTATTATTTAAACCCAAATATTTGTGATAAATGTTAACATTTTGCACTTTTGCAATTATGTTTTAAGCTGTTGGTCCCATCAAACCACTTTAAACAAGTCGTAGACTTACTGTGGCGATGTAAAATAGCCGTAAAAAGCATAAATAAATAAAAAAAAATGTAATTTTTTAACACCGTTGAGTTAGGTACCTCATTAATAATTTTTGATAATACCATTACAGTTGGCAAACTTAGTTTACTGAATTTTATTTGAATCCATAGTTATACAACACATGACTTTGCTCGCCCGGCATTAACTAGCAACCAAGCCAAGCAAATTTTGCCCGTCAAATTTATTTTGCAACTTGCAGGGATTTACCGTCTTTAACCCGTTAGGCTTTTAGGCATAAAAATCGGTTAGTCTGTAACTAGATCGAGCAGCACAGACTTCCGCCCGCCGGTTTTACATAAGAACTAATCATCTATCAAGATAAGAAACTAATTATATTGCTAACTCAGCCTCCGCAGCTGTGTTTATGAACGGATACTTACAAGGACATTATGCCGTTTCAACGCCGTTCGACTTCGGAACTCCTGGTTGCACCCACATATGGATGTTTCCAACCAACGGGGAGCTCAACCAGACAATCCAAGCCACGGTATATTAAACTGAGGCCTTTCCGGCGTCACTGCCTGCGACGCCGATATTCTCACACAGACGCCCTAGGGTAACTTCTCACCGGGAAACTTTTTCCGGGAGATTACTCAAAACCCGGCCCAACACAGCACCGGGCAAACAACAAACAAATAATTTTTATTTTCAAATAAATCTTTAAAATCCAAAACCACCTGTGTTTTAATTAATAAAATTTTTACAACGCTACTTTAAATATTCAAAATCTTATATTATTATTGTAAGCGGGAGTTTTCAATTCTTTAGTAATTCTTATATAAAAAAATTGTAAAAATAAAATGTAAATATACAATTTGGCGTCCGTTAGATAATATATGCCGACGTGCCTATAAATAGAAAAAGTAATTCTAATTTTAACTTGCGATCGATATTTTAAATGCGGTGTTGCCATATTACGCGGACGCTTAGTAATGCATTTTTTGTACAGAAAAATATACTTGTAAATATACGCCAAGCTCTTTACCGCCTCCTTGCGGCAAATGGTGTGAACTAAAAATATGCACGAAAATATACATTTTTACACAAATCGCCATATAGAGCGTCTTGGACTGAATTTTTTTTATATGTATCTTTCGACTCGCCTTGATGCGCAGAATCAATTTATAAAGGTTTCCTTTTGGCGTCCGTATACGGACGCTCTATTCTTCTCGGACGCTTCAAAGTGCGTAAAAGGACAATGTATGGACGCTCTATAGTTAGGTTGATGTAAATATATATATATATATATATATATATATATATATATATACCTTCTATCTTAGGCCACAAGACTTTAAACAGGCAAAAACCAAAATCTTGTCTCTAAACTCTCTAATGCCGGAAAAGTTCAGTTGTTGAACATCGCAAAATATTGGTATTTGAAAAAACTGGCCATGTAAAAACAACTTTCAGTATAATTATTATCGGAAGCCATTTGACTCCACAAAGATATGAACAGTATTAAAAACTTTAAACAAGATACATAGACATGTTTATAAAAACACTTAAAATTTTAAAAATCTACTAAAAAAATCAATATTCAAAAAAGCGTGCGGCGAAGCAACACAATTTTCTCAAAGTTACTCACTTTAACACTAAATAATGTCTTTAAAAACTTAAAGTAGAAACAAAAAGATGTATGTCTAGATAAAAAATACCTAAATCACCTCCACTTTGCAGACAATGTTGTATTTGTAAGCCACAATACAAATAAATATACGGAAATGCTGAACAAACTTAAGCAAGTTTACCAAGACGTCTGAAGATAAACTTCCAAAAAACTAATAATGCCAAAATAACACTAAGCAACCACTTCTTAGAAACCATAGACCACGGTAATTTGGGACATGTCATTAAACTATTAGAAGTTGGTTTAGAAACTGCAACTTTAATGGTTAACAGCTTATGCCGGCTAAGAATCTGTCAGAGAGCAATGAACAATACCAGAAATCAATCTGAAAAACAGAATACGTAATATAAAAATTTGAAAACGCAGTAAATTGTCAAATGTTATGGATCAAATTGCTAGATTAAAGTAACAATGCGAGGAGTATGTTACGCGCCACAACGTAAAAAGAACCAACAAAATAATGCAATAGACATTCAGAAAGACAAAAAACCTGCACTGCTAGCAGGGAAAAACTGAATTAAAATTTGAAAAAAAAAATCATTTTTTTTTAATAATTAATAAGTTTCTAATCATTTCTTAAATATTTTATAAAAAAAAGTAGTGGGTGTATCAATACAGTTACTAACTAACTAACCAATAATATAATAACAAAGAACTTTCACGCGTTAGTTTTCTTTAATAACATTTGAAAAATACCAATAATATAAATGCAAAAAAATGCATATACAACTATATTTGTTTGTTTAAAGCAAAGAGTTCCTGGTACATTGTGCTATCTTGCAATATATTACCATATCTTAGCTGTATTATACTACTAAAGCAGACGTCAGTGTTATTTTAAAAAAATCCAATCAAAAAATGTTGAGAAAATAAACCACTTTGTAAATAAGATTGGCCATAAATATTATATAGTGTATTTTAAAAACGCAATTTCAATCAACATTTTTGAAAACACACCAGCATTCACAAAGAGCTTAAAATATACCATAATATTTTTAATTTTTTTATGCTTAATTAATAATTTGTTTGTTAAGTTTAAAAATGGAAAACTACTACTACATTTGTTGCATAATACAAAAAACTAAAAAAGGTGTAATTTAAAATTAGACATAAGATATCAAAAATTTACTGATGTTTTTATATTTTTAAGTTTTTTAAAATGACTTGAGTTACTAATAAAAATAGTTAATTTTAGATAACTCTACATAAAGTCATCTTATATAATTCAGCAATTTTAAAATTCATAAACTTTTAAGCAATTTTAAGTATAACATTTTATATTTTTTTTAAGCAAAGTAGCATAATCTTGCTAAATTCATATGTGTGTGTCTTTAATAATTAATTAATAATACGTTTATTTGTTGCCTTTCAGCCTTGACAGTTGCATTTACAAATACATTTATAACTTCCAAAATACTAAAACTTAATCCTTATAAAATTACCATAATTAAAAATGTTTTCTTTTCTGTTCGTTTAATTTTTTTCTTAGTTTTTTAACTGCCATTCGGTCCCTTTTCCGCCCCTTTCAATATCTCATTTTTCTCCAGCTGTTTTTTTCTTATTTTGTTACACTCTTTCAACATATGTTCCATAGTTTCCTTAGTTTCTCCGCATGTTCTGCACATTTTCATATCCTCTTCCATCAAAATCGTTCTTCATTACCACATCTGAATCTTGCAATAATATTTTTATCATCTTTACTATATCTATCGCTCTCTAGGTACATTGGCAGTTCACTTTCTATAATATGTTCATAATTTGCGTTGTACCAAGACATTTTTACTCGTATTCTCCTGTTTTTGCCATGTTTTCCTCGCAGATTCTCTCATTCTATCAATTTCTTGGCTCGCATACCTATTTCTATTGTAATAATTTTCCCTGATCTCCCCTAGTTTTCCATTTTTTGCTATCATTTTCTCTTTCATGCATTCTTGTAAGATTTTAAATTTGTGTCTCTGTCTCATTCTTTCTTCATACTGCATTGCTCTTTTTTTTTACTTCTTCCAGCACAATATATACAGGGGTTTCTATATTTAAACCTAGCACCTCTCTCCAATATTTTACATGTATTGCTTCTATTTTTTTTTTATCCTTCCACCCCCATATTTCTGACCCATACAATATCATATTCCTAACTAAACTATCAAACATAAGTCCTTTTACTCTCATACATTCAAATTTTCTTTCACTTATTCCCCAAACTTGTCCAACTACTTTATTTGCTTTTGGAGCCATTTCTTTGACATGCTCGCTCTTGGTATTATTTGTGCAAAAAACATATCCCTATTATTTAAAAGATTTTACCTCCGTAATACTTTGCCCATTCCATTTCCAGTCTTCCACGTTTTTTCTCTCACCCCCTTT
Source organism: Tachinus rufipes (assembly GCA_963932245.1). Taxonomy (NCBI): domain Eukaryota; kingdom Metazoa; phylum Arthropoda; class Insecta; order Coleoptera; family Staphylinidae; genus Tachinus; species Tachinus rufipes. The sequence continues at coordinate 42,177,390 of OZ010747.1, read as the reverse complement.
TCTAAGCACCAAAATTTTTGTTTTCTCTAAATTAACTTCTAACTTTTTTTCTAAAATATTTTTCTAAACTTTTTATCATTTCTTTAATTTTTTTGCTCTTTTTACTAGAATTACCATGTCGTCTGCATATGCTAGCAACAACACTTTGTCTCTACCAACTACTACTCCTCCTGCTGGAGCTAACCTCATTTTTTTTCTACATTTGCTATGTAGGTTGCAAACAAAGTGGGACTCAATAGGCTACCTTGTCTTACCCTTTTTGTTGTCCAAAATCTTTCCTTTATTGTCCCATTAACCCACACCCTGCTTGCTGTCTTCTAATACACTTCTTCCATTTTTCTTACCAGGTGCTTGCTAGTTTCTTTCTCTTTTATACACTTCCACAGTTTCTTTCTACCGACACTATCAAATGCCGCCTTTAGACCCAGGAATAACGCATATACTTTCCCCCTTTTCTCTGCTATTTCTTTTTCCACAATATGGTGTAAAATATATACGTTATCCATGGTACCTCTTCCTTTCCTAAAGCCGGCTTGCCCATCTAGAATTATCTTATTCATACCCAGTTCCTCATTCAACTTTTCTTTTAATATGACGTAGATCTTGTATGCCGTATCCAGAAATGATATTCCTCTGTAGTTATTTACTAATATAGTATTAACAAAAAATTTACCATAGTTTGTTTTGCGTTGCTCTGTCTAATAACAGAAACAAAAAGTGAATATATGCTTCAATACTGTTATATTAACTACTTAACAGTTTACAAAACTTTTATTGTTTGTAGTAAACCGTATGAAATAATAAAACAACTTCAATCTTTTAAATGTAAACATAATTGATGGATTTGTAGACTTCTTTTCTACTTTTAATTTGAAAAACCCGTCAGCATAATAAAAATTTTGATATAAAATAGTTTAAAACCTATTTTTTCCAGTGTTAATAAAATTGTTAAAACTTTTTGACTTGATCCTGACTCTTACCTATTATTATCTACACTTAACAATTTCCATAACATTTGCATTTGTAGTCTTACAACTTTATGAGCATAAACATAATATAAACAATTCTATTTTAAACGGACCAATACTAAATTACATAAACCACAAAACCAAAAGGTAAAACGCGATAAATGTTCCAAATTTAAATCATTATTTGTATATTTAAATAACCACATCAGCTGACGTTGATGAAAAAAGAACTTTAAACAGTTAATTCAATCGCAACATCACACACCTCTACTTACTAAAAATAACGTAAAACTAAGCACAAAACCTGTACAAAAATCTCAATAACGCTCAAAAACAATTTTGTATATGCGTACTTTGTAACAACAAAAAGAAGATGGCTCTACTCCAACCGCTACCTTGATTTTTAGTATTATTATTTGTGGATTATCAAAATGCACTCCAAATGGGATATGAACAGTATTAAAAGCTATAGACAAGGTACATGGACAAAATTTATAAAAACGCATAGTTCCAAATTTAAATTAAAAAAACCTTCCTAAAAAAGTTACTTACTTTAACAAGAATGTCTTTAAAAAGAAACAAAAAAATGTGTGAGTAGACAATGTTGTACTTGTAAACGAAAATACAAATAAACATACAAAAATACTGAACAAACTTAAGCAAGTTTACCAAGACGTTGGATAAACTTCCAAAAAACCAAACAAAATACTCTCTTCCAATAATGCTTAAATAACACTTAGCAAACCACTTTTTAAGAACCGTAGACCAATACGGTAATTTAGAACATAACATTAAATTAAATGGGGACAACTAAACATCAAAAATTTCAATACGAATAAGCCTAACTTGGCTTAGAACAACACAAGCCGGCCAAGAATCTGTCAGAGAGCAAAAGGCAATACCATAAAGCAGTTTGAGAGACAGAATCTGAAATATAGAAATTTGAAAACGCTTACATTAGTATTTTCTTTTTGTTTCTATAATTTATTAGTAGCCTATTTATCAGTTTATGAAGGTATAAAACTCTTAAAAAAAATTACAATTGTCGTTTTTAACGTTGACTTTTCTACCGCCAATGAGCACGACACTGACTATTTTTCATGTAAAATTGTCCGCAGAGTTCAAATGTTTAATAATTTTTGGTGTATAATTTACATCAAAATACGTCAATTTCGGCGATTGAAAAAAATTACAAAAATGCTCTTTTTTGTCTAAACCACTGCGACAAAAAAAAATCGGATATTTGAGTTTTGCGGTGTGGATTTAAAACGGCGCCAAAAATGAATTCTAGAAAAAAAAAATTGAAATGCTCTTTTTTGTCTAAACCACTGCGACAAAAAAAAATCGGATTTTTGAGTTTTGCGGTGTGGATTTAAAACGGCGCCAAAAATGAATTCTAGAAAAAAGAATTGATCAATTTTACTTCACAATAAAATACTAAAACAAGTTTCTCGACGCACCTATCTAATAGAGATTCCAAATTTAAATCATTATTTATTTATTTGAGTAAACACATCAGCGCTCACGTTGCTCTAATTTGTTTTTACTATTTTAGAAAATAAAAATCACTTAAAAAGTATCCATCCTTCCATGCGTCTTGACACACATCTAGATGATATGTTCCGCTGTCTTTGTCGTACGGCAACTAGCTGAACACCAAAAAAGCTCATAACTAGCCCAAGACAAATGCAAACTCGTGTTGATAAAGCGTTAATTTGTATCTGATTAAACCCAACATATTTGTTCTCGACAAACAAGTTGTACTGTTACTTATAAAATAAGTCCTTAAAGCAATTTTATGCGTTTTAACAAAAGCTCTCTTGTTGTTTGATTTAACTAGTAGCGTTGCCCAATACTTATTAAAAGAGAATGTGTTCATAAATTACTTAGTGTCCTGGAAATGCGCTTCTTATATTATCTAAGGTCCTTCAAAAAAAATTTGTAAAAGCGCACTCCTAGATCAACTCTAATTTAGCATAGCCAAAAATCGTTAGTGCTTCCGATTAAAAATGTATTCAACTACTTTCAAAATCCCTAATCGGACGGCAAAAAAAATACTTACTGTAACACAACCCAAATCTTAATGTTTGTGTTTGGGGATTATGTACTTTTTGAGCAAGCAACCTTTTTTGACTTGTTTCTTTCAATAAACAAACACAATTAATAACAAAGACACAAATCTAAAATTCAAACTTAAACAACAATTAAATTAAAAAAAATTTTGCTTATTAGATTCTTGTTCTGTTTTTGGTAAATGACATAAAAACAAACATTTTAACAAAAAACCTAACTTTACTTAACAACATTTTTTTCTAAAATCTTTATAAATTAAAAAAAAAATCTTCTACCAAACGTCATATTTGATAACTGATACAAACAAATTAAGATTGATCTTGGGTGATCTCAAAATTATTTAAATCTAAAACTATACTCACGGTTGTATACTTTTACGCAATCGCAACCACAATGTGATATCCGTAGATTGGCTCAGAGATAATAATCCTGAATAAATCTGGGATTCATAAATATAGAATCAGTCCGTCAATTGACCTCTGGCTATTAATACTGGCATTCACGTATAATATTATATGCGAACAGTTTAACTGCACTCTAAATGTCGGTATAAATATCACTTAAACTTAAAAAAAAAAAATTGTTACTAACCACAAATTATTTAATCTAAAATTTAGTCAGCTATGGTAATCAGTTAAACACTAACAAATTTCAACTGAGCACCAAATTATGTTTGAGTGGCCATACTGAACTGCAGTTAAATTATCTCCAGCCCATCGACAGTAGTTAAACTGTATACAAATCTAGTAATTTTCACAACGTTTGGCATACAAATATCAAAAACTATTAATATTTCAAAATCAAATAGATTTGAATTTCTAAAGTGAGGTTTCTAATAAAGAATAAGAATAAAATTTAGAATAGAAATTTTAACAAAGTTTGCAAATACTTTCAATTAGAGCACTGTTTTTGCAACGCAAACAATCCAAATTCAAACAATTCCAAATTTTAATAAAATTTATATATACTTTATTGTGCTGATTTTAATTTTAATTTTGATTATTATTTATTTAAGTTTTAATTTGTAACAAGAGAGTATATTATCCGTAAATAACGGCACTTTTAAACAGGTCTGTAAAGCATGATTAGAATTATTGTAAGACTATTTATTTTAGTAGTTATTCCAGGTAATTTTAAAATCAATAAAACTTAAATACATTATTATATTAAGTTCAATTTGCCAAAACCCATTTTGTACTTAAAAAAATTCCAAAAGTTGTGTTTTCTAATCTTTCACCAGATATGCTACAAAGATAAAGGTAGTTACAAAAAAAAAAAATTATTTTTGAGCGTTAAATTAGATTTAGCTGAATGCAAAATTCACTTTCATTGAGAAAAAGTGCAAAACAATATTTTATTAAATTATGATTTAACATAATATTATTAAAAAAAACGACTAGTAAAGAAAGTTGAATAATAAATCTTCACTACAAGTAAAACATACAAATTAACAGCCAATATAATAATCCTTGTTGATGGATAATAAAGTTTCTTAAGAACGCAAACAATCAACTAATCATAAGTTTTTTTCAACATTCCATAATAACTCCTTCTAAGTGTGAAAACATTATGTTATCTTTTTTTCCTTTTACATAATTATCTAAATTGTTGTAAACTTTGCATTTTATGTCTCAATTCTTCATAAATATTTGCATATTTTCTAATTAGAAAATTATAGAATCATACAATTAGAATACACTTTCTTGTAATTTGAATTCAGTGATTTAATAGCATATTTCTATAAATTTATATTAATATTTTGTATCAATCGCCAATACCTAGATATCAATTTCTGTATTTAATGTACCTAGCACTGGTTTATTTCATACATAAGTTTATACTTACACAAATTACATAATTTTGTCTCCTGTATATATCATATAAATCATATTAAATAATAACTTTATCAGATAAACATAACAATTTTGTTATGTATTTAAATTTCTTCATTATCATATTTTCTAAATATATTCGGAAACAGCGGACTCAATTTCAGTTTCAATCAATGAGCAAATTAGCGAAAATTATACACAGTTTAGTTCGTTTAAATTCTTAATTAAAAATTGTTTGCTAAATTTAATAGGGTATAGCAGAATGTATTATTATATTGAACACAATAATATGCAAATATCAAAGAAGTAAAATTTAATTTTTATTTTGTTATTAATATTTACGTATATATAATAAGAAGGATATTATTTTTGCTTGAATACATCAAAACAATTTTATTTTAATTTCCGTGTTATAATTATGAAAAAAAATAGAAATGATTTATAAATAATTCACATGCAAAAATTCTTACGCAATGGTATATTTTAATAAAATCTCTATGCATCAATTGTACAGGAATAAAATGTTTGTTATTATTAATTTTTGCTCGAGTGCCTACAGAATATAGCAGAGGAAGTTAGCGGAAGTGCTCATGTTATTAAAAATTATTTGATACATCTAAGTATGTAATTCTTTGTACAGGAATAAGCTAACGGTTTCATCCTACTTGAAACATACCAACACACAATTTGTTACATAAAAATGAGGAAGAATAATATAATTTATAATAAAAATTTAAATATTACTATTAAATTAATTTATTACAATTTTTTTGAAACAGCAATTCTAGTACTGAAATGTTATATGATACAATAAATCAATTTAAAATATATTTATCTTAATTTTCACACCTTATTAGTCATATTGCACAAACAGAAACCGACAATAAGATCAACAAAAAGGATGAAATTATATCAATGCATGAATTATTTCATTGGATAGACACAATAGAATAATCGAAAAATAGAAAGCGTTTATAGTCTGAGCATCGAGCAGTTCTTAATTATAACCGATATCTGCAAACAAAACAACTTTTACTGGACATTAGTTAACAGATGAAAAAATTAAAAACGCTCTTCCTCAATTAAGGAAAATGACTGACATAAATCACCTGCCATTATGCAATTTCACAAATGAAAATTTCTAATGTTTATTAAATGGGTATGTTTTATTTTTTATTTTTTGTTGCTGCGCACCAACTCTGCATCTGACATTTCGGTTTCATTGTGGGAAAATATCGAGATTTAGAAATTAAATAGAGTAATATGCTTGAGAATTTCATTAATATTCAAATGAAATAAGATTGCGATAAGTTTTGTTGTTGCACTCATGTATTAGATATAATTATTATTTCTTGATGTTATGCTAATTGGTATAATTATGTTGGCTAAATAAGATATAAGATATTTAATTCTACCTTTGATGTTATTAAACTTACTATTAGTTGCGCTTGTTTTATACATTTATTTGCATTCAAATGCATTTTCCATGGATTAATGTGATTAGTAATAATTTATACTTTCTATTATAACTTAAAAAATTAGATGTATATATTAAATTTTGCAAGAATCAAATTTCATTGTTCTAATTTTGTTGCCAAAAATGTAGCCATAGTACGGTGAGATAAATACATAACATCCACTCATCAATATGAAAATAATTACTATACTTAATACAAAAGATATTTTAAACTAAATAAATTTATTCAAATAAACTAACGTTAAAACAGTTCCATTAAAAAAATACAGTCTATTATTTATTGTATATTTTAATTATTATCTATTAATTTTCAAAAACAAAAGAATTTGCAAAATGTTCTCATTACTTCCTAAAAAAAAAAAAACAGGTGACATGATACATTGCCTTGATGTAAGGCCACCTTAATATTGATATTAATTTATAATAATTTAAGTGAACAAAAAGACCTCAACTGCAAAATTAGATTTAAACATAGTCAACGATCAACATAAAAATTATAGTAATATAATAAAATTATTCTGCTATTTCAAAAATAAATACTTCATTAAATGTTTATTGTCAAAGTTAAAATAGATTCAATTTCGCGGTCATAAGAAGACCATATCGGTTATTTTAAAATTTAAAATGTTGATTTTTGATTTTTCAGTTTTAAAATAAAATTTTAGGTATATCTTTTTTTATAAATTTGAGTTTATGGAACTTTACCTCCAAAATATTGTTTTAAAATTTTAAAACTAATTATCCCTACAGAATGATTAAAACCAACAAGAATATTATACCTAATAAGATTAATATTTTACATATAAATACACAAAATATCAATAATATATTAATTAAACTAGAATAATTTTGAATTGACTCTAACAGTGACAATAATTATAATTTTATTTGTTTTACAAAAATAAATGTAACTTTTTTTAAGTATCTAATTTTGTATGTTTCAAATTTTGTTGTAAGAAACATAAACGTGAAGATGCAGTTATATTGGTAGACAAATATATTAAACTTAAAAAATTACATACCGTTGAAAGATTAACAGTTCCTCTCCATATACAACTTGCTGTTATCAAATCCAAAAAAATGGTATTGGTCAGTGTGTATTGCCCTTCTACAGAAAAATTTCAGGTATTTCTTAGCAATTTAACAGAGGCTTTAGAAATAATAATTACTAATGATAAAATTGTAGTGTTTGCAAGAGATTTTAGTTAGATTTAATTCCAAAAATAATACAAACACGTTGATACTTTTTGAACTGATTAATTCACTTGGCTTGTATACGAAACTGAACAAAAATACTAGAAAAAATAACATGTTCAATAATATATTTACAAACTTACCTAAAAATGAAAACTGTATAAATGCACTCAATTTGAAATTTTCTAACCATTTAAAGGTTTGTTTAATATATGCTACAACGCCAATAACTAATCAGCGTTGTAGAATGTCAATTAAAGCTTTATTGTAAGTAGTTACTTAACAATTTTTGAAAAAAAAAAGAAATATTTTAATAAAACTCCAATTTTGTTAATTAGTATTGTATTATTAATTTAAAATGTTGAACAGCAAGCCTTAAATCTTTGACATTTGTCATTAAAAATTATACGAGCCACAAAAGCCTTAAAACAATTGCAGTGCTCCGCAAGATATTTCCTGGGCACATTATTTTGCAAAACTCTGATATAAATTGGCCTACCAGATTGTGCAATTTAACTCGACTTTGACTTGACTTTCATTCTTTGGGGCTAGGTAAAGTAAAAGTCTATTGTCCCGCAAGCAATTCCAGCTCTCACAAGACAATATTTGAGCTGTTATTCGCCAGATAGAACTTCAGTTGTGCAAAAATATCTTGCAAAACTTTCTCAAAAAAATGATTTTTTTCAGACAAAGTCAAGGTGGGCATTTACTAGATATTATTTTCTACAAGTAATTGCAGAGTTTGTACTAGAAAAGCCTTTATATTACCAATTAAAATTGAAGCAAATTTAAATTAATTTTAAATTTAGAGCAGGTATATTCATCTGTTTGATAATGTATTGATTATTTGTGTGTTTAGTGTACATGTAAGAATTGTAAGTGTATTTGTCGTAATACAAATTACAAAAAAAAAGTTATACATTTTTGTAAAAAAAACTGCTTGTTGTTATTTGTTTGTGGTTAAATTAATGTCAATAAAAACCGCCAAATTAATTTGTCTTGATCGAAAATTGACACTACCTACAAAAGAACAGACTTTTACACATCAATTTTATAAGTAACGCTACTAAGCACTATATTGAAATGTAAATATATGATATCAGATACATAGATAAAAATCTTAAAAATACTTCTTGTTTGTGATGTTTTTGCAAAAAAAAAATAAGTTAAAATTAATTATACTTGCAATATTACATTATAACTTCGTTGTGTATAAAATAGGGTTATAGTATGCCCATAGATATAGTGTCTTTACGACGAAAATATTATATATTTTTATCATATTTTCACCCTTGCTATGATATATTTTGACTGCAAGAAGTAGTAGGAAGTATTCGACTAGTTGTGTAGGTTGTTGTTTGATGCTACAGTTATAGAATTAGTGTTAAGGGTTATTGTCTTATTAAATTTTTGTGTGGTTTGAAAAAAAGGGTGTTTAGTTGTTCGTTGAAGCAGCTATATTTATTATTACATATTATGTTTTTAATTGTGTAGACTATGGAAAAAAATCATATAAAGTTTTATTTAAGTAGTAGTTTTTTTTTTTATTTTGTTACTGATTATAGTATGTAAGTTTTCTATATTGTGTTGTTGTACGTAAATTTTATGTAGTTTCTTAATTGTATTTTTTGTTTGTGTCTGTTTAGTACTTTGTTAATTATTATAATAAGAAAATTATTGGTTATAGCTAGTTATTTGTTGATGATTTGAACAATTAATCTGGGGTTTAAAAGTTTTCGATAAATTTTAAAGTCTAGTGTGTTAGAAGTTTATTATGAATAACAATAAATGTTTATTTTTTGAGTCGTAGATTGGTGGGGGTAAAAGAGGCAACTTTAGTGCTCTATGTAATAAGTAATAAGTAATAAATAATAGTTTTATTGGTGCTATTGCTAATAAAAGCTTACACAAGTCAAGTAGGGTAGAATAATTACAATAGTAGTATTCATGACAGCAGACGTAATATTAAAATAACAGTAAAATATACAGCTTAAAAACAGTTTAAAAAAAATGTGTAATTTAAATAAAAAATAAAAATAAAAACAACTTGTAAAATCAATTAAAATATAATAAGCAATTCTTCAAAAATGGTTTGATAGGCAGTTCTGTTAGGTTTGTAGGGAGAGAGTTGTAGTATTAACACAAAAATAGTTTTTAGAATTTCTACTTGTTTCAAATCGTAGCAATTTAGAGCAAATTTTGTCTTGGTTTCGAGTATTGTAACTATGAACAGATTTTTGAGTTTCAAATAAATGTAAATTTTTCTTTATATATTTTAAACACTCAAAAATATATAAAGATGGAAGCGTCATAAGTTGATGTTTAACAAATTGTTGCTTACAATCTTTTCTGAAACCAAGTCCACTAATCGCTCTAATTATGTGTAAGTGTAGTTAGAGTCGTATGGAATAGTTGTTCCGGAGTTTGTAGGTTTTCGGTAAATTTTAAAGTATAGTTTGTTGAAAGTTTATTATGAATAATAATAAGTAAATAAATATGACTGACTTAAAAAAAAATCTTTCACAGCATTTAAAAACATTAATTTGTGAAAAGGTCCAAATTACAATTTACAAAACACACTTTTATCTTTCGATACAAGCAAAAATGTAAAATTTGATTCTAAATGTACATGACTAAACCACATACTGGTAAGAGCAACAATTGAGCAGTTGTCAACTCGTTCTGCTCTACAGAATACTGTTGCTTTAGATTTGTCAGAACGCAGTTTAAAATATATTCTTTATTTAGGTTTACATTTCCATCACTATAAAATAATGTGAAATAAACAGATAACCGCAACGCAGAAATTTGTGTAAATAAATGCACAGATCCCACCAGCAGCAGCTTTTTCAGTGGAGTTAAAGCACATTTTCATTTAAATAAAGCTGTTAATAAACAAAAATTCCGCTACTGCGCCAAAAATAACTGATTCATAAAAGACTACTACATTTGCTTAAATTAATAGTATAGTGCGCCATGCCACAATTCGGAGTAATAAGGCAATACTATTTTTAAGGAAAAAGACGTGATCGTGACTGTAAATTCTAAACGTTATGTTAAACCATTTTTTTTGCCCAAATTAGCAGAAATTGCTAAAAAAAAATTGAGAAAGTCTTACAGGATAGAGCTACTACTCATACAGCCTTTATTTTACTTAGTGTTTTAAGAGAAATGTTTCCTGGACATTTGATCTCTCTGATATATAATGTAGGATAACCAAATTTGGCCGTTTGCATTTTTTAAATTACGTTTTAGCCATCACTGTTTTTCAAACAATCAAAAAGTTTATTAACGCCGCTGCTAAAAATTTGAGAATAGCTTTAAATATATGTTACTCTCATTAGTACAAAATGATATATCACCTTTGTAACCAAATTGCATACAATTTAAAAGATTAAAACCAAACTTTGTTTAGTACCGTATTTGCACTCTGTTATCATTACTTGCGAATAAAATAAGTTTATACAAAAAAAGTTTTTATAATATCTACCTATATATAAAAAATATTTTTTAAATATTTTTTTTCATATTTTCAAATTTGGTTTCAATCTCTTAACATTTGTTAATTTCTATATTAGTTTAAAGAGGCAAAAATAAGTGGTTTATAACTTGTACACAAAACGTACTAGTTATTTTTATAAAAAAAGCCAGTAACCCAAAGTATATTCATAAAAGAATAAAGGCAGTATATAGAGAAAGTTTTTCATTCATAAAAACCTAAAGTGTAAAACACTTCAGAAAGCACAAATTAATAAAATCATCAACCAAGTTGAAGACATAGTGTAGATTGGCTGCCAATTAAAAATTTCTGTTATTGCTAGAAAAATAAAAATATAAAAAAAGTTTTTCTAAAGTTTTACATAAGTATTTCAATATGAGCATGTATTGGCACCATAGGCTGGGAGTCTAGGGTGCTAGCAGCTCTGTCCCAAACTAATTTTTTTTTATAAAATTGTAACTAGAGATGAACTAGATACACCACTAAGATTCTGAAACAAAAGCAAAAGTCTATGTTATAGATTCATTAACGTTTTCCACCACCCAAAATAGCATAAACGCAATTTTCTACGCACATAATATTGAACACAGTTTTCTGAGACGCAAGGAATTCTCATAATTGAGTATATGCCAAGAAAATATATTAATTCAGCATGGCTGAAAGACTACGGTCGATAGCCAGTTTAACAAAAGTATATTAATTCAACAATATTTAACGACTCAAACAACAATAGTTTTTTTGTGATTTTCTCAAACCAACATTAGCGGTAGTTACAATTTTCTTTTTAAAGACTGCAGAGCAAAACATTAAAAAAAAAAACAACTTCTTGGACATTGAAAATAATACATAGAAACAATTAACTAAATTTTCATATATATCTAAATTAGAAAAATTTAATTCTGTAACTAGTTGATTGGAGTTAGACAACAATCATCAATGTGCAAACTTATATCAAATCGGATAAACATCTACAATGTTACTTATGTCTAAAAAGACACTTTAGTTTGTTTCAGTTTAAATATGCCTTACTCAATCTAGAGAACCGACCTCATTTCAAAAACGTTGTAAAAACAATTCCTGTTTAAAATGCATATACAAAAAAAATTGTCGCTGTTCTGTTTATGTATCAAATAAAATAAAAAACAGATAAAAAGTAAAATGTAAAAACACATTTCAGTAAAATGTTGAGCATCCTGCACAACCTGAATTGCTCTACAAGGCAATAAGACAAAAAATATAAAATTTATTTTAACTAATCTCTATACCAGCGCAGCTACTTATAATATTGTTTACAGGATGAATATGAAATTGCATTTTACAGTAAAAAATAAATGTTTTGCTTTACAAAATACAAAATACACGTAAAGAAGTTTGTGTATTATTATTTTATAGTTTTGTGTATTAGCCTATACAAATATACAGGGCAATATAAAAAATACGTATTTCTTTAAAAAATAAATAAAAAATAAAAAATAAAAAATATCAATTAATCCTTGTTATCATGTTTTATACTCAACTACGCCTCTCTGTGTCCTTGCTTGCTTGTATTGACATCGTCAGCACCTTTTACAAAAAGTGTAAAGCGTATTAAACAACAATAATAAAAACAATAATTGCTGCTATATAATTTTTGCACTGCTACATCAAACACAAAAAAAAAACAAAAAAGTTTAAGTAATTAATACTTTCTTAATTTTATTTTTGTTTGTTTCTTTTCTCAGATTTGTGTAAATTTATTTTGAAAACCAAAAACCAATCATAATCTGGGTCATCAAAGGTAATAATTAATTAATTAGTTGCACGTTTTCAATAATATTTTTTTTCAAACCAAAAAACCACAAACAGTTTTCAGTAAAGAAAATAGCGTACGGGAGAGCGTGTAAAAAAATTCAACAACAACAACAAGAATACGTTAAACGCAACTTAGGTTATCGCAAAGAGTATATATAATATATAATACAATTATTTCTTGCCTTTGAGCCTTTTATAACTTTCCAAAAATATAAAACCTAAACCTTATAAAGTTAACACAACTAAAAGTAATTTCTTCTTTGTTCATCTATTTTTTTCTTCGTTTTTTAAATGCTTTCATCCATTCTATACCTCTTCCGTCTCTTTTCAATATCTCATTTTTTTTTTTATCTGTTCTTCTCTCATTTCCTTACACTCTTTCAACATATGTTTCATAGTTTCTTTAATCTCCCCGCACATTCTGCATATTTTAAAATCCTCTTCCATCCAAAATCTTGTCACTTCCTCTTCATAACCGCATCTAAATCTTGCAATCTTCTATTTATCATCTTTATTATATCTATCGCTCTCTAGGTACATTGGCAGTTCGCTTTCTATAATATGTTCATAATTTGAGTTGTGCCTAGATTCTTTCACTCGTATTCTCCTTTCTTGCCTTTGTATATCTCTATCTCCTTCCAAAATTTTACTATGTCTTTCTTCCAGATTTTCTCATTCTTTCAATTTCTTGGCTAGCATACCTATTTCTATTGTAACAATTTTTCCTAATTTCTCCTACATTTTGATTTCTTGCTCTCATTTTCTCTTGCTCACTTTTATGCATTCTTGTTGATTCGTGTCTCTGTCTCATTTTTTCTTCATACTTCATTGCTATTTTTGCTGCTTCTACTCTTCATTTATCTTTTTTAACTTCCATATATGCTAGAGTTTTTCTTATTAAACCTAGCACCCATCTCCAATGTTTTACATTTATTGCTTCTATTTTTTTTTGTTCCTTCCATCCCCATATTTCTGACCTATACAATATCATACTCCTAATTAAACTATCAAACTTAAGTCCTTTTATTCTCATACCTTCAAATTTTTTTTCACTTATTCCCCAAACTTGTCCCACTATCAATTTGATTTTATAATTTATTTCTGGCAAAAACAAGAAAATCACTATTTTGTACACAATCTGATAATGACTAAAAAATCTCATTTTCAATTAAATGGCTTTGTCGTTAAACTAAATTGCAAAACATAGTTAACAAAAACTTTAAGATAGATCATAAACAATCATTCTTTTTCATCTAATTCTTCTCTTATCAAAGAGTAGAAAACAATACAGCAATTTTAACTTTAACCGCCACTTTTTTTAATAGACCTGCCAAGTTGCAGATAAACCAAGTTTTTCAACTAGAGCATTTTCTAATGTTCTTTTTACCTGATATTTTTCCATGCATTATGAGTAAGAGTACATTTTCCTTTCATGACATGACCAACTTTTCTTCTCTTAATACTATTTTCTCTGATTTTTTCATACGTCGTAATATTTTTTTGTTAGTTACTTTGTCTTTCCATAATATTCTTAAATCTTGCTGCAATTGCACCATCTTAAATCTACAGTTTGGTGTAGAATATCATGAAAAAATATAATTGTTTTATATTTTTTTGAGAATGAAGCCGGTGCTGCAGTTACATCAAGGCTATTGAATACATATTATTTTAGGAATTTTGTTAAAGTCAGCAGAACACCCTCAAATTTGGTCTTAAGAAAATAGAGCTACAGTGCGCACAGCAAGGCAAACAATGATGCTGTTACAAAATATTTTTGGCAAACACATCATTTCATAAAGCAGCGATTTATTATTATTATTATGCTTTTTACGGCTATTTTACATCGCCACAGTAAGTCTACGACTTGTTTAAAGTGGTTTGATGGGACCAACAGCTCAATACGTGACTTCCGAACCACGCTGGTGGATAAAGAGCAAGTTATCATTTCAGTCATATTTCGGGGATCGAACCCCGGACTGCTCGCATGATATGCAAGTGCTCTACCATTGAGCTATCACACCATATATTTTATTATTGTATTCAACTCCCATTTTGTTTAATACCTCATACCTTAAAAATTAACATTTGAGAATAAATTCGAGTAATAAATTTTTATATCTTCTAAAAAGTCATAAAACATATCTTAGAAAAAGCGGGGCATTTGCATAAATAAAAATGGGCACTTGCGCAAAGTTATTTTTCAAATTTCCACCAATGTAATGTATTAAAAAAATATTTTGTATATTAATCAAACCCTTTTATTTTGTTTGCACCACCCTATATAAATGTATTAACTATAAACTTCCGTAGAAACTAAATTGAAAAAAATAGATTCATACGTAATCTAAATTTATTGAATTTCTTTTTCTGGCTTACCGCAAACTTGTTGTAAACGCCGTAGCTCTTATTTTTTAAGTAAGTAATTTTATTATTGTTTACATTATTACTTATACACTTATATATTTCAATTAAAACTAAAAAACTATTATCTCTAAAAAAAATATAATTAAAAATGTATCAATAATATAAAATTTTAAAAAATAGTTTCATCCCTTTGCCATCGATCTAAGATTTGTGAATGTTCATTCATCTCAGCTATCGATATTTAAAGCTTGTTGGTGTGATGTGATTCGTGGTTCGATGTTAATTGATATAATTTTTTGCTTTACTTTGAATCTATTTGAACATGTTTTGTAAAAGCAGATATAGGTACCCATAAAAATTATTGTCTTTTTCTTAAATTTGTTATGAAGTTATGAAAAGCTTTACTGATTTAATTAAATAATAAAAAACTATTGAAAAGATTTAACCCCTTAAACAACCAGAAAAAAAACTAATGTTTCATTTCAGATAATCTGTACAAATTAGTCACTTATTGAAATAAGTTTAGTTAAAATCATTCTCTGGCAGAATAATGCAATAGCTGATGTCACCGTTTTCAGTAAAATATCGTGAAAGTTAGTCATTTTAATTTTTTACTCAATATGTGTACAGCACATCAGAAATAAAACTTAAAACCATTTTATTATAGCATTTTTTTAAATTAATTATGAACGTTTTTTACCTAATAAAAAGCAGGAAATGTTTGATAAAATTGGGTAATATTCCAGCCACTAGAATATTTTTAATAACTTAATTATATAGGAATTTAGTCACCCTAATTAAATATTGCCTATAAGTATAGCTTTCCTTTGCACAGAAATTAACAAAATTAATCCAATAATTATCACTAATCACAACAATAACATTTTGTAAATTATAATAAAGCTATTAAAAATAATTTCTAATTTATACTAGATGCATTATATAACAATAATTTTTTTTTTATCATTAAACAATATTAATTAGGTTTACATAAGATTAAATTCATATTGTACGCAAAGTAAGCAAAAACAATTGTAAATCGCAATAATAAATCAAAAACGTTTGTGAAAATTTCACAAAAAAATTAAATTGTTGAGAAACGTTCTGTTTATTTTTTTACTTTTATGAAAATAAGTTTTACAACTGTAGTTTTTATTTGTTTGATTATATATTGTTCATGAGATGTATAATTGATTTGAATATGAAACTTGCGAGAGCTGAGCAGTAGCATTGGATACAACTACATCTGTACAATTAAAAGAAGCGATTTAATTAATATTTCAAACTCATTTATTATAGATTGAATTGAATCGAAAGTTATCATTAATTATTGGAAGAATCATTATTTATTCTTAAAATAGAAATTTATAATAATGTCTCAATACAATTTTATAATAATATTAACTAAGTCTAAATAAATCTTCTTTTCAAAATAATATTAATCTCTCTGTTAGTTACTAAGTCATTAATTATAATAAATATGTTAGTAGACAAAAAATGTAATTGTATACAAAGCTAATGTCCACTATCTTTGCAGCTGGTGAGATTAAAATACTGGTATTAGGGTGCATACCTTAAAACATGTTCTTCAATTTATTATAAGTTAATAAATAAAAATAATTTAGCAATTGTTTCATCTTCTTTATAAAAGTTATGGATTAAACAATGTTATAACGTGTAAACGAATTATTAACTTCCTTACATGTAATTAAACATGTCGGACAAATTCATTACCATTACGATACATAATTACAGCATGCTATTAACGAAATAGGTTACCTACACATCAATTAGATGCCGGTGTTTTACTGAAACGCCCTTTTAAACTTTCCTTGTCGCGGTAGAATTACTACTACATGATGGATTAAGTGTGATTTTATAGCGCAGTCAAGATGGTATCATTTAATTAAAAGATAGTAAATTCGAAACATTCTTATAATGTTACGCAAAAAGAATTCGATCGATAGCCTTTAGTTATGAAAATATAGAGCAAAAACATTTATAGATAGAATTTGTAACTTGAATTAAAAATAGGTAATTGTAGCTTTAATTTAAATTAAATATATCTTATTATTTAAGTTTTTTTTAACAACAAATAGTATTTTGGTTTTTTATTAATGTTAGTTATTTTACTATTATTACAAACTAAACTGAACTGATTCATAATTCATCACTATGAGCGTAATAATATGTTATATAAATCAACAATTACAGTGTGACATAATGATAAATATTATTTTCTAATTGTTTTAAATTCGCCATCACATACTTAATCAGACTGCGGCGACACTCACTTTTAATTATGGGGCGATTTCTATCGCGCTCTATATAATCGACGCCGATTGTTGTTTACCATTTAATAACTTAATTGGCGTGATTAATTAACATTTGCATTTATTAAGTGCACGTCAGGACTGACGACGAAAGCAATAAACGCTTCGTAGAAGGAACGCACTTTCACACTTTAAATTCATACAATCTTTGCAAAATTTCATATAATGTGTCATTATTTTTTATACAGAATTTCATAAATGATTACAGTTGTTTGAATAAAATAATAAAATTGTAATACTGATTCGGCCCTTTAGTGGTCGCTCCTTTTTAAATTAAGTTACGCGGATAACAATCGTTGTCAAAAAATACTGTTTTTTAAACAAGGTATATTTTTAACAATTTTCATGTTAGATACTGTGAACTTAAGTATAAAGTACACACTTGTTTATTTTTTATTTGTTGTTAAACTATAAATCACCTAGTAACATTTCTTGTGTTGTTTTTGTATACATGTTTATGTCTACAAAAATATCTTCACTGAATGAATTTTCATTGAAGTGAAACAATAGTTATGTTTGTATTAATTAATACTCATACTATATTATACCAATAGCAGAGTACTAAATAATCGACCAGAAATAAAGAAACTAACCAATACAAAAATAATATAGTATACCACCCCTTGACATCTATATCAAAGAAGTAGCAACATCAGAAGCACTCCGTCTGAATAAAACCGCACTTTAACACACTGCAAAGAAAGCCGGCAAAAACAGTTCCCTCCTGGAAAAAGCAGTAAAAAAAACACCACTGCTAAGGATGCAAACAGATATCATGCCACCCTATTTTGTATTAAAAATACCTTACACACACATAAACAACAAATGCAAAACGCAGATAAGATCAAACTCCTTTAAATCTACACCGATGGTTTACTCCTAAGATCTAGACGTCTCCATATCCTTACCACTAGAGATACATCCTCCAAGCCAAGATAAAATAACACCTAAAGTGATATAAACCAAGAAAGATCTGGTAAAAACGTGCCAGTTTTAACAAACAGTGGAGCAACCACTAAAAAGCCTCAATACAATACTAAAAGTAAATACATACAGTGCATTTAATATACAATGGTATAACAACCCAAGTAGACAAGGAAAGAAAGAAATGGTTGCTCCACATCCCAAAACAGCTGACTACTTTTTGCAACTATTCAGAAAGAACCTGCAAATCATAACAAAAATTCTGACACTCTCAATTATTAAAAAATATGCATGAATAGCATTTATAAACAACCCAATACGTAGTGGATGTAAAATAGACAACCAGAAAACCGAACACTTTCCATGTACCTACTCCTAGTGATGTTCTAGCATACATCAACCCCATAGGTTGGCGGCGTATTTGGACAATTAGGACAAAAAAGTGAGGTTTACTACTAAAAGAGATACAAAAAGCCCAATCAGGCCTAAGTACAGTGAATCTGATTTTACTCTTCCACTCAAATTCAGAAAGAAAAATTAAAACTAAGTACCTTAATAACTCACGTAGAATGAATATCTTTTATTAAATAACCATTTACTCGTGTGGGGTTGCTAGTTCTCCATTGGGCGACTCCCTAGGTGGCGGATAGGGGAATGCCTCCTAGATATAGGTGGTATCGGAAAAATGAAATACCCAAGGCGGACCAAAACTAGCACCGCAGCGTCTGCACCAGATTGGGCGGTTGTAAACAGCGTCTGTACCCGGAACAGGCGGCTGATTTCAACCTTGAAACAGGACTCGCCAACCCGTTCGGCAAACGTGGCGTTTTATATGCTAACCATCTTTCAAATGATGATGTTGAATAAATATACAAAAAAAAAAGACCCCAGTTGGGTAAGGCTAACACCCCAAAATCCTTTACCGTCCCGACGGTCTGCCTCATGGATTCTGGGGGAGGCAAAATTTCAACAAACTTACAAATAAAACAAACTCAAACAATAAACAACAAAGGAAACTGCTATTAGCAACCTACAACATACGTACTATGAATTCATCCAAACATCTAGAGCAACCAGAGGAAGCACTGACAAAAATAAAATAAGATGTTCTTGGAATATGCAAAACACGACTCCGCAAAGAAAAGTGTACCATTATAAAATCCGGACATATGCTATACCAAAATAACAACAAAATAAACCCACATATAACAGGAGTAGGAATACTCATCAACAAACATATAAAGCACCTAGTCACTAAAGTAAAATCAGTATCAGAGAGGGTTATATACATAATCTTAGAACTAAATAACAGGTACAAACTCCAAGTGATCCAAGTTTATTCCCCAACTAGTGCCCACAGCGATGACGAAATAGATATTTTTTACGAGGACATTACAACAGCTTGAAAAATGGAGAAAGTACAATACTCAATAATAATAAGCGACTTTAATTCAAAGTTGAGTAAAAGAAGAGACGAGGACAGTACTATTCCCAACATCAAAAATTATAGCCTAGGAGAAAGAAACCTACGCGAAGAACGTTTACTTAACTACCTACAAAACCATCACCATTTTTGCATGAACACCTTCTTTCAAAAACAAAAACAAAGACGCTGGTCATGATTACACCCTCGAGGAATCTTCAGAAAAAAAATCGACTATATACCATCAAACAAAACAAAATGATCAAAACAACACCCTACCCAACTATGGATTACTTGAGACAAAACGAAAATAGATATGTAAGGAAAATAGAAACGAAACTAAATCAACCCAATCTCGCACTAATGAGCATTGAAACACTAAAAAAGAAGATAACAAAAGACATACAAACTGCAAATAAAAAAACATGCATGGGCATAAAACAGAGAAAAGATAAATAAATCAGCAAAAATACAGTCAATCTTATGAAAGAAAAAAGCAGCCTAAATCGGACATCAGCGGAATACCGACAATTAAACAAAGACATTAACAGAGAAATAAGAAAAGACCATAGAAAATACAACGCCAAAAACATAAAAAACATAATAAAAAATAACAAGAATATGAAAGTACTAAGATCAAATAGAGCACATGGAACAACAATGATTCACAAAATCAAAAACCAAAACGGCATGATTCACAATAAACAAAAAATACTGAAAACAATAAGGGAGTTTTACGAAATTCTATATAAATCGACAACACCTGATAGACAAAACGAAAACATCGAATTAGTGATGAACGTTAATTCAGAAAAGATTCCGGAAATAGACATCCTAGAAATAAAGAAAGCATTACAACAACTAAAAAATGGAAAGGCTCCCGAAGAAGACAAAATATCCTGCGATATGCTAAAGCTCGGTGGGAACGTGGTACTAAAGGCTGTAAAAATATTACTAAACAAATGTCTTGAGAAAGGAAAAATCCCCACAACTTGACAAAACGCTCAAGTAATTATTCTACATAAAAAAGGAGACAACACAAATATTAAGAACTACAGACCAATAAGCCTTCTATCACATCTTTACAAATTACTAACAAAAATCATAACAAACCACTTGACAAATAAATTAGATTTTTACCAGCCGTCAGAACAAGCAGGCTTCAGAAAAGGCTTTAGTACGACAAAGAAATGCACAGAATATAATAACCCTCTTCATCTAGCATTTATCGATTTCAAAAAGGCCTTTGATTCAATAGAACTATAGGCGATATTTACTGCCATGAAGAATGCTAGAATAGACTCTAAGTACACAAATCTTATAAACCACATTTACCAAAATGCCACCTTCCAAGTGAAGATTGACAAGAATTTGGTCACGGATAAGATCAAAGTAAGCAGAAGGGTAAGACAAGGTGATACAATATCACCTAAGCTCTTTACATTAACACTAGAAGACACATTTAAAAATCTAAATTAGGAAGGCAAGGGCATAAACATTGATGGAAAATTTCTTAACCACCTAAGATTTGCGGACGGCATAGTTCTCATCAGTTCAGATGTTCAAAAACTAGCAGATATGCTAAAACAATTAAACATAGCCTCTAACACGGTGGGGCTAAAAATGAATATATCAAAAACAAAAATCATGAGTCGCAAAGTGGGTCAATGCCAAATAGGAAACCAGATAATAGATCAAGTAGACGAGTATATATATATCTAGGACACCAGATCAAGTTTGGCAAAGCAAACCAAGCAGCAAAAATTAATCGTCAAATAAGGCAGAGCTGAGCAGCGTTTGGGAGGCTTGGGTACATACTTAAGAACCCAGATATTCTCACTAGTCTTAAAAGGAGAGTATACAATATGTGCATACTACCTGACACAACGTATGGCCTAGAAACCATGATTTTAACAATAAAAAATGCTGACAAATTACAAACCTGCCAGCAAGCAATGGAACGCAGTATGCTAGGTGTAAGTCTAAGAGAGAAGCAAAGAAACATAGATATAAGAAGAAGCACAAGAGTAAAAAACATAATCAAACGGATAGCTGAGCTTAAATGGCGCTGGGTTGGGCTTAGCAAGAGATAACAACGAAAAATAGACGCACAAGTTGCTGAAATATTGACCAAAGATGACCACCCGCGATAGAGAATGACCACAAAAAAAATGGGTAGACGACGTCAAGGAGACTGCTAAAAAGCAGTGGTATCAAATTGCACAAGGCCGCAATCAATGGAATTGTTTGAAGGAGGCCTACGTTCAGCAGTGGACAAATACAGGTTGAAGAAAAAGAAGAAGACATAACCATTTATATTAAACACACGTTCACAAATGTAGTTGGTAAAAGATTTATAAAAAACCAATACAAAGACACTGATGCTGAGCTCTGACATTACAATAAATTAGTATGATTGTTTTGGTTTCAAGAATTCCTAAATTTAAATGCTTGGAGACGATAGAAAATCAATCAATTTTAATAGATAAATAATATTTAAAGTCAAAATGAACTAAATAAAGTTTGTTTTTATACAACATAAAAACTGACACATTGTATTCAAATTCTAAACACAACTTTGTTTTGCAAATGTAATTATTATATTTTAAAACAGCAATTATAAATTATTTATAAAACGCGCTGGGAGCCCCAAACCCAAAGAGGAACCTAAAAACATTGACGCAATAGAGCAGTTTCCAACGCGTTCTTTTCTTAAACAGAACATATGCTTTTGCAGTTTAAATATTGGTTCAAACAATAAGACAAACTTTACACACTAGTCTTTACACCTTTATAAAATTATGATTGCTTGAAAATAGAGTCTAGCAGATAAAATAAGACATAGAAATTGTTGTAATGCAATTTTTACAACAATGCCTTCTAACAGTATTCTGTGGATTAGCAATACAACGCATGTTCATCTTTCCGGTACTTATATCAAGCAGAATTTTTGTTATAAGACTGCTAATAGCACCCAAGTATTCTAACAACAACCCCTTTATAGCTCAAAAATTACCGTTTATTGTGCTTTGTCCTTTGTAAGCACAATGGGGTGCTTTAAAACAAAAGTATTTAAACATTGTCTTCAAACCCTACCCCAAAAACTCAAGAAAAACAATCATCAAAAAATTGCCAAAATTCCTCCATATGTGCTTTTGAAAGAAAACTTCAACGGAACGCCTCCATTTGTGCATCAAACATCAAGGCCATCATTTGAACAATAATGTTTACAAAACCTAACAAAAAAAATCTTATATGTATTCTAATTAGTAGTACTTTTTAATAACTTGTATCATTTTTAGAATTAATCTCAAACATGTGAGACTTCATTATGCACCACACTGTTTATAGGCATATGCCGTTTATGTAATTAATAAACATTTAATGTTACCCTAGGCTTACCCAATAGCTCTGCAACTAAAAACCATACGTTTGTCTATAAATTAAATGTGGTCACCACTAAAAAAGCCCAAATCAATGTTGCTTATCATAAAAACATAGTTAATACATACAACTTTTTTCCTCAACAAATGTGCGTTTGCCTTCTGTCAGCATTTATGACTTTATTTACATTTGACTATAGGTACTTTTTAGCTTCCATCATAAATCTAGTTTAAAAATTATAGTAAATTATTATGTTTATTTTATCGATACTGCTAAAAGTTTTAGAAAAATTTGTATTCGTCAATTGATTGCTATTCTGCAATCAAAAATAACTGGCAAATCAATATTTTCCAACCATTTGTTCTTTGAATTTCAGAAAGCTTCAATTTAGACTGACTTTTTAAACATTTTTTATATTGTTGACCAGAATACAAATTAAAAAACTGCGTTGTATTATACAGTGAATTCAATATAATTGCATTCTCCTAACAATCATTAATGTTACGTCAGGTATTCACAAGCGTCACACTGTAAACCTCCGTTGTTCAACATCTTTATCAATAATGCCGTACACTGTTTTTTGTCAAATGCGCGTTGTTTATTGGATGCTAACATAATATTTTTTTTTAAATAAATATTCAGTATTTGGATGATGCTTCGCTACTTGATGTAGAAGTGCAGACTTTTTTTCAGTTGGTGACAGGCTAATAACTTCTAAATAAGTGCAAAGTAATAACACTTTCTAAAAACAGTCAATGTATGGTTATTCTCTGATAAATAAATAAAATTGTTGTCGAGAGTTAACACTATTTGAGATTCAGGCATTACGCTTGATTCAAGCCTATTATTTATACTACGAATGAGCGTTGTTTATTGTTTGCTGACAATATAATGTTTTTTTATAAAATTTCAGTATTTGTATGATGCTACACTACTTGATAAAGTAAAAATTTTTTGAAACCTGCTTTTTTTCAACAACCTTGAACTACTGAATGCAAGTTCTAAATATTCTAATATCATAATACAAAAAACCAAAAAAATCATGTAAATTGATCTCCCATAGTGATAATAAAAAAAAATCTAATTTTATTTTTTTCGTGATGACTTTTGTGTCAACATATTGTTAATAATCAGTTAAGTGTTTTTAATAGTTTTCTATTAAGCTGTTGTGCAAAATGACGTGTTAAATCTGCTCTAATAAATAAATTCATTTTAAGAGATAAATTATTAATAGTCCACAGGAAGTTATTGAACTAAATCCTCAGCCGCTCAACCAAGAAGAAATAAATCCAAGTCGATTTCAATCTATATCGGTCAAGCTATTTATCTATTTCACATAATCGCAATTACACTTCTTTTAATATCGATAATCAATTGAGTACTTTCACCTATAATTGAGTAATTGTTTCAGAATAGACAGTTTTATAATGCAGAAGCTTTATGATTTGTTATAGCAGAAAATTAATAAGGATTCTTACCTGAATGACTATAATAAGAAACGTTTGAAGATTTATAATAAAAATATAAAACATTAATATTTGCTAAACTATTTGGAAGATAATAGTAATCATAGATCATCAGATCAGGCATTTTAAAGACAATTAATTTAGTTTAAAGTTGAAAACTTTAAAATTGCAATAATTTAGTGAATGTTTTTTACGATACTACAATACTCTTAACTTACTTAAACTAATTAAATTTACGTTAATTATACATAAATTTATATTTCAATTCCGAGCAGTTTTATATAAAGTATTTACAAGATACAAGCGCTACTACATTTTTATAGAATGCAGTTCTTCGAACAGTCAGCTGTCGTGTTGAATTCCTATTAGCGGATCTTGTGATGCCCGACTAAATCTTTTTTAAAAGAGTCCATCACACATTATCCGTTACTTTTTATTAACATGGATAATAACTGAATTTCTCCGTGTCATTTCATATATTACATGTACGTTGCTGGTAGGAAATTAATAAAAATATTAAATAGAATAATTTCAAATTATGGATGACACTTTTATAATGATCACCTAGAATTACACCTTGAGCTAACGGACTAATGTAAGTTATGAGAGAATAAGGATAGCTATTGGAAAAGAAAGAAATTTGTATAAAAAATGTATAAATGAATTCATAAATATTGAAAGGATTAAGTTGTAAATATTGTTATTTTTGAACATAAATTGATAATAAAATATTCATAAGATTTTATTTCCTGAAAAATCATGTTAATTACTTACTTTTTTTCCTTATTCCTCTGATATTCTGATCAATATCAATTAATCAAATAATGTTTAATATCAACTTTCTCTCCAATATTATTTATTGTTATTGTTAAATGATTAGTCAAGATACACACATAAGAGGAAGTAAGTTGATAGTTAGTGCAAACAGTGTTAGAAAATAAATAAGAGTGCAATTTAGCGTACATGGTGTACCTGAGTTCCGGACTTGAATCGACTAATAATCGCACGCAGTCAATGCAGCCTCTAGCAGCGGCATAATGTAGTGCTAGCGTGGTGTTGGTGTTGCGTTCCAGTGCCGGCATTTCTGTTCGATTCTCGGCTTCCCACAATAACCAGCGTAACACGTTTAGTCTTCCGTATCTGCAAAAGAAAGTAAATATATGTTAGTTGGGTTGTCTACGTACGAACGCTGAAGAACAAATTATTATATATACTGCGCTTTATACATAAAATATATTATACCATCGCCAAGACAGCTTTTAAACTTTCTCGTTACAAATATTTAAAAAAATCAGGAAATCTGAAAAAGATTTTGATTAATAAAATAATCCACGTGTATCAGTAATATTTTCAAAACTGTTGCAACTTATGATTCCTATAAAATATAAAATTTTTTAGTATATTTACAAGTAATATGTAGCTATTTAAAGCTTATTCTATTTGCTTCATCTTATACGTAATATATTGGTACACATCTTATATTTACATATTAAGCAAAAACATCGAAAAATTTCATTTTTTTTGCTATATAAGGACTTAATCATAAACATATTTACAATATTTAATAGCCCTTGGAGGGGTACGTAACGTAGTCAAAGACAAAGTATGAGTTTGGCAGCCGTAGTGAATGTGTTAAGTGCATAAATAATATAAGCATTCGTTACAACAAAACAATATTACTGTTACTATTATCATCATTATACCATAGTGGATCTCCATTCAATTAACTACTTACATATCATTCTGATCTGCAATTCAACCTAAAAACTTTATCATAAGAAAAAAATAATATTCATATATATACTGTAAATATTTACACGTATCGTAATATTTTCATTTCTTTTTAGTTTCTGTGTTATAATGGTCTATACACTAACAAAACCTGCCGATAGTTTAGATTAGCCGGACTTCTCGTTAACATTTTATCATTTAGTAATTGTCACAATAAAATTATTCGGTCTCTGTTTTCAGCCTTTTCACGTTTGATAATAACCATTTTTTTAATTTGAAACATAAAAGTGATATATTATATTAAATATTATTAAATTTGTTTTTAATTGTCACATAATATACTTAATTCTTTTACAGAATATTTTGTAACTCAATTTTTGTAAGTACTTCTTCCAAAAAATATATCTGTTAAGCCAATACGTCAGAGGTATAAACACTAAAATCAAGAAAATTTGCTGGCGTCAGTTGATTGTCCTTGCTGAAACCTAGCTTTTTCTCGATATCCAGTGACTCGGAGTTAAATCTAGTAAGCTATAATTATTTTAGGTGCGATCGCTCTGCCATACAAGCCCTAAACAAAGTGGATGTGGTTTTTTATTGCTATAAAAACCCAACTCATAGTAAGTAATATCTTTACCTTACGTTTATTAGTGTTGTGTATTTGCTTGTAATTGTTAAGTCACAAAGTTGCTTATATAATTAAAGCGGTTCACTTACCACTTAATTCGACTTGACCATTGCTTATTCCAAACAGTAAACTTTTATTGAGTAATTACATTCTACCCGTGTATACGTCACGTAAAAAGAGTTACTCTGCATATTTAGTTGCCATGCCAATTCGTTTGGAGATTTATACTACGTACAATACATATCTATTTCTAATAGTGAACGTGTGTATTTTTTATGCTTTAACAACAATAATAATTGTATTTTTGTGATACAAGCTCTAAATGTTCTATACCTCTGGCCGGTATAGAAAATTACATGTATGCGGGCGCCATGATAACTAATGTATAAGTTAACATAATTACAATCATATGCCAGATTTAAAAAACTTAAACATTTATCCACAATTGAATCGAGAGTTTTTAAGAATAATGTTGTTATTAATTTGTTAGAAAAAATAAAGCTGTCATACTTAGTTTTATTTAAACATATAAAACTGAGAAAGTATACTAGCTATAACCATTATAACAAATTAATAACAACATTATTCTTAAAACCCCTAGATCCAATCGTAGATAAATGTTTAAGTTTTCTAAATGCGGTCTCGGATTGTAATTATGTTAACCGATGCATTAGTTATCTTGGCGACCGTATACATGTAATTCCCTTTACTGGAAAGGGGTATAAAAACCTCTTAAGCTAAAATTATATTGCGTAGTTGTTAACTGTTGAATGCACTACCTGTAATATTTTAATTTTGTTTTTAATGATTTTAAACTTGCCGACTACAGAAAATTAATAATTTGTTGGATGTTGATTGGTATGCAATTTTTTTTATAACAGTGATATTGACATTTATTTTAATTTGTAACATAACATTTTATACTTTTTTTCATAATAAATTTCACACTCTGAATATTAAATATATATTTAAACAAAAGAACAAAGTACTGTATATAAAAGATTGCCTAAAGATGACAAATATTTGTTTGTGTGCACAGTTTCGACTGTTTGCAAACTGTCCAAATTGTAGGCTGGAACAAACCTAATAGCTTATTTAAAACTATATTTTTTTGTTTTTTTCGGTAATTTTGACTAACCCTGATTAGAAGATATTTGTCATTAATAAACTTTAATTATTCATATAGAGAAAATCTGTTTCTCCTGAGTGGGCCGCCACATAAACAACTTAATAAGTTGCCACTATTAAAAGTAAGAAATCAAATGCACTACTTATTGAAAATCAATTTTAGGTCGTCTTGTACAAAGTATAAAATCTTACAGAAAATCATGTTGTATAGTATATGAGAGTTACAAATACAAAAAACTTATAAAAGTGAGCGTACAATTTTGTTTGTTTTAGATTTAACAAATTTTGAATGCATTTTTTTCATATTGCATGTTAATCTTGTTGTCAACTAAAACGTAATTAATTCAACTCTAACCAATAACTGCTTCTTTAACAGAATCAGTAAAATGTAAATTCTAGCAATACTTTAATTAACGTGTTCCTCACTGCGAAGAATGTAGCATTTATACTAAAAATTGTAAAAAATATTACCTTTAATATTAACTTTATCACTGTTCAATTGCCTTCAAAAGTCAAAACAACACTTGCAGTAATAAAAATTAATAAATTAAAATATGGCACGAGATGAAAAGTTTTAGAATACATTATATGCTGACAGAAAACATTGACAAATGACGCTTTTCATTAAGCAGATAAATTGTTTTTTTATAACTAACAAAACTACCATCTACTATAAAAACAGGTACAAGCTTGTTATCGTTCATTATAATATCTTACTAATAAAAAATTGCATTATTGTAGCCACTTAGTTTAGGAACTAAACCATAATCCAGCTTTCAATTGTATATAATGTTTGGTTACTTCTAATTATAATTGCTATACAAAAACACGCAAATTTAATCGCATAAATGTAAAATAAATAAACAACGTTTAAACTCTATAAGACAATTAAAGAACTAAATTTTATAAATTTCACACAACTATAAAAAAGTAGTTTTTGTTAGCATTATTTATAATAGTTATTGTACTAAATACAACATATTTTTATCATAAGTAAGTCTTATGGTTTGTATAACAAAGTACATTAATATTGCGGTCACTTTACTACACAATGTCTGAGATTATTCAACAAAAATCTAAAGAATTATTGGTTGAGTATATTGAAAAACAATTACATTGTCAGAGGCTATTGAAGTTTTTTTATAGTTATCTGTTATTCATACGTAACAAACAAATTTTTGCAGATAATTTAAATAACTCGCACATAAGCCAATAAAGTCTTCGGATGCAAAAAAAAGCATTAGTATTTAGCAGCTCTCTGGTTATTCATACGTAAGATCTTAGAAGTTTGTTTAAAAAAATGCATTGACATCTCAATTGAAGTTCTTCACAAATGTCTCAGTTTAGTTACATATACACCAAAAAAAAAATTAAAAAGTTTATAATAAGCATTAGTATTGAGATACTTCACAATTATCTCAGTTTAGTCACACATAGACCAAAAAGATTTTGAAGATGTGTAGAACAAAGTGGATTGGCATTGAGGCTAATAAGGTGCTACGTACCAAGAAAACATTGTATGTATATTAAATACATTCGTTCTATAGTATACTATGTATTTGAGATTCTGACATGATAACATATAGATTCTATCCCAACTAGCACCAAAGTGGCCGCAACTGAGATGGGAACCAGTAACTGCAACGTAACATCCATTAAATTTGCGACTTTGGTGAATAAATAACTTTATTAAACAAATTTATAGTCTCTGCTACGTAGTTTTTACCAGGAATGGCTACTTTATAGTTATGTTACTTCTAAGTAGCTTCCCCAGTAGTTGGGACGTCGTAGTTTCCAGTGGGACAACGGTGGCAAACGATAGTAGCAACGACTACCTAATGCTACTAAAATGCAACTTTAAAGTTTTAATTACTTTCAAGTAGCATTAATAGTTTCCGCAACAATTTCGGGACGTCTGCGCAATTTTAACTGCTTGGAACTTATAAATAATATATATTAGTGTCAATAACGTTGTCGTTACCTGCAGAGTTAAATGTACTAAGTCCGTGTTACCTCTCAAAATCACCATAAAGTAGATTTTACCATACAGTTCCCAATATGTTAATATTAAAAAGCGGTGCATAATATTATAAAATTAAAAAAGTTAACCTAAAAATTTGTGCTGAGTGCAGCATTATTGTTAAGTGCAGTCTATAGCACAAAATGTATGTTTTCCGATGTTTATGTGATGGATTAACGGAATTAATTGAATTCAACATTAGGCTGTGGTTGTACTTGACACTTGTTGAGAAAACCATGTAAGGTTTAAAATAACCCAGTTTGAGTTTTATGTCTCAGATAGTATTGAAAGACCCACAGGGAACGTTAAAGTGGCATTGCAGTTTCATTTGGTACTTTGTAGTAATTATTACTTTAAAGTTACACATTCACAGTTTCGGTCCACTATTGCTAAGTGTACTTTAAAGTTGCTTTTTTTAGTAATAACCACTTTAAAGTTACTTTTTCTAAAATTTTCCATCTTTATGGACAACACCTAGAATGACATTATTTCAAAACATGTCATAATGACTGAAAAATGGTTAATTTGTTATATATTCTGCACAAAATATAACAAATAAATGCGTGTAATTGCAAAATAATTATTTTAAAATGTTTTTGACATTAAATATTTTAAAAACAATATTTTAATATAAACATACAATTTTGAATGGCGCGACGATCGATTTCAACTTGACATCTTTATGTTTATCTGTAAAGTAGCATTCGTTTTAATTTTGTAATTCAGACTATTGGGAATTAGACTGCAAGTTGTTTCGGATATTATAATTTTTTACTATGTATTCCATTTTGTTTCTGAGTGTTTAAGTAAACCAGATAAGAATTATGTAGGAGTGAAACAAAAGAATAATAAAGTCAGTTGCAAGACAAAGCAAGCACTATTAAAAGTTTTAAAAAGTAGGAGGGAGGTTCCATGTTCAACACGGCTACCACGTCACGACGACGCCGCTACGTAACCACTACGTCCCTGGAACGTACAAGTTCCAGGCAAGTTGCCGTTACGTTGCAGTCACCGACAAAATATTTCCCATTTACACGTAATTGGAACGTTCCTATTACGTGCCCATAGCTAGTGGAAAAGCACTTTAAAGTTCCTACAACAGTTGCCGCTACGTTGGGATACTAGAGAAAGATTTTGTAATTATTAATTAAACTGTATTTAATAATTATTTGCAGGTTTAACTAATAGAATAACACGTAAATACAATTTATATATAGAGTGTTAATTAATATTAGATATATTACACAAAAAGATATCTAGTCTGATTCTAACACAAAACATTTCTAAAAAGTTATAAAATACGTTTTTTTTTCTACAATTTAAAATTTGCAGGATCAAAATGGTTTTGATTGTATCTTTGAGTGATGTTTGACAGATTGAACTGACGCTTGTATGAATATATATAAAATATAAAAAACGCGTCAAACATCAACAAATTTAAAAAAGCACTTTGTGGTCATATATCATTGACAATAGATAATTTAACTTAATTTAAATAATAGAAATTTTAATTTTAATTATCTGCTATATTTAAGAAAGTTTTAACCATAGTTTTGTTTTGTTTTTTTTTAATATGTATATGTTTTATATCAATATTACGATATTTTAAAATGTGTGTATTTGTATTTGTACTGTATTATTTTATTTTTTTTGTATATGCAGCATTATGCTAAATAAAGTGACTTATATAGAAAGTTAGAGTTACTATAGTCAATTTTGTCCAACATTGTCATTGTAAACCTGGAGCTTTTAACTAAGCAAACTATCTAGCACCTAAGAAGTCAGGACTCCAGAAATTGAAGAAGCAGTTTGGAATGTGTTGTTGTGATTTTCAATTACATCTTAACTTTTGTTAGAAGTTATTTTTTAATTATTGCTTAAAAATCTCTTATTCGATCAACAAGTAGGTATTATTTTCTGACAAAAAAAAAAATTCAAATATTCTATCTAAAATTTCAAGAACAATCATATGTAGGTAGAAAAAATTCACATGTAATAACAAAACAAAATTTCCAAGAACAATTTTTTGCAAATGTGAGGGTTGGCATAATAAGAGTGTTTTCCAAGAAGACTCAACAAACAATTATACTGTGAATTTCTTCAAAAGCATCTCTTTGACAATATCATAAGTAAAAAATTAGAATAACTTGTTTGTAAAAATGTCAAATTTCAATGCCAACAAACAAAAAGAACCAATTAATTCTTGTGTACGGCAATATGCTGAGTAAAAAATTCAAATCTGAATCTTACTATTAAAAAAAAGTTTTATTATAAAATTAATATTTTTTGTAGTAAATTTATAGAATAATTTTATATTCATTTTTATTTAATATATAGAGTTTTTCAATAAGAAGTTTCATTTTGATATAAAAAAACGAGTATTTTTTAAGAGAAATCAATAAATGTTTGTTTCATTGTAAAAAAGAAGGTATGCCATTAACATTTGAAAACCATATCAGTCAAATGGCCGCCATAGTTACGGTTGCAGTACCACATTCTTTTCATGAAATTAGCTATTACCAATTCACACATTTGCGGCTGTATGTCCTCGACAACTTTACAAATTCCATCTTTAAAGTCTTGAATCGAATGTGGAGCATTGGCATAGACCTTATCTTTCACGTGGCCCCAAAGAAAAAAGTCTAAAGGTGCTAAATCACAAGATCTCGGTGGCAAATTGTGATCACCTTTTCGAGAAATAACACGGTCAAGAAACTTTTCTTGCAAAATTGCGATTGTTTCGTTGCTTGTGTGGCACGTAGCGCCGTCTTGCTAAAAATAAACGTCGTCCACATCAATATCTTGTAATTCCAGCCATAAAAAATCATGAATCATAGCTCGGTAGCGCCATCCATTCACCGTAACAGTTGCACCAGCCTCATTTTCAAAAAAGTAAGGTCCAATCCACGTTGAGGATGCAAAAACTTTTCTGAGCCCCAAATGCAACAATTCTGCTTATTAACGTAGCCTCCGAGGTAAAAATGAGCCTCATCACTAAAGATGATTTTTTGACAAAATTCCGGATCATTTTGATGCATTTGAAAAACCCAATCAGCAAAGATACGACGTTTATGGTGATTGACCGGCTTGAGTTCTTGTGTTAACTGAACTTTAAAAGCCTTAAGACTTAAGTCTTTATGCAAAATAGGGTGTAATGTTGTTTGTGGAATATCTATTTCCAAAGATCGACAAGGAATCAATAAACCTAAGTTTTCTTCAACACTACGGGCTACATTAGCAATATTTTTACGTCTTCTTTAGTGATGCACACGGTTTTGGTTCTTTACATCACAAACTTGTCCCAACAGTTAAAATTTTTCCACCAGGTTTACTATTGCCGGCCGAGAAGGTGCTTTGCGACGACCAAAAAGTGCTTTAGTTTTGTAAACTGTAAGTGAAAAATTATCACCATTTTTGTAGTAAATTTTAATAATTTCAATGCGTTGATGAAACGTGTATTGTTCCATTTTTAATAATGGTTTATGTTTTACTTGTCAAAAGTCAAAATATAATAGCTTCCAAATTGACTGCTGCCCAAATAGCCTGCTATTCAAAATGAAACTTTTGATTGGAAAACCTTTTATAATAAAATATTCTATTAATTTAAATTTCTTTATTTTAAGCAAACTAATTTTGCACTAATTTTGCAAATTAAATAAGCAATATCAATGCTTAGCAATATACATTTTTATTGATTAATGTCTAGGCACAGTGAAGTGAACAGAACAAAGCAACTACAAGCATTAAAATAATTGTTTATACTTTAGATACATGTACTGAAATGACTAAAACATTAAGAAAATGTCTATATATCCTCCATACTATAAGGTATTTTACAATAAGCAGTTATATAAATCCTAAGGTTTAAAACCAAAAAGATAAAAAATAATGATAAACCATAACCCAAAAAAGTTTGTTTTTTTTAATCTGTGCTCTTCAATCCTTTCTAAAAAACATTTTCAAAACTACTAAGAAAAAATACTTATAAACAATATTGTTTATGATAATAATAATTCGATTGCAAACTATAAAACTTTAATTGATACTACTTTAAGCTATAAATTGTAGCCTTCAAAATGTAATTATATCAATAGATATTAAAAACACCTTTTATAAAATTAAAGAAATCCACATCAAAATACTCAACTTTACTAATTTTTAATTTTGTCATATAAGTTGAGTTAAGGCTAAAATTAAGCAACTAAAAATTAGCGTTTTTTATTATTTCAATTTAATGTTTCATAAAAATAAATCTATAAATATGGCTAGATTTGTGCAGAACAGTGCTCAATTTTAATATAATTAAGTTAGTTTTATAAATGTAAAATAAAAATTGGTGTATAAGAAGGCTGCATATGTGAATAATAAATCGGATTTGTGACCAGACAACTTATTTATATCTATTAATGCCGGATTTATGTAAAGTAATGCAAGATTTTATGTATGCAAAGATTAAATTATAGTTTAAAAAATAGATCTTTGTATACAGCTAAATTTTAGTTATATAATAAAGCTTGATTTAAAATTGACTTTGTTTATAAAAACACAAGCTTTGTGTATATTCTTGTATAATTTGCACGTATGCTGTCAAATTAAAAACTTGATTTGTGCTAATAGAAACATCAATGTATGTAACCAAACTAAGCTTGCAACAGTGCCAAAATTATACAAAAAAACAACAATTTTAGAAAACGTCAGATTTATGTATAACAAACCGTGTGCTATTTTTATACAAAGCAAAAATAATAATTTTAGAAAACGCCGCGCTACAACTAAGCCAAAAACAAGCTTTCAAAGCTTTGTGCATAAAAATAAAAATTTTCTCTATTTCAATTAACCTTTCCACATTTAAAATCTTACCTAATAAGACATTGCTGCCCAAATGTGCACTTTTTAATATTGTACAATTTTGTCTAAGCAACTTAGACCTAAAAGTAGCATTATGTTTCAACTTTCTGAATGTTTTAAATTTTATACATAATAATTTCACTCAAAATAGTTAATAAGTTTCCATTCATCAAAAATGTATGTTAAGAAAAAAAAACTAATCTTTATGGTTATGGTAATATTAATCCATCTTTAATGCAGATTGATCTTTACTAGACAATTTTTGCAATAATAACAAAAACTTTGTTGATTTATAAAACTTTATATGCCGTATTTGAGTTTGTTCTTGTATATAAAAAAATGTACATAATAACTCTCATCCTTCTTGATTTACTTCCAAATTTATTAAAAAAATTTAACTAAAAAACTAAGCTTTACATCAATTGATGCATGATGAGTTTAAGACCTTTAGACAAAATATCAAATCTCTTATTAAATTTAAGTATAATTCTTATATAGTGACTGTACAAAATTGTTAGTTACTGACTAACAAGAGTATTTTAATTTTATTAGATCCAAACAATGGTTTTGAAACTTACCATGTCTGATGCATGACTCAAATTTAGATCATTCGTTTGATAATGCTCAAGTTTATAGTTGATGACTTTGCTAGTTTTTTTATTTGGTCTATACACTACTTTCACACAATTATTTAAATGACTCTTATAATTTATAACATGGATCAGTAGATATTTCTACCATTGACAAAGAATGTATCCTTAGAAGCCTAAAAAAAATTCAAACCGTCTTTTACTGCAAGAATAGATCAGATACCATCTTTTATCTTAAAAGATTTCGCTGCCTTTCTTATTAAAATTTTATTTGTTTTATTATTTGTTTTATTTTCCAAAGGTTTAAAACTTTGCCCGTTCATAAAAGTGGCGGTTCGTCAAAAATTTTATCGTCTTAATTTTATTCTATCAAACTTATCAAAGGTCTTTGTTGTCTATACAAATTTATTCTAGCACAAATTGGTCATATAATCAACTCAGATTGACTACTATTAACTTTATTGAGTAACCCATAATTTGGCTGTTGAGATAGATTGCCAAGATCAAACTGATGTTATATATACAAACTTTTTAACAGTTTTTAAAAGTATTATTCACAACATACTATTAAATTAAACAAGTTAATAATTCTGGGTTTTAATAACAATTTAATTACAATCTTATCATCGTATCTTGATAACTGATGCATGTCTGTGCACTATAACGGATTTTTGTCTCAACACTTTTACGTCAGGAGTTCCACAAGCTTCAAAAATATGTTATATATTAACAACTTACTAAGTAGCATAACCTTTCCTAAACTAGCTTACTTTAATGATTTAAAAATATATTTGAATAGCAATAACATTAAAGATGCTATCTTTTTAAACATAATTTAAGAATGGTATAGTCAAAATTGCCATTCTTAAATACTATTAAATTTTAATAGTTTTACTTCTAACACGTCCGGATGTTTCATGTTTCATTTTATCTTTATCAAACAAACTTAAACTAACTTTACTCTTTTCAATTATCTTAGCAGGTGCACAAACTTCTTCTCTTAGACAAAAGATTTTTAAAATACATATCTTTTATAAGCACTGGTTTTTATCTACCACTTCACTGTAATTATAACATCATTATACAGTAATTTGATATACATTCTCTCAGTATACAACAAAAAAATAATTAATTAATTTAATATTTCTATCAGGATAGAGAACAACCCTAATATGACAAAAAGCCAGATCTTGAACTTCCTTTATGTCCAGTTCCAGAAGGTAGAAGACTATTTAAAAAAATATTACAAAAAGATTAACAGCCTAGAAAAGCAAGCATCCAAGAAGATCAACATTGTTTTTGATGACATTAAACAAAGCCGACTAGATCGCAAAAAAACATCCTAAGCTTGCAAAAGATTAAAAAAGCAAAGCCGTCCCCAACACGGCTACAATTTTGGTAATGGTTAAGCACTCTACCCAGCCAGTTACGCCATAGATAGTTCCGGCCAAGACTTCCTCAAAGAGGCCGCAAAGACTTCTTTGTCTGCCAAGCTACACCCCACTAAGACTTTGAATCCCCATGTCCAGACCTCTCTTAAGAAGCCTATAGCCCCTCCGACAACAAAAAGCAGATGGAAGTCCAGTTAGAAAACAAAGTCGATGCCTACAAAAAAAACCCGCTCCAAATTCACATAAGAAGAGGTAAGAAGAAAACAAAAAAATACAAGCTAGCAGTAGACAGAGCAACAACAGCCTCCTATAATGATTCAACAAGCCACCAACACAAGCAAAACCCAATCCACAGACCTGTTAACACAGATTAGATTCACCGTTTAAACTTCCTGTGCTAATCTACCACCGTCGACAACATACCATTGCAGTTTATTATTCAGGATTGTCCGGGGAACTGCCTTGTGCTTGTAGACCCTGCCAGGGTTTCTGGACAGCCACTGACAGCAATGGCCCTGACACGTTGCTCACACAAAACCACCTAGTTCAGGGTAAACTAGCATTTGTTAGTGAATGCTGGTGGAAATACGCTGAGTGTGTGCGTTCGTAGTAGCGTTCTGAGTGAACGTCTATGTTGCTCTCTGTGTGAGTGTCTATAAAAAATTTTAGGTCCGCTCCCAGACATTGACCTGCGCAACACCCTGCGGGTGTGAACCGGTAACAAGTCAGTCTTCGTTAAATTTTTATTTCTTTTAGCCTTCAGCCAATCCATGTTAGGTGCCTTCAGCGCCAAAACAGCCTTAAAGCCAAAAAGTTTTCAATCTTGCCATCCCTTTAGGCTACAACTACATCCCGAAATTCTACCTCACGCCCCTCAACTCTTCAGCATCCACAGAAAGCTCTGGCATACGCCGCCTTCTTTCCATCACAATTCGAGAAAAATTCAGCTACCAAGGGCTGTTGACAACTTTTAAATCGTTAAAAATCATCATCAACCACGCAGTAAACGTGATTGATAGCATACACCCCCTCTCGCATGCAAACTTTTGAGCTGTAATTGAGCACTGTACTACAAATAATGTAGTACACTACACTTCCGATTGCATCTCGACTGACGTGGTGCAAGCTGAGCTCATCCCTCAGGAGTTTAATTCAACATCGACGACATGCATAGAAAGGGACAAAAAACTTTCCCCATGCTGTATGTCCAGCTTCCTCAGAAAGTTAATAGTCACAAAATTATGTCTCTCACCGAGATCTACAAGCTTTGTTGTACTGCAGAGTGCGGTGGGCCGTTTATTAATAACTTCTGGTCTATAATTTAAATGTTTCTTTCTGTTAATCAATAAATATTATTACTAAAAGAAGCTGAATGTGTATAAAAGGTCAATATTATCGAATAAAAAGTATAGCTAGATATAAAAAAACAAAAGTATTGTACTCTTCTTACGAACATGAGTATCAAAAATAATAAAAAAATAATAAATACTTTAAGAAAAATCTTACTATACCTTGGTATAATATAATTTGTAAAAGTAGTAAAAACATGAATTGCAACGCTTTTCAGATAAAATTGTGGATGAAAAGTTTTAGAACTAAGTTTATAATAATCAGTGCCGAGCTTTTTGGGCAGCAGTAAACAATTTCAATTTTACCGCAATCCAAAAAAGCCAAATGGCCAAGATAGTTTTAAATATGCACTACGGATAGAATAAACCTGATCAGGACAAGTTCCATCTACTGTGGCCAATAATCATATAACAATTCACTTAGTTGGAATTCATACCCTTTACGAACGAAATGCGTGCTTCTAAGTAGTTCATATTAATATTTTTGGGATCATTGTTAATGATAATGTGCACTAATTACAAACTAATAAATTAAATTTAAATTAAATAAAAAACTAAAGGTGACAGATTTAAACCAGTAACTCTTTATTAGCGATTGAAATTTTGATTGTTTTATTTTATTGTTTCAAGAATGTTAAATTAGAAATTGAAAATAATATAACAAAAAATATTTCATGCAGAATATGTGTATGATAATAAACACATCGTGCAGAAACTAAAAAAATATAATTGAAGAGATAAACAATACATAAAATATGGAAGATCAAGACTATGCCTTGATTCAAATCAATTCATCAAATTTTAACAGTTATAAATATGGTTTTTTAGCAATTTGTATTAAATAATCGTATTCAACAAATCATAATTAAAGGCTATAAGAAATGGCATATTGATTGGCATTTCTAATTAAATTTAATTAAGTATCCTAAAAATGAATCAAACACAACTATTCCCATTGACATAATAGATAACATGTGATTGAAGTCTTTAATATAAGAAAGCAGAAAATGTTTTTAACTAATTATAAAATTCTAATTAACCTGTCGACTATAAGCAAACCAAGAAAGGTAATATTTAAAATTTCAGATCATTCAAATTAAAAGTTAAGTGAATTGAATTCACCATGGAATTAGAATTATGTAGATTGTTTAGACAATTTATAGAAATTAACCGTATACAATTACATTAATAACAAAAAGGAAAATCTATTTCATTTAAAAATCAATCATAATTTTATTAGTATAATAATAATAATAATATTAATATCAAGTAACAATCAAACATATCAATAAATTAGATAGAGCTATTTGCATTCAACATTACTATTGTTTTCGTATAAAAACTATTTACAAATTTTTGATTATGCATTGTAGAATAAAAGAAAATACATAGTTTAAACGTTAGAAAGCGCATCAAATATTAAAAACGACATATCATTATAATCTCCGGTAACATCTATAATTAATATAAAATGTAAATTCATTTAAAAGACAATACAGAAAATTATAAATTTTTAGATGATTATTGATGGTAAGTGCAAGAATGTCATTTTCAATTAAAACCATTACTAAAATAATGAATAAAATTAAAACAGTTCCCTTTCATAATA
Source organism: Tachinus rufipes (assembly GCA_963932245.1). NCBI lineage: Eukaryota > Metazoa > Arthropoda > Insecta > Coleoptera > Staphylinidae > Tachinus > Tachinus rufipes. Next base: position 42,137,368 of record OZ010747.1, on the reverse strand, counting down.
ATGACATCACAGTTTCCGATGTTAATAACTTATCATATCTTACATTTACAAACACATTAACACCTAATGCGTTTAAACACATTTATACATTTTCCATTAGATGTTATTCCCGCCTGGTGATTTTCCCAGCACGTACACTCAATGTTAATTTGCGAATTGCATTATTAATAAAGATTTTTTTCTTGTGCAATCAGCGGCTTCCCGTTGTGTTCAACAAATCACGGTTAACAGTAAATTAAAGCAAGTGCGTGCCTGGTATTAAATAAATAAGGAATCGATAATCCAGACGAATAATGAACGAGCATTGTTAATTGGCCGCGTAATTAGTGGCTAACTGTTGGCGGTGTGTAGTGCAAATTTAGAGCCAAGCAGCACATGCCGCGGTAATCAAATCTAGAGGTAATTCGATGTTGAGGTCGTTCAGTGAACCGGCTACATCTGCTTTTATTTCCGACAACAATGAACTATGGACGTAAAACGTTAAAAATAATAATTAATTGGTATTGATATAATTTGTATTTATTTAAATTATGTTATAATGATATTTAAAAATTAAAGAATATGTATTAGCCAAGTGCACAATTGTTCTGTGAGTTACTGATAGTCCGTAAATGGATCAAAATAACATCTATTGTGCGAGATACGCCCGTAATTTCGATTTAACGGCTATCTTAAGATATAAATATTTCAGATTTATGTGATTATACATTTCTATTGTCCCATAAATGGTGTACGTATATTCTGGTTACAGCTATGTACAAGTTGATAGTCGCTACTGTTGTCATAAATTTGCGGCATATCAATGGTAATTTGACTTAAATATCAAAATAAAATAAAACAATTTTATAGTAATTGCTTATATCATAATAATTTAATTATTTATTTATTCAGTAATAATCATTATTACAATTTACATGTAGTACATATAAGTTTTACAACAACAATAACATTGAAAATAACAATAAAAAGTAAATTAATTTAACTAACAGTAATTTATTTAAAATAAAACTTTGGAGTAGTACAAGAAGAATCAATAATATCAACTTCATGACAGTTTAATTAATTAAACAAATTGCACGTAGAGTGAATTGGAGATTTGGAAAGTATGTTGGTATTGAATACTGGAACATAGAAATACAGATGTTGTCTGCACACTAAATAAACCCAAAATTGTAACATAAACAAAATACCAAAGTCAATAATTAAATGATAAATGATTTTATATAAAAATGTTAATTGCATAGCATTGCGCCTTAAATCTAGGGATTGAAACTCATATAGTCCCATCCGTGATCTAAATACACACCAGTATCTTTAAAATATATATTTTTTTTAAATTTGCGTTGAACTTTTTTAATTGATTATGTTTACCTAGAATACAAAAGAAACAATATAACAGAATTAATTTTTAAAAGCATTTTATTTATTTCAATACCGTAAATAGTTTATTAAGATCATCTTGCATTGTGACAAAATATTCAATACCACTGATTTTAGAATATATCTTTAAATCATCCGCAAATAATAGCCAAGATTTAATCAAATGTCAAAAATATTCAACATATTGTTTTTTATTAGTTTTTTATTAAAAATAAAAATCTGTGAAATGGTTTTATACAGGGTGATACAAAAAAGTTAGTAAAAAATAAAACGACATATTCTTTGTCATAAAGGCTTGCGATTCTAAGATACAAGATATTCAAATTTCTAAACAATAAATTGTTTTTTAGTTTTTGTCTAACATACAATGTGAATGAATGAAGTTTCACTTGCTGTCCAGCGCAGCAAAATATGCCAACATTTTTGTAACATTTTGTTATAAGAAAATAGTACATTTGAATTTTATGTTGTAAATTAAATCTCTAAAATGACCATAAAATTTTGCTAAAATGCTAAGTAGTCAATTTTTCTATGTTACAGTTCTAGTTCTACAAGTTAAAAAACGGTTTGTGCGGTGGCTATGCCCTGCTAAAATACAAATCTCTTATTTTATCGCTTGAAAAAAAATTGTAAAAACCTTATTCATTTTCAAGAGTAAAGATTGTTTATTAAATTATTTTTTTAATTTATTTAGCTTCAATTACTAAGATCATTAGGTGCATAAATAATAATAACTTCAGGTTGCAGACCTGAGAAAACAGAACAACACATTAAAATGTGTAAATAAATAAATAAACTAATACTAAAACTAAAACTAATACTACAAATGAAACCAAAAAACTTGGATGCGTAGAAAAACCATTATTCAAACTAAAACAAAGCTTGATAAATATTATGAGGACTTTTTACCATCAATTAAAATGATTCACAAGTGGTTTACTGATTTTTGTTTTAGCACAACTGATGTCGAACGTTCAGGACGCCCAAATAAAGTCATCACACCAGAAATTGCAAGACCGCAGAGTAAAAGTGCGCAAGATAGCTAAGATAGTAGGCATCTCAGATGAACGCGTGCGCAATATATTACACAAACATTTAAATATGAAAAAGCTATCCAAGCAATTGGTGCCGCGTTTGCTTAGAATCGATCAAAAACGCACACGTGTGACAACTTTACAGGCAAGTTTGGCAATGTTCAAGCGCAATAAAAAAGATTTTTTGCGTTGTTTTATAACTGTAGATAAAACATGGACCCATCACTATACACCGGAGACCAAAAAACAGTCTAAACAGTAGATTTCTACTAGCAAATCTGCGCCGAAGTAGGCTAAGGCGATTTTATCAACCAAAAAAGTCACGACCACAGTTTTTTGTAATGCACGCGGCATAATCTACATCGATTACGTCCAAAAAAGAAAAACAGTCAACGGCAAATATTACTGCAACTTATTGGACCGTTTTAACAACGTTTTGAAAGAAAAACTACTGCATTTAGCAAAGAAAAAAGTTTTCTTTCATCAAGACAATGCACGGGTGCACATGTGTATAGTTGCCATGGCCAAAATCAATTAATTACGCTTTGAATTGCTTCCACATCTGCTATATATTTCAAGCTTAGCCCCCTCCAACTATTTTTTGTTTCCGAACTTGAAGAAGTGGCTCGGCATTAAGAGATTCGGCTCCAATAAAAAGATCATCGATGCAACAAACGCCTACTTGGAAAAGTTGAAAAAATCGTATTATTTGAAAAGGATCAAAAATTTTTAAAAACGTTGGACTAAGTGTATTGAGCTAAAAAACGACAACGTTGAAAAAAAATTTTTTTTGCCAAATTCTATATTCTTTGTTTTATTTTTACCAGACTTTTCACTCTTCCACCATCGTATCATAGATGATATAGAACTGTAAAAATCAACTTAACCGTTAAACGATTTAACAGCACGGATTAGTAAAAAAGAAAACAAATAAATAAATTAACATCAAAATGACCAAAAAACAAGGAACTCAACGGTAAAAAAAGTAAGCTAGGAAATCTTCCAAAATGTGCTTCACTGTTAAAGTGTCGTAATATGTTTGACATGCAGGTTATTCGTTGCCAGTCAGAAAATACAAAAAAGTTAGTATATCCTTAGCGCAAACAACATAGATTTGAGATCTGCCGGTGACTTTCATGCTATCACTAAAAGCTTAATTGACTCATTTTTGAGGGCTTTACGGGAATGTTGTTGGTACAATCCGCGTTTTTATTGACCAAATCGTTGTCCTCAATACCCACATGAACTGACACCCAGACAGTTATAATTCTTTATCCAAATCATGTAGTTTATGTTTAGAAAATATATCCACCCCAATTTTTTTTTTTAAATAGAAATTTTACAAACCAATTTAAAAACAGATGATAGGCTGTATTCGATAAATATACAACCGCAAAAAAATTGAGTATTATAAACTAGCTCCACAAAACGTCTACAAATTTTTTTTGTTTGCTCTGAAAAGCCAGATCTATTAGTAGAAACTCGAAAAAAACTAACCTCAAAAGTTTTTAATTAATTAACATTGAGACCCAAACCTGTATTTAATTTGCTGCGTTTTCTGGAGGATGAGTACACCGCGCAATTGTAGTCAGAACCAAAGTCTCGCACAACCTCAACAGTAACTTTCTCAGCGCACCCCAGTTAATATTGGCTTAGTACTTGATCACGTTTAATGTATTTTTGCAATTTTTGGCAAACTCAGATCTCCAAATTGTCATTGTTTCATATTTATGTACAAGTGTAACTATCAAAACCGCAAAATCGTAGACCGCAATCGTCAAAACATTGACGATCCTTGAGAAACACCGTTCTTTAAAAATATTTTTTTTTAGTTAATTGATCCTGACTTTAAATTTGCAATCTCGCATAAAATATTAAAAAAAAATGCCTCTGAGTATGTCATATGTATGTTTTGGATTAAACTTTTTAAATATATTAGATGTTCGACGGTTCTGTGGTTTTTCAATAATTTTTTTCTAAAACTTGACTGAGATAGCATGACGTTGTTTGGATTTTTGCCTAACTAGATAATGACCTTTCTCCGGGTAGTGGAAAGCTGCAAAATAACCCAATAAAGCACGTCGTCTGATTCCAATAAGAAAAAGGTACTTATGCTGTTGATAGCTGTTTCCAACTCCTCCATCAAAAATAAATTTAAAAAAAAATTCTAACTGTTGTTTTTAGCAATAATTTTGAGAGTAGTAACTCTAAAAATTATTGCCAAAGACTAGCAGACACAAAAATAAATTGCCAATGCGTTGTCATTGTCTTTCCATTTTGACCGCTTTGGTCACTTTACGTCCTTCAACAACAAGAGCAACAAAAGAAAAATTTTCCTATTTTTCTCTACACTTTGCTGATCAAAATATATTGTTAACACGTAACTCCATAATTATTTCAAAAGAATACCAACAAGAAAGACAGTTTTTGATAAAATGTTCTTAAAACATTTAATATATTAATAGTAAAAAGAGTTCCATTAAGAGTTAAACAATTAGTTTCTTGTATAAAATGACAAAGAATAATAAACAAAATTCTTTAATTTTATTATAGAGCAAATATGTTATTTAGGAAATATCAAATCAAGTAGTCTCTTTGGCTATTCTTGCAAAAAGCAACCCATTTCTCAAAATATTTTATTACATTTTTTAAAAATATATTTATACAATTGCGGCTTCAATGTTGGCTTTGTAAGCGTAAATTGTCTCTGGCTTATAAGAATAGATTCTTATTTAGACTGTATTAATGAAATTGTTTCACCACTTGTATTGCCATGGTAAAATTTTCTTGTTACATCTCATAGTTGGTATATTTAATTTTTTTATTAATTAAATTATACAAGCGGAAGCCAAGGTCTTTTTTCAAAATTAGATTTTTTATTTTTTTTATTAAAAACCGGGAATACCGATATTATTTTTTTTAAATAGTAGCATATATTAATATATTATAATATATAAGTAATTATAAAAAACAAACTTAATTAAAGAAAATATTTTTGGATTTTTTTAAAATGAATACCAATAGTTTAAAATCAATTACCTTATCCAACTTCAATTCAACCAACTAACCCTAATTGGTGTGTCTTGGTAGTAAGATTTATGGTAAAGTACAAATTCAAATAATTGATTTACGTGCTTTTAACACAAGTTATAGATAATAATTAGTGGTGCAAAGTAATTGTAGCTCCATTATGTTGTTTCGACCAAAAAAACAAAATACTCAATATCAATAAACTTCAGCATAGCAACTGGCAACTATTTTTTTCTAAATTTAATTATATTTGACTATTTAGACATTGCAATTTGGTTGCCAATTACTATACTAAAGTTTATCGATAGTATTCGGTTTCTTTGGTTAAAACAACCTGATGGAGCTACAATTACTTTGCACCACTAATAAATAAAATTGATGGATTAGGTTTAGTTTTTAATTGCTTAGTTATTTATTATCAAAATATTAAATCTTATAATGCTGGTATATTAACAGTTTTAACTAATCTAATCATATATTGAATATTAAATTATAAAAGATAAAATTAATGTTTTTTATATTGATTGAATTACAAAAAAAAGTAATTTCTTAAACAATTAACCAATATTTTAGTTTTATTTTTCAGTGGTAAAATATGATTTTAAATAATAAATATGATTCAGTGTTTTGTTACTAGTCTGAATTTTATTTTAGTGCTGAGCAGCTAAAAATGCTCGTTTTGATTCTTCACTTCTTGAAGATACTCACTCCACTCCAACCACTGTTGGAATTCTTCAAAATAAACTTACCAATGCCAGCCCATCAATAAAAAAATTAATACTGAAAAGGTATTTTTATGTTTAATACCAGTATTGTATACCGGCTAAATTTTGTACAGAATCCCGGTTTTCGGGATCCCGGAATATCGGTATTGCATTCTCTAATTAAAAGCGTTAAATAAAATCTAATAACTTACATATGTAAATGTAAAAGCAATATGTCCAAGTCAACAGCAATATTTTTTAAGTACTTAAAATAATTTCTCATTATGACAACATAACATCTTACCAAGTTTTACCGCTGAAATAGTTAGGTTTTTGTAATTTAATAATAAGAAAAATAATTAGCAAGTTAGCAATTTCTTAAGCACTCAGTAACACATCTAGAAATTTTATAAATTAAACTGTTGATACCAGCTTATGGAATTACTTTCCAAGCTTCTTAAATTTGAATGCGTGAGTTATCCTACTTAAAAGTGGATCCAATCTTCTGCTAATAAAATCATATATGCTTGTGCACAGTAGCAGATTAATACTATTTTGTTATATAAAAAAAAAGAATAAAAAAAAGACACTAAACATAAAATCAAACTTTATAAAAGATTACTACATATAGAAGTTATTTGATGTTATAATACTGTCGCAATACAAGTGGATAAATAAACAAGCAAATTAAAAAAAAACCAACCATCTTGTACAAATTGGACCAAAGATAACAATAAAAACAGAAAATAATATATAAAATATAAAAAGATTATATATTTTATATATGTTCTGATATACACGAAATTGTATAATAGTAATTATAATTTATGCAAAAAATTTATTCTATTTTTAATTTTCAAATTCCCTTTTTAATTCTTTCATGTCATTACCATCAGCTAAATATCCCGAAATAATTAGTTTATTTGATCATTCTCAGAATGCTATTAACCATAGCCATTAAATAAAGTCATTAAGTCAGTTAGTATAAATAGTCAATACACCCTTTAAAATATTCACTTTGAATTGTGGTGGTGAACAATGTTGACGAAGTTAAAATCAATTATTAAGTTTAAATAAATAAAGCCATACTGATGAGAGGTAAACCTCGAAACGCGTCTATGAATGTTTTTAGTTTAGAATATTTTTTCATAAATTTAATTTTTTAAAGAAAATAATATAACTGGAAAATAATTTATAAGCAAAAATAATTGTCATTAAATTGTGCACTAAATTATCAAGTTAGAACAACATTTTAACAGATTGATAACCATCATGTCAAACATCTAAGCAACACTACTGGTAATATGCTTTCCAGTAATTAAATCTAAATTGGTAATGGACTATACATCCAGATTAAAAGCAACTACAATCAACAAGGTACACGTAATCTGGATACCAGTTAATCAAGATTTAGAAAAAAAAAAGTTTATTGGACCTGAGCCTGCTTTTGAACTAGAGATGATGTTAATATAAAATTGGTCTGATCTTAAACATAATTAACTTCTCTTTATCTACTGGAAACATTGCTGATATGTTAAAAATATGTATACTATTCCTATTGAAAAAAAAAATGCATCAGTTTTTAAGAATTAATTTTCTACCTAATATAGAAAAAATCTTGAAACCAATGCTCATGCAAAATGGCTCTTCAATTGATAATTAAAAAATTAAAAAAAAAAAAAAAAATTTAAATTAAAAAATTGTTGCCATATTTCTAGACTTTAAACGAGCGATCAAAATACTAATTATTTTAAACGCTCGTTTACGAATACATTATTAGGAAAACTTGAATACTATAGTTTAAAATGTTTAAATGGTATAGTACTTAGAAGGCTTGAATACTACTTATCTGGCAGTTATCAAACCACAAGTTTCAATCAGGAATTGTCCAATAAAATATTAAATCAACTTGGTGTGCCACAAGGTAGTATCTTTAAACTACTTTTATTTATTATATATTATAAACGATATATGCACCAAACATTGTTAAATAAAACTATTAATGATACAATACTTCTTTATTGCAAAGAAGTCTTACGACTTGTTTAAAAGGGTTGATAGGAACAACGGCTTATTAAGTAACTTTCGAATCACCCCGATGGATAAAGAGCAAGTTATTACTTTAGTCATATTTGGGGATCAAACCCTGGACTTTTAACGTGCTACGCTAACGTTCTATAACTGAGCTATCTCACCGTATTAACGTAGATCTTGAAGCACTATTAAAGTGGTTAGTTAATAATAAAGTTTGTCTAAACGTATTACAATTAAAAGGAATAGTTCTTGGTTCAGCAAACCAATTTGATTTTAATTTTTACCTAGTTATAAACAACAATATAGTAAATTAGTTACAAAAATCAAACAATTGGGCATTATAATTAATAATAAATTAAAATTTGATAGACATTTTGAAGAATTAGTAAAAGACTAAGTCAAAAAATTGGTTATCTGAAGAGAACATTAAATAATATATTATTGCATAGCAGAATTTTGGTTTATAATACTATTAAAAAGCCTTACTATCAATATTGCCTAACAATTTTATACATGTTAAATAAAACACACAAAAAGAAACTTAACATGCTTCAAAATAGAGCAATGAGATTTATTTAAAAAAATATTAACTAAAATAAGTACCCAACTAAAAATAAATATGATTTTAGAGAAGTTTAAGTTAAAAAAATTCCAGATCTTTATGTTTGATTTATTATAGATTTTTTCAATTTAATAAGTTGCACAATAATATAAAAAAGCGTGAAGCATCAATCAATTAAAAAAAAAAAACACTTTGTGATCATATTATTAACAACAAATAACAACTAAAACTTTAAGAAAGTTTTAACTTTTTTTTTTTTTTTAAGATTTACATCAACATTACAAATTTTAAAATGTGTGTATTTGTATATTATTTACTGTGTTTCTTTTGTATATGTAAAAAAAGTAAACTTGAAGAATAAAGCACACAAAGCTATTCCTAACAAGACCATTATGCATTACTTAAATTATAGTAATGGAAATAAGCCAAAAAACACTGCAAAAGTTTACAGAATTTATAACAGTAATAACTGGCCTAAACATACATAGAATGAGAATCCAAATGATCCTCACAGCCGCGGATGTCTGAAGGACAAACAATCTCAGCTTCATCTGCTGAGCAAGTGAAAGGTTTACAAAACCCAACGTAGTGCATTCTTCGGCAAACAAAAAAAAAGCTCAAACTAATCTATCGGCAAAAGTTTTTAAATCTCATAAAATATATGTTTGCGTTTTATAGTGTGTAACTTTTCTAAATATATTTTATTGTTCATGGTAACAATAAATAAAATCTCAAAAAAATCAAATAGTAATAAATGATGCTTGGTCAAAAATAAAAAATCTATACTAACTATATAGAAATTATCAAAATCATTACATATTTGCACAAAAAATAACAAATAAATATTTATAAATTATTTTAATCTTATAACAATACAACTTTGAATCAAGAACTATTTTAATAAGTAATAATTTTCTTAACTTAATTCTATTGACATTTTACAGTGTGGTTAAGAAACAATAAGGTTTTTAAAATATTTTTGGCAAAAATTTTAGTGTTTTAGTGGTTACAGGTTTCTTAACCTGTTTCTCTTGAACAAAATAATCCTAAAAGACACCAAAATAAACGTATTTTTTTATAGATTTTTGTCACTTTTTAAGTAAGGTTAACGTTAATTAAAAACATCGTAATGGTTAATTTACTACAAAGTGTGTTATGCACAAACTGTAATTGAACAAAATTGTCAATTAAATATTTAAATTATATAATAATAATAATAATAATAATAATAAATGGTCTTTATTTAGGCGAAGTTAATTATAAAAAATTTTCTTCCACATAACCCTATTTACATAAATATTAAGAAGTTAATTCTTAATGTAATTACATTCTTCAACTTAAGAAATATAAAATTAATAAAATTAATAAGATAAAACTTTAAAAAATAAACATAAACATAATAAATCATAATAAAAAAAATAGTAAAAAATAATAAAAACAAACACATGAATAATATAATCCTACTGTAAAGCATAAATGTGATCCTTTACATATTTTTTAAATGTTGCAACCGAGTAATTTTTAATGTTATTTGGTAGCGTGTTATATAGTTTACTAGCAGCATACGTAAATGAGCATTTGAATTGATTTAATTTAAATCTAGGTATATGTAGTAAATGGTTGTGACGAGTGTTTACGGAGTGGATGGCATTGCGTGTTATAAGTTTTTCAAACAGATACAAAGGCTGTTTTTGTGATAAAAGTTTATGTGTGAAATTTGCAAGATGTACTTTGCGTCGGTTTTCCATTGTTAACCACTTCAAATCAACTAACTTGTAAGATACTCTATCACGTCTTTTTATTCCATAAATAAATCGAATACAAGATTTTTGCACCTTTTCAATTTCATATATTCTGGTTTTGTTTAAACATGGACCATACACTACATCTGCATAATTATATTTTGATAAGATCAGAGAGTCGGTAATAAGAGTTTTCAATTTTATGGGCAGCACATTTCTATGACTGTACAGAACTTTCAATTTTCCGTAACTTGCTTTCTTAAGTGCCAACAAGTGCATGTCAAATTGCAATTTCTCATCAAATATGAGACCTAAGTTTCTTGCGCTTTCTTTAACGTCCAGAGTTTTATTATTAATTAAGATAGGTATTCTTAAGTTTTCAACTCGACTTCTATCATTTTTATTTCCAAAAAATATTACGCTGGATTTTAAACAATTAATAGTTAGATTGTGATTTGTTGCAAACTCTGTTATGTTTTCTAGATCTAAATTTATACTATTTATTATTGTTTGAGTTTGGTCAACCTTAAATGATGTATATAATTGACTATCATCGGCATAAAAATGAGTCTTACAGTATTTGACAACTGATGCAATATCTGATGTATATATGTTATATAATAAAGGTCCCAAAACTGAGCCTTGCGGTACACCTTTTGTAATATTTTTACTAGATGACACACTAGAGCCAATTACAACTTTTTGAGTGCGATTTGTTAAATAACTTTTAATAAAGTTAACCGAAGCTGTGTCAAAACCAATATAGTGTAGTTTTGAGTAAAGTATTGAATGATTGATGTTATCAAAAGCTTTACTAAAATCTAATAAAATTAATGCAGTTATTTCTTTTCTGTCATTAGCTCTAATAATGTCATCAGTAATTGACGCAAGTGCAGATGTCGTGGATCGTCCTTGAACAAATCCAGATTGGGTAGTAGGTAGAATATTGTTTTTACTAACATAGTTTGTCATTTGTTCGCATAATAATTTTTCAAAAAGTTTTGACATAACAGGAAGAATACTAATAGGTCGTAAATCGGAATAAGTTGATGGGTTTGAAACTTTTGGTATTGGGAATACCTTTGAACTTTTCCACAAATTAGGAAATTTTGAAGATTGTATACACGAGTTAAATAGATGCATTAATTGTGGCAGAATTTGAGGGATACACAAACTTAACATTTTTATATCTATATTATCTAAACCTTTCGCGTTGGACTTTATATTGCATATATGTGTAAGAATCTCGTTTTCATTAACATTTTCAAATTTAAATTGACTTTCTAAACCAACAGAATTATTATATTTATCAAGAACATTGATATTAGTAATTTGATCTTCCGACTGAATAAAAAAATTATTGATTTCTTCAACATTGCTCAACTGTGGCGGGATAGAAAGTTTTTGCTGATTTGTTATTCCTAGTCTATGAATTAACTTCCAAGTGTCTTTAATTGATTTATTAATTTGAAATTGTGCATAACACATTTTTTCTTTTTTAATAGCATTTGTTGTATAATTTCTAATTGATTTGTAATCTTCCCAATTAGCATTGCTTTTTGTTTTTTTAAATTTATTAAGTGCTTTGTCGCGTTCTTTCATCATAACTTTGATGGCATACGTTAGCCATGGTGCTCGCTTTTTATTTGACCTAACTGTTATGACAGGAGCATGTCTGTCAAACAAATTAATTAATAAACTTGTTATTATGTTTGCTTTATCATCAATGTTATTTGTATGGTACAGCACAGTCCAATCAATAGATGTTAAGTCAGTAAGAAATTGTTCATAATGAAAGTACCTAAAGCATCTAAAAGTGATATATTTTGCAGAAGTGGGCTCTCGTTTTATTGATAAAGTGCAAGAAATTGTATGATGATCGGTGAAAGTATGATTACTAATAGTCTTTGCTTCCGTAACAGATAAAGACTTGTTAGTTATTATGAGATCAATTAATGTTTCTGAGGTATGTGTAATTCTGGTTGGGTCTTTTATATGCTGCACAAGATCATATGATTCTAGCAAATATGTGAGTCTTTTTGAATCATTATCTGTTTGGTTGAGCATGTTAATGTTAAAATCTGTTAATAATATTATATTCTCACTTGCAGGTAATAATACAGACAATATATCATCTAGTTCATTAAGTGCTAATCTAGTATTAGTTTTGGGCGGCCTATATAGAACTCCAATCGTAAATAAAGTTTTATTAAGTTGCAATTTCACAAATAAATGAGCAACAATGCCCTCCGCTTCGTCCACATCAATTTCCACTACAGAATATTTAAGTTTATCACTTATATATATACCTACACCTCCTCCACGACCTCGTCTATCGTTTCTAATTAAATTATATCCATCCATACTAGCATATTCATTTTCTATATGATCACTTAACCAAGTTTCTGAGATTCCAATAACATCAAAATCACCCTGCTCCACCATTATTTTAAACAAGTCAAAATCCGATAACAGGGATCTAACATTTGCGTGTGCTACTTTATAATTATTCATGATTTATTAATAAACACAAAAAAAAAAAATAATAATAATAATAATATAATAATGATATATCTTAATATAATTAAATTGAAGAATGGTTAATAAAAAATAGTATAATAAAAGTAAATAAACTTCTTCCAATAATAGAAATTAATGATACCAATTACTCTTGTATTCTTCCATATTTTAATTTCCAATTACTTATCCTCGGCGATAATATCTTCTATACATGCCAGTTTAAATTTTTGTTTGCCATCATTAACAAATATTTCTCCATTCCAACTCCAAGCATTATTTTTTCCATATATTTCCTTTCCCTTGTGTAATAATTCCAAGTTAAATTTAGTTAAGTCTTCAACAATAATTATTTTGCTATTCTTAAGCAGTGAACGATTTTTCATAATTTCATGCTTCTTAAAATCTTTGACAAGAGAAACAAATATGTGATTTTTATTATCAACCTTGTAAGTGTGGCTAATGTCTTCATGATTGAGTTGTAATTTCATTTTTTGTTTAAATAATTGAATAACTTTATCATTTAATATATCTTTGTTGTCACCTTTTTCGGTTTTTAATCCAAATATACAAATGTTTTTTATTTTCTGATGCTGTTCCATTTTATTTATTCTTACTGATAGCCGTTTATTTTCTTCTTCAAGATGTTTTATATTTGTTTCGTATTTTTTAAACCTTTCCTCTATCCCAGATTGAATTTTCTCCACAAGAACCTCACTTATTTTTATAGCGAATGCGCTATCCTCTTTTAAATTAGAATTTAAACACGTGGTAACAACTGCAGTAATTTGATCCATCTGCTCTCTAGTTATTAGCTATTATATTAGTTAGTTATTGATTTTAATTATGATATCTTCTGCACTTAAATATTATCGACATTTTAAGCTGTTGTTTGCAATTATTTGAATTGTTTACTTGATATTTTAGCTATATTTACAAGAGCAATAAATAAACGTTACTCTCTACTACGCGACATAATATATACTATAGTTCAAATAAAGTTAATATTATCAAAAATACCGAGTATTAATATTTTCAATAATGATCAACCTTATAAAAATATACATTTATAATGGTTATACGAATATTGCCAATTAAAAAATAAAAACTTTTTACTTATGTTTATTTATTTATTCATATATTATATGTATAATCATTAAAATTGTTGCCTTTTTAATAAAGTTGTAAAACAATTTATCATTGTGTATTATGTACTTTGTGTTTATTTTAATTGTTTTTGATTGCATTAATTACTACAAAAAATTGTGTTACGCCTATGGTAATGGCAGTCTAAAGTTTTTTATTTTCAATATTTACAATAAGTGTATATTTTGTTGCCTACATCATAAACCTCGGGTTTTCTCGTTCACACTGTACTTACATTCTAAGAAATATCCATAAACAAATGTAGTACGAACCTGTAACAAAAAAAAAAAATATTATACTGATGCTAAATGTATCTCCATTTATTTGCAAATACAAATTATTAAAAAATATATTTATTATAACATTGTATTAATATTAACAAACATAACTGCTAAACAAAATTATATTGTAAGTTGTAAAACTTTTTTGAATTTTTTTGGTTTATTTTTTTAATTGTTTTGGTTAAAGTAATTTAGAAGTATGCTAATAATAAAAAATCCTGACGTTTTGATGACTTCGTTATCTTCATCTGGGGTAAAAAAAACTACATTGTTGCTTAAAATAAATGAAAGCGAGCGTATTTTATTTCTGAATTTGTTCACCGCTTTAACAGCATCATTTCATCACTCATACTCGGAAGGACCTTCGGCCTCCTAGAACCAGGTAGGTGAGATCGATAGAGTATAAAAACGCCAGTGAAGGAATATTATATTTCCATATTCAATGCTAACAATATTATTCTACCCAATATGTTTAGTTATTCATTTCTAATAATAATTAAAATTACAAATTTCTATTCAATTATTTGGATAAAACTTTCACGTTACAAAAACACAATATTAAATATTTTATGTAAATATTTAAACGTTTTAATTACAATAGTCACATAAATGAGAATTATTAAACTGTATTAGTCATTTCACATAACTTCTAAGACTTTTTATAAATTAAACTATAACCACAATATACATTTTAATTCCAATACATATATGGAATTCAAAAATGTAACATCCATGTTTTCCATATTTAGTAGTGTGAAATTGTTTCATAAGAAACAAGCCACTATTCAATTTGTAAAATTCTCTGAAAATTCGTGTTAAAAACATAGTTACCCGTAAATAAGTTATCGCTCATTATAGGTGCTCACATTCATTGAATGCAATTACGATAGCATTATAAAAGAATTTTAAGAAACAGACAACGTATATAATTCCTATGAATCACAGAACGGTACTAAAGTTTATTGTAAATTATGCAAATAAATCTAAATAATTAACGCTTTATAAATAGTTAACTTTGAATTGATAAAATGATTAAATAGCTTAATATGGTACAATATAATTACAGTAATACGTTGTATACTATAACAACAGGATTACAATACACCGTTTTAATCTTGGAATGTTTTAAGTACAATAAATAAATAAATACTTATTTCAATTATCCGCACTTCCAAGAACCTTTGGTCCACTTAAAACATGAGGTCAATATTATTTTATATAAATTTCTGAACTGTATTAAGTTACATGACAAGTGATAAAGTGCTACGGAGCTTGGTACCGTATGTAATGTATCATAAATTCAAGGCCGAGCAAGGCTACATCTTTTTTATTATTTAGATAATATGGGAACTCTTTATACATGAAACTTTATTAAATTGCATGTTATCAAGTAACAAATGAAGTTGTTGATGGATAAAGATGTTAACTAACGATTTCTAAAACATTGATAGATAGATGCCAGGATCATTCTGTAGCATGGAATGAGCTGTTAAAGTTGCGTTTTATACGCAAAATCGTTTTATATATTTATTCAATTATAATTTCTCAGCAGAAAGATAACTTTCAAATTTTCATTTGTAAATAAACTAATCAATCAATCTTAAATTCTTCAATAGGAAATGTGTACAAAATTTAGAAAAATATGTTTTGCAAATTAATGTAAAGTTATAAAAAAAACCTTTAATAAACAAATTTTAGTTTTTCACCTAGTTTAGTAACTAATAACCAAACAAAATTTGTCAGCAAATTAACTAAATCAGTTGCAATAAATGCGAACAACTCCAATTGCAGTCATGTCAGCAATTCTATGTCTACCATCAATTAGCAATAACAGCAGCATACTACAAAAAAAAAACGACAAACACTAACACTTTTTGAAAGAAGCTGTTACAAAAACATATATAATGGGAACGAAAATAAACATTATTCCAACTTAAATTGTATTTCAAAAATTTAGTGTACACATATAAAAGGTGATTAATTTAAAAGTACATTTTTTCTAAAATTATACAAAAAAACAATTTTAAACTTAAAGATTATTTCTTTCATATGAATGCGTCAAAAAAGTTCTAAAAGAATCTAAAAATAAAAAAGCTGTAGAACGAACCAGAAGTATTGCTTGAGCTGGTAGCAAAGATTTTCAATAAATTGCTCAATATATAGGAACAAAAGACAATGCTGTAACTATAGAGGTATAAACGTCACTAGCGCTTTCGAAAGGTTTTACTGCCGGATACTAAAATACGAATTGAAAGCAGCATCACAAAAACAGAAAAGCAAAGTGGCTTCCGAGCAAAGAGATCATGCATTGGCAATATATTTGTTTTAGAACAAATTGTAGAATAGCAAAAGACTACAAATTTACCCAAGCACCTATTATTTGTCGACTTAGAAAAAACTTTCGATATGATACCCTAAAAAAAATCTATAAAGAGTCAAAAAGTGGAATTAAAAACAACAACAAAAAAATTAATGTCTCTAACTTCTTCTTCTCGTGCCTATCTGTATCGAATGTTAGCGATCATCATAGCTATTTTTACTTTATCTGCTGTAGCGCGGAATAGGCCCACCATTGTTGTGTTGAACCATGTGCGCAGATTTTTCAACCAAAAAATTATTTTTCTTCCTGGTCCTCCAATTTCCTCTATTTATCCCTGTAGGACTAGCTGCAGTAACCCGTATTTCTCTTTATTTCTCATTAAATGTCCTAAATATTCCAGTTTCCTTGTTTTTATTGTCATCATTATTTCTATTTTTTACCGATTTTGTTTAGAACATGTTGATTACTGACATGATCCGTTCAAGGTATTTTCAGAATAAGGCGGTAAAACCATAATTCATAGGATTTTAGCTTTCTGCATGTTGCTTCTGTTAAAAGTCCCGGATTCTTGTTTTGTTGTTCACTTTTATTTAGTTTTGATCAGGATTCTGTTTGGAAATAATCATGTATTTAGTTTCCTTTACGTTAAGTGCAAAACCATATCTTTGGATGTTTATTTTTTTCTACTCTGTTCATTAATATCTAAAAATGTTTGTGACTATCTGCAAATATTGCCGTGTCTTATGTTGTTTATGATTTCCTCGTTAATCTTAATTCCATATTTCGTACCTTCCAGTGCCTCTTAAAATATTTGATTTGAGTATACGTTAAATAGTGTTGGCGACAGTATTCATCTTTGCTAAACTTCTTTTTTTATTTTGATCTCCCCTGTGAGCTCTCCTTGAATGCTTGCGGAGGCTATTTGGTTCCAGTACAAATTACCTATGATATTTAGGTCATGGTGTTCCAGCCCTATTTCTGTTAGTATTTCTATGAGCTTACGTTGTACATTGTCAAAAGCTTTTTGATAATTGATGAAGCATACATGTACATTGCAGTTCACATTCCTGAATCTTTGAACAAGGACTTAGACAGTAAATATAGCCTAACGCGTTCCTAAATCCAAATTGTGTGCGACTTATATGTTCTTTGCATATCTTGTTTATTCTCCGGTATATAATTTTCAAAAATGTCGTCTGCTCCTGGAGATTTGCCTTCCTTAAGTTGTGATATTGCCTTTGAGACTTCATCTGTGGTTATGTCATAAAGTTAAAGTTATTTCTCACAGGACCTTGTTCTCCCCTGGTGTCCTCAAATAGTTCTGTTAGATACGCTTTGCACGTGTCCATTTTTTGTGCTTGGTCTATTATTATGTTTCCATCAGCATTATGTAGTCGTCCTGTTATATTAGGTTTATTAAAACCTGACGTTTCCCTGATTTTCTTGTGCGTATTAAATGAATCGTATTTTTTTTCCAAGGCCTCTATTTCTGCGCATTGTATACTAAACCAGTTTGCTTTTGCTGTTCTAATATCCTGTTTTATTTGTCTCTGCAAACTTTGTATTTTGCTTAGTTGATTTTTACTTTCTTTCTTTCTTCCATAAGTCTTAGAATTTTGTCCGTCGTCCAGCTTTTTCTTCTCTCCTGCTTATCCAATAGGTGTTTGTTTTCTACTTTTTTGAGCATTCTAAATATTATTCCTTTGCTCTTCTATTTCTTTACGATTAATGTTTATTAATTTTTTCACTGTTTTGCTAGTTTCTTGTTCTTTTAAACTCCAATGGTCTGATGATATATCTGCTCCAGGATAAATCCTAATTAATAGGCAGCTGTTGCAAAATCTTTTATTTACAAGCACATAATTGATTTTATTTTTGATGATATTCCCACGTCGGTTTTGTAGTGATGTCCATGTATATAATCGTCTGAGTAAGAGTTTGAAAAAAGTGTTTAGTATAAAAAAACTTTCTTCTTCTGCAATTAACTGCAATATATCTCCTCTGTTATTTCTGACTCTTAGGCCCCAATCCCCTATGTATTCTCCACTTCTTCCTTTTCCAATTTTGGCATTTAGGTCCCCCATGATAATAGTTATGTCATGCTTGTTGAGTTGTTTGAGTATATCTGTCAGTGATTGGTATACTTCTTCAACTTCTTTATCTGATTTGTTGGCGGTTAGGGCATAAACTTGAATAACGTTCAATTTAATGGGTGTGCTTTCTATTTGAATGAATAGCATTCTTTCTGATATTGGTTAGAATTGAATGGTATATTCTTGAAGATTTTTTGATATTATTATTTCCAAGAACGGGTTTGTGTTGGTCATTAGTATTTCCGTAATGGTAAACCTTATATTCCTTAACCACTCAGCATCCTGTTCTTGGCCAGCGCATTTCCATGATGTTCATTATGTCTACTCCAACTTTGTTTATATCTTGGATAGAATGTTGTATTTTGCCATCTTTGGCCATTGTTAATACATTCCATGTACCAATGTTAATGGTTCTTTGGTTTACTTTTGTTGGTTTTTTTTTTCATGCTATTGTTCAAAACTGTCTTCCGGAGATACGATTAGAGGACTTAAAACTCCGGAATGATTTATTTTAAAAATAGCCATGATGATGGGTATTAGGGATATCCTTCAGTTAAGTGTTTAATGCAGTAACTTCCCGTTGCTTTCTGCATTTTCATGCCATTAGTCATGTGTGGTTTGTCCGCTTTTTGGAGTGATTTCTCACTCCAAGGACAAGAGGGTGCCATTAGCTCATCCACCCAAAGCTGTTGGCTGGCAAAAGGAAATTAATTATTCCGGAAATCGTTTGGTCGACAGAGCCTCGGGCTGGAGAGGTTGTCATTTGGGCTGACCTTTAGATTGTGTCATCACCCCTTACACCCCAACTTTATTTAAAATTAAAACTTCACTAACAAATCGGAGAAAGTAAACATTAGAAATGGGAATTAGAATAGATAAACATTGTTTGAAATGCTTGCTATTTGCTGACGACTAAGTGATAATAGCAAGTGATAAAAGAGATATAGATTATAAGCTAAAAAAAAAAATAAAAAATGAGGAATTAAGCATGAATATGATAAAAACATAATACTTGTGTGTAAAACAAGAAGCAAAAAATCTAAAAGTAAAGTTACAAAAGATTAAGAAATGTAGGGTATAAAAATACTTAGGAACTATCATCTCAAAAAAAGAAACAACAAAAACAAATATAGAAAACAAACTTAGACAAGAGAAAAAGATATCTGCTTGCTAAATTCAATATTGTAGTCTAAAAAAATAAAATTAAATAAAAAAATAAAAATATACAAAACTATTGTCAAAGCAATTACAATTTATAACTAAAAATGTTGGCAAATTTCTGAAAATAAAAAGATATAAAATAAACTAGATTTTGTAAGAAACAAAACTATACAAAGACAGACAAAAAGAGTCAATAGCATTATAGATAGTATAGAAACACAACAACTACAGTAGTATAAGCACATACAAAGAATAACAACAAAAATCAAATGGATAGATAGTATTATCAAAATTATAAAAAAAAAGAGCCATAGAAGAAGAGATGCGGCAAAGGCTGTAAGAACCTCGCTTTACATATATACATGTGTGCCGCATATGCGGCTAACATGGTCTATTCTGAAATTTAAATTTTTAATGACGCGTTCGAGCATTTCAAGTAATATTTTGCAAATGACGCGAGTAATTTTTGTTTCCAATTCCGCAATTGTAGTCTTATGAGTTTACGTAGATCTAGGCAGTAAATTTACTAGACCAAAGCGTAAAATTATTTGTTCACTAAATCGTTCTTGCAATAAAGCCGTAGTATTCTTAAAACCAAATATCATCATGACGCAATAACAAATTCCATTTTTGTAGAAATATAAACCAATAATTTGACTAGCCTATTGACGTGTCTATTTAGCCAGAAATGAGCTCATGGCTGAACAAATTTTGGTCTATAGCACTAGATTATCTTCAAACTTTCCAAAAGCTTAAAGACTAAAACGATGACAATTGAGAAGGTTGCACGGCTTCAGTTCTTGCACGAGTTAAAGTTTTTATGTTTTTAAACCTAAACAAGCCAAGCTGTTAAAAACGGTATCAAGTACACTCTTAGCTACCGCAGTTATATTTTTTTCAATACGCGCTGGATGTGATCTATTTGATCGCGTATTATTCAATAATAAAAAATGGGTTTCAAATTTCAATGGTTTATCAAATTGTTTTTTTCGGTAAGCCAATTATGTAAACCATAAGTTGTTCTAAGCTCAAGAAACACATTCCACATAAACCGCCGATTTTCGTAATATATCTGAATAACTTGTAAATGCTGTGCTGTACTTTACAAAAAGGCCATAACAGTGTGACTCGGCGCATGCTTCAGCTGTTATAAAATCCCTACTAATCAAGATTTTTTTAAATGACAGTTTATATTGTTAACTAGCAATATATATCTTGCTTACTTCTAGCAATGTGCTTAAAGAATAGCCCCGTTTGTTTGTTTTCAAAATATTATAAATAAAACTAATTTTGAGTTAAGCATTTACCCCATATCTCATTTTAAATACTTTTAACGCTATAATTGTAATTGATAATGTCTTTCTCAAAATGTGATGCTCAAATTATATTTAAAAGTTAGTTAAGTAAGGTTAATTAATAATTTATTATTTAAAAATTAAAAAAATTATGTATTTATTTCAGCTAAATCGAAAATATTTACCGTATCAATTTGATAATATATTACTTTTTACAGCGGTTTAACACTTAAGATAAAGTTCACGTACGTACAGTAAATTAAAATCTAGAAAGATTATCTAGTCTGACTCTAAAGTTTTATAAAAAAACGCCGAACAAAACCAGTAACACGAGTGCTCTATGGATGCATTATATTATTTTAATTGATGTCGGTGCAATATATGGATATTCTGTATATTCAAGCGGGATTTAGTTCATTTGCAATAAACATACCGGCTTTCGACATGTAAAGACATAAAACTAACTCAAAGGTGACATTACCTTCAATCCTACCTTTAGCCAGTTAAAGCTAATATAATATTATTTAAAATCACTTAACTTTATCTAAATATATATTAGTGTAATTTAAAATAGGTTATAAAACATTTATATTTTTTAAAAGATGTTATTAGTCTAAAGTAAACAAATTGTTATAGTTCATCCTGCGCCAATTTCAATAAAATAATATATTTCCGCAATTAATCTTACTTACAGAATCGAACATGATACGTTTGCTAATGTCAACCCACACGTTCAGAAACGGTATAGGAAACGAACACATTTCTTTAAATTTGCCATGTGTAATCTCTAAACTGTACTTTAAGACTTTATTATTGCATTTTCAAAACTAAGCATATTGAAAGTATAAAGTTTATTTATAGTCAATTATAGATAAACTAGTCATTTTTTTATTGTTTATTATGTGATCATCATTTTGGAAATAATTGTTATATATTTTACTATAAATTATTTTCACAAACTCAATTATATATTATTTCCAATGTGATTGATTACTGATTCAGTTTAAATGTCTTTTTATCTTGTACTATAATTTTCTTATTGTTTTACTATAATACACAACAAGTAAAACGAAGACAATATATTCTTAGTTTAAAAAGTGTACATTATGCTAACTAATACTACATAAAAATGCAATAGAACTTTGGCATTAATTAAAATTAAATTAATTTATCAGTGATGCTTTTAAATAGGTTATTATTACTGATATTAAAAACTATAATTTGAATGTAGTAAATAATGTATTATGCTACATGCAGTAAAACGTACTTTTAGTTTTTCAAAGACAATCAAGTTATAATAGATAACAAAGTAAAGTTTGTTAAAAAATTTAATGGTATAACTAATAAAGCTCAAAAAGCAATTTAATTTGTTAAACGTTTTACATAACATTGTATGCCTCAACAGCTCTTCGATCATTTTAACCTGGTCCGACCTATTTTGAAAGTAACTTAGTCGTGGTATATTAAGTAAAATGAATATGAGTCAGATTAAAAAGTTTAAATAAATTTTTATTTAATTTAAAATTTAAGCAGTGTGCAATATTGGAATAGCAACTTAAAATAGTTTTAAATAGAAATAGTGTTCAATAAATTGTAAACATAAATAAAACAACAAATTATTGTAAGGTTTTATGATTATCACACACATATAGTGTACGAGTTTTTCAATTTACTATATCCAATTCAAATTTAAAAAAACGTTGGTTAGGTTTGATAAGCGGATTTTTTGCTCAAGGAAAAAACCACAAATTGCTGTATACCAGCAAAATGAATTTTGAGTAACCAACAAAAATAATAATCATAAAATAATCTATAAGTACACAAGTGTGCAATAAAAAAACAATAGAGAAGAGATAAAAAAAATAAAAAAGATATAACCCTACTTACCAAAACTAGATCAAATAAGAAAAGTATAGAAAACCACAATATCACAATAAAAGCATGCATCTTAAAATACGGAAAAAAAAGTATGCAAAAAACTAAAAAACGAAACAGCTAGCAACCCCAGTAAAATCCCACTCAAACTACTAAAAAACAAAACAAAAAATCTTTTTGAACGGCTAAAGAAAGTATTACAAAAATGCCTAAATGAAAAAGAAATACCAAACAATTAGAAAGTGGCATATACAAGTAACATACACAAAAAGTACATGCAGTAAAGTAAATAGCAAAATAATTAAAAAAATGACAAAACTACAAATACATACAATATATGACAAGCTGGTACAGAAATACAAATGGTAGAGGTTGGAGATAAACATACAGTAAACCCAATATATGTGCACTGGAAGCCAAAAAATAGAGAAGCATACAAACCAAGAAATAGAAAGATGAATATAAATATTTGGGCACAAAACTTAGCAACGGCAAAGGATTCAAGTCAAAGATAAGAAAGAAAAAATACACAAGCAAAAAATATCACTGTTCAACTTTGATCTTTAGAACCAGAGCATTTCTAAAAAGGCATAAACTCGTATTAATAACACCATCGTTAAAGCATAACTACATATATGGCTCAGAAGTCCGGACAATTGGCGGTTGAACAAAAGTTACTGAAATAGACTTTGGAGAAGATGAGAAGGAAAAAATAGATTTAAAAAAATAAACAAAACCAGAATAAGAAAAATAATGCATATGGAAAAAAAATAGTTTGGTTAAGTCTAAAGGATGGAAAGAAGAAAAACATTCCAGACAAAGGAAAAAAGTGATTGATGCAAATTTAAGAGCATAAGAAGATAGAAATATTTGTTAAGATGGTAATATGTTTTGTGTTTTCTTTAAAGAATGTCTATGAAAATATCTATAGAAAATGCAAAAATCTGCAACATTACGCCGGTGTTGTAAAGTATCCAAGTATCATTAGTCAATTTTGGATTAGCAATAATTCAAGTAACACGTTTTTAAAGAAAATTTTAAATAAATAGTGCTGTTCCAGACGCTCTTCCCAATACCTGAGAATAATATTTAATACAAGAACGTATATAAGTTTTATATATATACAAGGTTTAGTAAATGAATGGGAACACCCAATTTCCGAATGCAATATTAATTCATTTCAAAAATGACCTTAATAACGTATTTTAATTTTCAATGCGTGCTGTGTTTTGTGTGATATGACATCATCAGTTTATTTAAATAAAACACCCATTTTGTTTAATTTTTAAAAAGATTTTTTTTTAACAATTACATCCATATAAGGTTTTATAGGTCTGCGGCTTGCGGTTTTCAAAACAGTAAAATTAATAAAAGAAAATGTAGTAGATTATGTTCTAATTATTATAGCAACAAGTAAAAACAATGATTGTTTCTCTGTTATTTCCAATACAATTTAAAAAACGTAAAAATAAGTAAATATTTTAAGCCAAAACTTATCTTCAATAAAATATTGTTATTATTATTATTTATTTTGGCTATAAATCATTTAAAACGTATTACATTTTGTTTGATTATTTTATTATTATATTAATTTAGTTGTTAAAAAATGATACTATACGTCGCAAATGCCTGTGTTCATCTGGTATATGTCTTTAAGCAACCCCTAGACGTTCAATATTATTGCACAATAATTGATATTGTAGAATAATATTGACAGTCTGTAGATCATATCGAACAATTGCACAATATATTGAGTCAATCAGAAAAAAAATTATTTTTGTTATTTTAAAGCTATAACTAAAGCAATAGTCACATAACTTGCTTTATTTTTATTCCACATGTTCCCTGCAGAAGTTTCAGTAACTAACTAAAACTTTGCGCAATTATATTGCAACGTGTAAGTAGTCCTAGCAATATATTGTACAATAAATTGATCAATATTTTTGATGATAATATTGATGATAATATTGATTGTCTAGGGGCAATTTAATTGTGCGTTTTACAAATTTTTACATCGCCCTAGTCTTACGACTTGTTTGAAGAAATTTGATATTACATAGTAGACTCTTATAGTCAATAATTTCTAGTTAAAATAGTTGGTCTGTATGATAAGTGTGTAGCAGTTATCAGACAGTTACCATTTTTAACCGGAAATTTATCACACAGCAACATTCTTGCAGATCTATGGGTTACTTAGAAACTCTACATAGGCACCTCCCAAATTTGTCGTCTTTATAATAGTGCTCATAAATCTTCCAACAATTTTTGTATTGTCTTATTATCAGGTTTAACGGCAATATCATGGTATGTAGAGCTCACCCAAAAACAATCGGAAAGGAGACATGCTATCGGAATGAGCAAATAAAAACGAATTCTGCATCTTCCTAAAGAAAGCGGGAATACTAACTTTAAAAAAACGGGATAGAATCATACATAGACGTCACTTTGTGCTCGACTAAAATGGCAACAAAAATTGAAAACTGGCACGTGGGCGAAGAAGAAAACCTGAGTGACTACATAAACATTTACATAAAATTTGTGTTCAGGAACGAAAAAAAATAAAAATAAAGAGAAAACAAAAACAGGGCTTTCTGCTGTAATCAAGAGATGGAATTCCTGTAAGATTTAGACCAAAACACAAGATAAATAATTCACACCGCTGATAAGCTAAATGAAATCATAATTAAAACCTGCAAAAAAACACTAAGCAAGAAAAGATGAAAAAGAAATTATGAACCAATGTGTGAAGTGAAAACATTGCAGATAAAACAATAGTCGTTAACCTACAGCAACAGACACAAAAAGCATATGTAAAAGAAAAAAAAAACTACAAACAAGGCAATAATAGACTCCAAAAGGATGGCATAAAAAACTATGCAAAGAACTAAACTTGAAGATGTGGGGTAAAAAGTACAAAATTATTACTGACAAAATAAACCAAAGATCCCAGCTAACGCTGACAGGAGATGTAGTAATGGCTGAAACAATAAAACTATTTTCAAACCAAGGCAAAACAGCATAGAAAGAGGTAAGAGTACACGTGTCTATAATACTATAGGGTTTTCCAATAAAAAGTTTAATTTTAATATTAAAAAAAAATCGGGTATATTTTAAGAGAAATCAATAAATGTTTATTTTACTGCAAAGAGGAAAGTATGCCATTAACATTTGAAAACGATATCAGTCAATTGGCCGCCACGGTTACGATTGCAGTACCACTTTTCATAAAAATTTCCATGACCAATTTGCACAATTGCGGCTGTATGTTCTCGATAACTTCACGAATTCCATCTTTAAGGTCTTCGAATCGATTGTGGAACATTGTCATAGATCTTATATTTCACGTGACCCCAAAAAAAGTCAAAAAGTGTTAAATCACAAGATCTCGGTGGCCAATTGTGATCACCTCTTCGAGAAACAACACGATCAAGAAACTTTTCTTGCAAAATTGCAATTGTTTGTCTCTGCTTAGTAACGCAGCCTCCAAAGTGAAAATGGGCCTCATCACTGAAGATGATTTTTTGATGAAATTCCGGATTATTTTGATGCATTTGACGGACCCAAACAGCGAAGATACGACGTTTATGATGATCAACCGGCTTAAGTTCTTGTGTTAACTGAAATTTAAAAGCCTTAAGACTTAAGTCTTTATGCAAAATACGGTGTAATGTCGTTTGTGGAATGTCTAATTCTAAAGATTGACAAGGAATCGACAAACTTGAGGTTTCTTCAACACTACGGGCTACATCAGCAATATTCTTATGTGTTCTTGAGCAATGCACACAAATTTGATCCAACAGCTCAAATTTGTCCACCAGTTTTACTATTGCCGGCCGAGAAGGTGCTTTACGACGACCAAAAACTGCTTTAGTTTTGCGATCTGTGTTTTGTAGTAAATTTTAATAATTTCAATGCGTTGTTGAAGCGTGTATCGTTCCATTTTTAATAATGGCGAAGTTTTTACTTGTCAAATGTCAAAGATAATAGCTTCAAAATTGACAGCTGCCCAAATAGCCTGCTATTCAAAATGAAACTGAAGGAAAAATACAGATGGCAGGTAGAAAAATTAAAAGAAATAATTCCTATGGCATAGACATGATTCCGCCGGAAGTCATCAAAGCGATAGAGACACAAAAACTGCAGCTCTGCATAAAAATATTTGACAAACTGTTGAAAAAATCAAAACTAATATTATTCGAAAAACCTACCAAAAAGAATAAAGGCAAAGCATATCGACCCATCTGCCTACTGAACACGCTAGGAAAGCTCTATGAGCACATCCTTAACAAAAGTTTCACAGAAGAAATAAATTGGAATGGAAGACTCAACAAAAACCAACATCGGTTCAGAGAAGATCACTACGTCGTACTGATCATCTACAAAATAAAAAATACCCTAAACTTGGTGCTATAGAGGAGACTAATAGATGAACTGAAAAAAGGTGAGTATCAACATAATATGTCAAGTAAATTATATGTCACTAGCAACAGGATAGAACTATAGTGTGCAACTCCGGAGAAGCTCTAGATATAACTTGTGGGGTGCCACAGAGCTTCGTTTTAAGCCACATCCTGTAAAATGTTTACTGTGATGATCTATTGAAATACAAATGCAGACAATCTCGCAATGGTGGTCAGAAAAAATAGCAAAAAAGAAATAAAAAATAGCGCAAAATAGACGTCCTATATGATTAAGAAATGGATAAAAAAATTGCTTAGAGACATCATAGTCGAAATTAATCTAGGAGACACTACAATTAAATCCCAAGATAACATTAAATACTTAGAGATAAAAATTATAAAAAACTGAAACATAGGACCCCACATAACTAAAGTCAAACAAAAAGCAGAGAAACTAGTAATAACTGACATAAATCATGCCAAATGCCGGAAGTTTGAGAGCGGAGAAACGTAAAGTGACTCAATACTGCTTTAGGCTGCGCCTATATGGAAATAAAGCTGCAATGTTAAAAAGCACAGAGTAATCCTAGACAGAACCAAAAGAAAAATGGCAAAGAGAATAGCAAATGCCTACAGCCTACAGAACAGTCTCAACTAAAGCTATACAGGTAATAACAAAAACAATTCCTAAACACCTTTTTGTTCAACAGCAAGCCAACAACATAGGAAAACAACTAAAAGAACAAAAAAAACCAATAGAATAAAGACGATAGAAAAATGGGAGGAAAAATTTCAGAGCAAGAAAGATGTCGACAAATGGACGCAGACTCTTATACCCGCGGTGACACCTTGGATAAACAGGAAACATAAAAATTTAAACGACCATCTCTCAGGGTCGTACCTAAAGAAAATGTGTCTTTTGGTGCATGTCGGCTAACTCTACTGTGGGAAAACGGATAATCCAGATCATACACTGGTGTCCTTGCTAGAAGAATCATCAGAATGGAAGTTCAGAAAAAAAATCGAAAAAGAGATAACTATCAGCAATATGATATCACTTATAGTGAAAAGTGCAAGCAACTGAGCTATTGATAAAGGAATAAGAAAAATATTGTCAAACAAAAAACTGCAAAAGCAATAAAAAATCCTATTTAGAGTAACTCAAATGTACATATTGTTTATAAAACTCCATATATTACGTTCAGAAAAAATGACAGATAAAAGCATTTTTGTACTGAAATTATCATCGAACTTTTGGTATAGTATTTAGTACAGATCAATAAGATTTTTTTAGCTAACATCGATTTAAATAAAGTGTGGTTTTGACCATAATTTATTAAAAAATCAATTTAATAAAACAATAACAATTAACCAGTTTTAAAAAGCAAGATTACTAGTGCTAACAATAAATTAGTCAATTTGTAAAAAAAAAATAAGTTCATAGAATGCCATTTGAATAAAACTAAATAATGGTATTCTTAGTTCTTGTATTATTTATTTTTTAAATACTATTTTAATAAACCTTTACTAAATGTAACATTTAATTATATTTTAGTAACTATGCAAATACCATAATTATATTTTAGTTAACATTATTGACTTTATCAATTACATATCTAATTTAAAAAATACAAGTTTAAAAAAATGTATTAAAAGTTAATTTTGTATTATAAAAATAATCTTGTAAATTCAATTCTTCAAATAGAAACACGCGCCAGCATAAAATTCGAAGAAATGAGGTAATTATGAAAATAATCTTAATGCTAAACAAACCTGCTAATACTATAATATTAGATTTTTTTGTAAGTGTACGTTGTTTGATGACAAACTATAAGTGAATTAATTTAATTAACGTAATTACTTTTATAATTTTTTTGAAAAATAGATAGATATTATACTAATCTTGAAAATGTATTAGTTTTTCTATACTGATTCTTTTCTAAGAACATTGCAAATTTATTTTATTATACTATTGTAATTGGTAAATATTGACATATGCAATAATTTTATCACTTTATTATTATAAATTTACAAAGTAATATTTTTGCCAAAAACAGTTTAATGTTAATTTCATTTAAAATTATTATTAATTTTAAAAACTTATACTAATATAAATACAATAAAAGTTGTGGTCCATGACCCGAAAATGACAAAAACATACTATTTGTTTGAAAACCAAATAATAGCGGCTATTCCACAATAGAATAAAATTTATAGTGCTTTTAATTTTTAAATTGACTACTCTTAGAAAAGAATAAAAATAATATATAAGTTATTTTTGTGTGGTTTTTACATAAAATTTGAGATCCAAACCGTAGTGCAGCTTTTCTCAAAAATTACGATTATTTAAATAAAACCAAATAAATCTCTTCCACAGAGCAAGCACAGCGTCATCATTATTTTGCGTATAATATAGACATATTTTAAATAATACTTTTTGTAAAATTTACATTTAGAACAATTGTCCCAACAAAAATATGACACCCATTAAAGTATGGTTAGATAATAATATTTTGTCTATGAATAGGTTAGGTTTGCATAAAATTCACACCTAATAATTACAATCATCTTAACTTAAACAACAGTTTACAACTACCTGCAACATGAATAATTATTGTGACTGCAATAACTTTATACGATGCGTAGATAAGATTAAATATCTAGGTCTACTAGATAGTAATCTAGACTGGAACTTTCACATAGATAATTCAAAATTGAATTAGAAAACTTATTACAAAATTTGATTGGTCAGTATACACAATATGCCATTTTTACTAAAAAAAAAATAATAATTTAAGCAAATGCGGTCTGTATACATATGGATGATTAGAGATATTTTAACAACACTTTTTCCGAGTCATATTTCCTACATTAAATATGCTAATTTCATAATTATAAACTTTATCTCCACATGTACAATCTAATTACTATTATCTCAATATTATAGTATTATCCCACTTTCACAGCGTCTGTTACCTTAACGGAAATGAAACATATTTTATTTTAAATTAAATTGCTCTTAACAATCGCAATGTTATTTTTATTCAACGTGCCGGACCGTGCATAATAATCCTCGTATCGAATCGTCTTGACATTCTAATTAAATTTTCAAAAAGTTTCCTAACGGCATGCCGGGGTTCGCGCACCGTGCTGAGAATTAAATTCGCGTCGATCGGACGAGGGCCGGCAGACGTCAATTGATTCCGCTGGAAAATGGTTCGTTACCGATAAATACCTTACTGTTATTGCACTTGAATTGCATTAATACGCACCGTTATGTAAATGATGTGACTTGTTTATTAAGGATTATTGTGTTGAGATGAATGATTGCAATAGCATATAGTTGAGGAAATATAAAAAATTAAAATACCACCCACGATTTTGAGTGAAGTAGTTAAGAAGACATAAAATAAAAAATTACCATTAAATTTGTATAGTTTTTTTGCATAATCATGTTTTGTACGTTACTTGTTTACATTGCTGTGCACACTAAGTTAAGTTTTCATGTGAACAGAAAACACAACCTGTATCAAAAGCTGTAATTTTGCAAAAATCACCTGTGCAGTAATTGTCTACAAAGCAGTATCACTTAAATTAAACATTCAAACACTCAATGCAAAATAAATATAAATATAAAAAAAATATATTTATATTTGACATTTCAATTTGTTTATAAATTTTATATCAAATCCAGACATCTAAATGAATTAGAAGTCATTTGTGTTGTTGTTTCTATATAGAATGGCGCCAGTATTGAACAAATTGCAAGAAATTTTAACGAAAGTCATACATCGTGTGTGGAATTGATATTTAGAATACCGGAAAATATAAAAAACTCATTAAATAATGTCTTAAGAAGAAACAAACCAAATTCAGGACCGGTTTTTAGTTATATTCTTCTTGCGTTTTTGCACATCCGCAGCCCAAAGATCTTCAAATCAGGCTCAGATCAACTCATTACGTAAAGATAATCAACCAGACATTTAGGAATAAACTTAGAAAGACCAAGCCGACCTGTGTACAAACCTGTTTTAACTTCATACCACATAAGGTATCGTTTACATTTTGCTTCAACAGTAGAAACCACTACTCGTCACAGATGAGTCACAATTTTGTTTAATTTGTTGTGATGGTTGAGTACGTGTATGCCGACGTTCATATAAACGCCATTCTGCACAATACAAAAATTAAAAAAATATGGTGGTAGATCTGTGATAGTTTCAAGCAAAATTAGTATTGATAAAAGAACAAAATTTATTTAGACAAAATGTAAGTCTTTAAATTAAGCGTAACTAGATTTCATATTGTTAAAAAAATAAATAAAAAATAAAACTAAAATATGTGTTCTTCTAATTATTTTGAGCTTTTAGTTTTATTTCTATTATTAGTATCAGTTATTTCATGTCAAATTCAAATACTTTTAAAATTGTAGATATAGTGTACTTGATACATACTATTTTTGCCAAGGTTAAAGTATTTTGTTTGAAGTATTTGCCTTTTTCTTCTTTTTTAGAGTGCTATAAGTGTTTCTTGTTTTTGTTAACTTGAACAAAAATCAAAGATCAATATTTCTCTTATTTTCCTTTTGAAACCCTGTTTTCTCAGGATAATAGGTTTCCATTATGTAAATTACTTTTTTCTTCAAAAAACTCGCAAAAAGGTTTTATACGGATATAAAAGTCAGTATGTGGTAGTCCACTGCTAGATGTAGCCCTCACTCAAACTGTTCCATCGATTTTGATCTTGTGCGACTTGGTACAATCTCTTTTCTGCAATCTTTTTTATGTCGTCTTTCTTTGTCGCAAGTGAAGCTTTTTGGTTTCTATTCAAGAAGTTTGTGTGTCCATTTATATCTATATTTTTTTTATTTTTTAGTTATTGTAATTCTTTATTTACAAATAAAAAAATTTGTAGAACCAAATAATATTATTTTTTGTACTAACCGAATCTAATACTTTAAAGATTGGCCTTAGGAAATATCGTCTATTTGTAAGATGAGAATAAAGTAAAAGTTAAAGAAACGTTATCAAAACGCAGATTACCAAAAAAACTATCTACATTTTTAAAAATCAACTTTAATAAAAAATGCAGTAAACAAAAACAAAAACAAAAACCCAATGATTAAAAAACCAAATTTAGGTTTAAATTTTTTTGCCATTGAATAAAAGTTTTGATGTAAACAACAAATTGACCTATATTTTAATAACTGATATTAAATAAAAAACAGCAAAAATTGAAATTAATTTTTGATTTAATTTAAATTATTAATAAATTATACAATATGATATTATCGAACAAACCATAACATGTTAACTGTGTGGCTTAGTCGAGCTTGTAAATTAATTCATTATATTGTCAAATAATTAATCGCATACAACTTTCCAATTTTCCGACTTTCAACAGCTCTTTGCGTAAATACTCAGTCATTCTGTGAAAATATTAATGTTTCACAGCATCATAGCGGTGAATCTTTTCTACAACTACTACTAAACAAAATCTACTACGCCATAAATAAATACGCGCGGGACGTGCCGAGTTTTATAAATTACTCCGAGACATGTGATTTTCTCCAATATATATCATTAACAACGGTATTAACTATAAAAACTAGATTCATTCTTAGACATTGACAATTTCCAGTAATTTTCAAGACAGTGTTAATATTAAATACTACGATGAAAGTGAATTCTACCAGTTGTCTTATTATATCGTTATTTTTATTAGCTTTTCGACTAATTGCAGTAGTTTAATTGATTTATCTTTTTTTTATTAAATAATACTAAATTATTTAATTCGTAATTCATTAACAATATTGCATAAACAAATAATTAATTGCAACATAAATTGTTATATAAAATTTATGATTTGCTTTCAAATGAAGTTGACAGCTGAATGATCACCGTGATGTGATTTCTTATTATATGGAATCAATCAAAGTTACCTATGCTTTTATATAATTAATTTCCACTAATTATCTTCAATGTTGATTTTATTGATTGGTATATTTGTTGCAACCCATATGCGGCTTTCATATATGCATTTTAATTGTGTGGTATTCTATGGAAGTCATTATTGGTGTTTTGTTATGGTTATTGCTAGACTTCATCTTGTTATAATGAAAGTGAATAAGCAATTTCATGTAACGCATCAAATTTCTGCATTCGTTAAGTTAATTTCAAATTCTTTTTAGTCTGTGTTTTAAAATGCCGTGGCAAATAATGTTAGGAACAAGTTAATTTAGATGTTGAGTGATAAATGAGTTATTTTATTTTTAAAGCAACATAACTGCGTTCAAAGATATTTTTTAAATCAGATAGAATTTGAAATTATTAAAAATAACTAAAATAAAAAACGTATTTAAAGTATAAATGAATGAATAAATTTAAAAATTAGTTCGAGCATATGACCACTGCGGCTGTTCTTAACAAATCGTTCACAAGTCACAAATAATTTCAAGAATGTTGGTTTTCAAGGTCTCAATTGTTACTGATTTATTAACATAAACCAATGACTTTACTTAGCCCTACAAGAAGTAAATGGTGTCAAAACGCATGTCTTAGCCCTAATTTAAAGATCCATTTCTCTAAATCAATTTATCGCCAAAATTTTGATTTCAATAATTTGATTATTGTGTCAGTATAATTATCCATATTTTTAAACATAAAATTAATCAAATTAATCATGGATTGGTATCAATCTCCATTACTCGTAACAATGTGTTCCAATGATGCCACAAGTTTGGATGATTGGGAAGGTTTTTGTGAATGCAGCTAGTTTAACAACTAACTCTGCTCTAATTCTATAAAGTTTAAAAAAAAAACACGTAATATATCAAAATTGAATAAATAAAAAACTACAAAAAATAAGCTTTTATACTAGTGCGCCCTAGTAGTTTGAAAGTAGCTGCTCTTCTTTAATGTTTTTAAGCAATTATCAAACATTTTATACAGTTCTAAACTACTTTTTCAAACATACTCACTCTATGACTAGGAACTCTGTACTCAATGCTATGCACAATATTATAAAGAGTGTCAAACAGTGTGAAACAAAGTATTTAGTCTTTAAATTGTTATTTTTTTATTGAATCATAAAGTACATTAAATAGGGTTAATTATAGAATAACACATCGGGCAAATGGCTTAAGATTTTGCTGGCGCACTCTTTTGTCAAAATTTTCCATGACAATTCTGCATAAAAGTGGCTAAATTTTGTTGATGCAGCGTTTAATTTTCTCCTGTAATGCACTAGTTGTTGTGGGCTTGTTGACATAGACCTTTGACTTTAAATAGCCTCATAAAAAGAAATCTGATGATGTTAAATCACACAATCTAGGGAGCCAATTATAATCTCCAAAATAAAAAAGTACTCGACCAAAAAATGTCTCTTGG
This sequence comes from Tachinus rufipes, assembly GCA_963932245.1. Lineage (NCBI taxonomy): Eukaryota > Metazoa > Arthropoda > Insecta > Coleoptera > Staphylinidae > Tachinus > Tachinus rufipes. Next base: position 42,102,406 of record OZ010747.1, on the reverse strand, counting down.
CTCCATTTTTACTAACCCTAAATTCTCAAATTGTTTTTTTTTAAGTTGCTAACAATTTACTGCTCAAATGGCGGCAAATTCAAACCTTGCGTTAATTTTGCGTTTATAAATTGGACAAAGTATGTGTTAAAAATAAAGTTTTATACTTATACAAAAATTTTATTCATTTATATAATTTATTCTACGACTCTGTTTAAATTTCATATTTTTAATTATTTGCCTTAGCCCCTTTTAGAGTATAAATAATCCGTTTGAATGTAAACTGCTTCCCCAAAAAAATATACCGTACCTTATAGGCCTATTCTAAACTTATTTTAACATTGATGTTAGCTAACAACGCTGTTAAAATCACTTTTTAGCCAATCAAGCAGCAAGTTATTTAAATATTGCCTAGTAACCATTAAAATGTTAATTAACATCGCTGTAAAAAATGTTCAGAACACGGCTATAAGTTTGCGTAATAAAATATTTTAACTATGTTAAAATTTATATCTTTGCGTTTAATATCAGTTTATTATTACTAAACCAAATTTCAATATTTTCCATCATAATATTACCTTTATTTATAACTTCTTAGTAAGTTTCACCAATATATTGGTATCATCTGCTGAACTAACTAAATAACAGCCAGTGTAAAAATTAAAAATAAGAGTGGCCGTAATATGCTGCTTTGGGGAATACCTACTTCAACAGTCAAATATTTGACACTATATCCTGCCCTTGTTAAATAAGATTTAATTTATTTGTGAGCAGTTCCACACATACCATAATAGTGCAATTTTGTAAACAGTATGGAGTGGTCTAAAGTGTCAAATGTTGTAGATAAATACAAAAACTGATAGGATAGCTTGTAAATAATCAAATAAAGCAGTGTTCCCTTTCCCGTAGTAACATCTTGTGACGTTGGAAAAAATTACAAAGTTTGCTGTACATTAATAATTCTATAATTTTTAAAAATGTACTTAATAAACTAATTGCCGTTTTTAAAAATACGTACAATTATAGAGTACTTTAATTTATTAGAGTAGATTCCGGAATTAAACAAACTATTAAATATGTTTTTAAATAATTTAAGTATATAGAAAATGCAACGCTTAAGGCATATGGAAGTTTTATCATATCCACAACTTTTTGTTTATTATCCATTTTATTAATAATAGTCATCTATCTTTGTCAATTACAAGTTCAAGTATAGTTTTTTTTAATTTATTGGTATATTACATTTATATAAACTACTGTCGAAAACTTATCTATTAACAATTTTGGCGTAATATTTTTGAACGCTTGACGCTCTACAGAAACTAGATATAAGCTTAAAATTTGATATGTTACAATAAGTTCATTTGCTGACTGCCAGTGTTTGGTAATACATAATACATGCACATACTCTCTCAACTAGCACAATTAGTTGCGGGAACGTAGCGGCAACTGTTGTAGGAACTTTAAAGTGCATTGCCACTAGCTATAGGCACGTAATAGGAACGTTCCAATTACGTGTGTGCGACATAAATGAGGAATATTTTGTCGGTGACTGCAACAAAACGGCAACTTGCCTGGAACGTACAAGTTCGGCAGCCATTTAACTAATATTGTTTTCAAATGTTAATGGCATACCTTCCCATTTACAATAAAATAAACATTTATTGATTTTTCTTATGTTGAACATGAAACCTCCCTCATACTTTTTAAAACTTTTACTAGTGCTTGCTTTGTCTTGCAACAGAATTTGTTATTCTTTTGTTTCATTCCTAAATAATTCTTGTCTGGTTTACTTAAACACTCAGAAACAGAATAATATCCAAAACAACTTGCACTCTAATTCCCGATGGTTTGAAGTACAAAATTAAAACAAACGCTACTTTACTGATAAACATAAAGGTGCCGCCAAGTTGAAATCGAACATCGCGCTATTCAAAATTGTATGTTTATATTAAAATATTGTCTTTAAAGTATTTAATGTCATGTGAAAATATGGCAAGTAGATACTACAAACATTTTAAAATAGCAGAAATTATAACAAATTAACTATTTTCCAGTCATTATGACATATTTTAAAATAATCGTGTCACAGGTGCTGTCCATAAAGATGGGGAATTTTTGAAAAAGTAACTTTAAAGTGGTTATTACTAAAAAAGCGACTTCAAAGTAATCGTCACTTAGCAATAGTGAACCAGAACTGTGAATGTGTAACTTTAAAATAATAATCACTACAAAGTGCCAAATGGAAAAGCAATGCCACTTTAAAGTTCCCATCTGAGACCCAAAACTCAAACTGAGTGGTTTTAACCTTATATGGCTTTCTCAACAAGTATCAAGTACAACCACAACCTAATGTTGAATTAAATTAATCCCGTTATTCATCACATAAACACCAAAAAACATATTTTTTTGTGCTATACACTGCACTTAACAATAATGCTGAACTCAGCACAAATTTTTAGGTTAACTTTTTTAAATTTATAATATTATGCGCCGCTCCTAAATATTGGCATATTGGGAACTGTATACTGAAATCTACTTCATTGTGATTTTGAGAGGTGACACGAATTTTGTAGTAGCCTACAGCACAATTACATTCAACTCTGCAGTTAACGACAATGTTATTGATATTAATATATATTACTTATCCAGGCAGTTAAAGTTGCGCAGACGTCCCAAAATCGTCGCGGGAACAATCAATGCTACTTGAAAGTAATTAAAATTTTAAAGCCGCATTTTAGTAGCATTATGTAGTTGTTGCTACTATCGTTCCCCACCATTAAGTTCCAAAAACTTTAAAGTTGTCCCACTGGTAACTACGACGTCCCAACTACCGGGGAAGCTACCTAGAAGTAACATAACTATAAAGTAGCCATTCCTAGTAAAAACTACGTAGCAGCGACTATAAATTTGTTAAATAAAGTTATTTATTCACCAAAGTCGCAGATTTAGTGGCAGTTACGTAGCAGTTACTGGTTCAAAGTTCTCATCTCAGTTGCGGCCACTTTGGTGCTAGTTGGGCTATATCATTAATTAAACCCCCTTTCAGCCCTAACCAAATAATTTGTTTACACTATTAGCAAATATGCATTGTTTGAGTTTGAGCAATTCAAAATATCTTGAAAAAATCGACAGTAAATCTAAATTGCCCATTTTTTATTTTTATCTTGCTTACACAACTCTTTTCATTTTAAATTTTTTTTGGAAAATGTTTTGTATGCAATGTTTCTTTGTACAAAACTTGCACTTTTCTGTTACCGGCTTCATACCAAACTGTTAGAACCGCCAAGTAAAAGAAAAGCAAAGTACTAGTAAGTTTTAGTACGTAATATACCTTATCCCTAATGCCTAAATGTATCATTCAACTACTACAAAAAGGTTTAACTTTGCAAAACATAAAATGTAGCGGCTTCACTCTACCGCAGGCCAAAAGACACTCACTCATTAATTATAGACCTATCCAAGCGTAACATACTATCATTAAATAAACAAGAGTAGATAATCAAAATGAATACAATTATTTATCTTTTAATAAACCGGATGTGTCTGACTAGTTTTGCAGCTACCAACCAAAACAATTATTTATCAATTTGTTAAAAAAAAAACTTTTTTGCAAATGTTATTTCTTTCACAAACGACTGGACTTGCTTTAAATTTAACAAAATTAAAATCTGCAAACCGCTTTTCCTCCATCATTTAAAGAACTCTTTTTTGATACAACGTTTTTTCAGTATATATTTTAGATCCAAACGCAGAAACGTCTACATCAACGCTAAAATCCTGTCGAGACAAAATTCCAAACTAATCTTATATCTGCACTACATCAAATGCTATTTATTAAACTCGCAAATAAAACAACTTGGTTTTCCCAACTACCCAAAAAAACAAATGCAATTTTTAATAATCCAACAGCAAAATTAACAATTAGTAAAATTTTTTTTGTTAAGTGCCTAATTAAGGTTTTAACAAAATTTCAAATTTAATAAAACAATCGTTGGGCTACGTTAACTGTGAATCATTTCAAATTGCATCAAAATTAATTTGTTCAAAACAATAACAGCATAATAACGCTTGTCATTTGAAACAATAAAAATACTCACACCTGCACCCCACAAGACAGCATTCTTGCATTTATTTAAACTTTTACATAATTGCAATACTTTGAAGTGGCAAATAAGCTTATAATTAAGTGCAGGAAAAATATACCACCTGCTGTACTCAAAACAATGTCACCACCACAACAAACACCAACAATCATAGAACAACTTTTCTAACAAAAAAACTTAGGGCTATCCAGATACTCGCGTAGAATGTATTGATAATAAATCTGTCTCAAGCAATAAGCCAAACAACCAATCAATTAGAATAGGTCTTTAACATTAAGCTTAACAACACAAATATTTATTTTTTAATCATCCGTGTAATTTTTCACCATTAAGTTGGTAAATAAAACTTATAATCTAAATCAAACCTATAGCTTCTAACACAACATGGACCTTTGCTTTGACCTGCAGAGAGTGGCTCAGTTTGTCGCAAGTTTAAACTAAAAAAAATAATTTTAATTTAATATGAGTGTATAGGTAAACGGAATCCTAAGCCTCATCAGTATTTACAGCGCCTCCATTCTCTCAATTAACGGGTGCAATAGAATATATTTGTCTTTTTAGGTACATATTTAAAGGCAGTTTGTGTTATAGTAGAATAAGCGTAAGCCCTAAAATATTGGCCAATGCAAATGAAAAAAATTATTAAAAAAACAGAATAATATTCTTGTTCATCGCTTAGCGCTCTAACTCTAAAACACTAAAATTTTAATCCTACATTAGTGCCCTCGCTCATTGCTCTGATCCTTGTATTTATATAATTCACATCAGTTTTGATATAACTGCTGTTTGGTCAACATGACCGTTTTGTCATCTTTATTGATCGATTGCTAGAATCAAAACTCCGGTGTTTTAGAAAGAATTTATTTATTAGAAAATCACGCAGGAACTATAGCAAACCGTACTAGTAGCCGCTGATGTAAGAAGAAATACACCGGTCTGACTCAAACAAAAAACAGTGAGATATGTTGAAGCAGCGCAAAAAAACTGTTTGTAATCCGCTGTGAAATAACTCGGTCAATTGAATTTAAACAACAGCACAACCATTTAAAAACTAACCAAATAGCCCTTAAAACTAAAAGCAAAAATTAAATAAGTGAGCTACTCGTCAAAAATCAAATTTGGTAACTAACAAAATATATGAAAAAACTTTTAAATATTTACATTAATAATATAAGCACTTTACATAACTCTTAGCCATATTTAATAATTTACCAAAAACCACATTTTTTTTTTTGTTTTTCAAAATTTCTTGCTTTTTTGTTCAATTAGTAAACTTGATCCAAGAATTTTAGTTTACAAGATCTGTCATAGTATATTACCAAAAAATTTAATATCCTTTTTCGTGTAATTAAAGTTATCTTCTAGACATATTTGTGTCTAGTTTACTACCTTTAATATGTGTTTGACAACTTCTTAAAACTTTTTAAAAATCATCATTGATAGATGTTCTGCAGTGTTTTGGATATTGTATATAACCATCAAACTAAACAAAAACAATATTGTCAAAAAATAAAAAATAAAAAAACCAAAAATATCATTATAAAACTTAAAATAAAGCCCACAATTAGTAAATCGTTTACTCGAGTAATTAAATTTAATATTAAATTCTACTCAATTTACATATTTAATCATAGATGGTCAGAATAGCTTAAAATTAGAGCATTGACATAATAATTAATAACTATTAATGCTGATATTAGTAAAAACATTGTCAAAAGTATTTTGTAGCGTCTTTTAATTGAGAATTTAATCCAAACAATTATGTCACGTTATAAGTTGTAATGTGTTTGATTTTTTTTTAAATGATTAAATTTTACATTAAATATGTTTTATAAATTTATTGTTTTATTTTTTAATTAAGAATATATGTATAGTGAGTCAGTATATTTAAAAATAGCTGAAAATACTTGCTCAGGGAACAATGTGCAGCTGCATAATCTAAATCTGAACTAACAATTTCATTTTTAGATATGGAAGTACATTGAATATTTTAATTTGCCAAAAAACTTAAGCGACCACAATTGCATTTATTGTGGCAAAATACAGCTACAATGTCATTACATGATGGCTTGCTATACTGAATTTTAAATGTATCACTAGATACGTATGCTTGACTTTTGTTTGGATGTTGTACTACGTAATTTGATAAGTAAACCATGTTGATTTAGGTATTTTTGTAAGTCAAAATTCCAAGTTTTCAAAAAATAATATCTGCTAACTTGTATACCGTTAGGATCTTCTAGTGTTTCAAGTAATGACCAATCTGCACTAATGCGGAAACTGTTAAAAAAGGGTTTTTTGTGGTAACTTTTTCTTTACTTGACTGCAAAATCATTTGTTGTATAAGCTGTTTAGTATGTCTGTTCCAATAATTCCATTTTTATTAATTTTTGTTTTTTTAATTTTGTTTGTTTGTTGTTTTCTTATAGGTAACCACTACAAAGTTTTCAACCTTCTTCTATTTTTGAGTTTATTTTTTAAATATTTTATTATTTGATCACATATTTGGTTCATCTTTGAAAGTTGAGAAGGTACTAGTGGCATTTTCGGAATTTACATTTTGTTTTGATTTTTTAACCTTTTGATTAAATTTATTTTTATTTACAATTATGAAATTTAAATGATCTAACTTTTCAGGATGTGTTATGTTAATTTGATTATGCAGGTTTAAGGTGTAATCTAATTTAAATAGCAAATTGTAAAAAAACTCACTTTCATTTCTAATTTTTTTTTCCATATTTGCTATTATTAAAATAACAAGTAAAGCCTTTTAAATTTGCAACAAAGACTTCTCACGTAAGTATTGCATTGTAAACATCCCTTAAAGAACGTATCAACAATATTATTATCAACTATTTCTACAAAAACAAAACCACGTCTTCAGCAAATTAAGTCAGATCATAGTCATCAAAGCATGTAAGTGGCCTATTGACTTTGTCGGCAAATGCATGAATATTGGGCTTAATTGTTTACTAAACTAATCAAATCTCATTCTATATTTAAAATCCAACACCAGAAAACAAAATCTCTCGTAACGGTTAAGTATGCTAAGGCGTCACGATAGGCGGCTAATATCTATACGTACTTTTGATCATACATATAACACACAGACTTGTACACGCCTATTATAAACCAATAATAGTATGTGTGCAGCTTTATATTGTTTAACATGTTATGTTGTTCGCCTTATTAGTAAAAAGTTAAAACAACAATGACCCTTACTCAAACTAAATTGAAATATAAAGCTCTAGCGCACATTGCATTAATAATAAAGCTATAAACAAGTAACTAATTTGCAATTTATTGTATTTATCTATCTTAAAATTGGGTTTTATTTAATTTTATAAAGCAAACTATTAAATTCATAATAAAATAATTTGATAAACATTCGTGTTCTCTGTCAAATTATTTCAAATTACAAATTGTACGAATGACCTAATGTTTTGTATACTTCAGACTTAATTCAATTTTAGAATAACTACTATAAAAATGAGTTCAGTGTGCACCAGATGTTACGTGCATATTTATGATTTATAACTGTATAAAATAATCTAATAATAAAGTACCGACCACGGTCCGCACACTAGAATTTTTATAAATAGCGGATTTTTTAGGCGTGAAAATTAACAAAATATTTTTTTTTTGTAATTGTTAAATAACTGTAAGTGTAGCGTATTAAATAAATTAAAAGTAATTATGAATATGAAAGTATTGTTAATTCTATGTATGCTGTATTACCGTAATAATTGATTGATGCTAGAATAATGTATTGTATTATAAGGGATACTATAGGGATTTTAAACCACATTAAATAACATTTTTTTAGATTTATGATGTTTATGCAGGTGTAAAAGTTAGTAAGTAAACATTTTTGAGAGTATAGCAGTGTGTACCTAGTACAGTACAGAGTTACAGATTTTATGCTAAATATTGTTTAAAGTTCCAAGTTTGATAAAACGTTTTAAGGTTAATAAAAGCAACAAAACAAAATATTTGTCTTAAAATATTCTAAAAATAATTCAATTTTGCGGCACAAACAACAATAGTTTATTTCGAGACATAACCAGTAGTTATGGTTTTTTTTTTGTAAGGACGGCAGATATGCATTTTGTAATTTAATTTAAAATGCAAGATAAAGATACATGATTTCTAAATTGGGATTTGATAAAAAATTATTTGAACATTATTTTTTTGTGTCTAACTACTATAATGAGTAATCAAATCTTGCATCTCTGCAAGATTACACATGTACAACTTTTTGATTATAGAATGAACAATACTTGGCTTGAGAATAGCTTAGAAGTTAAACTTTTTTTTTCAAGAACTTTCTAACTTTCTTTTGAAATTTACGAGTATTAAGTCATTGTGCATGACCAAAGTAAACATTTGCCGTCAAAATTCAAAGCAATACATCTAGACAATCACAGTTTTAACAACACAAAACAAAAACAACGCAACATTGTAAACTTAAACGTCATGCAATTCTTAAGTAAATAAAAATCACGTATTCACTTAAATACATTTAAATCGAAAGATTAAAAAATATCTAAAATGCTTAAGCCAGTATTCTGCTACTGCATAAATGTGTTCAATATTTACTAAATTCACAGCAGAAAAGCTCGTAAGTTGTTATAAAGTACAGAAACTTGTGTATATAAAAAAAAGTGTTCTTGTCTATGCATTTTATTTAAAATATGAAATTTTGTACTATTATTATTTAACAAAATATTATGTATAATATTCATAATATAAATCTAAAATTATTAATTATAACTTGTTTTTAGCAATCCTGTCTCAATAAATCAAATTTGCATCTAGAAACTCATCCATATACTAACAATAAATTCTAATGAATCATCATAATATTGCGGATGCATTAATGATAAAATTAGTGATTAGTTATTTTTCAGAATTAATTATCACTTAGGGTGCTCATTCAGTCGTGCTGATTTATGTGATTGATACTATATTAAAAACAGGAAATGATTGGTATAATTACACGTTCCCGCGGATATGCCACCATTGTCTGACAAACCGTGAATAATAAATATATTAGAGAAGCCAATTAATAAATTAGGTAGTAATAATTGTAAATTATTTGTGAATGTTTTCCTGGATTTAATTGAAATTATTATTATCAAGTAATATATTTAAGTATCAAATTATACAATAATAAAATTCTTTCATATAACATAATATTCTATGATATAATATAATATAATTTTAAAAAATTCTACTGTATACAAAAAAAAAGTCATGATGACAAAAATAATACTGCAAACTTTAAAAATATGCTAAAGCTAAGAAAAATGTTATTTGGTTTTGTACACATTTTGTACAATAATACAATCTGCTGTTAAGAGTAAAATATTTTTGTTCAGTCCAAATGTTTGCCGCCGAGAAAATACCTGACAATATTTAACTTGGCAAAACACTAAAGCACGTTCTACTCTGAATGACAATTTTTTTTTTCAAACTAGCCTAAAAATTTTTTAAAATTATATTTGATTGAGATGCGCCTACATTTGCGCATACAAGTGTCGATAATAACCAATTTAAAAATCACTAATTAATTTGATTACTAAAACTGCTGCATTATTTTGATACTACTGTTTCATATCATTAATAATAAAACTACAGCCAGACACGAATAGTATGGCCTCTATAATAGGCAACTTAGTATACACAAAAATTATGTTAAATGTGGTTAAACTAATGCCTTTGCCCGTTTTAGTATTTTTCTTTTGCGCTAACATTTTAAACATTCCATGGGCGACGTTGTTCTGGAGTTGAAAGATGCTAAAACGGGCAAAGGCATAAGTTTAACCACATTCAACATAATTTTTATGTATACTAAGTTGCCTATTATAGAGGCCACATTATTCGTGTCTGGCTGTATATAACATTTTTCTTATAAATGTAATGACAACATTTTACTATAATAACACCATGGAAAAACCATAGAACCCGTACAAAAATCTTTATTACAGGCATAAAATATTACGTGCCATAGTAAATTGGTTCATTTACGCATTCGCCATAAAACTAAAAACATGGCATTATGAGACAATGTACAATACATAATAATTTGCATTGATAATATACACTTCTACAGATAAATTCTGCTTTATTTAACTAGTAAAACATCAACAAACTCAACAACTAGAAAATTTTCAGATTTTTTCTTTCAAAAAAACATATTTTAATAAAATCTCTTAGAATTATACAAATCTTTGTTAAAAAGTATGTTAAATACTCCTTGTTCAAATGTTCAACTACATGTATCAAAACAAAATACTACAAAGGTTTTTAAAAATCATTACATTTGTTAAAATCATCTGTTCATCTGGCAAAACAATATCTGTTATTTGGTAAATAAACTAGATCTGTCAAAATAATATTTGTTTTCTGTCAAAATAAAACAGTTATATGTTAAAACAACTGTTATCTGTCAAAATAACCTATTTTCAAATAACAATTTGTCAAAATAACAACTGTCAACTGTCAAAATAATGTTTGTCGTATATCAAAATGTCACAATTGAAAGATTCATTTGTCAAAACAGTTATGTCGTTTGTTAAAATTACACCTGTAAATCTGTCAAAATTACATTGATTACTTATCAAAATAATCTATCACTTGTTAAAATACCAACTGTTATCTGTCAAAACAAAATCTACTATCTGTTAAAATGACAACTACTATTTGTCAAAATGACAACTGCCATATTTCAAAATAAAACTGTCACTTGTCAAAATGACATTTGTCACATATCAAAATAATCTCCTATCTGTCAGAATCACATATGTCATCTGCTAATAAATAATTTCTATACAAGTAAAGGTAAAACATAATTAAAATAGATTTTTTTTAATCTCAAAATTACTTTTCATTTTACAAAAATACCTTCAAATTTCAACAAACCACATTTGTTAAAACTTCATAATGAACACCTACTATAACCAAATGGATATGATAAAAGCCATTATTATATATGAAACGCTTGTATAGGGAAAAAACAACCCTCAAGTGTAAGGCCAACAAACTATGTATAGTTCAAAAGCTAGCATGTCTGGAGACAATAAAAATGACGCCCACAACAGCTATGCTTACCGCCATTTTTCTTAATGGCAAGCAGCAATCCTCGGAACCACAGATAGAGTCAAAGACTAGAACTACAAGGTCAAAGACCAAAAAAAGCAAACTTTGCTTTCCTTGGGGAAATACGCCTTGGTTTTCCAGGTAGAAGTGGCTGACATCATGTGGTGCGCCAGGTGCATAATTGAGACGGGACTATACCCTAACAGACTCATAACCAAGATGTCAAACAGTATTGCCTAGTGCGGATACCAAAAAACCAGAGGATAAAATGAAACTTCATGGCAAAGAAAATGTATTAGACTAAAACCTGCTTTCGGAATTCCGTAGAATTTGTAAAAAACTGTGAGAAACTGACACACTCAAAAATATTCCTAACAAAACCATTGCATAATACCAATACCTTGGTAACACGTATAAGTTAAAACAAACTTCGACGACGTACAAGACTAATAACCGCATAATGTCATCTTAACAAGCACATACATAGAAAAATAATAAGAATAGACTCTTATGCCGCGGGTGTATGAAAAAAAAAAGAAATTCTTAGCTACACTTGCTAAGTAAATGCAATGCTTATAAAATACAAAGCACAGTCTTTTTTGGCAAACATAATCTACTCAAAATAGTAGCTCTATTTTGATCAAAAAAAAAAAAAAACAAACTTCTAAAAAAGTAACAGGTTCAGCAGTACCGCAGTGCAAGCAAGTGGCGCCAAGCAAACCTCTTCTAAGGAAAAAAAAGTGAGCTTTTTAGTCAGTAAAAACCTGACTAGACAGTATGGGCTGCGCAATGTCTTTAAAAAAATCATTAAACTTTAATATTTTATAAATTATAAATTTTAGAAAATAATAAATTTAAAAGTATTTTGGATGTATCAGTATTGCAATTAAAAAATCTCTTTTTGGTTCTAAATTTTTGAACTGTCAGTAAATATTTGTTAGAATTCTTAGCAAACCTTGTACTACAAATAAATATTTGTTTGAATAACTAAAATTTTTGTATTTAGTTTAAAAAATATCCATAATGTTAAATTTAAAAATTATATGATTTAATTCCTATTCTTCTGCTGAAATATATCGTTTTTAAACAACATTAATACATAAAACTATTACAAACAATATATTTTAACAAATGATAAAGAACATATATGGATTTAAAATAGATTTAATAATAGTTTTGGCAAATAAAAGAAATGTTTAATAATTAAAAAAAGTGCACAAAAAGAAAAGCTCTCACAAAAATAATAAAATGTCATCTGTCATGTGTTATCTGTCAAATTTACATACGTTATATTTCAAAATATTTGTCATTATTATATCTGCTACGTGTCAAAATAATTTGTTATCATTCAAAATAAAATTTTTAGATAAAAAAAACTACGGGCCGGTTTTGTTATTGGTTGTCCATCTAGTAGTATCTTTTGAATCATTTGTTATTTTCACAGTGACAGATCTTTCACGTTGAAAATTTTGACAAAAAATCAGTTATCTCCGCGGAACAAAATGAATCGCTTTAAGCTTGAACAACTTTGGAAAATATTGCAAACTTATTTTCAAAGTCAATGGTGTGTAGCCCAAACAGTGCGTTTATTAAAAAAAAAGTGTACACTGACAAGAATGTGGCTGCAGTAGTCAAGAGTGTGCGACTCAGTCCTGGAACATCAACTCGCCATCAATCTCAGCAACTCAATATTTCACGCACCAACCTGATGCAAATTTTGCACAAACACCTTGCATTATTTGCTTATAAGCTCCAATTGACTCAGAAATTGAAAACACACGACCATCCGGTTCGCTATAGCTTCTCAATATGGACCTTAGAGCAGCTCAAAATGGACAACAATTTTGCTCAAAAAATCATCTTTTCTGACAAAACACATTTTCATCTCGGAGACTATGTTAACAAGCAAAACTGTTGCATCTGAAGATCAAAAAACCCGCACATGATTGTCGAGAAGTCAATGCATCCTCAGAGAGTGCAAATTTTGGAACGGTCGCATTATTGGCTCATTTTTCTTTGAAAATGCTGCTAGAGCGCTACAAAGGCATGATAAACAATTTTTTGTAGCCAAAAACATGGATTTGGACAATGTTTGTTTTTAGCAGGATGGCGCGCCGTACCACACAGCCTATGTCACAATCGATCTTTTGCGCGCCAAGTTTGGTAATCATGTTATCAGCCGTCTCGGCAATGTCAATTGGCCACCTTGGAGCTGCGGTTTGACGCCGTTAAGACTTTTTTGTAAAGTGCCATAAAGGACCAATGTTATGCAAACAATCTATTAACGATTCAAGTCCTTAAGGCAAATATTGAGCAAGTCATTTGTGAGTTAAAGACAGAAACCGTCACTAAAATTTTGGAAAACTGGGTTAACAAGATGCGCTACTGCAAAGACAGCCTAAGTAGCCACATAAATAAAATCGTGTTCCATAAATAATAGAAGTGCCTGCTCTTTCAAATAAACTAATAATATACCAACAAAAAGTATTTTTTGTTCATTTTAAATGGACCACCCTTTATACATAACATCAAATAGATTTTTGATAATTTTTTTTTTAATTTTCTTTGTTGGTATTCTATTTATTTTAATAATATGTCCTTATTAGCGTCACTAAATAAACTCCTAGTACTTGCAGACCATAACTTTGGTAATTTATAGAAAACCTTTGGTATATCATGTATAAATCTAAAAAACTACTTTTTAAAAAAACCACAAAACTTTAGTGGGGTTTAAATTCAGAAACTTTAGTTGTATCATTTTTATACTACATTTAATACTGTAGATGACTAAAGCATTAAAAAAAACATTCACACGTGTTAAACAGATTTTTAAAAAATTATAAATAGACCCCGCAGATTAAATTTTTAAAAATGAAGTCAACAAAAACCTTCTTTTGGCGCTAGATCTGTGTCTTGACACATTGGTTTAAAATGTTATCTATAACTAGTTAATACAAATGTTAGTTGAGTTGGCAAAACTTTAAAAATTAACAATTAATTTTTACCAAATACTGTACAAAAGTAAAAGTTAAACCATAATCAATTTCAAATAAGGATTTTGGTAAAGATAGCTAAATCTAAAAACTTAACTTAAATAATCTTTACATTACATACAATGATTGTAGATTATATAAAATATTGTGGTAAAAATAATTCAAACAATTTGCACAAATTGCTGGTTGCTTCAACAATATTAAAAATCAATCATCTGTTGACGCTTAATCTCGCCGCGCCAAAAGTGTGCAATGTTGTGTGTAACAAATTAATATAACTGTTCTTAAAATAAGTTTAAATATAGCTTCAATAATTTAAACAAATCTGAACAAAATGTGTGCGTTTAGAGAACGCAAACGTTGACAACTGTTGTCAACACGTCTACTTTTCAATGGTTGCTGAACAAATCTGTTTATGCAAACAGTTGACCATTTTAGTCAGCGGTAAAATTTTAAGTAAAAGCTTGCTTGTATTCAGTAAATTATCCACTTTTGATAATAATAAGTCAAAGGTTGTGTTTCCTAAACGCGCCCAATATTATATAAACGCAGTGTTTTAAATACTTCAGTAAACAAATACATTTTTATTGATAATATCAATACAAACAATAAATTGACAATTAAATAAAACACTACTGTTTGACATTTATTATTATACATTCTGTCTAAAACATATCAGTGATCCCATCATAACTAAAGTTTGAATTAGGGCAAAGTTATAAAACTCAACACTCAACTCTTCAAAAAACAAAATTCGGAAATAACACTATAATAGTAAAACCTACTAAAAAAAGATTATCTGCCCAAAATAAAGTTACTAACAACCATAAACTATAATACCACAATAAACATAACATTACTCATCAAGCAGTACCAGAAAACCAATAGATTTAAACAAACAATTAAAGTTTTGCAACGTTTTATACCGAAAAATAACTAACTTCAACGTTACTTAAAAAAAATAATCTGTCAAAAATGGATTATTGAATCAAGCAGTTCTTCAGTTATTAAAGCAATTCAAGCTTAGATTCTAAAACAATTCTGGCAAAGCCAGGCGTTTCTCTAACTTTAGGACATAATCTATTATAGCCATTGCCAAACGTTAGATACTCAATGTAAACATAAAAAATCAAATCTAAATCACTAAAACAATTTCATTATCAGCTTAAACTCCGACTGCACTACTACCAAGTGACAATTTTAGAAAAGCCCAATAGAATTTCTAAAAGATATGTTTATGTACCTAATATCTTAGCCAATAAGAGTTTTTCAAACAAGTAATAACTTTCTTTTTGCTAATATTACCACATGTAGAAATAGTACTTCATAAAGGCAACAACCTAATCAACAACTAACAGAGCAATCAATTTCTCTCACACCCGCAGCCTTCAATAGTGGTTATATATGCTATATAGTAAAACTTTAGTTAAAAAGTACTGGTCATAATAGCCATTATATAGATTTTAAGAGTGTCAAACAAAATGGCAAAAATAAACTAGAGCAAAAAAAACATTTGTTAAGTAGTTCTGGATTTATGTTTAAAGTTTAATTTAACATTCTTGATAAGCTTAAAACTTTATTATGTGCACAATTAATCTGAAAAGACATTGTCATTTATGCCATGTAGAACAATCTCTGTCAACATTCCAGTTAAAATTGTAAGTGCGCTAAAAAAAATTTGAACAAAAAGTTTTCCATTAGTAAATAAAATTAAATAATTTTTTTTTCACTTTTTCTCAGTATTTTTTCCACTAGCCTAAAAAATATTTTCTATTTGCTAATGTACGCATCACTATAGTATTTTGTAAAATAGTTATATGACATAATTCTAACAATACTTTTTTTAATTATTGTTTTTTTTTGTTTTATTGACAAATTTTCATATTATATTATAACAAAAAATAAGAACAAACCGAACAAATGTGTATTCTGCCAGGAAATAAAAAAAAATAATAATAAAACAAATGCTCGTCTAAATTGATTCACGTAAAAAAATGTTTATTCTTAAACGACGGATATGTTATATATAATTTAAATAATCGGAAATAATGTTTGTATCCTGCTTTAAAATAGCGACCGATATTAACATGGATGCAATTCATTCAATAAACTTATTCAGTTTTTAATAAGCGTAACTTAAAATGATCCATTTATACTCTATTGACCTTAAAGGCATCTATAATTTTCAATATATTATTACAATATATTCCGTTCATCGACACCGATCTCATGCCTCACAAACTAATGAATTAGTTACACGCATATTAATTTTAAACAAACTAAACATTTTTTGCGGCATTATGATTTTAAGTTATTTTTAAATTGATTTATTTTAATGTTTTATTAAATGAAATAAAACATTGCACGAATGCAAGGTGTGACTATCATTTCTATTTTACACATATTAAGACCATACCGACCGCTACCTTGATTTGTAGTATTTCAACAAAAACGGCAACTTTGGCTTCATCGCTGCTTCTACAAATAATTTGATAATCGATTTAATTTTTCACTAGTATAATTAGAAAAGATTAAGTTGTGATATGTCGAAGTCTTTTTTGTGAAATTATATTTGCAAATAGCCACAAAATTTAAAAACACAGAAAAACGCATTTATTTCTATATTTGATAGGTTTTTTCGGATATTTCCTAACTGTTATTTGACTAAAAGACTTCGACATTTCATAGTTTAATCCTTTCTTAATGTACTGGTAAAAATAAATCGATTATCAAATTATTTGTAGAAGCAGCAATGAAGCCAGAGTTGCGTTTTAGTTAAAATACTACAAATCACGGTAGCGGTCGGTATGCTCTTAAGAAAAATAATTCTATAAAATATATAAACCATTATACTCAGTATCAAACAAGTTACACGCAACACTTGGTAGTATTGATTAGTAGATAAGAATTAGTTGACTGCATGAAGAAATAACTTGTGGTATAGCTTATATAATATTATATTTTAATTAAAAGTATTTTATTATAATAGGATATAATCGTTATGAAATGACCCATAGTAAATAGAATTAACGACACCCAAAAACTTTGATTATGAAAATCTATTCCTCATATATCACGATGTATTTAATTAAAAAGTTTCACATAAAAGTATTTGTTATAATTTCTTGACTAATTTGTACTAATAAAATTTATGTTGAAACATATTTTGGCTTGTTTGTTAATAAGACTCGTTTTGCACAAACGCAATTAATAATTAACCATTTAGTTATGAGCGCATTGTCTTTATTCACTATGAAAATCCAACATATTAACAATTAAGGACGTAGCTTCTGATCAAGATGCTTGTGAAAGCGTGTAAAAATAGAGAAGGTAAAAATATACAGCAATTAAAATGCGCAATAGCCACTATTTGCTCTTGCTTGAAATAATAAATAAAAAAGAGATGTTAAATATAATCAACTATAAAACTTTCAAAAATAATGTACCACCTAACCTTTTTAAAAATATAAAATAATTTATTAAATTATGCATTTTTTTAGAACTTTTTTGAAATATTTGAAAACTAGAACAGAATTTCTTGTATATTTTAAAATAAATAAACTGATTACTTAACGGCGTTGTCAAATAACTTTATATAATATTATTTATATCACATCATTTTAATTGTCGACGGCAATTTTAAACGTATATTTGATAAGAATTACCCATAAAATATAATTTGTTTTTAAAAATTGGTACAATTTGAGCTTGACATGTAGTATGTACTGTACATGTAACGAATTTAAGGAGGGCCTGAAACCCTACCTACTATTTTTATAATTTTGAAATTACAATTAAACAATTTTAATATTAATCATTATTGAAAATATCAATTCAAAAATAATATATGTAAGTTATACACATAAATACAAACCTTTGTTATAGTGTGAAAGAAGCGCAATTGAATGGCCTTTAGTTTTGAATTCCAAATTTCTTTCAAATTTTTAGGCATGATTTTTAACAAAAATAACAAAAAAAAAATATAAAATTTATTCTTTAATTTTTGACATGAGTACGGTTAGATATAGATCCAGATATGCTGTAAAAATAGACAATTTAATTGCCTATATTTTTTATACCCTATTATTTTTTTGATTTAGTCTTTTAAGAGAGTTATTTCAAATATTGTATAAAAAAACAAAAAAAAAATTGACGTGCAGCTTCTAGGGTAAACATGGTTGCTTATGAGTTTATAAACAAAAAGTGTCTACAATAAACCACCTACCCACGCTAGAAGTTTGTTACCCCTATTCATTGACATCCTGTATAGCTCTAAAAATCTACATAAAAATCAATTTATTATATTTGCTCAAACAACTATTTTATTACAAAATTCAGGTACAACCTTGGAATTTTAAGACAACCGTTTTTATGATCTAGTTCAGGCGTGGTCTAAAATTTTTACTAACAAACCACATGTTATTTTAAATAAAGCTACGAATCAAATAAAATACTAAAAAAACATCATTTATTTTTCAAATTGTATGATTTGTAAACAATGATTTGAGCAATGTAACACAATGAAAAACCCTATCTGGGGTATAGATAGAACAGAAGATTACAATAGCACCGGAGCAGGAAGATGTAATTGCAGGTGCCGGAAGACGTCCATTACGTTATCCCTGCAAAAACATTCTATAGTTTTTTAAGCAGAAGAACTATTAATAAATAGTGCGCTAGAAACAATCAAATGGACACAACATTTTAACATAACAAAAAAATCCAGGCATTAGCCACTAACAACAAAATACCAGAAGATCCAGATATAAAAAAAAAGATGGACCAACTTGCTACAACAAAAATGTCTAATGGATTTAAACCAATTTTCAAAACCTTATGCGAGACCAAAAAACTAATAAGCTATTTAGTATACAAATTGAGCCAAAGATTACAATAGCATCTGAAATATGTAAAAACAGATGCCGGAGCAAACATTGCAATAAATGATGCGCTAGAAACCTAGAAACATGATCAAATTGAAACAACATTTCAACATTTTAAATTACCAATAATCATTATGTTAGAAAGCCAATCAGTACTACAAACAATATGCTTGCCAGAAAAAAAAACAAGATTAAATTACATAACCAATGTAGCGGCATTAGCCACAACAACAGAGTACGATTAATCTGTATAACAAAAAATGAGGATGTACAAAAAAACCGTAAGATAACCCTTAGCAAACATTTCTAAATTTAATTTTAAAAAATGAAACTTGTAGCAAAGCAATAACCAAAACTGTAGAATAAAATCAAAACCTCGTGCAGGGACGCTAGGTGTGGTAGTGTAAGTTACAAAAAATGTTAAAAAACTAATTCTAAAAGACTTTGAAAAGTTTTAGATAAGAAGATAGCAGACTAAAATCATTTTAAAAAGAAAAAAAAGATCTTAGATGATTTCAGGAAACCAAAAACTTTTGTACAGTATCATAATAATATTTTATTTACGGTATATAAAAAGAACCATTTACACCTACATTATAAGTACATAAATAATGATGAATTACAAGCAATATTACAATTACACAACAATATACAAACAAATATTAAATATCAATATTATTAGAGAAACTATTTGCAATTCACATTCTACCAATTGGATTATTAAATCTATAATTGGTTGAATGAATAGATTCTCTAAATAATAGAGACTGTTTAGTTCAACGGTTATTGTTGGGGTCTTGAAATTAAAAAGTTACTAGTAGCTCTTGGCAATCAATTTCAGACATAATTAGTCCCTGTAAAAATGATAAGTCGGCTTTTTTGCGCCTAAGCTTCAGCGAGAAGATTATATTGCAATTCAATGTGGTTAAAATTGTAGTTTTCAGACAAAATGCCCGATTTGTACAACAATAAACAAAAAAATTATTTTGAATACGTTTTATATTGCGTATATGAATGCTGTAGAATGGGCACCAACCTGATACAGCATACTCTAAATGAGAGCGTAAAGTAGTTTGAGTGTGTTTGGAGATAGATCAGTAGACATTCTGTAAACAAAACCTAACATTTTCATAGCATGGTTACACATGTAGTTTATATGCTCAACAAAAGTTAGTTTTGAGTCAAAAATTACGCCCAAATTCTTTATTTGTGTAACATGTTTCAATACTTTATTTTCAATAGTATAATCATAATTGTATATAAAGGGTCCGCCAAATAACTTTTTTTTTTTGAAAATGCTATAAAAAAAAACTACTGAATATTTTCTCAAATTTCTTTTTTTATTTGAAAGTACAATCCTTCCGGTTAATAATGGAAAATAATTTCATTCAAATGGCTGCCTCGGCTGGCCATGCAGTAGCCTACACGATCGGTCCAATTTTTAAGCACATTATCGATTGTGTGCAGCTGTATTTCACCAATGGCTTCACGAATATTTTCCTTTAAAGCGTCAATTGTCTCTGAATTGTCGGCGTAACACTTATCTTTGAGGGCACCCCACAAATAATAGTCCAACTGTGTCAAATCGCAGCTCCGAGGTGGCCAAACGACATCAGCTCTGCGGCTGATAAAGCAATCTTCAAAAACAGGGCGCAAAACATCGAGTGTAGCTTCAGCTGTGTGGCACGTAGCGCCGTCCTGTTGAAACCAAATGTTGCCAATATCCTCCTCTTCAATTTTTGTGAACAAAAATTTGTTCAACATGGCCCGATAACGATCGCCATTGACTGTAACGGCCACTCCTTGCTCGTTTTTGAAGAAAAATGGCCCAATTATGCCTCTGGACCAAAATCCGCACCAAACAGTGACTCGTTTTGGGTGTACCGGCTTTTCAATGTATGCGTGCCGGTTTTCTGTGCCCCAAATGCGACAATTTTGTTTGTTTACATACCCGCCAAGATCAAAATGAGTTTCATCCGAAAAGATGATTTTTTTGGCAAAATCGGCATCTTCTGTAAGTCGATCGCAGGCCCACTCAGCAAATCGAAAACGCATTGGATAGTCAGTTGGCTTCAACTCCTGAACCAATTGGACTTTGTATGGCGTCATTCCAAGGTCTTTATGCAAAATTCGTCTCAATGATGTCTCCGAAATGTTCAATTGGTGAGAACGACAGTGAATTGCGTTGATGGCGCTTCACGCACACTTTCTGCCACAGCATCAATATTCTCGGGTGTACGCACTATTTTTGGCTTTTCACGCTTTGGTTTATCGATGAGGATGCCAGTTTCTTTCACTTTTTTCACAAGATAACGAACATACGGAGCTGACGGTGCTTCTCTTCTTCCAAAATCCGTACGCAATTTTCGCACACATTCTGCAACATTACCATGATTTTCAAAGTAATGTCGCAATATTTCCCAGCGTTGTTCAAGCGTATACACAACCATATTCGTTCAGCGGAAGGATAAAATTAATTATCTGTCAAATCTGACATGAGCTAAGTGTTACCATTCACGAAATAAGCACTAGTTGAAAAAAAAAACTTTAGATGGCGGACCCTTTACTAAATCCAAGTCATTTTGCAAACTAATAGAATCATCGACAGATGATATTCTTCGATAAATTTTTAAATCGTTAGCAAGTAAAAGAAAAGATAAAGAATTAATAGAATCGATCGTTAATAAAGAGTAAAAACAGAATTGGTCCACAATGAGATCCCTGAGAAACACCAGATGAAACAATAATAATCTAAGTTACTAGTATTAAAAATATTTTGACGTTTATGAGAAAAGAATATTTTCTGTAAAATCCATAAAAGATTATGACGTTAGAAGACTTTAAATGGATATGATAAATTTAAAAAAATATATCAAAAATTATAGTTTCAATATGCAATAAAAATGATTTAGAAATAATTAACGGTTTTTACAGACGTCCCCACATTGACATCTCCTATTTTGCTAAAACCAAAATCTGACAATTTCTAAAATTTTAGATCTCTACGTGCAATACAGTATAAATGGCGGCTATTTTAACTTTTTAGAAATATTTTCCTTTTAGTTTTTGAGCTGTAAATAAGCAAAAATCAAATAGGAAATTTTCCGTAGAACACGACTCCGCTCTTGGTTTTTCAAATATTTTTGAGAAAAATACTATTTATCGGAAATATTGATGTGAGGACGTTTGACCAAACTATCGTAGAATTACCCTTAAAAACCTCCAGTCAAAACTTAATAAGATGTACAAACCTTTCTATAACTTTAGTTTTTTGTATTTTTTATAAAGATTTTTTTGAAAATGTTAAAAAAAGTCAAAACTGTAAAGTAAATATGTTACGTCTTTACAAACCTTAGCTATTTTAAAGTCTTCTAAAAACACCTAAGGAGACTGAATCTACGATTTTAAAAGTTAATATAAGCAACTAAAAGTGTTTTACAATTTTCAAGTTGGACTAACTGGTTACTTTAAACATTTTTTAGATAACTTTAAAATTGTAAACAAATAAAAAAAAACTAAAATAAAATACTGCAAACATAACAGAATAAATTAAAAACAAAATTAGAAAACTTAAAAATAATTAAAAAAAACTTCAATAAAAAAAATATTTTTAAAACTACTATAAACAACTAAATAAGGTTTTTAAAACTTTAACGGCTTTGAACAAATTTGAAAAAATGTATAATTTCAAAATTTCTGTCAGGTCTAGCCTGGAAACCGTATGTTGTCAAGTTAAAGTTTTAATTTTTTTGTGTCAACTATGTGTAGAGTATACATAAATTTTTTTTTGAACTATGTTAAACAAAAATAAAATTTGCTACACTTTTATTTTGCAATGTTTTGAATCAAAACGTTTTACAATCTGAAGTTTTATTTAATAAATTAAAGTAATCAAAAACATTACAAAGTTTACAAATTGTAGTTTTAATGAAACACAATCTTCATAGTAAGAATCTTTACAACATACTTAAACATAAACATAAATATTGTCATACTTGGGATTCAAACTCGGAATCTTCAGTACGTAAGCCAAATGTTTAACTACTAAACCGTAAACTCCACAATTTTATTATAATTATTATGCCAGTGTGGCAACCGTTAAGACAAGGAATTTAATATGATCAAGTTATTTGATTTTGCTTACTATAGAAATATAATGACTATACGTTGGATTTTAGAGAGTGTCAGAAAAAGTTGATAAATATAAAGATTAAAAGTGATTACTAACACAAATTCTAACGCAATCAGTAAGATAGAGAAAAACAAACTGGTTAAAAAAAACTTTTTTTCTATTATAGTAGAAGAAAATTTTACGACTGCAAAAATTATAACTAACGCAACAAAGATTGGTTATATTACAAGCATGCTGGAACCACAATACGCACTAGATGTACAAAATATCATTGTAAATAAACCGGCGATAGACGCGTATAAAACCAAATTAATTAAAGGCCTCAGCTTATCGCAGGAGCAAAAAACGCCGTCTTTTAGAGCGCGAGAAAATGGGGAACAGAAAGCTATCACAGATCCTTAAGCACCTTCAGAACATCTGTTCCAAGCAGCATGCTTTGGACACTTTGGTTTGAATAATTACCGACATCCATGCAAGCCATCCTTGCAGCTCACAAAGATTTATTATCACAACAACCAACGGTTGCAGAAGCAGCACCTCCAATCCAAGTATGTGATCTCTTTGCAGCACAACTTTAGCAATTCACAATTATACTGCACCAAGAAATTGCATCAATAAGAAAAGAAATCTTCAAAATACAAAATAACAAAGTAGTTTTCAAGATAGATTGAGATCTCGCTCACGGTCAGCTTTATATAATCGACAACGCAGAATGACATTTGCTGGTACTATATGAAGTTCAAACGCAAAACAACAAAGTGCTCACAACTATGCTCATTCTAGGGAAACTTTACGGGCAGTTGTTAATGGTAACAGACAACACCTGTCCGACAACGTCACGCCGTATTTACATGACTGATAATTTTAGACTTCGCCAAAACTTTACATAGAAGTTTGTAGTAGCAGATGTCACTAAACCTACTAATGAATTAAATTTTCTTACAGTCTACAACTTCCTTGTGTATGTAAGAAACCGTAAACTGATAGACGCAACAACTCTCTTCACTGCACAAAAAAAAGCAGTAACAAAGGGATTATCTAACATCAAAACAGTTATAAAAGTGACAGAACTCCACAAACTTCTATTAAAGTTTCCAAAAATGTTTAAAACCAGACGGCGCAGCAAAACCTGTAAAACATCAAACTAAACACTATAGAAGACAACAGGCCTGCCGATAGCACACAAACCACTACAACTAGCACCAGATAAATTAAAAACCGTCTAAATTTGACAATATGTTGAAACTTGGAGTTGCCAGACCATCCCAGAGCTGTTGGTCATCACCACTTCACATGGTACCAAAACAAAGCAACGAGTAAAGACCCTGTAGAGACTATTGAAGATTAAACGCACAAACAGAATCTAACCGGTACCCAGTCAAACACATCCAAGAGTTTTCTCAAAATCTTGATGAGGCAAAAATCTTTTCAACGATGAGTTTTGTCAAAACCTTCTATTAAATACCAGTTGCAGACAAAGACATTGCCAAAACAGCAATAACGACGCCGTTCGGATTGTTTGAGTTTCCGTGTATGATCTTCAGTCTCCATAATGCTGCGCAAACGTTCCAGAGGTTCATTGACAAAGTGCTCAAAGACTTAAATTTTTGCTGTTTATATAGATGATGAGAAGAAACTCAGGCAATTATTAGAGATAGTAAATTTTTACACAAAATTTATTCCCAAGGCAGAACACGTGCAGACGCCACTCAACAACCTACTCCAAAGCAACATCAAAGGCAAATAAACATCAGAGGCAGAGAAAGCGTTTGAGGCTTGCAAAGAAAGCTTAGCAAAAGCTTGCCCATCCCTGGCTCAATGTTCCACTCACTATACTTTGCAATACTTCTGATTTTGCCATTGGTGCAGCCTTTCAACAACAAGTCAACAACGCCTGGGAACCCCTAGTGTTCTTCTCAAGAAATCTAAATTCTACAAAACGCAAATACGCAATTTATGATAAGAAATTGTTAGCGTTTTACAAAGCAGTAAAACATTTTTGCTACATAATTAAAGCCTTTACTATCTTCACTAACCATAAGCCGATCACATATGCTATTTGCAAAAAAAATAAAGAATGAACACCACAACAGTTCCGATAACTCGATTATATAGGGCAATTCTCTACAGACATACGTCACGTGTCGGGAAATGAGATCATTGTCGCAGATACTCTTTCCCGCATTAAAGAGATCATCTGCAAAATTATGAATAAGACTTTTAGTTATTTGAAAAAGTTCATTAATGTAAATCAAAAATAAAGTTGGCAAAAGATCAGTACCTTGAAGAAATAATAGTGATGAGACCATACTTAAATGTAAAGTGATATACCATAACTTAAAATACTCCGGTCTATATTTATAAATAATTATCAGTAAGAATAAATATAAAATTTTCTCTAAGATTATTTTAAATGCTCTTTTTTGATATTTGTATTTTAATCTTAGGCTTATAAAACTGATGTCTAAGTTGGTATTCTGACACAACTATTGCAACATATTAGACGCAATATGTAACTCAATTGTCAATGGCGAATCAACAGGTTAAATATTAAAAGCTTATATAAGCTTAATTGCAATGCAACAAAAAATAGTTCTATTTTTTTTTAGATTTAGATTTTGTTATGCGTGACTCAAAAACATCAATGCTAAGTAAGAAAAAAAAAACAATATATTAAGGCCCGTTTGCACCATTGTTCCTTAAATCTTAAGGAACCCTTATTAGTCATGAGTGTTCCTTATTACATTGCACCAAGTTTTTAAGGAATACTTAAATGCTTAAGTGACGGTTAAATTTAAGTCCTAAAATTTTGCGACTTAAACATCACCTTAACCTAATAATGTGAATAATGTGTGTAAAAGTGCTACACAATAATAATAAAAATGAACGATGATTATGAAATATTTCCAGTTTGTTTGAAGATGATGTGGAGGTATTAGAAATAATAGAAGTTGGAATTCCTCGACAAGTATCTACGGCTTGTAGAATTGTTAAAAGTTTTGAAGGCACTAGCAAGACTGTGTCCAACATACGTAAAATTTTCTGAAACAAATTTAGAAAAAAGACAATTATGAAAGAAGGTTTTCCATATTGCTGTCTTTCCAAGGGTGTTTGGTGCTATAGATGGAACGCACATCCAAATTCAATCACCTAGTAATTTTTATTAAACAACTTCTGTAAAGTACGAATTTGTTTATAGGTGGAAACAAAGCAGACATTTTTTGAAATAGAAAGAATTATTTTTCTTTAAATGTTTAGGTAGTTTCAGATAGTAAAATGAAAATCCTGAATTTGGTTGCAAGATGGCTAAGTTCCGCTCATGATGCAACAATAATTAATAGTTTTCAAAAATAAAAAATAGATATGTAGAAGTAAAATTAGCAGAACAAATTCTTTTTGCATGAGAATTAATTTTTCTGAAACTGTAATAATATAGTAAAAACACAAACATTATATACTCTTTTCTATATTTATTTACAACATCTACTAAATTAATTAAGTTAATATTGCACTAATGTCAGAAATTTGATAGAAAAACGTAGCGGAAATAAATTTCACTAAACTTATACAGTGTTGTCAAATCTATCTTTAACTTAACCTAAGGATCACTTTATTTTGTGTGGTGCAATGTAAATCCAAACTAAGGAAGAATTTATTTTAAGTGCCCTTTAGTTATGGAACACTTTTAAGGAATAATGGTGCAAACGGGCCTTAGTTAGTTTAAGGGTTGGCAACCTTTTTTAAGTGAAATTTTTACAAAAAATTTTAATAACCTAACCAAACCTAACCCACCAACATATAGCGGTTGCGTTTCACTAAATTAAAAATTATTCAAAATTGCCGTGTTGATTTTAATAAGTTTTATACAGTTGGTAGTAATAATGTTTGGCTACAATATTGTCAAATTTCATCAAAATCCAATGTAGTTTTAAGATCAACAAAATTTGTAAATACTGCTTTAAATAAACAACTTAAATAACAAAAAATATACGTTTAATTACTTTATTTTTGTTAGAAAGAATTTTTGGACATATGTTTATTAATTATATATTGCTGTAAAA
The DNA here is from genome assembly GCA_963932245.1 of Tachinus rufipes. Taxonomy (NCBI): domain Eukaryota; kingdom Metazoa; phylum Arthropoda; class Insecta; order Coleoptera; family Staphylinidae; genus Tachinus; species Tachinus rufipes. Next base: position 42,075,151 of record OZ010747.1, on the reverse strand, counting down.
TAAATATTACGTTCTATCAAATATTCAATAAACTAGACTGTGCGTTGATAATATTTAATAAAACAGAGCACTCATTAATTTCATCAGAAAATTGATTTATATACGTATGCTTGAATTATAATTCATATTATAGTTTTCAAACGTACATATATGTATCAAGTTGTAAGACGAACTCAATAGATATGAAAAAAACTGTCCAGTTAAGTATCACCTTGTTAGAATTGTTACCAAATAATCGCAATACTGTTAATACTAATAGTGAGCCGAAACACGTTATTAAAAAACCCAACGGAATTTCCTTTCAAAGGCATTTTAACTTGTGTTTCATCTTGATACGGCTCGTATAGACATTGTTCTGGTACATTAGATTTTATTCTGATGCACGACAACAAATATGCTATGCGATAATCGATTGTTCCTATTCTGGACAATAATGTCACATTGGTGTATTTTAAACCAGATAACGCAACAGATCATAATATACAAATTATATTAATAGTACTATATAAATTTTACCAAAAAATTGTTTTTTTATCAATTAATTAATGTGTAAAATATTCAATACATCATAAAATAAACATAAACATAGGTGCACAATTCTAAAGAAATTAATGTTTTTTGTAGATTTAGACAAACTGTAAAATCTTTGTTAATTCAAATATATTACTACACAATCAGCAAATATTTAACTAATAACATTTAAAATATGTAAAACGCTTAATAAGTTTTGTATCTAGCTAAGTAAGTTATTCTATTTTATTCTCTATATTTGTTATATGTATGTATTGTTATTGTTTGACTTATCATATCAACATGTAGTTGGCTTAAATGATTTAAGATATATAAATTAATATATTATTATCTAAAGCTATAATAAAGTTTTTCCTATTTAATTAATTACTCACTTAATAGCTTCTGTAGATTAACAACCGATTCTTACCTGAAACAGAAAAAATACATTGATCACTTTCACAGTTGATTTCAAAACACGTTATAAGATATGTTCGTGAAATTGATCAGTTGATGAGCTTTTTTCAAATCGGTCATGTTTTATTTAGTTTTTCGCTCTTTGTATTGCCAACTTTGGATAAATGTTCGCTACGTGAGATCTTGAATATGGTATATAAAAAACGTCAATATCGTTGTAACTCAAACTGTCTACAATGTACGTATTTCCAGAATGTATAAAAAACATATATACTCAAGAAATAGTATATATGTATGTATAAACCATCATTTTTATTCATTCTTGAAAAATATATTGTTTAACTTTTTTTTTTGTTATCAGAAAAAAACGTATTATCGATATTTCTTACTTAATAGTCATGCAAGTGCGTTGCCATTATCATCTAGAAACGCTTGTGGTGAATACAAAATTTTATATTTCACACGTATTTTTTTTAATTAATAATAACTAATTTTATTTATAACAATTTTGATAATAGAAATACTAAACTCTTGGGATTGTTAACAACACTATTTATCTTAATAACATTATGATTCTGTAAACGTCAAAACCATGTCAGAAGTTCAGAATTTTGACAAATAATTTATATTTTATAATTATATATGAGTAATAGTTCGCTGCTTATTATAAGAATTTTTTATTTTGCCATTGAAATAAGCAACTAGAAGTAAGGGATCGACTAAAAAAAATCAATACATGGGATAAAAACATAAACATTTCAGAGAATCTTTTCAAAAGCATAAGAAAAGTTAAAAAGAATTTAAAAACATAAATTTTACAAGAAAATGTAGCATTCGTTATCATTTATAATAACTAATTTTTATTATAATTATAATAACAACTCATAAAAAAACGTTGTAAATGACGTTTGGTTATTTTATTTATAACTAAAATGCATATAAATAAATTGCCATAGAAGCAATTAATTTAACGCAAACGTTATGCTATTATAATGCCTCAGTTCTTATAGATTTCTATATATTTATATATTGGGTATCTAAGATACTATTACCAAGTAAAAAACATGTAAAATATTAAATATTTTAATATACTAATATGTTTAAAAATTTCATATTATATAACTTTGAAATTAGAAAAATAATATGTAATATTTTTATTTTTCTATCAACTATTAATTGTTCTTCAATTAATACAATTGCATTCAATCATATGTAAGCCTTCATCCGAACGGCAATTATAATCTATATGATGAAATGTATTTAATTTAATTTATAATTATGTTAAAGTTAATTATAACTATATAGCAGATTGATAACTAATGCTATAATTAGACGGACAATAATTAATGGTATATTGAGAAAGCTGTTAAAATAATACATGTTTACTTTAAAATAACATCAAATATATTTGAAAATAACAAACAAATCTATGCACAGTGAAAATATAAAAAATAAAATTATTATGGTATAATAATAAAACAATAAAATTAAAATGGTAATGTTAATTACTTTAACAAAATATGTTAGGCATTTTTTAAATTTTTTATAACTGTCACAACGGAAAACTTTTCTCAACCACCCACCGAGCAACTACGTAGTACATTAATTATGTAGAATTTATGCAACCGCATCATTTTGCTGTGATATGACTGTATAACCAGTCTAAGCACCAGAGTACGCCTGATGTACACAACAAAGAATTAGAGAGACACCAAAAAAAGAACCACAAAGTTGTTAATTAGACCAGAACTTGTTTCTAAAATTCCATACAAGACCGGTAAATCTGTAGAAAATTTAAAAGAAAACACTTTTCTTAAGCCGTAAATGTTTGAAAAAAAACGACTCCGCTATTTGTTGAGCAAGTCAAAAGTTTATAAATTTTATCAAAAACCGGAACTACCAGAGAAGTAACAAGCAGAAGTATGTTCAATAAAGCCAGCAAGACTGCAGTACAAGAGGCACCACGCAATCCGCCTAAAAAAAAAAGAAAAGAAAGCTTTTAGTTAGTAAAAATCTGACACTACTAAACAGTGCGGGCTGCCCAGTGTTTATAAAAGGTTTGTTCCAACGCACGATTTGGACAGTTTGCAAATCGTCCAAACTGAGCACACAATCAAATATTTGACATCCTTAGGCAATCGTTTATAGACAGTAATTTATTTGTGTGCATAGTTTAAACGGTTTTCAAACTGTCGTATGTTGGAACAAACCTAAAGATTTTCCACTTCCCACGCAAAAAAAATTCACTGTGGCAAACGGAACTGCCTTTTTCCATTTAACTTTTATTCTCTAGTTGGCTTATAATGCTCCCGTCTATAAATTTAACATACATATAATTAAATACAACACAATTAAGAAATGTAAAATATCTTTGTAGCATAGAACCCTTGGGTTGTAATAAAAAATCCCCATCATAACACCAATACATAATATACCCTAATACCAGTATTTATAAGTACACAAAGTCATCTATTTAACACAACTCCAAAATATTCAGTAAATAGTACAAGGTGTTTATAACTTATAACTCAAAGTCTAACCGACTTGCAAATGCTTGAAAATCTTTTTTTAGTTATTGTGCTACCCAAAGTTTCATATACTAGTGCATAGAATGCTGTCAACAAATTTAATGTAGGTGTTAACACGCAACCCCAAAGCCTTAATATGCTAGTAAGTAAAAAACATTTTTTTTTACAGCCCAGTACATTCCAGTACAACTTCAGTAATGTACATAGCATGCTTCAGATGTCAAGTAAGAAACTTTAATGCTAATGTACTTTGTTACATTTTTTTTTTAGTTTTGCACACCTCCCTCGATTGATGTATGAATAACTTTTGCTGCACATTAGTCTATAGTATTTGTTTTCAAGTAAAATACGTGACCGAAGATTTTTTTAGGCAATCATATACAAGTATTGAGTATTGTGTTGATAATAAATCTAGAATTGTTCTAGAAAAAAAAAATTTTTTGCCTTTAAAGATACTACAAATTTTGTTGTTGTTTTTTTTATCTCTCCGTTCAAATACGCTGAAACGTGCCATTGTAGATACACTTTTACCGTAAAGTAAGAAAATATTAAAAAAAAATGCAAGGCTATTTGGAGATGTCAAATAGTAAACATTGAACTTTGCAAATATATAAAAGAAAAACATACTACTTTGTCAATAAAACAAAAATCCGATATAATAGAAAGATTAGTTCAAGAAAAAAATAGAAAAGTGTTGGCAAATGAATACAAAGTAAAAACATAAACAATTTCCAATATAAAAAATTAAATAAAACAAAATTAACCCGTATCCGGTGACGTCTCAGTTTTGTTACATAAATAGTGACGTGGAGACTCAGAGACTCCTGTAAAATTATTAATCTTGTATCTATCTGTTTTTTTTAAACATAAATTTTACTTCGAAAGCTCTCTTTATATATTTTAGAAGCCATTTAAACATAGTTTGTTTCAAAATATTCAAATTTGTTAGACAAAGTGGTTTTTTACAATCAAAACACAATTATGACGTTTTTCTATATAATCTTGCTGGACACAAATAACAATATTTGCAAACTTGCAGCTGTTCTATTTCTACAAAAACCACCGTTACAATACGAAAGATGCGCTTTATGCAACCTCGGGCTTCTAAAGAAATTTGTAGGTATCTAATCTTCTTTTCAAAACATAATAACATACTTACGTTACCAGTGACGTGGAGTTTCACTGACTCCAAAATGTTGTTTACGCGAAAACGATTAATCAAACGCTGTCACTCAATGTGTGTTTGCTTAACAGCTACACCAAAACATATTTCAGTAAGAGTCCGGTAGACTCCACGTCATCCGTTAAGGGTTTACTGGTATTTTTTTTAATTTTATAAACTATTTTATTCTTGTGTATACTTGTGAATACGTAACTTTTAGATAGAAATTTCAATTCCGGCGCTAAAACAACTTTACAAAAAGCCAAATATCTAGATATAAAAATTCATTTGTATGCATGGTTAAGTATACAGCAATTTAAGCAAGTCCCAATTTCCTATAAAATTTTATCTGCCAATGCAGTTTTATACCGTAACTTATGGAAATAATGATTGTAGAGCTAACATGTGCTGGATTTTTAACTTTTTTTAAAAGAAAAAGGCATGATCGGCGTGCTTTAAAACTGTGTGGCAAAAAACTATGTAATGATCAATATTTTCCAAACTAAATTTGATTAGAAAATAAAACAATAAAATTTAACATTTACTCAAATATACAAAGCAAATATACCTGCTATGTATTAGATAATGTTGTCAAAAAAATGCTTTTGTTTTTAGAAGAAAACCGAACAAGTTATAAAAAGAAAAAATAATTTTTTTAGACTGGTTTTATTCCTCATTTGTGCATCAAGTTAAAAGTCATTTAAAAAGTTTCAATTTACCTGAATAAGCCCTGTTCATCGACAACGCCATATACCATAGAACTATAGAAGAGCTAACTAGTAAAGATAAACAATTTACAAAATTGTTTTTTTCACCTATTGTACAGCACTTTTGCAACCTATGAATCAAAATGGCATCAGTCGGACAAATCTATTTTATCGGAAATATCCATATTTTATCTAATAATAAACAAAACGTTGTTAAGTTAAGAACGCTGTATGTCTACTATATAATGGTTGGAAAAATGTCTCCCCGGAAGTCTTGCAAAAGTGTTATATATATAATGTTGAAAATCTAACTCTTCTGAGTCAATTGCGGCGCAATCTGCTTTCCGTGAATGAATAAGATGATAAGTAAACAACGTACATTAGTTAAGCACAAAAAGTGTTTTTTTTTTTGTTGATCCATAAACATTTAACAGATATTTTAGATATGCTCAATGTTCACTGAGCAAAACTTCTCAAATGTGGAAATACGTAACTGGCTTAAAAATGATAAAAAATTGTTACAACTGAAAGACATAGATGCTACAGATAAACATCATGATAGTAGTGACAATAGAAGTCCAAAGTTAAATAATACAAACCACACTGTTAAAAATAACAAGGCAGTTAAAAGTTTCAAAGTATGCATAAAGTGAGCAGAAGCAACTAATATCCTAGTACATAATGTTTTCGTACTTCAAAAATTAAAAAAAATAAATTTTATAATAAATCAGAAGCAAGCAATAATCACAAAGTACTTAATATATAATATAAAATTTAATAAATATGCTTCTGATTTAAATAATTTTTGTTTATTTACAATTTCCTAGTTGTTATTTAATAAATATTTTCTTTTTCATAAAAAAAAAATATCCCTTCAGTAATTCGTATTATTTATTTATCCGGATCCCCGCAGTATTAATTAAACTATATTAATTAGGTCGCACTGCATTACAAATTAATACACTCCATTTGCTGTTTATTTTTATTTTATTACGTTCAAAAACACATAGTTGCTAAAAAATGCTTGCTGTCAATACAAGATATTGAATTAACATTATATATAGCTAAAAAATTATTTTGCGTAAATAAAACACCAACAAAAACCCTCTTTTTACGTTATTAAAATTTTAGAAACTTTTTATTATAAAATCTCCATCGGTTTGCTTATTTTTATAGTATATTAAACATTAAAAAAAATACCTTATTAATTAGTTAACAAGTTATTAATAAGGTAATTTTTTTTGAAAAACGTAACAAAAAAAAATTTCGCTAAACATCACTTTCCGAAATAAAATAAAAGCGAAAAACTGTTTAGAGCGGACAGGCAGAAAAATTATTTTTTACAGATTAATACAAAATTATAAAAAAAAAATAATTTATTTAGAATTTTTTTCAAATCAAATCTTACAAACAATGATATAAAACACACAAAGTGTAGTAAAGTATAGCAATTACAGTATCGCACAACGTGCTCTGCTTCTACATTTTTATATATGAATATTCATACATATATTAAAACTACTTAAAAACTTAGACCCCAAAATTTCCTACAGATGAATGAGGTTACTGCAAAAATTTTAAATAAATATTCAACAAATTCTATATAGGGTATTTGTAAAGTAATCTGAATTATCATAGTGGGTGATTTGTTATTTAACTTTATGGCAAAAAGTTCATATAAACATAAATTCTAATTGTCAAACATTATTTTGATTTTTTTTGTATTTAGTTATAACTTTTATACAATGCCTGCGTTGACAAACGCTGAAATTGCCAAAATACATTTTTTATATAGATCAACCAATAGTAACGTGTCTATGCTAGGCGTTATCCAAATAAATGTTTACAATGTTTTAAAACATTTAATACACTGCTTCTTTGTATACAAAAAATTGGAACTTGCTAAAGCAAAACACATAACTGAAAAAGCTTGAACTGTCAAAAATCCACAAACTTGGAGATTAAGTACTTCAAATTATTGACAATCATTTAAAAAAAATATAAAAAAATAATAATCAACAAACAAATGTAAGTAATTAAACAATGAAAAAAAAATTAATTATTTACATATCACATTCAACGTCTGCAAGCTTTGCTACTCAATGACTATCCACTCCGTATGAAGTATTGCCAATAGTTTTTATAAATGATTGCAAATAACCCAAATTGTCACTAACTTCTCAAAACATAAAAGTATTCCAAGTATTCCATTATATTACTATTTTGTCAATATTTGAGTTGGTATTATTGGCAATTATTTAATAAGACCATGCTCTCTTTGCGATTAAACGGTAAAACATACCTCCATTTTCTTGAAGAAAAAAACCTTTTGATATAAAAAATTGTAAGTGTAGCGGTACACCTCATTTTAAATAACGTTTATCTTAACATTGGATAGGACGGAGATTAACACATTCTTAGTCCTCGAAATCACCTGAACACATCCTTTAGATTAAAATCACATGTTTGCACAACCCCAATTAAAAATCTACAAAATTGCATTGTAGAATGTTGTAATGTTATTTACATTTAATGTTAGAAAACACCAAAATCCAACTATGTTAAAAAACGTTAAATTTTATCCATAAAATCCAGCCATAAAACATTGAAATATTGTTATAAAAAAACTAAAATTTAGACATAAACTATTGAAAACTGTAAAATTCTATTTATAAAATGTCAAAAATAACAAAATTTGCCCATGCAGTATTAACATATTGTTAAAAAAAAAAACAAAATCTAGCCATAAACTGTTAAAAATGCTAAAGTCTAGTCTGGATCAGTCATAAAACATGAAAATATCTTTAAATAAAACTAAAAGTGCATTTTGCTGTTTTTGACATTTAATGAATAAAATTCATAAAATGTCAAAAACAGCAAAATCCGGTTTCTAACATCAAAATATTGATAAAACCTACAAAAATTTGAACATAAACTATTAAAAAACTGCAAAACCTGGCTATAAAATATCAAAATATTGTTAAGGAGCACCAAAATCCAGCCATAAACTGTTAAAAAATGCAAAATTGCACCTTTGGCATTTTCTTCAATCTTGAGCTTTATAGAATTGCTGTTTGCTATTATACCATGCGATTTTCAACATCCTGCTTTGGATGTAGTTTTAAAACTTGACTCTTTACAGGATACGCCTGACAACGTATGGTGTGGCAAAGATAACGTGATACAATATAATTTCAAAAATGCTGATTACGTTTCCTTAAGTGATGATTTCCTCAATACAAGGTGGAATAATATGTTTGTCGATTGTAATATTGATAAAGCATGTCACCGTTTTTATTCCTTAGTTTTGACACAATTGACCATTATGTGCACAAAGAAAAGTGTTATAAAAATTTCCAATATGGTTCACAAGAAAGCTAAAAGATTTTGTGTTTACTAAAAGTTACACAAAGCATATGTGCTGGCTAGATCAGAATCAGACTACCACAAATTTAGTTCAATACGTGATAAGTGTAAGCAATTGGCTAATACATGTTATTCTAATCACATTAAAAATAATAAAAGTGGATTTGATTAAACCTAATCCTAAAGCTTTTTGAGGGCACGTCAAATCTAGACGTAGCAGTAATCAGATACCATCTACTTTCACAAATGGTAATTGTAAATCTCTTTGCTGATTTTTTTGGGTTAGTACAGTCCGCTGAGTTCACACAGCATATATTCTCCACCATCTATTCCTACCCATATAAATAAAACGCATCTTGTTTTAAAATATCTGATGTTGTCAACGAACTAGCACTATTAAAACGCAAAACTGTCCAGGGCCTGATAGATTAACTGCTTTCTTTCTCAACAAGTTTGCCTTTGCGCTATCTAGGCCCTTATGGCTTTTATTTAACTTATCTCTAGTTATGGGTAATTTTCCTACTTGCTGGAAACAAGCTTATGTCACTCCGATTCATAAGTCCGTGCTAAAAATAATGTAACAAACTATAGACCTATATCTATTTTATCAGTTATTCCAAAAGTTTTTGAAAAGTTAGTTACCTGTCAATTGACTGCCATTCTGCAATCTAAAACTGCTCTCAATCAACACGGTTTTTAAACTGGCAAATCGACATCTTCGAACCTATTGTTTTATAAATCTTATATAACAAATGCGCTCAAAAACAAATTCCAGGTAGATTCAGTTTACACTGACTTTTCAAAAACATTTGATACTACCGTTGACCACAAGATACTAATTATGAAATTACGTGGTATTGGAGCTAATGGCACCTTGTTAAAGCAGATTCAAGCCTATTTATCTAACAAATCTAAATTTGTGCGCATCAGTGCGGTTTTTGTAATATTGATGTTTTGTTGGGTGTTCCACAAGGGTCACTTCTTGGACCTCTACTGTTCAATATATTTATCAATGATGTGGTACACTATTTTTCTAATGCGCGTTGTTTATTATTTGCGGACGATATAAGTTCTTAAAAAAAAAATCAGTTATTGGATGATGCTGTACTACTTAATAAAGAAATACAGATTTTGGCATTACGTTTGATTTAAGCCTTTCATTTACACTACATATCAATACTGTCGTAGTTAAAACTTTTCAACTTTTAGGATTTGTCAAGCGTAACTCTAAAGAGTACTCTAATTATTCTTTACAACGCTTTAGTACGCCCTTATCTCGAATATTGATCAAATGAGTGGTCTCCATACACCGCCGTCAGTAAAGAAAAAATCAAACAGATTTAAAAAATTTTGTTTGTATTTTGCGGCATGCCAACAAAGTTAAAGTGGATTTTTTAAAGATTCTCTTAATACCCTGCGACGTGCACTTGTCACCCATACGTGACCTTTTTAATATTTTGTAACTATTTAAGTTTTATTTTTAGTATTAGTTGTGTTATGTTTAATTATGTTATGTTATTTAAATTGTAAATATTGACTTATTTTGAAATGGCTTCCGTTGACTAGTAAATAAATAAATAAATAAAATTCTATTCATAAAAAGTCAAAAATAGTCAAATCCTTCCATCAAATATATTTATATTGTTTACTATTTATTAATTCACCAATTTAACTAGTCAAGATCTACCACGCGGTTTTAGTAAGCCTTAATTTGCATATAGCGCTGGCTCTCTATCGACTCTCGACCACCATGTTTTCCTTCATTCCTCATTTAAAGTTACCGGACACCCCGTAATGGATACATATTCAATATTCATTTTTTTTTCAGGTTAAAATTAACGCCCGCAGTTGAGCCGTTCAAATTGTTTAAAAAACGTATTTTTTATAAAATCTCAAAAATAGCAAAATCAAGCTGTAAAATACTAAAATATTCTTATAAATAGCAACATTTTGGTGATAACTGCTAAAAAGTGAGTTAGTTAGTTTAGATGTTTGGCATATCAGCCTAAGATGACTATTAATGCCAAAACTGCTAAAAAAGTCTTAATTCAATTCATAAAAAGTTAAAAATAGTTATATTTGACTACAAAATATCAATTTTTTTTTTCCAAAACTTAAAAGTAGCAAAATTCAGCCAAAATGACAAATAAAGATTTAATTTTATATTAAAATCTTGCAACCACCAGTGTAAATATTTAGATATTAACTAATGTGCACTATCAATTAAAATGCTATTCCTAAACAGAAATGTTTTATAAATAAAAAGTCGTAAAAGAGCCTTTAAAACCCGTTTGACACTATCTATATTTATATCCCAAATTAAAGATATTATTATAGATTATAGATCAAACATTAAAATTGTTTAAGAAACAGAAATTATCAAAATCACAATAATACCTTGAACAATTAAAACATGTTTTATTTTTTATACAAAATATATGCGCAATAGATAGCAATTTTAACAAAACACTTAGGTGTTAGTTATGTTATGTGTCGATTATAAAGAAAAAATAAAACCAGATCTAAATTTTCAGGCTATAATTCTGGATTTAATAATTTGTGTATCTATATAATATTGATATTGTCAAACAATCATTTGAAACAAAAATGCTCCCCATTAATGTATAATTATTATACTAACATAGTATTTATTTATGTTATAATCAGAGAAAACGTAAAAATCAATATTTAAAACTCAATCAATTTAACATTAAAAAATTAAATTTATGAAAAAATATTCTAAACTAAAAAACATCCATAGACGCGTTTCGAGGTTTACCTCTCATCAGTATGGCTTTATTTATTTAAACTTAATAATTGATTTTAACTTACTTCGTCAACATTGTTCACCACCACAATTCTTCTTTATATATTTTATATCAATCAATTTATTTTAAACACAAATAATGTAATATGTAAATAATTATATTATCAGTTTTCTATTAGTCAGGTGCTTATTTAATTATTTATTTTTCAATTATTTCCTTCTACATTATTAATGATTTACTAATATTAAATTCAATAAGACTGTGTCTAATATGTCCATCCATCAAAGAAACCAATTTGTTATACAGCTATAATCTTGTTTCGTTATAAACTTTAAGATACAATTATTTTTTTAAGTTGACATTATAAATTAGTATGCATGTAATAATTTCTATCCCGCTATAAAGAGTCGATGATTGTTTTGTTAATTAATAAACAAAAAGAAGTGCAACACTTAATAACCGTTAACGCATATTCAATTGTTACCTAATAAGTGATAATATCGACAGAAATGAATGTATATGGTAAATAGTATGATGTATTTATAATATTAAATAATAAACCTAAGATATGAAATTCAGATGGTAGCGCTACAAATACTAGTAGTCAGTATATGGTCTACTCATACTATTCAGATATTAAACTAATCACTTTCATTGATACATGCTATAATCAAATAACAGTTTCTGCCTAAGAAGGGGTTTGACAAAATTCTGTTGTAAAATGACATTGCAGTTACAAATTTATATAACTGAAGTAAATATGTGCCGTTAATAAAAAAAATATATAACACCTGATTTAATATCGTAATTTATTTGAAGAGAATAATAATAATTGTTGCAATTATATCCTATATAGGCTATAGACTACAGACATTCACTATGCAATAAACTTACTGTATAATGTGTATATGATATTTAATTAAGTTAATAATACACAGAAAAAATAAATAAATTTAAAATTCAATTTTATGTATAAATTAGTTTTAATTTGCAAACAGATATCAAAAATAATGATTAATACATAAGTTATACTTAAATATAAAGAAATGCATCTTAAATAATAATTAAAGTATTATATAATTTACATACACATTGAAATTATTAGTGAAACTGCTAGTTAAAATGATGCTTAGTGTTTAACCGCAACTCCGCATGTAACTACTACTGTTAATGAGAAAACGTTTAGTTGATAGCTTTACATTGGCATTTTTTCACAAGCTATTTTCTTTATTACTGTGATAGAAATTTATAATTAACGTTTAGAGAAAGTGTTTTATATGATTTTTTTACAATAAAGAACAAGAAATTACAAATATCATGTATTGTACATGTATACACGTACTACCCTAAAAAAATATATTTGATTCAAGTAAACAAAATAAATCTTTGGAATAGCAATCAACGTGTAAGCTTCGTAGAAAAATGTTATTTCAAAAACCTTATTTTTATTATAATTATTAAAATGTTCTCATAAATAACATAATATTAAGTGCTAACTTTTTAATTATTGTGCCACACCCACCTGTAAGTTGTTCTATTAAGATTTTTTGTTTGTTACAATGCGTAATAAAGTACAAGCATCAATTGTGTTGTTTGTTTGGTTCGTTTATCCACGCTTTGTTGTAAGTAAAATTAATATTTTTATTCATTAAAGCTACGTAATTTAATAATACAAACAATTTAATAATTCATTAGTTAGGAATTTGATTTAAATAGACAGAAAAAATAATCTATTGCAAAATAAATATAAATAATGCTACACTTGAAAGTATTCTAACGTACACATGAAAAGTAAAAACATAAAAAAAGGAAAAGTCAAGATCATCAAAATGATGTAGAAACATCATCATTTAATAAAAAATATTTATTTTAATCTATAAAAAATATTGGGATATTGGCATTAATGATTGATTGATTAATTCAAGTTTGGTTGCTTATGTTTGACAATCGTTGAATCCACTCCTTTATAGCAATAGTAGAAAGAATTTTCTTATCACAAAGATTTTTTAAATTAATATTACAGGCAGTTATTATTTAGTAGTTCAATTAATTTAACATTAGAATTTTTTTTTATGTTTGTGGCAATTTAATTTTATAAATATAACTTTACATCATATTTGCAGCAAACCATATGCACTAAACATAAATTGTAAACAAACAATGTAGACGAGTTGTTGGTTAGCAAGACATTGAAACTGTTCGTCTTCAAATGAACAAAATCAGTTGCTAAAAATAGCAAAAACTTTTAGAAATCTTAAAACAAATTTTAATGTTGTTTCCTCTAGAAGCAAATACAATTATTCTTTAGACCAAAATATAAAACATTGCAAACATTTGCAACTATAAAAAATCCAACATCTAAGTTAACATTAAATCGCTCGCATACTTTAAACAACATCGAGCAACAATGAGTAACAAAAACACTTTAATAAAGTAGCGATAGTGGGCCTGAAGTCGCAATTCCATAGAAAATCTTGACAATATATTAAAGGTTAACACTTACAATGCATTTGTAGCGCAATAGTACAACAATCCGGATTTGTACAGACAAAAAAAAGCAATAACTGTTCAAACTCCAAAAACAACCAATTGTTACGTGCTAGTTTTTAAAAAAACTTTTTTATATTATAACAAGAATTTAGAAAAAGCAAACATTGTATGCATGTAATTTTAAGCAATGTATATAGCCCAATATGTAGAAGATGAAATAATTAACAAGATAATCGAGCAGAATCTGTGTACGTGTAAGGCCCTCTCCTATGCATTTTGTATAATCGCTGGACATCTACAAATAATTAAATAAATTCAAACAGATCAAACAATTCAGTTATAGTTCTACGTTTGCGCCTCTCATCAGGTTAAATTGCATTTGCTTACGGTTACCACGTATTTGAATCTTTGATTTATTGGCTCTTTTCAAATAAGATTGAACCAAGAAAAACAAACAAAATAAAAAATGTGTTGAATTGATTTGCTTGCCTTTGCGTATACTCACGTACGTGCTGGCTTGTAAAAGAATGGGAATGTATGTTTTACCGCGCGTATCTAAATTGTCGCTGTCCTGTTTTAAATTAAACTAGACCATAGGCGGAAATGAATAGATTTTCGGACATAAATTATATTTAATTGATTCGCTTGCAGCGTACCGACAAATAATACGCGCGCATTCTTTTGTAATAAATAATTTTATATTTTATATAATATAAAACTACAATAAATATTAAATAATCTAATGCAACATAAAAAAAAAATTTACCACATTTTGGCAAAAATCTATTAAAAAGTAACATTTGACTATAATTTGAGCTAATTTGAATCAAATAGTAATGTCAATTTGATATTTGTTTAAATATCGTTACCTTCTGCTTTGAGTTTTGATAAATGCAAAATTGTTGGCTTTCGTAAAAGTCGTTTTTTATAAAAAAACTGCAAATCGTCTTAACTAACCGCAATTTACTGTAATAAGATGTTATAAGGTCTAGACTAGAAAAATACGAAAACGTTCAAGTCAAAGACAAACAAGTGGTGCTCGGAATCGTTACCTCCTCATTATGGCTATAAGAAACCATTTCACGAATATCAGATTAATTGCAGACTAATTAAAAAAAAATCACATCGTGTATTTATAAATAGGCCACATATTGTGTTTCCTCCAACTCACAGTTTAGATTAGATTGTAATCTCAAACAGGGCAGAGTAGTGTTCCTTAAAAATCTAGTAATTGGCAAAATGATTTAATTTTAGTTTTTAATTGCAAAACCTGTGAATCAAATTGTATGCGTTATGGTATAGGGTGCTATTGCTTATAGAAGTAAGTCTTTTCTAGTCTAAAATCTTACAAACAACAAAAAACCCTGCTTAAAACGGCTAGATTATAACTTTTTTCAGCATTTTTGTTAAGATGCTCATATTAACATGTATACCATGGCCAGCTAGATCTTCGGATCTTTTGCTCGTTGTAGGATATGATAAGAAAAATATTAACAAACTTAGCAAATCTTCCGCTGATATTAGTAGCTTTCCGCCACAAATTGAGTTATTAATTCAATTCAATTCAATTTGTTTATTTAATGTTTAAGACCACAAATGTGGTATACATAAGTCAATTACAGATACATTAACATAACATTTACAATATAAAATTACATAAGTAATAATAAATTAACACACACACATATGTATGTACATATAAGTACACTAAAAAAAAAAGAAAATATTACAATTTGATACAAAAAAAAATATATACAGAGTCGTGACAAATTCATTTAATGTATAAAAACAATTATTGGTTAACATTGCTTTTAATTCACTTTTAAACATTTTTGAAGTCAGTAAGGTAAGTTTGCTTGGTAGTTTATTATATAATGTACTACCAACGTACAGTGGAAATTTTCTGTACATTTCAAGTTTTATTTGAGGTCTTAAAATGTTGTCCTTGTAGCGCGTTTCATGACTATGCACATTACCGTTGCGGCTGAGGTTAGCTTTATTTTGATAAATGTATAAAAGTGTTTTGTGGATATAAAGTGAACACAGTGTCATTATATTGTGTTTTAGGAAGTATGATTGGCAAAAGTCTATATAGTTGAAATTGAACATTAATCTTATTACAAGTTTTTGAATTGTCTGTGTTTGATGTTGTTGATTTGAATTAAAGCAACCACCCCACGCAATAATACCGTAGCTCAAAATAGAGTAAAAAATTTCATAGTACACTGCTAGTAAGCTCTGAACATTAAGAATTTGCTTTAGATTGGATATTACGTAATAAGCTTTGTTTAATTTGCTTATAACGGTACAGATATGTGGATCCCATAATAAGTTTGAGTCTAATGTATCTCCTAGAAATTGTGTAGTTTTAGATATGGAAATATGGTAATTATCTGTAATGACACTCGGTATTGACAGAATTGCGTGTTTGTTGTAAAATTCTAAAAAAGCAGTTTTTGTTATATTTAAAATCAAATTATTACGTGAACACCAATGTTAAAAACTTTCTATTAGTTCTGCTGCAATATGAACACATTTTTTTCTGGTTTAAGCACTTATACATATTGAAGTGTCGTCGGCAAACATACATAATTTTTCTTTGTGAATATAATCATGCAAATCATTAACAAACAATAAGAACAGAGAGGACCACCTACACTACCTAGTGGTACCCCCAAGCTTATATTGTTTGTCTCAGACTTATTATTATTGATTTTGTTAACCATTTTTTTGTTTTCCAAGAAAGACTTTACCCAGTTATTTAACAAACCTCTTATTCTTAGCAATTCAATCTTTTCTAAAAAAAACTATAATTAAGATTATTAAACGCTCGAAATAAATCAAAAAATACTTCTAGAACGTAATTACGGTTATTTATTTCATTATATATAAATATTGTACAAAATCTACTATAGCAGTTTCAGTTAAGTGTCTAGCTCTAAAGCCATGTTGCACTATACTTAATTGGTTGTGTTTATTAATAAAATCAAGTGCAGAAAAACATCTTATTCTAAAAATTCAGAAAAAACACGAAGGAGCGCAATTGGTCTATAATTTTTTATTTCTTGAACATCTCCTTTTTTAAATATTGGTACTACTTTGAAAACTTATCAGGAAATCGTTCAATTTCAATAGATAGATTAACTATCTCTGCAAAAATTGGAAATATCTTGTTGGCACATTCTTTAACTAGCAAAACAGGCACATCGTCACATCCAACTAAAACATTAGTTTTTAGTTTAAAAATTGCATCCTTAATTTCAAATGAGGTTAATTAAGTTAATAAATAATAAGGATAAACATCAAATGTTACTTATTAAAAAACAAAAATTTCTAGTAAAATTTACACAAATTAATTTAAAAAAAATTGTTCTTTTTTAGTGTTGCAATTTCCATGTCACGTAGTATCTATTAATCTTATTATATACTATTACACGTGCATAATCAAGTGCATACAGACAAAATAGTATCATAATTTTTAATTTCTCAATTTCTTTTTTTTTTGTATGTTTATGCACATTTAATTTACACCTAAAAAAATGGCGTTATTTACTATAGTGTCAATATAAACATATAATAAAATGTTTTCTACTACGCTGTTACTTTTATTCCTAATTATTTTCTTTTTCTTATTACGCCAAAGAAGAAGATAAACAAATAAAAGTAGTAAGTCTTTCAACATATGATTCAAAGTCTCTTTACTCTCTTCCCATATTCTGCAATTGTTTCTATCCTCTTGCATAAAAAAAGTGCAAACTTTTTCTTCAATTCTACATTTATACTTTACCATAGTTATTCAGTCCAGTTTGCCGTAACTAATATTAAATAGATACTTTTGCAATTTTTTTTGCATTTCTGTATTCCTATTTTTTATTATAGTTTTTATACTTCATTTGTTCTACAGATATAATTGTAAAAAATTGAACTAACTAACATATACACAATTTTTTTTACGTTTGCAATATATACAGCAAACAAACTGAGGCTGAATACGCATCCCTGCATTACGCGTTTTGTCATCCACACCCTTTTACTTTATTTTTATTTACACAATCTTTACTCACTGTATCTACATTAAATTATAGTAGTTGAGTTAATCTTGTGCATATATAATATAACCTATACATTAGATTAGTTCTTAAAATATTATTTTTATGATTTTTCCTTAAATATAAAAGACGGTTGAGACCTTTACTATGTGGTAAGTCATCCAAAATAATACTAAAATAAAACAGTTTTTACCACACTTTATTGATATAATAGAAATACAAACAAAAGTTTACGACTCAAGTTTCAACTAGTATTTGTGGTAAAAACTTAGTTAAAGTTTTATTTTATTATTTAGCCTTTAAAATTTAAAAGAACACCTTTCCCATTGCTTTTGAAGTTGAAAAGGTAATCTACTTAATGAGTATCACAGTTTTTAGATTTAAGTCAGGTGCATACCCTGGACCTCAAAAATAAACAATTTAGTTTTGCTAATTAAATTCTACGGAAAACTTTACATCAGTATACTCTGTTTGAAATGTTTTAAATATTAACATGTTCTTATCATATTTTATTTTTTGAGACAAAAATCATTACGTTTTAAGTTCAACGTTTTTTCTAATAGAGAACATTGCGTCACTACCAATGTATTGGTAGTTTATCATTTGTCAAAATAATATTTAAAGTAAACAGGAAAAATGTTGTAACAATTGTTAATTTGGTTTATTAACCCTCTTACTATTTGTTTAAGGTTAATAATTACGGTTGTTTCATAACAAAAACCCAAATTTAAGTAGTGGCCAGCGGCAAAAAATTCTACAGTATTTGCTTTTTCTGTACATAATGTTAAACTAGTATATGATGCCATTAAACGCATCAGTGCGGATTTTTACGTTTCCTTAATAACCAATTGCATTGTACTTGAAATAGATCAAAAACATGATACAGTAACTAATGTGAAATTCAAGAAAAAAGAAAATTCAGGAAGAAAACATAAAAACCAGGAATGATTGCTTACTAAAATTTCACTATCACAAAGATCAACACACAAAAATGCCATGCTCCATAAAACAGGCAACGTTTACAAGCTTACTCACATTAACAGGGACGGTTGCAGAACACTTAAGTAACACCTTAGAAACTTGAACGTTTATAAAAGGTGATCCATTTAGAAGTACTTTTTTAGAAAATTAAAAAAAAAAACAAAAAAATCATTTTTATCGGGCAATCTTTATAATTATACAAAAAACCATTTTGGACTTTGGGTTGCTTCGGTTGACACAAATAAGAAAACGTAATATTGCTTGCTTTAATTTTATTATGAATATTTGGATACATTTACAACTATGGTCTGAGACTGAATACTTATTTTACAGGATGCACAGCTTATATACTACGGTCGAATCGAATATTCTTGGAAACCCTAATTAAAGATACATTATGTCTCCGCCTGGTTTATTATCGTCGGTCTAAGAGATACAACTGGATTATCGAATTTACATAATATCTATTATCCGGTGGGAAAAACCCTATTCTGTGACGCCAGACGTTTACTTAATATTGGGATTAGGATTAGGATTACCAATTTTACAACTACATTAACTATTTACAATTGCTATTTACATTGCACATGTTACGATGCTCGCCACAGTACTCCCCTACCAGTGATTTGGATCACGAGGAGCCAATCTGCAAACGGTCCGGAAAGTGTACGCGTCTACCTGATCGCGTGTGCCGTTGGTTCTCGGTACCTTGGCCTGTTTGGATTGTAGATTGGTGGGTGGTTTCCGCTGATGCCCGTGTTGTGGTACTGCTTTCTGCTTTTGATTCAGCACCATCATCTTCGGTGATTGGAATGTCCAATATTATACAGGGTGTCCGGAAAATACGTGTACAACGTTTGACGACAGACTCCTGACGTCAAAATAGGTCGATCTAAGCCGACTTAGTTATATCCAAAATTGTCTCGTTTAGCCGGTAGAGGGCGTCAAAAAAAACAAAAGTATAACAAAGTTGAAAGTATCTATTGTAAGAAACTAAGTAAAACAAAAACATTACTTAAGCAAATGTGTAAAATGACCGCCATCTTGCTGAATACACTTATTAACACTCTTTAAAAAATGATATTGGACCCTATCTATTGTCTCGGGATTATTAAAATGGTTGCCTGCATTTAAAATCCGCTGCAATAAATCATTGCGTGTGTTTACCGGAGTCTTGTAAACTTCTGTTTTAATAGCGCCCCACAAAAAG
This sequence comes from Tachinus rufipes, assembly GCA_963932245.1. Lineage (NCBI taxonomy): Eukaryota > Metazoa > Arthropoda > Insecta > Coleoptera > Staphylinidae > Tachinus > Tachinus rufipes. Next base: position 42,054,963 of record OZ010747.1, on the reverse strand, counting down.
AAGTCACACATATTTAACTCAGGAGAACGTGGTGGCCATTTTACTGGTGCATCATTGCCTCTTCCAATCCATCGGTTGGGATATTGATGATGTAAGTATTGTCGAACGGCAACGAAAAATGGGGCGGGGCACCATCATGCATATACCACATTTCCCTCCGAAGTAAAAGGGGCAAATTCTCCAGAAGAATTGGTAATGTGTCTTGCAAAAAATTTAAATAAATATTTCCATCTAACCTGTCTGGAATAACAATGGGACCAATAAGGTAGTGATCAATAATACCTGCCCAAATATTAATTTTAAATTGATGCTGATGATGTGCAACTTTAATGGCATGTGGATTTTCATCGGAATAAATATGTTCGTTGTGCAGATTGGTTACCCCAGATCTTGTAAAGCATGCCTCGTCAGTAAACATAATTTTTCTACAAAAATTTGGAACAAGGATTCTTTTGTTTCTAATAAATTGACAAAATGTAAGCCGCATGGAGGGATCAGTCGGTAAAAGTTCCTGGACTTTTTGTATGTGGTAAGGATGTAACAACTGTTCTCTTAAAACCTCATTGACAATCGTTTTAGGAACATTTAACTCACGTTCTAAGAGACGGGTACTGGTACTTGGTTCTTCTTCAACTCTTTCCAGAATCATCTCTTCTGTTTCCACAGTTCGAGTTGTTCGCATACGACCCCTGCCTTCAAACTTTTTCTCAAAACTGCCCGTTTCCCAAAGATGACGCTCAATATTGGCAAATGTTTGGTGGTTTGGTATTCGACGGTTAGGAAACCTCTCCATGTAAACCCTAACACTCTGACGCCCATTTCCTTGACAAAACCCGTATACCAGGAGCATGTCAACTTTCTGAGAGTTTGTATAATTTTCCATTTTTAATGGTAAAATGAACTTGTAATTCAAGAATGTTGATCGTATACTTGAGTAAATTTCATAGACTGGTGACAATTTGTCAATAATTGTCAAATTATTAAACACCATAGCAACAAGGTCACTTAAAAAATTATTGTTACAGGTAATTTCTTTTTAATACTTACAAATTTTTGACGCCCTCTACCGGCTAAACGAGACAATTTTGGATATAACTAAGTCGGCTTAGATCGACCTATTTTGACGTCAGGAGTCTGTCGTCAAACGTTGTACACGTATTTTCCGGACACCCTGTATATGCAGGTTTCAGCCTATCAATTGACACTGTAACATTGCGTCCTCTGATATCTACAACGAAGGTTTTTTTTTGTTTTGGAAATTACTTTAAATGGCCCTTCATATGGTAGTTGTAGAAGCCTTTTCGGCCCATCATGTCTTACAAAAACCTGTTCTGTAGTGGTAAGGTCTTTAAATACAAACGTGGATTTCTCTCCATGTCTAGACCCGTCGGTAGGCCAAAGATTCCGCATATGTTCTCGCAGAGTTGTAACAAATTCTGACCCATTCTGTCCGTCTGTCGATGAGGATGCCTGTGTCAACATTTCTCCTGGCAGTCGTAGTGGTTCTCCATACAACATCTCCGCGGCTGTTGACTGGAGGTCGTCCTTCCATGCTGAACGGATGCCTAGCATAACGGTTTGCAGTACGTCGGTCCATTGATTGCTTTTGTGGCATTTAATTGCAGCCTTTAATTGCCGATGAAATCTTTCCACCATACCATTTGCTGCCGGGTGATAAGCCGTGGTTTTAAAGTGAGACGTACCTGTTAGGTGGTTCAATTGTCTAAACAGGTGAGACTCAAATTGCCTTCCTTGGTCCGTAGTCAATCGTAATGGTACCCCAAACCTAGCAATTCAATGTGTGTAGAAGGCCCTTGCAACTGTTACAGCTTCTTGATTCTCCATAGGAATAGCTTCTGGCCATCGGGAAAAACAATCCACGCAGGTTAAGCAATATTTGTAACCTTCCGAGCTCGGCATAATCACAATATGCACATGATATGCACATGCTCAAACCTCTTAGATGGCGCTATGAAGGTACCTGGTGCTGTTGATACATGACGGCTGACTTTTGATTGTTGACACTCTATACAGCTCCGAGCCCATTCTTTGCAGTCTTTCCTAATCGATGGCCAAACATAACGCTGTGTTACTAATTTTACTGTGGAGTTTATTCCTGGATGTGAAAGTTGGTGGATGCTATTGAAAACTGTCTTTCGGAACTGCGACGTGACATATGGTCGCGCAGTTGATGTTGATACGTCGCATAGCAAGGATACGTCTATCTCTGGTATTTTAATAAGTTTTAACTGCAGTGTTGATGATTTCTTGACTTCCATATTTCTCAGTTCCACATCTGCCTTCTGCGCCTCTGCTAAAGCTCTTAAATCTATTGCCGGCGCTATCTCTTCGATGCGGGACAGGGCATCCGCGACAATGTTTTCCTCTCCCGACACGTGACGTATGTCTGTGGAGAATTGCCCTATATAATCGAGGTATCGGAACTGGCGTGGTGTACATTCGTTGTTTTTATTGCGAAATGCATATGTGATTGGCTTATGATCGGTGAAGATGGTAAAAGTTCTAGCTTCAATCATGTAGCGAAAATGTTTTACTGCTTCGTAAATCGCTAGCAATTCCCTATCATAAGCTGCGTATTTACGTTCTGTAGTACTTAGTTTTCTTGAGAAGAACGCTAGGGGCTCCCAGGCGTTGTTAACTCGTTGTTGAAGGGCTGCACCAATGGTAAAATCTGAAGCATCACAAAATATCGTGAGTGGAACATTGAGCCGGGGGTGGGCAAGTAACGCTGCTTGTGCTAGGCTTTCTTTGCAAGCCTCAAACGCTCTTTCTGCCTCTGATGTCCACTTTACTAGTGCCTTGCCTTTGACGTTGCCATGGAGTAGGTCGTTGAGTACGTGTGCCGCCTTGGGAATAAATCTTCTGTAAAAATTTACCATCCCTAAAAATTGCCTAAGTTTCTTGGCGGTGTCCGGTCGGGGATATGATCGTATAGTTTGTACCTTATCTGGTAGTGGTTGAGTTCCATTATCGGAGACGAGATAGCTGAGAAATTTTACGGACGGTTGGCCGAAAATACATTTGGATGAGTTGATGATCACTCCGTAGTCTTGCAGTCGTTTAAATAAAATCTCCAGATGTTTTAAATGTTCTTCACGTAAAGACGATGCTATAAGTATATCATCTATATAAGCATAACAAAACTTTAAATCTCGGAGTACTTCATCAATAAACCTCTGGAACGTTTGCGCAGCATTTCGGAGACCGAAGGTCATACATGGAAATTCAAATAATCCAAATGGCGTCGTTATTGCTGTTTTGGTGATGTCTTCATCTGCAACTGGTATTTGATTGAAAGCTTTGACGAGGTCAATCGTTGAAAATATTTTCGCCCCATCAAGATTTTGAGAGAAGTCTTGGATGTGCCGGACTGGGTACCGGTCAGGTTCCGTTTGTGCGTTCAATCTTCTATAATCCCCACAGGGTCTCTATTCATCGCCTTGTTTTGGCACCATGTGAAGCGGGGACGAACAACAGCTTTGGGAAGGTCTGGCAACTCCAAGTTTTAACACGGTGCCGTATGTTGCTATCACCGTTCCGTTAGCCGCGGCAAGTTCATATGACGATTTGTTTTGTGGTCTTCGTATATAGGAGCGAGGAAACACACATAGGTCAGTGCCGGTGTCCACTAGAAATTGTGTCTTTGTGACGTCGTCAGTAATGTAAATACGGCGTGATGTTGCCGGGCAGGTGTCGTCTGTCGCCATTAACGACTGCTCGTTAAGTTTCCCTGGAACGAGCATGGTTGTGTGCACTTTGTTGCTTCACGTCCGAACTTCATATGGTACCAGCAGATGCCATTCTTGCGATTATACGAAGCTGACCGTGAGCGAGATCTCGATCAATCTTGATGACTAGCTCTGCTGTATCGTACCTCGGATATTTCTTCTCTTAGTGATGCCATTTTTTGTTGCAGTGTGATTGTGAGTTGTTGGAGCTGTGCTGCTAAAAAATCACTAGTTTGGACTGGAGCTGCTGCTTCTGTAATCGTGGGTCGATGTGACGTTAAGTCCACGATTGAGTCGGCTAATTCCGCAATCTTTTCCATGGATAGGTCTTTGTGAGCCGCAAGAATAGCTTGCATGGATGTGGGTAATCTTCCGAACCACAGTGTACGAAGCATGTTTCTTGGAACAGCTGACTCGGCAAGTCCTTGAAGGTGTCGTAAGAACTGTGATGGCTTTCTATCTCCCATTTCCTCGCGCTCTAAAAGGCGGCGCGTCTTTTGCTCCTGGGATAAGCTGAGGCGTTTAATTAGTTCAGTTTTTAGCGTTATGTACGCGTTTTCCGCCGGTTTATTTACGATGATATCTCGCACCTCTAGTGCGTACCGTGGTTCCAACATGCTTGTAATATAACCGAATTTTGTTGAGTCGGTTGTAATTCCTGCAGTTGTGAAATTTTCTTCCATAATAGAAAACCATAGCTCTGGATCGGCAGGGATAAACAATGAGACACGTAACGCGACACGGTTAACAGACAGCGCGGTCTGTAAAGCTTCAACCAGCTCATTCTTCTCCATTTTCTTGATTACGTTGAAAATTGTTTTATATATCACGTCGGGATCACCACTTTGGGTTGCTTCGGTTGACACAAATAAGAAAACGTAATATTGCTTGCTTTAATTTTATTATGAATATTTGGATACATTTACAACTATGGTCTGAGACTGAATACTTATTTTACAGGATGCACAGCTTATATACTACGGTCGAATTGAATATTCTTGGAAACCCTAATTAAAGATACATTATGTCGCCGCCTGGTTTATTATCGTCGGTCTAAGAGATACAACTGGATTATCGAATTTACATAATATCTATTATCCGGTGGGAAAAACCCTATTCTGTGTCGCCAGACGTTTACTTAATATTGGGATTAGGATTACCAATTTTACAACTACATTAACTATTTACAATTGCTATTTACATTGCACATGTTACGATGCTCGCCACAGGACAAATTTTCTTTAAGGATTATATTTCAAGAGTTGGCTGTAACTACGGCTAACTTAGTCCATTCAGAAATTCCAAGTTTTGATGACGCGTTCAAGCATTTTGAATAGTATTTGAAAAATTACAAAAGTAATGTTAGTTTCCAATTCCCCAATTGTAGTCGGATTATCCACGTAGACTTTGGACTATACGTAGTCCCAAAAAAAAAGTCTAGAGGTGCAATATTACATGTTCTAAGCGGCCAATTCACCAGTCCGAGGTGTGAAATTAAACTGTTTACCAAATCGTTCTCAAAATAAAGCAATGGTTTACAGGCTATGTAGCAAGTAACGCCATTTTGTTAAAACCAAATATCGTCGAGATAACCAGTTTTAATTTTAGGTAGCAAATAGTCTGTTATCATTGTGCGATAACGGGCGCGATTCACAGTTACGTTCCTGCCGACTTTATTTTAAAAAAAATGTTGCACAAGGCCGTAAACCACACCAAACCGTTGGTTGCTTAAATGTAATGACAGCTCTTGAATATCTTCTAGCTCAAATACGGCAATTTTGCCTATTGACGTAGCCTTTAAACCAAAAATGGGCCTCATTGCTAATCCATAAGTTGCTCTAATCGTACAAAACACTTTCTTCATAGAGCGCTGATTTTCATAATACAGCTGAATAATTTGCAGACGTTGCGTCGGGTTAATTCTTTTCATGACGAAATGTCAAACATTACTAAACAAAAATACCATAACAGTTTGACTAACCGCACGCTTTATCTAACATAAAACGCTTACTGAAAAAAGTAGCTCTAAATGAATCACCCATTAGTTTCTAATTTGTTAAATAATACTTTTAAGTGTTAAGTTTGAAATCATTTTTGTTTTATATATCCCTTTGCATATTATTTTATTGAATTAAAAATAAATGTCAATTTAGAACAACAATAAATTCTAAATAATAAGAAAAAAAATTAATTAGATGCTTACCGGCTTAGGTTTTATTTTAAACTTTCTTCAAAGAACTAATGTCCGTTATTCAAAAATAAAAATAAAAGGTTCATTGATTTACATAATGCTAAAATTAACTAATTCTATTCAAGATAACATTTGACTTATGTAAAAGGTTTTATAAAGACATAACAATTTTACGATAACAATAGCAAACTCACACAAACAAATACGGTCCAATCACAGCTCCGGCATGAAATACACACCACATGGTCATTTTTTGTAGATACAAAAAGTTTCTTAAAGCATATGTGGGTTTGTTGCTGTCCAATAACGTATATTTTGTTTATTGACAAAGCCAAAATTAAGTTTTATTGCTGAATATAATAGTTCGATAAAAGTCAGAATTTTCTTCAAATATTTGCAAAGCCCAATCGGATAAGTTTAGGCGCTTCAAATAATTAAGAGACTTCAGTTTTTGAGTTAAGTTGATGTGTGTAAGCAAAGGTCTTTACGCAAAATTTGCCACAATGTGGACAGAAAGGTTCCTAATTCTTGCGTGGTCTTACTGGTACAGAAACATTCAATAATGAATATGTTGGGTGAATTTTTTCCACTATAACACGCATAGCCTGCCTGGTAGGACAATTATTACGATCAAAAATTGGAGTAAGCGCTCTTAAAGTTGCGACCACAAACTCGGTAGTAATTTTTAAAAATATCCAAACGTTGCTTGTTTGTGAACTTCAACATGATATAAATGTAAGCATTGACTGACGTTTTACAAATTAAATACATGTTTAAGAGTGCGCTTCGTGTTTAAATAAAAATATTTTATTAGTTTACATATAGATTGATAAAAAAAAATATCTGTATAAATTCTATATAAATATTTTTTTATCATTAAATGAAAAAAATTTAATATAATTATTTTTTTCAAATATGGATTGAATTGATTATAAGCCGATATCTTACACAGTTTGCTACGCAAAAAATATAACAGTTTAACTAACTGGCAAATTTAAAAGCATACAGGCACAAATTAAAACAAACATTAAAAATAGTGTTTTCAAGTAAGTTAACTTGAATGCAATTTCTGACAATGAGCTCAAATGGAGCCACATATACACATAAATTGTAAAAAAATATCTATGGCAATGCAGAAATCCAAAAATAGTACTATAGTTACAGCAGTCACAAAACAAGCACTTATCTGAAACCGCCTAGAAATGCTATGCAGCTCTACTATGTGTTTTAAAGACCCATATATAAATAACAAAGTATACTATAGACAAAAAAAAACTTATTTGAATTTACACTTATAGCTCAAAAACTTTAAAACAGAAATTTACTTGCAAAAATTGTTTCAATATCTGGTAAAAAGTGCAAACATTAACAACAGTAGACAGCATTTTTAGGTATAAAAACCCTTAAAAATTATATCTAAATTAATATTAAAATTACAACATAGTCTCACGTTAGTAGAAGTAACTTTTGGAAAAAACTTGAGCTAAAAAGAATGAAAAAACACTTAATAAAATAGCCAATCCAAAAATTAATATCAACTTTGAGATGTGAGCCTGGGCCCGCACTTCTTTAAAAAATCTTTGACAATTTACTAGACGCAGTGGTCCAGGCATCCGACCGGTGTACCAAAGATCGTGAGTACGATTCCCATATACCGTCATATACTTTTCACTTTCTATACGCTCTCCCACTCCCCAAGCCGTCTTGCCAGCGGGGGGTTTTACGGCTAAAACCTTCTCTGATGAAGGTCCCTTGTAATGTAAGTTGCCAGCATTACAAGCAGAGATAAGGCTAAGACGCCAACAGTGGCGTATAAAAGGCTGACAAAAAAGAAGAAGAAGATACAGCCATCTGAGCTATAAATAAGCAAAGAAGACAATAATGAACTCAAATCCAAAAACAATTATTACTTGTGGCTAATCAGAAAAAAAAACTGCAAATTATAATGATTGTGTTTTTAGGCATTATATATAGCAAAATGTAAGAAATGTAATATAAATATAGAAATGATGACTAAGGTACTGTGTAAATACTCCATGTTAGGCAATCGTTGGCTCGACATGGCAAAGAAAATTCTACACAAGTATTGTCTTGACATACATCAATCACATAAGTTGAATGTGGCAGCAGAGGGAACTTACCATTTAAAAAAGTACCAAAAGTGCAATAAGGCCTACGTGCATTAGAAATAATTTTACACTCCAACTCAAATCCAAATACTCAGTCAACATACTCATTTTCTGTTGTTTTTTTTTTTAGCTGTAGCATCCAAAAGTTGTTGTATAAACTTTACCCTTTACTTTAAATTTAATAGAAATCAGAAAGATCAACAAATGCCTTTAAAATTTATTGTTTCCTGAGAAACATAATTTGCAATTTTTTAATGTTATAGTATCAGCAAGTGTTTTAACAACGTAATTAAATATTATATATAAAATAATCTAAAATTGTATTAAAATGTAAATATTTTCTTAATTATTTTTTTCCGTTCTTTAAAAATATTTAAAGAGAACACTCTTTGTGGGAATCAAACCAACAACCTCTGATATCTCTAGTATAAAGTAATGGCAAAAATTAGTTTAATTAATAAAATATTTACATCTTAATTCAATATTTTATAAAATTAAAACATAAAATAAATTGTAAGATACAGATGTAAGTAAAATGTCATTCTAAATAACAAAATCAATTAAACGTATTTTAATGTCACTTTTATAAAAACTGTAAATGTGTTATTACAAATACAACTTAAATCTAAAATAGTATATGGCAGTATTTGCATAGATGCATTTGTTTTTTATTATTGTCTACAATTTACTTGATAGATAAACTCATATTTAATACATTTATTATGAAAATTAACGTTGCGTTGTTATTGTACAATAACATTACTCTTTTAGCCAAGAGAGTTGATACTACAAAACTTAAACGTTTTAATAACATTACAATAAATTAAATCTAACCTCATATTCTGTATTTTTATAGATGTTACACCATTCCCAATCCTCTTCTGCTCATCGTGTAATTTTGAAATATTAATCCTCATCACATTTTCACCAACATCAACTTTAACACTTTGTTTACTCCGGAACAGTTGTTTATAACCACTTTTAACTTCACGTTTATAAATCTTATTAAATTTACTTAATCGCAGTGATAACATAATTCGTATTTTTATATGCCTAATTATATATTTTTCAGTTTTCAATTTATGTTTAAACGACTTAAAATGTTGCATTCGCCAAATATGATTCGCTTGAATATGATCTATATTAGTACGCGTAAAATTTGGAGTTGTTATAATAGGGGTTGCTGCATATATTGGATTATTATATAAGCTAACACCATCTTCGCTGCATTCGTATATTGGTTCTTCATGTAAATTAGTTTTAGAATTTAATGTATTAAATATTGCAATATTACGTCCTAATGTATTGCGTAGTTTAGCTTCATCTTGATTTTTATAATCGGTGGTATCGTATAATTCGTTGATGGCAAATTTCACATTATTTAAAGCAGGCTTTTTTATAAACACCTGCTTGATTGATTCTATAAACGTTGCTTTCTTATTGGCCAGTAAATGTTCCTTATAAATATTGCACGGTTCATCCTGTGTGTTGGAAACTTGGGGAAAATTTGTACGATAATTGCGTGACACTTCTGTAAATAAAAGTGAAAAATCTTCAGCGCTTTCCTCAGTTATAATTTCTATTTTATCCAGATCCTCGGCCGGTTTTTTATTTTCCTCAATACTACTTATAATCGAAAGTAGATCTTCAATGTTTTCAATAGAAACTGAACTAGATTCAGATTCCGGCATGATTTGTATTTCCTCTGGTTTCTGTTCAATTTTAAGCATGTGCGTACGGTTATGCATCCACCCTTTACTTATAGTCCATTGTTTAAGCCATTCGGGTTTTTTAAATTCATGTTCTTTAAATTTCTTATCTTGAAGACGTTTGTTTAAAATACGTTTATGGTTTTGATTAACTCTGGGTGGTTTTTTAGGTGCTGTTTCTGGAGTCCAAGAACCGCGTTCGATTACTACGCACATACAAAATAAACGACATAATTTTAACAATAGTGACATTGTTAGATTAATATTAAGTTCATGTTTAAATACATTGATTACATTATGTTTTGTTACAACACATGACGCATAATCAATATCAATGTTTATATTAGAAATATTTTAGCAATTTTATATTTTACACGTTTATTACCGATTGTGCTGGTATCAGAACTAAAACTGGAACTGGATGTTTGTACAATTATCTGGACGGAAATCCATTGTGCCCAACATTAACCTTTTTATATATGAAGTGCACTCATGTGGTACATGCATAAAATTTCAACCTGCGTGCCGCAGATATGACCTAGTACTACATTCCCCTCTTTGTTATTTAAATTTATTAAAATTTTAGTGTTAAATATAATTTAACCACCATGTTAGTTTATTTATCATCAACAGGTGAATACTAAAATTAATTGTTGCAAAGGTGAATGATTGATATTTTTAACTATGATTATTTTTTAATTGTTATTATTACTACGCCTTAATCTATTTATATTTACACTTTCTATAAAATTATTATTGTAATATACATGGACAGAATTACTCAATAGCAAATTAAATATTTCTTTTTAATTATAAATGATCAGGCGTTGAAAGTTATAATTAATCTAGAGAATAACAGTCTTACAGTTGAAATTAATTATTAAATTCAACGTTCGTTTAAAACCAATGACCAGCAACTGAAGTGGCATGCATTTATATATGATTCACATCCTTTCATATATTATTATAGTTAAATAAAATCAAATTTCATCATTTGTATTGCATTTAATGACGGAAATTTGCAATCATATATAAACCAAGAATAAGGCCTATCATAAAACATATTAATGTTTAAACGTTTATTGAGAATATTTTAATCAAGTTTTTCATTTAAATTTATTAAACTATAAAAGTTGTATATAATTTATAAAAACATAATTATTAGTATTACATTTATTACTTTACAGAAATGTATATCATCGTTAATAAGTGTTTAAGTATTAATTGCTGTTAATAGAAAATATTCATTTTATATTGTTTGTGCTGTTGAAATAAAAGCTTATAGTTTTTTTAAATATTTGTATCTCAAACATAAATTTTCCTCAGAGACTAATTAACAAAAAGAAATTAAATATTATATGTAATAAGCAAAATGATTAATATGTCATTATTCATATTGTCCGGACGTAAATAATTAAATAATTTATTGCAATCTTATGCAAACTATCTGCCTATCTGGATCGAGATGCATATACTAATGATTCAATGTGTGCAGCCTTCAGAATAAAATTACATTATTAAGTTAATTTTATGAACAACTTCTTCTGGATAAAGTTGTAATATGTAATTTGATTATTAATTTAAAAGAGCATTTTAATAAAATAATTAATCATTAAAATGTACCGAGTAATATGAATAATAATATTCTATGTAAACACATAAAAACTATACTGAATAAAAATTATTTAATTATTGAATAATTCTTAGTTTACAAAATATCTTTTTATTATCTATAATCTAAAACAATCCTGCCCTAACCTAACCTTTTAACTTGTTACGTGTTACGTGTGTCTATAAATACATAAAATCCTCATTTTCTTTGCACATTTTTTTATCTAATTATGCTAAGAGCATCAACTTTGCTAGATGTGGGATGTTCGATGCGTCATATTGCTAATGTGATAGGAAAAAAACATTCCAGCATAAGTTGCATGGATAGACGATTTAACGCAAAAACGGTGTACTAATCTAATAAAAGAGCGTTTTTTAGACAATTAGCTCTAAGAAACAGAAAAATGACTAGTAATATCCTAACGATTAGAAGGCACTTAAATAAAGCTGGATTGGACAGCAGAAAACCGGTCAAAAAACCCCTGCTCACCAGAGAGCACAAAATTCAAAGATTGCGTTTTGCAAGAAATCATCAATATTTGACCCTTAATGATTGGAAGATTGTTTTATTGTCATGAAATGAAACGAGCATTAGCCTTAAATCTTCTGATCGGCGTGAGCGTGTCTGGCAAAAACCTAATGAAAAATTTGCTTGTTGCTATATCTCTCCAAGGTTTTGGGGAAGCATCTCTTTCTGTAGCCGCACAGAGTTGGTCCCTATACGTGTTAAGTCAATAAATGCAAAATACTATCTTGAACACATCGTTGTTGCCTACGTAATGCCATCTGCTAGTTTTCACCGCCAAATTTCTTGCATATGCAGAATAATGCTCGTCGTCATAAGGCTAGGCAAGTTATTCGCTACTTAAATGCTGTTACTATTCCGTTCATAAAATGGCCAGCCAATAATCCTAACATGAACCCAATAGATCACCTATGGGACCATATTAAAAAAAGGGTTTGACGTTGTACACCTCCACATGCCAACCACACTCAACTGGAAGACGAATCAATACGAGAATAAGAAAATACTTCTCAAAAAATGATTCAAAATTTGATCTTTAGTATGCCAAGACGCATGAAAGCAGTAATTTGAAATAGAGTAGGACATACACTATATTAGAATTGCTCTAAGTCCCTAAATTCTATTGTTTTTGTTTGTTTTTTGTTTGCATGTTTCGATGTTCTGATGTTTTCAAAAATAAAAGTTTTTAATAAAAAAATTATAGAAATAACGCCATGTTTTGCTTATTTCATTTACAAAGTACCTAACAATAAGCTTTCATAAACATTTTATTGCAATAGGGCAATTCCACGTCAAATTTTGTACACTTATTTGAGTACCCAAAATATTATTTTATTTCTCTAGGTCACATAGTTTGCCTCGTAGAGCCAATTGAATTTTACGGCAATTTTTAAGTTCAACTTTTAACTTTAATTATCTTAATTGCATTTCAGCCTAGAACATTTTTAGAATAGTCTTAACCGGTAGGAAATTTCTCAAGGAATCGAATGCAGTAGTCAGATTTTTGTTATCTTGTCCCGCACGCGCAGAAAACGCAAAAAACAGTTTTTTTTCAAAAATTCATTTCTCAAAAGTTGCCACCGATTAAGACTCCAAATTTTAGGAAAGGCAGCTAATAGTATGTACTTTAAGATGCTTGAATAAAATTTTCCCACACTAGTGGTAGTTTTTGCTCTAGAGCCTCTTGAACGCACAAAACCATTTTTTAATTAAAATTTTTGATATTAGACTGGTTTCTAAATTTTTTTGTAGAAATTTTTTGTGTGTACCCTCAGAAAGTGATTTTTATACAAAAGAAGTATGCCATAAAAAATTTCAGACCATAAGATTCAAAAGAACACGTGTCGCACTACCATTGAATTTTTAAAATTAATATACTTAATAAGTATCATTAGCATCCAGATTTGAGTCAGATGTATACTTTGCGTCCTCAAAAAAGCAAATGAGTACTTGCTAATTAGGTCCCACATGAAACTTTACATCAATATACTCTGTATATATATTTTTTAAATTATAATATTTTTATTATATTTTAAATTTTGAACATAAAATTAGACGTAAACTAAAATAATTAGAATTTAATAAGGTTTTTAAAATGACGTATTGTACATATAGTTTTTATTTTGTCAAATTTGTAACATTCTATTAATGTTTTTTTTAAGTAAGGTTAAAAAATGCTTGAAGTTTTTCTTTAATTGCACACAATCGGTAGGAGCTACATTAAAACATGTTTTTAGGTGAAAAATGCGCAATTAAATGGCCTTTAATTTCAAATTTGATTTTTTTTTTATTTTTGACTTTAAACATAATTTTTAACAAAAACAACAAAAAAAAATTTAAAAATCATCCTTTAATTTATGACATAAGTACAGTTAGAGATAGATCCAGATGTGCTGTTCAAAAAAGATGGACAATTTAATTGCCTATAATTTTTATATTCTATTGTGTTTTTTTATTTAGACTTTTAAAAGAGATATTTTGATTATTGTATAAAAAAAAAAACAAAATTTTTTTGACGTGCAGCTCCTAGGGTGATCATGTTTGCCAATAAGTTTATGATTAAAAAGTGTCTCAAATAAACCCCCCTACCCACCCTAAAAATTTGTTATTCCTATTTATTAACACCCTGTATATTAATGAATATGTGCTAAAATTTTGATTGAAAAATGGTTTTTTGCGTTCAAGAAACTCTAGAGCAAAAACCACCACTAGCGTAGGAAATTTTTATTTAAGCATCTTAAAGTACATACTTTTGGCTGTCTTTGCCCAAAATTTGGAGTCTTAAGCGGTGGCAACTTTTGAGAAATAAACTTTTGAAAAAAAAACTGTTTTTTTTTAGTTTTCTGCGCGTGCGGGACAAGATAACATAAATCTGACCGCTGCATTCGATTCCTTGAGAAATTTCCCATCGGTTATAACTATTCCAAAATTTTTCTAGGTTGAAATGCAATTAAGATACATAAAGTTAAAAGTTGAACTTAAAAATTGCCGTAAAATTCAATTGGCTCTACTAAGCAAACTATGTGACTTACAGGTCTGAAATTTAGCATAAAGTCATATTTTGGGTATTCAAATAAGTGTACAAAATTTGAGCTAAATCGGAGAAGGTCGCGTGAAATGGACTGCTCACTTGACGTGGAATTGCCCAATATTAATTTTACTATTATAATTATACAAGTTTAATTGAGTGGTGCGTTAATTTTGTCTATGAGTTTATATTTACATATTTACAAGACACATATATACAAGGTGGGTTGGGAGGAATGGATCAAACTCCAGTAGAGTATTGTACACGTAAAAATGATGTATAAACACTCCAATGATGTTGTCCGATTATAATTTCATAATACATTTGATAACTTTGTTGTTCTGATTATGTGTCCGTGTATTGTGACAGTGATTTAACGTTTATTTTTGAGTTGGTACGATTAAAGAGTTACAAAAAGCCACACTTAATCAAATTTAGAATATGCAAATATGAATGAGAATGTTACATATGATGTTGAAGAATATCTTCAACGGTTTCTATATCAAAGATATCCTAATAAAACTGTATTTATCAGAGTTTTCAACAAATTGTGCAAGACCAGAAAGCTTTCCAGTGTTAACATGTAAACATACTACTCAAAAAAATTTAGAAAACATAAGAGATATTCTAGATATAGTAACAAAACGCAACAACTCCCTTATAAAAAATTAATATTCATTCCCTAAATAAAAGTAATACTCACACTACATAAACAAGCTTTACAACTACACCATGTACATAGAGTATAACACTTACAACCAGAAGGTTGTTTTGTGTTTCGAATAAACGATTAATAATTATTGGTCGGTAATTGTCTATGTTAGTCGGATATATTTCAATTATGAGATGACAAATTTGTAACTACGTGTTAATGTAATCATTAATTCTTAATACGTTGAAATGTCATAAAAACCAACAACTCTTGTAGATTTGTTTTTTTTTTTAATTAGTCTTAATAGTTTATTTTGGTAAACTTATAGTTTATTAATTAATGTTTTTGCTGCATATGTTGTAATTAGTCTGATAGGTACAGTATAGATTAGTTTTTTTTTGTCTGATTGAGCTTGTTGGATTTGTTCATCAAACTGCTTTTAACGCTCCGAGGTTCTTATAAGTCAATTTTTTGTTTTCAATTTTAGACATAGATATTTGACGCTGCCTAACTCTCTCTCTATTTATCTTGTTGTGTTATTCAACTTTTGTAAAAAAAAAAATTTTTGTTTTGGCAGCGTTTATCTTAAATGTTTACCAGAAGATGTCATGCGTAATGTGTGTTGAGTTTAGCCTTAAAACCAATTAGAACATTTTGTTCATGCTACTCTAGTTGGTTTGTATACTTTTTAAAAATGATTTAATAAAGTTTTTTAATGTTAGTACCCAATCTAGGTGCTTTGCGTAAGTTTGATCGTGTAACAATTGACTGATTTTTTCTAAATGTTGACATTTATTTGTTATGAGCTGTTTATAGTACTTTCCAAATATTATTGTAATGTTTTCTCAATAAGTATCTATTTGTCGTCATCTGTGGCATAATGACTAACACAGTGCAATCCGCAACTGCAATTATCACCTGTATGCGGTCAATACACAATTATATCTGTCGTTTGATGTAAATAATTTATGTTACAAATTAAATCAAGAAATTTAGTTATGCAAAAAATCAAAATAGTTATTGATAATAAAGTGTTCAGTTTTACAGTTTGCACCAAAAACTAAAATCAATTTAAAGTATAGTGATCTCTGTTTTAAGAAAAACACTTAACTTTTAATACAAATGTCTTATTCAGATCTAAAGTCTATTTATATGAATCCCAACTTTATAAATAGAACGGTTAAGATCATATTATGCAATTTTTCTGTTTTGTTTAATTTTAATTTATGTGATGTTTCCTGTTTAAGGTTGATATTTGATATGAGTAAAAAACAATAAATCTCACACAAACTAGAAGAAATCAAATAGTTGTCTATGTCTAGTCATTGTAAGTTATCCACACCACACGGTCACTTTTTGTGAATGCAGTAGAGTTTCTTGAAGCACATGTGAGTTTGCTGCTGTCCAATATTGCATATTTTGTTTATTTACAAAAATCATTGAGCCAAAAATGAGCTTCATCAACTTCTTAAATAAAATAGTTAATAGCCTAATCAAATTCCTGCAATTGTTTTAAGATTGAAAACAGTTGAATTCTATAAACTCTTTAGAATAAAACTTTTAAAAACATACTCAAAACACTTAAAGACTTAATATTTTTACTTTGTTTTTTCTTTTTAAATTTACCAAAAAAGTATTTTTATTTTTATCATCCCACGATGCAACATATCAATATTAAATTAAAAATTTTCTAAAACAGTTAAAGTACTAAAATCAAATTAATTAGTCACTACAGCTTAATTTGTTATAAAAAATGATTGTTGCAAAAAAATCCAATTTTCTAGTAATGCTTACTCTTAAATAAGATCGGTACAAAATTTTGTTAAAAAAACAAATTTTTATTTTCTAATTGCAATTAAGTTTTAAATCTTCAAGACTTTGTTTGCAGATAAACTAATAACCTATTTTATATAATTTTTAATTATTTATTTTAAAAATTTGCATCAAATTTGAGTTGACAACAGAATAGCATATTTTGTATGTCACTCAAACAGACATTAATGGCGTTTTTATTCAGTTTTTATAACAAAAAAAGTGTCCCAAAATTAACGCAAGATTTAAATCAAATGGAAAACACAGTTTTTAATATTTAGATTGTTATTTTTTTTTATTGAATTATAGAGTACATAGGACAGAGTTATTTATGGAATAACACATTATGCAAATAACCTCCACGGCTTTGCTAAAACATACGCACTCTTTTGCAGAAATTTACCATGACCATTTCTGCATAAGACTGGCTGAATTTCGTTGATGCAGTGTTTAATTTTGTGTAATGCACAAATGGTTGCGGGCTTGTTGACATAGACTTTTGACTTCTTATAACACCATAAAAAAATTTAATAATGTTAAATCACACAATTTAGGAGACCAATTCTGATCACTGAAACAAGAGAGTACACAACCAGAAAATGTCTCTGGCAGTAATTGAATTGTTTCACTGGCTATAAAGCATGTAGCACCGCTTTAGCTGCATTTTTACTAACCCTAAATTCTCAGCTGTCAAGTTGTTTTTTCAGGGTTGCCAACAATTTACTGCACAAATAGCAGCAAATTAAAATCTTTAAGCATTAATTCCAACATTCAAAGAGTCATACTACCAAATATGACAAAAATTGAAAAAAACAATTTGGTGTACTATTAAAAACGTGACATTTATCATCCCGTTTTCTGCAATACACTCTAAAAAAAAATCTTAAAGATGATGTGCAGACAAAAAAACTACAGTTAAGCCATTCTTTGAGCCCGTTTGCTAAAAAAATGTTTAAATGCAAAGAACTTTAAATCAATAGTTTAAAAAAACTTCCAAAGCCAAACTCTAAAATAAGTACTAGGATCACAATTAAAACCAAATACCTTATTAGGCTGGCAGTGCAAGATTTACGTATAAGCTACACATGCTATAGCTTAAGGTCCCTACTTTCTTGGGGCCCCCAATTTTTTTTCTAAGTAAACAATTGTTATATATGCTTAAATATATTGCAGTATTTTTTGTCCCAATGCCGCACATCCGGAACGTCTCATACTCTTCACCCATTTTTTTTTTAAATAAAACGCTTTTGTGCCTACGGTTTGCATTACCAATAACCGGTTAACCGGTATTACCGGTAACTTTGACTACCAAAATTACTCATAAATTTCGACAGCAATTGCTGGTAATTTTTAATCATATTATTATTGCAAAGTCATAAAAACTCTTTAGACTATAAAACAGCTTTAATAACATATCTTACAAGAAAACTTAACTCAACTATTGATTGTAAACTAGCAGAATAGATAAATAATAAACGGCAGTAGTAAAAAAAAAGTTATGGCAGTCATAATAAGTTCTCCTCACAACGGCAATTTCCTTGGAGTATTCGAAATTATAGCAAATTTTTTTTTTCTAGCAAGCCATATAAAAAATACCATGAATAATAGATCAGGTTTCACATCTTGTCGTTCTAAAACTGCATAATATTTTAATTTTTCTGTAGATTCCAGTCTAAACCGGTCCATTTTGATCAGCACACTGATATTGTAAAGTAGATTTTACCAAATAATGGGCTCCTTATTGAACGTTTTTTAACTTTCCTAGAAATGAGTAGCCACATAAGGAAAAGTGTGGCTAAGATGTGCCCAACTACCTTACAAATAAGTGCAAAATAAATTTTAGTAAGTGTTGAGTCCAGCCATATAATAATGCTGCCAATATGTCTGGCAAATACAAGAGTATGCAACAAATAATATTGCATATTAACAAGTATATTCTATGTGCCGGTCATTCCCTGAATCTTGTTGGTAGAGCAACAGTTGACTGTTGTTTAGATGCAATAAACTTTTTTAGAATTGTTCAATAAATATATAATTTCTTTTCTTCATCTACACATAGATAGGCAGCACTGTTGTCATTCTTCAAAATGACTCAAAAATGTCAAAGTCTTTGTCTAAAACTAGATAAAAAGTACATTTAATGTCTACAAGTGCAATACTTGATAGTTATGATGAAAAAATTTCTGCATTGCAATAACTGTATATTGATATATCACAGAAAAACAAAAAAGAAATTGAGCCATAAACATTTTGAATAAAATAGAAGAATTGGAATATATGGTAATGTTATATTTGTGGAGTTACTTGCGGGATGAATTTTACAAAACTAATCAATCATTGCAAGTCCCCCAAATTAGTCTAGCTGTATGTACAAAACTGTATGCTTTACTTTCGGATTTTGTTAATAGTTCCAAAAATATGTTCAATCATTTTGAAAAAAAACCAAGAAAAAATTGCCTGATGTTGATTACAATAAAATACAGATATGATGCTTTAAAGAACCTTGAGCCATAAGACAAGTTCAAAATCAAAACATTTATACCTGTGATGGATGCATTAGAGACAAGTCTTTCACAGAGGTCCTCAGTATACAATAATGCTGCAAAAAAGTTTTTATTTTTAACAAAATTAAAAGTTAGATGAGAAGAAATTTGTAAAGGAGTACTTTATGGCAAACATATCCTGAAGATGTAGACTTGAATCTTGTAGAATAAGTCATTTTCATTAGTATGTTAAACATAGTCAAGCTTATAGTTCCGAGGAACATAATAGTCTAAGTCTGTATAGGGTAATATTTAACAATCTAGTCCAATCAGCATTCCCTAATGTAGAAGCAATTTTGAGATTGTTTCTTAGTATGATAGTTGCAAATTGCTCTTAAGAAAGATCTTTTTCTCAGCTGAAGAAGACAAAATAATAATTTAAAACAACAATGACTCAAGATAAATTATATTTCCTCAATCTCCTGTGCATATAAAGTGACTACGCAATTTATCATTTAATAATGTCATACTGTGACCTTGCTCTGGCAAAGCCAAGAAACAACATATTTTAAATCAATATAATTTTTTGTGTGTTTCTTACTATTCGGTTATTATTAACAATATAAAACATATAACAAAAAAAGTTCTAAATGGTGAAACAGTTTTGAATGGAATTTTGTAAGTTTAAAAGAATAAGACATGGCATCGCATTCTACGCAACATTTTAAATAAGAAACAATTTGTAACTCATTTTTACAAAAAGATGGATATTGTACACTTTAAAACTAGACCCCTCATATGTACTTCTTAATTAAATTTTAATTTAACCTTCTAGGTAGACTTATAAAAAGCTTCATATCGCTTAGTGCCTTATTATGTCTAAATCCGGATTTGTAGGCTGGAGTTGCAAAACAACATCAGCATCAAACTTGACAAGTAAACAGGACTTTAAAAAGACTTTACATGTACTACTCATAAACAAGAGCATATGTACTAGATAAAAACCCTAGAGCAAACTATATTCAAACTCCATTTTAGTTTCAAACATTTTATCCTCATAAAAAAGATTATGACAAACCAAAATCATTAATGGATCATTGTTTCAGCTAGAAGACTAGTGACATCTCAAGATCAGGAAAAAAATGTTTGTATATGAATACCCTTTTTACGATCAACAGAAAACCTGCGCCACTAAAAAAATCCAGAAACTAATCAGAAGCAAAAACTACACACCGTTTACCGTTAGAGGCAATATCAATACCAATTGCATAGAAAAACACTGACATTAACCCTAAAAGTAACAAGTTCTAGCATATATGTTAAAAACTAAGATAAGTAAAATAAAAGAAACTTGCCCAAAGTTATAACTCAAATTATAAAGCAAAAAAAAAAAAAAAAATGGCATCTGTCAGATGAATTTTTGCTGTCTGACTTACATCCTATTCAATATTCTAAAGAAACGCTTCTGCAAGAAGTAAAAAAAAAAACTAGAATTTGTATAATAAACTAGAAGAAAAGAACAACGCATTTGCAAATTAAAAATAATGGCAGACACGTTCGTCAACACCATACATTTTATAGGAAAAATACTGCTTAAACATTGTCAAACATACTACTAATAAAATCACAAGATGCAATCCAAGAGTTTTACAGATCAGCAACTTAAAAACTGTTTAACAATACTTACAAAAACGGTGATTAAACCTCATATAAAACCAACCTCACAATATATAACAAAAACAAACAAGAACACGAAGAGAAAATAATGCAAAGGCGTTCAGAACAAAGCTTTATTTTCTCGACCATAAAATAACGTCAAGCAAAGATTGCACTGCATTTCTATCAAAAAAACCCTGCAAAAATTACTGTTGACACGTTTCCCTAGCACTACAATAGTTAATAAAAAAGCTCTGCATCTGCACCAATACAAATATTTATAACAATACTGAGTTTTTACTACAAAAAATTGTTTTGAAAACCTTATTGATAAATTGAAGAAGCTTTTCATAACATTCTCTTTACATCTAATGCCAAGGCAATGAAGAACAGAAAAATAACACTTCTTGTCTTATATAAATTAACTCTAGGTTCAATAATCAAACTATAACAATTACATTATATAGAAAAACTGTAAGAACTCACGTCTCTGACGGATGCTCACAGAGTATGTTATCTATCACCTCTACTGTAGTGCTTTGCCATCCTCTACTGCCGTTACTGAACAACATAGGTTTTTTTTGCATTAGGTTACTTCTCCAATAATATTACTATTCTAGTTAGTTGGAAATTTATGGTAACTGTATACATTATGATGCAGAGTGCACTAAACTATCAGTAAACCAAAAAAAATAACAAATACGAATCGATAAAAAACAAAAAATTTAAAAATTCTAAAAATGTATAAAACCTCACTGCCGATAACAAAAAAAGTAAAATACCTAGAACGTTTAATAACATTCTAACATTCCATACTTATCTAAAAAATGTGATGTTTGGAACCAAATCAATAGTCAGACAAGCTTGGAGATTAACACTTGACATGACCAGATAGTTATACGCTGTGGTGATCAGTCGTATAGAGTGACAAAACCACACTCAAGATTATAAAAATAAAACTAAGTAGATAAGTTGGCATGTTTGATAATAACGTAAGTGTAAACAATTAGAACAAATTTTACAGCATCCATGAAAACAATGTTTCACAACCGCCATTACACCGCACCTAGTTATGATTATAGAAACAAAACAAGCAGTTTACCAAACACAAATAAATAAACACATTGTAAATGTCGGAGTTTGTATACTGGGAATAACAATGTGTTACCTAAACAAGAGACACCAAAAGAAGGATCAGACTTTATAAAAGAATATTACAAAAATTTAATGTAGTAATACCGTTGCCACACAAGTAGACAAATGCAACCCTATCCGAGCACAGTTAAGTAAACTAGATTAAAGATTAAAATGCAAAAGCAAAAGCCAAGCAACGTCGACTGCCCTATTCCTGAGCAAACTTACCTCAGTTTTTCAAGCAAATATAGCTGCCATTGAAAGCTAAGAAACACAGTTGAATCCGGAAAAAACTTCGTATAACTAGTCTTAAAGCCATAAGCTACAAACAGCAAGAACCAATAACGTTTTTTGTTTCTAAAATGCAAAAATCATTGACTGTAGAAGATTAATTTTTGTATTTCAGAGACAAATAACTTTATCGGTCCTCGTAGCCATAGTTATGTGAAATGTTTTCTGAACATAATCATAAGAACTTATTTAAAAAAATAATATTTGTTTTATTGAGACTTACATCAACATATTAGTTTGTCTCTCTAGTAACCGCATTTCTATTGCCATATTAATCATCTCAAATTCTAATTATGTGCCCCTCCGTCGCTGTATTCACAAGCCGCGTTTTTGCTGAAAACTGTGGTTTATAATGTTTTTGTTTTTATTCAAAAAAATTGTATTCTACATAGGTTAGTTAATAATATGATATACAGACATTAATATAGCAGTCACTTGGCATGTCTGCATTCATGGATGTATGTTCTGAATGAATGAAACGAGTAATTATTTAAATATGTAATATCATTAAATTTGTTTCCGTTAATGTATAAACATTTCTTTAATTATTAATACAAATTGTAATACAATATGTGCTACCGACAATTCATGCACAAACCTTTTTTTATATAAAATATAAATTTGATACATATTAAATTCCCATCTAAGAAAGTATATTAATTGGATCTATAGAATTCTTTATGAAATCATCACTCAAGGTAATAAATCTCTTCTGGGAAATAGTACTATTAATATTGTTTACTGGCTTATCTTTCAATCTATATGAAGTTAATAAGCGCATCCAGTAACCGTAAGCGGTCAGTTAAATGAATATTGACGAGGCAGGTATTATCCAGCAGGCATTAGCATTAGAGCAAGCGATGCAATGAGTACAGCTCATCATTATGCGCGTTATAAATATAATTGTGGAGCTATGAGAATGGCTGACCCATTTATGGTTTCAAACATTTCATTAAGGACCGTTATGGACGGCGAACGAGACTAGCTCCTTATGCCTCCTCGCATCAATTATGCATCTGCTACTATAAAGTTTTTTACAAGATTTTTTATTTATGTTTTCCTGAAGACGGGATTTATTTAGAATACGTAACTGACCATACCTGTCCGAGCGGATTGTAAAATAGCATCGTCTGGTTATGTTAATTGTTAATTTTTGGTGTCGTTCCGTTGTTAGTTACACAAGACTATGACATTGTTTTATAGCAAGTTGTAAATAACTGTCTTCAACACTATTAACACATTTTCTGTCCCATATTTTGTTTGATTGTCTTCAATTTAATTAATATTAATGCACCTGTACCGTTAACAATTTATATTTTAAAATTGGACACTTGCTTGTTACTTGTTAAGTATTTCGAAGTAAAAAATAGTTAACGTTCATCTTATAATGGTATATATTATTTTAAAAATAAGAATATTATGTAAATTATAACGTTTGGTTCTTTTAAAATATATAATTGAATCATTTTATCTTTAGAGAAAAAAAAAAATTTATCATGTTAATATAATTTTAGATAGCAACACAAACTTTAAGTCACTTGATATAGACATCAATCTATACTCACAGACTGAATATTTTTAAATATGATTAGCGACGCAGTTTTCTTTCTTATAGAACAGAATTAGATCAGGAAAACACAACAAAAAGTTTAATATATTCTTATTAATGAATACTTCATGTAACGACGTCGGTAGTTGCGGTCGGCACAATACATACGATACGTTCGTATAAATAAATCGTCTTGGGTGGTCAAGTTTTAGATTATTATCAAGTGTAAAATTATATACAGAACAATTAGCAGCGTAGTATACAAATGTTTAAAGTTTAATAACTTTGATTTTAATACAATTTTTTGAATAAACAAATGTTAACAGATTTACAATACAAATTTTCTCTTATTCCTATTTAGGTAGGTTATTTTACTTTATTCATGGTGAAACAAATATTAAATATTTGTCAGTTATATTTTCACGAATCCAATTATTTATTGTAAGTTAACAATTTTAATTTGTAGGTTTATCATAGCGCAAAAATATAATTTATTTTAGTATATTAATCATAATATTCTATTAAAACTGTATTACAATATATTCTTGTAATAATCTTTTAATTAACTAAACTGATTATTCCGGTCATGATAATGACCATTAAGCATGCTACCCATTAGAAAATTTTGATTTCAGAAATAATGTGATGTAAAACGGGTATTAAAACTAACGTTGTGTAAAATAGTTGTAACAGTTGAGTTAGTTTTAATTTAATTAAACTTACCTAAATCTAAACTATTCAAAATTTAAAGCCGTACCTGAAACAAAAAAGATTAATTAATATAAACAATTATTGCATATGGTATATTAATTAAATTTGCATGAAATTAATACTTATATTTAACGGTATATTGTATAGTAATGATTTATTGTTTTCTACATTTCCCAATATGGTTCCAATATACGTTTCATTAATAAAATATAATTTGCAAGCACGCTTTGTATGGTAAATTATATCCTTCTGTGTATATAATTTTCTATGAATAAATCTCATGATCGAGGCTATGGGCACGATACGATCCTATCAATATTTCTCCAATTGCATTAATTAATTATTGCAATATTTTGTTTTTTTTTATGTGAGATTTTAGAAATACAAAAAGATACATTTATTGATTTACATATATGTATTTGGTACAACATACTTTTTATTGATCTGCTAATTATACACACACTGATATCGATAGTACTAATATGTGCTATTAGTTATATCTATGCTGTATTTATGTTTGTAATAAATGCAAGCAACTGTAGTTTATTTTGAGCTAAGAAAACTACAAACTAATATTTAATAATTGTGAAATGCTTACTTATATTTACACATTCTGATTTTTGTAAACAATTTAATGTACAATGAGAATTGTGCCTTCATTGTGAAAAACAAATTGTCTAACAAACAAAAAATAGATTAAAACGTAATAAAAAGAAGTAAAACTAGAATGCAAAATTATTTTTCAAATTACATTAAATGTTCAAATTAATTTAATTTTGAGGGTTTTTTTGTTTTTTACTATTTTGTTTAACAGCTCTTTTAATTGTGTTATTCATTCTCTTTCCATGTATTTAATCAACACTGGCATTATTTTGTCTATTCCCGTTGTATTTCCGTTTTTTCTTGATTTTTTATAGCTTCCATTATTTTTATATATTATTATTTTTTTCTTTATATTGTCTCATTTGTTTATTCTGTGTCTGTTATATTGTTTTATTTGTCAGTTCTTCAATATGTTTTCAATTTTGCATAATTTTGTCCTCGTTTGTAATTACGTATATTTTCATGTTAGTTTTATATATTCATCATATTGTGTTCTTATTTGGTTTTTGTAAAATAGCTTTTGGTTGTCTTTGTAATTTTTGATCATAATTCTTCTAAATTTTATCCATGATTTTTGTTTTGCCTTGCTTCGTTTTTTTCTGTTTTGTATATTGTGTAGTCCTCTTTCTTCTTTGTGTTGAGGTGTTTTTTCATCAATTTTGTATTTGTAAACGGTTTTGTTCTTGTAAATGAGTGAATATTCAGGTGTTTAAAATTTGCATTTGTTATTATCAGGTGATTCTTTTCTTGTCTAGTTTTCTATTTCTATTGGTGTAGGTTTGTAGAAATTTATCCTTATCTACATTTTGCTTTTATTGTTTTTGCATTCAAACATTGCAGGATTTTTAAAATACAAAATAGAATAGCATTGCGTTTGTTTGCATTTCTAGCAAAAGTGTTTTTTAACAACTTAAAAAAAAAAACAGTGTTTGTCAGTCCTACATGCACTGTACCAAGGTCTAATTGCATTCAATTGCAATGTTGCCGCTGTCGTTATATCATAACATTGCTTCCAAAGCTGCAGTTGTACTTAGTTCTTGGGTACTACACTAATTCTTTGTAAGTGAGCATAATTCTTATAATAAATATGTATAACCATAGTATTATCTTTAAAAACAATGCCAAAAACTTAAACGCATTACCAGAAAAAACATATATATTTTTTTGCATCTCATATTTAAATGTGATCTTGTTATAGCAAAACACATCCAACTTACAACAACAAAATTGTAGGTTTAGTTGACCAATTTTCCTTTTTTTTCAAAACAAAACTAGTTTAGTAGAAAATACCTAGGTTGTGCACCAATTTTTAATTACAATGAATTTGTTTAGCAAGATTGTTATATTATACTTGTAGATAATTATGTAAAAGCCACAATCATTAAGTTGTCTTATAATGCTGTTTACAGTAACTGTCATAGGTATTTTGTTAATGTTGTATGTAGACTAAGCATCATGTGCAGTTTTAACTTTAATAAAATTAAATTTGATAAACGTTCCTTTAATGTTAGTGTTTTTCTTGTAGCAACTCTCGATTCCATCTACTACAAGATTTGGTGATTTTTCCCAAAGTATATGCATGTTGGGGTGTATCAGCATAGTAAGCTAGTATTTCTTATGTATTCTTTGAATTCCTGCTTTTTTTGTTTTTGTTACTCCTATTATTTATATCTGTTTTATCATTTTTTTACAATCCCTTCAGCTTCATTCTTATATTTAAAATTTCTATACCTTCTATTGAATAAAAATAAACACAACTACTAACTTTTCAAACCATGCTGCATTGACTGCCCAACCATTTTAATGCATAACCTTCTTGTTTAAAAATTGAAAAACTTAAAACAAAAAGAAATGCACTAACAAAAAATATTGTTAATGTAACAACACTTTTTGTCAAATAATTTCCGCTAACAATACTCTAAAAACTTAATCATACTAAACGATAAAAATGTCAATACGCATTTTTATTTGTATAAATTCGTTTCTATACAAACTGGTCGTTTGACTTGAATAAATTAAAAACCTACAAATCACTTAAGAACGCGTTTATAAAAAAAAATAATCACTGGAAAACTGTATCAAGATAAAAACTGTATCTTTTTTAAACCAGGTAGATTTATATTCAAACCTATCAATTTTTCATAAACCGTAATTAAAAATTAAACTGTTATAATAATACAATATTTGTTTGTATTAATTAGAACGGAACTATCAACGCCAAACAATGCTTTGCAGTATTTGTCTTGCAGCCACTTTCGACATCTAGTTTTGTAACGTTTGTTATACAAAGCATAAAATAAAGATGTTCTACCATAATTATTCTTAAAAATAATTAGTTTGATGTTCAATAATAAAAATAAATAAAAATGTTCTACCATCAATACTCTTAAAAATAATCAATTTGATGTTCAAAACGAGAAAGTTATAAAATATATTATTTTGCAATAACATTTTTCAAAGTAACTTTATACAAAAATGCTGCTAACATTGAGAGTATTATTAACTGCAACTACATATTGTACAATAACAACTTGAATCCTGGATGATTTTAAAGATTTTGCCCATACAATAGTGTTGTAGCCTATGTGCGGGTACGCTAAAGCATAGTATATCTGCATAATGTATGGATACAATAGAGTACTTTTTAATTATAAAATAGCGTAATACGCACTACATAGTTTTTTGTTAATGTGATCCATATGAATAGTCCATTTAAGATTTGATTTTATGTAGCACGCTCAGCATTTTATACGTTTTGCTTTGTATGGAATGTTTATGTGTATTGTTTTGTTTCTGAAAAATTGCACATTTATTGTTTTTTCTCTGTTCAATATTAACTTTTTATAATTGCACAATTTCTTAATTTCTTCTAATGCTAAAGTAGTTTTAATTTGAAGATCTATGGCACTTCTTGCATTAACTACAATAGAGATGTCATCAGCAAAGTTTAGCACAAAACCATTTAATATATAGTTATTTAGATAGTTCAAGTATAATATAAATATAAGAAGACTTAGTGTAATATCAAATGTGTCAGAGTTGCATAAATTCACGTAAACAAATATTTTGCAACATGTAAAAAAATATGAGATTAATTGTAGTGCTGGTCCTCTGATTCCAATGATAAATAGTTTGTATTTAATTAATTTAATATCTAAAACACCAGAAGAACTTGACAGGTAAAAAACTAATCCAACACACGTATTATCATTATTTTCCACTTGATGTACGTGTTCTGTAAAATTAAAAGTGGTTGTTTTAGTCGATTTATTTCTACAAACCCATGTTGTATTGTATTCAGTAAACGGCATTTGTCTATAAATTTCTATATTTTTTGTGATATTATTTGTTCATAAATTTTAGAGATAGTGTGGTCTATAATTATTGATATTTTTGATACAGCCTTTTTTATAAATTAGTACCACTTTAGCTATTTTTAGTGAAATGGAAATATTTCTTGTGTTATCATTTGATTAATTAATACTGTAAGTAGTTTCATTACATACATTTATTGTTTTGGTTGCTTAAAGTCATTTATTCACAAAACCCCCTGGTGCCAAGTTTGTTTTCTACCATCTTTAAAAAAGATTTGTTTTGTTATGATAATACTTTGTCTCCTTGTGTGTATGACAAAAAACATTTTTTTTAACTTTAATTGTAGTATAATCTATTTAAAAAATATAAAAAAATTATGTAAAATATTAAAAAACAAAGTTTCAAGTTCAAATTTTTTTCTTTATCTTAAAGACTAAGTTTATAAGCCATATATAATTCAAAAGTAACATCAAAATTGCAATTGCGGAAATACAACATCTGCATTTTTATAAAAATTGAGAAAAGAGCTGCAGCGTGTAAGAATTTCTTAAATAATTATAATAACATATACATGTTTCTACCGCATAACAAAATAAAAATATCTCGTTTATTGGTATTTTTTTGTTATTTTATTCAAAAAAATTAATAGTTTACCTTTTCATAAAGTTATCACAGAATGTGCATATCATGATATTTATACTTCTTTTGAATTGATGTAGACACAGCAATGACGCCAAAGTTGCCGTTTGTGTTGAAGCGGCAAACAAAAAACAATGAAAAAATATTACTACTTTCATTTTATTTATTGCATGAACATTTAGAAATGGTACATTATACTCATTGTAAATTTAATGTTTTTTAGGTAAAATAGTAAATTTTAGTAAAATTTATCTGTCATTTAGCATTACCTAAAATTGTGCAACTAAACAGCTTATTAACTTTAAAATTAATGTACTAAGTGTGGCAAAAAAAAAACCACGCGGTTTGAAACAGTTACTGCTCGGACTAAGGTGGTTGATTGCAGTCGCACATATTATCATTGTGATTTGTTGCTCATCCCATTTTAATTGCCAACATGGTTTGGATTAGAACACACCAACAGTTTGTCAAAAACATCATATTTGTTATTACGACCCCACAAACTTTTCGACGACAGTTCAACATTCAACGCAACAAACATGTCATAGGCTAGACAGTTGAAAGAAACTGTTAACACGTTTAGCAGACGCACGTTTTAAGAATAATGTTTTCTAAACATCTGGTCTCTGTGAGAGGTGATGTGGGATGGTCGGGCCCAGTTTAGCCATTTGTGATTTTCTTCTGAAATCATATCTGAAGGAAAACATGTTCAAACACCGCCCTCGGATCCTACCAGAGTTAATAAAACGGATTATTACTGAAGTTGATGCTATAAGCCGTATGTATCTGCCCGACTAAATATATTAGAAAACAATAATGTTATACATCATTATATTTATGCGTGGGAGGAAATTCGGGGAATTTAATCGTAGAAAATAACGAAGAGATAGCGGCATGTAATGAATATAAATACCTGGGCACAATATTTGACAATACCGGATCTGACGAAAAGGACATAAAAGCTAAAATAACACAAGCCAAAAAAACAATAGGATGTCTGAACGGAATTCTCTGGAGTGAAGATATCACAAATAAAAACAAATACAACATATATAATACCATGATAAAAAACCAGCTACTATATGGATCAGAAACATGGAGAGTTACAGATAGATATAAAAAGAAAATAGAAGTCGTAGAGATGGACGCCTTAAGAAGATCGACAAGAATATCAAGAATAGAGAGAATTAGGAATGAGATTATTAAACAGCGTATGGAAATAGAAGGGAGTGTCTATGATGATTTAAAAAAACAACAATTAATATGGTACGGACATGTTAAAAGAATGAACTTAAATAGACTTCCTAGGCAAGCAATGGAATGGGTGCCACAACAAAGAAGAAAAAAAGGAAGGCCAAAGAAAAGGTGGATTCAGGGAATTAAAACGGCAATGACTGCAAAAAACCTAGTAGAAGGATAGTGGGATAATAAAAAAGAGTGGCAAACGGGCATCGGACAACGTCAAAAGACGTTCTAAACCGATTATTATATATATATAAATATATAATTGTAAATTTAATATTTGATTGCTCTGAAAAAGGACACAGCTAGTATCAAACAAATCAAAAAAAATCAAACAAAAACACTAGTCCTATTGCTAAATAACCACTACCTTATTATAAATTTATTACGCTATTTTTTCATAAAACGAGATCCACTTTCATTGTCATCTTGACATCTAATAAAAAATGGAGTTTGTTGAGTCATTAAATATTTTTTTTGTATGAGTAACTATTACAGTATTTAAATATGTTAGAATATTGCGTTTTTACTTAAAAATAGCCTCACATTTAAAAAAAAAAATAATTTAAATTTGTAAAATGTGATTAAATTAAATTAAAAATGTTGCTTTGTAAAAGTACAAACAATGTTTAGTCTATATCAATATTTGGTTTTAATTAAAATATTTTAAAAATTAAATTTTATAAATAAACATACAACAAGCTTACTTTATTTTATAAATATTTATTTAATGTAATACAATTGAGTGCTTTTATCAATAAAGTAGACATATCGATATTTATTTCATGATATATAGTTTATACTAGTGCATAATAAAGACATAAAATGTCATGAAAAGCCTTTCATAACAATTTATTGCAGTTTAAACAACAGTATTACAATGACTCTTATTATATGTAAATAGACAATGTACCACGTTAAGTTGTTTAATATATTGGTTTTATTTATGTAAGAATTGTCATGAAAGTTAATATAAAAATACATTCTACCAAATAAAGAAACTCACAGAATTTTCATATTATATAAATGGATATAGAATTATATGTTAATCAAATACATGCCAAAATAGACTGCAAAAAACAATGTACAGTTAACTAAGATAAAATAATTATTATTGTATTCAATGTTTATTTCAAAAATATGATTATATAATAACACTGCAAATTGTAAACTTTTACTTATCTTATGGCTCATATAATTCGCATCGTTCTGTTATCAGAAAACAATAGAACATGCAATCAAATGCATGCAGTTGCTATTTAAAATATGTATAAAATTGTAATTTTGAACTTATGCAATTTGTAGTAATTTCAATGAACCATTTCTCATTAATACAATTGAAGTAAAAAATATATTGTAAATATTTAGAAATATTTTAATTTTCACACGATTATTGAGAACTTGTTTTGAAAACTGAGGGAAAACTAGTTAAAAGCTATTTATTATTCATAACACGTTCTTTATCAATTAAGTAAAGATATAGATTTATAATTAAGTTCTTCCTAATCAATTTTTTTAATGAAGTTTGTACCATAACATATGCACATACATATTCACTTTCCACATTAATAAGTAAGACATAAAACGAGTGCAATCTCCTTTTTAGTTAAGGAAATTAATCCAATCATGCAATTAATAATAAACGACAACTGGGTGATGTTAAGAGAAAGTTTATTAAATGAAAAATACGCGTTTATCAATAATAATGAAGTCTTCTATTGATATTAATACATAATTTTTCCATTTTTTACTGTACCGCACTTTAATTAAACGGATATTAACTACAGCTTTAGTAAGTCCATAATTATGGAAGAACTGAAATTAATTATTTATGTGCATGAATTGCAAAATAATATTTATTATTTTTAATTAGTTTTTATCGTCTTAATTAACATATTTAGTGTGGAATAAGGTCTTTGCTGTTAAGGACGAGTGTAAAACGATAAGAATACTAATTAATATTGTTGAAATTTTTTAAACATCTGTTCAGGATGTTACCTCGTAGTCACATATTATTTTGAAACATCCCGTTTGATATTTATTAATTTACATTATTTAAACAATAAAATAACAATCTATTCACTAATTATCAGCAGTTACTCAATCAAATCATCAGTACCTACAGTTGAATAACTTGAGACCTTAACATTGAATCTGTTGCTTCCATCACGATATAAACATTCCAATCGGTTTGTCTTAATGCCACAGGCAGTTACGGGGGCCTACTTCTTCCCAGAGAAATTGTAATGAAAGTTGTCTCGGACTCTCCCTAGGCCTTAAGGCCAGCACGCATCTCAACCAAACGGACTTAACGGTATCCTACACTTGCAGCGCAACGTTCAGCACGCTAAAATTCTCGGATATATTTAATTGTCTTATCGAGATCAAGCTTGAAAGTGATTGTTTATACATATGCAATTAATATGAAAACTGGAACGATAATATAGTCTAGATTTATTTATGCAAAATAGATTAAAATTATACTAGCCATTTCTTTAATAATATTGATATAATAAAATTATAATTCATTCATTATAAAATTGTAATTTTCTATTTTAGTATTTATTAATATATAATATTCCTACTAATTATTGCTGAGTATATTGTTATTAATTGAAGAATATAATTACTTGTTGCGATGACCGATATCCATTCGTTACTAAGAGAATGCTTGGGAAGTTAATTTGAAACAATTTCATTCATGTACAGCTCAATTACTTTAAAAATATAATTTGGGATTTATGTACGTAATTTAATATTTGAGTTTTGTTGCTACAAAATTATTTCGATTTGCAACTTCCTGTTATTTCATTGATTTCTTTATTAGTATTACACAAAAAACACTATTTTTCAGACCATGCAAAGTAAACAGCAAACTTTATTTTATCTATTTATATTTATTATAAACTTGTTATTCTTTTTTTGAGTTTTTTACTTATTTCATTCAAAAATAGCATATCAACTATAATATAATATTATAATTATTTTTTATTATTTTTGCTGTTATTTTGAAAGAACGTATTTTTTTTTTTTAAATCAACACTAGGCAGGGTATTAAGTAAATTTTTGCTACTAGTCAACTCAAACTTGTCCAAAAAATGATATTTTAGTTAATTTTTTTTGTCCAATTCAGATCGCATTAGAAAAAACCATTTCAGTTTTAATAAAAATCACAGAAAATAAAACTCTCCGCAGTGTCATCTTATTAAAAGCATTAAGTTGTTATTAACATATTAAAGCTTTTGGAAAATTGTTTAGTTTTTAAGACTATTAAAAATCAGTTACATCCAACAACAAATAATAGTACTAAGCTACTATTAAGCATTGTAAACGTTCCTAAAATTTTATAAAAATAAAAAAACAAACCTAGGTTCTTATAGACTTTAGTTTACCTAAAAGTGCAAAACAAGTTTATAAAATGTATTAATGTTTTCAAACTTTCTAAATAATTTCTTTTAGTCTTTTACAAATCATATTACGTCTTTTCCAAACTATTTTACAGTTTTAAGCGTTCTATGCTTCTTTTTTAGTATAAAAATTTTCTTATGCACCTTCTTAGGCTAGATCTGTTGGCTTTTAAAATAAAATTGGATTTTTTTTTTAATTTAATATATTTTGTCAATATATTCTCAAGCATTTCTAAACTTTTGCCGTGAAGATGATAAGTTTTCTTCAGAGCAAATAATGTTGAATGCGTCTTCAACTAGTTGTAAAAACTGCAAACTTCTTGTCGGTAAATTTGCACTTTTGATCTTTTCACAAACTTTTGTCTTTATACACATAATTATTATGTGTATATTAAACAGTTGTAGACTAGACTTTCTTAAACTTTGTGTTTATATTAAAAGTGTCGCAAATTTATTTATCAAGACTTGTGTTTTTTGTTGTTGTTAAAATATAGTAAATGTAAACATATAAAAAAAAAAAACTAAAATATATATATACGCAGGACAGTCAGCATATAGAATTATCTCAAATATCTAGACCAAATAGTCACCCCTGCTATTCTGTAAATGTTATCATTAGGTAATTTTATAACAAAAAAAAAGGAAAATCACTTAATTTTTTTAATAAGTAATCATTTTAGTATAAGCATTATTTAACATCATAGGGACCTT
The DNA here is from genome assembly GCA_963932245.1 of Tachinus rufipes. Taxonomy (NCBI): domain Eukaryota; kingdom Metazoa; phylum Arthropoda; class Insecta; order Coleoptera; family Staphylinidae; genus Tachinus; species Tachinus rufipes. The sequence continues at coordinate 42,020,316 of OZ010747.1, read as the reverse complement.
GCAAAATAACATTTTTTATTACTTTTGTATACTTAAAAATGCTATTCAGTTCACTTTAGACAGTCTAATTTATACCTGCGTTCACTATATCGTTTAGTTAATATTATTACTAAAATGAAAATTCTACTGCAATGTACTAAAACAGAAGCTGTAACCAAGAACGTACGTAACATTTGTTATGATACAAAAACTTTTAAACTTTTTTACACCAACAAGAGCAATTGAACAGTTTTTTGGCCAATTCACAAAAACGCAGGTTTTGGTAGACAAAAAATTAATTCAGTCTGTAATAATTGTTTTTTTGGCATTCATAGTTTCAGCGACAAACAAATGTACAAACAATAATCATCTCGTCTCATTTGATCACTCACACTTGGAAGAACTTTCGGCTTGCTAAAACTAGGTAGTGTATTATGTATTTTTTCTTGTAGATGAGTATTGTGACCTTTTTAATCCATCTCTTTGAAATCGTGCCTTATTTAAGACATATGTTTAACAAAGTAGCTAAATCATTAAGAAAAAATGTTTTCCATTTTTCACTGCTTCTATCACTATTTAGGCTTTGCCAAAAAAATTGTTTCTTTTTATAGTTTTGATAAAAATTTTCAGCTCTTATATTGTGATAACTGTCATATCTTTAAAGCCAACATTTGGTGTTTCCTTCTGTTTGTCTTGCTTGTACTGTAATTTGGCTTTTTTGAAGTTTATTCAAAAGTTTTTGGCTATAATAAATTAGTCTTTTTTTATTTGTCGTTTTAGTTCTTGTTTTGTCCTTGAGTTTAAATATGAACTTTTCCCTTTGCCAGTTTTTTTTTTCTTATACTTTCCATGTTTGGTTTTTCCTTTGAGATTGTTTTATTGCATACCTCTTCTAAATTTTGCAGATTTAGCTTTGCTTCTCTCATCAACTTTCTTTAATTCATGAGTTTTTTACTTGCATAACTGAGTTTTTTCTCGTTTCGCCCTTGATTTTTATAGTTCGTGTGAAAAATGTCAGTTTTTTTATTATGATGGCTGGATTATCTTAAAAACCAAAGTTTATTATAATTATTGTTTTTTTTTTAGTTTATCTTGCTTGTACTATAACTTGATTTTTATAGAGTTTTTTATAAAAGTTCCTAAGTATAGTAAATAGTCTTTCTTTGTTTGTCGTTTCAACTCTTGTTTATTTTTTTTTTCTAGATTTTTATTGTTTTTGTAATATGGTTATTAAAGGTTTCAATATCGGTTTTTTGTGTATAGCGTAGGGCAGGCAAGATTTAATCTTCAAAATTTTTAGGGTTATCTGGAAAGTTTATTTTTCTTCTTTTTCTTTTTAGATTTATGCTTTTTGTTTAATACTGTAATTTCCGTTTTGTTACGTTTATTTTCTGTTGTTAGAAGTCTATTTTGTTTTTGTTTTTCGACAGGACCTATACGCGTCCATCTTCTTTGCATTTTTTTTTAAGTAAGTATTAATTAAATGTAGGTTGTGTTGGTATAAAAAATTAAGTAGCATTTGTCTTTGTTTATTAATGTCTTCGGACCAAAGTTTCTTACTGTTGTCTTCAAAACATTCATCTTGAATTCTCTCATTATAAAAGTGTAGTGGCAATTTGTTTCTTAAATATTTGTGTTGTGTCGGGCATTATTTTCATGTTGTATAGTTTATTTAAAGAAATTATTAAGTAGGCTACATGTTCTGAGAAAGATTTTATGCTTGTGATGTTTTCTGTGTAAGAAACACACACAAATCAATACCACAGTTTAAATTATTGGTGTAGCCTTTGTAATACAAAGTGTGGCAAGATTTTAATTTAAATATTTTTTTGTCAAGCCCTACTTTGTATAAATCTATAACGTCCCAATTTATCTTGTTAACTTTTTTTCTAGCACCGTTAATTTTTCCAATGTCAACAGAAATCTCATTTTGTATGTTAGTAGTTTAAATGCTTTAATGTTGGATTTGTGTCTTTAAAGATTTTTGTTTGTCAATCTTATGTACCCTCCAGAACTTGTAAAACTGACTAAAGTTTGAGTGCAAAATTCTGGAATTATTCTACATGCTTGAGATAATAAGTTTCTTTCATTATCCAAATGTTTTGTCGGTTTAAAACGTCTTGCTTGCCGTGTGTATTGATGATTTTTGTTTCAGCCGCCCCTAACATGGAAAACAGACGATGTCTGTAGCAGTCTGCACTGGGTCAAGCGCCATATCTGGCTACCTTTGCCTAGTTTAGCCTACAGGTTAATGTAGTTTACCGGAGTGTAGCAGTAGGAACCATAAGTAAGAGCTGGAAACCCTGTGAAGACCAGTCATCTCAATCCACTTTTTCCCTTTAACATTGGTGTAACTGGTTAACATAAAAGGTGCTATCTCTACATAAAAACTCCATACACTATTTATTTTGCTAATGTTAATGCTAATGATAATGCTTAGCTTTATGCTGCATGTAATGTACAAAAACCTTATAGTTTTGTTCTGTAGTCTTAATTGCAATCTAATAAAAAATTTATGGCACATGTTGGAACGACGGATTAAGAAACGTGCAAAAATTCTAGATAATTATAATAACCTTCAAGTTGCTCTACGTAAAAATGGAAATCAGTTTATCTAAGACTTCACAAGTGCATGTTTTGACAAATAGAATACGTAATAAAAGTGGTGAAAACACACAATATTAATTTAAATATAATTAATATTTAATTTATTAAAATTTTATTTTGAATTCACTTTCATTGTATCATTTACTTTCTCTGTTGTTTATAATAAAAAATATAAAAGGTAAGTAATGAATTTTGATTGTGTTATTAAGTAATTGTTAAATAAAAATAAGATGTTTAGAAATATACCAAATAGAAGCATCAAAGTGTAAAGAAAATGACAATAATAACAGTAGAAAACTAAAATAAGATATTATATATGCTGTTAAAATAATTGTGTTACTGTCTTACCCATGTCAGCTCACCAAGCTCAAATTTGATAGGCACCGGACAAGAATTTTTATGTGCAAGTTTGATTAATATCAAGTGATATTCTAAGACATTTTTAGCATTTTTTTTATGCAGCAAATAGGCAAGTTATGCTAATGTTCTGTTAAAGTTTTAAATGGATATTTGTACAAACTTTTTGAAAAGTATTAATTTATTTTGTTATTCTGCTCAATTTCTAATTATTTTTATAATTATTTCATTTATTCTGTAAAATTTTGTTATAATGTTTATTATTCAATAAAACATAAATGATTTTACTTTCTATTAAATAGAAAGTAAAATTATTTATATTTTATTAAAAAATAAATAAATTCATTTTTTTTGGTAAATTTCATGCAACAAATGGGTATTAGGTTACAATAAATAGCTTTTTTCTGCAATTTATGTTAGATTTCACAAAATAAAATAATTTTCTGTCCTTTTTTTTAGGTTTTTTGCAATTTTGAAAAATTTCTAGAAATAAAGTGAGTTTTAAGCAATATTCAATTCAATTCAATATTATAAACTATGTTTGTAAATTTTTGGGGGTAAAACATCTTAAAATTTTATAGTTAAATATTTTAAAGACCACTGGTTAAAATATTTTATTTTATATAATACTAAATGTATTACTTTTAGGTAAATAATGTAGCAATAAGCTTTTATAACCTTATATTAGTTTTACTTGGTTTCAGTAATTATTTACATTTTAAAGATATATTGTTATAATTATTACTATTTATTCACTCATTGTCAGTATAAAATAGTTTTATTAATTGTATACTTTATAAACAAATTATTATTTATTCAAATGGTACCTTTATTGTATATACAAATTTAAAAAAAATAATCAAAGGATGTTACGCGAGGCGTAAATAATAATTGAATAGCTGAAGGTTAAACATTATCCTCGAATCTCAGGAAAACTATAATTTATCACAATAATGTATAATAAATATTTTATTTAAATAAATTATCTAAACTGTGCTCAATAAGATTTTGGTATATACTATGATAAAAAGCTGATAAAATACAAAAAAGTCTTTTGTTCATTTTGAAATATTTAGTACCATAACTAGGGGAATATAAATTATAGAATTGTTTAAGGTTTGATCCCCGGCTCTTACAGAAAATGTTTAACTGCTTATAGCATTTATTAGTTCAGGAAATTTATTCAATTTGTATTTACTGTCCATTTAACTATAGTTATGCCGTATTTACAGCGTCTCTATTCTCTTAATTATTTTTTTTGTAAATTTTTGTCTTAACTAGAAAATTCTGCATTAGTTTTTTTAGTGAGTTTTGTATGTTCTACTTAAATAGTTATGTGCTCATTCATCAACTTTTAAAGAACTCCATCTATTTTGCCCATATGTTTTTATTGCTTGGAACAGGTTATTCTTCACCTTTTCTATATCCTATTTTTAAACTTAAGTTTTTATTTTTTTTATTACATCTTAAAACTAACTTTTTTTTTTATTGTTGCAATTGCTTTTTATACTATCATATTCACCCAGCAGTTTTTGAAAATAACTCTTCTCTTCAATTTTCAGTTAAATTTGTTTTTTCTCATTTTCAATTTTCTTCAATTTGTTGAATTTCTTTTATTCGCATTTCTTTATTTTTTCAATTTTGACAGGTATTTTTTTTTGTATTAACTTCGTTCGTTGTATCATCACAATTTGAACTATATTTGTGCTTTCTTTGCTGTTTTACTTATTGCTCTTTTTGAAGTAATAATAATAATTCTTTATTTACGGTATAAGTAAAACCATTTACATCTACATAAAAATACAATAAATATAAACAATATAATACATATATATATATAAAACAAAAGCAAAAGATTGACATAAAAAACAATATAATATAAAATACATAACATTTAATCAATATGTCTCAATTGAGTCTTAAACAAGGATTTAGAACAAAAAAAAATAAATTGTTTGTTAAACTATTTGCAAATCTCCAAATTCTACCAATAGGATTGTGAAATCCATAATTAGTAGAATGTGTAAATTCTCTAAATAATGAAGTCTGCCTGGTACGTCGTTCACTAATAGGAATGTAGAATGGAAGAGATTCAAGTAACTCAGGACAGTCTACTTCAGACATCACTAGACCACGCAAAAATGAGAGATCTGATCTTTTGCGCCGAACTTTTAGTGACGGTAAATTGTATAGTGAAGAAATGTAATTGCGATCAAAATTAACCGACAATATACCAGATCTATAGGACAACAAGCGAAAAAATTTGTTTTGAATACGTTCAATATTCTGACTATAGATTTCATAGAAAGGGCACCAGACTGACGGAACGTACTCTAAATGAGAACGCACCAAGGCACAGTAAAGTAATTTATGAGTATTTGGAAAAAGATCAGCAAACATCCTGTATACAAACCCCAGCATTTTTATAGCACGATTACACATGTAGCTGATATGCTCAACAAACGTAAGTTTAAAATCGAAAATTACACCCAAGTCTTTAATTTGTGTCACTTGTTGTAGCACCTTGTTATCGATAATATAATCGTACGAAATTTTACTTAGCGTTCTATTAAAACTGATTGCAAAACATTTATTAACATTAAACAAAAGGTTATTAATAAGACACCAATCATTAACAGAGTACTTCCGTTTATTATGCTGGTTAAATTATTAAAACCAATTGACTTCAATTGTAATTTTATACTAATTTCATTATATCATTAGTATTAGTATTAGTATTTACTGCAGTTTTAAGAAATATTTTTTTTTACATTATTTTGATTTTAGAAGAAAAATGATGTAGATGTGAAACCAAAACTTATCTCTTAGACTTGAAAAAATATAGAAATTAAATGAATGACTTTTTTAAATCAAACCACCCTTAATTGTAATATAATTCATACATAAAATTATCAAAACTGTCAACGGTTGTATGTATTTGAAAATATTTTTATTTGAATTAATTAATAAATAAAAGAAACTTTATTTAAACCTAATTTTAAATACATACCAATTTTAGGTCAATGTAAATGTATTTGGTTAATTGTTGATTTTATTTCATTCATATGATAATAATAAATTAACAAAAAAATAACCACAAAATGACAACAAAACTTTCATAACATTTTTCATAAAACGGGACTTGTATCTGTTAATTACTCATTTTTATTTCTTTATTTTCATACAATAATGAAAAAAAAAACTCGGATGTAATCAAGTTTAACTTTTAACGACCAGGATGTATAATAATAGATATTCATTAAAGCTGTATAAATCCTATGTAATTTACTTTCACGTTTTTTTTTTCAAGAAAAATTTTATTACGCATCTTCACGTTACCTAATTGTGATTACTCTTAAATTATGCATAACATCTGTAGCTTGGAAAAAGTAACACAAATTCTTCGCGTAATAGGAAGATGTTCAATGTTGTAAACGTGTAATTTTTAGTATTAACGGAAAACATCATTAAATCGACCGGATTAATATGTTATTTAGAATATTTATAATAATTTGTATTAATTGGAATGTGGATTACCGGTAGTAAAGATATGAACACATTGAAATGTTATTCGTTTTTTATAGATGGTTTAATTTAAATATGCCAAGTAGCATGTAATAGGATATTTTTATAGTTTAATAAAATATTAATATTAATTAACATAAATTTCTTATTGATAAGTTAATTATATTTGACGTTACACATTGAAGTGTTCTTGATTGAATGTTTTCGTATCAAAGATATGTTCTAGATATTTATAGCCAGATTAATAAGTTACTACTTATATAAAACTAACTCATTAGCTTTAGTACCGTTAATAATTTGTATGTTTTAGTGTAATATATGACATGTCAGTTTATTAATGAAATAACAAAAACTTAATGTAAAAGAGACATTGTAATAATTAATTTAAAAAAGTGACTGGAACTTCATACAAAAATAGAACATTTGCAAATGTATTATTTTCACATTCACTTTTGTTTAATTATTTATTTAATAAAACTAAACATAATAATGCGGTTTGTAGTTATTTTGGTTAAATAAATGGAAAATTATTAGTTGTTTTATAAATAGGTTAAACTTTTTTCATAAAGAGAAATTTAGTATTGTTTAATATTAATAAATGTTGTCAGTATTTATATACACCAGAACTGACGTAAAAAATCCAAAAATCCAAAAAAATTAAAATTAAAATCTCAACATTTAAACTACAGGTTATTTGAAATATAGTGCATGTTTTTGATATGTTTTCATTGTTTTTTTTTTTTTTTTAAATTTTAGTCTTAATGTATATCACAACAATTGAAAAAAGAATTTCTAATCGTTGGTTTTGGACAATACGCTGTGCATAGTTTGAAATATGAAATCAAATGAATAGAAATTGTTAAATAGTTTTTTTGTACAATAAAACGTATAAATAATTGTTGCTTTATTAAACAATTATAAAACAAATAAATTAACACAGAACCTAGAAACATGTGGCCAAGGATCGGCTACTTACAATTTCGGAGCCGCATGCGGAATGCATAAATGCAGCTCTCTTCAGTGCTTTTATGTTTGTTTTTTTTTTAACTATATTCAACCACAAACATTTACCTCAAAATTCTAAATATATCCATCCAAAATGCACAAAAAGCTAATTTATAGTAAGAAATAACACATAAAATTTAACAAAAATTACGCTAATATATCAAATAACGCAAACACGTATTATAGAGTAAAACATATATTTCATGTTTTAAAAAAAAATGACACAACAATAAAAAATAAGGTTTTTTTAAACAGTTTATATTTTTACAAAGTTTAGTGTAATTAAAGGTAAAATAAACTAAATACATTATAGTAAACTACAGAAACAAGACAGGAGTTTTACGTCTAGATATGAAAAATTATATTATAGAAAAACTATTTTCTCTCTCTCAGGAGCTTTGTCACCAATGTATTCCTCCAAATAATAATATTTTTAATGCCTTCATTAGTGTCCGATGGTACATATTCATCACCACTATCTTGAAATGATTCTAAATTAATTGAATCTGTATTGTGTAATATTTCTTCTTCAAAAATATTTTTCGCTAAACGGATAGACCGTCTGCTTAAACAACAAAATACCAATACAAAGTTATCTAGTTATTACAAACTTAAGAGACACGCCAAACATGTTAATGTATTCCAAATTATGTCATTATATGTACATATGCGGTATACACATGTAGAGACTACAAATGCTTGACGTATGTAGTTTGTACCTTAATGTTATTACAACTAATTAACATAACCTTGAAATTCTTAATATTAATAGTCTTATAGACGTCAATATAGTGTGTTACTTAATACTGTCAGCTCCATACATCTTTACAATTTTTCTTTTCCCTGTTTCACAAACACTTTAAAACGAGAATTACATTGCAGCTGCAACATGAGTTTATTTTTGTTAAATTAAATAATGCAAATAACCAAAACAATTTGTTGATTGAGTTTGAATAAACTAGTTATTTATTTTATAAACCAATTAATATCAGTAGTTACTGCTGAGTTTGAATAAATTAGTTATTTATTTAATAAATCAATTAATATTAGTAGTTACTACATTACTGCTAAAAAAGCCAAAGTAAACATTAGCTCTTTGAGCATAAAACAAAACTACAAAAATCTCTGCAACTCCGAAAATATTTTGTTAACAATTGTATTTTTAAAACTGCTTTTTATTCCAAAAGGTATTTGAGTAAGCAGTTCTAACAAAAACATTGCTGCTGCAAGTCAAAATGTACTTAAGTATTCCAAAACTTTGATTCTTTATTATACACAAAAATTAAACATTTACGGAAAGATTTTCAAAGTTGCAGAAAATTGTCAAAATTTCTTTTTGGACGGAGTCAACAGACCGTATTATTTTAAAAATAATGACTCTAATGCTGTTATAGTCAAAAGAAATTAATATCAAAGCATGATAACATGATAACACAGTATTTATGACGTAAATTGCGTGTCTTGATAAATATTTAGCTTTAACAATGGTCAACATCTTACAGTAAAAATTGATAACCAAATTTACAATACATTTTTCCCAGTTTTAGGAAAATTTCAAGCATATAATCTGCTATGTGCAATTAGGACTCTACTCGGATTCAAGTTTAAAAAACTCAAAGGATAGATTATCTTTTAGTCTAGTATCATTAATTGACTGCCAATATAATGTCATTTGACACTTTTGTTAAAAGATTTGTTTCTGACAAAAAAAACTAAAAAAAAATGTTTATTTAACATTTTTTATATAATTTTAAAAAAAATTGAGATTAGATCAAAAATTGTTTTTATTTGAATGTTATAATTAGTCAGTATAACCAAAAATAAGTTTAAAAAACATTAAAATAATACTTAGTTAATCTACAAAAGTCAATTACTGCTTTAGTATTAAAACAAAATATAATTTTATAAATTCATTATTTTTTTCTTTATTTTCGTTTGAGATATATACGATCTTAATCATACCTTCGCATACAAATTGATAATTCTATTTTGACAAAAAATCTTCATTTAAAGAAAACTTTGAAAAAGCAACATTATATTCCAAAACTCTTTACTTTGGTTATGAGATTTACCTACGAGTGGCTATTTTTAACACCGATATCACTGAATTAAAAATTTTGTTAACATTTAAAATTGCAGTTAAAAATAACAAACCAAAACAAAAGTAATAGACAAAAACAAATGTCAGATCAACAGCAAAAAAAAAAAACAAACAACTCAAAAAATATATAAATTAAGTTGAAAAGCTTGACCATATTTTCAAAAACAATAAAATACTCAACTGTCTACTAAAAGCAAAGACATGCGTGTTGCTCGCTGCAACGTGTGGTATAAAAATCACAATAATTAAGTCTACAAGATTCTTAAAAACAATAAACGGTCCCATGCTTGCTATAAACTAAAAAAAAAACATATAACAAAACAAAAGCAACCATAGAAGATTACATAAATTGCCAGATGAAACTAACCCAAAAAAGCTAATACAACAATACATACCAAAAACTGCAAAGTATGTGAAAATGATTTAGACAATGTTAAAAGTATCAGCAAAAAATTATAAGACTGAGAAAAAATTCTCGACAAGTTTTGAAAAGCTTGCTCATGTCAATCTTTTTATAGTTGAGGAGTATTTTTTCAAAACTGAAGTTATCCATAATCAGTGTAAAATAAGTTATATATCGTTTCTAGCTAAATATCATAAGCTCTTTCTGAATATACAATATTTTTTTAACAAAACGTGATATTTCTCACTTAAAACCAGTGTCAAAGTTTGCATTTCACAGCAAAACAAAACTTATCCACTTGGTACTAAAACTGAAATTATTTCTTACCAAAACTGAATATATCCCTATAAGAAGCTTGTTTTATTATTTTGGCTTTTTTCAAAACTCAGTTATCAATTTTTGTTAAAACAGCAGACTACTAAAACATTAATTTTGGCATGTTCCAAGAGGTAGGTGGCAGCACAACATATTGTGTCTGTCAAATCTCTACATTACCAGCTTACATAACCTGTTTCATTTTTATCTCTGCAGTGTATCCAATTTAAAAGAGATAAACTTTAAATTACAAAATACTCTAAAAAGTAAGTTATATATTATTCTAGTGTATTTTACCATGTTTTAACATGAGGTATATTATTATTTTAAGTAAAAAGTAGACATGGAGATGGAAACATTGGTTTCTTATATAAATGCAGGAAGTTAGAAGCGTGGAAGACCAAAAACGATTCAAAGAGCCATAAATAAGAACAGTAAATACTGCAATACAGACCCGCACTTAAACTTACTTAAACAAACACCGAAGCTTTGTAATCATAACTCTTCGTTATTAAATTTAAATAACATATCATTTATTAAAAAACAGAAGAAAACTGTATACTGGAACTACTAAAATTGAACAGGACCAAATTATGCTTCATTTTATATCGGCATTTGAGCCAAAAAGAAGACGAGGTACCAATTTGCAACAACAAAATGTATTAGGAAAGTATTATTTACATACGTCAAAAGGTATGTTGCCTGTTTGTAAAAAGAATTGGTTTGCAATTTTATTAAAAATTTAAATGCATCCGAATCTTACTACAGTAGAAATAAAAGTAAGCGCATATATTTACCTGCAGAATTAAATACAAATGTACTATACAGACAATACAAAAATAATCTTGAAAACAAAAATATGCTAGTTAAATTTGGAATATTTTACAAAATATTTACAAATGAGCTTAATATTGGATTTAAATCGCCAGTTTCGGATGCTTGCTCATTTTGTATTCGCTTAAATAACGACATAAAATTGGCAAATGACCAAATTAAGAAGCATAACATCATGACAGAACTAAGAATTCACAAACTACGAGCAAATGCTTTTAATGACAATAAAAGAATGTCATAGTAAAGAGAATGACCTGCAACAAGTCCACCTTCCAAAAACACCAATACAAGATGCATTCTACAGTAGGCAGATTGCCTTTTATACTTTTTGCTGTGTAGATTTGCAATCTAAAAATCCAATTTTTTATACCTGGTTGGAGAATCAATCAGAGTGTTTTTTTGTATTTTCTTGCGTATATTTTGTAGGGCGTGAGTTTGCCATAGGTGCGGCGGCAAAATGTGACTTAACCATTCTTTTGGTGTGGATTTAACTGTCCCAGTTACTGTTCCCATCGTGTTATTCAGTTAAATATCAACTTTGCATGTGAGTTGTTTATCCATACTGGGGAGCAGTATTCCGCTAGAAAATAGGCTAGTGCTATGTCTGCAGTTCTAAATGCAGCCTAGGCACCCCAGGTAGTATCTGCTAGTTTTTGTACAATGTTGTTTCTTGTTTGATTTTAGCAGCACCTAGATAACGTGTTTCTTGTAAGTAAGAATTTTGTCTAGGGTAACGCCCAAATATTTTGGGTGTTGGTTGTGTTGTAGTGTTATTTCGATAAAGTTGATTGTGAAGATGGAGGAAGCATCTTTATTATTTAGATTGAAATATGAGTTTCAGTTTTAGATAAATTTATGCACAATCTCCATTTTTATAAAAATGACTGCATGGTCGCTTAGTCTTAGGCCAGTAGCTAATATTTTCATTCTAACATTTTCAGTTATTGTACACGTCTCAAATTCATAGATTAGGTTTTGTATTTCTAGTCTATCTTTTTGTGTTAGATGGATTTATGCACAATCTCCATTTTTTTTAAATATGACTGCAGGGTCGCTTAGTCTTAGGCCAGTAGCTAATATGTTCTTTCTAACATTTTCAATTATTGTCCACGTCTCAAATTCATTGATTAAATTTTGTATTTCAAGTCTATCTTTTCTTTGTTTTTCAAATGTAACTATTTAATGTGTGCGTATTTCTCAATTATAAGGTTATTAAAACCAAATCTTCATTTCCAAGTCCTATACACAAGTATTTTTTTTTGTCTGCATTCATAGTTAAGCCCCAGTTTTTATACTCTTCTAATAGTTTTCTAACTAGATACTCGGAACTTTCTTATGACTGCTCATCAGCTACTTGGTCATCAGCAGTTTGTAGAGTATAAAATCTCCTGTTGTTTAACTCAAAACCAATGTTGCATTCTTTTCCAAATCTACTTTGTATAGTTTGTAAAAATTAAAAAACAACAAATTTTTATTAAACTGTCTAGTAAATTACACTAATACCCGTACTAATAGTCTGACATTAAATCTCAAATTAATTCTGGGTTAAAGTATCCAAAAGTACAATAAACATTTATTCTAATTTCATTATAAATATATTACCTGTTATCTATACGCTTAATTAATAACTAACAAACTAATACTGATCTTGAATTAAGCAAAGCTAGATCCTAAAAATTTCCTTGTTTGTTGTCTTCTAAAAACCAACTATAAATAGATTCATACGTTATTAGATAAATGAATTACGCAATTGTTGGTTTCAACATCCCAAAAAAAAAAATATCTAATCACTAAATACTAATACAAAATCAGTCCTCAATAATTTAATGTAATAATAAAATAACTAAACTTAATTTTTTTTTAACTTGTCATATTTCAGAATACTTCTAAATATAGAATTTCCTTTTTGATGATGTGTAGCAACTCTGCGATGCGGACTCTTAGTCTTATTGTACATCTCTAGTTGTTACTCCACTAATAATTCCGTATCTTCAATAAAATTCAAAGAATAATACAAAAAAAACAATCTTGATTAGTTTAGTAGTGTTTGTCAAAAATTACTTTTAGGTCCAGCTTAAAGTTCCCTTTTCTATATTAATCCTTTAACATTCAGATCAGACGTACCCTGTTGTTTGTGGCTATTAGAACATTTAGTATATAAGCATTTATTATAATATATTTAAGCAATTTAAGAACATCAATAAACTCATAAATTAGTTAAAAACTAGAACAACAGCTAAAAATTAGTGTTATTAAATAGAAATAACAGTTTATTGTAACTTCCAACAATGTTAAATTGAGTTTTTAAGCATTTTTCATTTGTTAACGGCAATGTATAAAAACCACACATTCAAGCAATATTTAAAATAAAAATTAATTAAATTAAATTAATTTGTTTGACAACGCTTAAAAACTAATATAAACACTATAATAATGTTAATAATAAAAATATTAGTTATAAATATAAGACCAAATCCTATGCATTGTACAAATTCAGTCCGTTATACAAGCATGCCCAATATACGAATCAAATACATGCAATTGCAACATTTTTCAATTTCTTATGGCTTAAAATAAGCTTTAATTAAACTCTAGTAGCCTTCAGATTTTTTTTATAATTCAGACCAAAAATCAGTAAAAAATTCAGATTTTTAAAATCTTCTTAATACTGTATGTTAAACTTTACAAGACTCTGTTACCCGACTACGTTTCAAACTTGGTAGAAATGTTATTCAGAAGCTTCTTAGATAATTTTTGTAAATTCTTTCTAACTAAGACATCTTAGTTGCTTAACAGCTTTTAAAATTATCATTTCAATCGCATAATAATGTTGGATTGTTTAGTTTTTTCAGTTTTTTTCTCAGTATTGATTTATTCTCAAATAGAACGACATTTTTAAACTTTTCTGATAGCATATTGCTGTTTTCAACGTTTGTTACAACCTCTAAAATGTTCTTAGTTGTTTCTAGTAGTTTTCAATGTTTCTGTAGTAGTCCTTCTTTATCCATTTTTCTATTTAAACATTTCAATTTTGTTTTCAAAAGTTGATTACAATCTTTGCAGTACCTTATAATACTTTGCTTAATTTTTCATGTTTCCATGATCTTCTCAAACCCAAGCAGTTCTCTAAAGGCTGCTAAAGCTACCTAAGCCATACTCCTAAACTTATGATCTTAGTAACATCGGTCTTTTAAAAGCTGCTATTATAATTCTATGATTTTAAAAATATCAAAATATCAATAGTCTTGAAGAAACCTTTTTGTCCGGCACATAATTTTATTTTTAATTACATTGTATCTCGGACGTAAAACCATTAGCCATGGCTGACCTACTAATATATTTGCTGAGTAAATAGAATCAAAATTTTATTCGGGACATTGTCAATAGACTAAAATTGTATTAAGTTAACATATCGTCGGTAAAATAGTAGATAAAGTGCATGCATTTTAATATAGAAACTATTATAATTTTATAATAACAAAACAAACAATTGTAACCTTATCTATTGCATGTAAAAATACTAAATAGTCGGTATTATTAGCCTTTATACAATGAGCAACCGTTTTCCGGAAGTTCAATTAATTAACTTATAAAATATCATGTAACTCAATCCTCAAATCAAAGCGGCAATAACTCGTACTCTTCAAATTATTATTTATAACAATCTTTGGTTAATTAATAAACATACAAACTGAATCTAGTGCAAAAAAAAACTTACACTACTTTAGTCGTATTGTTAGTTCCGCCTCATTCAAACATGTTAATAGGCAATCAAGATTATTTACTTATCAATTCTATATTAAATATGGTATAATCAACAGTTATATCTACTTAATTATAATTTACTAAAGTTGTTCCAATTGGCTCCATAATCTTGATTGATGTTTTTTTTTTAATATTGTACCTGATAAGTCTAATAAGTAATAACTAAATGTCGGAAATCCATTATCAAATATAGATACGCTTACTAAAAGTAATAATATATTATTATACCATTTAAAATAACTATTATAAATTATACATTTATCTAAGTGATCTGGAAACTTCTTTTTAATATTGCATTCTACACTTGAAACCCTATTTGTAGTTATGTAGAAATTCTTAGTAAGAAAAATTCGCAATTAATCAAGCATTATGTGACAAATTGGCTGTGATATAATCCCTGAAAAGCATATCTTAAAATCTCCGATGACTATGTTTGGTCTTCGATTAAATCTTGAACACTTCTTAAACGATTGAATGATTTCAAATAGTTAAGAAGCTTTATTTTTACTGTTGATAGATAGTATGAGATATTAGTTTCTATAAAGCATTAAATGTTTACGATTTACTTCTACTTATGATATTATGTTGATCAATTTTGTATCCCCTGAAACTAGAACTGTATCATATGATGACATAGTTTTGACAAGTGTGAATCTATTTAATAAAAGTAAAAACATGAATAATGTAATACAAGTATTTACATATTTTATAACAAAGTTTTCACTTTATCTATAATCTTGAGAAGACATTAATTATATACCATATGCTGCAGGACTTACAGATAATTACTACTTTATGTGTTTCATCTATAAATTTATATTTCGACCTAATAATCCAAAATAAATATGAACTAAATAAGTTCATTAAGACAAACATTTTACGATCATAAATCTGCATAATTTGTCGGCAATAATAATTGTGCCCGATGGCATTTAAAACATCTGAACGATATATTGACGAAAATTATTCACATGTGGCTGTCTGTTTATGAGGAGAAATTATAACCAGATCCTAAACTATTAACCTTAATAAACATTATTGAAATACACACGTCTCCTTCTGTGGCACAAAAGGAGAAAAACGTGCGCTAACCGTAAGAGAATAAAACGCGAGAAATCTCCTGACACTTTCTTTTCCACAAGGTCTCTTGTTTAGACTACGGAGGATTTGCTTCCTCTTTAATTTGACAATTAACGAATAAAACTGAGGAAATTGACAATGAGGTGAAATTCTTCATAATTAAGTACATGTTTAATTAAATAAATATGCGTGTAAAGCATAGTAGATTGTGTCAACACTTCCTTTATTTGGACTATTATTAAAAAATTAAAAGTTACTTCTTTATATATAATTAGCCAAATATGCTTTAAGAAAAATTAATTCTACTAATCAATTTATAAAGATAAAAAATAATTAATAATTTTTAATCTATTTTAATAAATAAAAAATCTATTTGGTTAATTTCAAAAAACATTAGGTAGTTTATTATGTGTTAAGTGTCTATGTAAAAAAAAAAACTAAAAAAATATTTCATCACATAATTACGGTTACTTGTATCGATACGCATACTTGGCGAGTGATATCGAATTTGTCGATACGTGACAAATTATTTACCAATTACAGACGTGTGTTACAGGGAATTGTATAATATGATAGAAGAAGCTATACGTACATGTCCCTTCTTTTATTTGCTGTCGGGAAGCAAGTAGTTCCTTTTAAGTATCTCTATCGGTTTTTTCAATTAAATGTGCAAAAAGATGTAGACTCAATGCAGAAAAGGCAATGTTTAAAAATTAAGTGTACTGTAAAACCGTGAATACAAGTTGTTATTTGTAATGACAAGTTTTTCAAAACTTAACCCCATGGTTTTGGAAGTCAACGTTAAAATGTTAATAATAAAATATAGTTATATAATTAAATAAATAGAAATAATGTAATATTTTAAATCGATTATTCAGTTGCATGTAATATTATTCGATATATTGTAATAATCATAGAAAACAGACTTTAAATAATTAGTAGAATTTGTTATAAAAAATCCGCAAAAATGTCACAAAAATTCGGCTGGATTATCACATATTAGCTAAATACATCACATACCAAATCTTGTTACAATGGTATTACTGTACATTATTATAACATTTAAAATCGATTATTAACTAATTAACCCAAATAATTGATTATTAACTTAAGTGCGACATATAAAATATTTGATTTTATTTTTATTAATAATCTATTAACTGCATTGAATCGCATCTTCCTGGTTTAACAAGAATAGATCTTGCCATGTTGAATGTAATCATAAATACTAAGAAAGTTTTAATGTTTATTTTTATAATGTAATTACTAATGGCTTACATGTCATGTCGATAAAACCAATTTTTTTTATTGACCGGACATAGTTATTATCAATTATGCATTATGGATATTAGCATTTATTACATTTTCCCGGTCAATATTACTATTGCTATTATATGGTTTGATAAATTGATAATAATATTAATATAGTTAAAGAAAAAGTGTGTAGTAATCTGGCCATAATATCTTAGTAAAATTGTAAATGTATGCAGCGGGTTAGGGTTAGGTTAGGTTAGTTAGATTAGATTTAAAAAGCATGTCGACTTTTGCTAAAATCATTATAAACAATAAAACTAAACATAAAAGCGTGTTTCTAAAATAAAACAAAAAACATTTACTCAACAAAAAATTTGTAAACAAAAATTTGAAACTAGAAGATATAGTAGAGATAGACGTTCAAGAAACTAATAACAGTAATATTAAAAAGTATAACAAGCATTTGTGACAATGCAAAAAAGTTTTGCACGGTAACTTCGGGCCAAAAAAAAGCAAATTGTTGAACTACTGAATAGTTAAATAAATAACAAAGCAGTCAACGATCAGAAGCATATATTAAAAATCCAAAGCCGCCAGACAAGCGACATACAAATTCAGCGTGTGCGCAAAAATATAGTATACTACAATAGTAGTTCAAATTAACCATAGCAGCATAGTGAGAAGATTGTTGAGCAGGCAAGCTAAATTCGGTTCCCAGCAGCGGCAATTTCTAATTTGTCGATTATATTTTGATGCAGTTGTCTCCTTCGCAAGGCAATTGAAAACCAGCAAAGTATCTGCTTAGTAAAAATCTCTAGATGTATGTTTCAGATTCCATGTTAAACTGTACATAGCGAGTACGTCATTATAAAAAAAAAAGAACTTAGATTGACTGAGTAGTTTGTTGAACAAAATACCAACCAACGTAAGGAAGAAATATTTTATACATAGGTATAATTGATCCATTAGAATTTTAACTAGTTTTGAAAAAGGTGTTATTAAATATTTTTAAGGTTAAAAATCTATAATTACATTATTTATGTTTAAATTATCACGTAAAACGTTCTTATAATAATTTTCTTTTGATGTCACTTAAACGTTTGATAGATTTATTATAAATGTTTTGTAGCCGCTTTTTAGTGCTCTTATAGATGCATAATTTACATATACCGTTTACTTCAACTGCGCTACAAGCAAATGTTATATCTATACTACATGCTTTTATATAGGTTAATTATTCATATGCTAAATATATACATGTATGGTTTATACTGCAATTGACGCGGTTGTTACAAAATATCACACAAATGCTCAGGTTTGCCTCGATAAAATTGCATTTTAGAAAATTCCATTAAAATTGACACAAAAATTAGGTTAACTTCTCCAAATTGTGCGCAAGAACATGTGCTTACGGTACTTTTAAATCCCTTCTAGATTTCCTTAAAAGTTTGTTAGTTTGGCCTTTTTGCGTAAAACCAACTTTTTTTTTTAATTTTAAAAAAACTTCAAAAAAAGAACAAGTAAAGTAAAACGTATTGACTGTGCACATCGCCACTACTTAGCGCACCCGCAACGCGTTAAACTCTCTAAACTCTCTAAAAATTTGCATTAGTATTTTTTATTTGTTTCTTATTAACTTATTAGTAGTCTTCTGATCGGTTGATAAGGGTATACAATCCGTTAAAAAAATTGTACGGTTTATTTAGTATTCTTGTCGTTGAAATTTAACTCAAAAAAAAAAATTACTATTGAAATCAATCAGAAATTTTCTGTAGAATCCAAATCTTGCGCCATTTCAAGTCTATACCCTGTCTATAAGCCGCAAAAATCATAAAATCATGTTTTTGTTCTCAGTGGGATGGGCAAAAAAAAGTTTTTAAGTTTTTTTAAATGCCAAAGTTGACGTATTTTGGTTTAAAATGGTTGGAAAATATAAATTTGATTTGTGTATTTGGGTTTTAGAGGTCCAAAAGTCGAAAAAACTGCAAAATTAGGCCTATTTTTCAACATAAACTCTTACAAATACACATTTACAGCCAGACACGAATAGTGTGGCCTCTATAGTAGGCAACTTAGTATACACAAAAATTATGTTAAATGTGGTTAAACTTATGCCTTTGCCCGTTTTAGCATATTTCAATTCTACATGGAAAATAGTCAGTGTCGTGCTTATCTGGTGTGAAAAAAGCCCATCTAGAAAATAAAAATTTGTTCAACATTTTTTCCTTAGTTAATTTTTTTTTTTTTTTTTTTTAATTTTAATATTTGGCTTATATTTTTTAAGCTCGATTTAGAAGTTTAACAAAGACATCTTTTGTCGTTTGAACCAATTTTGAGCCATTTTACTCTTTGTTTGATAGTTTTTGCGCTTGCGGCACAAACGTAGACTCGATCTATCGGCGCCAAAATTTGAGAATATTTTTATTTTTGACATTCAAACATAAATCCGCCCGGCGCTTATCAAAATTAATTAAAAAAATGTTTTAAACCACACCCTAGTGTGTTTATAATAGTTTTTGTGAATATAAAAAAAATAATTAATTTTAAACGCATTTTTTGCCTGAAATTTTTTTAAACAATTCTTTCTAGATAGACTTTTCTACGACCAATGAGTACAACACTGACTATTTTCTATGTAAAATTTTCCCCAAAATTCAAATTTTTAATAATATTTGGTGTATTTTTGCTCTGAGCGCGGTTAAACGTGTATATGTAAAAGTAAAACCGCCTTAACTTTGGCGGTTAAAAAAATATGTCAACTTTAACGGTTAAAAAAAAATTAAAAATGCTCTTTTTCGCACAGTTCGTTGAGAACAAAAACATAGTTTTATGGCTTTTGCGGTTTATAGATAGGTTATAGACTTGATTGGCACTAGTAAGTTTGAGTTAAATTTGCAGTTTTTAAACAAAAAATGCAATTAAGTTAAAAAACGACAAAAAACTAAAAAAATCTTAGAATTTGTTTTCAGAGTTTTATACCGTCATAAACCGATAAAAAACTACTAATAAGTTATAAAATTTAAAAAAAAAATACTAAACAAATTTCTCAATGCATACCCTTCCTGCTCTGATCCGTTTAAAATAGAATTGCCCACATTACAGTAAGGAATAGAAACAAAACTGTAAAAACGTGCTTTAAAAATAAACGCCACCACTTTGTTTATAAATTATTCTACAAGCAAAACTTGTAAGTACAATATACTCATCAAAAGCCAAAAATGAATAATTGATTGCAAACTAAATGAATACAAAATTTGCAAATAAAAACTGCAATATTACAAACATGAAAATAAAGTGAGTTGTTTAATAATTATATTAATTTATATTTTTTATTTTATGTTTCAAATATATAAAAAATAAGTAAACTAATTCTCATAAAAAAACTATCAATAAGTTCCGTGGTATCATACATTAACAGATTTACTCAAAAGTTTTAAATAAAATAAGTTAATCAAAGAATATACACGTTTTTCTTCAAAATTTAGTGTAGTTAATTTGTTAGTACTTGCTAACAATGTAAAAAGTTTAAATACACCAAATTTTGTTAAAGGTTACCTTTGATATTAGTAGTATGTTCTCCAACATTCCTCAAATTAAGTTAGTCTCAAAATTATTTGAAAATGTAAATATTATCCCTTACCTTAGAGACAAAATAATGTCTTCTTTGCCTTTTTTTATGTGTAATTTATAAGTAGAAATAAAGTTTATTATTATTATTATTATTAAACACATTTCTTTTTGGTATCGATATGTTGATGATATCTTAAACACAATTAACAATATTACTACTAAGAAAAAGTTTAGCCAGTTAATTTTAATAACATATTTTGGTAACATATCCAAGAAAATAAGAATTTTCTCAGTTATTATTATAAAGTAGCGTTTAAAAAGTTCACACATTTTATTTAACGCTAAAGACCGTACGATTTTAACATCAGGACTGTATGAATTAAGTTGTCCCACATGTAATGCACGATATATAAGGCAAACAAGAAAAAATTTCAAAACTAGATTTAAAGAACATTTCTGCCCTTTCAGATTACGCCATTCAAATAGAACTTTTGCAAATTATATTTTAGAAAATAGTCACACATTCTCAGATATTGATAAACTTAAAATCATTCACAACTGTTCTAAAAGCAGAAAATTTAATTTGTTAGATGCTCTTGAAAATATTAAATCATAAAATAACCCTTTTGAAAACTTGTTTAATGATCAAACTGACTATAAATCTTATTTGAAACCGCCATTCAATAATCCTTTCTCTTTTTCCTTTTTGTATTATTGTATGTACTTCATAATCATTTTAATCATAATAATTTCAATGTAATCTCTTTGTACATTTTATGTTTTACTGTTGTATATATGCATTGTAAAATTTTTTTATATTCTTAATTGTTTGTATCACCGTCCGATGATAGCCTTGTAAAAGTTGAAACTAGTTACGGTTTTTTTAAATATATTTGTGATTAAAATAATAAAACAATTTACTATGTTTTTTATCACAAATTTATTCTTACAAATACATTACTAGTTTCTCACAATCGCATTTGATTTCCAGCATGTGACATTTTTATGACTTGAGTTACTAGATAAAACTATCTATAAAACGTTGGAAAAATGTAAAATTTATAAATATATGCCGAGTTGAACTTAAATTAAAGATTTATTATTTTACTTATCATCTTACCTATATGTACAAACACACCCACAAATAATTATTTAAACAAAGTAAACATAAAATATTACAAATCACATATGTTGTACATGGAAATTATACTACTTTCTATTCTTAATTGAAATTTTCCAATGATACTTTATATTTCTAAAAGACACCACCTGTTATTTATTCAATAAACTTTCCATATTTATTCCATTGCATTTTAATATATAGATTTTTAAATATATTAAAAGTAAATACACAAGTTACTTCCGGAACTTGAGTTGAAAATATAATCAATTAGTGGATTGCCTATTTGTATGCTTCTAATTACTATAAGCTAGCATAATATGAATACATGTTATGAGGCTAGCTAGCTATCAATATATTAGATAGTATCGTATTAACTACTTTCTTTCTAATGATAGTATTAAAATGATGAGTTTGTTTACAAATTGTGCATTCAATAATATCAGTTTAATTTCTACAATAAATAAATTTCATTTAAACAGTAAAGTTTCATTTTATTCAAATAGTAGTATATTAACAAAAAATATTATATAAACTACTAACAATGTACACAAAAAATTATTATTTACAAATTCAAAGTGTGTTTTTTAATTTTAAAATGTGATATGGGCAATTCCATTTTAAACGGACCAGAGATGGGGGGGGGGTGCATTGAAAAACTTGCTTATGTTTTTTTTAGTTTCTATAATTTATTAGTAGTCCTTTGATCGGTATATTAGGGTATGAAACCTTTAAAAAAATTCTATTTTTTTTTTTAGTTTTTTTGACGTTTTTTACTTAATCGTACTTTTTGTTTAAAAACCGCAATTGTAGCTCCAAAAAAAAAAATTACTAATAAAATCAATCAGAAATTTTCTTTAGAATTCAAATCTGGCGCCATTTTAAGTCTATACCCTGTCTATAAGCCGCAAAAGACATAAAACAATGTTATTGTTCTCAGGTGGCTCGGCAAAAAGAGCATTTTATATTTTTTTTAACCGCCAAAGATGACGTATTTAGATGTAAATTAATTGAAAAAAATAAATTTGTATTTGGGTTTTAAGAGTCTAAAACTCAAAAAATCTGCAAAGTAGGCTATTCTTCAACATAAACTCTTACAAATGCACGTTTAGCCGCGCTCAGGGGAACAATACACCAAATATTATTAAAAATTTAAATTCTGGGGACAATTTTACATAAAAAATAGTCAGTGTTGTACTCATCGTCTATAAAAAAGTCCACCTAGAAAGAAATGTTTACAGCATTTTCAGGCAAAAAATGCGTTAAAAATTAATTATTCTTTTATATTTACAAAACATATTATCACTAGGGTATTGTTTAAAACTTTTTTTTTTATAAATTTTTATAAGCTCCAGGTAGATTTATGTTTGATTGCCAAAAATAATAATATTCTCAAATTTTGGCGCCGATATCCAGTCTAAATTTGTGTTGCAAGCGCAAAAATTATCAAACAAAGAGTAAAATGGCCCAAAATTGGTTTAAGCGACCAAAGATGTCTTTGTTAAATTTCTGAAATAAGCTTAAAAAAATATAATCAAAATAGTCTTAAAGAAAAATAAAAAAAATATATATTTTTTAAATAAATGTTTTTTTTTTTTAATGGTTTTTCTACACCAGAACACTGGCTATTTTCTATGTAAAATTGTTTGCAAAACTCAATTTTTTAATAATATTTGTGCATTTGTCAGAAATTATGTTAAAAATAAGCTTATTTTTGCAGTTTTATTGAGTTTTAGACCTTTAATGGCTTTTGCGGCTTATAGACTTGAAATGGCGCCAGATTTGGATTTTACGAAAAAATTTTGATTGATTTCATTAGTAAATTTATTTTTTTTTTGGTTAAAAATGCGGTTTTTAAACAAAAAATGCGGATAAGTTAAAAAACAACGAAAAAACTATAAAAAATTGTAGAATTTTTTTAAGGGTTTCATACCCTCATATACCAATTAAAAAACTACTAATAAGTTATAAAAACTAAAATCCGCCCGTTTGAAGTGGAATTGCCCATATAGAATATGTCATAAAAATATAAACATATTTTAAATTTCAAAAAGTCAACTATAACATGCGGACTTATATAGTTCCGGATTATAGGTTTCAGAAAATAACAAATTTGGAAACCAACTCTATTTTTTTTATTAATGGTAAGCGATTGCGGCCGTAATGTCACACGGTATAGACAGTATTTTGGATATAGCATTTATATTTATAATATTATATTAAGATATTAGGATTTAATGATTTTTATAAATATTTGATTTTATATTATTATAAGTGTGTATAAGTTTTTTCATAATATCTAATGACCTTTATAATAAGTAGTAATCCTGCATTATGTATGATTTTTTTTATAAAACGCTTGGTCGTTTTGCGAATGACTAAATAGACTCAACACAAATAAATATAATTTTCAACAACTTGACTAAAAATTTAGGTTACTATAGAACCAACAAAAGAAATTAAATAATAAGAATTCTTAGTTTTTTAGATACTTTTGAAGCTATGTCGACAACATGAACGTTCCAGAGAAGATTATTTGAAATTGTAACACCTAGAAGACAAATTAAAGAAGATTTAGATATAGATTTGTTGTTTAGTTTAATATTTGGTACTGATGGTACTTCAAATTTGGATTTTAAAACAGTAAGAAGTTAATTTTTTTAGAATTAAAATTGGTCGTGTTGGTTGTGCCCCATTCAAATATAGTTTTGAGGTCTTTGTTTATAGATGCTACAGAAAATTTAAGACATACAAAAGTATGAAACATAAAGGGTGCTATCATTTGCAAAAGTATGAATAGGACTCTTAGTTATTTAAAGAAGTTCATTAATGTAAATTAAAAATAAAGTTAGCAAAAGAGCAGAACCTTAAGGAACACCAGCATTTATGATTTTGGGGTCAGAGTTAAAACCATCAATTTTAACTATAATTTTTCTATTGTCAAGAAAACTATTGATAAGATTTACAGATTTTTTTATCAAGACCTATACAATAAAACTTGTTGACAAGATTTAGATGCCGTACCCTATCAAACGCTTTGAAAATGTTTAGAGCTACTGCAAGATTTTTTTTTGTTTATCTAACGTAGAATTCCATTTGTGACTAACATAAGTCAGAAGATCTATTGTCGAACGGTTTGATCAAAATTCATATTGAGTATCTGAGATAAAATAATTTTGTTCTAAGAACTTGACAATGTGAAAAACAATATGTTTTTCAAATTTTGTTGACAGATTGGACAATAATGCAATTCATTTATAATTTGAGAAAAAGACTTGTTTCCCTTTTTAGAAATTAATTAAACATTTGCAGTTTTCCAACAATTTGGGAATGTTGCTCTGCAAACCTGTTATCCTCCTAGTTCAAAAAAATGTATAAATTTTTTTAGACATTGTTTCATTTGATCAAAGGTATAATAGTCCAAGAAAGCCAAATTTAGTCAACAAAAAGGTGTTTCATATCATTTAAACCCAAAATTACAAACGGCTAACATTGCAAGTAATATCACTTTTATAGTTCACTTATCAAGATAATCAGTCATAATTATTTGCAACAAATTCAATAAACAAAAACAAGAACAAATTGTTGATCGCAAAACTTATTCAGAATTGTTTAAGCAAAATACTCTATAAATTGCAGTTTGCTTCTAAGTTGTAGAAATGTACCCAAGTTTCATTTACGTAATAACAATGCGAATATTTTTTTTCAAAATAAATACATATTCAACGCGGCAATTTTACCCTTTCTTGTTTCTGATCAACATTCAGGCTTATGAGAATCTATTTTGCTCCATACTTTTTATATATTCATACCGACATAAACTTAATTAGACGCATTTATATAAAATTTTCATTACCTTAGATTTTTTTTTTAATTATATTAATTCGACGGTCTGATAATATCATATCTTCTTCTTACGGCAGCTTCTCCTTACAAAAGTTGCTAACTATCATATTTTAATCTTTAATACGGCGGCTCTAAATAGTTCAATCTATAACATGCCAAACCATTCTCTCAGTTTTTTTTAACTAGTATATCTTCTTTTTTCCAACGCTTCTTTTCCTTAATTTTTTTTTGAATGATAAGTTGTAGTAAACCGTATTTGTTAGCCCGTGTTATGTGTCCCATATATTGTAAATATAATCGCGTTTTTTATTCATACAATGCAGTACTTCTTTATTTTTCACTTTGTCTACCAAAGATATTTGCAACAGTCTCCTTGTAAATTCACATCTCAAAAGCATCAAATCGATTTATTGTTTCTTACGTTGATGTCCAACTTTCCACTTTATATAACAGATCGAGAAGACATAGCATTGCACTATTTTCAATTTTAGTTGAAGATCCACAATGGTCTTTCTCAATTGAGTAAAGGTCGCAAGTACATGTATAATGCTACTTATTTGATATTCATGTTGCCTACTCTAAAGGTAGCTATTCTTTTATTTTTGGTAATAACCATAGTTTTGGGTTTTTTAGTTTGCTTTAGCACTTACTTTTTGGACTATTTATTTTAGGTCGGTTTCATTATCTATGAGAATAATAATTGAAATACCCGCAGGTTTGTCTTGCAGCGTTTCACACAAACGATAGCCTCTGAGTATGTATTAAACAATATTGGCGACAGTATACAACCTTGTATAATTCCTCTGCGGAGACTTCAATAGTATGTTACTTCCATACCTTTGTTTCTATTATAACGCAAACAGCTTTTTCTCAACAAGGTCACTTAAGGTAACTACATATAAATATTCCTTTGTACTACATGTATTACAGTATTAACAGTGTTTTTCAGTTCAACTTAAACAAACCCTAAAAAAATGTAATATGCATTAATTGCCAATTGTCAACATAGAATTTGTTGCCGTTATTCTCAACTCAACGTTATAATTGAGTTTCGTAGTCTATGTTCATTTTTATAGCGTTTTTTTTATTTTCTTACTATGGCTTGATATGACTACAATCTAGTAGTTTCCAATTTTAAACGTTTTGTAGCTAGTACACCACATATACTTAAATTTAAGTTTTGGTTATGTAAGGGTAAGTTATGTTAATATTGCTTTTTACTTTTGTAACACCCTGTATTCTATATGGTATTGAATTAAATAATATACTACACCAGACTGTTGTATTTTCTTTAATTTTTTGACATATTTTGTTATCTTGTGACTATCTTATACATAGACAATGTTTTGTTGTTAAAGTGGTTGTTGTATTTGCATCATAAGCCCTGTATTCTATTCTTAATGCAATTTTTATTTAAAACATTTGTATTAGTTGTTTATGATCAATTGTCTTAAGAAATATTTATATAATCAATTAATTACTCATCAAAAAGATATAAACTATAAGCACTATTTACTAACAAACAAAATGCTTTGAAGTTTTAAACAAATTGTGATTCATTCATTTATAAAATACTTACATGTAAATTTTTCCACTAGCTATAACTAATAAAATACACAATAAAAAACTGGTTTAATACACATGAAATAACACAAAGAAAATGACTAATATACTCAAAACTATAAATATTCCATTATGATAATAATCGCATGATAAGCTATTGTTAAAACTAAAAATTCATAAACATTTACATGTAGATTACAATAAGAAACGTAATAATTTTCAGCCAATTACAAATCAAATTAAATGTGTTGAAAAAATATAAAATAATTCACTACTGATAGTGTATAAAGTAATATAAATTACACGTGTAATAGCAATTAATCTAACTAGAGAACATGTTAAAACCAAAAACGACCTAATTTCCATAGTATGCAAAAATAATTAATTGCGAATAAACATATTATTAAACATTCAAATTAAGAAATAAATAACGTTTGTAAACATATCGTTTCGATCTTGTTCAACAGAATACTCACTTTCTTTCCGTTTGCTCGGGAGCCATGCATACCGTGTTAGAATTTTATTTTCAATGTCGTTTTCATAGTAGTGCTAAAACCCGAAGAAAATTAAATGTATGTGCGAAAAGTTCCCATCGAAATCAAATGATTTAACTCGCACTCTCATCTAGATAAGTCGTGAGAATAATGGGCTTTCGCCGACGATTGTATTTATCCAAACAGTAGATACTTTTCCCATGATCTAACCCGACACATTATAAAAGTCTGCACAGCCACAAAATAAAAACGATATTTGTGTTGAATATTGTAATATATTACATTGGAGCATTTAATAAAAAAATATGCGAATTGTATTCAGTAAGAAAGTTATTTTGATTGCAATGGTATTGTTACATCCGCAATACATTATAGCTACAAATTTCTTCCTCGTGTTCTTATTAAGTGTTATGCATTATTCAGTAGAATAGCATCTGTTACATAAAAATCAATTTTCTTTAATATAAATAAAAAGTATGTCAATATTTTACAATGCAGTAAATTGGTTCGGATGTTGATAGACAAATAGAGCATTTAAGTTCTAACATTTTCTACAATTTACAACGGGTTATCTCTACAGATATTCAGTCATATTAGGTGTGAAAACAAATAAGCACACTGATATAAATAGCATCCGTGTTACATAAAAACCAGTTTTTTTATAAACACATAAATAAAATGTACGCCAATATTTTACAATGCAATAAATTGGATAAGATGAGACAGAGCAAAGTTAAACGTTTAACATTTTGTACTATATTATTTATTCTTTATTCTAATTTTTAAAAGTAAAAAAAGAGTATAAAATGTTTTTATCTTTCTTACCGTTTTTATCCGAATTTTGGATTTGTTTGAAAATATTACAATTATTTACAATAGAATTTTGCAGTTTTTGAACTTTTTAACCGTTTTTGCTCAGATTTTGATTATATCTGAGTTTTTCTTAATGTTTTATGATTAGATTTAGCTAGTTTTAACTTTTTTTGATCAAAAATTGTACTTTTTAACAATCAACGACTAAATTTTTGTGTTTTTAAAAATATTTTTATATTTTTTGGCCGAATTTTACTATTTCAGACATTTTATTAAAAAAACAATGCTATTCTCAGTACATGGCTGCTATTTTTAAGATTTCATGATTATTTTTTACTTTTTTAAAAAAATTATTTTTTAAAAATATTTTAATATTTAATAATATAATATTTGACTTGTTATAAATAGAATGTTTTAGTTTTTTAGTACTTTTTGATATATTTTTTATACTTTATTAGTAAATTTTACTATTTTTGACATTTTATGAATAAAATTTCGCACTTTTTGACAGTTTATAGCCAAATTTTGATGCTTTCTGACAATATATTATTTCTTTTAAAGCAATAAAATGTCAACTGATTAGTAGATGATGTTTTTGGAAAAAATCAGTTTTGACAGAAGAAAATATTTTGGAATTAGAATTACGGCTGTAAGTGAATGGATTGAATAAGTTTCTGAAAAACACAAGAAAAAGCAAAATCGTAAAATCTAAACAAAGTGCAAATATTGTGTCCCGGTAAGGTAAGGAAACGTGAAGTACAGTTGTAACTAATTAGAACCTGTAAAAATAACTACCCATTTTTAAATCAAACCGCTAAATAAGGATAATTATGACGCTTGGCAAGTACAAGTTGAAGCACTGCTTGTTAAAAACGACGCGTTTGGCTATGCGAACAGAAAAATTGTTAAACAGGAGCCACAAGCAAAAAACGCAAACGCAGCAGCCATTGTCAAATGGATAAAAAATAATAGAAAAAAAAACCGATATCATACTATTGATAAGCCCAAACAAACTTTAATATGTGAAAAAGTGTAAAACGTCAAGAAAAATTTGAAAAAAACTTAAAAACATCTATCAATCCAGACGACCAGCACAAAAGACAACGCTGTTAAAAAGGAAAACTCAACAAAAATTGGCGGACGGCGATGATATACGCAAGCACTTAGACCAATTTTTTGATGCAGTAGACAAGCTAGATAGCATAAACGTGGAAATAAACAACGACCTATTATTTATTTTGCTTTTACACAGTCTACCCGGCAGGTACAAAACTTTGGTGCGCAATCTAAAAGAAGAAAACCTGCTTGTTGCTCAAGGTTTCTCCCAGACACCAGGTGTGCACTTCAATAAAACTGTTGCCCCAGTCGCTAGAATTGGCTCCATGAGGACGGTTATGGCATTAGCAGCACAACAGAAAATGAATATTCGTCAATTCAACGTGTCAACCGCATATTTAAACAGGAACCTAAATAATTTTTTTTTTATGAAACTTCCTAAAAATTTAGCCAAACTACTACAAATTATAATAGAAGAAAAAACAGACCTAAGTACAGCGGCCGAAGATATTACAAGCTTAAGAAAGACAACTGTGCTGTGGTTAAAAAAATTAAACACCTCCTTGTGCCAAATAGAAGATGAACTCACACATGCAGATCCATGAATCTACTTACTAAAGCAAAGAGAGGATATTTCAGCTTACATAGTTATCTACGTAGATGACATTTTCGTGGAACTCGTGAACTCAAAAATTTGGGCAAAGCCAAGTATTGTTTGAGAATCAAATTTGCCAGAGCAAGCAACCGAATACGACTGAATCAACAAGGGTTCGTTACAGAACTACTGAAACGTTTCAATATGTCGGATTGCAAACCTGTTCTGACTCCACTCGACCCAAACACAAAACTAACAAACGGCAAAAACGTTTTAGCAGATCAAGAAACAAAATATCTATTTTGTAAACTACATCTACATCAACGAGACTTGATATTTGTCATGCTGTCAGCTACCTAAGGCAGTTTAGTAACTGTTACAAAAAGAAACAGAAGCTAGCTGCAAAATGTATCTTGCAATACTTAAAAGGTACCGCCGACATCAGTTTCTGCTATACTCTAGCAAACACAAAAATGAAAGGTTTTGTGAACGCTGACTGAAGGAACGACTCAAGGGTCAGAAAGTATTTCACAGGTTATTGTTTTTTGTGGGCAAATTTTCCAATATCATGAGAATCCAAAAAACAAGCAACAAAGCTAAATATGGTCATGTCATGTCCGAAGCAACCAAGAAGGCCATATATCTCAAAAAACCTAATGCTTGAAATTGGTGTGGTTAATTAATAGTTACATTTGATACTTTGAATACTGTAATTACACTTAAAATAACCGGATTTTAAATTCAATTGCAGATTTACACTAATAAAACCAAATTTACAGTTTTAAAAACTTGATTTATAATTTGAAAACCGGATTAACAGTTTAACAAAACTTAACACATTGGTAACCGAGTTTTTAATTTAAAGTTTAAATTCCGGATTTATACTTTACTTTTTTAAAAGCTTTATTTACAGTTTATAAATTTATAATTCAACTGTTAACGAGTTAAACAAATTAGTAGCCAGATTTTAATTTTTGAAAATTACTGTTTCACTTTTAAATCAAGCCACATTAAAATTTTGAGGCCGAATTAACAATTTGGTGGTAAAATTCAACATATTTATACTGTTGGAACTGGGTCTTTCTTGGTTAGAACCATCAATATTTTGAGATAACTGAAGCATTTTTACTATTTTTTTGCCGCAATTGTGTAGGCAAAAATCACTGAAAATTGCCGAGAGCGAACGAGGGGACAGATTGACTTTCGGTTTTTGTTGTTAGCTTTCTCAAGACCTTCTACTTCAATACAAAATATTTAAATAAATGTCAAAAATAATACCTTAATAATCATGTTAGTTGATATAAGCTTTTGCCAATTATAATCGTCTGGTTTTGTAATAGAAACCGAAGAACTCTAACAAGACGGTTGGATTTTAACCAACCTTCTTAAGTTTTTGTATAACTGTTTTTACACTTACATTTATTTTTAATTAGTTAAAATAAATGTAAAATTGTAAATCTTTATCATTGCATACATTAAAATCTCAAGTATTAATAACTTCTTATAATCTGTTACGTCCTAGTCCAGGACGCCGTTTGTCTCTTGCTTACAACCATCATTAGCCCAAGCATCAATAAAAATAACAAAAAAAACTGCAATATTTTTGTCTGTTTTATTGTTTTTCTTTGCTTAATAGTTTTTTAACATAGCCTATTTTCTTTATAATTATCCTTCCTATATTATACCACACTATTTGTATTCATGGTTTTTGTTTTTTTATGTTTTTATTTTAAGCTGACATTTTTATGATTTGGTTATTTTTTGTTTGTTTTATTTTGTGTTTAGCCAGTGTCACTGTTTTTGGTTTTTTAATTATTTTATCTATACGTTTCCATTATTTTTGTTAGTTGTATTTTACTATCTGGGTTTGTAAATAGTTTTGCAATTATCAGAATGTTAATTTTCATTTTTTTTTTCAAACTCATTTATTTTTTTACAGGTTTTTTATTTCAGTGTTTTTATCTTTTATATTATTTAGTAATTTTTTTGTATTTTATTTTCTTTTCATTTAAATCCATCGCTTTTTAGCTCTTGGCTTGATTTTATTGTCTCTTTATTGTTGCTTGTCTTTTGCTGCTTCGTTGACAATTTTTTTTCTAGCATGGACCTCAAGAAATATCTGCCGGATTTTAAAATACTTCAATTGATGTACCGGCAGCTTGAAGAAAACAAGCTCATCAAGAAACAGGCCACTAAAATCAACGCCTTAGAAGCGTTAACAAGAAAATGATTGTAAGTTGTTAGCAATACAACAGACGATTAGTTTAATACAAATTTCTTAATAACAAAAGCTTGAGTGGGTGGGCAAGAACCAAGTTTGATTTGTAGGCGGGTAGCTTCTTTTACTATGACTCACCCTTCCACACAACTATTGCCAAACAAAAGATTTATTACTTCAACCACCGTTTGTGTTCCTGCAGCTATTCTTAATAAAAAAAATATTGTAAATTGTTAGCAGTTTACAAGATAATTAGTTTAAAACAAATTTCTTGATAACAAACGCTTAGATGGGTAGACAAGAACCAAATTTAAATTGTGGGTGGGTAGCTTCTTTTACTTGTTGTTCCTGGTAAAATGACGTCTACAAGCACCAAGTGAATTAGATAAAGCCCAACCAGAAAAAAGCCCTCTCCAACCCAACCGCACACTCACCAAAAGCTCTACTAAAAAAACCTAAATAAAAAATAGCTATTACGGTTCAGATTAACAAGCCAGTGGAAACTCTAGACCAGGCCTCTTTCAAGAGACGTGTTACCGGTAAAAAAAAATAGCTGTCTACCAGAACTGTAATGTTGCCGCCCACTATAAAGATCTGCCTCTAGAGATAAGATTTATTCTAGTTAAAG
Organism: Tachinus rufipes; assembly: GCA_963932245.1. Lineage (NCBI taxonomy): Eukaryota > Metazoa > Arthropoda > Insecta > Coleoptera > Staphylinidae > Tachinus > Tachinus rufipes. The sequence continues at coordinate 41,987,188 of OZ010747.1, read as the reverse complement.
TAAAAAAATGTTAAAAAAATTAAAGAAAAAATCGGGTAAGTCTTCTTCATTTACTTTTTCTAACAGGCAAACAGCCGTCCTATCACGTCAGATCAGCGCCAACAAGGCCATTTGCACCAAAAGAGCAAAAAGTTTTCAACCCGACCCGTCGCTAAGGCAAAATTGTCCAACTCTGGCCAGACTACTAGCTTCTTAGATTCTCTTTTAAGCTTACCAAATCAGTTAGCATCCACAGAGCCGACGCCGTCCATTCATTGTTATTTGAGATTAAACTGTTTATAAAAGATTGTTGACAACGTTCAAGTTGATAAACGTAACCATTTACCGCGCAGTAAACGTTGGTAGTATCCGCGTGCACAATCTTTTGCAGACAGACCTCATTGCTAATAAGCATACACCAATCTCTATCACACACATGAAAAAGAGTTCCTCCGGTTCATTCAAAAAGGAAGCCTGGCATGTAGCTACAAGCGCCGCGTGGGCTGCACACCGGCAGTTACAAAAGCTAACACAAATTAAAAGCTAGACGCAACAGCAAGCCTATAGTAAAGCATTTGCTTATCAACAGCAGATTCCTGCTCCGTCCAAAAGCACTCCTAATGCGTCCAAGGAGCAATTCTAAGCGCTAACAACAAAATCGACGCAAAACGCACCACTTTCACCTAAAATTCAGCTGTTACTTTGCTTATCTCAAGCAAGTTACAAGGTTTTTATAAAATTATTCCAATCCTCAGCTAGTCTATTAGCCAATTAAATGGAGAATATGTTCAGACAAATGTCCACAGTCTAAAACCTCAATAAATACATAGCACATATTTTTAATAACTATATATGGGCAATTCCATTTCAAACAGACAAGGGCTGCGGAAGAGTGCATTCAGAAATTTGCTTTAGTATTTTTTCAGTTTCTAAAACTCATTAGGATATGAAATCTTCATGAACCGATCAAGAGACTACTAATGCTACTAATTTGCAACTTTTAGACAAAAAATAGAATTAAGTTAAAAAACAACAAAAAAACTAAAAAAAAATTGAAGAATTTTGTTTTAATGACTTTATACCCTCAACCAATCAAAAGACTACTAATAAGTTCTAGAAACTTAAAAAAAAATACTAAAGCAAACTTCACAATTATAATAATATACATATATAAATTTTAAAAAATAAATTAAATAAAATAATACATATATAAATAATTTAGTTCAACATGTAATTCATAGTTTTTATTAATTAAATTCAGTTGACTTTGTGTGACAAATAGTTACTAGTTTTGAAGTAATTGTTCAGTACTTAGTTTTTTTTTAAGATACAGAACAGAACAAAAGAACAAGAAAGTCAACAAAAAAGAAAAAAATAATAACATAATTTTTTAATTTTTTAAATTCAAATAAAATAATACATATTTAATGTCGATAAGTATAACGTTCTTCTATCATAATCAATTTTTTAACGGCTTTAAACCCAAAAACAATGTTTTTTCATGTTATTTGAAATAGTTTTGTTTCATCAAAATAATGAAATTAAAGGTTTTTTATGTTATATTCAAAATGAAGATGTAAATATAAAATCTAATCAGAAATGTTTCAACTTTCTGAATATTTGTTTTTTATTAAAAACATTTGTTTTTATAGTACACAAAAATTATTTCCAATTTAATGCATTTTACTCTAATCAATAAAATGTTGACATTAAAAAAAGTATAATACAACACACAATCGTTAGCGGCATTTATGGCTTTGCTAGTCAGCCATAAAGAGTTTGCTACCTGTTTTTAATATTGTAAATTTTTATTATTGATGATCACAAAAAGAATTAAGTTTAATGTCAAAATTTACTTTAAATTTAACCAGGAAATATTAATAAGAATTTATTTATTTATGAATTTTACTGACAAATTAAAATATGCAAATGAAATTAAATAACTATTACAAGTAATTAATGTTATACTATTAAAAGTTTGATCAAGTCAGTTTTTAAATTATTTAAATAAAATGTTGATATATATTTTAATATTTACTGCATCCAATTAATTATTATTGTCTAGTGCTATAAAGTAGTAGTTTGCAAACAATAGATAACGTCAAATAAAACAATAAAGTATATTTCAACAAATAAAATCATGTGCCAAAACAATTACAGTTGGAGGTTTATGATAAATATTTTATAAGTTTAACTATAAAACATTGAGTTTGTTTAATATTAATCACACTAATGACTAACTAATGTATTTTATAGTATAAACTTTTTGATTTGGTTAAATTAATTATAATATATCATTTATAACTCTTTACAAAAAAAATAACAAACAAAAATAAATTATACCTCACAATTGCCTCAGTCAGTTAATATAAAAGAACTAAAGTACTAAATCCACACTATATAGTACATAGAAATATTATATATTATCATTGATATGATTTAAAATTCTACATGCAATCATCAAATGCATACCCTAAACTAGAGCTTTAAACTAACTATCAATCAACATAAAAATAAATTTTATAATTTAATTGTTTTTTAATAATAAGAAGACAAAATATTTATGTTAAAGTTGCATTATAATTTGTAAACAAAACTGTTCCCTATTGTTATGCAAACCCCAAAATTTCAATCACAATTTCCTAATATCGCTTGCCCAAGTCAACAAAACGAAAAGTGTCGTGCTATAAGATTAAATCGTGTTTAGCATTGTGTTCACGGCAGATTTGGAAACATCCTGGAAATCCTCGATTCCATCGTTCATAATTAGGCATTAAAGTTAATATAATAATGATAATATAAACATTAATTGTGTTTACTGACCTTTTTAATTTACAAATCAAATCCAATTAAACTGTTAATGAGCACAACAGGAATGCACTTTTAAGTCATAAATTAAACACTACTAAGATTGCTAAGATATTGTTTTCAAGCACAAAACAAAAAAGTCACTATTTACACACTTATATAATTTTTAGCTGCGAGAAATAAGAGAATTTAATATTTTTGATTCATTGGATTATTTTGTTAATTTGGCAAACAAAATAATTTTGAAAAATATAATTACTATTGTATTAAAAATATAGGTTTACACAATAATTAAGTAATTATGGCCAAATTAACGTAATCCAAAGAAAAAAATGTTTCACTGATAACTCGATTAATACACGCACGTTTCGCTTCAGATGATCATCGCGCTACGTTCGCTGCTGTTTCGTACGGGAATTGTTAACAAAATGAAACATTAACAAAAGTGGTGGAAGAGTCCGGCCGCAGAAGAAAGTTCCTCAAGATCCGAAACAACGCGCGTGAGAGAAGGAGAGGCCGGTTTGCTATCTGCCGGTAGTTACCTTCTTCGGCGCGTCTTCTTCTTGACCATGCCAATGACATTGAGATGGTATATGTAGGTCATGCACACAACAAGTGGGCCGCACAATATTCATTAAAATTAGTAATCATTAAAAACCATGTGTGTCTAGCGATAATGAGTGTTTTTACGCGGATTGAACAATTGTGTGCAGATTTATCGGGGAAACTCGAGCGAGTGCTGGAAATTTATATTTCTTTAAGTTCTCTTTTGTTTACTTTAATCACGATATTGAATATAATTACATAGGGTGTGTTATATGTTTACATCCATAGCACAGGAATATGTGAATCAGGTCAATAAAAGAAAATGTATAATCATTGCAACAAATACAATAAATATTTTACATTTATCTATTTATCTGAAAACAGTACCTTACGTAAGTACATTATAAAAATACGTTGACTTATGCAATTTGCCAATTATGTATCTGTTATTAGTAAAGATACATTGCTTATTAACTCGTTTTATTATGCAGGGCACGCCCCGTGCGTAATAGGTCTATTACGTGCAATGTCTATTATAAAATGAATATGAATTACTTAGTAAATTGAGTATTTATTAAAATTAACTTTACAAATTGACAGAACCTATTGGCATTATACAAGGTGTTAGGTAAACATTCGGAAAAAATTCTTAGAATAATCTAAGGAATAAAGCTTATTCTAAGAATATTTTGTCCTATGATGATTTCTGAAAAACTTCTTGTGTGATCAGATGAAAATCCGCATCAAGTGTCTGAAGATCGTTTTCAACATCAGTTCTTCTTAAATGTTTAGGTTGAAATTGTGGGCGACTGTTTAATTGGACCAGTATTTCTACCAGGAAGACTTACCGGTGAGGTGTATTGCAGCTTTTTGAAACACATGAATTCAACAAAAATTGCATTGTAGTTTACGCACAATGGTGCACCACCACATTTTAGTTTAGTTGCTCGTGATATTTAAAAGCAACATACAGAGATTGCTAAATTGGTCGAGATAAGCCACATGCATAGCCTGCTCGATCCCCAAACTTAAACCCCCTAGGTTATTTTTTGAGTGGAGAATTTTGATGACTTGCAAAATTGAAGATCGGCTGGGTATAACTCAATTAGAAACAACCCTAGTGTGTTTGAAAGAGTTTGGCACTCAATGACAAGAAGATTAAATGCTAGCATCTATGCCAAAAGAAGTTATTTTGAACATTTATTGTAGATTTAGCAATTTTACATGTAACTGTCGCAAATTTTGTTCACGCTGTATCTTCAAAACAAAAGGGATTTTCAAAAAACATTAAAGGACAAAATATTGTTAGAATAGACCAAGGAATAACTCCTTGAATTATTGCAGCAACAAGGTGTTAGGTAAACATCACCTTGTATATTGTTATTATAGTCGTAGACAAAATTATAGGGTACAATTTGCACAAAACCCCATAAATTGCAATATTTGCCAATTCTCGTGTGCAATGTTCATAATGGACTTTTTTTGTACAATATACTATTTTAATCAGTGAGTTAGATTTATTCACTCACTGAGTCCAAAAACAGCAATTTTGAACTAACATGTTTAGCTAAATTGTTTTAAAAATATGAGTCTATCCGTAGGAGCTAAAACATAAACGTCAGTTTTTTTAGTAGTTTAATATAGAATTGTTGTTGTTGTGTTCCTAGTTTTAAGTAGTTTTCAGTACATTAAAATGTATTAAAAAAATATACACAATTTTAAGTCTTTTTCAATTTCAGTTTTTTTTTTACTTTTTCAAAGTAATAAATTGTTCTAAACGTACATATTTGTGCAACTTATACAAAATTCTAAAAGCTATATTTTTTTAAATATTGAATTATTTAAAAAAAATATATACTACTAAAAATAAAATTTAGCACACAAAAAAGCTACATAAGAATTTGCTTTTTTTTCAATTTTTAGTGATTATAACTTGCGTTGCTTTGCAATCAATCGTAAAACATTAATTTTATATTTAATTTTTTAAGCTTTAAATATCAGTCTAGTTACGAAATTTTTTTTTTTTTATTATTTATTGTATACATATTTACATTTTATTTTATTTTATTATAAAATGGTTATTCCAGCAGTGCCGCCATCCATCTGTAGAACGATTCGAGGGGCCTGGTATTGAAAATTTCTTTAAAATTCAATTTCAACTTATTTAGTTACATATTTTTGGTTGTATCTTCTTTTGTTCTGATGTAGTTATTTTTATGTTTGATTGCTCATTAGGTATTCTTTTAGTTTAGTTTTGAATTGTAGTATGTCTTCTATATTTAATCATTGAGAATTTTATTGTAGTCTTGTATTCCATTGTCAGCTAGACTTCGGTTTTTTGTAGTTGTTCTGTTCAGTTCTATGTTAAAATCATTCTTTTTTTTAGTGTTATAGGATTGTATTTCTTTTATTCGATTTACTTTAAATTCTGTTTTGACTTTGCCAAGTTTAATCCTTTAAATAAAGATTATATTTTGCTGTTTAATTTTGTTTTTTATTGTTAGTTGCTGAGATATTTTATGTATGTCTTTAGTAGGCGTTAATTTTTCCAGTTGGTATATAGTTTTTATAGCTTTATTTTGCTGTCTTTGTAGTTTTTCTTGTTTAGTGTTTTAAAATGAAAAATTATCTGCTTTTTATAAAAGGTACAAAAAAGATTTAATTAATTTTCTAACCAAATTGTCAAATTTGACAACAAAAAATATTTTACTATTTAAATAATATTTGTGATAATTAATGGCTCTGTCGACCGAATGTCTGCCGGTATAAGCAGACCCCTCTTGCTGGCCAACAGCTCCGGGTGGATGAGCTAGTAAGAGTTAGGGTAGACCAACTAATGTATTCTCACTGGAAAGCGGCAGCTGGTAATCCAGTACCGGATATCAAGCTGAGATCATGGAGATCAGAATGGTTGGTATCTGGACAGCAAACGGCGCAGTGGCAACCACGAAAACGGCGTTTGTACAGCGGTGTAGAAGGCAACGGGAAACCACTACACAACACTTCCCCAGGATAATCATGATAATGGCTGCATTATTATAGCTAACATGATAGCCAACGTCCGCTAAGCGGATACGGCACTTCAAGAAGAAGAAGAAGTGTTTGCCCATATTTTTATTAGATAATTTGTTTGTGAATTAAAAATTCATTATAAATTACTTTTTTTGTATTTATATTAATTATATTTGTAAGTTTATATAGTGCGCCAATTGCCTTTGTGTTTTTCAAAGTTAGATGTTGTATGTGATTATCCCATTTTAGATTGTTGTTTATTATTAGTCTTAGATATTTTGTATTCATTACTTCTTTTATGTTTACATTGTTAATTTGTAGGGTAATATTGGTTATTCTTTTTTTACGTGTTATTAACATGTAATTTGATTTACTTTCATTAATGGTAAGTTATTGTAGTACCAGTCATTTATTTGATCTAAATCTTTTTGCATTTCTTTTTGAAGTTTTAATTTATTTTTATCGCTATGTATTTGGCATGTGTTGTCAGCGTAGATGTATAATTTTTCATATAACTTAATTTCAAATATATCGTTAATGTACAATATATACAAGAGAGGTGCAAGTACGTTTCCTTGTGGTATCCCAAAATCACTGAACGTTTGTGTACTTAGTACGTTGTTAATTTTTGTTTGTTAATATCTCGTTTTTAAGAAAGTAAATATTAATTGTAATTCTTTACCTTTCACTCCCATTTGCTCTAGTTTTTCTGTCAATTTTGTTTTGGATATTGTGTCAAATGCTTTCTTCATATCGATGAAAACTACCAAACAATCTTTTTGTAGTTCCAGACTATTTTGAATGTTGTGAATTAGATCTATAGCTGCAGATTCAGTTTCGGTGTATTTTTAAAACGCGCGTTGCCTTCATGTATAATTTTGTAATGTTCAATGTGTTTAAGTAGTCTGTTATGTATTACGCTATCTACTATTTTAGCTATTGTGGATACTAAGGCTATTGGTTGGTAATTTTCTGAAATTGGTTTTCATTTTTGTGTTTTGGTTTTATGATTGTGCTTCTTACATTTTGGATATTTGTTGTCTTTGATGGTTATATTTATCAGTTTGGCCAAGATTGGTGTGATTTCTTCTTTATTTCGTTTGACTTTCTTATGTTTGTTAATTACTTGTAAAATTTTCTTATGTGTTGTTTCATCAAAAATTGAATTTGTTTTAATTTTTCTTTGAAAGGTATTTACTGTTGGTATTTGATGGCTGTTTAGTTGTTACTGTGAAAGTTTTTTTCCAGTATTTAAAAACTAGTTTTTTATTTCATTTCTATGTCTTCGGATTTTGTTAGTATGGTTTTTTCTTTTTCCGTTTTTTTATTAGTTGATTTATTTCATTCCAAGTTTTTTTTTGAGTTATCTTGAATTTGATCAAATCTGTTTTGGTAGTAACATTTTTTTCTTTCTACTACTTGTTTGTCTACTTCTTTTTTCACTTTTTAATAGTTTTGTTTTAATATATTATTTTGTTGGTTTTGTGTATACCGTTTATATAGTTCGTTTCGTCTTTTAATGTTTTCAATTATTTCTGTATTTATGCAGTGGTTGCCTTCTTATACTTTAAAGTAGTTTCTTATGTATTGGTTTCTATAATATTTGTTAGCATTATGATTTGAATATGGTATATAGTCGACTTGAATTGTTTTCATTAGTGTTGTTTGATTTGTAATTACGTGATCAATAATCGATTTTTTATTATTTTTTTTCGTTTTTGTTCATTATTTTGTATCCTTGTTCGCTTATAATCATTTTGTAGTCTCTTGTTTTACTAGTGTCTTCGGCTATATTAATGTTTAAGTCTCCTATAACTATATGTTTTTTTTTGTGTTGTGTTGTAGTATATTATTTTTGAGTACGTTTAATATGTCGGTGTTTGTAAATTGTAGTTAAATATATATTGTGTTCTATTTAAATATACGGTTATTAGTTCAATTGCGTTTATTGTTTTATTTCTAGTTAGTTTGTATTTAATGTTGTTTTTTATATACGTATGTATGCCTCCACCTCTACGTTTTCTTAAATTTTTTTGTTTCGTTTTTGTTCTTCCTAAAGCCATGTTTCTGCTATATTTATTATATAGTTTTGGCACAATTTCAAGTTTGTTTATTTTTTATAAAAGTAGATCCATAATGTTAATACTGTGTTGGATAAGCTATTGTATAATAAAATGATTTAATCAATTTTTGAATATCTTCTATGGATTCGATTTGTGTGTCTATGCGTATTTATATTGCTTTGATTTTTGCAATTGCCGAGCTTCATAGTAAAGTTTGTTATTATACTTTGTTAGCTTTTTGTTTATATAGATATTATTTTCTTTATTTCCGTTTAATCCACATTCTCCAATTTTTATCGATTTTATTTGTTTTCTTTTTTCTATTATTTGTTTTTTTATCTCTTCATTTTTTCGTTTTACTATTATATTGCTTGATTTTTTATCTATTGATTTTCGGAAGCAGTCTATTATATCATCCTTATGAATTTCAATTCCTAATCCTTTAGTAACTTTTTTAATTATTTCTTTTATATTTTCATTTTTTTCATTAATTTCTTGAATATATATTTAATTTACTTTGCAAGTGTTGGTTTTCTTTATCTAAAATCACTTATAGTTTCAGCTAATTCTTCCCTGCATACCCGCATTTAAAAGAAAGTTTTTTATTACAGTTTTAAAATTATTTTTTTGTTTGTACGTACTTATATATATAACATTTTTATTGCACAAGTAATTTACAACATTTTGAACAGGTATAATACATAGACAAAAAAAAAATGTTTTGTACAAACGGCTATCGACCGTAGTCTTTCAGCCATTGAAATAAGGTAAATTATATTGTAATTTTTATTAAAAAAACAAAAAAAAACAAAAAAAAAATGATGCATGATGTATGATATATGATTCAGTAATATGGTTTGTCAGGTGATAATGTTAGTTAGTCGTTGTCATTAGCGAGAATCAGGATATGTTGGAATAGTGAAAGAGCAGGTTTTTTATATTTTGCAATAATCCCTAGATTTCTAGGAATTATTAGATTATCTAGAATCTCTAGGTTGTTAGGATTATTTGCAAATTTGGTTTGAAGTGTGTTGTGTCTTTCGGAAAGTGGGATGAGGTTGGTTTTTTCATACAGTAGTTCGTTTGAAGGATTATGGAGGGGGTTGTTGGGATGTCGGATTTTGGTAATAGTTCTAAGAGATGCTCTTTCTCCTACATAAAGGGGATTGAGAGTTGGTTTATTGGAGTTCAGGAATATTATGGATGCGTAGTCAAGGATTGGGCGGCAGATCGTCTTGTATATGTGCGTGGCACATTTAATGTCAATTCCATTGTTTCTATACGTAAGGGATCGGAAGTGTTTTGCTCGGGATCTGATTTTACATTTAAAGGAGTTAGTGTGAAACTTAAAACTTAGTTTAGGATCAAAGTTTACTCCTAGATATTTACAAATATGAGATGGATTTAAGGATTGTTGGTTCATTTGGATACTAGGTGAATTTTCATGGATTTTGTGGTAGGGAATTAGTAGTTGGGTTTTTAGCGGGTTTGCAAAAAGGCGTCATTTATTGAACCACAAATTTGTAATATCTAGCAAGGATTGCAATTGATCCATAGATTGGTTTAGAGATTTAGCGTGAGCAACCAATGTTGTATCATCAGCATATTGTAGGATGTAGGAGTTTGGATTAAAACAGGATGGGTTAGAACTATATATATCAGAGCAGAAAATATTATATAGGAGAGGAGACAAGGGAGATCCTTGTGGAACACCTTGTTGTGGAGTGAAAGGATCGGAGTAGGTATTAGCTATGCAAACCTTAAGAGTTCGATCATTTAAAAAACCTATTATTATATTAATTAAATAGTTAGGCACCTTTAGGACTGATAGCTTAAATAGGAGGCCTCTATGCCAGACAGAGTCAAATGCCTTGTTTATATCCATAAACAAGACGCTCGAGTGTCTGCCTTCGAGGTGGGATGTTTGGATGTTAGATGTCAGAATAGTTAATGGATGGCTTGTGGATCTATTTTTTACAAAACCAAATTGTGTAATGGGTATTTTATTGTGGATACATTTTAGAAGTTTATTTTGCAATATACCTTCAAATAGTTTACCAAGAACTGGGAGAAGTGTGATAGGGCGATAACTAGCTGGGTAAGAAAGGTTAGCATCATTTTTAGGGACGCATACAATTGTTCCCACTTTCCATTCATTAGGAAAATATTGGTGAAAAAAACAATAATTGAAAATTTTTAATATGTAGTTATGAACGTCGTCATTGAACTGTTTTAAAATTTGTCTAGTTAATAGATCATGTCCTGGTGCTGAATTTTTACCTTTATTTAACAAATCGTAATAGTCGTCTTTGTGTATTGTTTCGTCCAAAGGAGTGTCGTACGTCTGTCTACAAAATATGTCGTACCATTTGTTTACGTTTTCTAAATGAATATTGTCAAAATTGTCACAGTTGGAGAAGGCAAATGCGTGGTTAAAGTGTTTTTGAAAAGTATTGGCAATGTCAATGTCAGATGAAAAACTATTCTTGGAAACCGGGTCTGTTATTGATTGTATGTATGATGTCCGTTTGTATTTAGTCAGTTTCTTAATCTCTTGAAAGTAGTTTTTTCCTTTCTTTTCATTAATTTTGTTGCAAGCCGTTATGTATTTGTCTTGTCTGTACTGGAAAATTAAGTCGTGTATGTTTTTATTCAAGTCATTGAACTGTCTTTTTAATGTTCTGTCATTTGTATTTCTAAACTCACGATATAATTTTCTTTTATATTTAATAAGACGCATGATAAATGGGGGAAGAGGGTAATTATAGTAGGATTTTAATGTTTTAGGGGTATGACAATGGATAGATGATGCTATTAGTTTAAAAAATAATGAGATGGTAGTGGGAGATATATTTGGGTGAGATATAGCAAATGAAGAAAGTTCTTGGTTCACTTTTGTTATGTTACACATATTTAGGTTATAAATAAACTCCTTAGGGGAAGGTAATATTTGGATATCAATACTAAATCTAATTGCCAAATGGTCCGAACAAAGGTCAGGGATAACATTAACAGAGTGGATAAGGGGTTTTATACTAGACGAACAAAGGAGGATATCAGGAGTAGTGCTCTGATTATCGTTCATAATAAACGTTGGTGGAGTAAATATTTTAGAAAAATCAGAGTTTGTTAGAAACTGTTGGAGGTGACGGGTTTTCCTTAGATTTAAGTTGAAATCACCAACAATAATACAGTGAGGATAAAGAGAAGCTTTTACAAAAATATTGTCTTCAATAACAGAGGATGGGTGAATGTAAACAAGGAATATGTGGAGTCTGTCCTGAAGGAAAGGAATTGAGAAGTGGATGCAATCATTTAATGCATTATTGATGCTTGGAGGGTTTTCTTTCCTAATTTTAATGCATGGATGAGTCATAGATACGGATCCACCTCTATAATTCTGGTTAATAATATTGGCAGGATTTTGGATTATGGACCAATTTTGAAACGATATAGGATTTGGAGATTTCGTTTCAACAAACAAAGCACAGGAGATGTTATTAATTGGAAGGAAGTTTTTTATGATATGGGATTTTCGAGCAAAACTATTAATGTTAGAATATATATAATAAAGGAAATTTAGGCTAGACATTTTGGGTTTGAGTTATGGTGACTTGTACGCCTCCTATGGGAGAGGTGGGAGGGGCTTGATCTGGGTTAAGGAGATCTAACATTACTATAAACATTCTGTTGCTGGAGAAGGATACAATGGTGTCAATGTTGTATGATTGAATGAATCTACTTTTTAATTTTTGGATTAGTTGTTGTCTGACTGTTATTTTGGGAGAATTAATTTTGTGTACATACGTGTCAATGATATGGTCATGAACGGTGACAGGTGAGTGAATTCTTGAAGCCTGAGTTATTTGTTGCGCAATTTCTTCTGATCTCTTGTTTGCCGATTTTATTTTGATGTTCGGTATTCCTTCAATTGGAGCAGTAGGTCGGTTTTTACACTTAAGCGACCACGCTTCGTGGCCTTCTTCCTTGCATGATGTGCATGTTGGTGGGTTGGTAGTTGTGCAGCTAACAGTCTTATGGTTACCTCCGCATTTGCTGCATTTTGGCGAAGAAGTGCATTTGTCTGTGGTGTGTTCAAATGAATTGCATTTGCTACACGGGACGGGTATCGGTGCTGGAGCAAAACTTTCATACACCGCAAAGTGTTTGCTTTTGTAGAAAACGCCATGTTGTAATAAATTTTGGTAGGCATCCACATCAGCGGTAATAATTCGCATTTTGTAAGTGGGAGTGCCTGTCAGTCTTGATATTATTCTTTTGCAATATCTAATGTTTAAGTTATATGTCTGGAGGACTTTAGCCATTTCTTCATCCGTGATTTCTTGGTCAACTGAAGTTATAACAGCCGAGTATGATGCTGACGGAGTTTTGTAGGGTGTTGTTTTTGTCGTTGTAGTGTACGTACTTATTTTTATTATTTTTACTTTTTATTTTATATTTTGAAGAGGTTCGGAAAAAGTTTAAATTTTTTAATAATAAATTAATTTAATAATTTTTTTTTTTATATATATTAATTATTATTAGCTGACAAATTAATATCCTACATAAACAAATTAAAGACTGCAAACAGCAAGTGCTGCAAATGCTATCATGCCGTCATGATTACAATGATATGTTAATGTCTACCAAAAAGCTGAATTGAAAATTAAAATTTAAAAATAACAAATTAAAAAAAAAATAATATTTAATAAAAAACTTAAAACAAACAAAAAAATTTTTTAGGTGATCTTATTTTTATTTGCGTGCAATAAAGAATTTTTTTGTCCTACATTTTTTTTAGTTTTTGTTTTAGTTCAGCCATTTTTTACGTTTTTTTTTTACATGAAACCATTAAAATAACAATAGTCAGTAAAGTAAAAATTGTATATAAATAAATTTTAATTTGTTTGCAAATATAAAATTAACTATATTTTAATTGGAAATTTAAATTTAAAGATTGTTGATTACTATATCGTCCAGAAAAATATTATAAATGCAATAATTAACCTCGGAACAGCAGACTCCGTTCTGCTACTATATAAATAATACTAAAACAGTATACAAATTATACGATACTTAATAATACATACAAATTACCAAAAAATATGCACTTAATAATTAACTGGCAAGTGGTAAATTAGTCATTGTGCACAATACCCTGACAATTTAGATTTTACCTATTAAAAACATTGGGTTAGATAAGGTCAGGTTAAGTTTAATTTAAACAGGAAATTTGACCTTGCGTCGCTATTACAGTAGAAACTGTTGGCATAGCTTTAAACTCCTACATTTCATTTATTATATACTATGTTGTATAAGGTTGTTTACAGATAAGTGTACAAAAAATAAAAAATAAAAAATAGCATTGCAATTTTTAAATAATGCTTTCATTATATAAAATAGAACCTGAACCGCAACAAAAAATCTTTACTTTAATATGTTCATTGTGAAGCTGATATTGCTAGAAAAGTGGCTATATTATTAAACGTATATTAACCACAAAAAGTGAATATTACTCATAGCGTTATAAATATCATAATATAACGTGCTATGCTTGGCATAAGCTTAAGAGACAAAATCCGCCACAAAAAAAATCCGAAGAAAAACGGTAGCAACTGACGTCATTAACTGAATAGCAAAACTCAAGTAAAGCTGGCCAAAGCACGTTAGTAGAGATAACACAAACAAGTGGACAAAAATAATAGCAATGTGGAGTTCAATAGCAACAAAATGTTGAATCAGGAGATCACAGGTGGTTAAATGATTTTAAGGAAGTGACAGGAAGAAATTGATGCAAATAAAGGCTGAAAAAAATATCTAATTTAAATGTTTTTGTATACATTATATACATACATGGATGGTGTCTCAAAGTTGACGCCCGTCCTTTTGAGATTTGACACAGAAAACTAAAACTAATTGAAAATTAAGGGTAGAAAATTTTCCATTTGTCTCTCATTATAGAGTTATTGATGAAAATGTAAATAATAACTACAACCACTACTCAAAACACAATTTTAATTTATTTATTTTGTTATACTAGTGACATAACTGTCAGATTTGACATTTAGTTGTGTAACTAAATTCAATCATTTTAGAATTTATAAATTGTTCTGTCATATTGATAAGTATTTCGGATTTGTTGGTTTAAAATGAAACGATACTACTGAAATCAAGAATATGTCAATATGTTGAAAGTATTAGGGGCATGTAATGACAATGCCACTGCAGCCACTAAGACTTATGCAAACAGCAAATTCTTGAATTTGTTGATTTGGAACCAAGCGTTCAAATTGTATCGTCTCAAACTCATGTCCAAATAAACACTATTCACAGATTATTGAGGAAAAATGGTTTTCCACTTAGGCCTTAAAAACAAATTCAAATTTTGCATAATAGGGATAGCAAGTTTTAAGTCAATTTTTGTAGATGGTTGTTGCATAGCGTTAACAAACATTCACATTTCACTGAAAGGATTCTGTGTAGTGATGAGTTCACATTTACTGAAACATGTATTATAAATATTCATAATCAATCAAATCAATGAATAAATGAAACACTTACTTAATGTTTAGTCTACTCATTCTACTAAACCAACTTGATTCAAATTTACTATTACTTGATAAAAATCTATTACAGGTAGATTAAATTGTCGGTTTTAACATGATGGTGCATCGGCGCATTATGAAATACAAGTGAGAAACACCCCGAATAAAAAACTTCCAGAAAGGTGGATTGGAAGAGGTATGCAACACCATGGCCTCAAATTCTAGATTTGAAAAAACAAGTTACTCTTTGTATTCACGCTGTTCTGGCGTTAATAGACAATAATATGCTACAGAGAGTTTGTGTTTCCATGATAAATCGTGTAAACGTTTGTTTAAAGTTTATTAAAATAAGTTTTACCTAAGTTTACTTTTATTTACATGTAATAAACATTTTATTGTATAATTATTAATTATAAACAACACCAATAATCATTACGCGTTAGGTGTAGATATTATTATTTTCTTCTTGGCAAAATGTCCATTGTGATAAATTTAGGGCGGCAAAAAATGCGACGTCTGCTAGACCAATATTTCCTAAATTGATTTTTATTTATTATAGCGTTGCTAATGTGTCCAAATTTAAAATAACTGGTATTGCTGAAATTGTCACCAAAATTACTCTTTGGAAGTGATGGAGTTGTACCTTCGAAATTTTTTTGTTTATTTTTGTTAATCTTTGTAGTTGTCAGATCCTGATCTGTTAGGCTAAATTCTTCTTTAATAACTGCAACGTTAGTACTGCTAAAACCAATGCCGTGAATTAAATACACGGTGCGGCAAAATAACTTTTTTATTTGAAATGAGCGCTCTGAAACTGATGGGTGTCCCAGGCGGGTTTGCGTAGTCTTGTTCGAAAAAAAAGATTTTTAGAAAATTTTATTAACTTATGTTTTAATCGTCATTATGCATTAGAATAACAAACAGCAAACCATGGCCAATATTTTAGAGGTTACGCTTGTGTTACTACTTCACAAGTTGCCTTTAAATATGTACCTAAAAACACAAATATATACTATCGCACCCGTTAATTGAAAAACGCTTTAGATACTGACAAGGCCTACACTCACATATTAAATGTTATAATGGGTAAATTTACACTTATCATATTTTATTAGTCGCTTTTCCCAAATGAGCTACTCTCCGGTTGCGCCATTAGGTCCTGTCTTGGATCAATTAATTCTATTGTTACGTTATTAATGAAAAAGCTCATTTTAACTAGACTGAATTTGTTAATAAATACAATAAGCAATACTGAGCTGCTAATAACCACCCCCAAAACTCTATCTTTGCATTCAGTACTTGTCACCGCTTAGTGCACAATCTAGACAGTTGGAGTCATCGGCAATAATTTGTTTGAAAGAAATGACCATACTGTCACAGTCAATTTAGATCGTTATGTAAATATGCTTTAGTTTTGCAATTCCCAGGGCGTTTGACAAACATACGTTTGTTCTTAGAATTTCCGATGGTTTCGTGTGGCACATTCGGCTCAATAAGCTTCATTCCTATCCTTACTTTTTAAAAACAACAAACACCTTATAACGTAAAGAACAAAACAAAGCTCATATTGCAAAGACATCGATGGCTGTGTTACAAAAGTACTGGTAACTTAGAGTGGCCAGCAGGTACACCCAATTTAATCCTTTGTGACTTCTAATTAATACGATATTTAAAATCTACTGCCCACAGACTCTGCACAACCTGAATAGAAACATTTCAGAAGAAACGGCTAACATACCTATCAATATGCTGTAGAGAATGATAAAAAACAGCAGTATTTGGTTTAACCTGTGTATTGACAATAAAGACGTAACTTTTTAATTAAAAAAAAAAAATCTTAATTACTTTTTGTTTTATTGCATTATAAAATAAGTTATTTTGCCGCACATTGTATTAATATAGAATGTTTCCAGGTCAATATTTTGAAGAAAATAACATCATCTCAATGTGTCAATACGGATTTCGTAAAAGTATGTCTACAACAGGAACCATGTTAGACTTTATAGAAGAAACAATTGATTGTTTTGAAAAAGGTCTCTGTTGCAACCAATAACAGATAATAATTTGTTTAGTTTATTATATTATTACATTATGTTAATATTTGTATATTTTTATCGTTCAAGATAAAAATAATTGGGTTACTATGAAAACAAAATTAATTAATTAATTAATCAAACATCAAAAAATCCAATTTTCTTTAAAAAGAAGCATAAAAGCATGTCGACCGATACGAGCAATAATTTATTCTTGAACAAAAATTAAGCAATATAGAACACCTTGTAACCATATACTCGCAAACAGTTGAATAGTAAGTAGCAAAATAAACACTATAAAAGTGTTACAGTTACAATAATTGTGCCGGATACAATTAAGGCAAAAACATTGGTCCTTCGAACCGGATTCTGATCCAAAGCATCCATCAATCTACAACTTAAAGTAAAGCATGGCATCTAAAGAAAAAGAGGATTCGGACCTCCAAAACCAAAGAAAAATAGTCAAATCCAACCTCACACGGTTCAAATCTTTTGTGCTTATGGGAGACTCAAATATGGAACAACTTACGATCCGATTGGACAAGGCATTGACACTTCTTAGCGATTTTGAGAAAATCCAAGATTGGCTAGACGGATTTTCCAATTCAGTGGACAAAGCACAGCGAGCAGAGTTTGAAAATGACTATTACTTCATAATATGCAAAGCCAAATTAATGGTAGATTCCGAAGCACAAAGTGCGTTAACAGAATCGACTACATCAACATCGTCTGTTAGCGATACACCTATCCGTCTGCCAACAATAAACTTGCCAAAACTCACTGGGCATTATGAAGAATAGTTTCACTTTTACGACACATTCAAATCTCTCATCAATGACAACGCTAACATGGCGGACATCCAGAAATTCCACTATTTGAAATCAACTCTTGAAGTAGATGCGGCACTTGTTTTATCCGCTCTAGAAACTACCACTCAGAATTACCTTATTTCCTGGGCCCTATTAAAAAAAAAATGAGAATAAGCGATTGCTAGAGCAAAACCACGTAAAGGCGTGATTTGACATTCCAGTTGCAACCAAGGAATCTCATACTTCGTTAAGACACTTATGGTGGAATTCATGAAAGCTGATTAACGTTAATCAGCGTTAAATGTGACAACATAACCTCAACTGTCAAAATTATTTTTATTAATTCAATATAAATATTTGATATTTACTTTGCGTTAGTATCGAATATTATTTTCTTTTTATTTCTGATAGTTATATATTGTGTAAAACTTGCCTTTGGGGTAGCATTACTATAAATAGTTTGCGGTTGTCAAATTTAATCAACCGTTACTTTAACTGGCTTTCATGAATTCCAGCATTATTGAATTCTTTAACCAAACATATACGTGCATTGAAAACACTAGGTGAGCCAACCGATTTTTGGGACAGGCTACTAATTCACATTCTAACTACGAAAATAGATTACCCAACTCGTAAGGAATGGGAATCAAAATTGGAGTCATCCTTCTTACCTTCGTTTACATCATTTATAGATTTCATTTAACACCGCTGTCAAATATTAGAATCCTTTGAATTATCAAGAGATTCATCGTTGGCTATAAAAACAAATAATTTCCATCCGAAGCAGACCAGGCTGACAAATCATCTAGCGACTAGAATTGCAATATCGTGTCCAATATGTCGTAATCAACATTACATACAACAGTGCTAAAAAAATTTAAACTTGTCGGTTAAAGATCGCACAATTTAAATTAAGAAAAACCGCTTGTGTTTAAACTGTCTACGGCCAAACCACCTAATTAAAAATTGTAAGAGCAGTCTCTGTTGCAAGTGTGAACGGAAACATAACCCGCTAATCCACGATGATCAAGAAATTCAGTTAGCAAACGAGGAAATCAGATTAAATTACTGAAGCCATAAAGGCAATACAACTGGTGTCATACTATTATCAACGGCAATAATAAACGTAATGAACGTTCACGGAAGTTATCAAACTTGCAAGATATTATTGGACTTGGGATCTCAACCTAACTTATTGACCGAAGCCTTTCTTAAGCAATTAGGACTTAAAAAACACAACGTAAATATACCGATATTAGGTATAAATCAAGCCGCGTCAAGGGTATTGTCTAAATGCATCACACGCATTGCATCAAGACTGAATGCATTCCACACAGATATCGAGTGTTTAGTAATTACACACATTACCAAACTGCCGACACAGAATATTGATGTCACAGCATACACCTTTCCAAAGGGCGTACAACTGGCTGATCCCGAATTTAACGTTTCTTCGTTCATTGACATGCTCATTGGGGCCGAGTTATTTTATGCGCTATTGTGTGTCGGTCAGATCAAAGCTTGCGAGACTCATTCGTTACTACAGAAAACTCACTTTGGATGGATTTTATCTGGAAGTTGCAGCAATGTTATAACAAGTACGGACATGCAAATATGCAATTTGAATATTACAAAGGCCAGCCTTGACAATTCCCTTACCAAATTCTGGGAACTGGAAGAAGTTTCGAGGCAAATATTATTATACGACAACAAACAGAATAAAAAAGGTTAAGAGATTCAAGGGCTTTAGCCACAACACGTTTTATTGCGTTGGAACGCAAACTATCCAAAAATTCCCAACTAAAAATCGAATATTGTAAATTTATAAAAGAATATCAAAATCTAGGACACATGAAGCCAATTTCTAGTGAAAATGAAAACAGTGAAAATGATTATTCACCACATCATGCCATGATCAATAATTCCAGCACTACTACAAAGCTATGAGTGGTATTTGACGCATCTGCAAAAACATCAAACGATATATCACTGAATGACAACTTAATGGTTGATCCCAAGCTTCAGGATAATATTCATTTAATTCTAATGAGATTTTGTTGTCACAAGTACGCATTAAGCGGCGATATTTGCAAAATGTACAGGCAAGTGCTCATTCATCCTGATGAAACAAAATATCAACGTATACTGTGGCGAAGTAGCCCATCTGAACCAGTGCAAGCATATAAATTATTAACAGTTACATATGGCACGGCTAGTGCGTCATACTTAGCCATAAGATGCTTACAAAAAACTGCTGAAGATGCACACAACGAATTCCCACTTGGAGCAAAAATAGTTTTGCGTGATTTTTATGTAGACGATTTGTTGACTGGAGCTGATTCACAAGAGGAGGTAATTGCAATCAAAGAGGAAGTAAGAACACTGTTACTATCAACAGGATTTGAAATGCATAAATGGGCTTCAAATTCAGAAGAAATAATTAATCATGTGGCAGATGATCCCACCAAAATTAATGTGTCAGATACAGCTGACAGCAATAAAACATTGGGCGTACAATGGAACAGAAAGTCAGATACATTAATGTTTGCTACAACAACACAATTGATGAATAAGCGGATCTCTAAAAGGCAAATATTTTCACGCATTGCTCAACTCTTTGACCCGCTGGGTATCATTGGACCAGTAATAGTGAGAGCCAAGATAATAATGCAAACCTCTGGCAAATCAAACTAAGCTGAGATGAGTCGATTCCTATTGACATGCATACCATCTAGACGGCCTATGAAACAGATCTACAATACATAGAAAATATTCAAATACCAAGATGTATATTTACTAAGAACTACAACGTATTTGAAGTTCATGGGTTTTCAGATGCTAGCACAGAAGCTTACGGCGTTTGTATATACATTTGATCGTCGATAGACCAAACTCACAAATCACATTTATTATGTGCAAAATCAAGGGTGGCGCCATTAAAACATCTCACCATTCCTCGTTTAGAACTATGTGGAGCATTTCTATTAGCTACACTTATGAAATCTGTGTTGGACACAATTCATGTTACGCCAATCAACGTCTACTATTCGACAGACTCAACAATCGTACTGGCATGGATAAAGGCAACCAATAAATCCATTAAGTGTTTTGCCGCAAATCGAATTGCAGAAATTAGAAAGTTAAGTAACATTGAGAACTGGAATCATGTGCGATCAGAGGAAAACCCAGCCGATCTTTTATCTCGTGGAGCATCATCTACAAATTTGAAGGTTTCACACCTATGGTGGCATGGACCAAGATGGTTACAAAAAGGTTAAGTCATGTGGCCCCCGCTTAGTCGAAGTAACATCGTAGATAATGAAGACCCAGAAACAAAAACAAATTTTTGCATGACACAATCGACAAATTCCGAAGACTTTACCCCTAATATTTGTAGCCAATTTTCAAGTCTAGCAAAATTATTGCGTGTTGTATCATACTGCATAAGATTTGCAGAAAACTGCATAAAACCTATGTCTCAACACACCGTTGGTCCAGTATCCACTGTAGCAATCGACGTACGTATGAAAATAAGGCGTTACAAGCTGGTGATAGCTTATCAAAAGGAAGTAAACTAATAACAATAGATTCATTTTTCGACACAGACAACATTATACGAGTTGGTGGCCGTCTTTCACTGAGCAGTCTACCTAAATGTAAAAAAATTCCAATAGCGCTCTGTGCCAAAGATCCACTGACGAAATTAATAGTAATGAGCCATCACGTCCAACAATTGCACGCGGGAACACAGGCTACCATATCAGCCATCCGTTATTGCTACTGGATATTAGGTGGCCGAAGAATCGTCCATAATGTCATAAAATCATGCATCCTATGTTATCTATGCAAACCAAAGCTTGCTAGTGCCAAAATGGGAAATCTACCAAGACACCGCATAGAAGCAACAAGATCATTCATCAACAGCGGAGTAGATTTCTGTGGACTTATTTATATTAAAGAAGAAAACAAACAAAGCAAAAGAAAAGCAAAAACCTATATTTGCATATTTATATGTATGGCTACGAAGGCTGTCTATATTGAGGTAGTCTCTGAGTTAAGCACGCAGACATTTTTAGCCTCATTAAAGCGTTTTATTGGAAAACGAGGAAATGTAAAAAACATGTATTCAGACAATGGAACCAATTTTGTAGGCGCGTACAAAAAAATAACAAAACTTTACGAGCAGTTCAGGTGCGACTAGGCGGAATCAGAGATGTCTAAAACATTACTGCACTACAAAATACAGTAGCACTTTATTCCGCTTAGAGCACCGCACTTTGGTGGATTGTGGGAAGCTGCTGTAAAATCGGCGAAACAGCACAAGAAAATAACATTTGAAGAATTGTCCACTATTCTAATACAAATAGAAGAAGTATTAAATTCACGACTATTGGTCCCTCTTTCAAACGACCCAAACGATAAACAAGTCCTAACACCGGGACATTTCTTAATCGGAGATGCGTTGACCGCTGCAATTGAACCCAATATAAAAGAGATAAAATTAAACAGACTTTCACAATGGCAACATTTAGAACAAATGAAACAGCATTTTTGGAAAAGATGGAGCCGAGAATATCTTGGACAATTACAAACAAGGTCAAAATAGACCAAAAACAAAAAAAACGTGCAAACAGGTCAACTAGTATTGATAAAAGAAGACAACATGCCACCGCTTGAATGGATGAGAGGACGAGTGGAAGAGGTATACCCTGGAGAAGATGGAATAATACGTGCCGTGTTAGTAAAAGCAGCAGAAAAACAATATAAACGGCCTATAAGCAAGATAGCGCCTTTGCCAATAAGTGAATTAGAGTCAATTTAAAGACTAGCTTTCAAAGCGGGCGGTATGTTGCGACCAATAACAGATAATAATTTGTTTATTAATCTTAAAAAACGAATTAATCGTTGGGCTTGTGCATACGCGTGTTACAAAGACAAAAACAAGTTACTTAGACAATAAAAGTAACTTGCACATTACAGTTAGTACTACTAATACTGCAACATTGAAAAAAATAAAATTGAAAAATGTGGTTAAAATTAAAAAAAAAAAATAGTATTTTGAAAATAAATTATAGATAAAGGTAAATATGAATTGGAAATTAATTAATATCTAAACTATGCAACACTAAAACAAGTAAAACATGTTCGTATTAATGTACACACAGTGTCTCAAGTTAACTAAATGTAACCTGCAACAATGTCGAACAGTCTAGAAATTACAAAATGTAAATATTAAAATGGTCTTAAATCATCCATATACGCGTTTCGAAATTTATTTCTCATCAGTATGGCTTTACTTTAGACTTAAACATAATTCTAAATTAGATAAATTAACTTACTTTATAAAAAAGGGGGTAGAATATAAGAAGACGGTGTAGAGCAGCAAGTAGAGAGAAAATAAAATAAAATATAAATATATTGTAAGTATGTAAATATATTATAATTAAAAAAATATTACATTGCAGGTATAATAAAAAAAATCTGTCATTTGATGGGCTCAATAAACTATTATTATTATTATTATTATTATTATTAATAATAGATGTTGAAAGTAATAACTTGTTCTTTGGTGCTTGGTTATACTTCAAAATAAAGTATTTTTGCAAATTAGTTTCAAACAGTAGTAGGTAGAGTAATACATTTTAATATATCACAATTCTATTCCATGATGTAAAAAATTTAAAGGTTTCTACGTCGTCAACTGCATTTGCATTCTTTAACGTTAAAAAGTAAATGTAAGGTTTTGTGGGCAATTTATATGTAAATAAATAGTTTAAGTAAATAAATTAAGCTTTTTCTAAAAACATTTTCAAAACTCAATTTAAACTTTATTACAGATCAGGTGTCATCTTTTTCTTTATACAATAATTCATTTGTTATTGTAAATTGCATTAACTAGTTAAATTATATTATGAATAAATTTTGCAGTGTGGATTGTCATTTAATAATGTAAAAAAGTATCAAGTAACATTTAACAACCCTAAGTAGTCTATATTAATTTGTGTTCAATTTTATTAAAATTATTTATTATATTTACTACTATTAGTTTTATTACTCAGTATAGATTATGTCAGCGTAAACCTAATATTAAAACAATCAAAATTACAGCATAATAATAATTATTATTATTATAATATAGTATTTATATAGCTTAATTTATGTTCAATTAATTAATATAAACTAATATTGTCGTTAATATTCCATCACACACAACACTGTATTTCATTCTGGTTTACTAATGTCACTTCTGTTATAAGCGCAAGACAGAAACCTCAAAAAGCGCCAAAATTCACCCTGTTATTCATAGCCAAGCCAGGCAAGGCCTAAAATATAAAAACGGACGTTTGCCTGTTTTGGCTCAGCAACTTCAACAAACAATTTGAATCAATTTTGGTAAATCCTCAAATCAAGACTTTTGTAACAATCATAAAAAACTGCTGCACTTTATGCAAGACTTCATCAGCAAAATAAACAATACTTTGCAACTAAGCACTAATTTGCACTAAAACAATAATGCAATGTTTTAGATCAAAATATGATAATCTATATTTTAAAATTAGATGGTTACGTCTTTTTTCAAGTGTTAAAAAAATAGATTATTTCAAATCAATAACATTATTTTTGCATGCGGCCAAAACGTTATCTTGGCCAACAAAAAATCTTTTGTAAATCATTTTTTTTAATTTTTGTATTGCAATGCAATGCAAGAGGAATGCAATATGCAAAAAAAAATGATATTTATCTTATAGAAAACTATTGCCCTGTTACTATTGTAAGAACAATATCAAAAGTTTTTGATAAGATTGTATATAACAAACTAATGTCATTTTTAAATAAAGATAATATTATTAGAGCTGGTTATTTGGTGAAAACTGTTTCAAACAAATGTTTAAATTTAATATACAAAAATTTAGATTCCAATAACTTTGTAATTAGTTTGTTGTTTGATTTGTCAAAAAAATAGGATGTAAAATACGTTGATTTTTATTACGAATAAACTAGACGCACTAGGTATTAGAGTTTAAAATTATTATTATTATTGAATCTTATCTTTTAGGAAAAAAAATAAAAAATGAGTTAACTAAAGAACTCCACTCAAACAAGGTGTGCCGCAGGGATCAGTTCTAGGTCCACTATTAGTTTTTCTGTTTATTAATAATTTGCTTTTGTTTTTATCATAAGAAAAAGTTATTATATTTGCTGGAAATATTTTTATTGTTATTTTATCTAAAAATGTTAATGTGAAAAAATTAAAACTGTAGAACAGACTTTGTTTTTGATAAATTTTACAAATCGGGCAGCAACAACCGTTTAATAGCTAATTCTGCCAAAACTGTTATAAAAAAACTTTCACCTCAAAAAACACATTTGTAAAAACTTAATTAAAAATTATTTTGCTATCTTACAGTATTTTTTTTAAAGACAGATTTGAGACTTAATTTTAATATAATAGCTCGTAATATTACAGAAGTATATTTAAAAATAAGAATTTGTTTACTTGCATCACATATACAAGTCGATTAAAGCAATCATCATCACGATTTTTTCCTTGTCCACTGCACTGCAAAAAAGTAATGTCATGTCAAACCACTGGCGTAGATTTTTAAGCCATAAAATTTGGCGTTTTTCTGAGCCTCTTCTTCCTATCCTTTACCTTCCAGAATCAGTTGAAGTATTTTGTATCTATCACTATGCATTATTACGTGCCCGAGATATTCCAATTTACTAACTTTCACAGCTTTTAATACTTCCTGTTCTTTGCCCATTCTATGCAGAACTAATATTGTGCTCTTTCTATGAGATATTCAAGATACGACGATATGTCCATAGTTCAAAGATCTCTAGTTTTTTCTCTGTATCCTTTGGGTCCAGGATTCGACACCGTACACTAGTGTTGAGAAAACGTAGCAACGCAAAATTTTGATCTTAATTTGCATGTTGAAGTCTAGGCTGTTGAAAACTTTTCTCATCTCGATAAATGTTGTTCCTGATTTTGCTATCCTGCATTTGATTTTTACTAAATGATCCCAAAGTTTATTCACGCATGTGCCTAGACATGTGTATTTCTCAACTTAGTCTATGGTTTTGTTGTTGAGAAGTATCGTCCGCTGTAATGGATTATCTTTACTGACAAGCATATATTTGGGCTTTTTGAGATTTGATATTATGCATCATCAGCTGAAGTCCTTGACCTGTACTCGCCAATATAACAGAGTCGTCTGTATACCTTAAGTTGTTAATTATCTTGCCGTTGATCGATATTCCTTCCTCCGCTCCATCCAGCGCTTCCTTAATTATTTCTTCCGAGTATATATTAAACAAGATTGGCAAAAGCACACAACCTTGTTTCACACCTCTGCAAACTTGGATACTTCTTGTGCTTAGGTTTTCAACTCGTACTTTTGCCGTCTGTTGCCAGTAGAGGTTTGCTATTATGCGGATGTTTTTGTCGTCGTTGAGTATCTTAAGCAATTCTTTGTATTTTACTTGATTGAACGCTTTGCTAAAATCTGTAAAACACAAGTGTACCTCGCAGTTAACGTCTCTGCATCTCTGAATTAATACATTAAGCGCAAATAGTGCCTCCCTAGTACCCAACGCATTCCTAAAACAAAATTGCGTTTCTTCAAGTTATATTTATAGTACAATATTTGTTGCACTGATTTAATGTTGGTTTTTTTAGAATAGTAATAACTAATAAATGTGGATTTGAGCCATTTTTCGAGTATTTTTCCGGTATTATATACTGCATTATATAATTGTGTAAGCGTATTTATGACATTTTTGTTAAAAAACTCGATTATTTTTGACGGGATTTTATCTGGGCCTACCGTTTTGCCATTTTTTTATGTGTTTATCACATTTCTAACCTCCAACTTTGTTATTTGCAGTCCAGTGTAAGCGTTCTTCATACCATAACTCTCTGAACAAGTATCTTTAAAAAAATTGTGGATATAGTCTTTCCACATCAACATTTTCTTTTTGGTGTCCGTAATTTTATTTTTACTTTTATCAACAAGTCTTCCCTGTACTCTTTTCCTTCCAGTACCCGCGGCCTCCATTATCTTTTGATGCATATTAAAGTGATTATGTTTCTTTTATAGTTTTTCTATTTCTAGATATTTAGCTCTTATCAGTTCTTCCTTAACATTCCTGATTTTTTTTCTGTATTTGTTTATTTAGTTCTTTGTATTTAAATTATCTAAGTACAAAAAATTGCTAAAATACGTAGGAATAACCTTTTTATCGCCAAAACATATTTAAGTAATAAGTATGTATAATGCTTATAAATTAGATTTTAAATTTTAAATATTTTAAAATAAATTATGTAATTACATTATTAATACTAAAAAGTCTTTCAATAGAGTTTACGGTAAAACCCAAAGCAGTCAATTTCTCGTTGTCCACACGAAGTTTAATTTTAAATAGATAACGCTTTGTGTTTGCTGATAGAGCACTAAAAAAGTTCAATTTTTTTTAAACAAATTAATAGGCCTATTATTTTATTGGTCTGGCAGAATTGTCGGTTCGTACTTCTTCCTAAACAAAACTGATTTTGCCATTACTGTCAACGGCAAGCGCTACAGATGGATGATATGCAACTTTTTGTGGCCTAAACTAACAATATATGGTTTCAACAGAACGTGCCACACAGCGCATGCATGATGGACATTTTGCAAGAGCGATTTAAAGTCATGATTATCTCGCGCGGCGGCGATGTGAACTGGCCACTAAGATTGGGCGATTTAACGCTTTTAAACTTTTGGGGCTTTTCTAAATTTCTGGTATATGCAAATAAGCTGCAAACATTTGATGCCCTCAAAGTCAACATAACTAACATAAATCAAAAAACTCCAGCTACATTTATGGAACAAAGTCATCAAAAATCGGACCTCTCATATACGTGCCGCACCACCAAGCAACGACGCGGCGAATATTTGAACAATATTAAAATCCATATTTAATGCCATAAAATATTTTTTCAAATAAAAAAAGTAGAGATCTAACACTCAACTTTTTTTATTTACATTTAAAAATTGAGCGTCCTTATTGGAAGACCCTTTAACTTATAAGATGTATAACATAATAATAATATTTTTAAATTATTAAAGTTTTTATGTGATTTTTATATTTCTTTGTCTCTGTCTATTTTTTAACTTTTATATTCTATGACTTGTTTTGATTTAATTTTAAGTAACTTTTTGTACCTATATTTTAAACTGAACTACAATTCACATAAAGATATATTATTATTATTAATATAGACCTAGCAATCATTATTTGAGTAAAATGCAAAAAACTCAGAAAATTAACATTTTGTTTCATTTTTGTAATTAATTTATTTGTAATTTACATATGTTTTATTCTGGGATAAAATTGATCGCTAGATATACAGAGTGTTAGGTAAACATGCGGCAAAAATTCAAGGGGTTATTCCTTGGCCTATTCTAAGAATATTTTGTCCTATGATGATTTCTGCAAAAACTCCTTTGTTTCGAAGATACAGGGTGAACAAAATTTGCGACAACCATATTTGATATTTCTTGAAATCATTAATGTAAATAAAATTATGGCGTTCGCCAATGAGTATATCAAGTACAAAACAATTGTTAAGAATAACTTGAAACGGCTGTTTTATCTACTAATGTACAAGTACACATTTTTTTTTCAAGTTATAATTGTATAGTTATGCCATTAAAAGTCTTTATTGTATAAATTACTCTGTATGCTATTACACAACTAAGTATATTTTAACTTGATACATTAAATGCATATTTTGGATATATATAATATAAAACTATTCATTTACAATTAAAAAAACTATCAATTAATATTTTAATTTACGTTATAATCTATTAATACATTTTACAAAAAGACCGCAATATTAATTAATACAGTTAACACACCATTTGTTATAATATTAACTTAGTATTTATATGCAAGTAAATATTTAGTTGGTATAATTTTTTGACATTTATATTATTAATTTCAACATTCAGTTATAATTTTATTGTTTAACTCTACGTATACTACTACTACGAGTTTGAGTATATTTTAACTTGACATTACCCACCAAGCAATAAAAATAAACAAAAATTCAGTAAAAATGCTTGCATTTTAATCAATCAAGACTATTTAAACTAATATAAACTTTGATAAAATTTCCAATAAGCTTTAATTTTTGTCAACTATGATTTTTACAATTTAAATAATCAATTTTATTTTTTTCAATAATTCCGCGTTCTTTTTAATTTTTTTACAACTGTTCAATTTGTCACTGTAATTTGTAACTATAGTTGCATAGACACAAATAATAAAAAACAAAACTTTTACTTACCATGCAATTTTACGTAATAATATGTTTGTCTTTTTTGCTGTATAACTTTACAATTTCTCGATACGGTTTTTGCCAATAGTACGTACCTTAAATAATTTAGCATAGCTTAGATATTTTGTAGTTTATGTTTTGTAAAAACATCAAAATTGTGTCTTGTAGAAATAGTTGCATTATATTCATTCTACTATGTGACCTAACGTCTTTTATTATTTTGCTAAAGTTTTTTATTGATTTTAATTGTAAATATATCTAATATTCTTGCTACATTTTGAAGTTTAGATAAAAATATATACATTTTTTTAAATTTATAGTTTTCATGTTAATACGTTCATATGCAGGTGTTGATATGATGAGAGTGTAGAGAAGAAATACTTAAAATTCATTTTTGCAATTTAAAAAATTACTATATATATATGACACCACATTTTATGTCGTAAAAAGTGTTTAACTTAAAAAGTACACTAATAACAAAAAATAGTACATAATAAAGATAAACAATAAAACTTTATTCTTACAAGTTTATAAATAATAGTGGCTCAATACCCATCACAAAAACTAATTCTCTATGATGATTTGAAAACTGTAAATTACAATTATGGTAGTTTTAAATTATTACAAAACAAATAATAATAAAAATAATAAAATGTCTTAAATTTAAGACATTGGCTCATAATAGATTTAAACGCATTCTCACATTATAAACTAATACATCTTACAAAAAGACCGCAATATTGATTAATACATTGTCAACACTATTCGTTACAATATTAACTAAATATTTACTTGCATATATAATTTTATAACATTTATAATGTAAATTTCGATTTGAATAAGCGTTATACTTGTTTGTCATATTAATTAGCAATGCACGGCATGTTGAAATGTAAAAACTATTTCATTACACATTTTTTGTAAACATAATTTATTTTCATTTAATTTAATTTTTATTAAGAATAATATTTATTATAAATATAAATTATTTAAACGATTTAATTTTAAATAACCTATCAAATACTTTATTAAATCAATCCATTTAGCACAGATTGCATGCCCATTCAACCATGTAATGAAATTGAGTTTTTAAACCATTTACATTTACTGCTCGTTACAAATTAAGTTCTTTTTCCGTATACACGCGAGTAAAACAATTACTAATTAGATACATTTCATTTTAACACTTTATTATTCACTCTCAATTTTAGTGAAAGAGACCCACATCATGTGAATGTAGGCTAAACGTACAAACATTCCGAACAGATGTCTTCTTGTATGCTACAACTTTTTGTGTTTTTTTTATGATTATTCAAGTAGAAATCGTCAATTTTTATTTAATCTTAAAAGTTGATGTAGTGTCACATTTCTACATGGTAATTTGAATTTACGTGTGGCTTATGGTATACTAAGAAAGTAACAGTTTTATTCAAAATATTTTTTTTTTATATTTAAATTTTTTTATTACAAAATTAATGAAATTCATAAATAAATTAATAATATTATCATAAATATTTTATTGTTTTTAGACTTATTGGTTCTAGTATAACATTTAATTGTTTGTATTATACAAACTATTTAAATAGATATTTCTACTAATCTAATTAACTTATATGGTATGGAAATAAATACTTTATCACAGAAAATTACAGAAAACATCCAAACAAATAAAATATCTAAGCTTAAACCGGACACGATCAAGGTAATGGAGAAGCAGAGAAATATGAACAGAAAATCAAATGAATACAATCAACTAAGAAGTTTATTAATGTAAACCAAAAATAAAGTTAGTGAAAGAACAAAAACCCTAAAGAAAACGAAAAACTATAAAATGTAACTCTAATTTTTTTATTGTCAAGAAAGCTACTAATAAGATTTACAGATTTATAATTAAAACCTGTACAATAAAACTTGTTGATAAGATTAAGATGTCATACCTTGTCAAATGCTTTGAAACTGTCTAAAAATACTGCAAAATTTTCTCTATGTTTGTGTAAAGTAGAACTCCATTTGTGCCTAACATAAGAACTTGACAACGTAAAAATTTTTTTTGACAGATTGAAAATAATGCGTATAGTCTATAATTTAAAGAACCAAACTTATCTTCCTTTTTGAGTATAGGTTGAACTAAACACTTGCAATTTTTCAACAATTTTAAAATGTTTTTTTTTGTGTGAAAAGGCAAATATTTTAGTCAAAATAAAAGCTAAATCATTTGCAATAGTCTTAAGAATAATAAGTGAAATTTTATCTATAACTGATGTCAGTACAGTAATAGGGGGAGTGATGTTATAATGTAAATGTGCCATAATTTTTGTAAATGGCGTCAATGTCATTGTTTTGACTCGTGCAAACTGGTTTACTAGAAACGTCGCATTTGGTCGGCCCCCTATTGCTCGTTTAATCGAGAATATTGCTGCTGTAGCCAAGTACGTCCACAAATATCAACAAGACAACAAAGCACACAATTTAGCATCAGCAGATGTTTATTTTGTCAAATTTTGGTAAATTAACCGTCAAATAAGGTTAACTTACTCTCATGCTCTGTTAAACCTGGCACAATAAAATGATAAATTTGTATTTAAAATTATAATGAGCAACAAAGCCCATTTCCACTTAACTGGTTAAGTTAACAAACAAAATTTGCATTCTTTCAAAGTGACTATTTAGTGCGGAATTTGCAATAAAAAAATGATTTGTTCATATTTTTTTGAGAGCGCCGACAGCATTACTGTGACGCTACAGACTAATGTTAAGTAAGTTTTTTTGTCGCAAGTTGTTGAATTTGATCTTAAATATTGTTGTTTCCAGCAGGACGGAGCAACCGTTTAACAACACGGAAAACTATAAAAAGTCTAAAACATTACTTTCCGACCATTGTTAACTCCCGTTTTGAAAATTTGAATTAGCCGGCCCGATTGCCAGATTTTAAGACTCCAGACAAATTTTGTGTTTACTACAAAAAACTTTGCAAGTCTTGAAAGCTAACATTAAAGAAAAAATCACCAATTTGAAGTTAGATGTATTGCAAGCAACAATTCAAAATACCGTAAAAACGAGCACACATGTGCATTAACTTAGAAGGTGGTTATTTGACCGATATCATTTTTCAAGTTAATGTCAACATTTTAAATAAACTTTCTGTAAAAACAAAACCCTTTTTTTATTTTTAACAAAATGGCAGCCAATTTACATTATGACATTACTTTTGCCCCACCTAGATAACGGTCAGGCGGGGCCTACTATGTCACCACTACTCCCAACCGGAACTAGGATATCTCTCCTTTATTCTGTAAACGTCAAGTTGTCGTCAACAGAGTTCTATATTAAAGAATAGCATGGGTAAAAAAATATTTAAAAAAGATAAGGTAATTTAAACCAGAGTTTGGGTACGCAAAGACTAACACCTCAAAAGTTAAACTTGTCTACTCAAAACCAGAATTCAGGTTACAAGAAAAGAAGATCGGCTCAACAAAATACGTACGCCACTGTTGTTAATAACATTGTGCTAACAACAAATCAATTTTAATTAAGTTTAAACCTGTTTAAATTATTTGTGTCATTGTTTTATTGTGATTTTATGTGCGCCAATTATTTCTGTAAGTAATCTAACCCCTTTTACTCAGCATATACATCTATTGCGCGAGCGCGCAAACAAACCCAGCCTTTGTTGTGTGCCAGTGGCGTAACTTGCAGTAGATATTTAAGGTTTAATTTTAAATATTTTTAATATGTAATTTTTATTTATACAATTATCCGTACTTCCCATTTTTACCTTTGTTGCACAAATTTTAATATTTCTACGGTCCAGTTAACCAAGTTTGTCATTTATAAGTCTCCACGACAGACTTCGTAGGAGGAAAGTGTGTATTCCTGTGTTTTCCCTATTAGTATTGTTTTCCATTTTTAATTACTGCTATTTTAACTTTTTTTTTTAATTTATTCTTATTTATATACATAATGGCTCTTTGTAAATGTTGTAATAAACAAACAAAAGATTTGTGTTGGTCTTCCCCAATCTGACTCTTGTGTGCTACGATCAAAAGCAAACTATAAATGAACGTGTAATAGTTGCTCCGACTCAGCAAACACAATATCTGTGTTAAAAGGTATGGTGTCAGACTTGAGTCAACAAGTTAAAGAACTGCTCTATCAAAATTATTAGTTCCAAATAACGTTTCAACCAGAAACATAAGTTGCAAAGCATACGAAAAGGTCGTTGTAGAATGTCACGAACGAGAAAAGCGGTCTACAAATATTATCATACTTAATGCTCCAGAAAATAATACATTTGACGGCAATGTTGTAACTTCAGTTTTGCCAACATTAAAGTCTATTGTACCTGCACTACCAACAATTTCTCAAGCTGTCCGTCTTAGAAGACCACTAAATAACAAGCCTCGCCCGATTAAATTAATTTTTACTAGCAGGACAGACGCTATAAAAATATTAAAAGAAGCAAAGAAGTTGCGTAGTTCTGTTACATATATCAAATTTTTTATTAATTCCGACAAAACTCCTCAACAACAAGAGTACGAAAAAATTATGTGTGCTTCTTTAAAGTTTCGCAATGATAACGGCGAATAAAACCTTTATATTAAGTATATAAACAGTACTGCAACAATACTTGTACAAAAAAACTAATATTGTCCCAACAGAATAAATTAGTAGCTCACTTTTACTATCAAAACACACAAGGCTTACACACAAAAACACAAACTTTCTTTGATAGCGTATGTTCTTCTAATTTTAATATTATAGCAACAAGTGAAACCTCGTTAAAGACGGAACGCTCAGTAGGGAACTATTTCCAGAAACTTATTTTGTGCATAGAGTTGATTGTACACGATGTAAAGCTTGTGGTGTTTTAATTGCTGTTGATGATGCTACTGCACAATGCATTCCAATTACTAATGCGCACTGTCCAATTACTGAAATAGATTTCTCCGCAGCTACCATTCATTTTCATAAATACAAGCTAACTCTTTTAATAATTGTTTGTTATATACTACCTTCTCAATCAACAACTGTACATGAAGCATTTTATGAATTTATCGAAGAAAACTTTGATATCAGCAGTAATACAATTATTGTAAGCGACTTTAATATTCGTAATCTTCAACAATCACTGTCTGGTCATCATCTTGATCAGTTAAGCAGTAAGTTTTTAAATTTCTTAAACTAT
Organism: Tachinus rufipes; assembly: GCA_963932245.1. Classification (NCBI taxonomy): domain Eukaryota; kingdom Metazoa; phylum Arthropoda; class Insecta; order Coleoptera; family Staphylinidae; genus Tachinus; species Tachinus rufipes. The sequence continues at coordinate 41,952,879 of OZ010747.1, read as the reverse complement.
AACAATTTTTTGCAACATAATATTATTCTAAATACTAATAATAGAACACTTGACCTTATTTTAACGTCCTCTGATAATAAATGTTTACTTTTACTTTGTTATTTCCCATTTGTAATTGAGAATACACACTATCCAGCTCTTGCTTTTGACATTAAAGTTTCTACAACTACTAATTTGCCGTTTTCTCTACAACAGACATACAAATATTGTTTTAAAAAAGCTAACTTATCCAACTTGTACACTGCTTTTCTTGACACTGATTAGTCATTAATGTATGCTGAGACAGATGTTGACTTAAGCTGTGATAAAATTTACCAAACAATATCAAAAATATTAGACAGACATGTTCCAAAGTCAATTCCACGTAAATTGTCGTCTAAATATCCTCGGTGGTACAGCACTGATTTATGCAAACTTCTTGGCAAAAAAAAGCGTTACCACAAGTTATATAGTCAACATAAAACCAATTATCAGCGGCAAAAGTATTTCAACCTTTGAGCAGAAACAAAACGCCGTATTTCATTGGACTGAAAAATGTTTACTAGTGCAAGCTGAAGCAAAATTGAAAAACGATCCAAACCAATTTAGGTCATACATTAATTGCTTGAAATACAGAACAAGAATTCCATCTATTATGATTCATAATAGAATTATGACGTCAAACCAACAAGAAATCGTAAACTTATTTGCAAATTTTTTTAGTAGTGTTTACAAAACTTCAAATCTTCTACCAAATTCTAATTCTGTCAATAACACTATTCCATTTAAAATTAAATCCATATCATCCAATAAAGTTGTGCAAGCTTCTAAACGTCTAAAAGCAAAATATACGTTAGGTCCTGATGGCATTCCTATCTTAGTCAAAGACTGCGCTACTGTTTTAATCAATCCACTGCATTATTTGTTTAACTTCATATTAAAAACTTTAACTTTTCCAAAACTATTAAAAATTGCCCGTATCGGCCCAATTTTCAAAAAAGGAAACATAGAACGCATATCAAACTATCGTCCAATTGCTTTAATTAACAACTTTGCCAAAGTTTTTGAACGGATAATAGCAGAACGGCTTTATTTTGGAGTAAAAAGTCTAATATCAGATAACCAGCACGGATTTATCAAGAAGAGATCTACTGCGTCAAATTTGCTATGTTTTACAGAATTTGTTTCCACATCGCTCGATAATCTATTACAGTCATATCTTAACAACAGATTGCAGTATGTTGAGATTTTAAACTTCAAATACACTAACTATCCAGCACTTAGTGGTATTCTCCAAGGGTCCAACTTAGGGCCATTAATTTTTATCATTTTTATTAATGATATTTGCAAAACCTTAAAAAAATCATGTCTACTATATGCTGACAATTAAAAAATATTTTCTGCAATTTTATCTATGGCTGATTAAATATCCCTTTAATCTGACATTCAAATGTTATCTATGTAGTGTAAAACAAACTACTTGCAACTAAATATATCAAAATGGTGTACGATGACATACTCTTGCAAAAAGTTAAATATAGCTTTTGATTATACCATTGAAAACCAACCTTTATCATCAATTACAATCTACAAAAACCTTGGTGTGCTGTTCGACAGTCAATTAACATTTAATCGTCACATAGACAATATTGTCAACTCAGCATTAAAATTGCTAGGATTTATTATTAGGTCAGCAAAACCATTCTCTAATAAAGAATTTTTGCACGTACTCTATTTTGCTTTAGTCAGAAGTAAATTAGAATATTGTAGTACGGCGTGGTTTCCTTACTACGCAACTTATTCCTATGCTTTGGTAAAAGTTCAAAGACGTTATTTAAAGTATATGTGTTAAGGAGAAGATGGCCACTACCCGCCTTGTGGTCGTACAGATTATGACGTCCTATTAAGCCGTTTTGATTTTGACTCTCTTCAAGATCGTCGAAGATGTGGATTGTCCAATCCTATTAAGCAGTTTGAATTTCCATGTACCAAGACTAGCAGCTAGAAACTAACCAACATTTACTTGTTTTAGATCTCACAGTAATTTAGGAGTAAATGCATCGATGAACAGTGTAATGAATGCTGTAAACTCCGTAGCGCCCCATCAAGCATTTTATTTTCTTTCTTTGTATCTATCTACCTATGTCTGTATATTATTTCCATGTTGCACTATTAGTTCTGTTAGGATAATCATTTAATTTAATAAATAAATAAATAAATTAATAAATTAATAAATAAATAAAATAAGCAATGTATTAAACATTTTTTCTTGTTATAACTTTAAATTGCCATCTAATACTTAGGTGGCAGAACTTAACGTAATTATGTTTTGTCTTAAAATTACGGCTATTAGTATCGGCAGCTAGTAAAAGTGATTTGGATTTTAAAACAATATATCTTTTGCAATTATTTTAAAAACAAATTTTATAAAACACCATAAATTAATTTTTAACTTTTTAAAGAATACAGTATTTCACAAGCAATTTTTTTGTTTAAAAGCTGAGACGTATCAAATTTGTGAAAACTCAAAGTTTATTTGCTAAAACTGTTCAAAATTTTGTTTAACTATTTAATAAGGAAAATTAAAGATTAAAAACATATATTTTGAATTGGGTTCTAGACCACTAAGGTGTACTTATGCATAACATGTAGACTAAAAGCAGTAACCCATCAAATAAAATAAATGTGTAGGGTTTGTGGTATTAAAAAGAAAGTTGTTTAAATTTAACATGCGTTTCTTTGGTTTGAACAACGTTTAATGGACAATATATTTGGTCAATTTAAGCATCGCCATCTATAAAATTATCGTTGTCTATAAAACATTAAAAAAAACCATATAAAAACTATAACTTTAGATTGGATAAGGCAAAAACTGTTAATGTAAAAAAATGCAAATTCTATAGAAGTTCTATAAAATACTTGGAATTTGTAGTAGACAAGAAACCATATACTTAATACCTTCTATTACTAAAAAAATCAAACAATTTGTGACTTATATTCAACAATAATAGTACCTACAACAAAGGTGTCAGCTCCTTTTTTGCTCAAATTTTGTACACATGTTTAGGGTACTAAAATATTACGATTCCTTAAATTTTAGATCTCTAAGTGCAATACAGTGTAAATTATTTTTTTTTTAATAATTTGTTTACTTTCAGTTTTTGTGCTGTGAATAAGCAAAAAATAGTCAAACATCATATTTAAAAAAATGCATCTTATAGGAAATTTTCCGTTGAACACGATCTCGCCTTTGGTTTTCCAAAACTTCTAGCAAAAAATGGAAAAATACTATTTTTATTGAAAATTTGATATCTTTAATTTCGTTACACCTGGAGACTTAAAATTTGAATATGATACTCCTGAAATATAGTACTTTTGAATTGTCCAACATTTTTAAAAAAAATTTAAAAAAACGGTCTTCAAGATCGTGTTCTACAAAAAAATTCCTTTGGATTACATTAATTCAATTCCTTTTTTACTTTTTTTTTGTAAAATTATAAAAGACAAAAAAATAATAATAAATCATAATTTTTTTCAAAAAAAAATACATATATTAATCATCTTTTTTTGAAAAAAATTATGATAAAAATAATTATTTCTAGATCTTTTATAATTTTTGCAAAAAAGGTAAAAAAAAAATATTGAATTAGTGTAATCAAAAGGAAACAAATTGTTTGTCAGTCAATAATTTTTTTTTGTTTAAAAATATGTATTACAAAATAAATTGCATCTAATAAAACCTTTGTTGATTTGATTACTTGCTCTTTAAAATGGCTTCTATACAAACAATAAGTAACCCGTTTGGTAACAAAATTTCCTTTTCCAGAATATGGCATCACCAATTATTATTTATGTTACTATTGTTTAGCAAACTTAAGCAAAACATTGTTCCTGTTTTTGCATATGCAAAATAAATATTTTTAAAATTTAGTGTTCTTAGTCTGAATTAGCAAACGTAAAAAAAAATGAGAAAACTTAAAAAATCTTAAGAATATGCAGAAATATCGTAGAAAGATTGACAAAGTTTCAAGAAAAAATTTTAGCGCTAATATTCCATTTTTTTTTTAATGTTTTACCACTGGTTAAGATGTATTTCACTAACTATCAATGAAAAACAGACTTTTCAATACAAATACTGAAAGACTTTGACAATATTTAAAAAAAAAACTCTAGAAGGTATGTATATCTAAAAAAAATGGTCTAGTCTGCTTATGTAGGTAGCACTATTGTATAGCCTTAATATAATAACAAATAAATCTAAAAACCTTTTTATTACCTTAAAAAGCGCATATACAGTCATGAGGGCATAAACACGTAAGGACAAAGTAGGACATTAAAGCGCGCTTGCGAGTGACTAAAAAAACAATAGTGGGCATAAGAGAACGCAAAACAAGAAACTTTGTAGTACTTAACTTGTACACCCTGACGCTTGAAAAAAATCCTAAGTTGTTAATTTAATTAAATTGTTAATTTCAAAATTTATATAAATGCTTTAAAAATCTTAGGTTAGTCAATGAAATGTTACCTAATAATCAATTTTAATTAAAATCTAATTATTTTAGCATAAGTTAAATGCGTCGTTGAATTGCTGCATTTTTTTTTTTTCATGCTACACTAACGTATTCTATAACCCATTTCTATCTCAAAAGATCCTTTAATAAATTTTATGCATAAAATATTATCATTTATTCTCATTCCTATCACATTCAATTTTTTATATTCTAATCGTTCTGATTAATGTCTGAAAAAAATCACACTAATTTATAGAATAAATCTACAAATAATTTACAGCTGAGCATAAAATTAAACCTGCGACCTCAAATCAAGTGTACAGAAAAATCTCTCAGTTTTTAATAACTATCATTGTAATTTCAGTTTCACCGATGTTGCTGTTGCTTGAAACAATGACAATAAAAATTAATTCTAACAAAACAATGTACAAACTAAACATTACTTGAAATTACAAAACTATGTTATGATTATCCAGCCAAGTGTAGGCTAATACAAATCAAAAAACAAATTTAAATTTGAAAGGTAAAACTTCTCATACTTTTGCAAATTACTTATTTACTTATTTTTGTTTACATATACAACATATTTCATAATACTAAATCAAAACATTTACTAATATTACATTATATCGATGTAGGTCCATTCTATTGCAAAATGTATTACAATAATAAAATACAAACTGTTCCGCTTTTATTTACACATTTTCATAACCCGCTTCTCGCTCATTAATCTTCTTTTTTATATAATGGGCGCAGATGAAGACACCGAATATTACCCACTTTCTGTCCGAGTGTTAAATCGACATTTCCATAGTTACTATTACAATCTGGCGGCTTTATTAAAGTGAAATTACAGCGACAATTGCGCTCTTTAGATAAATGCCACTTCATTGTGCACACAGATTTTTTGGTGGGGAAATTGTTTTATACGGTTCTTTTTTAGTACCCAGATATGGAAGAGAGAGTAATGGCACGGTTAAGATGACGATCTGATTGCATCTCATGTTTACACAACGCACTAATTGAAAGAAAATTATGTATGGGGTTGGGTTGATTGCAAAAACTACTTATTTATAGTTTATATAATTATTGTGAAGAAATATTTTATTTGTGTGGAGAATTTCGTTATTTAATTTATAGTCACCTCATTTACTTATTGCAATGAAAGTTTGTAATTATAGCTAATAGAATATGAAAATTTATTTAAATTGTTAGAGAAATGTCATAAAATAATGTCGGATCTAGTAATTGCATATATTGCAATATTATTAGAGCAATATAATTTAAATTTATATTTAGCAAAGAAAGTAACAATTTAGTTATTTTAGATCCTGCTGGACACAACTATAATTGCTAATAAGTAAGATTCTATGTAAAATATTTTAATTTTAGCAATTAAATAAATTTAATTTAAATTAATCCAGTTTTAAGCTTACTTTATACTTTATACTAAATATTTGTAATATAAATAGGGTTTAAATGTTATTAATACACGCAGTTTGCAAGAGGCAAATTCTGTAAACGCATAGTATGTTAATACATCTAAAATTAAATAAATAAATTACAAAACCTGACGTTTTATTAGAAATTATGTCAATACCTAAGAAACATTAAAAATATATTTTATATATAATTTAAATTCGTTATTTATATAAAGTTATAAATTACGCAAAACTGTTACAACAATATACTTCTACAAGAAGATTTGAATCAGATATTTGTAGTAATGTTAGCAAATAAAAAATTGTTTGGTAATGAAAAAAAATCAGGAATGATTGAATGATTGAATGATCTGAATTTGCAGATAACGATACTATGGATTGAAAAGCACGATGATTACGTATATATTTGGAAAATTCAATAACAGCATTTATAGAAACAAACAAGTAAAACGTTTAATTTCACAGCTTCATTTTACACTTCTACATGTTTTGAACAAGCTTAATAATAATGTATATGTTACCGATAAAGCGCGGAAGCAGTTAATGTGAAAGTTATTATATTTTTGTAATATTACCTAGATAATCTGCACATTACCGTAAAGTTGTTCGTTAAAGTGCGGACATAGTATAATATACTTACATTAAATGGTTGTGAAAAACTTATCAAACCACTCTTCAATTCTCAAGAAGACATAAAGCTGTTTGTTCTCATAGATGAAATATTTGAATTGCTATTTTTAGTTATGATTGAGAGATAGAATGGTAAAACAATTAGAGAAACGTTACAAAAATATTACTTAGTTTTGCTAACAAAAACAAACAGTAAAATAAAAGTATTGTGGTGAACCCAATGATATTACCTTATTTAATAACAGATGTCAGACTATTGTATTGTCTATCAATCTCAACTTCTTGCTTATCAAAACCATTTAACAAAATTTGTTGTTTTAAAAGCAATAACGTCTAAGCAAAAATGAAAAGCATAGCTTTTTATTTTTTTTTTGCTAGAAATTCTATGTATATTACAATCTGACAATGAATGTGAATTTTGCAATCAAATTTAAAAAACTTAAAAGAAATATGACCAAAATTAAAAATAGTTTATGGTAAACTAACCCACAGACAGAATCATGGCAGTGTGGAACAAGCAAATCAAAATATTGAAAATATGCTAATCACTTGTATGACTTACAACAGAACTGATAGATGGAATAATGGTGTGCAATTTGTACAACAATTGTGCCTGCTATTTTGGTATTATACCTACAAAGCAATATTTAGTTATTCTGCAAAAGTAGAATATACAGAGTCTGCCAAGGTATTGACAAATATCGGAGCGTTGTGGTAGAGCAACTAAAAAATAGTTAAAAAAATCAAATGGGTAACTTGTTTAGAATATAATGCAGTTTTAGTAATGATAGATTTGTGGCTGGTGTAGCAGCGTATTTTTTGTGTAACAGCATTTGTCAGAACTAAATCCATAATTGAAGTTCAGAGACAATTCGTGCGACAGTATAACGTTTCTCGGCGGGGTAGGAATTTTTTAAGAAACACTTTATAGCAATGGCTTCAACGATTTATGGAAACGTACCCCAAATAACATCGAAAAAGTGCGTAAAGCAGTACAGCAAAGTCGACAACGTTCGGCAAAATTTAACAATGCAAGAATTTTTTACCTGCGGAACTTCAGAATTTGAAGAAGGACATACATGAATTGTAGTTTCAGCAAGATGAAGCAACAAGTACCACTGCACAAGTGTGTATCATAGAGTTGAAGCAGATGTTTCCAGGAAAATTGATTTTACAAAACGGCGATGTTAATTAGCCTGCAAGATCTCCTGATTGAACTACCTGCAATTTCTTCTTGTGGAGATATTTGAAGTCAAAAGTGTACGTCGACAAGCCCAATACATTAGAAAAATTAAGACGAAAAATAAAACCCATTAGTCCGAATATGTTGCAAAGTGTCATGCAATCATTTCGCAATCGGCTCCAAGAATGCAAAAGATTGAATAGAACGCATTTGCTAAACGTAGTGTTTAAAACTTAAATACCAACAAAAACTGCATTATGTGTGTAATTAATATATATTTTAGTATTTGTTTCTGATTATTGCACAGTTTAAAATATTTGAGGTTAGGGTATTTTAATAAAATTTATATATACCTGTAAAAGAAAAAACTGATAATAGCCTAACCGCCAAAACCGGTCTTAATAAAAATTAAAATTAAAATCAGCACAATAAAGTATATATAAATTTTATTAAAATACCTTAACCTCTAATATATATTATGCTCATTTCTGTGTTTCAATTGATAAGCTTACAATCCTACCTCAATACCTGTTGGTTAACCCTGTACATCACACACTTACAAATAAAGAGAATTTAAAAAAACTGTACAATTCAACTATTATAAAAAAATAATAAAATTTTATTCAGGAAATATTGAGTATTGAACCTAGACAAAATAGTTTACCAAAAGCAGATAATTTCTTTTGTATTTCTTCATTGTGTGCTCATAGGTGTTTTAAATGTAGCATGTTTGTGCACGTTATTTGTGAAGTGGCCAAATCTGATAAAAAAAGTTTTGATAAAACTATAGTTTTTAAATAAATATGTTTGTAACCAATTTAAATGTTTACAAGACTTTAAAATTTTGATAAAATTTTTGTTTAATACTTACTAGAAGTATATCGTTTAATTAAAAAATAGTTGCATAAAAAACCTAAACTATTACAGGTAAAATGAAATAAATATTTTTTGATCTTCAATTTTCAAATTTATATTTATTTAGAATATTGTACAAATTTTAAGTAATAAAATTAAAAGTATTAAAAAACTTTAGAGTATAAGTATATAACTTTTAATCACATATAGTTTATTTTAACAAATTGTGCACTTTATTTTATTTATTTATTCAATTGCCTTTCTACCTTTCGGTGTAAGGCTGTATGGCGTATTATTAATTTATATAATATTCACGCCATTTCTTCCTGTTCTTGGCTATCTCCTTTATTTCTTCCCAAGTGTTCCCTTTTCTTGTAGCCTCTTCTTTTATTGCGATGTTCCATTCTTTTCTGGGTCTTCCTCTTTTTTGTTTTTCTGTTACTTTTGTCTTATAAATTTTCTTAGTGTTTCTTTCTTCATTCATTCTTCTGATATGTCCATACCATCTCATTTGACCTTCTGTTATTTTTTCTTGTATTGGTTTTATTTTTAAATTTGTCCTGTATGTCTTGTTCCTTATTTTATCTTTTCTTGTTTTGTTTTTGATCTTTCTAAGAAATCTCATTTCCATTGCATTAATTCTTTCTATTTGTTTTCCTGTCATCGTTCATGCTTCGCTACTATATGTTAATGTTGGTCTAATTACTTTTTTTACAATTTCTGTTTTTGTGGTTTTTGATAGTTCTTTATTGTTAAAGAAAGTGTTTTTTAACATGTTATATATTTTTGCTGTTTTTCCTATTTTGTCATCTGTCTCTTTGTCAAGTTTTACTTTGCTTTGTATTATTGTTCCTAAGTATCTGTATTGTTGTGGTTCAGTTTTTCTCTCGCAATTATCATTGTTTCTGTTTTATCATCATTTATTTTTATTTAGTTGTTCTTCTAATATTTCCATGTTGTATTGAAGCTTCTCTTCTGTCTCGGCATCACTGCCATATCGTCTGCAAATAGTAGTTCTGCTGTTTCTATTACATCCATCTTCCAATACCCTATTTTTAACATTTTCATCTATTTCTTTGCTTGTTTTATAGCCTTGTCTAAAACAATTGAAAGCAACAATGCATCCTTGCTTCACCCCTTTCTTTGTTTGGAATTCTTTCGATTCCTCGTTGTTCATTCTTACCACGTTTTTATTTTCTGTGTACATGTTTTTAATTATGTTTATTATTTCCTTTTCAATTCCTCTCTCTTCAAGTTCATTCCATATATCCTCTTTTTTGATCCTGTCAAATGCTTTTTTGAGGTCAACAAAGTATACGTGCATTATTTTATTTTTTATCATCTTTTTACTTAGCTGTTTTATTATAAATATTAGGACTTGTGTGCTTCTTCCTCTTCTAAATCTACATTGACTGTCCTCTATTGTCGTTTCTAATTTGTTTCTCATCATTTTTTCTAAAACTCTTGTTAATATCTTGCTTGGTATGCTTGTTAGTGTGATTCCTTTGTAATTTTCACATTTTATCTCCTTTTTATGTATGGGTAAGATTATTCCTTTATTTCATTCTCTTGGCGTTTTCCCATTTCTGATCATGTCATATATTAGTTCCGTTATTTGTGCAATTTCTTCTTCTTCCATGTATTTTATCATTTCCGGCGATATTTCATCTGTTCCTGGTGCCTTTCCATTCTTTAATTTCATAGTTTCTTCTATTATTTCGTCTTTTTTCATTTCTTTTATTTTTTCCGTTCTTCTGTCCTGTATCACCTTTTCATCCTTTCTTGTTTTGTTTTCTTCTACTTCTTGTTTCGTTAGTTCTTGGAAGTATTCTCTCCATCTTTCCATTATCTTGTCTTCTTCCGTTATTATTTTAATATTTATATATTTTATGTTTAACGTTCCATAGAATAGTTTTTGGTTCCGGTTGAAATTCTCATTCATTTTTTTCCAAATTTTGTCCATGATTTTATCTTTGCTTCTTTTATTATTCTCTTTGTTTCATTTTTCTTTTCTTTGTATTTTTCATAATCTTTCATTTTTTTTGTTTCTAGATATCTTTTCCGTTTTTCTTTTTTCTTTTTTATCTCCTTCTTGACTTCCTCTGTCCACCAATTAGTTTTTTTTATATCTTTGTTTATTATTTTTGTTGTTCCACAGCTCTCTTTTGCAGCTTCAAGAATGATTTGTATAAAAGTTTCCCATTTTCCTTCTATGTCCGTTTTTTTTTTCTCTCTAAACTTGTTATATAGTATCTCTTGGTATACCGCTTGTATTTGTTCTTCTTTTAATTTGTATGTTTTTATCTTTATCTTAACTTTTTTCTTCTTTTGTCTGGTTTAGTTATTGCTTTCCATTTCATGTCCATTCGTAGTAAATGGTAGTCGCTTTCTATTTCCGCCTGTCTTGATACTTTTACATTCTTTATCTTTTTCCAGTTGTTTCTATTAACTAGGTAGTAGTCGATAATTGATTTCTCGTTTCTAGTTGGCTGTGTTCTTGTGTATTTGTGGATTTCTCTGTGTTTGAAGTTACTGTTAGGTTGTTTTCGATGCATAGTTGTATAATTCTTTCTCCGATGTTGTTTTTCATTTCTTCTCCTTCTTTTCCCATTGTCTTTTCTATTCCGATGTTTTGATTTCTTATTCTCCCATTTAGATCTCCTAGTATCATTATGTTTTTGTTCCCTCGTCAATTTCTTGTTGTAGTTTTGCATAAAAACCGTCTTTCTCTTCTTTCTTTGCGGCTTCATTTGGTCCATATGCTACTATCATGGTCCATGTTTCTTTATCTAACAGTTTAATTTCTACTGTCATAATTCTTTCGTTTATGTGTTTTTCTCTTATTGTATCTTTTATCCTCTCCGGAGCTATTATCATTCCTACTCCTCCTTTTGCTCTTTCTTTTTTCTCTACTCCCGTCTACATAATCCAGTATCTTCTATGTATTCTTACTATCCCCTTCCCTTTCTTTTTTTGTTTCCGTTACTCCTACTATTTTTATGTTTTGGTTTATTATTTCTTCCACCAGTTCTGCTTTTTTCCCATGTATCCTCTTATATTCCAAGTTTCTACTCTTTCTTCTTTATTTTTCTTTTTTTTTCTTTCTTTTTTTTCTTTTTCTGTATTTTTTTTGTTCATGTTCCTTTTCTTTTCGTTAGTCGCTGTCGTGATTATCTTCTTTCTTGTACCATTTCCTCGCCGTGTCGTATTTGGTATCTTTTTCTTTTCTTTTAGCTGTTTTCTTGTTAGTTTTTTGAAGCTTTCACTTCTTCTAAACTCGTTATCGCTTTATTCCATCTATATTCCTTGCCATTCGCTTTTTCTTCTCTTGCTATGTCTCGAATTTCTTTTTGTACAAATCTTTCTTTATGTGTTAGGTCATTGTCAATGTAAATCCTGGTCCTTTTCAGATTTCTTTTGGCTTTCATTATTTGTTATTTTGTTTTTCATGTTCCGGCTTCAACTCTTATTATTTGTTATTTTTTGTGTATTATGTGAGCTTGAAAAAATAAAAACAATATCCGATGCTAATCCCCAATAGCCAATGAGGGTACTACCGTAAGAATTAAAGTTCACGTTTTAGACGTATTTAAGCTACTGTTAAAGCATTAATTTTTTTTTCTGCCTGAATCCGCTGTATATTGATAGATCCTATTTGAGTTCAAATTTATTTATTATTCCATAGTAAACACAAAGACATCTCAGTGGTGGTGTATATAAATGAAGATAATAAATTTTTACTTTACCTTTTTTTATGTATTTAAACAGCTTGTAATTAAAATTAATAATTATTAACAAGTAACTATGACAATCCATTGATATTAAAACTAGATATAAATTAATATAAACAAATAACTATAACAATACAATAATATTATATTCATAAACAAACTACCTTTGTTGATACAACATCTGCTACTCTTGTAATACTATCTTGTCCCGGCCACAGCTTGGAGACTCAAACCATCCGCTATTTTAAAAGTGGCACGTTAAACTTTTTGATTACTACTAAATCACCCATCTTTAATCCTTTTTTATTGATACGCTATTTTGACTTTGTCTCATTGAGGTACTGGTTTTTCCAGCGCTGCTAGAAATGTTGACGCATTTGCTCCAGGGCTTCATATTGATTGAGTCTGTAGGTGTTAATCTCCATAAAGTTTTCTGCTGGCAACGCAGTCAGTAATTGTCCAATTAGAAAATGCGCAGGCGTGAGAGGATTTAAGTCATTGGGGTCGAAAAAAAGAGATGTCATAAGCCGCAAACTAAAAATAGCTTAACTCCTCAAACGTTAAATGTCTATCTCCTAGTGTTTGCGTCAAATAATTTTTTTGCGGACTTATGCCGTCATCAGCCTCATATCCGGAAATAGCTTTATTGTTTACTTTAAAAAAATTATTTTTGCATTGTTTGCCCTAACAAAATTGATGCCTTTGTTGCAGTCGAGGTGCGATGGTTTACGTCTAAGTCGCTTGCTGCTTCTAAATGTAATGCTTTTGTGAAGAATCAAAAAAATAGGCACAAGTAAGCCGTTTTACACCCGCGACCCTTGAGATCGCTCTTATAGAAAAGCCCCGCAATGTCAACACCGTTAACGGCAAATGAAGAATTAGGAATGACTCTAGCTAAAGGTAAGTTGTCTATTAAGAAACTAATTCTTTTAGCATTTTAATAATCCTACATAATTTATAGTTGTTAATCGTGCTTCTTGTTAATATTTTTTTCTAATAATTTTGTCTTAGCTCACTAAAGAGAAGCTAAGTCCCACAATGCAATAGTCTTTTATGATAATGGGTAAATATTAGTTTTGTAAAATTGTGATTAGAGTTAATATAATTAGATGTATCTTTTTATATGTAGAACTGGAGTTTTGGATGCAGCCACCCACGCAAAGTATGCCACTCCCGTAAGTTACAACAAAAAAAATTAAAAGTAAGCTTTGTTTATTTGTTAGTATTTTTATTTCATTTGCAAAACAATAATTTTAATGTAACTTTATTAACATTGTTAACGACGATTCAAATTCATTGACTGTTGTATTTATTAATTTATCATTTTACTGTTTCTATAGACAAAACGTAATGCATATGCCATAGCTCTTTGCATAATTGTAAATTTTGAATATCTGTAAAAATTTATAATTTTAGACTGGTTGCTTAAGCATGATATTGTAGACTGTAACGTAGTGATAGTTTAGGTATTAGAATAAGCTTTTATTTCAGGTAAATTAATATTAGTATGTGCATATTTGAAGACCAATTTTTAAAATTTTTCAACAAAAAAGCAGAACCTTTCATTAAAGTGTGGCTAATTAGAAGCTATGTCTGAGGGATTTCTATCTTCTAAAACATGTTTGCACGTTGCTGACGTAGTCAAGTCGTGTATTTTTGCTGACGCGGTTGGATACAAACTGTTTTATATTACAAGCTTGAGATGAAAGCCAACTTAAAACTACGGTTGAGTCGGTCCAGTGAAAAAATGAAACAATTTGACAGCGCTGACAACAATACACCGCATAATTCTAATTGCAGTATGGTTGTAGGTTTCACTAGAGCAACCTTCGTTTTATCGCATAGAAGTCTAACAAAAATTTGTCCAGATTTGTTAGTAGAACAAAGATATATAGCGGACTCATCCGCCACCTGCGACGCATATACAAATGAGTGTAGTTTAATTGCTACTAGTTTGCTGCTAAAAAAATATCTAGGTATTTCGACTTGTAACATAGCTCGTGAACTATTTATGATATTTAATTACTCTCTAGTTAGTGTAGTATCTATCGGATTATCCTAGTCTAATTTAGATAACCACAAATTTTTGTAATAGTATTTTTGACATTATAGTACATGGCCCTAATAAACCAAAAGTGTAAAACAATGTTGCAGAGTTAGATAAAATTGATCTTTTTGTTGCAGTTTAATCACACTTTATGTCAACTTGAAACTGTAAAACATTCCTAGCTAGATCCTACTTTAGACCTTAAACACTGGATTAAGAAGAAAAATTCAAACTTTTTGGTATACAAGTGTTTAACTCATCTTTAAATACAAACGGAATATTGGTACGCCACTTTCTCAATGACAAACAAGCAGACTGAGTTGTTGTTACTTATTGAATAAAGTCTTGCAATTCAACGTAGTCCGTGTCCTTAAAAGCAAATTGTTGACATAAAAATTTTCTCTAATTATTTGTGCTATGTCATTAGGTTTGTGTACATAATGTATGTGACTTTGTACTTGTGCGGTTTCATAATCAAGAGATAATTGTAATAAACATCTCGTACTTAAAAATAGACCCGATGCTGTTCTGTAAGTCACAGAATTTAACTGAAATACCTTAACGGGTTCTGTTGGATTGTTACGCCATAAAATTAGCTGTAGATAGCGCTATTCAGAAGCAATCCATATCTGTCAATACATTTTTTTGAAGTCCGCAGAAACGACGTATTTATGCTGTCTGTACCGTAGTAAAATCGAAAACAAGTCATTCTGCACGACTTGTCCAACATATTGTAAGTTGTTGAACAAAACTCCAGTGGACATTTTTGTTGAAACCTCAAAGTCTCGCTCATTTTTTTTTAACACCGCATAGTGTGGCAAGTAACAGCCCAGTTTAGGTTTAAGTATTTCAGACATGTGTTCTAGCTGAACATACTTGTTAATGAATTTATGGTATTTTTGCTTTAATTCCTTCCTTTGGAATTTCTTCTCAAGTTGTATTAATTGTTGTATTTCTATTTTGTATGATTCACCTAGGACATCTGTAATTTGTTTGAAGGGAATTGAACTTGAAATCTCCCGTTGGCAACTCGGTAGTCGTTTCTTTAAACAGTTTCTCACAATAATTTTTGTTGTTGGGAACGCCATCTGTAGAAATTTCTTTTAACTCCCAGAATTTCTGTAACTTTTCTAGAATGTCTTAAGAAAAGTGACACAATGATTTGATTTATTTTTGTTAACATAGTAGCTTCCCTCCGTGGAGCCAGCTACTACTCATCCTAACTCTATGGTCTCTTGTAAGATTGGTCTTTGTAGTCCTAGAGTTACCCTATTTTTTCCAAAAAGTTCTTAGAATATGTCCGCTCCTAGTAATAAATCAATTTTGGACGGTTAGTAGAACTCGGGATCGGCTAAATGTATATTGTCGGGAATAACTAAATTTTCAATGTGTGATGTATTTTGAGGTAACTTGTCTGTAATTTTATAAAACAAAACATTTGAATTGCATATTAAAATTTCTGGGTAATAAATAGGGTGTCCATACGTCTCAATTTTTCTAGATTTGTCCAGGTTTTAACTTTCTCGTCCCAGTGTCTCGACAATTCTTTTAGAGACAGTTTATTGTCCCGGTTTTTACTTTTTTGTTCCGAAAAGAATTAATGGAACAGTTAACTAAAAAACTTTTCTACAAATAATAAAAAATCCACAATAATAGAAGTTAAAGCAATCATAAATAAAACTATTAGAACAATAGAAAAATTGAAAATTGAATTCATGACAAATTTCTACCTAAAAAAACATTTTTTTTCTGCAAGAATGTATTTTCTTTTATTAAAGGTGGATTCTACTACAACCAATTCTGTTATATTAAAGATATCATGTCCCGGTTAGGTCTTGACAAAATGTGGACACCCTAGTAATGAGTTGAGAACGATGTGGACAAATAGTCATATTTTCAATTTATAAATTTTGTTGAGATTGTAAAGAAAAATATTAATTTGCGGACAGTAACACCGATATTTTAAATATAAAGCGGCATGGGGGCTAAAAAAGCAATACGGTGGCCAATGAGTATGTAGAGACATCATTAGAAAATAAGAAGAAAATCGCTACTAACATCCTGGGCGAAATAAATTCCGTATCTAATATCACTGCAACTTCTTCAAATAAAACTTCGTTAGCGTCATCGTCTGGAGTATCTGAACTTAACCTTAATAACTGCAATAATTGCATAGTAAATATTTATAATTGAAAATTATTTATTTCTTCATTACATAGAAGCATCCGTTACTTCTTGTCAACTAATTAATAGATGTTAATTTTCTAAAATTTTCGTTTTTTCACAACCAGTTATGTTTTATTTTTTTCATAACTAGTTACAAAATTATTTTTTTTTATAACTATTTATGAAAAAATTAACGTTTTCAAACTTATGTCAATTAATTATGTTTTTACTACCTATTAAATAATTCTAGATAAACTTTTTAAAATTTTAAAGAATGTATTATCAATTTATTTTCTAAAAATTAAGCGTTTTGTATTAAACTTCTTTGTGGCCGCAACCGCCGTACACACGATTATTTTATTTAAAATTTGTATGATTATTTATATTAAATAATAAGCATACAGGAAAAAAAAACAAAACATAAAAACCTTTGCTAGTAAATACAATTACATATTAATTATATTTTTGTATCACGAATGAACTCGAAAACCAAGAAATCTGAATAAATTAAAGCAAACAAATAAAATAACATAAAAATTAATCAAATATTTAACTAAACCATGACTAATTCGATTACATCTCGTGAGAAAATTTACCTACATTTTATACATTCTGTGTCGTACTCCAGTAAAATAACAATTATATACGTAATTTGGACAACATAATTTCATCTTTTAATTAAACTGTTCACGATGTGGAATGCAATTTTGATGTAATAATTATACAAGCCATTTTAAATTGGCTTTAAAAATTAATTTATTTTAAATGAATTTCACGAAAAATAAAATCTAACTGAATATATATTTTAACAGTTACTACCGTCAGATTATATTCAAACCATGAACAATTAATAGCTTGAGTAAACTTAAACTTATTAATTATTTTTTTAGTTTGAGGTAATTATTATATATTTTACAATATCATATAATTTAAAATTAATATTCAGCAAAGTTTATTAACATTATTCATATAAATAAATTTATGTTAATTAACTGTATGCAACCAAAGCTACACGCATTATTAAGCTGTAAGCATAATTTTGTCCGAATACTGACTTGTTATAAACAGTTACAAATCAGTAAAAAAATCTTAATAATTTTTTTAATTTTTAATATAATTATTGTTTTATGCAATATTAATTACTTATGGTACAGTACATTTTAAAAAATATAAAAAAAATAAATATTTTGTTTACCTTGTATCCAGTTCTTGTTTGTCATGAACTCCTTCGCACTTTGACTTCAGAAGAAGGTCACCATAGTATAAATCGTCAAATAATCCACTTAACTTTTCTTCAGTTTCTTCCATTGGTATTTTCAATAGCATAAACTCAGGATACTCAATGCTAGATTTGATTTCTAACTTGGTGCCTTTTAGCGTAGCATCAGCTATTGATTTTGCGTATCCTTTATAAGTGTCTTTTTTTATTGAGTGTGCTAAATGCAATCTTAATAAATCGAGAATACACATCCTGGTAGATCACTGTTTCATTCTAAAATTAAAATAATGAATTAGAACTTACTTAATTTTTATTATGTTAATAGAGCGTTTAAAAAATGCAGAATACTGTTGATTTGGTAATTTATTGTAGATAATGATATTATTAGTTGCTTCCTGTTAAGGGGGGAGAATAATTGCGCTATTATAAAGGTTTAAAGAATTAAACTCAACAAGAGCCTAAATATAATTGAAAAAAAAATCACACATTATAGAAAAAAGTCAAATATGTGCAATAAATCATTTCTCTGCAATTAATTTTTAAAAAGTAAATTTTATTTAGTGCTTTATTTTTTTTTACTCGTTAAACAAAACAGCAAATTGTTAACACAAAGAATGAAAGCATAGAATATTGTACGTAGTTAAACATATAAAATAAATAATGACCGAAATCTTATTGTTTGAGTTGGTTGGCGTTTTGTTCCATAAGAACCAATTTTAATTTAAAAACGGCGCTATACGTGTCAACAGTTTTCTTAAAGAAGAGGTTCACCGATATTCTCGTATATGTGATAAGTTTTCAGTATGTAATGTTTGCTAATAATATTTTTTTGAAACAATACTTCTTGCGCACCCCATCAAGACGCGGCGACTAAACCCGGCAATTCTCTAGAATTAAGCTGAATTTTGAAAAGAAAATATGTATGTATTATTTAAATAAAAATAAATGATTATATGATTATAATATAATATTTTTGGTATACTCTACTCTAAGTTAAATCGTTAAAAACGCCCAACATTTTTTTTATGAGACATAATTTCTACGTTATTGCGTTTTACAACATTTTTATTGGCTCTGTTTTGTGTATGTATATATTTTGTAATGGATTCTAAAATTAGAAATAAATATTTTATTTCACAGGTGCATTACAAGAAAGAAGCCATAAAAGTATATTAATTGAACTTGACGATATCGTACAATGTAGACAAAAATACTTTAAAACCACACTCGTTGAAACAAATCAAATTGAAGACTAGATTTAAACAATTTGTTAATATTGACCTTTAATATATACGTGGCTTATATGTCTCAGAAAATACTGAGTTTAAAAGTTTATTCCATGCGTTGATAACACGGTTGAAAAAATCTTTCTTAAAAGATTCGGTCCTACATCTTTGAAATAAATTAAATATTTATTAAAATTCCTAGCAAGCCTTGCACTACAAGTAAATATTTGTTTAGATGGCAATATGTCTTGTATTTCATTTAAACAATGTCCATAAAAATATCTATAAAAGATGCAAAAAGTTTTTGGTTTAACAATAGCTCGTTTTTAAATCAAATTTAAAAAAAATAGTGTTGTTTTGGATTCTCTTCCCCATACTTAATAACAATATTTAATACAGAATCAAATATAAATTTTACAGAGCTGTACATAAATAAAACACTGTTAACCTTTATTAAAAAATCCTTGTTTTTTAGATATTTTCAAAGCTATGTCAATAACATGATCATTCCAGAAAAGGTCACGTATAATTGTAACCCCTAGAAAACAAATTGAAAAAGATTTAGATATAGATTTGTTGTTTAGTTTAATATTTAGTAATGATGATACAGTGAATTTTGATTTTGAAACAATAAAAAAATGAGTTTTTTAAAGTTAACATTTACCATGTTTAAGAATACTCCATTTAAAACTTGTTTTGAAATTTTTGTTTATAGATGCTATAGATTCTAACAAGAAATTTTTAAGACGTTCTGCCATATTTGTCAAATTGGTTTTTGGAAAGTATAAAGTATGAAGAATGCTATCATCTGCAAAATTATTAATAGGACTTTAAGTTAATTAAAGCAGTTTATTAATGTAAATCAAAAATAGTGTTGGCAAAAGAGCAAAACCTTGAAAAACACCAGCATTTATGATTTTAAGGTCAAAGTTAAAACCATTCGAACAATAATTTTTCTAATGTCATGAAAACATTGATAAGATTTACAAATTTATGATCAAGACCTATACAATAGAGCTTGTTGATAACAAAAGAATGCTATGCTTTATCAAATGATTTGAAAATGTTTATAGCTACTGCAAGGTTTTCATCATAATTGTCTAACGTAGCAGATCTGTCAGAAGAAGAAAGTTTTGATCAAAATCCATATTAAGTATCTAAGATGTAGTACTTGACAATGTGGAAATTAATATATTTTTTAAACATTTTTGATAGATTGTACAATAAAGCAATTGATCTATAATTTGTAGAATCAGACTTGTCTTCTTTTTTAGGTATAGGTTAAACATTTGCAATCTTCCAACCGTTTGAGAAAGTTTTTTTTTGTATTATAAGGCACTTATTTTAGTCAGAATAGAATTAATTAGCAAATGTTTATAGAATAATAGGTAGAATTTCAACTTGATGCATTTTTGGTATTTAATTAACAAAGATATTTTTTAAAAACCCGTTTTTTTAAATAAATTTGATCCATCATTTTATTACTAACCCGCATTTTAGTACAACAGTAAGAAGATTTAGAATAGTAGAATTAAAATTTAGTTTTTGCACAATCCTATCATTTTCAGATTGTATTAGTTTGTCACAATGTTTACGAGCTTTTTTAAAATCTTAATAAGTCTAATCGAATCAATTGCTGCCGTATTTGTTAAACGTTTTTTGTTTCCTATTAATTGCCTGTTTTGTCTAAATTGAGTACAAGTACTTTTGTTTGGTTTATTAACAAAAAATTGAACACATTTTTTTATGACATTTTGAATAATTTTATTGAAATTTTCTGCTAGAGTATGTAGATTTTTAGAGTATAAGCAATTAAAATCAAAATTATTAAAAAAATAGTTTATTTTTACTATGTTTATCTTAGAATAATAAGGCGCGGTTTAAATTTGGTAGTAACAAGAAGACAACAGAAGTAATAAGTAAATAATCAAAATTTCTTAAAGCAGCCTCAACAGTAGTTGTTGTAATTTTTGAAATAGTTGAAAAATGCAAATCTAATAATGTTGATTCACTAAAAAGTCCATCACAAAAATGTTGGTTGCTGAATAAAATAAGTAAGATTGTGAAGCAACCAAAATCATAGCTTGTTGTCCGAGTGATGTTTTAGAAAACACCTTCAAAAATGAGTGACTTAATCATTTAGTATTATGTACATTAAAATCTCCTAACAAAATCATTTTAACTTTTCTATGATTACCATAAAAACCCTTTTAGAAAAGTCATTAAAAAAATTGGATTTGCCTTATTTGGAGAACAATATATGGCTATTACAAAAAAAATCTTATTGAAAAGATTTAGTTATAGTCCGGGATTCGCTCCCCAAAATATGACTAAATAATAGCATGTTCTTTATCCACTAAGGTCATTTGGAAATCACCTAATAAGCCGTTGGTCCTATCAACCCCCTTTGTCGTAAGACTTCTGAAGCAATGTAAAAACGCAAAACAAATTTAAAAAAAATGTTATAACCAACACCTTAAATTGAAAATACCTCATCAGTCTAGAATATGCTTGTTGTTTGTAGATGTAGGCAAACACCTTGTTGATCAGCAAATAAATGTTCAAAATAATATTCAGAATCTACTAAATTAAAGCAATCTAAATTTGTATTGTTTACTTTGGTTTTAATAAAGAAAGGGTTTTTTTATGTTTGAGATGTCAATAAACAATTATATTTTTTTTAATCTTCAAATATTAGAAGAATTAACTTTTAAATCACAAAATAAGTCAATGTTTGATTGATTAAATTGGTTAATAGAACAGGCTAGACTTTGATTTTTCAATCGTATCATTTGTGCCCAAAAATAATGATTTTGACCTTAACTGCCCACCATGTCACTACTACTAGAAGTTAAAGCAATTTACCAAAACACCAGGACACAGAAGATGTATATACAAAGATACGTTAATATTTCTAGACGTCTGAAATACGCTTTGCATCCTTCCCTATGTGCCAAACCGAAAATAATCCTTATAGTTTATTGTTGTAGGTTAAATATTCCATGCCTAACAGAAAATTTCTTAAGTGATATAAGACATATCTGATGAGGCAGAAAATTAAAACAAAACAGACCGCGGAAAACATATTTCTAAAGCAATACAGATTTTGCGTCAGCTTACTTGCAACAGTAGTTTCATAGTAACTCTACCTCAAATCCCTGTCTACCTACATTTTAAGAAACTTTAATGTATGTTGTTATCGATATGGATAAGAGTAAATAGTATTATAATAGTTTTTGTTTTGTTTTGTTTAAAGAATTACCATAATATTGAAATCAAAACAATGCTCTGCAAGCGCTACTTCTTTCTATTACTTCTTCAAACAAGTTTTTGGTGTAAACTAAAGTAGATTTTAAGAAGCACTATATATATGTATATATAGATCTGCAAAAAAATATTGTAAAACGTTATGTTGAAATATTTTCCAATGCGTATGATGAGGTGATAAAAAAAAACGCATAGAAATGTAGCTCTAGAGAAGATTAATAAGCATTAAGTAGTTAGACAAGATCTGAAATAAAAAACTGATCAAAAGAACAACAAAAGAAAAAACGCTAGTAAGTACAATTATTTAAAAAAAACAAAAAAATTGGTATCGGTTTTAATAAAAAAAAAATGTTTTTTAAAAGACTTAATCAAAGAAATAGTCAATGCAAACCCAAAAATTAGGAGATGTTAAATGACTGATGTTTTCAGAATAGTAGAAAGGTATAGTAAAATAGAGAAAAAACAAAGAACTAAAAAACCGAAAAAGAAACACCTGCCAAAAACAAAACATCATTAATAATAATAAGTTAAATTTAAAACTGAGCAAAATTTATTGTCTGCGTATCTTCACTCTTTCTAGATTTAAACCTTTAATCAAGAGTTATGAGATAACTTAGACTAGACTTGGCCAATAAGTTGTAAAAACTTTTAGCATTGATAAAAATATAAATGAACTTAACCATTTATTTAAAATAAATAATTGATATTTTTATTAGACTCATCACCTGTGTTAAATCAAAATAAACGTGCTGTTTATAATTACAGCACACCGTTATAAAAATATTATTACTAAATTTATTGTACAATTGTTACACTTTTGACAAAATTTAGTGTTAATTTTTAAAATGGCTTGTTTAAATAATATTATCAAAAATCACGCTAATTTAATAAAAACAAATAAAAAAATTTAGAGTGTTTTTTATTAAACTTTTTAGATTAAATGCAGAGTTTGACAGCTAGAAAATCGAGTTTGACTTGTAGCAAGTAAACAGGTACATCTTTAGATGCAAAACATTTTAAAGAGATCTATATTTGTAATTTAGTAACTGTATTTAATTTTTTTAATAAAATTATATATAGCACAGGCCTATTTTAATGTAAATTGAACTGTTATAATGCAAAATTTATGAGCAAATAAATCTGTTTTAAACTTTAAACATAAATTTAGGTCACCCAACCCAACAAGTATACTCTTAGATAAAAAAATAATTAATAATAGATACATAACCTTAATTTTTAACCCTAAATAAATCTCTAACTAAAGTGGATAGATAATAGAGCGTCAATTCGGCAACACGCTGTTTCTGTAAAATTGTCAAAATAATATTTGTATCGGATGTAAATGAGAATTATTTGCATGTTTGCAAGTTTCACACAAAAAATATGGTTTTAATCTACTTCTAATTATTTTTTTATGCAAAAAATAGTTATTTAACATTTTTTATTGCTAAAAATAAGTTTTTTGCACAATTGTTGGAAAAATCAATCTACACAACTATTTATTAATCTTTTGTGCAACAGATACGTTTATTTACGTGATTATAATCAATTTTTTATTAATATTTTTTACTGTACTACTGTGTACATTATAATTAATTTTATAGACAAAACTATAGTTATGCGCTATTTTATAGATTTTATGCTATAAACATGATTTCTGAGCGATAACTGTAAAACTTTTTCCAATAAATTGCTTTTTTGAGCAGTTTTTGATGAGTTTTGTCAACAAATAAATGATATTACTGGAGTTTTGCTCAACAAATGCACAATACATTTTCTATAAAACTTTTGAGTTATATATAGGATCTTGAATTTTATGCCTAAAACGACGTAAGTTGATTTCTACATAACAAGTTTTTTTGATCTTGTATGCCAAAAATTGGCTTTTGTGCAAATTTTATACAGTAAGTAAGTTTGATGTGCAAATTTTTGAGTAAACCATAGTTTAAAATAAATTTTTGAGATAACAGATAATTACTTTTAATTTTTATAAAGAAGATGTTATAAACCTTTTTATTGTGATAGAATTTTTTTTTTAACTTTTTATCTTACGACAAATCTTCCTAATATATTTTCTTGTTAAAAAAATATATAGTATACATATATAATCCATGATTGACTGATTGGCCGGAAAACAAACTATATTATGCCTCAGGTAGTTTAATCTTAGAAGTTATTTTCACCATAAACCAAAAAAGTTGGCGTTGTGCTATATGGTAAACCACCATTATTTTATCTATAAAAATTAGTTAAAACCCCCAAAATATTAACACCTTGGAGCCATCCCATAAAAATTTTGCCACTGTTTAACATTACTAAAACTTAACAACTTTAGTATTATAATAGTATAGAAAAATACACAATTAAATGTCTCTTTTGGAAAAGTAATGATAAATGATAAAATAGTAGCCATTACTTTTCCAGCCTATAATCATATTTGTATTCTTTAGTAATAATAAGAATAATAATAATTAAATTGTCTTTATTGCCAAGTTAAAATAAAACAAATAATTAAATTAAATTAAATTAAATTAAATAAACACAGAATGGCAAAGGGCAAAGCTTAGATTCCTGTAATACACAGTAGTCTGCTTTTCCACTTAACCCTATAAGTATAAACAATACCTACTGTATTCATCTATGTAAGAACAAATAACATAATAATAATTCTTATAATACCAACAAAAAATTAATATTTAATAAAAAAAAAAAAATTATTAATTAGATACTTAAGCAGAAACAAAAATACTAAATAAATACGAAGAAAGCTGTCCATGATAAGGCCTAGATTTTTTGCTTTTTCAGAGGTAGATATTGATTGACCTTTTACATTTATTTGCATTATTGATTTAGCCAAAATTTTATCTTTTTTTCTGCCAAATATTAAACATGCCGTTTTACTAGCATTAATAAGAAGAGTATGTTTTTCGGATGCTAGTATAATGCTATTTATGTCTGTATTTATTTCTCTAGACGCAAGCACGATATCTTTAATGTGAAAAGATTTATAAATTTGGGTATCATCTGCGTATAGTTTAATTTTACTCGACTTCACTAATGATTCTAAAAAACTTGAATATATTATAAATAATAATGGATCCTTGAGGCAACACACTAATTGGTTCACAACAATCAGATATATTTTCATGTATTTTTACAACCTGTATTCTATTTAGAAAAAATGTTAATTAGATGTTTTACATTATTATCAAAACCAATAAATTTTAGTTCTGAAAGCAGTAATTTATGATTTATAGTATCAAAAGCTGGGTGAAGTCAAGCAAAATTAAAGCAGAAACTTGTCCGGAATCAGTAGCAGATATTATGTCATCAGTAACTTTCAATAATGTTGTAGTGCAACTATGATACTAGATCTAAAACCACTCTGCGATGTAGGTAAAATGTTATGTTTATTTAGATATGTTCAAATTTGCATGTCTAGAATTTTTTCAAAGATTTCACTTATTATAGGAAATATGCTAATTGGTCTAAGGTTTTTGTATCCCTTAGGTGAAGAGATCTTTGGTATCGGTATAATTTGAGATAGTTTCCAATCATCTGGGAAATAAAAACATTCAATGCAACAATTAATAATGTGAATTATGTAAATAAGAACATAGGAGCTATAGAACTTAATCATGTCTATATTAATTTCATCGTGACCAGAAAACTTGGATTTAAATTTATTTATAATACTAGCAATTTTTTCAACAGTGGAATATGAAAAATTAAACAAAGAAACAAAATTATTATGTCTGTTAGTATTGTAATAATCTAATAGATACTGGTCAAGTTCTGTGCAAGTGTTAGTTGACTCAATAAAGTAACTATTTATACCTATTTTTGGATGTCTAACTGTTTAAAAAAATTCCATATAGATTTATGATTTTTGTTCTTAGCTATATGCTGCCAATACGCTTTTTTTATTATTAATTGCTGTGTTTGTTGCGTTTTGCAGACGTTTGTTATAGTCTCAAGATGATATAGCTTTATATTTTTTAAAGTTATTAAAGCTTTTATTTATTAATTTTATTATGTCTTGAATAGTGTCTGTAAGCCAAGGACAAGGTTTTTTTATTATTTTTGTAGATTTTAAAGATGCGTGTAAATTGAATAATAAGTTTTCTATATAGAATATTTCATCAAATAGTAGGCTCTCTAAGTCCTTAGTAAACAAATCATAGTTATTTTTTTTAAACTTCAATATGTTTTAAATGTAGATTTACACTTTTTGTTTTGAAAGTTTAGGTAGCATTCAACTAAATCATGATCTGTGAGGCCATGTAGAAAAATTGTTTTGCATGCTTTTACAATACTTGCGTTAGACACAATTATTAAATCAATAAGTAACATTGAAGTTTCTGTTGTATGTGTGTCACTGTCCCTATCTACACGGGACGTGTAAACATCGGCTCCTGTTAATTTGCTCTACGTCGGGTCGGCTAAAACTGGAGTGCGGTTCTGTTGTAGTGTAGTTGTTGTGCTGTAAATTTTTGTGGTGACTCGGGGCTGTGTTCCTGTCGTCCTGTGAAATTTCAGTCAGTTTTGTGACAAACTGTGGATTTTGTGTGACACGTGGCAAAGTTAAATCCCTGATCATCGGCCACATTTATGGTCCAATTAGTAAGAGTTTTAGTAAGAGTGACTTCTAATTGCTCCTCTACACAGTGGCGGTTATATTTTTGGGAATTTCTCAAAACAAAAATTAGTTGGGACTTTAAAAATTTCGGAGTGGGGCCTCCGCCATCACAATAAATTTTTACCAAATCAGTTATTAGTGGAAAAATGGCTAATAACTATGATGAAAAAGCAGCAGAAAAGGCAGCAGCACCGGGGATACCCGGAAACACTGTCTTTGGGCCAAACAGGCAACTCTCGAGAACTCCCCCAAGTGTGAATCAAGATAGTAAAAACCTGGTTAACATGGTACCAGAAACACTAGATGAGGGGAACAATGTAGCAAATGTGGAAAACGTGCAGAAAACACTCCCAATCAATGAGAGCAAACCGATTCAATTGGCAGTGTAAAAAAGTTAAGTACTCCAAATAGTTTGGTATCAGAAATGCGACGTTCTAACTCACTAGTCAATATAAAAACTTTTGAGAATGCTACGACAAGAAATGCAAAGAGGATGAAGGTGAAGATGGGCAAGTAGTGTGCGAACTAGGTGAACTAATGGCAATAGGCAAAGAGTTGCTTCAGTACGTGTGCAAAGATTCAAACAAAGTATCAAAAACGGCTATGGGATTCATACTCAGCAGATTTGCTGAGTGCGAGTTGTTAGTGCAGAGGCTCATGTGCCGCAACGAAAGACTGTCCGGAATACTGAAAAGCATGAGGACTCCCAAAAAAACGGGAAAACATGTGAAACCTAACGCTGCACCTGCACAAAAGGCGCCAATTGCCATAGCTAGCCAGCAGTCGGCCTCTAAGCCAATTTGCGTTCAACCGAACCGTAGCCAACCCAAAACGTTTGCGTTGGTTGTTAAAACAAATAAAGAGGGAGAAACCAGCACAGTTACCTAGGACACCGTGCTTTGCAAAATCGAACCATGGGTACAAGTTAAGGTTAAAAACTTAAAGACAAACAAGGAAGGCCTGGTAATTACCACCCCAACAGAAGAGAAAAGGACAAAACTGCAGACCTGCAAGAAATTTGCAGAACTCGGTTACACCCTCGAGCTGCCGTTGCCAGCAAACCCCAGAATTATCATTTATGATGTGAGAACGGCGATAACAGACGACAACCTGGCTAGAGAACTCTATGCCAAAAATCTAGAGGGCGTAATAACAAAATAAGCATACAAAAAACAAACCAAGATTGTAAACCGCAGCGGCAAATAGAATGATGCAGAAAACGCAACCATAGAGCTCCCAGCCAAAGCAGCAAAAAAATACATATAGCGGGCCAAGTATATATAGTGTGGAGTCCTATGAGAGCAAGAGAGTTTGTAGAAATCCCAAGGTGTTATGGGTGCATGAGTGTGGGTCACTTCCTCAAAGAGTGTGCAACTGGAATGCTATGTAGAAAATGTAGGGAAAAGGGACACATAGCTGAAAAATGCGAATGCCCGGAAACCTCGTGTCCAGTGTGCAAAGCCAAGGGGTTGGACGACAAACACTAGGGAGCAAGTGGGAGATGCCCTACTTACCAGGCGGAACTGGTTGCATTCAAATCCAAAAATGGATAGCCACAGCACAGTGGTAAAACTTGTGCAGCTAAACTGCCAGAGATGACAAGCAGTGATGCTGGATCTTGCCAGGTTGGCAAACGAAGAGGGACTCGACTTCCTAATCCTCCAGGAGCCGTACCTAAAAGGGGGAAAAAATCAAAGATACCTGGGTACGTAGGTGTAGGTAACGTAGGAGTGACCAAAGCGGCACTGTTTGTGCGGGTCGGGTAGTTCAACTTGACTCCCATAACTCAACTCGTAGAAGAAAAAAAAGTTTGTGTGCAAGTGTCGGGCTTGGGTATGAATTTCTGAGTGTGCTCTGTGTACTGTACTTATGGTGCGTCCATGGAAAACTATAAGTTATCTAGAAAAAGTCGAGAAGGAACTCTCAGCAGCCTCAATCTTGTACGGTCTAGATGCAAATGCAGTGTCGCCACTGTGGCATAGCAAGTATGACGCCACAGGGTAGACCGAGAGTAAGGTAAGCGAAAGCGAGTTACAGGAAATTATCCTTGCAAATGATATGCAAGTGCTAAATCAGCCCTCAAGGCTATCTACTTTCAGTGAACCTATCGCCGCTTCTATTCAATTTGTATTCAGAAGTAATATTCACCGAAGCACTTAATGAAACTTCAGGCGGAATCACTGTAAATGGACAAATAATAAACAATTTGAGGTACGCCGACGACACGGTCATCATTGCAAATACCCAATCTGAACTCCAGAAAATGATAGATAGCGTGGTACAGTACAGTGAAAGGGCAGGGCTGTTTGTAAATATACAGAAGACAAAAACCATAATCTTTACAAAAAGACCAACAAACGTTTCCGTAACCATCAACGGGGCCTTCATACAGCAAGTTGCTAACTTCAAATATCTCGGCGCCCTAGTCAACCAACACTGTGACATGACTAAAGAAATAAAGTCAAGAATTGAACAAGCTCGCAGAACATTTATAACCATGCGAAATTTCTTTATAAGATCTAACCTAAGCTTGGAAATGAGGGTTCGCGTGTTAAGATGCTACGTGTTTCCAGTGCTTTTGTACGGGTGCGAAAGCTGGACTCTAAACCCCGCTATGGAAAAAAAAGATCAAAGCCTTTGAAATGTACTTGTACAGGCGTATACTGCGAATATCTTAGGTACAAAGAGTGACTAACGCTGATGTACTTATCCGTATGAAAAAGACAAAAGAACTTCTTTACACCATGATGAGAAGAAAGGCCGAATACCTGGGGCACATCATGAGAGGGAAGCGCTACGAACTTTTACGACTTATAATTGAGGGGAAGATACAGGGAAAAAGGTCGGTTGGAAGACGACAGAACTCATGGCTTAAAGGCCTACGCCGCTGGTTCAACTGTACGACCACTGATGTCTTCCGAGCAGCCGTGTCAAAAACCATAAAGGTCAATTGGATCGCCAACCTTCGAAAGGAGACGGCGTGAGAAGAAGAAGATGGGGAGTTGCAATATTGATGCGACACTTGCAAGCAATTGATGGCCCTATGTTACCTCATGGGAGATACGCAAAGAGTGGTCTGTAAGTGATCACAATGCGGTCCTCATGATAATCAGCGTAAAGGACAAGTCAAATGTGCGGCCAAATACCGGTATCTGGAAGGACAGTAAAGCTAGTACTTTATGGTACGTTGAATCAGTGGAGTGGGATTTTGAGGCCAAGGTAGGCAAAATTGGTAGCAACGGCATCACTGTGGACTGTATAGTGTCGGAGCTCGCGGCCATAGTGGTGTCGGCCAATATGCGCTGCTTAAAGCGCAGACGGTGCCCTACAGAAGCGGTCAAATGGTGGACTCAAGAAATACAAGATGCGTATGGTCAAGTCGCTAGCCAAAACTATACCGCAGATTGTCTTCGGAATTCTTAACAGCTGCCTTCAAAGAGGATACTTTCCCAACGAGTGGAAATAGGGGCTGCTGGCAATTTTACTTAAGTCGCCAGATAAAGAGAAAGCTGAACAACGTTTGTACAGGCAAATATGTCTTCTTCCTAGCTTGGGAAAATTGCTAGAAATGATGATGGTTAAAAGGCTTAGAGAGCTGCCAAAGTAGTCCTCAAATAAACAACAGTATAAATTCATCCAAGGCCGATCAACTGAAGACGCCTGGGATAATGTCAAGAAGACAGTGCAAGTACGTGTTAGGAGTGTATGTGGATTTCCAAGGAGCCTTTGACAACCTGGAATGGCCTGCTGTAACAGGGAAGCTGGTGCAAGTAGAGTGCGCAGAGATACAGCTTTGGAAAAGCTATTTAGCTTGCGGCACGTATTTGTACAGAGGCTTGGAAAGGCCGTGACAAAGCAACTTGAAAAAGGATGTCCATATGTGGGCCCATTATATGGAACATGATGATGGACGAGCTTCTTAAGAACTTTGAAATCTAACAGCTGCAAATTCGTAGCTCACGCTAATGATCTTTTGCTGCTAGTAGAAGGCAGTAGCAGGAGGATGTTAGAACTAGTGGCAACTCAATACATAGGCATCGTGGTGGACTGGGGAAAATGATGCTACTAAAGGGTAGCCTCACAGGACGGAACCCATTACTTAAAACAGAAAGCGGCACAGTAGCATACAAGAAAGAAGTGTCATCATTTGGCATTTACGTTGGAAAACGTATGTCCTTCAAGACACACTTGGTTAAACTGCGTAGAAGACTGGCCAGTGCAGTATATTGCTTGCGTAGGGTTGTAAAGAAGGAATATGGCCTTCGTAAGCAAGGTGTACTAATTATGTACAGAGGATGGCTAACCGCAGCGGCCTTATACGGAACCAGTGTCTGGGGTGCCATACTTAAGCATGGATATGGCAAACAATTAATAGATGCGTGTGAAAAAGTTGCACTGTATAGGTGTATGAAAGTCTGCAGGACTGTGTCAACGCACGCATTGGAAGTTATTTGGGGAGAATTACTATGGAAGTACAAAGCGGTAGTAAGAGAAGCGGCGTACTTGTCAAAAAGAAGTAAACTGCAGAACACAGAAAATCCAGACATGAGGGCAGAGAGTTATCAAAAATGGCAAGATGAATAGACGGCTGAAGAGAAAGGCAGTGTTACCAAGCTGTTTTTACCGGACGTGCGTCTATCCAAAATGTACAAGTGGTTTGACTCTACGCTATTTGTTGGATATTTGATATCTGGACATGGGTCTTTAAACGAGTTTTTAAAGCAAAGAGGGTTGACAAACTCCGACAGATGTACGTGTGGTGGTACAGAAGATTGGCTACATGGAATGAGTGAATGTAGGAAATATGAATTGATAAGGCCACCGCTTCTTAGAGAGATAGAAAGGGGCAACGTCAATGCAAAATGCGTGAAGTTACTAGCAGTAGAAAGTAACTACAATGAGCTAACCAAATATGCAAAAGCGGCATTTAAGCAAAAAGAGGCGTTGGCACTTAACCCACTCTAGAAGCGGTGTGCTTAGAAATAGGCGGAGTGCAATGTATGGGTGACATATGAAGTTTAGAGTGTGTCTGTGTGGCATATGCAGTGGAAAGCGTGTTGAGAGTCTAGATGCAGCGATTGTCTGTGTGGCATATGTAGTGGAGAGTGAGCCCGTGTCTGTGTGGCATATGTAGTGGAATGAATGTTAAAAGTTTAGATGTGTTAAATGTCTGTGTGGCATTTGCAGTGGGGAGGTTTACCAGGGCCTTGCAGTGATGCAAGAATCACAACTGGTAGTGGACCAGTACTTAACTAGTACCGCGGAGGTCGAGAGCTCTTGGCATGAAACCTGGCTCGGCCAAATAAGGTTGGAATTGTGTGAAAGCGTGTCGGCGGGTGAACTGCGTACCAACAGCTCGGGTACCGGACCGCATTCTGGTAGAGTATGAATAGTAACTTGCTCCTACCTGTGAGGCTAGAGAGATTTGTATCTCAAAAGCGATACAGGTTGCTAAGCTAACACTTAGCGCGCTGATGTGGGCGTATCACGATCCCAGCCCTCGGGGGCACTGTTTTTAGGGCCTAAAAAGGCAGGTGTTGCACTATAAATACAGTTTCCAAAGGTTGTACGTGTGCTTTCTTTGACTAATTGATGTAGATTATATGTGTCCAAATATTTCATTGATACGAATTGTGTTTGTCGCACTATAAGTCACTAAGTCTCTCAACATTAATATATTATTGTAAGAAGTTAATTTGGTACAAATTATTTTTTTAAAAGAATCTATAAAATTATTAAACATAAATAAGAAGATCGACAAGAATATCAAGAAAAGAGAGAATTAGGAATGAGATTATTAAACTGCGTATGGGAATAGAAGGGAGTGTCTATGATGATTTAGAAAAACGACAATTAATATGGTACGGACATGTTAAAAGAATGAACTTAAATAGACTTGGCAAGCAATGGAATGGGTGCCACAACAAAAAAAAAAAAAGGCCAAAGAAAAAGTGGATTCAAGGAATTAAAACGGCAATGACTGCAAAAAACCTAGTAGAAAGACAGTGGGATAATAAAAAAGAGTGGCAAACGGGCATCGGACAACGTCAAAAGACGTTTTAAACCGATTATTATATATATATAAATATATATATATATATATATAAATATTGGGTCGTTTATAAAGTACTCTAACACAATACGTTTAATTTGCAGTTTTGAATTGTACCGAGATTTGTTCTAGATAAACATCAAATGCATCACTTTCAATTACAATATTGTAGGCATTTTTTATGTAAACCCCAACACCACCTCCACGAGTTGGCCTATCGTATCTAACAAAGTTATAGTTTGCAATTCTCATATTACAAGTTAATATTAGGTGTAAGACATGTTTTGCTTACTGCAAATATTTTTAAAACTGTCAGAATGGTTTCCAAACTAGTGCAAGTTAATTGACTGTTATTTGTAGTTAAATGTAAGTGTAACTTAGATACATAAGTTTTATTGAAAGTTATTACTTGTCGCAAGAAAATTGAGCTAAAAATGATTATGATGTAAATTGTGCGCTTACCAACGTTTCAATTAGTAAGGTCTGTTTGTTCTCTTGGGCGTCATTTACTAAGAAAAAACAAACGGCGAAGCTGACTTTTTTAAATTAAATCATTTTAAT
Source organism: Tachinus rufipes (assembly GCA_963932245.1). Classification (NCBI taxonomy): domain Eukaryota; kingdom Metazoa; phylum Arthropoda; class Insecta; order Coleoptera; family Staphylinidae; genus Tachinus; species Tachinus rufipes. The sequence goes on along the minus strand of OZ010747.1, from coordinate 41,919,371 downwards.
TTTGTCAGTTTTTTTTTTTTTTCATTTTGTTTATGGGGAAGCAGGCAACAAATATTTAAAAACTATAATGTCTGCCAGGGCCTTTCGGTTTGTGAGGCTAAATTTCGGCGTTGCGCAAACACTGCTTTCCTGTTCTTGATACTTAATATACTATTGTTTATATAAGCTAAACAAATTATACTGCAAAATAATATATTTTTATGATTACAAAAAAATACAATTTACCTATAAAAGCCGAATTGTCACATACAATATCTTGAAATCCGTTTGGACCTTTGTTGATATTCAACGTTATTTGTAGATGACTATATTTACAACAAGATAAATTATAGAACAACTAAAATACACACTGGCGAGCAACAAATTGAGGGCACTTTAAAATGATTAGACTTATGACTTATGGAATTTTTTGTTTTAACCATATGTTAGCAAATTGTAAATAATTGTACTGTATTTTGCACACTAAATTAAAAATTCAAAGTTGAATCGTAAAGCATATTTATTGTTTTTATTGCGTATTTTAGAAATACATATCACAAATTTACAGTTCAGACAAAGTTCAAATTTTTATTTCTAAGATTAATATGGAACAAATAATATGAAAAAAAACTTATCACTAATAATAAAAATTACGCCCTCCCCCTCTGGAATTAATGACTGCTTAAAGTCGACAATTAAGGATCACATTTTGGTCAATATTATTTTATGCTTTTGAATATGTTGTCCCAACTCATCCCAGACATGTTCTATGAGATTCATGTCTAAGCTGAAAGCTGGCCAATCAAACCGCAAAATTCCCACTTCATCCAGATCTCTGACATGGCTACGTAAGGTCTAGCATTATCTTGCATATAAATGCCGCGCTTGCCCATAGTTGTCATGAAGGGCATAACATGATCTTCAAAAATCTCCATAATGTATCTGTGAGCTGTCAGGAAGCCATTCTCTATCAAGATCAATTCTATGTGTGCTTCAGTAAAAATTCCTGCCCAAACCATAACCGACCCACCGCCAAATGTTTCCGACGTCCGTCTGATCCATGAGGCAAAAGCGCAACTCATCTGAAAACAGTACCTTGCTCCAGTCTTCATTATTCCATGCCCGGTGATTTTGGGCAAAAGACAATCTTGCAAATCTCTAATTTTATGGAGTTAATTTTGTAGATGAACTGCAGAAGCTGTTCTATTCCGCAAACTTATGGATACCGAAAAACGGTCATCTATGTTTGTGGTGACTTTTTTTGCCCGGATACACATCTTCTGGTTATTAGGCCAGTATCCAAGTAATGCTTATACATCTTTTGTTCAGCACAAAAGGTTTTACCAACAATCCTTTCATCATCATGTTTAATCAATGCTATAATTCTTGTTTTACTAATAGGGCCTAAAGAATTTATAACTTGTTAAGTACAGTACACCGTGTGAATGACAAGTTTTGCAAAGAAAAATCGAAATAGATGCTGTTTCATAAAATTCTGTAACACTGTGATAACTGATAGATAGATATTATTTGTCAGAAAATAAATTATTAAACGCCTACTTTGGTTTACAATTTGCAAACATAAAGTTAAAACAAAAAAATCCAAAAATAAGTCATGATTTTAAAGTGACTTCTATTTTATGCTTGCCAGTGTAGTTAAAAAGCAATGCCATCAAGTTCAAAACTTGTTAGGTTGTTTTAATAAAAAAAATTATACTAAAAATGTGTAGGAAATCTCCCCGGTACGTTAGCAGCGCGCTTTATGACAAGCTCCCTAAAAGGCTAAAGCAGTTGAATTACAAAAAATTTAAAAACAAAATTAAAATAATGCTGACGGAAAACTGAATAAATAAATTTATAGTATTTATAGAAAATTATTGATAAGTCGGAAATGTATGTGGACATGCTTTTATTATCAATGTTATTAGTAATTATTATAGTTTAACTTATAAGATGTACTACTTGTTTTATCTATATTTTGATATTTTTATAAAGTATTATTGCTATAAATGTATTGTAATTTGTTGTATAATTTAAATTTTTAACCATTATTGGTATTATAATGTTTTAATATTTAAATACTAATTAAACTAGTTAAAAGCATTAAAATTGTGTGTATAAAAGTTTTTCTAATTATTTTAGTATTTATGTTCTTGATTTTTTTTTTAAATCATAAACATATTATTTTTTTCAAAATACAATTTCTGTTAATTACCAGCAATTGTATTTTTAGTAAATTTGTTGGTAATAATAAAATTACACTCCCATATTCTAACCTTACTTCATTAATTTTTATAAATCTTAGTCTCTATATTTACTTTTAATGTACTTAATCTTATTTTTTCAACATCTAGACGATCAAAGATTATTCCATCACCTACTCAATTCTAAATTTGTCTATACTCGGTTTCACACACTTATTTTTTTTAATATATTACTTATATAGCATTTATTTTACTTTTATGTTTTTTCTTGACTACCATAACTAAAAAAATAATATAAAATGCATTTATACGAATGTGAAACGTTTGTAAAAAAAGATCAATTCTTAAATGACTTAATTTTTTAACTGAAAATATTTTGTTAAAAGATAATAAAAATGCCACATAATTTTGTAACAATTCCAACAATATGATAAACTGTTAACAAAACTGCTAGAACAACAAGAATTTAAATCTTAGATAAAGATTTTAAGAACATTAAATTCAAATTGTTTTAATATCAATGTTCTATCCTTTGCGGTGTACTACTTGTACTTGTAGGTGATTTGTTTCAGCATTAAACATTTTATTAAAGCAATAAAAATTGTTGAAACTAATTAAAATATATGTAAGATATTGCAATGTAATAATATTGCAAAACATAACAAGTTGCATTTATACATCCAAATCAATTCTTTTAGATAAATTATAAGTAAATGTTAGTTGCCATTTATTGCAGATAATATCAAAAATATGTGATCAGAAGTCCTAAGTCTAATTTTATTCAAGTGTTTGTGTTTAATATTATGTTACTAGACTTTCAATATGAATCTTCAATAATGTTCAAAGCTAACAACCAATGGACCTTTTACATACAAGTTTGCAGCTGACAGTTTACACATTATTGTAAAATAATAACTAATTTTGTTTTTAAAATAATAAATAATATTAAAGCTTTTTTTAACGCAAATTATTACGATTTTACACCAAGGTAGCAAATTTCTGTTTTTGTTACTAGATGCACATTTATGTACCTGGGGTATAGCCCCAGGTACATAAACACAAGTATTTTTCATTGGTAACATAATATATTTAAATCTGTTATTTAAAACAGCTTCAAAGCACGTACCTTTAATTCACTTATAAACAAATTACACACATATAGTTCCTTCACGTTATCGATATTTGGTTAGATCTTTAATATATTAACACAATGTTGAACAATCCTTTTGTACGATAAACGTGGTCGCGCACGCTAAAAGACAAGACACACTGACTAGAAAATAAAGATGCTATCGTCGCGATTCTATTTTTTACGCACGAAATCTTGTCACACAAAAAGCTAACGTAATTACCGGCCGGCTGGAAAGCAGCCGTAATCAAAACTGATGCATATTTGGTTCAATCGGCACTATGTATTAACGAAAGTGAACCAAATTTCATTGATTGAACATAATCCCACTTACTGTCGGTAAATTAAACAGACAAAATGGATTTATATTTTCACCAAAGAAAAGTGAAATTAGTAATTTACTCAACAAACATAAAATAAGATAGTCCAGTCTGTATGTTGATTCGGATAATTAACTTAACGAAATTTTAAATAATCATGTGCTAAACTTTTTATAATTAAGTTTCCAATGAGTTAAAACGAATGTATGCATATTCAACAATCACCTAATAAACAAAAATAACAGCTTTGAATAAGTTTGTGAATAATAATTATTGACAAACTATTCATAAACATTTGTAAAATGCATATCTTATAAAAAAATGATAATTCTATCAATATTAGTATCTAATTTATATTAAGCAATATAACATACAAATTAAGCCGTTCTAATATTTACTTTGTATTATTAATAAGTATCTGGTAGTATTGCAACTTACACAATTATTTAATAAAAATGGTCATTTATTCTGCTTTTGTTAGTGGTTTTTCCTAACTTTTACATCTAAATGTGACATGGCTTATGGTTATTTACTATAACTCAAACGCGATAGTTATGCGGTATGTGTTATCTAGCGACAAACTGTATTGTTCTTATAATTCTCCTATTTTCCTATTTCTCGGTTTTGCTAACTTTTCTTAACAGGCACTTATACACTGCGCCTCAGAGGAAACAAATTTAAAGCTTGGAGAAACCTCAAACAGTCATAAAATTGTGAAATACTCGTTTGTTGGAATCGATATTTTTACGAGCTTAATGCTTGTGTGTAGATCAATAATAAGTTTTAAACTTATCTTAGTACTACACTGAACTTAATAGAGTATAGTGTAGTCCGTAATAATAATATAATAAAATATCAAAAAGCTGTGCAAATAGTAACATTGCTGGAATGTGGTGTAAATCAACGGGATGTGGCAGTACCATTAAATGTTAGTCGTTCGACTGTGCAAAACCAACGGTTTTTTGAAACTGGCTTATATCACCGACGGCCCGGTACAAGTGCTAAAAAAAAAACATCTAGTTTGACGAAGGTTACAAGAAAGTAGTTTAACAGCTACAGGACCTTTGCTTACTGCAGCTCACAAAAGACGTAGATTTGCTTTCGCCCAAAAACACATTAATTGGACACTGGACGACTAGAAACACGTATTGTTTACGGATAAGTGCAGAATCTGTCTTTATAGCAAATATGGTCAATATAATGTATACAGAAGAGCTAGGGAACGTTATGCTGCCCATACTTGGTCACCTCAAGTTGCTTTTGAGGGCGGCTCAGTAATGTTTTGGGTAAGAATTTTTTTTAGGCACACACGGATCTTATTCTGATTGACAGAGGTGCATTAACAGCACGACGATACATAACAGAGACCCTAGAAGAACCCGTGATGCCTTACGCTAGATTTGTTGGCAACGGTTTTCTGTTAATGCAAGATAATGCACAACTACACACGGCAAGGATTGTAACACAGTGTTATGAAAAAATATATTCCAAAAATAAACTGACCTGTTTAACGCCCAGATCTTAATCTTATTAAGCATGTTTGAAACCAGCTCAAAAAGCGTATAAGACCTGCTGCAACAATACGTAAAAAGCTTCAATTGGTCCTTATTGAGGAATGGAACAAATTTTCTTAAGCAAACAAACAGGAGATGCTAATCTTTATGCCAAATCAAATAAGAAATGTCATTTAGAATAGATGTAGCAATACGCGGTATTGACAGCTAATTTTGATCACTTCGCGGTTTAATTTGTTGTAATGTAAACTGTAAATGGATTTTTTAAATAAATTTGAAAATTTTCTAATTTTTGCTTAGTTTTTGTTGTACCTCATGAAAACGACGGACGATATGCTAAAAGAATTACTTTGTCAATCAATATACAATAGATTTATTGCAATAAAAATTAGCAGTATTTAAAATAGTGGATAATTACGTATAAGAGTCGTTGACTGTTTGTCACCGTACTTTTATAGACACTCAAATTGAAAGTAAAAAAGGTTATAAATAAAAATTATTATTACAAGCAAAAACAAATTTTTAACACTATCTTTAACAACAGCAAGTTATTTGATTATGTTTTAAATTATATTATTTATTAAATGGCCTCTATACCTTTAGCCAGTATAGGAAATTACATGTATACGGGCGCCAAGATAACTAATGCATAAGTTAACATAATTAGAACCCAAAACTAAATTTAGAAAACTTAAACATATATCTACGATTGGATCGAGGAGTTTTAAAAATAATTTTATTATAATGCTTTATTTCAACATTTTTTTATGTAAACTATATTTTGTTTTATAAAAATTCCTTTAATTGAAATGGAATTAATGATCAAGTCACCTTTTTGTATCTAGAGTTTTTGGAATAAAAATGAAAAAAAATTTGTCTGCAGATAAAAAAATTAATTGTGTGTTTTGCAATGGTAATGTGCTGTCTCATAGCAGGATACAGCAAAACTATGTATCTATGGGAGTATCACATTTTTAAGGAACGTTTATTTTGCACACTGCACGGATAATAAAAATTGCGTTTTATTATTATTATTTTTGCCCATTTACTTTTAAGAATTTTTTTTAAAATTGAATTAAAGTTAAAAAAAATGAATGACACTGACTAATTATATCTTAAATTATAAAGGGTTTTCCAATAAGAATCATTTTGAATAGCAGGCTATTTGAGCAACTGTCAATTTTGAAGCTATTATCTTTTGACATTTGACAAGTAAAAACCTTATTAAAAATGAAACGGCACACGGTTCAACAACGCATTGAAATGATTAAAATTTACTACAAAAATAGTGAACATTTTTCAGTCACAGTTTGCAAAACTAAAACACATTTTGGTCGTCGTAAAGCACCTTCTCAATCGGCAATAGTAAATTTGGTGGAAAAATTTGAGCTGTTAGAACAAGTTTGTGATGTGAAGAATCAAAACCGTGTGCATCGCATAAGAACACATAAAAATATTGCTGGTGTAGCCCGTAGTGTTGAAGAAAACCCGAGTTTGTTGATTCTTTGTTGATGTTTGGAATTAGACATTCCACAAACAACATTACACCGTATTTTGGTGGACCGGTAGACGACGTTTCTTTTCAGCAAGACGGCGGCTAAACAAGCAACAAAACAATTGCAATTTTGCAAAAAAGTTTTCTTACCGTGTTATATCTCAAAGAAGTTAAACTTTTTTCTTTGGGGCCACAAGATAAAGTTTATTCCAATGCTCCCCAATTGATTTAAGATCTTAAAGATGGAATTTGTGTAGTTATCAAAGACACACAGCCGCAAATGTGCGAATTGGTCATTGAACATTTTTTGAAAAGAGTGTGGTACTGAAACCGTAACCTTGGCGGCCATTTGACTGATATTGTTTTCAATTGTTATTGGCATACCTTCCCCTTGAACAATGAAATACACATTTATTGATTTCTCTTAAAACATACCTTTTTTTTAAATATCAAAATAAAACTTCTTATTGGAAAACCCTATATATATACATAAATATATGTTACCAATAAAGCGCGGAAGCAGTTAAAATTTCTTAGTTAATGAAGGAATTATTATATTTTTCTAATATTACCTAGATAATCTGCACATTACCGTAAAGCTGTTTGTTTAAGTGCAAAAATAGTATAATAAACATTCATTAAATGAAAAAACTTATCAAACCTCTCTTGAACTCTCAAGAAGACGTAAAGCTGTTTATCTACATAAATAAATTATTTGAAATACTATGTTTTGTCATGATTAAAGAGATAGAATGGTAAAATAATTGAAATGCTACAAAAATATTTGTCAGGATCAGCTCAGGTAAAAATGTTTTTGAAATTATGCCAACAACAAAAACTAACAAAAACGAGCCGACAAAGTAGCCTACCATATGCTTTTTATTTTTCTTTTGCTGAAAGTATGTATATTACAATCTCTTTGGAAGTTATTTAATGTTTACTACCCCGTTTGTTTCATCCATTGTTGAACATTTTTCATCATCTTCTGTCTTCAGTTTTCTAGATTCAGTTTTTTGCAATTTTTTTTAAATTGTTTGTCCAGCGCGTATGTAATCTCTCTCTGTTTTTTTACTCTCTTTACTCTAATAATTCTTTATTTGAGTTTTGTTATTTATTTAACTACATTTATTACTCTAGTTTTTTTTTCGTAGATTTTCATTGGTAATACGGTGTGGAATATCACTAATTCCAAGTATTAATCTTTTTATTTTACGTTGGGTTTTTTTAGTTTTATTATTTATTATTATTTATTTTTTTTAAGTTAAGGTTTTTGCTCAATATAAAAGAACAAGTAAAATACATTGATCATATATTTTTCTTTTCACGCATATCAAAATTTTACTTTTAAATAATAATTAACTGAGCTTTCCATACGCTACCCAAGCAAGGTTAATTCATCTTTGTATTTTACATTTTTAGTTGTCTTTGGTTATTCTGATTTTATGACCAAGGTATATGAATTTGTAGACAAGATCCACGTCCACGATTCTGATATTAAAATGAATGTTTATTTAAAACCAAATTTGTCATTATTTTTGTTTTCAAAAAATTAATCCTTAAACCAATTTTCTAGCATATATTGTAAAGTTTTTTTAACACTTGTTTTAACTTTTTTAGGTTGTCAACTATGAGGACTATGTTGTCCGCAAAACAAAGATGGTTGAGTTTTTGACCATATGTGCTGATGCATTTTGTGTCCAAGTTTGAGTTTTGTAAAGACATACTTCAGAACGGTTATAAACAGTATTAGAGATTTAATGTCCCTCTTTCTTACTTTTTTTTACATTTAATGAAATTAGTCTTTTTATGTAATTTTTGCTATTTTTAATTTTCTACTTGGTTTTTTTAGAAAAAAATTATTTGATAGAGATTGTTTTGTAGGAGAAAGTTTAGCATTGTTTTACTACAAGCATTTCTCTTCTCTGATCCAAATTTGCCCAGATGAATTTATTTGTTTTAAAACCGAACCTAGCGTTAAAATCTTCACTAACTACTGTGACTGCCTAAACTGAGTTTTGTATAACTCAGCGTTAAACATATATTAATAAAATAAAACACAAACTAAGTTTTTTACTTGTATTTGTGGTAAAAATCTTAGTTTGTGTTTTATTTTATTATTATTCTGGATTACCACATAGTAAAGGTCTCAACCATCTTTTATATTAAACATATATTGTTGTAAAGTATGTCTACACCTTTGTCCGTGTCAAATGACATCGTTGCGTATCCTTATATTATCTTAATAGTTTATCTATTATTTAACTTTAGTATTAAGCTACTGTCAATTTCTTCAAAGGTGTTTCAATTTTTTTAAATAGATTTTTACCGCGCCTCCTAACTTTGCCAATAATGTCTTTTTTTTTCTATTTTAATTTTTAGTTTAGTTAATTTGTTTTCAGATATAAGTGCTTTTGTGTTGTATGTTATGATTCTTAAGTTTTGTTGCTTACTATAATAATAATAGTAATAATAATTTAAAAAAATGGGTACTACCTTGTCGTGGTGAGGGGGCTGAGTAACTTCTGCTCGAGCTATGCCGGCAAGAGTTTAAACTCTTGGCAGGCCACCTATGCCGGATAGGTCAATGAGCATAAGCCAAACCAAATGTACCCAAAGCCATTCCTGGCTACCTTTCCCTATTTTCCTGTCATTTACCGTTCTACTCATAACCTTCTTTTCCTCTTATTCCCAACCTGGCGGACTAAATTCAAATTAAATTGAAAATTCAAATTGAAATTGAAATTGGAGTCGACTGCCCGCAGCCGACAGAGACGCATCTAGATCCGTTACGCCAGCTACCAGCCAGCCACAACGATTTCTACAAAACTGCAATTATTATTGCAATAATTATATTTTATTTTTCGTTTGTTAAGAGCAATCTTGCCATTCGAAAACATTTCTGTTTCAGATCGCCAGTACCTTCCAACCCTCTGCAATGGCGGGGGGTGGTAAAGAAATGAACATCCTGGAGGAGTCCGAACACTCCAGGGACCGCTATCGCAAGAACGATCGGTCTCAATCCTACGAGAGAGATAGATCCCACGACCGCGCAATCTCTACATCCAGGGCATACAAGCTCCTGGAATCGCAGCTGTTGGAGAACCAGCAGATGCTAGCCGCGATGTCTGGAAAACTAGAGTCCCTCCAGAACACTATCAACCAGATGGCCGCCACAATAGCGTCACAGGCCATCACCATTAACAAATACGCTGCTGCCGCCATAGCCAGCAGCAAATCCCACGCTAAGGAAACCGTTTCCACATCCGAGGATGAGGACATGGTTGTATCCGCTTCCGACGATGATCCAGGAAGCGGCTCCGACGCCTCCAAGAGAAGGAGACGTCGCAGGAGGGGTAAGACTATTAAGTCAATCATTTCTCCTGTTTCAGGTGCTGCGGCTATTACCGCCCCTGCTACCGCCCCCGGGGGACCCGCCACCCCCAAAAATTCTGCCGCCCCCGGAGCCGCCCCCGGAGATGTCGCCGCTGACGGCGCCGCCCCCGGAAATTCTGCCGCCCCCGGAAATTCTGCCGCCCCCGGCGCCGCCCCTGGTCCAAATTCAGGATCCGCCTCCGGCCAACACCTGGAGGATATCGAATCTGAGATGTCCGTGGAGGCCGATGTCCCAGAGATCAACCCATCTCAGTCCGCCAGCGGAGTCCAGGTGGACCAGGATGGCTACATCTTGGTCTCGCATAAGAGACGCAAGATCTCAAGGGGTGAGTCATCCAACTCAAAAATAAATAAAGGGCCTTCAGCCAATCCCCAACGGCCATCAGCGGTTGCGAATCGACAGCCGTCAGAGGCTCCCACTGCCGGCCCATCTGGCCAAAAGGCAAAGAGGCCTTCTGCCCCCAAAGGCGCCGCCCCCGCTCTAAAGGGGAATGCCAGAGAAGGCCACATCGAGGTGAGATTCAAGCCTGCTGCTGTGAATCTCAACCACGTCGATGATGAAATTGAACATACTATTCCCGCGACTACACTCGCGAATTCAAAAGCGCGACCGCCGGCGATAGTTCTGGATGATAAAAGCTCATACCCAGAACTATCTAAAGTCTTCCGCGAGAAGAAAATAAATATTTTAACCGCGCGTAATACCCGGGATGGTATTCGTATCTCGCCTGCCACGGGCGCCGATCACAGAGGGGCAACCGACGTCCTAAACGCGAATCTCAAAGGCTTCCACACTTGGAAGACTGCCGGTGAGAAATGCTTAGAATTTGTTATTAAGCATGTACCGGAGTTCCTCACTGAGGAAGACGTGGGACGGGCACTGGAATCCGCAGGATATTGCCCGTCAAACGTTCATCGTATGGGGAACGAATTTATTCGTTTCCATATGGTTTCGGTTCAGTTACCGAAAACATCTAAAAGCGCGGAGATTATGGATCTCGACGTATTGTGCGGCTTTAAGGTCGACGTCGAGCGCAAAAAGCGCAGTGGCGGCATTCCCCAATGCAACAAGTGCCAGAGGCACGGCCACACAGCGAATTGCTGTTTTGTTAGGACACTTGTGTGTCGTATTTGTGCGGGGCCCCATCAGGCTGCGGCCTGCCCCAGTGGCTCCACAATCAGATGCGCCAATTGTAATGGCCCGCATTCCGCCAATTATAAGGGTTGTAAAGCCTATATTAAATATATGGCCGCGAACGGCAAGAAACTTGGTCCGGCAGCACAACCCGCGCCGGCTCAAGTTCCCTTAAGGGCTCAAGCGCCCGCTCAACCTGCAGGTCCTCCAAATCCTGCCACCGTAACGGCGAATAAATCGTTCGCTTCCGCTGTAGCTCCTCCAGCTCAACAAGCTGTCGCAGATCAGGTTGCCGCTTTCTTAGAGGCGCAAGGAAAGCTGATGGCTTCCTTTTTGTCTAGTTTAGCCAAACAATAATGGATAATACGCCCGATGTATTACTCCGTATTTGTTTTTGGAACGCTAATTCCGTTCAAAATAGAATGGGCGAGGTGGAAGAGTTCTTCTTCGATGAGAACATTGATATTATGTTGATATCAGAGACGGTTCACCGGCCCAATCAAGCGCTGAGAATCCCGAATACTTTCACGTACTTGGGATCGTCGCCGGTGCCGCTTGGGAGGGGTACAATGATCTTAGCTAAGAGATCGTTGGACCACTCCGAGGTGGTAACCCCAGACACTCTCACGCTAGAATCAAACGCAATCGTTGTGACTGTGCCTGGGTTAGGCACACTCAAAATTGCGTCTGCCTACATCAGGCCACAAAATCAAATTGAAATTGAAGATTTTGATGCGATTCTCGACAGTCCTCTCCCCACAATTATCGCTGGGGATTTCAACTCTAAGCACCCGGCGTGGAATAGCTTGAGGACTAACTGCAAAGGTCGAAAGTTGTTCGATTACGCACAGGAAAATCATTTGCAAGTGGTGGGTCCAGATAATCCCACCTTCTACAGCGGTGCAGGTCACGTGGGGGACGTTCTTGACATAGCAATATTCAAGAACGTCAACCTAACTTACGATATTCGCGTTGTCGATGCATTGAGCTCCGACCACGTCCCTGTAATATTGGAGCTCTACGGATTGGGGACAGATGGGGGAGGAAGATTCGTAACTCGTACGGATTGGCCTCTCTTTTCTCGTCTCCTGGAAGTGAGCATAAGCAGGCTTGCACCAATACATACGGTCGACGATCTGGAAAGAGCCGTCGAAACTTTTACTTCTCAAATTCGCGAAGCCACGGAAAAGGCCTCTAAAACCCATCAGGTTCGCGTCGATAATCCTCTAGGACTATCCCGCGAAGCCAAAGCATTGATAAGACGCAGAAATGCCGCCAAACGACAATGGCAGAGGCATCGCGACCCCAGAGATCGCGAAATTATGAACGCGCTCCACAACGAGGTGAGAACAACGATAAGGTTGCACAAAAATTTGTGCTGGCAAAATACCATGGAATCTTTCACAGAGGATGATCATCCAATGTGGAGGATCTCCAAGGCCTTACGAAACAGGCGAGTCCCCATTCCAGCTATTCTTGGCGAAAATGGGGTTCAATTTTCGAAAGAGGGAAAAGCTGAGGCATTCGCCGACTGCTTCGAACTCCAATGTTCTGAGGTGTTTACTAGGGACACTGATTTGGATCAAATCGAACGGGTCCACAGGTATGTCAGAGACTTCCTGAACGCCGAGGACGACGACGAACCGCTGGAAAGCGTTCGCCCGTCACGAATCCGAGAAATAATCAAAAGATTCAAAGCTCGAACCGCCCCTGGTTCCGATAAGATAACGAACAGAGCTTTGAAATCGTTCTCGCACAAAGCAATAATGGCACTCACCAATATTGCAAATGCGATTCTTCGAACAGGGCACTTTCCTTCAGATTGGAAAAGCTCACTGGTGATAACTATCCCCAAAATAGGGAAAGACCGGAAATTTCCACAAAACTACCGGCCTATCAGTTTACTATGTACCTTAAGTAAGGTCATAGAAAGGGTGATCTTGGACAGATTACAGGATCACACGGAAGCTAACAATCTTCTCCCCCCCCACCAACATGGGTTCAGATGGGGTCATTCAACTGTCCATCAATTAAACCGCGTGACAGACCAAATTGTCGAAGGTTTTAGAGTGAAAAAGATCACAGGTGTGGTCTTTTTCGACATCGAAAAAGCCTTCGATAAGGTTTGGCACAAGGGCCTTCTTCTTAAATTGTACAGGGATAAATTCCCTCTGCGTCTTGTGAAGCTGATTGCTTCATATCTAAACCGCAGAACACTGGCAGTCAGAATTTCTGGCCATATATCTACTTCTCGTAATATAGAGGCAGGGGTGCCTCAGGGGTCTATTTTATCACCGTTGCTGTTTAACTTGTACTTTGCCGATATGCCTTCGGGATTGACGCATGGGGTTCAAATGGCACAGTTTGCTGATGACACAGCTCTTCTCTATTCCTCTAGATCACTCGATGTGATTATTTCAAGACTTCAAAGAGCCACGGACGACCTGGATGAATGGTTGGACGAATGGCGAGTCAAAGTTAATCCAGAGAAATGCAAGGCTGTTCTCTTCACACGCCGGAAAATTACACCCGATGAGGACATCAGTCTTAACGATGTTCCCATTCCGTGGTCTGATTCTGCTAAGTATCTTGGGGTTATCCTAGACAAGGGACTCACGTATAAATTACACGTGCAGTCCATCCTCGATAAAGCCAAAATGGCTAAAAATCTTCTTGTTCCGATGTTGCGTCGAAACAGCGGCATGTCGATTCGGAATAAAACCCGGCTCTACACATCTACCATCAGGCCTATGCTGACATACGCATCCCCGATCTGGGGCACGGCCTCGCGCTGTCATCTCGATCGTCTTGAGGCATTCCAAAGTGTCACTTTGAGGAGCCTCCTCGGTGCTCCATGGTACTGTCGGAATAGAGATATTCGGGCGGACCTAGGACTGCTTCCTCTGCGCCATCAAATCGAAACTTTTGCCGTAAAATACTTCGATAATCTCGCGTTTCATCCTAATCCCGATTTGGCCCGACTTGCCGAGCCAGACAGGGAGACCTTCTTCTACAAACGCCCGGTTAACATAATAGCCGCTCTCTAATTTCTTTATCTTCACCTAGGGTTCAGGCATACCCACCACCTATCACAGCCTATAGGGCTAATTCAATTTATATCTATCAATCTATCAAAGGAAGGTACATGAGCCGTATGGTCTCGAACTTCCACTTGGCATTCATTATTGGGCGGTTTTTAGTCGGTAGGCATTTCAACCTGAGGAAATGAATCCGACACTTGCCAGTCTTTAGAAGATTTTACCGCCTAGCCCCAAAAAAAAAAAAAAAAAAAAAAAAAAAACCTGGCGGAAGGTAAAACGCAATTTTGTTTATGATGTCAAAATCAAATTCATGCCCCCAGTCCGTGCCGTCAGTTAAATCTGACAGGAGCTTCACGGATTTGGCAACTACCGGAGTGGGAGACCAATGCTCCGGTAGCGCAGTAGTCAATTGTTCGGAAGTTGGTGCAACTGATCGGGTTGTGCCAACGGATAATGCTACCCGGTCCCCTTCCGATGATAAATCGGACCTCCCAGCTTCTTCTTCATCAAAAGAAAAGAAGTCTGGTAAAGCTATTTTGTCAAAAAGTGCCGGTGATGAGAAGGTGGGACTCCGGTTCATCCTTGTCACTAAAGAAGAGGACAACTTCGACAAAATTAACTCCTTCTTAATAAGTAAGTATTTATACGGGCTGATCGGTAATACTAAATCTATTAGGAAGGTCAGAGATGGCCTTTTTGTAGAAACGGTTTCAGCCGCTCAGTCATTGAAATTGCTAAAATGTAACCGTATCTCAGATATGAACGTGACAGTCTCAGCTCACAAAACATTGAATTCCTGTAAGGGGATTGTCTACTGCAGAGACTTTTTAAGTTGCACGTTGGAGCAAATTGTTGAAAACATGAGATTATCGAAGCGCGTCGCATTTCTAGCATGTGCGACGGAAAAAGCTAAAAAAAACCTAATCATATATTGACGTTTAACCGCCCTCAACTTCCTACCAACGTAAAAGGGGCCTTTTATAGCCTCCCAGTCAGGGCATATATTCCGGCACCAATGCGTTGCTTTAAATGTCAGAGGTTTGGACACACAGCTGCTCATTGCTCTAAAGAGCAGATTTGCGCGTGTGAAAAACCTCTGCATGAAGGTAGCGAATGTCAACAGCCAATTACGTGTATCAATTGCAAAGGAGAACACTCCGCAAGATCACGTAATTGTCCAAAATATAAAGAAGAATTCGCTATCAAAAAAATCATGACTAAGAACAAATTATCCTATTTTAAAGCACGTAAATTGGTATCAATCTCAACACTAATAGCCGGAATATCATACGCCAAAGCGACGACTGCATTTAACAGCTCAGTAGACGTTAACGAGCTAATAAGCAAACTTTTACCGCCTCTTATTGCTGCACTAAGCGGACACTATCAGCTTCTTGCAGCAAACAAACCACCAATACCGGTCATCAAGATCAACATGCCCCCGCCAAATCCTCCGGGACAACAAACACACACACACACACACATTCTCAGGTTGGTCTTAAAACCGATCTGACTAAACTTGTTTTGGCAGATATGCCAAAACAAATAGATAAGGATCAATCGGATCCGGGTAAACGGAAGCGGGATGGCCCTTCTTCCAGCAACGGTGACGACAAATCCAGTTCGGCATCAGAACTTTCTGTTGTCGGCAGTGGCAGTAACAGAGAAGAAGAAGGATACCTGGCTGGAAAAAGGGCAGACCACGCTCCCTGCTGTAGGCCTTCTATTATGTTTTTTAATTAAGTGGTGTTCTGTATTGGCACTGCAGTCCTATACAACTGCGGTGTCATTTGTGCACTTGTATTGTTTTTTCCATTTTAAGGTTCTGGCATTATAAATTTTTTTATCTTTAATGTCATTTGTGATATTAGTTTTAAGATTTATTTATTGTATGGTTTTGGCATCTGAGTCTTTTACAACTTTGATGTCATCTGTAATATTAGTTTTAAGTTTTATTTCTTTTATGGTTCTGGCATCAAAGTCTTTTAGAACTTTGATGTTATCTGTGATATTAGTTTTAAGATTTTATTGTTTACCTTGTCAACGTTCAAACATCAAAGTTTCTTTACAGCTTTGGTGCTTTATTTGTTTTGTGTTAACTTATTTTAATAGCTGTCCGTTTATTACTTGTTATTTATTTCTTAATTTATTTTATTTAATTAATAACTGTTTAAAACTATAGAGACAATAGTACAGTGGAACTGCAACGGTTGCAAACGCAGCTATTGTAAGCTGAAAATGATCCTGGTAAAGCACATGCTTTTTTGCGTTTGTTTACAGGAAACGCACTTCAAGCCCCCAGAAAATTTCAATCTTTGGGGCTTTACGTGCACAAGAAGTGACGTTCTGCCGGGTGCCCAAGCCAAAGATAGAGTTGCTATTTTTCTGAGGGAAAATTTACCGTTTACGGAAATAACCCTCAGAACTAGACTCCAGGCAATCGCAATCCGGCTTACCATCCCAATAAAAGCCACAATATGCAACCTGCATCTTCCGGAGACTGGACTCTGGAAGATATACAAGAATTTACTTCGCAGCTTCCACAGCCCTACCTCCTGGTGGGCGATTTTAACGCCCACAATCCGCTATAAGGTTCCCTGAAGAAAAATACGCGAGGTCGTTTGATAAAGAATTTTCTCGATCAAAGCGACGCTGTCATCCTCAACACGGGTTCCGCCACACACTTTGGAGGTAAGGGTACAAACTTTTCGGCAATTGATTTGTCTCTATCGTCCCCACGTTTAGCCACACGTTTATCGTGGCATGTATTAGAAGACCTTCACGGCAGCAATCATTTTTCCATTGCAATTAAAACCATTGTCAAACGGGTGAGACAGTCCGTCGCCCGTAGATGGTGTCTCGACCGCGCAGACTGGCAAGGTTTCCAAGCCAGTCTGGTCCCACCAGAGTCAAATGGTGAGGATGTTGAGACCGCCGTAAAGGTTCTCACTAATTGTATTGTCCGAGCAACAGATGTGTTTGTCCCAAAGTCCAGCAGTCAGCTGGCCGGTCCGTCGGTTCCTTGGTGGAACGACGATATCCGAGTAGCTGTGGAAGAGAAAAAGAAAGCTTTTAATTGTTTTAAAAGAACTTTGACGCAGGAAAACATGATCGCTATCAAGAAGAGGCGAGCAGTTGTGCGCCGCAAAGTTCTTGAAAGCAAGCAACAATCATGGGAGAGCTACGTATTGACGATCACGCCGACCACTTTAGTCGGCAAAGTGTGGAAAAAGGTGGGGGTCGCGTCGGGATAGAAATTTTCCTCTGTGGCTCCCATCCTAATCGTTGACGGACGCAAAGTCACCAAAGCGGCCAACATTGCAGACGCATTGGCAACTCAATTTGCGTCTGCCATTAGCTCTCAAAATTATAGTGAACAATTCCTGCGTCAAAAAAATCAATTAGAAACTCAGCTAAATTTCTCATCTCCGGATTCTTTGCCCTACAACTCTTTCTTTTCCTTAAAAGGTATGGGTACCTCCTCCGCACCAGGACCAGACGACGTGCCTTATCAGGTTATCCGGCAGCTTCCCTCCCGAATGACGGAGCAATTGCTGGAAATCTACAACCTGATATAGGAAAGCGGCGTCTACCCGGATAGTTGGAGAGAGGACATTATCCTGCCGTTGTTAAAGCCGGGCAAAGATCCAAACAACGTCAACAGCTACAGACCGATTTCACTTACCTGCTGTCTCAGTAAACTTTTAGAAAAAATGGTCAACAACCGTCTGGTGTGGATGCTGGAAAGTAACGGTCTTTTAGCTAAATACCAGGCGGGTTTCAGACAAAATCACAGTACCGTTGATCATTTAATCTGTCTAAAAATTTCTATCCAAGACGCCTTTCTAGCAAGAAAACACTTAGTAGCGGTGTTTTTCGACCTGGAGAAAGCGTATGACATGACTTGACGATATGGAATTTTGCAGAAGCTGCACGCATGGGGATTCAGGGGCCGTATGTCTCTTTTTCTTGAATCTTTCATGCGCGATCGCAAATTTAAAGTAAGGGTGGGAACCACTAACTCAAAGACATTATGTCTAGAGAACGGTGTTCCCCAAGGGTCGACAATCAGCGTTACCCTTTTTGCGATTGCGGTTAAGGACAGAATTGTCGGGAATAGTTCCGTGATAAACCACAGTAACAGTAATCGGTGGGCTTATTGTTTACACCCAAAAGTATCCTAATCTTTGGTGCTACTTCTAAAGCAAACAAATAAACTTTTTTATTTATTAATATATTTTCACCAAAATAGCTTATTCAAATGTTGTTATTATACTTATAATAATGACAAAAACGGAAATGAATTATCTTAATTAACTTCCGAGAAAAGCTGCACGAATTTTCCCATCTTAATGATATTGCGGCTTCGGTAGTTACACCTGTACAAAAATGCCTGTGCATCGACAACTTGGTGATTTACATGGCGGGAGATACTATCCCTGCCACAACACGTCAACTCTAGATCACCATAGACGAAGTGGACAGAAAAGCAGAGGCAAGAGATTTTTGCTTCTCTACGACGAAAACCTCGTGCGTGCATTTTTGCCGCCTCAGAAGACCTCACCGGGACTCCGCGCTTGTCTTGCGGGGTTCCAGAGTCACGTGCGTCGAAACAGTCCGATTTTTAAGGCTCGTGCTTGATAGGACATTATCCTTTCAAGCACATATTGATGAATTAGTCACAAAGTGCAAAAAAGCCTTGAACGTGATTAAGTGCTTGGCCAACATCAACTGGGGTGCGCGGAGAGAGGTACTGTTGCGGCTGTATAAAGCTCTGGTTTTATCCAGGGTTGACTACGGCTGCGCAGTATACTCATCCGCCAGAAAATCCCGGTTGAAAGCCCTAGACGCAGTCCACAACGCAGGCATTAGATACGCTACGGGAGCATTCCGGACGAGTCCTACACCGAGTCTTTGCTGCGAGGTCACAACAACCGACTCATATTTACCGCTAACAAAACGCAGCAACGTAAAAACAGACTCAGGCCTACCGTCAGTAGGCCGGTGTGCGTCCGAGCGCAGGAGCTAGAGAAGAGTCTAAACGTTATATATCCGATGGTATTCGAGGTCGGTTCTGGCGAGTTTCCACCCTACCTGTTGCCGAGGGTTAGAGCTCGTTTTGGTCTGACCTCCCAGAGCAAACAAGAAACTTGCCTCGATTGTCTTGAGGAGCAAGTTTTTTGAACATGTTGCCAAATACCCAGACTCTCCTCGGTTGTATACGGACGGTTCGAAAACGGATCGGGGGTTGGAAAGTGCCTTCGTTATAGACGGTACGGCCCATTCATGGTCTCTCCTTAAAGAGGCCTCCGTATACACAGCAGAATTACATGCTTTGCATAAAGCCTTGCTAAACTGTGAGACGTCATCTCACAGTTCGTTCCTCCTTTGTTCCGACTCGCTGAGTGCCATCCTGAGTATACAGTCTATGTACTCGGTCGATCCGCTGGTCAGCTCGTACAAACTTCGATATTTTGCTTGGCCGGGTTTGGAAAGAGAGCCATCTTTGTCTGGACACCGGGTCATGTGGGTATCGAGGGCAACGAGTTGGCCAATAAAGCCGCTCATCAGGCGGCTGACGCAAATCCTACGGACAACATTTTCGTAAGACCCGATGATCTCAACAGCTACGTCATATCGAAGGTCATCGAGGATTGGCATAGAGTATGGAAGTGCTTCGACAGCAAATTAATGGAAATCAAACTCTCCGTGACGGCATGGAAGTCGCCGATAGATCTCAACAGGAGAGAGGAGGTCGCCCTATGTCGCTTCCACATAGGTCATACCAACTTGACCTCTTCGTATCTTCTGACCGGCGACGAACAACCAGAATGCCAAACATGTCGCGACCTTCTTATGGGGAATACATTTTGGAGGAATGCCGAGCCTACCTTCTCCACCGTAATCGGCTCAAGCTCCCTAACAACGTGGCTTCTATTTTATCAAATAGAGAGAAGTCCATGAGAAGGTGCGTCCAATGCAATGCAAAAAGCCGTACTACTTGACACTTGCCAATATTACTAGATCCTTTTTAAGCAGTAGTTAGGAATAAATGTGTATATCTTTGGGCAACCCGCATATTTACATAACGAACAGCAATAAAACTAGCAAGAAAAAAATAATAATAATAATAATACTTTATTTACGGTATAAAAACTTACCAGTTACATCTACATCAAATATACATAATTAATGATGTTTTACAAAAATATATAAAAATAAAAAATACAAAAAATTGCACATATTAAAACAAAACATCAGTCAGCTGACTTCTAAACGTAGACTTAAAGACACAAAATAAATTAAAGTTAATTGGTAAAGTATTTGCAAATCTACACATAATAATAAGTAGAATGGGTAGACTCACGGAATAAGAAAGAATGCCTGCTATTATTAGGTTCTATATGGAATGGAAGAGTACCAGGTAGCTCTAGACAATTAATCTCTGATTGATTAAATTATGCAAGAATGACAAATTGGCCCTTTTTTGGCGAAGCTTCAATGACGGTAGATTATAGAGTGAGGCAATGTAACTGTAATTATAATTTACAGATAGTTTACCCGATTTATAGTTCAATATTAAGGTTATAAATATCATAAGCAGGACTACAAACTGACGGAGCGTACTCTAATTGCGAACGCACCATCGCCCAATATATAGGTTTGAGTGACTTTGTCCAATACTTTATAATCAATTACATTGTTATAAGAAATTTGTTTCAAAGTCTTATGAAAACTTATTAAAAAAACATTTATTACATTTGAAGAACAATTTATTAATAAAACATTAATTGATTATAGAGTCTAAGTCCAGTTTTAAAAGATGACAGTCATTAAGAGAATATATTTTTCTGTACATTTTTAAATCATCTGCAAATAAAAGAAATTACAATGAATTAATATACTGTGGGAGATCATTAATAAAAAGCAAAAAAAAAATTGGTCCACAATAAGATCCTTAAGGAACACCTGATGAAACACGAATGGGCTAAAATTATTAATTTTTACACACTGCGTGCGATTTTTCAAAAAGCTAAATAACCAGAAAACCACATCATAATAAAAAACCAGAGGTCTGAGCTTAACAATCAAAATATTGTAGCTTACACGATCAAACGCCTTTGAAAAATCGGTATAGATAAAATCAACTTGTACTTTAGATTCAAATGCATTTAAAATATCATTATCATAACAAAGTTAATTAGTAAGTGTGGAACGCTCTTTACAAAATTTGTGCTGCACATCCATTGTAACTGAACCGTTACAATTTTATCAAACAATTTAGAGATGGCAGATTGAATGCATATACCTCTATAGTTAGTGATATCTTCTTTGGTTCTAGATTTAAACAAAAACGTAATATAGCTTTGTTTCTATATTTGAGAAAATTTAGTTTCATTTAAAGAAGCATTGAAAAGTAAGTGCAATGGCTTTGCAATAAAATAAATGCACTTTTTTAACAATAAAGAAGGAATGCCGTCGGATTCAACGCTTAAATTACATTTGAAGTTTTCAATTCCCTTAAAAACATTGACAAAGTCGTTCTCATTATTACAGGTTTGATCTTTATAATACATTGCGGCTGGAAAACCAATAGTTTTTTTTTTTGGTCTCATTAACAAATCTTCAAAAAGGTTTTGAATTATTTTGAATTTTAATTTCAGTTTGTAAATTATATTGCTTGTATTGATATGCACTATGATTTTTGCACATAGTACAAATAGATTGAAATTCATTATAGTCCGACAGTAGTTTTAAAGATTTATAACGTTTATGTACAGCTTTCTTGAGTTTAGTAAGTGATATCAATTTTTTCTTGAACTAAATAGGAAAACTGCTTTCAGGCCACAGTTTTTTAGAGACAAAACAATTAATAACATAATCGATTACAGAATAAATTACATCAAAACACATATCAATATCACAGTTATAAAATAGTGCAGTCCAATCAACATTCAACAAATAATTATTGATTGCGCTGTAGTCGGCAAGTTTATAATCATTAAAAACATAATTACAATTTAAAATATCACAAGTAGTATCACATTTTATAGTTAACAAGTACGCAGTATAGTGAGTTAATTTTAACAAAACATCTACAATTTCTATCACAGAAATATCACGATCGTTGGTAAAACATAAATCTAAAAACACACCTTTACTTTTAGGAATAGAAATGCATTGTACGCAGTTTAAGAACTCAAACAAATTAGCAACTAAATGAGCAGAGTAACTATCATTACAATTTACTCTTATACCTAAATTATTGTTAACCCAAGACGCTGCAGGTAGATTGTAATTGCTTAATAGAACTAGTTTACTGCTTGGAAACTCGTCGGCAATAAATTCAACGGAATAACAATGGTCAAGATATTTATCACTAGTTGAATTGGGTGGTAAATATACCGCACAAATTATATAAGACACAAAATTAAACTTAACAACTACAAATAAATGTTTACACTAATAAACGTGGGGTAAAGTAATACAGATTTGAGGTGAGCTTTGATAGCAATTAAAACACCACTTCTGCCTTGTTTAACTGATAGCTTTTTCATTTAATTTAAAGTCACTAATGTCCGGAAAAAAACAGGTTTCAGTGAAAACAATCACATTGTATTCTGATACGGCTACAGTTATTATTCCTGAAGATGGGTCCAAGCTGTTGACAGGATTCAGGCTCCAAAAATTCGTTGGAGATGAAACAGGAACAATTTGTGAACGACTATAACTCACATATCTTTTAACAGCAATGTTAGCTGGCCAAAAGTCTTTGCAAAGAATAGCTCGAGCATGGTCGGCTAGAACCAAAACTTTAAAGCTATTGTAACTTCTAGATTGTTCAGCTAAATCTGCAGCGTCGATTAAAATATTAGGGTATTTCAAATTATTGTAGTTTATTACATCGGATTTATTAGTCTTGCGTTTAAGTTTTGAGACATGTATTTATGAGTTTGGCACATATGCCTGCAACTTATAAGATTGTATTGTTTAGTTTTAGACAATAAAAGTGAATCTTTTCCTTCATCATATTTTTTGAGGCAGATTTTTTTAAGGTATTAGATTTTAAACTAGCTGTACTTACCTGAAGACTTTTCTGTTTTAAAATTTGCTATAATAAGGTTATAATCTTCTACGCTGACTGGGCAGGTTGGAAGATGATATTTATTCAGTATTATGTACATCAAGAATCTATGAAAATAATTTTTTTTTTTATAATTACTTTAAAATTGCTTATCAAAGCTTGCAGAATAATTATCAAAAAAGTTTTAAGTTGCTTTATTTGGAGAACAGTAAATGCCTATTACAAAAATGTTGTTTAAGAAATATGCTATTATAACCAATGCATTGACGATTTTTACGTTGTAAGTCTAAAACTAGCTTGATGATTGTGGAAGCACAAACACCCAAACAAATGTTTCAGATAATAATTTAAATCTACTAGAATAAAGCGATCTAAATTTTTATTATTTACCTTGATTTCAATCAAAAGAAGTATATAAGGTTTTTTATGTTCAAGATGTTGATGAACAAAATTTATTATTTAATTTTTTTTAGACCATAAATATTAAATAAATTTTAAGCCATAAACTAAGTCAATGTTTGGTTGATTAAATTAGTTTATAGAACAAACTAGGCCTTGTTTCATCAATTTACTAATAGGCTTGCTCTACAATTCACAGTAGATTTGGTTTTGAATTCATTTGATTCAGTCCAAGCTTATAATGTAGTTTTATGGCGTAACCATGTGGGAATGGTATTTTCTCCGCTAATGTTGCTGATAAATAGAATTTAAATAAACAACATTTTTAACAACAAAATAATATATTTTATTAGGTAGCCAAAGAATAACAAAAATGTCAAAATATGTTGCTATAAATAAAAAATAAAATAAAATACACTTAACAGCATACTATAGTATATTATTAAACCTAATACTATATTCAAAAATGTATGCACAAATTATAATAGGTTAATTTACTAGATTACAAATATTAGTCAAACTAATTATATTAAATCATAAATTTAGTAAATGTTTAATTTAGTAAGTATATTAATACCACTTGTTCTTCTATCTACTGTAAACTAAACTTTGTATTGATTAAATTTAATTTAAACATTTAAGTCTCTTTGGTTTCAACATTATTGTTTCCAGCTTGTAACTTGTTTTTGTTTTTTTATTAACAGTTCAAGGTTTCTGTATTCTTGAAGAAGCGTTTTTTATTAGATTCTATATTATATTAAATGTATGCATAACAGACAACAGACTAATCTGACTTGCACCACTTTTTGGCCATTTTACTTGTTTTATAATTTGCTAATTGGTCAATAATTTTATTTTTTGTCACGTTTAAAAACTTTTTACTTGTTTATTTATAATACCTGTGTTAGTTTTTATTAGATGTTTTAAATTTTTGTTACTTTTTCAAATTGAACTTAGATTTCTTTTAGTCGTAGAGGTCTTTGCTGATTGTAAAAACAGTATTTGGGTTTGAGAACAATCTTCTATCTAATTGTTTATACAATAGCCACATTAGCTGCTAATAGGTCTCTAGAACATAATCTTACAATAACACTATTCTTAGTGCATGTTTTGTTATAATACATGTACTAAAATTGTATAGTGATTTAGCTTTGCATTTTTTTTTATAAATTTAGGTTTCTGGACAAAAAATTAAAAATGTAATCATTAAGTGCCGCAAAAGCTGTTTAAATGTTGATTTGCATAACTCAACATTTTTACTTACCATTAGTTTACTAGTTTTCTTTCTTTTTTTTTAGTTTTTTAACGTGCTTGTTTTGGTTTTTCAATTTTCTTTTAAGATGGGATCAATAGCTTATTTTATAGAAACCCAGATAATTTTTTTTTCTTTTTTTAAGTATTCTTGTTTATAAGCAGAACACGTTGAGTTCCTTAAAGATCAAATTTAAAGTTTATCACTTGCCAAGTCACAAGTATGTTTTGCACCTCCAGCTGCTTAACTGGGTGCCCGATTTTAGTTGTGAGCCCATTGTCAAAACCTCTTTAAACCAATAATTTGGCTTGTTTGTACATACAATTTTTAAAAATCCACTTTTGTGAGTGCAATTTAGAAAACGGGGTGATTGATTATATTGAAACTTTATTTGCGTTAACACTTTTTGTAATGAGAAGATTCAAATTGTTTCTTTTTAATATTTTAAAATGAAATATTTAATAAAATGTTACAACAACATTAAAATGCTTTTGAATTGATAATGGGTGCATACCCTGGAACACGTGCATGTGTCTCTTACTGGATTAAAAGGCAATTTACATAAAATACATCATTTAATATTTTTAAATGATAAATTTGTTTCGGTCGTCTGATTCAAATAAAACGCGTAAAAAATGTCGTTGCTTGTTCGTGTAGAGCAGGGGTGGCCAACCCGCGGCCCGCCTAGAACATTTTTGCGGCCCGCAATATTTATGACACTTTTACAAAATTAATTTATTTAATAATGGCCAAAATAGTGAAAACCAATTTGTTTAAAAAAAACATTATTTGTGCATTCATATATTCAAAAATTAACTGTAGAAATTATGACAAAAAATTAACTTTGATTTTAAAATAATATTCTTGCGCATATATGACAGATATGTGTGTCGGACTGTATTATTTTATAATTCCTTTATTCTCTTTTTCCAAGCTTGTCTATCTTTGCTATCTCGCTCCACTCTATTCTTTTTTTATTTCTGCTACTTTGTGAGCCTGTTTGGACCTGCTCTTTGTTTTTTCCCTGTATTCTCAATTTATCTATTTTTTTTTTGTTATTCTAGTTCTATTTAGTCTGTGTATGTGTCTTAGTCTTCCTATCTGTCTCTCCTCTATTAATGTTTCTATAGGTTTAATTTTTAGTATATTTCTTACTTCCAAGCTCTTCACTTAATCTTTTCTCGTTATTTCTTTAATTATCATTAAAAATCTCATCTCCATTGCATTAATTTTGCGTTTATTTGTTTCTGTTGTTGTCCAAGATTTGCTCGTGTATATCAAAGCTGGCTTTACTGCCTTTGTATTTCTGTTTTTATTGTCTTCGTTATTTCTTTCTTAACCAAGAATTGTCTATTGAGTGCGTTGAATATTCTTCTTTCCTTGTTTTTTTCTATTATTGTACCAAGGTAGTAATATTTTACTTGTTCAATTATTTGTCGATCCAATTCTATCTTCTGCCTCTTAGGTTTTGTCTTTGTTTTGCTTGTGTTTATTTCCATGCCTATCTTTTTTAGTTTTTTTTTGTATATTCTTCTGTTTCTTTGTAGTTTCTTTTTATTGTATGCTATAAATATTATGTCATTTGCAAACATTAGAATTTGAATACCAATTTGTTCCATTTTTCTGTATCCTATTTTCGTATTTTTGGCTCTTTTTTTGACTTTTCTTTATAGTCTCGTCTATTAATGTTGCAAAGAGTATAGAGCTTAGAGTTTGCAGACCAGTTAAATTATATTCTGTTTCAATTTTTTACTTAAAAAAAATGTCTATAGTGAGTCTAAATCTAATATATAGATATATTTTTTTTATGCGACCCGCGGAGTTATAAAGCATTTCCAAAGTGGCCCGCAAGACCATTTGGGTTGGCCACCCCTGGTGTAAGGTTTAAATGTATTACAGTCTCTTTAACATTGCGTTGGAAATTGCGTTAACATCTTTAACATCTTCAAAAATTATTTTTGATAAAACTATGACATTGAAGACTAGGTTTAAGCAGTCTGTGAACATTGATCCTGTTTATTTGCGGTATTTTAAGTGTTGATAGAGCGATTAAATTAATATTTGTTAGGTTTTTTTGCAAGCTTTCTACTACGAGTAAATGTTTGTTTAGATAGCAATATGTCTTGTATTTTGTTTGAACAATTTCTTGTAAATATCTATTGTCTATAAAAATATTTATACAAAATATCAATCCAGATCATAATATCTTTTACCAATATTTTTTTTCTTTTTGTTTCAATCTTATCGGATATTGGAAATTATCTATTCTATCTTCACTCTATTGACTGCTGTTCTAAATAGTTTTGTTGTACTGCTAATGAAACATTCGAGCAAATTTTTGAGTCATGAAGTTTTGAGTTTTTTAAACTATTTAGTTCTAAGTTTTTAAAATATCAATTTTTGTTTTTTTGCACGCCACCAATTTGTTTACATACCAATTAATGTAGCAGCAGTACCAAACTATTAGAAAACTTAATTTACGCACAACTTCGAGCAGAACTATAACAATTATTATTTTAGAAAAATAACTTATAGCGCAATAAAAAGTCTATTAAATTTAATGTTTGATGAAGTATGAGTCATACTAAAGTTTAAGCAAATATTATTAATTAAATTACAATTTAATTTCAAAATTTAATAGACAATTGAAGGTTTTGGATTTTTATTAGACTGCAAATTTTATTCTCTATACGTTGCAAAAAACCGATTTAAAAAAAAAATAAATTGCGTGAGTTCTGCTCGTAGTTTTATGACACTCCTTGTATCGCCCTTAAGTAATTACTTTTGTCAGATATGTTTACGTATAGAAAATATTTTGTAAATATTGTTTGTAAGATAGAATTGAGTATTTTGTAAATAATTTATAAACATGTATTATGTAAATGTATTATGTTAAAGTATTTTAAATAAAAATTAAATTGATTTACTACAATTCTTTATCTAAAATATTGATATCAATAAAAATTAAAATTAACAAATTATTTCAGATGTCTAATAAACTTTGAATAAATTTAGAAACGTTGGCTTGAGAACAAGTTTGAGTTAGTAGATACAAGCCTAACCAATGAACGTGCTGCAGATTTGGAATATGATAGAGACAGTAATGCAGATGATATGATAACAGTGCCATCAATTAAAACTAAGCGTATAGTAGACGCTTATGAAATAAATACTAATATCTCATCAACATCAAGCCAGGCAAATACACAACAAGTTTTAAATAAGAGCCTAGCAACTATAAAAATAATTATTTTAATTACTTTTTTTCTTTGACTGTTATTATAATTTTATTTTATAATTGGTTAATCACTCAAGTCTTTTTTTTAAATAATACTATATATAAAAATAATAACAATGATAATATACAAAATCTGAATTATATTGCAAAAGAAACAACATTTGTTACATAATTTTAGATAAATTATTTAAAGATGAAATAGCACTTAAACCATTTTGTTTTAAAACTGAACCTACCTATAATTTCAAAAGGACAAAATGTAGTACTGCAAATTTGAAACAATTCTAATTTTTAAGAATACATGGACCAACATTGCTGACTGAAATATTTCTTTATCTTCAAATTTTGTTGTTTTTGAATTAAACAAATATGCGGCACAAAATAGTATTATAGGTTTAAATCTTACAGTAAAAGAATTCAAAGCATAATTGGGAATTCTTGTTAATATGGAGTTTTACGAGTACAAATAAAATTGTATTGATTTGCAAATAAAAATCTAATAAACCAACAACATAATAATGCAAAAGAGGTTTTTGAAAACTATCTGCTTTATATACGTTAACGACAATACACATGCTTCAAATAAAACCTCTCCAGAATATGACAGGTTTTATAAAATAAAGCCGTTATTATCATTTTTAAACAAAAAAACTGAACAATTATTTAGGCTTTCACAAAATATAGCAGTAGATCAAAGCATGGTGGCTTTTAAAGAACAATAAAAAATAATTTAAAATTTAGGTTTTTGCATGCTTAACTACTGAATACATTTTTAATTTTAAGGTGTATTAAGGCAAATTTACAGAAAATAAAATATCAAGAGAGTTAATAATACTTAATTTGCTTTATAAAACTTACCGTTTACATCTAGATCAAATATACATAATTAATGATGTTTTACAATAATATATAAAAATAAAAAATACAAAAAATAACATATACAAAAAACTGCACATATTAAAACAAAACATTAGTTAGCTGACTTCTAAACGTAGACTTAGAAACACAAAATAAATTAAAGTTAGTTGGTAAAGTATTTGCAAATCTACACATCTGCTCAGCGGATTATTGAACCCATAATTAGTAGAATGGGTAGAGTTGTTTTTGATTTAGTACAAAAGTAGTACACAGAAGGTTATTGCATCTACTTTGATAACAATTTTACATCTTTGAACTTCTTTACTAAATTACTGAAAAAATACATTTTCTTGTAGAATTTTTTGGAAAAATAGAAAAAATTACCTAAAATAATTATTAAAAGTTGACAAAAAATTAAAACAGGGGACTATGATTTTGCTTTAAGTGGGGACAATTCTGTTTGTAACGGAAAGATTGTAGTATAAGATGTGTAACAGTGGTCAGCACGTTCTCTAACCTTTAAGTGACCATAAAAATGACTAGAACAAACAGGAAAAAACAAAAGAACTTGTTATTTGTCTCATACCTATCTACAATCACAACCAAAATATAGGTGCAGTAGATAAATTTGATCAATTCCGGGCATATTATAATATTGCATGAAAATATCGTAGATGATGATTAAAACTATACTACTCTTTTATTAAAACAACAATGGCAAAAAGATTTATTTTCTACAAAAAAATGCTAAAACCATTAGAAAGAAACATAGTGTCTCAGCTACAGTTTTGTAGTGTCTTGACATATAAGCTGATTAATTATTTTTATTATAGAATTTTTTTCTGTGATTCCAGAAAAATTCTCATGTTGTTTGTTGAGTTTACTTGTCTTTTAATTTTCCGGTAAGATACAACTACTTTACTTTTTACTACATTTTTTCTTAACTTTTTTACATTTTCTAATTATGTGCTCTATCGACAGAAAAACTTTGCATAGCAAGAAAATGTATTGAAAATAAATTGTATTTGTCCGCAATAGATTTGTTCTCTGATAATGTTTTGCCTTGGTGTTGCTCTGCTAGAAAAAACGTAACCAATTAGGATAGACCTGTGCAAACTTTAAAAGATATTTTCCTTTCAGTAGATTATAGAGATAAAAGATGAAAAGACATTTAAAATTGATCTCAAGAAAAAAGAAGTTAAGTCATAACCATGTATTAAATGTGAATTTATACAAACTCTTGTAACAAAAGAAAAATATTAGCATAACTGTTTAACTAATTACATTTTTTTAAATTATATACTAATTTTGTTCTCCGCATTTAATATTTTTAATAGTGAAGTATTTTTTTCTATCGACATATGAAATTAACGCAATTATTCAAAGTCAATGTTTACAGACTGTTTAAATCTTGTTTTCTATATAATAGTTTTAGTGAGTGTAATTTCACTTGTTGAAATTCAAGGTATTTTTGTGCTGTGTTAAGTTATTCTTAAATAACACATTTTATAATTTAAAAAAAAATACTCACAATTGTAATACAAAGACTAGCCCAGGTTTTAATTTGCCCCGCATCAGTTAATTATTTGCTGAATTGTTTTATTATCTTGCTGTATTTTTATTCAGAAAAAAATAAAATATTATAAAATATCATTATATCTCATTTTTCTATTACACAATAAATAATTGATTAACTACGCGACACCAAGTTAGACAAATATGTTAAATGAAAGCTTAACTTAATATATTTAAACCAACATAACAACATCTAAATTACTTTAATAACATACTATAATATTTTTACAAGAAAGTGAAAATTTATATTGTATATAATATAAACATATAATATCTTATTCTTTAGATTATTAAAATATAATAATTGTCCATATTTACAATTCGTTTTGTCATGCATAACAAAAATATACTTTCGAAAATAAAATCATCAGTTTCTTAATGAAAGCAAAGAATGAAAGAAGTCACGACGAAACAAAATTGTGGTAATTATTGGAAGCGAAACGAAGATGTAATAATATCACTGAATCTAACGAAAGTTCTCATCATAATATCTGTATGTTCTAGTAAATTAAATAGAAATAAATATAGCTTTAGTTTTGAAATGAAACGACATGATTTCAAAATAATAACAATCTATACCAATAATCTTATTATTAAAAAATGCTGGTTTTTAAATAATTTTATTATAACAAATATAAATAATACATTTAATAGTTTAGGTGTTAATAATTATATTTACATCATATATTAATATAGTTTATGTTTTTTATATATACTTAATTAATAATTGTTATTAAAGTTACTTTTTATCAGTGGGCTTTGGTATAGTAGATTTAATGTGAGCATACTTGTCGGTTCTTTTGAATACTCCTTCGGGAACTGGAATTGTTGTTTTTGCTCCTTTAATTGGTGGTTTCTTTGCAGCACGGGACAAAGAATAACTTGCGCTAATTTTTGGTTTCAGTTTAGAAAGTTTCGGTATTGAACCAGCAGAACCGCGGGTAACAGCTATATTTGGAGCCGAACAAGCTAAGTTGATATTAGACTGTGGAGGCTTTGATGAGCATATCAATTTCTGAAATAAAATTAAATATATTATTATGCATAACTTTTATATTATTTATAAGAAAAAAGATTATTAAAAAATAATTAAATATATTATGAACTAATATGTTTTTTAGTTATAATAGTATTGTAAATTGGCAATATATTGGCATCTTATTGCTTCAACCAAAAAAATCAAATACTATCGATAAACTTCTGCATCACAACTGGCAACCAAATTGCAATGTCAAAAGAAGTTTATACATGCTTTGTCACTATTAAACATGTAGTTGTACATCTTGGAATAAGAAGATTATAACTATAATATAGAAAACCGTTTTGATTTTAAGAACAGAATATACTCTGAACGTAAATATCAAGCAATGTAACGTAGCTGTCTACATAAGCTAAAACTAGCATACGTGATGACAGATATTCTAATTATCAAAAATAATTATGTTAAATTAAAAGTAAACGGTATCATCATAACACTGACTCCAGCTACGTTCACCCATCAATCTTCAGTGTCAATAAACCAAAAATTAACAATTTACAAAATTCAATAGACGTATTTGTTTCAATATTGTTACTTGGTAGGTTATGTAATTAAATTTGCTAATTGTAATCAAACTATTATGTTTTATAACATCTGGTAAAATGTAGTAAGTGTTACACTTGCCAGGTTCATAATAATCAAATTTTTCAATAAGAGTTATAATTTAACAACATTTGAACGTTATTTATTTATTAAATGTTGTTTTTTTACTTTTTCTTAACCAAATATACTGATGCTTTAAATGAAAATCTTTAAACTTGAAACCACTAGAATAGCAGTTAACTATTCTAACAACTACACCCCTTGGATGGTTTTTATTGTTTATATTTACATAAAATATGTTTTTAATATTTTACCTTATATCAGCTGAGTTATACAGTGTAGAGTAAGAGTTTTATTACATACAAAGTTGTTATAGTAAGCAAACATAAATTGATCCATAAAAACTCAATGTTCTACAAATTCTGATCCTTAAAAAGATAAAAACGTACCAAGCTTTTGGTAAAAAAAATATTTTATTTGTTTGAAAAATGAATGACAGTCAGTTTTGTTTTTTAGTATAAAATTTTTTTGTTTGCTTTTATTTATAGTAACTGTGCAATAACATTACAATATTGTGCAAATCATAATAAAAAACAAGCATTTAAATCAAAATATGTTTCGTTTGTTTGTAAACGTGTTGTCCTTCAACAATTACACCCAAAAATATTCTAATCTAATATTGCCCAACAAAGTAGCAGAAGTGTCAATGCAATAACTACAAAACGCAAAAATTGCTCTCCGGGACCAAATTTTATCAACAAACGCAATTGGAAATGTCTAGAGATACTTAACTAACCAATAAATTTCTTCCGTTTAATTACTCTTTCCTTTATTTGCTCTCAACTTTTTACTATAAAAAGTGTCGTTTGAAATGATCCAATGAAAAATTACAACAAGTTGATCAACAAAAGCAAATTATCTTTAACCACATACCAAAAAAAGTAATTGCTAATTTAAGTAAACCTCTAATAGTGTTTATTCCAAAAACATTAAACAAAAATTGCTACATTAACACGATTCTAAAACTAACATTAATGCCCTATCTGAAAAGGTTAAAAACCAGGAAAACGTTCCAACAGAATAGTGCAAAGCCGCATACAACTAGAGTTTTTATAGAATTTCAAAAATTAATTAATGTTAATTTACTTCTATGGTTTTTTTTGTTCTCCAAACCTATCATCAATACAATCGGTACAATTTTTAGCCACTCTCAATTGTTTTACTTGATATTTAGATTTGTATTTAGGAAGCAGGAAACTTAATTTCTCAGGTCGAGATTGACAATTTAATTTGTAGCATGCTTAAGCAAGTTGCTGAATGTTCTAAAAATTGCGAAATGACAACTCATTATTAAAATTTTAAAAACTTTTGTAAAAATTTTAATTCTTGTTTTGTGTCAATTTACATGGTACCTGAAATTTTCATAAAAATGGAGCTACAGAATTATGGTGTTTTTTTTAATTTTTAGCGGCCAGTAGATAATATATTGAGTAGATTACAGCCACAGCCTCCTCTACTTACAAGCCGTGCTCATGAAACTTGGCAACGTGTTAAATTTGTATTAAAATAACTTTTATTCCACTATGCACCTGTAACTTACATTGACTTGCATGTATTTCAAATAGGACTGATATGACCACTAAGCCTAGTGGTCATATCAGTCATAAAAGTTATTTTAATACAAATTTAAAGGTAAGTTCTCAAAATTTTTATTATATGTGCTTAATAAAGAAGTCATACTACACATTTTCTTGTTTTAAAAGTTAATATCAATATTAATAGTTACAATAACGCTGGTGTTCATGGTTTTATTTATTGTTTAGGTTATGTAAACAACACCCCGTAAAGTTAATATTAATTAATGAATGCAGTTAAATATCTTATTTTAGTAACTTAAATAAAGTAATTGAATTCTTTAATCTGTTGTGTAAATAGTAACATGTATAATTTTATTTTAGATGCAACAAGGATGTTACTTTAGTGCAAATCAATGTACGATTCTACAATGAAGACAAGTGGATCCCGCAGTGTTTAATTTCTACATAAAGAAGCCCAGGCATTGTGCATAAATACACAGTGTTTATGTGAAATATTTATAAAAAGTGATATCTAATTACGTTGTGTTGTATAAACTTTGTGAACCCGAAAGAACAGAACTTGCGAAGAGGTAAATTTGATGTAAGATTAATGCATACAAGCAATTAAAAGCAAGCAACATTCAAATATTAGTCAATAGCAATCGAATAGCACTGAATATCATACACGTAGAACAATATTTACTTTCATTTCCGATCTTTATCAAAAATAAATTTGTTAACGTCAGCTTTCATATAATTAGTTTTATGCATTAATCTTATTAATATCATTCAAACTATTTGTTAAATTAATTAAATTTGCAATATTGGTCTTTAATCATGTTCATTGAGAAATATTGTTAGCGCAAACACCTCCACCGCTTCGCTTTTGAAGTTTTTATTGTTTCATTTTTTCGCCATTATCCAAATATTTAAATTTAATCGATAATATAATTAGTTATTATGGTATTATATATGATCAGTATTTGAAATGTTATTGCCACGATTGTCTCATGTCTTTAATAAAATTATTATTAATATATATTATAAGAAGTTTTCTATTTCGATTTAAAAATAACTAATATTTTACTAATTAAAAATTAACTTTTACAATAAAAATCAATTTGCAAGTTATAGCTTTTATAATAAAAATGTGTATTATTTAAATTTAGCTGTGTTTTTGAACAAATAAAGATTCTGAATATACGGTGAATTTCCAGTTTCAATATTGTGCGATAACAATGCTATATTTTTAGTACATGAAAAAATCAAAAGACGAGAAGTCTTAGAAATTAGTGCTTACTATTCGCATATGTATTATTTATATTTATTAAATATTTTAATATAAATATTGTAATTATGTAACAAATATTTTTCAGATTTTGTATTTATATATAATATGAAATTATGTTCTATATGTATGTAATATATCTTCATTTATTAAATTAAATTAAATTAATTTATTATTAAAGTTTAAATTTATTTATTTCAACTTATTATTATATGAATAATAATATGAAGCGGACGAGTATCGGCAATAGGACCACTACCGAAGACAAAAGCGACGTTGTCAAGCGTCTTGGCCCGGCTTGTAGTAGAGAAGGCGGTGTTACAGCCAACACAGTATACTAAGCACAAAGTTTGTTAAGTCGTAACAACATTTAGACAACCAAGTTGGTATACAGTAACTGTTTGCACAACGTTATGTTTGTTAGTCAAAGTCAATTTAGTTAAAACGTATTTTTTTTAAGTACGTAGTGAGGTGTTGGCCTTAACAAGTGGCCCTTGAGAATAACTAACGCATGGCAATACCTTTCGGTTTTCTTCTCTGCGTAAGTCCTGTTGTTAATTTGTCCTAGTCATTGTCTCTAATGTGGTACTAGTTTGAGGTGGGCTGGTTTCGGCTTTGCGGAATTTACGCAGACTGCTGCGGCAACACATGCTGTCCCCAACCCATCTCTCCATATACCCTATTTTTCTGCCTGACTTCCTACACTAGCATTCTCCTCTCTTTTCTTCCATTCTTGTGTTATTCAACCTAGATATTTGCATTGTTCTTAGGTATCTTCTTAGTTCTTCTATGTCTTTATTAACTTTTTCTCGTTGTATTTTTTTTTTTCATAAATACGTTGTACAACTCTATTAAGTGCATTCCTTTTGGTAGTCCTACATTTGCCAGTTTAACTTCTAGTGAGATTCTTGAATCTCTAATTGGGATTAGTTCTTTGTGTCCCCTGGTTGCCAGATATACTCTGACCATTTCAAAGTTGCATTTTCTGTCAACCTCGAGGTGGCGTATCTTCCGTTTGGAAATTGTTTAGTCAATTTCGTCAACTTTTTTTCTTTGAGCAGTTTTTTCCTTTTTCTCCTTATTTTTGCATTTTCTGTTAGTACTAGGGTTTCAGTGTATGTTTTTCTCTTGTCTCTCTGTTTATCTTTCATTGCTTGGCAGGCATAGTTGTTTTGACCTTCTTTGTTTCTTTCTTCTTTATTATTTTTTTCCATATTCTTTTGCTTCCTTTTAGCTTCTCGTTCTTCTTTCCTTTGTTTTCTGTAGCTTTTAATTTGTGTGTTTTCTTCCATTTTGGTTAACCTAAATCTCAAAGCTTCAAACTCCTCTATCTTTTTCTTCAGAACTGTCATTGCATAGTTTCTTAGTGCTCTCCATTTGTTTTCATCACTCAGAGATATTTTAATGATTGTAGATTTATCTACTTTGTTTTCTAATACCTTTTTTAGCGTTTTTCTATCTTTCTACCACGCATCGCACTCTACTAGCGTATGTTCTGCAAAGTCATGCATGTTTTCTAGACAAATATACATTTTTCTCTTTCTTCATCTTATTTATTTTTTGTAAGTACTTTCCACGTTCGGTAAGTAGTTGTGTTGTATAGTAACACGTCTCCGGTTATTTTCTCTACCCATTCTATTATTTCTGGTATTAGTTCCCTTGTCCATTTTCTCTTTTCTCCTTCTTTCCGCTGTCTTTGCCATCTTTCCATCATATTCTCTCTTGCTTGTCATTTTGCTTCTTGTTTACTAGTTCTTTCATTTACTATTTTCTTTATACCTAATCTTTCTTCCACCATCAAATCTGCGGGTAGTGTCGCCGCAGTTATTTCTAGTGCCTCTTGTAACACCGCCCTGTAAGCCCTGCAGATCCTTAACAAACTTGCTTTCATAGCTCCTCTTACTTCTTTTCTGTGTTTTT
Source organism: Tachinus rufipes (assembly GCA_963932245.1). Lineage (NCBI taxonomy): Eukaryota > Metazoa > Arthropoda > Insecta > Coleoptera > Staphylinidae > Tachinus > Tachinus rufipes. The sequence continues at coordinate 41,882,387 of OZ010747.1, read as the reverse complement.
TGTCTTCAAAGTTTTTTCCCATGTTTCTGCGGAATACAATAGTTTACTTCTGCTTTTTCTCCTGGTCCTTCCTTGTTTGGCATAAGCCTACTAAGCATTTCTTTCATTTGTTTTGTTCTTCTTACCGCTTCCTTAACCTGTTCATTCCATCCCTTTGCTTCAAGTGTTACTTCAAAGTATTTAATTTATTTTTCTATGGTTATTATTTGTTTGACAACCTGTATTTTTCCATTTCCCTTGTTTGTCTATTTTGTCGATAGCCATGCCGCCTCGGTTTTCTGTGGAGCCAGATCTAACTCTTTATTTCTCATTCATCTCTTGATCATCTCTATTGCAAATCTAACCTTCCATTTAGTACTTCTATGTCTATATTCCTACCTACCAGAGCTACGTCATCCGCAAATGCAGTTGTTGTCACTTTTTTTGGCAGCCGCATCCTGAGTAGCTAATTATAAACTAAATTCCATAATTTAGTGCAAAACCCTGTGGTACTCTTATAGTCAACCTAATTTTTTTATTTTTGGTCAGTAAATTTTTCTCCTAAAGGTAGCTCTATATTATCTTGGTAGTTTTGTTTGTTACTTCTCTTTTTTTTTGCTGCTTCTATAATTGCTTTCCTTAGTATTCATATTCAAAGTGATGAACAAATTCAAGTTTGCTATTATTATCTTATAAATTGGGAATTTTAGCGGTTAATTTTGATTGCAATTACATTGCATTTTTGTACAATTTGCCACCACTAAAACTTTGTCGCAAAAGTGACAGACTAGTGATGTCTGAAGTAAACTGTCCTGGGTTTCTTGCATCTCTACCATTCAGTATTCCTATTAGCGATCGATGTACCAGGCAGATCCTATTGTTTAGAGAATTTTATACATTTTACAAATTATGGGTGCAACAATCCACTTGTTAGGATATGTAAACTGGCAAATTGTTTGCCAAGTAATTTTAATTGGTTTTGTACCAAATCGCAGTTTAAGTCGCAATTTAATCGTATTGATTGAATTGTGTACTTAAATTGTATTTTAGACTAAACTTGTTTTTATGTATTTTTTGTATTTTATGTATATATTATTTTAGTTTATGTAATATGTTTATTTATATATTATATTGTAGATGTAAATGATTTAACTTTTACCGTGAATAAAGAATTATAATTTTTATTATTTTTATTATTATTATTATTATTATTATTATTATGCTGGCACAGTGTTGTCTTTCTCTGTATGGTCCATTGTTTGCTTTTATGCTATGGTTTTTACTTTTTCAATGGTTTTTAAAGTCGTTTTTCCTTTGTAAATCTATATTGTTCCTGTTCCTATTCTTCTTTTTCTTCTATTTTCTGTTCAATTCTCCTCACGATAACTTTTTCCATAATTTTTGCTAATGTGTTAATCAGGCATGTCGGTCTATACGTCGTTGTTTTACCTGCTTCCTTTTTTTTCTCAATTAGTACATGGTTTGCACCCTTCTAGCAAGCCGGAAAAATTCTTTCATTCAAACATCTGTTTATTATTTGTGTTATTTCTATCTCATTTCTTTCTAGTGCTGCCTTTACTATCTCCGTTGTTATCTCGTCTGAACCTGGTGCCTTATTATAAGGTAATTTTCTTATAATCTGTATTATCTCCTCCACTGTTACAGGGATTGTTTCTGTTTTGTCAACTATTCCTGCTGGTTTTTCTACCATTCCTCCAGTGGAAAACAATTTTTCAATAATTACTACTTCATTTTCTTCTTCTTTTAAGCACACTGTTTTAATTCCTCCTAATTTATTCATTACTATTTTGTATGGTTTGCCCCAAGGATCCCTGTCTATGGATTCCAACATTTCTTTCCAGCATCTTTTCTTACTGTCCTTAATCGCTTCCTTTAAAGCTTTTCTGTAATTTTTCAGTTCTTTTTTAGTTTCATCAGAATCTTCTCCTCTTCTTCTTTGTCTTTTGACTTTTCTTGCTGTTTGTATTGCTTTCTTCCTGCTTTCCTTGACTTCTTTGCACCACCAGTATGTTCCTCTTCTTCCTCCTTTTCTGTATCTGGAAGTTAATTTTTCCGCTACCTTTTGCATCTTTGCTCTAAGTTTTTGTTTTCAGTCACTTCCTCTGCTTCCATAGCTCTATTTATCCTTTCTCTGTCCATCCTTCTTATATTCCATTTTTCTTCTCTTTTGTCTTCTTTTTTCTCTTTTCCGTTTGTGCTGTATTGTATGTACTTATGTAAACTCAGTGATTCTTCTTCTATCACTGTCCAGCCCCTTACTACTCCAGCCGTTTCTCATGTTGCTATGGTAATTTCAATGTATGATTTAGATCTTCCTCTTACAAACGTTGGATTATCTGCTTGATTGCATATTGTAAGATTTGCGACTGCTATCATCTCCTCAAGAATTTGGCCTCTCTTGTCGCACTTGTTCCCCCATCTTGGCGATTTTGCGATGAAATCGTCTCCTATCAGAATTTGTTTGCTATTTTGTTTCCTTAGGCTGTGTTCTAGTTCTTCTACCCACTCCTGATTCCATATTGCAGTTTAGACTGATGTAACAACTGTACACTATCAGACCTCTTATATTGGCCTACACTATTCCTTCCTTGGGTGTTCCCCACGTTTTTACTTTACCTCTACACTTACCCCTTGCTAGAATAGCTACGTCTGAATTCTTATCTTTTATCCACTCCCCACTTAGTTTGTTTTTATTTGGTTCACTCACTATTACTATGTCTATATTTCTTCTTACCGCTGTTGCCATCAATAGGTCTTGCGCCTCTCTTCCTCTGCCTATATTTGTTTGAATTATGTTATACATTTTGGTTTGTGTTCTCATTCTTGTGTTGTCTCCAATTATCTGGATTCTTGTCTTCTACGTTCTCTCTTGGTCTTTTTGTTTCTCTTTTGTATGTGAGCGGGCATCTTTTTGTTTCTGTTCTGTGTCCTGTTACTTTACACTCTATACAATATTTCCTATTACTACATTTGGCTATCTAATGCTCCTTTTTTTCGCATCTTATGCATAATTTTGATCTGTCTTCCCCAATTTCTTTTTCCGTTTCCGACCTTTTTGTTACTAGTAACAGCTCTCCTTTTCTAGTTTCTCTTATTTCTTTAAAATACGTTCCTTTTATCTGGATTTTTGCCTGTTTTAAAAGGTCAGAGTAAGTGGCACCCTCCTTGTTTACCACAATCGCTCCTGTTTGGGGTCTCCTTTCTCTGTTTGGTGTAGTTTGCAGTTGTAACGGGACACACAGTGTCATCTTTATTTGAGTACGCGTTCCAGCTACCTTCATAATTTTTTTTGCTTCCTTTGATGCAATTCCTGTCGGTATGGGTTTATTAATTACTTCTATACCAAGCTGTTTTGCTTTGTTTAATACTTTTTCTAATGCGTCTAGAATATTTTTCTCTACTGTTTCAAACTTTTGTTTGATAATGTGTACTTTTTGAAAAAAACAATTTACTTATTTTTCTAATTATTTCTACGTATGGCGTATTATCCTTTTCTTCTTCCTCCTTTAGTTCTGAGTATTTATCCTTAGCCTGTTTTAGGATACCCAATTCCTTTCCAACTTCTTCTATATTTATTAGAATTGCAGTATCCGATCCTTTTCTTATCATCGAGTTCGTCTTTTCTATTGTTACGTATTTAAAATCTGTTTCTCTTCATTCTTTATTAATTATTAATTGCAAATCTTCATTTGTAGCAATTGCTATCATCTCCTTTTTGTTTACAAAATTAATTTTTTGTATTTCCTCAATAATTTCCGTCTGTGTTGACATTTCAATACTTGCTTTACTTCTAGTGTTATTTAATTCTTCTTTTTGCGTTTCTTCAAACTCTAATCCTTCTAAGACTGCCACTAGTTTATTGGCAGCTTTTTTTATTTTCATCTTTGTATTTAGACATGCATGTGTTTCATCTCTTAACTCTCTAATCAAAACTCCCATTGTCATTAACGTTGTTGAAGCGTTTGTTCTCTTAGCCTCATTATTTTCTCCTGGGGAATCAATTTTTCTTCCTCTTTTGGTACTGTTCTCTTTTTTGGTTTGTTTCACCATGTTTTGTTTCTCTCTATTTATAGGTGGCAAATGCTTTATTTTTCCCATTTTTTATTTTAATTAAGAAACGCTACGCAGCGTTTCTTAATATTCGCGGTCAACTCACTTAGGCAAATCATTTTATCACTACTCGGCAAATTTAATTGTCCCGGTCACAGCCCTGTTGCGCTAACACAGCACCTATCGCAATTTCTTGATACGTGTGTACTCCTAACACAACCGCACCCTTTTATTAGTTTTGGTTCCACTTAAAAAATTTCACTACATTTTTACCCTTTTTACTAATTGTTACTTGTTATATTACACTACTGTCTTATTTATTTTATTAATTAATTTTTTTAAATTAATTATTAAAATTATTTACTAAGCTAACATAGCTACAATATCGCTGCGGTAAGACGTCCGTACTCCGTCAAACCCAAGCCGCCAAACTGTAGCTTAGTAGACTCAACTTTTTAATTGTACTACAATTCGATTTTAAATATAATTGTATAATGCAATGCAAAATGTTTCTGAAAAGTAATAATGTACTACAAATTAGTTAAAACTAAGAGAAAAACTTTGCTGATATAAGGCAATCGTTTGTATTCTATAAAATTTACTAACACATAAAGTTTGTCACTGCAACAATCATTATTGGTAAAAATGTTATTTTGTATATGTACAGTGTGAAACGCGGCACTTTGCTATTTTGAGAAGAGTGCTGTGTAGTCGGAAAAAATGAAAGGCGGCCTCTTTGGATGGAGTAAAATAGAAAGTTTTTGATCCGGTTTTTCTCAGTCAAAACATGCATTGGTCGGTATAAGAACGCTCATTTTGCATTAAAACTTGTTTTTTTTTGGCAATCAATTTTAAATTGGGTAAATGCATTTAAAATAACAGAAAATGTGTCATCAATAAGAAGAAGACGGCAGAAAAAAGTGACTACACAAAAAAAGCCAACCAAATTTGATCAGCAGAAATCTCCGAAAGGATCCGCTTAAAAACAAGCAATTGCTTTTGGCATTTCAAGACGTTCTCTTCACCAAATTTTGCATAATGTACTTCATCTGCATCCGTATAAAATGGTTATGGTCCAACAACTGTCAGCACAGGATTATGTAACGCGACAAACATGTAGTAAAAACATGCTCGCCGCCCTTCCCCGAAACGCAAAAGTGTTTTTTGATGAAGCACATTTCTACCTCAGTAGTTGCTTATAATGATCGTGCAGTAACCGTGAACTTGGAGCGTTACTTGATTATGCTCTAGGAGTTAAGTCAGCCTGCTTTTAAAGCAGTGCAGCGCATACATCAAGAATTTTGATAAACTTTTTAAAACATTTTTTTACTGGACGTCTCATCTCTCTCAGAGGAAACCTCAACTGGCCTGCACGCTCTCCTAATTTAGCTGCATGTGATTTTATCTGTAAGGTTTTTTGAAATTAAAAGTGTTCAGCAATCGTCTCCAAACCGTGAAAGCCCTACAGGACAATATTCAGGCTAAACTTGCCACTATACCCGTCAAGATGCTTGAAAAAATAAATTAGAATTTTAGAAAACTGTTTCTCTAGTGTGTTTGCAATAATAGACAACATTTGACAGACACACTTTTTAAAACAAAATAATTTAAAATTTTTCTTATTGTGCTAAATAAGAAAAATTCAATAAATTTTAAAAATTTAATATTTTTTATTTGAATTTCAAAAGTGCCGCGCTTCACTCTGTATATAATCTTTTTAAATCTGTATACCTTAGATCAGGTCTCAAGACTTTCTTCTTTATTTCATTGTTTTAAAAAAATTCTTTCCACTGCTTTTTGTTTATTGCCATTTCTTTTGCTTCTACTTGTCGTTTTTTGATAGAATGTCCTCTATTACACTATTTATTTTCTATTTTCACATTTTTTAGAGGTCTTTCTCTTCCCTTTGTTCTTGCGACTCTGGTTTTCTAAACTATTTTTGTCTGTCTATCATTTGGCATTCTAACCATGTGTTCATACCAACCCAGTTGTTTTTTATCAATTTCCGTGTAGATTCTTCTTACTTCTAGTAATTTATAGTTTTTTTTTTTTTTTATTTTGTCCAGTCTGATTACTCTATCAACCTTTCTAAAAAACTTAATTTCCGCAGCTTAAAATTTGCTGTTTGTTTTTTGTGTAAGCGTCCAAGTCTCACTACCATATGTTAGTACAGATCTGTAAATCATCTTGTTTAAAGTAATATTTTTTTATATTCAGTTGTTAATAAATATTGTTTTAATTGCGTGATAACTCTTGTTTGAGAATTGTATTCTGCTATTATTTTTTTCTTATAAGCTTCTCTAACTATTTATGGTTACCCCTAAGTATTTGAACGTCTCAGTTTGTTCAATTCTTCTTCCATCTATTTGTATATTTGTTGTTATGTTATCCGTTGCTATAACTATTATTTTTGTCTTCTCTACATTTAATTTTATATTGTGCTTGGTTAGAGTTTTGTTCCAAATATTAATGTTTACTTGCATATTTTCTTCCGTTTCTGCTAGTATTGCAAGATCGTCAGCAAAGGCACACTTTCCAACCATATTTTTTTTCATAATTAATTATCTTATTTGTACTTTTTTTTATTTGTTCTATACATTTTTTTAGGATGTTGATTAAAAATATTATGAAAAGCCGGGAATTTACGTACACCTCCCTATCTTAATTTTTTTGTTGTTGACAATTTCAAAGATTTTAGTTTCCAGTTTTTATGTAATTTGATGTTATGTTTTACAAACTTTTTATCCTTCTCAAAAGTTGTTCTTCAATATTTATTTTTTTTCAGTATTCTAAACATTGTTTTTCTTAAAACTTTATTAAATGCTTATTTCAGGTCTATAAAAGCTATGTATGGTGTGCTCTGCTGTCCTATTGTCTTTTTAATTACTTTTCTTAGTGTGAAGATGTGATCTTGTGTCGAGTAACCTTTTCTAAACGCACTTTGCAATTCCTCCATATTGACTTCGGTTGCTTTTGCAAGTTAGTTTTCTAGAATAGCTTCATATATTTTGATTGCAGTACAAATTAGCTATATACCTCTGTAGTTAGCGCAGTTTCTAGTGTCCCCTTTGTATTTGGGAAATATAATCGCCTTTTCTCAATCTTTCAGTATTTTACTTTTGTGTCATATTTGATTTAGCAATTCCAATAGCAACTCCTCTCCTTCAGTTACTATGTGTTTTAATTGTTCAGGCTTAATATTATCGTGCGCAGGTGCTTTCCCGTTTCTTAATTTCTCTAAAACTTATTTTATATCTTCTAGAGTGTTATTTTTGGTTTATTGTTTTTACAAGTCCGTGTTAACTACTTCTTTTACACTTTCTTTACTATTGTCTTGCCCTTCTTCCAGTAGTTCTGTAAAATGCTCCTTCTATCTTTCAATTTTTTTTTTTTACTTAGAATGTTACCTTGCCTTTTATTTGTCTTCAATCTGCTTGTTTCTATTTTTACAATTTTTTTTGTTCTGTAGAACAGCTTTTGATTTTCCTTACAAATTTCCTCCACGGTTGTTTTTAAAATCTTCCCAAGCTTCTTTGTTTTTTATCTACTTTTAGTTTTAAGCTTTCTGTGTTTTTTGTGTTTGCGTTTAGTGTTCTGGCTTCAATTGCATTGCTATTTTTATTTTTGCTTTTACTAGGTAGTGATCACTACCAATTTCACTGCTTTTTTAACATTTACATACATTATTTCTTTTTTGTTTGCTCTATTTACTAGTATGTAATCTATTATGGACCTTTCCTCCATACTTTTTACTTCTCTCGTATATTTGTGTAAGTCTTTGTGTGCAAATGTAGTGTTTAACATTACAATGTCGTTTAAAACATAGAAATCAATTAACCAGTCTATTTCCGTTGTTGTATTTGGTTGGTTCTTCATGTATACCTATTATATTTTTTATGCCCGTTTGCATCGTTCTGTTGCTTATCTTACCCTTTTGTAGGTTACACTTAAGTTTAAGGTGTAAGGTACACTTAAATTGGTTTGCACGTGTAAATTAATTTTGTTTTCTTAGCTACGACGTGGTTTAAGAAAAAGAAACAACTGTTTTCGATTAGTATATGTCCCTAACTTTACGCTTGTTTATAGTTTCATTATTATTGCTAGATAATGAAAGCAGAATTCGATATTAAAAAAGAGACGCTGAAAGCTATAACAAAATAATATGTAGAACAAACAAATAATAAAATATTTTGTAGAAATTTAATTTGAATGTAGATTATTGACTTTAATATTTGTTACAATATTACAGGTTCATTCAAAACTAATTGTTTAAAATTTCAGTTTGACAATGAATGTCATATTTAATTAATTCTAATGCAACCAGATATATATCATTATAAAAATCAAAGATAAAATCCATGTTTTGAATTTGTTAAACTGACTTTTTATTATAAAAAAGATTATGTTTATGTACACCTTAAGCCTTACAATTCTGAGGCATAACTTGGGTGATACTTAAGTATTACTTTGTGTGCCGTACAAACCGTTTAAAACTTTAAGGTCAATTTTACTGAAACTCAATAGATAATCTGAGATAAGTAACAGCGGTTACAACCGGGCATTAATCTCTTATTTTTATTTCAATCCCTTGCATTTAAATGCAATAGTATATAGATGATCTTTTCTAGTTTTTTGTATTTTATCTGTACTTCCTTCCAAAAATTATCCTTGTTTTTTATTTATGTTTGTCCTTGTTTGGTCCATATATTATTATTATGTTACTTATCTATTCATTTTTTATTTCAACTTTAATTATCATTATCCTTTCATTTAAACATGTTCATTCTTTTATATATCCTTTTATTTATTATGTATCCAACTCCTGCTCTAGCCCTTGCATTGTTTTCTACTCTGCTGTATATTATCAGATGGTTATGACCCAGCCTCTACATTCCTTTTCCTTTTCTTTTTGTTTTAGTCATTGCCAGTATATCTAGATTAGCCTTCTCAAATTCTTCAATTAATTCTATTTCCGCTTATTGTATTCCATATTGTTACTTGCATTGTTTATATCCTTTGATTTTTCGTTTCCAATACTTTAGTTCCAGTTTTCAGTTTTTTGGCACGACTCCGTTTTCCTTCCATTTTTTTCTTTTGCTATGTTTTTAATTTTTTGTTGTATAGAAAATATCTTGGAGAAAAAAGGCCTGGATTGCAGACTGAAATGCCTGTATGAGTAAAAGTAGGCAAGTATGGAATGGGTAAAAAAATTAAACAAAAAAACAAAAAAAATGATTAAAATAAAATTAATGGGTACAAGAAAACAAAAAAAAAGAAGCTATAGATAACACAAAAGAATAATAACAATCTAAAACTGGCATGTATCTACGTTGGCATTAATGTCAGTTTAAAGCATATACATAAAATAAAATATAGGTTCTACCAAAACCGGAGGTTAGTCTTTCAATACAACCTAGTGCTTATAACGTTTTATGTGAACCTAAAAGTGTAAAAAAAAATAAAAATCACGTAAGTAAATTAAAAAACTCTTTAACAGGCATAGAAGAACTCCTGGTGGAGTAACAAACTCAAACAACTCAAAACAACCGCTAGAAATTCTTTCAACTGAGCAAAAAACTTAAAACGTTAATCAGACTAGATGTTTTATAAAATATTCTAAAAAAAAATACAAAAAACTTATTCGTCAACACCAAAAGGAAATATAAAAAACTTTTTGCAATAATGTTAAAAACACTTCCATTACCGCAAGGTTAAAAAAATTAATCTAAAGAGCCCCAGTTGCCTACAACTGGCAGATGACACAGCAAACCTGTCAGAAGCAGCCAAAATACTTTTAGAAATCAACTTTCCAGACTTTAACACACAGATGGTTTTACGCTGCAACCCCACCCTCATCATGGAATGACTGGGACGCTGCACACTATCTTGTAAAAAATACGCGTACAACCTGAGTAATAAAAAAAACTTCTAACCATACAAATTACCATTATTGGACAAAAATTGTCCGGCCCTTTTGCAATAAAACAAGGATATTATTCTAACCCACCTAGTGAGAATCTATCGAGCATATATTGCCTTCCAATACATGTTCATAGCATAGAGTAAAATAACAGTGATTACACTCACAAAATCTTTTTGCCCAATAAGTTTTACGTCTTTTTTTCTAAAGACACTTGAAAGACGCACGGAAAAGATCAATTTGTAAAACGGCACTTATTACTATGCCGATACACTCAAACCAAAATGCATACACTCAGAAAAGATCTATAATATTGGTTTTACACAGCGTAACAGATTGATTCAAAATATCATTACAAGACAAAAAGAATAGATCCTAAAAGTATTCAGACATCAAAAGTGCATTTTACAAAACTACCTTCTATAAAATATAAACAACACTTCCAGCACATAGTGTTAATCCAACAATCAGTAAAGTGATCAACCACATGCTAAAGAAAAAGAGCCTTAACTAAGAAGTGGTTGATTGAAACTGCCCTCAAGGTAGGGTACAATCACCACTACTATAAAATATAGTAGTAGACAGCCTAATTGAACAACTTAATGGATACGCAAATGATAAAACATTTCTGTAAAGTGGCAAATTTGATGACATATTTAGCAGCCTAATGCAGGAAACCCTAAAAATTATAAAAAAGTTATGCAAGAAAAAGAAAAAGAAATGAAGCAATTATTGCGCCAAATTCCAAAACGGCCAACGGAAGGCGGCACTCTTCCACGCAAAAGTCCTTGTTAAAAAATTGCAATGTTTTAGCAAACATCAACCACATAGGTTGGCTATATGTTGGGAAGGAAGAGTAATATTTACTACTGGAGGAAGTACAAATGACCTAATAAAGCCTAAGTGCACCTTCTCACTCAAATGGAAGGAAAAAAAACATTTAAAATACAAAACATGGAGGAAGAAAAATATATAAAAGTCTTAATACGGAACAAAAAAAAGAATATGAAGCCAGAAAGTAATGGTTTGATATGTGCATAAAAAAAGAAAAATTAAATTAAATACGTAGGCACGATCTGGTGTATAACAGAGTTAATCAAATGAACACTGAAACAAGAAAATAACGCATAAAAAATATTTAAAAAGTATTGTTGCAAGTAAATAGTACTACAACAATACAAACTATAATTATTACAATATAAATAAGCAAACTAAATAGTTTTTTTTTTATAAAACACTAACTGTTATAATATATTATATTAACAACAATCTTACCTTAAAACTTTTAGAAGCAGATGCCAATTTAACTTCTAGATTTGAACTAGGACTTACGGACGCAGTATCAGATTCAATTAGTGCTATTGCCTTCAGCAATTTCTCCGAAGCACTCTTAATTAATGCTATAGATTTTAATGGTATTGACTCATCTCCAATGGTAGATCCATCACTATGTTCATCTTTTGCAGCCAATCTGATATTCTAAAAAAAACAAATATTATTTGAGAAATTTTTAAAATTTAAATGTTATTATAATAAATAGTTATAAAAGACATTTTAAATTATTAGATTTATTATAACTTACAGGGCTAGAATGAGTTCGTGGCTCAGACTTTTCTACCAAAATTTTTGGAATCAAATGTCCAGGTTGTGGTAAATCTGCATCACCTTCTTTGGCAATCAAAGTATCCAAAGATCGATACCTATTAAATTAATATTAATTTTAATCAAATATTATAATAAATAAAATACCTTGCTGGAGAAAAATTCACTTCTAAGTTTGATACGCCTGTTGATGCTCTTCTTGTTGCTGATTCCACTGTTTTAGTAGGTGTTTCAACTAAAGGATTTACTGATGGCTCACTATACCTTCCTCTAATGCGACTAGGAGTTTGACTTAGTCCAGATTGATTAAAATCTTTATCAGCTAATATTTGAATTAAATAATTCATTACATGTTTTACTAAGTTTGATTGCTCTTTTGTTACTGTAGGTAATAATAGACTGCCAGTTTCTAAATATCCCTAAAATATATTAAAAAATATTAATTATATAAAGTATATTTTATCCATGGTGCAAATGTAAGTTGATAAAAACATGTTTTAATATTGTGCAATTACACAAAAATGTTTACATAAAATACATTACTTATATGGGCAATTCCATTTCAAACGGACCAGAGCTAGGGGGGGGGGGGTGCATTGAGAAACTTGCTTATGTTTTTTTTAGTTTCTATAACTTATTAGTAGTTCTTTGAACGGTATATGTGGGTATAAAACCAATAAAAAATTCTACGATTTTTTTAAGTTATTTTGACGTTTTTTAACTTAATCGTATTTTTTGTTTAGAACCGCAATTTTAACTCAAAAAAATAAATTTACTAATGAAATCAATCAGAAATTTTCCGTAGAATCCAAATCTGACGCCATTTCAAGTCTATACCCTGTCTATAAGCCGCAAAAGCCATAAAACCATGTTTTTGTTCTCAGTGGGCTGGGCAAAAAGGAGCATTTTTTAATTTTTTTTTAACCGCTAAAGTTGACGAGTTTTGATGTAAATTAATTAGAAAATATAAATTTGTTTTGTGTATTTGGGTTTATATTTCACCCTCTCTCTCTCTCGGGTTTGTTGGCATTTTTAATTAATTCCTAGCTGCAGCTCCTCAAGGCTATTTACAAGAGTACCATAGACCAATGTTTTTAAATATCCCTAAAAATAGATACCTAAAAGGTCAGACAATCTTGCAAGTTTGGCAATCAAAAAATTTGCATAGGAATTTTTGCCAGTACAATCATGCGTATTGGGAAAATTAACAATTCCATTTTGTGTGAATCTGACATGCTGACATCTTAAAATTTATTGCACGCTGGTCTGCAACAACAATTTAAACTTAGACCATGTAACAAGGTTTACAAAAAATAAGACAGTAACTAAGCATACTACCACTGCTACATTTCTCGAATTAATTTAGCAAATGTTTGACAACTTTTTCTCAAAAAGATGTAATGCTTCTTACGTTGACGTGACGTTGCATTTTTTATCAAATATCATTCTCTACAAAGTTACTGCCCAATTAATTTTCTGTCAACTTTAACTAAAATGATAATTTGTAATTATGAATCAAATTTGCAATTACAAAATAAATAAAGACAAATTATCAACATTGCAACAACCCATCAACTAACAAAAATTAATAGTTAAATCAAAACTTGTTTTTGTTGAACAAACCACTGGTGTTATATTTTTCAATGTTAAAAAGACATTCAATAAGGTCTGACAACAAAACCTACTCTTAAAAATTTTTCATTTTAGGATTGATTTAAATAATAAAATGTATTCGTTTTTATCTAAAAAAAGAACACCGTAAAGTTGGTTAAGTACGTGTTTACTCTCCGCACTATTGCGGCTTGGGTTTCTAAAAATTTGGACTGGTCTGGAGGAAATTTTTTATTGGGGAGAGAATAGTTGCGCTATTATAAAAGTACACACTCAGCAATAAAACGCCCGAATAAAAATCCAATTTGTGTTTACAAACTTAAAAAAAAATTCAATAAGTCGTTTCTCGGCAATTAATTTTAAAAAAAATTTTACTTAATGTTTTAATATTTTTTTTACTTATTAAAAATAACTGCAAATCTTTAACCCAAAGAATAAAAACATACAATATTGTATCTAGTTTGACATATAAAATAAGTGAGAAACAATATTATGTTTTAAAAACGGCGCTGTATGTGTCACACTTTTTCTAGAGAAAATGGTTTACCAATATTTTTGTAGTAATGATAGAATTTCAGTATGTAATGTTTGCTAATAATATTTTTTCATAACATTACTACTAGCGGCAGCCCATCAGAGCGCGGTGTCTAAACTCTAGCGTTAATACAACTATATTAATACACCTAACTAAAAACTGATGCGGCTCACAATCTCATACAAAATTACATGTTAAACAAATATTTTTTTTAATAAAATTGGATCTTGAGTTATCTTGTTTCACTAAACAAGACAACTATGTTTTTAAATATAAACGGTCAATCAACATGCTTGGTGCAGAAAAAAATTGAAGTTCAACAATTGTCACCACACTATTTATTACCTAAAAAGATTCGCACTTTTAAAGATTTTTTTCTGAAACCACAAAAAAACACTAATTCTTTAGTCTAGTCTAAAATATTAACAAAACAAGTCTACCGGCAAACCGTCAAGAATAGTAGAAATCCTTAACTTTACCGGACCCACGACCACCACAGACAGCAGTTTCCGACTCTCAGATCTAATTCTTAAGTTGCATACCCCGCCAAAATATTTGTCCCCGCCCGCTGTTGCTAATTCTACTCTGCATCACGTCGTGCAACACAGAATAACAAACTTTTTTTTCTAAAGACATGCTTTGTGTAAACCTATAAACCAATACAACAAGAACAAACTAATCAGAGCAAAAATAGATACATAAAAATGATTTTAAAAATAAACTTTAAATATAAATTTTATAATATTGTTTCTTTGGCAGCACAAGTACATTTGCAACAGCCTTAAAGTTTAATGCACGCCAATCTACGATAAAGACTCAGATTTGAAATATGTGGCACAAGAACCAACATATTCTACTTCTACTATAGATAAGGAAGCTTGAAAAAATGTGGCAAACCTAGAGGAAAACTTTTTCTAGGTTTTCCCAAAATTTCACTTTAGGTTCTGGTCCCTTCTAAAAAGAAAAGAGACAAACCTAAAGAAACAAAGACCGTTGAGAAGACCGTGGATAAAACCGCCGATCGCCAAGAAACATTAACGGTAAGTACAATGTTAAACATTGTGCAAATCATTCAACATTACTGTAGAGCAGCTTCCGCGGCCCTCAGTGCGTATATTGTCAAACACAATATTGACTTTGCCCTTATCTAAGAACCTTGGATTTACAAGGAAGAGATAAAAGAGTTAAGCATACCGGGCAAATGGCTGCTGGCAGCACAACCCATATGCAAGCTTCGCACATGCATCTTAGCAAAGCATGTACTTAATTTAATTCTATTATGGGACTTATGTTTTGGAGGCCTAGTGACAACCAAAGTGGTGGTAGCAGAAAAAAATAATTCTTGGATCTGGATACCTTCCCTACAATCAACAGAAACCTCCACACTTGCAGAACTACTGCTGCTGACAAGCAGCGGAGACGACGCATTGCTAATCCTTGGATGCAATGCCAACGCCTACCACGTAGCCCAGAGAAGCAAAGACACAAACATAAGATGTGAAAAACTCCTAAAATCTATAGTAGAATCTAAGTTAAATATTATAAACAAAAACAACCTGTCAACGATTTGCAATGCGTTGCGTAGCAAGGTTATTAACTTAACAATAGCTAATCATAAAACAATTAAAGTAATAAAAAAAGTGGTATGTGTTGAACAAACCTTTATTGTCTGATCATGCATACATCCGATTCAATATCGTATCTGAAGAAACGCTCCTTTTAGAATACAGAAAATCAAGAAAAACTAACTGGGATATATACAACAAGATAGTATAGTAAGCCAAATCGGGATCTGTCCAAAGACAGCAAAGACACCACAAGAGCTGGAAACAATGACAACCATATTAGTCAACTTTATCAAAACCGCTCTTAAAAAAGCTGCCCTAGCACTGTCAAGCACACTTCCAACAAGAAGCTGGACAAGGCAAGGACGGTTACTTGAAGACAGTTTAACAAAGCTAAGAAGAACGGTAACTGGGCCGCATTTAAAACCAGTCTCACGTGAATAATGCATGTGCATAGTTTGCAAACTATCTAAATTGTAGATTGGAACAGACCTAATGTAAACCTTGGTACCCACAGACCTAACATAACAAATGTGTTGCATAAAGAAAAAAGTCCAATAATAAGGTCGGACTTCATGAAGGGGCACTGTATTAGTAAGAAATTTAATGCAACAATACCATCAAAACAAATGGATAAAGATTATATACCTGAAAAGAGTCAAAGTAACTATTTGGTACACAGATGCGTCCAAAGACCAAAAAAAAACGTTAACTACAAGGCACTTCCTAGTGTGTTATTACATCAGAAGTAGGGGGGGGGGGGAGGGAGAAAAAGGGTTACAATCAAGTAAATGATGGTCAAAAAGGGTACATAATTTGTTCATAAATATTAATTTACTTTTTAATTGTTATTCTTTACGCCAACTATTACAAAAAATTAATTGCTATTTTGGCATAAAATATAAAACATGTTCAATTAATTATAAAGTATTTAGTATACTATGATCTTAAATTGTTTAGTATTTATGTATTAAAGATCCATGTTAAAAACTTACTTAGTCATCATCTACAAAATAATATATTATTATTGAATAAATTTTAAATAGTGTAAAATGTAATATGCACAAATTCTGATTGAACAGAAATGTTAATTGTGTATTTAAATTATGTAATAATCATTGTTTAAGGTTGATGTTTATTGAAAATATTTTTAGGTCAATTTAATAATAAATTATAAATTGTAAAGTAAAGTGTTAATTTAAATTAAGCTAAATTATGTGTTATGCAAACTGTAAACTGGATGTTTAAGTTATATGTACAATGATGTTTTCACAAGAACAGGGTGCATTTATAGTCGCAGTGGAACTATCAATGAGGATCGCACCTGGTTGTACTCTCTTCGGTCTCCAGAATTTCTTATAAATCGGTTGTGAATTAAAAACTACAAATTATTTACCTGTAAGAAGAAACTACCTGACAGGCTATTATACATGCATATATATATATATATATATATATATATATATATATATATATATATATATATATATATATATATAATTGTGACTGAAGAGATGGCTTATGATATAAATAATGATAAAATATTGAATAAGATCTTTTTACCGATGAAGCTTGGTGGTTGTTGTCAATCCTTATTAGTTTCACAAAAAAACTTTATACTCAATTGGTATTTGAGTTGCAATTTTAAGGTAAAGAATAAATAAACCTATATTCTTTTATCAAACTTTATTAAACTGATTGAAGTACGACTGAAAAGAGAGTACATCCTGTGCCATATTTATTGATTATTCAACTGCAATAATAAGTTATTACTATAAAAACTTCCTTTTTTTGTGTATAATGTAGTGTACATATAATTTAATCGATTATTTCACAACTTTCTACAATTACCTATTATTATTATCTTAAATACTGAGTATTAATATTTATATTAATAATTAACTAAAAAAAATAAGCAGTTGCTATTTTTCGTAATGGTAGTTTTGTTAATTAAAACATTTTATTTAAGTTTATGACATTAAAATTGTTGTTTTTTAATGTTTTAAAATAGTTTATCGTTGTGTATTACGTATATATTTTAATTGTTAACGTTGCCACAAATAAAAATTTTGTTATTGTGTAAACACTATTATACATATAATTTAATAATTCAATTCATAAACATGCTATTTTTATTATTATTCTTATTATGTTTATACTGAGTATTATTTTTTTAATAATGATTAACCTAATAAAAATATAAATTTGTTATGTATTTTATTTTAATTTTTACAATAATTGTATATTTAGTTGCCTACATTGTAAACCTCGGGCATTCTCGCCCACCTTGTATAAACAGACATAAGAAAAAAAATCTTATATACTATGTAATATTACTAAATGCCAAATACCATCAATATATGTATAACAAATGTATTATGATTGATGCATATTATGTTCTAAATATTGTAATAACAGTTATAAAAAAATAAATATATTACTATAAATTTATTACTCTTCATTAAATATCATGTCAATTGTATATGCGTTACACAAAAATTAGATGTAACTAAATTAATTTGAATATTAAATTATTTTAAAATAAATATTACTATTTTGTTAATTTAATGTAGTAATTTTTTAATTAACATAAACTTACTTCTCGTTTGCTTGGTGTGGAAGCAGTAACCTCCCAGAATGCATCATTGCCTGAATCTATCATCTGGGGCTTCATACATCTACAATTGCTTGTTGGCTGTTCTAATACAAATCTCTGTCCTGATGCACTACAACTTATTACAATTCGTGAACCATGTTCATTTTCTCGAAGTGGTGAAGTACACTCAAGAACATCAACATGGCGAATTTTATAACCAACTGCTTGTAATATTGGAACAACATCCGGAACATCAAATTGTGCTTCCTTAAAATAATAAATCAACATTTTGTATTATATAACTTTATCTATAAAATAATGTCATCTAATTATACATACAAATAATTGCATTTTAAATACAATCATTAACAAATAATTAATGTAGTTACATACCTCTAATGCGGAATCATTTTTCACCCAAGTAGCCACCCATTTTAGAAAATTTAATTTCATGTTTTTGTAATCACCATTTACTAATTGATCGTGTAGAGATGAGGTACTCATAATTATAAATAATCTATATTTACAATTACAACAAATTAGTATAAACTTTAATAAAGAAAAGTTTACTGAAAATGAAATTGAATACACGGTCGCCTTGAATATGTATCGCTGCTATTGTAAAAACTACTACAACATTTAATTTTTTAACATATTTTATTATTATTCTAAAAAGAATAAACTTTTTGTAATTTATTTACAACTGCGTACAAATTGATTGCAAGTTTATAATTATGAGATTATAATGTGAGTATCTATGAATAAATCTATCAATACCAATTTAATTTTTAATTAAAAAAAAACATCTTTTTAGAGTTTTTAGCTTAATCTAAAAACTTGCAAAAATATCAATATGTACATAGTAGTTAGAAAATAAAAGAGGGTAAAATTTTGTTAGGCATTCAGATAGAAAAATTAAATTTTCTAATGCTGGCTTGACACTGTCTGTAATTAGGTATATCTTGAATTATATATAGAAATATAAATAAACTTTAAAAATCTGTAAAATGCACCAACAATCATCAGTTTTATTGTAAATTAAAAATTTAAGAACATGTTTTAGTTTTTCTATATAATGCATAAATGTGAACAATAATAATATAATTCAGCAAGCAATATTGTTAAAACTGCTAATGAGTATATTTTTATACAAAAAAAAACTTAAACATGTTCTTAATTTTTCAATCTACAATAAAATTGCACAATTTACAGACTTTTAAAAGTTTTATCTATAATTATACAGGGTGTCCGGAAAATACGTGTACAACGTTTGACGACAGACTCCTGACGTCAAAATAGGTCGATCTAAGCCGACTTAGTTATATCCATAATTGTCTCGTTTAGCCGGTAGAGAGCGTCAAAAAAAACAAAAGTATAACAAAGTTGAAAGTATCTATTGTAAGAAACTAAGTAAAACAAAAACATTACTTAAGCAAATGTGTAAAATGACCGCCATCTTGCTGAATACACTTATTAACACTCTGTAAAAAATGATATTGGACCCTATCTAATGTCTCGGGATTATTAAAATGGTTGCCTGCATTTAAAATCCGCTGCAATAAATCATCGCGTGTGTTTACCGGAGTCTTGTAAACTTCTGTTTTAATAGCGCCCCACAAAAAGAAGTCACACATATTTAACTCAGGAGAACGTGGTGGTCATTTTACTGGTGCATCATTGCCTCTTCCAATCCATCGGTTGGGATATTGATGATGTAAGTATTGCCGAACGGCAACGGAAAAATGGGGGGGGGCACCATCATGCATATACCACATTTCCCTCCGAAGTAAAAGGGGCAAATTCTCCAGAAGAATTGGTAATGTGTCTTGCAAAAAATTTAAATAAATATTTCCATCTAACCTGTCTGGAATAACAATGGGACCAATAAGGTAGTGATCAATAATACTTGCCCAAATATTAATTTTAAATTGATGCTGATGATGTGCAACTTTAATGGCATGTGGACTTTCATTGAAATAAATATGTTCGTTGTGCAGATTGGTTACCCCAGATCTTGTAAAGCATGCCTCGTCAGTAAACATAATTTTTCTACAAAAATTTGGAACAAGGATTCTTTTGTTTCTAATAAATTGACAAAATGTAAGCCGCGTGGGGGATCAGTCGGTAAAAGTTCCTAGACTTTTTGTATGTGGTAAGGATGTAACAACTGTTCTCTTAAAACCTCATTGACAATCGTTTTAGGAACATTTAACTCACGTTCTAAGAGACGGGTACTGGTACTTGGTTCTTCTTCAACTCTTTCCAGAATCATCTCTTCTGTTTCCACAGTTCGAGTTGTTCGCATACGACCCCTGCCTTCAAACTTTTTCTCAAAACTGCCCGTTTCCCGAAGATGACGCTCAATATTGGCAAATGTTTGGTGGTTTAGTATTCGACGGTTAGGAAACCTCTCCATGTAAACCCTAACACTCTGACGCCCATTTCCTTGACAAAACCCGTATACCAGGAGCATGTCAACTTTCTGAGAGTTTGTATAATTTTCCATTTTTAATGGTAAAATGAACTTGTAATTCAAGAATGTTGATCGTATACTTGAGTAAATTTCATAGACTGGTGACAATTTGTCAATAATTGTCAAATTATTAAACGCCATAGCAACAAGGTCACTTAAAAAATTATTGTTACAGGTAATTTTTTTTTAATATTTACAAATTTTTGACGCCCTCTACCGGCTAAACGAGACAATTTTGGATATAACTAAGTCGGCTTAGATCGACCTATTTTGACGTCAGGAGTCTGTCGTCAAACGTTGTACACGTATTTTCCGGACACCCTGTATATACCGTGAACACAAAATTTTTGAATTTTGGAATGGCACTTGGAGGTTAAGTTTTGCTTTATGTAAAACTAAGACATACCAAAAATGAGTTAATTCAGTCTTATACAGGGTGTTTTATATGCAGTTTTGTAAAAATCATCAAGAATAAAGTACCTTTATTTTTCAATATACAAAAAAATTTTACAAAGAAAAAATGTTTAGAATGTAATTTTATACCACCATACCAAATTTGGGATTTAGTAATCATCTAATGTACGTTTGTGCCACTCTAATAAAATAGTAAATTCAATTCGGTGTGCGTAAATACAATTGAAGTTGAACTGTCAAAACAAAGTAAATAGTTTGGTAACAATTTTAAAAAAACGGCACATTTAAAGTGGTTACATATTCCCAGACATTTATAAAGACCCTGTATTATCATTTAATATGAATGACTTTGTCTCAGAGAAGAGGAAAAAGACAAATGATAAAATATATTCTCAACTCGGCTGTAATTACCGCCAGGTACAGAAAACGTCTATCGTTTTTAACTTTACTACAGATGGAACCGGTAACATACAAAGCTCAACTAGAGCGCAAAATCTGAAATAGGCACGATCTATAAAACACGACATCCTAAGAAAAGAAACAGAAGCAGATTATTATGGTCACTCTTGGACGCAACGTAAATAAACATTCAAAGCACATAATAGCAATCCCCCAAGCAGAAACACTTGCAACCGCAAAAGCTATAACAGACAAGTAAGCTACTTCAATAACATTAGACAAACGTACAAACAAGAGAACAATAACATTTTTGTTCTTCTGCTAAACAAAAACCTTGTTGACAAAAATCAGTGGTATTGAAAAGTACCGTGCTTCACAATCAAATTGTTGATGTGCATCCAATCTGCACAATCAATAGCTAAGATCTCTGTCAGCAACTAAATGTCATATTTTCTAATCAGTAACAACGACTGCGTTAATGAAACCTCAGATGACAATTTGAAAATGCAATTCCAAGTAGCAAAATTAATTATCTCGGCATAACAACATTGATAAAGGCACATATTGCCGACAGCATAATTGACATTAACTATAGAAAAAACTGCACAAGCAAAGTTAAATATGTAGACCTGCACAAAGCGGTAACAACTGTCAGCATCTCCAACCACAACATATTGATTGCAATACAAACTGAAACAACGTTGTCTGATTGTATCTCATATGCTGCACATGGAGAAACAAAGCCAACCGGCATAGCAACAAAAAACATCACCGAGACAGTTGATAAAACACCTAAACACATCTCAACGATTGCAAAAAAGGAGATAACACCGCAAGATAAATTAGACTAAAATCTTTTCAGTTACGTTGCGCAGGTCGTTTACAGCGCTGTTAAGAACGTAAACCAGATAGAAACAAAATCATTGGTAGCAAAACTACGGATTTGATTAAATTGCACATAGAACTTTTGTCAACCGAGAAAAACACCGCAACGACACATCAAGCATTGAGTCCGTCGCCAATACTTTTGTATCTTGTAAAATCATTGTAACTTTGGGCTATCAAATGTGTACTACCGTTGCAAATTTTGACATAAATGAAATTTGCAAAACCTAACAAACACATAGTAAAACCCCTGTAGACGCTTTTTTGAATTTTAGAAACTACTCTGCAATAGTTTACAATAGAATCAATTGATTGTTATGCCTAGACATCTTTGCCATAAACTTTTTCTATAATTGAAATTTTCTTCTTTTGAATAGAGGAAGGTTGTAACGACCACTAAAAGGCGCCGACCGTCACAGAACACACCCTTCTGTAATACGTAAAAGCCAATCGCTGCCAACCGCGTAGCATAAAAAAAAGCTTTTAAAATGTTCAATCAATGACGTCTACATTGAGAAAGCAACCCACTTTACCACGCAACTGAAGCGAGTCCGCAGCCCGGAACAAATGCAATTTTAATTGCACATACAAAGTAAAGCAAAGCAACGACGGATGATTTGATTGTGTTTAATTTGGCTAATCTAATAATTCTGATTAATTCAGCATTTCTTCAGTATGGATCTACCAACCGATCCCGCCGCCCCTAAATTAACGGATAACCAAATTTTTGCGTATTTTTACGTCAAGTTTCAAAAGATTGAGGTTTACTTAAAAAAGCAAAATGTAGAGTTTAAGAGAAGAAAATTATTATAATGTTAAAGAGTGAGTCACAACAGATGACATTGACGGCGTAGTCAATGACATTTTTGGAACTTGCGCAACTTTGCCGATACTCTCCTTGCACTTTGCAAGGACATCACTAACAAAATTAAAAAGAACAAATCCGTTGCAATCCCAAAAAACATTGATTTTTTTTAGTTAAGGCAAAGCAATGCCGCAGTGCATTGAAGCTCTTAATGCCCCGAGCGAGCCAGAAGAATGGTTTACTGTCGTAATTTAGCCCAAGTAAAAAAAGAAGAAAAAGGTGCAAAGTGAACCTTCCAATTCCAACATTATTAGACTATTAGCCGGCCCTCCAAGTCAGGCGTCTTCAGCTTTATTTAAGGTTTCAACCATCAACGCCAAAGAATGCACAACCACTAATTTTTTTGACTCTCCTACAAGCCTTTCATCTCAGTCAGCACCCACACAGATCTGTATTTCCTGGGTTGTTGACAACTTTCAAAGACATGAATATTGTAATTGATAAGTCCTTCAATGTCAAAGGTGGCATCCGCATGCAGATTTTCAAGCTGCTATCACATACGTTAAAAACAATTATGTGTATGTCGTCAGGAACATATGCAACTGCATCACGTCAATGCGGCACAGGTAAAACTAACACAAATAATAAACAGACGTCTAAATGAAGGAACATTCCCAAAATGTTGGAAAGAGGCAAACTTAGTGCTGATTGAGAAGAATAAAGAAGCAGGTAAATCAAAAACGAATAAACCGATTTGTTTAATCAATACATTAGCAAAGATAATGGAAAAAGTTATTGTGAGAAGAATAGAGATAGAAATAGAAGAAAGGGGTGGATGGGAAAGTGAACAATATGGATTTACCAAAGGGAGATCGACGCTAAGAGCTATCGAGAAGGTAAAAGCGGTAGCACAAAAAGCAAACAGCGGCCCACATAGGAAAAGACAGCATTGCATCATAATAGCATTGGATATACAAAACGCGTTTAATAGCGTACTATGGGAAGCAATTATAGAAGCAGCAAAAAAGAAAGAATTGACAAAAAAAACGATCAAGATAATATGAAGTTATCTACAAGGAAAAAACTTAGTGACCAAAAAAGGTAAATTTAGACTGACCAGAGAAGTACCACAAGGCAGCACTAGGACCCAAATTATGGAACTTAGTATATAATGAGCTTCTCGGAATGCGGCTGCCAGACGGGGTGACGATAACGGCATTTGCTGAAGACTTAGCATTAGTAGGTAGGGATGCAGACATAGAAGTACTAACGGAAAGGCTAGAATTGGCAATTAGTATGATAAAGAAATGGATGAAAAGTAAAGGGCTAGAATTAGCACCGTAGGAAACGGAAGCGGCATGGTTATCGACAAAGAGAACAAATAGAGGAACCGGAAAAATACAGGTAGGTGAACAAATAATAACCATAGGAAAAAAGATTAAATACCTTGGAGTTACACTGGAAGCAAAAAGATGGAACGAACAGACTAAGGAAGCGGTAAAAGGATAAAAAAAATGGAAGGAATGCTTAGTAAGCTTATGCCAAACAAGGGAAGACCAGGACAAGAGGCAAGAAGGCTAATAGCAACGGCGGCCAAAAGTAAACTATTATACGCCGCAGAAACATGGGGAGATGCCTTAAAGACAAAAAAAACAGAAAAGAAATAAGAGGAGCCACTAGAGCAAACTCGTTAAGGATATTTATGGCTTACAGAACGGTGTCGCAAGAAGCGCTAGAGGTAATCAAGAAAAAAGTAAATGGACAAAAGAGTTAATACTAGAAACAAAGGAATGGGTGGAGAATAAACCGGAGACGTGTTACTATACAACACAACTACTCACCGGACATGGAGCCTTTGGAAAGTATTTACAAAATATAAATAAAATGGAGAAAGAAGAGAAATGTATATTCTGCCAAGAAGACACGTATGACAACGCAGAACATACGCTAATAGAGTGCGAAACGTTGGAGAATGATAGGAAAGACTTAGAAAATGTATTGAAAAACAAAATTGATAAATCTTCAATAATTAATATTTGTCTGAATGACAAAAACAAATGGAAAGCATTAAGAAACTCTGCAACGGCAGTAATGAGAAAAAAAAATAGAGGAGTTTGAAAACTCAATATCTAGATAAACAAAAATGGAAGTAAACACACACATCAAAAGCCACAGAAGACAAAGAAAGGAGGAAAGAGAAGCTAAGTGGTAGCAAAAAAACATAGAAGAAAGCAATGAAGAGAAAAAATACAAAGAAAGTCAAGACAACTATGCCTACCAAGGAATGGAAGAGAAAAAAGTAGACAAGAAAAGAATATACAATGAAACATTAGTACCAACCGAAATTGTAGAAATAAAGAAAAAAAAAAGAGCTGCTCAAAGAAAGCAAACTGACAAAAATGACCAGAGAATTTCCAAATAGTAGATACGCCATTTTGAGGTTGGCTGACAATGTAACCTTTGAAATGGTCAGAGTATATTTGGCAACTTGGGGACACGAAGAAATAATTCTAAATGGAGACTCAAGAATATCCTTAGAAGTTAAATTGGCAAATCTAGGATTACCAAAGCGGGTACACCTAATGGAGTTTCACAAAATATTCATGAAAGAGAGAGGATGAGAGGATTGGAGACAACAAATAGGGTATAGAAAAAGATAAGCCGGGGACAGCATGTGTTGCCGCAGTCTGTGTGAATCCCACAAAGCCAAAACCAGCTCATCTCAAACTAATAATAGACTAGAGTCAGACATAATAAGGACAAAAAGACAACAAAACTAACGTAGAAAAGAAAACCAAAAGGTATTGCCCTGCGTTAGTTATTTTCAAGGGCCACTTGCTGAGGCCAAGACCTCACTACGTCAGGGGACACTGTACAATGCTACCGTTGCCAGCGTTATGGCCACAGAGCAACTCAATGCAACTCTCTATAAGTATGCGTCAAGTTTGCCAGAGCCTATCCTAACTTTACGTGCAAATTTAGCAAAGAGTCAGGGCATGTAACAACATGCGCATTGTACAAGGGGCCGCACATAGCAAACTATAAAAGCTCTCACGAGCGGATTCCCGCTTCTCCCTGGAGCACTCTCAATGCCAGCACAGAACAATCTTATGCAATAGGAAGTCAAGCTTTCAGTTAAAAACCAGTATCCCTTCCGCTTGGCTCAAACAAATAATGTTGATTCTAAGAAAATTCTATTAACTTCAGCATGTCTTCTAGATTAATTCTAAATACAAACTATGTTTATATAAGTCTAAATTTTAGACATAGTTTAGGTATAGGTTTTCTCCAAACACTATGCAGCGTCTATAGAGCTTGCACAACACGTGATTTCTTAAGTTTTTCTATTTTGACAAAATTTGTTATGATAGGAAGGTCTTTGCACTATAAAGTGCAAACTTCTAATAATCATTGAGAAGAAGGTTTAGACGGTAGGAAGCCGTGAGGGTAAATTTGACACAGTTCAAATTTTTAAAAAGACTCTGCCCCCAATCCGTCCACCCGCCACTGTCCTAAAAAGATTAATCAGAAAAAAACAAGACAACAAAGAGGCTATTGCTGGTACTCAGGCAGATTGGAATTTTGTCTATTCTAGTCTTTTAACTAATCCTACTACCTAAACAACGATCCGCTAGTTCCGGAAAACCAAATAACACATCAAACTCCTTGCATTCCTCATCTCATGCAACTTCCGCCCATGACAATTAACATCATACCACAAGGCATGCATTCACCGCCAGAGGCACAAGCATTGCACGTTTCTGCTTGTATACGTGACCACGTCACGCGTGCAACCGACCAAATAGAAACTTTGTCCTAATAGGTATACAACATGGCGTTTTAAGCACATGGCTTTTGTGTTTCATTTATGTTTCATCCACCAAGTATCTAACCATCCTATAAATAAAAAGATCAATCCATGTATCTTAAAACGATACTTTATAAGAGACATACCTTGGTGGTTGTATTTTTACAACCACAACTAAGTTGTTTTAATTACATTTATTTATTGAAACAATAGTAATTAAAAAAAAGTATCAATATTTTCACAAATATTCAAATTCAATGTTCAGACTGCTTAAATCTAGTTTTTAATGTGACAGTTTCAGCAAGAGTGGTTTGACTCGTTAAAATATTATGTAATTTCTAAATATCACATTTTAAAAACAAAAAACAAAAGTTATATATTCACTTACTTGCCCAAAAAAACTCACCACCTAAGTAGTATTAATAAAAATTGTTAATCAATCAGTCTGAAATATTATATAATATAAATACATTGAAAATGATGATAACTCATCGAAACATGTATGTAAAATAAAATAAAATAAATAAATAAAATAAAATCATTACTTCAATAATATGAATAATATAAAAGGATTTTATAAAATAAAAATAGAAAATATAAAATATATTAGAAAAAGAAGAAAAGTGTGAATGCGTATGCAAAGTATAAATGTGTCTTTTGCAACACCTAAGTAGTGATAATAAAACCGTTACAATTATTAAAAAAAGAAGCAAAGCGTGATTGCGTATGCAAAGTATAAATGTATCTTTTGCTTATACAGACACATTTATGTTTTACATACAAAATCACGCTTGCGCATCTTTTTAATACTTTTTTATTCAACAAACAATACCGTAAAGCCATAAAAACAAAACTTGTACTAAATTACTCACCGGCTCAAACTACCATCATACCAAAGAAGAAAAGCCGTCACCAATCAACGTTGTTCCAAGTACATGCTGAAAAGATATGACAAACATTTTTTTTTTGTATATATAAAGAATCATTCTTTTAAAGAAGTTTTTCAACACATTTTTGCTCAATTGAGAATCTATCTGGCAAATAACAGCTTAAATATTGTTTTTGAGGGCTAAAATTGTTTGCGGAGGCATTAGTGTACATGTTTTTTACGTTGCTTTAAAGAAAAAAATTGCACAATCTAAAAAGCCAATTTATGTTTGGCATAATAATTCAACCAGGAAATTTCTAGTGCAGCACAGCGCGTAGCGCTATTCTGCTAGAAATAAAAATTGTTTATGCCCTATTGTCTAATTTATTTCAAAAAAAGTCAATTAGCATTTTTGGTAGCAATCCGCAGCCTGTCATTGCAGCACCTTTGTCGTTAGAAATAAAAAAGTTTCTTGACTATTGTTCTAAGATTTTCCCGGATGCAACAATACTGTATATTGACAAACCTCCTGAGATATAAATAGGCTTTGTTGTAAAAAGTCAAGATTCCTTGCCTGCATTTTTAGCACCCAAGAAACGAAAGTTTGGCGTTGTTCATGATTAGCCGGCTCTAATTCCTGCATTAGCTGGACTTTATAAACATGTAAGCTGAGATTTTTATACAATAATGACTAGACTATGAGATCCTTAATTGTTATAAACATCATAGGATAGACAAATCTAAGTTTTCTGCAACACTGTTTGCAACAACAGCAATGTTTTGTGCAAATTTAAACTGGCAATTTTACATCAGTATCTTGAGTATTTTGCTCAAATTTTGCGATTAACTTTACAATGTACTAACTCTAGAAGTTAGTATAAAAAAATATAAAATTCTAACAGAGACGCTAAAAGATACAACATTGTTCAAATTAATATATAAATAAAAAGTTAAAATAACTTACATTACGGATGAATGGAATCTTCTCTAAACCACTCTAGAACTTTATTCATCTCTTATGAATTGTCGGTGCAGCAGTTGGATATCTAAAACACTGCGCCACGACCTTCCCTATGATTATTTATTAAATAATATAATAATAGTTACAATTTATACTTACATTTAGAACATATTTTGAATAATAAATTTACGATAACAGTAAAAAAAGTAATTAAATACAAATCATAACAAATTTTATTTTATTTTTAATAAAAATACAAAAAACAATTGGTTGTTATAAAATAAATAAATAAATAACACAACCAAAAAGTAAGTAACATTTACTATAAATTATAATACCATGTATTAGTTAGTTTGTCTATGAGTTAACAGAACTTAATAAGAGTTTTTACATCACATATACTTTTGTAAATAAATTTCTAGTGTTTATATTTATGACAAAGTTGAGCACTCTTCATCATTTTATATATTATATTTTTAACTCTAAGAGATCCTTTTCTAATATTTTGCAAGGGGGCTACAAATCCTACTAGCTACGCCACTGAGTTTTTGTACTGTATCCAATTATTAATACCGTCATTCCCAAAGCATACTAATTAATACTAAATATTGAATAGTGGTGGCCGTTAATAAGTTATAGCTCATTATAGAAAATAAATAAAACTCATTTACTATGTACAATTATATCACAAATATATTTAAACCGTTTTAAATTTATTTGTGACATAGTACATATATATATATATATATATAAAGTAAATGTGTTTTATTTATTCTTTAATTAATACTACTTTAAAATAAATAAGCCGTAGCAAAATGAGATTTTAAGTTTTTTTTGCTTTGTATAAATAAAATCAGAAGAATTATATACATTAAGAATATTAATTATATGGCAGTGTCAAATTTTAACACAAAAGTAAAAATAAAGGATAATTAATTGAAAACAGCATCTGAAACAAAAATCAAAATAAACATAAAGTGCTTAGTTGGCTCTGACGTAATTGACTTATTATTTATAAATGATAATTTAATAGTCTAATAAATGAAAACAAAGAAAAATTGTTAAAAGTTTTTAAAAGATTATATAAAGTTACATTAAAACCGTATGAATACATTTCAGGTCACGAGAGAAGACATAGATACACACAAAAAATCAAATTGCTATTAAATCATTTTTTATGCTGTATAGACAAACAATTATAACTTGGTTATTAATCAACCACATTGACCGGTACAAAACAAACTTTTTTAAATAAATCATTTACAAAAATATTTTGTCCAAGCTTTTGTAGTTAACTGTCAAATTAGAATAATTTTAATAATCGGGTTAGCTGTGGTATGGTAACCAAATTATTTTGTTCAAGTAGACTATTGAAATAATCTGTATTACTCTGCATATTGTGTTGTAGTTGGTTTTTTGCAAGTTTGTTCTTTTAACGTTTTACAAAGATTTAGTCGTTATTTAGCAATGTTACATTGATTAAGGATAACAAATTTCAACATTATGTTGCACATGTTTTTAAAATTTGTTGTTTTTTTTTTTAAACTAGATCTTAGAATGATTGGCCTGGAACTCTAATAATACTGCGTAACAGAAATTTGGCTGCTGTTGAAGTCAAAAATTGTCTTGCAAAAGTTCAAGATGTGTTTGTAAGCAACAGGCTAATTAAGAAACGCCTTAATAAAACTGGATTAATTACAAAAAAAACTGCACATGGCTTAGAACTTACTAGGTAGCATAAAATCAACTAACTTAAAAGTTACTGCAATAACAGTAGGTTTTATAAGTGGTGTTTGAATAGGTGTTTTAGCAGCTGCAGCAAACAACCTAAAAATAGTAGAAACCGTAATTGGGCAATTCCACGTCAAGTGAGCAGTCCATTTCACGCGACCCTCTTCGATTTAGCTCAAATTTTGTACACTTATTTGAGTACCCAAAACATGACTTCATGCATAAATGTTCTATCAAATAGTAAGTTAGAGATAAATTTGACTTCCATCCACACAAACTCTAAGTTTTTAACGGTTTATAGTTGAAAACAGCCGACAAAAAATTCATATATAGAAACAAAAACAAAACTTGACTAAAATATTTTGACAAAACACAGTTTAATACTGTATATACTGATAAAAAAATTAATTGATTACCATAAAGAAGAGGAGAAGATACCGATGAAACTGAAGAAGAACTGAAAAATGACAGAAAAGCTTTAAAGGAAGCAATCAAGGACAGTAAGAAAAAATGCTGCAAAGAAATGTTAGAATGCATAGACAGGGATCCCTGGGGCAAACCATACAAAATAGTAATTAATAAATTAGAAGGAATGAAAGCAGTGTGCTTAAAAAAAGTAGAAAATAAAGTAGTAATTATTGAAAAATTGTTTTCCACGGGAGGAATGGTAGAAGAACCAGCAAGAATAGCGGACAAAACAGAAGCAGTCCCTGGAACAGTGAAGGAGATAAAACAGATTATAAGGGAATTACCTAATAATAAAGCACCAGGTCCAGACGAGATAACAACGGAGATAGTAAAAACAGCACTAGAAGGAAATGAGATAAAGATTACACAAATAATAAACAGTTGTCTGAAGGAAGGATTTTTTCCGGCTTGTTGGAAAGATGCAAACCTAGTACTAATTGAGAAAAAGAAGGAAGCAGGTAAAACAACGACGAATAGACCAATATGCCTGATCAACACATTAGCAAAAATTATGAAAAAAGTTATCGTGAGGAGAATAGAACAGAAAATAGAAAAAAAAGAAGGATGGGAACAGGAACAATACGGATTTACAAAAAAAAAGAACGACTCTAGGAGCCATTGAAAAGATAAAAACCATAGCAAAAGAAGCAAACAGTAAACCATGCAGAAAAAAAAACACTGTGTTATAGTAGCGTTAGATATACAAAATGCGTTCAACAGCATACTATAGGAAGCAATTATAGAAGCAGCAAAAAAAGAGAACTAACAAATAAAACTACTAAAATAATGTGGAGCTACCTTCAGGAGAGAAATCTACTGACCAAAAATAAAAAATGTAGGCTGACTAGAGAGTACCACAGAGTTCTGCACTAAGCCCTAAATTATGGAATTTAGTTTATAATCAGCTACTCAGGATGCGGCTGCCGGAAGGAGTGACAATAACGGCATTTGCGGATGACGTAGCTCTGGTATTTAAGAATATAGACATAGAAGTACTAAATGAAAGGTTAGAGTTAGCAATAAAATTGATCAAGAAATGGATGAGAAACAAAGGGTTAGATCTGGCTCTACAGAAAACAGAGGCGGCATGGCTATCGACAAAAAGGACAAACAGGGGAAATGAAAAATACAGGTAACTGAACAAATAATAACCATAGGCAAACAAATTAAATACCTTGGAGTAACACTTGAAACAAAGGGATGGAATGAACAGGTTAAAGAACAAAAAATATAGAAAAAATGTTTAGTAGGCTTATGCCGAACAAGGGAAGACCAGGAGAAAGGGCAAGAAAGCTAATAGCAACTGCGGCTAGAAATAAACTATTGTATGCCGCAGAAACATAGGGAGAAGACAAAAAAAAACAGAAAAGAAGTAAGAAGAGCTATGAGAGCAAGTTTGTTAAGGATATGCAGGGCTTATAGGACGGTGTCGCAAGATGCACTAAAAGTAATTGCGGCGACACTACCCGCAGATTTAATGATGAAAGAAAAATTAGGTATAAAAAAAATAGTAAATGAAAGTACTAGTAAGCAAGAAGCAAAAAGACAAGCAAGAGAGAATATGATAGAAAGATGGCAAAAACAGTGGAAAGAAGGAGGAAAGGTAGAATGGACAAGGAAACAAATACCAGAAATAAAAGAATGGGTAGAGAGAAAACCGGAGACGTGATACTATACAACACAACTACTTACCGGACATGGAGTGTTTGGAAAGTACTTACAAAAAATAATTAAGATGAAGAAAGAGAAAAAATGTATATTTTGTCTAGAAGACACGCATGACGACGCAGAACATACGCTAGTAGAGTGCAAAGCGTGGAAAGAAAATAGGAAAACGCTAGAAAATATATTAGAAAACAAAGTAGACAAATCTACAATTATTAAAATATGCTTGAGTAACAACAACAAATGGAGAGCACTAAAAAACTATGCAACGACAGTACTGAAAAAAAAAGATAAAAGAGTTAGAAGCTTTGAGATTTAGGTAAACCAAAATGAAAGAAAACACTCAAACTAAAAGCCACAAAAGACAAAGAAAGGAAGAACAAGAAGCTAAATGGAAGCAAAAGAATATGGAAAAAAGTAATAAAGAGGAAAGAAGCAAAGAAAGTCAAAACAATTATGCCTGCCAAGCAATGGAAGATGAACAGAAAGACAAGAGAAGAACATATACTAAAACCCTAGTACTAACAGAAATTGCAGAAATAAGGAGGAAAAGGAGAGAACTGCTCAAAGAAAATAAATTGACGGAATTGACTAAACAATTTCCAAACGGAAGATACGCCATCTTGAGGTTGACAGAAAATGCAACTTTTGAAATGGTCAGAGTATATCTGGCAACTAGGGGACACAAAGAACTAATCCCAAATAGAGACTCAAAAATCTCACTAAAAGTTAAACTGGCAAATATAGGACTACCAAAAGGGATGCATTTAATGGAGCTGTACAAAATATTTATGAAATAGGATACAACAAGGAAAAAATTAATAATGATAAAGAAAAACTAAGAAGATACTTAAAGACAATGCAAATATCTAGGCTGAATAACACAAAAATGGGAGAAAAAAGAGGAAAATGCCAGTGTAGAAAGTAGGACAGAAAAATAGGGTATAGAGAGAGATGGGCCGGGGACAGCATCTGTTGCCGCAGCAGACTGCGTGAATTCCGCAAGGCCAAAATCAGCTCACCTCAATCTAGTACCACATTAGAGACAATGACTCGGTCAAATTAACAGCAGTACTTACGCAGAGAAGAATACCGAAAGGTATTGCCATGCGTCAATTATTCTTAAGGGCCACTTGTTAAGGCCAACACCTCACTACGGCTTTAAAAAAAAAAAATCATATTAAATCTAGAAATAAAAATGTCGTCAAAGCTGCTGTTTTTGTTATAATACCACAAATTACTATAACGGTTAGAATGATATATTCAATGCTTTTTTTATTAATTTTAGAATGATCTTAAATAATAGACAAAACACAAACTTAATAGTAATCTTGTTAAAAGATAAATTAAATTAAATACCAAATTATTTAAATAATCTGTTTAAACATATATATTACAATAAAAATACAAGTCCAACAAAAAAACAAATTATTAGTCCGGTGTCGTCACACACAAGAGAGATAATAATAATTATAGTTTATTTTCATGCTAGTTGGCCTTGAAAAGTATTTACATTACGTTTTACAATAATTTATACGTAACTTAATTAATATTCTTATTTGACAAAGCTTATATTATCATAATTTGTAACAAATTATAGCACGTGATCATCATAATATCATATAATACTACTTAAACTCTACAGTCTTTATTCATTTCCTTTCTTCTTTTAATGACGCTTCTCATCTACACTATTCCTCTTCCATCTTCTTTTAACACATCTTTTTTTTTTCATTTGTTCTTTTCTCATCTCAATACATTTTTTTTAACATATGTTCTATTGTTTTATTCATTTCTACATCTAACTAAATCTTGCAAGTATCTTTTGTTTTGTTTATGTGTATTTTGAATTATTAAGGTATTTTGGAATATTATTTTTCATAATCATTGCATAGTTCTTATTGTACCTTGATTTATTCACTTTTGTTCTTTTCTCTTGCATTTCGATATCCCTATCACGCATCGTTATTTCTTTCCACACTACTTTTTTACTATTTCCCATTTTTTCCACTTCTTTACAGTCATATCCTTCTTCATTGTAATAATTCTTTTGCTCTACTTCTATTCCATCATACTTTTCATTCATTTTTTCTTTCAGACATTCTTGCAAAACTTTGCGTTCAGTTTTGTCTCTCAATCTTTCTTCATATCTTACTGTTCGTTTTCCTGCTTCTACTTTTATTTTATCTCTTTTTACTTCCTCTAATACAATGTATGCTGGGGTTTTTCTATTTAATCCTAGTACCCATCTCCAGTATTTTGCATGTATAGCTTCTAATTTATTCTGTTCTTTCCACCCTCAAATTTCCGACTCATAAAGCATAACTAGACTATCAAACATTATTTCCTTTATTTTCATACATTCAAATTTTTTTTCACCTATTTCCCACACCTGTCCTACCACCTTGTTCGCTTTTCTTGTTAAATTTTGCATGTGCTTATTCTCGCTGTTATTTGCACTAAATACATAATCTAAATATTTAAATGATTTTACCTCTTTGATATCTTGTCCCTCCCA
Source organism: Tachinus rufipes (assembly GCA_963932245.1). NCBI lineage: Eukaryota > Metazoa > Arthropoda > Insecta > Coleoptera > Staphylinidae > Tachinus > Tachinus rufipes. The sequence goes on along the minus strand of OZ010747.1, from coordinate 41,847,513 downwards.
TTTCCAAACTTCTTTCTTATCTCTTCCTCCCCTTTTTTTTAAACATCATAATTTTTGTTTTATCAGCATTCACTCTTAACCCTTTCTTTCTGAAGTATTTTTCTAAACATCTAATCAGTTCTTTTATTTTTTTTTTCTTCTTTTGCCACAATATCACCATGTCATCTGCGTATGCTAACGACCTTACTTTCACTCTACTCACTACGGCTCCACCTGCTTGTGCAAAGCTTAGCTTTTCTTTTATATCTGCAATATATGCAGCAAACAGACTAAGACTAAGTAGGCATCCCTGTCTCACACCTTTTGTTGTCCAGAAATTTTTACTCATTCTACCGTTTACACATACTCTGGTTACCGTTTCTGCATATACATCTTCTATTCTTCTTACCAGATGCTCACTAATAACCTTTGCTCTCAAACATGACCAGAATTTTTTTCTAAAGATATCCAAAAACAACGCATATATTTTTCCTTTCTTTACAGTTAATTTTTTTTCAACTATATGATTTAGTATATACGTTGTCTATAGTACCGGAGTTAAAACTTAGCTTAAGGCCGGCTCTTTGTACAAGGTATAAAAAAAGACTAAAGTCTAAAAGTTGAATAAGAAGAACAGTGAGCTACATTAATGTAATTCAATGCAATCTATAAGTGATGCAAGATAGTAAAACAGTAAAACCCAAGATTTGTGAACTTGGCAAACTTAACCGGAATGTTTTTGCTTTACAAACGGTAAACTAAAGACGTAAATTTACACACTTAAACATAGTTTTCCATCAGCGACGTTTTAATTAGCTCCGCTACGAGACTAAAAACGGACATTATTGTGGAGTCCGTATAGTTCGTACAGTATTGTATAACTGGCAACATAAACCTGGTCATTGGATGTGATGCAATCTCCCGTTACATTGTATGGGAAAGCAAAAACAGCAACAACAGAGGTAAGCTTTTATTATGGATATATAACTAGATACCTGACTCCCTATATTGATGCGTTTCTATAGAGAAGCAAATTATTTTACGGCGGCCATTTTGTAGGTGACTCGGTAATACCAAAAATATATTACAAACATCTTACATTTAATTATTTTAGTTTTTTAAACATTTTAAACATGCATTGTATGCTACTAACATTGTAAAGTAACTACTAAAATGTTCTGGACATCAATTGGTTAATTACATCTAAAGTTAAGACTGAAAATGTTTTTTTAATAAACAATTGATATCTTTTTTAACGGACTTACCAACTTAACCCAAGTTTTTAGACAACATTATTACACGTATTACTGGCGTTTTTGATCTTAGTTAGACTTTCTATATGCAGTGGTTTTTGCGGTACAGTAATTTGAACTTAAAAGTTCCTAAAGAGCAGCACAAAATATGAGCCATTTACATGGTGCAATTAGATTTTTATTTGTAGACTTTCAGTGCGTGCCATCTGCAATGGAAGTGATTTTGTATATGCGCAGTATACTGAATTAATTCTTCTGGTGTATTTACTAATTAAAATAAGTTTTAACATTGTATACAATATATGCGTTACGTATATGATAACAACGTTAAAATTCTGTAAAAATATCAAAAAAAAATGTTATGTAATTAAAACAGTCTCATGCAAAAGAACAAAAAATGTTATTTTAAAAATTAAATATTACTTTGTTTTTTTGCACGCCACTAATTTATTTACTAAACGATGTTTATAAAACTTTTAAAAAATTTCAACGTTATCATAATATACTTAATGCATATAATGTATACAATGTTAAAACTTAGTTTAATTGGTAATTACACTAGACAAATTAATTCAATTTATTTAACTATATGTTAAAAATAACTTTCATTGCAGATGGCACGCTCATAAAGGTTACAAATAAGAATCTAAACAGCAAATAATTTTTGATTTTTTATAATTGTTGCCGATCTTTGTATCGTTTCTCGTAAAAAAGTTATAAGGGTTTAATTTTTTTTTTTTTAATTTTTACGTTTTTTGTTTTTTTCAAATTACTGTACCGCAAAAACCACTGCATATACAAAGTTTATTTAAAATAGTAAAACGTCAACTATACGTGTAATAATGTTGACTTAAAATTTGGTTTAAGTTAGTAGGTCGGTTTAGAAGATATCAATTGTTTATCACAAACGCATTTTTGTTCTTAACTTCAGATCCAATTAACCAATTGTTGTCCGTAACGTTTTATTAGTTACTTTACAATGTTATTAGCATATGCATATGTTTTAAATGTTTAAAATACTAAAATAATAAAATGTAAGATGTTTTTAATTTATTTTTGCATGACCAAGTCACCCACAAAATGGCCGCCGTAATATAGTTTGCGTCACTTTATAAACGCGAGACAAGTATCCTGTATACCCATGGCTTTTACACAATTTTATTATCAGTACTAACTTAAAAATGTTAAACTAAAGCGTTGAACCAACGTTTGTTACATCTTGCAGCCAGACCAGCTTTAAGCATACACACAAAATAAAACATAAGTTCTACCAAAACTTGAGGCTGTCCGACAGAGCAGCCTTTCAAGACAACCTATTACATCGTTTCAGTATTTATAATGTTTTATGTAAACCTAAAAATGTAAAAAAAAAATAAAAACTACGTAAGTAAGTTGGAAAACTCTTTAACACTGGCATACAAAAACACCTATTTACTAAAGTTAGTGTTTGGTTCTGACAGTACCATCAAACAACTCAATGCAGCGTTAAAGAAATTTTACAACCAAGCAAAAAAACTCAAACTGGATGTCTTAAATAATGTCCAAAAAGATTACAAAAAACTTACTCGTCAACAACAAAAGGAAACTTGGAAAACTTTTTCCAAAAACGTTGAAAACATCTTTAATACCGCAAAAAACTTAGTTGCTTAAAACGCACAGATGGCATATACACAGTCAACCTTTTAGAAACAACTAAAACAATTTTAAAACTTACTGATCTAACGCTGCAACTCCAACCCCATCAAAGGATGATAATCAAATACTTTTCATCGTACAAAGCACCAGGACTGGTCAGAATTTTTCGGTTCTTTTGCAATGGAGCAAAAATATCATTTTAACTCACCCATACATTCCCATAACATAAAAAATAGTAAAAATTGTATTTATACCAAACCCAGGATGCTGTGATTATTCTTTGGCAAAATCCTATTGCCTAATAAGCCTTATGTCTTTTTTCTAAAACACTTGAATAAATGTGTACAAAACCAATTTAGAAAACGCCACCTATTTACGCAAAAGCACTCAAACCAACACGCATACACTCAAGAAATATCTACAAAATCGGCTTTACACAGTAGAACAGTCAACATCTAGTTGAAATATCATTAGAGGACAAGATGACTACCGTAGAGTATTTATAAACATCTAAAGGGCATTTGACAAAACCATCATTTTAAAATAAAAACAACACTTTTAACACATGGTGTTAATCCAACAATTATTGGATGGATAAAATACATGCTATAGAAAAGAATTGTAACAGGCACTGTAGGCAACACAATAGTCAAGAAAGTGGTTTACAAAGGCTGTTTTCAAGGTAGAGTACTATCATTACTACTATAAAATATAGTAGTAGATAGCATAACCCAACGACTCAAACCGTAATTTTTACACAATTAAATACGCAGATGATATAACCATTCTAATATGTGACAAGTTTAAGGTCATTTTTTGCACATAAATACAAAAAAAATTGACAAAACATAGAGACTGTCTCCAAAGATAGTACTATTCAGTATAGTATTTTAGCAGCACTGCGTTTAAACGCAAGTGGACTTTGGTACACTACGAAGAAAGCCGGAAAACATTGTTTTCTTCTGGAAGAAGCTGTAAAAAACACCTTTACTAAGAGCGCAAACAGATTTTATACTTTTCAAGGTTCTAGAGCGGAAATTTTACTTCTACGACCTAGATGTCTCAATATCTTTACTACTAAAGACACACATACTATTATCTTCCAATATAGCCAGAATAACCCATGGGGTAATAAAAATAGTAACCCAAAAATATCTGGTAAAAACATGCAAATCCTAACGGACAGCAAAATAGCAATTTTGTCTATAAAAAATCACATCAAGGCTAATATTAAAATGCCATAAAACCTTTACATTGACAGCTTATTTAAATAACATTGGGCTGTGCTAAGTTAAAGAGCATTTCCTTTCTTATCCATAAAGATGCGTAGACTCTGAACCGCATTACCACAAAAAATCTTTAACACTATACTAACAAAAAATGCATACAATGCGTTTAAAGTATGATGGTATAACAACCCAAGTAGTAGACTGTTCAAATAAATTTGCAAATCACAACAGGTATCTTGACAGGGTATTCTCAATTAAGAAAACACATGCATACTATAAGCATTGTAGACATCCTAATATGCAGAGAATGTAAAATAGAAGACAAGACGTCCAAGCACGTACTATATACCTGCCCGGCGCTCTCCTATGCAAAAAAGTCAATGTTAGAGAATTCTTAGCTAAACCCTTCCAAACGATATGTTAGCATACATCAATCACATAAGTTGGCTGTGTGTTAAGACAAAAGAGTTAAATTTACCACTAAAAGAGGTGCAAAGGGTTTAAAAGTGCAGTAAAAATAATTTTCCTTTCCATTTTTTTTTTAAATCAACTTTGTTGTTGATTTGGCTTTGAAAATATCTAGAAAACTGAGATTACTTATTATTTATGTATAATTTTTGCATGTATACAGAACTTATCCTACATCTTTGTTTTGAATATTGTTCCCAAGTAAGCTCCTTTTATCTAAAACTACACTAACTTTTCTAAATTTTATTTAAAAACAAACTATAATTGCCGACCCAAAAAATAATAACTTGTTCAAACAAAATAAACGACATATTGCCGTCTAAAGAAATTTTTATTCGTAGTTCAAAGCTTGCTAGGAGTTTTAACATATATTCACCGACAGTTCAGTTCGAAGATGTAGAACCAAATCTTTTAAAAAGATTTTATTAATTGAACTATCAACAAATAGAATAAGAATCCAAATTCATTATTTTCTAAAATTTATAATTTGCAAATATTTGAGGTTAACATACACAGACGGCTTAAATCTCTATGTGATACAATTAATGAGTGTGGTTTCACTTGTTGAAATTCAAAAATACTTTTATATTGTTGTGACATATTAAGTAATTGTTAAATATCACATTTTGAAATAAAATAGAAAAAATAAAAAACAAACAGTTTGCCAAATTACCAAGATATTTGATTATATTAACATAATTAGATAAATAATTTAGTAATATTGAATATGCAAAAACAAACAAAATAGATTTCATACCTTTTTGATAGCCATTTCCTTTTTTAAACGTGAGTTTCAATTGTTATGGTGGTTAAAGTTGCATCTACAATTAAAATACAAAATACTATTAATAAACACTTAAAATTAAAATCCAAAAGTATTTTTAAAATCTTAGATTCAAACTTACTAATAAATAACAATAATAACTATGTTGCCAATTGTATGTTCATTAAAACTTAAGGTAGAAAAGCTGTATTGTATTTTTTTTTTAAACAATTAAAGAACTCCAAAAAAATACAAATAAAATTATAATGATAATTTAATGCAAAAAAACCAGGCGTTTTAAATGCTCTCAATTTTTGTTTGAGTATGTTTGTTATAATTTTTAGTTTTATATATTTTAGGACTAGTATAGAAGCAAAAATAATATTGAATACTTTTCAAAAACTTCAAATATTACGATGTTAATTAAAATTTACTCAATTTTGAAATAAAATATTATATAACTTTCATACCTCTTCTAAACGCTTGTCGTTGTCTTTCATCAGTTTCCCAAACAGAAATAGGAATTTCTAAAAATTCTGAAATAAAATAAATAATTTATTAAACTAAAATTATTAAATTGTAAATAATCAAAAATGTTTTTATTTATTAATAACAAAATTTTGTGCATAGAAACTAGGACTAAAAAGCCATCCATCATTGCACTAATCGTTGATATTGTAGATTCCCGAATAGATATAGAACATATAATTTCTTTAGAAGCACAATCACGAGTATCAAAGTTTTTTCTACCTATAAATGCACAAGTAATTGATAAAATTACCGATCATATACTTAATCAACATTCCAATGTACGAGGATTATATAATCCAGCAAGAGTCAAATTAACCTATTCAAACTACTACATACCTAACAAAATTGAGTTGATAATTGAAGCAGACCACTACTATAACATCATTAGAGAAGGACGATTAACAATTGGTCCAATGAGGCTAATTAAAAGCTATTTCGGATGGTTCGTGACCGGCCAGAAATGTAAAAATAACTTTAAAACCACTGTGTCAAGGACAGCTAACGGTTAATTTGAAGTAACTCTTCTTTTTAAAAAAGATCCAAAACAGTTAAGAAATTTAAGTATTTCCGCACGCCAGAAATTTTATGCTTTAGAGCAACAATTTGTATATGCAAAAATATGTTGAATAGGGACTTTACGCTGCGTTATTGGTTGCAAAACTTTGTATCGCACAGAAATTTTGATTGTTTGACGACTGTCACGGATAAAATCAAAGTCACGGAACCATCATCCAGCAGTTAACAAATTGAGACCGATAACTGCAAGTGAACTAAACAAGGCCTTTATTAAATCAATCCGCAATATGCTGAACTTTGCCATTTACTACTACACAGATCAAAGCTGTGTTAAACTTTCGTTTTTGTGCTCATTATCAGATAACCCTAACAACTACTCTGCATTAACCGGGACACTTTCTTAATGGCGATGCCATCACAGCTCCACTGTATCCTGATTATGATAAAACTCCATCCAATCGGCTTTCACAATAGAAATATATTGAGAAAATACGACAACACGTTTGGAAAAAATGGCAAATAGAATAGGTATTTGACAGAATTACACAAGCAAATCAAATAGAGAACAATTAAAAACTTTTTGAAAGTTGAAAACTATGATCTCAAATTTTACTCAATTTATTCACACACAACTATTTTTTTTTTTTAATTTTTAACTGTTTCAACCGCAAAATAATTAGAGAAGAAACACCAACTTAATTCATAATTTTTTTTTACACTTTAGAATAGCATCCATTTAACGTGTTCTAGAAAAAAATAATTATTACGTAATTCGAAGGTGGACCGTGGGTTTATGTAAATTGTCGCTGCTTTGACCAGTGACATGCTAGGCACACTGATGATGAGTGCATACCCTGAAACACAAATGTGTATATGTGTCTTTTACTGGATGAAAATGCAATTTACATAAAATACATCATTTATTAATTTTAAATATTACGTAAATACCTATGATATTGCTAAGGGCTAAAATAGATCCATTTATAATAAACTAAAAAAAATCTTTACAATATCTTAATCATATATAGAAACATACAAAAAACATTACATGTCTACCTTCTAGCATAAGAACATTCAAAGCAAAAAATACGTAACAAAAACATCACAATTTAAAGCGGAAAACAGATTACAAAGTATTTTTTAATATTAAACTTTTGTTACTGTTTTTAAAAAACTATTTTAACTGACTATTTCCAAAAGCTATTTAAATAATCTGTGAAATAAATTTCCAAAAACGTAATGTTGCTATTTGAATTGGAAACAAAGACACTATGTGTGTGTAATGTTATTAATTTTTAACTTGTGCAGTTTTGTGTGGAATTTAGTGCCTATAATTCTAAAGTTCGTGTCATTCCGGCTGGTAATTATATTAGCAACCAGTCATCTTTACAATTTTAAGAAAATTCACTGGTTTAATTATTTTTATTATTGTAAATGTATTTAACCTAAAATTATAGTTTCCCGCTTACTGTTTTGTCGCGCTTCCCGTGGCGGTGATTTTAACTATTCGTACCAGTGGCGTAACTTCCATTTTTTAACGTGAAATTTTAAAATTTTATTATTAATTTTTATAATCCTGCTGTCTCTTGTGTAACCTTACCGTGGTCTACCTGTATTTGTTTTTAGTCAGTCACCAGTGATCGACCGCACCGGTGTGAATTGTGTCCTTGTATCAACCTTATCCTGTTTTTATTTATTTATTGCTCTAGTCATTTTTTGTTTTTGTAATTGCATCTGTTATTATGCAGTGTAAATGCAAAACTGTTGCACAATCAGGAGTAACCTGTAGCAATTGTGGCGTTATCTTCCATAACAGTTGCGCTATTCGTTACAAGAAATGTAATTGCGGTAATTTATTTGAATTGGATGGTTCCGAACTTCCTAAACTTTATAAAGAAAATATTACTCTTTACCAAGTTTTATGTGATGAGTTGAGGTCGAGCAATAAATTACTCTTAGATAAAATTACTTATCTTGAAGAGAAGATCACCAAAAAAGATAAAACTATTCTTCAATACGAAGCTCGCAGTAAACAACTAACTGCTTCTACTACTGCGCCGCTCACTAATGATACGGTGCAATTGATTCAACCTGCAGTTTTTCCTTTTTTAGCAAGCTCTGTTGTTAAGGGAAAAACTAATCAAAAAACTCAGCCAAAAACTCAAACTATCTTTGGTTGTGGCCCAACCAATGACAAACTGCAGGCTTATGTGTCTACTTCTTACGTACATGTTTCTAAACTTAGACGTGGAACTAATAAAACTGATATAGTAAATCATATTAAATCTAAGTTTTCCACGATATCAGTTAATGTTGTTGAGTTAAAAGTAAAATCTGGAAACTACAGCAGCTTTAAAGTTTCTGTTCCAGCTAATCATGCTCGATCTATTCTCTGCAAAGATTTTTGGCCTGCAAATATAGCGGTCAAGAAATTTTTAAATTATGGGCAAGTTAATAATGTTCCTGCTTCATCTTCGGTAGATTTTCGAAATCTGGATCTAGCCAACAATCTAAACCCGTCACCAGAAACACCAGCGGTATCTCCATCTATTACCAAAATGTCGGGGGTATAAAAACTAAACTCAAAGAACTTATGCTGGCTGTAGCTGTATCCAACTACGATATTATTGTACTGACCAAAACCTGGCTAAATCAGGACATCAGCGATGCGGAGCTACAATTAATTGGTTACAGTTTGTTTAGATGTGATCGCTCTTCATTAACAAGCCCTAAGCTTGACGGAGGAGGTGTCTTAATTGCTACTAAAACTTGTTTTAATTGTACTTTATTACAACCTACATTTTTAAGTGTTGAACATTTGTTTGTAATTGTTCAGTTTAAGTTTGTATCATATATTATCAGTGCAGTCTACTTACCACCTAACTCGGCATGTGATAAATATTTAGATCATTGTTATTCCGTTGAATCTATCGCTGACAAATATCCAGACAGTAAACTAATTTCACTAGACGATTATAATCTACCCGCAGCGGTATGGGTTAATGATGAGTTAGGCATAAGTGTTATTTGTAATGATACTTATTCTGCTCATTTTGTTTCCAACTGTTATGAATTTCTAAACTGCGCTCAATGTATTTCTATACCTAATGATGGTGGTGTGTTCTTAGATTTATGTTTGTCTAACATCTGTGATATTTCTGTGATTAAAGCTGTGGATGTTTTGTTAAAACTTAGCCAACATCATATTGCTTATGTGATTGATGTAAAATGTGATAATAGCCGTGATATTTTAATGTGTAATTATGTTTTTAATGATTTTAAATATGCCGACTTTAACGCAATCAATAATTTTTTGTTGAATGTTGATTGGTCCGCCTTTTTTTATAATTGTGATGTTGATAATTGCGTTAATTTATTTTACTCTGTGTTGCATTTTGCTATTGACTATTTTGTTCCCAAAAAACAATGGCCAGAAAACAATTTTCCAGTTTGGTTTAATAAAGAATTGATTTCACTTACTAGACTCAAAAAAACTGTTCATAAACGTTATAAATCTTCAAGACTATTGTCTGATTATAACGAGTTTCAATCAATTTGTACTTCGTGTAAAAATCTCAGTACATGTCTATACAAGCAATATATTACTCGAACAGAAAACAACATTCAAAGTAACCCTAAACATTTTTGGAAATTTGTTAGCGACTCTAGAAAAACTAATGATTTTCCAGCCACAATGTATTATAAACAAAAAACTTGCAGTAATGGAGATGACTTTGTTAATAGTTTTGCTGAATTCTTTTCCTCTGTTTACGATACACAAACTCATCCAACTCCTTTGTTTGACTTAAAAAAAACGTTATTACATCGATCATTTTCAATTAGTTTGTTGGATGTATTTAAAGGGATTGAGAACCTTAAATGTAACTTTAGCATTGGACCGGACGGTGTTCCATCTATGCTGTTAAAACAATGTATTTATTCAATTTCTATGCCATTGCACTTACTTTTTGAGGCTTCTCTTAATGAAGCCAAGTTTCCTTCAGTTTGGAAACAAAGCTACATTATGCCTTACATAAATCTGGAGCTAAGGAGGATATTACTAATTATAGAGGTATATACATCCAGTCTGCTATTCCTAAGTTGTTTGATCAAATTGTAACTGGTCAAATACAATGGATGTGCAAAAGCATTTTAGTGGAACAGCAACATGGGTTTCGCGAGGGTCGTTCTACTCTTACAAATCTTCTTTGTTACAAAAATGATCTTTTGAATGCCTTTCAATCAAGAGTCCAAGTAAATTCTATTTACACAGATTTTTCAAAGGCTTTTGATTGCGTTAATCATAGTATTTTGATTGCTAAGCTTCGGGCTTTGGGTTTTCATGAATCTGTTGTTGCGTGGTTGTCGAGCTTTTTGGAAAATCGTACACAGTGTGTGAAAATTAATAACTTTTTATCACAACCAATTGTTGTTCCTTCTGGGGTTCCTCAAGGATCTCATAGTGGACCAATTCTGTTTTTACTCTTTATTAATGATCTTGTTTATTCTATTAATTCTTCGTCTTATCTTTTATTTGCTGACAATTTTAAAATTTATAAAAGAATATCATCTATCGAGGACTGCATTAGTTTGCAAAATGATTTAGATTCTGTTTATTCATGGTGTCTTATTAATAACTTGTTGTTTAACGCAAATAAATTTTTTTCGATAAACTTCAACAGAACTTTAAGTAAAGTATCGTTTGACTATACTATCGATAATAATGTTTTGGAACATGTTACACAAATAAAAGATTTGGGCGTAATTTTTGATTCAAAACTAACTTTTGTTGAGCATATAAACTATATGTGCAACCGTGCTATGAAAATGTTAGGATTTGTTTACAGAATGTCTACTGACCTATCTCCTAGCACACTCAAATTACTTTATTGCGCTTTAGTACGTTCTCATTTAGAGTACGCTCCGTCAATTTGGTGTCCATTCTACAGCGTTCATATATGCAATATAGAACGTATTCAATACAAATTTTTTCGTTTATTATCGTACAAATTAGGCATTTCATCCGAAAATTACGATTTTAACCTCATTGCATTGCAATATAATCTTCTGCCGCTGAAAATTCGGCGCAAAAGAGCCGATTTATCATTTTTACGTGGACTAATGATGTCTGAGATTGATTGCCAAGAGCTACTTGTAACTCTTCCATTTCAAGTCGCCAACAATAATTGCCGATCCAGACAGTCTCCATTATTTAGAGAATCTATACATTCTACCAATTATGGATTTAATAATCCAATTGGTAGAATGTGTAGAATTGCTAATAGTTTCTCTAATAATATTGATTTATTTTGTGTTTCAAAATGTAGTTTTAAGTGTCAATTAAAATGTGTTGATGAATAATTTTATATTTTGTTTTTATTTATGTATACTTTTTTCCATGCTTTTATTTTTCAATATTCTTTTATATATTTTTGTGTAATTGTAATATTGTTTGTAATTCATCCTTATTTATGTATATAATGATGTAGATGTAAATGGTTTTGTATATACCGTGAATAAAGTATTATTATTATTATTATTTCAGTTATTGTATTAGTTTATGCTTTTTTTTACAAATTTTGTAACATAGAAGTTGCTACAAAATCCTCACTTTTTTACTTTGACATTTTTTAAGTTTATTTTTAATTTTAGTACTTCAATTGTCAAAAAAGCTAAACGATCCTATATATCCTAATAATTACAATGCTCTAAAATAATTTACTTTAACTGTTAGTTATTAACAAAAAAATTTAAATTAAATTTTAGAATACAATTTTGCAAATGAATAAAGTTATGTTGTGTCGAACGCTTATCGTATAAAAAACAAAAGATTTAATTGATTTGTTTTATGTACAAAAAATTTAGATTCATGTCAAAATGTTTTTAGAAATAATAATCTTTTGACAATATATAAAGTTTACATTTATAAATGTTTAAACTATCTAGCCAACAGTTTTTGTATATTTGATACATATAAAATAAACCACTCTTTTAACACCAGGAAAGATGGCTACTACCAATTTCCAAAACATAGGTTAACATTAACCAAAAAAAAACTGCGAATATAACTGCTTTAAGTTCTTTGAAAGACTTGCTCTTTTTTGATAAAAAGCTTTTTGTTCAAAAAGTTTTTACATTTAATTGTGCAATCGAACTATATGATATAAGCAAATTTTACAATCATGTAAATAATGAAATATTTTCACTATGACCTGTTTCTATCATGTGTACTAACCCATTTTTATGTATGTAATATATGTATATTATGTTTGTATGTACCATGTCTATCTTATCTTCTTGTGTCTTATCTTATCTTATCTTGAAAATGTTTAACCTACTCGTATTATATGTTATTAGTCGTTAAATAAAAATAGTAAAAATAATATTTTGTTAACGGGATAGTGTAATTGTAACATTACGTACATTAAAATCTGTTTATAATACAATTTCATCAATTTTGGGTATACCTAGTTACACTAAAAGCATATTTGAAAAACTATAATTAATGTATATTTCAAAAACATTATTTTAACAAAGATGCAGATTATAAAATATACTTTTATAACCAATACTTTTTATTTAATTATCGTAATTTGTCAGTATATAATGTGCTTACTAATTATAGATATAGTGTTTTATAAATAAATTGTCGAGTGTGAAATGTGTAAAAATGTGCTCTGTGAAAAAATTTAAAATAAACTAATATATTAAGACTGTAAATTAAAGATAGTGCTAAGTAAATATTTTGTGATTGTATAACTGTAAAAAAAATCGCCAATAAACTCTCATAACACAGCAATTAAACAAAAATAGTGTAACATTCGTAAATAAATGTACACACGTAAACATTGACGTGAAGTAAAATATATCCATATAGAGGAAACTGATAAATAAAGTAGACAATATGACAAATAAAATCGCAAATTTAAAAAAAAGTGACTTACAATTGCAATTGGAAAAACGCGGATTAAATAAATCGGGAGACAAATCTATTTTTATAAAAAGGTTAAAACAAAACTTGAACTGCAGCTATATAAGTTGTAGTGACGAGGAAGATGATGATGAAGACAATGGTAGTGCGGATAACTTAAACAGCTCTAGTAGCTGCACACATACAATTATTGATAAATCTAAAAAAACTAAAAAAAAATACCGCAAGCACGTATAAATTAACTAATAAAATTAAATTATTAGAAAAATAAATAGAAAAATTGGAAAAACAATTATCAATCATATGCAAAAGTTCTATGCATGAGAAGAAAAATAATCATAAATTTATTAAAGAAGCCACAACGCAGAGTAAAAACATCCAGTGCACAAAAAACAATAATGATATAACAATCAAAAATACATCAATCGCCCAAACTTAAAATCAATCAATCAAACTTAAGAATCAAACCAAAGGTGCTACTGATAGCAGACACATACAGAAAAAACTGTGCTGAATATCTTAAAACTTATCTCCCAACTAGAGACCGGATTAGATGCATCTTAAAAACACTGAAATATGCATGCAAATATGCAATAAAAATGCCCAAATATGCATGAAAATAGCAAAAATATGCCAAAATATGCAACTATATGCAATATAAATATAAACAAATATAGTTTAATCCTTATAAAAAAAAAAAACAAAATATATAAAAAATTCCATTTTTTAATATTTTTTTTAATTAAATAGGTAGAATGTGTCAAAATATACAACTTCATACATACAGAGTGTTAGACAAAAAACGTACGACAAAATAACTCCATTTTGAATGGTTTTTTGAGTACCATAAAAGCAGGTACACAGATGTATGTTTTAATTTTAGTATACTTGCTATTGCAACTTTAGTTTTTAAAGGGCAACATGTTTCTTTATGATTTTTTTAATCTTCAAAATATTTTAAATATAGCCTAGTAAATAAAAAAAAACATTTTATTTGTTTTCAATTTAAAATAATGATTGAAATTGAATAGTTGGCAGTATATATAACTAATTTTTAATTTCTGAGATAATTTTATGTCAATATGCATAATATAGACAAAATATGCAACAAAGCCTAAATATGGTCGAAATATGCAAATATGCATTTGCATATAATCCGGTCACTAGACATAAAACAAAAATTTGCGTCGTATCTGTGTTTAGGCCACCAAAAGGTAATATATACACATACACTTCTATTTTTCGTCTAGGGCAAATCCTCGATTACATCAATTCGATTATAATATGTGGCAATCTTAATATTGACAACCTAACAAATATTATAAATACTAACATTGTTTTTGAGATCTATTTAATTCTTATAAATTGATTAATAAAATTACTGAACTTACCAGAGTATTTTGTAATAAAAACAGAATTACATCGTCAAGTATATAGTGACTAATTTATATAAAAAAAAAATATCATGTAATGTAATTCGTTCCAATATCTCTGATCATTATACACAACAAATATGTTTTGAAATAGTTGATTATAAAGACATAATATATGCAAAAGAATATGAATATAGAAGTATAAATGATGATAATTTAAAAATATTTAAGAACATGTTGAAATTAAATACTGGGAAAATAAACATAACAAATGATGTAGATCAATCTTTCGATAATTTTATGGAATATTTCTTATATAATTTTAATACGTCATGTCCAATAAAAACAAAAAAGAAAACTCAAAATAGCAAGTCAAAAGTAAAATAGTTCTCAAATGAATTAAAAGAGTAGTAATAAACTCAAAACTTAGTTTATTATTTTGAAAGATAATTATAGTACTGAACAAAATATAAAAAAGCAAAACGTGCCCATAGGCTAATGGTAAAAGAAACAAAAATCAAATATTTTGAAAGCAAAATAGAAACATCTGAAAACAAAAGTAAGATACTGTGGAAAATAATAAAAAATAATTTAAATTATGAAACAGAAAAAAAATCGTACTGAAAAATGAGGAAAATACTCTTGAACAACCTATACATGTAGCAAATGCGTTTGGCCAGCTTTTTTCATAAAATTAAAAATCATTTTGGAAAAAACATTTCTACGACCTGCACCGCATCTAGTAATTTTTCAAATACTATGGCAATCTATCAAATCGATGAAAACAAAGTAAAATCAATCATTTTAAATTTAAAAAACAAGCAATCTACTGGCCAAGATGGAATATCAATAAAAGTATTAAAATATGTTTGTGAAGTTGTACTTCAACAGCTCACAGATCTAATTAATAACAAATTAGTTCAAGAAAAACTCCTCTCAGCCTTAAAAATTGCACGCATAGTATCTATATATAAAAAAGGATGCGAGAAAAACATAGATAATTACAGACCAGTTTCAATTCTAAATACAATATCTAAAGTTTATGAAAAACTAATATTGCAACAAGTATGGAACTTTATAGACAAATATAATATACTAAACAAATGTCAACATGGTTTTGCAATAAATAAATCGACTGAGACAGCATCCTTTGATTTTATACATAGAACACATTCACAAGAAAACGGACACTAACTACAATACTGCTGGACTATTTTTTGATCTATCAAGCGCTTTTGACGTATTAAATATAACATTTATAGAAAGCAAGTTATGAAACTTTGGCATCAGAGGTACAGCGCTGAATTTAATTACATCATTTTTATCACAACGTAAAATGTATGTTAACATTGGTTCATCAGATTCAAACATATACAATTTATCATTAGGTGTGGCCCAAGAGTCTGTATTAGGTTCATTAATACTTATATTATATGTGAACGATCTAGCCAATTTTATATTGGATGGTTTTGTAGTTAACTTTGCGGACGATATCTCAATAATTGTCAGTGCGGAAACAAGTGACGGACTCCTAAATAAAGCCAACAGTGCCATTGAAGAAATAAAACTATGGTGTAATAGAAACAATTAAATTCTAAATGATGGAAAACCAATAAGTGTGCAATTCTTCAAGGCAAGGGCGTCATCTGTTACAAACATACCATTTAGTGCCAATAGTACAAAATTTTTGGGTGTTTACATTGATTCAGAGCTCAAATGGAATATTCATGTAGATTACGTAATAAAAAAGTTAAATAGTGCGTACTATGTCATTTTCAAATTAAAGAAAACTGTATCATATAAACATGTAATGCAAATCTATTATGCGTTGGCTTATTTGCATATCTCATATAATGTAATAGCATAGGGAAAGTCATCACATATAAATAGAGTTCAAGTAACTCAAAAACAAATAATAAGACTTATACACAACATGCAGTATAACAAATCATGTAGACTAGTTTTTAAAAGACAAAAAAATTTACCTATTGTGTGCATTTATATTTATAAATGCGCTATTTATGCATTTACTAATATAAATATATTAATAAAAAATCTAAAAATCACACACATCAAACAAGAAGCTGCGATAATATCAGAATACCCTTACACCGAACATCAACGTATAAAAAAATCACAATATTTGTCATGTTTAGATATTTTTAATAACATTCCAATGAGAATAGAAATGTGTAATTTTTTATTAGAACACTGTTTTGATACATTAGGTGAATTTTTTCATCTTAATTTTAACTGTATATGTAATTGTCTAATATCTAAGTTGTCTATTTCTGTGTAATTTTATTTTATTGTATTGACTTAACAAATGTCGTTTTTTAATGATCATTCTTGTTTAATAAAGTATTATTATTATTATTATTATTATTATTATTATTATTATTATTATTATTATTATTATTATTATAGATGCAAACTTAAATATATTGTGGCAAACAATAAATTTTTAAGATTTTAATAAGAATCTAAAACAGATTCTTCTTTGAACTCACAAATACTCAAAATATAAAAAATATATTATTAATAAAACAAACTTTATCTTTTAGTCAATTATTATCATAATCCAATTTAAAATTTATTCCATTATTTTTTAGAAAATTTTGTATTTATTAGGTTCAGTCGTCTTAAAAACCAAACCTAGATTCAGCCGGATGTATATTACATTAATGATGAATAAAACATCATAAATCCATTCTTACCTTTCATCGAAAGTAACTCTCTTTTGTCTCTAGTGAGAAAGTCTTGATGTTCATTGATTTCTGCCATATTAGTAGATGCCTTGCCTAAAATACAAAATAAATTTAAATTTTAAAATTATGTATTTTAATAATTGAATAGTGGTGTAATAGTTTATTATAAAATAAATTTAAAAAAATTTCTATGTACTATATCACAAATATATTTAAAAACCGTAACTAGTTTCAACCTTTACAAGGCCATCAACGGACGGTGATACAAACAAGTATAAAAATAAAAAAGTTACAAAGCATATATACTACAGGAAAACATAAATCATACAGAGAGGTGGAAAATTACATTCAAATTATTATTTGAGGTTGATTACTTTAGAAGTAGGATAGAATAAAAGCCGCGATTTAAAGGTACAGTATCTATAAATCGTTGCGATGCTTAAAAATTATGTTAGAAACAGTCATAAACATTCACAAATACTTTAAAATGAACATTCACAATGACTACATTAACTACATATATGTTATGTGTTTTGTTTATATTTACAAATGGTGGCTTTAGTAAAACTGGTTGCATATACTATTTGAACATTTGTATTTTAATACATGTTTGATAGTTTAATCATATCGGTCTTCAAATTTATGTTTTTATCTTTTGTTAAATTGATATACACTATTTCGCTTACCAATCTTTTCTATCGTACTTCCAAAGTAATCAACATCAAATACTAAAAAATGCATATAATCAAATCAACAAAAATTCAAGTTATTATGATTAAAAATGATCATGAATTATATAGAATAATACAAAAACAATCACCAACAAACAGGACACCATTATTATCTCAAAAAAGTCTAACATAAAACGCAACAAACAAACTGTTGTTTCTGTCTACGAGATACACAACACTACCATTAAATCTGTCTGATATTACATTAAAAAAGTAGTTAAATTAAATTGTATATGCTTACTGGCAAACGACGAATGGTAAGATTACCCCCAGCGTTTTGAGCCTATGATAATGACAATCAAACTCTTGGGGAACGGTAAAAAAACGGGCTGTAAAAACAAAGCTGTTAGATATGCAGTTCGGTAAATGAACAAAGGTGACGCTTTTGCCAAAAATTCAAAACACAAACTAAAAATAGACAAGGCAACCCAAACAAGAAGCGCGAGAATATGTCAAACATAAAATGTTATAAATGCAAAAAATTTAGTAATTTTAAAAATAAATGCTCAAAAAATATACAAGTTACCTAAAACAATTCAAATCAAAGACAGAATATTTAATATATAAAATATATAACAAGCCATAGTATGTTTATTAACAGCAGTAGCTAATCTAGTTAAAAATGTATGTAGATTAGAAACTCGGAAGCCAAGTTTATGTTTGGTAGCTGATGTGAGGCATTGTAGGTTTAGCTATAGCATAGTCAACAGAATTAAAAGTTATAATAAATGATGCCGTGAATGGCATAGTGAATTTAGATACAAAAAAGTCTGTAAAGTGTATTGCTAGAAAAAACAATCCCCGTTGCATTTCAAACATAAACAAAAAATAGCAGTTTACGCTTGGAGCTTGTACATGCAGATATGTGCGGTCCAATAGAAACAAAATTAAAAGGTGGTTTACGGTATTGTTAGTTTTTAAAGATTAGTTCAGTAGGATGACTCACGTGTATTTCTTAAAGACTAAAGATAAAATTTTCAGATATTTTAAAGTTTTCAAAAGTTTTGCGAATAACTAGAAAAGTAGAGAAATTAAAATAAAAATTCTGCAGCAATGAATTTAAAAGTTTCTTTAGGAACAATGAAATAATCAGAAAAATCCATATATTCTAAAACAAATTTGGATGCGTGAACCTTGTACATGCAGATCTGTGCGGTTCAGTAGGAACAAAATTAAAAGGTGGTTTAAGGTATTTTTTTTTTTTAGTTTTTAAAGGTTAGTACAGTAGGATAACACACGTGAATTTGAATGCTCAAAAAATGAATAAAGCATTAGTGCAAAAAGCTAAATGTTAATTACAAAATTAAATAAAAGTATTAAAACAAAAGTCATAAGCTGTGCTGTATATTTTAAAAATAGATTAACTGCAAGTTGATTGAGAATAAAACACCTTATAAAATGTAGTCAAATACCAAAACAAATGTAAACCATTGTTAACGTTTTTAGTAGCAAAGCGATAGTTAACCTACTAAAATAGAAACGGAACAAGCGGGTCAAAAACACATCAAAAATAATTTTAGTTAGCTATAACAAAACTGTCATAATATGCCAAAACGTCAAAATTATTAAAAAAGCCAAGAAGGAAGTTAATATAGTAATTACTAAATATAACAAAGATGGTTAAGATTTAGTATAGACAAATAAAGTTAAATAGTTTTTTAACATTAAAAAATGCAAGAGTAATAATGATGACAATAATAAATGTAAACCTTTGATTGAAGTAGAGATCCTAATTGAAGTACAAAGAACAACAACAGAGCAAAAAAAAAAACTTTAAAGGTTATGTGACATATATTGCTGTTGAAAACAACGCCTTTAGTTAAGGAATAGAAGCAAGCAATGTCTACAAAAATTATAAATTTTAAAAACAATAAAGTGTATGTTCTAATAGATCCACCAAAAAAAGTACTATATTTGACAAACTTAACATTGCAGTGCAATATAGTGCTTGTCTTATTGCAAAAAGTTTCGCACAACATCAAGGTACAGATTATGATGAAACATTTACTCTTGTAATAAGACATTCAACGCTACGCTTATTAATTAGTCTACATTAAATTTAACAATTGCCCAATTGAATGTAACCACCGCTTTTTTAAATGATTATTTGTATGAAAATAATAGATGAGGTTATGTTACATTTAAGCTATAAGCGGTTAAATTCAAAACTCGGTGTATATATAAATCAAAACAAAAAGTTGATGACTATAATTGTATGTAGATGAATTTGTTGTATTTAAAAAACAGTTAATTTCAATATTTAAAATTAAAGACTTTGGTAAAGCTAAGCAAATTCTTGACATAAAAATTAGTAAAGACTAAAAAGAAAGAATTATTTAGTTGAAAGATTATACAAACTAAATGTTAAAAAAATTTAACATGTATAACTATAAAAGTGTTAGTAACCCATTAGAATGTAACAAAAGTGCTATTGGTTAAGATACTAATATTTGTTAAAGAAGTTTGCTTTATCAAAAACTTATTGATAGTCTTATGTACTTGGCAATATTGACTCAACCAAATATTGCACTTGTTGTACACAATACTAGCAAACCAAACAAATACTCAACAGTTTACAACATTTTAGGTTTAGTATTCAAAAAAAGAAAAGCAATTTAGAAAGTTTTGTAGGTTCTCATTAAGAAAGCAACAAAAACAGAAATAATCTATTTAAGATTTTTGTCAAAAAGCAAAAAACAAAAAACTGTAGTCTATTAGAGCATGAAATCAGAATATATGGCTTTAACATAGGTCTCTAAAAAAGTTATTTATTTAAAAACTTTATTGCAAGAAAAGCTGGTAGTACAATCTTGTGCACCATTTAGTTTGCAAAGTTATTGCTAATAATTAAGTGAAATGCTTTTTTACAGAAGATATGGTTGCTGACTATTTGTTTGAATACAACAAAACAAGTTTAGTTTAATAATAATTTAAATTTAACATTATTGTAAGTTTTTTTGATTTAGTGGAATATTGAAAAAAATTATCCAAAAATATATTCGTAGCGCCATCTAATTGTAATTAGTAATATATAATACTTTATATAAGCTTTTAATAAATAATGTTTGTAACGAACCCCGTGATCATTTATTAAAATAATGCCCAAACCGTTCGTCTGTTTATGGCGGATAGTATTACGAACGCGCGCTTGTTATGCAGCGTTATTCATAGACTTTCTTTCCGAACGCACTCATAACAAGCCGCGTGAAGTATACCACATATACTAGGCAACCTTGGTTGCAACTAGCTGTATTTCGGGTGGCCTGCTTTGCTGCCATTAATTAAACATCGTAATTAGCCGGCTACCGACACTTTTTATGTCCGCGACATGATGTTTAATTGATGGCGCAACAAACCTGCGTGTTTGTCGGCTGCCACTCCGTTGCTTGAGGATGCACGCGGATCTAACCTATCAAACCACGTGCAATCTCATGTAATCAATAAGGCCCCTAGGCGTCCCATATAAAGTTCGCCATGGGTGAGACAAACCTCCGCCGGAAGTAAGAAGTATCCAGGAGCTTCTGTGTGCAGTAATTAGTGATTTGCCATTAATAGGTAGATCACTAATTACTATATGCAACCGTCCGAACCCGGCGGACGTTTGTTTATTTTGTAAATATCTTTGTAGTTAAGGGGAATGGGATTTTAAGTTTTTGTGAAATTGTTTATGTATCGTCAGGGGTTGTTTTGTTTAATTTAGTTTTAGTTAATTAGTTTGGGGTGTATAGCCCACCCCCTATGCACTCCCCATATATGTTGGTATCCCTGTTCCCGCTCTTTCCCTTTCCACCAAATTTTGCAAAGTTTATCCCCTCTCTTTTCTTTCCCTTTATATACCGCCGTCCAGTCCTCATCAATTCAATTGAGTCCGAGCCGAATTAACCAATAGTGAAAACCAAAGTCCGAGTCCGAAAACCGAAGAATACGAAACCGTAAGTCGAGCCGACAATCTCCCAAGCCCAATTGAAATTCCTTTTTTTTTCCTTTCTTTCCTTTCTCCCTAAAACCCAGCGTGTGCGGTAGCCGGAAGGCAAGCCACCTCCAGATTCCCGACCTAGTCTCAAATTCTTACCACCGTCCCCCGATCCATCCATCCATCCATCCATACTTAATAATTACTTTTATTTTTTTTATATTATCTTCCGATTTTTTTTGTTTCAAATAAAATAAATGTTTATCTGATTACCCTATATATTTTATTTAATTTGTGTCCACACTCCGGTGTGGTGGCGCCCGAGCACCTTCAGTCTCTGGCCAATTAAGCGAGGGGACCCTGTCGATCACGACTGCAGATACCCCCGCACAGGTGACGCCTCAAAGAGTAGAGACGTCACATGTTTAGTCTAACAGTGTACACGTGTGTATATTTTTCTAACAGTAACAACATGCAATATCATAACACACAAGTAAAATGATCAGAAAACTTTTGTTTAAATACAAAGTAAAAGCTATCAATGACTGCTTTGCAATCTACATAAGCCAAACTGGTCAAGCCCTTAAACGTTGTGTTCAGAAACTTTTTCCCAAAAATAAAATTTAATTTTTTAAACACATTTATTTTAATAATCATAAACTTGAGTTAATTTATATTCAAATTAATATCAAACAAAATGTTAAATTTTTACACAACTGCTCAAAAAGATTAAATTGTTTACTAAACGTGCTTTTTTTATCTGTATTTGAGAAAAAAGAAAATACCTATCATCATTTTTTTTTAAACTGTCTCTTTAAAGTTTTGCAAAGTTTTCAAAATTAAAGAAAAAAAGTTTTTTGTGAAAACATATACTTTAAACAATTTTGAAGAAAAAAATTTTTTTTTATGCAATCTTGAAAAGTTACAAACGATCAAAAAATGTAAATTTAAAATTCAAGCCTTTTTTGCTATTTTTAAGTATTTCTGTGAATACATTGATATCTCAGAGCGTAGTATAAGGCACTTCCTAAAATTTTCAGAATTTTTTTTGCATATAAAAACACGTTTTTATCCATATTTGAGAAAAAAAAAATACCCGTCATCTTTTTTTAAAAAAAACTGTCTTTTAAAGTTTTGCAAAGTTTTTAAATTTAATTAATTTAAAAATGCAATCCTGAAAAGTTACAAACGATCAAAAAATGTAAAAAAACTCAAAAACATCAATTTTTTTAAATTTCATTGCTTATTACTCGAACATAGCTCAATGAAAAAAATCTGAAAAAATTTACATAATCAGGATTCATGTAGAGGAAGGCATTTTCAGTGGTTTGAGCAAAAACAAATTTTCATTCCGTACACTTGACTTTTACATGGCCATATATAATATATATTAATATAGTTACTGGAGTTGACCGTTACGTAATAATTCATAATAGAAGATTAAATAAAACAATTACTATGTTTTTATATCACCATTTATTTTGTCACACTGTGACTCCAGTTTCGGCTGAACCTCAGCCTTCTTCCGACAATACATGATATAAAAACATAGTAATTGTTTTATTTAATCTTGTAATATATATTATGTTAAATTACAAATTAATAAAATTACTTTTTATTTTTTAAATATTTTTTTATTTCTATAGATTAAATTTGTATTTTATTTTTGAATAGAATTAAGAATAAGGTAAGAAAGTAAAATTATATATATATTTTAATTTGTTTATCAAATAATCAATATTGTGTAAAATAAATAATATTAATTAATTGCAGAGTAATTAGTTATTCATAGTTAATTAAAGAATTCATCAATATTTCAATTTGAATGATTAAATAAGTTATTTCATTCGCGCTTTCTGTGCGTTTCTACCCACGCGTTACGTCACGCGTATGTATGTATATTGGTCTAAGCAACAAACGCGGAGTCCGTAAATTTATATGTAGATTTGTATTCTAAAGACATTTTATTTTAAAAAAACTGATTAATTAAGAAAATTGAATTTAAAACGTATATACTACTATTTTTGTTTAAGAGCGTACTAACCGCTCCATATCTTATAGAAAATCGAGCAATACATGACAATTCACTCTAGCGTCTTTATTTTTAAAATATTTTCTTAATTAATTTTTTTAATTAAAGGTGATATGAGATTCAACCAGAGTTATTTTGTAAATGATAGACTATAACTGCCATAAAAAAATCGCAAACATAAGAAATATTGTAAATTTAGGTTCTTTTGAATATTTTTTTAATACTAGTTATATTATTTGACCAAATAACACTGGCGACAGCTAGTTCAGTTCTTTGTGAAGATACTGGTAAAAACTACAAATTAATAAAAAGATTATATACAGATATATTAAATCTATGAGCTGTTGTTTTGTGTAAAAATAATACAAATATTGTAGTCGTCGATTCCCATCACATTACAGAGTACAGACCGTGTTCCGCTTGTGGTTGGACGACACTCCTTTATTCGACAGAGACGAAAGATCTAGTCATTGCATTTCTCATATTCTGCTCCAAGCGTACGTTTCATGCAGTGCGTGCGTATGTGATGACAATTACTGCTTTCCTTTCAAGAGCAACACGCTCCCGGGGCTTGACGCACAGAACCGTTCTGAACTATTCTGAAAGGAACATTATTTACTGCCATATATTATGATCCGTTGACTAACGACATAACCAACAAATAATTATTTACTCAACTTGACATTTTGTTAATTGTATAATTAAAAAAACGTTTATTTCTATATTTTAAAATTAAATTTATTACTGGCGACAAATGAAAATACTAGTAACTTTGTTAATAAGTTGGTAGTAAATATTAGATATATTTAGTTATTTGGTGTTGGCACTTGAAAAGGGCTTGATGCACCGTTGTCGATGGTGGTGCATGAAGGGAGAGGGGAAGGACACTCAGAACAAGTTGGGGCGTCGCGCTCTCTGTGAAAGGTACATGGGGCGTCACGCACAGAATTGTTCGGAACCGTCCAGAACAGTGAAAGGAAAGCATCTATTATATTACTCTATGCAGCGATTAATGAATGCGTTATTTTTGCGGAAAGATTAATATATATTTTTAGTAAATAAAAACAATTGTGAAATATTTTCAACCGACACAAGATTTCCAAATAGTTGTAGAAAAATTGTACCAAAACATATTTTAAAAATAAAGATTTTTTTAATTGCACATTTATTATTTAAAAAAACAGTACGAACATTAATCTTATATTTTAATTTAAAAAGTACCCTGAGCTCTTATGCAGATTGAATGAAATACTTTCATATATTTCAAACAATAATAGAAGTTTGATTAAAAATGTTGATAGCAATAAAGTTGAACAGTTTAATTCTATAATAAATAAGTTTGTTGGAGAAAAAATAATTAATTTTACGCAAGCAAGATGTCATGGAGCAGTTGCATCTATTAATTCCAAACGACCTCAATACAAACTTTATAAAAATAAAAGAAGCCTGAAACATTTAGTGAAACGTTTAGAAATTAAAAGTGTCAGAAAACTGCTTATGTAAAAACTTGCCAAGAAGTTCTAAAACCTAAACGTAATGATAAAACTAAATCAAAAACAAAATCATATAATTCTGGACCAGATAAACATTATGGAGCCACAGCTTTAAAAGACATTTAGCAGTAGACATTTTAGAATTAGATTTTTTTTTTAAATTTAGACCAAACCGCAGTAAAAAAAATACTTTAGAAACAGGCATTTTTCTTCAATCTAAAAGTAGGTTCTGGTTAGAAGAAAGAAATAAGCTTCTTACAGTCTCAAACTTTTATTCAGTTTACACAAAAAGGCCTTCTAGGAGCTGTTTTAAACAAATTTTTAAAAACTTTTGTATAAAGCGGCTAGCTTAAAGTAGTTTTGATAAGTCATGGAAAAAAAGTTAAAAAACCGCAGTCAACAGTTAGAAAAACAAGAAGAGATTATTGACAAACCAAATGAACTTTTTATTGATAACTTACAACCATTGTTAAGTAAAATCATTAATGTTTTTGATATTTTAAATTAAAACGTTTATTTTTAAATTTTAGGCGCAACTCCTGATGATCTTGAAAGATCTAATTTAATTGTAGAAGTTAAATGCCCATACTCTGCCAATAGAAATTAACAATGCAATTCAACAGCATAATATGCGTTTTTGAATTTTTCATAACAAGACAAATTACTAATGAGAAGCACGCTTGGTTTTATCAAAGGAAAGGTTGCATTTTTGCTGTTTGGACCGGTAAAGAGTATCCTATAAAAGTTAAATATGACTTTTGAAAAAACAAAATAGAACCTAAGTTAATAAATTTATACAAAAATTGTTTATTACCGGCATTTGTAAATTCTTGGCACATCAGAAAATTTCCTGGAATTTGTTGTATTTAGAAAATTTTTCTTAAATAAAGTTAATTTTTCATTTTCAATAAACTCATTAATTTTGTCATTGTATATTGATTTAGTTAAGATCACACAAGAGTTGTTTTTATCTGCTTTAGTACAAATTAAGTTGTTATCTTCAATTTTCTTTTTAATTGAAGATATTGTTTTATTATATGTTCTGTTTTTATTTAAATTCATATTAAAATTTTTAATTATATTTGCAACATTTAATTTTGAATTATGGTTTACCAATGGGGAGTCTAATATCACCTGGAAAACTTAGAAGAACAAATATTTAATTCTATTTTTAAACATAATATTAAATTCTGGTACCGCTATGTAGATGATATTCTTATTTACTTCAAAGGAAATACAAATGATTTAAAAAATTTATTGACTTATGTTAATAATATTCATAAAACAATAAAATTTAAATTAAAAGTTGAAGAAAATAAACAAATAAACTTTTTAGACATAACTATTTCACAAAATTCAATTTCAAAATTTATAGAAAACCAACTTTTTCAGATACAATTATACCAAAAGATTCGTTTCATCCAATTAATCATAAATTATCAGTTTTTAATAGTTTAATACATAGAGCTATTTCAATTCCACTAAATAATCAAAATTTTAAAGATAAAATTAATATAATTAAACAAATTGCAAAAAACAATGGTTATAATGAATTAACTATTTATAAAATTCTCAGTAAAAAACAGTTTAAAATTTGCATAAATGAAATATATCCATTTAGAAAAGAAGTAAATAAGAAATATTGCTCGATAACATATTTTGGCAATTTATCTGAAAAAATTTCAAAATATTTAAACAAAAAATTTCAAATTACTGTTGCATTTAAAACACATATGAATTTAAAAACAAAATTAATAAATGCTAAAGAAAAAACAGAAATTTTCAATAAAAGTGGAATTTATAAACTAAATTGTAGTAATTGCAACGGAACGTATATTGGACAAACCATGAGAAATTTTGATATTAGATATAAAGATCACATAAGAGCTTTAAAATATAAAGATATAGAAAAATCAAATTTTGCTAAACATTTAATTCTGAATAAACATAATATTTCGAATCAAAAAACATCATTAAATATTCTACACATTTCGGATAAAAATTTAACATTTTTGGAAAGCTTAGAAATTAAAAAACATTTAAAAAATCAAAATTATACAGTAATAAATGAACAATTAGATATATATAATTCACCACTACTAGATATGTCAATAAAAATAAATTTTAGTTAAATAGAAATTTTAAATTATAATGTAAATATTTATATTTATTTGATAGATTATCTAACCTTTAAATTTGTAACGTCTAATAAATGACAATGGCCGCGTTCAGTACAACTCATCAGTTGCCAGCGCTGATTCATCAATTGGAGATAAGCAATAATTTATTTTTTTTAAATATATTTGCCAATTAAACGCTGGTGGTTAATAAGTTGCTTTGTCAGCATAAAAGCGTACCTAAATGTATGATGAGTCAAATAACAAGCGCTGCCAGCAAACGATGATTCCCGCCTCTCGTTCAGTTTGAATGATTGACAGCGATGAGTCGTCCTGAACGCAGCCATTGGCTGCGTTCAGTACAACTCATCAGTTGCCAGCGCTGACCCAATAAGCGCTGAGCCCGCCTGAACGGTATATTTTGCCACTGTTGCCAACCGTGTAAACTTTTATCAACTACATAAACATAAAGCTCAGAGTTTTGAATTTAAATAAATGATTTAATTAGTTTATGAAGCCGCTACTTAACGAGATATAATATATTCTCAATAAGTAATGCCATCTAAGCTGAAGGTGTCGGATAAACTTACCCTGAAGTTGGCAACGTAGTACGGGAATTGATTATCTTTAACATTTTTTACTTCTCTCACTCAAGTTATTACAGCGTTAATATTACGTTGTAATCTCATTTACCTATGTTGCTCCTTTTCCCGTTTAAAAACATATAATTGCTATGTAGTTTGGTTTTAACATGATAAATTTATTTTTCAAATAAAAGCGCGAACCAAGCGAACCTAGATGTATGATGAGTAAAATGACAAGCGCTGGCAGCAAACGATAGTCATCAAGCGCGTTCAGTACGCATGATGAGTCGTCCTGAACGCGGCCATTATCAAAATTCAAGTCAGCGGGAATATAGAAATTTAAATAAATAAAACGGATATCAGGGTAGCGGGAAAAAACAATTTTTTAAATATTAATCAATCAGTTTGAAATATTATATAATATAAATACATTGAAAATGATGATAACTCATCGAAACATGTATGTAAAAATAAAATAAAATAAATAAATAAAATAAAATCATTACTTCAATAATATGAATAATATAAAAGGATTTTATAAAATAAAAATAGAAAATATAAAATTTAATATTATGTTATCCATTTTGTCTTTTAATTTATTCATTTTCTTTTATTGTGAACAGATATACAAGGTGATTCTTAATGCGCATAAACTCGAAGAATTATAGTTTACAATCTAATTGATAAATGTTAAAAAATGTAGTAAAAGTTTTATAACAAGCGAGATAATGAATTATAAAGTTTTAGAAAAATTAAAATTTATTACTTGAAAAAAATCGGTGTGCCATGCCAAAATTAAAATAATGCACGTTGAAGTCCCGGCGGTTGTTGCCAAAAAAATTGAAAAAATAAACTAGGTGGCGCCTGTCAATGTGTAATAAAATTAAATTATGGCGCAACATAACATAACCAATGCAGAATTTGTGGATATGATATAGGTGTATGGAGTATGGAGTTCATCAAAATTCAGTCGCTGCAGCTCGCTTTTATTCCGAAATATTCCTTTTTTTGGTACAGCGTTAAAGCATAAATTACTGTATCCGTAACATGTGCACGTGTACATGCCCTGTTACCAACAGATTTTCCTCTTAGGGTAGTATTTTGCAAATGGCTGTTGCGTCAGCATGATGTGTAACCAATTTTTTTTACTAACATTTTAGTGACAGATGAGACAATTTTTACTCGTAGCGGTGTGCACAATTTTAACAATACGCATTATTGGGCAGTTAAAAATCCACACATTATCCGGCGTACAAACTTTCAACACAGATTTTCGGTGAATGTATGAGCTGGAATTGTAAACGGCCATCTTATTGGACCGTTTTTGTTGCCAAATCGTGTAAAGGGCGCTATTTTTTTTAATTTTTTACAAGAGACCTTACCAGCACTACCGGAAAAAGTTTCAATTAATGTCAGACAGCGCATGTGGTATCTTCACGACGGAGCTCCACCACACTTTGCAATAGATGTGCGACAACATTTAAACAATGTGTTCCTGAGGAAGAGGATTAGTCGAGAAGGTCTAACTGCCTGGCCTCTTAGATCACCTGACCTAAATTCCCTAGACTTTTATGTTTGGGGGCATATAAAACATTTGGTATACGCTACCAAAATTCACAGTGTTGAAGAGTTGCGACATCGCATAATAGCTGCCGCAGACACAATTCGGCAACCACCGAGACTTCAACGCGCAACATGGCTTAGGCGGGCGCAGATGTGTTTGGAAAATAGAGGAAATAATTTTGAGCATTTATTATGATATTAAGTGTTCTAATAATTTTGCATTTCTGTTATTTGTTTATTGTTTTGATAATTAGTTGATTAAAAGATTTGCTACATTTTAATTATTTTAATTTTGGCATGGCGGCACACCAATTTTTTTCAAGTAATAAATTTTAATTTTCCAGAAACTTTATAATTCATTATCTCGCTTATTATAATACTTTTACGACATTTTTTTAACATTTATCAATAATATTGATTGTAAACTATAATTCCTCGAGTTTATGCGCATAGGTTAAGAATCAGCCTGTACAGAAACCAAACGATAAAAGTATGAGTCGAGAATATTTGGTGCTCATCAAGCGCGATATAATACGAGTTACCGGTTGGTATGCTTTTAATTTAAAAAATTGGCATTTTAGAGATTAAATTAATGATTTAAACATACAAATAAATAAATTCATACGTAACATTAACTTTACTTTCAAGACATTTTATAAAAAAAAGTTGGTTTTGATTTTACGCCGCCTTTGTTAAATCCAAGAAATTGACACTTTGAAGGTTCAATTGATCATTTAAGCATTACCAATAAGTGAAATAATATTTAAAATAGACTTTTTAAAAAGTTTTATGTAAGGAAAAAAATTGAAAAAGATTTGAGAAAATTGACTTTGTTAGCACCCGTACTAATAGTTGGAGATTAAATCTCGGATTGATCCTAGATTCGTGAATCCGAGATTCATTTTGCTAATTGTTGATTGGCTCTAAGCCAATTCACGAATATCATTAGTTGCGATCGACCAATGCATTGCTCGCTTAATTGTCGAATCGAGTTAAAAACTATGCAACCGTCAATATAATCCTAGATTCAAATAATCTTAGGTCCACGCAAGATTGTTTATTAGTGTGTCATATATTAATTCTGACGTTTGGTAATAAAATACATTGGCCGATTGCAACTATATTCACCATCACGATATCCGTGAAATGGCTTAGAGCCAACCAACGATAAGCGAAATGAATCTTGGATTCATGAATCCGAGATTCAATCCTTTGAATACTATTTCAGTTTAATAAAGACAGCTTTATTTAGAAAGTAATATCCTTACTTTATTGTATACAGTAGTACTATAAAGAGCGGATTATACGTATTTGCTGTCTAAAATAATGCTTTCTTTCTGCAAAAGCTATTACAAGCTTAAATTGTTGCCACATGTCCGTGGCCAAAAGTAAGAACTTAGGCATATATAATAATTCTTACTTACAATATAAGAGGGCACAATACTAAATATTGTTAACAGAGTTGCATATACTAAATCTTACTTATCAATGAGAACGGAACATGTATAATGAGTTGCGTACAATTTAATAAAATTTTCTCTCAACAAGCTATCGTCTCAAATGAACATATCTCCCTTTAAAGCGGTCGGTGAATTTGTAGACCGTGACCTTTCTTGACCCGGGTACACAATAACTATAAAACACAATAGCACCTATGCCGGTCTAAAATAATTTAAAAATAATAAAATTTATAATACAAATTATTATTGAAAAAATATTAATTAATATATAATACTTCTTTCTTTGTAAAAATGATTAAAATGTTTGTCAGACAAAATTTTTTTTTTTTTTTAATTAATCAATTACAATCAATTTAATATTGGAGTTGATGTGCCTGTTAATTAATCTCGAAATTGTTATGGATAATACAGAAGTCGATGCAACCGATGATTTTGTAGAGCCATATCAAGAGTTTGAATCAGAATATTTTCCCTCTGCATCTTCAGACTCTAGCGAATATACTTCTGACATGGAAGCACTTACTTAGGTAGAGAAGCTTAATGAATCTACCGAAAAAACTGAAGACTTTCATCCTCAACAAGGTTGCTCAAAAACTTACAAAAAAAAGCTTGATGAATCTACCGAGAGAGCTGAAGACTTTTATCCCCAACCTGGTTGCTCAAAAACTTACGTGGAGAAGCGTGATGAATCTACCGAGAGAGCTGAAGACTTTGATCCCTAACCTGGTTGCTCAAAAACCATTGAATTTTCTCCAAATTTAGCCTGGAATAAAACTTTTGATAAAAACGAGCAGTAAATTACAGACAATTCATCCAAGGCAACCGAATCAAAAATAAATAAAAAGGCATGCTGCGTTTACTGCAACAATCATGTTGTAAAATTACCTCAACATTTAGAGCAAAAGCATAAACTAGAATCTAAAGTAATTGATTATTTGTGCCTGCCTAAAGAGAGCAGAGAAAGAAAACAAAAAATGTTTTCTATTCGCAATAAAAGAAATTTCAAATATAATTGCAACATGCTAAAGCATTAAGGATAGTTTTTGGCTTGTGACAATTGCTATGGATTTTATAGTAAAAGAGATTTATCAACGCATAGAGCAAAATGTGTTGATAAGTATGTTAAACATACTA
This sequence comes from Tachinus rufipes, assembly GCA_963932245.1. Classification (NCBI taxonomy): domain Eukaryota; kingdom Metazoa; phylum Arthropoda; class Insecta; order Coleoptera; family Staphylinidae; genus Tachinus; species Tachinus rufipes. The sequence continues at coordinate 41,815,100 of OZ010747.1, read as the reverse complement.
AAAGCGTATTAAATAGCAGAGCTCTTTTGCCAATAAATGAAGGTGCAAATAAAACAGTAAAAAATAAAATATTGTCAGGTATGCGTCAGGATAATATTACATGTATTATAAAAACTGACAAATTAATATTGTTGTATGGTTCATTTTTGGCTACTAAATATATAAAAGACAACCATCTGATCAATTTTATTAGGCAAAAATTACGACAATTAGGCAGACTTCTTATTACCATAATGGGTATAAATGCCAACAATAAGTTGTTTATAGATATTCTGCATCTGCATAGTTACAAACTAATTGTAATGGCAATTAAAGTACTATGCAAATATAACAATGAAATGAATAATTTTGAAATAAAATCCTTAGGCCCTAGCATAGGAGGAATGCTAAGACAAGTATGTCAAATATATAGAACTCATTTAATCAAAAATATTAATGATTTAGTTGAACTACAAAACATGCTAAAGCAAAAAAAAATTTTAAATGTTTTGGATACCAAGTTCATTGCAAATGTGTCAAAAATATTGTTGAAAAACTTGCACAAAACAAAATATAATAAAGTTTAAACAATTCCATTAACGGAAGACATTATAAAAATTAATACTTAACTGTTAACTACAAAAGAACGACTGTTTAAAAAAATTCAAACAAATTATGATTATGAAACTTGACAGCTTAAGTAAATGTGTATTAGGTAGAATAATATTATTCAACTGTAAAAAAAAATTGAGAAAACATATAGCTACAAGTTTGCAAGTGTTGTCTTTGACTGAAAACAATTTAAGCGAATTGGCCAACTATATAGGGCATGATTTGCAAATTCATAAAAAACTTTTATCGGTTACCTACTGATTCTGTTCACATAGCAAAACTGTTAATTATGACCCCCACAAGCATGTTGGCTCTAATTTAAATAATTTAAATGTAGACAATTTATTTAAAATTTCAAGATTGCAAGAAACCGAAAAAGTAGAAGAGTTAGAGCAAAGCAAAAGCCAACAAACTCAATTTACCGAATTGGACAAATCAGGACAAACGGAAATCAATATATTTCAAAATATAGATTGTCTTCAGGAAGGAAGAGACTTGGAAATTGTGAAGGATGCTATATGTGATACGGATAAAAGAAATAGTATAATGTATAAGATGTATGCAAAAGTTTCAAAATTAATATGAAATATATAAAAAAGAGACGCAATGTCCTCTAATGAGACAGTTGTAAATCAATAATTTAATTTAAAAAAAAAAATTTAAAGCCTAGTTAAATAGGTAAATGTATACGAATGCCACAACGACATATGTAGCGCTAGTGGTGGTGAACGATGTTGACGAAGTAAGTTACAAATCAATTATTAAGTATAAATAAATAAAACCATACTGATGAGAGGTAAACGCGTCTATGGATGTTTTTAGTTTAGGATAATTTTTTCATAAATTTGATTTTTTAATGTTTCAAAAAATGTTTTTTTTTTAGTTTTAACAAAAAAAATAGAAAAATATGGACATCCGAAAAGAAAAGAGCAGTATAAAATCATTTCCAGGATTGTTTCACAAATTTCAGCTTGCCGAGTTCAAAAGAAATAATAAATCGTATTAAATCAGAACCATGCTTATCATCAAGAACATGGCCACAACTAAAAAGTTATATTTCGAACAAAAACAAAGAAAAAATGAAAAAAATAAGTGACAAAATCTAATACAAAAGATATGTAAAATTGTACTTTTTTGTAAAATATACTTTTAAATGATTGTCTTGTAATATTTTTCCTTCTAAAGCTCAATTTTAAATCAATAATGATTAAAATGTAAAAATTTATTCTTCTATAAAAAAAAATTATGGTAAAAGATTTGTGGATAAACGTTTCTTTAATAATTGTTCTTAAATTTGCATAAAAAAGTTAAAAAAATTAAATTAAATTAAAAATTTGAGACTCATGAACAATAATTTAAATTAGATAATGATCAGTAAATATTTTTTTAAAAAATAAATGAACTGCACTAGTATACAAATAAAACTTAACCATAATACACAAACCCACAATTTAACAAAAAAGACTCTAAATATATATATATATATATATATGTTATTGTTGATCATTTTATTCTCTATTAATACTTTTATGTTATATAATCAAAAACATATAATTATTTATTAACAACTTAATTCAACAATTATAAGAATAGAATTATTTAAAAAAAAAAACATTTTTTTTCTTATTTTCCGATCATATATTTTAAGTTTATTGAAAAATAAAGGTTTAAAATCAATTACTCAAACCCAATTCAACTCCAAAGTGGCCAACCAAATACAGATAATTTTGGTTTTCACAAATCCTCATCAGTGCATTTTGGTGGTACGGCATCGCTTCATGGTGAAGAATGAATTCGAATCATTGAAAATTTACTTGCAATGTATTTTAAGACATTGCAAGTAAATTTACATTAACTTGTAAATTTATAATATTTAGTGATTACATTAATTTTAATGTAAATATGGAACTAAGTTGTCAAACCTTTTCTATTCTTTTATAATATTCGCTTAATAAAATGAAATTTATTTTTATATAAAACTTAACAATCAAAAGCTTATTAAATAAAATTAACAATAATTTAATATTACTGCAATTTAATTGTCATATAACCAAATCTTAAAAAAAAATTAAGTTTAAATACAAATATATTTCTAAATAAAAATCCCTGAAACTGACCTTGATCAACATTCTTACTTTTCAACCAACTTGCTTTTAAAAGATTTTAAAGGGGATATCTTAGTAACACAACTACCAGTTGTACTATCAAAATTGTATCGTTGACTATAACGCCATCTAATATTAATTGTATTATTATACACACTGTACTTAACTAGTCTTACCGCTACGATAGTGGCGACAAAATTTACAAAATTTTAAACTGGATTTCCAACAGTATGCAATTAATATTACACATAATCATCCTCACTTTATGTAGAATGGTAACACTGTAAAATATGAAATATCTCAACAAATACCTTACTTTTCAAATCAATTTTTACATTGGCAATTAACCAAAAGGTTTACGAAACTATTTTAGTATATATTAATAATCAAATATGTTTTGTTACAATAATCCTAAGATTAAGATGTACACAACGATCCTCACTTTCCCTTTTATAGTTATTAATATTTTTTTTAATTTATAGGCAAATTATTATATAAAGCAACGCCGGAGTACTCAGGGGATTTCTTGTAATGTGTGGAATGAGGTATTGCAATTCTAAGATGATCATGATCACAATGTCTTGTATTATATGAATGATTTGCGCTATTAGTTTTATAAGTATTGATGTTTTTTTTTTCACATGTGTTACGGCTTTAAAAATATAAATGGAAGGCATTGTTAAAATATTATGTGTCTTAAAAATATCTCTGCATGTATTGGAAATTTTAATGTTAAAAATTAATCGTATTATCCTCTTTTGTTGAATAAATATTCTATTATTATCAGTCGCTCTACCCCATACAACAATATTAAAAGCTATATGCAAATACGCCAAGGCATAATAAATAATTAATAAAATATCAAAATTTAATGACTTTTTTAATTGTAAAATTGCAAAGAACGTTTTATTCATTTTTTGACAAACATAGTCAATGTGATCGTTCCATGATAATTTTTCATTAATAATAACACCTAAAAATTTTGTTGATACAGATAATAAATAATGCTTGCTATCAAATACAATTTTAAAATTATTAGACAATTGTCTTCTTTGATGAAAATGCATAATAATAGTTTTATCAGCATTAATAATTAATTTATTATTATGACACCATAGATAAAACTCATTTAAAACTTTGTTAATTTTACGTGCAAGTTCAAATTCATTTAAAGCTGATATTGCAATTGTAGTGTTGCATCCTGAATAGCCATAGGCATATTTTGCGGTCTTTTAAGTAAGATTCAATCCACTTAGAAGCTATTTCTCTAATCCCCATAGCATGTAGTTTATTGATTATAAATTTTAGGCAAACTGTGTCAAACGCTTTTGACAAGTCAAAAAAAAAGAGCTACTACATATTTTTCATCGTTATTTTCATTATGTATGAATTTTAATAAGTTAAAAGTGGCAGTTTTAACGGAGTAATTAATTCTAAAGCCATGTTGGTTGGTTGTTATTATATTAAATTTGTTAAGAAATTTTAACATTTATTATATACTAGCTTCTCCAGTAGTTTAGAAAATGAACTGAGGATTGATATGGGTCTATAATTTTCAATATTTAAAAGGTCATTTTTTTGAAAATTGGAGTTATTAGGATAGATGGAAAAACACCTAGTGATAAAGATAAATTAAAAATTTTAATAAGTATTACAGCTATGGCTGGTATAATAGACTTTAGGGTTATTGAAGATATGCCATCAATACTACATGACGTTGTGTTACTTAAACTTGCTACTGTCTCAAATAACTCATGTAAGTCAATTGGTTCCAAATAGAAAGAATTTGCATTAAAAGAAGGTAGTGTACAACTGTTAGTCATATTGAGCCCAAAATGTGCAGTACTTAAATTTGTTGCAATGTTTGAAAAATAGAGAGCAAATTCATTAGCTATAACATCTTCATCTTTAACCGTAATTGAATTAATATTTAATTGAATATTGATTCTAGGTTTTACACGATCTAGACTTTTATTAACAAGTTCCCAAGTAGTGTTAGATTTATTTGAACTAGAATCTATTTTACTGCCCATAAAGCTTTTCTAAGCTAGATCAATATTAAATTTAATTTGCCTTTTTTTAGTTTTATAAAATATTTCAGAATTAATATCATTAGTATTTTTTACAATCCAGAACAATTTTTTTAATTGCGTACATTCAATTTTAAGATCAGGAGTAATCCACTTCTTAGTATTATTAACGTTTGTTTTACAAACTAACGGACAAGCACATTGAAAACAATTCTTAACACAATTTAAAAACTACTAAATATTAAGTTTAAGTCTGAGTTTAAGTTAACAGTTACATTCCAATCAGTAGTTAACAACATTTCTTTAAAACTTTCAATACATTTATTTGTGATTTTTCTGTAAGTAATTATTTCTTTTTCTTTAGGTATTGAAACTATTCTATAAACTGATAATATTTGCATTAGATGATCTGCTATGCTACCATCAATATTTACAGTATTATATGATTCTCACGGTAAATTTGTTATAGCATAGTCAATAGCTGTTTCTGACTTTAAACCATTTTTATTTGCAAGATGCGAGTGGGTTTTTTTAGTCTTATCATTAATTCATATGAATCAAATATATCTAATAAAATATTTTGCTGTTTGGTATTAACTTAAAGGTTAAGATCACCAGATAAGATACAATAGTCACATTCTATATAAATTTTGTTCAACGCTTCACCTAATAAATCTACAAATGTTTTAAAATTGCCCTCTGGCGGTCTATAAATGAACAGTACACATATATTTTTACTATTTTTTAAAAAAAGATATTCCACATAGTTCAATGTTCATTTCACTATTGAAAGCATCTAGCTGAACTTTTCTCACTGTTGTAGTAAAATATTTAGATACAAAAATTGCGGATCCTCCATGTATATGATGCAATCTTATAAAACTAGTTGCCAAATAAAAGTCCGGAATCACTATATCATAAAAATTTATTTGGGTAAACCAATGTTCAGTAACACATAAAATATTTATATGTTCATTTGCGCACAAACACTCCACTCTATTTATTTTATTTATTAAACTTTGGACATTGACGTGGCCAATTACTATTTTAGTCAGTTCAGTAAGCTGAGCTGTACTGTGCTGCACTTTATATTTGTTGACAAGTCTAAAAAATTACCATCTAAATTATATCTGTCTTGTACACTTTTATAACAATCTTTGGAATTAATAGAATTATTGGTGATCATTATTTCATTAAGGATTATTGATTGCCTTGATATGTATTTAGTTATATGATGTATAACAGCTCTTTTTTCAGCACTACCAAAGTAAATATCTTCATTTTTAAAGTTATTGTAGATAATATGGTTAGTATCTACAAAATAACATTGCGTTTTAAGACAGATATTGTATAGTTTCTTATTTAACTTATGTATAAACTCATTCGTTTCGGGAGGCTTTGTATTACTAGTATAGTACGGGTTTGAAAAAATTATTACATTGGTGTTAATGAGTTGAGGCATTACTTTTAGTAACACATTATCAGTCAACGGACTTTTATTGGTAATTTCATATTTTTCTCCAAAAATCAGTACGTAGTCATTTTTTGTGAAATTTTTAGTATAGTTAACAGCGTTTTCAATAATTTGTTTAACGATGCTCCAGGCTTTAATATGGTTTGAATGCTATATTTTTTAGTAGGCAGGTAGTCTCTACAAATGTTTCCACAGTTTTCACCATACTTATCAGCAAATATTAATACTTTACATATCGGAGTGTCAATTAAAAGTTCCGAATTAGGTAACTTGTAGTGTATGTAGTTTTCATCTTTTTCTTTTTCTTCTTTATTATTTTTATTAATTATAGCATTTAAAACCACTTTTGTAATATTTTCCGTTATATTAATATCTTCTACAACTCTTACGCAATGTTCAGTTTAAGCAGTTTTGTCTATACCCTTATTTCTAAAGCCATCTGAGTTGATGGCTTTAGTAATTATTTGATCAGTTTGCAAATCTACATGAATTAAATACAAGTCACATAACAAATAACTGTCAAATAAAACAGAACATAGTAAGAATACTACAAAAATTTATTTGAAAAAAAATGTATTTGTTGAATAATATGAGTTTGCTCTTAGTAATAATTTTAATTTATTTATAAATTGACTTAAGGAACTACAATTTTTCACTATTATATGTGGAATATGATTAAATATTTTAACGCAATTATATCTAACTCTTTGTTTATATGTTTTTTTATTGTGCAAAAACACAGTTATAGCTTTTTTGCATAACTACTCTGAAAAACAATTTTTCCGCCCGTATTTTGGGGAAGGAAGTGAGCTATCCCTTCCTAAGGAGGTAAAATCCTTTGTCTCTCGCTGAGGGTTTTGCTTTTAAAACACACATGGCGCAGTTAAAACAAAAAATTTATTGAATATAATTTTTAATTTTAATTATACTAAATTAACAGTAAGTATTGTTAATTCAAAACTAAAATTAAATTAATTTATTACATAATTTAGTAATAATATTTTTTAATATTTGCTTGATTTGATAATATTATATACAAAAGACAGAACTATTGACATCTAATGTAGAGTAATTCTATTACAAGACTTCTTAGTTACGTCATAACAATATTTGACAATTTAAACATTAATCTTTAAAAAAAAACCATTGACACTTAAAGTATTAAACAATTTTTTTTTTATAATATTAATGAAAAACAAAGTGCGACAAAAAACGATTAGCTAACAAAACAAGGCGAACGGACAAAATGAAGACGATTAAGCAAAACAAAAGGATATTTAAATAGACACATAGAATATAAGAAGTATAAACGATAAAGAGTTAGAACTACTAGAAGAATTTGGAAAAGCCAAATTGGACATACTGGCCATAACAGAAACAAAAATGAAAGGAAAAGAAATAGTAAAGTTAGGCAATATATTTATGTATAGCAGTAGTAGAAAATAACGAAAGAACAAGAACAGGCGTAGAATGCATATTAAATAATAAAACAGAGAAAGCAATTAAAGAATGGAAAAATGTGAATGAAAGAATAATGATAGTTAAATTAGAAGTCAAAACAATAACAGAAAGTTTAATGATAATATACGGCCCGAGTAAAGATAAATTTAAAGCAACAAAAGACAAACTCTGGGAAATATGCCAAGTACAATATGAAATCTTACAAGAACTTATATATGTATATAATGGGCGATTTTAATGCAAAAGTGAGAAATATAAACAAGGGTTTAGAAGAAATAATGGGCACACATGGAGAACTGACTAAGAATAAAGAAAAGGAGCAGACAATACAAACGTTCTGTGTCGTGTGTATTGTTTTGTCTTGTCTTGTTTTGCAAACAATAAAAAGATCAAAGTATGCAACTACAGAATAGACAGACTGAAGGACACAACCAGAGAATATAGAAAAATACAAATAAAATGACAGTATAAAAAAATTAATAAACAATACAACAAAACCTGACGTAGACAATATCAAATAAATGTGGAACCATTTTAAACACATTTTACTGGAAGCAACAAAACAAACATGTGGAATAACAAGAAGCACACAAAATAGCAAACAAACCCACTGGTGGAACAAAAAAGTAAGTGAAGAAGTAAGAAAGAAGAAACTAAAAAAGAAAAGTTTTATTAACACAAGAAAAGAAGAAGTATACAAACAATACAAAACACAAAAGAAAAAAGTAAAAGAAGTCATAAAAAAAGCCAAAGGAAGAATTTGGGAATACTAGAGAAAATTTTTAAGGACAACCAGAAATTATTTTATAGAACACTGAAGAATTGTAAAAATAGAAACCAACTACAAGACAAACAAGGTAAAATACTAATAGAAAACAAAGAAATAATGAATAAATGGAAAGAACATTTCAAGGAGCTACTAGTAGAAAATCAAACACACAGCAATGAAGAAGAAGAGAAGAAATCTGTTAAGAATGGCACACGTAACATTGAAGCAGAAGACATAACAAAAAAGAAATTGAAGTAGTATTAAGAAAACTGAAGAATGAAAAAGCGCCAGGACACGACATGATAAAACCGGAGCAATTGAAATATATGGGGGAACTAGGAGAAAAATTACTGTTGGAGATGCTAAATAGGATATGGTAAATAGGAAAAATTCCAACAAACTGAAATAAGGCAGTGATATTTCCAAATTACAAAAAAAAGGATAGCAGAAACAGTAACAACTATAGAGGAATATCTTTGCTATGCACAACAGCAAAAGTATATGAATTTATAATAAAAAATACGCTTAGATATTTAGTAAAACCAGCACTGAAAAAAGCTTGAAGTGGGTTTGGAAAAAGACATTTTCAACACAAGACCACATATTTACAATTAGAAAATCAATTGAAAAAACAATAAGGCAAGACAGCAATCTGTTCATAACGTTTGTAAACTTAGAAAAAGCGTTTGACAGAGTACCTCAGAAACAGTTATAAAAAATATTGAAAAAAAACAAATAAACGACCACTTACTTCAAGCAATAAAAAGCATATACAAAATCACAGTTAATTACATAAGAACTAGAAAAGAGGCATCAGAAGAATTTACGACTACAAAATGATTGAGACTAGGAGGAGCGTTAAGCCTATTACTATTTATTATTTTTTTAGACAATATATTAAAAAAGTTCAAGGATAAAACAAAGAAAGTAGAAATTAGATACCACAATCTCAAAAGAGTAACAATATTAGCTATAATAAGATATGCAACATAACATAAATTTATGGAACAAAGAATTGTTAAAATACAACATGACTATAAATATAAAAAAAACAAATATTTTAGTGTTATCAAAATCAAGTATAAAAACGGATTTAAAGCTAAATGGAAAAAAAATAGAACAAGTAGAATCATTCACGTACTTAGGAGCAACTTTAAATAACAAAGAAAATATGGAGCATAAAATAAACAAAAGAATCCAGGCAGCAAACAGAATTTAATCATTCAATAAATAAAGTGATCTTAAACAACAAACATATATAAAATAAAACAAAAATGACACTATACAAAACAATATACAGACCAACACTAATATGCGGAAGCAAAACATGGGTAATGAATCAATAAGATAAAAATAGGATACAAGCAACAGAAATGAAGTATCTAAGAAGAGTAGAAGGTGTAACAAAAATGAACAAAATAAGAAACGAATTGATAAGAGATAATCTTCAAGTTGAAAGCATACACAACACAATAAACAAAAAACAGTTAGCATGGTATGGACATCTAGAAAGAATGCCAGAAGATAGACAAAAAAACAAGTATGTAATTCAAGAATATTAAAACCAATTGAAAAAAAAACGACCTATGAAGACATGAAAAAACAATGTAGGGGAATTACTAAGCAGAATCAATTTAAACTGGCAAGATGCAAAAAAAATACCAAAAAACAGGAAAGAATAGATAAAACAAATAAATAAGCTAATTTAAAAGCAGCAGAAAAATCTCGACACCTGAAAGGGTACTAAAAGATTTTAAAAAATAATATATATATATATATATATATATATATATATTTTTATTTACTTTCGGATTATCTCGCGTTGTTGTTTTTTTGAGTTGGACTCGACGTTTCGGCAGAATCTCATCTGCCATCATCATGAGAGATTTATTATATCTATTTTTGATATAATATAATATACATCAATATGACATTGATATATAAAACTAATTTTGTTGTCAAAGCTAACTTTCAAGAAACTTTATTGTGTGTATATATATATATATATATATATACATATATAGATGTAAAACAACTAATACTCCTCCAAAATATATACACGCTGGTAGTACTGGCCTCCAGAACGGAGGCAGCTACGAAAAACTGGAGGCAAATACGTTTTGATGTGTATATCAATTTATTTCAACATAATACTTTACTAGAAGTCATTCTACAAAATTTTGTTCGGTGACCATTTCGACTCATACACATATACAGTTATACATTGTAGTGCATTAAAGTCAACACTACGTGGCGCTAAGCTTTTATACTGATATACATATTTTGTTGCGGGCCAGTTGAATAGGCCTCCTCATAAGTTAACGTTCTAATTCGCCTCTTACAATTGGCAACATAGCAAATACAATTTATAAAAATAATTGTATACTTTTAATATATCTAAACGGTTCACGTTGTTTATTAGTTTTGTATAGAAAGTATGTAAAAATAAAACAGAAAATATTACTCAACTTTACGTCCAATGAAACAAATAAATAATATTTTTTTAATATATTATAAATTTTTTTTTAATTATTCTATTGAGGTATTGTGTTATGAAGAATGGATTTTAAAAATATTATAAAATTGCAGATATAATACTAATTAATATTTATTTAATAATAAATTTTTAAAATGTGCAAACAAAAAAAAATTTATTATTTAAAAAAAAAAAATTAAATAAATTTAATAACAATAATATTGTTTATATTAGTTTTAAATTTTATAAATAATTCTAATTTTAGTTTTGTTAAGTAAACTTGACATCATTTGTATGTTAAATTTAAATTAATTCTTTTCAGAATTGCCGGGTTTAGTTGCACCGTCCTGTTAGGGTGCTACTAGTAGTATTGTTATAGAAAAATATTAAATCCTATCACATCTACGAGAATATCGGCGAACTTATCTCTCTTGAAAAATATTGACACGTACAGCGCCGTTTTTAAATTAAAATTGGTTCTTTTGGGAGAAAACGCCAACCAACTCAATATCCAAACGATAAGATTTTAATCATTACTCTTTTTATATGTTGAACTACATACAATATTCTATGTATTCATGTTTAAGTAAAAAATTAATTAAAAACACCATTTTTTTTAATTATTTGCGGAGAAACAACTTATTGCATAAAATTTCTACAATTTCAATGACACAGATTGGACTTTCTTCTACAATGTGTGAAAATTTTATTCAATTATATTCATGCGTTTTCTTGCTGAGTTTGATTCTATGAAACCTTATAATTGCGCAACTATTCTCCCCCCTTAATTAAAGTTATCATTATTTTTTTATCAATTTGAATCAATTGTTAGATCATTAATTACGAAGATAAATATAACTATCCCATATTTACATAATTAAAATTATAGTTCAAAAGAAGTTTTTTATGTTATCTAATTAGCTATAACAATAATATACTATTGCAAACAAAAATTTATAGTGTCATCTTCAAGTTTAGTTTCAACTGATTACCACTTGAACACAAAAAATGCCATAAATTTTGCCATAAGTTTTTTTTAATATAAACTTAATAGCGTGCGTTTGAAGATCTACATTAAGGTTCTAACTAACTTAATTAGGTAACTCATTGATTGCTAGTAGTGAAATGTTGGAAAAGGTTGACAGCGTACGTGTTGGTATGATGTTCAAACCAAGATAAGTATTTGCTACTAGCGTTCTTGGCGTCTTGTAGCACATTAAAGATGTTCAAATTTTTGTAGAGAGTTTCATTGGTGATAAATATAGAACTGTTTGTAATTGATATATCTACAGCTTTAAAATGTTAGAAACTTACTGTCCCATAGTTAAGAACAGTTGGCTCATACAGGTTTTAAAATTTATTTCAAGGTACTTTGCATTGGTAGATTGTAATAATTGTTTGCCGGAGAGTGACAGTGACATGCTAAAATTTACTTTGATTGGCCTTGATTTTTAAGGTTTTAAGCTATTTTTGGATGTTTTTAAAAAAAGTCTGAAGTTTCTCAGAGTCAAATCTTGGAATTAAATACTAACTGTTAGAATGACTGTGCCAAGTGCAAACGTAACTCTTAAAGGTTTACTGTAAAAAGTAAATATAGCACCGATCTAAGAATACCTTCCTGTGGTACCGCTGATTTGATGAGGTGTAAGTTATTTACTTTTTCTTGGTGCTTAACCATAAAAAATGTTTTGGTTAGGTATGATTATAGTACATGAAATGTGTAATGGGTAATTGCGTTTTTAATTTGCTTAAAAATCTCCGGTGTCAGACTTTTATAAAAAACCAGAAAAGCAGCCAAACAATATTTCTTTTTTTTTTAGTGTTGTTAATTTGCTTTATTACTCTGTAAACCTGCTCTGTAGCTGTGTGTTAGTTTAAAAAACCAAATTGGTGATTTAGAATTAAATGAAATGCTTTTAATTTCAGCCTTTTGAGAAACATATTTTCAAAGATACATTTTAAATAAACTTATATAGCAATAGAAAAATGTTTCTGGTACAGGTTTATCAGAATGATTTGTGCCACTTTTTATTGAGATTGAAAATGTCCAGATTTAAGTAGTATAGCATTGAAAATATGTGTGAGTGCTTTTTGCACATTTGTTAGAAACTATTTCTAATTGCTGTAACTTTTTTCATAGAAATATGGTGATCATAGCCATGTTTTAATCACGTGTTTGACTCACATGGTATGATGACGTTAATAAACAATGTGATTGATAAAGTTATTTCAAGACTGATGCTTATTTGTCTGCTTGTAGTAGGGGTAGTTTTTTTTTTTTAACTCAGATTTATTAGTTTTTTTCTCTAAGAGTAGGCTTTTAGCGGGTTGTTGTATTTAGTTTTGTTTTGTGGATTTCTAGTAAACTTCCATATTCGTCTCAACTTTCTATTTATTATTAGTGCTTTTATAGCTAAAACTACTTAGTGCTTAAATGTTGTTTTAAGCAAGACATTTGGGTGTATTTCTTTTTCTAATATGTTTTAAAACTGGTTCCAGTTATTTTTTTGGTTAAAAAATCTGGTTTTTGTTTATGGTGTATGTGTGAGCTTAAGTAGATTAGGACAGGGAAATAGTCTAAAAAGGTATTAATTTTTTTTTTACTTGCATATAATTTAAAGGATAACGTTTGTATACAAAAAAATCGAAGACATTTGTTTTTTATGTCACATGGCCAGTGTGTAATTGCGTTGGGCTGGCCAAGTTCTAGGTCTCAGCGCTGGAAATTATGTTTGCTGCACTTTCTTGTAGACTCTGATCATAAATGCAGTAATTTTTGGTACGTCTCAGTTGAAGGAAGTTAGCACATTCAGGCATGACTTTTGTTTTGTTAACTGATTTTAATATGTATTTGTAGTGTTAATGGTATTGCAATTCATAGATAATTAACTTGTTGTTACTTTGTGGTTTGAATGATAGAAAGAACGTTTTTTAACATTACATAAAAACTGCGTTCTTGGTTTAAATAAAAAGTGTAGTATTGCACATCACGATTTTTTGGTTCTTGGAGAGCTGCTGATATTTTAGCACATCTGTTGTCGAAAATTTGGTTATTATTTATTTTAAGATTAAATTTTTGTTTATTATCCTGATTGTTGTTTAGCATATCAGTAAATTATTTAATGTTTGCTACTGCTGGGATGTATATCGGTGGAGGTTTTATGTAATTAAGTAGTTCTTTTGGTGGTGTACTCTTGTTTTTGAGTTTAGTAATAATCTATTAATAACCGTTGTTTAACATTCCATGCTTTGGTTTCTGAAGAGTTTTTACGTTTAAAAGTATTTAATTAATAAATAATAACAAAATAAATTAAATAGATTAAAATAAAACAAATATCAGTTTAACTGAGGCAGGGAATCCATTTATGAACCGGTAACAAACAGTACAGTGTAGTATTTATTATTAGTGATTAATTGTTTTGCAACATATTTTTGTTTTAATAATGAGAGTTAAAATACCACAGCAGTAAGTCACCGCTTAAAAAACGCTATAATGTAGTAACAATTAATTACCGATAGCATACTATAATTGTTGTAATGTACACCACATAAAAAATTAATATCAAAACAACTTCAAATAACTGTTCGTAACTACGTTTAATAATTTTTGAAAATAACTATTTATTGTAGACAGTGTTACGGTTTCAATATTTTTATAATCTTATACACACAAAAAAACTAAACTAAACCACCTCCTGAATAAACCAAATAAATGCCTACTAATAATAGAAATTTACAAAATACAATATATTGATAGTGGCAACATTGGCAGAGGCGTATTCGACATTTTCACATATATATTTTATACAACTGGAGCCTAAAACGATGCTTTGGCATTTGGAGTTCTATTGCTATTATTAATATACCAATTTTTTTGTATATAATTAATGTTATATTTTTTTACCCCTCTTTGTGCGTCCTAATAAAGAATATTTTAAATAACTAAATGCAAAAAAATACACAGTTAAAACTATTAAATTTAGGGTGGAGGCTAGGTCGCCTTATGTGTGTACGGAGGCGAGTAAGATAGCTATGCATATATATATATATATATATATATATATATATACAGGGTGTCCGGAAAATACGTGTACAACGTTTGACGACAGACTCCTGACGTCAAAATAGGTCGATCTAAGCCGACTTAGTTATATCCAAAACTGTCTCGTTTAGCCGGTAGAGGGCGTCAAAAATTTGTAAATATTAAAAAGAAATTACCTGTAACAATAATTTTTTAAGTGACCTTGTTGCTATGGCGTTTAATAATTTGACAATTATTGACAAATTGTCACCAGTCTATGAAATTTACTCAAGTATACGATCAACATTCTTGAATTACAAGTTCATTTTACCATTAAAAATGGAAAATTATACAAACTCTCAGAAAGTTGACATGCTCCTGGTATACGGGTTTTGTCAAGGAAATGGGCGTCAGAGTGTTAGGGTTTACATGGAGAGGTTTCCTAACCGTCGAATACCAAACCACCAAACATTTGCCAATATTGAGCGTCATCTTCGGGAAACGGGCAGTTTTGAGAAAAAGTTTGAAGGCAGGGGTTGTATGCGAACAACTCGAACTGTGGAAACAGAAGAAATGATTCTGGAAAGAGTTGAAGAAGAACCAAGTACCAGTACCCGTCTCTTAGAACGTGAGTTAAATGTTCCTAAAACGATTGTCAATGAGGTTTTAAGAGAACAGTTGTTACATCCTTACCACATACAAAAAGTCCAGGAACTTTTACCGATTGATCCCCCTATGCGGCTTACATTTTGTCAATTTATTAGAAACAAAAGAATCCTTGTTCCAAATTTTTGTAGAAAAATTATGTTTACTGACGAGGCATGCTTTACAAGATCTGGGGTAACCAATCTGCACAACGAACATATTTATTCCGATGAAAATCCACATGCCATTAAAGTTGCACATCATCAGCATCAATTTAAAATTAATATTTGGGCAGGTATTATTGATCACTACCTTATTGGTCTTATTGTTATTCCAGACAGGTTAGATGGAAATATTTATTTAAATTTTTTGCAAGACACATTACCAATTCTTCTGGAGAATTTGCCCCTTTTACTTCGGAGGGAAATGTGGTATATGCATGATGGTGCCCCGCCCCATTTTTCCGTTGCCGTTCGGCAATACTTACATTATCAATATCCCAACCGATGGATTGGAAGAGGCAATGATGCACCAGTAAAATGGCCACCACGTTCTCCTGAGTTAAATATGTGTGACTTCTTTTTGTGGGGCGCTATTAAAACAGAAGTTTACAAGACTCGGGTAAACACACGCGATGATTTATTGCAGCGGATTTTAAATGCAGGCAACCATTTTAATAATCCCGAGACATTAGATAGGGTCCAATATCATTTTTTAAAGAGTGTTAATAAGTGTATTCAGCAAGATGGTCATTTTACACATTTGCTTAAGTAATGTTTTTGTTTTACTTAGCTTCTTACAATAGATACTTTCAACTTTGTTATACTTTTGTTTTTTTTGACGCCCTCTACCGGCTAAACGAGACAATTTTGGATATAACTAAGTCGGCTTAGATCGACCTATTTTGACGTCAGGAGTCTGTCGTCAAACGTTGTACACGTATTTTCCGGACACCCTGTATATATATATATATATATATATATATATATATATATATATATATATATATATATATATAAATGAAGTTGTAACATTTTATTGTTTTTTTACAGAGGCAGGCAAAGAAACAGTCGTAAGCACCACGAGCAAGAAAGCGTTTTCAGCATTTTGCTGCCTGACGCCATCGCTTACTCGTGCGGACAAACAGCGGCTTGTTGCAAACAGTACTTTTCTGCCTTTAAGAGCCGTCTTACACGAGACTGATTTTAATACAAGTGTCAGTACAATAATTTTGCGCGCCAATTTTTCAAATATTTAGCAAGCTTTTAAGCAAGAATTTAGAACAGGCTCTAATTTTTTGGATGAAATCTTACTAAATAATTGACACATACATCCGTCAATGTATATATATGTCGCCAAAAACACTGGATTATAAAATTAAATTTTTAAATAATTGGCGCGTAAAATTATTGTACTGACACTTGTATTAAAATCAGTCTCGTGTAAGACGGCTCTAATACTTAATGTACTATAGTATAAAATTTTGTAAATTTTTATATACACAAAAATACAAGTTTTGTAAATGTATAAATTATAAAGTTGGTAACGCTAATGTTGCAAATATTTTTTGTACAAATCTTTAAATCTTGGTCCAGTAACAATTCTGTTTGTTTCTGAATAATAAATATGCAACTGAGAAGTTTTTTTCTGCATTGGCCTCAGTTTAAAATCCCATATTTCAAACGATAGTTAAAATGGCTAAAATATAAGGATCGTAAAGCACCACTGCTACATTCTTTGGAAGTACAAAATTTAATGTATTTGCTAGATAGTCTATGTGTGCATCTTATTTTAATGATTTGTCAATATTGATTTCCAACAAACCTGCGTTGTTAGACAAAGACAAAATACTATTACTCAACTTTATTGTTGAAATTTTTCGATTTTGTAGATTTGTTTGGAGTATACACGTGGTTTCATCTTTGTTGAACACCAACTAGTTAATATTAAATCATTTTTTATTTGAATAAAAATTACATTTGCATTTACTCCTTTTTCTATTATTATATGTAATTTATAATCATTTTAATTATAATAATTTCAATGTAATTTTCACTTTTGTACGTTTTATGTTTTACTGTACTGTACTGCTTTGTATTTATTTCTTTTATATTTATACTTGTTTATATCACTGTATGATGATGGCCTGGTAAAGGTTGAAACATGTTACGGTTTTTTAAAATATATATGTGATTTAGTACATAGTAAATAAAAGTGTTTTATTTATCTTAAAGCAAACTATCACGTAGTAACGGCCACCACCATTAAATTTTTAATTAGATAAATTATGAACACTATTATATTATAGGTCTGTTCCAACCTACAATGTGCACGGTTTGCAAACTGTCAAATCGATCTCTGATATCACCGTTTATAACTTCTTATCTAGTATTAATATTAAATTTTATACCAAATTTAATTGTTTAATAAATAAACTGTATATAAATAATTTAAAAAAAAACATAAAATCGACTGGCCATTAGAGACACCAAAGCTCGATTTCCATTACGGCACTCTACGTGTTAATATAAATTAAATATAATTTCTTTATATTTGTGTGATGTAATTTTAATTTCTTACACCGTACATAAATAGATTTAATCATTATTAATATGTTCTATATTTTTAAGGTTTGGGAGTAATTAATACTTATAATAAAATAGCATGTGAGCCAATCCGAATTATTCAACCATTGTTCAATTAAAACAACTTTTAAATACTTAACTAATATTAACTTTTTAATATAGATAATAAATGTTTCATAAAATATAAACATAACCTATATTAATTATATGTGCAAAAATGATAAATCAAAATAAAACAATATTAACTTTTCTATATTTCTAAGCAACATCCTGAAATAAGCATAACTTATTAAAAAAAAAAAAAACAACAAAACAAATATATATAAATGACTAATCATTTATTATAGGAGTAATGAAATTGTGATATGTAATGTTTTTGTAATTGTAAAAATATAACCAGATCTGTGTAATGGTTAAAAGTTTTGATTGTAAGGGTTTTGTTATACGTTACTATTTTATTTTAATGAATAACTCTTCATTAAGCAGATAAAATATTTTAACAGAGTGCATGAGATCATCAAATATATATTTTACAAAGTAGATATTTCAGTTTTCTCAAAAACATCAATGTTCTTCTATAACACGACATAATTAGTCAGACAAATTTGATGATTAATAGAAAAGTTTTCAAAACCGGAAAATTTCCAATTTATTTAATTATTTACCAATTTAAGTAAGTTGCAGTTTTATGATAACTTAAGTCAAATATATGTTCTGTACATTTATATTATTTATATGGCGTAATGGCTCATAGTTACAAATATTTTTTATGTATTTAAAACCAAAACAAGTCGATATGTACATCATATAACTATATCATAATATTTATTTATGACTATTTAGAGGTTAGAAGCAATTAGAAGTAGCAGTTAATTACAATTAATGTTGACTTACCACAAAAAATAAGTTTCACTATTATTAAAATTACACATACAACTAATATTATTATTAATACTGAAAGTACTAACATATAAACTTGATCATCAAAATCAGAACCCATGTTGAATGTCTGAAGACGGCAGCCATTCATCACACAATGATAGCTCATTCAAACAGACAACAGCAATGCCGCGGATTTTGAAATATAACATAACTAAAATTTTATTTTATTTATGTTGTAAAACATTTGGTGTTTTTATCAAATAAATAAAAAAAAATATAAAATTTGATTAATTAAATTTTAAAAATACTATATTTAATATAAAGAATGGTTGAGACATTAAAAAGCTCAATTTGATTTTTAAAAATATTATTAAATAAATAAAAAACCTAGCATACCAAAAATTATTTATAAAATAAGAAGCCCACTACTTATGGCAATAAAATTAGCCAATCCCAAACAATTTTTTACAAATACATAATTCAACACTTTGATATCAATGTAGACAACACATTTTACAAATGATTTGCGAATCGTGCAAAAGGAGTTGCCGTTGAGCAAATTATTTAATAAAAACAAAGTTTGTGTTGGTGTTGTTTATAAAATAAAATCTCAATTACTATGGCTATTTATCTGATAATATAAATTATTTTAATTGTATTCATGTGCATTTAAACATATAGCAGCAATTGTATTATTCATATAAATAAATATTATTATATATCTATATGATTTACATATAAACTATATAAGCCATTGTGCCATACAAACAATATTATAAATGTTCATATATTTAACTTAAACTATAATAAAAGTTTGCCTTACACCGAAAGGTAAATAGACGATGGAATAAATAAAATATAAAAGTAAACTGTACACTTAAATTAGTACATACGAGGGGAGTTTTTTTATTTTATCTACCTAGCTTTTAAAAATGGTATGGCAAAAATTTTCTTATGACAAGTTTCTGTGCAGTTTTATTTCCAAGTTTGGTTTCAATCGTTTAACATTTGTCTTTTTCATATTGGATTAAATGAGGCTAAAATAATTAATTTGCAATTTGAACACGAAAACGTCATAAAAATTTGATTATTATTTATTGCCGTTCTATTTTTAAGTCAAATAATAAAGCAAGCAGTTCAAATAAAGCAAAAAAATAATTCATAATGATTCAAAGTATAAAAGGTCATTGAAAACACAAACTGATAAAATCATCAACTGACTTGACTACCAAGTAAAAGTTTCAGTTATTGCTGAAAAAATAGAATAACAGAAACAAATATTTATATTCTACATAAAAGTGTTGGCACCATAGATTCGTAACCTGCTCAATCCCAAACAAAAACTGGATAAAAAATTTGAAATGTGATATTTATTAATTATTAATTATTTTACAAAAAAATAACTGAATTTTAACGAGTAAAGCCACACTTGCTGAAACTATCACATTAAAGACAATATTTAAGCAGTCTGTAAACATGGACCTTAAATATTTACAATAAAAATAAATTAAGGAATTATGATGGTCATACGTAACACACGTGTTAATAAGAAGATTAGGATGCTATACCCTAATCAAATGCTTTGGAAATGTCTAGAGCTACTGCAAGAATGTCTGTATGTTTGTATAAAGTAGAATTGTATTTGTGACTTATTCCATATTAAATTGAGTTATTTTGTTTGTTCTAAGAACAATACAATGTAAAAATTAATATTTTTTTAATTTTTAACAAATTAAACAATAATGCAATTATTCTATAGTTTAAAGAATCAGTCTTTTTTTTTTTAGATACAAATTAAATATTTGCAATGTTTTAACAATTTAAAAACGATTTTTTTTATGATAAGGTAAGTATTTCAGTCAGAATGAGTTAATTCATTTGCAAATGTTTTAAGAAAACTAAGTAAAATTCTATCTATACATGATACTTTTCTAGTATTTAATTTAAGAAAATATCTTTTAAATAAATTGAGCCTATTGCTTTCCTACTGGCCCGCATTTTATGTACAGCAATAATAAAAAGATTTAAAATAGTAGAGTTAGACGAAATTTGATTTGCAAAAATTTTTTTTCTTTTAGATTAGTAACTAAATTGTTGTATTTTGAAAAGAAAGTATTACAAATTTTTGCAATAAATTTATTTTTTTATAAATTTTTTTTTTTAATTTTTAGTTTTGGCTTAATAATAAATATAAGCAATAAGTATCAAAATTATTAAAAAAATGATTTATTTTTACTATATTTACCTTAGAATAATAATAAATCTATCAAAAAATGTAATATATTATAAACTTGAAAATGTTATAAAGATAACGAAACATGTTGTGTAAAATAATATATTAATTAATAAAAATAATAAAAACATATGAAACAATATGAGTATAACAATAAAAATAAAGTGAGGTTTACGTTTGGTAGTAATGGGAAAAAAAGTTTTAGCAACAGAAGTAACAGGCGACTGGTTGATTTTTTTTAAACATTATTTAACAGTAGTTGTTGTAATCTTTGAAATAGTCGAAAAATGCGGACTTAATTTTAATTTACCAAAAAATCCATCACGAGGAAAATTTGTGTTTTGCTTTAAAAGTTGAGTAAGATTATGAGAAGCAGCAAAAATTATAGCTTGTTGGCTAGACAGTGCTATAACTTAACTATTCAGCATGATTTGAAATCTTAAACTGCGTCTTAAAAAGAAATATAAGACGCCGTTTTTAAGCGCTTAAGTTTTAAAACGTACTTTTAATATTGCAATGACTGTCATCAATGTTTTTAACAATTAATTATTACTACTTGTCTCTGTATTCTGTAATACGTATTAATTTTAATTTTAATATTTAATAATTTAGACTATAATTGGCTTCAAAATATTCAAAGAAATTATATTCATGTGGCACAAAGACAGCCCTATATAACAATTTTTGACAATCATATTTTATAATAAATGTCAGTAAAAAATTAATTAAAACAACAATGTTTTTTTTTATTA
This sequence comes from Tachinus rufipes, assembly GCA_963932245.1. Lineage (NCBI taxonomy): Eukaryota > Metazoa > Arthropoda > Insecta > Coleoptera > Staphylinidae > Tachinus > Tachinus rufipes. The sequence goes on along the minus strand of OZ010747.1, from coordinate 41,793,076 downwards.
ATAAGAAAACACCAATTCAAATATCGACGACTTGCCATTTAATCGTATCCTAACAAAGATTCATAGTGCAACACAACATAAACATAACATAAACATAACATAAACATAACATAAACATAACATAAACATAACATAAACATAACATAAACATAACATAAACATAACATAAACATAACATAAACATAACATAAACATAACATAAACATAACATAAACATAACATAAACATAACATAAACATAACATAAACATAACATAAACATAACATAAACATAACATAAACATAACATAAACATAACATAAACATAACATAAACATAACATAAACATAACATAAACATAACATAAACATAACATAAACATAACATAAACATAACATAAACATAACATAAACATAACATAAACATAACATAAACATAACATAAACATAACATAAACATAACATAAACATAACATAAACATAACATAAACATAACATAAACATAACATAAACATAACATAAACATAACATAAACATAACATAAACATAACATAAACATAACATAAACATAACATAAACATAACATAAACATAACATAAACATAACATAAACATAACATAAACATAACATAAACATAACATAAACATAACATAAACATAACATAAACATAACATAAACATAACATAAACATAACATAAACATAACATAAACATAACATAAACATAACATAAACATAACATAAACATAACATAAACATAACATAAACATAACATAAACATAACATAAACATAACATAAACATAACATAAACATAACATAAACATAACATAAACATAACATAAACATAACATAAACATAACATAAACATAACATAAACATAACATAAACATAACATAAACATAACATAAACATAACATAAACATAACATAAACATAACATAAACATAACATAAACATAACATAAACATAACATAAACATAACATAAACATAACATAAACATAACATAAACATAACATAAACATAACATAAACATAACATAAACATAACATAAACATAACATAAACATAACATAAACATAACATAAACATAACATAAACATAACATAAACATAACATAAACATAACATAAACATAACATAAACATAACATAAACATAACATAAACATAACATAAACATAACATAAACATAACATAAACATAACATAAACATAACATAAACATAACATAAACATAACATAAACATAACATAAACATAACATAAACATAACATAAACATAACATAAACATAACATAAACATAACATAAACATAACATAAACATAACATAAACATAACATAAACATAACATAAACATAACATAAACATAACATAAACATAACATAAACATAACATAAACATAACATAAACATAACATAAACATAACATAAACATAACATAAACATAACATAAACATAACATAAACATAACATAAACATAACATAAACATAACATAAACATAACATAAACATAACATAAACATAACATAAACATAACATAAACATAACATAAACATAACATAAACATAACATAAACATAACATAAACATAACATAAACATAACATAAACATAACATAAACATAACATAAACATAACATAAACATAACATAAACATAACATAAACATAACATAAACATAACATAAACATAACATAAACTAAACATTATTCTGTGCTGAGTTTAGTTAAGTTACGTCTTAAGTAACTTTGAAGAAATCAGGTGTAAAATCTCCTAACAAATTAATTTTTGTTTTTCTATTATTATCTTATGAAAGCTTGTCAAAACTTTCAGACATTTTATCAAGAGAATTGTTTTATTTTAAAAACGTTATAATTTTGTACGTTGTCAGTTTTTTTCTTTTTCTTATAGTGCCATACTTGCTACGAGTGTCAGCACCCCTTTCGTATGTTTGTGGTGTGCGATAATTGTTTGTTATTGTTTTTTTGTTTTTTTTACGTAGTTAGGTGTTGGCCTTAACAAGTAGCCCTAAAGAATGACTTACGCATAGCAATACCTTCCGGTTTTCTTCTTTGCGTAAATCCTGTTGTTATATGTTCTTGTCAAACTAGTCTAGATTTGGCATTAGTTTGAGGTAGGCTGGTTATTGCTTTGCAAATTTTCACACAGAATCTGTGATACGCATGCTGTCCCCGGCCCTTCTCTCCCCTACTTTTTTTTTTCTGTTTCTATTGTTTTTTTTTATCCTTTTTATCTGCACTGACATCTAGTTTTACATTCTCTTCTTTCTTCAAATCCGTGTGTTATTTATTCTAATTATTTGGTTTGTCCTCAGATGCGTTTTTAGTTTTCTTAAGTTGGCAGTCCTAAATTTGTTTTACCTTCAGTGATATCCTTGTATTTCCACCTGGGATTACTTTTTTGTGTTCTCTTGTTGCCAGGTAAATTCTGACCATCTCAAAAGTTGCGGTATCCGTCAACCTCAAGATAGCGTACCTATCATTTGGTATTTGCCTCGTTATTTCTGTTATTCTGCATTCTTTCAGCATTTCTTTTCTCCTTCTCTTTATCTCTGCAATTTTGTTTGGTATCGTAGTTTCTGTAAATGTTTTTCTATTTTCTTCTATTTCTTAGTATGCATAATTGTCCTGACCTTCCTTATTTCTTTCTGGTTAAACTTTTTCTCTGATTTGTTGTTTTTATTTTGCTTCTCTCGTTTCTTTCCTTTCTCTTTTATGGCTTTTATTTTGTGTGTTTGTTTGTATGTTTTCTTTTTATTTTTTTCCATTGTCAAACTCCTCATTTTTTTTTTAGTACTCTTGTTGCAAAGTTTCTTAGCACTCTCCAATTATTTTCATCTCTTATGCATTTCTTAATGATTGTTGTTTTATCCACTTAGCTTTCCAGTATTTTTTTTCTAGTTTTTTCTATTTTCCTCTCACACTTTGCATTCTACTAAAGTATGTTCTGCATTATCATGTGTTTCTTCCTGACAGAATATACATCTTTCCTCTTTCTTGGTTTATTTAATTTTTTGCAGGAACTTTCCAAAGGCTCCATGTCCGGTTAGTATTTGTGTTGTATAATAGCACGTCTCGGGTTTGTTCTCTGCCCACTCTTTTATCTCCGGTATTAATTCTTTTGTCTATTTTCTTTTTTCTCCTCTATTCCACTATCTCAGCCATCTTTCCATTGTCTTTTCTCTTGTTCTTAACTTAGCATCCTTTTTACTATTTCCTTCTTTTATTAGTTTCTTTATTTCTATTTTTTCTTCCATTATCATATCCGCGGGAGGTGTTGCCGCAATCACCTCTACAGCTTCTTGTGACACCGTTCTGCAAACCCTGCAGATCCTTAACGAACTTGTTCTTGTAGCTCCTCTTATTTCATTTCTGTTTTTTTTTTTGTCTTCATGGCTTTTTCCCATGTTTGTGCGGCGAATAACAATTTGCTTTTTGCTGCTGTTGCTATTAACCTTCTGGTTTCTTCTCCTGGACTTCCGTTGTTTGGCATGAGTCTACCAAGCTTTTTCTTCATTTCCTTTGATCCTATGACTGCTTCCTTAACCTGTTTATTCCATCACTTTGCATCAAGTGTCACCTCAAAGTATTTGATTTGTTTCCCTATGGTTATCACTTGGTCTTCTACCTGTATCATACCTGTTTCTTTATTAGTTCTCTTAGTCGATAAACAGGCCGCTTCTGTTTTGTGTTGCTAACTTTAAACCCTTATTTCTCATCCATAACTGTATCATATCTATTGCCAGCTCTTGTTTACCTTTTAGTACATTTATTTCTAAGTCCCTACTTACTAGTGCTACGTCGTCCGCAAATGTCGTTATTGTCACGCCTTCCGGCAACTTTATTTGTAGTAACTCATTATAAACAAAGTTCTATAGTTTTGGTCCTAGTGCTGAGCCCTGTGGTACCCCTCTCGTAAGTTTGAATCTTTCGTTCTTAGTATCTTGGTTTCTACCCTGTAAGTAGCTCCATATGATCTTGATAGTTTTCTTCTTCAGTTTCTTTTTCTTTGCTGCCTTTATAATTGCTTTTCATAAAACGCTGTTAAACGCGTTCTGTATGTCCAACGCTATCAATACACAGTGTTGTTTTTTCTTCTGCGTTCCGCTTTTTGCTTTTTTTGCTATTGCTTTTACTTTCTCTATAGCTCCTAATATTGTTCTTTTCTTGGTAAATCTGTATTGTTCCTTTTCCCATTTTCCTTTTTCTTCTATTTCTTGTTCTATTCTCCGTACAATGACTTTCTCCATTATTTTAGCTAGTGTGTTTATTAAGCATATTGGCCTGTATGAAGTAGCTTTTCCTACTTCTTTCTTTTTCTCAATCAGTACTAAGGTGGCTTCTTTTCAACATTCTGAAAAAATTCCGTCTTTCAGGCATCTCTTGATTATTTGTGTTATTTCTACCTCATTCTCGTCTAGAGCTGCTTTAACAATCTCTGTTGTTATTTTGTCCGGACCAAGTGCTTTGTTGTTGGACAATTTTTTTATGATTTCTTTTATCTCTTCCACTGTTGCCATGACTGTTTTTTCTTTTTTCTTATTTTCTGGTTCTTCTACCGGTTCTCCCTTGGGAAACATTTTTTAATTATGTCTAATTACGTCTTCTCCTTCTTCTTCTTCTTTTAGGTAAACTCTCTTTGCACTTTTTTATGCACCCAGTTTGTTTATTATTATTTTGTACGGTTTTCCCCAAGGATCACCGTCTATAGATTCCATCATTTCTTTCCAGCATCTTCTTCTGCTATCCATGATTGCCTTTTTTAAGATTTTTTTGTCGTTTTTTAGTTCCTCCTCCGTTTCCTCTGTATTTTCTCTTCTTTTTTCTGTCTTTTGACTTTCCTTCCTGTTTGTATTGTTTTTTTCTGCATTCTTTTATTTCCTCGCACCACCAGTATGATCCTTTTTGCCCTCCTTTTCTGTACCTTGGAATTGCTTCATCCGCCGCTTTTCTCAGCTTTTCTGAGTATCTTTTGCATTTTTTCTATATGTTTTTGTTTTCTGTAACTTTTTCTGTTTCCATGGCTCTTTTTATCTTCTTTTTGTCCATTCTTCTTACGGTCCATCTACCTTCTCTCGTGTACTCCTGTTTTTCTTTCTCTTTTGTATTATATTGCATATGTTTGTGTAAACTCAGTGATTCCTTTTCTGTCACGTTCTATTCATTCACTATACCTGCCATTTCCCATGTTGCTATGGTAATGTCAGTATGTGATTGAGCTTCCTCTTACAAACGTAGGTTTGTCTCCTTTGTTGCAAATGGTAAGGTTTAACCCAGCTATCATCACCTCTAAGATTTTTCCTCTTAAATGTCTCTTGTATCCTCCCCATCTCGGAAATTTTGCATTGAAATCCCCTTCTCTAATTCTTCTATCCACTCCCGATAGTATTCCATTCCACAGTTTGGACTGATATAGCAGCTGTATACTATCATACTTTCTACGTCAACCCACACTATTCCTTCTTTTGGTGTTCCCCATCTTTCCACTTTGTCCCTACATTTTCCCCTAGCTAAAATAGCAGCATTTGTTTTATTGTCTCTTATCCACTTACTATTTAGTTTGTTTTTATTTGGTTCACTTACTATCACTAGGTCTATTTCCTTTCTCTCTCTCTCTCTGCTGTTGCTATCAGTATATTGTGTGCCTCTTTTCCCCTCCCTATGTTTGTTTGTATAAACTTATACATTTTGGTTTATGATCTGCTCTTTGTGTTGTCTCCAGTTACTGGAGTCGTAGTTCTCTATTTTCTTCTTTGTTCTCTTCGTTTCTTTTTTCTTTGTAGCCGGACATTTTCTAACTCCCGTTCTGTGTCTTATTGTTGCATTCTATACAATATTCTCTGTTCTTGCATTCTGCAACCTGATGTCCTTCTTTTCCGCATTTTATGCATAGCAATGACCTATCTTCTCCTTTGCATTTCTCCGCTACATGTCCTTTCATCCAGCATTTGTAACATTTTTTCTCGTTTGCTGTTACTTTTTCTACTCTGCATCTTATGAGTCTTATGTTTGTTCTTCCTTCTCTTATTATTTGTTCCGCTGCTTTTTTGTCTATCTTGACTATAGCTGTTTGTTTTTTTCTATACTTTTTCTTTATGGATATTATCGTACTTCCTTCTGTGTTTGCTTTGTTCATAATTTCTTTTAATATATCTTCTCTGGTAGTCTCCGGACTAATATCTTTGATAATAACTAGTTCTGTGAGTACCTTGTTGGCTTTTCTTACATGGTAACCCTCCATTCCATTTCTTATTTTTTTATCTCTTTTTCGATCTCATTTCTCTTTGTTATTAGTAATAACTCCACTTTTTTTGTTTTTTTAAATCTTCTTGAATGTAGATCATTTTATCTGTAGTTTTGCCTGTCTCAACAAGTCTGCGTATGTTACGCTCTGTTTGCTCACTATTATAGCTCTTGTTTCTGTTCCTAGTTTTTTTTTTTTTTTCATTTGTTTCTAATACCTGTACCTGTGTTGGCACGCAGAGTCTTACATTTGTATGAGATTTTCTTCCCGCCATTTCCATAATTTTTTTTTGCTTCTCTTGGCGCTATTCCAGTTGGTATTGGTAATACTTATTTCACTGATATTTAATACATTTGCTTTGTTGAGAATTTTTTCTATAGCTATTAAAATATTTATTTCCCTTTTTTCTGCTGTTTTGACTCTCTGTTTAATGATGTGTACTTTTCCCACATTTTTCCCGCATAAAATTTCTACATATGGAGTTTCTTCCTCTTCGTCTTCCTCCATTAATTCTGGATATTTTACCAATTCTTTTCCTATTTCATCATAATTTATTAATACTTCAGTATCACTCTCTTTTCCTATTATTGGATTATTTTTTACCACTATTACAAATTTGTAGTCCGTTTTTCTCCATTCTTTGTTAATGATTTTTTTAATGTCATCTTCATTAACCATTTCAATTATCTCTTGGTCCGAGATGAAATGGGTTTGTATATTTTTTTCCTTATTATCTCTAGTCTCTACTGTTTGTGTCGACTCTTGTTCTGTTTTCTGAATTTCTTCGAACTCCAGCTTCCTTATTAATTTCCCCATTATTTCAATTGTTGTAGGGTTGTTTACTCTTTTCGCCTCATTGGTATTGCCTGGCAAATTTACATCTCTTCCCCTTTTTGTGGTTTGACCCGGGTTTATATTTTTTTTTATCTCCGGCGGTGTTCTTTGCAACTTTCCGCTTTTTAAAAATGCATCCATAGCGCGTTTTTTGACCTTTCCTTCTTGGCCTAGTTTCGAGCTTAATTTTCTGTTCCCGCGGTAAATGTTCTATTGCGTAAACACTAAACGTGTCGCACGTCACAACACAAGTGTGTTTTTAAAACACGGCCGCACCTTTTTTAATGTGTCCCTATCACAGTTGTTACACCTTTTGCATTTTCACAAAACTTTTCTTGCACTTCTTATCACTGCTTGTATTAATTCACAGTTCTCTACTTATTAAATTTTCTAGTTAATTATCTGTTAATCACTATTTAAATCATCGTTAAGCACTTTCGCAAACACGTCCGTTCTCCGTCGGACGTTAACCGCGACTGGTGTGCGATAAAGTTCCACTCAAACATACGGGACCTACAGATTAACGTGGAATCCGAACCACACTACTAAAGGGGTTTACTAGGCAAATACTTTGCTGGTTTGCCATTGTTAGTCTAGAATGTGTTTATTGTTTATGAATGTAGGCACAAACACCCCGAGTGTATAAGCAAATAAGACTAGATTAAAGCAATTTGAGTTTTTATCGTTTACTTTAGTTGTAGTCAAAAAGAAGATATAAGGTTTTCTGTGCTCTAGATAGTGATGAATAAAATTTAACATTTTTTAGAGCACAATTATTAAAGAAATTTACTTTTAAACCACAAACTAAATCAATGTTTAGTTGATTAAAATGTTTAGTAGAACAAGATAGGTTTTTTTCCGCCAATTTAATTGTATCATTTATCACCTCCAAACTTGAGGAACACGCCAGTGCGGAATTATGTAATTAGCTCACTACCCGCTTAGAGTGGATGTACGTTTTTAACTAACATTTTCATAGTTGTATAAACTAAGGTCATTGTATTGTTTTTAACCTGTTTTTAAGGTTGGTCCTCAACAAAAAGTAGAATAAGACAAGACAGAGAAGAAATAATTATAATACTTTTTCGAGAGATTTGTAAAGTTAATAGATATGAAGACAATACTTTGGATTGGAGTTTATGTACTTAAAGACACTACTCTTTGAAAACTTAATATGTTCACTCAAAGCCAGAACCCTGACTTTATATGCCAGGTTTACTTGCAACAAAAATTTTACTATTTTATCCTAACTGTAGAATTGTAACTGAGGATAAGACCTGGATACAAACCAGGAACTTTTCTACAAAACAAAAGTTTATGCAATGAGTTTATAAAAGTTTTACACTACCCAAAAAAGCGCAAAAAATAATGACAATAACTTTCTGAAAAACTGAGAAGATTTTTTTAATTGAGTGTACTTCAATAAAAATTACAATAACAAGAAATATCTACAAAGAGACAATTTAAGAAGTAATCAATGAATGCTGCTTTAATAAATTATAACAACTTTACAGTCTTGACCTTGTCTCCTAAAAATATTATCTTTTTCCAAAACTAAAAAGAAAAACGTAACTTTTTATCAAATGACTACTTAAAAAACGCTGTAAAATTGTGTGTTGCTAAATTACACTTTTTTTAAGACATAAAACTGCTAAAAAAATGTTAAGATTAGTGTGTTCACATAATTACTTATTTTATAAAGCTTGCAGTGAACAACTAACTGCTTTTACTACAGCGCCGCTTACTAATGAAACGGTGCAATTGATTTAGATTGCAGTTTTTTTCTTTGGCAAACATTGTTCTTAAAGAAAACAATAATAAAAAACATCCGAAAACCCAAACTATTTTTGGTTGTGGTCCAATTAATAACTGCAGCCTGCCAGCTGTGCCTACTTCATACGAACATGTTTCTAAAAAACGTGGTACTGAAAACACTGAAGTTAATTATATTAAATCTCATTTTTTTACTATATTAGTTGATGTTATTGGTTTACCTGTAAAATTAAATAACTACAGCACTACAGATTTTAAGTTTTTATTCCAACTAATCATGTTCGATCTAATTTTTGTAAAAAAATTTGGCCTGCAAATATTATGGTCAAGAAATTTATTGATTGTAGTCGACTTGCTAACGTACTTGCTACATCTTTGGTGGATTTTTAAAATTTGGATTTAGCCAACAGTCTAAACTAGGAACACCAGCAGAATCTTTCTCTGTCCCCAAAAAGTCAAAAGAATAAAATCAAAGCTCAAAAAACTTATGCAGGCTATAATTGTATCTGACTACAAAATTATTGTTCTGGCCAAAACCTGGCTTAATTACAGTTACAGTTTTTTTTTTAATGATTGCTCTACGTTCTTAGCTAGACAGAAGTAAATGATAAGCCAACATCATAATACTTATGTTATAGATGTAAAACGTGATACTAACTGTGATATTTGAATGGTAATTATGATTTTTAACTTAATCAATATTTTTTTGCTAAATGTTGATTGGTTTGCTTTTTTAATAACTGTGATGTTAATAACTGCATCAATTTATATTACATTGTGTTGCATTTTGCAGTTGACTGTTTTATCCCCAAAACACTGTGGCGTGGTGGTAATAACATTTTTCCAGTTTTGTTTAATAAAAAATTGATTTTATTTACTAAACTTAAAAAAATCTTTATAAACGTTACAAATTTTTAAAACTTTTGCCCAATTTCAATGACCTTCAATCAATTGGTATTTTGTGTAAAAGTTTTAGTACATGTCTATATATTACTCAAACAGAAATTAACATTCAAACTAACCCAAAACACTTTTAGAGATTTGTTAGTGATACCAGAAAAGTTAATAATTTTCTAACAACAATGTATTATAAGCACTAAACTTGCAGTAATGATGATGACTATGTTAATAAATTTGCTAAATTCTTTTTATCTGTTTACGATACACAAATTCATCCAACTTTACTGTTTGAGTTTAAAAAAAAACTTTATACATACATTATTTTTAGTTAGTCTGTTGGGTATATTTAATAGACATTAGAACCTTAAATGATACTGTACCGAATAACATTCTATTTATACTGTTAAAACAATTATAGAAGTATATGCATCAAGTTTGCTATTCCTAAGTTATTTGATCAAATTGTAACTGGTCAAATACAATGGATGTGCAAAAGTATTTTAGTGGAACAGCAACATGAGTTTTGTAAAGGTGCTTTAAAAAAAAAAAAAATACAAAAATGGTGTTTTAAATGCTTTTCAATTAAGAGTTCAAGTTGATTCCATTTACACAAATTTTTTAGAAGCTTTTGATCGCGTTAACTATATAATTTTTATTGTTAAACTTTAGGTTTTGGGTTTTTATAAATCTGTTATTGCGTGGTTGTCGAGTTTTAAAAAAAAAATTACTCAGTGTGTAAAAATTAATAACTTTTTTTACAACCAATTATTGTTCTATCTGAGGTTCCTCAAGAATGTAATTTTGGACCAATTCTGTTTTTACTTTTTATTAATGATCTTTCTTTTTCTGTTAATTTTTTGTCTTGTATTTTATTTGATGACAATCTAAAAATTTATAGAAAAATATCATCTATCGATAATTGCATTAGTTTGCAAAATGATTTAAATTCTGTTCATTCATGGTACGCTCTCATTTAGAGTACGCTTTGTCAGTTTAGTGTCCATTCTACAGCATATGTATACGCATATAAAACGCATTTAAAACAATTTTTTTTTGTTTTTGTACAAATTAGGTATTTTGTCTAAAAATTGCAATTTTACATTACAATATAATCTTCAACCGCTGAAAGTTCGGCGCAAAAGAGCCGATTTATCATTTTACGTGGACTAATAATAATGTCTGAGATTGATTGCCAAGAGCTAGTAACTCTTCCATTTCAGGTACCTAACAATAATCGCTTAACTAATCTGTCTCCATTATTCAGAGAATCTATACATTTTACCAGTTATGGATTTAATAATTGCAAATAAATTTTCTGATAACATTGATTTATTTTGTGTTTCAAAATGTACATTTAAGAATCATTTAAAATGTTTTGATAAATAATTTTATATTAAGTTATTTTTATTTTTTATTTTTCAATATTCATTTGTCTATTTTTAGGTAATTGTAATATTGATTGCAATTCTGCATAATGATGTAGATGTAAATAGTTTTTTTATATACCGTAAATAAATAAAGTATTATTAATATTATTCATGTCTGTCAATACGGTTTTAGAGCAAATAAATAAACGGAAACAGCCTCTTATCAACTTGTTCAATATATATATATATATATATATATAACCAACTAGATAAAAAGAGATACGTAATGCGTAGCTATAATAATATTTAAAAAAAAAACTGTATGCTATTGATATAAGAAGTTTAATTCATAATAAGGGTAAAATTATATGTAAATGATAAACATGTGCTATAGTAATTGTAAATGGATGTTAATGTAAAAAAATATGTTAACCTTGGGGTACCACATAGCTCAATTGTTGATTCACTTTTATTTATATTATTTATCAACGATTGCTAAACTATTTAACTGATAGTGATACTGTTATATATGCAATAACACCAGAAGAACTTTAAATTAAAGCTAAAAATACTGTCAGCAAATTTAAATTTTATTATAATCATATTATTTTTCGTAATAATTTAAAACAGAATGTTTCATTCTACATTATAATCAATGTCAATTTATAAAATTGTAGGGTATTTCTATAGATTGTAATTTAAACTGGACTGGCCACATAAACAGTGTCTGCTCTGTAATATTAAAATAAACTTAAACAAAAAAAAAATCAGTTATCATTAAAATTTGATTTACAGCCATCTTAGTTATAACATAATTTTGTTGCGATAATATAAAGACATAGAATATTTGTCATGCAAAAATGACAAATGTTTAATTTAGATTATAAGAAATTGTGTTGATCTACATTTAAGCAAATAAGAATACAAACTATGAGTTGTATCTAAATTTACAGACTATATTATATTTTGAAAATGGCCATCTATTAAGCACTTGCAAAAATACAAAATTAGTTTTTTTAACAATATTTTTATATAAGGTCTGTTCCAACCTACAGTTTGGACAGTTTGCAAACCGTTCAAACTATGCACACGAACAAATTACTGTGTATAAAAGATTGCCAAGAATGACAAATGTGTGCACAGTTTGGACCATTTGCAAACTGTCTAAACCTTAGGTTGAATCAGACCTAGTGAAATACAAAATATCTCCAAAATGTACAGGTAGTTATATTTTCAATAAATTGCCAAATGAATCTAAATTAACCAAATAAATTATTTCTTTTAAAAACAAATTAAACAGCTTCTATATTGATGGCTGTTTTTATACATTAGAAAAATTATAACTAGCACGTAATTTTATCAATGAGTATTATTTATTGTTTGTATTTTTATGTATTTTTGTTTATGTTTGGATTACATATTAATTGTATTTAAATTATGTAATCTTGACGTTTTTGTCAACAATCATTTTTAACAATAAATGTATGTTTTATTCTATATATTATCACATATGACATAAGTTTTAAAACGACTTAAGGCTGACACTTTAATCATAGTTTAAACCTTTGTTTAATTTGGTTTGTGATCTAAGATTAATATAATAAATGAAATTTAAGTTGGTAGTGAAATCTCTAAAATATCTTTTATTTCTAACTTCATTTTATTTATGACATTTTATGCTGTAAAATGTTTGCAGCAAAATGATGAAATAAACATATTTAAACTGCATTATTACTACGTATTTAAAAATATTGTTAATTAAAAAACACAACATTTTTAAACGACAATTCTATTATTACAGTTTTATCACAATTTATTTTAAATATGAATGTCTCGCTTTTTTCTGAGTACCATACATAACCTATTTACAAATAATGCATTATAACAGATTACATTGACAAACTCAGTTAAACTGATTTCTAAACTTAACCAAGTATCACAAATCACACCAAAACTGTAAAAAAACTTTGATGTCAGCACCAAACATAAACCTAATCTAATATTATAGATAACAAGTTATTAAACGTTTTGATAACAGTCTCTAAAAGTCTAGTATTACATATGACATCAAAGTTATAAAACACTATGGTGACAGAGTATGTTTTTTAATAACATTAGGTAAAAACGCGTGTTTGGTTTTTACTAAATCTTTTTAAACAGTCTTAAAATTTGTAGAAATATGAATTAATCTAAAATCTTAGCAGACCTCTATTAGATTGTGCATCAATTATTTTTTCACAATGCTGTAAAGAGACTCTAAGTAATCTGCATGTCGCTGAACGATCAGCTATTAGCAGTATCACTAAAATACGTCATCCTAATAACTTTTTACACAACATCAATAATGAGTCTCTTTATGAACTAACGCAAATTAAACCACTTTCCGAACGTCACTCAGAACTGACAAAAAAATTCTGCAACAGGTCTGCTAACGTGAAAGTAATATCTAAACTTGCTATTCCAAGAAATCAAGGAAAAATTGCTAAATATAAATTTCCATCTAAATCCATCCTTGAACATATCCTACTAATTTCCAATATCACTGACAATTCAGACTCATTTGACTAACTGACGATCATTTCACTTGCTATTTTTTTTTTTTTTTTGGAATTCACCAAACTTCTATATTTTATCTTTTCTACCACTATAATCATACTCATGGGCAGAAAGACTTTGGTCGATAGCCTTTTTCATATTCATATCCATACTCATTTCTATCTTACTTTTATATATGTATATTTTCTTAAAAAAAAAAAAAATTGTATGTGTGTATATGAAATAAGTTTGTTTACTACTACTACTCAAAACATAAAGAAAAAAATTATTATTTGTTTTGTTTTTTTTCTTAAATCTTAAACTTTTTGACATTTTGTATATCTTATAATGAGTTCTGTTTTCACAACTACTAGCTATACTTAACAAATTTTATATACAAATTTGCAATACAGAGTGAGTCATAATTAGATGTAAATAGTTCAACCAAAGATTCTTGATGTCTAAACAAAGCAATTAACCCTAATATACTTTAGTATCAAAATGTTTCTATAAAATATATAGTGCTAAAAAAATTCTATATGTTACTAATCTATTAATTATTAAGATCAAGTAGTTTTTAATTTTGAAAATTATTGGATGTTTATGATAGCCGATATCATAAACAGCCAATAATTGTTTGAAAATCTTTGTTATGGTTTATTAATGAACGTGAGAAATCAATGCAAAAAAACAGTTGCAGCAAAACAAATTCAAAAATTATTTAAGCAGCCAAGACGACAACACCAAGACCAACCAACTTCACTATCCTGAAACAAGCAAGTAGTAACCCAAAAACTTGCAATTTTAATTGCAATCAAAGTCACACCAATGATTTGATCTCTAATCATTTCATTACATAGTTTTATTGTTGTTAAAATTAATTAATTATCAAATTAATATATTAATTTAAACTTTATTTTAGAATAGAGCACCCTCTAATCAGCGACGGTCAGACATTGCCTTCGACGAAATCAAACACAGCAAGCTAAACTTCAAGGACACACTCCTTGATCTCTGCGCTAATATTAGTAAAGAAAACAAAACAAAATAAAGACACTTTTACTGCGGCAATAATGTCCTTTGTTGTTAAACAAATTAACAAGATTCCTCAGCTCGCAATTGCTCTAGCCCCTACCCCTCACGTAATGACACCAATGACTAAATAGTCTCTACCTGTTCAAGATCGCTGGTGACTTGTCTCAGATTTTTTCTAACTAGGTCAAGTCCACTTCCTTTGAGGACAAAAAGCCCATGGAGGTACAGCTGGATGCCAAAGTCGATGCTGTCAAAGATGCCCAGCCCAAAAAAAGAATTGTTGTCACTTTCTCCAAGTTAAAAAAGAAGAAAAAGACGCATGGTGAGTTTTTTGATTTTAATATTAGAGTATAAAGTATAGAGTATAGAGATTTATTTATCCAGTTAGCAACTACATAAAGTTGATTGGGTATGTCAAATTAAAGAAAGTTAAAAATAGTATACAGAAAATAAAATACAAAAATCAGTAAATAGTTACATAAAAGTATACAGCATTAAGGTTTAAAACTTAATAGACTTAATTGAAGGACATAGTTTCCTGGTATAGTTAAAATACATATAAAAATAAAACAAAAAAGTACAAACTTTACAATTTACATCATAAGGTACAATTTAGATAAAATACAACAATAAATTAAAAAATAAAATTATAAAAACAATTGAACGACATTCATCTATACATGCATGATTCAATTAATATATTCATCTAAACTATAAAAATTTTTGTTTAATAGATATAACTTTAAGTTATTTTTAAATTGTTTGGAGTTAGAAGACCTTTTTATGGTTTCAGGTAATAAATTAAATAAGGTACAACCTGAGTAAACAGGAGATTTTTTGTAGAGAAAAAGATTACATTTATTTCTGTAAAGAAACAAATTTCCTCTAGTAGAGTAATTATGAAAGTGGTTATGTTTATATAATGAATTCTTGATAGTCCATATATAAGTTAAAATTTTGTATAGGTAAATAACTATAAAAGTTAATATTTTATTATTTCTAAATGTAGGACGGCATGTTTCTCTATAGTTAAGACTAAACATTATTTTTACTATTCTTTTTTGTATAATAAAAATGCGCATCCAGTCGCTACTTTGTCCCCAGACTGGTATATTATAACTAATTGTAGAATGCACCATTGAATAATATATACTCAATAGTGCATCTTTTGGAATACTTTTCTTTAGGTTACTGATAGCATAGCATGCTTTATTTAGTTTAACACATACGCAGTCTATGTGTCTATTATATTCTAAATGTTCATCCAAAAACACACCAAGAAATTTAGAAGAAGTTTAGTACAAAAGTTAATAAAGACTGTTTTATCAGAATTTATAATGAAACGATTTTTTTTACACCAAACTTCGAACTCTTGTAACATTAAATTCATTTTATTAGTAAGATTTAAATAGTTGTCAGCTGTAACAATAATGGAAGTATCGTCCGCAAACATAAAAACCTTACCATTTTTATATACTTTGGCAAATCGTTAATAAAGAGCAAAAATATTAGAGGACCGACTGTGCTGCCTTGGGGTGTTCCTGTGTTTGATTTGTAGGTGTCAGACATTTGATGTTCTAATTTTACTCTAAAACATCTTTTGTTAAGAAATGACTTAATTCATGTATTTACTGGGTGTCTTATTCCTATTGCATTTATTTTGTCAATAAAATTATGATTTAAAGTGTCAAAAGCTCGACTTAAGTCGAAAAACACACCAATAAATTTTTTTTTAATATTTAGATTTAGATTATCATTAATAAATTGCACTAGTTTAATTGTTGCAATTTCAGTAAAACGACCTTCTCTGAACCCATGTTGTTTATTTGCCAACAGTTTGTTAGTATTAAGTTAATCGCAAATTTGATTTGATACAGCTTTCTCAAATATTTTCGAAAAACAACTCAATAAAGAAATGGGCCTATAATTATGGATATTGTACGGATCATTTTTTTTTGTATATTGGAATTATTAGAGATTGCTTTATCCAATCTGGAAATTTATCTTCAACGACAGATTCATTTATTATATTGGCTAGAATTGGTGATATTTCATATACACAATGCTTTAGTAATATAATCGGGATGTCGTCAACTCCTGTGCTTTTTTGATTGCCCTTATAGCTTTCATATATTCAATAGCCATAATAATTTTAATAAAAATGTTTATTGTATATAATAAAATACAATACCAGATTGCATTAATTTAATTTACAACATTAAAAAATTAATAAAATGATTTATGTCATCATTTCTCGTATATAACATATAATATACTTAACTGACAACTCTATTTACGTTGCTAATCACATCAAAAATATATTCATGGCTTACTTACTAAAAACCATATTAAAAATATAATACAATGTATATAATAAAAACACGCTACACTACTCACCCCGAAGTGTAAAAAAAACTGAAAAAGGCATTAACCACTAAAATACACGCAATGGTTAAATGAAACTGTCTTTTTAGTTTTGTCCAATTTAGTAACGGGCGCAGCAGTAGTGGGTTTTAATATAGAACTCAAAGATGAAGATGTTGACAATTCTAAATAAGCTGGTTTCAATCGATCAATTGAAACCGAGTCTTGCTTGTCATTAAATTGAACTATAAAAAATTTTGACGTTCTAGAAATCACCAAAAAAGGTACGGAAAAAGTAGGTTCCAAAGACTTTTTAACATGGTCATTTCAAATCAGGGTTAATGAAAAAATTTTGCTTACTAATTCTCGTTTGACAAGGTAACAGTACGTTCATGGTTTCTCTTAGTTTCGTTAAAACACCGTCGGTACAATATGATCATCATACTTCAGATAATGACCAGGCAAGTTTAAAGTAGTACCATAAACAAATTCTGCAGGCGTGGCATTTAATGGATCTTTAACAATTGATCTAAGGCTTAAGAGAATTAAAGGTAACAAATCAACCCAATTAGGTGTTAATTTTGACATTTTAATAGATAATTTAATTTGTTTATTAAGTCTTTCAATTAATCCATTACAGTGTGGATGATATGAAGTAGTAGATTTATGATCAAAACCTATTATTTTTTTAAAATCATTCCAAAAATTCGAGTCAAATTGTTTCCCACGATCTGTTACTAGAGTTTTTGGAACTCCAAAACGAGAAACCCAAATATTCAAAAATGCTTTAGCAGCACTGAAAGCAGTAATATCTTGTAAAAAAATGACTTAGGCCATCTCGTAAAACGATCAACACAGATCATAAGGTAACGATAAATTTAGGTAAATCAAAATTTTGAATTGGACTTCTAGTGTATATATAAGTTTTGTTTTTTTGACAATCAATACAAGATTTTACAACATTTGCAATGTCAGTCTTCATATTTGGTCAATCATAGTTCATAGATACAAGTTTTTGTGTTGAATTAATTCCAGGATGTGATAAATAATGGAACTTGTCTTCTTGACGGTTAAAAAAATTGCCAATAATTCTCTACCAAAAGTACTATATTTTCTTTCTGTTTTCAAGAAAGTCTTTGAAAAATATGAAATTGGTTGTTGAATACCATCAGCAGATACTTGTTGTAAAACTGCTCCTGCTGCAAAATCTGAAGCATTGACCATTATGCTAATCTCAGATTTATCATTAGGATAAACCAAAATTGAACGTTGACCAAACACTTTTTTAATTTTAACAAACGCATCAGTGGTTGACTGCGTCCAAGGAAGATCTTTAGAGTCTCTGTTAATTGTTGCAAAATCAATTAGCGGTGTTAGAATACTCGCACCTGATTTAAAAAAAACAATGATAAAAGTTGGTCATTCCAAGAAAACGTAATAAGGAACAATGTGTTGTTGAATGAAGATAATTTAGAATTGCTTTAATTTTATCTTGTGCAGGTATAATACCTGATGATGAAATTGTATGGCTTAAAAAAGTAATTTCCTCAACACCAAATTTACAATTATCAGGATTAATTTTAATACCATTACTATCTAAACGTTCAAAGATTTGTTTTAAATGCATGAGGTGTTCCTCCTGATTATTGCTAAAGATTAAAATGTCATCTATGTATGCAAAACAGAACTTTAGACCTTTAAGAGTCTTATCAATAATTTATTGAAATGTTTGAGCAGCATTTCTTAAACTAAAACCCATCCTTAAATATTCAAATAGACCAGAAGGAGTCGTTATTGCTGTCTTTGAAACATTTTTTGGATCTATTGGGATTTGATAATATGCTTTAATAAGGTCAATTTTAGAAAAAGCTTTACAATTAAAACAATTGTTTGTAAAATCCTGAATATGTAGAATTAGATAACGATCAGGTTTAGTAATTTTATTCAAAGCTCTATAATCTTCACAAGGACGCCAAAAACCATCTGACTTGGGCACCATATGTAAAGGTGAAGACCAATTGCTGTTAGATGGTCTCACAAAACCAAGGTCTAATAATTTCTGAAATTCCAATTTTGCTGTTTTAATTTTCTCTTGAAAAAAGCGTCTAGGTCTAAAAAATATAGGTGATCCTTCAGTTGTATTGCAGTGAGTTACATTGTGTTTAACTTTAACATTCAATTGTAATGGTAGAGTTAAATTTGGAAAAAGTTTTAATAATTTGTTGTAAGAGTCTAAATTTTTGTTTAATAAAATTGGAGAAATTTTAGAAATATTTGATGAAACACCATTGCAAGAGCTGAAAGATTTAGAATCTATTAACCTATTATTATTTAGATCAGTTATCAAATGATAGTGTTTTAAGAAATCCGCACCAATAATTGAATTTTCTATTTTTGCTAAGATAAAACGCCAAGACAAGATTTTATTTAACCCTAAGTTAATTTTAACAGTTTGATATTTATATGTTTGGATATGTATACTATTCGCCGCTAAAAGAGTCATTGGATTTAATTTTAATTTTGACAAATTTTTGAATTAATACTAACTGCTGCACCTGTGTCGATTAAAAATTTATGTCTAGTATCGTTATAAAAAAGATAAAACAAACGACTAGGTAAAACTTCCAATGAAGCAGTCGCAACTTCCATTAGAATTATGGGTTTTTTTGGTTTATAAGTACATGGTTGAACACATTTTTTAGCTATATCAGCAAAATTATAATGGTACCAACACAAATCTGAATTTTGGTTGTTACTCTTATTTGAAGCTGATCTTGTTCTCAAAGGAGAACGGGACCTAAGAGTAGTTGAAACAATTTTAGTTAATTTAGTAACTTGCTGTTCTAAATTCGAAATTTGTGATTGTAAAGAATTTTAATCATTTTCTTTCGAAATTGAATTAACTGAATTGATTGTTGAAATTTCAACAATTTTATCAGCCAATTTTGCCAAAACAGCAAGTGAAAGATTATCTGAAGTCATAAGAACTTTTTTTACATTAGTTGGTAACCTTTGCAAAAAAAGTTCTTTTAAAATGTTATCGTCGAATTTCTTAGCACCCAGAAGCTGCATCAACTTACGAAGAAACTGTGATGGTGTTTTATCAACAATTTCTTTGTCAGTCAAGAGTTGTTTCAACGTCCGTTGCTCTGAAATCGAAGTCCTTAAAATTAATTCTGACTTGAGTTTTTCGAAAGGGAACTCTAAAGGTGGTTTAATAACTAAATCGCGTATTTCTACAGCCATTTCTGGAACTAAGGTAGATACAACTAATTCAAATTTTGTCTTTTCAGACAAAACTCGATTCCGTGAAAAAATTGTCTCTAATTGCGCAAACCATAATTCTGGGTCAGCGGCCCAAAATTGTGGTATCTTACAGTCTGAATGGCCAAAGGTACTGTCTCGTCTGAATCATTAACCATTGCGTTTGGTTAATGATTAATAATTTAATAAGGAAAATACGAGAAAATAAGAGAGTAATGAGGTACAATTGCGAAAAATATTAAATGTATAAATATGTCAAGAGACATATGTCAATAAAAATCTACCTTATTAGTCCAATATTTAATTTATTGTTTTTTTTTCCTTTTTCAAAATAAGACCTGCATCTTCTTGTAAATTGCTCCGTTAGGGTATCGGGGTAACTCAGGGGATATCAAGATCATAGATTGGGGTATCGGGATATCGGGATGTCCGTCGGGGGCCAACTCCAGTATTCCAATACAATTTTTGATCACGTTGGAGTCACCAATTTATAGCTTTCATATATTGAATAGCCATAATAATTTTAATAAAAATGTTTATTGTATATAATAAAATACAATACCAGATTGCAATAATTTAATTTACAACATTAAAAAATTAATAAAATGATTTATCACATCATTTCTCGTATATATAATATACTTAACTGACAACTCTATTTACGTTGCTAATCACATCAAAAATATATTCATGGCTTACTTACTAAAAACCATATTAAAAATATAATACAATGTATATAATAAAAACACGCTACACCCTTATCTGTATTATTTTAATAACGCTTTCCGTTGAGATAGGTTTGAAAAATATAGTTGTATTGGCAATGTTTGAGCTAGTGCATTGGCATAGACAGCGTATTTTTAAAATGCTAATTTAGTTCAATATTTGTGATTTAAAAAAAAGAGTCTAAATTGGTTAGATATTTGGCATGTATCACTAATGACATCATCATTTATTTTCAATTCAATTTTATTACAATGTTTTTCTCGACCTAGTGTTTTATTAATTATTTGCCAAACCGTTTTAGATGGATTTACTGATTTAGAAATAATGTTTGAGTTATGATTTAGTTTTTGTTCATTTATATTTTGAATATATTGATTTTTAAATAACTTATACTTTAAATGTATTGTTTCACAACTTGTGTTTTTTCTCAGCCAATTCATTTCTTTTAATTTATTAGATTGTGATATGATGTTTGGTGTCAACCAAAGTTTTTTTATTTATTTTGGTATACAATGTTACTTTAGCAGAAAATGTAACATCAAAACACAAAAATTCCAGAATTCAATACCTTTTACTATAAAATGTTTCGGAAGTTGGTTGATAAATAATGTACAAAATTTGTCCATATTTGCAATGCTAAAATTTCTTTTATGATTACTAACTTTGTCAGATAATTCTATTGGTGGACACTCTAGTTCATATTTTAATATAATTGCATGATGATCTGCTAAGCGTAAGTACTGCATAAATTAGTAACCATATAATCAATTGAAGTGCTACTTTTTATTCCGTCCGCTCGTGTAAATATTCTGGTAGGTTTATGGACTAAACATGTAAGATTATGCGAGAAAAACATATCTTTTAGTATTTTTGTTTGTATACTATTTATATTTAATTTATTTATATTGAGGTCACCAGATATTATGACATTTTTAAATTTATTTTTGTATATCTAACAAGATGCTGGATAAGACATCAATAAAAATATCAAAGTCACCATATTGCGATCTGTATATTGATAGTACGCATGTATCGTGTTGTATAGATATAGCTGAACATTCTATAGATAATTCAACTGATTTCTTTACAATATATAAAATGTCTTTGCGTACATACTGCATTTAACGTAAATTGCGCTACCGCTATGAATATGAATTTGCCTACTAAAATGTGAAATTAGTTTATAATTTTCAATAATTACTGTGTTAATATGATCATTGCACGACCAATGTTCATTGATGTACAAGATGTCAGGTTTTATTTATTCTAAAAATACTTCTAGAGGGTTAGCTTTATTACTTAAGCTTTGAATATTTATATGTACCAGTGTCCTTGTATTAGTTTTTAGTTTGAGTTTGTTTCGGAGGCAGTTGGTAGAAAATTTCTTTTAAAAGTAAATCTTCGTATCGCTACTCCTGCTGGCCAGACGGGTTATATGCTTCAATTATTTGTTCAAATGAAAAGGATATTTTAAACAATGATGCCCACTCTGTTTTATTATGTAATTTACAGGTAAAATTAATTTCTGGTGCTACGGTTTTGAGATATTGTTGAAGAGCTGCTGCTGTTGTTGCATGATGTAATCTAGATGCATGATCCATTTTTGGACATTGTTGTAATTGCTTTTGTGTTTTTATTCGAGTCTATTATTGGTGGAGTATAATAGTTTGTTCATAATAATTAGAGATTTATATTCCATGTTATCTTCTTTTAAATTGTCACATCGTATCACATCATAATCGATTGCATCTATAAACTTTTCACTATCATCTTCTACTTTACACTTTTCACATATTTTATTATTTAAAACACTATTTAAAGCACTGTTTTTCAATTGTTCCGGTATATTATTAAATACAATTATGTCTATCAATGTTTTATTATTTAGTTTGTTGTGTTAAATTGCCAATGCGTCTAACTCGGCCGCCATCTTGAATAAATATTATTAAGTCATCGGCCGGCTTTCTAAGTGAAGCGTCTTCAGCGCCATCAGGGTTTTCAACCATTAAAGCCAAAGAGTACACAACCTGGCCGGCCAATAAAGCCAAGACGTCTACTTCTGATACAGTCTCTAGTTCTTTTGGCTCTTCTACAAGCTCTCGATCTTAGTCAGCACCCACAGAAAGCGCTAACACACGTCGCCTACCTCTCATTATAATACAAGACAGATTCGAACTTCCTAGTTTATTGGCGACTTTCAAATCTCGATGCAATTTCCCGTACGTATACGTCAAGCGCGCCGGTGCCTATCCCAGCACCACGTGCAAATTCACCAAGACAAGCCTAACATCTAAAAGGCTTTCCAAGGCATCTATCTCTCAATGCCGGCACAGAGTAATCATATGTTCAGGCAACGGGAAGTCAGTCGCAAAACGCTACGCTTTTAGTAAAAAAAGAATCAGTTTCTTCTCCGCTTGGCTCAAGCAAGTGACGCTGATTTTAAGAAGATTTTATTATCTTTAGCACATCTCCTAGATTAATTCTAGATACAGACTATGCTTGTTAGTCTGAATTTTCATACATAATCGGAGTAGAAATTCTCCCTAAACACTATGCAACGTCTATATAGCACAAAAACGTGCTATCTTAAGTTTTCCCACTAAGACAAAATTCACTAAGGTAAGAAGGTCCTTACTTTAAAAAGTGCAAATTTCTAGGAATTATTAGGTCTGTTCCAACATACAATTTGGACGGTTTGCAAACCGTTCAAACTGTGCACACAAACAAATATTTGTCAACCTTAGGCAATCTTTTATACACAGTAATTTGTTTGTGTGCATAGTTTGAACGGTTTGCAAACTGTCCAAATCGTATGTTGGAACAGACCTATTGAAAAGGAAGTTGAGCGGATAGGCGCCCGTAAAAGTGAATCCGACACTTTTATAGTCTTTACGAAAATTCTCCTTCTAGGCCGCAAAAAAAAGAAGTTTTGAGGCTGCTAACGAAATTCGTGAAAACTATAATATTTAGCAAATGCATGAATTGCGATGCAATGCTTATTTCAAGGAATATTTTGAACATTTGTTATAGTTGTTTATTGTTTAATCATTATATTGTTACTTTTGTTGCCATTTAATACATTAGTTACACAAAAAACTTGAACACACCGTATTTTTTTAAAAGAACATTTTAGTATAGAGGTATATTAGGTTAATTGCTTTGCTTTGACAACAAGAAACTTTACTTAAATTATTTACATTTAATTATAACTTACCCTGTATAATAAATACGTTTAATGTAAAAGTTTATTTCATTTATTATCATATTAATGTTTTTGACATATATTATACATAATAATTAGATGCTATAGACATCAATCTAATTAATTACATTGCTAACGCAACAGCGTTTTCACTCACCAAGAAAAAAACAACTGCCGTATTAAAAGCACAGTCCTTCAAATATTTAAATTCAAATTATCGTTAAAACCCTTACGTTGTATTGCAAATCAACATTTGTAAGAAGCCTGTAACGGTCGAAATTAATCATTGACTCTTATAAAATTTATCATTATTTAAAAAATATGCATGTATGGTTGTATACCATAAAAACACATTTCCTATTTTAACTTAATCCTTGATTCTTTGCATTCCCATCTCATATTATCTTTTTTTTGTCATTTATTTTGTTTAAAAGAACAAATTTTTTGTCAACTTTTTTCTTTTATTTTAATTAGACTTCATCTACTTAATTAATTTTTATTTTATTAAAAATTATTATTAACACTTGATTTACCGTGCCCACCACATGCTTCATTCAATTCAGCGCCACAGAATATAAACACGAAAGATATGCCGTTAAAACCGTATAAAAATATACAATTGTTATTTTACATAATGGTTAAGATTGCCAATTAAAAAATAAAAACATTTTATTTAAGTATATTTAATTATTCAAATATTTATTTCTTTTTAATTTAAGTTTTAAAATAATTTATTATTGTGTATTATGTACTTTGTATTTATTTTAGTTGTTGATAATTACATTAGTTACCACAAAAAAAATTGTGTGTAATAGTCAAGAGCAGTCTAGGGATATTTTTTTAAATATTTTTTTACAATAAGTGTGTATTTGGTACACTATAGTTTATAACGTTGTTAATACACATATTCTATAATTATCTAACAAATAATATAATTTTTAAAAAAAATAATAGATCACAAAAAATTATGTTCAACTTATTGTTAATTTTAAGCCACATTTAATTAATTAAATACATTTTTTTAACTTTTTCTAAATAGCAACGCATTCAGTTTTAACAATATAAATTTTATTATAAACAATCAAAGTATTTTTTATAGGTTTTTTTATCTACAGGCCTTGATTCATAATAAAAAAATGTATGCATAATCTATGTTTATAAAACCAGCGGAAAATAATCTAATTTCAATAGTAAAGCTTATCACAAAAACTAAACAAATGCAATCATAATTGCATTCCTAAAGTGTTCTGCACAACAAATCGGCTATTACTAATTATAATAACAAAATTCAAAGATATAGTTGACAAATCACCATTTATCACCTGACTATTTCTTATTGTAAATTAAAATTATAAAAGACGAGGATCTAAAAAACAGATCTTAGTTCTATTTGATTGCTTCAACAAATAACTAAATGAAAATGTTCGCTTATAAGACAGTTTTTATCAAAATTACCATTATATGGTAAGTTAATTATTTATTCTGTTAATATTCTTTTCGTCTTTCAATTTATTAAATATAGTGTGTGGTTTATTTTGTTGACTCCAATATGACAATTAATTTATTTTAGTATTTAATTGTGTACGTTTTGACAAAAACTACTGTCTTCTTCAGCACTGTAAAAACATTTTTAATAAAAATTCAGAAAAAAAAAATAAACCACATACCTACTATATTTAATATTTATGTTTTATAATGTTGATAGATAACTCAATGCGATTATTTTATTTTTTAGGTATTTCTTGAGTTGCGTCTCCTACGCAGCTACCACCATGACGCCTTCAGATTTAACTGCTCCTGACTCTGGTAATTAATTATTCAAATTTGTTATTATTTTAAAATTTTATTTAGGTTTTGTGTTGTTATAGGAATGTGTGAATGTGCTGCCATTTTCAAAAATGGGACTGAAGACAATACTACGCTCATCTTCAGCAAGACCCCGATAAATACCACGTGTGATCAAGCCGGCAAAAATATATGCTTAACAATGTGCACCAGCTTAGCAGAAATAGGAAAAGAATATATCCCTGGTTTGATTTGTCGACATTTAACCGATGCTGATACAATAAAGGTGATACATTTATTTACTTATTTATTATAACAATAATAATATATTTACTCCATTTAAAGATGGACATACAACATAAACACCATTAAAATAATGCTGTTTGTGCAAAATAATACAAATATACATATTTACTTACTAAAAAAATAATTACACATAAAATTTAATTAAAATAACATTTTTCTACCAAATACCTTTTAATTTGATTTTTAAATGCAATGGAATCTCATTAAATACGATACTACATTTATATGTTGGGTATATTTACATTTAGTACTTATTACAATATAAGTATATAAAAAGACAAAGTTCATTTTAGAACTGCTTACCACTTAATCTTTTTAATTTGTTTTTAAGATCAAATATAAATATAAATTTGCATAATTCTGATTTTATTTGCAGCCAATGATGTTTACCAGAGTCTGCGAGGAAGATTATTGGGTTTACGGCAAGATTACTGCTGAAGCCCCAATGTGCTGCAAGGAGGGAGCATTGGTTCTCTGTAAAGCATAACATGTAAAAATACAATTTGGCCTGAATTAGTCTTTCTACAGGATTTGTACTGTTTACAATATTAACTTTTTGCAAATTCTACGTTTATATACATACAGGCCTATAAAATGTATTTTAATTGTTTGTTAACTTTTTCTTTGTTCAATTTAAGATTGATTTTATGGTATGACAATAGCAATGATCACGGATTTTCTTTTGTTTTTTTTAGATTAAGTTACTTTCTGTAAAACAGTTTCAAATAATACTTTTGAAACAATGATTGAAATATAATAAATGCAAGTTTGAAAATAATATTTGATTTAATTTTTATCTTTGTTTATTAATTTTTCATATACATAAATGCTTTGATAAACTATCAAAACAACCGTAAGTAACTTATTTAAAAAGTCTCAAATTTGAAACAAATATCTTTATTTAGTAATCATAAACAAAAAAAATTTTTACTACATAGACATTAAACTGTGCAATAAGCTATCTAATTTAATCAAACAGCCGAGTAAAAAAGATTTTAAGTATACATTAAATGAGTTATTAATAAACAAGGCTTATTACATTTAAATTGTAAATAATGATAGGCTTAATGATCTGTATTCAATTTATTTTTTATTATAATGTAATAAGTTTTAAAGCAAATATTTTTAAAATGCGTATAGGTTAAAACTTAAAAGTGTGTGTATTGACTTCATAATTGTATAATTCTTAGATAAATAAAGTATTATTATAATCTAAACTTACTTCTTATTTTTGATTCTTTTTGTTATTAAACATTTATGCCACATCATAAACAAGCAAATATACTTTTAATAAAAATAAATATACTTATCAAAATAATACGTACTTGCACACCAATCTTTTTTAGATGTAAAAAGCTACACAACCCAATTTGTCGAGATTTCTGCCGTATAAAATAAATTATTTAAACAATCTTAGTTCTAAATTGCAAGTTTTCTTAAATGTATCAAAATGAATTGCAACAGCTACTGTTTACTTATTACGTAAAATTTGAACGATTTTATGAAACAATACCAAAACTATCATTATCACAAAAAGAGTTAAAAGAATAAATAACCTGCAAAAGCTCTCAAATTAGCCAAAAACAAATTTTTACTATAAAAAACATGGTTTATTAAACCTTACTATACCCTTTGCTGGTAGTAAAAGAAAATGCATAGGCAAATAGATTTAGTTAAAAAACCTATAGTTTGCCCGGAATAAATCAAATTTATTTGTTAGTCAAAAATAGACATTAGTTACATAACATCTTGTAAAACTCACCTATGTGTTAGTAGTGCGCGGTGACTCAAAAGCAAAAGAAGTGGATTCTGGTAAATAAGGGCTAATTTGCTTTTGCCCAAGCTGCTGGGGTAGAATAAACCAAACCCAGTTTTAATTAGCTTGTTATGTTTAACTTTAGTGTTAACAATTATTAGTGTGGTGACAGATAAAAAGTTATACTGTGTTACGGTGTGAAGTCTAGTATTCTTTGTGTTTGCAAAAGTCTTTCTTTATATTTATAAAACTTATATTACTCAATTAGCCCTGGCAACTACATCAATTATAATGTAGCATTTTATATGTTGCTCCGTAGTGAGTAAGAAGATTGAGCAATAAAATTAACGGAGTTTATTATCGTAGATTCTAAACCTTTAAACAAAAGATTTGGCCTGTTTATAAACAAGAGTAGCTCTCTTTGTTATAGTGCAAGTAGAAAATTTGATAGTTAAATGTAGCCAAAGTCTAAAAACAGTTTTTTATTATTTATTTACAACATCATTTCCAAGATCAAAATTGTCCAAAAACAAAATTTAAAAAAAAAAAACAACCAAGATCAAAATAACAAATAAACTCTTTTATTTTGATGTACAATAAAAGTATAGAGCAACAACCGTAAATGGCAGTTGTTGCAACACTAAATATAAAATTTACTGCTGTTGGAGAAACTTTTCTTAATAGGGACTGTAAGTAGCCAAAACTGACTACGGTTTTTTCTAGACCAAAGTCACTACGAGTAGAACAAAAAACACTCATGATGAAGGTTAATCTTAAACCAAAAGCATCTAAGGTGTTGGCTCGTATTGGACCAAAACCAACCAAAGTTGCAACTTATTCCCAGTTACAGCCTTAACAAGATAAGGCTTAATCTTAGTTAAAACCTGCAAAAACAACAGCCCAATCTAATCTACCGTCACTTAAAGTGCAAAAAATTAATTTTAATATAGTTAAGTTCAGTTAATCTTTGTGGTTATACTATTTGTTTATGATGCGGTTTTAAAGAACTCCGTGTCGACATTTTATTAAAATCAGTAACCGTTCAATTACAACTTTTTTACTTAAAGACATCAAGATTCAAGAGAATTTTTACTTTAAGAGATGAGAGATTATCTGACTCATAGACTAGTTCTATAAATCCAAACGTACAATTTGAAATGACGTTTATTTTAAGTTAGTTATCACTTTGTATATAAACATGTTAAAATGTATTTTTTTGCCTGCCCACTCTGAAAAACAGAGCTCGTTTACTCGAGCGGACAAACAGCGACGTGCTGCAAACAGTGCTTTCTTGCTCTTGTGACTTAACGTACTATATATCTAGTTGTCTTATATTAAATAAACCTATTTTAAAAACTATTAACATCTATATCAGTAAATAAGTTGTATGTAATAATAATATTCTACATTACTTTATTTTTTGTTGCTTAATTTATCTAGCTTATTTGACATAAGCACACTTAATGATATATTATAGTATTATGTTTAAATAATTAAAGATAAAAGATAAAGTTCACATATAAAAAATTTCAACAAAGTTCCGCAAGTTTATTGTTAAATTTACGCTATTTTAAAATTAGTTAGTAAATTATTTGCAAATCTACACATTTTACCAAGCGGATTATTGAAACCATAATTATTAGAATAGGTAGACTCACGGAATAAAAAAGAATGCCTGCTGTATCTATTATTATACAGACAATATGCCCGATTTATATGAGAATGAAAGAAAAAATTTCTTTTGAATTTATTCAATACTGCGGTAATAAATTTTATAAACTGAAGAAGCGTACTCTAAATGTGAACGCACCAAAGCACAACATAAAAGTTTTAGTGTACTGGGTGATAAACCCGCGGACATCTTATACACAAACCTCAACATTTTTATGGCACAATTGCACATAATGTTAATATATTCAACAAATGTAAGTTTATGATCAAAAATGACACCTAAATCTTTTATTTGTGTGACGTTGTCCAATTTAGTGTTTAAATAGTTATAAAAATTTTCAAAGTTTTATGAAAACTTATTGAAACACATTTAGCCGCATTAAAGAACAATTTATTGATAAAACACTAAATATTTATAGAATCCAAGTCCAGTTTTAAAAGATGGCAGTCATTGAGAGGTGGTATTCTTCTATACATTTTTAAATCATCCAAAAATAAAAGAAATGACGATGAGTTAATATATTGTGGAAGATCATTAATTAAAAGCAAATATAAAATTGGTCCACAATGAGATTCTGGAAAACCACCTGATGAAACAAGAATGAGCTGTAATAACAAGTTATTAAATTTTACACAGTGCGTGCAATCTTTCAAAAAACTAAATATCCAGAAAACCGTATCATGATATAACCCCAGAGCACTGATATTAGCTATCAAAATGTTATGGCTCACACAATCAAATGTTTTTGAAAAATTGGTGTAGAATTAACTTGTACTTTAGATTCAAATGCATATTCGTAACAAAGTAAATTAGTAAGTGTAGAACGCCCTTCACAAAATTCATGCTGCTCTTCTACTAAGATGCTTTTGCACATCTATTGTAACTAACCAGTTACAATTTTATCAAACAGTTTAGAGATAGCAAATTAAATGCACAGGCCTCTATAGTTAGTCATATCTTCTTTAGCTCCATATTTAAACAAAGATGTAATATAGCTTTCAAACTTGAGAAAATTTAGTTTTATTCAAAGAAGCGTTAAAAAGTAAGTTCAATGGCGTTGCAATAGAATAAATGCACTTATTTAACAGTAAAAAATAAATGCCGTCGTATCCAACGCTTAAACTTCATTTAAAGTTCTCAATTCTATTAAAAACATTAAACAAACTTATCGAGAATTTTGAATAAATTTTGTTATTTTTAACTTAAACAATAGAGTTAAATGGGGTTTGTTATCATCTTATAATACTAGCTAGAAAACAATCAGTTTTTTTTGTCTCATTAACAAATCTTCAAAAATGTTTTGGATTAGTTTAAATTTTACTTTCAATTTGTAAAATATATTGTCTGTGTTGATGTGCACTGAGATTTTTGCACGTAATACAAATAGATTAGAATTTATTATAATCCAACAATAGTTGTGAAGATTTATAACGTTTATGTACAGTTTTTTGAGTTTAGTAAGTGAAATTAATTTTTTGCTAAACCAAATAGCTATCATAGTAATATACATCAAGACACATATCAACACAGTTATAAAAGAGTGCAGTCCAATCAACATTCAACAAATAATTATTGATTGCGCTATAGTTAGCAAATTTAAAATCATTAAAAACATAATTACAATTTAAAATATCACAGGTAGTATTACATTTTATAGTTAACAGATACGCAGTATGGTATTGGCTTTAATTTAACTAAACATCTACAGATACTATCACAGAAATATCACGATCGTTGGTAAAACATAAATCTAAAAACACACCTTCACTATTAGGAGTAGAAATGCATTGTACGCAGTTTAAAAATCCAAACAAATTAGCAACAAAACAAGCAGGGTAACATTATTACAAATTACTCTTATACCTAAATCATTGTTAACTCAAGACGCTGCAAGTAGTTTGTAATCGCTCAATTAAACTAGTTTACTGCTTGGAATCTCGTCCGGAATAGATTCGACGGAATAGCAAAAGTTAAAATATTTATTACTAGTTTAATTAGGTGGTAAATATACTGCATTAATTAGACACAAGATTAAACTTAACAACTGCAAACAAATGTTTAACACTATTAAACGTGGAATAAAGTAATACGGATTTAAAATGAGTTTTAATTGCAATTAAAACACCACCTCCGTTTTGTTTAGGGCTTGTTAGGGCCAAACAATCAGTCCTAAATAAATGAAAGAAACCAGGTTTCAGTAAGAACAAGCACATCGTACTCTAATACGGCTACAGATAGCAAGAGTTTCCAAAGTTTAGTTGTTAAACCCTGACGTTCTGGTAGTAGATGGAGAAGCCGTTATTATTCCTGAAGATGGGTTCAAGTTGTTGGCAGGATTTAAGATTCAAAAGTTTATTGAAAATAAAGCAAAAACATTTTGTAAAGAACAGCTCAAGCATGGTCAGCTAGAACCAAGACTTTAAAACTACTGTAGTTTTGGTATATTTTAATTTAATAGTTTATAATATCGGATTTATTAGTCCCGCGCCTAAGTTTTAAGACATGTATATATAAGGTTGGCACAACCAGAAATTGTTAGGGTTTTAGGCTGAACTTTTTGCTTAGGTTTAGTAAGGATAGCAAAAGAAAAAAATTATTATTGAAAAAATTAATTGCAGGTGGATGCAATTGAATTTCTTCATTAATAATTGGTGTAGCTACACAAGGCATATATACTCAAATACAAGTTTTGTGTTCAAGAAGAACCTTATCCTTGTCTGCAATCTTCTCTTCAAGATACGATATTTTATCTATTAGCAATTTATTGTTAGACCGAACTTCATCTAACAAAACTTGATACAATACGATAGTCTCATTATATAGCCTGGGAAGTTCGGAGTCGTCGAGTTCAAATAAAGTACCACAGTAGCATTTTTTATGACAAATGACGCAACTGTTATAAAATATGATTCTACAACTAATACATGTTACGCCGGATTGTGCAACACTTAGATTTGCACGCTTGGCCAGTCATGATAATAAAAAGTTTAAAATATAAAAGTGATTAAATATTAAAGAATAAAAATAATAATACAAAAATGATACAAGGATACACAACCGGCGCGGTCTTTTATCTAGTGACTAACTACAAAACAAACAAAAGCAGACCAAGAATGAGTAATACAAGAAAACAAAAAAATATTTAAAACAAGATTAAAATATTGAATTGCAAATTAAAATTACAAATTTAGGTTAAATTTTAACAAACAAATTTTACCATAAATTTTACAAAATAATGTACTATAAGACATATAGCACAAACAATAACAGATATAATTACCAATACGTTAGGTAAAACTTTACAATTAAAAACACTTATAAACACTTGAAATTGTAGGAATAAAATAACATAACTCAGTAGTTCAGAACGCGTTGCGATTACCTGTTTTTTTTTTAGAATCAGTTATTCCTGAATGTTAGAAAAATGCCAATATTAAACCTTGTCTTAAAAGAATCAGTATTTTATCAACAATGTCAAAAATACTAGAAAAGGTTATGTATAATCAGATACTAGTATTTATTTATCATAATCATTTTTTCTTTTCTGCTATTGCCCCCCTGTAGGGCGTAGGCCCCACGTTGGGAAACACCGGTTTAGATGGAAGATCAGTTAAGTTGTTTCCGCAGCCTAAATGAATCTCACCTACTGATTTGCGTTCCTTTTTAGTTTTCTCTAATGATCTGTATATGTTACTTTTTACGTGAATAAAGCTGATTATTAGTATTATATAAAGTTTTATTATTATAACCATATTAATTATTTTTTAAAACAATTTCCATCCACAAGTTTGAACCAAAATTAAAAAATGTAAACATGCATAATCTATATTTATAAAACAAGCAAAAAATAATCAAATTTCAATAACTTCAATTATTTCTAAAACTAAACAAATGACATCATAATTGCATTCCTAAAGTGTTCTGCACAACAAACCAGTCATTGTTTGTTATAATAAACAAAACAGCAATATTAATTTGATAAATCATCATTTACCACCTGACTATTTTTTCATGCATATTAAAATTATAAAAACGAAAACTTTAAGAGCAGAGCTCAGTTCTATTTAATATCTTTAACAAATAAAAAAATTAAATCAAAATGTTTGCTTACAAGATAAGTTTTATCAAAATTGTCATAATATGGTAAGTTAATTATTTAGTTTATACTTAACTCAATGTAATTATTTTATTTATTTAGGTGTTTATTGAATTGCATTTCCTACGTAGCTCCTCGTGGTAGCTGGACCGCTACAGATTTAACTGCACCTAAATCTGGTAACTATTCAAAACTGTTTTTGTTTTAAAACTACATTTTATTTTTGTGTTGTTATAGGAATGTGTGAATGTGCTGCTTTTTACAAAAGTATTACAGGAAATAATACGCTTATCTTCAGTCACAGCCCGATAAGAACCTTTTGTGATCACGTTGGCAGAAAGAAATGCTTAAACTGGTGCACCAGCTTGGCAGATATCGAAAACGCTAGTTTGGTTTGTCCTCATTTAATCTACACTGATGCAATAAAGGTGATTGTTTATTTAATTCGTTTCTATTTACACTTTGCAACTACAACTTATAATTACAATCCGACAACCTTGACTAGCAACTTTGGCGTCATTTCTATTACAGTTATTTTATCATCAGTATATTCAAAAAAGATCAAACTATATTTTGTAGAAGTATGTTAGTAATATTATAGTTAGAAATAGCCAAAAAAAATATTCAAATATAGAAATAAATACATTTTTAAGTAGTTTCAAATGCATTTTAAAGCTATTTGCAAATATAATTTGACTAAAAAGTTTTGACAAAATTTCTAAATCTACTAGTAAAAATTAAATTAATTATCAAATTATATATAGAAATAAGAATGATGCTGTTTTGATTGCTGTTTCCATTATAATACTGCAAATGTAGGTAGCGGTCGGAATTGTCTTTAGCAAATAATCTTACACCACATCTGTATTTTAATTTCTCTATTTCTTTGCAGCCAATGTTGTTTATAAAAATTTGCAAACAAGGTTGGATTTACGGCAATATGACTGCTAAAACCTCAATATGCTGCAAGAAGGGAGCATTTGTTGATTGTTTGTAATGCATAAGATGTAAAAATACAACTTGATCTCGATTTTCTACAAGATTTAAATTTATAATAATAAAATTTATAAACATACAGGCCTCCAACAACATAGACAACAATATGTTTCAAATTTATTAAAATTGTTTAGTTTTTTTTTGTTCAATTTAAGATTAATTTTACGAAATTAAATGAAAAAGCTTCAATTAATACTTTTGAAACAAGAATGATAATAAATGCAAGTTTTAAAATAATGTTTTGTTTTTATTTATATTTTTGTTTAATCAATTTTTACAGATTTAGTTGCTTTATGAACAATTAGCGTAAGTAAAAGGTTTACATTTAAAACTATTTTAATAAAAATTGTAAATTTGAAATAAATACTAGAAATTATTAGAAAGTAGTTAAAAGGATAACTTAATTGAAAATAAATCATTAAAATATTAAAACCTCGGGTCTCGGGTGATATTTGATTTAAAAGTTTCATTTTTCAACGCAAATTTAATATTTAATAATATAATTTTAATTAATAGGTATGTCACTTTATGATATTGTCTTATCACTTCTATTTATTGACAGTTTGAAAGTAAATATAAAAAATGTTGACAGATAAAAACACAAATGCACTCACTGATTGCTTCAACAATGAGAACAAATTAATGACAAAATTGGCATATTTCAGTTAAGCACAGAAATGCCGTAGTAGACATAAGAAAAAACTGCAGGACATTAATTAGCAGCGTTTTCAATATAAAACTTATTTTTGGAAGATCTTAATGACAACAATACTTTTGTGGAAACCACGCCTATTTTTTAAAATATTTAAAAAACTTCAAAATGAAATGGACATATACAGGGTGAATCGGGAGGTACGGACCAAACTCCAGGAGTGTATTCTACACGTAAAAATAATGTAAAAAAACTCAAATGTTGTTATTCGATTTTTATTTGTTTTTAAGTTACAGCGTAATTAAAAATAAACAAAATTTCATACATTAATGTTTTGGTTATTCGTTCTTATAATAAATGTTTAAAAATACCGCCATTTACCTCTAAACATTTTCTGCTTCTACAAAGGGCGCCTGTTGCTCTTCTGAGGAAATCATCTCTTTGTATAAGATCGGCTGCAGCATTTCTAATACGTAGATTTAGTTCATCTCGAGTGTCCACTTTTACTTTGTACAGTTCATCTTTGAACCAGCCTCACAAACAATAATCTAATGCTGTGAAGTGTGGAGATCTTGGAGGCCAACTAATAGGACCACCGCGACGAATTCAACGCTCTGGAAACTTTTTGTCCAAATATTGCTTGACCTGACGAGCAAAATGTGCAGGAGTTCCATCGTAGTGGTAGTACATTTGCATTCTGATGTTTAAAGGAACATCCTCTAGTAGTCTGTGTAATTCATTTTGTAAAAAAATGAAGCAGTTGGCTCCTGTGAAGCGATTCTCCAAAATGAAAGAGCCAATTAAATAACCATCGACCATACCACACCACACGTTTACCAAAAACTTATGTTGAAAATTACTTTCGACTGTTGCGTGGGGATTTTTGTTTGACCATACATAACAGTTGTGAGTATTATTAATGCCGTCACGGGTAAATGTTGCTTTATCTGTAAAAAGTATGAGCGATAAAACACGAAGATTATTATTTATCCTCCAACAAAATTTCATACGTTTAGGATAATCTTTCGGTTTTAGGTGCTGTACTCTCTGTACATGGTATGAATGTAAGCCTTGCTTATGGAGTGTGTTTATTACTCTTGTTTGTGGAATACCCAATTGAATACTAATTCTTTGTGAACTGGTTGTTGCATCTTCTGCTACTACATCCAAAATATCTTCTACCTCTTCTAAATCTTGTCGAGTAGCTCGTTGAAATGTTATGTTAACACTAAGAAGCTTTCCGGTCTTGCTCAGTTTGTTGAAAGTTTTGATAAATACATTTTTATTAGAATGTCTCTGATGTGGAAACCGTTGACAATATTCTTCAACAACAGCTGTAGCATTTTTTTCAGTGTGTGGCATTTTGTAACACTTTATTCGTACAAACAAAATAAACGTTAAATTACCGTCACACTGACACATTATCAGAACAAAAAAGCTATCAAATGTTTTAGAACGCCGCATACGAACATAAAAAAAATTAAGCTATAACTTGAAAACAAATAAAAATTGGATAACAACATTTGAGTTTTTTACATTATTTTCATGTGTAGAATACACTCCTGGAGTTTGGTCCTCTTCTCCCGACTCACCCTGTATATTCTACAAAATATTCATACCAAGAAATATAGTTGTATTAGAAACTTATTTGAAATAAATGTAATGAAAGTTAAAAATGATTCAAATAGATTACAAGAAAAACTCTTATTCAAAGCAAAAAACTGCCAAAACAAATTTCACAAACAGTGGCGTAACTATCTGTAAGCAAGAATCTGCAATGTGGAATGTCAAATCATACATGGCATTCTCAATGTCTATTTCAAAACTTAGAAGCCGGATTATGCTATTTTTGACATTGCGTGAATAGAATTTAGAATTTTTTGACAGTTTATGACCGGATTTTGAATTTTTTAACAATACTTTTTAGCTGTATTTTGCTATTTTTGAGATTTTATTTAGAGTGTTTAAAATTAAAATAGAATTTTGCATTTTTTAACATATAAATACAATATTTAAAAGCTTAATTTTAGCTATTTTTTTTTAAATTGTAATAAACAAATAACACTTTTTAAAAATAAATTACAAGGTTTTGGTGCTTTCTGATTTTAATGCTTTAACATTTTATAAAAATAACTTTTCAGTTTTTAATTGTTTTTGATCAAAATGTTGTTATTTTTTTAAATATTTTAACATTTTATGACTAAATTCTATTATTATTTTTAACACTTTATTTCATACTCTTATTTTGCAAATTTTGGAATTTCATAAAATTGTCTACATTTTTTAACCGTTTCTGGACAGATTTTAGTTATTTCTAAACAAATTTTACAATTTTATTCATTTTTTTATAGTTTTTGACAGCTCTAAAAAAATAACAAAATTGTTTTTCTTAATATATTGCGGGAAGGCCAAAAAATACTAGCTACGCTTCTGCTTACAAAATTTTTCCAACTATTTATTTGTTTAAAGCATAGTTTTCTTGTTTGTCATGATAACTAAGTAAGGAATAGACTGGATTCTTAGCTTAGCATGTGGTGTACACTTTCTATAAACTTAATAATAATAATAATATATGGCCATATGTATGAGCAATTGTACAACTATTGAAAATGCTTTTCTCTACGTAAATCCTGATTAATAATTTTTTTCAGAATTTTTTAGTGAGCTATTTCCGAGTAATATGCAATCAAAATTTAAAAAAATTAAGTTAATAACTTCTCAAAATTGCATATTTAAGAAAAACTTATAAAAAAGAAGAAGAAAGTTTTTCAAAATTGTCTAAAAGATACAATTTTTGTTTTCTTAAATTTTGAAAATTTTGCAGAACTTTTAAAGACAGTTTTTCTTAAAAAAATATAACGAGTATTTTTTTCAAATATGGTTTAAAACTTGCTTTTATATGCGCTAAAAATTTTATAAAGTGCCGTGCACTACGCTCCGAGATATTTTAGAATGTATTTACAGAAATACTTAAAAATTTGAAATATAAGCCTTTTTTATTTTTTGATCGTTTGTAACATTTTTGGATTGCATTTTTAGAAAAATATTATTACGTACTTTTTTCTTCAAAAAGAATTCAAAGAATAAGTTTTCACAGACAATTTTTTTTTTTTAATTTTGTAAAGTTTGCTGAAATATAAAAGACATTTTTTTTTAAATGAGATGACGGGTATTTTTTTTTTCTCATAATGAATAAAAATGTGCTTTTATATGTACAAAAAATACCCTGAAAATTTCAGGAAATTCCGTGCAATACGCTCCAAAGTATATATATTAAAATTTAAGTCTTTTTCGATATTTTTAAGTATTTTTGTGACACATTGTTGCATGGCACTTTTTTATCTATATTTAAGAAAAAATATACACCCAAAATTTAAAAAAAAAAATACAATCAGCATTTACGTAGAGAATGCCATTTTTAATAGTTTGAGCAAAAAAAATTCATTCTGTAACTTGACTCATACATGGCCAAACAAAAAAGTATTAATAAACATAAATTGTCATAGCAACGGTTTTGGAGATATGGAACATTATTTATTTTCACAAAGAACAGAGTTATAGAAGATGTTTGAAGTGCTTTCCTTCCTTTTCTAAACAGGCACTACATCTGTGTCTAAAGGACAAGCTCGGATTTTTTGGCACTTTCTTTAAGGTTTTTTACAGTAGTAGCATACACTAATGATTTTAAACATTCCCAAAGAAAAAAATCAAAAAGATTTAAATCAGGCAATCTTGCTGCCCATAAAACTAGTCTGCTTCTTCCTACCCACCTATAAAAAAAAATTGATCTAAATGCTCTCTAACGGCAATCGAAAAATGAGCTAAAACACCATCATGCTGAAACCACGTTTGTTGCCGGTGGGCCAAAAGAATATCATCTAAAATATCATACATTGTGTTCTGCATAAAGTTGTGGTAAGCAGCGCCTGTTAATCGGTTTGGTAAAACAACAAGGCCTAGAAACCTGTTGCCAACAATACCCATCCAAATGTTTAATAAAAAACGTGTTTGATGTTCACATTCAATTACAGCATAGAGATGTTTGTTGCTACAACAAAGTGCGTTATGAAAATTAACAACTCCATTTTGTGTAAACTTGGCTTCATTTGTAAAAAATATTTTGGCAAGAAACTGCGGGTCTTCAGCATCCTTGCGTAGAAACCATCGACAAAAAAACCAAACGTGCCTGATGATCAGTTAAATTTAAGGCCTATACTCGTTGTACATGGTATGAACAGCACACTCGTCCCTGGATTTAGCTCTCCGTGCTATAATTTCTTGTTCTGCTCTAGAAGTAGATACCGACCTAAGTCTGCCGGAAAGATAGCACTGTTTTTGAAGTGAACCGGTACCTTTCAATCTCTGGTGAATTCTTCCAAACATACAATGTGAAAGAATCTAGCGATTTGGATAAGCTTATACATAAAGACGTCGCGCTTTGGTGGCAATCTCATTAACATAAACATGAAATGCATGTCGGCTAGTTTTGCATTACAATAATCAACCATAGCAATAAAAACTTGTGCACTAACATTGACTGATGTTTTGACATTGACAGATCAGAAAAAAATTTGAACGATTTAAATACAAAATTGTTATGTCCCATGTTAAAAAATCCTATATTTACATAATA
The DNA here is from genome assembly GCA_963932245.1 of Tachinus rufipes. Lineage (NCBI taxonomy): Eukaryota > Metazoa > Arthropoda > Insecta > Coleoptera > Staphylinidae > Tachinus > Tachinus rufipes. The sequence goes on along the minus strand of OZ010747.1, from coordinate 41,752,949 downwards.
ACTTGACTAAAACAAACTTATTTAAAACTGAATTACATAGATAAAATACATTGTACTAGCAACTACTAAAAAACAATACAACACATTAAAATTTAATAAGTTAATTAAAACAAGTTGAGAAGAGCATAACTACTACAACTCTGCAACAAAATTGTGGTTAAAATTATAAAAAGCATTTTAAATATCTTTTAATTTACATTTTAAAACATTGAGCGGCTATTGTTTTAAATTATTAGGCAGTTTGTTAAATAAACTTAGATGCATAGTAATTTTGACAGTTTTATGATTTTGATAAACTTAAAAATTTGTGCATAAGTTGCTCTTAATAATAGCATTATGTTTATAATTAGTTGAATGTTGAGCATTTATTTTGTTGTTTTTTAAATATACTAAACATTGATAATCGTAAAGATAGGAGTCAAAATTCCAAATAATAAATTGAACTGCTCTCTACAATCTTCTTGCTCGTCGTTTAAGTTTGAATACTTTCTTTATTGTTAAAATGGTTCCAAGCTAAAAAACTATAAGATGAGTGGTTATAATAAAGGGTTTTCTAATAAGAAGTTTCATTTTAAATATCAGGCTTTTTAAGCAGCTGTCAATTTTAAAGCTATTATCTTTTGACATTTGACAAGTAAAAACTAAGCCATTAATAAAAATGAAACGATACACGGATCAACAACGCATTGAAATTATTAAAATTCACTACAAAAATGGTGAAAATTAAAAGATATTGATGTGGACGACGTTTATTTTCAGCAAGACAACGCTACGTGCCACACAAGCAACAAGGCATACCTTCCTCTTTACAATGAAATAAACATTTATTGATTTCTTTTAAAAAACACCCGTTTTTATATCAAAATAAAACCTCTTATTGCAAAACCCTATACATAGAAAAATAAGCAGTTTTTAGTACAGTTTTAGTTACAGCACGACTAAGATTTCTAAGCAAAAATATGTTACTGCTTAATTTATTGGCAATAACTTGATACGCCCATGTTAGTTTATTGTCTAAATAAATAATTAACAACTTTGTATCTGCACTTAAGTTAACTTTACAATATTTTAATGTAAATAATATCATTAATGACTAGCTATTGTTTAAGCACAATCTGTTACTACCATTCCAATGCGTTCAGTTTGGCATGTTCTTGCTTAGAAACAACTTTGTTCAATGTTTTTCCGTTATTAGTAATTGTGATATCATCTGCAAAAAGTATAATTTTTGCTATAAGATCACAACTTGGCAAATCATTGATATAAATTAAGAATAACAATGGCCCACTAAGATCGAGTCTTATGGAACCTTTTGAGTTATGTTTAAATTAGTTGATTTATTACGACGTTGGTTAAAGATTTTAGTCCTATTTGTCAAACAAGACATTAATAACTCACAACTTTTAGAGTATTGTATGCATATAATTTTCGTATCAGTTTGCCATAACATAATCAAATGTCTTAGATAAGTCCATAAACGTTGATAACAGATATAAACCATTTTCAAATTATTGAATTATGTCATCTATAAAATCTAAAATTTTATCAAAAATACATTTATTTCTTCTAAACAATATTTCTTTTGGCACAACAATTTACAATTTTTAAGATATTTGTATTTTTAAATTTATTTTTAATATTTTAGAATTGAATCGGTCTGTAATTACTGGGGTCATTGTATCTAATTCTAACTAATAAGCTGTAATGCTTTAAATAAAGCAATCGGTTGCGTATATTTGTACTTTAAGTACAAAAAGATTAAAGGTTCATCAATATAGCTAATTTTTTTTTTCAATTTCATTATGTAATATTCAGGATTTACTTAATATGCCACAACAACATAAAAATACCTTTGAATTGATGTGAACGAGTAAAACTAAACTTGTTAGTGAACATTGTAGCGTCTGTAAATATTTGTAGTTTATAAGTCTTGAAAAAACTGATTTTAGAAGTGTGTCGATAGTACGGTTAAGAAAATGTCTCTTAAAAGTTTTGGTCCAAAATCTCTGAACTGTCAGTGAATATTTGTTACAGTTCCTAGCAAGCTTTGTACTACAAGTAAATATTTGTTAAGATGGCAATATGTTTTGTGTTTTGTTTGAATAATGTCTATTAAAATATCTATAGAAAATGCAACATTACGCCTGTGTTGTAAAGTATCTAAGTCATTAGTCAATTTTGCATAGAAGAGATAGTGTAGTTTTATATATGGCCATGTCTGAGTCAAGTGTACGGAACAAAAACTTGATTTTGCTCAAACCACTGAAAATGCTATTTTTTTTTTTAGATTTTTTTAATAAACCATTTTTGAGTAATAAGCAATCAAAATTTGAAAAAATCAATATTTACATTTTTTGATCGTTTGTAACTTCTCGGTGTTGCATTTTTAAGAAAAAACTGTTTTTTCAAAATTGTTCAAAGAATTATTTTTACAGGCAAATTTTTTTTTTCTTAAATTTTGAAAATTTTGCAAAACTTTAAAAAAACATTTTCTTTTAATATGAATAAAAACGTTCTTTTATATGTGCAAAAGATACACTAAAAGTGCCGTGCACTACGCTCTGAGATATCTTACAATGTATCTACAGAAATACTTAAAAATAGCAAAAAAAACTTAAATTTTAAATTTAGATTTTTTTATCGTTTGTAACTTATTAGTTTTTTATGCTTTTATGCTTTTATGCTTTTTACGGCTATTTTACATCGCCACAGTAAGTCTACGACTTGTTTAAAGTGGTTTGATGGGACCAACAACTTAATACGTGACTTCCGAACCACGCTGGTGGATAAAGAGCAAGTTATCATTGCAGTCATACTTCGGGGATCGAACCCCGGACTGCTCGCATGATATGCAAGTGCTCTACCATTGAGCTATCACACCATTTTTTTTTTCTTCAAAATTGTCTAAAGAATAAGTTTTCACAAACAATTTTTTTTTTTTATTTTGATAATGTTGCAAAGCTTTAGGTAACACTTTTTCTTAAAAAAAGATTATAGGTATTTTCATTTTTTTCAAATATAGATAAAAACGTAATTTACATATAAAAGAACGTATTTATTCACATTTGAAAAAAAAAAAGAAAAACTTTTTTTAAGAAAAATTGTCATTTAAAGTTCTGCAAAGTTTTTAAAATTCAAAGATAAAAAAAAATTGTGGAAACTTATTTTTTAGACAAATTTAAAAAAAAGCTTGTTTAAATTTTTTATCTAAAAACGCAATCTTGAGAAGTTACAAACGATTAAAAAATGTAAATTTAAAATTTAACCTTTTTTTTTGCTTTTTTAAGTATTTCTGTGATAGAAGATATCTTGGAACGTAGCCCACGGCAATTCCTGATATTTTTAAGGTATCTTTGGACATATAAAAGGACATTTTTATCAATATTTAAAAAAAATAAAAATACCCGTAATCTTTTCTTAAGAAAAACTGTTTTTTAAAGTTCTGCAAAATAATCAAAATTTAAGAAAATAATTTTTGGCTATAAAAAATGATTCTTTAAACAATTTTGAAAAATAAAATGTTTTTTAAGATTTTTTTCTAAAAATACAACCCTTTACAAACAATCAAAAAATGTAAAAAAAAACATTTGATTGCTTATTACTCGAAAATAACTAAATCTAAAAAAATTTACAAGAGATTTACAAAAGCAAAATCAAATTTTTGTTCCGTACACTTGACTCAGACATGGCCATATATATGTAAAAGTTCAACAGATGTAAAAAACTTTTGCATACCTATATTAACAATTTCTAGTTTTTTAGATACTTTTAAAGTTATGTCAACAACACGGTTGTTCTAGAGAAGATTATGCAAGATTTTAAGTCTTAGAAAACAAATTAAAAAAGATTTAGATATTGATTTATTGTTTAGATTAATATTTGAGACTGATGAAACGACGGATTTTGAAACAGTAAGAAGTCGAGTTTTTTAGTTAAAAATATCTCAGTAAAATATTGTTTCAATAGCTTTTTTTATAGATGCTAAAGATTCTAACCTAAAAATTTTAGGCTCTGCCATATTTGTCGATATAGTCTTTAAAAAGTATGAAATATGAAGCGTGATATCATCTGCAAAAGTTTGAAGTTTGAACCAAAAATAAAGTTAGCAGAAAAGCAGAATAAAGATAATAAATAAAAATAATCTTATTAAAAAGCTCTACTGTATATGTTTCAATCTTAAGTTTTTTAATAGCTTTCTTAACAATAAAAAAATTTAAATTAAAACTTATGGTTTTAAAACTCCGACTTTAAAATTATAAAACCTAGTGTTTCTTTTAGGAAAAATATGTGTTAGGTGTTTTAGTAAATATGTTGTTTGTAATAAAATTAATGACAATTCCTCTCTATGCTTATACCAGTTTAGCTTAGAGTCTAAATAAATTTCTAAAAATTTGGTACTACCGTTTGTAGTTTCAGCACATGTCTTTAAAGAAAAACTGACTTTTACTAATTTATATTTATTTAAAGTTAGTTCTTAAAAAATACGTTTTTACACACGTCAAAATTTATAGTAATTGTAAATAGAATATAGTAAATAATAAAATAAATTACAAATAATAAGTTTTATACATCAAAACATTTTAAAAACAGACTATAAAAGTTTACACATTTACTAAAAATTTATAAAGAGTTAGTCAAAATTATCGGAACACCAAAATAATTCACTAACCGTCAAACATCATTTAAATGATCCGGACAAAAATTGGTTAATTGGATCCAAAGTTAAGACAATAAATGCGTTTTTAATAAACAATTAATATCTTTTAAACTGACTAACCAACTTTAGCCAAATTTTTGGACAACATTATTACACGTATTAATGATAGTTTGTTATCATAGTCAAACTTTGTATATGCAGTGGTTTTTGCAGTACAATAACTTAAAAAAAACACTTAAAAAATTTTAAATAATGTAAATCTGCACAACTTTTTTATTAGCATTAGTACAAAAACCGGTAACAATCGTAAATTAGCACAAAATATAAGCCATTTACATGGTGTAATTAAATTTTTATTAGTAGACTTTTTGCACGTGCCATCTGCAATGAAAGTGAAGTTTTATATGCGCAGCATACTAAATTAATTCCTCAGTGTAATTTATTAATTAAAATATACCATTTTTCACATTAATAACCTTTTTTCTTGTGGTTTGAAGAGTATTTACTAAAATTTTGACTAACATCGACAGCGTTTTTTTGTGACCTGAAAATTACAAGTTTTGAAGATCGCGAAAACATGTGCAACTTTCTGCATCAAAATAGTGGTGAATATGAATTGATTCAATAAGTCTAGTGTGATTACTTTAAAGAAAGATTGAACACAAAAAAATCTAAACCTCGTGGATCAAATTTCTTTAAGATTTGACAAAGTTAGAACGGTTTAAACAAAGCATAATTTTGCAATTTTTCAAAATTTACGTTTTTTTTTAAATAATGTTTAAAGCTTGATATATCAAAATGACTGCCCCAACATTAAATATACAAATATGGGTTTTAAAGTACATGCAATAAGGAATATTTTGAGCTACCGTACACCTTCTTATCTTTTTTCTGAGTCCCAAAAATTGAGATACAAAAATGTGCCGTTTGCCAATTTTGACAATTTTTGAATATTAAAAAATTATTGATAATGCCCGATATACCATTTCTCATATATATAACCTTTTTTCTTGTGTTCTAAAGAGTATTTACTGAAATTTTGACTAAAATCGGCATAGGGTGACAGCGCTTTTTTAGGACTTGAAAATTACAAGTTTTGAAAATTGCTAAAACATGTACAACTTTCTGCATCAATTGTATTGATTCTATAAGTATTGTGTGATCACTTTAAAAAGAGATTAAACACGAAGAAATCTAGACCTCGCGGATAAAATTTTGTTAAGATTTGACAAAGTTAGAACGGTTTAAAGAAAGCAAAATTTAGCGATTTTGCTAAATTTACGTTTTTTTTTTAAATAATGTTTAAAGCTTAATATATCAAAATGACTGCCACGATATTAAACATACATAAGGAATAATTTGAGCCATTGTGGACCTTTTTATCTTATTCCAGAAATCCAAAAATTAAGATACAAAATAAGCTAAAAAAGACGTTTTATGTGTGTCATTTTGAACAGACAATATTCTAAGGTCCAAAATTTTGGGAATCTCATTTTTTTCATCCATATTTTGATTCTTGAATTTGAGCAAAATCAAAGAAGTCGACTTTTTCAAATTAGTCAAAAAGTAATGGAATTGCCCATATCCATAAAACTAGTATGTACTTAAAAATTTAGATTCAAAAATTATTTAAGAAATTGTGTACTAAATAGTATGCTTCTTTTACAAAATAATGTTTATGCCAAAATATTCACTAGTTGTCACTGACTTAATTAATCTATATTGAGGTAGTCTTAGATGATGTCCATAGTGTTATGACTATAAATAGTAGTATTTGCCAAATACAAATGAATGTTTCTTTTTATAAATAAAATGCTTTTAAACATAAATAAAGAAAGTAGAAAAACAGGGTCAGAATTTTGATCATTATTTAGAATAAGTTAACTAGAATTCTTAATTTTTGTTTGTAAAGAAAATATTTTTTTTAGATCTATGCATTTTTCCAAAATCACAATAGCATAAGATAAATATGAAAAAAGGTTTCTAAAATAACACAATTTTAAAACGGATTCTGACATTGTTCCTTGTAAATTTCTTAAAACGTATATGTTTTTATTTAATTAGATTTTTTTTAGACAGTTCTTCACCATGTTTATTCTAATTAAGATTAGCGTTCATATGTATGCATGTTATGTTAATGATACTCTAAGATGCTTTGAAATTATTAGATGATTGCTTAATAATTCGATCATTTGCTAGTCGATTTGCGTTTTTAATGGCCTTTTGATATTTAGTGTTTAAATTTTTTTTGTGTATAATGTTAGATTATTTTATTAATGGATTTTTTAAAACTGCTTGTTATACAAAGAAGTGCATGAATACTAATAAAAGTTTGTATATGATACATGACGTTGTTAAATTTGTTTATAACACATACGTCTTGTCTACCATGGTTATTCCTATACAGATCTGTTGTTTTATTATTATATAATATATTATTAAACTACACTGTGTTATACAAACGACAATTAAATAAATCACTTACACTATCAGACAATTACAAATAACTATCAGTTTTAACAAATTGTCAAATTGTTGATAGTTTAAACAAATAAAATAATATTTTAAAAACAAAAACGTTGCAACTCCATATTTTTTTTATATTAGAATTGATCAAAAAATACTACTTAAAATTTGTCTACGTACTTAATATTAAAACTACATCAAAAATGTATGTCATTTTTTTACCAACAACTTACTTAATAACAAATATCTAACAACAAAAACTTTTTATTGGAAATTTTCTATCATATGCAATATATTTTAATGTTTCTGAAATCAAAACGTGTACAGCAGCGCCATATATCTTAATAATAATAAAAAGAAGTTTTGCATGCCAAACAAAAACCATTTCAAATATTTGTGTGCAGTAGCCCAAAAAACAACCATAAAAGAATGGAGACAGTTTTATCTTTAAGTTAAATTTTAGTGCACAATATTCAAATAAAGCAAGAAATTTTTTATAATGGCCCAAAATGTGAAACTTATCTGTAAGCACAAACCGACAAAATCATCAACAAAGATTTTAGTTGATTGGCTGCTAAGGTAAGTTTCAGGTATTGCTAGAAAAATAAGAATAGCAAATTAAAGTGTTAGCACAATACTTGTGAGCTGCTCAGTCCCAACCAAAACTGTTTTATTTTAAGTTGAAAACTTCTTTTATAAAATTGAACTAAGTACTACACCACTCAAATTCTCCCACAGAACTAGAATCCTTAATATGGGTTCATACGAGATCTCCAGCACCAAAGAAGGTAAAAACACATTTTTTGTAGACGTTGAAAGAATTTTTAAATGATTATATGCCAAAAAAGTCTAGAATAACCAGGAATTTCCACAAAGATATAGTTAAGAACTTAAAAACGAATATATTAATAAAACCACAATTGTGAATTGGAAACTGTTTCTGCACGATAACTGCAAAGTGCATAAAGTACAAATTGTTCAAAAAGTAGTCAATAAATGTGACGTATAGAAATCAAAACATCCACCTTACAGTTCCGACTTTGCTCTCTGTGACTATTATCTACGCTTTTTTATCGAATGACAACTTGAAAAACGCCGTGAAGTCGTATTTGCAGAATTACCAAAAGATTTTTTTTAAGGCATAGGCCATTACAAGAAAAGCATTAGAATAAGAGCAATAGTGTTACTGGTTTTACGTTAAAAAAATATTCTGTTTGTCCTGCGAGTCCTTGTCTCTATAGCTACGAAGATAACATAAAAAACTCCCTTATACTTAATATATTAAGTTATTTTTATTCTTAATAATTATTTATTTTAAATATTCAAAAATATTTCATTTATGTGGCTTTATTTATCATTAAAAATGTAAATGTAAACAGCATACTCAATGTTTATAAAACAAGCGAAAAGTAATCTGATTTTAACAATAAAACTTATCACAAAAACTAAACAAATGAAACCATAATTGCATTCCTAAGGTGTTCTGTTCACAACAAATCAGTCATTTCTTATTATAATACACAAATTCCAAGATAAAATTGACGAATAGCAATTCATCACCTGACTATTTTTTATCGCATATTAAAATTATAAAAGGCGAGAACTTGAAGGGCAGAGCTCAGTTCTAATCAATTTCTTCAACAAATAAATAAATCAAATCAAAATGTTTGCCTACAAGACCAGCTTTATCAAAATTGCCATCATATGGTAAGATAAATGTTTAGTTTATATATAATTCAATGTAATTATTTTATTTATTTAGGGTTTTGTTGAATTCTTTTTCCTACGGAGAAGATGCCATCATGAAACCTATAACTGCTTCTAACTCCGGTAATTATTTAAAGTTGCATTTATTATTTTAAAGTACATTTTATGCTTACGTTCCTATAGGATTGTGCGAATGTGCTGCGTTTTTCAAAAATGGAACTCAAGAAGATAATACACTCATATTCAGCCACAACCCAATGCAAACCACTTGTGATCAAGATGGCAGAGATAAATGTTTTACCTTGTGCACCAGCTTGGCTCAAATTGGAAAAGAATATGCCCCTGTTTTGATTTGTCAACAGTTATACCATTCTGATGCAATAAAGGTAAAATTTGTTTTTTAGTCTTTATCTATATTTTGCAATTACAATATACAAAAAAGCAAAAGTCGAGCTGTTATTTTACTAACGTTTTTTAAATTTTATAATAAATAAATTTAGTGGGTATCAGTTAATTTTTTTAATTAAATTATACGCTTCATTTACAAATAATTTACCTTTCAAAACAATTAACAAATTGTTTTTTTTTGTATTAAATAATCTTTAAAATATATTTTTAAACTAAAGTTATGTAATAAATATAACTTTTATACCCATATAAAAGAATATTTATTACATAATCTCAATTAACTTATTTTAATAGTTTGATCAAAATTATTAATTCATTGTATAATTAAATTAATTATTTTTTTATTTTTTTGCAGCCAATGATGTTTACCAGAATCTGCATGGAAGGTTGGATTTACGGCAACATAACTGCTGAAACTCCATTATGCTGCAATGAAGCAGCACCAGTTCTCTGTAAAATATAACATGTAAAAACACAACTTGGCCTGAGAGTACGCTTTCTACAGTATTTACAATAATAGTTTTCTATCAATACTACATTTATAAACATATATTTTAGTTTTTCTTTGTTTAATTTAAGATTGATTTTACGGTATGACAATGGCAATGTACACGGTTTTCTTTTGATTTTTTTAGATTAGTTTATTTTTTGTAAAAAAAAAACTTTTGAAACATATATCATAAAATAAATGCAAATTTAAAAATGAGGTTTTATTGTCTTTAATTTTCACATATTTTTAAACAATTTTTTAAACATTTAATTGTTTATACATAGTGAGTCGGGAGGAACGGACCAAACTCTAGGAGTGTATTCTACACGTGAAAATAATGTAAAAAAACTCAAATGTTGTTATCCAATTTTTATTTGTTTTTAAGTTATAGCATAATTAATTTTTTATCTAGTATGTCATGTTCGACGTTCTGAAACATTTGATAGCTTTTTTGTTCTGATAATGTGTCAGTGCGACGGTAATTTAACGTTTATTTTGTTTGTACGATTAAAGTGTTACAAAATGACACACACTTATTCAAATTTAGAATATGCAAATATGGTGTTTGTTTATAGTTGTTGTAATAGAAATTCTACAGCTGCTGTTAAAGAATATCGTCAACGGTTTCCACATCAGAGACATCCTAATAAAAATGTATTTATCAGAGTTTTCAAACTGTACAAGACCGGAAAGCTTCCCAGTGTTAACATAACATCTGAACGAGATACTTGACAAGATTTAGAAAAAGTAGAAGATATTCTAGATGTAGTAGCAAAGATGCAATGACCAGCTCACAAAGAATTAGTATTCAATTGGGTATTGCACAAACAAGAGTAATAAACACTCCACGAGCAAGGCTTACTTACATACATACCATGTACAAAAAGTACAGCACCTACAACCGGAATATTATCCTAATCGTATGGAATTTTGTCGGTAGATAAATAATAATTCTAGCATACTTTTTACAGATGAAGCAACATTCACCTGTGACAGCGTTAATAATACTCACAACCGTTATATACTGTCACGGACTACTAGAGAATGTTCCTTTAAACATCAGAATGCAAATGTACTACCAGCACGATGGAGCTCCTACTCATTTTGCTTGTCAGGTCAAGCAACATTTGGACGGAAGGTTTTCAGGGCATTGGATTGGTCGCGGTGGTTCTATTAGTTGGCTTTCAAAATCTCCAGACCTCACAGCATTAGATTATTGTTTATGGGGCTGGTTCAAAGATTACGTGTACAAAACAAAAGTGGACACTCGGGATGGACTAATTCTACGTATTAGAAATGCTGCAGCCAATCTTAAACAAAGACATGACTATCAGGAGAGCAACGGTGTCCTTCATAGACAAATCAGAAAATGTTTAGAACCAAATGAAATTTTGTTTATTTTTAATTACACCGTAACTTAAAAACAAATAAAAATTGGATAATAACATTTGAGTTTTTTTTACATTATTTTCACGTGTAGAATACATTCTTGGAGTTTGGTCCGTTTCTCTCGACTTACCCTGTATATATATACAAGTTTTTCAAAAAAGAATGTAAAATACTTAAGGGGGTGGTAGTACAAACCACAACAAACAAACAAACAAATCTTAATAATTTTGTAGATATTGAACATTATTTATTGATAAATATTATTACAAAGCACAGAGATATAGAAGATGTTCGAAGTGCCCTCTGTCCATTTCCAAACATGTACAACATCTTTGTCTGAAAGACATTTGTACTCTATCTAAAACCCCCTCATTGGCTCGGATTTTTAAGCACTTTTTATTATTTTTTAACTGCAGCTCCTCAAGGCTATTTACAGGAGTAGCATACACTAATGATTTCAAATATCCTTTAAGAAAAAAATCAAGAGGGTTAAATCAGGCGATCTTGCTGGCCATAAAGCTGGTCCCTCTTTTTCTACTCACCTATGTGAAAAAGTTTGGTTTAAATGCTCTCTAACGGCAATCAAAAAATGAGCTAGAACACCATCATGCTGAAACCACATTTGTTGCCGGTGGGCCAAAAAAATGTGATCCAAAAGATTATATATTGTGTTCTGCAGAAATAAACAGCGCCTGTTAATCGGTTTGGTAAAACAACAAGATCTAGAAACCTGTTGCCTACAATATTTAATAAAAAACGTGTTTGATATCCTCATTTAATTACAATATGGGGATTTTTGTCGGCTTAACAATGTGCATTATAAAAATTAACAACTTCATTTTGTGTGCACCCTACTTTATCCGTAAAAGAATTATGGCAAAAAACTGTCGGTCTTCAGCATCCTTGCGTAGAAACCAGCAACAAAAAAACCAAACGTGCCTGATAATTAGTTAAATTTAAGGCCTGTACTTGTTATACATGATATGGATAGATCAGCTGGAGGGTTTTCCAAACAAGAGTAGCACCAATTCCTACCTCGGCTGATATTCTCCGCACACTCGTTCCTGGATTATGCTCTATCCGTGCTATAATTTCTTGTTCTGCTGATACCAACTTTGGTCTGCCGGAAAGAGCACTGTTTTTAAAGTGAACCGGTATTACTCAATCTCTGGTAAATTCTTCCAAACATACGATGGGAAGGAATCTAGCAATTTGGATAAGCTTCTACATAAAGACGTCGCGCTTTAGTGGCAATCCCATTAGCACGACCATATATAAAATGCATGTCGGCTAGTTCTGCATTAGAGTAACTAGCCATAGCAATAAAAACTTGTGCACTAACAACAACTGTCAAATACTGAATGATTATTTCACAAAACATCAACCAACTACCACCCCTTCAAATTTTTTGCATTCTTTTTTGTAAAATAAAAAATGGACTATGCTTGGTTTAAGAACAATAAACATAAATTTAAATATCATGTCAGTTATAGTATATAGTGTATCAAAAACCAAAAATAGGTTGCACAAAATAGCAAAGCAAGTGAAGTGGGTTTCTAAATTTGGCTCGCATTTTAGGGCAAAAACAGATGGTTTTGGTAAAGGCATGCAAAAAAATAATTAGAAATTTAGACTTGTATTATTATTTATTATTTTTTTGAAAAATACAGATCTTACTTTGTGGGGTATTTTTGTATTTGGTAATAAAACTAGTTGCAACTCAATAATAATCAAACTGCTTTACTATATTTTTTAACCGGACTTTTGACAAATTTTAACATAATCTAAAACTATTTAAGGTCTATGTTAAAAAAATTATCTTGGCCCAGGTACAAGCTAAGTGTACATTTTAGTATTAATTTAGTTATTATAAAAAAAATACTCACAAAAAAACTGTAATATTTTTAGTTCATTTGCATTTTAAGGCATGTTTTTAGAGTTTTTGTCATATAAACTGCCAACTGTCAATTTAATATCTGACTGTTTCACAAACCTGTGTTATACGCCGTTTGACATTTTTTATATTGACAAATCTGTAATATAAATTGTAAATTGTTGACTATTTTCTAAATCTGACCTTTTCAATATCTATAGCGGCTCCATTCTTCAAGTTAACAAATTTGATAGTAGTAAGTAGTAGTAAGATGGTTAAAATATTATTAAAATTTGTAACAAAAAAAACTGTTTCAGTTGTGTGAACAATCTTACATATAAACTGTTTACTTTAATTTTTACAAAACTGTCAAAATCAGTCAAATGTCAATTTTATAAATCTGTTATAAAAGCTATTTAACTAGATTTTGACAAATCTGTTATAAGAGCCGTCTGTCTCGCTGCCTCAAATATCTTTTAAAGAAAATGTTTTTGATTTTATAAAGTTAACTTAGTTAGTTTAATCCTTTCTGAATGTACTAGTAAAAAAATAAATTGATTATTAAATTATTTGTAGAAGCAGCAATGAAGCCAAAGTTGCCGTTTTTGTTAAAATATTACAAATCAAGGTAGCCACTAAGGCATAAGCAGAGTTAATCAAAGCTACTCTAATTTGAAAGTTAAATAAAACCGCCCCAAGAAAACACCTCCTACTTTTAGAAGATAGTCACGCACAGGAAAAATTCTTAAGATCACCTTTGATAAATGCCACATTCTTAGGGTGGCTAGAGAAAATAATCACCAACATACCACTGTAAACTACTGTGGCCAATGTTATAACTTAGCGTCATGCAGACAGATTACTTCTTCAGGCAGACAAAAGCCACTTTTTAACTTCCGGGATCTCCGGATGCCATTGAGACAGTCTTAAGTTACCTAGAGAGGCAAAACCAAATGTATTCTATACTACCACCATCCAAAAGGTTGGGCCTTTGTCTTAAGTATAAGAAAAGAAAACGTCAAAAAGTTAAGTGATAAAAACAGCCAAGTGAGCTTATTTTTCTAAAACCACTCATTAAAGTAGTAGGCAACAAGAAAAAAGCAAGACAAAAACCTACCCGCACAAAACCGAAAAAGAGAAGCACTCATAGAAAATTCCGGGTTGCATTTATGTAATTCAATGGCATAGACCTTATCTTCCACGTGACTCCAAAGAAAAAAGTCTAAAGGTGTTAAATCACAAGATCTCGGTGGAAAATTGTGATCACATCTTTGAAAAATAACACTGTCAGGAAACTTGCGATTGTTTTGTTGCTAGTGTAGCACGTAGCGCCGTCTTGCTGAAAATAAACGTTGTCCACATCAATATCTTCCAATTCCGACCATAAAAAATTACTACTCACAGCTTGGTAGCGCCATCCGTTTACTGTAACAGTTGCACCAGCCTCATTTTCAAAAAAGTAAGGTCTACTAATCACACCGCTAGCCCAAAAACCGCACCAAACAGTGACACTTTTCAACAATCATTCTTGAATTTTTTGAGCTACAAATGCAACAATTTTGTTTATTAACGTAGCCGCCGAGGTGAAAATAAGCCTCATGACTGAAGATAATTTTTCGATAAAATTTCAGATCATTTTGATGCATTTAAAGAACTCAATCAGCAAAGATACGACGTTTATGGTAATCGACCGGCTTGAGTTCTTGTGTTAACTAAACTTTAAAAGCCTTAAGACTTAAGTCTGTATGCAAAATACGATATAGTGTCGTTTGTGGAATGTCTAATTCCAAAGATTGACAAGGAATTGACAAACCTGGGTTTTCTTCAATACTACGGGCTACATCAGCAATATTCTCATGTGTTTTTGAGCAATGCACACGGTTTCGATTTTTCACATCACAAACTTGTCCCAACAGCTCAAATTTTTTTACCAGGTTTACTATTGCCGGCCGAGAAAGTGCTTTGCGACGACCAAAAACTGCTTTAGTTTTGCAAACTGTGACTGAAAATTTTTCACCATTTTTGTAGTGAATTTGAATCATTTCAATGCGTTCTTGAAACGTGTATTGTTCTGTTTTTAATAATGGCGTCGCTTTTACTTGTCAAATGTCAAAAGATAATAGCTTCAAAATTGACAGCTGCTCAAATAGGCTGCTATTCAAAATAAAACTTTTTATTGAAAAACTTTTTATAATAGTTTTTATGTCCCAGCTCTTTACCAGCAACGTTACAGCTGTGAAGTTTAGCTCGGCTACAAGACTAAAAACGGATCATTGTGACGTCCGCACACCTAGCCCATGATACACCACCTTCAATTCAATAAGCTTAGTTATCAGATGTAATGCAAACTCCCATCACATCGTATGAGAAAGCAAAATCATAAATTACTTACCCCTGTCGTAAGCTTTTACACGTTTTTATTATCAATACTAATTTAGAAATATTATTATAATATTAGTTTGTTACATCTCGCAATCAGACTGCAATAAATATTACACTAGCAAGTATAGGTATTTCAAGTAAAATCTAGAACTGGCACGTATCTACGT
Organism: Tachinus rufipes; assembly: GCA_963932245.1. Classification (NCBI taxonomy): domain Eukaryota; kingdom Metazoa; phylum Arthropoda; class Insecta; order Coleoptera; family Staphylinidae; genus Tachinus; species Tachinus rufipes. The sequence goes on along the minus strand of OZ010747.1, from coordinate 41,737,410 downwards.
CGACTTCAATCTCAGATTACAGATAGATAAAATTTAGCATACACATAAAATAAAACACAAGTCCTACTAAAATCTAAAGCTAACCGACAGAAGTGCTTTTTGAAACAACCTATATTTTATGTAAACCTAAAAGAGTTTGTTTTTAAACAAATTTGAAAACTATGTAAGTAAGTTGAAAAGCTTTTTAAGAAAAGCATGTAAAAACCTTGGTAGTGTGACAAACTCAAACAACTTAAAACGGCTGAAAAAAAATGTTTAATAGAGCAAAAGAACTCAAAACGACAATCAGACTAGATGTCCTATAAAAACGTTCAAAAATATTACAAAAACGTATAGTCAACGACAAAAAAAAATTATGGAGAACCTTTTGCAAAAATGTTAAAAACGCCTGTACTACAGTAATACTAACAAATAGGGATATCATTCTAGTTCACTTGGTAAAAACCTATGAGCCATGTTTTGTCTTCCACTACATCCCCATAACATGGAAAAAAGTAAAAGTTTAATTTAAACTAAATCTATGACGCTATGATTACACCCTGGCAAAATCCTATTGCTCAATAAGTCTTACGTTTTTTCTTCTAAAACCACTTGAAAGACTAAGCAACAAACTAATTTAGAAAAAGGGCAAAGTACCAGTGCCGGACTGGCCATATAGTCAGGGTGGCGTTTGCCACCCGGGCTCTAGCCTGCGCGGGCCTACCTGGCTTATTACCTACTACACGCAAAATAGTTCATACACAGGTGATATACGTAAAATACATTGTTCTATGGCAGGCATTTAAACGTTGCAGACGGCATTTTCAGTCAAACGCACAACAACAAAAACTGTTTTTGTCCTAAACTTTACTAAAAGAGCACAGCTCTAAGTCAAGTTGTATAAGCAGCAAGTCGCGTTAATGTCTTTTCAGAATCAATTTTCAAAACAAAACAAAATAAGATATTTTGATTAAATAAAACTTTTTTAGCGTAAGTAAAGTACTCACTTTTTTAACTCTTCTACTTTTTTTAAATTTTTTTAGTACTTTTTTTATTGTTGTTTTTTCCTTTTTTTGACGTTGGCATTTTTTCTCAAATTTAAATGTTGTTTTAAGATAAAACGATGAAATACTTTGTTTACATTACACCAAAATTTTATTTCGGATTTATGACGGTACATCTTAATTTTTGTCTATTTTTAATTCTGTTTTTATCAATTTTTTTAATTTTTTTACAAAAACGATTATTTTTACAATTATTTTGATTTTGATAAAATACTTTGCTTTCTTTCTTAAATAAAATATTGTGTCTTCATCACTATGAAAAAGGTTCTCCAATTTTCATACCGATGCGGCATTCTTTTTCTTTTTGTCCTAATAAGACAAACTTCTAATTTATTATTGACCATCTTTTCTTAGTAAATTAAGTAATAATATTATTTACATAAAAACGATAAAAAATCGAGTTTGAGTCAATGGTTTTTCAAGCAAAGCCATTGATGGATTCCTTTTTGAAAATTGAAATTATTCTGGCAGCCTTTGTATTAAAAAAAAATTTCAAATTATTAACCCCGATAAGCCAATACCTTCAAACTTCTTCACTAGACTACCTTAAAGTTTGGTGACTTATCAAAACTTTAGAAACAAATTCGCGGAAACAACTGGATCATTTTGACGACGTTTGTAGTGCAGCAAGTTTGTTTGCATCACAAATTCAAGAATTAATTTAAGCCGAAAACATTGATGTTGAAGTACAGATCACGCTGCTGTTACGGAAAACATCTAAAAACCGAAAAACACGATAAGGTATGACAAGACGACACAAAGAGATTATACTCTATTACCGTGTACAAAATCACCATCAACACGGATCTAGTTAAAATAATTAAAAAATTCAACTACAACGAGCATTTAATGAAGGATGCTGCTTGTTTGGATTCGAAAAACTTCCACGAATATATTAAAAATGGCATTCCTAATAATGCATTAAAGTCAATCGCATCAATTGCCAATGTGGATCAAAAACTGCTTTCAAACAAACTCGAATCATTTTTTGAAAAGTTTCAATAACTTTTTAAAACAATTTTGTTTCTACCTAAGCAGCAACAAAAAACAATTTTAATTCTCAGAGTGACAAAGAACAGGAAGAGATTGGCAAAAATAGTTACATACCTTATGCGGGCAAACTTTTGTTCCAATATAACATGCACATCAGTACGTATTCTAATTTATACGTCGCTTATTGTGTAGTCCTCAAAATCTCGTTTACTAAAGTAACTTGCAAGAGACGTTTTTCCGCGCTGAAGCGCATTAAGATGAGGCTTTGTTTTCTACTTGGTCAAGAACTGCTGGACTCGTTGATTATACTTAATACAGAGTTGGATCTGATCAAGGATGGCAAGGATAGCAGCTTTTGTAAACGAGTGTTTGACAACCTAGCTGAAACTACTCCTTAAAAAAAATGTTAACTGACTAGCTTCAAACTGATTGGTACTTTCTACATTAAAATGTATGTAACTAAAAATAAAAAAATTCAAAAACTTTTGTTTATTTGATTATTGTTATTTAGTTTGTTGGTTGACCTGGTGGTATCCTCTGCCTTGATCCTAGGTTGATTCTGATCCTAGGCCGCGGTGGGCCTTTAAAGTCATAATGCCATCCGGGCTCTTTAGGCCCAGTTTAACCCTGTAAAGTACAATCAACAATCCAATGACTGTGGTTTCTACGCAATAGACTACGCTGATGATATAACAATTCAGCTAACTTTTAAATTTGAGAGCATATTCTGCAGCCTAATGCAAAAGGCCTTAAAAGTAATAAAAAATTGATGCAAAATCCAGGCTCTTACGCTTAACCCTTAAAAAACAAACTAGTTCATTTCACAAAAAATTAAAAAAATTAACCAAATAAAATTTTCAAAACTTATTAAAGCTCTCAACTAAGGTGAGATACATGAATGTGACAGAGACACTCACACCACACCTAAACATGATATGTAAAAAGGTGTCTGTGTTGTTCAGGCAATGCAGACAAACTGTTGACAAAATATAGAAATTGTCTCTAAAAAAAGTACTATGATTATACACAGCTGTCATAAAATTTGTATTCACTTATAGAGTACTAGTCTGGGGGCTAATAACCAAACGGAAAATGTCAGCAAAGTAACTAAATTAGTTGCAACAAATGGCATTCATAAGTGCAACAGGCAGTATGCAAACAGCGCGGCAATAAGAGCAATGCTTTGTCTGCCACCCTTTAACATCTATGTCGTTGACAAAGTAGCAACATCAGCAGCACTGCACCTGAATGCAACTGAATTTTGGCTCACTGCAAGGTAAAATACACTTTACTGAGAACGCAAACATTTTGTATTTAGAAAACCCACATATGAACAAAATTTATCACTAAAGACACATTCGACTATCCTCTAGGCAGAAATAGTCGGAATAACCCATAAGGTGATGGATGTTTGGTAAAAAAGGCTAATACTTGAATGTCATAAAACCCTCACATTAGCAAGTTGCGCAAATAGCAGTAAGCTGTGCTAAGTAAAAAAACACTCCAACACAATAAGTAACGTTAAGGCTGATGGATTACGCAAAAAGAATCAACTCTCAAGTTGTAGACCTAAACCTTAGACCGCACTGCCACTAAAAAAACTAAAAGCAAACAAACACAATGCATTTAAATAGTAACAACCCATGTTGTGGATAAAGGGAGTATTAATTACTACAAACCTCAAAACATTTAATTATTGCTTACAACTGTTCAAAAAAAACCTGCAAGTTATAACAAAAATGCCAATAGGACACTTTTAATTAAGAAATTACGGGCATACTATAGGCAATGTAAATAACTCAATATGCAAAGAATGTGAAATAAAAAACGAAACAACCGATCACATACTATACCTGTCTGGTGCTATTTTACGCAAGGTTTACCACTAGAAGAGGTACAAAAGACTTAATATGGCCTAAGTGCAGTAAAAATGGTTTTACCGTTTCACTCAAATTCAGAATCAAAAAGCTAAGCTAAAAGTAATGCAGTTGTTTAAAATAAGTTTATAAATTATGTTCTTAACTTTATAATTTTTGAGTTAAATTATTTTTAAGTATTTTGTAGTATTTTAACCATTACATCATCGCCATCAGTACTTGCAAGACTATCTTAAAAAAACTCTTTTGTAAATAATAACTTAAACAATTGGTAATAGTTTAGTAATGAAATGACACTTTTAAAAATAAATAAAAATTATCAAATAAAATATTAATAGAAAATAATTAAAAATCAATAAAAACAAAAAATAAATCAAAAATAGAATAAAATTATAATGCCACCAAAACAACTAAAGAATAACGAAGATGAGGGAATAAAAACAAGCCTGGAAGAACTAAAAAAGGCAGTGGACTTTATGTCAGCAAAATTTTAGGAAGGAAGAAAAGAAAATGAGGAAATGAAAAAAACCTTTAAAGATATAAGAAAGAAAAATATTAAAATGAAAAAACAAATAAAAGATCTAAAAGAAAAAGGTAACGAATGCGAACAAGAAAAAATAAAAAATAATATTGTGATTCAGGGACAACATCAAAAAGAAGACATAAAAGAAATAGTAACAAAAATATTTACAAATATTAATACTAAAATTCCAAAAAATAATATCGTTAAAGCTTATAGAATAAATATCAAGAATCCGAATGCACCAATACTGGTTAAATTCAAATCTGAAGAAGAAAAAAAGAAAATAATGGAAAAGAAAAAAGAAAAAGGGTCAATCAAAGCTGATGAATGTGGATTAAAAGGAAAAAAAGATATATACATTACGGAACAACTTACATACGAAAACAACAGCATATTCTATGAAGCAAGAAAACTAAAAAAGCTAGGTTACAAATGGGTGTGGTATAAAGAAGGAAGAATACTCGTAAGAAAAACAGAAGAAGACAAGCCAATAGTTATACATAGAATTGAACATGTCAAGGAACTGTTAAACAAAGAAGAACATTAAAAAAAAATTATATATATACATATATATAACAATAACTAAAATGGACAAATTAAAAATATACCTACACAACGCAAGAAGTATAAGAAACAAATTCGATAAAATACTAACAATACCGAAAGTATACAAAGCAGATATCATAGTAATAAATAAAACATGGATATATACAAACGAAGAAACATATTTCCAAATTCCAAATTATACAGCAATACTTAATAATAGACTAATGATGTATTGCAATATCTATAAAAAACGGAATAGCAACAACAGTACAAGAAAGTCGAACAGAAAAAAATACTAAAATATTAACAATAAAACTTAATAAAACCAATATACGTTTAACAGCAATATATAAACCGCAGACAGCAAAATACGATGATTTTTTAAAAGTTATAGACAAAATAACAAAAACTAGTACTAAATATATAATACTAGGCGACATGAACATAAATTTAAGAGACAATAACAATATAACTAACAACTACAAAAATATAATTGTAGAAAATGGTCACTATATTTTAAATAAAATAAACGTTATAACAAATATAAAAGATAACAACAGCAAAATTAAAATTAAAAAACTAACATTATCAGATCATAATGCGGTAATTACGGAATGGAACGTAATGTGTAAAGAAACAAAATATGAAAAAGTTCTAAAAAATAAAATAAACTACAATAAAACTAAGAAAGAATTTGAAAATATAGATAATAAAACAGTACCTAATTTTGACACTCTAACAACAATAATACAAAACACAAAAAAAATAAATACAAAAGTAACGGAAATAAAAAGAAAAGAAAACAATGAGTGGATAAATATGGAAATAATAACAATGATAAAAGATAGAAAACACAAGAGAGATACATCAAAAATCCAGAAAAAGATGTCATTAAAAATATATTAAAAGAAAAGAAAAAGGAAGTAGAGAACAAAATTAAGGAAAGAAAAGAAAATTACTACAAAAACAAAATAAAAAATGCAAATGGAAATGGAAATCAAGTTAAACAATGGTCGGAAATAAATAGTATGCTAAACAAAACAAAGAAAAAAACAAAATAAGAAATAACAGAAATTATAACAAAACACGGACAAAAAAAACAGATAAAATTGACATAGTAAACAAACTAAATAACTACTTTGCAACAGTGGGAAAAAACTTGGCAAACAAAATTAAGAAGAATTATGGCAAGGAAACAATAACAACTGTAAGAATAGAAGAAGAAGAAGCTACGTTTGACGAAACAACAGAAGAAGAGATAGAAAATATAATCAAACAACTAAAAATAAGAAGCGCCCTAGGAGAAGATCAAATAACCCATGACGTAATAAAAGTTATAAAAAAAGAAATAGCACCAATAATGAAAAAATTAATAAATAAATCGATACAAACAGGTAAATATCCACAAATACTTAAAAAACAAATTATAAAACTAATACACAAAAAAGGAGAAAAATCAAAATTAGAAAATTATAGACCGCTATCGCTTATATCAGTGTTAAGCAAAATAACAAAAAAAGCAATATATAACAGATTAATGACACACATAAACAAACATAACATAATAAACAAGAGACAATATGCATTTCAAAAAAATTCAAACACAATGGGCATAACAACTGACAACTGACAACACATAGCACAAAAGCTGGATAAAAAACAGTATGTAATACCAATATTTATAGACATGAGAAAAGCTTTTGACACCATCGACAAAGACAAATTGATTAAGAAAATGGAAACTCTTGGAATAAGAAACACAAACTTAAAACTACTAAAAACATATATTAAAAACAGAACACAAAGAACAAGAATAAACGACATACTTAGTACATCGACAATAGCAGAATATGGGCAACTACAAGGTGAAGTACTAGCACCAATATTGTATATATTATACATAAATGATATATATGAGATAAACTTGACTGGAGAAATATATACATATGCTAACGACACATGTATTATATATCACGGAAAAAACAAAGAAGCAATAGAAAGAAACATAAAGGAAGACGTTCAGAAATTAACTAAATGGTACGACAAAAACATACAAACAATAAATGAAGAAAAAACGACGTATATGGTAATAAGACAAAAAAATACAAAAGATATTGACATAAAAATTGAAATAAATAACATACCAATTACCAGAAGAAACCAGACAAAATACCTGGGAATAATAATAACAGAGAAACTAACATGGAATACACAAATAAACAAAATATTAAAAGAAAGTGCAGCAACAATATAGAGTCTATAGAGCCAAAAAATGCATACTAAAAGAAACTGCAATAAGTATATACTACTCACTATATTTATCAAAAATTAACTATTTAATAAATATATGGGGTGAGACAACAAAAACAAATATACAAAAAATACAAAGACAACAAAACAAAATACTTAAAATAATACATAAACTACCAAAGCTAACACCAACAGAAGAAGTATATAAAATAATCAACGAAACAAACATTAACGAAAAAATAAAAATAGAAAAATGCAAACTAATATATAAAATTAAAAATAAAGAAATTAAAACAAATCTACAAATAATATTAAACAAAGAAATTCACCGACATAACACAAGAAGAAGAAGTAATATACATGTACACACAACAAGGACAGAAACGGCAAAAAAAACAATACTAAGCAATGGACTAATCACATACAATGAACTACATGAAAATATTTAAAAAAACAAAAACTTATAAAGAATTTAAAACAAAAATAAAAAAACACTACATAATAACAAGACCAAAACAAACAAATAAATAAACAAACATGATAATACACACAAAATAAGATAAATGGAAAGAGAAAATAAAAATGGTGCCCCGAATACGAAGCTTTGCAGCCTACTATATATGGAAAAGGTGTAAAGCAGCAAGTGGGGAGAAAAAAAAAATAATGTAGTAAATATGTAAATATATTATAATAAATTTAATTAATAAAAAAAAAAAATAAATAAAAATAAAATAATAAACTGTTTAAGACTTTTAGATATTTATTTGACACTTTTTGTTTGCACTTGTCATTTTAAATATACTTTGAAACTTTTAGATTCGTTGAAATTATTCAAAAATTTATTTTACATTTTTGATCATTAACTTTTTTAGACAATTTATTTTTGTTTTTGTTCTATTGCGCATTAATTTTTTGGTATTTGCACATATAATGCTTACAAAAACATTTAATTTTTTTATTTTATCAATTTTTGTATCATACAATTTTTATTATTAAGTAGCAATTAATTGATGTCTTTTTGTAAAGACAACTAGACCGCTTAGTTGATTTTTGTTTTAGAATCGATTACTCATTAAGTTTACGGTTTTTGCACAAATAAAGTTTACGGAAATTATTTTTTATGAAATTTTAATATTTCTGTATTTTTATTTGTTTAACAACATTTCGTGATACTACATAACAAAAACATTTAATTAAAATTGCTTTATTGGTTTTTTTTTTAGGATATATCGCAAACCAATGTTACTGTTTTTGTTCATATATGTACATTCTTATGCATAATCATATTTAGTATCTACTAAGGTGCTCCTAGCTGAATATACTGTTGATCGTATGCATAGTGATATTTAAAACGCTACTAAGTTTAGTTGTTGGCTAAAACGTCAGTAGCCAGATTGTCTTGTTTTGCATGTGATCAAATACATTGTAAATATAACCTACAACTGTCAGTTGTAAATATTGAGATATTTATCATCATTTAATGACATATTGTCTTATTTATTGTAATGTATGGTAATATTTAAATATTAGCACCAAAATGTAGTAGTTGCGTCAAGTATAATTAATGAAATAAATTAATGTTATTTATTTTTATAATTAAATTAGTTTAGTGTTTTTCTGTAAGATGGCAGCACATCCAAAATTGAGTTATAAAAATTAATATGGCAGCAGCAAGCACATCTGATCCTGTGCATTTTGACTCTAAAACTTACTCTACTTACTATACATAATATGTAGTTGTTTATTAATTTTAATATTTTAATACGATTATAGCTCAAAAGTAATTAATCGTGTACCATTATTTATTATTTTTAAGCTCTTCAATTGCAATAAATGCATAATTTATTTTAGATATCAATAAATTACATTTTAAAACAAAATAAAAATATATTTTTACATTTGCATAATTTTTTTTATTCAATTTTGTTAATTAGGTTTTTATTTACAAGTTCTACAATAATTATTGAATCTTTATTTTTGTGCAAAACCTTTTCATTATTTGTTTTTACCGCGCAAAAATGGGACATGAAACAAACTTCATGTCACATAATGCTGTGTTGCCAAAGCATAATTTTATAGTTAGTAGCTACTAACTAAATTATACTAAAAATCAACTATGCATATGCCACATTTAGTATGGTGTAAGTAGCTAGTTCTAGTTAGTAACGTATTAGTAGCATACTAACCAAACAACTATGCATAACGAAGTTTACGGAAATTATTTGTTGTGTCATTTTTAATACTTTTGTATTTCTTATTTTTTTGGTGTTGTAATATTAACTAATTTTTTTAATTAAAATTTTAATATTTTTAGGCATAAGTAATTTTTTAAATACTTTCACAAAGACATGTAATTAATTTGTTAAAAATTTGTTTTTAGACGTTAGTAGATATTTAATTTAAAGCTTTTAGTTGATTTTTTTTAACCTTTATTTATTTTTGTAGTTGTAAAGTTTTTGACTTTCACTTGCAATTTCTTTTTTTTTATGTGTTGTGATTATTAATTTTTCTAAGTGTTGACAACATTCGTAATCACAATTTCTTTAAATTTGTTTCAATTTTAGGCGGAGTGTAACAGTTCTTCAGCCGATAGACCCGTTTATTGTCGGAGATTTTTTAACCGATTTTTCTGTTGTCTTTTATGTTTTCATTTAGAATAATTAGAGCTTTGCATTATGCGCCTAAGTATTCTAATGATATTTTAAGTATCATTTACAATGCGTTTGTTTGTTGTTTGCAAGGGTGTCCAGACTTTGCAACTGTACAAAAAAATACAACTATACATAGCATTTAGTAAACTTTTCACTTTTGTTTACATGATTATTTAAAAATAGTGGTTTTACTTTTATAAATACTGTTGCTAGCTACTTCTCGCACTTTGTTTTTATTGGGCTCATTGATTGATTTGTCCAACTGCCTAAACATTTGAAATGTTGTACTTTTTTTATTCTTTTGCTATCAAGAGTCAGTACTACCGGTTTGTCCTTGTTGTTTATTATGAAGTTTTCTTCAATTATATTGTTGCAATAATATTATATTTAATTGACATTTTGAAATACTTGCTTCCTATTTCTACTTTGGATCTATATGTAACAATAGTTTTGGCAAACTGTTAAATTGGCAAAATTGTCTCACAAATTAGATATATGTGACGTATATTAATAAAACAATTAATTTGACAAAACAACTGTTAGCTATTTATAAATCTAACATGAAAATTATTTAACATATAAACCGTTATCATTATTTTTAACAGATCTGTCTTATAAACTGCCAATTTAACTTATAACCTGTCATTTTTATTCTAGACAAAGGGTCCCCGCGGTTAACATAGGTGAAATGCCCCCCATCACGAATATCCAAACTACCTTAAAAATTACTTTTCTACCATCAAAAAAACATGTTTAGTAAAATTTTAATATTTTTATACCACCCCTTTTTCCATAGGGGGCAAAAAATAGCATTTTTTTGTTTTTATCTTTTTCTTTGCACCTATTGAATGAAAAATTCTAAAAAAATCATGGAAGTAGGGTTTTGAGTGGTCTTCCAACACAATTTTTTTCAACACCTCAAATTCTGTATACAACCCTTAAAAAAACTCCAGAAGGGTTGAAATTTAATTTTGCTTAACTAAACCTTTGATTGCATAGAATTTTATTTTTTATTTTCATAAGTAATTGAAAAATCTACATCCTTGATTTTTTTGAAATTTTTGCGAGTGGTGCGCCACTATTAAAAATCAATTTTTCGACTTTTTCCCATTTATACTGTTTTGTTTTGCTTTTGTGACTCTGCAAAGCATTTATAGCTTTCGAAATATAAAAATTCGGATTCTACGGAAAATTTTACATAGAGTAGGTATCTTGGGTATAACATTTTCATCAATTTGCAATGATTTGACAGCTTAAAACACGATTTATCGTATTTTTTACGAGACAAAAAACAAATGAAGTAAATTTTTTTCAAAGTTTTAAATGTCTGAATTTGAGGGGTTGAAAAAAATTGTGTTGGAAGACCACCCAAAACCCTACTTCCATGATTTTTTTTAGAATTTTTCATTCAATAGGTGCAGAGAAAAAAAATAAAAACGAGAAAACTCTATTTTTTGACCCCTATAAAAATTTTAATATTCTACCAAACATGTTTTTTTGATGCTAGAAAAGTAATTTTTAAGGTAATTTGGATATTTGTGATGGGGGGCATTTCACATATGTTAACCGGGGGAACCCTTTGTTATATCAACTGTCAATTTAACATAGCAATTGTCAGCTATTTTTTTCATCGTAATATTCATTTATGTACTAGTCAACGGAAACGTTGGGAGTTTTAAAAGAATCTTTAAAAAAATCCACTTTAACTTTATTGGCGTGCCGCAAAATACGTGTAGATGCAGAGTGCACCGCATAATCAATGCGTTTAAACGGTATATGAAATGAATAGTCATTGCGTAAAACTCGAGCTGGGACATGAATACCTATAGAGCTGAGCAAGTCAGAACAGTCAATAATCCCACGAAGCACTTTAAAAACTAGTGTACGTGACACCAGTTTTTAAAGTGCTTCAAAATTAAAACGTATTTTTTTAAGACTTGTCATATTAAATGTAGAGAGCAGTTCCGTGTAGCTGCCTGCAATGTTGCATTTATACGCCAAAAAACAAACTTTTTTTTTTTTATCTGTTTAATTTTTTCTTTACTGACGGCGGTGTATGGTGACCACACCTTTGAACAATACTCTAGATGAGGGCGTACTAGAGCGTTGTAAAGGATAATTAGAGTACGATGGTCACAAAACTCCTTAGAGTTACGCTTGACAAATCCTAAAAGTTGATAAGCTTTAGTCACATCAGTATTGATATTGTATGATGAATGGCTTAAATCAAACGTAATGCCTAAATCACGAGTAGTGTTAACTCTTAACAACATTACATTCATGAGAGAGTAACCATACATCACCGTAGACTGACGTCTAGAAAATGTCATTACTTTACATTTATTTAAGTTAAGTAGTAAGTTATTAGTCTGACACCAACTAGAAAAAAATCTGTACTTCTTCATTAAGTAGTGCAGCATCATCCAAAGACTGAATATTCATAAAGATTTTTATATCGTCCGCAAATAATAATAATAATAATAATAATAAATCTTTATTTCCCAACAGACATAATCCAATAATAGGGAATATATATACATACAAATTATTCTTAAACAATTATTACAAGTTTAAATAAAAAATAAAAAATATATATTAAATTAAATTAAATTAAATTAAAATTAAATTAACATTAAGAAATTTCATTTACAGATGAAATAAAAACATTGAATGAATTACAAAAAATATCGACACAATAATTTATATTATTATAATTGCGACACATACTGGTAATTGGTGAATAGTATCCAATATTTGAGTGATAATGTTTGCATCTAAATGTGATTGCACTACGACTAGATAACCTCGGTACATTAAAACTAATCATAGACAATAAGTGTATATCATCAATCCTGTCATTTACAATATTATACAAACATACAATAGACGCAGTATTTCTACGAGAAGCTAGACTTTTTAACGCATACATGTTTAACAATACATCATACGAAACAGAACGATCTGGGTATTGTTTTGTTTGTTTATAAAAACACATTCTAATAAAACGCTTTTGAATAGACTCGATAGTTTTTGAGTGCGCTGTGTAATATGGACACCATACAACACTACAGTATTCAAGCTTAGATCTGACATATGCAAAATATAATCGCTTCAGGACTTGAATAGTGTCAAATTCTGAGCATGTTCTATTAATGAAACTCAAAAGCTTATAACTTGCGTTGGAAATATAATGAACGTGCTGTTTAAACGACAAAAATCTATCAAATATAATTCCCAAATCTTTAATGATATTACAACGCTCTAATATGTGTGAATTAATTTTATAATCAAATTTTATGATGTGTTTATTGCGTGAAAATGTCATAGCTTTGCACTTTTTTTGGTTCAGTTTGAGCTTATTAATAGTACACGATTTATTAATTTCATTCAAATCATTTTGAATAACAAAAGAATCACAAATAGTTTTTATACGAAAATAAATTTTTATGTCATCTGCATATAACAAAATTGATGATTTAACGCACTGCACAATATCGTTTATAAAAAGAAGAAATATGAGTGGCCCTAAGTTAGATCCTTGTGGAATACCACTTGTAGGAGTGAACGATAGCGATCTGCACCCTTTATGCTCAACAAATTGAAGGCGGTCTTGTAGATAAGATTTTAACAAAGTAACTGTGTTATCATGGATTCCAAAATGTGGTAGCTTGCTATATTATGTTGTGGTTAATAGTATCAAAAGCCTTTTGAAAATCTGTATAGATAACATCTACTTGACAGCGGTCGTCTAACGCCTCAGAAATATACTGCGTAAAATTTAGTAGATTTGTTGACGTAGACCTCTTTTTTATAAAACCATGTTGACGTGTACTTATCATCCCTTTTACATGGTTGTATATTGTTGCAGAAACTATTGATTCAAATACCTTGGCAAAGTTGTTCAAGATTGAAATTGGACGATAATTTGTAATATCATTAGTTTTTCCACTCTTAAAAACAGGACATACACGTGCTTTTTTCCATACTGCACGTGTATGTCCTGTTTTTAATAATAAGCAACGCGCATTAGAAAATCAATGTACCACATCATTGATAAAGATATTGAACAATAAAGGTTCAAGATGTGACCCCTGTAGAACACCCGACGTAACATCAATATTACGAGAAACGCACTGACCGATGCGTACAAATTGAAATCTGTTAGATATTAAATCCACAGTAATAAGGTGTTATTAACTCCAATACCACGTAGTTTCATAATTAGTATCTTGTGGTCAACGGTATCAAAAGCTTTTGAAAAGTCAGTGTAAACTGAATCTACGTGGAATCTGTTTTTGAGCGCATCTGTTATATAAAATTCATACAACAAAAGGTTGGAAGATGTCGATTTGCCAGTTCAAAAACCGTGTTGATTGAGAATAATTTCAGATTGCAAAATGGCAGTCAATTGACAAGTAACTAACTTTTCAAAAACTGATAAAATAGATATAGGTTTATAGTTTGTTACATCATTTGTAGCACCGAACTTATGAATCGGAGTGACATAAGCTTGTTAAATAAAGTTAAATAAAAGCCATAAGGGCCGACAAAGGGCAAACGCACATTTGTTGAGAAAGAAAGCAGTTAATATATCAGGCCCTGGACACTTATTGGGTTTTAATAGTGATAGTTCGTTGACATTTATATGGGTAAAAATAAATGGTAGAGAATATGTGCCGTCAGCGGATTGTAAACTGACCCAAAAAAATCAGCAAAGAGATTTACAATGCCATCAGTAGTGTCAATTTGAGAATTACTATTTGTGAAAGTAGATGGTATTTGATTACTGCTACGTTTAGATTTGACGTGCCCCCAAAAAGCTTTAGGATTAGATTTAATCGAATCTTCCACTTTCTTAATGTGATTAGAATAACACGTATTAGCCAACTGCTTACACTTATTACGTATTGAACTAAATTTGTGGTAGTCAGCTGCTGATCTAGACAGCACATATACTTTGTGTAACTTTTTTTTAGAAAACACAAGGTCTTTTAGCTTTCTTGTAAACCATATTGTTTTTTTATAACACTTATTTATTTTGGGCACATAACGGTCAATTGTGTCAAAAACTAATGAATAAAAACGGTGACATGCTTCATCAATATTACAATCGACAAACATATTATTCCACCTGGTATTGAGGAAAACATCATTTAAGGAAACATAATCAGCATCCTTGAAATTATATTGTATCACGTTATCTTCGCCACACCACACGTTGTCAGGTGTATCCTGTAAAGAGTCAAGTTTTAAAACTTCATCAAACGCAGGATGTTGAAGATTGCATGGTACAATAAGAAACAGCGATTCTGTAAGGCTCAAGTTTGAAGAAAATGCCAAAGGCGCAAACAATAAATCTAGCAAAACTAAAGTTATGTTTAGTATGTAGTTCAATTGAAGCAAATTAATATACTCAAACGTGTTGGCAACTAAAGTACCTTTAGGACAAGTGGATTCCGTTCTTACACCAAATTCATCATTAATTCACAACGTTTGTGGCAAGTTGTAATTGCCAATAATATAAACAGTGTTGCATTCACTAATTAATTCTACACTTTCACAATGACGTTGGTAAGTTGAGTAATCCGAGCCAGGTGGAATATAAACAGTACCTAAAACTATTTTAATACTGCAGATATCAACACAAACATACAATTCCTCATAGACAGAGCAATGACTAAATATTTCATATGAATGGTACTTATTGGACACGGCAATAAGTACGCCTCCGACACGTAATTTTGATGTTGCAATATGGTTACGGTCACACCTATACCCTTTATAATTAAAAAATCTTAGTTCTAAGTCTGTAATAGAGCTTATAAGCCACGTTTTACTAAGAATAAAAATATTATGCTCCATTAATGGTATATTGGCATTTAAAGTAAACAATTTTGTGCGTAATCCGCGCACATTTTGATAAAATATTCTCACATTATTTAACTCGGTATAGCTAGAGGTCACATCTAAGGCACGTGCAGACAATGTCAATGAAGATAGACGTTGAGAAGACGCTACATCGATGTCAAAGGTTTGGATGTTGTTGTTGATAAAATAATTAGTTTTTGGCAGTTTATGTTGGCGGCGGCGATTAGTAAATAAACGTACAGATACTCCTTTAGGCCATTTTTCTGCGTTTAATATACAATTATTATCATTTACGTTGTTAACGTCAGCAACAATACCAACTTTAAAAGAACAATAAATATTATTGTTTGTAACTGGAATGCAGGCAAAGTCACTTATTCCCATATTAAGTTCAACATACTTCTTAATATCTTTAACACTGGTAGAAGGAGCACAGTTATTAATGTGATAAAAAGTGCGTCGTTTAGGCGCTTGTATGCCTTGAATTTTGGCAGTCCCACGTATAACAGTTGGTTGTGTTTGATTTTTAGTTTTACTTTTTGTTATCACAGTTTTGATTTGGAAAGTAGGCTTTGCAGTAGGTTTTATATTACTGTCACTTCAACAAAGTAACTGTCAACTGTTTGTCAATTTGACAGAGCAACTGTCTTATAAATCTGGCATATAAACTGCTGCTAACAGGTCTATTTTATAACTCATAACGATCTCGTTACAATTTGATAATTGGTGCTGAACGATTAAGCAGCTACAATGTGACCGTTGACAAGCGATATCTTTGCTGCCAATCATTGCAAAATGTCAATTTGACAACAAATATGTTTTCAATTATTTTTCTACAAATTTGTTGTATAAAGTGTCTACTTTTTATGAAAGCGTATAACTGCCCGACATATAAAATTCCAACTTTTTTTAACAAATCTGTTGTATAAATTGCCATCTGACAATTTAACAAATCAATTGTAAACTGTCTGACAAAACATGCAAGTATTTCACAGACAAATTGTAACTTTTTTAGAAACATCTAATATTTTTGACAAATCATCTATCAACTTTCTAATAAAACGTATAATTATATAACAGATAAAATTGACCAAATCACCTTTATAGTATAGTTGACACTTTTAGAACTGCCAAATTTTTTTTTGCGCTCGGGCTTTATACACAAAGCTAGTCCTGAACAAGCAAATATACTTTTAATAAAAACTTTTAAATTAAAAAAAAAAATGATTTAAAAATTGTATGGTTCACTAATTATTTTGTGTTAATATGGAAACTATTAATAATATAAATTGATTCAAAACTACGTCAAGTCTTTTGCACAATAGCCTTAGTTGTCATTTTGTAGTTTACAACAATAATAAATGTACTCAGCAAACAATAAGATTTAACGTTTTTGAAAGTTTACTTAAAAATATTGTTTTTTTTGTTTTTTTTTAAGTCAATATTTAAAATGATTACCTTTGGAGTCTAGGGATGTTTTTGTTTATATAGAGCATATTGACAGAGTCGTCGCGTCTTATTTTGAAACGCGGCACACGCTTGCTTTAAATAGAGTTTCTGTATGATTTTGGATAAATTGTCTGCAATATATTGACTTAATGTACTTTTGATCCATCTTTTTAAAGGTAAAATACTTTTTACTCTTTTTAATTTTAATAGTTAACGTTTCAATAACTTGATGACAATTTAAATTTAAAAATGTTTTAAAAAAGTTTATTGACAGATTTGATGATTTTTTTTACCTTTTTAGCGGTTTTTGAATTTTATTTTATACATTTTTGTTGGTTTTTGGCGTTTTTTTTTACAGTTTTAATGATTTTTTGGCAATTTTGCCTTTTTTTTATTTTTTCCAGTAAAAAGTTTAATCTTTGATAGTTTCAGCAAGTTTTTAAAAGTTTTTTTTAATTTTGTTTATTCTTTACAGTTTTAGTGTTTTTTTGTAGTTTTAGAGATTGTCTTGACAGTTTTGATAATTTTTTGGTGGTTTTTTAGAGATTTTATTGACAGATCGTTTTGACAATTTTTTTATTTGATAATTTTGTAATTTTTTTAGGTAGTTTTAGCATTTTTTAAGTGATTTTTTGAGAATTTTGTTATTGTTTTAAAAGCTTTGGTAGTTTTATTGACGACCACGTTTCTTTAAACATTTTTTGACAGAATTGTTGATTACTTTTAACAATTTCTTTGTAGTATTAGAGGCATTATTAAGTTTCAATAATTTTTTTGCACTATTATTAATTTTTTTGAAAACTTCAGTAATTTTATTCACAGTTTTAACACTTTTTTACAGTTTTAGTGATTTTTTGACAATTATGTTATTTTTTTGAGAGTTTTAATAATTTTATTTACCGTTTCCTCAATTAGTTTTGATAGTTTTAGAAGATTTTTAAGATTTAGTTATTTTTTGACAGTTTTGTTAATTTATTGAGAATTTTAGTAATTTTATTTTTTTAATGTATCAGGTATTTTTTAGACAGTGTTTATAGCTTGGTTAGTTTTTTATAGTTTCAGAGGAGTGTCTGAGTTTTAGTAATTTTATTGACAGTTTTTTTATAGTTTTAATATTTTTATTAAGTTTTAGTGATTTTTTACAGATTTTTGACAATTTTATTGTTTTTTTGGTAGATTTGTTAATTTTTTTACAGTTTTAGCATATTTGTTTTAGTATTTGAAAACTTTTTGAGTTTTAGTAATTGATTTTACAGTTTTAGTTTTACAGCTTTACAGCTTTTTAAAGTTGTTATCAATATGTCATTATAAAGTTATTTTCAGTTTTATTGATTTTTTTGACAGTTTAGCAATTCTTTTATATCAAAGATGTTAACGCAATGCCCCCTATTAAGAGAAACGTTAAATTGTTTGCTAGGCACACTGAAGATGGGTGCATACCCTAAAACACGTGTATGAGTCTCTTACCGAATGAAAAAGCAATTTACATAAAATACATCATTTATTAATTTTAAATTCTTTTATATTTCAATGTTTTTTGCATCGTATTGATTTTTAACAGTTTTGTTATTTTTTGGCTGTTTCAGTAATTTTATTGACAGTTTCAGTTTTTTTTCAACAAAAACATTTTTATTCTTTTTTTACTTATAAAAATGCTATAAATATATTTTTTGTGCAATGTGAAAAGTTTTTTTGCAATTTTTGATAAGTTTTATTAACAAATGGTTTTATTAGCCGTTTTTTAATTTTCTAATAAATGCGCAATTTCTGATGTATTTTATGTAATAAAATCTTTTTTGCACTAAATTAGTGTTTTATACAATAAACGTGCTTCCTGGTATTTAAAAATTTAAACAATAAATTGTTTTTTTATGAAATGTTTGATGACAAATTTTATGCACATACATATATACAGTGTAGTCAAAAAACTTACGAACTAATCTGTGAGATTTTGAAAGAATTTTACGCAATAAATAAGTTTTTTTCTACTCGTCATTTTATAATAAACTTGTATATGATAATTTATTAAAAATGTTTACTTGTAACTATTCTCAGTTCCAAAATATTGCCGTTTAATTTTGAATTACCTTTGAGCTATTCATTGGTGTTAGGTAAACATGCGACAATATATATACAGGGTGTAGATTAATTGGCGGATAAACGCCAGGTAACTTTATAGATCGTGCCAAAAGAAAACGAAAATCTTAATTCCAAAATGCTGAAAAACTCTTCGTTTGGCCTCACGAGGTCCTCAAAGTTTCAATTTTGTCAATACAAATATTGTTTTAATTGCGTATATTATGTACCAATTTGCTTTCTTTTTTAGTATAATAAAAATTACGAGGTTTATTGTAACTTAATAATAAAAAACATTGAAAAATGTGCAAATTACTTTTGAAGAATGAATCAAATTTAAATTAAAAATACGCTTGGCAACGTAGCAAAATTTTTAATAAAATTCAAATTATAAAGTAGGCAATGCAATAAATGTCGGGGTCAATTCTGATCTCCGGTGACTTTTGTCATCAGTGACTTTTAAATTCAAATAAAATTCAATTTAAATATTATGATATACTTTATTCTTTTGATAATCATTAATTTAAAATTGTGTGAGGTTGCACATTGACGACACATACCGCATTATTAAATTATGAATGGTGTTTTGATGCATTTGCGAAATATATTATGTTGCGTTCGTCTAGTATGCGGCGGTCTGCCTTATGTCTGTCTCGGATTAACAACTACTACGTTGCCATGTCAATCCCGTGACCACCCTTGACAAAAACCATTGGTGACTTTTGTCGTTTCAACATGCGGCTAAAATGCGTTTTCAAAATAAATGTGTGAATCCAGCAAATAGGTACTATAATTATTATTGAATTATAGAACAATTTATACATTGCAGCTGATACAACTATTATAAATTATTAGATTCTGTCATAAATAAAAATATTAATTATTTCAATGCACAATTGATTGTTTGAAAATATATTTAAAATAATTGACATGAATATAGCAACTCTGACAGATTTAACATTTAACGCCGGCGATACTTGAGAACGTCATAAATTCGATATCGATACGTGCTGTAAAGTGTTTAGAAGTAAACGGTGGCCAATTTGAACATTTGTAATTTATAATAAAAAATAAAATTTGATGTGTGTATTAAATTGCCTATTTTATGTGTATTAAGTTGCCTACATTATAGGTTTGAATTTAAAAAGTTTGCAACGTTGCCAAGCGTAACAAAACTTTGAGGACCTCGTGAGACCAAACGAAAAGTTTTTCAGCATTTTGGAATTAAGATTTTCGTTTTCTTTTGGCACGATCTATAAAGTTACCTGGCGTTTATCCGCCAATTAATCTACACCCTGTATATATACCATAATGATTTCTAAAAAAACTCTTGGTTTCGAAGATACAGAATAAACAAAATTTGCAACAGTTACATAAAAAATAATTTAGAGGTTTTAAGTCTGGCAATCAAACAATCCAGCGATCTCCGTATGTTGCTGTTGAATAGTCAACCAAATCAAACTAAAATGTAGTAGTGCACCATTGTGCATAAATCACATTGCAATTCTTGTTGCCAATGGTACATCATTCAGAAACTGAGGTAGCATGTATTCCAAAAAGATGCAATACATTTTGCCGGTAAGTCTTCCTGATAGAAATACTGGTCAAATTAGACAGTCACCCACAATTCCAACCCAAACATTCTAGGAGAACTGATGTTGAAAACAATCTTTACATACTTGATGCAAATTTTCATCTGCCCACACATAGTTGTTATAAAAATTCCTTATGGCATTTCTTGAGAAACTGGCTTTATCGATAAAAAGTATACGTGTCAGGAATTGAGAGATTTGAACTAATGTTTGCAAAAGCCATTGACATAACGCAATACGTGAAGAGAAATCAGCAAGTAGTAGTGCCCGAACACGCTGAATGTGGTATGAATACAACAAATTGCCCTTAAAATTTTTCAAACTGTCCAATGACTTACATTCAAAGTATTGGCAATTTTTTGCATAAAACTACTTAAATCTTTCACTATCATGTTCAGCACATTCTGTTCCAGTTGTACCGTTCTTACTGTCATTGATCTTTCTGGTCCTCCGTTTTGTTTTAATGTGCCTGTTTTACGAAGTCGTCGATGCATGTTTTTAAAGATTTTTTGATCAGGGATATTACGGCCAGGAAACCGTTCAATGTACAATTGTCTAGCTTGAAATAAATTGCCATCAGCAAGTCCATACATAAAATGTATGTCAGTCATCTCGGCGTTCGTATAGTGATTCATGATAGAGGAATTCACTAACTATTAAAGACACGTCAAACAGCCAAACGTCACTCAACCTAAGCAACTGCATCCGATACATGTAATGATCAATGACGAGACGTATTCAAATAAAATCCACTTGTACATTAATAGATACAGCCGTTAACAATTGTTCCAAGTTAGTGTTAATAATTTTTTGTACTTGATAAGCTCTTAAATTTTTTTGTAATTGATATACTCATTAGCGTATGCTATACTTTTATTTACATTAATGATTTCAACAAATATCGAAAATTTTTGTCGCAAATTTTGCTCATCCTGTATTTTTGAAACAAAAAGGTTTTTCAGAAATCAACATAGAACAAAATATTCTTAGAATAGGCCAAGGAATAATCCCTTGAATTTTTGCCGCATGTTTACTTAACACCCTGTATATTATAAAAGGCGGTGCGTTTTTAAAGTGCTCTTGCTGTTCGAACAATTTTTGCACGAACAACTTTTTTCTATGTTCGTGCAGAGTAATTTAAAAACAGCATATAGCACTCAAACGTCAAAAACATGTTTTCTAAGGTTATGTTGTTTGTTTTGCTTACATGCTCAGTGTTGTCAATTAATACAATTCAAATCTGCATCAAGTAAAATATTTAAAATCTTATTATTCTAGATTCACACATATTTTGTATGAGCGCATATTTCTTGTATACCTTATATTTTTATCATGTATATAAAACCGTACCCATGTTCTGATATAACCATGATAAATATATTATTTTATTTTTGCTATGTGGCAACACTGTACATGCCCGTCATGCACCACCTCTTGACTAGGTGCGTGCAAATGTTGTTCGAACACTTGTTCGGGTTGTATTTAAAAACGCCCATTTTATTGTTCGAGTGCTCGAACCGCTGTTCGCGTCATTTAAAAACGCACCCTTTATGTTTTGCACACAAGCGTTCAACACTTCTGGTCTACTCTGTATATTCAAGAGCCTAAGTAGTAACGTATACTTCCCATTTAACATAAATGTACATATATTTATTATTATATGTTAAGAGATGACGCCACCGAAAAAGCAAATGTCTGTTGATCTATGCTGTTGATCAACAAAAATTAAAACTAGCTATTTTCGTTGGTCTAGTTAGTTAATACAGAAAAACCAATCCATACAAAAATGACTGATATTATCATTGATTCCGACGATGAATCAAATTCAGCACAATCCACAACGAGTAATGATGAGCCGGAGCTTCCTAGAACAACTAGACATTCATCATCTAGAGTTGCAAAAAAATCAACAGGACAAACTGGAACAGGACTTCCAATGGTGGAGATCAGGCAACCACAAAATATCAGATATCAGCAAAATATCAGGCAAACTAGACAGACGGCAGCAAACAGAGAAAAGAATAAATTCCTAGGCAACTTCAATCCCGAGAAGAGTGCACGGGAAAAAAGAAAACTTCAACTTCGCAAGCAAATGGGACAGATTTATGATAATAGAGGTGTTCACATTTCTACAGGAAAAGATATGTGCGATTGTCTCGAGTTGACCTGCCCAGGTTGTTTCTATCCATGCAAGAAATGCGGTTCGTCCAGGTGTTATGTGGAATGTCGAGTCAGCCGAAAAACACGCATAGAGAGCATCGAATTTCACGGATATAATTATATTAGGAAGAATCCACTTACTGAAAATTAATTTAAGTAAATGGATTACTTGTGAGGTGTTTACTTGCGAAATCGACAGAATTTAACCAAACGTAAAAAAATTTAGCTTTCTTATTGTTTATTTTACAAAAAAAAAAGAATCAAGCTTTTGTGTATATCAATGCAGAAACAAAATAAAAATATTTAACTTGTATATCCACTATTTTAGCAGAGAAAAAGAAATTATTTCACATTGTACTTCATATTTTATATAATTTATTTAGTTTGTATGTAATATTAATATGGCCGGTGCAAGTAAAAACTTCATTGGTTATTGTGTAGTGTTTATAAGAACAATTCAAATTTGGTTAGTATTTTGTAACTTAAATTAGTTTTGTATGACTTGATATAATTGTGATTATTTGATGTTCTCTGTAATTATTTTGAAGTATATCTATTTAAAATATATTTAGTATTTATAATTTAGGATAAGCTTTTTATTAATTTAGGTTAACTTGAAGGTATTAATAAGAGAAGTTATTTAAAATTATCAATTTCACTTTGATTAATTTATACAACTAATTAAAAGCACAATATTCATTTCTGATTTTTATCAAAAATAAATTTGATAAGTAAACACCTCCATTAATCTTGTTAAACTGATAGTGTTGTTTTTGCTATGATATTTTTCTAGATAACATGATTTTGGGAAAAGCTTTTAATTTAATCGATAAAACAAATAGTTCTTATGCTCGTATTACACTGTCAATAATTATATCTTGAATTATATATATAAAAATATTTAAATCTTAAAAAGTTTGTAAAATGCACAAATAATCATCAATCTTATTGTAGATTGAAATTTTAAGAATATTTTTAGTTTTTCTTTATAATTAACGCAAAAAATGGACGCATTAACAGTTTTAAAAAAATAGTTGGGTTATATTATAAATGCTATTTCTTACATTTCATGTGTTAATTATAAAGAATTATCTAAAAATGCACTTAAAATTTCAATCTACAATAAAATTGTGCATTTTACAGGCTTTAAGATTTAAATATTTTTATATATATATATAATTCAAGATATAATTATTATCAGTGTAATACAGGTATTATGCAGCTTCGGAGCTACCAGTAAGCAAGGGTCTGCAATGCGGTAGGGCCCTCCGACGATTATTTCAAAACCTGGGGCCCCCCAAAATTTACAAAATAAAATTTAAATAAATGACAAAATTGTATTTTTTTTTTAAATTGTCTATGGGCCTTTTTCAATGTTTTGAGGTGGGGCACAAAAATCCTAGCTCCGCCACTGGCATTATGGTATATATCATTAATTCATACTACAACCAAATTAAAGCAAACAAAATTCAAATATTAGTCAATTGAGTAACACTGAGTATTATAAAATGTTGTTGATTCTGCAATACCTCTTGTGTACGTAGTATATTTATGCATGTACAAAAAAAATGGAATACATTAAATTGTTTTCTAAACAACCAAATTGTTCTTAAGCAAACTAGGTTGCAATAAAATCAAGTTATTTATTAATCAAATAATCAGTCATTTCTCCTGGAAAAAGTTTTTCTATATACATAGAAAGTATTGCAGAACCAACTACGATATGTAGAATAATATCAACTTTCATCACTAATTGGTACTACATTAAATTCAAAATGTTAAAAAGCAAAATAATTTGATTCATGAATTAATTAAAGAACAAAAATTTTATTGATTTATAAATACACTGGTGAGCAAAAAATAAAGGTCACTTTAAAATTATGACTTAATTTTGTAAATTGTAAACAATTGTTCTGTATTTTGCACACTAAACTAAAAATTCAATATTTAATGTTTTTATTGCGTATTTTGGAAATATCACAAATTTACAGTTCTGACGAATTTTTGTTCCTAGGACTAATATGGAACAAAAAATATGAAAAAAAACTTACATATTACCTCCTCTTGCATTAGTGACTGCTTGAAGTCGACGAGAAACACTTTGAATCAAATTAAGGATCTCATTTTGGTCGATATTATTTCATTCCTGTATTAGCTCAAGTCCTCATTATTCCATGCCCGGTGATTTCGGGCAAAAGCCAATCTTGTTGGCGTTGTAAAAGTGGACCTGTAGAGATCTTTCAGACAATCCAGCAGCCCGAAACCTCTCCTAACGGTCCATCCATTCACTAACATTTACATCTTTAACTTCATGGAGTTGATTTTGTAGATAAACTGCTGAAGCTGTTCTATTCCGCAAACTTGTGGACACCAAAAAACGGTCATCTCTGTTCATGGTGACTTTTTTTGCCCAGATCCTGATCATCTGGTTATCAGGCCAGTATCCAAATAACGCTGATACACCTTTTATACAGCATAAAGGCTTTTACCAACAATCCTTGCAGTTTCACGTTTCCTCGCCCATCTTCAATTGACGCTATAATTCTTGCAACAACAATAGGGACTAAAGACATTATGATCTGTTAAGTACAATACACCGTGTGAATGACAAGTTTTGCAGAAAATGATCAACACTAAGTAAAAAAGTCACAACGAAATGTAGGTTTTCAATTATGTAAGCTGTTTCATAAAAGTCTGTAACACTGACAGATAGATAACATTTGTCCGGAAATAAATTATTAAACACCTACTTTGGTTTACAATTTGCAAACATAAAATTAAAACAGCACACATAAAGTTTAAAGTAAACTCTATTTTTTGCTTGCCAGTGTAAATCGCAAAACGAGTAGTTAGCTTTAATAATGTAATAATTATTATTATAAAAAATAAACATGTTTGACTTGACATTAAAGTAAATTTGTCAACATCAGATGTCGAATCATTTCTTTTATGCATTAATCTTCTGAATACCATTTGAACTATTTATTTCACCAATTAAATTTGCAAAATTTTTACTCAATCAAGTTCTTTCAGGCAAATCTTTTTAATTAAATTGATAAAATAAATAGTTTATATGGTATTATGAAATTTTTTTATTTTTATTTGTTTAATAAATAATTTAAAAATTATTACATACCTGTTGTGTATACTGATGAGTGATGATACATTATTATATACGGGTTGTATATAAACAAAATAAGTGACTCCATCATCCAAGATCAGTATGTATACAACAAATGGCATGTAAGCAATAGACTAATTAACAAACAAGAAGAAATCAGAACATTTAATATTCAAAAATAAAAACTGTAACCAAATAAAAGCGAAAGTGAACAAGTGAAAAAGACAAATTACTATTAATTGAAAAAAAATTAGCATAGTCTATCTTATTGGTGCAATAAAAAAATGTGATATTAAAAGTAATAAAATATATTCTTATCTACAACAATATGAAATACACAATAGGTTTTTGGTCAATCACATCTCAGTATACTATTTAACTAACCATACATCACCCCTTCTGAAACACTATACAAAAGTAGATTAAAACTTGAAAACATTTAAATCAAAAAATGTAAACCATTTACTTTTATTATCAGACAAGACAATAAAATAACTTTTTAGGTAATTTAACCAATAAATGATTAAAATTAACAATCTGATATCTATTAATTCAAAAAAAAACTCTCAGCTGTAACAATTTCAATCTAGCTATAATGTACAGAAAAAAACATAATACTATTAACAAATTTATTAAAAATATTTAGTATTTACATTGTTGCATGTTTCTGTTTCTTTAGATCTTTATACGCTTGTATAACTTCACTCTGTTGCTTATCTAACTGCCTTCTCAATGCATTTGGTAAATCCTTCCTCTTGCCTTTCTTATTAATAACCTTATTTGTAGTTTTCTTTAATTTATCATTGCTTGTAAGACTCTTCTTGTTTGGTCTTGTGTCATCATAAGTATTACTGCTACTATCTCCATTCATTATAGATTTCAATAATAAATCTTTTCTACCAGGCTAAAATAAAATAATATTTGTAAATAATTATTAGATTCCAAATATTATTTACCCTAGGTGCACCATCCAATTTACCAACACGTCTTGGTTTTGTCAAATTTTTAGGTGGTTCATGAACAATTTCACCAAACTTAACACTATCCTCATACATTTTAAATTCATCAATATTATTCAATAACCTCTTCTCCTTCTTTTCATTCAATTTAGCTTGCTTCTTCTGATTTTTTGTTAGCTTTACTTCCTCTTCCTTCTTTTTCTTTTTTTTCTTTTTGCCTTTCAATTTACTTTCTTGTCTTGCCTTTTTTAAATACACTTCAAGATCATCCTTTTTACCTTTTTTCACTTGTACTTTACCGGTACTATCACGTTGAATATTTATGCCATATTTCTCTTCAAATTTACTTTCTTGAATTACATTATGACACATATGATTGACTCGTCCCATAAAATGAGAATCTGATTCAGTTTTACGTTGAGTAAATCTGGTTTCTTTATCTAATTTTCCGACTACAAATGGGTTGACTTTATATCCTTTCGGATGGCTGGTTACAGGTGCGTTCTTTTTATGTCTGTGCTTGATTTTTTCTGGTATAATTCCTGTCTTAACTTTATTCTTAAGTTCCATAATTCTTGTAAGACTTTTTGGTACATCTTGGGCATCAACATTAATAGGAGGAGCGTTTATTTTATGTTTTAATCTTTAAAGGAAATATTTATTATAATAAAATTATTTTGGAAAGCTTTAATTTACTTACGCATCTAAACGCTGCTGTCTTTGCTTTTCGGGATCTTTAACTCCCCTATGTTTACGTCCTGGTATTTTCCTACCCATTATAAATGATTAAATATTTACAAATAAAACACGTTTATTTTTAAGGTTAGAAACAATAAAATAGTTCAAACAACAAATCGTAGATTAAATGAACCTGCCTGAAGACAGTTACATTCAAATCGCCAACACACAAACTTAAAAATACTTCCAGTGGCGTTCAAAATAATTGAATTACCTTCCAAAAGCTTGACATTTTACAAAAAAGGTGATGTTAAGCACATGACACAGATAAATATTTTCAAAGCAATTATAAAATAAAAAACTAAAAATATTCAATCTACAATCAAATTAATGATCATTTATGTGTTTTACAGACTTTTAAAGTTTCATAAATAACTTTATATACATACAGGGAGTTTATAAATGAATGGGATTATGTAATCACTTTAAATATTCCGCCTTTTTAAAATTGTCCACTATACTACATATGTTTTCATGTTTGCTTGACAGTTGTCAAAGTTGATCTGTCAAAACAAATAGTAGACAATTTAAAAAAAGCGGCATATTTAAAGTGATTATATAATCCCATTTATTTATAAACTCTCTGTATATATTTGAGTAGTCAGCCAAGCCTATTATGAAAACAAAAGATAGAGAATTTCGTTCATAATTTTACTATATTTGATGTTTTAATTAAACTTTGGAGATTGCCAGTACTGAATAAATAAAATGGCTGCGTTCAGGACGACTCATCGCTGTCAATTATTCAAACTGAACGGAAGGCGGGAATCATCGTTTGCTGGCAGCGCTTGTCATTTGACTCATCATACATTTAGGTAGGCTTTTATGCTGACAAAGCAACTTATTAACCACCAGCGTTTAATCGGCAAATATATTAAAAAAAAAAAAAATTATTGCTTATCTCCAATTGATGAGTCAGCGCTGGCAACTGATGAGTTGTACTGAACGCGGCCATTGTTTTTGGCTTTAAATTATTCTACGCAAGTTTGGCAACAGCGCGTAACGTCGGTTAAACCATGAAACCAAGAGTATAATATGGTATAATAAAGTAAAGATACAAATAAAAACATAACCACAATCTGATTTGTGCGCAAGCTATGCGTAAAAACTAGACCTGTTTTGTTCAAGAAACAAATATGTTTAATCAAAAACGAATAAAAACTGAAGTGTATAGCAGAAAAACATGTTTTGCAAAACTTAAAAGCATATTGTAACAAATCATACAATATTTGAATAATGTAGCACGGTGCGCGTGTATTGCAGTACGTTATTTAAGTTCAACTATTAACCGGCAACTCTCGACTTTCTTTTTTTAGTACGCCACTGTAAAGAGCTATAGACATGAAGGTGTCAGAGAAATTTTTAGTAGTTATGTTGGTATAATTGGTAGTCACATATGAGAAATTCAGTGACAAGCACAATTTTCGCTTGTAATCGTAAATATCACCGAATTTTCATTCAGTTTTTCTTCTGAATATACGTTGAAGATACACATAGAAAATGCCGGACCATTTAGGAGATGATATGCGAAAAATTAAACAAGAAGAGAAAGAACCAGAAGAAAAGGAAATTAAATGTAAGATTTGTTGAAACAATTGTTATGAAAACTCAAGAAAATTGTTATTATTTTCAGCTCTTGATGAAGGAGACATTCATTTATTGAAAACCTATGTAAGTAATAATCCAATATTAATTATTATATAATAGTTTACTTCTCATTACATTATTAAAGCGATTATAATATAATACAAAGGAAAATGTTGATTTTTAGGGCCAAGGGCAATATACAAAAAGTATTAAAACTGTTGAAGATGATATTCAGACTATTATTAAACGTGTCAATGAATTGACCGGTATAAAAGAATCTGATACTGGTTTAGCACCTCCTGCTTTATGGGATTTGGCTGCCGATAAGCAGACCTTACAAAATGAACAACCTCTGCAGGTTGCTAGATGCACCAAAATTATTAATGCTGATACTGATGACCCCAAATATATTATCAACGTTAAACAGTTTGCAAAATTTGTTGTTGATTTGGCAGATTCCGTTGCACCCACCGATATTGAAGAAGGGATGAGAGTTGGGTAAGATTATCATTTAATTTATTTTCAGTTTGTAAATTAATTTACACAATATACCTATACTATCAAACCCGTTAATTTAAGTTAATGTTTTTAATACAATCTTTTTCAGTGTTGATCGTAACAAGTATCAAATTCATATTCCTTTACCACCCAAAATTGATCCAACTGTTACCATGATGCAGGTAGAAGAAAAGCCAGATGTTACTTACAGTGATGTTGGTGGTTGCAAGGAACAAATTGAGAAACTACGAGAAGTTGTAGAAACTCCTCTCTTACATGTAAGATTTTATGGTGTATATTAGTTGCAGATATGAATATAGTTTTTATTTTAGCCCGAAAAATTTGTCAAATTGGGTATTGAACCACCAAAAGGTGTTTTGCTTTTTGGACCTCCTGGTACTGGCAAGACTTTGTGTGCTCGTGCAGTTGCTAACAGAACTGATGCCTGCTTTATTCGAGTAATCGGTTCAGAGTTAGTACAGAAATATGTAGGTGAAGGTGCACGTATGGTAAGAGAACTCTTTGAAATGGCTAGATCCAAAAAGGCTTGTTTGATTTTTTTTGATGAAATTGATGCTATTGGTGGAGCGAGGTTTGATGATGGTGCTGGTGGTGATAATGAGGTAATTAATAAAATTTACATTTAAAAAAAATATTCAATATAATAAATCTTTTAGGTTCAACGTACTATGTTAGAATTAATTAATCAACTTGATGGGTTTGATCCACGTGGTAACATCAAAGTTCTTATGGCTACTAATCGTCCCGATACATTAGATCCTGCATTGATGAGACCAGGTCGTTTGGACAGGAAAGTTGAATTTGGTTTACCAGATTTAGAAGGTCGTTCGCATATATTTAAAATTCATGCAAGATCTATGTCAGTTGAGCGTGATATACGTTTTGAATTGTTGGCAAGATTGTGTCCAAATTCAACTGGTGCTGAAATTCGTTCAGTTTGCACAGAAGCAGGAATGTTTGCAATTAGAGCTAGAAGGAAGGTGGCTACAGAAAAGGACTTCTTGGAAGCTGTCAACAAAGTCATTAAATCTTATGCGAAATTCTCAGCAACACCTAGATATATGACCTATAATTAAATTATTTAGTGTATTTTTTTTTGTAAACGTTTTTTTCGCTAATATAAATTTATCTCCTGAATTTGTATTATTAATTAAATGAAGTATTAAAATAAACAGTTTTTTAATGGTAAGTTAACAAATCTAAGATGTAGAACAAAAACTTTTCATGAACTGGTAAAAAGATTTGCTAAATAAAAGGTCGCCGGACTTAAGTACAAGTCAAAAATATGACATTTATTGGTTATGAAACTTATCAACATAAATCCAATTTATGATTATGCAATCACATTATCTAAATGCTAATAAAGTACTAATATCAAAATTAAGCATGGATGTATTTACAAAAATATTGATAACAATACAATACGAACTGACTATTCATATCTACTATCACCATGTTATGTATAAAGTGTGGTTACGATGATATCGACTTTAAATGTAATAAAATATAAAACTTGATCAGTATATATATATATATATATGCATAAAGTTCTTGGAAATAATGTCTTTTTTTTCTTTACTAAATATCCATTTTGTTTATTTTTCAAAAATGCATTCAGTTACATGTATTTTGAAATATATATTCATCATTGTCTTTAGCATTTAATAATTTGATTAAATAGTCGATGATTTTATTTTTTGGGGGAAGTAGCATCCAGATTCTTATCGACTAAAAGCCCCCACAGTAGCATTACTTCAGGATGTAATTTTTTTTTTTGGTGTTTGTTCTCATTTCTTAAACGTTCTGCAGTTTTTTCATCTAATTTTTCTATCATTTTTCCATCTCCAAGGTTTCATCTATAAAGAGCTTTTTTAATTTGCTTTCTTTGCTACACCTATCTTCCACAATTAAACATTGTATGTTTAGTGCAATATCTATTATTTTAATCTTTTCAGAAAGGCTGCGTAACCCTGTCAGAATTTACACTGTGCAATAGCACACGTCCCCATGCTCCAGTCTGGTCTATTTTTGTATGTTATGATTAGTTTTCGTGTTTGTTCTGTTTTTCCTTTTCCTATTTCTTTTGCAATTAATATTCTTGCTACTTGTACACTCACTCCTTTACTATCGTATCTTTTGGTCTTTACATCTATCGTTAGGACCATGGGTGGTCTCCCTGTCACCACCCTGGAGGGCCTTGATGCTGTTCTATAGACACTACTTACCCTGGTACTGAACCTTTCTTTATTCAACCATGTGTCTGTACGGAAAAACGGGAAATTATAGGAAAATTCAAATAACCTATATCGATTGGAAATTTTCCGCTCTACAACTTTTAATAGAAATAATTTTCGCTGAAAATTAAAAAAACGCGAAAATTGATATATATATATATATGTCTATTACTCCCAAACAACCATTTTTCATGCGTGCGCTAGGTGAAAATAGTGTTCAGGCAGTCCAAATACACCACACAAGTATATAGGTCGCTAAGCTGTGGGTAAAATTTCTCTGAAAAATGTCTAATTTGAAGGGACTATTAAATGGCTTATTTGCTTGCTGCTATTGCCTCCAGTGGTTTGTTTTACGTAATGCTTCATGTTACTGTTCAGCACTGTTTCCAGATATTTTAACGTCTCCTTTATGCTTATCTTAATGCCTTCAACTTTTATTTGAAGCTTTAGTTTTAACTGAAGCTAGCTTTAGTTGCTTGGAATTCACTCGTCAATTTTGACTGTTTTTTATTCCTACCCGTTGCTATCACTGCAAGTCTGCAAGATCATCCGCATAACCAAACAGGGTTACTCCGTTATTTTCAGTCCAACCGCCGGGGCATAAAATATGGTCCACAGAAGCGGCCCCATGTCCGATCCCTGTGAAACACTTCATGTTATTTCCATGTTCTTTGTCCTGTTCAGTTGCCGTTCACTTAACTAGTTGCATATCATCTTGATCAGTTATGCTGACACTTCTCTTCTGCATAGCTCCTGAACAATGGTTTATCAAGTAACCTTTAAATATCCTCAGAAAAAATAATCAAATTTGGTAATGCCTTGTGGGCTATCCGTTATCTCCAAGTTTGAACCTTCAATTCGAATTTTAAATCTTTGAATGACGCTCTTTTGATATCAACTATTGCGATTTGGAAAACTAGTTTGAGGTTTGCAAAGATGTAGTTATCAAATTTTCGTATATAGGACAATACAATTAATATTTTTCTGTCAAAATAGTAGGAGTTTATCAAATTTGCTAAACAATATACATCAAGTGACTATTATATCATTGCAATAAGAATAATAAATTTATAGATCTATGTATTAAGTAAAATTCTATGACAAAAGGAGCTGAACTAATTACCAAAATGAGAATATATTTCCATAGTGAAAAAACATTGCAACAAACAATAACTAGATTGATCCAAATATAAATTTATGAAAAAAATATAAATGCATTGTTCAACATTAGAAACCTGCACCAGCAGAAAAGCTCTGCATCTGTTATAAAATGACCACACTAACATTTTAAAGAGTCTATATTTTGGCGGCAATTAACGTAACCACTCGCACCCCTTGGGAAAACAAATGAAGCAATTTTTAAAATGAGTTTTGTATTTCCCATGCTACCCCTGCCGAATATATGCCGCCAGAGCTGCATCTAGTTACTTAAGCAAATACTACATAAAATTCATAAGATCAAAAAAGCATTTCTTTAAATATGTTTATTTCTTTGTATTTATTACAAGAAACTGTTATGGTATATGTCAGAAAGTATGAATTTGCATTCCTATCTTATGTTTGGTATAATTCTTATCCAGTGTGTAACTCCTTCTCCTTTCACTCAACATCATGCAAATGCAATGCATGCAATTAATAAAATCACTATTTAATAACTTCAACTGATACATATTTATTTTCTATTTTATAATACATTTTTTACATAAATAGTGACAAATGTGTAAAAATAAAATTTTATGAATTAATTATTTAGCTGCCTCAAAATTAAGACCTTTTTTATTAGGTCCTAGCAAAGTAATCACTAATTTTACGTTTCCCTAAAACACTCGGTTTACTCTTAACAACACTATTTTCTGCCAAATTTTCCAAAATCTCATCCACATCCATTTGTTCCTCCACTGTATTAGATTCATTATCAATCTTATTATTGTCAATTTGCTTCTTCGTATAATCATCGATGCAATCTAAAAATGAAACTCCAAAACTTTGACTGGTGTTTAAATTTGGTTTTTCTACTCCATCTATTTTATTCATTAAACCAGTGAAATCGACTGGTTTATCTGGTTTTACACATTTTCTTTTAGAGATCACTGGTGATGGTTCATGTAGTTGTTCGATGTCAATGGCTATGTCCATAGATTCAGCTTCTATAGGCGGTTTTGTTTGTTCTTTAGATGATGTTGATGGAGTAGATTCATCTGATTGAGTTTTTGGAAAGAAATTTTTAATGGACGGTTGAGATTTTGAATCAAAATATGCTTGCTGAATGTACGGAAAAAATTTGTTTGGTGATAGTTCTGCGTGAATAAATCTACAAATCAAACGCCATAAATTACCTGTAAATTAATAAATCAGTAAACATTAATATTTTAATTTATTCTATAGATTAGGTAATAAACTAAACTTAGTAAATGTGTAAAAAACCTTTTAATATCAATAACAATTTATAAAACTTATTATAGCTATGAATAGTTAATTCAAACTCTTCTTATGATTTACTTTAATTCCAATGATAAACTGATATTAGGTGCATTCTCTCGGACACTTTTTAAGCATACTGCAGTTACTATTTTGCATCACGCGCCAAACGTGTATTATTCAAACCTGCGCGCCAGAAGCGTTGTTAAAAGTGTCCATGTAAATGCACTTAATGAGTAAATGATAAATTTAGAAAAAGTATTATATATTATATACTTACAAATAGTTATTTTGTTGGTAGCTATAAAGCTATACATATTATAAATGTTATCTCGCAACTCTTCATCCCCAAAAGTATAATATACAATATCTCTTCGTGCCGCACTGCTTGCCATTAGTTGAATTAAAAATTTCAAATGTGCATCTCCTCTAAAAGCGCCACAACCCCAATTACCAGTTGCAATAGGAGGCAGCGCTCCTGGAAATCTTGAATAAAATCCTGCATGTGCCTATAAAGAATATTTAATTCAATTTAAGTTTTGTAGAACAAAATAAATTTTAACTTACTTTATTTAATTCTCTGAGAATTAATGATGAATTGAATTGATCGGTTGCTTTGTGAAATGGTGTAGCATCAATTGCAACAATCGTTGTTTGCCGACGACCGCAACCGTCAAACGGTGTTTCATCCTTGTAACCACCAGACCACAAGAATGTATCGCTGTAACCAGTGTACTTACTAAATCGCTCCGCTCCTGTTATAATTAAGGCTTCACAGCTATTTAATTTTTCCGTAAACAAACGTGATATTATTAGTTCTGGACAGATGAGAAAGCGTATTTCTTCTTGAACACAGCCGTAAGATAGAACACCTCCACCTATAAATCTAAGTAAATTATAAAAATATTAATATAATTATGATACAAATATTAAAAAAAAAAAGTTGATTAATTAAATTATCAGAATGTTAATACATATATGATACAATACAAACAAATTTTATGCAGTCAGCGAGTGATTGCCTATATTTTCAATAAATTCAAACTACTTTAGTTTTTATTAGCTAATATTGCATTAATTTGGCTGTAATACTTAATTAAGCATGTTTTATCTTCAGAATTTTAATACATATTATCTTGTAATAATAGTAATGACTAGCCAGATTTTGCTCCTATATCAGCACAACAATTTAAAGTTCAAGCATAAATCATAAAAAAATAATTCAATTTTAGGGTATTTAAGTTAAGAATAAAAGAACTAATTTATATGTACCAACTATTATTTAAAACCACCCACACCCCTAGCTGGTTTCGGTACACTACTTAAGTGAAATTTTAAGTTGTTTCAAAGTCTTGCAAGTAGGTTTACACTAAAGGAAGCTAGCACCTGTCAATACTGTACAAAAGAAGACACCAAGCATGTGACCTTTAAATGTGTTAGGTGGCATAAAGAAAGATTTACAATAGAAACAAAGCTGAAGGTAGAAATAAACCTAAAAAACATTACAAACAAAATGCTGTATGTAGATATGTAAAAGTGTTAATCAGCAGTCTTGAGTTAGAGGAACGTATTAAGGATCAAAATCCTAAAAGAAGAAAATAACCAGAAGACTGATAAGATCTAAAGTGTGCAGAAAGCATGTTCGGGCATACTTTTTCTGATGCAGGCTTCGGCTAATTCCAGGATTGAGAACTAAATGTTGAAGATAGAGTTTAAGTGGTAAGAGCCTCACACACAAGCTGGCAAGCTAGTAAAATTCCCAAAACCATATGAAAAAAAAAAAACTTGATAGCTGGCAAAGTTGAAGTTGTTGAAGCCTTCAGGTTGTGTGTTAATACCATATTTGGCATTGGGGTCTTACATAATAGCCGCAAGCTTTGCACTGGCAATTGAGGCCTTGGGCGCAATAACTGCAAAAGATTGTCAACACACTACAATGATAATGAGCAGTTATATACAGACTGCTAAGAGTATCTGGAGATTTTGTTCATTAGGTTTTTATAAATATTTGGATATAACATACAATGTATTGAAGTTATTAAAGAAATTTACCCTAAAATCTGGTATTAATTCAAAAATTAAGTGCATTGAATACATTTGTTTTTATGGCATAGTGTAGGCAAAACTTGGGCCTATAAAACTACGTGTGTCTTAGCAAGCCTTTTTTGCCCCTAGCCGAAATCGTAAACAATAAGTTTTGTAAACCGCTTAAATTTTTCTGCAAAATAGTGTTTGTAGAAATAGGTAAAAATTTAGTTGTGCATCGAGCTATAACGACCATTTTCGTTTTGCATGGTTACAATGTATAATAATTGTAAAATTAGAGCACATTTTAAAATTTTGCAATTTTTGGCGATTTGTTTTTTTTTAATAGTTAAAGATATGGGGGTCGTTTTTGAATAGGTAAATTTTACTAATTATAATTTTTCTTGGTTTCAACTATTGACAATATGTTTATAACAGGAAAAGACATTTTTGATGTTTTGAGAAGTTTTGGATAAAATAAAACAAAGGTTAAATTAAGAAACTATGTATTCTGAAAAATTTATAAACGACATAAATAGCAAATATGCCATTTTAAGTCTAAATTTATTGTAAGAAGATCAAAAGCTAGACTTGCCAAAAAATATAGTAATTGACTATAAACTTTAATTTTGTTTACACACCTTTGGAATTAAAACTGCGAGAAAGTTGTTTTTGATGAATATATTTGATTTTTGTTTTTGCCACCTAAAAAACAATGTTATTTTATCCAGTAGATTTTTTTGTTGACAATATACAGCACTAAAGCAAAGTCCACAAAAGTCAATTCTAGAATTCATAATTTATTAGTAAATTGACCTTAAAATATTTTTAATAAACATTAACCTAATCTAAACAATGACAAAGTCCATCTTATTGAAAATAACTTTGTCTGCAATTTATAGTCGTGTACTCAATAAAGAAATGCATCTAAAAGTGTAGTGCAAAAATGAACATTTGTTATAAAAGCATTTTGTTCTTGTTTATATACCATTGTACATATAATATAATCATTCAATTCACAATCCTGTACAATTACCGTTTATTATTATTATTATGTTAAATTGTTGATTGACAAATATGATACGCAGCCCAGAATAATATTATGTTCATGACATGTAGATGGCGTATACACGTCAAAATACTAATCAATAAAACTGTAATAGCATTTATTTTGCAATTATTATAAATATTTGACTATATCTTCATTATTTACTATAATATGATTGCAATTGTAAGCAGAGTTTACGTAATATAAACGTTTATAATTTTTTGCGTCAGTGCCATCTTCACTGCGCGTCAGAGAAAAAGGACCCGTTTTCTCTGACGCGCAGTATATCTCGTCATTCGTGAACTGTATTTAAGTTAACCTAACCTAACCTCAGGTTGTATATCTTAGTAAATTTATCAATCAATCATACTAAAATATTAATATTTTAAGATTAAAAAAAACATACATTTACTATTTTTCATAATGGTTATTTTGCCAATTAAAAAATAGAAACATATTTCATTTTATTTATTTATCATTATCAATACATGTAAGATCATTGAAAATGTATTTTTTTTTTCTTAATAAAATTCTTTCTAAAATAATTTCATTGTGTATTATGTACTTTATATTTCTTTTAATTGTTTATAACTAAATTAAACTTTGTAGTGTGAAACGTTTACAATAATTGTATATTTGGTTGCCTACATCGTAAACCTTAGTGGTATGATTATTATCAAAAATTTAAGTTTTTATTATTGATAATAAAACAAAAAAGTAATGATTGATTAATATACATATTTATGCTAGAATTCATAACAGCCAGTTAAAGTAACAGTTCATTAAATTTGACAACCGCAAAATGTCAGATTATTGAACATATTTAAATTAAAACTATGACATATATTCTATAAGCCTGTTATTTTTTTGTAGCATATTTTTGGCCATTAAAACGTAAACTTCTGATTGGCTTATACAACATCTCGTGACATATGAATTATATTCTCAATCAAATTCAATACACATACTAATTTTATTTTTTTATCAGTAAAAAAATATTTAAAGATTTAACTAACTTGTTTGCAAAATCGACTTGCAGTAGACCTAAACCATCATCCTCGATATTTCCGGTACTTGATATATGAAGTCTTGTATTGCCTAAATTATTTTCAACCTTGTCCCATC
The DNA here is from genome assembly GCA_963932245.1 of Tachinus rufipes. Lineage (NCBI taxonomy): Eukaryota > Metazoa > Arthropoda > Insecta > Coleoptera > Staphylinidae > Tachinus > Tachinus rufipes. The sequence continues at coordinate 41,698,608 of OZ010747.1, read as the reverse complement.
TAGGGTTATTGGGCTTTCGTATATGTTGTCTCTCAAATGTTACCACTCCAACAGGTGCTAAATAATTGATATTAAAACTTATTTGCAAAAAATTAAATGAGTCATTTACCTTTCTCAATGACTTTTCTAAAGTAGTGTATTAAACATTTATATTTCTCAACAATGTAATCATCAGTATCAGTGATCCGTGCTGAAAACAAACTGGAATTCAATCAGTAACTCACTAATAATTATTATATGGAAAGTTACCTATAAAAATTGATTCCAGGATATGTAACAGCCATATCTTTTCGCCATGGTAATGTACACAAAAATGCATTAGCCAATAAACTAGCAATTTGAAGCTGACTTAAACTGATTGATTTGCAAGTGTCTGCTTTTAAGAGCGGTATGCTACCAGGAAGAATATCTGGTAATTTTAATGCTAAATTTATGATTCCTGGTAAAATGCTACGATAAAAATGTCCCGATTCTTCTTCTTCAAGAACCTGAAATATTTTAAAATTAAAATCTATTAAATATACGCAAACTAAATTATACCTCATCTAAAAAATATATCAACCCTGATAATTTAGGTATTCGATTATTGTAAGTATTTATTGCAACTTCCAATCCATGGCTGTCCTTTATCGGTCGTTGATATGTTTCACAGATTAGTTTCCATCTTGATATTAAAATATCACGACCATTTTCCTGCATTAAATAATCAACAATTTGAATAAATTTTGTGATATAAATGAACCAATCTTACATCTTTCGTTGGATATAAATTGTCTTTTGCATAAGGCATCCGCACATAACCTTCATTCCAATGAAAGGTGTTTACACTGATATGTGGAATAGGAGGTTCGACCAAACTTGGAGGCACTTCATATAGTACATTATGGTATTTCGAAGGATGTATTGGAGGTATTTCAAAATTCCAAGGACCATGACCCTTATACATGTCCTTCATACTAGTTCCTTTATAATCCATTTTGATTTGATTTGATTTTTTTTAGATATTGAAATAATTATAAGGTATAAAAGGAACAGGATACATTTTAGTATAAATAAATTATGATAAACATTTAAATACAAACACAACCTCAAAATAACCTTGAAATTTGAAATTTACAAATGAAGTTGTCGACTTTGTTCATCATGAAGTTAGTAGTTAATCATGTTCTACCTTTAATATTATAATAAATTCTATAAAATAACCTTAAAAAATATTTTTATAATATACATATTATATAGGCAAATAACATAAGTGAATAAAAAATAAAATAATATTAAATATATTTACCTTAATTTAAAACTTTTATATAAAATATAAACAAACTGTAGAGTGAAGGCTGCTATAAACACTATAGCGCTATTGAAAACGAATGAGCAACACCTCCCGAGGTGGTGAAAGCAATAGCAATGCCTTGAACGATCTATGACGTCAATTGCCCTTGCTAACATCGCCAGAATACCGCTATCAACCTACTTCGTTTTTAGCAACCGGTGTGACGTAATATCCACGTGGATACGAGCGCCAGAATAAGGCTCCAGCAGTTCAGGTTGATCACGGTTGATCAGTGGTATTAAACAGTTTGAAAAACGATGCTTTGTGGGGGGGGGCCGCTTGCACCACCTCGCTGAACTGCTTAAGTGACCTTTTAAGTAGAACATAAAAACTTAAGTGGAATTTATCGTAAGCCAAACCCTGAGTTTGGTTAGAGCCGCTTTTACAATCTCCAGTTAAAGCATAGTTAGGGTTTGGAGGGAATAAACCGGGGTTAACTTATCCGGTGCTCGGAGCAATAGTTATACCTAGTATAACGCTAGAGGCACATAACCTCTTAAGCGCCGCACATATCATAATCGTAAAAACAAATAAGAAAAAAAGTAGAATTTGTTGCTTTCATTTTTGTCTTTTTTTGTCACTACCTGATTCAAACATTTACGTTTTGTAACATTATTATTATTATTATTATTATGCTTTTTACGGCTATTTTACATCGCCACAGTAAGTCTACGACTTGTTTAAAGTGGTTTGATGGGACCAACAGCTTAATACGTGACTTCCGAACCACGCTGGTGGATAAAGAGCAAGTTATCATTTCAGTCATATTTCGGGAATCGAACCCCGGACTGCTCGCATGATATGCAAGTGCTCTATTGAGCTATCACAACCATAAAGGAGACAATCTAAATTTGCTTATAACTTACGTCACCATTGACGTTTCAATAGGTTATAGAGAAAATAAACTAACTTAACATTTGTAAAATGCATTGCGTGTTGTACCAGATATAACTGTAGATTAGTTTATCCGACGATTGTAAAAGCGGCCCTAAGCGTATAAGGTGCAGAATAACCTAAATTTTGTTTTACAAAATTGCATTGTCTTTGTCATTTTTATAAAAAAAAATAAAATTGTACACTACTTCAAGTTACAAATGGATAGATTTTTAGATGCTCCTATTATTTTATTCAACAGACAAGTCAGACAAGTGGGCTTTGCAAAAGTGCACAGCATCTTGCATTATAAACAAATGCAATAATTGAATAAAATAATTTTGTCTTTTTTGTGGCAGTATGTAAAAGGTTAGGTAGCAATAAGGACCCAGTTAATAGTAATAAAAAACTTTAATTTAAAAATGCAGAGGTTTTGGAGATTTATCAGTGCAGTTATGTGAAACTAATAGCGTTTTCCAATGGTATTATATCGGCTCGAGCTGGTACCGAGCAAATTCAGAAATTATCTCTGCGAGAATAGCTGATAAAATACTGAAATCCATTTTTACAGAATGTATGAAAATAATCAAATGTCAATGTCAATATAGGTTATGTCAAGTTACACCGTAGTATGATCACGGTTTTAAAAATTGGAGCAAGAGCAAGAATTTTGCATCAGTGGAAGACGACCAGCTCGAGCTTAAAATTTTCGGTGCTACCCAGCTCTGCGCCGAGCGACGAGAGGAAAACGCTATTACTTATATTGAAACGTAATATTTAATATCAAAAACAAGTAAAATCTCATTTAATTAATAATTCTATTAAGAATAAATATTGTAATAAATACTTCAAATAAAATAAACAGATTGTGTTTACTAGGTTCTAATTGCTACCTAACCTTCCACATACTACAAATGCAATAATATTAGTTGCTCAGAAGCTATCTGCCTTGTCTGCTGTCAAAAAATAATGGCCGCGCTCAAAACGAATCATACGTACTGAACGCGCTCGCTGACTACCGCGGAGCTTCGTTTGCTAGCAGCGATTGTCATTTTACTCATCATTCATTGGTTGCTGACCAAGTAACTCATCAATCAGTGATTGATTGACAAGTCGTTCTGAACGCAACCACTGATAGAATGAAGCAAACTTTGCTGTGTTGCAAACTTTTCTGTACCTTACGTGAGTGCCCTTAAAATACATTAATGCAACAAATTATACTTTTAAGCTTAACTTAGACATAAGTAATACTTGACTAAAGTCCAGTTTTAAAGCCTCGTTCATACTCATCCGATTTTTTCATTTTTTCTGCGATTAAAAATGGCCGCCTGTCAAACCAAAAAAATGCGATTATTTTAATATTTTGCGATTTTTTTAAAAATGTACCTAACTTCATGTCATTGAATTTTTATTATGTAATGTAATTAAATGAATTGTAATTAAGTATTATTATTAAAATAACTGTAAATTAAAAGTTTTGCAAAATTTAAATGAGATTTTACAGTTATTAAATCAAACGCCAGTTCTGTAATGAAACAGTCAGATTGTGGTTAGGTTTGTATTTGTAACTTCACTTCATTATACTCTTCGTTTAACCGACGTTACGCGCGCTGTTGCCAAACTTAAGTACAATAATTTAAATCTAAAAACAATTTAATTATTCAATACTGACAGTATCCAATGTTAATTATTAATTAAAACATAAATACAAATAAAGTAAAATAATTCAACTCTAACAACATTACAAAAATATAAACATTTTTTTTACGCGTTTTGTAACATATCTACATTTGTTTATTTGTTCTCGAGATTAACTTTAATAAATTTTTTTTTTTTTATTGTATTTTCGGAAGTCATCTCCTTGCTTGCGTTATAAGCCTACACGTCGGTAAACACACTTGCAAATTATTTAAGTCTGCAAATGTCTAGGTTGGGAACAGAAAGTTGTTCTGCCTCCGGTCGGTCCTAGTAAGCAAGAATTTGTTGCCTTTGTCCAATTCGCATAAGGCGTCGCATAAAGTTTAAAGTTGCGTTGTTTTTTTAGCTTTGGTCATCCAAAGATTACATATTTTTCAACCTAAATCGTAACTGAAACTGGCATTTGTTGCTTTAGTCCATACACACTCATTTTAATAGGTAAGGAAAGAAAGTTTAGTATTTACTTTCAATCAATGTTGAAGACCTTGGCTATGATCTATAATAGCATTCATCGTTTTGACAATTTTCGGATTATATTGTAAGCTGTTGGCTTAGTCTTCCATGGTGGGTTTTGGAGGTATTTTTGCCAACCTAGGCCTGTCCACAAAGAAGATTTTTCTGTCATAAAATTATCTGATTTTATGTTCTCGTTTGTTCCAGATTCCGCTTTTTAAGGAATATTAACTGGTTGCAATATAGGGCTTTCCAAACGCAGCTGCAATCCAGTGAAAAGTGGATTTAGTCAAAGACCATCTTGCTCTAAAAAAAAGCAAACTTTGCAAAAGACGTTGTTTACAAAACCCCGTCGCAATTCAATTCCTTAACCAGTTTTTTACCACAACATCAACATACAAACTTTAACAAATGCTTTCTCAGCATCTTGAGCATTAAGTCTTATACTAAAAACTAAGCAAACCCGTGACAACACACATTCAGTACTTATGCTGGAATTCATGAAAGCCAGTTAAAGTAACGGTTGATTAAATTTGACAACCGCAAAACTATTTATAGTAATGCTACCACAAAGGCAAGTTTGACACAATATATAACTATCAGAAATAAAAAGAAAATAATATTTGCAACTATCGCAAAGTAAATATCAAGTATTTATATTGAATTAATAAAATTAATTTTGACAGTTGAGGTTATGTTGTCACATTTAACGCTGATTATCGTTAATCAGCTTTCATGAATTTCACCATTAGTCTCTTAAAAAAAAGAAAAGAACCCTTTCAACCTAACCCTAATCAAAAAACTGTAAGATAAACTTTCTTAAAAAAAATTGCCTGTACACAGTTGTCAACACACCAAAACCCTACCGTAATTTCCAGATTAGCACACTATACCAGAACCTTGGTGCTATCTCAGTTTACCAACATAAGAACCATTTATTACTGAGATATCTAATTCAATCACCAAAAGTTAAACCACAACATAACCTTAAGAATAAAATTAAAATTACTATGCTGCACTCGTTGGGTAAAAACCATCTTTTTACTTAAAGCTATTAGCAAACTTACCATCTATCATCTAAAACACAAACTTTTCCATTGCTGAGACTATCCAAAAATAGTTCAATTAAATTTATTTATTAATCTTATTGTACATTTCAAACTGATTCAATATATTTGCAACATTTCGGAAACGGCAAACTTACATCTTCAATTATACTATTAGTACCAACAGATGTACAACTAAAAACAACTTATACAAATATTATATTAATTATAACCCTTTACATACTCTTCAAAGTTAATAACTCCATTTTTTGAACACCTAACTACCATGCATTTACCAGGTACTTGCTTTTCCTCTCCATTTTTCAATATACCATAATCATCAGTACGGCATTCGTTATATTCTGTAAAAACATTATCAATAATTCAAATATAATTAGCTGTAATTACAACATATTTGTTTAGAAGAACCATACAATTTTGTAATTTAATTTGTGTTACATTTTCAATGTCAACAGTATACAAATCCATATAAAAAAAGTTTGTAATTATTTAGTTGTGAATAAAGTATTTCACTTTAAACAATATAATTAAATTTGCTTGATATTAACATTTTATTTTTTTACTTACGAGGTCCAGATAGATTTTCTTCTTCCATAAAATAAGCATACGTAATCCATAAACAACAAATTATACATAATGTAACCTTCATTTTCTATATTTATTTTGTTGTTATTTTTAGATCTGCGATAAATGAAATTATATTAAAAATAGTGTCAAAGGTTAGTAAGAAATCATTGAGCCCATTCAAACTTTATCAATTTATTATTTAAAATTTCATATAAAAACAAATATCTCATGTCAAATTTGACAATTACGTAACATAAAACAATCTTATTTTATTATGATATTGATTGCAATTGCCAACAAGTATTTTTTAGTACTTTAAAATAAGTGTTGAAATAAAAATATGGGCTTTCTTAATATAAAGTTAATTTTTTTATATAAATATTAAAAAAACAAATGTCGTTTAAATGTTGCATTGCATATAAAGAGTTTTGTCCCTAAAATATAAAAAAATGCTTTGCGTTACCATCTCCGTCAGCATTGTCTCTTTGACAAGTGAGATGCTAGGCACACTGATGATGGGTGCATACCCTGAAACACTAGTGTATGTGTCTCACACTAAGTGAAAAAGCAATTTGCTGATTACTTTGTTTAGTTTTATTTTGTCATTGCTTTCAAATGGTTTAAATAAGTAATGTTACAGTGTAATCATAATCAAGTACCTCAACCAACTTTGTAGTAAACAAAAACTCAATAGGTATTATACTTGTTAAAATCGACCAAATATTCTTTAAGAAATTGTTTTTCCCTTTGCTCTGTATTTTCTAGAGATGTTGTCTGTTTATTATTTCAGGTCATAAAAGCATTGAGTTTTTTTGTTTTGTTTTATGTTGGACGAAATTTGTTACCGGCATGCCTTCCGGAAGTGTTGGAGGTCAACAGAGACAACCTTAAAAATAAAAAATTCTTGTAAAGAAATTTTTTGTGCATTTTGTACTTTTTACAGATATAAAACCGGCTGTGTAAAGATGGTTTAACAAGAGTTAGTAATATTAAATCTAAAGAGAATACAGCACTGAAACAAATCTACCATCTAGAGATAAACAAAAGTTACACCACACATGTGTGTTTTTAATTATAACCTTAGAAGCCAAAAATATAAACTTTTTTACAATAAAAAACCTAATCAAAGCAGCAAAAGATTTAGAAAGTAGCACCTATTTTATAAAGCAAAATGTTGTCAGCAAAAACAAAACCAGATGGAACTCAAGAAATATAAAAATTACTCTAATTAACCCCTATTGTCAATCTCGCCGCTGCAAAGTTCAACTTCAAAACCAATAAAAATAACACCAGATAAAATGTCGAAGGCACTAATAGAAGCCTAATTTTCTCTTATTTCAACATTTGCAGAGAACAACCAAAGACAGAGAAAAGTAAAGAAAATGAAAAAAGTTACAGATATACCTACTATCATCATCATCATTATCTCTATTCTTGAACATACGCCTCATCTAGTAATTTCTATTTTGTCCTGTTCATTGCCTCTCTTTTGCGCATTGCTTCCTCGCCACCTCCTGGGTCTTCCAAGGCCATTTCTACCTATTCGTGGCTTCTATTCAGTTATTTTCTGACTCCAGCGTTAGTCTTCTTTTTGTGTTACGTGGCCTGCTCATCTCCAATTACATCTAGCTATCTGCTGTGCTACATCCCCAAGCATTTTTCATTCCATGGTTCTTTGTGTTAACCTTAATTTTCCATGGTTGTTTTTGTTGTTGTCCTCGTTTCCGAGACGTACGTCAGGGTAGAACACACTGGTCGAGTACCTTGGTCTTAAAGTGTTGTGGGTATTTGGCTTAGAAAACGTTTTTGAGCCTTCCAAATGCGGCTCAAGCAAGTTTTATACGTCTATCAATCTCCGCTTACTGGCTGTGCTTTCCAAAGGTAAAGTTCCTAAGTACACATATTTGGATACTATTTCTAGTGTTTGTTCTCCCACTGTGATAGGTGTTGTCAGAGATCAATTTTCTACCACCTTGGTCTTTGAAATGTTCATTGCTGCTTCATACATCTCCGATGTCATCTGCGTTAGTTTTTGCGGGTCGTCTGCTAGAACTCCTATATTGTTTGCAAACCTAAGATTTGATAGGTATTTCCCGTTTATATTGATGTTTATTTTTCTCCCAATTTAATGTTTTAAAAACATCTTCTAATGCATTTGTAAAAATATTTGGGGATATTGTGTCTTTCTAATTCTAATTGGGTTTCTAGTGTCAAAGGTTTGTATAGTAAAGGTAACATTTTCATAAATGTTTTTAATAAGCTCGATGTATCTGTAGTCAATCTTGCATCGCTTTATAGCGTCTATTAAGGCATACGTCTTTATCGTATCAAATGCCTTTTCAAAGTCTATAAAAGTAATATAGAGGGGTTTATTGTATTCATTGGTCTTTTTGATAAGTTATTTCATTGTGTGTATGTGGTTTATAGTGCTAAACCCCTTCCCAAAGCCAGCTTGTTCATTTGTTTAAATTTCATCAAGTCGATTTGGATTCAGTTGTCTATTATTTTTGTCAAAAGATTATAAATGTGTGAGAGCAACAATATTGGACAATACTACGTTTGCGTTTTTCCACGATTTTGGTGTTTTTCCATTAATTGTTGGTTTTCTTTTTTGATGAATTTTATTACTTGTTCACCTCATTTTCGTTAATTTTAGAAATATCCTCTGTATAGCTTAGTTAGCTTAGCTCTTTTATCGTCTAAGTTTTGTAGAAGTTTTCTTGTTTTTGAAGAATAGAAGTCTTTATAGAAGACTTTTATGTATTATAGAATCTTTTCCCTGTTTGTTAGCGATTTTCCGTGGTTATCTATCAACTTTATTATCTCCATTTTGCCCTCACTTATTTTCTTTTGAGCCCTTGTTTTCTGTGATGACTTCAAGGATTACCTTTTCATTATATGCCGCTACGTCTTTTCTCACTTGCTTTCTTATACTTTTACTGGCTTCTTTTCTGTCCTTTTTACTGAGCATTGTATCGTGTTTTTGTCTGATAAGTTTGCATGTAGCCTCTGAGATTTTAGAAGTTTTGCTGTTGTCTTTTCTTTTTTTTTGAGACATTTCTTAGCAGCTGTTGAGAGGTTATCTATTATAAGATTGTTAAGTGTAGTGATTTCCATCTTTTCTGTTGTATGTTTTTGGCATAGTATTTCAAATTATTTAGTATACGACTTTAATGTAGTGCTGCGTAGTATAATTTTTTTTCTCTCTGTTGTTGCATGAGGTATATATTACTTCTTACCATTCTATGGTCACTTTCTTTGCCTACTGCGCATATAGCAGAAACGTATGATGGTATTGTTATTGGATATAATAAAATCAATTTTGTTGTATGTATTAAGAGAAGGAGTTAAGGCATCTAGTTGATGGTGTTCTAGGAAGTTTACTAAGAGTTGTCTTCTTGGGTTTCTCTGCCCTGTTCCATGGGTACTTATACAACTTTCTCCTTTTTGTTGGTTTTCAATCTTTGCATTATAGTCACCTAGGTGTATGGTGTGGCTTAATTTGTCTGTGTTCATGGCTTTTTCTACAATTTTTTAGAATAATTCTACTTCTTCATCAGAGTAGGATGTTGTTGGAGCGTACACTTGTATAACTTTTAAAGATTACCTTGTAGATATTTTTAGGATTATATAGATAACTCTATTTGACACGCTGTAAAATGTCGTAACGTTTTTTGCAAATTTCTTGTGTATTAGTATTCCAACTCCATCTGTGTTTTTATCTGTTTCCCCATTATAGTATAGGGTGTTTCCTGATTTAAGTTCAAGTCAGTCTTCTGACTTTGCTTAAACCTACTATGTCCCATTCTATGTCATTTAGCTCTAATTCTAGCAGACGGTCTTCGGTTGATAGTGTTCTGGCATTAAGAGTTGCAATGTATAGACTGGTTTTTCGTGACTTTTTTTAGGTGTTTCTTTGATTTCAAATTGTTACCTATGAGGTTGACTAGCAGTGCAGTGTGGGATTGTGAGTGTTGGACTCTACCTATCTGGGGTAATTGCGTTTTCAAATTTGTCATTTCATTAAAAAGTTTTTGGCCTGCGTGTTGGCAAGTGTTGGATCAACCGCCCCTAACCTGAAAACAGACGCTGTTGTGGCAGCCCAATCTGAGCCATATGCCGTTCGGCCTTCTTTATTTACAGCCGCCCACTCTGGATCAGTCGCTGTAAGAATATGTTGTGTCAATTTTTGTTCCACGCCAGGTATATTATTTCTCCGGTTCCCGCAGGCAAGATTCTCCAATTCCCACGGGACGCACTCATAGAGGAACTAAAAAAACCGCAAGGATTATATACCTAATATATGCCAACACACAGTAAAGCCACATAGTTCAGGGCACTTGCTGAAAAATGCGTCAGCCTTAAAAAGAAGATTTTAGAGATGCCACTTTACAGAGGTTAGCAACAACCAATAAACTAGTAGAATAAATAAGCATTTAATCTAGTTTAACACCACAACTGATAAAAATGTCAGACACTCAGTAAATCACTTCAATCACAAAGAAGCATTGCCACTCCTACCCAGCACGTAGCTTAGTGTTACCAGAAGACCTTGTCCAAAACTCAAAAAGAGCAAAAAAATGATGATGTAATTGTAAATCTTGACAAGTCACAAAAGAAAATTTAAAAAAAAAATGCAACCTAACCTATCTAGAGCATCAATCAATTACGGAACCCTAGTAATTTAGGTCGCCTGCAAAAGCCACTAGTCAAAGATGCTTCAATATAATTTCTGTGCCAATCTAGAGTACTACAAAAATCATTTGCTGGTTGAGTTTTTGTACATCTTGTCTGCAAATAATCTGATAAAAATTGATAAGCTTTAAAAAACCTTAACTCACCAATTGTATCATTTACAATTGGTGAGTTAAAGTTTTGCAATCCAAAGCTAAACTTACTGTCAATAGAGTTATGTTTAAATGATAAAAAATAGTAGAAGCGGATGACTTACATTAGTGTACTCGCCCTTAAGAGCCCAAATGTTTTATAATTTTGGTCAAGACAGAGCAAGTGTTTATTTGTTGAACGAGAAAGAAAATAGAAACATGTTAATAAAGATTGTCATCAGAGGTGCCACAATCAACGCATTGTTTGATTCAGGTAGCCAAGTAAACCTGATAAATAAAGACGTGTACCAATCTATTAAATGGTTTTGAGAAAAATTATGTTTAAACTCTAATATACTTTGAGAAAAACTTGATCATAAACAAAATAAATTTGAATAATGTTACCAATGACGTCACACCAGTAAACAATTTTATTACGACCTTAAAGAATATTATTTCCCAAAAAAAAAAGTTGATAAACAAGTTGAACAGTTTGTTGCAATAAAAAAAAAACGCAATTTTATCTTAGCTTCAAGTTAATACCAAAGTATCTAGATCTATATAGGTTTACAAAAGTTAAAATTAAATACGTTACCAAAAAAAAAAAAAAAACTGACAGGTCAAAGAAGACTTCAGTCTGCGCAAAATATATCAAGCCATAGTCAATTGAAGAAACAGAGTCCGATACGGAATAACTCAAAACGTTCCACGATAATACATTATATATTACCATTGCATCTTTATGTAAGCTTACTAAATCCCAAATAATAATGTCTTCGACTTTAAAATAATGTCATTTTTATTTGTTTATAAATTACAAAAAATGTAACTTTATCCAAAATACCGCGTAATACATAAGCCCTAATACTCAGTCAAAACAAAAATATGAGATTAACTATGTTCAAAAATCCAAAAAATAAAATTTAAATTCATTTTTAGACCGCAATGATTATTGGAATTAGTTGTTAAAAAACAAATTAGGTCCATATTCGGCTGATTGTTTATGAAACAGACTTATTTTGTCAATTTAATTATAACATAAACCATGTTTGCCATTGTGATTTTGTGAATTCGTGTCACTTGTTCCACTATCTATTATAGACTAAATTTTGTATTAATTACTGAGTCTATTTCAATCATATAATAAAACTATATACGCTTTAGTAGTTTTTTTTTGGTGACCTGTTTGAAATCGTCCTCTGTCCGCAAACTTATAAAAGTGCTCCAGCAATTTATGTAGTTTTCAGAGATACTAAAGATTTGCTGAAATGATTACTAAACGCATGAAGTTATTCTTAGTTAAAAGTTAAAAAAACACTGAGATATGCATAAACTTATAAACAATTTGTATTATTCAATATGGATCGTAATTTCAAATTAACAAATGTGTTACACGTTTACATATAAAACAATTTCATTTAATGTTTGCTATAAACATTTCTGATCATTAACTTTAAACAAAAGAACATTGAGCAATAAGTGATAGCCTTAATTTATTTTTTTAAATATAATAGGTTTGATTAAAATTATAAGAACTCATTTCAAGTTAGTCTATCAATGAAACAATTTAGATAGCCACATTTAACTATAATTATACCTATTAAAGCATTTATGGTTATCACTTATCAACTAGTAACAAAATTTTAATATTATTAATTCTAAGTTAATCAGTTTTAGTGTACGATTATTGATTAAAATGAAATTTTATCAAACATTTTAAAAGCTAATCTATAAATAGCAAGTGATGTTAATTACTTTAATTAATACAAAAAATCTACTCTAAAATGAAGACGTTCCTGATATTTATTACTTGCTGTTTGGTCGTTTCGTACGGATTTCTTCAAAGAGAACAGAGTTCACCCGGAACACGTAAGTTATTAATTTAATTCTATAATAATCATAATATATAATTTAAGACTTAAATGAATTTAGTTAGACATAGTAGTTACTATTTGTTTTATTAAAAATAAAAAGATTTAGATTAATTGAAATTTTAATACGTATAATTATTTCAATTGTTATGTTTTATTCATTTATAAATTAAATAATTAATTAATAATTTTTGTTATTGAGTCATCATTAGTAGTTACTATAATAAAAGTGTAGTTTAATGAATTATTATTTAAAGTAAAACTACAATAAAAAATTATTAAGTTTTACTACTATATAGCAAAAAAAAACTAATTTAATCTTTTTAATATTAATACTAGGTAGGTGTGGATCAATTAATTTAATTTAAAGATATACTCGTTTATTATTAATATATCGCCGTATTTAATTTTTTATTTATGGACTTTTAAACATTAAGCTCTTTTTTTTAATTTTAGCTCTAGACAGATGTTTATCAGAAAACCATAAATTAGGTATGATGATTGTTGAAGAAAAAAAGCAAGTTTTGGGTTCTTGCATGATCGCCACTTGTTTAGAAAAAGGGTTAATTTTGTATGAAGGGTAAGTAATTTGTATACAATTTATTTTTTCTATAAATTAATAAACAATTATAATGTTATACAGATGTGGTAGTGTTGGATTACCACCAAACTGCAAATTTGTTGAGCCTGATCCAAAAGCACCATTCCCAAATTGTTGCAGATACGACTACGTCTGTTAAAATAATTGTTCTACATATTTCTTATAATTTATTGATTAATTATGTTGTTTAAAAAATAAATTGTAACAGGGTGTTGTAGGGTTATAATAATAATAACGTGGTTCTTCGTGAATAATGTTTAATCAACAGTGAAATAATAATAATCGTCTAACAATGTAACAAGAATGAAATCTTAACTGCCTAAATAATGTTTTACAAAATACTTATATACTACATTTTCCCACTATAAAATATACTCCAGCACAGCTGCTGGAAATATCCGGATTATTATAATCCGTCGCGTCCGTTGCTTAATTAGTTATTGGAAATATCCAGATTATGTCGTTAATATAACTTTGGGGAAATAACCAGATTAATATATTTGGGACTTCTTAGTAACAGGGTAGTGTTATTACCTATACATCTTAAATGTGCTTGTTACATACTCCCCCTTAAAAGTGCTTCAACGTCCTCGAAAGTGCTTTTATTGTTTTCTCGGCCGTCCTCTTCTGCGAATTGGCTTTACAGGTATCGGTATGGGTGTAATGTCCTCTTTAAATGGAGTCAGTGCATTTGTATGGTATGTTCCCAAAGAAACTGCTGGATTTTCTGGAGAAGCCACTTCATATGTTGTTGGACTTACAAGTCGCTTTATTATATATGGTCCATCTCGTTTAGGAGCAAATTTTGATGTGTAGTTGTTGGCTGCTTTGCTTCTGGTGTGTGTATTGACCAATACCAAATCTCCTGGTCCGTATGGTATTACTTCTCTTCTTTTTTTGTCTGCTACTTTTTTCCATCTATCTTGCTGTTTTTCTTGTGTTTCTCTAGCGGTAGATAGCCAGTCAGCAATTTTCTTAAGGTGTGCTGTAATCTGTGGTACAAATGTTTCGTTGTTTACAATTTGCCTAAAATCATGATGTACATCTTCAGGCGTCCTCATTTCTCTTCCAAACATTAGGAAAGCTGGGGTAAACCCTGTTGAATCGCATGTTATGGTGTTCATCGCAAATCTTATCGTCGGTAAATACTTGTACCACATGGTGTGTTCTTTCTCGGATAGTATAGCTAATTGTGTTTTTAGATCTCTATTTTTTCTTTCTACTGGATTTGCTTCTGGGTGATATACGGGTATAAGGTTTTGTTGGAATCCAAATACGTGTGCCACTTGTTGCATCACATTTGTAACAAATTGTGGTCCATTGTCGCTAATTATTCTTCGTGGTGTTCCATATCGTAGTATAATTTCGTTGATTAAAGCATTTGCACAAGCTTCCGCTGTAGCTACTTCTAGTGGTAACAATTCTACCCATTTTGTTGTTGTGTCTTCAATGATAAAGATCCATTTTAGTTTATTTTCTGTTTCCGGGAGAGGCCCAAACAAATCAATAGATATTACTTCAAAGCGTCGTGCCGGTACAGGAGTTTGTAATAACCCAGCGGGTTTCAAGTTAGTAGGTTTGTACCGTTGACATTCGACACATTTTGAAATATATTCGGTAATTCGACGTCGCATTCCGGTCCAATAATATCGAGATGCTATACGTTTGTATGTTTTTTCAATCCCATAGTGACCGGCTGTGGGAATATCATGATATTCTCGCAACACTCGTAAAATTTCTTCTTCGGGAACTACTTCTTGAGCTTCTTCGATGTCGTCATCCCATGAATAATGATAAAGTATTCCATTTTGCATGATAAATCCGCGGCCTGTCCATTTTCTATGGTTAACCGTATCCTTCTTGTCATTGTCCTCAAAACAGTCTATTATATTCTTTAGTTCAGGGTCTTCAATTTGTTTATCTCGAATCTTGGCAAGCATTTCTGTGGGCATGTCGATCGAAGTATAACAGATAGGGCAGTCAATTTCAGCGGCGTCATGACATGGAGGTCTTGATAGCGTATCTGCGACTAGATTAGCTTTTCCCGGTAAATAGTCTATAACTAGATTATATGATTGTAAAGTTAATGCCCATCGTGCTAGTCTTCCATTAGGCGATTTCAATGACATCAACCATTTTAATGGTTGGTGATCAGTTTTGACATTAATTACGGCTCCTTCTATATATCCTCGATATTTATTGCAGGCCCATACCACAGCCAAAGCTTCTCGTTCCGTTGTCGAATAATTTTGTTCTGCGGGTGTCAGTAGTCGGCTTGCATATTCTATTGGTCTCTCGTCGGCACCCTCCCCCTGGAGCAAAACAGCTCCTAAAGCGTAGGCGCTTGCGTCAGTTTTTAGGGTGTATGGCAAACTAGGATCAACCGATCGTAGAATAGGATAATTTATCAGTCTCATTTTTAACTCTTTGAACGCAATTTCTTGCGATTCGTCCCAGTGGAATTTTGCATTCTTTTTCAATAGCCTGCTTAGCGGTTGAGATATATTTGAAAAATCTGGTATAAATCTTCTAAACCAGGAGCAGGTTTGCAAAAATGATCTAATTTGTTTCTCATTCCCAGGTCGCTTCATTTCTTCTATTGCGCTCACTTTTTGGGGATCCGGTTCTATTCCTCTGGGTGTTAATATGTGTCCTAGGTATTTTACTCGATCACGTACAAATTCACATTTTTCTTTGTTGACTTGGAGTTTAAACAATTTTAACCGTTGAAATACTTCATCTAGATCTTGTAGGTGCTTTTCAAAAGTTGTGGACAAGATGATTATATCATCCAGATAGGCAAGAATAATAATGTTTTTTGAGTCCGCTCCGGAATCGGTCAATGAGCCGTTGAAATGTCGCTGGGGCATTGCGAAGACCAAATGACATTCGTTTGAATCGAAAGGTTCCAACTGGGGAAATGAAAGCGGTACGGTCTCTATCCTCTATTTTTACAGCTACTTGGTGATATCCTGCTTTTAGATCCAATGTCGTCATAAAAAGAGTTTTTGGGGCAGTATGAAGTAAATCGTCAATCCTGGGTAGAGGATAGGTGTCTGCTATAGTTACGGAGTTTAGTTTTCTATAATCCACACATAGCCTATATTCTTCCGTCTTTTTTGGTACTAATACTACAGGGGCTGCATATGGGGATTCGCACTCTTCTATAATATCCTCTTCTAGTAGTCTGTCTATTTCTTTTTCGAGAAACTTCTTTTTCTCAGGAGACATTCTATATGGCGAAACAGCAATTGGTTCATTTGATGATAGCCGAATTGCGTGTTCTGCAAACGGGGTTGCTTGATCAGGCCGTGTGAACACTTCCTGGTGCTCTTTCAACAAATTATCTAGTTTTTGTTGATCAGCGTCGCTTAGCTTCTGAATCTGATTTTCGGTAGATTCTTCTACTGCTATTTTTATATCATTTTCTTCACCTTCAGGTATTAATGCAAAACAGTTCTCTGGATTTTCATCAAAATAAAATTTGTTTCGGGGAACATTTAAAACCATATTTGTTTTTCGAATAAAATCTTGTCCCATCAGAGTTCTTGCTTCGGTAAATTCTGGGACAGCAATAAACGGAACCATTACAGTTTTGTTTTCTACCGTAACTGGTAACTCATAACGTCTTACGTCTCGCTTTTTCTTTACTCCGTCCGCAAGTGACATGTAAATTTGGTCGTACTGGAATGGATAATTAAGTTCTTCAAGATGATCATTCAGTTGTCGTCCTGCAACGCAGCCATTTGCGCCAGTATCTATTATTACCAGATCGGTATGGTTTGCTGCAGTAATATATATACTTGGACGTCCATATTTTGCTTCAAAATCGGCGGCGGAGAAATCAAAACTTGATGCGTTGTTAATACTTGTAGATGGTATTTGTGCATCCTGGCACTGACTGCGGATATGTCCGGGTTTTCCGCAACCAAAACATATAAGTGTTGTGTTAGGTGCTGGCGGCACTTGGTTTGTTGCATTTTGTTTTTGCCTACAAATAAATTCATCGTGTCCAAACTTTTTACAGAAATTGCATCTTGGGCGACTTGTTCTTGCATTATTCAATGTTTCATTGTTCCTTCTTGGTGGATCTTCCTCCATCATTTCAATGGCTCGAGCTTGAATAATCAACTCGTTAAACGTTTTCACTGACTCGCGTGATAGCCTTTTTCTAATATTCAAGTTTAAACGTGAGTATACCATGTCTATCTGATACATCTCGGGCAGCTCTGGATCATTTGGCAAATGTGATAGTAGTGCTCGTGCTTTACTCACAAACAAATCTGTCGGCATATTTTTGTTTTGCTTCCAAGAAAAAAGTTCCTCGAATACCATAAATCGAGGTTTGTTGTACCCATATGCGTGGCGTAGGGCGTCGAGTGCTTCTTTCCATCCTGAAACACTTCTTTTTATTCCTTTCCACCACGTTCTCGCTGCACCATCTAACAACATCGGAAATCCTGTTAATGCGCTTTCATCGTCAATTCTCATGCAATCTTTATATATGTTGACTGCATCGATAAAGGCATCTACATCATCGGCTTCATCTCCGGCGAATCTCGATCTGCAGGTGGCAAGGGTTATCTTCTGCTCTTGTGCTGGTGCAGGTGTTTGAGCCGATTTTACCAAATCACTAAAAACTCCTTTCATGCTTTCCATTACAGCTAGGAGCTGTTCCTGTGATAAGGACATCTTGCTTCTCAAATTGTAAGACGCCGTTTTATAGCACGTTGATAATCTTTTTAATCACGAGCCACTAAGTTGGGCTCCAATTGTAACAGGGTGTTGTAGGGTTATAATAATAATAACGTGGTTCTTCGTGAATAATGTTTAATCAACAGTGAAATAATAATAATCGTCTAACAATGTAACAAGAATGAAATCTTAACTGCCTAAATAATGTTTTACAAAATACTTATATACTACATTTTCCCACTATAAAATATACTCCAGCACAGCTGCTGGAAATATCCGGATTATTATAATCCGTCGCGTCCGTTGCTTAATTAGTTATTGGAAATATCCAGATTATGTCGTTAATATAACTTTGGGGAAATAACCAGATTAATATATTTGGGACTTCTTAGTAACAGGGTAGTGTTATTACCTATACATCTTAAATGTGCTTGTTACAAAATACATTTTATTAAAAGTAGATGATGGATATGCATTTTAAATATATGTGTTATGATTAGATTAATAAAAATTAATAAAATTTGTTCTACAATTAAACCATTGATGTCTAATACGCATACCATTGATAGTAACTAGTAATTTCAAATACTAATTATTAAAAAATTGGCAATAACTATAGTTATTAAACCAAATCAGGTAAACTTAGAAGCTGGTTTTTTCTTTGAACTCACTAGGTAAGTTTTGGCAAGAGAGTTCACAATGTGGAAATAAACCCGTCTCATAAGAAAAGGTAACGTTTTCCATTGCGCAAAACCTAGAATAATAGAAACACTCAACACAAAAACTTTTGATACAGACAAACCATGCAAAGAAGCTCTATTAAAATTTTATGTAGACAGAGATCAAAAAGATTAAAATTGTTCAGATTTAAATAAACCTTTATTGACTAAGCATTAGAAAAGGCAGCTGTGTTTAGTTAGGCGTTAGGGTTACTAAGTAGAACGTCTTTAAAAGAAAAAATAACGCAACTAATTTATTTCAGGCTTTGCTTAGTAGCGCTCAG
This sequence comes from Tachinus rufipes, assembly GCA_963932245.1. Classification (NCBI taxonomy): domain Eukaryota; kingdom Metazoa; phylum Arthropoda; class Insecta; order Coleoptera; family Staphylinidae; genus Tachinus; species Tachinus rufipes. Next base: position 41,679,621 of record OZ010747.1, on the reverse strand, counting down.
CAGAAACAAAAAAATTGTGCCAATATCTGTTTGCACAAATTATAATTATTGATTTTTTCCTTAATAAGAAATCATCTTCTAATCCAAAAACACGTTTCCTACAAAAAATCAAATTTTCACCCTGCATAAAACATTTACTAAAACTAATTTTAAAATAAACCAAGCCATTAGAAAAGGTACGCCCAGAGAAGCATTCTACTCATCTTAGATCATTCTGGTCGTCTGTGTTGATATTAGTTTTAGATCTAAACACTAGAAGTATCAAAGACAGTTAATTGACTGGTTTATATTTTTATTGTTCTATAAATACTATATTATTCACATAATTATTTTGTAATTTTATTACTTTTAATATTTTGGTCAATTTGTTTAGTAATACTTACCTATAAATACCAACGCATATTTGACGCTTGCAATATTCAATATCAGCCGATTACCACCAATCGCTCTGCTTATAAATTTGTATTTGATTTTTATGTTTAGTTGTTTTCAGTGCCTCGCAGTGTTAGAGTTTTGTCAGTTTTGTTCTGTTTCTGAGAAGTATTATAGCACTCGCCGTTAAAGAATTATTAGAATATTTAGAAAATATGTATGCCATAATTGATGTGTGATTAATTCTGGCGGTGATGAATCTGCATCATACTTCGAAAACGAGTTCAACCATAAAGAATACGCCATTTATAGTCACATAGTCATGATTCTGAAAATGGTAAAGATCAATCCTAAAAGCAATCCTGGAAATAAAGGATTTGCAGAAGAGGAAGAGAAACAAATGCCGCCATGTAAAGATTTTATATTTTTCATATACAGGCAAAGCTGCGATGGCTACAAGAGAGCAAAAAATTCAAATTCAATTCAAAATAATAAGACTTCTCAACCTGAGAAAACGGATGTTGAAAGTAATAAATTAAGTTCTGCAGGACCTACAGGATTTGCAAAAAGACAAAGAATTCATCTGTAAGCGCTTGAAAACTAACAATTTGTGATCTGTATATCTAGAAAAACTTGATTTATTTATTGCAATTTTGTATGCTAGAGAGGTATATGGCGCAAGAACACTCAAGCTGCATGACTTGTAGAATAACTAATGGAACCTCCAATTTGTCTCACATGCTATGGCAAGGAATATGTTCAACGAAATATTAATATTCCTGTAAATTGACAAAAAAAGAAACACGTGCTTTTAGAAAACATTCCGACAGATTCTGTTTAGCTTTTGAACTATAGAACAAATTTATTAAAAACTGCATTGCTAGCTATAGACTAACAGAAAACATAACTATTAATGAGCAATTGTTTCCTAAGTGTCATTGTTCAGTACATGAGTAGTAAACTTAACAAGTATAGAGTCAAATATTGACTTGCTACAGATGCCAAATGATACATTTTGAATGGTTTTCAACATTTTCATTTTTACTTTTTAGTCTTTTCACAACCTCCGTGAAAGTTTCATCAATTTTTTCTTTGTTAGTTTTAATTACGTAATAGTCTAGCCTATTTATAGTTTGTTTTATTTCCGTTTTTGTTTAGACGTGGTTTATAATCAACTTTCTTAGGATAGCACTTTTTTTACAAATATCTTTTTTAAACTCCATTTTTAGACGTCGCCTTTTTCATGCACGTGCGTACCCAAATCGGTAACATGTTCTGTAAAGACACTTTTATTGCTTCATAGTTTATATAAAAATGATTTCAAATTCTTTAAGATTTTATCTTTGCTTTTTCTCAATTTTAGAACCAATTTTGTCTTTTACTGAAGCATTTTTACCCGTTTTTATGAGAGAGTTCTTGCGTACTTTCCTGTTAATTAAACTAAACAATTCATGGTTATTGCCTCTTTTTAAAACCCTACATTAAGTACATTTTCTTCAGTTTTAGAACCAATATTGTTTTCTACTGAAACATTCTTACCCGTTTTTATAAGACGGTTCCTGCGTACTTTTTTGTTAAATGAACAACTCAATTTCATACTCCGCAAGTTTTGTTTGATAAGAGATACTTGCTCTATCATCCAACTTAAAGACCTTACCATCATCATCATTATCTTAAAGTAAGCTGAACGGACTTTCTTCTCTCCTACTTCATAATAATCTATCGCTTTTTTGATCCCCTAGGAATTCATGGTGCATCCCGGATTAACTTTGATGGGGGAAATTTTATCTAATTTACTTGCATAGACGTACATTTAATTTTTTCTGTCAAATTGTCGTTTTCGGAAACCTTGTAAAAACTGGTAAATAAAAAAATATAAAGTAGTAACATCAAAACCCGCAAACTTCAATATCTAGGCTACATTATGACGAACAAAAACAGGTACGCCCTATTACCATCGTTTAAGGCAAGATACACGGCAAGCAAGGTCCAGGACAAAAAAAAATATCATGGTTGTAAAAATTTATAGCGTGGTATGGGAAGACGTCGAAAATGCTCTTTAGAATAGCAACCAATAAAGTGAAAATAGTCATGCTTATCGCAAATATCCGAAATCGGATATGCACCTGAAGGAGAAAGAAGAAAGTAGTAGAAGCTGAAAAACACGTATTTTGGTGGGTTTTGTCACATTGTAATCCTAGAAGCTTACGTAAGCTATTTTATTTTGGTTCGCCACCTTACGTTTCTAAAAAAAGCTTTTCTATCTATTTTTATTTTAGTTCAAATGTCAATTGTCAGTAAACTATGGAGTAAAGTTGAGAGATCCAATCTATTGATCACAAACAGTCGGATGAGTAGGCAAAAGATTCAGTTTATTGCTTGCGTCCAAAAAATATCAATTGCCCACTCAACCAATGTGCGGTGTTAATTCTCACTTCTTTGTAAAGTAGAATGTGTGATATAAGGTGGTTGATCATCCAAGAGGGTGCCTGCCGGCTTGATGTAGATGGGCGGGTATAATTGTAAGCCCCACAAACTTATACTCTCGTAGACTTTTGTTGACACAGGGCTGCGTAAGAAAAGTTTGAACCTACTTTTGTTCCTTTAAACTCCATCCCAAAAAAATAAAAAATACAAGTCCAACTTCAAAATACCAAACACTTCAAATTACCTGACCTTATAGTTTGCAACTGTTGTAGAATATTTTTTTAACATGACCGCAGCAACCCCAATTTTCTACATTTGGCCCATAAAATAAATTTAAAAAAACAATTTTACAATTTACACCGGTATCCAAATATATAAGTAAATTATTAAAAATATAGATTTCAAAACATGTAAGGCACTTTAGTTCAAAACACATGAATAATAGTTTAAAAGACAACGAATATATAATAGATATTGCAATCTTTAACTCCATGCAATACTCAGCTCAAGCTTCAGTTTGTTTTCCTTAGCATCCCAAATTCCAGAAAGTGCATTTCAGCCAAAGGGATGACCGTTTCAACAACAACGTGACTGCAACTTGTCTCTCAACAGATGAATAGAACGCCCAAATCCAGTTTTCAAGACAGGTATCTCATCTTTACAAGACATTTAGACATTTTAACAAACTAAGTTTTGATCGCCCTAACATGTGTTTTGTAAGACTCCCATAAGGTGAGGGTAGTGTAATGTAAACTCAGCATTGCGGTATGGTTAATGCTTCACTCCAATATTTAGTGGGTGCACTTCATAATATGCAGTTAACCCGTCACAATTTTAACTAGCATATACCAAAAAATGGCCATAAGCCGTGAGGTTATACCCTCTCCTCGCCACAAGTACTTAATTAGCGTGTGTAATAAATAAATATTTATTTTATAAACCACAACGTCTAAAGTGTATATTGGGTTTGCCTACGTTCATAATATATACTTTATTTGCTTTAGAAAACCAGCCGGTAGCTCTTATGGCAAAAACATGATGCTACACATATCCAGAGATTTGAAGAATCTCTCTCAAAATGTCATCTATTATTAAATTAGAGAAGAGGTTGACAAATTTAATCCCTTAATTATCAAAAACCAGGTGTGTGGGCGCTGCACTAAGTTTATTTATTTGCGCAACTAGTTTTAATTGAAGTGAGTGTCTAGAGATTACCCTTTGCAAATATCAACCGACAATAAAAAAAATGTGACAAATTGGTTAATTAAGATTTTTTTTTGGTTAACCAAAAATTTTTTTTGTATAAACAGAATTGTTACAATTTAGTTTTACTCTTTGTATACTTTAACTGGCTTTACTAAAAAAATAAGGGTGCCAACCAATAGTACACGTACTAAATAAAATCTGTGGCGGGTAGTACACCACAAACTTGGTCTTAAAGACCTAGTTGTCAAATAGCATCATAGTGGCCACATATATTATCAATAATTTCTTCTGGTTATGATGAATAAAAACTGATAACAGCAAAATTTGCTAAAGTTAACAGTATAAATAGAATTTACCATCTAAAAACTCTAGACCTTAAAACAACTAAAGATTTATCAAAAACCAGTTCACTTTTTTCTCCAAAAAGATGCTGCTAAATAACCGCGATTCATTCCAAAATAGATTTGATGTTTTGCATTCAGACGGAGCAATGAAATAAAAATTGTTAATAAATACTGTTGAACCACCCCATTAAGATTGATCCAAACATTGAACAAACAAAATCTTACGCACAAGAACAAATGGTAAGGAGTTTTAATTGCAAGTACATCTAAAAGCATAACAGAAACTGCAAAAATGGTTTAAAAAAACAGCAAAACTTTATTAAATTTTTTTCATAGACAAACAAACGTTCAAAAAAATTATAGAAAACCACCCAAGTTTAGACCATTTTATGACAATAACAACATACACAATACAATGTCAAATAATTGTTTATATTTGAGATTAAAATGATAAAGTAACAAAAATAAGGAAAAGTTAATAGACAAAAATTGAATACTATTCAAATATAGTTTAAATAATAAAAAGTTTATAATATCAGTAAAAAATAATAATAATAATTCACCAATACAACAATCCCTAGAAGTATAAAGGTACCCTTAGACAATCAATATTATCATCAATAATATTGAACAATCTATTCCACAAAAAATTGCGCAAACTTTTTGTTAGTTACTGACACTTCTGCAGTCAACATGTAGAATAAAATAAAGCAAGTTGTGTGATCATTGCTTTAGTTATAGCTTTAAAAAGGTATGAGAAAAAAGCGAAAATAGATGAAAAAATAGTTTAAAAAAAAAAAAACTTTTAGATCAGATTGTACAATACAAACTAAACTCTATAGACTGAATAAAAATTCATTTTATTTTTATTTGGGATTTTAGTTGTTTCTCAAAATTAATGATCCGCAAACTACTACTAGTTGATTCCTTCATTTCAAATTAAACTGAGATTGAAGATCTAAAAGTCTTTAGGTTTGGAACGCAAATCGGATGAGTATGAACGAGCCCTCTTCACTTCATAATAATCAGCTAGCTTCACATTATTCAAATATAAACATAACCTACGAAATAAGCCAAAAACACGTGAGTTTTGTTAAATATTGTTAAAAGCTATTTTTAAAATGCAGAAAGTGCAAAAGAGGAAAAGTGATACAGTTGATGTAAAGAAAACCTCTTCAAAGAAGGTAAAATTCAGCACAGATAAATCAACAGACATTAAGAAACCAAAAACTGAAAAGAAGTTCTCCAAACCTGATAAACCCAAAACATTCCAAAAGAATGGCAATTTCAACACTAAACAGAAATTTGATAAGAACAAAAAGTTTGTAAAACCACAGGAAAACAAGCCAACCGATTGGAATGAGTTTAAAAAGAAGAAGAAGGAAGTACGAGATAAACGGAAGCAAGGCAAAAATTTATACGATGTAATTACTAAAGCAAAACAGATTGGTGAAAAGCTTAGAATCAAAAAGTTGGAAGGAGGCACTCAAGAACGCTCAAAGTTGGTAAAAGAGTTGCATGAATTAATGGGTAATAAAGGAAATTACGTTAAGTTTGTATTGGCTCATGATATGGCTCGCATTGTTCAATATATGTTGAAGTTTGGAGCACTGAATATACGACAGGAAATTGCTAAAGTATGTTAATTTTATCAATATTAATTATATCTTAATTTTAGTACTTTATATGGAAATTGATAGAGACCTTATTGCATTTGTAACTTTCATATAATGCTTTTACATAGCATTATCTATCTTTTTATTTACTATTTCAGCAACGTAGTCAACATGTGTACTGTTATAAAAAAATGTGTATATTAAAAAAAACATTGTGCAATAAACTTGATGTTCGTTCAGTAAAAAGAATTGTTAAAAAATTACAAATACAGGATTGAAATATATTTACATTTTTAGGAATTAGTTCCTGAAACAGTCCAAATGTTACAATCAAAATATGGAAAATTTGTTGTTAAACGATTACTGAAATATGGCAATGCAGCAAACCGAGCAGATTGTTTGAAAACTACATACGGACATGCAGTGAAACTAGCCAGCCATGGAATCAGTGCTCCCATTTTTGAATATGCGTATTCTACTTGGGCTTCTCCTGCAGATAAAATAAATTTAATTCAAGAATTTTTTGGTGACATGTATAAGCAATCGAAGGATCCTAATGTTAAACATTTGAGAGATGTTTATGCAAAAACTCAAGATATGAAGAGTGCCGTATTGGGCGCAACAAAGGCTAATCTTTTAAAAATATTGAATAAGGATTTGCTAGATTCTGGTTTGATACAAAGTGTGCTATGTCAATTTTTAGAGGAGTGCAGTGCTGAAGATAAGGCAGAAATTATATCGCAATTGTGTCCACATTTTGTTGTTATAAGTAATAGCAAGGATGGTGCTAAAGTGGCAATGCAATGTATTTGGCATGGGACAAATAAAGAAAAGAAGGTAAGGCATTTTATTTAAATATATAATTTTTGTAAAACTTAATCAATTCAATTGTTTTTTACCGATTGAATTCAAAATTATTGTTTTATTATGTTGTGATCATAATAGTCATCATAAAATGACCCATTAAGCTCAAAAGTATCAAAAATAATTTACTTATTTAAATTGGATACATATACAATAAATTAAACAAAATATGCTGTTTTTTTTTTTATAAATAAAGGGTGTAATTAACCTTTGTATGGTAGAATTGCATTTTTAGCACCACCAAACTTTCTTGCATGATAAATGTCACATTTTTATAGAATTGTTTTTTAACTGTTTGGAAAGTGGCCAGAATTATCTTATATAAAGTTTAGGGGAAGTAACTCTATTTAGAACGTGATTTTTTCTGTTAATAATTATGACCTTGTTACATATATTATAAACTAAGTTGTGTCACCTTAGAAATTTTTGTGTGTAATCAAAATTTCCATCATTTCTTTTACTATATATTTATATGGAACTGTTGATACTCTGATCTTTAGATTCACATCTCTCATTTTTTGGTTATAATTATATAAAGTTAAGCAGGTCTCAACTGTTTCTTCAACTTTTGACAATTAAATCAAAATTTGAAGCTATTGTACTTTGTTGATTGGTAAATGTACTAAGATTTGCAACCTGCCATAATATATCATTGCATGACATGTGTTAAATTAATTTTCTTCACAATCTCAATGATTTTTATAGTGAATAGGCAATAGCCTGCTGCTGACCATAAGCAAGGCATTTAGGCCAAGTATTGACCAAATTTAAGGGTAGAGTACCTTTTGTAATCTCTAATAAGTAAAATGACTCAAAAAAGGTCAATATATGTGTATACATGGTGTCTCAGACCACCCGAACCAACCTTTTATTTTGACAATGTTTGGTCGAATGTGACTGGGACAAAAAAAATTATTATCAAAGTGAACCCAAGGAATCCACTGATGAATTTATTTTTTACCGGAGTAATCCGGAAGTACCCGGAACCGGAAGTAACTTTAAAATTTCAAATGGCAACATAGGTCGAGTATGGTATTAATTGATAAGTCTTTTAAAAAGAAACAACTTTTATTAAAATGAGTTTTTAAAATTCTTTTGGTAATTTTGCAAAATACGAGCTCACAGCATATTTGTGCATAGCTACGAGAATTAAGAACTTAAGAGTTCTTAATTCTCGTTATTGTAGACTTTTTTGGCATATACTCAATTAAGAGAAAACTGTGGTCATCACATTTTGCACTGAAAATTTCATCTTTGCCTTCTTGGGTGGTGGAGATCTCTTATGAACCTATTGCATAGACTCATGTTTTGTGGTAGGATTTCACTGCTGTACCCAGGTTTTATTCCTAGTTACAATTCTATAGAAGTCTTCATCATGGGGAACATTTTTGGCTGGGACTGAGTTGCTTGGAAATCCATTGACATTTTGCTCATTCCCAAATCTTCATGTAGAATTTTAAAAACACTTGTTTCTGATATTCCTGTTTCTTTTACAATAACTAAAACTTTTACTTGGCATCAAATCCTAACTTTTTTGATGAATTTATCAGTTTGTGCTTCCAGAGGTCTTCCACATTTTGGGTCATTGTAAATGGATTCCCTACCTCATTTGAATTGCTTGTTGCACCAATATTTGATTTGAAAATAGGACCAGGCTATTTTCTCATTTTCATAAAAATTTATTCTTTCAGTTGCAAATCACTCATTTTTGCTTCTTTAAACTGATATAAATATGACAAATGTTCAATGATTGGAACCAAACTTTGAGATGGCACTATAAAATATAATAAAATTTTTGTGAGCTTATTGTTTTCATAGCTATATTAAAAAACTCTCTTTGTGGATTATGTGCATCTTGTAATTCAACTGGCAATTGCAAAATGACAGATTAAATTTAATATTATGTTAGTTCAATGAAGTGAAGTTAAGAAGATAGGGAGGGGATCTACCTGCGTAAAGGTGCTTAGCTGGGCTCTGCTATTTTTCTCATTGTTTACATTATATGAGCAGTCCATTTAACAAGTTTTAAGTAGTCAATAAAAAACGTTTGCAGCTGTTGAATGTTATTGAAATTGTTATTATTATTATTTATATGAACAAAGGTATTTGAAAATGTAATTATCATTGCATATAAAAGAAATATTTAAATTCAACCATTATTGGTGATTGAATAATATAAGAGTTTATACAATTTCTGTCACCAATCACCAATAATGCTTGAACTTAAATATTTCTATATTAGATGCAATGTTAGATGTCGCACTGTGCAAGAAGTATTAGGTTATTATTGTTATTGTATAAGGTCATATAATTTAAAATGGCATCAGCCAAATGCTGTTGCATTTTTTTGGATGCACAACAGTTTTGATCTATACTCCTTACTTCACTTTATTGGATTAGTTAGTCTGGTGTCACACTATGCGTTAAAAACGCACCGGTGAAACCGGTGCGTTTTCACCGGATGATTTCAACGAGTCGTCTGGTGTCACACTATGCGTTAAAAACGCACCGGTGTATCCGGTGCGTTTTCACCGGATGATTTCAACGAGTCACACTATCCCGTCAAAACGCAACCGCAAGTATAATTAAATTAATAAAAATTAGTCAAATTAGAGTAAAAAAATTAATATTTTAAAATTGTATAAATTATAAAATTTTATACTTAAATATTTTTGACATTAATAATTAATATCAAATATATTTTTTATATGTTATTATACACTTATACTGATGATGCCTTAAAATACAAAACTAGTTTATAAAATAAAAATAAAATAAAGCATATTTAAGTAATTTTTTTTTTAATTTATACAATTTTATAATATACAACTCTTATATGCAAAAGTAATTTACAACTAAAAAGTTAATAAATTATTTAATAAAAAATTATTCATTTTTATTAAATAATTTATTAATTGACGTTTTATATCCCGTTACAAATTTTTAGATTATTTATTTCAAGCAGTTGAATAGCAATTTGGTTTGTTTTGATTTGATTTGACAATTTTAGCAATATACATGCTTCAAGCGGCAATAGCAAAACAAGACATTTTCTGCTCGCGGCTTCCTCCGACAAACAATTATAAAAAAATATTACACAACAGGTTTTTTATTTATTTTGTTTTAAACTGTTTTAAACAAAATAAAACATTAAAATTTTTTTATTTAAAATTAATAAAACGTTTTTTTTTAAACCTTGTTTTTGCTATACATGCGGTTGTCCGGTTATCCGGCGCTGCCGCAGCAAACATGCGGTGGCGTCCGGTGGATGCGTTTTAAATTTACAATTATTTATTTGTTAATATTATTATTTTATAATAAGACAAATATATATATAATAAGACAAGTATATATTTATAAACATAATTTACATTTAGCATTATAATTTTTATTTATAAAGTTATTTTAAAAGTGTAAATATTTTTATTAATTATTAAATTATTATAAAAGTGTTGAATATTTCATCAGTGATACAAAATAAGAAAATTTAATTATTTCACATTCATGTTTTTTTATATTTTGTGTATTTGCTGTTTTGTCCGAGCTGCGCCAGCTACATGCGGTGGCGTCCGGTGGATGCGTTGAAAACGCACATATGTGACGCCATTCATTTAAAACAATGCTCGGTCGGCATCCTTCCCACCGGATGCGTTTTCACCGCAGCGTTTTTAACGCATAGTGTGACACCACACTTATACTGTAAAACGACAAACAATAGATGAAATGTCAAGAAACACTCTAAATCTCAAGCAAACAATAAAATGACCGAAATTTTAACTATATTTACATTATTAGTTTAAGGTACACAATGTGACGCAACAGCGAATTGCAAAAGTAGAAATGAAGAAACTATGTATATCAGTAGCAATTGGGAAGGCAGATTTTAGGTTTGGTGTGATAGTAACTGTGACACAACTGTTCATCATGAGGGAAAGCATGCATATACAATAGAAATTGCAAAGATACAGGAGACAAAATATGAGCTATGCATACGTGATACAATTGTCAATTGCAGAGCGACAGATTACATTATACTGGGACATAACTCTACCGAACATTTTTAGGTTAGGTTAAATTACATCACTTTAACGTGGTAGTTTTAATCATTGAAATTGAAAGGTATTTTTATGTTGACATATGATATATTAAGCAATTCCTAAATATCGCATTTTGAAATTGAAAAAATAACTTCTGCTCTGCCTGTAATAACGGCAACTTATATTATAGATGGACCTACCGCTTTAAATATGTTTTGAACTACGAGAGAGATTATTTATTTACTTCTCATTAGAGAAGATTTTTAGCCATGAAACACTGTACTGGCAAAGCTGATTAGAAAATGTATAAACATTTTTATTTGTGAGGTTTGAACTTGCTCAGTTTTTTTATCACAGGTCAAAATCCGCCATCAGGCTAGGCATGTTGACAAATCTGAATAAGTTGTAATAAGTCTGTATCCACAAACGGTGATCTGAGTGACAAATTAAAATATTACCTTGAATGTAAATGACCATTTGTTTTGTATTGTGTAATTACACATTTTTGAAAGAATCAGATTTTTTTTGGGAACATGTCAGTTTTGCATGGTTAACCCTCTAATGCCCCAATTTTTAATCTTCATCGACATTGAATCATTTGTTTACACCTGCCAGGTATGGGTATAATTTTTTTTGCATCAAAGAGTTTTGTTTGCATTCCAATACTGTATACAGTTTTTACAAAAATTTGTGTATTAAGAATAAAACATATTTGAACTTTACGTTATATGTTATTAAGTGTACCCCGTCTTGAGACGGCACTGGGCATTAGAGGGTTAAATGAAATAAATAACATTGCGTTACCACCTTCGACACATTAAGGTTATCTGTCTATTTAACTGACAAATAAATTTGTTTCTCGATTAGTTAATTGATCATTAAATTAATTTTATTATTTCTTACTCCAAGTAAAACTATATTTTAAATCCTACCTGTCAGGGTAGACTTTAGCCATCTCTGAGAGACTAGAACACATCCTAGCATATGAACGATTGCTCCATATAAAATAGAAATTCAAACCATTAAATTTGTTAAATATTATTTAAATGTTTTGTTTATTTCAAAATTCTTTTATTGTTTGTTACACCTCTAATAAGTAGACAAAATCATTGGTATTTGTGATATTTTTTTATATTTAGCGTCAATAGCTCCTAGTTAAATAGATAAATACATACCTATAAATTAATAATTTTGTATTCAGTTTTATACAATACATATTTAAATTGGGTATGGTAAATAAATAAGCTATTCTTTTTCCTTATTGCCCTAAATATGTTGGTCATAGTCAGTTTTATCTGAATAACTAACAGACTTGAGAATCGCCATATATTTAGTAATCAAATTACAAAATATCCACATCTATGTATTATGTTTAAATATTTAATAATTTAAACAACAAAATAAATGTAACATACCTTTAATATATAAAAGCTTCTTAGTCTATTTAAATATAAAATTAACAAATTTTCTTACAGTACTAATCAAAAAAAGTAGATAACATTTACACTATTGGCTTTTTCTTCAATCTAAAATCCATTTCTGGTTTTAAGAGATCTTTGCTCTCATCACGTTCATCGCACATTGTAGCAAACAATAATTCAGTTGTAAATTCATTTATCTCTGGTCTTGATAAGTTTTTCATTTCTTGCTCAAGTAAATTTTTTAGACAAAAATTTTCAATTTTTTTGTGAGTAGCTGACATAATATTAAAATCACTAAGTGGTACTGCTTGTGGAACAATAGCTGTAGTAGGTGTATCTCTTTGAAATCGTCGTCTATCTTTTAATAAATTTTTAATCATTCTGGGTAAAGGAGGAGCTGGTGGTCCATCGCCATCTATATTAACAGATGTTGTTAAATCAATTATTGAGGGATTTGATGATCTTGTAGTAGGACGGTTTCTTATCTCAGTATTGGGAAGGAATTCATCTATGTTGTTTAAGAAATTGCTGAGATCCATTAATGCTACGTATCTACCATGTTCATTTAAGGCTCTTGATCTTACTTCCAGATTTGATGAACGTGTTTGACTTGGTTGACTCATTATATTTTGTTGAGAAATTTGGTGTGGATTATATTGTTATTTCATCAAATAAACATCTGTCATAATAAATTGTTGTTAATGGTAATAAACAATGGAATATTATGTAATAATATGCATACATGGCTAGCTATACATATTTTTATGCCATAATAGTTAAATAATTAAACATTTATTTCACTTCATTCATAATTTTATTGAAAACTAACCAAAAATATTCAGTTACAATTGACACAAAATAATGTATTCATGTAAAATATACAGGTTTTTTATATATTTATTTTATTCTATAAATAGCAAGGTGAATAACAAAAACTGATTAACAGTTTTTATTATTATAAATGAAATTTTTTTCCTTAAATTTTTTTATTTATAAATGTTATGCCCGTATGACACTTACTACAATTCTTTATTGAATTATATATATAATTATGGATAAGTTTGTAAAATGCAGAAATGATCATCAATTTTAAGTACATTTTTAGTTTTGTTTTATAATTAACACACAAAATGTGAAAAATGGCATTTATTATACAGGGTGTCCCGAATTAACTAGTCATAAAATGAATGCCAGAAACTACAATCAAATTGAGTAATATTGACCTAATAAAGTAGTATATTATATTTAATAAATTCGGAGTTATAGCTCTTTAAAGTTTACAGAAATTTTAGCCGTGCACGTCAAATTAAATTTCATAAACGTCACAAATTGTTTGAGTGTAATTGTGGTTTCTTAATTAACTTTATTTTTTCTTGAAATGTATTGGTACAGTCCTTGGAAAGTGTTTAGGAAATGCAGCTCTTGGCTGCTGAGATCATTTGAATAAATTCTTAATTTATTTAATTTTTTTTAGTTATAGGTATAATTTATTATTTTGCCATGTGCAATAAAATTGTGTGCACACTGATAATCATGGCTATTGTCTATGAACATTGTTAGAGGTAAGCAAGATATATATTTATATTGCTAGCTAACAATATGAACTATCATTTTAACAAATCTTGTTTTAACATTGTAAATGGTCAACACATCAGGAGGCGTTGCAAATCTGACAATTCTCTAGATAAAATAATAATAATAATAGTATACATATATAAAAATATATTTTTTTTAAAGTGACAGTTTGTATTGTTAGAAATCAAGATTTGTTAAAATGACAGTTCGTATTGCTAGCAAGCAAGGTTTGTTAAAATGAAGTTCATATTTTTACTTAGCAATATTTATCTTGCTTACTTCTAGCAATGTGCATAGAGAATAGCCCCGAATGGTATTAAAACCAAACAATAGTCTGTGCTGTTTTTTGGCTGTTTTAATTTATTATTATTGATTAATTCATAATCTTTTAATTGGAATTTTTACAATTTATAAAAATGCAGTACATTTTTTAGGTTATGCACAACTTTCACAGATGTTTGAATTCAAAAGTACTTCTCAATACTCATACTTTTAGTATGAAAAAAAATGGAAAACCCCATTAGTTAATTCACTTCATAACATAACCTAAAAATTCCCATAACATATTTCAAGTTTATATATTATGCACTATTATTAAAGCAGTATTATTAAAAACTAATTTATTAAATGTTTGATTTGTTTATAGATTGCTATGAAAGCATTAAAAGAACATGCAATTGAACTGTGTAAACATGAACATGGACATACTGCAATTATTGCTCTACTAGATGCCATCGATGACACAATTCTCCTTAATAAATTAATTTTGGATGAAATTTCAAACAAGGCAGGAGAACTCATATCTGATGATTGGGGCCGGAAAGTAAGTACTATTTATAAATATATTTACAATATGAGACCTGAATTTTATTATTAGTTATATGTTCATAATCTAAACTTTGTATAGTTTTATTTAAACATTCACACAACTACCCAAAACATATTAATGAATGTAGACGTCATTATAGCATATTTATTTTAGGTTTTATTATGGCTTGTCAGACCAGCTGATAAAGCACATTTCCATCCCCAATTTATCAAAGAATTGCAAATTGGAAGAGAATCTTCTACAAGTAAAAAAGATGCAGAAATTAGACAGGCAGAATTACTGAAGTTTTGTAGTAAAATTCTTCTTAGTACCATCTCAGAAAATGTAAAAGATTGGTTTGAACAACCATCGAAGGCTTTAGTTACATTAGCTATTCTTAAATCAGGTAAGAAAATTGTTTTATGTAAAATATAATGTAATGGGTACTCCAAGAAGAGGTTTTTGTTTTATTTTACAAATTAAACAACTTATCAGAAAGTATTTTCCTCTTGTTGCCCTTAAACACCTTGTATATAACCTATGAAATACCAATAAAAATAATAAGCTTCAAAATTTCTTTATTAATTGACATGTTTCTACTTAGGTTCAGGAGAAGAACTACAAGATGCATTAAAAAGTATTGCAGCATTTATAATGGATCTAGATTGGAAATTAAAACTAGAGGACAATGAAGTAATAGGAATAGAAGATCCAGGAATACATATGATTTTGAAAAAGTTGGCTCAAAATGATAAATTGTTAATAGAAAAAGGAGAAGACACATTTGGAAGTGCTGTTGTAGAATTATTAGATGATGATGTGGTAAGTTCTGGTCTGTCATGTATACAATGAAATGGAATAATGTGACATTGGCCGCGTTCAGAACGACTCATCCATGCGTACTGAACGCGCTCGCTGACTACCGTTTGCTTGTCATTTTACTCATAATACATTGGTTGCTGAACAAGTAAATTGAACTCAGTGACTGATTGATGAGTCAGCGCTGGTAACTGATGAGTCGTTCTGAACGCAACCAATATTAATAAGACATTACTTATTTAATGTCATTCATGCCATGTAGTTTTATTAATACAGCTTGAAATATATCAGTATAAATATCAGCGTTTATTTTAAAAAATATGGCTCACACAATGTAAATAATGAATTTTGAAGAAATATTTATATTTTATGGTTTTGTTGTTCTCCAAGTAATTTTTCATTATTTTTTCAGATTCAAAAATGGATAAAATTGAATCGGGGCTGTTTCCTATTGCTAACAATTTTTGAGAATAATGAAGAGGAAGTACAGGAAACTATTAAGAAAAAATTGCAGTCTCATTTAAAAATACTTAAAAAGCAGAGTACGGCCGGAGCAAAAATCTTGCTAAAAAAGATTACTGGGCAAAAATAAATTGTTAATATGAATTTTATGTAAAATATTGACTTTGTTATTATTAATAAATAATGATAAAATATAATTTATTTGTATACTCTATTTTTTATAAGAATTGTGATATTTTATTTATTATGAAATAAATTAATGATTTATTCCAACTCAATCAACCCAACAATCACAGCTGTCAAGAGTCAGTTGTTTCGGTTTCATAAACCTTATCAGTGTGCCTTGTATAATATAATTGTAAACACAATTTACATGTTTTATTTACAAAACTTAAACAAAGTGTTTTTTATGCTAATATACTGCACATTTTTATAATAGTTTGAGGCAATATTAAAATGTTTCTACCAAAGTTGTATTTAATATTTACACATGGGTGTCAATAAGCAAAGCACATCAGATCCCTCAAAATCCAGCTATAACTATTTCGAGTTTTACAGCTATTTTACTAGAAGACATCTGCTGAAGATTGTTTCAAACTCTGGTAAAATGAACTAAATTGATTGAATGTTGAGACTAACATAGGGAGGCACATCTTCATCAAACACCAAGTACTTAAAGAAGTGAACTTAATAACGGAGATGCAAACCGTTCAATATTGAATCTTTTATAATAAACTTATACGAAACACTATATCCACTTTACCAATTTTATAGACATTAAACATATTGACAACTCTTAAAAAAATTCTGCTGTAATATTGAAGTAGATTGGGTATCTGCTGTACACCCCATACAGCAGATACCCGAACGTTCTCGTGTATATTCAAGTCATTTAATTAATAAAATAACTTAAATATTAGTGATGAGAAATCATGTTCGCGATGGTGATACGGTTCATTCAAGTCTGCTCACTAAAAAGATTCGTTCCGATTGTCTTAACATTTAATTTTTGCCTGTGGTCCAGTCAAGAAACAAGTTGAGCAGCCGATGAAATACGCGCGGTAAAACATACTTCCCCATTCTCCTACAATCCAGCACGATGCGTAAATGCAAGCGAATAAATTCATTGTTGGTCGTTTCCCAAATCTAATTTGAAAAGATCCTAATATGTGGTAACCTTAAGCAAATGCAAAACTTAAATATAATTCAACTTATAAATGTTATTTGCACAACCAATTGTTTTAGGTTCAAATTGAAACTGAATTAAATTGAGCCAGTTAAATAACATCTTTCTAATAGATAGATAGAAGACCTATAGTGAGATAGAGGCATCCTTAGGCATTGCAGCGAAACAAATACATACGATTTTGCAGTCGTTGGATCCCACATAATTTGAAAGAAGAACAAAAACAGGCACGTGTCAAGTGGTGCAACGAAATGCTAAAGAAATTCGAAGGGGGTCGTTCAAATTCGGTATATAACATCGTAACAGGTGACGAATCTTGGATATATTCATATGAGCCTGAAACTAAACAGCAATCGACTGTATGGGTGTTTCATAATGAACCTAAACCCACAAAAGTGGTGCGTTCACGAAGCGTTTCGAAAAGAATGATTTCTGGTTTCTTCGGAAAAACGGGTCATGTTGCATTAAAGGATCGAAGGACAGTTAATGCGGACTGGTATACTTCAATTTGTTTGCCAGAAGTAATCGCTGAAATCAGAAGGAACAACATAAAGCGGGGAATCATTGTTCATCATGACAATGTAAGCGCTCACACAGAACGTTGAACTGTAGAGTTTTTGACCAGTAACAACATCCAATTAAGACATATCAAAAATAAAATGCGTGGCTAGCATTTTTCATCGCCTGAAGAGGCGGTTGAAGCATTTAAATCACTTGTTTTGGAGGTACCTCCGCTCAGAGTGACAAAATTTTTTTTAAGGATTTTAAAGGAGAATATTTTGAGAAGCAATAAATAAAGCCTAGCAGAACAGGACAAATGCCCCTATTGTGGAGAGAAAGATACACCGGAACACACACTGATGGAGTGCTCTCGCTGGAGATGCAGCTAAAAGTCTGTAAAGAGATAACCGTAAACAACCTGACCCCACTTATGCTTGAAAGTGCATACAACTGGAGGGCCATTGATGATGGCATACGGAGAATAATGGCAACAAAAGAGGAAGAAGAGAAAGCAAGAGCAGGAAGCCGAGGATAGTAGGATAAATAGAAAGTGTCCAGACTTTGTGAAGTAATACCACAACGGTAATCCCGCAAGGCTTGGAGGGCTTAGAGGTTCTAGAGGTTTTAGTGGTATACGAGTAACCAGGAGCCCAACATAAAGTGCGTAAGGCATTTTCCCACTGAAAAAAAAAAAATAATAAAGCGATTTACATAACACAATTTGTGTTTTGCTTTACATTTTCCGCGAACTTTGGCAGTGTCCCTCGTATTTGTATTAATTACTTCATTATAGTGACTTATTCAAATTGGTCATGAGCTACACAGTACTAGTATACAATAATGCAAGTGTTTTCTAACTTATGAAAACTATGCAGGTATGTCCTGGTTAGAGTGCGATAGTATAAAAAAAGTACTATCTACGACACTCATTCACATTTACGGAGCGCTGTGATCAAAATGAATAGAAGATGAGAGCATGTCTAAGCGAACAGGTTCATTCCTCATATTGTAGTTGCTGGTAGTATGAAAACAAACCAACATCAGTTAGTATTGCAAATATGATAAGACAGTGAGGATCTTCAACCTAAACCTATCAACAGAATCATTTATTGTAATGCAAAATAATGTACTAGGTATTAGATTAGGATTTAATGCAAATATGAATAGGTCTCACGCATAGCATGTCGCCTTTGCACAACTATGCTTTGCCTGAAAAACAGGGCAGTCTTCACTGCAGAAAAATATGTCTCCTCCAGCTTACATAAATCGCACATCAAGGTATAAATTTTTTTAAATCAATAAATGTGCAAAAGTACCATCCATAAATAAAATAATTGCAACTTCTACTGCACTGCTAAGGTATTAAAACTCGACACATTTCCATTAAGCAAACTAACTTTTTTTTATACTTTCCTTGTCCTTGATGCAAACATAGCATGAAAGAGTTTGAAATCGCCCCACATGAAAAAGTTAAAGCACTTTGCAGCCAGAGTGCAAAAATTGTCCATTGTATTATAAAAACATTAGATTTTGACACTATGTTGAACTGATTTAACCTTCATTGATTAATTATTGTTGAAAACTTAATTAATATCCAAAGTATATCGTTCAGCATGTTTAAAACTTTTTTATAATGTTATTAACAAGTTGGATGCCGCTTTCTTTTCCTAATACCGAAACTATTCTCACTTCTTGTAAGTAGTTAAATAATCAATACCTTTTTTTACAATAAAAACAATGATGTTTATAAGCGGCAGTTACATTCAACATTAAGTTGGTAAAAATATAAATGGCTTCCAACATGTTAATTGTCAATGTTTGTTCAATTGTCGCCGGCATTCAACTTGTTAATTGTCAATGTTTATTCAATTGCTGTCATCTCGCCAATAAAATGTTTTGAAAAAACTTGGCGCAAACAACAGCTTGTCACCGACTAGATTTATTTTAAGAAATAATGGCATTCTGTAATTACACATTTGGCAAAAAAACAGAGATAATTAAAAAGTCATGTAATTGATAAACATACACAAGATATAAACTTTTATTATCTAGCTAAAATAATTCAAGAAAAGGTTAAAAAATAAACAACATTTATACAATATTTATATTATTTAACGTCATATTCTTAATAATATTTAATTCAATTAAAAAATATCAAGAGATGATAACGAATATCAATTCTCACGTGAACAGTTTACATGATAACCAGTGACTTCTTTTTTGTTGAAACAGAACGAGAAAATAAAATGAAACTGTATTATTGCGCACAATTCACTCTGTAATACAAATTTTAAGTATATATTATTTTTTGCCTAGAGCTTTCTGAGTTTGAGCAGTCTTTTGTTTAACTGCATCCTCTTTCACTGAAATCAAAGAATATATAAGTTTTATATAAAAACTTTTGAATTACCAGATTAACCAAAATATAAGTAATGTTTTTTATCAATTTTTTATCAGGGCTCAATCTAATATATATATTTTTTCAATTCTGATAAACAACATCAATGATATGCAGCTAATATGGTACAATAAGTTAGAAGTGTATTACTTACTTTTCTGTTCTATTTCACGCCGTTTCTTAGCTTCTTCTCTCTGCTGTTTAATTATAGCTAATCTGGCTAGATCTGCACGAGCCTGTTCAGTTTTACCTTCCGCATGAAGTTTTTGATAATGAGCTTGCGCTCTTTGTTTTTCAATTTCTTCACGTTCACGCCTTGATAACTGTGGTTTTTCTGCTAGTTCATCAGGTTTTGTAGTGGAAGTAACTTTTTTGGTTTTCTTCTGAATACGGTTTGGATTCTCTATTTCGATTAGATTTGATACACCCTTTGCCTTTCCGGTGTCCTAAAATTAAGTAAAGTATGATAGTATAAGATCGTTTACAAATATGTGTAACAAGACAAAAAAAATATTTTTCAGTTTCATTTTCAGTTAAAACTAACATCTTTAGCACTATATTTCAAGTGAAATATGGCTACTTCTGTTCTGATGTTTTTGTTTTGCAAGTTGAAAACACATTAATACTACAAAGTCCTCAACTAACCGCATTCTATGGTTGTCAGGGGTAATAGTACAAAGTGACCAAAAAGGGTATCGACACTTTGTTTGACTATTTACTGCAAAATGCAGCGCTCATGATGGAAGTCGAATTGTAAAGCGGTACAAAGAATTTTAATTGCCATGAAGCCGTTTACCGGAGATAAACGCGCTTTTTGTGTATAGACATTTGATCAAAACAATAAATCTATCCTGACAGCACGTGTCAGCACTACTATTAGCTTATCAGCTACCCCTGATATTATTACAAAATGAATCCGAATGTTTAAAGCTACTGGTAATACATTGAAAATGCACAAAACAAACCGTCCACAATCTGCAAATAACAAAGTTGTACGACAATCAGAATATGATGTTATCTCTACAAAAACAAAGTCATGAAGATTAATGTTAAAAGATCATCTTTAAATAACATTTTCAAAAAAAACTTGGAAGAACATGCCTACAAAATACAGATGGTAAAGTAATTAAAAGCAACAGATTACATTGCACAACTTTGTTTTGAGAACGAGATGATAGAATGGTTTGATGATTTCGATAACATTTTATTTAGCAATGAGGCTAATTTGCAGATACTGGTCTGCATAGTCCTAAGCTGGTCATATGAGCTGCTATGTCTACAAATGCCATCATCATACGTATTTTTTTAAAGAACAATATGAACAAGCACTTACTGTAAATATTATGCAATGTTGCAAAATTTTCATACACTGGTAAAGTCCTCTCGCTGGAAAGACACCAGAATAGAGATACAGGATAAAATTGTAAAGGTGATAACTGTCAACAACCAGACCCCACTTATGCTGGAAAGTGCCATTACTGAAGAAATTAATAGCAAAAAAAAAGAAAAGGTAAGACCAGGAAGCCAAAAATAGAAAATCTCTTGGACTTGTGAAGTAATACTACAACAGTGATTTCGCAAGTCCAGAAAAATATAGAAGTTTTTAGTGGGTATACAAACAACCGGGATCCCCATCACAATATACGTAAAGCAAAAAAAAAAAAACTAACCGCATTAAAAATAACCACAAATATTTTAACTCTGCAGTTAAATCAACTATGGTGTGACGGTCAAAATATTTGATAATTAATTTAAATTAAAACTGTTTGGCACTAAGTGTAAATATATTAGCTTATACAGTACCCCTAATAAAAGTATGTATTTGAAATTTAAGTTAAACTGCATACATGTGTACAATCTAGACCGTTGGGACGGGTACGGCAGCCTCTGTGTAAAACATAAATATGCTGCCTTATATAGTAAAAGTGTCTCTGTAAATGTATCTACTAGCTTATATGTGTTACCAGCATGGTTCAAAATTACACAGAAATACTTTAGAACCTAGATATTTACTGATAAACAGTTTTTGATAAATTGGCACACAACACAACAAAATTGCACAAAGAATTAATGCGTAATATTCTTCCAAGTACACAATATGCAATAAGTGCATAAAATTCTTCAGATATGCGATAAGTGCATAAAATTCTTCAGAAAACACATTTATTGTACAAAACACCAAATGCATGAAATTGGCATATTTATTACAAAATTTACACAAAATGATCAAAACTAGCAGAAAAGTCAAAATAAAATCTATGAAAATAATAATGCACACATTTGCATAAACTTGATCAGAAAAATAGATACAATCAACATATTGCAAACAATTTATCCAAAGTCATACAGAAAACCCATTTGTAGCAAAAAATTCTCATAAAAAACTTTCTAAAAAAACTCATTAAACATATAAAAAATCAGTATTTTGAAGATATTACCAAAACTGCAAATTGTTGTACAAATAGATTGCATCCGCTAAAGATGTAATTTGAAAAAGCAAAGTCTTTAGTAATGACAAAAACCTTATTAGAACTCTGTGGAAAGAAGCCCTCCCCCTAATTTGCAAAGTTTGTAAGTTATTTTTTTATCAATAAATATGCGCAGCAAATATCGCACAATAGGACCCTGCCCACAATTAACGTTACATTTTATAAAAATAAAAATTCAATTTTAAAATTAATAACATACATCATTTAACTCAATTTTAAGGGTGCAATTTATGCACAAAATCAAGCATATTAAAATTTGTCTGATAGCACATATCAGACAAATTCCTGTTCCTGTTGCTAAATAGTTCATCTAAGGTTGAACGCACTTTACTCGAGCAGAATGACATTACTCAAGCTGCGCATCATAGCATCGTATGTTTAGAAAATTATTAAATACCTAAAATAAGATTGTACACACATATGACACATCACCTTTGTAGGTATAGTTTGCATCGTTGCCGATTACATACTTATTTATAGACTATTTAGAAAATGATTTATGAATTTACGTATTATATAGATTTGTGTGCACTCATAAAATATTTATTATTCAATCTTTATTATTGTTTCTATAATTAAATATATTAAGTATATTTACAAATACTTACAAAATATTTTAATTAGTTTATGTGTGCAGTTTGTATTTAAACAGCAGTGTTGAATAAAAATTGCATTTTTACAATTAAGTTATTTTAGATTATATAAATAATATACAGGGTGCCAATAATCTACATGTGTTTTATGGGTACCTTTGTTATTTTAAAAGTTATAGAATTGGTTAAACTAGCAAAGTTGAGCAGAATTTCTAGAAAAATGTAATGCTATTTTTAAATTTGACATAACACTTCAACTTTTTTAATTACAGTGAAACTTCTCAAACTCAAATTATTCCATAAATCAAATATTTTTTAAAAACAATATTACAGTGAAACTTCTCAAACTCAAATTATTCCATAAATCAAATATTTTTTAAAAACAATAAGGTTTAAAGAATTTTTATACAGATTTTTATCTCCCTAAGTCAAATTTCTCTCTTACTCAAACTAATAAAATTCCTCCTACAAAGTTTAACCAATTTGCGGTGACAATAGAAAAAAACTTTGATGACTTGCGCAAAAGTTCAACCTTTCCATCCCAAAATGTGATCAGTTGTAAATCTTTCTATATAATTTCCCATATACGACGCAACTAGTCGTACAACAAATCCGCCCTCTTAAAGTTTATTGAAGAAAAAATAATTTGTTAAAATGAAACTGTTAATACTTTCGCTGAAGCTACAGTTTTAAAAACATTAAATTATTAAAAAAGTTACTGTTTTACACCATTTATTTGATATTTGTAGCACTTTCAAAAAATTTATTGTGAAATGAGTCATTTGATGTGGTTTTTAGAGAAAGATTTTGTTGTCATCAACATGTTTATTTTGATCAAATTGATATCTTCAAAATTAAAAAATAAGTAACGGTAATTATGGAACATAAATAGTATATAAATATTATATACTATAGTTGGTTCGCATTAAGACTGCAATTACAGTTGTTATAATAACTAAAAAACATTGTTCTGATTGGCTTAGAGGCCCACCCAATTTACAATAGAATAACTGCCGGGTTAAGACAAGCTAATTGAATCCATTTGAATAAATTTAGTTAGTTAACGTTTTTTTAATATTTATCGATTTTTTGCGTTATTATAACTCATTTGTAAATAATTGTATGTATTTTAACTTTAAATTACAAATTGTTCTTGCTGAGGTACAGTATAACCTCAAAAATTTAGATATATAAAGGCCACGCAATTTGGAATCTTTTTATGATTTTTAGTAATAAAAAAATTAAACTGACTAATATAAATTTAGTGAAATAGATGCATCCCAATTAAACATTTTAATGCTTAATCAACAAGCATCAGCTATATTGTTTCTGATTTAAAGTTTTTAAATTATTTATGTAACATTTTATTATAATATAATAAACACAGGTGAAGTTAAAAACATTAAGCAATTACAGTTGTGTGACACCGACTTTATAAACCATTACCATCACTGCAGTCTTAACGTGAACCAACTATAGTTCTATATTATTGTAGTCTAATTGGATTTTCATATTCATTTATCGCAATTATTAGTGATATAAGTTGAAACAAGACTAGTAGTTTAGTAGATTACACTTTTGTTACCCGATGTGGTATGTATATGTAAAATAAATGTTATGTTGACTACGTAACATAATCAAGTTATTTGAAATCTTCATGTAAATCACATCCAATATTTGAAAGGAATAATTATCAACCCTTTTTAATTCTATGTGAGAATTCAATACATCGCATTTCAGAAATCAAATTAAGACATACATTTAGCTACTGTAGTAGACATCGCATAATCAACATATAAATTAATAAATTGAAGTTGCCATCCAAATATAATAGGTGAATTAATATTTACAATTTAATGTAATATATAAAGTTATACTACAAATATATCGACAGTCTTAATTCTAATAGTCTGTAAAAATTTAAAAAAATTTAATCACATGGAAAACAATATTTTTTACAGGTCGTATGAATTCTATTTGTAAAAAGTTTTTTTAGATTGGAGTATTAGAATTAGACTGTCAATAACATATTTTATTCATGTAACAATTGATTAACCTTGACATAACCATACGGATGGCAAATATTCATCGATGTTTTTAATGTTTTAATATATCGTTGAAAACATCAATGTATTTCTACAGCGTTGCTTTAATTTTTCAATTACAGATAAGTTTAGTTATTTTTGGCACTGTGTATCAAAGCTACACCAGTAATGCCAGTCTTAACAACATTTAAGGCGTGCAAATAAATTAAAAAAGTGAATGTAGTAGCTGCTATTACTATGACAATATCTAAAATTTTACAACTTTGGTTGCCACGTTTTACTATTTTTTTTTAAATTACAAAAAAGTTTGTACATCTAATTATATTAAATAACTGACAATATTTGAATTTAGCACCAAAGTTTTCAGTGTATACTAATTATATTTTTAAAAAAAGTCAAGTATTGAAAAATTTTACAAAAATTAACAAAGAACGTGTAATTTATCATTTAATAATTTGTCTTACAAATAGTCCGATGTTTTTCGATATATATATACATACGTATATATCCATATTTTCTATATAATACACCGATGTACTCGTTCATTACATCAAATTTTTGCAATCCCTTCATAAACCACTTCCGACAACAATCAAATTTCCAAACAATATTTAATTTCAAACTGGTTGAAAGTGATCAACCATGATCAAAAACCTGTCACTTATGTTATTATGTTTTAGATGTGTTTGTAATTCGACTACTTGCAAAGAATAGAATGTAAACAATATCTATAAAAATAATAATAACTATGTCATATAGCTATTTATTACATCAATGTAAAAAAAATGAAACTTCTTGCTTACAAGTGATAAGAAAACTTAGAATTATTTAAACATTGTTACTGATTGTTTATTACTCTAGTAGGTGAGATAACTAGTTAATATATACAAATGACTAATTATTGCTATTTTAGTGATGATTCACAAGTGCCATTTAAAAGACAAATTAAACATATTACAATTGAAATTACAAATATTAAAACTTTATGGTTGTTCATGTTAAATTTTATAATCTTACTTAATAAAATTGAGTAAAAACATTTTAAGGTTAGTTCATAATACATAATGCAACATAAAATATTGAACAAACCTCCTCTTCGCTGCTGGTTTCTTCACTGTCTGAGTCTCCACTTTCCTTATCACCCGCAGCATCATCTTCATCCTCTTCACTGCTGGTATCATCGCCTCTTTGTTGTCTCCATTTCTTCTTCTCCTCGGCCTTTCGTCTTTCTTGTTCTAATTCTTCAGGATTTGTGAATCGACGATTGCGACCCTTGTGGTTTATGAATTTACCTATAGAAACAGAAAATAATGATACATTAACATGTGCCTTATGAGTTAGCACTATCCCCCATAGAGCTACAATTAACCTATATTAGTAATTCGATAATGGAAACTTACTTTTAGGCATTTTGTTTTGTACTAAGAGTAAGGACACTACACTAGATCTAAATAATTTCAATTACGAGACCGTAATTAAAATATACAAAAATTTGACAGCTTTTAAGATTTTTGATGACAGACGCGTAGTCGCGGACACTGTTGCCAATAATTGTCCTAGTTCTTCATTGTTGCCGTTACGTCAAAAATTTAATTTTGAATTTCATTTATTTTATTAATATAAACTATGCGATTTAATTAAATTTAACTATTATTTGATATTAGAAATTCTTAAGAATAGGTATATATGTACATACAAAAGTAATTTGTATAAAAGTTATAGAATATAAAACTCAAAACCATACCAGTGGCGTAGTCTACTATGGATACATTTATGTACAAAGTGTTACAAAAGTACTGCCGGGCAAAATCGATTCAAGATAAATCAAATAAGAACTTAAGAACATCAAAATTTTACTTCAGCTTTTTTTACCAATTTATTAACAATATAAGTAGTCTCCGTTTTTTTTGCACAAACTGAGCGTTAACCCACTCTGTAACATGTTTAACTACATGAATTTGTCAATAACATTTGTGAAGTGCTTGACTGGTACAAAGTTAGTACATAAAAAAATCTAATGGATTTAGACCTGGTGATCTAGAAAACCAATGTATTAGACAACGTTTTTTTTTTAATTTATTTCCAAAAAATGTTGGTTTTTAACCTACATTACTTGTTTGTCACATTATTATGGCTAGTTAGTGTTGTTATTGATTATACTATACAATATATTCAAATCAATTAAGGTGATGTTTAATATTTCAACTTAATTTTACAGACCATCAAACTAAGTAGACTTTTTTGTCAGTATCAAATCAAAAAATATTTATTATGTATATTTATAATTCTTTCTTGCGTAAAAGTAAAAAATTATCTACATTTGGCCGGACGGAATTTCTTGTCGCGCGGGTGTTTGGCCGCAGGTTTCATTATTTCAAGGAAGTTTTTGAGCAATTTTGCCGGGCGACACGGGTCGCCCGGCAAAGTTGCTTTAGTGTAGCCCCGTCATTACAATGAGGTTCTAAAGAAGCGCGTTGCCAAACACAAAAATATGCACCGAGAGCGCAAAGAGCCAAAAACGCCATTAATATTAATTATAATTTAATTAAGTATGTATGTAAACCACGATGATACAAGCGAGCCTTATTAACACAAAATACAATCATTTAATGATAAGTGATCAACTTATCATACAATTATTAACCTTAAGCTTACAATGACATTAAAAACAATATTTTAGATTTGGTTGCAAGTAACTGATACTTAACTCAATTTTACGTTTTTTTGTATATTGATACTTCTCAAAATAAACAAAACTTTTTATATTAATTTTTATTGTTTAATAATTTGTGGTATAAAAGCTTGAGGCGTATTTGTTTTGCAGTGCAATGCTCAATAATTAAAAAATATAGCATGTGTATAGCAGCTCACCTCAAACTAGTACCACATTAGAGACAATGACTAGGACAAATTAACAGCAGGACTTACGCAGAGACGAAGACCGAAAGGTATTGCCATGCGTTAGTAATTCTCAAGGGCCACTTGTTGAAGCCAACACCTCACTACAATAACACTACAAAAACACTACAAAAAAAAAAAAAAGATAGTAACTTGTACAAACTGAAGTTAAACTCCGATCCTATTTTAAACCGATTTTGAAAGACCGGCCCTAAGTTACAATATGCGTAACGTTTAGCTGGCCGTCTATACACTTGCATTTGTCTATCACTGCTATGAAAACAAAATCTAGACTTATCGCTAACCATTAGTCTAATTGACCTCTAGCAGATGTTTTAATAGTTAAATTAAAACCATGCAATTGTTTTCTTATAGCAACACATCTTACATAAACATTATAAGTCTCAAACAAAAGTGTCAATATAAAATTGAAATTGATGATAAAGAAAGATGTGTCATGTGTCTTTGAAACTCGCTTTTACAAAATTATTGCACAAGCAAAATCGTGCATATCATCAGGATCAAAAAAAGAACAAAAAACAAAATAACATCTAATGAAGCTGCCATACGATTACCTACAATAACACTGAAAATTATGAAAAATGGTTACATTTTTACAATATATTTAATTCATTAATACACACAAATGGCTCATTAATTGACATTCAACAATTCCATTATCTACAAACCAGCTTGACCGGAGAAGCTATACATGTTTTGAATTCATTAGAAATATCAGCAGCAAACTACAATACGGCATAAGACATTTTAATATCAAGGTATGAAAATAAGCTTTTATTAGTTCACAAGCACTTAAAATCACAACAAAAAAAAATCATAATCTGTACGATCAATACTAGACAACACAACAAAACATATACAAGCTTTAAATGCTTTAGGCAAACAAATTAGGATCGTATATTGATCTACATTATAACAAAGTAGCTTCCATATAACATGCGACGAGATGGAAAAGCTCAGTTAAAATCAACAACATTACCAACATTCAAAGAACTCTGTGCACTCTTAACACAAAGATGTCATACGTTAGAAGCTATTGTTAGTTTCTAAACTTATACAACAACAATACAACCAACAAAAAACGACAATGCATATTGTATCTACAAAACCACGGTCAACTTGCAACATGTGTAAAGAGCAACACAACTTATACGTATGTCCAAGATTTCTTGATATGACTCCAAATGACAAACTAGTCAAAGTAAAAAAATTAAGCTGTGTGTAAATTGTTTTGAGGTGTGATCAGCATATAGACGCTGATCACACGTGAATAATTATTTCTATCAACGGCTTTAATATATATTAAAGTCTTGCAAGAAAAACTGCGCAGCTATTCACTGTGTTTTAAGACTGTGGGTCACAATCAAATTTTATTTCCAAAGATTGTGTGAAACGTTTACAACTACAAAAGATAAATACATCTATATTAGTTACAGGTGTAAACAATGGAACTACACAAATATCATACAAGGTTAAAACTAGCATAAATTAAGAGTAAGTTCATTTCATAGTAACTTAGAATGCCTGATCATTAAAACAATATCTCAACTACCGTCCATGTCCCTGAATAAACACCAATTCCAATTACCGCAACATTTAAGTTTAGTTGATCCACAGTTTTACAAATCATAATCAATAGACATGCTAATTGGAGCAACCTCAGCACATCCGCACCTTAAAAAAACGCATTTAGGTTGGATAATGTCTGGCAAATGCTTGAAACCCAATAGCTAAGGCAGTAACAAGATTTTGGAATCAGGAAAAAATAATAGAAAACCTGCCACTTTTGCAAATCAACACACTCACATAATAAAAATGGAAGATTTATAGTGCAGTTGCCACTTACAGAAAAAAGCTTTTAGAGAGAATCAATAACAACGGCAGTAAAACGTTTTTACTCATTAGAACGTAGATTGGCACAAGACCCAAGCTTAAAAAATGACTACAAGTTGTTTATAGAAGACTACATAGAACTTGGACACATAAAATTAATTTCTAATTTTACTAATAAAACAAACCCAACCAATTTTTATTTTCCACACCATGCAGTATTTAAGCAAACAAACGTAACAATTAAACTGAGAGTACTTTTTGACGGCTCTTCAAAAACTTTGTCAGGAATTTCAGTTAACGATTGTATGTTGGTTGGCCCTAAACTCCAAAATAATCTATCATCCATCTTACTTTGTTTTAGACTCCATGCTTACGTAATCACAACAGATATTAAGCAAACGTACCTACAAATTCTTGTGCATCTGACAGATACCAAATATCAGAAAATTATATGGCAAAGTAATAAATACTTACCATTACAGATTTATGAGTTGCAAACAGTTACATATAAGACATCATCCGCGCCATATTTAGTAACAAAATGTCTGCAGCAGCTTGCAGAAGATAATAAAGATACGTATCCTATTGGGTCACATATACTAGGGCAAGACTTCTATGTTGATGGCGTATTAACAGAAGCCAACAACATTGCTCATGAAAATATAGCACAAATTGACAAACTTACTTGCATCATTACAATTATTAGAATCGGACTTAAACAATTTAATATTATTCAACAAGAAGATAACATCAAAACACTAGGCATTCAGTGAAACCTAAGTATTGATGTTTTTTATATCAATCACCGCTAGGACTCATTAGCTCAATCATCGTAAGAGCCAAAATAATGCTCCAAAAATTGTGACAACTCCAGTTAAGCTGAAATGATTATAAAGTCCTTGTTGAAAACATTCTTTCAAGGCAACCGGTATGTTACGGTCATACTAATAACCATTATGCGTTGGAATAAATAGAATAAAAATATAAATAATATTATATATAAAAAAATTGTCAAAATAAAAAGAAAGATTGCATTATATTACTGATATTATTACATTAAGTTATAATTCTTCACACTGCGGCACACCCAATCCAAGGGTGTCGCAATTCAACAATAATAAAACTCCAGTATTATAAATGGTTCAAATTAAAAACCAAAAACTTATTTATATTTTAAATAAGATTTTAATAGTAATGCTTTAACTTTTTTTGCTAGTGTATAATATGATAATAAATTTCAATCTATATAAAACTAACTAAATATAATTTATGATTGTGGCTTCTACTACGTGATAATTTATGTTTATGAAATAATAAAACAAGTTACTAAATTTTTTATCACAAGTTTACAGTCCAGCCAAAACTAGTAATGTAATTTGTAAGAATCGTTATAAAAACATAGTAAATTGTTTAATTACTTCATAAAACTGACTGATCTTAACAACTATTATTATGACAGATCGCAAATGACAATGACACTTTACAAAAGACAATAATTGTTATAGTGACAACTGACAAACATATTGTAGATGACAATCGACAAATAATTAAAAAGTCTACAATTCTTTAATACTGTAATGCCAAAGTTGGATTTGTCACAAAGGCGGACATTGAAAAGTTTTATAGTTCATTTATAATACATTTTAATTTAATATATTAAATTTGTAATATATTTTAGTTTAATAACTTTTCTTTACTCTTTTCATTCTGTTTCTATTATAAATGATTCGTTTTATTATTTTATTTTTAGAATTTGATACAATTAACAATTCATTTTTTCCACCTACTATACAGGGAAGGTCACAATTAGGTGTAAATAATTTAATCAAAGTTTCTTGTTGTCAAAACAAAGCTATTAATCTAATATACCTTGGTACCAAAATACAGTGTGCTAAAGAAAACAAATATTTCTGTTTGTTACTATTGTATTAATTTTTGAGATCAAGTAGTCTGATTTTGAAAGACAACGGCTATTATAAACAGCCAATAATTGTTTAAAAACCTTTGTTGTGATTTTGCAATTTGCTGCTAACAAGATTTGTAAAAACTTAATATTCAACAAATAAATCGCATGTACGACGATGCAATGCTTGTATGAAAACTGGCATTTTAAACATTTGTTATAGATGTTTATTTTTTAATCATTGTATTCTTATTGTCAATTATTAGTCAAAAATAAAAAAAAAATGTTTTGACAACAAAAAACTTTGGTTAAATTATTTACACCTAATTATAGCTGTTTTCCATTTAACAAAATAGTCGCACTTGGTGCCACTAATTTATTGATTTTTGAATTCATTTGTCAAAAGCGTTTTACATTTTCGATTTGTTTTCGAATATTTTCTAGTGCGCTTGTCATGTGTGGACGCTCTTGCCTGTAAAATTTAAAAATCCTTTAACGAAGCGCTCAAATGGAAAACACCCTATGATTTACCCATAACTTAACAAACAAAAATGTTAGTTACGCCACTGGTTATAATTTTTGGCAAGTGAAGCAATGTTGCCAACTATATTTATTAATACTTTACAAAAAAATTATATTTAATATAGGATTACCAATCAAATTTGAAAATAATAGTAGGATTTTTAATATTAAAATGATATTTATAATTGCATTGTTATTAAATTATATTTAAATGTTTGCGTTGGAATGAAGCAACGTTGCAATTCTATAAACACAGGAGATCTGTCAATTTTTGTCAAGAATCATAACATAACCTAGAAGTTTGATAGAGAAAATATTTTCATAATTTCCGTGATATACTTTTATTGATTGAATTAAACATGCCTAAAGTAAGAAGAAGCAAGAAACCTTTACCAGAGGGTTGGGAATTAATTGAACCGACCTTAGATGAGTTGGATCAAAAAATGAGAGAAGGTAGATATTTTATTAATCAATAGTTAATTATTTCTAGCATTTATTAAGTTTGTTTGTACAAATAGTTTCAGCTTATTTATGGATGTCTCGATCCTTTTAATCATTGATGTAATTTAATTTTTTAGCCGAGACTGAAACTCATGAAGGTAAACGTAAACAAGAATCATTATGGCCAATTTTTAAAATTCATCATCAAAAGTCACGATATATTTATGATTTATTCTTCAGACGAAAAGCTATTAGCAGAGAATTATATAATTTCTGTTTGGATGAAAAGATTGCTGACAAGAATTTGATTGCTAAATGGAAGAAGCCAGGATATGAGAATCTATGTTGTCTAAGATGTATACAGACTAGGGATACTAATTTTGGAACTAATTGTATATGTAGAGTACCTAAAGGAAAATTAGAAGAAGTAAGTACATTTGCACATATATTGAATTGTTTTTAGTGAGTTTTTATGTTTAAGTAATTGTTTTATAGATATAACTTTACGGACATTGATTTTTTGTTGAAAATTAGTTACCTAATTGAAAATGCAAATAAATACACCTATCCCTCGATTTACACAGTTTCTATTTTACACGGTTGACAAACGAACGGATTTCAAAAAACTGGTAAAACTGTAAACCCTATCCCTGGATTTACATGGTACTTGTAAACACGATTTCATTTTACACGGTTGATAAGTTAATTTAAAAAAATGATAAAAATATATATTACTGTGATTAAACTTATTATTATGTACTTTTGAAGAGTAATTTTATGTTTTCAAGATGTCTTTTGTTTTACGTAAATATTTACTGAATGTTTATAACATTTTAGTGTTTTTTTGTTTAACACGGTTTTACATAGCAAAATCAAAGATTTCGATATACACAGTTTTGTGTAGAATCTATCTTCAGTGTAAATCGAGAAATAGGTGTATAGTAAATTTTGTTTAAATAGATCAAGACAGCTACTTGTATGTGCTAAATTTCAAAGTACAGAAACCAAATCTAGTGCCGGTGTTCTATAAAACGGGCTCCGGTGCATTTTATTCCCAAAATATCAACTTTAAACTTTATTAATGATTTTAGTAAAATATTGTATCGTCAAATTTTAAACATGGGTTTGAATAATTTTATTCGTTCTCAGTTTGTCTTTCCGGATTTGGGGGCCTCGGGAAAAGTTATAGGAGGGGCTGGAAATTATCGAAAATATCTGATTTTTTTATTATTTATAATTTCATAAACATTTAACATCACTAATCTTATTTTTTCAAACTATCCAACTCGAACTTGAGAAATATTCCTATGGCAGTCAATAATGCCAATTTCAGTGTTTATAAATAAGGGTTATAATAAAGAAAAAAAATAATAAACTATTTGATATTTTGATTTGTTTTCATTATATGATTTTTTTTTTGTGCAAGTCAAAAAATGGTCAATTGAAATTGTTTCTTGGTACCGTTTGAAAGATAATTTAATCTTAATAATAAACCCATGTATAGCATTTTATTTATTTTGCTGAATTCACAAATTATTTACCAACAAAAACTGAATTTTTAATGATTTTTCTCAAAAACGAAAATGTTGATCAAAAAACAAATAAAAAACGGTGCTCTATAGATACAAAACTAAGGTTTCAGATGATTTTGTTTGTACATATATACTATAGTGTCATTGATATTTGATTTTATTATCGACAGATAATTTACTTTTAATAAAAAAATGCATAGAAATTTTTGTATTGTCATTTCTATTTATGTATTTTATTCTAATATAATCGTTCAATTTTCAGGGACGTATTGTGGAATGTGTTCATTGTGGATGTAGGGGATGTTCTGGATAGTTCAAGGTATTAAAACAAGTGACCGAAAATTAATATCAATGCTGTTTCTTTTATTATAAAGGTACAAAAATATATTTTCTGACAATACCTTATATATAATCAACTACTAAACACTCATAAATTACAATTAGGTTAATTATTTATAGTTGGCAACAATAATGAATGTAAATGTAATTTTAATGTAATAAATTTATAAATACTTGTGTAATTTGATTGTTTTTGATATGACCTTTAATTACAAACATAAAAACTTAACGGAAAATAAATAACATTACATATAACTGAAAAAGTAAAAAACAAAAATCAAATAATCATAGAAAAATAAACTCATTTTAAATTAATTTATTTTACAAGTTGGAACTAGTTTTCTAATTTTAAATTATTAGGTAAATTTATTACTAATGGTTTTGGCATGGAATTGCTTAATACTTTAGTGAAGTAATTAATATCTTTGGTCATTTTTAAACACACTAATTATGTTATTGAAATAACATTGTTAATTAATAAATAATAATACATTTTATAAATCAATGTAGCAAATATAGCTTTCAAATGTATAATTTACATTAAAGTTAAAAAAAATCTTTGGTAGCTACTTCTCAGAAGTATTTTATATGAGGTATTTTTAGTTATTACTCCTGCAAAGTATCTAAATATCAAGTAACTAAACCGCAATGCCAATTTCTGGATTATATTGAGAATCTTTCTGCAATGTTTCAGCCATAGTAACAACCATCTCTCTATAACTGATTGCATTAATATTTTTGCCTAATAAATCTAAGAAAAACATATCACCAAAAGTAAGTCTGTTCATAATAGCTGTAGTATTTTTCTCAGAAAGATACCTACATCTTGCTCTTAATAATTTTGATCGAAATCTTGGTGACATGCATACGAAAATTCGGTAGAGTACTTGATAAAAAGATATTATTGTTAGTAAAGCAAACCAAAACCATAAGAACAAAAATAGTTTCTCATTTACAATGTTTAGTGGTAAGAGACATAAAGCATCTCTATCTTCAATTGTTCCTGATGGACCGTATTTGTAGAAAGTACATTTAGCTAGTTTTGGAAAAACTGCTGTCATTGGATTTATGTTATTGAATGTAGCAACTGCAATTCCATATCCAGTAAAATTTCCAGTTAGAAACCAGTCCATTAAAACTATTTGAAACAACTGAAATTAATTGTAAAATTAAGTTAAGATATTCAAATTAGATAATATTAGTTTACTTACAACATTGAGAAAATTTAAAATTTCACAAAAAGCGAATCGTAAGGCGTAGCAGTTATGGGCATAAAGTCCGCCCAAAAGATATTTTACTAAACAATCTTTACTATTATCGTTCCAATTGTCAGATATCAAAGGTCCACCTAGAAATTAAAAGTTAGTAACTATTTAACTGTTATTGCTTATGAGTTATAAGTATTTTTGAAATTGTAATATGTATACAGTATGTTTACGGATAATTGTAACAAGAAGAAATTTCTATTTTGAGTTTTAATTGTTTTTCAAACTCAAAATTGAAATTTATAGCCGTATTCTAAACATTTTTTACAGCGATGTTAAATAACATTTTGAACGTTGCTAGGTAATATTTAAAAAACTTGACACCTGATTGGTTAATAACCAATTTCTATAGCGATGTTAGCTTACATCGATGTTAAAATTCAGAATAGGCCCATTAGACTTAAAAAATATACTTTTATAAAAGGTATATATGTATATATTTATTTTTTTATATGAAATTATAAAACAATTTACTTTGTTTTTATCACAAGTTTA
Organism: Tachinus rufipes; assembly: GCA_963932245.1. Taxonomy (NCBI): domain Eukaryota; kingdom Metazoa; phylum Arthropoda; class Insecta; order Coleoptera; family Staphylinidae; genus Tachinus; species Tachinus rufipes. The sequence continues at coordinate 41,643,209 of OZ010747.1, read as the reverse complement.
TTCTTACAAATACATTACTAGTTTCAGCTCGATTAGAGCCTTCTACAGATGTAATAAGTTAACCGAGTTAACTTTGTTTGTTTTAATATTTCATCAATTTTATTTTTATAAAAAGTGTCTTTTATGGGAGATTTTAAAATATTAAACTTGGTCGTAGTCTTTCACTCTCCACGTATGTTTTTCTGGTTTGAAATGTGGTGTATTATAAAATTTATATATAATTTAGCAAGAAAAAGGTTTAGAATTGTTTCTTCATTTGATAAGTAAAACTAAACATTTTCATTTATAAACCATGAGTGAGTTGTTAGCATTTTAATCGCATACCAAAAAACAATATTCATTTTTGAATATTATAAAATTAAGTGCTTGTACGGAAACTCAATAAACATAACCTCTATTAAAAATATGCAGTTTCTATGCTAATGAATCACTTTGTATAAATATTATTATATTGTTTTATTTATAAAACGAAGAAACTTTCAAAATCCCCAATCGCAATTTTTTTACAAGCGAAGATTTTTCAAACCTAGGAAGTCAAAATCTTGTACCCCACTCAAAATGGTTTATATTAAAAATCAGTATAACAAATACATATCCAACAATTTATTTAGTAGATGTCAAGTAACGTTCATTATTACATTTAAGATCAAATTTATTTGTATATCAAAATAACCAAGGAATTGTACACATGATTAAATATAACTTATTTACTTACCTAAGTCTTTAACCAATAATCGTAATCTTCCACCTTCCCATATTTTCCATAAGTATCGAGGAATATAGAACAGTAGCGCTTGAAAGCAGAAAACAATGCATACCCATTGGTAATATCTTTGAACAATAACATCATCATTATATACATTGAATCCTTGAGCATAGTGTATTGGTCCTTTTCCTGCATAATGTCCTAATCCGCTTAATAAATCCTCTAAAATAATAATAAAAAAACTTTTTCTTTTAGTAATTCAATTTACTTGCATTAAATGATTTCTGAGTACCGTTTTAAAGGGAATTGACAATTGTACTTATAGTAAACATTTATTTCTTGTGCTTTTTGGCATTGAAAATCCTACAACTTAACATAACATTTACCATATAACTTAATTTAATAACTAATCTAATATATATCCTTAAACAATGTTTTTAATTAATTATTTATCATTTATCAGTTCTCTTTATATTTTCATTTCATTACTCTTCCATCTTCTTTCAGTACATAATCTATTCTCATTTGCTCTTCTCAATGCATTCAGTGTTTGTTCTATGTTTACCCTAGCTTTTCCACACATTTAACATATTTTCTTTTCCTTTCCTTTCTTTCTCCTCATTTCTACATCTGAATTTTGCAATCAGTCTTTTTCATTTTTTCCTTACACTTACACTTTCTAGGTACTTTGGTAGTGCATCAGCTATGATATGTACATAATTTGCATTGCATCTAGATTCATTTATACATGTTTTCGCTCTTGTACATCTCTATCTGTCATAAATTCCTTCCACATACTTCTTCTATCCATTCTCAATTTTTCTACTTGATCCACATGTTCCCTTCATCTTCTCCTTCAGGCACTCTTCTAATATTTTACATTCATTTCTTTCTCTCACTCTTTCTTCATACCTCATTGCACGCTTTCCTGCTTCTACTCTTATTTTATCCATTTTAATTTCTTCCATTACAATGTATGCTGGAGTCTCTTTGTTTACCCCTAATACCCATCTCCAGTTTTTGTTTTAATAGCCTCTAATTTTTCTTGCTCTTTCCATACTTACTTCTTTCTAAACTATCAAACATCATTCCTTTTATTCTCATACATTCAAATTTTCTTTCACCAAAACCCCATACTTGTCATAACAGTTTATTTGCCTTTCTCAAAAACGCTAAATTTATTGATAATTTAAAATGCATCCATTGTGTATATAACTTCAATTTGTTTACATTAAACTTAGATTTTATCATTGAATTATACACTATAGTAACTGGAAGGGAGTCAACACGCTTCCCAGTGAAGCAGAAACTGTACACTATTCAATGACTTGTACAGGCTAGCGTCCTTATTCCACTCATGTGTTTTTATAAATTTGGGTCTAATGTGTAATTAATTGGCTTTTAGAGACATTACAGTACATTGATAGCAACTAATATTGAAATATACAAAAATATTATCATTAAAAACACGATAAAATAACTTTTCAAAATACTCTTAACATTTTAAAATTATGATCAATTATAAAAATTTAGACATAGATAATCTACTTGGGCCATATCAAAAATATTGTGTTCTCTTATTTTATGTCTACAAAACATGCAACAGAAGATTTTACTTGTCATTGGTTTTATACATTTTTAAATGATTTTAAAATATCACTTTGTTAATTTTAATCGGCCGCTAGGGGAAGAGGAGAGGCTTACTTGCTATTATGCAAATCGGACGGTCTATTAAGTAAAATAAACCAAGGTGAGTTAAGAATAACTGAGAATAGTGGAAAAAAGAAAGCACCTATTGTTAGTTTTAAAATAATAATTTTTTGATATAACTTCCAAATTATATACGACTAACTTTAGCTAGTGATTATTCACAATGTTGCTACATATTAGATAAGAAATTCTAGTGGCATAGATACAACCAATATTTTAAAAGTTTTTATAAAAAAAAAGTTGGATCACTTTTGTGCATATACAACAATAAACATCAAAAACAATCATTAACCATTAAAAAATGTAAAAATATACAGTGAGTTCTAAATAACATGTCACTGCCCTTCATACCCCCGGGGGCTAGTATCGCTTATGTGAGTAGTAATATTCTCAAAACTGTTAAAAGTACCATGTAACTATTTAAAGCTTATTCTACTTGCTTCATCTTATACATGATACATTGATCTTATATTCATTGCAAAAAAATTGAGAAAATTTAAGTAGATTTTTCTATATAAATAATGATAAATACTTAAAAATTTAAAAAACAGCTCCCCGCACATGATTAATAACTAAATGCATACCCCAGGGGGTACGTAATGAAGTCAAAGACAAAGTATAAATTTTGCTGCCGCAGTGAACGTGTTAAAAAATTAAAATCCAAATTTCAATAATAAAAAATAAACACCCTGTATATTTTTACATTTTTTAATTCTTAAAAAAAAAAATTATGATTGCAGATGTATTTAGGTGTTTCGGTAATTTTGACTAACCCTGTATGTAATGGCACAGCTTCAAATGTCAGCCCCCATGAAAATATTTTATGGCCCCTTCTTACCATATTTATTAATATTAAATACTTCAGGGCCCGTAAAAATTTATAGCCATGCCTCTGAACTGTGGAACCCCACCTACGGCATTGTACGTATGCACAGTGTGAATCTGTCAAAATAGATTTTAAAAGCAATTATATTTATATTACGGTTCCATAGTTAGGATGACAAATAAAAGCACACCTACTAAACATGTATGTATGTTGTTTCATTACAATTATCATTAATTTTATTTTCAGGTAGGTACACCGTTAGTGGATTATGTGATAATATAATAAAATTAGTTTCAATGAGTTTGATCAGGTCATTCAATAAATTTATTTCCTTAATGCTGTATTGTAATGATATGTTAGCTCAAAGCAACATAATAATAAGTTTTATTAAATCATGTCTCACAATAGCAAGTACATATAACGAATAAAGATTTGGCTCATTAATTTATGTTTGATAACTAACAAATAATGTTAGAATACTATCATAGTATATGTATACATTAATGCATAATTAAAACTAGTTTTTATCACATATTTATTCCCCCTATCTTTAAAACAATGAATAAATTCACAAAATAAGTAATTATATTTTATTTATAAGAGGGTTATACATTTTTAGTAGTTAAATAATTTAAAAGAATATGTGCAATAAATAAGAAATCAGAACAAAAAAATGTTATGTTAATTTATATTCATGCATCTAAATATTTTCACTATCATGGTTTTTCACTTCTTTAAATAATTCCTTAAAAATATTGGTAGATTTTTATTACAATGTGTTATAAACTAAATGTGAATTTGTGCAGTTAATAAAAATAAAAAAAAAGTTGTACCATTTAAATTAAAGAACGATAATTTTTACCTGAAAGCGATTTCTTTATAATAAAAGTACCATAAATCCAGCAGTATGTATCAATAATACTTTTCCTATTAGATGAGGAAGAATCAATATCGCAGTCAATGGGATCTCCGAAGTATTGTTTAGATGTCAACAATATAGAAAACACAATGAGGATTATTACGGTAAATTTATAATGCAATTTGAAAACGTTGTTATCAGTATGGATCTTCTCTAATTTAATAAGTGATTTGAATGAATTTAAGAAGTCCATCATTTTTATGCAGTTTCACACACGAATAGAAGAGAGCGTTTGTTGAAAAGAAAACATTTTCAATTGATGCTTTTTTGTTATCGCACGCGATTATTTATGTAGTCTGCGCTGGTTGGTCGAAATAGAATTCCCGGGAATTAATATTGTTTGAATACTTATGGTGGTTCTGTAGATTGTAGAATTGGTTGATAATGATTTATAGCGCATCAGCGTTTATTAAATAACTAATTATGTAGCTTGCTACTATGGTTAATTGTTTAGAAGTAGAATTGATTATTCTATTATATTTTTATCTTTATTATGAAATAATTTTTATAAAATACATAATACCGTTGATTGATAAATTTACTAAGATACGCAGCCTGAGATAAAATACCGTTAACGAGATATAGATGTCACTGAGTGACTGAACATTTATAAAAGTTTATATTACTAAAGAATACATATCCATAACAAGTCGTGAACTTTTGTTTGCAAATAAATAAATATATATTTATATCAATAAAGTATTTGTGGTAAAAAACTTTAGTTAGTGTTTTATTTTATTATTATTATGGTTTTCCACATAGTAAAGGTCTCAACCATATATTAAAAATGTTTGTGATAGCTCAATGGTAGAGCACTTTGCCCATTCACAAAACTAAACAATCACCTACTTCGCCCGACTCATATCGTCCAATATCACTACTCACGACATTAAGTAAACTGACGGAAAAAATCATAATAAAAAGACTGGATACATTCGAATCGGACAACAAACTGACGACCGATAATCAATTTGGTTTTAGAAGCGGACATGGGACGGTTCAGCAAATTGCTAGAATCGTCAACGACATTCAAATTAGCTACAACAAAGACAAAGTGACTGACATGGTTCTGCTCGACGTCAAGAAAGCTTTTGACCGAGTATGGACAGACGGACTAATCCATAAAATGGTGACACAACACTACCCACAATACTTGACCAAACTTGTACACAATTATTTAACAGGCAGGCAGTTCCAGGTAAAAGTAAATGACACTCTTTCCTCCTTAAGAACTATAGTTGCTGGTGTGCCGCAAGGCTCAATATTAGCCCCAAAACTTTTCAATATTTACATAAACGACATACCTGTCTTTGAAAAGACAAATCTTGCATTGTACGCAGACGATACTGCGATTTACTCAAGCTCTTTCTACGCAATGGCCGCACAAAAACAAAACCAAATACACCTAAACACGCTGCAAAAATTCTTCAAATTTTGGAAAATACAAATTAACACTAACAAATCAGAGCGAATAATTTTTACACGTAAATTCACAAATATTAAAACATTTACAAACACCAAACTCGACCAAGATACTATACCGACGAAGCAGCACGTCAAGTATCTGGGAGTCTATCTAGACTCTCGTCTAAATTATCATAAACACCTCACTCACACAATAGACAAAACAAACCAGGCCATCAAACACATATATCCATTCATAAACAAAAACAGCTCACTTTCATCAGACACCAAAATTCATCTTTTCAAAACAATCATTAGACCGGCTTTGACTTATGCAGCTCCAGTTTGGTGCTGCGTAGGCAAGACCAACCTAAATAAGTTACAGATAATGCAAAATAAATGTCTTAGAATGGCGCTACGAAAAGACAGGTATGTCAAAATTACTGATTTGCATCAAGAGGCAAAAGTACCACTAATTTCGGACCACATCCTAGAAAATTCTCAAAACTTTTATAAATTTAAACTCGACAACAACGCTCTTCTCACAGGATTAACCAGTATAAGAGCGCACAACAAACCTTTCCGACTGAAACACAGGCTCAGCTACCAGTGTCTTCCAATCTTTAACCAACATGATTGAACCTGTTATATCATATTTGTATCATATTTGTATCATATTTGTAGTATTGTACAAAACTGTTTTTAACTTGTAAATAGTAGGTTAGGTTAGTTTTTTTTAGGTAAAATTTGTTAAAATTTGTTACCGTTGTTTATGCGGAACATTTAATTGTACCAAAACCATAATAATTTAAAATGTTTATAACCTGTGTGAATGAAGAATGAAAGATTAATAAATGTAAGAATGAGAGAAGAATGAATGTGAGTCTGAATGGACGAAATGTATATAGTAATTATCACAATTGTTTATTTATTATGTTGATTGTATACCGATTGTTGTAGTTTCTTAAAACATGAAACAATCTTAACCTGAAATGTACACCAAAAACCCTGTTTTATGTATAAATTTAAAAATTTTCAATAAACGTCTAAACGCCAAACGCATATCATGCGAGCAGTCCGGGGTTCGATCCCCGAAATATGACTGAAATGATAACTTGCTCTTTATCCACCAGCGTGGTTCGGAAGTCACGTTTTAAGCTGTTGGTCCCATCAAACCACTTTAAACAAGTCGTAGACTTACTGTGGCGATGTAAAATAGCCGTAAAATGCATAAATAAATAAATAAATAATATAAATTTATAATAATAAAAGTTATATTAATTTAAGAATGCCCAGGAAAAGTACTTAACTGAAAAACCGCAGGCTGGAGTTGCGATTGAGTTAACCGAACAGGAAAACCGAAAAGCCAGTTCCTAAGGCGTCTCATAATTCGCAAAAGAATGACGCAACTAGCTTAGCCGAATACTGCAAAAACGGACGACAGCATGAAGTACTCAACGCGGAACGCGACAAATATTCAGAGCCGGACTCTGTTACAACTTTGTTGTTTATTTCCGAGAGCAATACGTACCTAACGTACCTACGCTCTCGCGTTCCTGTACGCAGTCTGCGTTATGATATTATAGAGATCGAACAACTTTCCGAACTTTTTATAAATCGTTTTAGGGTTGTCCATAGTGCGTTGCCGTTTTGCATTTATTGTTCAATTTTAAGGACTTACTGACCTTGAAGTCTTAATCAGATTAGTCACTTTACATCTGTCAATTTATTGACCAATTTTTAGTCTGATTAAAACATCAGATTAGAACATAATCTATTTTGCTTCAATTTATTGACGAACATAAGTGTTGCCAACCTTTGCTACATTAAAATTGAACAATAAATTGACAAATGTAAAAACAGATTTATTTTATTTGGGTGCCAGTTTTGACTGCAATTGTTATTTTGATTTTTGACATTTAAATGACAGTTTAGTATTTACATTTGACTGTCATAATGTTTTTACTTAATATATGTCAATTATGGTTTAAAGAGTTGTCATACATACAATAGAGATTTTCCATTTGACAAAATAGTCGCACTTGGTGGCACTAATTCATTGATTTTTGAATTTATTTGTCAAACGCTTTTTACATTTTTTATGTGTTTTTCAAGATAGAGAACGTCCCACAAACGCCAAATATTTTCTTTGCGTTTGTCAAGTGTGAGACGCTGTTGCTCGCAATATTGAAAAATGTAAAAATGCACCGGGTGCGTAAAGTGCGCAAATGGAACAAACCTATTATGTGCTTCTATTAGTTTTTAGTTTTTTTGGCAATTGTCACTTGACAGCTTTTAAGCTGTTTTTACATTTGTCAATTTATTGTTCAATTTTAATGACTTATTTATCTTATTAATTGCTGTCAATTTAACGGCAATTTATTGCGGATTTGTTTCACTTTACACACGCCAACTTATTGTTCAATTTTCAATACTGCCAACTGAATAATAATTGATTAATCAGATGGTTGCTAATAGCCATTGCTATTATAAGTTATCTTTACACAATATTTTCTTTTGTATGTATGATGTGTGTACTTATCAACACAAAACACAGATTTACTTAATCTATATTTGACATATGTTTGTTATTTATATTTGAAATAATTTAAATTCTTTACTTTATGATTACTAAATGTCATAACTTCTAGATGATGGCTTTCTACAATAAACTTCAATAGACATGTCAAATAAATTTGTTAAGCAAATCGATGGACGACGTTAAATAATCAGTAGTCAAAAAGTTGAATCACAAATCACATATTTTAAATAAATAACAGATTTTTAAAATAACAAGTGACTAATGTCAAAAAATATAAATAACTATCAAACTAATTGTAAAAGTCAAAAATCACGATTAACAGAAGTCTTAAATATGAATGTTTACAAACCTCACAGATATAAAGCCATAGCGTCAAAAACTTCATACGTTTATAAACGTTACAAATGTTATAAATTTTACAAACTGTAAAATTTACAATCCCATAAATTTATAAGAGTCATAAATAGTAATACATGTTATAAACTGTGCAGATGCCATAAAGGTCTTAAATGACTCAAATGCAATAATTAGATGGAACGTGACAAACGTCATAAACGTCACACGCATCACAAACGCGGGATACGCATACAAATGTCATAAATCACTTTTGAGTCACACACGTAATAAACGTTAAAATGTCATAAAAGTCTTCAAATGTGTCATAAATGTTACAAATATCATAAACGTGACGCGTATAACGTATCTCATGCGCGAGATCCGCCATAAACATCACAAATGTTATAACTTCACAGATGTCACAAACGTTATAAATGTCTTCAAATGTTATAAATGTTATAAATGTAACAAATGTCATAATTGTAAACGTAATAAACGTTATAAATATCTACAATAAAAAACTATATAAAAACTTAAATTTTGCATGGTCAAAATTTAAAGATCTCGCAGTGAGCTGAAAAGCTAATTGAAAATTTAAAAAATACAAATAACTTTGAACAACAACATTATATACCAATATTAGTATATCAATTGTATAAAAATAAAGGCCTAGGACACTTCGGCGCGGTAACACTTTGGGGCTGGCCGTTTTGGCGCCAAATTTTAAATAAAACAAAAGTATATATTTTCATGTATGAATCAAGTGTACGGAATACATTTTTTTTGCTCAAACCACTGAAAACGCCTTTCTTTACATGAATCCTGATCATATGAATTTTTTCAGATTTTTTTTAGTTAGCCATTTTTGAGTAATAATTTGCTTATTGCAATCAATTTTTTTTAATTTTTTGCGTATTTTTACATTTCTTTATCGTTTGTAACTTTTCAGGGTTGCATTTTTAGGAAAAAGTTGTTGAAAAATTTAACAAAAAATTTCATTGAATTTTGAAAATCTCCCAGAACTTTAAAAAACAGTTTTTCCTAAAAAAAGATGACAACTATTTTTTTTTTTTTTAAATATGAATAAAAACGTGTTTTTATATGTGCAAAAGATACCTTAAAACTTTCAGGAAGTGCCGTGCACTACGCTCCGAGATATCTTACAATGTATCCACAGAAATACTTAAAAACAGCGAAAACCGCTTCAATTTCAAGAATTTCTGTTGATATATTGTAAGATATCTCGGAGCACAGTGCTCGAAATTTCCTGAAATCTTTTGCACATACAAAAACACGTTTTTATCCATATTTGAGAAAAAAGAAACCGTAATTTTTTTTTAAGAAAAACTTTTTTAAAGTTCTAAATTTTTTTTAAAATTTAAGGAACTAAATTTTTGGCTGTGAAATAATATTCTATGTTCAATTTTAAAGAAAAAAGTTCCTTACAACTTTTTCTTAAAAATTCAACCATAAACATTTATTTCAGCGGCTTATTTAAATCGGATTGTTTGGCAAATAATAAGCATATTTAACTGGATTATACATTATTAATCTTATTACAGATTATTTTAATAAATACTTTTATTGCAAGTTAAGATTAAGGTTACCATTGATGGAATTACCTATTCGGTAAAAAGTACTTATAATCAAAATGATCTAATCACTGCATACAATTTTGCATTTGGATTAGCTAATCTTTTGTCGGAGCTTTTAAGCTTATTTATATTTTTCAAATAATACAGTATTATTTTGCTTATATATTAGAGAAACAAATCGGAAAGCTAAATCTGTATATTTGGAACGGAATAATAGAAATCTTACTAAACTGCTTAAAATATGGAAATACATTACTACGAATGAATTTGATGGCTATTTGGCAATCTCCTTTACCTTGCAACTATGTCAATAAATAGATTTTGGGCTATTCAACGGTTTCTACGATTTGACAGCGCCAACACTAAAGCAGAGAGATCGAAAAAAGACAAAGTCGCTGTTATTTCCAATTTGTGGTTGTTATTAAATAACAGTTTAAAAAACAACTATGTGCTATTTGAGTGCCTTACAGTAGATAAACAATTATTTCCTTTTCGAGGAAGAACACGCTTTACCCAATATATTCTTGCAAAACCGGCATAAAAATTTGATGAGTATGTGACTCAGAATTTTTATCCAATCACTGGCCAAATATATAATGGATGTCATTAGATGGCCGCGAACAAAATTAAGCTGAACGGGTAGTAAAACATTTATGCTACCGATTCAAAAACTCTGATAGAAATATTATAATGGATAATTTTTTTATAACATTACCATTGGCGCGTTTATTGATGTCATGGAAACTTTTGCTGTTTGGTACACTTAAAAACAACAAACAGTATATACAGATGCTTGCTAATAAAACTCGAGAAGAATTTTTGCCGATATTTGGATTTGGCGAGGACAAAGTGACTGATAGTATCCTACGTACCCAAAGTAAAAAAACTGTAATATAAGGTCTGTTCCAACATACGATTTGGACAGTTTGCAAACCGTTCAAACTATGCACACAAACAAATATTTGTCATCAATTTCAAGAATTTCTGTTGATATATTGTAAGATATCTCGGAGCACAGTGCTCGAAATTTCCTGAAATCTGTTGCACATACAAAAACACGTTTTTATCCATATTTGAGAAAAAAGAAACCGTAATTTTTTTTTAAGAAAAACTGTTTTTTAAAGTTCTAAATTTTTTTTTAAATTTAAGGAACTAAATTTTTGGCTGTGAAATAATATTCTATGTACAATTTTAAAGAAAAAAGTTCCTTACAACTTTTTCTTAAAAATTCAACCATAAACATTTATTTCAGCGGCTTATTTAAATCGGATTGTTTGGCAAATAATAAGCATATTTAACTGGATTATATATTATTAATCTTACTACAAATTATTTTAATAAATACTTTTATTGCAAGTTAAGATTAAAGTTACCATTGATGGAATTACCTATTCGGTGAAAAGTACTTATAATCAAAATGATCTAATCACTGCATACAACTTTGCATTTGGATTAGCTAATCTTTTGTCGGAGCTTTTAAGCTTATTTGTATTTTTCAAATAATACAGTATTATTTTGCTTATATATTAGAGAAACAAATCGGAAAGCTAAATCTGTATATTTGGAACGGAATAATGGAAATCTTACTAAACTGCTTAAAATATGAAAGGACATTACTACGAATGAATTTAATGGCTATTTGGCAATCTTCTTTACCTTGCAACTATGTCAATAAATAGATTTTGGGCTATTCAACGGTTTCTACGATTTGACAGCGCCAACACTAAATCAGAGAGATCAAAAACAGACAAAACCGCTGTTATTTCCAATTTGTGGTTGTTATTAAATAACAGTTTAAAAAACAACTATGTGCTATTTAAGTGCCTTACAGTAGATAAACAATTATTCCCTTTCCGAGGAAGAACACGCTTTACCCAATATATGCTTGCAAAACCGGCATAAAAATTTGATGAGTATGCGACTCAGAATTTTTATCCAATCACTGGCCAAATATATACTGGAAAGTCATTAGATGGCCGCGAACAAAATTAGGCTGAACGGGTAGTAAAACATTTATGCTACCGATTCAAAAACTCTGATAGAAATATTATAATGGATAATTTTTTTTATAACATTACCATTGGCGCGTTTATTGATGTCATGGAAACTTTTGCTGTTTGGTACACTTAAAAACAACAAACAGTATATACAGATGCTAGCTAATAAAACTTGAGAAGAATTTTTGCCGATATTTGGATTTGGCGAGGACAAAGTGACTAATAGTATCCTACGTACCCAAAGTAAAAAAAAAACTGTAATATTATTGTCTACAATGCATTATATATATACTGTTAACGGATCTAAACGGAAACCTAAAAGAAAGCGTTGACAATATGGATTAAATGGTATCACACTATACAACAAAGCGTAAAACAAATCGATGGCTTGTATCAATACTTTATAACATAATTGATATAGCGGCACTAGCAGCATACATCATTTATGTGAAAAATAATCCATTGGACAAAAAAATAAACAACCGACACAAGTAATTTCTACAAGATTTTGGTAAACAGCTTGTTTTACCAGCTATTGAAACAAGAGCATAATGTCCAAAAATATATCAACAATTTAGAACAAAGTCAAGGATTGAATGCATGTTAGGAAGGGTGCTCGTGTAGTACCTACCTCATAATACCTACCACCTAGGAATGAAAGTGGAACACCGGAACGTAGTAAGCAGCTGTTATATTTGCAAATCTAAACCAGTTTGTGACAAACATTTATAAAAATTATTAATATTTTTTTTAATTATAGTTGTGGTGCGAGTATATAGGTGTGTCAATGCGCATGATTTTATCTATCTCTCTCTAAACCGTGACGTCAAGTGGATGATAAGCAGTGTTGCCAATGTGTGAATAATTACCCGAAAAGCGGAAATCGAAAATATTTAATGTCAGTTCCTTTGGTTTTTTGTGTATGATTTGTGCACCCATACACAGAACAAGATGGCATAATGAAGTTTTTGATAAATATAATTTGTTTGGTCTTTTATTTTTAAAGCAAAGCATACATTTAATAATTCACTGACAACGTCAATAATACACTGATCTAAGGCGATTTTAATAATAAGTGTATGAATTGCGTGTTGCCATAGTTTCTATCCCCCACCTGACGTCATGCGCAAACTGGATTAAAATGCGTTCTTGAGACGGACACATCACGATTATAGTGATGTCTTATCCCTATTAACCCTTTAACTGCTTCGTCAGGAAACATAATGTGGAATCTGTGTGCTGGGTTAGGAAACGTCTAAAACGTATGTCGTCCGTATATATATACGGATATATACGGATATAGCATGCGATCTACTATTTTCTTATATATCCTCGTACGTATATATATACCTATATTACGCACAAAATTATTTGCATTGTGGTCACAATCAATTATTTCTTTTATACACAAACATAATATGTTTATAATAGAAAACATAAAAGTTTCTTTTTTTGTTTTTGAAAACTCACATTTAGAGTTTTTCCATCAGCATCCGCTTTCTCATTCAAATCCGCATTCGCATTTAAAATGGTATTATTTATTGTTATTTTTAAAATTATTATCAATACTTTCTGATTCAGTGCTTATTTTTTTTTTTTATTGTCACGTTGTTCAACAAAACCATTTATTTTCATATATTATTCAGCACGCGCACACCTTGTCATGAAGCTTCTCTATTTTCAACAATATCCAAATATGTAAAAAAAAATTACTGCGTTGAAAAGCCAAAAGATGCCTCTAGAATTTATATTTGAATAAATTCCTCCTACGTATAAAAGTACAAATAGCACACATTAGTAAAAACCCGAAACGTTATTTAAAAACATATTATAAAGAGTTTGGGATGAGGATGAGGGTTAACAGAGAAACTATTGAGGAATATATGAAATCTATTTGGTCATTTAAGAGGGGTGTGGAGTTACTTTTTTGTTTAGATATTTCCAATGCTTCTAATAAATTTAATTTAAGTCTTTTTTATGATTCATGTCAAATTTTTACATCTTTCAATTTTGGAAAAGTATGTTAATGTTCCTGGACGCCATTGGCAAACGTTTAATCTGTTTTATTATTTTGAAATGATCTTTTATGTATGTACCGGGTAATAAAATTTCTTTTTTCTTTCTTAAGGATTACTATCGCATACCAATCTATAAAAAAAGAAAAACATTTTTATTCCTGTGTGTTATTATTCTCAGTAGTATTGAGAATTAAAAGTCTTTTGTGCTTTAATTTTGTTTTATTGCCTGATCTGTCAACTTTATTCTGACACATCTATATTAACTGTCAACAATTCAACACTCTGACAAATCTGTTATATGAGTCGTTTGACATATAAATTGTAAATTTTAATCTTAACAAATTTTTTATTTATTGTGAACTTTTAACTCATGATATGTCAATAGCCAATTTGACAAAAAAATGCTAACTATCTCAGAAATCTATATTAGTCCTACTTTACACATCGGCAAGAATCAAGCACAGATAATTGTTTAGGTTCTAAAAAACTTTGTCAAACATAAATTGTTTTTAACACAAATATGGAAGACAAAAATTAAAGCAATAAAACACAAATAATATATTAATAATAATAATAATAATAATAATCTTTATTTCTAAAGTACATATACACAACATACATAATATAAAGTATACATATAGTAAAGAAAATGCGTCAAAAGTATTCACTCATGTTGTATGGTTCCAGTTTGCACAAGTAATCATACAACTTCAATTTGAACTGTTTTAAGTTATTAATTTCTTTAAATATTTTTGGAAGTTTATTGTACATTTTACTAGCCGCATATAATGGACCTCGTTCACTTATATTAAGCCTGTGTATAGGATAGGAATAATTTTGGTGGTTTCTCGTATTAAAGTTATGTTTAGTTGTGTTTGAGATAAAAGATTGTTTATATTTAAAATTGTATATAAGCAATTCATAAATATAGAGACCAGTTAATGTCAAAATGTGAAGTCGACTAAAATAAGTTCGACAAGAGTCGGTGTAGCTAATACCGGCAATAATGCGGATTACTTTTTTTTGAGTTTTAAACAAATGATTTGAAGAAGAACTATTTCCAAAAAAGATTATACCATATCTCAGCAAAGATTCAAAGTGAGCGTGGTAGACTGTTTTTAAATTTAATGGATCAACAAGATTGCTTAAAATTCTACACATATAACAAGCCGTGTTTAACCTATTGTTTAGTTTTTCACAATGTTGTTGCCAGTTTAGTTTCCGATCTATTGTAATGCCTAAGAAGCTGACTGAGTTGACAATTGGAATTTGTATCTTGTCAAGTAAAATTTCTTTAGGTTCAATTGTATTGATATGTGTTGTACTAAATAACACCACCTGTGTTTTTAATGAGTTTAATATTAACCGATTTTCATCTAGCCAAATTTTGGTTTGATTAAAGATAGTTTTGCTCAAACCAAATACATCGTTTATTGTATCACCACACACCAAAATATTGGTATCATCTGCATAATTTTGGATGGTAACATTTGTCATTTGGTTTGCTGTTAATAAATCATTTATATATACAACAAAAAGAGTAGGTCCAAGAATACTGCCTTGAGGGACCCCTGTTGTTACATACATAAATGAAGATTGTAAATTTTTTGAGGCTACTTTTTGTCGTCTATTAAATAAGTAAGATGTAATTAATTTATGCATAACACCTCGAATTCCATAACAATACAATTTATCTAAAAGAATTTTGTGACTTACGCTATCAAAGGCCTTGGACAGGTCTAAGCATATTGCAAGAGGATTTTTTTTACTTTCTAGGGCACATATTATGTCATTTATATAATCAAATCCTGCAGTTATTGTGGATTTTCCTTTTATAAAACCATGTTGGAATTTACTAAAAATTTTAAGTCTATTATTAATGAGATGTTCTAATACTTTTGAAAAGATTGTTAAGAGACTTATTGGTCTATAGTTTGAGAAATTACAATAATCACCTTTTTTAAGGATTGGTTTGACAATAGCAATCTTTAAGTTTTCAGGAAAAACACCATTTTCTAAACACAGGTTAAAGACATGTGTTAGTGGTGAAATTATTGATACAGCTGCTGACTTTAATACTTTAGCATTTATTTCATCCCAACCAGAACTTTGTTTATTTTTTAGTGACATTATGATATTGTAAACTTCGTTCTCAGTAGCAGGTTTTAAAAATATTGAGTTAACATAAAGCGGAATATTTACATTTAAATTGGGCAATGTGTTCATTAATTGAGAAATAGATTCAATAAAATAATTATTAAACTCGTTGACATTTGACATTAAGATAAGAGTACCGAAATTTGGCGAGCGCTTGTGAGACAACCGCCTGAAGAGAGAACGAACGAACGATGGGAGGGATTTTAGAGTAGACTGAGGTGGTCGCATCGGCATGTTCCGATGTTGCATTTGGATGCGTGTTTTGTAGTGTTTGTTCCGTTTCTGTTACTACTAACACTACATTATTATTTACGTATGCAATAAAAATAATAATTAATTTTAATAACTTATTTAGTTTGAATAAGGAATAAGTATGTACATATAATGCATATAATACATATATTTATTTGAGGTTAGGGTATTTTAATAAAATTTATATATACTTTATTGTGCTGATTTTAATTTTAATTTTAATTTTTTTATATAACACCTTGTGTTAGACAAAAAACGTACGGCTAAATAACTTCATTTTGAATGGTTTTTTGAGTACCATAAAGACAGGTACATGTATGATTTAATTTTTAGTATACTTGCAATAACAACCAACTTTAGTTTTTTAAAGAGCAACATGTTTTTTATTTTTATCTTAAGGTATTTTAAATATAACCTATTAAATTAAAAAAAAAATACTTTAATTAGTTTTATTTAAAACCAGTACTAAAAATGCGAAATTCTTTTAATCACCATTTTTGGCACGCCACTGCTGGAAATTAAAGGTTCAACTCAAAAATGTTTCAGGTCGGTTTTATACAGAATGTTGATGGTTTTTGATTAATTTATATACATTTTTCACCTAAAACAAATTTTAGCGGTAGTTAATCTTTTTATAAAAATTCAAATTGTGAGTTTGAAGTAAAAAAATTTGATGACGTCACTGAAATATTTTAATATTCTTGGGAAAGAAAATTATGTTTTTTGAACTTTTGAACAATTTGGTTTAACCTTCCGTCAATGACGCGCGGTCTCTCACTCAGCACGGATTTTAATTTTTGAATATCTTAAAACTCTGAAACTCCAGTAATCTGCCGTTTTAGGTATTTCTCAATTTAGTTACAAGGAACAATATTTGAGAAATAGAAGCGCATTTGCGTAATAGTTGAGATATAACACTTTGTCGCAATTAATAAATATTTTACAAATTAATACACATGTTCTCACATTTTGAACTAAAATAATCTTTAAGATTAATGTATTCTTAATTTATATTTAATGTAATTTTATATTCTAAGATCACCGGAAATTCCATGTAGTATTGAGATCCTAATTATTGTATAAACCTGAGGGATTATATTTTTATTTAAAATAATAAATATACATAACCGCGGAAAAAACAGGCGTGCGGAGTCTCAGTCCGCAGCTAGGATCAAGTACCAGTGACGGAAGGTTAAACCGCAAAAAAAACCATTCCAGCTTTAGTAAGAGTACATGGTCGGCTAAAAAATTGAAAAAAGAAAATCCAACAAATGACAATAGAACAACCTATACTTGCACATGTGGCGGTGGAGGAAGTGAGTAGTTGTTGATATAAACGAACAAAATCAGCTAAAAGGCAAGGATTCTGAAGAAAATGGTAAAACCGGAAGTTGCTGCAACTTCTGTATCCGGAATAATAAATTAATAAAAATGGTATAAAAAAAAACACAGTTTTAAATTTATATGGATCTTGATTACTAACCGATTTCTGGGAAAAAATGATCAAACTTGCACAGCATTATTAGATTATTGAAAATAAATTGAAATTTAAGTATGCCAAAAAAATAATTGCAAAGGATTGTTTTGCGTTTTGCCGTTTAAAAAAAATAAATTCTCACTCTACGGACTTTGAGTTTGCACATTAGAAAAAATTCTTATATACTCTATACACTTTTAAGTACTTGTGGATCCGTCCTTGTTAAAATCGACACGGTAGTAAAAAGTTATGGCCATTTACTTTTTTTGAAAATTTGCAAAAGTTTTAATTCATGAAAATGTTTATACCTTCGAAACAAACCATTAGATTTAAAATTTTCAAATTGCCATGTGTTTTGTATCTTTAGTAAAAACGCAACGGTTAGATTGCAAGATATTGTAAAATTTATTTTTTTACTATGAATAGTCTCATATAAATATGTGTGTGTGTGTGTTTATTGGCAAGCTCAGTTAACAAGAAATCGTACTAATAGTTCATTCAAATTAGACAAAAAATCGACATTTTAGATAAATTTTTCCCACAGCTTAGCGACCTGTATATGTAGGTGTATTTGAACTGTTTGAAGACTATTTTCACTTAGCGCACGCATAAAAAAGGGTGGTTTTGAAGTAAGAGACATATTTGTTTTTCTGCTTTAATAGTCAACGGTTACAGAATTCCTGTAGGGATGTTTAGCTGTAGTTTGATTTTCTGATTTTATACTGCAAACATTGGTGTTAAGGTTTGTTCTATTGTTTTGGTTTTACACTTTTTTAAACGAGGTGTTGCAGGGAGAAGTTCTGTCTCTATAACTGCAAAAATTGTTATTTATTTATTAACTTACGCTAAATATAAATACAATTTCTTAGAGATGCAATAAGAGGGTATTATAGTACCTCTAAGGAACACTGTTTATTGTGATCAAGCAAAGGCCGTGCTTTTGGTTGTTTACGATTTACGCATTTACCTGCTTCAAAAATAAGAAAAAAATTATATAAAGTGAAGTGAAGACTTTCACACAGAATCCCATACTTGAACTTTAAAAGTTATTTTTTTCTGCAGATTGATAACTTTAAGTAAATAAACTTTAGAACATTATCTCCGAGCACAAGTGATTTGGTTAAACACTGTGTAGCGTCACTATGGTTTGTCAAAATCATATTCATATGTTTTAAAAATCCATAACAAGCTAATTTAACTTTGGATAATGTATATAGCTTTCTTTATTTTATTATTATTTTTCTTTTGGCAAATAATAATTTAAACTATTCTACCGTTCTATACTACATGAGTTTCGGAAAAACTGCACTCCGACAACTGGCTAACCTAAGGTGGTTCAACTGCAAAAACTATATTGGCGCAAATGGTTTGAAAAGTTGCACTTTTTGGTCTCACACTCGCATCTTTACCGCTTTTATTTAAAATGTTATTAAAAGTTTAGAATCTTTCCGAAATATGATTTTTGCAATGTTTCAAAAAAGTACATGGCCTTAACTTGTTTACCACCAAGATGATTTCAACGAGACACCATTCGTGACGCATACACGAGTACTTTAACGCAGAAGGGATTTTTCCAATGTGCAAATTTCTTGACCAGTGAAGTGGGACGGGACTTTATTTTAAACGGCAAAACGCAAAACGATTGTTGTTTTATTATAATTTTTTTTTTAATTTTTCATATTGTGCAAGTTGGTTAATTTTTTTCCTAAAATTGATCGGTTAATTTAAAAATGTGTTTTTTAGATCATTTTTAATTAATATATTATTGCGGGTACATGGGTCGCAACAACTTTTGGTTTTTGCCATTTTCTTAAGAGTCCTTGCCCCCTAGCTGGTGAACTATGTTATTTTAAAAACTACTTATCTTCTTCACCATCACAAGTACAACTATAGATTTTTTGATTGTAATGTTGATTTTCATAAAAATGTTTTTTTTTTTATAAGATTTAATTGCGCTTTTTTGACAAAATAACCGACCTGTACTCTTATAAAGCCGCATTAATTTTTTTTATTATTTTTTATAGCAGGAAGTCAAAGTTTAAACAAAAATGTTTAACATTCAACAGACATATTTCTTTTAGGGTATCAAAATATTGTAGTGGCGTCATCAAACAATTTTTTTTTAAAGTAAAAGTTTGTCTTTTTAAAAAATGCAAAACGGTGGCAAGCATAACTAACACAATTTTTATTTCAGGTAAATATTGAATAATAAGTGATCAAACGCTTCAACTTTTTACATCCTATAAGCACATTTTTTAGTTAGATCTTTGATTTTGAGCAGTGGCAGGCCAAACATGGCAATATAAGACACTTTTTGAAAGTGCGATACTAGTCAACCAGGACACGTACGAAACTATGCATAGCCTCAAAGGAAAAATTCGTTCAATTTCAATTATCTGTTTGTGAAAAGTAAAAACAATTTTTGGCAAAAAGTAGTGTTACTCAACACTTAAATGTTTGCTCAACAATTTGGTATATTATAAAACTATGATAGATTAATTTAAAATTTTGTGTTTCAATTAGTCAGTAAGCAAATTTTTATTACAATCGGTGAAGTAAAAAAAATTGCATTAAAAAAAATTAAAACTCGAAAACGGTTGGTATCAGACAAGGTTAGTAAAAAATTTGTATTTAGAAAGTTGCTTAGTTTAAGCAAAGGGGCGGAGTCGTTTACACGGGTCTTCTATTTACACAATCAAACAATATGTTACTTGGCTTCAGTAAACAAGCATTGCTATTAAATATATATGTGTTTTTTAAATATAAAAATATAATTTAGTTAATTAATTACTTTTTACATATAATTCATATATTAAGTTAGCGGATATTAGCTGGCAGTGGTGTAATTCTATAATAAGATATAAATTAAAGATAATGCCAGCTTCATTAAGTTTAACTTAATTTAGAACAACCATTTATGTAAAAAAACATATCTTAAGCAAAACATTGGTCTCTCCCTACGTCATCAACATTTTTACCCCGCGCCACTACTTGCGCCTATATCATTTAGAGACAAAACCAGGCATCTTCTATATACGATTTTCTACATGGGTATTAGAGATATAAAACAAATTATCCAGAATAGTGTTCTCTATCTAGTTGGATAAGATTTATCAAGAGCTTTTTAACAATGTTTAATAAGTAACTCTTGCGGGTTACACAGCCCCGCAGGGACAGGAAAATTCACTATTCATATGAGATGGTGGAGTGATGCACACGATAGGGGGCTTTGCGCTCTCTTCAACAAACTAGGCAAAACCCCATGGGGTTATTCCTTGGCCTATTCTAAAAATATTTTGACTTATGATAATTTCTGAAAAACCCCTTTGTTGCAAAGATACAGAGTCAACAAAATTTGCAACAGTTACAACATTTTATTATTAAAAATTACAAGTAAAGTTGCTGAATCAGCAATAAATGTTCAAAATGACTTCCTTCAGCCTGGATACAAGCATTCAATTTTGTCATTGAGTGCCGAACTCTTTCAAACACACCAGGGTTGTTTCTAATTTAGTTACACCCAGCAATTATCCGATTTTGCAAGTCGTTCAAATTCTTCATTGGAGTAGCGTAAACTAACAATTTCAGATAGCCCCATAAGAAATAATCCAGGGGCTTTAAGTCAGGGGATCAAGCAGGCCATGCGTGTGTCCTACCTAGACCAATCTAGCGATATTCATATGTTGCTGTTAAATAAATTCCTTATTACATTTCTTGAGAAACTGGCTTTATTGGTAAAAAATATGTCAGGAATTAAGAGATTAGAACTTATGTTTGCAAAAGCCATTGACATAACGCAATACGTGAAGGACAATCAGCAGTTAGTAGTGCCTGAACACGCTGAACGTGGTATCTTCTTCTTCTTTTTCTTAATCAGCCGTTTTCTATCTTTTGGATACAGGCCTCCTTTTATTTCTTCAAATCTCTCTGTCTTGTGCGACTTTATACTAGTTTAATCCTGCTGTTAGTTTGAATCATTACTCCATCTCATCTGTGGTCGTCCTCTCCCTCTCTATTCTTCTTATGGCCTCCATCTAATAACTGTGCCACTTTATTTATTTTGTTTTTTTGCTACATGTCCGGCACATTCTCATTTTAACTTTGCCACTAGGGAGAAAATAGTTTTTTATTAATTTACAGAAAAAATTGGTAATTAAAATTTGGTTTTTAAAACGGGTTTTTGTTTTTGGCACTTTTAGAATTGTTTTTTTTTCTATTATATAATATAGATAATCTCTAACTGATATACCTAGTATCTTTCTTTCTATGGTTTTTTAGTCTTCTAGCATTTTATTAGTTATTCTCTTAGTAAATATCTAGGTCTCCGCTCCGTATGTTTGCACCGGCAGTATGAATTGGTTGTATAGTTCAGTTTTCTACACTAGTGGTATTTCCATTTTAAAAACATCTCTTAATTTTTCAAAAACAGCTTATCCTAGTCTTATTCGTCTGTTTACTTTTAACTCTTGATTTGCTTTTCCAATTGTTATTGTTTGCTCAAGGTATACATAGCTCTCTACCTTAGATATATTATTATTTTTAACTTGTATGGTAGTGTTGTTTTTGTTTTCTTCTTCTTTGTCGTTTGTTATGTACTTAGTTTTACTAAAATTTATTTCTAGGCCAATTGGTTTTGTAGCTTTATTTACATCCTGCACCATACTTGTTAATTCTTCTTTTGTTTTTGCAAAGAGTACGATATTGTCCGCAAATCTTAGATGATGAAGTATCTCACCACAGATGTCTAGGCCTCTATCTCTCCGGTTTATATTTTTGAATGCATCTTGCAGTGCTAGTGTAAATATTTTAGGTGACATAAGATCCACTTGTCGTACCTCTTTTTCTATTTGTACTTTATCGATGTTTTCGTGTAATCGTATTTGGAGTGTTGCGTTGTTATATATGTGTTTCATTAGGTTTTCATATCTGTGGTCGACTGTAGCATTTTTTAGTGCTTGTAATACTGCCCACATTTCTATTGTGACAAAGGCTTTTTTATAATCTATAAATGCGATTCAAACGTTAATGTTGTATTCTGTAACTTTTTTGATAACTGTTTTTATAGTTTGTAGATGTTCTATGATACTAAAGTCTTGCTTAAAACCGGCTTGTTCTTTCAGCTGATGGAAATCTAGTTTGTTTGTTAATCGATTTATTACTATTTGTGAAAAAAGTTTGTATATTTGAGACGTTTGTATATTAACTTATTGGTCAATAGTTCTCAAGATTTTTCTTGTATATCAATACAACAATAGCATTTGTTCAATCATCAGGGATGCAGCCTTGCTCCAAGCAATTATTAAATAAAGTTGTTAGTTCTGGTAAGATAGTATCTTCACCACATTTCAGTATTTTTGCAAGCATTTCATTTTCTCCTGCAGCTTTCTCGCCCTCGGCCTTTGTTATTGGTTTGTAATCATATTTGGGGTTTTAGCTATAAATCTAAGCCCTAAGAACAGGGATCGCCACATCCGCCAGCTCCGCCGTACCAAAGATCTTCTTTTCCGCCTTTGCTGCCGTTGTGATCTTCACCAGTATTTCTGGGCAGGGAAAAGCGTTATACCTCGCTATGGGTCCCCGACGTGTACGCGTCTGTCGGGATTTGTCCAGGTGGATTTCAGAGAAAAGGCTCTGGTTTCCCTTAGACCTTAAGAATTTTCTAAACTGATCAATGACTTACATTTAAAGAATTGGCAATTTTTGACGTAAAACTGCTTGGATCTTGCTCTATCTTATCCAGCACATTCTGTTCAAGTTGTACCGTTCTTACTGTCATTAATTTTCCTGGTCCTCTATTTCTTTTCAATGTGCCAGTTTCACAAAAACATCAATGAATGTTTTGGTAGATTTTTTGGTCGAGATATTACGGCCAAGAAACCGTTCAATGTACAATTGTCTAGCTTGTAATGAATTGCCATTAGCAAGTCCATACATGAAATATATGTCAGTTATCTCGGCGTTCGTATAGTGATTTATGGTAGAGAAATTCACTTACTATTAAAGACACGTCAAACAACCAAACGTCACTTAATCTAAACAACTGCAACCGATTCATGTAAAGATCAATGACGAGACGTATTTAAATGAAATCCACTTGTACATTAGTAGATAAAACAGGCGTTCCAAGTTATCGTTAACAATTTTTTGTACTTGATAAACTCATTAATTTTTTGTACTTGATGTACTCATTGGCGTACGCCATACTTTTATTTTCATTAATAATTTCAACAAATATTGATTATGGTTGTCGCAAACTTTGTTCACCCTGTATCTTTGAAACAAAGGGGTTTTTCAGAAATCAGCATAGGACAAAATATTTTTAGAATAAGCCAAGGAACATCATCTTAAATTTATGACGCATGTTTACCTAACACCCTGTATATATATACCCATACCACCACCCCGCGTATAAGACCTGTATGTCGTTCCACAGCAAACTGTAAGTTTCTTGTTTTTCTCGGCAACGCCCAACTATCTTACGATCATCGTGAGCATACAAACAAAATCTCGATTTGTTGCTAAAAATAACTAGTTTTTATTGAACAACCCATTGTAGTGTCCCATTGCATCATTCCAGCCTTATGGTGAGTAATTGAGAGCAAACGAAGGAAAGACCGGTACGACTTGAGACCAGATGATTGAATTCTTTGGTAAATTAATCGAACAAAAATGCATTGGTTAATTAAGCTTTTTCAGATATCTCCAATGCTCTTGTTGTTGTGTCCAGGTCGTAATATCCGCTGTTGTTCCTGCCCATCGGTCTATCTACGTCAATATCAAGCTATTGTACTAGCACTTCTGTCAATTTGTTGAGCAATATCATAAACTGACAAACTTCCATCTCTGTGCACGATTAAATTGAAATCTACAGTTAATCTAGAAAAACAGCAATAATTTTTTTTAATTTGTATATCACAAGGTAAATAGATCAAAAACTTATCATATTTTTTGTTGAAATTTTAATCATTTCTTAGTGTAAATATATGTATATATTTTTTAGTTACCACCCCTGCCCTATTTGGTGTAAATTTACAAACTCAGTTTCAGACTAATAATTTGTTTTCTATGTTTGCCGTTTTAATTTTTTTTTTAATTGGAAATATAATTAAATATATTTATATGTTTATTTTATTGTATAATATTTTTAATATACGATTGTGAGTTTTACTTTTTATGTATATGTATAATATTAACTGTAAGGAAAGTACAATAAATTTTATTTAATTAACTAACCAATAAAAAAATCAGAAAACAAATTAACATTATATAAATTTTTTTTATGTGTAGTTGGAAGTTTTTTTGACAATTTTCATTTCATTGGGTTTGTACATCATTTTTGATATTTTAAATAAATTTTATAATATATTTGCTAAAATGTTTTATGATTTCAAACTAATTATTCACAATTTTGTGCAATTTTTGTTGCGTATTACATTTTTGGACAAGTTTCTATAAAATTGAACAAGATAAACGGTATTATTGACAAATTTTTTACTATAAATTAAGTTTTTAGTTAAATTAATACATTATTTACTTCAATTTTTGATAAATTTTGCTTAAAATTGGTCTAAAGTTGCTTTTTGATGAAATTTAAGTTTTGATTTTTAGAGCCTCCAAGAAATTTTTGGTTTACTAAATTTTACGTTTTCTAACAACCACAAATCACTAAAAAAACTGCAATCGCACATTTAAAGAGCCGCAGGTTGTCGCTCTGTAGTAGTGTATTAAACTTAAATTGGGAATACTTAATACGACACGATTTACCGCATAAATTATAATCATATTTCATATTAAATAATGAATAATATTCAATCTTTTTTATCTCATGCTATTCTAATAATTTGATATCAACTAGTTTATTGTTTTTATGTCATTGAATTAATTCGACGTATTTTTGTGGTGTTAATGAATTTGATGTTTATTACAATGGCTGATAAAATTAATCAGAAATAGATTAGGATTAGTTAATTTATTATATTTTTGAGGTTGTGCTATCAGTTTTAAGAATAAAACGTTCTAAGAATTGAGATTTACTGCCAGCAAACTTGGATTATGTTACATCGCGCATTAAATCATAAGCAAACATAATTTTATTAATTGTTTTCATTATAAAAGTGATATTTTGCAATAAAACTACATGCATTAATAATATGATTGGGGATACAAATCATATTATATTAAACAAAACTATTAACTGTTTTTTAGTAATTAAATACTTTTGTTAAGCATGCAACCAGGTATAAAAAATATCAATATATATATTTTTTTAAATTTTAAAATGGGATATTTAGGAAATATTTAATGACACAACAACATAAAAAGTATGTATCTTTAAATTTAAGTTAAACTACACTCACTGAAACTATCAACAGCTTGGTCGTTCCAGAGAAGACTATGTGAGATTGTAAACCATAGAAGACAAATTGAAGAAAACTTAAATATAGATTTGTTGTTTAGTTTAATATTGGGTACAGATGATAACCTCGGATTTTAAATTTAACGCTAGAGAATTGCCGAGTTTAGTGGCCCCGTTCTGTTAGGGTGCCACTAGTAGTATTGTTATGGAAAAATATGAAATACTATCATCTTTTTTTCTAGAAAAATATTGACACGTACAACGCCGTTTTTAAATTATAATTAGTTCTTATGATACAAAATGCCAACCAAGTCAATATCCAAACGATAAGATTTTTGTCATCACTTTTTTTATATGATAGAATTACATATAATATTCTGTCTTCATGTTTTTAGTTAAAAAAAAAGTTATATTTAACGAGTAAAAAATTAATTTAAGATCTAATTAAAAACGTCATTTTTTTTAAAATTAATTGCGGAGAAACGACTTATCGCGTCAAATTTCTACAAACTTGAGAACACAGATTGGACTTTTTTCTACAATGTGTGAAAATTTTATTCAATTATATTCAGGCGTTTTTTTGCTTTTGCTTGAGTTTGATTCTGTGAACTCTTATAATAGCGCAACTATTCTCCCCCCTTAAAACAGGAATAAGTTGAGTTTTTTAGAGGTAAAATTGATCAAGTTGGGAGTACCCCGTTCAGATATTGTTTCAAGGTCTTTGTTTATAGATGTTAAAAATTCTAACCTAAAAATTTTAAGACGTTCTGTTAGTTTTGTGGATATGGTCTTTGGAAAGTATAAACTATAAAGGGTGCTATCATCTGCAAAATTATGTATAAGATTATTGGTTATTTGAAAAAATTCATTAATGTAAATCAAGCTATAATATACTATAATTGTTTTTATTGTCAAAAAAATTATCGATAAGATTTACATATTTGGGATCAAGGCCTATAGTTATGGAGCTTGTAAATGAGATTAGGATGTCATACTTCATCAAATGTTTTGGAAATGTCTAAAGCTACTGCAAGATTTTTTCTATGTTTGTCTAAAGTAAAATTCCATTTGTGATTAACATATGTGACTGAGATCTGTTGTTGAACGTTTTGATCAAAATTCATTTCATATTTGAAATACAGTTATTTTGTTCTAAGAACTTAACAAATGAAATTAATATATTTTTCAATATTTTTTGACAAATTGAACAATAATGCAGTCGGTCTATAATTTGAAGAACAAATGAATAAATGAAATGATAGATCTTCTCATTTGTCAAATATTTCACATATTTGTCATATAAATTATTATCTGTTAATTATGACAACTATCAACTATCTCACAAATCTATCATATAAGCTATTTGACAACATTTGTTGACTGTCTCACAAATCTGTTAATTACCTACCAGATAAACTATCAATTTGACAAAACAACTATTTTATAAATTTGTCTTAACTGCATATGAACTATTAATTATGCTTTCAAAACCTGACAAATAAACTATCTACATGATTGCATATAAACTGTCAACTGTTTTACA
Source organism: Tachinus rufipes (assembly GCA_963932245.1). Classification (NCBI taxonomy): domain Eukaryota; kingdom Metazoa; phylum Arthropoda; class Insecta; order Coleoptera; family Staphylinidae; genus Tachinus; species Tachinus rufipes. The sequence goes on along the minus strand of OZ010747.1, from coordinate 41,615,371 downwards.
ATTCTGTTATATAAATTGTCAATTTATTGCTGATAAATAAATAAACTCTTATTTTGAAATTTCAACCAATTCAAAAAAATAACTGTCTGGTGAAGCATATAATTCTGATGTATGAATTTCACAAATAAATTGACAATTTGCTTTTCGACAAATCTATTATATGAACTGTCAACTGTTAGTTTAGAAAATAAATTGTCTATAACAAACTATTTAAACTGTCAATTTGTTTTTGTCAAATGTATTTTAATTGTTAACTTCTTGAGAAAGCAGCAGCCGCCGTTAGAAGAAGGGAAAACGAGTGAATTGAACAATAAACTAAAAATTCAAAATAAACTACGAGATAAATTAAAGGACGTCCATATGAATAGGGAAAGAACAAGAAAATATAAATATAAAACAATAAAAAGAAAAAGTGCGGAGAATTCGAGAGATTTTTAAAAGTGGGAAGAAGGACAAATAGCAAACATAAAAAGAATAAAGACAAAAGAAAAAAAAACACAAACAAAGATAAGAAGCAGGAAGACAAGTGAAAAATGGAAGAATTAATAAGAAAAATAGATGAAATAAAAACGGTGGGTATGGAAACAACAAGTAAAGGATTGGAAGTAAGAGAGGAAAGAGTTAGAAAAGAGAATAATGCATATAAAAGAAAAAATGGAGAAACAGGAAAAAAAAAAACGAAAAGAAGCAACATAGTAATATCAGGAACAGACATACGAAATATGGAAGAATAAGAAAGAAAACATAAAAAAGAAGTAGAAAAGCTGTTCAAAAACAAACTAAGCATAGAAGTTAAAGTAAAGGAATGACACAAAATATAGAACAAAAAAGAGAAAAGCATAATAAGAATAGAAATAAAAAACTGAGAAAACAAGAAAAAAATAATATAAAAGAAGAGCAGCCTAAAAGAATCTATAGCAGTGTTTTCCAACCTTTTTTGTGTCCTGCCCCACATAATTTTTAATATTAAAAAATTGTATTGTTTACTTAAGAAACTTAAATGATAAGTTTTAGGAAAAAATCACTAGAAAATTGTTAACACTGCGTTGTTTAGCGAGATTTTAAAGCGCCGGGGGTCTCCGCGGAGTTGATATTTTGGACTTGTCAAACGAATTTATAATATTTATTGTCCGCAATTATTTAAGAATTTGCTAAAGCTCGTGTCAAGTCCATTTTCAAATTGCCCCCCTTAACACTCAAATTGCCTCCCTGTGGGGCGATCTAGAGTGTACATTGATAACGACAAAACAACATACAAACAAAGCAAAATCTAAAAAAAAATAAGAGATAGACCAAGAAAAGAAAAAAAAAAAACAAAAACAGGATACTATCAGATAATCATAGAAACTTAATAGAAAAAAAAGAGAAGCAGAGATGACACGGCAAACAACATTAATAGAATATTGAATATGAAAAAAAAGAATAAGTATAAAATATGGAAAATAAGAACATAAAGCATTAGAGGAATAGCTGTAAAGAAAAAAAGTTGAAAGAAGAATTCAAAAAGACGAGATTAGATCTGGCAATAACAGACATATAAAAGAAGAAAGGTATATATTAGGTGTTGTTGGGTCCACTACGCCACTGTGTGTGTGTAATGTTATTAATTTTTAACTTGTGCAGTTTTGTGTGGAATTTAGTGCCTATAATTCTAAAGTTCGTGTCATTCCGGCTGGTAATTATATTAGCAACCAGTCATCTTTACAATTTTAAGAAAATTCACTGGTTTAATTATTTTTATTATTGTAAATGTATTTAACCTAGAATTATAGTTTCCCGCTTACTGTTTTGTCGCGCTTTCCGTGGCGGTGATTTTAACTATTCGTACCAGTGGCGTAACTTCCATTTATTAACGTGTAATTTAAAAATTTTATTATTAATTTTTATAATCCTGCTGTCTCTTGTGTAACCTTACCGTGGTCTACCTGTATTTGTTTTTAGTCAGTCACCAGTGATCGACCGCACCGGTGTGAATTGTGTCCTTGTATCAACCTTATCCTGTTTTTATTTATTTATTGCTCTAGTCATTTTTTGTTTTTGTAACTACATCTGTTATTATTCAGTGTAAATGCAAAACTGTTGCACAATCAGGTGTAACCTGTAGCAATTGTGGCGTTATCTTCCATAACAGTTGCGCTATTCGTTACAAGAAATGTAATTGCGGTAATTTATTTGAATTGGATGATTCCAAACTTCCTAAACTTTATAAAGAAAATATTACTCTTTACCAAGTTTTATGTGATGAATTGAGGTCGAGCAATAAATTACTCTTAGATAAAATTACTTATCTTGAAGAGAAGATCACCGAAAAAGATAAAACTATTCTTCAATACGAAGCTCGCAGTAAACAACTATCTGCTCCTACTACTGCGCCGCTCACTAATGATACGGTGCAATTGATTCAACCTGCAGTTTTTCTTTCTTTAGCAAGCTCTGTTGTTAAGGGAAAAACTAATCAAAAAACTCAGCCAAGAACTCAAACTATCTTTGGTTGTGGCCCAACCAATGACAAACTGCAGGCTTATGTGCCTACTTCTTACGTACATGTTTCTAAACTTAGACGTGGAACTAATAAAACTGATATAGTAAATCATATTAAATCTAAGTTTTCCACGATATCAGTTTATGTTGTTGAGTTAAAAGTAAAATCTGGAAACTACAGCAGCTTTAAAGTTTCTGTTCCAGCTAATCATGCTCGATCTATTCTCTGCAAAGATTTTTGGCCTGCAAATATAGCGGTCAAGAAATTTTTAAATTATGGGCAAGTTAATAATGTTCCTGCTTCATCTTTGGTGGATTTTTGAAATCTGGAACCAGCCAACGATCTAAACCCGTCACCAGAAACACCAGCGGTATCTCCATCTATTACCAGAATGTCGGGGGTATAAAAACTAAGCTCAAAGAACTTATGCTGGCTGTAGCTGTATTCAACTACGATATTATTGTACTGACCGAAACCTGGCTAAATTAGGACATCAGCGATGCGGAGCTACAATTAATTGGTTACAGTTTGTTTAGATGTGATCGCTCTTCATTAACAAGCCCTAAGCTTGACGGAGGAGGTGTCTTAATTGCTAATAAAACTTGTTTTAATTGTATTTTATTACAACCTACATTTTTAAGTGTTGAACATTTGTTTGTAATTGTTAAGTTTAAGTTTGTATCATATATTATAAGTGCGGTCTACTTACCACCTAACTCGGCATGTGATAAATATTTAGATCATTGTTATTCCGTTGAATCTATCGCTGACAAACATCCAGACAGTAAACTAATTTCACTAGGCGATTATAATCTACCCGCAGCGGTATGGGTTAATGATGAGTTAGGCATAAGTGTTATTTGTAATGATACTTATTCTGCTCATTTTGTTTCCAACTGTTATAGATTTCTAAACTGGGCTCAATGTATTTCTATACCTAATGATGGTGGTGTGTTCTTAGATTTATGTTTTTCTAACATCTGTGATATTTCTGTGATTAAAGCTGTGGATGTTTTGTTAAAACTTAGCCAACATCATATTGCTTATGTGATTGATGTAAAATGTGATACTAGCCGTGATATTTTAATGTGTAATTATGTTTTTAATGATTTTAAATATGCCGACTTTAACGCAATCAATAATTTTTTGTTGAATGTTGATTGGTCCGCCCTTTTTTATAATTGTGATGTTGATAATTGCGTTAATTTATTTTACTCTGTGTTGCATTTTGCTATTGACTATTTTGTTCCCAAAAAACAATGGCGAGAAAACAATTTTTCAGTTTGGTTTAATAAAGAATTGATTTCACTTACTAGACTCAAAAAAACTGTTCATAAACGTTATAAATCTTCAAGACTATTGTCTGATTATAACGAGTTTTAATCAATTCGTACTTCGTGTAAAAAATCTCAGTACATGTCTATACAAGCAATATATTACTCGAACAGAAAACAACATTCAAAGTAACCCTAAACATTTTTGGAAATTTGTTAGCGACTCTAGAAAAACTAATGATTTTCCAGCCACAATGTATTATAAACAAAAAACTTGCAGTAATGGAGATGACTATGTTAATAGTTTTGCTGAATTCTTTTCCTCTGTTTACGATACACAAACTCATCCAACTCCTTTGTTTGACTTTAAAAAAAAAAATTACATCGATCATTTTCAATTAGTTTGTTGGATGTATTTAAAGGGATTGAGAACCTTAAATGTAACTTTAGCACTGGACCGGACGGTGTTCCATCTATGCTGTTAAAACAATGTATTTATTCAATTTCTATGCTATTGCACTTACTTTTTGAGGCTTCTCTTAATGAAGCCAAGTTTCTTTCAGTTTGGAAACAAAGCTACATTATGCCTTTACATAAATCTGGAGCTAAGGAGGATATTACTAATTATAGAGGCAAATGCATCCAGTCTGCTATTCCTAAGTTGTTTGATCAAATTGTAACTGGTCAAATACAATAGATGTGCAAAAGCATTTTAGTGGAACAGCAACATGGGTTTCGCGAGGGTCGTTCTACTCTTACAAATCTTCTTTGATACGAAAATGATCTTTTGAATGCCTTTCATTCAAGAGTCCAAGTAGATTCTATTTACACAGATTTTTCAAAGGCTTTTGATCGCGTTAATCATAGTATTTTGATTGCTAAGCTTCGGGCTTTGGGTTTTCATGAATCTGTTGTTGCGTGGTTGTCGAGCTTTTTGGAAAATCGTACACAGTGTGTGAAAATTAATAACTTTTTATCACAACCAATTGTTGTTCCTTGTGGGGTTCCTCAAGGATCTCATAGTGGACCAATTCTGTTTTTACTCTTTATTAATGATCTTGTTTATTCTATTAATTCTTTGTCTTATCTTTTATTTGCTGACGATCTTAAAATTTATAAAAGAATATCATCTATTGAGGACTGCATTAGTTTGCAAAATGATTTAGATTCTGTTCATTCATGGTGTCTTATTAATAACTTGTTGTTTAACGCAAATAAATGTTTTTCGATAAGCTTCAACAGAACTTTAAGTAAAGTATCGTTTGACTATACTATCGATAATAATGTTTTGGAACATGTTACACAAATAAAAGATTTGGGCGTAATTTTTGATTCAAAACTAACTTTTGTTGAGCATATAAACTATATGTGCAACCGTGCTATGAAAATGTTAGGATTTGTTTACAGAATGTCTACTGACCTATCTCCTAGCACACTCAAATTACTTTATTGTGCTTTAGTACGTTCTCATTTAGAGTACGCTCCGTCAATTTGGTGTCCATTCTACAGCGTTCATATATGCAATATAGAACGTATTCAAAACAAACTTTTTCGTTTATTATCGTACAAATTAGGCATTTCATCCGAAAATTACGATTTTAACCTCATTGCATTGCAATATAATCTTTCGCCGCTGAAAATTAGGCGCAAAAGAGCCGATTTATCATTTTTACGTGAACTAATGATGTCTGAGATTGATTGCCAAGAGCTACTTGTAACTCTTCCATTTCAAGTCCCCAACAATAATCGCCGAACCAGACAGTCTCCATTATTTAGAGAATCTATACATTCTACCAATTATATATATTTATTTACACAATTATAAAAAAAAAATAGTTACATTGTAAATCTGTAAACTGTATCACAAATGCTGGCTGCCATTTTAGCGCACGCGCAATCACCACCTCGTCAAATAATATCATTTTCGTCCAGCATAATTCAATATTTTAATTTATATTTATATTAATAATATAAATTATAATTTGACTGACATACATCAAAATTAATTTGTCAAAGATTTCTTTTCCATTTTCCATTCTTTTTAACCAAATATTTATTGTAGATTAATATGCAATTGGTAGCAAATTTTTCATTTATACAGTAGACCAAATTTAATTTTTAAATTTATTTTAATTACTTGAAAATTTTCAATTTTTGCCGGGACTAAAAAATAACTGATGTTTGATTTAAACAATAATCCAATTGGTAGAATGTGTAGAATTGCTAATAGTTTCTCTAATAATATTGATTTATTTTGTGTTTCAAAATGTAGTTTTAAGTGTCAATTAAAATGTGTTGATGAATAATTTTATATTTTGTTTTTATTTATGTATACTTTTTTCCATGCTTTTATTTTTCAATATTCTTTTATATATTTTTGTGTAATTGTAATATTGTTTGTAATTCATCGTTATTTATGTATATAATGATGTAGAAGTAAATGGTTTTGTATATACCGTGAATAAAGTATTATTAAAGTATTATTATTAAGAATAGTAATGGTAGTGCGTGCAAATCACATGACAGTCGCAAAGGACGAGACCGTTGCATAACCTTTCCTACCTATACCGACTTTCACTTTTATGAAGCCTCTAAGGGTGGTGGGCCTTGGAAACCTGAGCAACCCCATCAGAAAACTGTAGGATTGGTCGTCCATAAAGGAGGTTGAGCGTAGGGTTAACTACCCAACATCGTAAAAAGCAACTAGTTATAAAAGCAAAAACACAGCCTCGGATTGGACGGGTTACAAAGTGTTGACAAACGCAAACAACAAAAAAAAAGAAGATCATAGTTTGGAGTGTAGGGACAAGCAAATGCTGGGAGGTAGAGGAGTAAACCACATCAACTACATGCTAATCAACAAAAGAAGAGTAACAATAATAAAATATAAGAGCATTTAGAGGAGCAAATTGCAATTTAGGCCACTTTCTAATAAGAACAACACTAAAAGAAAGAATAACACAACTAATACCCAAAAGAAGACAATCGAACAAGTATAATGTTAAAGCATTAAAAACAAACAAACAAATAAGAAAATACCAGGAAGAGATAGAGCATAAGATAACAAAGCACGGACAAAAGGAGACCATTAAAGAAGAATGAACTTATATAAAAAAGTAATAATTAAATCTGCCAAAAATACATTTGAAAAAGCCACCAGAGGCAGAAACCGTGTATGGTACGACCATGAATGTAGAAAAGCGATTGAGAAACGTAATGAACGATAATCACTCAAACAAAAAAGGTACAAAGACATAAGTGATAGCCACAAGAATTTGCAAAATAAAAAAACTTGAATGGATGAATAAGCAAATTGAAAAAATAGAGGCATACTAATCATACAAGACAAGTAAAAAGTTCTACCAAAAAATAAAGGGACAAACGAAAGAGTTTAAACCCAGGATAAAGGGCTGTATAGACAAAAACGGAACAATCTTGACAGAAGATAAGGAAATCTTGACGAGATGGTAAGAATACTTTCAAAAAAATGCTGAATAATAACAAAATTGCAGATAGCTGATGATGAAATAAAGAGGTACCAGGCAGCTTACCTCAAAGTAAAAAAATCATCATACGAAAAGATAAAGAAAACAATTAACCTAAAAAATAACAAAGTACCTAGAGTAGACACAGTAATTGCAAAGCTAATAAAGAAAGCAGGGGAACCCCTATAAAAAAGAATACATAAGCTAACACTGAACATGCAACATGAATAGATGCCGAAAGACTGAAAGGTTGGAATTATACAGCTTATACACAAAAAGATCAAAAAAACATGCAGCAATTAACGAGACATAACACTGCTATGAGCAAACTACAAAGTAATGTCCAGTATAATTAATATACAACAGGATAAACGAACATGTGGAAAATATATATGAGAATACCAATAAGGTTTTAGAGAGAACCGACCAACCAATGACCAGATACATATAATGAGACAAATGATGAAAAACTGCCGCGATTTGGAATATATAATATATTTGTAGACTTTAGACAAACTTTTGACAGTATCAACAGAAAAATAATGTCTAAAGCTGCAATTGTTATTTATACCAAACTAACAAAAACGTTTAAAATAAACAGCGAAATTAAGCAGGGAAATGCTTTGTCAGCAGTGATATTCAACCTGTCCCTAAAAACATAAAAATAACAGAAAACCTCTAAACTAGCAAAATTCAATTAGGTGCATACGTTGATTATACCGTCATTGCGGCAATGAACTTGAACATACTAACACAGACACTAATACAACTGGATAGTGAAGCAATAAAAGTAGAGCCGAGTATCAACGCTGCAAAAACAAAATACATGAAAAATGTCAGAGCCACAGAAAGAAACAAAGGACAAATAAATATTAACCATCAGAGATTTGAAGAAGTAGGCACATGTACATATCTAGGATCAGAACTAAACAGCAAGAAAAAGAGCAAGTTATGCAAATAAAGTATTAACATCACCTAGAATATTAAGCAGAACAACAAAGCTAATAACATATCAAACGCTAATAAAACCGGCAGAACCCTACGCATGCAAGGCATGGATACTATCAAACAATGAAGCGGAGAGAAGAATATTGAGAAAAATATTTTGTGAAAGTGGATAAAAACACGTACAAAATTAAGATGAATTATGAATTAAATCATTTCCGTCTAAGCTGACATAGTAAGGCTTATAAAAGCGCAGCGATGGTTTTGAAGCATAATAAGAATAAAGAAGGAAAGAAAAACAAAGCAAATAATGCATTAGTTACCAAAAAAATATCAAAAGGAAGACCAAGAAAAACATGGCAAAATGAAGTAATGGATGACCTATAAACAATAAATGTTACAGAGTCGAAGAGACTTGTAGAGGATAGAGATGAACAGAGGCTTGTGGTAGATCAGGTTAAGACCCATTTAAAGTTGTAGCGCCAATGGAAGAAAAAGAAAAAAAAGTTGTCACCAAATTATGGCTTGCAATTTAGTACGCAAAATGTATGAAATAGAATTTACTACAACTGAGCAAACTTAATCTAACTCTAGAATTAGATAACAATGGTGCCAAAAAGTTAGTTAGTGATTATTTTTTTAAATTATTGGGCTTGTTTAACAAATGCAACCGTTGTAAGCGCTGAGTTAGCGCCAATAGTACTAGTTAAAAATACTCTTAAATATTTTATTACTTGTAGTTTTGTTGCTGTCTTTATCGCAACACAACTTTCAAATTATTTTAAAATAATTTAAATAAGTATATAAAAAATGCAAAACTTACTTATAATTATAATGTTTTAAAGTGGCCAACGTCAAATAATATTTTTTTATTACTTTTATAATTTCAGAAGTAATATTTTCAATCAATCAATCAGTATCAAACAATTATAAAACAAATACTTGAGGATAAGAATACTTTTTCGAGCTCCACGTTTGTTTTTTTGTTAATTGTTCCATAGAAACATGTACAAAGTAACTCAGATTTTTCAGTTTTCAAATGTGCTTTGTATGGAAGTTGTACAAATTGTATAGCTGCCGGTAAGTTGACTACACATGCGGATTATCAGTAAACACACAGAAATAGTTGAAAGAATGCGTTGATGATATAAGCATATTTTAAAGCAAAAATGTTTACACATTACCAAAATAATGTAGCAGCAGTGATGATACACATTGTTTTATAACGCGGTTTAAGTAATTAACATTTGCATTCTAAAAGCCAACATTTCTATCAAGGTATATTAACAAGTAGAGATATAAAGAAAGCGGTTTAATTTTTTTTTCTGACAAGTTGCGATGTTTTAAATTTTAAAAGTAAATATGCAGTCTTGCTCTTTAGGATTAATGATTATTTATGTTCATGCAATTTATGAAGACGGTGATCAAAACTAGAGAAGAATAAAATATGCTGATTGGGATATACTTGTTTAAGTATTTAATTATGATGATAGTGTAGAACCACTATTGACAAAGAAAAAAAAAATTTATCATTCATTTTATTATCTTTCAAGCCAAATCTGATGAGCTTGTCAAGTTGACAATAATGATAAAACTTGTGTTTTGGATGTTTGTAATTTTTTGTTGTCTAGCTGGCAGACGGAGTGGTTTGCTATTCAAGATAACAAGATGCAATGTGCTAAATACGTAAATACACCGTGTAGTTTGTCATGCAGGCTGAAGCGTATGAAAGAGGTTATCTTCACGCAACTTTCTATCGGTCACTGCCGATAAACATACTGGTTTTGTTGGTGTTTCATTTTTTCCAGTTACTGATATCTGTAATGTTCCGTTAACTGTTTTTCATTTTCATCGGATTGTTGGCAGTTCTAGGAACAGAAAGCGGTATCCAAATTGTCACCCAGTTTGTCAATTATCAATTTTCTGCTCAAATTTATTTGATGGAGCAAACTGGGTGTATGAATATAAAAGTTTATCTATTGTGTTTAGCACTTTTTACACCTTAGACACTGTGGTAGTTTATTTTGTTATTATTATATATTTATTTAATTTAATTTTTTAATATGCAATTTTAAAACAATTACTTATATCAAGACTGTATCACCGCCTGTGTCAAAAGATATACCAACGCAACGTTTGATTGAAGAATCTAATATCTAATATAAATATTCTCAACCAAACTCAAGCTCTTAAAATTATATTTAATTTATAAAAAGCTAGCACTCCGAAAATCATTACTGTGACAAACAAAATAGTTGAATCTACTGGGCAACAAAATGTTCTTACTCGAGAGTAAGTGTAGACATAAGTATCTAATACATAACAATTTATTTGTTACTTATACTTATTTTATGTCTATAATGTTTGATTTTAATATTTTTTGTTAGTTCTTTTCTACTCAGTGTGATTACAATGTTATTGCTGTTAACTGAAACATGCCTAATCCCCACCGATTCAAACAATTTAGTGCAAGTGCAATTGTTGCTATCTATATAATAATTATGGATTAAACTAAAATTAGCAAGTAAGTGTGTATGTGTAGAAGTAGTGTACATGTCCATGTCACATAAGAGCAACTTTTTAAAAAGCTTTGATAATGCCATTTATGATTTTAACTTAAATGATAACTTTTTGGTCTTTATGGGTGATTTTAATATTAATTTGTTAAAACTACATAATAAAGCATCTAAATTTTTTTATTTTTTGCTAGATTCATTATATTTGTACCTGATTATTACTGAAGCTAGAAGAATTACTGAAAAACTGCCATACTTTTGTAATTGTTATTATAAATAATTCAAACACTTTCATAAAATCAAGAGTCAAACATGGGTTAATTGATCACCCAAAATCACGCAAATATAAACATTTTAATTATGAATAATTTATATTTAATTTATTCAATAGTTTTAGATACAGGGTGCAGTAGTATGAACTAAGTGGCGGTTAACGCTCGACGGAGAACGAACGTGTTCGCGAACGTGCTTAACGGTGATTTAAATAAAAGTGATTAGCAGTGATCATCTATGGAATTTAAATAATAGAAGACTGTGAATTAATACAAACAGTGATTAGAAGTGCAAAGAAAGTTTTGTGAAAATGCAAAAGGTGTAAAAACTGTGATAAAGAAAGACACATTAAAAATGGTGCGGTTGTGTTATAAAAACACACTAGTGTCGTGACGTGCGACACGTTTAGTTTTTACGAATAGAACAGTAAATTAAGCGCGAAACTAGGCCAAGACGAAATGGTTAAAAACGCGGAATTTTTAAGAAGCGGGAACTTACCAAGAGTCGGAGATAAAAAAAATTATGAACCCGCGTCAAATTCAAAAAGGGGAGGAGATGTAAACTCGCCAGGGAATACCAACGCGACAAAAAGAGTAAATAACCCTACAACAATTGAAATAATTTGGGAATTAATTAGAAAACTTAGAGATTTAACCAGTGAGTGTGCAAACACTAAACTGGAAATAAAAAAGGTGGCAAATCCTAGAGATAAATATGGAGAAACTGGAGAACAAGACTGCAGATAATACGGAAGAAAATATTAAAAACTATTTTTATCTTGGACCAAGAGAAATAGTTAATGAAGACGACATATAAAAAAAATATTAACAAATGTAGAGAAACGGACTATAAATTTGTAATAATGGAAAAAAGAACCCAAAGAGAGACACCAGGTTGCCAAACGCAAGAACAGAAAATACTGCATAGAATGCAAACGATAAGATATAGAATGGGACAAAAAAGATGTCTGGCTACAAAGAAAACTGAAACAAATAAAACGAAAAAAAATATAGAGGACAACAACCCCAATAACTGGAGACACGAGGAGCAGATAACAAACCAAAATATATAAGTTTATACAAACAAACATAGGGAAGGGAAGAGAAACGCACGATATACTGATAGCCCCAGCAGAGAGAGAAGAAATAGCCCTAGTGATACTGAGTGAACCAAATAAAAACAAACTAAATGGTAAGTGGATAAGAAACAATAAAACAGATGCAGCTGTTTTAGCTAAGAGAAAGTGTAGGAACAAAGTAGTGTTTCCCATCTAACACAAAAAGTTCCTATAAAGTTATGGTCTAAAATGCTTCCGTTTTGAAATACAGGGTAATTTTTTTCCACAATTTAAAATTTACAAAATCAAAATGGTTTTGATTGTATCTTTAAATAATGCTGACGTTTGGTTTGAATTGATTATTTATTATATACATACCATATTCAAAGGGTACAGACTAATTTTTCTCCGTGATTTTCAATTAAGTCTGAACTTTTGTCAGTGGTTTTTTCTAATGTGAATCGCTTGATTTTTTCTTTTCAGGACACCTAAAATGTTTGGTTTACAATACGCCAATAAACACAGAAGAAAAGCTAAGAAATAAAATCGTAGCTTTATTCCAGACTATTCAAAACACTCTAGGAATATTTCAAAGGAGAAGTATTGATGCGTGTATTTGGGAAGGAGGATCACATCTTTAACATCTTTTATAATTTTTGTATTAAACTTTGTATGCATCTTCATGTTTCTTTGTTAGGTATTTTTATCTTTTAAATTTAATATTGTGAGAAAAAAAAAATAACGCTTTGTTTCAATTTTTTTTTAAATATAAACAAAAAAGTCTTAATAAACTTGGGTTGCATAGCAACGGTTTTGGAGATATGGAACATTATTTATTTTTACTATTTTTTTCCCTACATTTTTTATTTTGCAAAAAATAATGTAAAATATTTAAGGGAGTGGTAGTAGAAACCACAACAAACAAAACATGTGTTGTTGTGTTGTCATAGCAACGCTTCCGGAGATATAGAATAAATTATTTGTATTATTCTTTTTCCTTCTATTTTTTATTTTGCAAAAACGTGAATTTTCTTATTATAGTTGGCTGATGTTTTGTGAAATAAACATTCAGTATTTGACAGTTGTTGTTAGTACAAAAGTTTTTATTGCTATGGCTGATTACTCTAATGCAGAACTAGCCGATATGCATTTCATGTATGGTTGTACTAATGAGATTGCCACCAAAGCGCGACGTCTTTATGTAGAAGCTTATCCAAATCGCCAGATTCCTTCACATTGTATGTTTGGAAAAATTCACCAGAGATTGAGAGATACCGGTTCACTTCAAAAACAGTGCTGTCTTTCCGGCAGACCAAGGTCGGTATCTACTCCTAGAGCAGAACAAGAAATTATAGCACAGATAGAGCATAATCCAGGGACCAGGGATCTTGTTTGGAGAACCTTCCACGAGCAGTTGTTCTATCCATACTATGTACAACAAGTACAGGCTTTAAATTTAACTGATCATCAGGCACATTTGGGTTTTTGTCGCTGGTTTCTACGCAAGGATGATAAAGACCCGCAGTTTCTTGCCAAAATTTGTTTTACAGATGAAGCCAGGTTCACACGAAATGTAGTTGTTAATTTTCATAATGCACATTGTTAGGCCGACAAAAATCCCCATGCTGTAATTGAATGTAGACACGTTTTTCATTAAACATTTGGATGAGAATTGTAGGCAGGTTTCTAGATCCTGTTGATTTACCAAACCAATTAACAGTCGCTGCTTACCTCAACTTGTTGCAAAACACAATATATAATCTCATTTTTCAATTGACGTTAGAGAGCATTTAGACCAAACTTTTCCATATAGGTGGGTAGGAAAAGACGGACCAGTTTTATGGCCAGCATGATCACCTCATATTTGAAATCATTAGTGTATGCTACGTTTGTAAGTAGCCTCAAAGAGCTGCAGTTAAAAATTAATGAAAAGTGCCAAGAAATCCGAGCCAACGTTTTAGAAATAATACAAATCTCATTTAGACAAAGATGTCGGGCCTGTTTGGAAATAGAAGGAGGGCACTTCGAACATCTTCTATAACTCTGTTCTTTGTAAATATAAATAAATATATATATATATATATATATATATATAATGTTCCATATCTCCGAAACCGTTGCTATGACAACCCATGTTTATTAAGACTTTTTGTTTGATGTGGTTTGTACTACAAACCCCTTAAATATTTTATATTCTTTTTTAAACACCTTGTATAGTCTTTCAGCCAAAGAAATAAAATTTAAATTGTTCAGATAAAAATAAGTACGATCAATATTGTAATAATGATGATTATGTATGATATCGTCAGTCGTAAGTCGTCAGTTAGTCAGTCGTTGTAGAATAATAAAACTGTTTAAAATTTCTGAATTATTTGCAAATTTTGTCTTAAGTTTATAAAGTCTCTCGGGGAGTGGGATAAGGTTTGTTTTACTATAAACAAACTCGTTTAAAAGATTGTGAAGAAGACTGTGTGTTAAGAGTTTATTTTGTAATACACGTTCAATGGGAGTAGGGTCGTTAATTCAGTTGCATGCCGTTATCTTGTGTATACTGAGAAACTAAGTTGTATATGTCTTTATTTAAGTCATTGAATTGTCTTTTTATTGTTCTGTTATTGGTTTTTTCAAACACGCAATAAAATGATAGAAGAGGATAGTTATAGTAGGATTTTAATGTTTCATTATTCATAATGAATGTTAGTGGGTATGCATCCTAGTAAAATCAAAATTTAGTAAAATTTTTTGGAGATAACGGGATTTACTTAAATTAAAGTTTCCCAGAATAATAAAATAAAGATATAAAAAAACCTTACAAATATGTTATCTTTAATATTGGAGGTTGGATGAATTTAAACAAGGAATATGTAAAGTTTCTTTTGGAAAAAAGTAATCGAAAAATGGATGCAATTATTTAAAAGATTAGGTCATAACTAGTTTGGATTTTATTATTGGCGATTGCAGGACCTGCTTTGTCGATTGATTATTTGACATGATAGTTATCAGTCTGTCAAATTTTAGTTTTCTCTCAACCATGTCTCTGGCGTACTACTCGATGGTAGCCATCTCTGCTTGAAAAGTTGAAGCATATTTGACTGTTTCCTGGTATTGTTTATCCATTCGTTTTGGTGTGGAATTATCACATCAAATTTCTTACTATTGCCGTGGTCCATTATGAAGTCTTAGAGTTTCTTCCACATCAAACACGTTTGTTATGGTAGGTCTGTGGATCCTAAGGTTTACAATGTGTTGTATGCTGCTTGTTTTGTCTCTGCTATTACTACCAGGTGAAGTGGCGGTAACGGTAATAGTACTTTCATAACTGCTGTAAGCCTCGTTCTCATTACTCCTGTTATCAGCAGACATGCTAGTTTTTGAACTTTGTTTAATTTTTTGGCCGTTCATTTGAAAATAGTTTTTTTTTATACAAAAGGTCGGTATGTAATAATGGGTCTTACTACCATCTGGTCACATTAGGTGTCAGTCCCCATATATGTCCGTCCATAATTTTGGTTGCAAAAAGCACCTGAATGGCTTGTTTTTTTTACTTTTTGTTCTGTCTCTAAAAAAATTTATGAATAAATGGAAAATGTCGAGTATAATAAAAACCACTCAAAAAACTTGTGTAACAATACAACATTAATGGCACCAGATTTGTTTATTACAACTAATTTAATAAAAGTATGCAGTAATTTAACAAATAAGATGTTTAAAAATATAAGGAAAAAAACATGTTGTTCTGTTGTTTGTACAAATATCTTCTATCTCCCAAAAATAATAAGCTTGACAAGTTTTAGGCATACCTATAGATTAACGTCTGAAATTTATAGCAATTTCCAAACAGATATTTATAAATATAGCGAAAATAAGCTGAGTTTTATGTAATAATATTGTCCAAAATCAAAAAACAAATTCGTATTTTTTATAAAATTAATTTATTAACTAATTTATGAATTATTATGTAAATTAATAAGACTTTTATATTTTGTTCATATTACAACAATATTATTAAAATGTCCTAGGTTTTTTTAATTAACACCAACAGTTTAGATAATTTTTGATTCTGAAAACCGGAAAACCTATCTGGAATTTACCTGTACAGAATAAACACGGGTTTTAATTCGAGACGAAATAAATTTCGAATAAGTGTGCACATTAGATTTAAATATAAGTTAATTAAATAAAAAAATTTAGTTTATTCCAAAACTTAATAACTGATTGTTGTAATAAAGTTAAAATACTATTAATGTTTTATATGAAGAAATAATCATTTTTTTTTAATTTAAAAAAAAAATGTATAAAAAAAACTATAGTCCTTTGGTGCATAGCTGCTATTTTCTGTATCCACAAACTAAACATTTTTATCTACATAAAAAAGAGGACATTATTTATTCATAAATTCAAAATATTTTTTCTAATTTATATTTGAAAAAAAAAACGATAGTTTAGTATTTAAAATACTTACAATTTTTGTGTGTGTGTCAATTTGAACTTCTATAACAACTTCTGATATGAAGCAATGGTGATAGTAAAAAAGATTGAAGATTTAAAATTTAAATAAATATATACATATATTTGTTTCAATCTTGTTTTTGTCTAACATTATTGAGTAGCAAAGTAAAGGGTCGAGTTAAACAATTTTTATAAATATAATTTTTTTATTATAAAGATACAAAAATATTTTTTTGACAAAACATTATAAATATTTAACGAACACTAAATAAATTACAGTTTAACTTGTTTGTAACTAACATATAACATAATATGTTTAATCATTAAATTAGTTTACAATAAAAACAACGTTAAAAACTGCGTTTGTAAGTACATTTTTGGTAATTCTGTATAAACTATCTTAAAGTATAAGCAAAATTTGTAAATGGCTACAAATAATAAAATTCTTTGATTTTAGAAACACGAACTAAAACGTAATATAATATCAATAATTCTTTCAAAATTATTAGCTTGAAAGCATTAAACAACTAATATAAATATTAGATAATACAAAAATAATAGTCAATACATTATGTAATTTTACAATCGTAATGTGTAAATATTTTAAGAAAACATTGTTATAATTATGCAGTCATTGTAATTTCTGGATTATAATCAGAGTCTTTTTGCAATGATTGAGCCATACTAACAATCATTTCTCTAAAACAAATAGGATTCAAATTTTTACCTAATAAATCCAAGAAAAATACATCTCCAAAAGAAAGCTTATTCATAAGAGCCATGGCATCCTTTTCGGAAAGATAGTTGCATTTAGTACGCATCAATTTTGAACGGAAACTTGGAGAGACTAATGTAAAAATACGCCACATTACCTGATAAAAAGAAACCAAAGTCAAAAAAGCAAACCAAAACCATATAAATAGAAACAATTTCTCATTTAAAATATTAAGTGGTAAAAGACATAAGGCATCTATATCTTGAATTGATCCCGAAGCGCCGTAGTTTTTAAAAGTACATTTGGCAAGTTTCGGAAAAACAGATGTCATTGGATTTATGTTACTGAATGTAGTAACCGCAACTCCATATCCGGTAAAATTTCCAGTTAATAACCAGTCCATTAACATTATTTGGCATAACTGAAAATTCATAAATATATAAAAACTATGTATGATGGTTTGTTTTATACTTACAACATTCAGAAAATTAAAAACTTCACAAAGTACATATCGTAAAGCATAGGAGTTGTGGGAATAAATCCCGGATAACATGTATTTTATTATATTATCTTTGCTGCGTTTATTCCAATCATCAGGAACTACAGGTCCACCTGAAACCAAAATAAAGAAATAACATAATTATAATTTATTAACCAATTCTAGATTTCAACTTAATTAACATAAATTTATCACATTTATTATGATCTTGCAAACCTCGTTTTATGTTTAATTTTAACACAGAGCAATTTGATGTATTAAGTCATTATTCACAAAAGTTTTTGAGATGTTTTTATGTTACCAAAACATACTTGAGTCACGATCTCCAGAAAACAAAAAAATAACTAAAGCTATTTTTTCTCGCCAGAAATAGTATTTTGTATAACAAGAGTGGATAGTATGCCCATATCGCACGAAGACGAATTTGGAGCACGACGCTGCAGGCGGAGTGCTCCAAACGTCTAAGTGCGATATGGGTATTCCACTCGAGTTGTACAGCTTACTTTTTCTACGACTGATAAAAATTTAAAAATTGTTTTAAAACTTTTCTATTAATCATTTAACATTATTTTATATGGAAATAAATTCAGGTTATGTTTGACATCTGACGTTTTGCATAATTATCAAATTCAGAACTACCTATAATTTTGGTTAAATTATGCTGTTAAAATATTTAATTAAACATGTTTTTAAGCTTTATTGTATAATAACAGTTAATAAATAAGATGTTCTTAATCTATTTTTGACATTTACAAATAAAAAAACCATTTATATTTAGCGACGTAATCAAATAAACATTGTAGTTTGTATTTTTTGTTTTTATGGTTGGTACGGCATATCATATTTACACTAGAGTGAATATATTATACATATTCATTCAGTTAGGCGTGAATAAAAGTGACAATATATAGAAGGGAGTAGAAAACAACTTTAGTGTAATCTAAACTTCCTTAAGTAAAAAAAGTAAGTTGTTTGCGCTTACATAGAAAACAAATCATTGAATAAGGGCCGATTTTACAATTGTCAGATAACTTATACCAGGAATAAATTTATCTACAGTATATACCTGGTATAGCATTAGTTATGCCTTTGTTGCAGTCTAGATAACCTATTGAAACATCAATAATGACTTATAAACTGACGTATAAATCATTTATATGCAAATTTGTTGTGCGCGTTACTTGGTTAAGTACTGCTCCAAGCACCAAATAAGTTATCCCTGATATATTTTTCTCAAACATACAATTAAAATTTTATGAAATTGCCAGAACTTCTAAAGTGATCGGGGCCATTGTAAAATTTCAATCACCGACATACTCGAGTAGAATCTCTATTCAATGAATCCCAAATTAGAACTAGAAATAAAGACGAACCCCTTAAAGATCCCAATGATTAGGTCAATCAAGGAAATAATGCTCGACGATTATCAATTTTCTTCTGTGCAAAAATTTTAGCAACAAATTCTACTTTAGTTGTTTTGCATTTTCTGGAACTAACTTATAAATTGACGTATACGTTGTTCATACGCTAATTTGTTGTGCGCGTTACTTAGTTACTATACTAGAGATAAGTTATAAGGGATTGTAAAAACGTATTTTTATATACCTACTCCTTAGATAGCGCTATTCCTTGTTTAACCGACGATTGTAAAAGCGGCCCTATATAATGATAAAATAAACATAATAAAAAATCCAGATTTAGGTTATAAAACTGTACGGCTGAATAACTCCGTTATTTTTTAACCAATTTATATGATTCAAAAACTATTTTAACACACATGTATGTTTTTATTTTTAGTATAGTTGCTATGACAACCAACTTAATTTTTAAATGGCAACATGCATTTTTTATTTTTTTCTAAATCTTTATGATATTTTTAACTCAACGCTGTCAAATAATAATATACTTTTATAACACAAAATTTTGATAAATTTAACAAACAGAATATCTGTTTTTATTTAAAATGATCGTAATTAAATAGTTAGCATTGAAAATAAATAACGTTTATTTTTTTGAGTAATTTTATGTTATTATGCATAATATAGTAACTTGAAAAACTACGTATTTAAAATTAAAAAAATAAAATTAAAAAATTAATAATTTTTTTTTTGTTAATTTTAAATACTTTAATTTTTATGTTACTATATTATGCATAATAACATAAAATAAACCCTAAAAATAAACATTATTTATTTTCAATGCCCACTATTCAATTACAATCATTTTAAATGTTTTTTAAATTTATCAAAAATTTTTGTTATAGAAGTATATTATTATTTTACATAGTTGTGTTAAGAATATAATAAAAATTTAAAAAAAAAAAAAAAAAATTGTTTGTTTTAAACCAACAGTAAATTAATCATATTTGACTTGGAAATAATACCGCCATGGTAACCGAATACTGTCAACTTGCACCGTACAGTGCTCCCTGTGTCTATTTCTAATTGTCGTTTCTCACTCGTAACAAATCAAATCGTACAAATCCACTTTTGAATTAATGAAATCCGGTTATAAGTCCGGCCATAATGACTTGACTTAAATGTCAAACTCCAGTTTCAAATTAATAAAATTTGCCCATAAAATACTATAATATTTATTATTTATTCCTAAACCTATCTACCGTTACAGTGTAAGGCCTACATTTTTATTTTTAATCAAGTTTTATTTGGTAAAAGTCTTTCCATTTCTTTCTGTTATGGGTTATTCGTTGTACCTCTTTGTCTCTTTTCTTCCTGATTTTTCTCTTATTGCATTGTTCCACTCCTTTCTAATGCCCGTATGACACTGATCTATAATTCTTTATTGAATTATATATATAAAAATATTTAAATCTTAAAAAGTCTGTAAAATGCACAAATAATCATCAATCTTATTGTAGATTGAAATTTTAAGAATATTTTTAGTTATTCTTTAAAAAAATTCAATCTACAATAAGATTGATGATGTTTTGTGCATTTTACAAATTTTTTAAGATTTAAATATTTTTATATATATAATTCAAGATATAATTATTGACAGTGTAATACGGGCATTAGTCTTTCTATTTGATTTTTCCCTGTTACTCGTGTCTCATATATTCTCCTTGTGTTTCTATTTTCATTCATTCTGCATACATGCCCAAACCATCTTATCTTTCTGTTATTTGTTCATTTATTGGTCGAATCTGGAGGTTTTGTCTGAGTGTGTCGTTCCTTAGTTTGTCTTTTCTGGTTTTATTTTCTATTTTTCTGAGAAACCTCACATCCATAGCGTTTATTCTATTTTTTATGTTTTTCTGTCATGGTCCACGTTTCACTGCTGTATGTTAGCGTGGGCCGTATTACTTTTTTATCAATTTCTGTTTTTGTACTTTTTCTATTTCATTTTTGTTAAAAAAGGTGTTTTTAAGCATGTTAAATATTTTCCTGTTTTTCCTATTTTGTCTTCTATTTCTTTATCTATTTTACCGTTGCTCTGTATTATTGTTCCTAGATATTTGAATTGTTGTACTTGTTCAATTTCATTTTCCTGTATTTTAATTTTGTGGGTTCTAATTTCTTTTGCTGTTATCATGCTTTTCGTTTTTTCGATATTTATTTTTATGTTTATTTTTGTCAGTTTCTTTATTAATATATCCATATTGTGCTGTAGGTCTTCTACCAATTCTGCTACAATTGCCATATCGTCTGCAAATAGTAGTTATGTAATTTGGGTTGTTTTCATTTTCCAATATTCAATCTTTAGTGCTTTCATCTTCTTTTTTGCTTCCTTAATTGCTTTGTCTAGTACTATTGTAAATAATAGTGGACTCAGCACACATCCTTGTTTTACTCCTGTTTTCTAGTTCTGTCCATATATCTTCTCTACGAATTCTGTGAAAAGCCTTTTCAAAATATACAAAACAGATGTGTATGTCCTTTTTCTTCTTTATTAGTTTTTTGCTTATTTGACATAGAATAAATATCAAGTCTTGGGCGCTTCTTCCTCTTCTGAATCCACATTGACTATCCTCTATTGTCTCTTCAAGTTTATGCCTCATTTTTTTTTTTAGAATTGTAGCTAGAATTTTATTGACAACACTTGTTATTGTTATTCCCCTGTAGTTGTTGCAATTTCTTTTGTCACCCTTCTTGTGTATTGGAAATATGATTCCTATATTCCCTTCCCTTGGGTTTTCTCCGTTCTTTATTATTTCATTTAGTAGCTCTTTTAATTGTATCATTCCTTCTTTTCCCATGTATTTGATCATCTAATGATATTTCGTCTATTCCTGCTGCCTTCCCGTTTTTCAGTTTTTTGACTACCTCCATTATTTCATCCACTGTTATCTCCTCCACTCCTTCTGTGTCCAATTCTCCTTGTTTATTTTTTTTGTTCTCCTCTATCTAGATCTCTCCTGTAGTATTGATTGTCAGTTCTTTAAAGTGTTGTCTCAATCTTTGCATAATTTTTTTTTGTTTGTTATTATATTTCCTTGTTTGTCATTTATATTCATCATATTGTGTTTTTTTTTTGTTTAAGTTGTTTTAATGTTCCATAAAACAACTTTTGGTTTTCTCTATAGTTCTCATTCATCGCTGTACCAAATTTAATCCAAGATTCTTGTTTGGTTTTTTAAATTTTTTGTTTAATTCATTTTTTTTTATTTTGTATACTTCGTAGTCTTCTATCTTACTTGTATTAAAGTATTGTTTCCATTTATCTTTTATCTTTCTTTTAATGTCTTCCGACCACCATTCGGTTTTCTTTGTGTCTTTGTTTCTTATTTTTGTTGTTTCGCAAGTTTCTTTAGCCGCTTCTAATAAACTGTTTTTGAATATTTCCCTTTTTCCTCCAATGTCTAATTTTCTTTCTTTTTCTCTGAGTTTATTCTTTAGTATCTTTTGATATTGCTCTTGTATTTGTGTTTGTTTTAGTTTGTGTGTTTTTATCTTTTCTTTTATTTTTGTCTTCTTTTGTCTGTTTTTTCCTTATTCCACTTCATGTCCATTTTAAGTAAGTAATGGTCGCTTCTTATATCTGGTTGTCTTATTACTTTTACGTTTTTAATCTTGTTCCAGTTGTTCTTGTTTACTAGAAAGTAGTCTATTATTCATTTCTCATTTCTAGATGGTTGTGCTCTTGGGAATTTGTGGACATTTTTGTGTATTTGTTATTACCAAATTATTTTCTACACATAGTTGTATTAATCTTTTTCCTTTATTATTCTTTGTCTCTTCTATTTTTTTCCTCATCCATTCTTCTATTCCTTTGTTTTCCCTGCCCACTTTTTCATTCATATCCCCCATGATTATTCATTTATACATTTATACCTAATTTATTTTTAAGCATCTCTTTGACTGAATTCTTTCTTTTCCTCCATTCTTTTTATCACTATGTTATGCCTTTTTTCTCTTTTTTTTCTATAATACTATAATAATAAATTAAATAAAAAAAAAAGATTTAAATGTCAATCATGTCATCTAGTTTGAATTAAAAAATCCGGACATAAAAAAATTAAACTAATAAAAAATCTGGCTTAAATGTTAAAATCTGACCTTTAATGAGTAAAATCCGTCTTTAGTTTGTTGAAACCTAGCATTATTGTTAAAATTCTGTTATAAAATCTTTATTTAAAACACATTTTACCTGATTTTGGCAGATTTAACAGATTTCTGCCAAATTTATTTAGTTTTTAGCCGGATTTTGTAATTTTCATTTTTAACTAGTAAGAGTAAGATAAGTGTTTTAGTGTAGCATTTATCATTTAAGGTTAGATTTGTTATTTTATTATGATAAAAATCAAATTTTTATATTTTTTCCTCGGTTTTTGAATTTCATGCCCGGATTTTTGTGGGTTGGCAAAGAACTTATTTTATTGATTGTGGGCGAGTAATTTTAGTTTGGTTGCCTCATCCACCCACTCAAGTGTTAGTTATCCAGAAACTGAATATTTCTCTCTGCGAATCTAATTTGTCATTA
Organism: Tachinus rufipes; assembly: GCA_963932245.1. Lineage (NCBI taxonomy): Eukaryota > Metazoa > Arthropoda > Insecta > Coleoptera > Staphylinidae > Tachinus > Tachinus rufipes. Next base: position 41,591,736 of record OZ010747.1, on the reverse strand, counting down.
AATTGGGGGAAAAGGTTCATATCTATCCATCCAACTTCTTAATAGAAACAGTAGGGTGGATAGGCGGAACACTCATCATCATTATCAATATTTAATGCAAAAACGAACAGAGCGTGTAAAACGTTTAAGTGTCAATAAATAGATACAACGTCAATCAAATCCAGAGCCTAAAGAAAACCACTACCAAATGATCTACATCGTTACAGCGTGATTAGTTATTAAGCAGCCACCTGACATAAAAGCAACAAAAATCGACGCAACGTAAGCAAGCAAACATATTTCCTATTTATCACATTAAACCCAAACACTTTTACAAGAATTTTTATATTTACAAAATGTGATTTATTTTATACAAAAAATTAAAAAATCAAAGTCTGTTTATATTTGAAAATTCATACCTATGCAACTTTGTTATTAATTAATTTGCGTTTGTTATTAAGACAAGCCAGACTTAAAGAGCTACTCGAATTGTAACTGATTATGAACAAACAGAGCAATTTCAGCACGTTCACTAATAATCAACCAAAATTTAATTTTCTGAGTCAATAAATTGATTTGAAAGAACAACCTAAGTCTAAAGTAAGTCTAAAAATGTATTACAACTAAAATTCTATACAAGAAATATGAATAAACCTGAACCCATGTGATTTGTAACTAAACAGACATATCAACTTCAACATTTTTATAGAGATAACTTTCAAAGTGATCGACCAAGAAATTTTATTTTAAAAGAACTGTATCATGTTGAAGAAAATGAAGTAGAAGGTAATGATCACAAGTCAACCATGAACATGACAGTAAAATGAATTTTCAAGAAGAATACTAATTACCCGAAAAATAGTAACGGCTGATATGGATCCTCAAAAACAAGAAAAAGCTAGTATATTGTCATAAAAAAAAACATGTCATAAGAGAATTCAGAAAACGATATCAGCCCTTACAGAAAATTTCTACTGGCCTCACAAGGAAAACACAGTAAAAATCTTTATAAATAATTTTAATTAAAACTAAAAAAGCAATTGTAAACCTATTAAAGTTCATAAGTCAATATGGAGTACCAAGAAAAATAAAAAAAATAAAATGTGTTAACGGTACAGAATTTAAGAACAAAAATGTACAAAATTTTTTTATAATCCCAATTTCACTCTTCATTAATTGAAAGCATTAGAACCATAAATATTGGTAAACCAAAAGAAAGTACTGTAACGAAAATGTCATATGCGATATTAGGATATAATAATTCAATTCATTCTCTAACCGGTTATACACAGTTACAAATGGTCATAAAAAAGTAGACTACAAAAATCCATTCAAATACGATGATAAATCAGAAAAAGTACTCAGTAAAAAAAATAAAACTAGAGAAGAATCATATATAACAGACCCAAATCGTCCATTGTATATTTAAAGAAATGTATTAAGCAAAAATGCAAAATTCCTTTAGAGATAGATGAAATAAAAATTAAAGCAAAAAAAAAAAGATCATAAATACGTTCTAAAATTTGTACGTATTGTTTCAGATCAAAATGTTGCTATTTAAAGTAATAATACTCCAAATATTACCTATTACCCTAATGTTTATCAAAATTGAACCAGTTGAAACACCCTTACTGGCCATATAATCAAGAAATACAAAATTTGTAAGAACAAAACATACATTTATGTATCATGTAAATCTGTCACAAATCCATGAAAACATTTTAAAAGTTTCAAATAATATAAACTATATTAAAACATTTTATTCTGATCAACCATGGTCCCATCTTCATATTCAATTATTAACACAGGTACAAGAAATAGTACGACATTGAATCTTAAACATCTAAATAATATCTTATCAAATCTAAACAAAATATACAGTCTAGACAAAATTCCTATAATGCGGAATATTGTCAACTCGTATTTATTGTTTGCTGCTCAGATTATTATAAAAAATAACATTATTATCTTTCAATACATGTACCAATTGTAACCATATCAATAACTCCAGGTATTTTTTTCAATTTTATTTGCTCACAAAAGAAGAATATTGTAACATTATGAAACCTGTCCAGATGTAGAAGTATATTACTACTGTCAATAATATCTACTATACCAAATTGTTAAAATCATCAAAGACGGATTAGACGAATGCAACAAGACTCATGTAGACTATAAAAAAAATACATTCAACAAATCAGTTTCTATCGAATTCTTATTATTCCAACAAACAAGACAAGTGATAAAAGCCAACGCGACACTAATGAAATTTATGTAATGTAATGTCAACTTAACGTTAACAACAGGATTTACAATAAAGAATCAACGCTACACGACAAATACGAATTCAATTTACTAAAGTTAAAAATGTTAGTGATCCAGAAATTAGATATTTCTCTTCTTTGCAAATGTAATTTGTCATTAAATTAAGAGAAAAGGTTGATAAATTTATCTTTTTGATAATACACACTTGAGTGGGTGGGCAAACTATTCAGTCCATTAATCGTGAGCCAGTAGTTTTAATTAAAATTTCCCGCCTACACACCCAAGTTCTTCTTACCCAGCGATTGAATATTCCTCATCTCTGCAAATGTCAATTGTTACTAGGGAAAGCCGGAAAAGAAAGTAAAATGTCTAATCTTTTGCTAAGAATCAGACGGGAGTCCAGGTGGATTACACAGTACAGTAGATGCGAGCGAGTAGTTTCAACTAAAATGCCCCGCCTACCTATTCAAGTATTAGTTATTTAAATTTAAACTTTCGTCTTTTGAATTTACATTGTTGATATTGCAGAAACGGTACACACAAGGCCTGCCTTCTTCAAGACAAACATTTTTGAGGCCTTGGTGCTTAACATTTTTGCCTCCTTCCTCTAAATTTCAACTTTCAAACTTTTTTAACAGTTTTGTTAAAATATTGTATTGCAAAATTTAAAATAAACATTCTTGTTCTCAGTTTGTGTTTCAAACTTTCTAGGGCCCCGGGAAAAGTTATAAGTGGACCGAAATTGGCCAAAATATAAAAAAAAAACTATTTAAAATTGTATAAACATTTAAAAAAGGTCAAAGCTTAAATATTTTTTTTATTATTACAATGTTGTACAACACATAAATAAACTTTGAAAATTGGTGCAGTTAAATTAAGGGGATAATTCTACCGCAATTTCGGTACCGGCAAAGTTGCCAATAGATGATCTATTACAACAATGCTCACTAAAACATCAGCTTGAAGCATGCAAAACCTGTCACAAACATGACTAAGTAATAGAGTAATAAAATAACGTTTGTTACACGTCAAAAAGGGATTCTAACCTTTCTTTTATAGTTATTTTTTTAAATAATTTGTCATGCCTAAAAAAAACAGAACAAAAATTATAATTTACGTTAAATCTCATCAATTTTATTATGTATCCATTCATATTTACTTTATTGAAGTATACAAATCACCCCTGGCATAACCATAAATTAAATAAACGTCACATCTGACATTGAAAGTGAGAATTAAAAAAAACTACAACCTTAATAAGTTTTGACAACATTTTTAAGGATTTGAAAACGTTTGAAACACAATAATCTGCCTATATGAGTAATACAAAATTACGTCATACTATCAGTCAATACTGAACAAAATATTTATGCTCACGAACAATTTTATTATAGTATTTTAAATTGACTTACCTAAATTTTTTACTATCAATTTTAATCGTCCACCTTCCCACATTTTCCATAAGAACCGGGGAATGTAAAAAATTAATGCTTGGAAAAAGAAAGCAATGCACACCCACTGGTAATAGTTTTGAACAATGATGTCTTCATTACCTTGAGCACTGAATTGTTTGGCATATGGTATTGGTTTTGTTCCCGCATAATTTCCCAGACCGCTTAATATATTCTCTGAAACCAATAAAATATAATATTAATAAATAATTACAGGCTTACATTTATAATTAAATTAAGTTATTATACAATAACAGATTATGTATAAAATTGCAGTGGTAAAAACTGGAAATCAATGCTTTGGTTGGCTTAGAGACCCTCCTAATTTACAATAACATATATGCAGGGTTAAGGCAATTCACTTTTTACTTATACATAAATAACTTAAATAGCTGTTGCAATTTTATTATAGCTGTGAGACACCGGCTGCGTTCACGACGTATCACTGCCAATCATGGAAACTAAGCAGCGGCTTACTACCGTTGAAACAGACATTCAGTAAAGACTAAGTAAGATGCCGAAAAATTATTTAAACAGTAGCGTAGCTAGGATGCTCCACCGCAAAATATTGAGAAAGACTCCTCAGGGGCGGATTTGAAAAAAAAAACTGTGCTTGTAGGTCCTTCCGAATTACAGACCCTTGGTTTCAAGTAGCTACTGAATATGAGTATTCTATTCAAGAAAATATGCTAACTATAGTATATTCAATTTTAAGAAGGAGCACGGATAAACAACACACATTGGCTAGATTACGTGGACAATTTCATTGCTGCATTCTTCTTTCAATTTTAAAATAAAGCATTAGAGATTTATAATCTTATGTACTTCTTTATCAATGCCCTCCTAAAAATCTTAAAGATGCCTATAGACAAACGCACACATTTAAAGATGTGATCACCAGCATGCATACAAAATCTTAAGTTAATTTTGTCAAACATGACAAACGTTACATGAATTTGCAATTTTAGCAAATCAGCTCTTACTTTTCCTTCGCATCGATGAAACAAGCTACTCTAGAGAAAGAAGCTGGACTAAGATCATATTCAAAGCAACATCATCTTTCCATAAAGTCAGAAAAACAGCCTGCAAGATAAAACTGTCTATGGAACAATAAAAAAAATTGATTTACATTTCCAGCGCTATATTTCTAACAATTGTTACCACAAGGCTTGTTATTATGCTACGGGTAAAACCATCAAAAAGAAGTAACAAGAATTATCTTCAGAATTTTAAGAATACCGAATAAAACCCAGAGAAAGGTACAAAGATTGAAGAGATGAGATTGTAAAACACATTTATAAAACTCGAATCAATATTTTTGATATCAAAATCAACCAAAATTACTAGAAACCACGTCAAAGAAAAAGCATTCCAATTCCCAATTTTTATACAACCTACCAGAGCAAACCGAGAGTATTCACGGCATATGTTGCAGTAAAAGTAAGCGCACTTGATGCCCACTACACACTTATTAGGAAAATGTGTACAATCTATATAAAGAAAGGTTATTGAACCTACATACACTTTCAAGAGACTGACAGTTTAGTCACCACGACTACCGTACATCCATTGGACTAGAACGATCTTTTTGAGTATGCGGATTCTCACGCGTTATATGTCATTACCAACGGAAAGAACTTCCACTCATTATCAGTTAATACCACTATCCTTAACTTTTATTTAATTTACAAAATGACATGAAAACTGTTATAGACAACGTTGAACAAAAACAACCCACTTCGCCAATTTGCCGGATATTTCGTTCAAAAAACGTTCATTGAAGATGGAATTAAACAACGGCAATTAAGAGACTGCCAAGCGACAAACAACAATGCCACAAAGATGTGTCTAACAACAACTTTTATTTAACTTACAAAAATTACACAAAACAGTTTTAAGTTTAACAAAAACACTACTGCCAACCCTTATTTAACTTACAGAAATGCCATAAAAATAATTTTTTTAACAATTCCACTACATACTGAACGAGGGCACCAAACTGCGCAATAGCCAATCACCGTATCGACGATGCCACCGAGATATGTTTAACAGTAACAACTGAGGCATTTAAAGACTAGCAGCCGACTAAATTGAGCAGTGGTCAATTATACTATGTATCCACAACTTTCATCAACAAATTACTTTTAGTAGAGAGCATATAAAAAAAAACCAAAACCAACTAAAAACTTTAACTGACAGTGCTACTAATGTTCGATACGACTCAAATAGCAATCAAGAAACCTGCATTGATGTCTAACTAGCATGAACTAAAAAACAAAAGCACCGCTTTTCTGCTACAAGAGTCTCCAAGGTGGTAAAAAATATAATACGATGGCATAGCTTGTCCAAAACTGTTTATCATGAAATGTATGTATTAAAAGTAACAATTACCAAAGCGCAAAACAAAAAACAAGAAACAAACTACGATGCCAAGCAGCAGAATGATTACCCTACAACAAAATGTTGCAAAACGCAACAATGACATTCCATCAATGCCAGACCCATTACAGACAAACAAACCGCTTTCATCAAAAAACAATATTCTATCCTCAATAGAAACTGCAACCTTCACACAGCCACTCATTATAAAAAAATAACCCAAAGCAAACTCAACACTGACTTAAAACAACAAACATTCTTCACCAATATGTACCAGCCATGATTTTCATAGTTGAATTAAGTTTCTACCTACCGATTGTATGATTTCCTTCAGATAACAAACCTCTTTAAACAAGTTGTAGACTTACTGTGGCAATGTGAAATAGCCGTAAAAAGCACAATACATAAAAAAATTAAAAAAAACAAACATATCTTTTTAGAATATTATCTTCCGCTAACATGTTGCGAGTACCTAACTAAACTGTAGCAGACTGCAACAAACAGCAAGAATCAAAAGTTGCATATCCCAATAACCTTAATAGTGTAGCGACTTTTAATAACTTAGTCATGGTAATACCTTCCGATTTTCTTTTCTGCGCAAATTCTGTTGTTATAATGTCCCTGTCTAAACTAGCATACATTTGGCTCTAGTTTGAGATGAGCTGGTTTTTGCCTTGCGGATTTTCACGCATCATCTGCGGCACGCATGCTGTCCCCGACCCCTCTCTCCCTATAGCCCCTACCTTTGTCTGTCTCTTTTGTCATTTTGCTTTTTCATATTATTTGCACTGGCATCTACCTCTGCATTCTCTTTTTTCTCCCATCTGTGTATTATTTTCTCTAATTATATAATTTGTTCTCAGATGTGCTCTTAGCTTACTAAGGTCTTCGTTCACTTCTTCTTCATTGTATCCCCTCTCCTCCATGAATAGTATATGCAGTTCCATTAGTTGTATTCCTTTTGGCAGTCCTAGATTTGTAAGTTTTACCTCCAGTGATATCCTTGTATCTCCATCAGGAATTACTTCTTCATGTCTTCTCGTTGCCAGGTATATTCTGACTATCTGAAAAGTTGCGTCAACCTCGAGATAGCATATGTACCATTTGGTATTTGCCTTGTTATTTCTGTTACTCTGCTTTCTTTCAATATTTCTTTTCTCCTTCTCCTTATCTCTGCAGTTTTGTTTGGTATCGTAGTCTCTGTAAATGTTCATCTTTTTTTTTTCTTGGTATGCATAATAGTCCTGTCCTTTCTTATTTCTTTCTTTTTGATCTTTTTCTCTGTTTTCTTGTTTCCATTTAACTTTTCTCATCTCTTTCCTTTCTCTTCTATGGCATTTAGTTTGTGTGTTTGTTTCCATTGCTTGTTGAGAAGTTTTTTTGCGCCCTCCATTTATTTTCATCTTTTAAGCATTTGTTAATGATTGTTGTATTATCCACTTTGCTTCCTAGTATATATTCTAGATTTTTTTCTATCTTCCTTTTACGCCTCGCATTCTACTAGAGTGTGTTCTGCGTTATCGTGTGTTTCTTCCTGACAAAATGTACCTTTCTTCTTCAATCTTTTTTTAAATTTGTTGCAAAAATTTTCCAAATGCTCCGTTCCCGGTCAGTATTTGTGTTGTATAATAGCACGTCTCGGTTTTTTTTTCTATCCATTCTTTTATCTCTGAGATTAGTTTTCTTGTCCATTTCCCCCTTTCTCCTGTATCCCATTTTCTCTGCCATCTTTCCATAGTCTTCTCTCTTGGTCTAATCTTTGCTTTTTTTTTACTTGTTTTTTCTTTTACAAATTTTTTTATTTCTATTCTTTCCTCCATCATAGCGGCTCTACTAATCCTTAGCAAGCTTGCTCTCGCGGCTCCTCTTACTTCATTCATTTTGTTTTGTTTTCATGGCTTCCCCCCATGTTTCTGCGGCATACAGCAATTTGCTTCATGCTGCTATTGCTATTAGCCGACTGCTTTCTTTTCCTGGACCTCCGTTGTTTGGCATAAGTCTACCAAGCTTTCTCTTCATTTCCTTTGTTCCAATGACCTGTTAATTTCATCCCTTTGCTTCTAGTGTCACTCTAATCTCACACCTGTATCTTACCTGTTCCTCTATTATTCCTCTTAGTCGATAGCCATGTTGCCTCAGTTTTTTGTGTTGCTAGTTTTAAATCTTTACTTCTCATCCATATTTGTATTATATCAATTGCCAGCTCTAATCTTCCTTTTAGTACTTCTATTCTTACGTCTCTACCTACTACTGCTAAGTCGTCCGCAAATGCTGTTGTTGGCACGTCTTCCGGCATCTTCATTCGAAGTAACTCGTTATAGACAAGGTTCCACAATTTTGGTCCAAGTGCTGAGCCCTGTGGTACCCTTCTGGTAAGTTTAAATCTTCCTTTTTTAGTCACTAGATTTCTGCCTTGTAAGTAGCTCCATATGATCTTGATTGTTTTTTTGTTCAGTTCTTTCTTCTTGGCCGCCTCTATGATTGCTGCCCATGATACGCTATTAAACACGTTATGTATGTCCAACGCTATCATTACACAGTGTTGCCTTTTCCTCTGCGTTTCGCTGTTTGCATCTTTTGCTATTGTTTTCATTTTTTCTATAACTCCTAAGGTTTTTCCTTTGGTAAATCCGTATTGTTCTTTTTTCCATTCTCCTTTTTTTTCTATTTCTTGTTCTATTCTCCGTACAATAACTTTCTCCATTATTTTAGCCAGTGTGTTAATTCATCATATTGGTCTGTATGACGTTGTTTTTCCTACTTCTATCTTTTTCTCAATCAGTACCAGAGTGGCCTCTTTCCAACATCCTGGGAAAGTTCCTTCTTTTAGGCACCTGTTGATTATTTGAGTTATTTCTACCTCGTTTCCGTCTAGAGCTGCTTTAACAATCTCTGTAGTTATTTCGTCCGGATCTGTTGCTTTGTTGTTAGGCAATTCTTTTATGATCTCTTTTATCTCTTCCACTGTTGCCACTGTTTCTTCTTCTTGTTTTGTTTCTGGTTCTCTCTTGGGAAATAGTTTTTTAATTATGACTTCTTCTTCTTCGTCTTCTTTTAAGCAGATTCCTTTTGCTTTTCCACACAATTTGTTCATCACTATTTTGTACGGTTTTCCCCAAAGATCCCCGTCTATAGATTCTATCATTTTTTTCCAGCATCTTTTTCTGCTATCCCTAATTTTTTTGTCGTATTTTAGTTTCTCTTTCATTTCCTTTTCTCCTCTTCTTCTCTGCCTTTTAACTTTCCTCCCTGTTTGTATTGTGTTTTTCCTGCATTGTTTTATTTCCTCACACCACCAGTATGGTCCTTTTCGTCCCACTTCTCTGTACCTAGGACTTGCTTCCTCCGCCGCTTTTCTCAGTTTTTCTGAGTACCTCTCGCATCTTTTCTCAATATTTTTGTTTTCTGTCACTTCTTCTGTTTCTATGTCTTTCTTTTCTTTGTCCATTCTTCTTACATTCCATTTACCTTCTCTCGTGTGCTCCTGTTTTTCTTTCTCCTTTGTATTGTATTGTATATGTTTGTGTACTCAGTGATTCTTTTTCAGTCACGGTGCATTCATTTATTATTTTTGCCATTTCCCACGTTGCTATTTTAATGTCAATATGTGATTTTGAGCTTCCTCTTACAAACGTAGGTTTGTCTCCTTTGTTGCAAATTGTAAGATTTAACCCTGCTATCATCTCCTCTAGGATTTTTCTTCTTAAATCGTTCTTGTAGCCTCTCCATCTCGGTGATTTTGCGTTGAAATCTCCTCCTACAATAATTTTTTGTTTTTCTGTTTTCTTAAACTTCTTTTTAATTCTTCTATCCACTCTCGATAGTATTCCAGATCGCAGTTTGGGCTGATGTAACAGCTGTATACTAACATGTTTTGTACTTCTGCCCACACTATTCTTTCTTTTGGTGTAGTGTAGTGTAGCGACTAATCACAGTATCGAGTAAAATAGATCCAACAAAAACAGTAGCAACAGTCGTAAAAATTTACTACATCACAAAATTAACAACGCTATCAAAATGTGTCCATTTACCATCAAGCCACCCTTAGAAAGTGAGCTGCGTTCATATTATCTAACCAACCTTAGCCAACTGTGCAACTCACCAGCAACTAAGTCTAACTACTATTGGGCCAAATTAATTAGTTTAAATTTATAACCTAAACTAACCTAAAAAGACTAATATTGCCAATACTATAAAGCCAAAAAAAAAAGTGTTATCTTCAACAAAATAAGCCCAAAATAGCATAAGCAATATTTTGATAAAGCGGTTCATACGCCACAGGATATACGATACCGCTTTTATCAACAGACGCAACCTCATCAGCTTTCAAGAACGTCAACTAGACAAATAGCTTGAAATCATAAGCAGCCATTGTTAAAAGTATCAAGAAACGGTTGCATTTTTTGATAATGTCCCAGTACGGTCACAATTAAGCAAAAAAATAATTTGTGACTCACAGAAAATGTGGCAGACTAGCTTTTGAACAAATTTTCTTATTTTACTTAAAAACTCCTCCTCAATTTGATATAAATAATAAAGTTAGCCAAACCTGGTAGATATCATTTTAAATCTATCGATCAAAATCTTGAAACCAATTAATCATCATATTTGCAATCTATTCTTAATCTAAAATTAAGTCGTCATTTTGGCATTATTCAACTTTTAAATTAATTAGATTTCTTCACTAAATTTGAGCCAACCACCACATTTAATACACGTCAATCGTTAATTTTTTAAAACATAAAACATCTAAAGTATTTCCCTCTTCTCACGCTTTACGGTAAGAGACGCACAAAAAAAATATTCATCATTTTAATATGTGTCGCAATAGCAAAGCATTCTACCCTGATTAGTATATTCACTTAGAGACAAAAAAACTGGGTTATGGTTATTTTTTTGCAAAGAAAAAACGGTAGTTTTTTTTAAATAAAATTTTTAGTGTTTTACAATCAAAGAGACCATCAGGATGTAGAAATAAACAACATATAGTACTTATTAGTTTATTAGCCTAATTGGCTGTGATAGATTGACCCTGATTGAAAAAAAATGTAATGAATATCACTGGAAAACCTCCATATCAAAATCCAATCGCCAAGTTATTTTGCAATCCTGTTTTGGAAAATGATTGGTTATCATAAAGAATCCATTCGTCTTCGCACGTCATAACACGATCAAAACAATAATCAATTTTACAATATAAAAGTAAAACACATTTCAAATTAACTCTTTTTTTTTTATTGTCATTAAGTTGATCTGTTAACAAATTTTACACTAACATCAACAGTCAATTTGTGTAACATTTTTCGTACCGTTTGTTAGGTATTTCGTTCTACTAAAGCTTTCAATTTGCTTAACAAAACGTTCTCGACAATCATTGAAATTTGCGTTTCCGATCATGAACGATTCCAATTTTTTATACAAATAATAAAACTAAAATATTCTTATTTGGATGTAATAAGTAACAAATGTAATATAAAATTTAATAGAAAAGAAAATTTAAACCATTAATACCAAACAAAGTACACCAACCTCGCTATTTACACCAGTAGCAACGTCAAAATCATAATGGAATAACGAGAACGGTTACCCCATTACTATTAATATAATCCACATAAACATTTCTAAAATCACTTAAAAGTGGTTTTGCATTGCTCAAACTTTTTGGTGATTTGGAGCTAAAATCCTACCCTGCAAAGTGAAAGACACACGTCTTTAAGTAAGTAAAACTCCATAGCAAAAAAGTATTGGGCTTAAACGAGCGATATATACTCAATCAAAAGATAGATATAAGAAGATTAATGAGATAAAACAGAATAATAAAAAAATAAAGAACACCAGAGGTAGGTTAAACACAAAACAAAACAGAGACAGAAAACCTAATCTCTGGGGGGCAGACCCGGGTTAGATTCTCCGCACGCGGCAAACATAAGAACATAGATGGTAACACAACATACATATAACAGAGCTGGACTAAATAATTATTATTATCCAACTTGTGTTTAAGAGCACATAAATCAATTATTCGAGTTTATTCTTCACCATCAAGCAATGCCGTACCACCAAGATGCACTGATGAGGATTTGAGAAAACCGAAACAATTGTCTGTATTTGGTTGGCCGCTTTGGAGTTGGATTGAGTTTGGGTAATTGATTTTAAACCTTTGTTTTTTATTAAACTAAATAATAATTGTAAATAAAAATGGCTTTAGTAGAAGAGAATGGAAGTGAAACGGAAACAACAGATAATAAATATAAAAGAAGCATTGGATGAGCTATTTGACAAAAGCAAATTGACAAAGAAAGCACCTACCAAAGAAAGAAGAGAAAAGAAAAAAATAACACTAAAAAATAATCCAAAAAGTTATGGTTAAAAACGATAAAAAATAAAACAAATTAGGAAAAAACAAGAGAAAAAGAAAAAAAAAATACAACATAGAAATAAAAAAAACATGGAAAAAATAATATAAGAATAAAGGAATAAAGATAAAAACAGAGAATAAAAAAATAATAAAAGAAGAGTTGAAAAACTGTATAGAAAAAAACTAAAAATAAAAATAAAGATAAGAAAAGCTAAAAAAACAGGTAAGAAAACAATTATTTATTTTTATTTATCCAATTGCCTTTCTACCTTTCTACCTTTCAATGTAAGGCGTGCATTTTATTAATTTGTGTAATAATATTTGCGCCATTTCTTCCTATGCTTGGCTATCTCTTTTATTTTTTTGCAAGTGTTTCCTTTTCTTGTAGCCTATTCCTTTATTGTACTGTTCCATTATTTTCTAGGTCTTCATTTTTTTTGTTTTCTTGTTACTCTTGTTTCATATATTTTCTTGGTGTTCCTATCTTCACTCATTCTTCTGATATGTCCATACCATCTCATTTGTCCTTCCGTATTTTTTTTTTGTATTGGTTTAATTTGTAGATTTATCCTGTATGTCTCGTTTTTTATTTTATCTTTTCTTGTTTTGTTTTCGATCTTCCGAAGAAATCTTATCTCCATTGCATTTATTCTTTCTATTTGTTTTCCTATCATTGTCCATGTTTTGCTACTATATGTTCATGTTGGTCTTATTACTTTTTTAACTATTTCTGTTTTTGTAGTTTTTAATTTTTTTTCTGTTGAAAAATGTGTTTTTTAACATGTTATATAATTTTGCTGTTTTTCTTATTTTGTCATCTATCTCTTTGTCTAATTTTCCGTTGCTTTGTATTATTGTACCCAGGTATCTGTATTGTTCAACATGTTCTATTATTTTTCCTTTTATTCTTATTTTGTGATTCAGTTTTTCTCTCGCAATTATCATGGTCTTTGTTTTTTCATAGTTTATTTTCATGTTTATGTTTTTTAGTTGCTCTTCTATTATTTCCATGTTGTGTTGAAGCTCTTCTTCTGTCTTTGCAATCACTGCCATATCGTCTGCAAATAGCAATTCTGCTATTTTTGTTATTTCCATCTTCCAATGTCCTATTTTTAGCATTTTCATTTTTTTCTTTGCTTGTTTTATTGCCTTATCTAGCACAATTGAAAAAAGCAATGCGCTTAGCACACATCCTTGCTTAACCCCTTTCTTCGTTTGGAATTCTTTCGATTCCTCGTTGTTCATTCTCACTATGTTTCTGTTTTCTGTGTACATGTTTTTAATTACGTTTATTATTTTTTTCTCAATTCGTCTCTCTTCTAGTTCTTTCCATATATTATCTCTCTTGATCCTATCAAATGCTTTTTCGAGGTCAACAAAGCTTACGTGCATTACTCGATTTTTTTTATCATCTTCTCACTAAGTTGTCTTATTATAAATATTAGATCTTGTGTGCTTCTTCCTTTTCTAAATCCACATTGGCTGTCCTCTATTGTCGATTCTAAATTGTCCCTCATACTTTTTTCTAGAATTCTTGTAAATATCTTGCTCGGTATGCTTGTCAGCGTAATTCCTCTATAGTTTTCACATTTCCTTTCATCTCCCTTTTTTTGTATTGGTAGGATTATTCTTTTATTCCATTCCCTTGGCGTTTTCCCATTTCTTATTACGTCATTTATTAGTTCCGTTATTTGTGCAATTCCTTCTTCTCCCATGAATTTCATCATTTCCGGCGTTATTTCATCTGTTCCTGGAACTTTTTCGTATTTTAACTTTGTAATTGCTTTTATTACTTTTTTTATTTTTTCTATTTTTTTCCTTCTTCTGTCCTTAAGCACTCCTTTATCTTCTCTTATTTTGTTTTTTTCTATTTCTTGTTCTGTTAGTTCTTGAAAATATTGCCTCCATCTTTCTATTATTTTGTCTTCATTCGTTATTATATTTCCATTTTTATCTTTTATGTTCATCATATTGTGTTTTTTCTTTTGTTTTAAATGTTTTAATGTTCTGTAAAATAGTTTTTGGTTTCGGTTAAAGTTCTCATTAATTTCTTTTCCAAATTTTGTCCATGATTTTATTTTTGCTTCATTTATTATTCTCTTTGTTTCATTTCTTTTTTCTTTGTATTATGTTTGTGTAGTCTTCTATTTTTTTGTTTGTATTTTTTCCATTTTTCTTTTTTGTCCCTTATCTCCTTCTTGACTTCCTCTGTCCACCAATTGGTTTATTTTATATCTTTGTTTACTATTTTTGTTGTTCCACAGCTCTCTTTTGCAGCTCCTAGAATAATTCGTTTGAATGTTTCCCATTTTCCTTATATGCATGTTCTTTTTTCTTTCTCTTTGAATTTTTTTGATTGTAGAATCCGTTGATATGCCGCTTGTATTTGTTCTTCTTTTAGTTTGTATGTTTTTATCTTTATTTTAATTTTTTTCTTTCTTTTGTCTGGTTTATCTTTTGTTTTTCATTTCATGTCCATTCATAGTAAATGATGGTCGCTTCCTATTTCCGCCTGTCTTGTTACTTTTACATTTTTTATCTCGTTCCAGTTGTTTCTGTTTACTAGGTAGTAGTCAATGATTGATTTCTCGTTTCTGGTTGGTTGTGTACTTGGATATTTGTGAATTTCCTTGTGTTTGAATTTGGTGTTTGTTATTACGAGATTGTTTTCGATGCTTAGTTGAATAATTCTTTCTCCGTTGTTGTTTTTCATTTCTTCTCCTTCTTTTTTCATTGCTTCTTCTATTCCGTCGTTTTGGTTTCCTATTCTCCCATTTAGGTCTCTTAGTATCATTATTTTTTCTGATCCATCGTCTACTTTTTGTTGTACTTTGCTATAGAAGCTGAGTATCTCTTCTTTCTTTGCGTCTTCATTTGGTCCATATGCTACTATCATGGTCCATATTTCATCGTCTACTAACTTCATTTCTACTGTCATAATTCTTTTATTTATGTATTTTTCTTTTATTGTATCTTTTATCCTTTCCGGTGCTATTATCATTCCTACTCCTCCTCCTTTTGCTCTTTCGTTTTTTTCCATTCCTGTCCACATTATTATTACTAATAACCTCTTTGTATTCTTTCTATCCCTTGCCTTTTCTTTTTTGTTTCCGTTATTTCTAGTATTTCTATTTTTTGGTTTATCATTTCTTCCACCAGTTCAGCTTCTTTTCCCATGTATCCTCTTATATTCCATGTCTCTATTCTTTCTTTTTTATTTTTTTGTTTGTATTTTTGCTATTTATGTTCTTTTTGTTTACATCGTTTACCGTCGTGTTTATCATCTTTCTTATACCATTTTCTAGCCGTGTATTTTTCTTTTTTTCTAGCCGTTTTTCTATTAGTTTTTTGGATCTTCCACTTCTTCTAAATCTTTTATTTCTTTATTCCATCTATATTCCTCTCCGTTAATTATTAACTTACGGTAACCTATTCTTACCCTCTTGCCATTCAATTTTTCTTCTCATGCTAAGAAAACATGCGTAGTCAAAATTAAAAAAATTACAGACAAATAGAAATATTATGTAATATTGAATCAGAAGTAACAAGAAAATAAGTAGAAGTGCAAGCCAAAATAGAAAAAATAGCAAAAGTAAATAAAAAAAAAGGAAAAGTAAGATATAAGAAACTGACCATAAATAAAATGAAAAAACAAGAAAAACTAAGAAAAAATCGACCTTAATGCCAAAAAACTAAAAACAAACACTCAGATACCAAAAAAGCAATGAAAATGAATACATATAGAAAAAAAAAACACAAAAAATAAGAATGTGTACAGGAATATACGCACCATAAAGAATAAAATAGATAAAATGGTAGAAGAAATGATAAAACTTAAAATAGAAATATATATAAAGGATACTGGTTGTTCTGAGTACATAAATAAGAACAAAAAATAGAGTAGGTGTAATAATAACACCAAGCAAAATAAAATTAAAAAATATATGGGAAAATGGGGGGGAGTAAGCTAGAAATAACAACCGAGAAAGAACTATAGTACTAAACATAGAAAACAACCTTATAATAACAAACACAAAATTTGAACATAAGATGATACATAAATTCACAAGAAAAGAACCGGCTAGAAACTTAAAATCGACAATAGACTACTTTATAGTAAACTAGCAAAAATGGAAAAATGTATTAAATGTGAAAGTATCAAGAAATGAAAGTGGTCATTATTTAATAAAAATGACATAAAAAATTAAAGAAAAAAGAGACAACAGAAGAAAGAAGGTAAAAGAAAATAATATATAAAAAACTACAAACTACAAAATAAGAAAAACACCGGAAATTTAAGTAAAATGAGAAACTTTTAAAAACATCATACTAGAGGCAGCAAAAGAAAGCTATAAAACAACAAAAATAAAAAACAAAGACCCAAAAAAATCTAAATAGTATACAAATAACATAAAATTAAATTAAAAAAATATAAAAAACACATAAACACAAAAAGGAAGAAGACTAGTACAAAGAAGTAAATAAAATAATCCGGAAAGCTAAAGAAGAATCATGGATTAAATTTGGCAAAAAGATGGCAAAAACTATAAAGATAACCAAAAACTATTTGATAAAACACTAAAATAGAAGAAAAGAATATAATATGATAAACATAAAAAACAAAAAATATAATCACGGAAGAAGATATAATAATGGAAAGATATGAGACAATATTTCGAAGAGCTGACAGAAGTAAAAAAACCTAACCTTGGAGGAACAATAGTTGGAAGATATATACATGCAAAAAATATAGGAAGAAGAAGTGACAGACGCCATAAAAAAACTGAAAACAGAAAAAGCCCCTGGCATATATGACATAATACTGAAATAATAAAACATATAGGTAAGAGAGGAAAAGAAAAACTCACAAAACTACTAAATGACAGTTAAAAGAAATAAAATACCAGTAGAATGAAACATAAGAATAATACTACCCACATTCAAGAAAAGAGACAAAAAAACTGCAATAATTATAGGGGAATAACAATCAGCAGCTTACAGTAAAAAAATTCTAGCAAAAATAAGAGACAAGATCAAAGATACAATAAAAGTAACAAATGAGATGCATCGGACATCTGTGCCGAATGAAATATAACCAAATAACAAAAAAAGTATTTGAAACGATACGAGACGAACGGGAGAAAAAAAAACCTGGAGTGATAATATAAAAGAAGAAGCAAATAGAAAGAGAATAACATTTGAAGGAATGAAACAAATAACACAGGTCATAATGAAGAAAACTGCATCAAACGGAATAATATTAAAACAAAAGCCATACATGGAATAAGTAGAATGGTTTATAATTAAATAAATAAAATTTAATGATTACTTGTCGCTGCTATAATTCTCTTAAGTTAATAGACGCACGCCTTCGGTCATTTAAATGATCAATGTCAGTGAAATTGTACGTTCACTCTTCTCTTACTAATCTAAATTACTAATTATTATGAGCAAGACAAACAGATCACGTTTAAATTAAATTGTTTGTTAATTTGCTGTTTTTATAATAGCAGCAATTTATACATGTATGATAAGATATTGCACAATAAACGCAACTATTGTTATTATCAAAGTCTGCGGTTATTCACAAAATTTGACAATTAACAATTTTATAATATATTTCAATAAAATTCAAAAACTGCAAATTACAAAATTTGTGACAGAGTAATACATATCATCATTGCTTACTCAATTTTACGTCTATCAATCATTAAGTTTATCACTTAAAAACAATCACTCACATTAAATTTGACAATCACCAAACCAATCACGTACCAATCTTCAAATTTAAGATTATTTAAAATTTAATTCTTTCTAGGATATCAATCTGTAAAATTATCATTGTCTAGCATTGAATAATTTGTTATACACCAATTTTTAAAATTTTTAAATAGACACTAGTCAACCATTCAATTCAAAAGATTTTTTTTTTTGTAAATTTTAATTTAATGAATTTTGTATAGTATTAAACTTAAAAACTGTTAATCACAAAACTTTGACATACACCGATCTAATTTTAACAAATCAATCAAAAAATATGGCATTTTTCAATAAAAAAATTGACATTTGGCGATCACCAAACGAGGTAGCTATCAACCGCGATGAAAAATTAAGAAAATTATTACTAAATCTGTCGATCAAAATTTTCAAATCAATTAATCATTAAATCTGAAAAATCATTAAACAAAAATTCAATTGTTAATCTTTAAACTAATGAAAATTTAAATAATTAGATTTCTTACTCATCACTGAATTTGACGTTAGTTAGTCGTCAATTTTCACTAATTTTATTATGTAATACAGGTGATATTTGCAAGTTACTAAACACATATCAATCACTTGGAAATTGTCGCAAAATTTGACATCAGTCAGTAAGTTTAAAATATGCTAATCATTTCCAATAATATTAATTAATTAATATTAACTATTTTTCACTACAGCGAGTTTTGTTAATATTTAAATTTAATACATGTAAATTATAATTGTCAAAAACTAAATTAAAAATGAGATAATATTCAATAACTATTTTCAGTTAATCTTGATGCCAATCACTAAATTTAAGACACAATTAACAATTTACAATTAATTTTATGTGTGTCTTGGTATATTGCTTTAACAAAAAATATGAAGTCAAATGATTATTGATTAATTTAAAATTAAAGTCAACAAAAACATTAAAACTAAACAATAAATTTATATTACATTTACGAATATGTATTAAAATAAATATAAATAAACATTGAGCAGTTTACTATTAGAAATACATGATTATATCAAATGAATTAAAATTAAAATAATAAATAATGTTACCTCTAAGTGACTTCTTGATAACAAATGTACCAAAAATCCAACAGTATGAATCTATCATACTTTTCCTGTTCGAATTATCAACGTCACAATCAATAGGTTCCCCGAAATATTGTTTAGATGTTAACAATACAGAAAACACAATAAGTACTATCACCGTGAACCTGTAGTGCATCTTAAATATGCTATTATCAATAACAATGTTCTCTTTTTTAATTAACGACTTAAAAGCAGTAAACAAATCCATGTTGTTGAAGTCTCGCGTTCACGCACTTACTAGTTGTCGAATATTCGTAGCGTGTTTGACTGTTTCAATAAAAGTTTTTCGCGATTATTTTACTTATAGTCAGCGCTGATTGGTAGAAGAAGCCCGGGAATTATAATGTTGAATTTCTTTATAGTAGGGACAATAAGAATATTGTGTTAAAACAGTCGTACTTGTTATGTTTATTTAATGGTGTAGAGAAGTGATTATTTTTTGTTTTTATAAAGATTTGCTGATGCTGCTTTTATTAAATTTTATCTTATCGTAACATAATACGAGTAAATTAAACTTGTATTTTTTGTTTGCATTTTATTTATACTATATGCGATAACTTTAAAATAATATAAACAACCGCTCATTTTGTAAATATAAACAATAAAACTGTGCAACCGGAAAATACTTTGAAATAAAGTAATTGTAAATGATTATTATGATAAATATAGAATAGTAACTAGTTAAAATAGCGACGAAACCAGTAGTTACAAGAATATGTGCAAATATACAAAACACAAAAAAAAACATTTTGTGAATTTCAACTGAATAATTTAATTTTTAAATAATAAAAAAACTACTGTTTTATTATTTTTAACAAATATTCATAAGTAAATGCAGTGACGTAGTGGGACTTGCCGCAAAATAAAAAACAGAACAAAACTAAGAGCCAGCTTTTAATTTTATATTGTAACGCTTCAGGTTTTGAAAACATTTAAAATGTGTACATTAATTTTTTTGATAAATCATGTAATTTACTCCAACTTACAATGTTTATACACATTACTGTGACAATTACCAAGTTACTAAGATTGATTAATAGATTGATAGATGTACTACATCATAGCAGTAACGTTTTTACAATTTTTGTTTTTGACAGATTTGCTACATTTTTGCAAACTTATAATATTTATTTACATTAAACACATAATAAATAATTCATTTGACAGTTTTACAGTTTTAAAAGATGTCAAACTTTTTGACAAATATTGTACAGATCTGCAAACTTATATTTTTATACATGATTACAAACAGTTTCACAGTATGAAATATTATATGACAGATCTAATACATTTTTACAAAACTATAATATTATTGTAAACTGAATAATAGTTTTAGTATTTTTTTGATAGATATTGTAACGTTTTGGACAGTTTTGATAAAAATTTGACATATTTGACACATTGTATGCGTTTTAACTGTTTAATAATTTTAAAAACTTTTTGACATTGTAGTTTTTTAACAGATTTAGTAACACAGTTGACAGTTCAAAATACAATTTAACACTTATTTTGCTGTAAACTTTTTGACAGTTTTTATAACGTATTGTCAGTTTTAGTAACAGTTTCAAATACAATTTATCATATCTATAAAGTTGCTTTCAACTTATGGTATTTTTACATATTACTCTAAACTGTTTGATAGTTTTAGATATTTTTTAGATTTTTTTTGTATTACTGCTAGATATGACAACAAAACACTTTTGGCTACACTATTTTTACATTTATCAAAAGTTATCCGTGTCTCGGGATTCCATGGGACCAATGCTTTTTCTTTTAAATTTCCATGTAAGAATAGATCTTTTGCAGCTTTATGTAGTAGAAAATTTGTAATGGCTTCAACTTTTTCATGAAGTAGTTTGATCCTTTTTGCATAACTTGGAGTCCAAAAAATGTAACTGCAGATTTTCCCTAAGTACATTTGGCAAGATTAATTAAAATTCCATATTGTTTGAAACACTTGACAAAGATGATTTTTGTGCTTTGTTTCTGAACTGGATGCTATTAAAAGGACGTCGATGTAAAAGTAGATAAAATTTAAATTTCTGAGAACTTCGTTCATGAATCGTTGACAGGTCTGTGCAGCATTTCAAAGTCTAAAGGTTAAACGGAAATTCAAATAAACCAAAAGGTGTTGTGATTGCCGTTTTTGAAATATCTTTTTTGGTAACCGAGATTTGGTTGTAGGCTCTAAGTCAATAGTAGAAAAAATCTTTTCATCATGGAAAATGTGAGCAAAATTCTGTAGGTGTGGTACTGGGTACTTGTCGGAGACGGTTCTTAAGTTTAACCTTTTATAATCTCCACAGGGTCTCCTTTATTTACCACTTTGTTTAGGTACCATGTGCAGCAGAGACGCCCAACTACTTTTTGAAGGTCTTGCTATACTCATGTGAATTATGTCTTAAATTTTTTTCTTTATTTTTTTTAATCTGTTAGGAGCGAGTCGTGTTGAATGCTTAGGTTTGGTAAATACTCCTGTTGAGCGTGTTATTTCCGGGTACTGGGTTAATAAAACAACTTTGCATGGTAAAGATATATGTTTTATTGATAGTATGGTAGTTGTCGCTAACCAATATAAACTAACTATACATACTTTATTTTTTCTTTTGTATACAAATATATTTTATGAACTAATAAATATCGCATTAGGAAAAACCATTAAGAGCATACCAACTGCTACCTTGATTTGTAGAATTTGAACAAAAACAGGAACTTTGGCTTCGTCGCTGTTTCTACAAATAATTTGATAATCGATTTATTTTTTTACCAGTACATTTGGAAAGGATTAAACTATATGTCAAAGTCTTTTAGTCAAATAGTATTTAAGAAATAGTCGAAAAAACCCATCAAATATAAAAATAAATGCGTTTTTCTGTATTTTTGAATGCATTTTGTTGCTATTTGCAAATATGATTGTACAAAAAAGACTTTGACACTTGTTGAGAAATGTAGTAAAATTTTTAAAGGTTAAACTATACGTAGTAACTTTTATTAGGCGTATTTGAGTGGGACTTTTAGTACTTTTGTGGCAGTGTAAATGTATGACGTCACGTCTATTGCGGTATGATAAATTCAAAAAATATGGCGAGAAATGAATGAATGACAAGTTTATAACCATAAAACTTGGTTGTTTACATTTTTTAATCAAATGTCAAATAAAAATTGTTAATTATTAATTGTAATATTTGTATTATTATAGAATAGCATCAGCAATTTCAGTTTTTATTTTTAAATTCAATTGATTTCCCTTTAATAAACATTCTAATGATTAAAAATTAATTTTAAAATATATATTTATACTACCGCCAAGTTTATTTTTTAGAGTAAAAAACGACAATTAGAAAGAGACGCAAGAATACAAATCAGCCCAACTATGCTCTGAAGCACGGTACGGCAAGTTGACAGCGTTTAATTACCGTGACGTCATTGTTTTCTACTCAAATAGGATTAGTTTACTTTTGGTACGTCAGGTGCCCCTAACCAGAACGATTCAAATAAGCCTATTGCTGTAAGTAAACTGTTTGACAGTTTTAGAAAGTTTTCAGTAATTTTTTCACTTAAAAATATTATTAGACAGGTCTGCTATAATTCTGCTAACATAAATTTTTACTGTAAATTGTTTGACAGATAAAGACATTTTATAAAATTTTTATTTATTTTTTGACAAATGTAGCAAAATTTTTGAAAATTTTAGAATACAATACGATGTAACAAGCAGATGGTATTACATTGTAAATTATTTGATCTTTTTAAGTTTTTAGCATGGATATATATAACTGGATACCTGACTCCTTATGTTGATGCATTTCTATAATGAAGCAAATTATATTACGGCGGCTATTTTATGTGTGACTTAGGGCCGCTTTTACATTACGTCGGTTAAACAAGGAATAACGCTATCTAAGGAATATATAAAAATGCGCTTTTACAATCCCTTATAACTTATCTCTAGTACAGTAACTAAGTAACGCGCACAACAAATTAGCGTATAAACAACGTATACGTCAGTTTATAAGTCAGTTCCAAAAACGGCCATCTTTGTGATAAATGATTTTTTAGAAAATGCAAAAACGCGTTACAGCTAAAGTAGAATTTGTTGCTAAAATTTTTGCACAGAAGAAAATTGATAATCGTTGAGCATTATTTCCTTGATTGACCTAATCATTGGGATCTTCAGGGGGTTTGTTTTTATTTCTAGTTCTACTCGAGTATGTGGGTGATTGAAATTTTACAATGGCCCCGATCACTTTAGGAGTCCTGGCAAATTCATAAAATTTTAATTGTATGTTTCGAGAAAAATAAACCAGGGATAACTTATTCGGTGCTTAGAGCAGTAGTTATCTTTAGTATAGTAACCAAGTAACGCGCACAATAAATTTGCGTATAAATGATTTATACGTCAATTTATAAGTCATTATTCACGTTTCAATAGGTTATCTAGACTGTAACAATGACATAACTAATGTTATACAAGATATATACTGTAGATAAATTTATTCCTGGTATAAGTTATCTGACAATTGTAAAAGCGGCCTTTAGTAATACAAAGTAAATATTAAAAACATCTTACATTTTATTATTTTAGGGTTCTATACATTTAAAACATACGTAACATATGTCACTAACAGTAACAAGAAACCAAGACAAAAAATGTGTTTTTAATAAACAATTAATATCTTTTAAATTGACTTACTAACTTAACCCAAATTTATGGACAACATTATTACACGTATTACTGACGTTTTATTATTATAGTCAAACTTTGTATATGCAGTGGTTTTTGCAGTACAATAACTTGAAAAAAAAAACACTTCAAATTTTTTAAATAATGTAAACCTGCACAACTTTTTTATGAGCAATAGTACAAAAATCGGCAACAATCGTAAATTAGCACAAAATATAAGCCATTTACATAGTGCAATTAGATTTTTATTTGTAGACTTTCTGCGCGTGCTATCTGCAATGGAAGTGATGTTTTATATGCGCAGCATACTGAATTAATTCTTCCAATGCAATTATCAACTAAAATAAGTTTTAACATTGTATACATTATATGCATTACGTATATTGCAATAAATAAATAAAAAATTTAAAATAATTGTTTAGCAAATAAAACAGTGACGTGCAAAAGAACAAAAATTGTTATTCTAAAATTTAAATTTTGTTTTAATCTTTTGCACGCCACTGATTTATTTACAAACAAATTTTCTTGAAACTTTAACAAAACTTTAACGTTATTATCATATACATAATGCATATAATGTATATAATGTTTATAATGTTAAAACTTATTTTAATTGGTAATTACGTTAGAAAAATTAATTCAGTTTATTTAACATATAAAAAAATTACTTCCATTGCATCTGGCACGCACATAAAGTTTACAAATAAAAAACTAAATGCTGTACGTAAATAGCATATGTTGAGATGCTTTACGATTGTTGCCGATTTTTGTATTGTTTTTTGTAAAAAAGTTATACGGGTTTAATTTTTCAAAAGAATTTTTAAGTTTTTTTTTTAACTACTGTACCTTAAAAACCCTTTTATATACAAAGTTTAACTATGATAGTAAAACGTCAGCAATACGTGTAGTAATGTTGATTTAAAATTTGGTTTAAGTAGACTCGTTTAAAATATATTAATTTTTGATCACCGCATTATTGGTCTTAACTTTGGATCAAATTAATCAATTGTTGTCTGGAAAATTTTAATAGTTGATTTACAATGTTAGTAGCATATAATGCATGTTTTAAATGTTTAAAAAACTAAAATGATAAAATGTAAGATGTTTTTAATACATATTTAGTATTATCAAATCACTCACAAAATAGCCGCCGTAAAATATTTTGATTTACTATGTAAACGCGTGTCAGGTATCCAGTATATCCATGGTTTTTAATAATTTTTTGACGGATGTATTAATATTTTTGACAATTTGGCAGATTTATGCCAACTTATCACATTGTTAAAAACTATTTACCAGTGTGACATTATTTAAGTATACAAAATAATGTTTGACAGATGTAAAATATTTGGCCAACTTATGACATTTTTAAACTGTAAACTATAGCAGAGCCGCAATAACTTGTTTGATTTTTAAATTGTAAACATGTTTTTTCCAACTTTGTTTTTGAAGGGGTCTTTTTTGATATTGAGCAGTAGACTTTAAAAATCTTACCTCTGCCACTGTTTGTTTTTCTAATTGTCAAACGCTTTTTTAAGGTCAAAGCATATACTACAACAAACAGCTGTGTTGCAGGTTGTAGTTTTATTTGCTTGAAATAGTTTTAATATTTTTGTTTACAAAAATATTATCTGGACCTTGAAATTTCCTGTTTTTTGCTTTTTTGATTGCTTTTTATATTTACATAAAAAAATTAAATTTATGAAAAAATATTCTAAACTAAAAAACATCCATAGACGCGTTTCGAGGTTTACCTCTCATCAGTATGGCTTTATTTATTTAAACTAATTGATTTTTAACTTACTTCGTCAACATTGATTGAACAAATAGTAACGAGCGCTACATATGTCGTTGTGGCATTCGTATAAATTCTCACAGTTCCTTCCTCCTTTGTTCCGACTCGCTGAGTGCCATCTTGAGTATACAGTCTATGTACTCGGTCGATCCGCTGGTCCAGCTCGTACAAACTTCGATATTCCGCCTGGCCGGGTTTGGACCGAGAGCTATCTTTGTCTGGACACCGGGTCATGTGGGTATCGAGGGCAACGAGCTGGCCGACAAAGCCGCCCGTCAGGCGGCTGACGCGGATCCTACGGACAACATACCCGTAAGACCCGATGATCTCAAAGGTTACGTCATATCGAAGGTCATCGAGGATTGGCAAAGAGTATGGAACGGCTTCGAGAGCAAATTAAAGGAAATCAAGCTCTCCGTGACGGCATGGAAGTCGCCGGTAGATCTCAACAGGAGAGAGGAGGTCGCCCTATGTCGCTTGCGCATAGGTCATACCAACTTGACCTCTTCGTATCTCCTGACCGGCGACGAACAACCAGAATGCCAAACATGTCACGACCCTCTAACGGTGAAGCACATTTTGGAGGAATGCCGAGCCTACCTTCCCCACCGTAATCGGCTCGAGCTCCCTAACAACGTGGCGTCTATTTTATCAAATAGAGAAGAGTCCATGGGAAGGTGCGTCCAGTTCTTGAAAGACGCAGGACTCCTCAAACAGGTGTAACCAAGTTTTTGTGTTGTCTTATAATGATTTTGGTGTTAACTTATTTATTTATTTTTATTGATCAGTTTGTTTTGTTGAGTTGTTTAAAGCATCGTAGTCTTTTACAACTTCGGTGCAATCTGTGATATTAGGTTTAGTTAGTTTTTAGGGTCTGGCATCGAAGCATTTTACAGCTTCGATGTCATCTGTGATATTAAGTTAGGTTGTGATATTAGGTTAAGTTGTGATATTAGGTTTAGTTACTTTAGTTTTTAGGGTCTGGCATCGAAGCATTTTACAGCTTCGGTGTCATCTGTGATATTAGGTTAGGTTAAATAGTAAGTTTTGTGATATTAGTTTTTAAATTTAGTTTTTTAATTTAAGCAACTGTGATATTAGATTTAGGTTTTATTTATTTATTTAACCATTTTAACGTGTTGTTTTGTCTCCTCAGGTCTATAACCTGAGGTTATTATTATTAAAATAAATAGCTAATGACCTTAGTAGTCGACGCTAAAACACAAAAAAAAAAAAAAAAAAAAAAAAAAATAATAATAATAATACCCGGCGTTATAAGTAACTGACTGCTACCGGAATTGTCCAAGAAAACAAAATAATAATAATAATAATAAATCGTTTATTTCTTTAAAATAATCATAGTTACAAAATATAAAATTACAGTAATAATGACAAAGAAAAAGAAAACGTCATAATTTCTAGGTAAACTATAACACTACATTGCTTAAAAAAAATCTTCTATTTGGTATGGCTCTATAGCTATTAGCAACAATCTTATTTTAAATTTAAATAAATTAATATTTTTAGTTTTTGTATGTTAAAAAAAGTATACATTTGTTAAAAATTACTAAAACTATAAATATTGACGCTTATTCAGTCAATAAAGTCACTAACATTTCAAAAAAAATTATTAATTGTGTAAAAAAATCACTAAAACTTAAAAACACCTCTAAAACTACAAAGAAATTGTTAAAACTAATCAACAATTCTGTAAAATAATTTCAAAAAATTGTAGACTCTGTCAGTAAAATTACTGAAATTCTTAAAAAATATTAAAGTTTTCAAAAAATCACTTAAAATTAAAAATGCCTTAAAAAGCTATAAAAAATTGCTAAAACTGATTAAAAAACAACAAAGTTATCAAATAAAAAAACTAAAACTGTCAAAAAAATTGTGAAACTGTCAATACAATCACTATAACTAGCAAAAAATTGCAAAAACTGTAAAAAAAATAATAAAATTAATTAATAATAATTTAAAAAAATGTTGAAACTATTAATGAATTTTAAAATCTGCAAAAGTATTACAAAAAAAAACAAAAAAAGAAAAAAAATATTAAAATTATTAAAAAAATGTATAAAATAAATTTTAAAAAAGGTTAAAAAACTACTTAAATTGTCAACAAACTTTTTCAAAACAGTTTCAAATTAAAATTAAAAAGTTAGTAAAACGTCAACTATCAAAATTAAAAAGATCATACAGAAACTCCTTTTAAAGTAAAAAAATCACAAAAAACGTTAAAATTAGATCAAAACAGCAAACATATAAATTTGATGATTTTACCAAAACTAAAAATTGTACATACATTGATTGCATTTATTTTAACTTAAAATTTAATTTGAAAATATAAGTAGAGCGGTGACAAAAGCCTTATTGGCGCACTGTAGATACAAGTTTGCATAAGCTTGCAGCTTTATAAGTTTTAACAACGCATTGAAATTATTTAAATTTACAACAAAAATGGTAAACATATTTCAGTCACAGTTTGCAAAACTAAAGCACTTTTTGGACGTCGTAAAGCACCTTTTTGGCCGGCAATAGTAAACCTGGTGGAAAAATTTGAGCTGTTGGGACAAGTTTGTGATGTGTAGAATTGAAACCGTTTGCAAAAACACATGAGAATATTGCTGATGTAGCCCGTAGTGTTGAAGAAAACCCAGATTTGTCAATTCCTTGTCGATCTTTGAAATTAGACATTCTACAAGCAACATTACACCGTATTTTGCATAAAGACTTAAGTCTAAAGGCTTTAAAGTTTAGTTAACACAAGAACTCGATTACCATAAACGTCGTATCTTTGCTAATTGGGTTTTTCAAATGCTTGAAGCATTGATCCGGAATTTTATCAAAAAATCATCTTTAGTGATGAGGCTCATTTTCACCTTGGAGGATACGTTAATATGCAGAATTGTTGCATTTAGACAGAGCTGTAACAAATCATTTAAAAAAAAATTAAATCATAAGTCATAAATCATTTTTTGTGTAAAAATGATTTAAATCATAAGTCATAATCTTTAGTTCTTAATATAATGATTTAATTCTTAAGTCATAAGCTTTAGGTTTAAATATAAATGATTTAAATCATAAGTCAAACTTTACTTTGAAATAGAAATGATTTAAGTTTTAATTCTTTTTTTTTTTCCAATGATTTAAATCAAGTTTTAAGTTTTTTTTAATAATTTAAGTTTCTTTAAAAAGATTCAGATTCTTGCATTTAAATCTGGGCGGCTAAATCTACGTATGAAAGGGGCCTTATTGTTTACATATACAATAATAATAATTATTATTAATTTTAAATACTTATTTAATTTGAATATTTAATAAAAATAATAAAAAAAAAAATATCGGTAGTTTTTAACAATAAAAATTGATAAGCAAAAATTTTTAGGGGGTAATTACCCGATAGTCTATTTCTTGACTTTATTTAATTTAATTCATTTTAATTGATTTAAATCATTATTTTTGATTTAAATCATTATTTTTGATATAAATCATTGATATTTTTGAATTGAATCATTATTTTTGAATTAAGTCTTTTGAATATTTTAGGTAAGTATAAAAAACAAATATATAAATGATATAAAATAATTTAAATCACATCGTCTTAAGTCATCATTAAAAAAAAAGATTTAAATCAAAAGATTTAAGTCAATAAAATGATTTAAATCAAAAAAATGATTTAAGCATTTTGAATCCTTACAGCTCTGCATTTGAGCTCAGCAAATCCAAGAATGATTGTTGAAAAGTCTTTGCGTCCTCAATGTGTCACTGTTTGGTGCGGTTTTTGGGCTGGAGGTGTGATTGAACCCTACTTTTTCAATAATAAAGCTGGTGCAACTGTTACAGTGAATGGATGGCGCTACCAAGCTATGATTAATGATTTTTTATGGCCGGAATTGGAAGATATTGATGTGGGCGACGTTTATTTTCAGCAAGACGGCGCTACATGCCACACAAACAACAAAACATTTGCAATTTTGCAAAAAAAGTTTTTTGATCGTGTTATTTCTCGAAAAGGTGATCACAATTGACCACCGAGATCTTGTGGTTTAATAGCTTTGGAGTTTTTTTTTTTTGGAACCACGTAAAAGATAAGGTCTATGCCAATACTCCACAATCAATTCAAGACCTTAAAGATGGAATTTGTAAAGTTATCGAGGACATACAGCCGCAAATGTGCAAATTGGTCATAGAAATTTTTATAAAAAAATGTGGTACTGCAACCGTAACCGTGGCGGCCATTTGACTGATATTGTTTTTAAATGTTAATGGCATACTTTCCTTTTTACAATGAAATTTAAAAAAAAATACTCGTTTTTTTTAAATATAAAAATGAAACTTCTTATTGGATAATCCTTCATAATAAAAATAATTAGTAAATCATGCTTTTTTTTTAATTTATAATTTTTTATTAAAAGTATATTTGTTTTTTATTAAAAGATGATTTGGTTAATAAGAAAATTATATCACTGTATCACATATATACAGTTTATCTGTTATATACGCTTTATTAAAAAGTTGACAGATAATTTGGCAAAACTATTAAATTTTTTACAACCATGACTGCTTTTTCTGGCTTTGCGCCTGCCCATTTTAGGTGCTTTCCCTTTTAGGTATTAGATGCATAATTTTGAAGCAATTCTTATTTCTTGAGCACATTTTGCCGTATAAGAACTCAATTCTTGTTTATTTGTTGGCCCGTTTGAGTCAAAGGTTTTTGGTTAGCTTAGTTATATCTTTGATAGTTTGGTTTATTTTGTACTCAGTATTGTTTTTTTTGCGTGAGTCTATTGCAGTGTCGTCCGCAAAGCCAAGAATGTTTACTCTTTTCTGGTTTTAGTTTTTAGTATTTGGTTATACATGGTGATTCTTAACCTATGCGCATAAACTCGAAGAATTATAGTTTACAATCAATATTATTGATAAATATTAAAAAAATGTAGTAAAAGTTTATAAAAGCAGAATTTGTAGATCAGTGGCTGCAGCTTGCTTTTATTCCGAGAGATTCCTTCAAAGGTACCATCCGGCTCGTGGGTCGTTTGTACGTTTGGTACAGCGTGCAAGAGAAACTGGGCACTTGCAGCCCAGACCTGGACAATATGAAGGACGTTTTAGACCAAGGCATATTTTTAATCTCGAGAAGGGTATTGTCAATATTGCTGAAGAACGTCCTGACATTAGTACCCGGATATTTGACAATCAAACTGGGGTTTGCAGTCAACTGTATAGCGCATATTAAAGCATGAATTACTTATCCCTACTATGTGCAGCGTATACATGCCCTGTTACCAACAGATTTTCCTCTTAGGGTAGTATTTTGCGAATGACTGTTGCGTCAGCATAATGTGAACCCAAATTTTTCAACTAACATTTTAGTGACAGATGAGACAATTTTTACTCGTAGCTGTGTGCACAATTTTTACAATTCGCATTATTGGGCAGTTGAAAATCCATTACCCGGCGTACAAACTTTCAACACAGATTTTCGGTGAATGTATAGACTGGAATTGTAAACGGCTATCTTATTGGACCGTTTTTGTTGCCAAATTGTGTAACGGGCACTGTTTATTTAATTTTTTTATAATCCTACCAGCACTACTGGAAGAAGTTCCAATTAATGTTAAACAGCGCATGTGTTATCTTCACGACGGAGCTTCACTACACTTTGCAATAGATGTGCGACAAAATTTAAACAATGTGTTTCCGAGGAAGTGGATTGGTCAAGGAAGTCCAACTGCTTGGTTTCTTAGATCACCTGATCTAAATCCCCTAGATGGACCTATGTTTGGGGGCATATGAAACTGGTATACGCTACCAAAATTTACAGTGTTGAAGAGTTGCGACATCGCATACTAGCTGCCGCTGACACTATTTGGCAACCACCGAGACTTCAACGTGCATGTAGCGCAACATGGTTTTGGCGAGCCGTAGATGTGTTTGGAAAATAGAGAAAATAATTTTGAGCATTTATTATGATATTAAGTGTGTGTTAATAGTTTTGCATTTTTGTTATTTGTTTATTATTTTGATAATTAGTTGATTAAAAGCTTTACTACATTTTATTATTTTAATTTTGGCATGACACCGATTTTCTTCAAGTAATAAATTTTAATTTTTCAGAAACTTTATAATTCATTATCTCGCTTATTATAAAACGTTTACTACATTTTTTTAACATTTATCAATAATAATGATTGTAAACTATAATTCTTCGAGTTTATGCGCATAGGTTAAAAATTACCCTGTATAATAGTTTTAGAAAAGTAGGCATAGAACTGGATTTTGCGGTACAAAGCTGATTTTTTTATTAATTAGTTTTGACCATTTACTGAGATGATTGTTTAGCAAGTTAAAAAGGTAATCGCTAACTTTTATTTTTTGAATTTTTTTGTTTATGTTTCTTTATCTGTCAGAGTTAAATGCGTGTTTAATATCAAGGGTTATATGTATATATTTTTTTTGTTTTTTTTCAGAATTTTTTTAATTTTGTTTTTGGCATTTACGTTGGCGTGCTTTTCCTGAAACTGTATTGTTGGTCGGAGAGTTTTTACTGGATTACCTAGTCCATTCAAGTTTTGATTAATTATAGCATTTAGTAGACAGATTGGTCGGTATTGCTTTTCACCTGTTTCCTTGTTTTTCTGTTTTCAATAAGAATTAGTTTTGTTTGTTTCTAGCTTTTGGAAAGTTGCTGCTAGTTAGGCATCAATTTATGAGCTTTAAAATCTTTTAAGAACATGCCGCCACCGCAATCTTAACTAGCTTTTGGGGGGAATGTTGTCAGTGCGGGTACAGTCCCGTCTTTTAGTTTATTTGCACCATATTTAAGTTGTAAACAGCGGTATGTTTTTTTTTATCTACGCTGATGGGGGAAAAATGTTGCTTTTGGGCAATTTTTATTTTCTTGATTTGATTTAGTTTGTTTTGACAGCTCCAAATTATTTTAGTTGCAATTCTGTAACTATCTCCCCAGACATTTTTGTCAGTTTCTCTGCAGAAACTGATCCAGACTTTTCTCTTGGCTTCTTTATAAGGTTGGTAAAAGCTTTTTTGGCTTTGTATTGATTGCTCGTTCTTTTTCATAGTTTGCCGTTTTTGAGTTTCTATTTACTCTAAACTTTTTTCTTTTAGCTGTCAAACATATTTTTTTTAGGTTTCTTCATTCCACCAGTAAACCTGTTTTGTTCATAATGTTTTTTTTTTCAAGTTTGTGCTGTAGCTACTTTTATTGCTTTTGTTATGATTGTGTCGCTTATGGTCCACGTTTTGTTAATTAGATTGTAAATTTTGATTTCAAATTTTTGTTTTTACTAGCGTTCATTTTCTATAACATTTTTTCGATATTTTGTTCTTTAATGTTTAGTATATTTTATTTTATTACCTAAAAATAAATGTTTTGGTGAGAGTTTAGATTGATTTTGTCGTTTACCTTCTAGTTTTTGATTTGTTCCAACATATTCTGATCTGCTTGTTTCTTTCACAAAACTTGGACTGGTGCTTACGTTTTGGACTATTAGATCTAGCTCCGCTGTTTATTCTAGAAAATGTGGCCTACCTTTTTGTTGATGTAACAATGTTTTTGGTTACTGCACATTTTTACGGTATAGGGCATACATTTTGAATATAATTTCTCTTTTTTTTTTAGCAGTATTTAGCTTTGTGTCAACGTGAGGCAACTCACAACGTACGTCACTTCTTCTATCCTTCATAATGCCTATCCTGTGGTAATCTTCTTTCTATTGATTAGCTTTACTTTTTTTTTAGTGGGTATAGTAACCACGGATTACTGAAACTCTTTCACGTTACTTTTTTTAGCACATAATTTGGTAGAAAGCTTTAGTATAGCCAAAACTAGTAATGTGTTAGTAAAAATAAATTTGTGGTTAAAAACATAGTAAATTGTTTTATTATTTCATAAACATGAGTTATCATGTAGTACAGGTCACAACCATCAATTATATTAATAGAATTCTTCTTGTTTGTTTTTTGTGTCGACCATGTGTCATTCTTTTTGTTAATTTTTTTTTTGTCTGTGAAGGTGCTATTTTCCTTTCTGATGTAGATGTTTAATCTTATTTTCTTGTCTTTTATGGTGTATTCAAGCATGTTTCTAAATTTCTTGATGTTCATCTTGTTTGATTTTTGGATTGCAACAACTTTAATACAATTTTTAAATTAATTGTTTCTTATTTTAGTAAGTTTTTACACAATTTTGCGTTGTTGTTTATGGTCTCAAGTCTTACAATTATTCTGTTATTGCGGCTTGTCCATTGTCGTCCCGGTATTTTGTGTTTTTGTTAATTATGATTTTACTATAACTATGTTTAATGCTGTTTAGTGATGAAAACTTGCTTTTGGCAAATCTTTGCAACCCCTTGTCCATCTTGAAGTTTTGTTTTGGTAGATGTATAAGTATGCTATTTTGTTTATTCTCTGCAGTTTCTCTATTCTCTAGTTTTGTTTTGTTTTTGTGTTGTTTCATTTTGTTGCTCATTGTCCGGTTTATTGCTTGTGTTGTCGTTAGATAAATTTAGGCTGTTTTATCCAGATTTCACGAGTACTATTTTTAAATCAACTGTTTTTATTTTTATTTTTTATGCTAATGGCAGCAGTAGTTCCATTTTGTGACTATCTGGACAGTCGCGCACCCTTATAGATGTTTATAGTGATGGGTTCCAAAATAAGAAAAATATATTAAAGCTGTTTAGGTTCTCGATAAATAATAGCATTAATAACTAGAAAGTGGTAAAAAAAAACAAAAAAAAAGATTGTCTCATTACCGAGGCAATGGTTACCGTGCAATGATGTTGGTTAGCGTGTGCAATTTCCTTATCCGCCACCTGACAACGCGCCTGATAAGGATTACTTCTTCCCCCTTAGGAGTTTTTAAGTTAGGGCAGCTTTGACTAACTCAGCCTGTCCTTTAATGGTTTTGCTTAAGGGATGGGATAGGTTGGTGACAGTTACTTGGAGATGTTTGAGTAGTGAGTTAAAAGTGGACAAACAAAACTTTTTTTTTGCTCTCCTTGTCTCCAAGGGATTCTTTTGGCCAAAAGCTTAAAATCTTCCTACACACAAACGAGTACTACATACAGAAACCATTAAGTATGTAGCTCGTTGCACACTCCGATACTACCAAAGACTCCCTGACGGCCATCTGAATGGACTACGCAGTAGATTGATTTATTGACCACTAATATTTAGCGTTATAATACAGTTATATTGATATAAATTATTTACCGAAAGGTGATTTCTATATATAAAAACATCTAAAAATTTATAAAGAATATGTAAAAATTAAAACAAGCAATAAAACATTATTTTTAAATTTGCATTTATTTTATGACATATGTTTGAAAAGTATTTTTTTTTTCTAAAAAATAAACTAATCTAAAAAAATCAAGAAAAAAACCGTGTACATTGCTATTGTCATACCGTAAAATCAATCTTAAATTAAACAAAGAAAAACTAAAATATATGTTTATAAATGTAGTATTGATAGAAAACTATTATTGTAAATATTGTAGAAAGCGTAACCCAGGTCGTATTTTTACATGTTATATCTTACAGAGAACTAGTGCTCCTTCATTGCAGCATAATGGAGTTTCCGCAGTTATGTTGCCGTAAATCCAACCTTCCATGCAGATTCGGGTATACATTATTGGCTGCAAAAAATTGAGAAAAAATATTAATTTAATTATAAAATAAATTAATAATTTGACAATTGTTTCGATTCTACAAGCCTCATCAGTGCGCCTTGTATGGCCATAGCATTGCATAATATCGAAAGAAAAAATTGAATCAATATTTCTTCTGTGCTTATAAACACATGCAATTAATTGTGGTGCGTAGTTATTGTAGCTTCATCGATAAACTTTAGCATAACAACTGGCAACTAAATGGCAATGTAAATAGGTAGACAGTCAAATATAATTTAATGAAAAAAGTATAAAATCAATTACTCAAAATATATAAATAAAATAAACTTTAGTTATTAAAAAAATATATTAAAAAAACTGGAAATTGTTTTAAAAGGTAAATTATTGGTGAATGAGTATAATTTAATAAAAAAAAATAAATTGATACTTACTCAATTTATTTATTATAAAATTTAAAAAAAGTTAGTAAAGTAACAGTTCTATGCTCAACTTTGCTTTTGTGTATATTGTAATTGCAAAATTAGATAATGACTAAATAAACAAATTTTACCTTCATTGCATCAGAATGGTATAACTGTTGACAAATCAAAACAGGGACATATTCTTTTCCAATTTGAGCCAAGCTGGTGCACAAGGTAAAACATTTATCTCTGCCATCTTGATCACAAGTAGTTTGCATTGGGTTGTGGCTGAATATGAGTGTATTATCTTCTTCAGTTCCATTTTTAAAAAATGCT
This sequence comes from Tachinus rufipes, assembly GCA_963932245.1. Lineage (NCBI taxonomy): Eukaryota > Metazoa > Arthropoda > Insecta > Coleoptera > Staphylinidae > Tachinus > Tachinus rufipes. Next base: position 41,555,583 of record OZ010747.1, on the reverse strand, counting down.
GCACATTCGCACATTCCTATAGGAAAGTAAGCATAAAATGTACTTTAAAATAATAAATGCAACTTTAAATAATTACCGGAGTTAGAAGCAGTTAAACCTATAGGTTTTATGATGGCATCTTCTCCGTAGGAAAAAGAATTCAACAAAACCCTAAATAAATAAAATAATTACATTGGATTATATATAAACTAAACATTTATCTTACCATATGATGACAATTTTGATAAAGCTGGTCTTGTAGGCAAACATTTTGATTTAATTTATTTATTTGTTGAAGAAATTAATTAAAACTGAGCTCTGCCCTTCAAGCTGTTGCCTTTTATAATTTTAATATGCGATAGTCAGGTGATAAACTGCTATTCGTCAATTTTATTTTGGAATTTGTGTATTATAATAAGCAATGACTGATTTGTTTTGAACAGAACACCTTAAGAATGCAATTATGGTTTCATTTGTTTAGTTTTTGCGATAAGTTTTATTATTGAAATCAGATTACTATTTGCTTGTTTCATAAACATTGAGTATGCTGTTTACATTTACATTTTTTAATGATAAATCAAGCTTGTGTCATACAAATGAAATATTTTTGAATATTTAAAATAAATAATTGTTAAGAATAAAAATAATTTATTATTAAGTATAAGAGAGTTTTTATGTTATCTACCTAGCCATAGAGGCAAGGACTGACAGGACAAAAAAAAAAAACTTAATTATGTTATTAATTTTTTGAAAATCAATTTACTATTATCTAACAGCCAATATGGTTTTTTTAGGAAGGTCTATAAAGAATGCAATAATTGCATTTACCATCGAGATTCTGGAAAAGTTTAAATCGGGGTGCAATTAGTTGGAATTTTTTTGGAACTTAGTAATGCATTGATTGTGTTTCTCATAATGTTTTTCTACTTAAATTAAATTTTTACGGTTTTCATCTTACATTGATTGACGACTAACTCATATATTTTTATAAAAATGTATCAACAACTTCTACTATATTATATGATGTACCACAGGGGTTTATACTTGGTTTCTTGTTATTTCTGTTATTTGCCATGCCGGTGGGAAATTAATTTCTTGACAGGGCCACTTAAGCCGGATAGATCAATGAACAAAAGCCTAATTAAACGTACCCAAAGCCATTCCTTTTTTTTGTTCTATCTTTATATACTACACTCACCTTTACCCTTTTTATTGATGTTACAAACTCAATCATGCCCTGAGTTTGTGCCGCCAGTTAAATCTGGCAAGGTTTCATAATCAACACGCCAAAGACAACTATATACAGGGTTTTCTATTAAAAAGTGTAATTTTTATTTTACACATAACAATAATAATAATAATAACACGTAACTATATTTGTAGTTTAATTTTAAGTAGAAACATTCCGTCTACTTGTAGAACACGATATCACTCAAATATTCATTCATTCTTTTGAAAAAATGCTGCATGACTCTGCAACCAATGTGGTTGCTTTTGTTGATTGGGATTATATAAAACACCGTATTTGTAGTATTTTATATAACCAAGTGGAAATATATATCAGTAAATTAAGTAGACATACTTTATTGTTAGAAATGTCACAACGTGTTTCTACGGTGTTTTTACACCGACTATTTGTTGTTTACAACATATAGTTACATTTTACTAAAGTAACTAATTTGTTTACATTATTTAACACTCTTTCTTAATGTAAACTTCTTTTACCAAAAATAATTTTTTACAAACATTCTTAAAGTTAAACATTTTCAAACTAAATATTTTTTAAACTACGTATTGCATATTTAAACAGTTCAAATTTTAGACGGCTTAAAGGTTTAGTAAACACATCTGCAACTTGTTTGTCTGTGGGACAATACTTGATATTTACTATTCCTTCGGACACTTTCTTATAAATAAACTTATAGCGCACATCTATGTGTTTTCTACGTTTGTTCATAATTCTATTTTAAATTAGAGACATTGCATTCTAGTTGTCAATTTGTAGATTTAGTTTCACTTGTACAGTTGTTAATTCGATTACTAATTCTTTTAAGTAGAAGTTTTTTTATACACTCTGCTGCTGCGATGAATTTTGCTTCTGTGCTTGATAGCGCCACAATAGGTTGCAATATTGAACACCAGCTAATCGAAGCATTTTCCAGAAATATTACTTGTACTTATATCACTGCATAGTCCAAGTCACAGTATGCATTTAGAATATTTATGTCACTTTCTATCTTGTACTCAATGCCACCGTTTATTCTTCCTTTTAAATATTTTAGGCATCTTTTTACTTTAGTCGATAAAGTTGGGTTTTTTACAAAACCATTGCAAGAACTTACTGCGTAAGTCAAATCTGGTCTGGTTTTAGTAGAAAGATATAGCAGGCTTCTTATTGCTTTCTATAAAGAAATGCACATTTTTGTATTTCCATTTTTTGTTTGAGACGTTTTGCTTCTATGGTGGTTGTTACTGTTTTGGTTTTGGTCATTTGAAACTTTTCTAGCACTCTTTTTGCAAATTCAGTTTGTTTTAATCTCTATGAAGGTTTTAAGTTCAGTATATACTGTTATTTTGAATTCTTGTTTCAGATTTATTAGTAGTTTATCAATTTTGTTTTGATCACTTCCTATTATAATTTCATCAACCACATATATAGCCAATATTATTTTATCGTTTTTGCTTTTATAGATACACTGTTCGCATGATATCTGTTGTAGTCCGTTGGGTTTTAGAAAATTGTTGAAGCATTGGAGCTTGTTTAAGTCTATATAGTGATTTTTGCAACTTACACATTTTGTTCTGATTATCAAATCCTTTTGGCATTTGCATGTAAGTTACGTCATGTAGGTCTCCGTAGAGGAATGCTGTCTTTATATTAAATCCTAAAATTTTATAATTTTTAGCTGCAGCTAGTGCAAATAGTATTTTCAATGAAGTACTATTTACCATTCAATGTTACTGAGTATTTTCTTGCCTTCTGCTTCATTTTTGTCAACTTCTATCCAAACTTTGTTTTCTGAAAATGATTCTTTTTCTTCTTCGATAGTTTTAATCCATTTATTTCTTTTGGAACATTTGATTGCCTTTTCAAAAGTTGAAACCAAAAAGTCGCTATATTTGTTTGGTATTTTACCTCTCGTTGCCCTTTGTGGTTTGTTATTGTTTTCTTGATTCTTTCTATCTTTTTGGTTCATCTTGTAACTTTCAAATATTACATAAATGTTATTTATTTATATTTGTTTAGTGACAGTCTGGCTGCCTACCTTTTCCGCATTTTCGAAATACCTCGCGACCTTCTGACCCCGCAAATTAACCACGGACCAGTACGGCCATAAATGAATAGTCGAGCTGGGTCCGCGGTTTTGAAAACTACAACAGGGTGCGGTTTTGGGTTTGTCATAATAAATTAGCACATTATCATTTGTGTTAATTGCAAAGTGCTATTAATTAAATTGAGCGTATGAATATTATAAAAATAATTCTTTCTACGCATCAATAATTATTTGCGTTACTATTTTTTTATTTTGGATGCGTTTGGAAACGACGTGGTAATTGTTTTAATCTTTATCTCGGCCATCCTCTAATTTGTACAATTTTAAATTATTAAATAGGCCCCACTTAATACGACTCAATGCCGCCCCAATTATATTTTTGATCCTCTATATGAATAGAATCTTATTTGGACTTCTTCGTACGAGCCGAAACACGTGGATCATCTACACTTCAAAAGAAGTCGTATGGATTATCCATTCTTTTGAAAGATCGGCCGACCACATGGAGCTTGTGTTAAATGAACAAGTAGCTTGGATTTGGAATTATAGAACCAGCAGAAATTTGTCTAAGTATTAATAAAACTCCACCTTTTTAAGATTTAAAAAAACTTATTTTTTTATGTATTATCCAAAAAGTTTAAGGACAATTTAATTTAATTTTAATGATACTTATATTTGTATTTTTCATTTTTTTTAATCAAATATTGTGGAGCCTTATAATTTGGCTACAATTTAATTTGTTTTTTTTAATAATTGAATATATCTTTGTTTATTGTAGCAATTTCCAATTATCTATTTATTTTTATAAACCCTCCCCGTAGCTCTACCGACATCAGGCGCCGTCAATCTTTTCAGTTTCTATTTCCTCTTCTGCTTCTTTTTCTTCTTTTGTTTCTTCTGTCGCAATTTCTTCTTCGTTTTTTATTTTGTTTTTGGACTCTTCTAACCCTTCTAATTTTTCTATTACAGTTGTTCATTTTTCTCAAATGTTCTTATTAAATCTTACATCTCTATAGGTTGTTATTTTTTTTTGTTCATATTCCACAGGCAATATTCATTTAAGCTATTTCCAACAATTACTAATTTTATACTTCAATCGTCCAGTTTTTTTAATGCACCTAGCACTTAATGGCGAAGGCGTCACTTTCAAATACTCTTTACTCTGGAAAGATCAGGTTTCTTACTTGTCCATTTTTAATGTGGAGTTGTATCAACAGTTGATGGAAGACTTCTATTTGTTGGATAGGCTGCTGTTCTTACAGCTTCTCCCCACATTTTTTTGTGTTGGTTTCTATCCAAAATTAATGTTCTAGCTTTTTTTAACAAGGTTCTGTTTAATCGATCTGCTTTACCAGTTGAGTTGAGGAGTATGTGGAAATGTGTAGTCCAAAATCATTCCTTTTTGTTTGAACCATGCCTTGATTTCTTTGGAGATGTATTTGCCACCATTGTGACATCTGAATTTGTGCACTTTCAGATTTCATTTTACTTTGACCATATTTATGTATTCTTTTGTTGCATTTTTGACATGATTACGATTTTCTAACAAGAATGCCATGTAGTGATGAGTAAAATCATCAAGAAAGGTGATGAAATATTTGTTTCCATCTCACGTTATAGGATTTATTAAGCCACAAACGTCTGAGTGTATTATTTCTATTGGTCTAGTTGCTCATGTTCGCTCTGCTTTAAACGGAAGTCGTGTCTGTTTTGCTCGTACACAACATTCGCATATCTCATCTAAAAAAGCGATTTGTTTTTTGTTAGTTAAACCAGTGGATAAGTTTCTTAATTTTAATAGGATTTCTTTGCTTAAATGACCCATCCTTTGATGCCACAGTATTTCTAATTTTTCCGATATTGTTGTTAAAGCTGTTTCTTGTTTTTCACTGTTGAGATTTATGCTGTAAAGGCCATTTTCTTTATTTACTTCTAACACCTTTATGAAATTTTTGTATATCTCAACTTTTTCTTTTGTGAATTTAATTTTACCTCCATTTTCGGTTATTGCAATCACTGATAAAAGATTCTTTTTTAATTCTGGAGCATACATCACATTTTTTAGGTTACATTGCTTTGTCACCACTTTTTCTATTGCTTCTGTGCACATTGTGTTTTTCTTTTTTGCAAATTTTTTTGTAGAACTGTAGTTTTGTGTTTCACACAGAAGTTTTAAATCATTGGTGAAGTCTGACGTAGATCCGGAGCCTACTATCCAATCATTTTTATTTGTTTCGACCAAAAACAATACCTCACTTTTGTTTGCTAACTTGTTTTTACTTTTCTTACAGTAGTAACAATCTTTTTCTGCGTGGTTGTTCTTCTTACAGATGTTGCATCTTGATGGAAGATTTTTTGTTCTGCATTTTGCTGCAAGATATCTTTTTTTTGTTACATTTAAAACATTTTTGCTGTTCTGTAGCGTTCAATGCCACTGTTTTATTGCTTTTTTTAAATATTTTGTTTTGAATTCTTTGCTAAACATTATCATTAAATTTTCTAATGTATTATTATTTTGAGGTGTTGACTCCCATTGACTCCCATGCACTTACAAAATGTTTAAATTGATCGGGCAAGCTTGACAGAATTTTTGACATAAGCATTTCAGAACTTATTGCTGCGTTTAATCTTTGAAGTTTGAACGCCATATTATTTATTTCGTTTAGGAATGTTGGCATAGCAGCTTTATTCTTATATTTATGATTAAAGAACTCTTGCATAAAATACACTTACGTTGTTCTTCTTGTTCTTCATAAATGTTTTTAATTTTCTTATACATGTCATTGCTTGTTGCAGAATTTAATATATGTGTCAAACATGTCTTCGAGATCGTCGATACTATAATGTATTGAGCCTTTGCGTTTTTTTATTCCATTCTTCACGTGCATTTGTTGCAGTGTCAGGTGTAATTTCAGACTCACCGTTTGCTACTTGGAATAAGCCATGAGCTCTCAGAATAACTCGAATTTTCATAATTTGTAGCTGTCACGATCCTTTAATTTTGCAACTTGATTTAATTCATTACCATAGAAAACACACACGTATAGAAAGGCAACTCCGCCCATTTTCTGTCACCTTGATAAGCGCCATCTTACGAAACTCACTACCGAATTTTGTCGGTAAATTAGAAAACTTTAATTATTAAATTTGCCCGCTAAACTTGAAATACTAAATTATTAATTTTGCGCACTAAAATTGAAAAATAAATGTATTTATTTTGGACGTTATTTTTTAGTAATGCACTTACTTACCATTTAAAACCTGAAATACATATTTTAAAATAAAAATCATTTACATACTTACCATTTAAAACCTGAAATATACTTTTTAAATTAAAAAACAAGTTATTTTTTATGAATTTTATTTATGAATAGGTTATGTATTGTAATCTGACTCTAATACTTATATTATAATATATTACATATATAATACCTATATAATTATAAATATTTTAATATTTGTTATAAATAAATATAATAATTTACAAACTTATACATTATGTACTAACCTTTTTAAGCAATATACAATTGTAAATTAAACTATACACAAAAAGATTTCTCAAAAAACACAGTGATAATATAAAACAGGCAGGATGAAGCACAAGATGAACGAAACGAACGAAACGAACAAAAAATAACACTGACCAACTGACAATCAATCAACAAAACAAGTGTCATAGCTGACTTGACTCATCATATGATCGTAGATTTTACGCTCTCAGCGCCCTCATTGGAAGTTGCTACCACTAATTGACGAATTTGACCAATTACATATAAGTGAACACACCATGTTCATTACTCATTACTGACATTTTGTCCAGATTTATGTATTGTCAAACTTTTTAAATGTAACTCACGTACGTTATTTATTTTATTCAGTTTTTACTTCGCGGCACACGCGATTGGCTTTGTATAACCTTACTCTTAGGTTATCTTAATTTATTACGCATCTACTAATTTAACTGATTCCACTGAGCCATAACCTGTTGATTGGGATTAAATAAAACACCGTATTTGTAGTATTTTATATAATCAAGTGGAAATATATATCAGTAAATTAAGTCGACACACTTTTTTGGTAGAAATGTCACAACGTGTTTCTACCTTGTTTTTACACCGACTACTTGTTGTTTATATTTTACAACATATAGTTACATTTTACTAAAGTAACTTTATTAGTTTACATTATTTAACAGCCCTATTTTGCAACTAACAACCCAAATATTATCCTTGAGCTTTTTGATTGTTGTGAAATTATTGACGTGAACTTTGTCTTTAACGTAGCCGTACAGAAAAAGTCTAGCAGCGTTAAATCACACGACCTAGGCGGCCAGTTGAGCAAAATAACACGTCGGGAAGTGTTATTGTTTCTCCACTTGTGTGGCATGTAGCCTCGTCCTGTAAAAATAAACATCAGCTACGTTCATCTTAGCAATATTGACCACAAAAAGTCTGTAAGTATCGTACGGTAACACTGCGCATTGACTGTAACAGTTTTACCTTTATTATTTTTGAAAAAATATGGCTCCGTCTCAAAAACTGCACAAAACTGTAATTCGTTTTGAATAAAGTGGTTTAAATCTCACTAACTTAGCCAAATGTCTCAAATTTCTTAATTATCTTCACAATTGCTGTTTGTGATGGTGCTTCATTCCGACCTAATACACCGCAAACTTTACGAACTGTCTCCGCTAAATTTTCTCCATATCTGTAGTAAATTTTCACTATTTCTATTTTTTTTTAAAGCGTATATCGTACTATTTTTGTAAATAGTATGGTTTTTTACTTTTTAACTGTCAAAAAATAACATTAATACTTTTACAAGTACAAAAATGGCGCAAACTTTAAAATGACATTTCTTAATGAAAAACCATATATATGACCATGTCTGAGTCAAGTGTACGGAACAAAAAATTTTAATTTTTTTTAAATAAGCCATTTTCAAGTAACAAAATTTGAAAAAATTAATTTTTTTGCATTTTTTACATTTATTTATCGTTTGTTACTTTTCAGGGTTGCATTTTTAGGAAAAAATGGTAATGAACTTTTTTTTCAAAATTGTTTAAAGAATCATTTTGTACAGCCAAATCATTTTTCTTAAATATTGAATATTTGCAGAGTTTTTATTAAAAAAAAAGATAGGTATTTTTTTTTTCTCAAATATGAATAAAAACGTGCTTTTATATATGCAAAAAATACCCTAAAAATTTCAGGAAATTTGCTTGATGCAAAACATTGGTCATGTCAATTGGTTACGGAATTGCTCAATAGGCATAGATTGTAAGGTTGGGCTTTCAGGCTTATCCTCACGTTGACTTTTGCTTAAATTTATGTCAAAATGCACGCACTGCTTACCATGATCAATACGTATTTGCATATAATTAATAATAATAATAATAATAATTTATTGCATGTTACCACAGAATGTTTACAAGTCACATATTTGAAAAAAAAAATGTTAATCGGAACTGCATAATAAAATAAAATAGTTTACTGTATATAAAAGAAATATATCAATAAAGAATAAAAAAAGAAATTAATGTATAGAATAAAAATTGACTAGAATGTTTTACTTATTAAACTAACATAAATCACACTCATTTAGGTTTACAAGTAAAACATACAAATACAAAACAAGGAGATATAACTGAAACCAATTTAGTAAAATAATAAGCATAATACAAAAAATACACAATGTTTACAATTTAACATAATCTGCTGCTATTAAGCTATATATTTTCAAAATTGTTATTTAAATAATCCTCAAAACTGTAAATAGCTTTTTGGACCATATAAGTTTTTAACGTTGTTAGAAATTGCTTACTTTCAAGGTCTTTTATGCGGTTTGGCAGAACGTTGAAAAACTTAATAGCATAAAAGTTAGTGCCTGTTTGCGATTTGTACAGTCTCAAGCGATTTGCATAAACCATACATTTGCCTCTTGTATTGTACGAATGTTTATCCTCTCAACTATATCTGAGACCTTACCATTAACATTGACTTGTTGTTTACGACATTGCAAATAAAAAAAAAATCATTCTGCAGCAGGTTGGGTGATGATGTGATACACAATCAAATGCCTTTGTAAGATCTATGAATGATGATAAAGAATATAAACAATCTTCAAAACCATTAATAGTTTCTTGAATAAGGCTTAAAATAGCATCAGTAGTAGAACGTTTTTTTTTTCTGAAACCAAACTGTTCATCTCTATCAATTGGTCATTAAAAGTTTTTTAAATATTCTTGAAGTAATAGACAACAAACTTATAAGCCTGTAATTTGTTGCTTGGTTTATATCATCTTTCTTGTGTATTGGTATTCACAAAATTCAATAACCTGGTTAATGGTACTATGATATCATTTTTTATTAATTTAATAATGTCTATATTTAGTTCATAAATATCTTTACTTTTACTTGATTTCATGTTATCTATAGTAGAACGAACAGCATTGATTGAGATCTCATAAAATGTAAAAAAGACAATTGCACATTTTTTTACAGCATGTTGAAAGAATTGGATCAATGTCCGGTTTAGGTAGTGACCCTAACAAAACATAGGACATAAGATGCAGAGTAGAGAAAGTTAAAGCAAATGAAAGAAAATGTTATAAATGCTGGAGGAAAGGACATGTAGCGGTAAAATGCAATAGGGAAGACAGGTCTTTGCTATGTATACAATGCGGAAAGAAGGGACATCAAGTTGCCGAATGCAAAAACAAAGAATACTGCATTGAATGCAAAGTATTAGGACACAGAACTGGAGAGAAAAGATGTCCAGCTACAAAGAAAAAAGAAATGAGAAAAACAAGGAAGAATATGGAGGACAACAACCCAGATAACTGGAGAGAACACAAGGGAGAAATAGTATCACATAATGTATAAGTTTATACAAATAAACAAAGGAAGGGGAAGAGAGGCTCACGATTTACTAATAGCAACAGCGGAGAAAAAGGAAATAGACCTAGAGCTAGTGATTGAACCTAATAAAAACAAACTAAATGGTAAGTAGATAAGAGACAAAGAAACAGATGCAGCAATTTTAGCTAGAGAAAAGTGTAGGGACAAGGTGAAAAGATGGGGAACACCAAAAGAAAGAATAGTGTGGGCAGAAGTACAAAACATGATAGTATACAGCTGTTATATCAGCCCAAACTGCGATCTGGAAAACTATCGAAAGTGGATAGAAGAATTAGAAAGAAGTTTAAGAAAACAGAAAAACAAAAAAAAATATTGTAGGAGGAGATTTCAACGCAAAATCACCGAGATGGGGAGGATACAAGAACGATTTAATAGGAAAAATCTTAGAGGAGATGATAGCAGGGTTAAATCTTACAATTTGCAACAAAGGAGACAAACCAAATTTTGTAAGAGGAAGCTCAAAATCACATATTGACATTACCATAGCAACGTGGGAAATGGCAAAAATAATAAATGAATGGACCGTGACTGAAAAAGAATCATTGAGTCTACACAAACATATACAATACAATACAATACAAAGGAGAAAGGAAAACAGAAGCACACAAGAGAAGATAAATGGAACGTAAGAAAAATGGACAAAGAAAAGATAAAGAGAGTCATGGAAACAGAAGAAGTAACAGAAAACAAAAATATTGAGAAAAGATGCGAGAGGTACTCAGAAAAACTGAGAAAAGCGGCGGAGGAAGCAATTCCTAGGTACAGAGAAGGCGGACGAAAAGGACCATACTGGGAGTGTGAGGAAATAAAAAAATGCAGGAAAAACACAATACAAACAGGGAAGAAAGTCAAAAGGCAGAGAAGAAGAGGAGAGAACACAGAGGAAATAGAAGAGAAACTAAAAAACGACAGAAAAATCTTAAAAAGGCAATTAGGGATAGCAGAAAAAGATTCTGGAAAGAAATGATAGAATCTATAGATGAGGATCCTTGGGGAAAGCCGTACAAAATAGTGATGGACAAATTGGCTAGAAGAACAAAAAAAATCTGCTTAAAAGAAGATGAAGAAGAAGAAGTCATAATTAAAAAACTATTTCCCAAGGGAGAACCAGTAGAAGAACCAGAAACAGAAGAAGAAGAAAAAACAGTTATGGCAACAGTGAAAGAAATAAAAGAGATCATAAAAAAATTACCTAACAACAAAGCAGTAAGTCCGGACAAAATAAGAACAGATATTGTTAAAGCAGCTTTAGACAGAAACGAGATAGAAATAACTCAAATAATCAACAAATGCCTAAAAAAAGGAACTTTCCCAGAATGTTGGAAAGAAGCCACTCTGGTACTAATTGAGAAAAAGAAAGAAGTAGGAAAAGCAACGTCATACAGACCAATATGCTTAATCAACACACTGGCTAAAATAATAGAGAAAGTGATTGTACGGAGAATAGAACAAAAAATAGAAGAAAAAGGAAGATAGGAAAAGAACAATACGGATTTACCAAAGGAAAAACAAAGTTAGGAGCTATAGAAAAAGTGAAAGCAATAACAAAAGAAACAAACAGCGGAACGCAGAGGAAAAAGGTACACTTTGTAATGATAGCGTTGGACATACAGAACGCGTTTAATACCGTATCATGGGCAGCAATCATAGAGGCGGCAAAGAAAAAAGAACTGAACAGAAAAACAATTAAGATTATATGGAGCTACTTACAGGACAGAAACCTAGTGACCAAAAAGGAAAGATTCAAACTTAACAGGGCTCAGCACTGGGACAAAAACTGTGGAACCTTGTCTATAACAAATTACTTCAAATGAAGATGCCGGAAGGCGTGTCAATAATAGCATTTGCGGACGATATAGCAGTAGTAGGTAGAAACGTAGAAATAGAAGTACTTAAAGGAAGAGCTGGCAATTGATATGATACAAATAAGGATGAGAAGTAAAGGTTTACAACTAGCAACACAAAAAACTGAGGCGGCATGGTTATCAACTAAGAGGAATAATAGAGGAACAGGTAAGATTCAGGTGGAAGATCAAAAGATACCTATAGGACAAAAAATCAAATACCTCGGAGTGATACTCAAAGCAAAGGGATGGAATGAACAGGTTAAGGAAGCGGTCATTGGAACAAAGAAAATCCAGAGAAAGCTTGGTAGACTTATTCCAAACAACGGAGGTCCAGGAGAAGAAAGCAGAAGGCTAATAACAACGGCAGCAAGAAGCAAATTGCTGTATGCCACAGAAACATGGGGTAAGCCATAAAAACAAAAAAAAAACAAAATGAAATAATAGGAGCCACAAGAGCAAGCTCGCTAAGGATTTGTAGAGGTTACAGAACAGTGTCATAAGAGACAGTAGAGGTAATTGCAGCAACACCTCCCGCGGATATAATGGTGGAGAAAAGAATAGAAATTAAAAAAAAAAATGTAAAAAAAGGAACGAGTAAATAAGAAGCAAAGATAAGAGCAAGAAAGAAGACTATGGAAAAATGGCAGAGAAAATGGGATACAGGAAAAAGGAGAAAAAGACAAGAGAACTAATCTCAGAGGTAAAAGAATGGGTAGAAAAGAAACCCGAGACGTGCTATTATACAACACAAATACTGACCGGGCACGGAGCATTTGAAAAATTCTTGCAAAAAATTAAAAAAATAAAGGAAGAAGAAAGGTGTACATTTTGCCAGAAAAAAACACACTATAACGCAGAACACACTCTAATAAAATGCGAGGCGTGGGAGGAAGATAGAAAAAAAAACTAGAATATATACTAGGAAGCAAAGTGGATAAAACAACAATTATTAACAAATGCTTAAAAGATGAAAATAAATAGAGAGCACTAAGTAACTTACAGCAAGTGTACTAAAAAAAATTGAAGAATTTGACAATAGGAAAATATAAAAAAACAAACAATGGAAACAAACACACAAACTAAAAGCCATAGAAGAGAAAGGAAAGAGATGAGAGAAGCTAAATGGAAACAAGAAAACAGAGAAAAAAATCAAAAAGAAAAAAGGACATAACAATTGTGCATACCAAGAAACAAAAGAAACATTTACAGAGACTACGATACCAAATGAAATTGCAGAGATAAGGAGAAGGAAAAAAAAATATTGAAGGAAAGCAGAATAAGAGAAATAACAATGCAAATACCAAATGGTAGATATGCTATCTCAATTCTGACTGAGATCGCAACCTTTCAGATAGTCAGAATATACCTAGAAACGAGAGGACATGAAGAAATAATTCCTGATGGAGATACAAGGATATCACTGGAGGTAAAACTTACAAATCTAGGACTGCCAAAAGAATACAACTAATGAAACTGCATAAATTATTCATGGAGGAAAGAGGATTCAATGAAGAAGAAGTGAACAAAGACTTTAGTAAGCTAAGAGCACATCTGAGAACAAATTATATAATTAGAGTAAATAACACAAGGATGGGAAGAAGAGAATGCAGAGGTAGATGCCAGTGCAGATAAGAAAAGGCAAAATGACAAAAGAGACAGACAAATGTAGGGGCTATAGGGAGAGAGAAGCCGGGGGGACAGCATGCGTGCCGCAGATGATGCGTGAAAATCCGCAAGGGAAAAACCAGCCCACCTCAAACTAGCGCCAAATGTAGGTTAGTCTAGACAGGGACATTATAACAACAGGATTTGCGCAGCAAAAAAAAAACCGGAAGGTATTACCATGCGTAAGTTATTTTTAAGGGCCACTTGTTAAAAGCCAACAACTCACTACGTTCTAAAAAAAAAACATTAGGCAAATTTTTAAAAAAATTATTAAAATTGTTAAGAAATAACTCCGATTTGATGACTTTCTACATAGCTGATGGAACATTCTTGTGTTTTAATAAATTTATTGTTTGCCGTGATTTTTGCGTCTCTAATAGCATTTTTATACACAAATTTGTATTTGTTTCTTAAACTTAACAGTTCTGGATCATTAGATCGACACACATGCTTTTGTCTCATTTTTTTTAGATTATTATTAAACCACTGAATCTGAGATTTGTTAGAAGCCGTTTTTATTACTTTTTTTGGAAATGATATATTTAAACAGCTAACAAAAATATTAATAAACATTTTAGTCTTTTTGTTTATTAGCAAGTCATATTCAAGAAATGATCAATCAGCTCTGTCAACAAGATTGAAAAAGATTCTTGTTCCAGCTTCTGTTATAAGACGATACATTGAAGATACTTTATTTCTACACTCTGCAGGTAGATTACATTTAATAGATAAAGCTAGATGATTGGATAAGCACGTATTAAATAATAATAATGTTTTCTGGATAAACATTACTAAACGCATTATCTATACAGTGTTCAAACCTAGTACCCCTACTAGGTTTAATTCCACAATTAAAGCTACTTTCAAGTCCATAACTACAAAGAAAATCTTTCAAAGTTGCCTTGTTGGGGTCAATGCCATTAAATTTTACATTAAAGTCACCGGTTAAAATTACATGTTGATTAAAAATATTAATTTTACTAAAAACATCAAACAGGACAGTTAAAAACAATTTAAATCCACTATCAGGATACGATACACATTGAGTATTGTGGCACATACAATCAACCAGCAGACACTCTTAATGAAAATCTGTCGTGAGTTTAGCCATTTAATAAGACGGGTGAATTAAATAGTTTGGTATACTTGAGGGCAATTTATTATATAAGGCCGACTAGAATAACATCCTGTAAGGCCAGAATGTATAAAGCAAAACCTGCAATTTTTTCAGCTTCAAGATCAAATAATTAGCAGTTTTTTTAAGTGTATAACTATTTGACATATAAACTTTTTTACTTATCAATTGTCAACTTTTTTGGTGACTAAATTATTCTTGCATATTTTTGAGCCCCCAAAAATGTATTATATTATAGACAAAGGCGGATTTGGTCAATAAAGTTTACTTTTATTAAAATATTTGAGGCAATACTACTGAGCTCTATTAATTAAATTAAGAAATACCATTAACGTTACAATAACGCTGACGAGGTTAGTAGCGAATTATACAGTCTTAATAAAATATTGAAGCACATGTAGATAATATTAACTAATTAATGATTAGTTAATATTATCCAATACATATAATAACAGTAGATGTGTATTATCAGTAAGTTAATTCACGGCAGTTGCGAGTTTACTTATATTAGAATGAAACTGATAATATATGTACATATATGAATATCTAAAATATATTTACAAATTATCTGTATTTTTTAATCTTATGAGGTTTTTAATTCAACTCGGATCGTTTTTTTTTAATATCGTACAAAAATTAATTTAATTAATAAAAGTATTTATTTTTTAAAATTATATCTAGCATTTTGTTTGTTTAAAATATTTATAATCATTATAATTTTCAATCAAATCATTATAATTTTCAATCAAATTAGTAAACTTTGTTTAAACAAACTGAAACCGTTATAAAATAAAATTATACAATAATTTGAAATTTCCCTGTTGCCGCTAATTATGTAGTTATCTATCATGATTGTAGTGGGCGCTTCTGTTAGTTCTGTTTGTTGTGAGTTGTGACAGACCATTTGCTTGTTGTGTGACTGTCTGACAATTTTTGTTGTAACAGTAAAATCAACGCGCTCATGAGTGTTTGAAAGCTTGGCTGGAAAAAAAGAACACTTGAATCAATTTAATAGTTGTGACAGTTTATATTGTGTAAAGTGTTAATTACTATTAAGGTAAGATTTAATTTTCGTTAAAATAAAATCCTTTTGGCAATATTAGTTACCAACTAATATTGATTCATTTAAATATACATAATACTAGCATTATACAAATTGTAGAAATAATATTATATAACAGTTGGGGTTAAGTTATGTCTTATCTTTACAATTTATTTTGTTGATTTTGATTCTTCCGCATTGTGTTTAATGATCGAGTTCAATAATTAATGTACAATAATCTGGCGTGTTACTCAACATAACCTACGATGTGTGATATGTGTGTTTATTGATCGTATTTTTTTAATTAGTTCAATCTATTATTCATTAAGTATATTTGATCGTATACAGTATATGTCTAGCTAAACCATACATAAATTATTGAGCATTTTCACAATCGTACATGATTGAATTTTAAAATAATCAGTTCTGCCATGCCTGCCACCTACTTGGTAATATTTATGTAAACTGTTTTGTTGTAAGTTAAAATATTTAATTTTTGTCAGTCTAGTTAATTAGTCAACGGTTAATTGTACTATTTGTTATTATTGTTGGTTTAAGCTTACTGCACGGTAATAATGGCATAATTTCTAGACATTTATCGGGCATTTTTATGACTATGATAATATCACTGTGTGATATGAAATTCTTATATTAGCGGAAGGTGATTTTCATCTATATTCTTAACCAATTTAACTACTGGGTACCTACTTTAATTATTACTACTAAAAGCCGTTTTATAATTATAATTACAATAATTGCGTGTAAAACTATCACTATCAGACATCAATCATTTTCAACCACAACACAATGGCTGCGTTCAGAACGACTCATCGCTGTCAATCATGCAAACTGAAGGCCGCCGCTGAGTCATATTTGCTGGCAACGCTTGCCATTTTACTCATCATTGCTGACAAAACAACTCATTAGACATCAGCGTTTAATCGGCAAATATATATATATATAAAAACAAATTATTGCTTTTCTCCGATTGATGACAAGCGCTGAGTGATGAGTCGTTCTGAACGCAGTCATTGATTAGTCACTTAATTTATTATTTACGTTATATCTCACTGCGTGCCAGCATGATACAGACAAACGTCAAAAAATAGTTTTTAGGCAACCATGTTCACCCAAGAAGCTGCAGCTCAAAAACTTTTTTTTTTATAAAATATTCGAAATATCTGTCTTAAAAGTCTAAATCAGAAAATATAATAGGATATAAAAATTATAGACAATTAAATTGTCTATTTTTTTTAACAGCATATCTAGATCTATCTCTAACCGTACTCATGTCATAAATCAAAGAATTAATATTTAGTTTTTTTTAGTAATTTTTGTTAAAAATCATTCTTATAAATCAAAAATTTGAAAAAAATTGGGAATTCAATTGCGCTTCTTTTATCTAATGACATGTTTCAATGTAGCTCCTACCGATTGGTCTCGTACACCAGACTTTTCATGTAACCCCACAAAATGAAGTATAGGGGTGTTAGGTCCGGGAATTGGTGCGGCCACGTTACTGGCCCCTCTTGCCCAATCTATTTATATCGAAACTGTTTGTTGATGTAGTCCCGAACAGCAAGCGAAAAATGTGCAGGCGCACCGTTATGTTGCAATTATATATGTCGGCAAACTCCTATTAGTACTTCCACCAACAATTTTGGCAAGACTTCTTCTAAAAAGATTTTGTAAATGGGACCGTTGAGACAAGGTGGAAGAAGGTATGGCCCAATCAAACGACCGTCAACAATGCTAGCCCACACGTTAATTCCGAACTTGTGTTGGAATTTGGATTTGTATGAATAGTATGATGGTTTATATGAGGTTTGTTCCAATATACGATTTGGACAGTTTGCAAACCGTTCAAACTATGCACACAAACAAATTACTGTGTATAAAAGATTGCATAAGGATCACAAATATTTGTTTGTGTTCACAGTTTGGACGGTTTGCAAACTGTCTAAAATGTATGTTAAAACAGACCTATGTATATGGTTGTTGCAAGAATTAAGAATGGCTTTTCTATTAAATATTGCTTTATCAGTAAAAATAACATACCGTGGAAATTGAGGCTGTAAGCGACAGCAATTTACTAACCAACGAGAAAAGTTAATATGAAGTGGAAAATTGATTGGACTTAGGGCTTGAACTTTTTGCAGATGATAGGGGAACTTATGTTTTTTCAAAAACATGCCAAACACGTACATGATTAACACCAATGTCACGTGCAATGCTTCGAGTGCTGCTGGATGGGTTCTGCTTTATCTTATGAAGCACATCTTCTTCAAATTGCAAGGTTTGACAATGTCTTGCAACTTCACAATTTACTTTCTTGACTGCAAAAGTTCCTGTATTTTGTAATCGCTGATAAATTTTAGCAAACACTCTATTGGAAGGTATTGGACAATTTGGAAATCGGGCTGTTTACAAGCGTGTCGCAAGTCTACTATTACAATGTGCTTTGCCGTAAATTAACATCACATTAGCATAATCTTGAAAAGTATGCTGATTCATGATTTGAGTAACAAGTAACAAATTCAACTATTTCATACGTCAAAATCATAAACGATTTAAGACATGAAACATAGACAACTCGAAAAAAAAAAGTTTTTGACGTGTAGCTTCTAGGGTGAACATGGTTGCCTATGAGTTTATAAATAAAAAATGTTTCAAATGAATGCCCCTACTCACCCGAGAAGTTTGTTACCCCTATTCATTAACACTCTGTATATAATAATAATATTGTTAGCAGTGGCGGATTTAGCATGTATAGAGCCCGACTTCAAAAGTTTTATAATATTCCTCTGATATTACTATTTTTTATAACCGGTTGACTGAACATGCGGGGCCCGAGGCGGCTGCTTTATCTGCTTGTGCCACTAGCCCGAATTTTATGAACTAAGTGTCTCGACTGCCCACTTAAGTGTTCGTTATTTAGGAATTGGTTTAGTTTGCTTTTTTAAAAAACTTAATGACTTCTGTCAGTCCATTTAATTTCTTGATGAAAAACTCCCGGGTGGGCGGTTACATCTTTCTAAACTACCTGTCTAAACTACCTGCTTACGTTTCATGAATTAAGTGCTCCGCCCGCTCTTCTGAGTGTTTCAGTTATTAATGCTATGGTTCATCCACTTCTTTTTTCAACTTGTTGACATCTTTTAGACTTTTTCTTATGTTTGTGAAGTGCAGGAAAGGAGAGAGTGTCATTAAATATTTTAATGACAAACATTTACCCAAGAGGTTGGGAAAACCTTTCAAAACCACCCGCTTGCGTCTTATGAACTAAGCGCTTTACCAGCTCAACCAAAGATGTAGTTAGTTCGCTTCTTTTTTTTTAACTTAATGACATCTGTCATTTATTCTCTTATGTTTGTGAGTTGCAGGAGAGATTAACATCAAGTTTTTTAATTAAAACCAAACACTTGGGCGGGTGGGCGAGAACACCTTTATAAATCATCCGCTTAAACTTTATAAATTACGTGCTCTGTCCGCTTATCCAAATGTTAATTATCAAAGAATTCGCTTAATACATTCAAGAATGTGATTAATCCGCTCCTTTTTTATACTAAGTGACATCTGTCAGTCATGTATTCGAGCTGCAGGAGAAAGTAACGTCTCAATTTATGATGACAAACACCTGAGCGGCTTTTTTTTATTAATGACACTTGTTAGTCATTATCTTATGTTTTTGAGCTGCAGGAACGCAGCAAAAGAAAGTAACATTTAAATTTTTGATGATAAACACTTGGGCGGGCGGGCGGGAACACTTTCTTAAACCACCTTACTGCATTTTATAAACTAAGTGACTTAATGGTTGAATGTTGTTTTTAGAATAAAGTGCCATATGATTTGAACAAAAATCTGAGACAACTTTAACAGATTTAATTTTATACTGGACGACCAAAGGAGGATATGGTACTTTGAGTATTATTTAACGAATGTCGGTGGAGTAAAATTTTTGTGAAATTAGAGTTTAGTTGGTCTTGTATAAAAGGGGTAAAAAAGTGTAAACATTTTTTTAAGGGATTTTTGATGCTAGGAAGATTATTTTTAGTAAGTGTAAAAAATAGTTTTGCTATTGCTACAACATTGCCTCTCTTATGTTAGTGGGTAATTTTTGGATTGGAAAAATGTTGGAAATGTTATGGTTAATAAGGAGTTTTTAATTAAATGTGAATTATGAGGAAAACTATTTATGCTGGAATAAAGGAACTTTAAGCTATAGTTGGTCTGCGCTAAGACTGCAGTGATTGGTTTGGTTTATAAATTTTGTGTCACACAACTTGACAAATATTTGTTTGTGTGATCAGTTTGGACGGTTTGCAAACTGTCAAAATTGTAGGTTGAAACAGAAGACATATTTTATAACCTAACTTCAATATTATGTTTATTATTAACAAAATGATTTTAAATCAGAAACAATATTGTTGATTGCTTGTTAATTAGGATGTATTTACTTGACTTAATTTATATTAGTTACTTTTATTTTTTTAATAATACAAAAAATCATTAAAAAGATTTCTAAAATTGCATGACGTTTATATATTCAATTTTTGAAGTTATACTACGTCAGCTACAACAATTAGTAACTGAATTAGTTTTATATACGAGGGCGGGTCAATAAGTCCGTGACTTTTTAAATGAAACAGGTTTTTGGATAAAAAATCATTTTGTTTTACGTTTCTCCAATTTTTTTTATCTTTTCCAAAAAATAAGATTTGTCGAGGTCAACAAAATAGGTATTTGTTTATATTTGTGAAATGACTTTATTGTTGGAGTCAAATGTCTTTTTGCCGAGTCATTTCTTCAGGTTTGGAAACAAGAAATAAATCCGGAGAATAGGGCGGTTGAGGGAGCAATTTGTAGCCTAATTCATGGATTTTTGCCATGGAAACTGCACATGTATGCACCTTTGCATTGTCCTGAGAAAAGTACTTTTTTTTGGCCAAATGCAGTCGTTTCGATTGTTTTACCTATTTCAAGGTAGTCAATGTGGATTAAACCGCGTGCATCTCAAAAAACGGTCCTCATGACTTTATTGGCTGACAAACCTACCTTGGCCTTTTTTGGCGTCGTTTCACCCCGAGAAACCCACTGTGTTGACTGTTGTTTGGTCTTTGGTGCGTTGTGGTGGATCCGCGTTTTGTCCACGGTTACGAAACGATGCAAAAACTCGTGTATATTGAGGTTGCACAACGCCAAACACTCCTACGAAGTTGTCACACGATTGCGTTTGTGCTCGATTGTGAACAAACACGGCACCCATCTTGCGTAAAGTATTCTCATATTCAAGTGATTATTTAAAATTGTAATCACTGAGCCATGTGAGATGCCTATGGCTTCCACAATCTCTCGCACTTTCAATCTTTGATCGGCCAACATCATTCGTAAATTTTTTTAATTGTTTTGGGTGTAGAGACCTCAACTTTGAGTCCAGAACGTTTGGCATCTTTTGTGCTTGTACCATTCAGTAAACCATTTTTTACTATTTAAATTGATGGTGCAGAGTTTTCATAGAATTTATCAAGCTTAGTCTTTGTTTAAGTAATGTTTTTTTTTTGCAAAAAATAATGCACACTAAATTCACTTTTTTCCATTTTCTTGCTATCTGCTATCAATGGCTGTCAAACACAAACTAAATGACGCAGCTTAGTAAAATTTTAACAAGAGTCAGCTGACAGATGTCTCTTGATAGGAGCAGTGTTGCCCTTTCAGTTAAAAGGCGGGAAATTAAAAAAAAACGGACAAATTGAGCTGCTTTTGTATAAATGTGTTAATGATATAATTGTGTTTGATAATGGGAGCGTGAATTCTTGATGATGCTGTTGTCTGCTTATCAATATTATTGGACCGTTTATTGAGAATAGTTTCTATTGGTTGTATGGGTCTGCTTTTGCATTTTAGCGACTATGCTTTGTGAAATTCTTCCTTATATGTTGAACATGGGCGGTTGTATGCTTTAAGAAGTTTTTTCAAAATGGAGCAGGAGTATAACTTTCCTGGACGGGGAAGTGCTTGCTTTTATAAAATAGGGTTAGAAATTATTGGTTGGCGTTTACATTGCTAATAATTATTTTTAATTTAGAAGTATCCTATTGTCTTCGAGATAATTTTTTTGCAATGTCTTTTTTATTACAAATTTTGTTTTTATTACTAGAATTGTGTTGTTTAAGTTTTGGTTATCACAAAACTACATATCTGATAGTTATGTACGTGTGCATTTTTTATTTGGTTTGATATACAAAAATGTGTATTTTTAACGGGACCATTGAAGTTGAATGCGGTTTTGATGTTGTTGGTTGTAATTGTTATTTATTTTTATTTTATCCAAAGGTTTTTTAAAATAATCTGTTTTAGTTTTTTCGTAACGCGTTCTGCGAGCGACTTTTTAAACCGACCTCATATTTTTGTTGGTTTTGGTTTTTCTATCCTCTATTGAGCCCAAAAAATCGACTCGGTCTGTATCTTGTGAATCTTCCATTATACTTAACACTAAGGGCGGCTAGTATTTTAATCATAGCTTAATCTTAAGCTTACTTAATTTATTTCACATTGTGATCTCAGATTAAAATAATAAATGTATTTTATAGCCGTATTCTGAACATTTTTTACAGCGATGTTAATTAACATTTTGAACGTTGCTAGGCAATATTTAAAAAACTTGATACCTGATTGGTTAAAAATCAATTTCTACAGCGATGTTAGCTAACATCGATGTTAAAATATGTTCAGAATAGACCCATTAGGTTGGATGTAAAATTTACTTATTAACTTACTTTAGTTTTTAATGTTTGGAGCTAATGACAAAATTTAAATTATGTTATTATTACGTTTTTGAATGTAATGCATAACATTTTTAAATTACAAAATCTATTATCACAATTTTACCAAAATTTATTTTAAATTTATATTTCTTGCTTTTTTCTGCAGAGCATGATACATAACTTATTTACAAATAATGTATTATCACAGATTACATGGACAAAGTCAGTCAACCCAAAACTGATTAATTAAAAGGCCCTTAAAGATGAATATTATATTATTAACATTTTATTAACAATAAAATTGCGTTTGATACTGGAGAGTTTCCTTTTCAGAGGTTTAAGATTGAATGTATATAATTATTATTAACCATTCTTTCACAAAGTGTATTAGTTTTTAATATAAATACTGATTTAAAATTAGTTAGATAAGTTTGAGCATTATAAGATTTTTGTAGTTTTGAATATTTTCTGTAGTAGTAAGACAAAATGTGTTTATATAATTATTTATATTTGATTGAATATCTCTTAATTCAGTTAATAACACTTATAGTCCAATAATTATTGATGAATGCAAAATATCTAATTTTGTAAAAATCATTGCCGTCTCAATCTATTAAAACCACTTCTATTAAGTTTAATGATTTGATCAAATAATGAAAAAAAGTTATTTGAATTTGTGATATTTATTAATCATTTTTTCAATTTAATTATTCTGAGACTCAAGATATTATTATTTTCTAATATTTTACAATTGTATCAAAAATTTGTTCATTAGCTTTTATAGAGATTTTTATTAATTTACTCATTAAATTTTTGATTTGAATTGATTGTCTTGAACTGATTTTAGTTTTGCTTCATTTTTAATACTATTGACATCTAATTTTTCTGTAATTAATTTAATTAATTTTTAGTTATTTAGCCTATTCTTTTAAATTAATATTTGATTGAGTTTTTGAGATGTTTCTTTTATTTTAAACAAATAACAATAATGAAATTGTATAACTATGATATTCAATCATATGTTTTGCATGTTGTGTAAAAGTTACATTTAGTTTTGAATAGATTGCTTGATTTCTTTTAAATTTTAAATTTTATTGGTTTGAAATTAATTGTTTTAATATTGCAGCTTTACTGAAAGTTTTTTTGCTGAATAATTTATTCGTATTGTTTGTTTTTCTGTGATTGAGTAGTTTCCATTAAGCGGATAAATGTTGTTTGTTCCTAAGTATTTTGGTAGATGTTTTTGCCTCTGCGGTCAGATTTTTCAAAAGCTTTTTAACTAACCATAAGAATAGAGTTATCTGTTTATTACGCGTTTCACAGGTTTTGGATTTATTATTTTGTTTATTTATTTATATTTTTTATCAATTTTATCAATATGATTTTTTATAGAACTATTATAATAGTTTCTATCGTAAAATGCGCCACATATGTTTCTGGAATTAATATGTTCAAATAACAATTTGAAAGGTGTATAAGCTGTAGCTGAATGTATTGAATTGTTTTAAGCAATCATAGCGCAAGTAATTAATTAAATTTGGCTATCCAAAGTACTATATTTTAATAATGTTCTAGAATTGACAAATAAAATATTTCAATAATAATACCATTAGATGAGGATGTTTTGGTGTAATAAAATGTATACTTATTTTCACAAATTTTTTTAACTAATTTATTATCAAACTGAGTTACGGTGATTTCAAATTTTAACAAACATTAATCTTAATAAAACGTAAATAAAAAGAAGATTGTAATAATTGTTTAAAATTTCCACTTAATTCTGAAGAAAGCTGCAGAGGTGGATCTTTTAAGAATACACAGCCAGAAGGAACATTTTTTGAAGCCTACGGGTATTTTTAGCAGTTATAAAAAATGCAAGGGATTTAGGTACCATATTGGCTAAGCGATTGGGTCTTTTCTTCTAAACTATCAGTTTGGTTAATGCTGATTTTTTTTTCGGCTACAACGGTCGTTATTTTTGGGTTTACGTTTGTGTTACCACATTACAGCTGCTTTTAAATATGTACTTGTAAACCTGGAAAACATACTACAATACCCATTAATTAGATGTGATTGTTGTAGATGCTGACAAAGCCTAGTATCTGGTCCACCCACACTGTCATATTAAATGTAGTTATGCTTACATAGACACTAGTCGTGTATTAGACTGAATTAATAAATGTCATAATTAAAAATATTTTTTGGAACTGGGTATTAAACTTGCGACAATTTTGCGCCGAGAGTTGAGTTAGGCGTTTTACAATTAAGCTACTCTTTTACACTTAAAAAACAAGTTTTATTGTTTTAAATTAGTTACGATGAAGTTTAGGACATTTGTTTATTGGGCATTTTTGATATTTTGACTGAATGCAGATTTTATGGTGAAGTTGGGTAACGGGAACGCTTTTATTGCAGGTCAAGCATAGCGTTTGATATAGACTTGTTGCCATTGGCAGTTGTTTTGAGGTTTGAAGTCTTGATTATTTTTTTTGTTTTAGAGCACTGTTAAACCAAGTTTTTGATTTTAGATTTAAGAAATTTTTGTTCTTACTACCAGTTTTAGTCGATGAAAGACGGTTATTTGTTATTTTTGGGTCTTTGCTTGCTTGCTCTCTTGCTACTTATTTTGAGGTATAGTTCAATAATTTGCAAGTTTGGCTACACTTATTTGCATAACTGTTGTATGCGAATCATGGGTTGTATTTTGTTCATTTTGATGTTGTGTTTAATGATGACGCGGATGACACATTCCAAAAAACAGATTTTGAAAAGGAGTTAAAATGCGCTTTTTTTAAAAGGGACATGGTATATTTTTTTATAATATCGATGGTTAAAGTGTGAAACCTCGTAAGTCGTTTTTTTCCGTTTACGCGTTTTTTACACTAAAAGTTTATATATATTCACATTTATTAAACTGCAAATCCTCGTAACTTAAATTTAAGTCTATGGGACTGCAGGCTCCATCTATCAAAACCCAGTAAATCTAATTCACCTAAACAATCAATTCCAACACTAAACGTTTTTCCCTTCTCCTGTAAAATTCACTAAAATTGACTTACGAGGTTTTACACTTTAACCATCGATATATTTTAAGACAGCGGTATTTGTTTAACCTTTTGTGTTTTGTCTTTTACGCGTATCAAAACAATATTCACATATACTGTATGTGATGTTTATCTACTTTAATCATCATATTACATTCTTATTGGCATACAGTTTTCAGTAAAGAAGATGTGCAAAAAAGAACAATTTTTGGCTGAACTGTATGTTATTTTATCGAGCCTCTCAAGATCTTAAATATTGTGGCCGATGTTTATTTTGATGCTTTTACCGATGAAAACGATGTAAATTTTATAGAAAAATAAAATTAACACTAAGCAACATTATATGTCATTCGTTTCTGACGAAGATGAAATATATGATGTACCGTTTAGTGTTTAAGAACTTGACTCTGCATTATTTAAGTAAGTAAGAATTTTATTATTAATATTATTACATATATACATTAAACTAAAAATTAATTATAAAACTATCTCTAGCAACAAATTAAAATTAAGATAAAATGAAAATGTATTTTTAATGTATAAAATAAAATAAAAAATGGTTTCGTCCCTTTCTCATCGTTCTGAGGTTTGTGGGTATTCATTCCCGTCTGAGGCTATCGGTATTGAGGGCTTGTTTGAGTTGTTTTCTTTATTTATTTAATTTATATTTTGTTATGTAGTAGCATGTGTTTTATTTTTAGTTTAAATGGTATGTATTTAAGACTTTTTATAAATGTTGGCAGATTATTCTATTGCTTTGTAGTTTCTGTTGTTAGTGTCTGTCTGCATTTAACAGTTGTATATTTTGTAGTCCTTATGTGCGATTTTCTTCTTGTTTGGTGGTTGTGTATTTTTTTGTTTGGCTGTATTTTTATATTGGTTTTTATCATTTTGAGATTTATTTTATATAGCAATAGTATATTGTTCAAGTCTATCATCTTATTTATATTTAATTCTTTATTGTATAGTTCAGTTGAAGGTGTTTTTCTGTCCAGTGTGTATAAAATTTTGATGAATTTATTTTGTTGTCTTTGTAGTTTGTTTATGTTTTTTTTTTGGTTGTGTTTCCCCAGGAGGCTTAGTTTTGAAATGTGTTATTATTTACCGCTAGCGGTATCCGTGTCGGTATCTAAGAAGTGCAACTCGGCGTTCACACATCACTCCATTATAATAGGAACCAATCACATTGCGTCACTTTCGTAACGTCACCTGTCATTATTACACGTTTTTAAAAATTGGTAGTTTTGAAATATGCTATATTATAACGCATGCGGTAATTTATCACGTTTGTGACGTCACGTGTTAAATCGGTATTATACCGCCATAAAAATAACACTATTCAATTGCTCGTGTTATCGTCATATTTTTGACAGTATATTTCAATTTAATTAAATAAAACTTAGTATTTAAATAATCTCAATTTAATTTTGTTAATATAGATAAAAACAAATTGTTAATTACATTTTTTTATTAGATATGCAATATAAAAACAAAAACGTAATTAATATTTTCTTTATTAATTTTGTAGAAATTATTTATATTATTTTTTTTTCATTGATAATGCAAATTGCTTTGTGAAACATGTGTGCCATAAATAAATAAAAATACATCAAAGTAGAATATTATTATTAAATAAAAAATGAATAAAAAATAATTTTGTAGAAAAAAAAATCAAAATTTGTCAACAAAGCTAGTATAACTTGAAATTATTAATTTTATTCATATTTATTAGTTTCTTTGTAGAATCAGATAATTTAAAAAGAATGATTGGTCTATAAGCTTATAAAAATAATATGCAACTACACTATTTTTGCAACAATACTTATTACTTGATCAATGAAGTTGTATCAAAAATAATGTTAACCCCACTACTCTTACCACAACCTACCACTGGTAAAACAGTATAATGCTAACAAATAGAATTTTAGACTATTGACACTCTTCAATTTTATGCCTTAGTTGAGTATCAATTTTATTATTGGTTGGCAAACATGCTGCAGCCTTAATGTCTCAGCACGCTGTTATCAAATTAGTATATTTAGTTACAAGTGCAATAAATAATTATCTTGACAAGCAATGAATAAAATGTTTATTTGAGCTCAACGCACTAAAAATGGCTAAAAGAAAGTATATTTATTACATTAAATTTCTAAATAAATCTGTTATATACTGAATATATTTCAGATTTTATGAAATGTACCAAATGTCCGAAGTGTTATTTTACATTAGCTTTTAAATTTTTGTATTCATATTTATTATGTATTAATTTTTAATTTAAATGTTGTAATAATAAATTTAAAATTCCCGCGCTTAGTTTGTCAACAAACCGATGTTGAAATTTTTCTATGTTCACATCAAGTCACGTCTGCACAGTGTTCATACAAATCAATTTTATTGGCATATGAATAACACATGTATTGTTTACATGCCATTTAATATAACCTAATATAAACAAAAATGAAGTAAAACAAATAAACAAATCAATCATATGACATGTATGTAGTTGACATTTCAACCACTATGGCGCTAAGAACTTAAAAAGTAATCTCAATAGATCGAGCAAAACGCAATGTGATTGGTTCCTATTATAATGGAATGATGTATGAACGCCGAGTTGCACTTCTTAGATACCGACACGGATACCGCTTGCGGTAAATAATAACACATTTCAAAACTAAGCCTCCAGATGTGGTTTTGGTACTTGTTATGTGATGCAAATATTGCATGATAAATGATTTTTTTGAGTTTTTTGGTAGGTAATTTCGTATTTTTGTTACAGCCGCTATTGTTGAAGAATTTTTTTTTCACAAGTTTGTTTATGTGAGCATCCCATTTCAGGTTTTCTTGAATAGTCAGACCCAGGTAATTTACTTCTTTTATTTGTCTTATAGTTTTGCCATTTATTGTTATTGTTATAGGGGTTTCCTGTTTGTTGTTAAAAATCATGTATTCTGTTTTTGTCTCGTTGATAGTAAGCAAGTTGTTGTAATACCATGTTTCTAAGGTTTTAACGTCTTCTTTAATGATCTTTTCTAATTCTATATTTTCTTTTCCCGAATATATAATGCATGTGTCATCAGCATACATATAGAGTGTTCCATGTAATCTAAGTTCTAAAATATCATTCGTGTATAGTATATATAGTGTTGGTGGCAATATTCCTCCTTGTGGTATGCCGTAATCAGCCTATTGTGGTTTGCTTTCTGTAGAGTTTACTTTTGTTTTTTGTGGTCTGTTTTTAAGGTATGTGTCTATTAGATTTAGTTCTTTACCCTTTATTCCAATTGCTTCCAGTTTTTTAATAAGTTTTGTTTTGGATATGGTATCAAATGCCTTTTTCATGTCGATGTACATTGCTACTACAGTTTCTTTTTGGTCCACTTTACGCTTTATATGGTCTATGAGATCATATGCAGCTGTTTGTGTTCCAGAATTTTGTTGAAACGCATACTGTTGTTTGAATATTATGTTGTTATTGTTTATGTGTTCAGTTATTCTAGTATGAATCACTTTTTCTAGTATTTTATTTAGTGTTGATAGTAGTGATATAGGTCGATAATTTTCTGGTTTTGTTTCATCTTCTTTTTTATGTATAGGCACTATTATTGTTTGTTTCATGTAGCATGGGTAGATACCTGTTTCGATAATTTTATTTATTATGTTCACCAATATTGGTGTTAGAATGGTTTTGTTTTGTTTTATTATGTTGTTTGTAATTTTATCAAAACCTGGTGTTTTGTTGTCTTTCAGTTTTATGATTATTTTATTTATTTCTTCTTGCGATGTGCAATCAAAGTGTATGTTGTTTATTTTTCTTTTTATTGTTGTAGTTTTTGATTCTTCATTTGTTCTTGAGAGTTGTTTTTTTGCTATTTTTTTTCCAATATTTGTAAAATATTCATTTATTTCATTTGCTATTTCCATTGGTATTTTAGTTGTTGTTCCATTTTCTTTTAATATTTGTTCAATGTTTATTTGTTTAGAAATCTTTTTGTTAAGCTGTTTGTTTATTAATTCCCATAGTTTTGTGGGGTTATCTTTGTTTGATTGAAACTTGCTTTTATAATACAGTATTTTGGTATTCTTTATGTTGTATAACGTTTTTTTTTTTTGTTTGCAGTATTCGTTTTTTATTGTTTCATTGTTTGGGTTTCTAAGGTGTTTTTTGTGAAGTTTGTTTCTTTTTTTAATGTTGTCTAGGACTTCTGTATTAATCCATGGGTTTTGTTCTGTTCTTTTAAACCTCTTTGTAGTTTGGTTACTTTCTATAATTTGTTGTAGTTTTTTTGACAGGTTTTCAAAGCTATCTATTTCTTTTGTGTTCATGTTGTTAATTTCTTTAGTTATTTTGTTGTGATCTGTGAAAATATGTTCAAAATACGCATATTTTTGTTTATTAGTTTTTTGCTTTGTTTTTATTTTGGTTATTAATCGCAGTGATCAGATATATTTGATGGAATTATTGTTAGATCTTCTACTTCTTGTTTATTATTTGTTATAACATGGTCTAGTATAGAGTTTTTTCCATTTGGGTTAGGGTTTTTTCTTGTGTAGTATTGTATTGATGTTTTGTTTACTATTTTGTAACCATGTTCTAATAATATGTTTTTATATTCTCGTGTCTCGTTATCGTTTTCTGCAATATTGACGTTTAAATCGCCTATTATTATTTGTGGATTTTTCTTGTTGATGATATTGTTTTTTTGTGTCGTTTTAAGATCTCTGAAGTTTATTCGTGGAGGTTTGTAGATTAAGGTAATTGCAAGTTACTGGAATGAATAATCAATATTCTTTTTAGTTGATTATTAAATTTAAGAAGTTTAATTGCTGATATACAATGTGGTTTAAGGTATCATCATTCTACGACTGATTACCTTGTCCGGCTAGACACAACAATTAAAAATGCTTTTTTACAGAATGAACATGCTGTTGCTGTATTTTTTGATATTGCGAAAGCAATTTTCTACGCTTTATTTGTGGGGTATTTGCAAATGTTTATAGAAAGTTTTTAACTTCTTGTTTAAGTACACGTACCTGGAGTACACGTACCTGGAATACCATACCATCTCGGGCATACGAGCGCAATAGAACGGTGTTTCTCAAGGGTTCATTTTAGTGTGACGCTATTTATGATTGCTATTGGCGGTATAAGTTAGTTCATTAAGCATCCGGTAAGCGGATGTTTGTATGTTGATGACGTAGTTATCTATTGAACGTCAACTTCAAATAATTATCAACCACATTATGGCTTTTTTTAACAGAAAAACCTTGTTTATTTATTTTTGTAGAAAGCAAATTTTACACAGTGACCCTTTATTATATCTTGGGGAAGAATCTATTCTTGTACAAGAAAGTGTTTAAATTTTTGGTGTCACATTTGATCGTGTTTTGGCGTCCCCATTTATTAAATCTGAGATTAAGATGTGTTGAGGTACTAAAGTTGCTCAGATCGTTGAGTATAAAGTTATAGAGAGCGGATCCAAAATTTCTGTGTATTTGGCGTAACATTTTGTTTGTTAGGTGCTCCACAAAAGTAAGAACATTTAACAATTTCTGTCTTGCATAATATTGGTTTCGACGATTTATAACATCAGTAGTATGGTTGCAAAAGTTGGTTGCTGCAGTTTACAGTTGGTTTGCTAAGTGTTTACGCTGCAGAACTGTATGCTATTAGGCTCTTCCCTATATTTAACTAAGTGCATCTTGATTATTGTTTGATAATGCAAATTACTAATACTGTTGATTCCTGATTATTTTATTTATTTATTTCATTGCCCGTCTACCTTTCAGTGTAAGGCTTTATGGCGTATTATTAATTTTTATATATCTCCTTTATTTCTTCCCAAGTGTTCTTTTCCCTTTTTCTTTATTGCGCTGTTCTATTTTTTTCTGGGTCTTCCCTTTTTTTTGTTTTCTTGTTACTTTTGTCTCATAAATTTTCTTAGTATTTCTTTCTTCATTAATTTTTCTGATATGTCCATACCATCTTATTTGACCATCCTTTATTTTTTCTTGTATTGGTTTTATTTTTAAATTTGTCCTGTATGTTTTGTTTCTTATTTTATCTTTTTTTGTTTTGTTGCTAATTTTCTAAAGAAATCTCATTTCCATTGCATTAATTAGTTTTTGATATTTCTTCATTGTTAAAAAAGTGTTTTTTAACATGTTATATATTTTTGATGTTTTTTCTATTTTGTCTTCTATCTTTTTGTCAAGTATTTTGTTACTTTGTATTATTGTTTCTAGGTATCATCTGTATTGTTCAACTTGTATTATCCTTCCTTTTATTCTGATGTTGTGGTTCATTTTTTTTCTCGCAATCATTATTGTATTTGTTTTTTCATAGTTTATTTTTATGTTTATGTTCTTTAATTGTTCTTCTAATATTTCCATGTTGTATTGAAGCTCCTTTTCTATCTCTGCAGTCACTGCCATATTGTCTGCAAATAGTAATTTTGCTATTTCTATTACTTCCATCTTCCAATACCCTATTTTTAACATTTTCATTTTTTTCTTTGTTTGTTTTATAGCTTTATCTAAAACAATTGAAAACAACAATGTGCTTATCACGCATCCATGCTTCACCTTTTTCTTTGTATGGAATTTTTTTAATTCCTTGTTGTTCATTCTTACTACGTTTCTATTTTCTGTGTACATGTTTTTAATTATGTTTATTATTTCCTTCTCAATTCCTCTCTCTTCAAGTTCATGCCATATATCCTCTCTTTTGATCTTGTCAAATGCATTTTCAAGGTCAACAAAGCATACGTGCATTACTCTATTTTTTCTTATCATCTTCTCACTTAGCTGTCTTATTATAAATATTAGGTCTTGTGTGCTTCTTCGTTTTTTAAATCCACATTGTCTGTTCTTTATTGTCGTTTCTAATTGTCTTTCATCTTTTTTTATGTATAGGTAAGATTATTCATTTATTCCATTCCCTTGGCGTTTTCCCATTTCTGATCATGTCATTTATTAGTTCTGTTATTTGTGCAATTTCCTCTTCTCCCATGTATTTTATTATTTCCGGCGTTATTTCATCTGTTCTTGGTGTCATTCTTTAATTTTATAATTGCTTCTATTATTACGTCTTTTTTCATTTTTTCTGTTTCTTCCGTTTTTTGTCCTGTATCATCTTTTTATTTTTTCTAGTTTTGTTATTTTCCACTTCTTGTTTTGTTAGTTCTTGGAAGTACTCCCCCCATCTTGTCATTTTCCGTTATAATTTTACCATTTATATCTTTTATGTTCATCATATTGTGTTCTTTCTTCTGTTTTAAATGTTTTAACGTTCCGTAAAATAGTTTTTGGTTCCGGTTGAAGTTCTCATTTATTTTATTTCCAAGTTTTGTCTATGATTTTATCTTAGCTTATTTTATTATTCTTTTTGTTTCATTTCTCTTTTCTTTGTATTTTTCATAATCTTCTATTTTGTTTTGTTTCTAGGTATCTTTTTCATTTTTCTTTTTTGTTTGTTATCTCCATCTTAACTTCCTCTATCCACAAATTGGTTTTTTTATATCTTTGTTTACCATTTTTGTTGTTCCACAGCTCTCTTTTGCAGCTTTTAAAATGATTTCTTTAAAAGTTTCCCATTTTCTTTCTATGTCCGTTCTTTTTTATTTCTCTAAATTTTTTTTGTAGGATATCTTGGTATGCCGCTTGTATTTGTTCTTCTTTTGTATGTTTTTATCTTTATCTTAATATTTTCTTCTTCTTTTGTCTGGTTTAGTTATTGCTTTTCATTTTATATCTATTCGTAGTAAATGGTGGTCGCTTCCTATTTTTGCCTGTCTTGATATTCTTTTTTACATTCTTTATCTTTTTTTAGTTGTTTCTATTAACTAGTTAGTAGTCGATAATTGATTTCTTGTTTCTGGTTGGTTGTGTTTTTGTGTATTTGTGGACTTCTCTGTGTTTGAGTTTGGTGTTTGTTACTGTTAGATTGTTTTTGATGCATAGTTGGATCATTGTTTCTCCGTTGTTGTTTTTCATTTCTTTTCTTTCTTTTTCCATTGTCTCTTATATTCCGTTGTTTTGATTTTCTGCTTTTCTATTTAGATCTCCTACTATCTTATGTTTTCTGCTCCCTCGTCAATTTCTTGTTGTAGTTTTGTATAGAAACCGTTTTTCTCTTCTTTCTTTGCGTTTTCATTTGGTCCATACGCTACTATCATGATCCATGTTTCTTTATCTAACAGTTTTTCTCTTATTGCATCTTTTATTTTCTCCGGAGCTATTATCATTTCTACTCCTCCTTTTGGTCTTTCCTTTTCTTCCACTCCCGTCCACAGTAACCAGTATCCACTATGTATTCTTACTATCCCTTGCCCTTTCTTTTTTGTTTTCGTTATTCCTAGTATTTCTATTTTTTGGTTTATTATTTCTTCCACTAGTTCTGCTTCTTTTCCCATGTATCCTCTTATATTCCATGTTCTTATTCTTTTTTTTTTAATTTTTCTATTTTTTTCTCTTTTTTTTCATTTTCTGCATTTTTCTATTTATGTTCCTTTCATTTTGGTTAGTCGCTGTTGTGTTTATCTTTATTCTTGTACTATTTTCTTGCCGTGTTTTATTGGGTATCTTTTTCTTTTCTTCTAGCTGTTTTTTTGCAAGTTTTTTGGAGCTTCCACTTCTTCTAGGCCCTTTATCTCTTTATTCCATCTATATTCCTCTTCATTAATTATTTGTACGCTTTTGTATGGTAGTTTCAACTCTTTTCGAATAGCATCAACATCATTAAATAAATGTTTTTTTTTTGTTATAATTTAATTTAACTTAATGATTATTTTTTGTATTACATTAATCTATAAAGATGTTTTTATTTTATTATTCACATTTATTAATTATTTTAAGTCATTTTATCTTTACATTAAGCTCAATACAGCATAAAGCACAATATCTTTTAATTAATTTAAACCATTCTTATATAATTGTTAAAAAAAATTATTTATAAGATTAAATAATATTTTTAAAATGATGTTAACCGAAAGCAATGTTGTGATTTATTTATTTTAAAGTAAGGCATATTGATGAATTAAACTTGGACAAAGATCATAAAACCGTGAAATTGAAAGACTGACCTCGTATAACTTTATATGTGGTGTATTAGTGTTGTGTTTTGTTGCCTTTTTATTAGGACCTCCGAACTGAAATCGAACGGGTATTTATTTCCTTTGTGGAATTTTCAATGATAAATTTCTCCCGGCGGCCAAGAAAATACATTTTTATAGATATGAGGGTTCTGTTTTTACTTCGGTTATCATCGTGTAAGTCCATATCCTCACACTGCTATTCCACGCCAAGGCGTATTAGTTTTCCTATAGACGAGTCTCAGTTCTTTATGATATTTCTTTCTGTGGTTTCCTCCTTTTTCTTGTCCCTATGATAGCCAATCGACCAGAACAAATTCTTATGATTTAAAAAAAGACCAGATAAAAAAGTAGGTGATAAATGTTCGGAAGACACACGCAATATATTTTTAAGGTTGGTTAGTTTTTCTTTTATAAAGAATGCAAGCTGGAAATAAGGAATGAAATATCGATATATTGAATGAAATGTAAATATATATTGATCAATGTTAAATACCGTAGCACAACAATCTAGTTTTTAAAAATGTATATTTACAGATAATTGTATGTATATTTATAGAACGAGTTTAATAAGATGCATATTTATTGCATGCGCCTAGTTTTAAAAAACGGAGCCAAATGCTAGTTTTTAAAGCAAATGCAATAAAAATGGTCATATAAAACGAGTTATTTATACTGTTTTGCATTACTAATTTAATAAAATAAAATTGTGAACGTTATATTTATTAGTTATTTTACTTGCCAAAACAATCATAACCTAAAAATATATGATTTTTATATCAATTAATTTATTTGGTTTTTCTGTTACCAACCTTAAAAATCAAATGTTTTGTATCGTAATGACTTCATAAGGTTAAAGTAAAAAGTGTTAAAATGCGCTAAGGTATAAAATATCACATATTATAAAATAGTTATAGATAACGTAAAGTGTTTTACTTGTTATTTTTTATTTACTAGGGTGGTTATAACACTTACTTACGGTTTGCTTGCAAATGAGGGTGAAGCGTTGAATAATATACAATTATAGCTAAAATATACTAAGATAATGATTTTTATTTTTTGTTTTTTTTTGTTAATAATAGTTTTGATTCTTTTTTCATAACTTTTGGGAGGGAACATCATAACGCACTTGGTACACAAATAACTAATTATTTTGTAACAAATAAATTAACAGTATGTTATCAGGTTTTTTTCTACATCCAACTAAGTGCAGGTACATTTTATGTTATATTTACAGACTCGTTGACTGCATTAAAAGACATTGATGCCCCAATATTCTCATAATTACTTGCTAAGACAAACTCATTATATTTTTTTCAAGTATTTAAAATAAATATCTGTTTACTTTGTTTGGATCTCTATTTGCTATTAGTGGAAATGAAAAAGCTGATTAGCTTGCGACGCTGGCTATAACTAACGCCATTCAGATAAGACATGTGTT
This sequence comes from Tachinus rufipes, assembly GCA_963932245.1. NCBI lineage: Eukaryota > Metazoa > Arthropoda > Insecta > Coleoptera > Staphylinidae > Tachinus > Tachinus rufipes. The sequence continues at coordinate 41,519,379 of OZ010747.1, read as the reverse complement.
TATAGTCCGGGAGCTGGTAACAAAAAAGTGCAAGAGTTTAGGAAAGGCTGATATTTTGAGATCGGACTGTTTATTGGTCATAGAACGCCTCTGCAAAGTCAGCACCCCAGGTGTCGGGACACCTGGCGATGGCACGCTAAGAAAGGTGTAATTTTAACACCTTACTTAGCGTACCCAAAAATTGTTTTGGAAAAGCTGAAAATTCATCGGCAAATAGTCGATGCATTACAAAACCTTAATCAAGCAGTCAGACAGTAATAACCAAACGCACGGCGTCAGCACAGTTGCGTACATGCTACAAGAACTAACTTAATGCAAATGATTTGAAAAAGCTGAAATTTGGAAATATGTCAAATCACATAATTAAATTCATAAAACAAACAGTCAAACATAGTTTTTATAAGAACCCAATCAGTCAGCACCCAAAAAACAGCCAACTCAACTGTTGGCAGTAGAAAACGGTTGGCTAGAAATCAATGGGCAATATGACTACGACTGGTATGAAGAAAGTCAACTGCCTAACTTTATCAGTGACGTTCTAATTCAACCAAATATTACTAATACAGGTAATTTTTTGTACAAACAACTATTGATTACAGTTAAGTATTTTACACATAGACATATCATTTGACTGACTAAACATTGAATATTTTGTTATGTACAGAAAACAAATTGAGTGCAACAGACGATGTGACGGAAAAAGCAAATGAAACAGAAAGAACCTCAGACGGCTTGGATAATGATTGCGACGAAGAAAACGACGAAATTAATAGCGATAATGATATGGAACCCTAAATAAAACATAAATAAATACTAAGTATTTTTTGATTGGTCAAAAACCTTTAATTACGACAAGCAGCGTGCGCGCCGTATCACGACTTCAATTGGGTGCTGATTGATTGAGTTCTGATAAAAACTATGTCTGACTGTTTGTTTTATAAATTTAATTACGTAATTTGACATATTCCCAACTTTCAGCTTTTTCTAATCATTTGCATTAAGTTAGTTCTTGTAGCATGTACGCAACTGTGCTGACGCCGTGCGTTAGGTTATTACTGTCTGACTGCTTGATTAAGGTTTTGTAATGCATCGACTATTTGCTGATGAATTTTCAGCTTTTCCAAAACAATTTTTGGGTACGCTAAGTAAGGTGTTAAAATTACATTTTTCTTAGCGTGCCATCGCCAGGTGTCCCGACATCTGGAGTGCTGACTTTGCAGAGTTCTATGACCAATAAACAGTCCGATCTCAAAATATCAGCCTTTCCTAAACTCTTGCACTTTTTTGTTACCAGCTCCCGGACTATTAAGATATTTGTAGTTTTATGCAGCAGTTCATGTTGTTGTTGCATAGTCGTTTTTTAGCCATGTTGTTCTTTTTTTGTTTAGGTTAGTATTGGCAGTTACATGTTTGAATGCAGAAATGGACCAGTTATCTACGTCGCTGAAAGAAGGAAATTATTTTTGTCAAGTTGATTTTTAATTGTGGACCGACCCGATGGTGTTTTTACATGTTTTTTTTGAGGATGCTACAGAAACATTTTTTATTCGGTGTTGCCCTAAAGCATTTGGCATGTTTGGTTTAACAATTGACCGTCTCTTGTTATTTAGTGTTTGCGACAATGCTATGACTAAACTCGCTTAGTGTAGCACCAAGAAGGGACAAACGCTTGTTTACTAATTTATTTATGTTTACTGAAAACTTTGTTGCAGTCGTAACTTTGACGTGTGATATTATTCTACACCAATGTGTAGAGACAGATACTAACTTGCGTGATTAAAAATTATAATTTTTCTTTATATTTTGAGAAGTTTTGCGATATTGCGGAGTGTGCCATACAATCTTTTAAGTTAGTTTATAAAAGTTGTCGTATTCTCTAAACACTGGAGTAAACCGGAGGACACGGGTCTTGTTCTTTTTTAGGTGTTAGTATTAGACAAAATAACATTAGTCGATTTCTTTCTTATAAAAAGTGGGTTTATTAAATTGTTTTTCAAAAACATTTGACTTAGCGTTGGACGGCAACTAGGTAGCTCTTTATGTGTACAGCCTGATCAGCTGTATCAATTTCTAACAATAAGTCTTACTGCTACCGGAGCTTTGTAATTTAACTTAAGAAGTTGTCTGACTTGTGTAGATATTTAAGCCCTTATCAGATTTAACTGAAAGTACTGATTCGGGGCGTGATCTATTCTTAACAATAATAAAAAAATAGTAAAAATAGTCATATAGGATAATTAAAAGTAGGTAGCTAAAAACAACTTTTGTTTATTGAATTTATTATTCAAGCAGAAGGTATTTAGCCTTGTCACTACGACAAGGTAGTACACAAGAAGGAGTAAATACATATTATTGACGTTTTTATATTTATATCTAAATTAGTTGTTATTAAAAAACACCATACATTTATAATGTTAAGGGATGCATTTGTTACTGTTTTGTATAGATTTTGCGCAAAACCAACAAATGGAGATATTTTGGTAACTGAGCGGTTTGTTTTTTAAACAATAAAATAAAATAAAATTATAGACAGGCAGGGTCTTTTACTATATGAGGGAATGAGGGGTGTAGTTTCAAAAGGTACTATCTCCACTTTTTGAAATTATTAAGTTATTGATTCTATCTTGTAGCAAATTTTGCACTCTACAACGTGATACTAAAATTTGTTTTATTATTTTTTTAATTTAGATATTACTTAAGAAAAGATTTTGGCAAGATTCAGTTTAAAAAGACATTATGCAACTTGGTAATTTGATTTATTTGAACAGTTTTTTAAAGTTTCTGAAAAATTGATTACGGTGGAGATTGTACTTTTTGAAACTACACCCTTTATATGTTGCGCTTGGAAATGTTACTCAAGTCATGCCGGCGATAATATTATGTTTGTTTATAATATTAAATACTTTTATTTGTAACTTAAAGTTTATACTCGTCTGTCAGGATATTATCGAGTCTTGTTCGAAGGTAGCATAAATATACGAGGCATAGTCTAAAGAATACTTCAAAAAGGTTTGTTAATCAAAATTATCAAAGTAATTTCAAAAATAACGTTATTTTTTTAAGTAGTCTTTATTACGTTCTATGTACTTTTTCTATTGTTTTGAAAGTTCTTTAATACTTAATAATTTGTTTTGGTTGTGTGTTCACTTACTAATGCATTGTCTGCATTACTTCATCATTACTCTTTTCTCTGAGCAATTATTATGTTTTTGGTTTATTAATGCTACTAACAGTCAGAGATTAAATCTCGGATTGATCCTGGATTCATGAATCCGAGATTCATTTTGATAGTCTTTGATTGGCTCTAAGCTAATTCACGGATATTGTGACGGCGCCGAACGAGTTGAAAATTATGCAACCGTCAATATATTCTTAGATTCAAATAATCTTGGGACCACCCAAGATTATTTGAATACTGATGGTTGCATAGTTTTCAACTTGATCCAAGAATTAAACGAAGAATACATTGGCCAATGCAACTAAAGTTGCCGTCACAATATTTGTGAATTATCTTAGAGCCAATCAACAATTAGCAAAATGAATCTCGGCTTCATGAATCCACTCTGACTATTAGTACGGGCATTAAAGAAGCATTTTGCTTAATTTTTTATGAATATTGCTAGATAGCAGTTTTTTTTTTTAAATTGCTTAGCAACCTTGCTACTGCTATCTAGCAATATGCATAGAAAATTGGGCAGAATATTTTTTTAAATGGATTAAAGACATGATAATTGTTTGGGCGAGATTCGAGAATAAGGAAGATGTAGTTGACAAGCATCAGCATGTCGTTGATTAAATTCAGGGCTACGTTCTTAAACACTAAGTTTGAATGACAAGAGTGATCATTTGGGTTACTCTCGCCGTCGCCCAAGTACTTTAGAAACGTACTCCAATAGTCAATTTTGCCTTGACACCCACCGACAGTTTATAGAACTGAATGATGTCGTGCAACATTGTGGTGTACTGAGCTTTTTCTCATATTTAAAACTTTTAAAGATTAATTGCCAACGTGACGTGAGAAGAATTGGAATATGTTAACATCTGATAGCGGTACATTAGTGGAAATTAATTGGGATACTAAATTAGAAAAAAGAAAAAACTAAAATAGACTTTCAAGGAAAAACATTTTTTTATTATACGTTAATGTCCCATTAGGGTAATTTCACGGAAATTCGAACAATTGTTGTCCCCACATCGATATCTCCGATTTACATTAAAAATAGCCAAAAATCATATTCAAAAGGGTGTTTCTTATAGGAAATTTTCCATAGAACACAAACCCGTCCTTTGTTTTCCAAATTTTTTTTGGGGAAAATGAGAAAATGATCATTTTATTAAGACCTAGTACTTATGATCGCAAACATAAAAAAACTGTTTTTTTTTGCGCTAGGGTAAAATATAACACATAATTGCTAAAAATGGGTTACTTTTAAGGAATTTTAATTAGTAAAATTATGGAAAATTTGAGGAAAATTCTATTTTTAGCAATTATGTGTTATATTTCACTCTAAGGCAAGCGAATCCAGTTTGTTTATTTTTGCGATCATAAGTACTATGTTTTAGGAGTATCATATTTAAATTTAAAGTCTCCAGGTGTAGCAAAATCAAAGATATTAAATTTTTAATAAAATGGTAATTTTCTCATTTTTTTGCGGAAAATTTCGGAAAACCAAGGGCAGGATTGTGTTTTATGGAAAATTTCTTATAAAAAACACTCTTTTGAATATGATTTTTGAATATTTTTTGCTTATTTACAGCAAAAACTAAAAATAGACAAAATATTGCTAAAAAATTAAATCGGCCGCCATTTACACTGTATTGCACCTAGAAATCTAAAATTTGAGCAAAATTGGAGATATTGATGTGGGGACGATTGTCCGAATTTCCGTGGAATTATCCCTAACATTTAATGTGATAATTAATTTATTGGGAGATACGTGATTTTAACTAATGCTTTGTTGAATATTAGAAAGAGTAGTAGTACGTCATCCAGTAGTAAACCTCATTTCTTTGTCCTAGCACACAGCCAACCTACGTGGTTGATGTATGCTAAGATTTTGCTTGGGAGGGGGTTTCCTTATGCTGGCTATGTCAAGCCAACATGTCTCTAACGTACATGCGTAGGAGAGCGCCGTGCAGATACATAGTACGTGCTCGATCGTCTTGTCGTTCATTTTACATCCTTTACATATTGCGCTGTTTACAATGTCAATTGTTTGCACGTATTTCTTTAATTGAGAGTGCCCTGTCAGAATTCTTGTTATGATGTGCAGGTTCTTTTTGGGCAGTAGTAAGTAGTAGTTCTTTGCTTGTCTACAGCCTGGGTTGTTATACCATTAAGCTATAAATGCATTTACGTATTTGCTTTTAGTATGGTATTGAGGGTTTTTAGTGTTAGTGTTGTTCATGGTTTAGGTTCATTCATCTTAACGTTACCTATTGTGTGCCCTTTTACCCAGCACAGGTTAATGCTATTTGCGCGAGCTGCCAATGTGAGGGCTTTATAGCATTCAAGTATTAGCTTTGATGTGATTTTAGGCTTTTTTATAGCTAAAATTGCCGCTTCGTTAGGATAAGCACGTTTTATTAGATATTTCTCGGGTTGTTAATTCTACCACTCTTTGGGTTATTTTGGCTATCTTGACTTGGAGGACAGTCTTATGTGAATTAGTGTGACGTCTAGATCTTGGGAGTAATCTTTATCTGTAGAGCCTTGAAGAGTTTTTTAGCCATCAATGTAAACTTAAAGGAGTTTATTCTTATCCACTCATGTTTTTGTTGTTTATGTGTGTGTACACCAGGGATGGCCTACCCAAATGGTCTTGCGGGCCACTTTGGAAATGCATTATAACTCCGCGGGCCGCATATCAAATTATATTTATGCATTGGTTTTACTAGATTTTAGTAAGGCTTTCGATTGTTTTAATCATACTTTTTTATTGGCAATATTAAAATACTTTAATTTTAACGATGCAACTATTCAACTTTTTAAAAGTTATCTTAGTGATCGTTTCCAACAAGTGGTTTTAAATACATAGACATCTGGTTTAATGAATGTGCCTTGCGGGGTTTCTCAAGGTTCTGTTCTTATATACCTTTTTTACTACTACATTAAGTAGAAATGTGCCCTTAGGTACTGTACATCAATACGCCGATGATACTCAAATTTATTATAGTTTTGACAAAACCGAATTTCCTAACGATCTATCTATCACTTAAAATCAATGAAGATTATCACACAATTTATAAATACTGCACATCTCATGGTTTATCTATAAATCGAAATAAATCTAAAATAATTTACTTTGGAAAACAAAAAGTTTGGGCAAAAGCAAACTTGAGTATTAAAATGATAATGATAGTGTGTTATAGATAATGTAAATCAAGTTAAAAATAATAATAATAATAATAATAATAATAAAAATTTATGCAGCCAACCGAAATCAATTATTTCAAACCACTGCTCTACTACATCAAATTAGCGAGGACATCCACATGACATTTGGAAATTCTAAATGTAAAATAATACATATTGAAAAGGGCAAATGGGCTCATACGGATAACATGGAATTGAGTGGCAATTTAACTATTGAGGCAATGGAGGAAGAAGAAACTTATAAATATCTAGGTATGGCACAAAATACCAAAACAGACAACAAACTAATGAAGAAACAATTTTCTGATAAATATGAACAACGATTGAAACTAATACTTAAAACTAAACTCAACGGAAAAAATATTGTAAAAGCTGTCAACAACTATGCTATTCCATCCCTTACGTACTCTTTTGGAGTAATCAAATGGTCTAATACAGAATTAGATGAACTTGATAGAAAAACCAGAACTATGCTAACAAAACAAAACATGCACCACCCAAAAGCATGCAAACAACGTGTAAACATACCCAGACATAAGGGAGGACGCGGTATACTAAATATTAAACAACTCCACGAAAACCAAATATACCAACTACAAACTTACTTCAAATCCCAACCGGAAAACATACTGCATAGAACATTAATTCAAATTGACAACAACTACACCGCACTAAAACTAAATGAAGACCTAGAACCACAAAAAACACATAACGATCTTATTAAAGAACGAGAACGAGAGTGGCAAGATAAACAACTACATGGTAAGCACCACTATGAAATACACAAAAATGACACTAATCTAGAGTGGTCAAACAAGTGGCTGTCATCCGGATATTTAATGCCTGAAACTGAAGGATTTGTAATAGCCATTCAAGACCAGGTTATTAAAACCAAAAACTACTCAAAATATATACTTAAAGAGGAAAATATTGAAGATCGGTGCAGAAAATGCAATAAACCTAACGAAACAATCACACACATAATATCAGGATGTGAAAAGCTGGCACCTACAAAATACACAAACAGACACAATAAAGTAGCTGGTATTGTGCACCAACAACTTGCAAATCAAATACTACCTACAAATAAAAATAATGAACAATACTATCATTAAAAAATTAAATTTATGAAAAAATATTCTAATCTAAAAAACATCCATAGACGCGTTTCGAGGTTTACCTCTCATCAGTATGGCTTTATTTATTTAAACTAATTGATTTTTAACTTACTTCGTCAACATTGTTCACCACCACAATTCAAAGTGAATATTTTAAAAAGTGTATTGACTATTTATACTAACTGACTTAATGACTTTATTTAATGGCTATGGTTAATAGCATTCTGAGAATAAACTAATTATTTCGGGATATTAAGCTGATGGTAATGACATGAAAGAATTTAAACGGAAATTTGAAAATTAAAAATAGAATAAATTTTTTTGCATAAATTATAATTACTATTATACAATTTCGTGTATATCAGAACATATATAAAATATATAAAGAAGAGACGCAATGTCCTCAAATGAGACAGTTGTAAAAGCAATAATTTCGAATAAAGCCTAGTTAAATAGGTAAATTTATACGAATGCCACAACGACATATGTAGCGCTCGTTACTATTTGTTCAATCGGACAACCCAATAATAACATTAAAAAATTAAATTTATGAAAAAATATTCTAATCTAAAAAACATCCATAGACGCGTTTCAAGGTTTACCTCTCATCAGTATGGCTTTATTTATTTAAACTAATTGATTTTTAACTTACTTCGTCAACATTGTTCACCACCACAATTCAAAGTGAATATTTTAAAAAGTGTATTGACTATTTATACTAACTGACTTAATGACTTTATTTAATGGCTATGGTTAATAGCATTCTGAGAATAAACTAATTATTTCGGGATATTAAGCTGATGGTAATGACATGAAAGAATTTAAACGGAAATTTGAAAATTAAAAATAGAATAAATTTTTTTGCATAAATTATAATTACTATTATACAATTTTGTGTATATCAGAACATATATAAAATATATAAAGAAGAGACGCAATGTCCTCAAATGAGACAGTTGTAAAAGCAATTCATGTCATTACCATCAGCTTAATATCCCGAAATAATTAGTTTATTCTCAGAATGCTATTAACCATAGCCATTAAATAAAGTCATTAAGTCAGTTAGTATAAATAGTCAATACACTTTTTAAAATATTCACTTTGAATTGTGGTGGTGAACAATGTTGACGAAGTAAGTTAAAAATCAATTAGTTTAAATAAATAAAGCCATACTGATGAGAGGTAAACCTCGAAACGCGTCTATGGATGTTTTTTAGATTAGAATATTTTTTCATAAATTTAATTTTTTAATGTTATTGCTATAATGAAATTATTGCTTTTACAACTGTCTCATTTGAGGACATTGCGTCTCTTCTTTATATATTTTATAACAATACTATATCTATAAACCTAAAACAATAATAGAATCAGACAAATACACACTACTATGGGACTTACCTGTTCAAACTGATAAAACTATCATTAATAATAGGCCGGATTTAATATTTAAGAACAAGGAACAAAAACTTACGTACCTTATAGACATCGCAGTTCCAGCATGCGAAAACCTAAAAAAGAAAATATCTGAAAAGAAGGATAAATATAACGACTTAGCATATGAAATTAAAAAGATATGGAAACAGGAGAAAGTCGAAATAATTCCTATAGTAATTTCTGCTACAGGCGTAATACCTCAACTTACGTTAGAAATGCTTACCAAACTAAATATAAATACCAACAAACTTGAAATAATGCAGAAGGCTGTCCTACTAGACACAGCTAACATCACAAGAGCATTCTTAGGAAGCAATTAAAATGTGTATATCCTTGGGAAACCCGCATATACACATTATACAGCAACAAAAGCTAGATAATAAAAAAAAAAAAAAAAAAAAAAAATAATAATAATAATAATAATAATAATAATAATAATAATGCTTACCAAACTAAATATAAATATCAACAAACTTGAAATAAGGTTGTCCTACTAGACACAGCTAACATCACAAGAGCATTCTTAGGAAGCAATTAAAATGTTTATATCCTTGGGAAACCCGCATATACACATTATACAGCAATAAAAGCTAGATAATTAAAAAAAGAAAAAAAAAAATAATAATAATAATAATAATAATAATAAGCATATTACAAACAGCTGTAAAATTCTAGCTCCCACACAATATACAGAACGGCACAACTCGGTAGCTAAAATAATTCATCAAGAATTAGCACTTAAATACAATTTAATTAGCAAATGGGAACCATACTATAAATATAATCCATCAATTATCCTAGAAAACGACGTGTGCAAATGATACTGGGACAGAGCTATTCTGACAAATAAAACAGTTGCACATAACCGCTCAGACATTACTCTTACTATAAAAAATGTAAATACTACGTATCTTATTGATGTAGCAATACCAGCAGACCATAACATAAAGGTCAAATATAACGAAAAAATTGATAAGTACTTACCTCTAGCGCACGAAATAGAAAAAATATGGAATGGCAAAGTGAGAATAATCCCCATAATTATGTCATCAACAGGTATAGTGCCACTAAATCTAAAGAAAAACCTAAATGAAATACAACTTAAAGAATATGTTATAATACCTATGCAAAAGGCTGTGATACTAAAAACATGTAACATCGTTAGGTCTTTTCTAAAACAATGACAATCTTAACTGGACCTGGTCCCGTACCTGTCCAATAAATAACTCCCAGGATAATTCCCTGTGAAGAAAAAAAAAAAAAGGTAATATTATTACTAGCGAAGTAATGGTGAAAGGGGAATATTCCAAGGACATGCACTAAGCGCACTATGGTTCTGTATGGCCTTGAATCCTCTATCTAGCACCCTAGAAAGTACAAGATACGGATATACAATTAAGCAGAACCGTCAAAACCTCCACAAAATTAACCACCTTTTATATATGGACGACCTAAAACTATACGCGAGTACACCAAGAGAACTAGAATTGCTAACTAGGCTAGTATTTAACATGAGCCAGGAGATCGGTATGGAATTTGGATACGACAAATGCAGAACGATTACCATAGAAAAAGGGGTAATGGTTGGACCAAGGAAGTTCCAAAATGATGAAACGCTCATAGATGAAATGGAGCCAACAGAAATGTACAAATATTTGGGAATTATGCAAAACATCAAAATAGATCATACCGAAGTAAAAAAGGATTTTCTTTCCAAATTCTCTTATAGATTAAAGACAATTCTCAAGACAAAGCTTAAACCTAAAAACTTGAGTAAAGCAATAAATACTTACGTGATACCTATACTTACCTATTCTATCGGCATCATCAAATGGTCGAACACGGATTTAAAAGACCTAAACCGAAAAATTCGTACTTACCTTACTCAATATCTAGGTCATCATCCCAAGGCATGTATTGAACGTATAACACTATCTAGGCGCGAAGGAGGTCGTGGCATACTAGACATTTTTAACCTCCAATACTCTATAGTAGAGGGGCTAATAGAAGCTATCACTAAATAAGACAATAACTTTACACCCCTCAAACTAAAATATACCATATATGCCCTCCTTGAAAACCTAGTCACTGACGATATGAAGATACAAAGATGGAGAGCCAAACAATTTCATGGACGTTTCCGAAGCATGCTGGAATTTGATCACGTCAACAAAGCAGCATCAGTACACGGGCTAGTTCAAGGCGAGATCTACACAGAAGCCGAAGGAATCATAATAAGCATTCAAGATCAAGTAGTAAAAACGAGGAACTACCGTAAGTATATACTTAAAGAAGATCTACAATCAGACCTGTGCAGAAAATGCCATAAGCATCGGGAAACCATCGAACATATAATATCGGGATGCCCAGCCCTTGCTGCTACTAAATAAACGCGACGACACAACCTAGTAGCAGGTATAATACACCAGGAAGTGCTAAAGAACTGTAAACCTGCAAAAGACGATATCCCATATTATAAGTACGAACCCAAGGCAGTTGAAGAAAACGACAGACCCATTATCACGGATAGACCCATTATCACGGATGTAAGAACCCATCACAACAGACCAGACATTGTCATACGAGATAAGGAAAGCCGCAATACCTACCTGATAGATATCTCTATTTTAGAATCCTCGAACCTGCAAAGAAAGCACGACGAAAAGATCAATAAGTATATCGATCTGGCAATTGAAACAAAAGAAATGTGGAGGCAAAAATCAGTGCACATTATCGCACTGATTATATCAGCTACTGGAGTCGTACCACTAAACCTAGCTGAAAACCTACAAAAAATAGACTTGGAATTTAACATCTTTAAGAAAATGCAAAAAAGCACTCTGCTAAGTACTGCAAATATCGTAAGGGAAGTCCTCTCTATATAATAAATAGAAAAATAGCTATCAGTCTTGGTGGCTCTACCCGACGGCAGTCTAAATACTAGGAAACTCTGTAAAAAAAAATAATAATGATATATTTAACAGCTATCCCCAGTTTACACTTAACTACATAAATTAATAATTTCACAATAAAATAATAAAATAAAATGACAGTAAGAATACAAAAATATACAAAAAATACATTTAAAATCAGAATAGACAAACTGTAAGTATGTACAATATCATTTTTTAAAGGGATTTTCTTTTGGCATTAACGGACAAACAAATTAATTAGTGAATATTTTAATAATTGTTAAAAAACGTACGCTGACCGGTTTCGATTATTTATTTACATAACCATCTTCAGAGCTAGAATTAAAAATTCAAGTTATATCCACTTAGGGCCGGTATTATAAAGCATTAAAATCTGTAGATTTTAACTTGACACTTGTCATGTTTTTTAGGTTATTTTTAATGTGGAGCAATTTCTGTTGAAAATCAACGTTTGATTGCTCTACGATGTTATGCAACTAACTTACAAAATGTTGTAGGAGATTATTGTAATATAACAAAGGCTACAATACAACACATCAATAACTACAATATTAAAATAACATATAAATGCGGCGTTGCACTTCCTTATTTTACGAATAGTTAATTTAGTTTTATAATACCGGAATACGTTTATTCGTCGAATATATTTAATTTGAGATTTGTTATTCGGTGATTTATTTTGTCTTTATAATACCGGCCCTAAGATATCAAAACAAAATTAACATAAAACCAACATATTAAAATCACTATAAGTATAACATAACCTAACCAGAAAACAGTCACATGTTTCAAAGAAGAATAATGCTGCTTACCAAAACTAACACTTTTAAAAGTATTACATTGTCAATGACTATAATAAAAACCCATTCCTGTAGATGGATGATCATATCTTCCTTGGAATAATTCTGGTTAGCAAAAATTGTTATGTTAAAACTTTCGCCATCAGTAAACCACATCTGGTTGTTATTATTACCAACCTGATAACATTATATAAACCAAAAATTTTTCATAGTGATATTTACTGACTATAGGCAATTTAAATTATTTGGTAGTGAATACATAAACATACAAATTCAAACAGAAAGATTATAAATAGAAAGTAAAACAACGTTGAGTAAAGAACCTGGAAACAATTAGTAGTATATTTTATATTTTCTTTAATGTATCTTATACAATCTTTGTATTACATTCATATTATTGAAATGAATGACCTCACCCAACCATGCACAACATATATGCTTCAACGAACAATCATCACACATATTATATAATACATTGATAATGATGACTATTCGCTGAAACAAGTACGTGCAAACACAATACACAACCAAATGAAATCATGCATTTCAATAACATTAATAACAATTAATAGTTAGCTTTATGTTTACACGTTTTTAATAAATTTTTATAAATAATGTTTAAATTATTATCATCAGACCGTGTGTTAATGCTATTATTATGATTGTTAATTTTAATTGACTCACTAAGGAGTCTTTTTTTCAGATTATTTTTATAATATAGAATATCTACATTCATTCTTTATGTCAAAATCAAAATTATGGTTAAGTTCAATTGCGTGGCTTGCTAGCGCTGTTTTATCTACATTTCTCCTATTCGTACAATCATTCTTATGTGTAAGAACTCTAGCTTTAAGCCAGTTTTTAGTTTGCCCTATGTAACATGCTTCACAATCCAATCAATTGATGTAATATACTATATTGTTTTCAAATTCTTTATCTTTAATATTCTTAATTTTACTAAATAATTGTTTTCGTATAGTTCAATTGCTATATCTTACAATTTTTGTATGTGGGAGGAACTGTTGTTTAAACAAAACTTCCAGTTTTTTAGACAAACCGTTTACATTAGGTAATTTACAATATTTATCGATAACATCATTAGGTGCAACTTCGCTTCCATTTAGAATAAAATTGTTCTATTCTCAGTATTATTGAATAAGTATTTATTAATTAATCTACTCGGAAAGTTGTTTTTCTTTAATAATGTTTCAGCTATATTTAAGTTATTAACCGAGAAACAAGGGTCACAAAGAGTTATAATTTTATGTTTCATTGATTTAATAATAGCAATTTTTTGGTGTAAACTATGACTTGATAAATAATTAAGCGTTCTTCCAGAGCTCAACGGCTTCCTATACCAATCCGTTAATAAATTCCCGACCTCATCCCTTAAGATCAATATATCTAAGAAGGGTAATTTACCATCAACATCTACTTCATGGGTGAATTTAATATGTTTGTCATAATTATTAAACACACTCACTATTTCAGTCAATGCATCATCGTTATTCGGGATCGATGTTATAATATCATCAACGTACAAGTATAGGAAATCGGTTTTATAACTTAACTTATTAATTGAGTTGTTTAATAAATCATTCATGACTAAAGAGGCAAACATTGGTGAAGCTGGATGCCCCATAGCCGAACCAAATTTCTGTTTATTAGGTTTGTGTATAACTTACGTGCTAGAGATCATGTGCGATACCGGCTTAGTCATCTTAACTGGCTTGATATGGTAAATCGTAGATTACTACATCTAGTAACCCTGGTACATTCAGTAAGAAAACAATAACATGTTATAACTTCATTAATATTATAAAAAATAAAATTGTTTAATACTTCAAGTTCAATGTTTTTTTTTTAAAGGTTAATGTTTAAATTGTCAAATATTGTTATGACGTAACTAAGAAGTCTTGTAATACAATCACTCTACACTAAATGTCAATAGTTCTGTCTTTTGTATATAATATTATCAAATCAAGCAAATATTTAAAAATATTACTACTAAATCATGTAATAAATTAATTTAATTTTAATTTTTAATTAATAATATTTACTGTTAATTTAGTATAATTAAAATTAAGAACTATATTCAATAAAAATATTATTTTTTTAACTAGCGCCATCTGTGTTTTAAAAGCTAAACTCTTAGCGGAAGACAAAGGATTTTACCTCGCTAGGGAGGGAAAGCTCACTTCTCTCCTGAAAACTGTTTTTCAGAGTGAGCATGCAAAAAAACACCTTTTTACCTATTTAATTGTATACAACCAGCATATGTTGTTAATACAACTACTTTAGAACGTAGATATCATCACTTACTCACAATTGCTAGACATAAAACAAATATTTATAAAAATCTTATTGCTATGGGTCAAATGTAGCTTATAACAACTTGCTTAATGAGTTTAAAAAAAAATGTCTGTCTCTATATTTAAAACCAATACTAAAAAGCATTTATTACATCTTCAATGCTAATTAATGACGTTTAGTGTATATTTGTATGTATATGTATTGCTATTTATTTTGGTTTTTGATTATGAATGTTATTTTTACTACTTTATTAAAATATTGTTTATTATGATTTTTGTTTAGAATATGTTTTTGTTGTTACGAATTTTGTATGTTTCTTTAACTCAGTTAAGTAGAACAGCATTTGCTGGACTTCGTCGAGTATAAAATAAAGTATTTTTTATTTATTTATTTATACATATACAGGGTCATTATAAAAGTTTGGAGTTGTGTAACCATCTAATGTACATTTGTGCCGCTCTAGTGAAATAGTTCGGTGGTCGTACACAGTTGAAGTTGAACTGTCAAAACAAAGTAAATAGTTTGGTATTGTTTTTACTATTATTCTTACTGTAAACATAGATAATATAATAATAATGATACTAGACGCACTTCTACAGTTAATTTTTGAATATATGGTTGCAAATAATGTATTTTTTTAATACTACTTTAGGCATTATAAATTAAATCACTCAGATGCAAAATAACCGGGTTGTTGGGTAATTTTTTTTTTAAACCCGTTTTTTTTTTAATAAAACTTTTAGTGTTTTACAATCAAAGAGACCATCAGGATGTAGAAAAAAACATCATGTACTTATCAGTTTATTTAATAAACATTAATAAGCAAAAATGAAATTTAGTACGATTTCTTTACTACCTATTGCTCATTCAACATTATGCACAGAGGATCAAGTTGGCTACTGGGTTGACTTGTTTGTTTTTGATTAACTGTCATTTTCAAGGCAGATTGGTGTGTCAATTATGGTTCTAAATGCTGAAAATTGTGCAAAAGCTGTTGCTCTTGTGGCAGATGGAAGAAGCCAGCGGTATGTGTCCAGATTCCATTATATCAGTCTTTCTACCGTCCAAAGAGCACTTGATCGGTTTAGGGAGAGCGGCAGAAATACTCGGAAGCCGGAATCTGGCAGGAAACGAAAAGTTGTGGTACAACTGTGAATGTGAGGACAGTTTGTCAAAGGTTGTAAGAAGCTGGCTTAAAATCTTGTAGAACAGCAGCTGGACCAAAATTACTTCCACGTCACCGAGTAACCAGACTCTAATTTTCTCGCAAGCATTTGGAATGAACATTGTTTCAATGAAGGACTGTACTGTTTACTGACATCTAAATTTTGCTTACATTTGCCAGATGAAAAAATAAAACGAGTATTTAGACAAACGGGAAAACGATTTGCGAAGTGCACTTTTTTTAAGCACCGGATTAGCCATGGTTGAAGTTTCCTGATGGTATGGGCAGGAATATCAATGGATGCCTTCCTGCACCGAATTGATTGTCATTGATGGAGGATTGCTGACTCCACAGCAGTATATTGAGGAGGTTTTGGAAAATTACGTAGTCCCATTAGCTCCATTTATTGGCAATGGCTTTATTCTGATGCAGGATAACGCAAGACCGGATTCTGCGAGGTGCCTCACAAAATACTTGGTTGCAGTTGGAATAAGAAAATTTAATTGGCTTGCATGTACACTAGATAGAAATCATATAGATCATGTTTGGGACATGCTGGGCAGGCGTGTTAGAGGACGTGCAGTTGCACCAACCACAATAAATAAGCTTTGTGTGGCATTTTAGGAAGAATGGCAGAATTCTCTACAAAATGATATTTGTGAACTTAGTGGCATGGGCCGCCGTATGCAGGCAATAGTCAGGGCTCGAGGAGGCAATACAAAGTTCAATACTTTGTATTTCCTCCTCGAGCCTTTATTCAGCTGAAATTTTCATTATTAATCACTGTTAAATTTATTTTGCAGAAATGCATTTTCTTTGCGGACATCATCGTTTTTGCTTATTATTGTTCTTAGATTGTGAAACACTAAAAGTTTTATAAAAAAATTACCCGGTTTTTTTGCAAAAATTACCCAATGACCCGGTTTTTTGCATCTGAATCTAAGTGTATATTTTGTAGAAGTCTGATAAACCTCCCGGGCCAGAAAAATGTTCAAGGCAGGCCGCAATGCATCCCGTCACTCCTGGTGTACACTTAGGGTCTTTTAAATACAAAATAAGGTGACATGATACCTGTCGAGAATTGTTTTGGTCAAATTGTAGTCTCTTAAAATTTCGTAGATCTTTCCTTAAGTGTCTATGTAGGTTTGAGTGTATTGGGGTGGTAATAAGTTCCGTTTTCCGAATTATCTTTTGCACAGTTTCTCAAGTTTTTAGAAGAAAAGACGTGAGACTTATCGGGCTATAGATTTTCGAATGTATTTACTGCACTTTAATTTTATAATTAATACCAGCTTTTATGGTAACTGACCCCAACTGCGCGGCCGTATGTTGTGTTATATTTTTCTCTACTGAACATTAACCATTTAGAAAGCAATTGTTTAATTTGCATTAATTTGTTTAATAATCAAAGGTTAAATGTCATTTAAGTGATTTGTTAAAATCCACCTGACGACGTTGCTAAGTCAAATGGATTTGTTTCTAAGCTGGTAGATAGGTGATATGAGTCCAAAAGCTATATAAGTTATTAGGCCGACAGCAAAGCATCAATGCTGAGCTAGAACACTTACGGTTTTAGTCATGTTTTTTTTCATTTGTTGTACTTTTTACAGCTATTTTTATATCGCTACAGTTAGTCTACGACTTGTTTAAAGAGGCTTGATGGGACAAACAGCTTATTAGGTGACTTTCGATCCACCCTATTTTTTCTACTATTGAGCTATGTTTGTTGAGCAATACACATAAACTAGTGAAGTGATAATTGCTGTCACTGTTATAAAGCTACTGTCGTTAGTTTTCTTTTTTAAGAAAGTTTAACTTTAACTTTTGATTTTATTTAATTATCACAGTAAAGAATATACAATGCTCACATATGAGAGAAGGATGTGCACGAGTTTATGAGTGCAACAGTGCTAACGATATTTTCGTGTATATTAAGTTGTCTGTTATGGCCGGCTAGCTAAATTGATCGAACTATAATTGAAATTAACAATTTCTGTTATTTGCTCGATATTCTTTATAAAAAATAATTTTGTATTGGAAATAATTACTGCTTCAAAATAATTATACAATATTTATCATTTTATTTACTTAAGAGTTTAATGTAGCAAGTTGTGTTGAAATTACTACGGAGAGAATCTAATGAGACTTCTACTTAGTTTTATATAAATTTTAAAATGTAGGATTGCGTCAAATTAAAAATCCTGTATATACGTTGCTCTGCTTGCCTACATTTTCATTTGCACCGACTAATAACCGAGATGTAAATCACGCCGGGAATGTGTGTATAATTACAAATCATAAATCATAAAAAGTGCGCTAGCAATTTTAATCATGTAACCGATGTTGCTAGTAAAAAAAGCGTCGGCTTTACGACTTACAGCGAGCCGCTGAAACAAGGTAACAGGATTAAGGTGAAGAGATATACACCACGCTATGTCAATTATGCAAAGCGCACATCCTGCTTCTCCCCGCAAAACCGTAAACCGAATAAAATATTTTATTCATATTTGCCCTATTAGACGTGAATTAGCTGCTGTGAAAGGTGACACCCACAGGGCTCACCACGCAAAGTGAAAAAGCTGCCCCCCCGGAAATATTTAAATACAGGGCTGTAAACTAATTAGCTGGAAATGGAAAATTCAGGAAAACATAAAATTACATTATATTTTTTTTAACGAAGGGAAATAATTTTTCATCTTTTACACGAGGTAGTATATTTTAATATAAAAAATTCAACAAAGTGATGTTCTAATTTCTTATAATTGCTTTTTTGATATTTTAATTTATAAATCTAATTTAAGATTTTAAATTAGGAGTATATAATTTGTAAAACGTTGGATTGTTGCTAATGATTTTTTCAACATGCATTGATTTCAAACTAATATTCAATTGTTATAATTAATTATAAATTGGTATTTAATTTAAAAAAATAGATATAAATTATTTTTTTATCTTATGCGATGGCCTGTAATATCCAACTCCTAATAAAGCACCTAATAAACTATTAGCTGAATAACCTAACTTTTTTCAAACTTTAATTTGATTTATTTTTGTTACACCTTTGAGCGGCTAATAAATTATATGCCTAATGTTTTTATTTGTTATAAATATATATGTTAAGCGTATATTTAATTGGCTACTCATAGGTTTTAATAAAATAAATAAAATTAAAAGTTAGGTTATTCAGCTAATAGTTTATTAGGTGGTTTATTAGGAGTTGGATATTACAACCCTAAGGGCTGTAATATCCAACTCCTAATAAACCACCTAATAAACTATTAGCTGAATAACCTAACTTTTAATTTAATTTATTTTATTAAAACCTATGAAAAATAAATAATAAGGTTTTAATAAAATAAATTAAAATAAAAGTTAGGTTATTCAGCTAATAGTTTATTAGGTGGTTTATTAGGAGTTAAAGGTAAATTATATTAATCTTACTTTTCAATATAAGATGTATATACAAAATTTTAAATATATTAAAAGTATATTTACAAACAGAAAACTACGAAACGCGGTCAACTAAATTTATTTTAAAAACTAAATTAATTAACTTTTAAAATAATTTTATTTACTTATTTGTCATTTAGAATATGACATGATTTTTGTTATTCAAAGCTTTCTAGCTTTGTTCTCCCAGCTTTTCATGTTAATGATAAAAAATAATAGTTTTAAATTAAATTTTATTTAATCAAATTTAATAATTAAAAACCCAAAATCTTGGCAGAATTGACTTTGGCAAACTAAACTTGATAGTAGAATATAATCTGTCAATGTAAGTTTCATCCATTCTAAAATTATGCCAGTTTAAATTCTTCATTATTAACTATTAATATAAATTATTGAAAACTGACAAAATGTGTTTTATATGTATAGTGCAAAACCTATACAAACATCATAAAATTATACATTATTTTTCTTACTTAACTAATAATTTTACAAAAAAAAAAATTAATAATAATTTATTTAATTCAATATAGTTAAATAAGTTAAATCATAATAATGATAAAACATTTTTTTATAATTACAATCTAGACAAAATAATCAATTAAAAAAAAAAGTTCTGGCGTCTATATTTAGGAGCGTTTGAAACATACCGATTTGTTTCAGACGCTCAAATAATACGCTCCAACGGTATAAACAGTCAAATTTTATTGTGTATGTACTTGATTTTTTGTATTAATTTGTTTTTAAGATGAGCGTCAAACGCAACGGACGCTCGTGCTTGTTTCGCTAGAAGCAAACGACGCTGCGTCTTGCAGCGCTATTTCGTGGCGGTACGTATAAACCCATGTATTTGAATTGAACGCTTGACGCTCCTTTTTGCAGCGCCGAGCGTTTACGCTCAGAGCGTTTACGCTCAGAGCGTCATGGCTCGTGGCCCAGCGGTTAGAGCGCGGGTTTTTAAACTATTTATAATTAACTCTCTGAAACATTATTTTTATCATAAATATTATATATTATCATAAAAAAGCAAAAATGGCTCCTGAAGGTAACCTAGTTTTCTACTGATTGAATTCCACACGTGTTTAATAGGTGATAGGTCTGGAGAACAAGAAGACCATGTTTCAGGACGACAGCATTTGTTCATCATTCGGAATTTAAGTGGAAGGGTCGGTCAAACTATTTTCACTGCATTTAGGTCTCATTAGGCTTCTTTGTATCATTTTCAGTGGTAAAGCTTTTGTACCAACACAAAGCCAACCTATGTTTTTGATGGTATGCTAACACATTGTTTGGAGGGCTTTTCATTAAGGTGGCTACGCCAAGCTAGCAATTCCCTATACATGCCTATAGTATGCATGTGTTTTTTTTAAATTAAGAGTGCCTTGACAACATTTTTCTTATGGCGTGCAGGTTCTTTCTGGACAGTCTTATTGCCTTTTTTGGATGTCTACAACCCGGGTTGTTATACCATTGTGCTTTAAGTATATTGTGTGTATTTAATTTAGTATGGTGTTAAGACTTTTTAGTGGTAGTGCAGTTCAGGGTTTTTCACCTGGCACAGCTCAATGCTATTTGAGCAAGCTGTTAATGTGAGGGCTCTATGGCATTCTAGTATTAGTTTTAAAGTAATTTTAGGCTTTTTTATGGCTAAAATGGCTGCTCTGCTGTTGGTTAGGATTTGCACGTTTTTTTCTAGATATTTTTATGACCCTGTGGGTTATTTTGGCTATCTCTGCCTGGAGGATAGTCGTATGTGTAACTAGTGATATTGAGATTTCTAGATCTTGGAAGTAAATTCCTGCTTCAAAACCTCCAATAGTTTTTGAGTCATCTTGATGTAAATTTGAAAGAGTTTGTCCTTATCCACTCTTTGCTCTTGTTGCTCATGTGTCTGTACACTGTAGGGTCATTAATATACAAAGTAGGTTGGCATGATATCAGTTTTGCGTTCCAAGTAAAGGTGTTTTTTTTCTTCCAGGAGACAACAGTGTTTGCCGGCCCTCTCCGCAGTTTACTAAAGTCCAGTTGCGTTTAGGCGCAGTGCTACTGATGTTGTTAATTCCTTGGTATGGACGTCGAGGGGTGGTGTACACAGCATTGCTTCTATTGCTGCAGTCGGCGTTGTTCGCATACTGCTTACGCATGTTATTTGTAGCAACTGGTTAGTTGGCATGCAGACGTTTTTTGCTGGTTCTTGACCATTATACTAGTGCCCCATAGGTGAGCATAGGTTTTATGATAGCTGTGTATAGCCAGAGTGCTATCTTTGGAGACAGTCCTTATGTCTTGCTAACAGTCCGTCTACATTGCCAGAAGGCCATATACACTTTTTTATACTTTATGTTTAAGTGTGGCCTTTATGTGAGGTTGGTGTCAAAAATCACACTTAAGAATTTTACCTTAGTTGACTGCGTTAATGGGGTGTTTAGTGTTTTGGTAAGTTTAGTTGTTTTTTTGTGTGTGAAAAGAACTAGTTTGTTTTTTTGTGGGTTAACCGTAAGAGCTTGGTTTTTGTACTATTTTTTTATTATTATTAGGGCCTCTTGGTTAGGCTACAGAGTATACTTTCAAATTTGCTACATAGCAAAATCGTTATATTATTTGCGTATCCAATTGTATAGAAACAACGGTGATTGAGTTGTTTACTACTATATTCTATAGTAATGGTGATAGTACTTTACTCTGAGATGTCAACCACTTTTTTGACTATTGTGTCGCCTACAGTGACTGTTACTGTTCTGTTCTCTACCATGTGTTTTATACATTTACTGATATATACATGTGTTGAGAGTGTTGTTTTTATTTTATGGAAAGTGGTTTTTTAAATGCACCTTTGATGTCTATAAGTATTCTTAAGGTGGACTTGTCCTGTAATGATCTATTGGTTTGATCTGTTACGCTGTGTAAAGCCGATTCCGTAGATCTTCTTTGAGTGTATGCGTGTTGGTGAGTGTATTGGCGTAGTAATAAGAGCTGTTTTTCAAATTGATATCTTGCACATTCTTTCAAATTTCTTCAGAAGAAAAGACGTAAGACTTATTGGGCAATAGGATTTTGCCAGGGTGTAATCACAGCGTCTTGGTTTTAGTATAAATACAACTTTCATTTTTTTCTTATATTGTAGGGATGTAGCGGAAGGCAACTCATGTCCATAGATTTTTACCAGGTGTTGTTGTCTAGTTCTGGTGCTTTGTATGGTGGTACAGCCTGAGAAGTGAGTTTTTACAAGTATATCCGTGTGTTTTAGGCAACTAAGTTGTTGGTAGGTGTCTTTTGATACGATTTTTTTTAGTATTGCGGAAGTGGAAGTTATTTCAATATTTCCGCAAAAAGTTCTCTGTTTTCTTTGTAACTTTTTTTGACGTTTTTATGACATCCAGTCTGATTGGCGATTTGAGTTTTTGCTCTGTCGAAGGATTTTCTTGCGGTTGCTTTGACTAGTTTGAGTACGTCACACCATTAGGGCATGGTACTGTCAAAACCTGATACCGACTTTAGTGGACAGGAGGCCTTATATGACTAAAGTGTTTCTTAATTTACTTATGTAGTTTTCAATTTCATCAACGTTTTTATGCCCATACTAATAGTCAGAGATTAAATCTCGGTTTCATGAATCTGAAATCCATTTTGTTAACAGTTGATTGGCTCTAAGCTAATTCACGGATATCGTGACGGCGTATCGGCTAATGCATTCCTTGTTTAATTCTTGGATCGAGTTGAAAACTATGCAACCGTCAATATAATCCAAGATTCAAATAATTTTTGGACCACCCAAGATTAGTCTTGGATTGTTTATTAGTGTGTCAGTTATTAATTCTGACATTTGATAATAGGTTATGTTTCAACTTATAATAAATTTTAAATAAATAATGAATGAAATTGATAATTGATTTTAGAGGTACAAACAAGGTCTATGGAATATAATTATACTGCTATATACTCCACAAACTTTAGTTACATTTATATAAAAAAATCTAGGAATTATGAATCCAGAATTAATCTGAGATTTAATCTCTCACTATTAGTACAGGCGTTACGTTTAACATTATTAGCACTTGTTGTTTTAAAAAGCAGCCCTGTTGGTCAGCCTTGGGTTTGGTAGGAACTATGTTTTATTTTGTGTGTATGTACCAAGTTGAATCTTATTTATCTGATCTGTCATTGTTGGCGACGTAGACACATGCTAATGCCCGTATGACACTATGCATTTTTCTGTATAACTTTCTATATAGTCGATTGTACAAATTGACCTTGAGTAGTTTCTATATAATTTTCTATACAGTTAATATTTTCCTGTATGATACTATGCAGTTTATTGTAGCAAAAATGCATGAAAGACGGCATTCTATTGGCTGCTTTCTGTGGATCGCGTCAGCTGTTCGAGATTGTTATGTTTATTTACCTATTTACGCCAACGTCGCTTTTAATCGAGTTGACATAACCTTTCAAAATAACCCTTACAAAACTATATTTTGCTTTAATTTTGGTTATTGTTGTAGATGATTCGTAAGTTTCCTCTAATATTTGTTCTAATGCTTCATTCTTAGCATGCTTATTTTTATATTAAGTAGAATTAATAACTAAAATTAAAATCAGCTGATTACATGCGCCGCCATTATTGTTTACATATGTGAATTTGTGTTCTGCGCAGAAACTATACAATAAAATGATGTTACCATATATTTCTGTATAACAAACTATATAGAAAATTGTATTCGTGTATGACACTATACCTTTTTGGATTGTACAGACAACTATATAGAAAGTTATACAGAAAAATGCACAGTGTCAGACGGACATAAGTTCTGAATTTTACTTGAAATACCTATGCTCGCCAGAGTAATATCTATTATAGTCTGGCTGCGAGATATAATAACGCCTTGCTTTAATATTTTTAAGTTAGTATTGATAATGAAATCGTGTACAAACTTGCCGCAGTCATTGGTGTTTTTGATCCCTATACGATGTGGTGGGAGTTTGCATCACATCCGATGACCAGCTTTATGTTGCCACTTATGTAATGCTGTACCAACTCTTCTGTAGCTGTGATTGGAGGTGGTGTAGTTGAGCTAGTTTTTAGTCCCGTGGCCGAGCTAATCCTCACAGCTGTGACGTCGTTTGTCGGGTACAAAAAACTGTTATACGCTTAGGTGTGTAAATGTTTACCGTTTGTAGGGTTTGCAAAAACATTTTCTTTAAATTTGCCAGTTCCCAAACATTAGATTTTGCTATTCATGTTTCTTGGATTATGGCTATTGTATCCTGCATCATTTCTAGATTACTGCATAGTGTTTCCACGTCTGCTCGACAGTGTTGCATTGAATTGCTTTTTCTTTTTGGTCTTCCCGGTGGGTTTCCGTCTTGGCTTTCAGTGGGTAGTTCCCCTTCTCAGTTTTGTCAGGGTGGATCGATTTCTACGTCCATGCTATCCTTCTGTTGCATATCTTTAGTGGCTATTTTAATGGGTGGTTTGAGGAACATGTAGCTTACTTGGCTGTTCTTCCCATTTATTTATTTTTTACGTTTTTCTTTTTTCTTTCGAGTCTTCCTTCTCGGTGGTATGGAAGACATTGTAGCTTTTTACGTTGAGCTGGTTTTGCTTCTTCAGGCGACTCAAGACCGTCTCAATCGCATCTGGAGATTCTGGAAGCCAGAGACTGACTTTTGTCTACTTGGAGAGGTGATCCGTTTGCACGACGCAAAGTTTTGACTCCGGTTACAGTGGTTTCATGCTGGAAATTGTTTTCTCTAGCTACCCTAAAGATGTGTTATTACCACAGGTGTTTTTAAGGATCTTTTCTATGTGTAACTACCCTCCAAAGGTGTTTCTTTGGGAGTGAATAAAGTTTTATCCAGCTCTTGAGTTAGGGCGGCTTTGATTAACACTGCCTGTGTCTTAGTGGTTTTGCCTAAGGGATGGGAGAGGTTGGTGACAGTTACTTGGAGGTGTTTGACTACAGCTTCTTTGTAGTTTTGTAAGCGAGGAATACATTGGCCTATTGGACTAAAGTCTCCATCACAATATCCGTAAATTGGCTTAGAGCCAATCAACGATTAGCAAAATAAATCTCGGATGTATAAATCAAGGATCATTCCGAGATTATATCTATCTGACTATTAGTACGGGCATTAGAATGTTGTAATAGTATATTACATTAAAAAGAGTTGGTTTCAGATATGAATATTTTTTTTGTCTTATTTTGTCTTAATTTATATATTATACTTATTGTGGCAAGCTGGAAATTTAATTGCTAAAACTCGAATAACTTTATTTAAAAGTTCAACATTAATATAATAAATAATAAAGTTGCACAATTTTGTTGTTACAAATTAGTCACAATATAATTTTAGAATATTTTATGCTTTATTTTTGTTACTAAAGTACTCTTTTATAACGCAAGTATTTTGTATTTACATTATTACTGACCACGTGAATGAAATCTTTATAAAGGGTTACAAAATTGTTTGACCGTATGCTTTTTTTGTCCTGTATATTGAAAATAGATTGATTAAAATAAAAATACACAAAATTTTATTTTCTTGCGTCAGTTTTAATTAATGGCTAGGCGTATCGCGCGTGCTTACTTTTCCACCCGTAATTAAACTTTATATTTAGTTAATTTTATTTATTAAGAACTATTTTATTGTATAGTGTGCATTAATTCTGATCTTTGATGTACATATAAAAAAACGAGTGTGCTTCATACTTTAATCAGAAACTACTAGTTTGTTGTTGTAAATTTTATATAAAATTGTTAAAAATGTAATGTACAGCCAAACAATGTGAGTAGTTATCACCTCTGTAATGCTTTGAGTCATTTGTGTGCGTTTATATATAGCGCCCATGGCGGTCGCATATTGTGGCCCCCGGGCCGTCGTTTCCGCCCTCCGCGTTTTGGCATCCCCCGGCGTAATTGATTTATTGGTGACCACACACACACATAGATCCTAATGAAGATTAACGCGGGGCCTACAGATTATACGGCTATAACGATAAATGTGTACGCGCGTACGATCAGAAACGCACAAGATTTACAGAAGGAAAAGGGATGGCTTCACTGTGATCCCGACACGGATAAAGGAATTAACCGTAAGTCCCGCCAATTTTATTATGAACGAGATAAGTTTTATCATTTGGGTCCAGCTGGATTCTAATTTGGGATAATCTTAGATGTTACATTTGCGGTTCTCTAAGGTAGCGTTGTTAATTTTCAAAATGAATTATTAAGACGTGCTCTTTAAATAATAGCTTCCTTTGTTATAAATTACTTTCTAGATAACACAGATCAAGTTGCACGATGTTGTGTAACAATTTTTTACAAGATAATGTTTTTTACGTTACTTACATATGTGGTTGATAGAATCATTAGGTTAATTCTATCGAACTATTATATAAATTCATTTTTTTTTTAAATTTATTTATAATAATTAAAAAATGATAAACTATTATGTTTTTATGAAAACATATAAACCGCATCCAAGACAGTAATGTTTACTTACCGCACATGTATAGTAAGTAATTGTATGATGGTTAATAAAATGAAAAATGGGAAAATCTAACGTAATAAAAAAAAAATATTTATATTTAACATTATAATAGTTTATTTATGACGTTTTAATTTATTATTAGATCAAAATTTAATACGTGCTGCATAAAAATAAAATCATTTCAAGTTGCAAACTGTTAACATTTATTTGGTATCTTTCACAAATCTAAAGTTTTTAGAGATACACAGTCAGGGTAGAGATGTAAAGGCTTGGTTACACAGTGCGAGCTAGCATTCAAGCTGTCCTAGTCAGTTACTGCAGTGCAGCTACGTGCATCATTACGAGTTACTGTCATGTGCAAGTCGGTACCTAGCATTCGAGTTACAGTAACAATATTTGTTTTTACTCCCCTTTTGCAGTAGCTGTCCACTGTCAGGTCAGCAACTCGTATTGTGTAACCAGGCCATTAGTTGCTGCAAGTTTAGTGGCAGCAAGTCTGGTACAAATAAGCTGTGGGTAGTAGCTTATTTATATGTTAAATTTTTGATTAGTAGCTATTCAGTTTGTGTAACGAGGATTTTGTGATTTTAGATATCACTTGGAAACTTAACAACAGTTTTGTAATAACCTAGCGGGTTACTACAAAACTATTGCAAGACTAACTTGCCATCTACACGGATTTTGGTTTGGACGCAGCAAACAGTATTTTGTTTTACAAAGCTGTATTGGTGAAAATTTTAGTGCAATATATTATGGAGAACTGTAATAGTTTTGGGTTTGTTGATTATTAATATGCATCTATTGTCTGTCATGCAACTACTAAAGCATTTGACATTAAAAGTAAAAGCTTCTTTTGTGATAGGCCTATGCAGCTTACTGTGCTAGTTATTTTAAATGTATAATACGGGCAAAGTTTTTTATGTTATCTACATAGTTATGAAACAAGGAGCATGACAAACAAAATTTTATTTTCAATGTAAGAACTAATAACACTAACATACTTATTCTAATGTTTTGCTATTAACGCTATGTTTTAAAATATGTCTGGTGCAAGAAAGGAATAAGTCACTATTTTGTTGAAATTAAGATATATGTACCACAAGGTTTTGCAAAGCATAAGCTATCGTTTAGTACCAGAACGTGACAAGTGCGTACATAAACAAAGAAGTTATTTGCATTTTTGACTTGACTTTTTTACAAATTTGGTGCAAGAACGGGATAATAAATGATGACTTATCTCGTTCTCCGCTGCACCAAACAACGGTTACTGGAACAAAAAATACAAAAAAATAGTTGAAACTTTTGCGGTACGATTTAAGGTTGTTACTGTTGCCCAAAACATTATTTATGATTTTTCAACCTTTGTACAGGAATTTTCTCTTTCAGTGCCAAAAAATGATAATAAATAAAAGTTTACAGTTTTTACTTACCAAAAATTTAAGTATTCAGAACTTTTAAATGAAATCAAATGTAGCAGGGTTGCTAGTGGAATTTTAACCCCGTTAATTTTAATTAATAAAAATTATAATGCCTCTTTGCCCCTTAAGTAGTACTTAAGAGTATGTACCTAAAAGTGACATTTTTTAACACTTTAAAAAGAGATTCTGTTCCTCTGAAAAATGATGATTAAAGCACTTATGGAAGTGAAAATTACTCTGACTGATAATGTATTATCCCGTTTGTTGTTCTAATTTTGCGTTGTTGTGTGACTTATCCCGTTCTTGTACCAAACAATAAATTTTGAAAATATTTTCGTTGGTTTTAAGCAAAATAACCCAAGGTTTTATTTATATGCAAATACAAGATGTACTCTAAAAAAATCATTTTTTTCTTTAAATTTTGTTTCTCTTAAAAAAATTACAAAAAGTGACTCATCACCTTCTTGCACCAGGCTCCTCAATTGCAAAATACGATTACTGCGTTTTTCAAGTCGTCATTAGACAAAAAGATTTTTAAGGATTTTTGGAAAAAAATAACAGGCACAGGAGGTGAGTTTGGGGCTGTAAAGAGGATGTTGTAATTTATTAAAGCTGCATCGCAGCATTTATTGACTACCTATTGATTATTTTGTGCTTTATGCACTTTGCTGTTGTCGTGCAGAAGCAAAAAACTTTGTAGACATTCTCCATTGTAATCCTTTTTTGTCAATTAATCGAAATCTTTCAGCGTCTCAGAAAGCTGTGGTTATCTTTTATGAGCCTATTGCATAGACTTTTGGTTTGTTGGAAAATTTTAATGGTGTACTCAGGTTTTATCCCCAGTTACAATTCTTTAGAAGAAAAATAAAACAGTCTAATTCTTTTCAGAAATTTTTTTGTTTACACAGTTTTTTTTATGGGATTTTGCTCATTCCCAAATCTAATTGTAGTTAAAAAAAAACTAGTTTCTAATATTTAATTACTAAAACTTTTACTCGGCGGTCAATCAACACTAGACTTTGGGTCATTATGAATGAATTTCTTGCTCTATTTGAATTGCTTGCATCAAAATTTGTATTAAAAATAGGACGGAATATTGTCTCTATACACTGCCACTATTTTTTATGGTTATTTTTTGGGCTACTGCTTTCTTTCGATAAAAAAAATATAGCGCCTTTGTTCAAGTTTTAAATTATTTATTTGTTTAAACTGATATAAAAATGACAAATGTTAAGCGATTGGAATCAATTTTGGAGACGACTTTAAAATTCTACAGAAACTTGACATAAGAATACATGCGATGGCATATTGTGTTTATAGCAAAGGGTTCTATAACTAAACATTCTAAGCTGCCGTTTATACAATGTATAAGCAGCGTACACTTTTGGTATCTCCGTCTTTGTCGCACCATGACGTTTCTCTATTACCTACAAAGTATAGCCGCTCGATCACTAGTAGAGAGAGAAAGAACAGAGATATTGATATTGTACGGTAAAACGCTGGTTTGGAATCTCTTGTTATAGAACTCTTTGGTTTATAGTTTGATAGATAACAATAAAACTTTTGTATACAGTACATATTATACGAGGGAGTATTGATATATAGTAGGCTATACTAGAGTATAGAAGCAACAACATATGAAACCATATTAATTTATTATTCAACATAATTAATATTTTTTTAATAAAATACATTTAAAATAAATATTCACCTTAGTCTACAAACCAGCTCTTCACGTTGTCTATTACTTTGTTGTTTGAAGAACTTTTAGATTTTTTTCTATTTCAGCAAAAAAATTATGTATAATAGTCAGATTTCTTCAATTTAAATACTAAATTACAATTTGTTTTTATTGCAACTAACTAACTAACAAATTCATATATCTAATCTTTTTAAATTTGTCTTTTAGGGGTTATGTTGTTGACATAGCTTTGAAAGTATCTAGAAAACTAGGATTTTTTTATAAATGTTCAATGTCTGTTCAACTTTTACATATACAGGGTGATTTTATAATATTGCCAAGTTTTTTATACAGATTCTTTGGTTAAAAATAAACAAAAAAATCTATAGATGTGTGTTTGAAAACGTTTTGTTACTTAGATACAAGGCGTTAATTTTTTTCATTAATTTACTTTTGTTAATAACAGGTTTAATGCTAGTAATATGGGCTGTTTTTTGAGTCATTACATTTTGTTTATTTAATCTGTGGGCATCTTTGGGTGCATTACCATTGTTTAAGTCCGATATTTGTTTTTTGACGGAGGAATAAAAAATGCAACTTTTTTTGTTTGTTGTAATTTTTGCTCCGATTTAGTGATATGCATTTTGTGTATGGTCTTGCCAATGGTAATGCATTAGTAGCTAGGCAAATTTATGAGCAGAGATACTCTATTGGTGTAATACCACACCGTCTCAATGAAATTGGAAGTTTTAATAAACTTACCGCTGATACGGCCGCTCCTGTACAGTTTCAACTTTGAAGTTGTCGATGGATGTTAGAATTACTTTTTACCAATGAGGCTAATTTTTCTAAAGAAATCATAATGAACTTTTATAATAACCACATATGGACGGAAGAGAATTCATATGTAGTAGTTGAAAATTGTCATCAACATAAATTTTCTGTCAATGAGTGTGTCGGAGTTGTTAGAGACCACTTGGTTGGCCTATTCTTTTGCCGGGGAAACTATCTAGAGAAGCATCTACAAAATAAGAAGCCGATACTATTGGAAGATGTCCCGGTTCAATTAAGACGCTAAATGTATTTTATGCATGATGGGGCTACATCATATTTTAGTTAAATTGCGTCTCAATATTTAGATGAAGTTTACCTACAACTCTGGCCTTCACGGTCTCTTGATCTAAGTTCATTATATTTTCTCTGGAGTGAAACTATTGTTTTATATCACTTCAATAGAAAATGTAGAATTTGGCACACATTATTTCACTTTTTTAATTAATTTACTTATTCTAATAATTTATTGTATTAGCACTCACTTATATGGTACGTCTTGTATCTCGGTAACTAAACTTTTTTTAGACACACGTTTATAAACATATTTTTATTTAAAGATCTATCTTTAACTCTTTTGCAATATTAAAGAATCAACCTGTATATAAAATTGTCTTTGTATTGAATATTGTTCTCAAGTATGAGGAGGAGCATCCGAAACTACACTATTAGTCTAAGATAGGGCAGAAGTGACGACGTGGATTGTTTTTTTTACTATCAATTAGTAAGTAGGTGCAGATAAGGTGGTCAAAGAAGGAGTTACAGAGGGTTGTGCTCGATCAAATTTACATTATAAAAATTTCATAAAACTGAAGCAAGAATTTTTTTATCAGATTTTTGAACGCGTATTTATTTACATGTTGGGGCCTGACAAGGTTTTCTTAATTTATTGCACTGTTCTTAAACATTTTTACGTGGAAGTTTTCAGTGATACTGTAGGAAGTTGTTGTTTGTTGCTAGCTATGGTAGCGCTTTTTGCTTTGGTTCAAAGAATGTTGCCTATGCAAAATGTTTATCAATACCTTTTTGTATATAGTTTTTGCTTAATTGATACAGTTTAAGCTATAGTTAAACCGACTCAGTTCACGGGCCGATTTTTAAGTTAAAATAAAACTTTTTTTAAATCTAGTTAGAATAAAAAGAAAAATGCGTCTTGTGTCATTGTAATAACGTCCGGTTTCTCCAACGTCACATGAGACGTAACTTGACCAAGCTTAGTTCAGTTGTACAATGCATTTAGAAATGACAATTGCTAGGATTGGGATAGATTTGGCAATGTCGCTAATATTTGCAATGCTGTTTTCTAATTGTTTTAATCAGATTTTTACTGATATTAACTTTTTATAAAATATGAATGTCCAAAATTGTTACATTGAGGTTATGTATCGCATAATAATAATTTTTAAAGAAACCATAATTAAAATATTTTGAAGTCAATTATACTGTAACTTATTAAATATTAAAATTAAAATTAAAATTAATATGCATTACAGAGTACAAAGGCAAAAGTAATTGTACATTTTTTTTTATCTTAATAAAATAACATTGATGACAGACAGTCATTGCAATATTAAGGTTACGTTTTGAAGCTTGAACTTCCAAAAAGGACATATTTTATTTGAACCATATGTTTACTCTATTATTTAAAAGCATAAGTTGTCTTAAGATTTATCGAAAATTATTTTCCAAAAAGTAAAGAAAGACTATTTAGACGTGTAGGAAGAAATTGGACCGATTAGTAAATTGTTGCACAATTTCTTACAAATGTTGCACTATCAATTGTCATGGTTATGGCTATCTTGAACGCATTAGGATTTTTGTGTTACCAAATGTGAGCGTTATGCTGTTTACAGATACCAGCGCGGGTGAAAATTGCTTTTTTGGTCCAAATCACCGAAGGAAAAAGCATTATTTGTTGTTTGCTGCAAGAAAAAAAATTCTTCATTGCGGCAGGTCCTTAGGTAACAAATTCTAAACTTTTTGCAAATAATATGGATGACGACTGTCTGCTTTCAGTCTTGTTCACAGTGCTCTTGCGCATTGCAAAGAACATTTTCTTGCGACCGCAGTGAAGTTGATTCCATCTCTTCTAGGGCGTACTCAACTACTACTGCGCGCGCATTGATATTACAGAACCCGTAAATAAACACAATATCCTCGTATTCAGCTGCAGCTTAATATTTGGCATGATTCTGATTATAAAAGTACGCAAAAATACACTTAAAATGCACTATAACTTTAATTTATCAATTCACTTAAAGAAATACCAAAGATTGTCAAAGTTAGACTCGCGCACAAACAAAAAAAAAAAACAAAAATGAAGCTTGTATTTTATGCTTGAAAAATAAGCCTTGAACGTTTGACGGTTTAACTATGTTAATTCTAGGAAATAATAACAAAGAATAATAAAGCATCAATCACTTATACGTTTGTATTTTAAAATATCCAAAATTTTATAATTAATTTGTACAATTTTTTATTAAGATTATTATAGGCGAAGTTAAATTAAAGGATACAACTTACTGTAAAGGCTTTTAATTATTTTACACGTTTTGTTTTGCCAACTGGTGTTTGTTGTAGTTTCTTTGTGTAGTATACTACAGCCAGACACGAATACTGTGGCCCATATAATAGGCAACTTAGTATACACAAAAATTATGTTGAATGTGGTTAAACTTATGCCTTTGCCCGTTTTAGGATCTTTCAACCCCAGAACAACGTCGCCTATGGAATGTTTAAAATGTTAGCGCAAATGAAAAATGCTAAAACGAGCAAAGGCATTAGTTTAACCACATTTAACATAATTTTTGTGGATACTAAGTTGCCTATTATAGAGGCCATGCTATTTGTGTCTGGATGTATTAATCAAGCTTTTTTAAACTTGTATTATTGTTTTGAACATGTTACTAGTTTTTAATTATTACTCAGTCATCAATGTCATTTCTTTATAATAGTTTTTTTTAATTACTTTAAGTAGTATACAATATTTGTTTAGAAATAATGGTTCTAATGATAGTACTAAATAAGCGTTTGTAAGTTTTACTTGACTTAGTAAGCCAACGATGTACTTAAACAACTTTATGCAAATGACAATATTAAAACACAAATTGTTATAGCTGAACAAATTAAGAAAATTTTTCAATGAAAATTCGCAACGGGGGTCGTTTAATTCCAGATGGCTGCAGTATTTAGAGATTAAAACAGAGCTCATAACAGCTAGAGCAATAAATTACTATTATCTGGAACTGAAATAACTTCCTCGTGATTATAATGCCTCCACTCGCCGCCAACTCTGTAAATATATTGTGGTTTCCAATTCAAACAGATGTTCCTGTGATGTATTTATGATCGAAAACAGTCCTATTGTTACATTGCTAGATATATATTTTTTATAGTAAATCGTATTTTGAACCATTCTGAGATATGTGTGGTCGTGTATCATAAATAACGCAATGTGAAACAGCATAAATCATAAATTGATAGAGAATTATATCTCCTGCCATATTTCAGTGTTAAATATAATATGCTTGTGAATTCGGATCGTTTAGCAAGACATATAATAATTAAGGATAAAAATGACGCTTGGATTAAGCTTCTTGATTAGATGCTTAAACCAACTGTAGTATGAAGATAATGCAGAAGGGTACATAAATTATAATATTTTTTTGTTAGCGAGAGTCCGTACGGAGGTCGCGGATAAACAAATGCCGAAGCTCTTAATCCAGGAGGGGTTCATTGCTAAGCGGCAATTAGAGTGTGGTAGGTTCGTAACCGAGCGGTAACCGAACCGGTAGTTTGGTACGGTGAGAAATATAGGGGGTGGAAATACTCGTCTTTCCCATTAGTGCCGCACACTTTGAACTCTGAGGGTTCTAACCGGCAATGATTCCCTTTCACTTTTACGTGTTTACACACGCACTCGTGTACAAACAGAAATACTACATTAACACACCCTAAATAACAATGTGGGACATCTTTGTTCGTAGGCAAATAGGACATTTGTTTGAACTGGAATGACGGAAAGGGA
The DNA here is from genome assembly GCA_963932245.1 of Tachinus rufipes. Lineage (NCBI taxonomy): Eukaryota > Metazoa > Arthropoda > Insecta > Coleoptera > Staphylinidae > Tachinus > Tachinus rufipes. Next base: position 41,484,348 of record OZ010747.1, on the reverse strand, counting down.
TATATTTTATGTCAACACATTCATCTCATGAGTAAAATTATTGTATAATTAATAGCCTAAATAATTTAACTTCATAATTTGGTATCCACCAGCAGAGATTTACTACACTCCTTGTTGATGCAGTAGTACTTGCTGTTTGTTTATCCTTATTTATGAGATATTTGTTTATCTCACCATGTGCTTTTCGTTGGGTGGATTAGAATCACCACAAAATGTTGCTTGCTATATATTTACATACTGTATATATTAAGATTAACTATAAAGAATCAGTTTTGATAAAGAATTTTGTTTTATATTTAATAATAGTGTACATGGTTATTTATAAATGACTCCATAAGCTGTTTTATAAATTTTTTGTTATTAAAAAAACTGTATTTTATTAGACAAATCACATGGTTATTATGGAATCGAGTTCGATACAGAAAGTTTTGTTATAATAAAAACAATTTAATTAGTTGAAATAAACATTAAATATGTTTATTTTAGATATTTATATTTTAATAGTGAATGCGAATTGCTAATATAAACTAAAATTACGTGGAGTTTATTTTAACTAAACTTAAATTATTGACAGCTGGAAGTAATAAAATCAACTCTAAAATGTTAAATTGTTGCTGCTCTTTTCTAATATCGTACATTACCCATATTATTAATGTTAGCATTTTTACAAATATCTTTTCAGATGTTTGAAAACTATAATAACACCAATTTATAACAAACATAATTTGTTATTAATTAATATTTGAGCTCAAAGTATTTTGTCCGTTCTCTTAAAGCAAAAACATGTTGAAACAAACAAAATCATATAACGTTTTGTCTGATGATATAATAAAGTAATTGTTTTAAGATCATTATAAAATAAATAAAAGTTTTTTTATTTTATAAATAAAACAAAGTAAAAACATATTGATTAAGACATAGTGATTTGTTAGCATGTTTTATATTATGCGATTTACATGTTACAACGAATCATCAAAATAATAAATTTCTTAATATACGAAATAATGGCCATAAGTTCCCGGCCTAACCAAGAAATCATGCACTTATGACAAAAGTTATTTTATATAATCGATTTTTTTGAAAGCCGATTCTCTTCAGCAACCTCAGCGGTGTGCACAGGTGCGTTGTCGTGCAACAACCTGACTCTTTTTGTTAATTTTCCTCGACGCTTAGCTTGAATATTTTTCTTCAAGCTATGTTATTAGTATTTTTTTCTTAAAAATCAATCATCAAAATGCCTTTCCAATCCCAAAAGATTGTGGTTAAGATCTTTTTGGTTGACGCCGCTATTTCATGGATTTTCTTTTGGACAGAGGATTATAATAAGACTATAGTTTTATCTTTTGTAACAATAGATTGCAGAGCTTCTTCTTGTCTTTCTTTACATACCTTCAAAAAAGATTAAGCAAAATCAACTCGATCATGTTTTTGAACAGCAGATAGAAGTTTTGGAACTCTTGCATCTGATATTGCTGATAATTTATTAATTTCTAGTCAGTGCAATTTGATGACCGTTTAGTACTCATATATTTGCAAATTTGACGTAGTTTAAACTTTACGATGTCTGTCTGGATAGCACTACAATACTTTTAAAGTAGAGAGTTGAAATTGCACATGTACGTTAATAATGCATCACACTTTACTGACAATATTTGACATGTGATTTGAAGTTTTTAGAAATGTAGTAGGCCAGGAATTTATAGCGGTTACCTCGTATCTTCAGTTTATTACGTTCTACCTGTACGCCGTCTTTTGATCCGTAACCTTCACTGTTTTGTATTGTTCTATTGATCTTTTGAAAGATCCTTCTTCTTTAATTCTTTGTTAATTTTCTCTTTCCAGGTAATTTTTGGCCATCCTATTCTGTTTAGTTTTTACATTATCTACTATTGTGTGTGTTGTTCTCCTAATTTTTTTAAATTTTTTTGTTTGGTATTTTTTTTCTTTTGTGATATTTCAGCAAATCTTTGCTAGAAAATTATTTCGATAGTTAGTAGCATTTTTTCTATAGTTTTTTTTTAAATTTGCTGCTCTTTACCCTTTATGATTGCATTATATAACGTATATATAATAAATTTGTTTTGTTTTGATACTTCCTGATCCTACATCCGTTCATCATTCCTACCGCTTTATTTTCTTGACTTTTAGACCCCATTTTTGTATTCTTCTTTTAGTTTACGCATCATATAATTCAAGTTTTGTAGTCTTGGACTAGTACTATCTGGTTATCAGTAAAGCACATTGTGTACATTGTTTTGTTATTGTTAAGGGGGATTCTTTTTCTGTCGCACTTTTTTTATATAGTTTATGCGTTTGATCTATATTTTAAAGAGTGTAGAATAAAAGCAGCACCCTTGATTTAAACTCTTCGTGTGCGTAAAGCTCTTTGATAATTAGTTTTTATTTTTATTTTTGATACGTTAGTTGCTTTGTTTTGTCGTTATTTTCTATTATTCTTAGTTCATCTTATTTTATCTTACTTAATAGACCGTTTCATTTGTATAATAACAAGAAAGGCAAAGTAAAAATTTTATTTCACAACGACAAGTGAATTTTAATTAAAAAAAAAACAAATGTTTATGAGATTAGTTGAGTATTTTGACTTACCTCACTTGACAAAAGGAAAGCACTTATGGTTTTGTATAGCTTTTTAACTGTTTGATTAAGTATTATGATTGTTGGTTTGCACCAAAGTTGTTTATAGTCATAGAATAAAATATTTGCCTTTTTATATAAAAAAAACTGTTGGAAGATTGCAAATGTTCAATCTACAATTAAAAAGGGAGACAAATCTGATTCTTCAAACTAGAGACTAATTGCATTATTGTACAACCTGTCAAGAAATTATGAAATAGTTATTTATGTTACAAGTTGTAAAATGATAGTGTTTTTTTAACGAGTCGCAAATTATAGATCGAGTTCGAAGAACGAGATCTATAATGCGACGAGTAAAAAAACACGCATTTTACACGTGTAACATACACTATTTTTTGCAATTTTGGAGTATAATCCGCAAGTTTCTGATAATTATTGTTTTTTTTTAAATTTTATTAGTAGTGAAAAAAAGTGCTTACTTTTTTTCACTAGTGAAAAAAAGTAAGTAGTTATAACATCGAAAATGGCAACTGAAAAGTCAATATTATAGTTCAAAATTGAAAAAAATAATTAAATTTTATTAGTAGTGAAAAAAAGTGCTTACTTTTTTTCACTAGTGAAAAAAAGTAAGTAGTTATAACATCGAAAATGCCAACTGAAAAGTCAATATTATAGTTCAGAATTGCAAAAAATATATTAATTTTCACATTTTTAAGTACTTAGAACAAAATAACTTCATCTCAGATACTCAATATGGATTTTGATCATAAAAAAAACCTTACAGCAGATTTAAACATTTCCAAAACATTTGATAGGGGATGGCATCTTAATCGTATTAACAAGCTCCATTGTATAGGTCTTGATCATAAATCTGTAAATCTTAGGCCTGTTCCAACATACGATTTGGACAGTTTGCAAACCGTCCAAACTGTGCACACAAACAATATATTTGTCATCCTTAGGCAATCTTTTATACACAGTAATTGAGAGCATTTGATTATAGAATAATTTTTAAAATAAAACTGTTTTTCTTAAGCACAGTCTCGTTATTTAATAGCCAGACCTCGTATATACAATTGAGTGACAGCTAATCGAAAGCATGTGTAAAGTGTTCCTTAAAACATGAAATAGGAAGTTTAAGTTATGTTTTTTTCTTAATTTATAAAAGTCAACTAATTATGCAGGCGGTGCCGAGTTGCTATTGAACATTATTTGTTGATTTGTTCGCCGCTGTAAATGGAGTTTATGGTATCTCACAGAAAAACAAATTCACATAAGGTCAATAGATTACATTACAATACACCAATTTAATTTTTGATGTATCTGTATATGTCGCAATATATAAAGTATGGAAATTAAAAAAAAAAACGTCAGCTCATCCATCAAATTTAAAGCTATTATTTATTTATGATGCTTGACTGAAGATTGATCATGTTACAAATAATGAACACACATAAAAAAGTATTAACTCGATTATGCCTGAATTACAGCTAATGAGTACCCGTTTTGTATTCGGCTGTCACATATATGTTTTTTGTGTCCGGTGTTATTTTTTATTATTCTATCCATACATGTACGCGCTAATATTACAAAGCATCCGGAAAATCTAATTTTCTGTGCATGTACGGGACGTGTGTATAAAAAAATCACCAACCGGGTTGGGGTAGCCCATCGAATTAATTAAAAGAGAACTCGATCGAGGCTCGATGTCGCGGTCCCAGGAGGAAGCCCTGTTTCCCCCGACGGCCCCATAACTTACCTTGCCAACCGCAGCCGCTCAGCGCGGCTAATTACACTCTGCCGCCGCCGCTACCACCGCACTAGCAGCCCCATCGCGGGATATTTACAACCGCTTGGCTATTACCCGAGACTAACGAGCCCACTACGGAAAAAATCTCAACCAGTATTTTCAGAAAGCGGATAGAATGCATTTCAACACACAACTGTAATCTGCTATTGTGGTCGAGGACAGTGGCTTAACAGTTTAAGGGACGAACACGTGACAATGACAGCGTTTGTTATCACATAACACAACGTTGAACATAGTATCAACCTAATAAACTTAATAATTAATTTAAACGGGATTTCAGTTAAATAATTATTGTGAGGTTTCTACTATTAATGAATTTCTTTTTAAATATAATTCGTGGTCTGATTAATATAATTACTTTAAAGTTTATCTTATAAATATTTAGTATGTTTTAAATCCGAAGTAAAGAAGACTTGGAAGTACTTTTTAATAGTTTTAGATGTGTGTGGTTGTGTGTTGTTATGGCCTCTCTACACATACGTTTAAAACGTCGCTGTTTGGGCAGCATTTAATAAATAACCATTATTTGTTACACCATTTTTAAAGAGCTAATTTTTTTAATAGAATAACATAACCTCTACTACTACTGGTGAGTGAACAAATATTAGTAAGCGTATCTTAGGATCTTGGGGAATATTCTGAATTGTTTATCTTACAAATTAATAATCTTATGCCTGTACTAATAGTCGGAGATCAAATCTCAGACTAATTCTGGATTTAAGAATCTAAGATTTATTTATTTACTAGATTTCTTTTACATGGACTTTGTTTGTACTTGTAAAACATAATTGTCATTGATTATTTATCACTTTTTATTTATCAAAACCGTGTGCTGTTGTTACTAAAAATATTAAACTTAGATTTGTCGCTAAAAAGGACTTTGATTAGTTTATGGCCGATTACTGCAAATGATGAGCAAATAACATTTTTGCATTTTTATTTTACTTTTAAAAAATGGCAGGTTTTTTTTCTTCAAGTCCAACTATCACCAAACGCCGCTGAATGGTTTTAGTTGACACTCTTGGTTCATTTAGTTCAGCGTGAGCGACAGACAATCTTGGGTTGCGCTGACTGATTAATTTAATCTTTCTGTTATTTTGTTTTGGCGTTTTTTAAGAGAAACTCACTTTGTTTTGTTTTAGATTTACTGCACTTCTAGAAACCAAAAATTTCATAATTATTAGCAAGATTACTCGTTTGGAAACACAAAACTGACCATGAAATGACCTGGAGAGAGGGAATGAATAAATATATAAGGAGAATATTCTAATTGACCTCAAATTTGACGTGCTATTTTTGTATGGCAAGAATTCTCTCAGAAATGCCAAGTTCTTGTAAACGACGATAAATTTACTGCCTCGGGGTTTTTCGTAAAACTAAGCAATAACATAAAAAACAAGAAAAATCACAAAAATTGTTGAAAATGACCTCCTCCTACGGTAACGCAGGCTTCCAACCTACGTCTTAGTGACTGACGTACCCGTTCGAAAATGCCTGGATTGTTTCATATCGTATGGCAGGATGCAATAATGCGATTTCTTAGTTCTTCATCAGTACTAATGTATTGTAAACTAAACTTTTTAAGTGACCCCACAAAAAAAATTCAAAACATTTAAATCTGGAGACCGAGGAGACTAAGTCTGTGGACCTCCTCGACCTATCCAACGGTTCCTATACTGTTCATTTAAGAATTGACGCGCTAAACTAAAATGTGCAGGAGCACCATTGTGCATGAACCACATTTTGTTTCTTAACTGAATCGGAACGTCCTCTAAAAGTCCTAGCACCTCTTCTTCAAGAAAATTACGATATGATTGACTATTTAGCCTAAATGGCAAAAAATATGGACCTATTAAATGGTCTCCTACAACACCTGCCCAAACATTAACGCAAAATGTTTGCTGATGATGGCCGTCTATTATGGCATGTGGATTTTCGTCGGCCCATACATGATTATTATGGAAGTTCATAATTGCATCGCGAGAAAAATTTGCTTTGTCCGTAAATAAAACTTGTTCTAAGAATCGAGGATTTTGCGCAATTTTTTCTTGAAACCATTGACACATAGCCAATCTTTGCGGAAAATCCGCTGATAAAAGAGTTTGTACTCGCTGTATGTGATAAAAATATAACATCTGGCTTTTTATTATCCTCTACACTGTAACGTGACTAAGGTTTAGGTTTAAAGCTATTCTTCTAGTGCCAGTTGATGGATCTTTGATTTTTTTAAGAACATTTTCTTCAATTGGCGGAGGTAGCAGGCGAGGTTTCCCATATCCTGCAGTTCTTTTATGTACGCTTCTAGTTTGATGTAGACGTTTGTGAATACGAATGAATGTTTTTTCACTTGGTACCTGTAGGTTTGGAAACCTTTCTTGATAAATTCAACGAGCTTTTGCTGCATTTCTATCGGCAACGCCATAAACAAAATGCATATCGCACATCTCGCTATAATTATTCATTTTGCTATCACCACAGAAGCAAAATACTAAGAATGGGCAAATTAATTGGGTAGAAATGATAATAAGTTCCCACGATATTGACTCCTTTTGAAAAAAGGTTATTTAACAACTAAACTACAATTGTCAATAACTCAAATGCATGAACGCTAACGACTAGTTCAAAAACATATGTTTTTATCAACAAAAAAACATATCGCTACTTTTTTTCATGTTTTCCATCATAAAATGCCGTATTTGTCTAAATCGATTTACGTTAGAGCTTTTGACTAGGAGTACTTTTTTTGTGTAGAAAATATTGGTGGTTCACAATGCGCTTTCAGAATGCCAATTTCCCAAGTGTCATAGAAATTAGAGCCATAAAAACCTCACGCAACCCTAAAATCTCCGTCAATGGCACATGAAAAAAATTGAATAAACTCTTAAAGCTGAGTTTTGTATCTCAAACGGTTCCTGAGATATCGTAAAAAAAAATAAAATTCACAGTCTGTATCTTGAAAACGGTGCGTTTGTGGAACCACGTTAATGGGAACTTTTTTTCTTATAATTAGCCAACCACCTTTTATTTTTTGACACATGTTTTGAAACACCCTATATATATATATATATATATATATATAAAACTTATCTATGTGTTCTATTGTTTTCAAGTATGCGGAGGAGCATTTAAAACTACACTTTTTTTATAAATTTTGTTGATAAACGAGCTATTCTAATCATTGCCAATCCAAAATTGATTATTGACTTAGGTTCCTTGCACATTGTTCAAACGAAATACGACATATTGCCATCTAAACAAATATTTACTTGTAGTACAAATAAATGTTTACTGACAGTTTGGAAAAGTAGAATTTTTTTAACCGTATTATTGACACATGGAGAAACATTTAAATTTAGTATATTTCCAACTATTATTTGACTCAAATACTACAATTACAATTATAGTTTAGTCCTTTCTGAATGTATTGGTAAAAAATAAATTGATTATCATATTATATGTGGAAATAGAAATGACGCCACAGCAGCTGTTTTCATTACAATACTGGAAATCAAGGTAGCGGTCGGAATGCTCCTAAGTAATACCTAAAAATCACTTTATGATATTAAAAAAAAATGCTGCTTTGCTATCGGACATAATGGTTAATGTTTTGTTGGAGTATAGTTTCTACTTAATTCTGGTTTTGGCACATCAATTGATAGCAGCCATCTATCTCTGCTTGAAAAACAGTCTTATTTGGATAGCGTGGTCCGCTTCCTTGGTTTTTGTGTTTAAATATCTCAGTTCTGGTGACACTTTAGACTTTGGGTCTAAATGTAAAACAAATATTTTTTATAATAGGGTAGCCTTTGATTGTTTATTTGTCTTGCTGCGGTATTATCAACTCAAATGAGTTTTATTGCGATAACCTTTCATGAAGTTTGACTTCATCATTTGAGCTTTTTTTAATGCAACCATTTCTTCTCTATTTGCTTTAGCCATTACAACTAGTGTAGCGGTGGTAGTAAAAGTAGTACTTGCTGTGGGCGTTGTTCTTATTGCTCTAGCATTTAGCAACTATATCAACCTTTATAAAAAGTGTTTCAATTAGAGGTACTTTATTTAAAAATTGAAAAAAACAAAAACAAAATTGTTTATCAGGTAAACTTTATGATCATACAGAAGAACCATTTTGTACATTTATTTTTTAAAGATTATTTTTATCAAATGTTGGATCTTGGTCTATTCAGAAGTTTCAATTTTTGATGACACGTTCAACATTTTGAGTGGTATTTGGAAAATGACGGAAGTAATGTTAGTTTCCAATTTCCCAATCGTAGTCGGTTTATTTATGTAGACTTTGGACCATAAGTAATCCCAAAAGAAAAAGTCTAGCGGTGCGATATGACATGATCTAGGCGGAAAATTTATCGGTCAGAGGCTTGAATCTAACTGTTCACCAAATTGTTCTTGCAATAAAGCCATGGTTTCACGGGCTATATGGTGAATAGCCCCGTTTTGTTAGAACCAAATGTCGTCGAGATTACCGGTTTCAATTTTAGGCAGCAAATAGTCTTATCATTGTGCGATAACGGGCGCAATTTACAGTTTCGTTTTGGCCGGTTTTGTTTGAATGTAATGGCAGCTCTTGAATCTATTCTGCTTGCTTTTCAGCTTATTTGATAAGACAATTTTGCCTAATAACGTAGCAATTAAGCCAGAAATGGGTTTCATCTCTAAACAAAATTTTGGTAAAATATAGTGGATCTTTTGAAGCTTTTCAAGAGCCCAAAGCCTGAAACGGTGACGATTTGGAAGGTAGGCGGGCTTCAATTCTTGCATGAGTTAAATATTGTATGCTTTTAAACCAAGATTCTTACGTAAAATACGCCAAGTTGTTTTTTACAACAAGCCAAATTGTTGAGAATGGCGCCAGATCTATTCATCACGGTCAACGTGCGTGCTGGATGTGGTTTATTTTGTCGCGTATTATCTAATAATGAATATAAAGTTGCAAATTTTATAATGGTACAGGAAATTGTGCGTTTGGTAGGACGCTGATGTAAGCCAAACCTAATTGCTCTAAGCGTACAAAACACTTTTCTCATAGAGCGGCAATTTTCGTAAAACAGCTCAGTAATTTGTAAACGCTGTGCCGGGCTAATTCATAAAATATCAAACATTATTTAACAAAAATACCATAGCAGTTTGACACTTTATCTAACATAAAAGCTCTACTAAAAAATGTACCTCTAAATGAATCACCCTTTACTTTGCCTAATTTTGTAGACATATTTTGTAGCATTCCAATTTCTGCTTACGCTGCTGCCACGGTCCCTGAAAATTAAAATACGTTAATTTAACGCAGGCAACCAAATGTACACATGGCAATTTTGGAAAGTATAAGTGCAGTAATTAATTATTATTTTTTATATTTTACGGTACACCAATTAAGTTAGTGTAGGGGGGTTAATTGTTAGATTTAAATATTAATTAGCTAAGTTGTGTTAGTTTTGTTAGGGAATAATTTGTGTTGCACTTACAGTTTGATTTTGAGATTTGTCCGGGTTGTGATCCAGTTGTCGGGTTTATTCCAGCGTCGACAGACATCCTGGAGATCTATTCTAAAATGAAACATGTTTAGAAAGTTAGTATGCAACTTACATTATTTGTTGGAGTTATTCAGGTGCGTTAATAATTATTTTGTCTGTTCTTTTTTTGCTCGGAGGTTAGGTGGTTTTTCGTAAGAGCAGGGGATTTATTATTGGTTGAAACAGGAATGTTCAGTAATTTCTGTGTGTTATAATTGCTGGTACTTACCTTTATTTAATTAATCCTTTCTGTTGTTGTCACTTATTCATCATCACCGCTATTGGTTGTGAACTTGGCACGTTCACATAGCTGGCAATTTACCGACCTGAAGTGAGATGTATGTGGTGAGAAGACCGAATTTTGTTATAGCAAAGTGGTCTTAGTGTAGATCTTCAGTCTTCTGTTGGGTTTCGAGGTAAGGGTTACGGCGACGCCTGAATATCATATGGGATAAGTGTGTAAAGCTTAATCCTTTGGCATCGAAGCCGTATTTAGATATCAGGTGAAGCCAATATTATATTAATGCAGTGGGTTAATTTGTGAGTCCGATTTCGGATGGATTTTTGGGCATTAATAAACGCATGATTGCGGCTCTCATAACCTCAAACCTCGTCCCCACACATCGACTCTTTTTTCATTGGAAATTTCATTAAGCAGCCGCATTACATCTCAGGCTGCTTTTGAAATAGCATGCTATTGACTGCTATTGGGATAGCGTATTTGTTGTTTTTGGAATAGCATGCTACTGCTATTGACTGCTATTGGGATAGCGTATTTGTTGTTTTTGGAATAGCATGCTACTGCTATTGACTGCTATTGGGATAGCGTATTTGTTGCTATTGGAATAGCGTGTTACTGCTAATGGTTTATATAATGTTGCTGTGGATATAGCATATTGCTACGTTCGTTAATATTATTGCTATGGCGTATTGGAATATTGGTTTTTCGATTCGAAATTGGAAATTGGATATCCTGTCCGAGGTGTTTCACATGTAGAAAGAGCCCATCCAAGTACTTTTCAGAATTACCTAAGTGCGAAGCCATCCAAGTACTGTACGGAGATCTTTAAGTGCGAACCTTTCCGAGTGCGAAGCCATCCCAGTACTAAACGGAGCCATTCAAGGAACAGGAATAAACAGGCTTGATTATCCTTTTGATTGATTTTTTTTTGATCTTTTAATTCTGATTAGCTAGTTATTTGTGGATTTAGTAGACAACGTGGACGAAGTTACTTTTACTTCCCAGTCCTTCGTTTGTTGATTCTATTTTTGTGTTTTGTGGTTACGGCCACTCTAATTTCGGGGTTTACTTGTAGTTCCGGCCACCTTATATTGTTGTAGTGTATTATTATTATGTGTAGTATTATTAAATGTTCGGAATGTTGTGACATTGAAGCCGTCAGCTTCAATTACAATTGTTACCGTGGTTACTGCCACTTATTGTACGAACTGTGTATGGGAGCCTCACTTCCTTGTTCGTTTGTAAATGTTCGTAGGTGCATTTTGCTCCAAACATTATTGACAATTATCGCTATTGTAATTGAAATTCAGTAGTATTATTAAATGTTCGGAATGTTGTGACATTGAAGCCGTCAGCTTCAATTACAATTGTTAACCGTGGTTACTGCCACTTATTGGGCGAACTGTGTACGGGAGCCTCACTTCCTTGTTCGTTTGTAAATGTTCGTAGGAGCAATTTGCTCCAAACATTATTGAAAATTATCGCTATTGTAATTGAAATTCATTGTTAGTTATAATTTTATACTATTTGTGACAAACCGCCTGCGGCATCCGCATTTAATTATTTTTGATTAGAGCAACCAATCCGCGGAAACGAGTAGCGCTACGCGTCGCCGAGTTTTGGGAGTTTGGTCTCGAGACCATCCCTTTCACACCTTGGCCGTTGGGGCTCGCGATATTTGCCTGCATGCGAGGTTTGAGGTGAGATTACCCTCTCGCTTGTAATAGTAATTATTTCATGACAGTAAATAAAATTTATGCGTACCGAACCAATTGAGAACTTTGATTCTCCCCTCTTTTGTTTGTTGTGTGTTTCTTTCCTAGGTTTGATTTAGAGGTGTTTCGAAGAACGATAGGGTTCGAGCTTTTCCCTGCGGAGGCGATTGTGAAGAAGCAAATTTCAGTATAAATTTAAGCTCGTGGCGCACCTTTTTTTTGACCCGCCCATCTCCATTGAGCTAGACGGCGCAGACCCTTCTGAGCATCAACTCTACCGTTACCACCTTTAGTCAGTTTTGGGAGAATTTAACGCCACAATTTTTAATGACACTCTATAGTAGTGCTCTTTATCTTAAGTGGGTCTGATCACTATTGCCTATATCTATAGGGTCATATTAGGTGTCAGTCTTTATGTGGCTTCTGTAGTCACATTTTTTCAGGTGTTCAAGTGTTCAATGTTAGTATGGTACCAAGCGTGAGTCATAAATGTTTTATTTTTTGTCACCAGGTGCGTAGCTTTAAAAATGCAAATGATTCTAAAGTTTTAATTATTTTTATATTGTGTTCCCTACACCACCTGGCTTAGAAAAGTTTAACCTTAAAACGTTGACCAAGATTTTTTATGAACTTCCTCCGTTATCTTGATTTCGCGTTTTTTTTAATTTAATATTGGGTTAAAGGCGAGCTTTCTAATATAGTGGCTGATCATATGTAACAAAGGAAGTTTTTTATGACAACACTTTGCATTTCTCGACAGTTTTAAGAAACGAAATAAGAATAGTGTCGTGATTAGATTTAGAGGCATTGATAAATAAAATGCAAATAAATTTTGGTATTGCATATCGTGGTAATTTTCTTCATAAAATTATCATCTTTGAATTCCGACAGAGCAACTCTCGTAAAGCCAAATTAAATATGGGATTATAGATACAATGTCACGTAAAAGTTGACAAAGAATTTTGACATTGGTGAAGTTTATAGACAGTAAACCCGCGAATTTATATTTTCCGTAAAAGAGAATTGAAATCATGCTAAATTGTGCAATTTCTAATGCCAATTTAGTTTCAACATTAAGAGACATTACAGTTTCACGCTCGGTAGCAATGTTTATAGTAACGCAATGTTTTTCTTCTATTGCATAAAATGTTCCGATGACCGTGGATGTCTGAAGTCTGCATTCATAAAAAAAAACCGGTTTCAGTCTCTTAATTTATTAACTTATCTTAATTTTTTATTTTCTTGTTTAATATCTTGAAATAGCTTAAAGCAAACACTGTTCTTTTGTACTCCATTACTATTGAAAAGTATTATAAGATAATATTATTAAATGTTATATTGTTATAAATATTGAGCTTTTATAAAGCGAAACTTTTTTTTTGTGTAGAGTAAATTTGACGTTTTTAAAAAGATTTAACTTTAGAACTTGAGGTTGAAAGTAGTATTGTAATTTAATTTTTCTAATAACCTCCTTCTGTCCACGCCATTGCATAGAAAAGACTAAAAATTGTTTTATAAAACTATTATTTGGAGAATATTTTGTGGTGTCAAGTTAAGTTTTATAAATTTGATGAATAATTAAAAGAAAGAGATAATAACTTAACTTGACTAAACTTGTTTGACAGTATCGATATTTTTAGATAATTATTTGTGCTTTTTACACACTTTTAAAGTTTCAGCTATAATTATGTATATAATTCAAGAAGGCTCAAAAGACTATTTATCATCCAATTTATGAAATATTAACTCATATTAACTAATCTAATTTATAAAGTTAAATGAATCGATCTATTTATCACAGAATATTTTATATATTAAATTTCTTTATTTTTATAACTGGAACTAGGTACAACTAGAATCAAAATTTTATAATATGTGGTTATATTTTTTCTCGAATATGGATTTGAACTCTTTATTTAAATATTTTTTAAAGTCGTGTTACATAATTAATTAATAATTTATACATAATTATAATATATTTAATGAATAAATTTTAGAATTTAAATTAATAATTCTGCCCCAAAAGTGTTTATTGAAATGTACGATAATTTATATAGAAAGCAATCAAATTGAATGAATTTTTAGTTTAATAGTTTAAATCAATATTTGAAGCAGTTATGGTAAGATATGGATCATATAAAATGTAAAGCACGAAGTGTTGTAATATTATAGTAAAATTTTACAGAAATATTCCATTCTATCCTATTATGCGAAGTAATAAAAATCACCGCTTCTATATCGTGGTGTAACGCTCGGTGGAAACTAACGACGTCCCAGCTCTTATCACCTGCTGATAACCATGCTGTGTGTAAAGGAGCCAACTTTTAATAGCAGTGCTTCCGGATGATCGCGGATTATCCAGGGGATTTTACGCGGAGTTGGCCGTTCCTGAGGAACTTTACAGTCTCGTAATGCCATCATCATTGTCGCGCGACAAATAAGAAGAGGAAACAAGAGATGAATGTGTATATATTTAATCCTAAGAAGATAAACTTTTGTGTCATTTCGACTGATAGTTTTTATGAGAGGATTTGTGTCATTGGTGTTGATTGATTATACAAGCTAACAAAATAACGTTGTGTACCTGGCGATTATTCATCCCGCGAAACGTTAATCATGAAAAATATTGCATTATTATAAATGAATATTAATCTTTCGGGCGTTATTTCAGGAAGAATGATTCCGTTGTAATATTTTTACTATGCTGTCAGAAGTGAAATTATACATATAAACAATTTTGCAATTCATTTCTTTTTTGTTGCTTAAAATATGCACTTAATCTTAGTTATGCTAATGGAACAAGATGTAAATTATTAAATTATGATTTTAATTATACTACTAGAAAACATGGATGAAAATGGCCGGGATAAGGAAATTCAAGGTGATGGAAACTTGTCTATTGGAGAGACTTCATCTTCAAACGACATATTGCAGATTGATAGTCCGAACGAATCGTCAGTGCCAGATTCCGGTTCTATAGCGGTGGTTTCTTCTAACAACTTGAGCAGCCAAGGTGGGGGAAATTTTAACTTGTGCTGTGCTGATGGAGTTACACGAACTACTTTTTTACTTCCAGATCATGATTCATTGGACGTTGCAGATCCTCCGCATACAGGAATTGATGTTGCAAATGAAGATGACGGGGACAATAATAATAGTGACGGAAAATTAAAAACAACTTTTGAAGATAGTGATGTTGACGCAACGGAATTGCTTGTAAAAGATACTGATATTGAAGAAAATAACACTGAATTAAACATGGAAATTAATATGGAACTTAATACTGATGATGTAATTAAGGTATGTGACAATAAAACGGAAAAGGTAGTTAATGAACAAGTTTTCATTAAAACCCAAATAAAAAATAGCAATGACTTGATGACTAAGAAAGAAAAACTTGAGAAAAAGGAATTAGTTCTAAAAATCAAAAGTTCTGATGATGGAAATGAAGATGAATTGATTGTTCATACACCATATAATATTTTTAATAAAAAAGCTAAAAGTGATGTTGAAGCTGATGATAACAAGGAGGATTATGTAGAATTAGATAGTATAGTACAAGAATTAGAAGACGCTTGTAATGATGTGGTTTCTAAAGAAGATTCACCAAAAGTTTCTTCAAAAAATAATTCTGAAACAAAAGAAAATCCACCAAAGTTTGATCATTCCAAAGATAACAGATGTATTTGGATAACAAACATTAATCCATCTACATCAGCTAATAGGCTTAAATTTGATTTATCAAAGTATGGAAAGGTGGTAAATGCAAAAATAATGACAAATGGTGAGAAGTATTATGGATATGCATTAATGGATAATGCTGAAGACGCTAAAGTTTGTATTACCAAGTTAAATGGATTAAAAATAAATGGATTTATAGTTCAGCTAAATACAGAGCAACCTCAAAAGTCATTAAAACATCCAAAAAAATCTGAAGACAAAAAAATAAAAACTGCAGTGAATAGAGAAGAGCGATTAAAATCAATAAAAGATGCAGCTTGTTCTACTGATCCTCTAACTTTGGTTGTAGGAGAAGCTAAAAAGCGTTCCAAACCTCATTCCAGATCTAGCAGCCGTCGTAGAAACATCAAGAAAAAACGCGACGAAGAAGAGGAAGCTCGTTTGAAGCGGCAACGTATGTCTAACTACCTTAGTCGAATGAAGAAACGTGAAGATATGAAAAAACAACATGATGAAGAGATGAAAATGAAACGGCAACGAGAATTAAAATTACAACTTGATATTGAGAAACGTAAATTGGAACAGGAAAAACGACAGTTTCAAAAAGAAAAAATGGAGTTTATGAGGCAACAAAGAAAATTGGATGAAGAAAAACGTGCGCAAGAACGACGCGATAAAATATTACGGGAAAAGGAGTTGAATGATAGAAAGCGTTCTACTAAATCTCCTCTCAATTGGAAAAGATCTAAATCTCCTTCACGAAAAGTCAACCTGGAAAAATCTGTGCCATCTATTATATTAGATAATAGATTAGCAACAAGGAAGAGAATGTCAGTATCACCGTTAAAAACTAACCACTACAAACGTGAAATGTATAGATCTCCAAGTCCAAAAAGAGATAGGAAGGTTTATCCAAGGGAACAAAATAGAATTCTACCACCTCCTCCTCCCAGGTTAACTCATTCAGATATAGATAGAGTAAAGGTTGAACCCTGGAAGTCAGATATGAAAAAAGTTAAAATTGATTATTATAAAAGCAAAGATCACTATTCTTCTATGACCGAACCAAAGAAAATTCAATATCACCAAGTCGACAATTACAATGATAAGCGGTACAGAGATGATAGAAATTTGTTTAATTTAAAGTATGATAAAGAAGATGATAAATATAAAGAACCTAAGAAAAGATTATTTGAGCCCCAATACAAAGACCCCCATAGTGTAAGGAGTGAAGTTTACCATCCACAACAGAGAAATGCTTACACTGCTTCAATGTTAGAGCCTCAGCGTCGCTTTGATGCGTTATATCCTGGACAATACAGTAATGAACGTTACCCCAATATAAATATGGGGTTTTCTCATTTCGATAATTCTAATTGGAAACAATTGACCTTTAACAAGGAATATCAGCATAACGCACCGCCAAAGATTTTTCATCAAGAACATCCTACAAGATACGATGAGTTTGAAAAACGACATCAATATTATGCACCTAGAAAGTATTAGTTTTTGTTAATGTGATTTGCTTAAATAAAACAGTTTATTCTGATAAGATTATTTACCCGTTCTATTTTTGTTTCAGCTACTGCAACTATAAAGTTTAGAGTCCATTTGAATGAATCAATTAACCCCACTAACTTGGTCGTTACCAAGCGAGGAATGTTTTTATCTCAATTAGTTATCTCGAGATATATACTTTTCAGTTTAGCAAGTCGGCACTTCCTGGGATTAATTTGGGTTTATTTAAGATGCGGCTGTTAGTTTACCAGGGCCTGGATATGCAAATTAGGTGGGGACGGTATTTTTACTCGTTTTAAGAATAAAAAAGTCGTTAAAACTTCATTTTTTATATTTGCATTTAAACGCGTTGTTGGGGTCAATAAGGCGAGTATTCAATCGCTTCTTCAATATTGCATATTTACGTCAGTATATGGGGCAATCGGGTGAATGCACACGTGTTACAGAAGGGAACTTTACTGCATGTATGAAATATTAAATTTTATTGCCGTGTTTTTCATATATGTAACGTGGGGCAATAAGGAGGCATGCATCATTTATTTTTGAATGTACATGAAGAAAAATTGCTCGTAAAAGGAATGGGTATGCTATTTTTTGTAAATATTTAAATTTCACGTTGGCGCGTTATTATTCAACGTCCTTGTTATCACGCATCAAATTTTTATAGCAGTCACTGGTTTAAATCGTCCGGCTTGTATCCGCTTCATGGAGATGGATTGGGCACGTTATTTCATCACAATTGCGGAATATTGTTTAACATATGTACGTTTCGCAGAAAATTTGTATTGTGTTTTATATTAAAAGTTTAAATCACAATTTGGTAAATATCCATTTTTATCTCTTTAGGTTTTATGGAATTGATGGAGTATAAGTAAGTATTTAAAGATTATTTTATTATTATTAATAAATTCAATTAATCATCTTTATAAATGTTCATCAGCGATAAAACTTTGATGCAAATATAAAACTCATTGAAGTTTTCAACCTGTTATGTTGCTTTATGATACTACTGCTACTACGTCATAGGGCACACTAGCCGGCCTAATTTAATAAAATGTTATTTAAAGAAAACTAATTACTAGTTTTGTGTTATATTTTTCAAAATATTTTATGTAATACTAACTTAATATAAAAATACATTCACTATTTTTCACTAATTTTTTGAATCAATTTTGTTCTAAAATTGCTTATTTTTATTAATTATAACTTACGTAATACCAATTTCATAAAATCCACTGAATTTATATGAAATTGTTGTCTTTGCTTACAATGACTTTACGATTATTTCACATTCTAAAAATATGCCTGAAAGTTATACACTACCGGATAAGAAGTGCGAGCCAGCCATGGGACGGACACAATTTGGGTTTAAAGAAGCTATGGGAACTCGCGAAGCTTTGTTTGTATTGGTACAAAACTGTAGAGATGTCCAAAAATTCGTACTATACGACCATCTGATGAACATTAAAAAAAATATGGTAAAGAAATACAGTGCATCAAAAACTAATATTGGAAACAAACTGCTGATCTACAATCAATAACGTGACAATAAAAGAGTTAGTCATTCAAAGAGGAGTACGCCAAGGGTGCATTTTGTCATCAATACATTGTTTAATATCTACTGTAAACATGTTTTCCAAGAATCACTCGGTAATATCAATATAGATATCAAAGTTAACGGAGAATACATTAATAACAACAGATACGCAGATGATTCTATCCTTATAGCTGAAGCTGGAGATAATAATAGACATATTTGTCAACTCAATTAAAACTACTTTTAAAGGGAGCTGCCCTAGCACTGTCAAGCACACCTCCAATAAGATTACTTGGTGGAACAAGGAGTTTGACAGGGCAAAGGCGGATACTAGAAAGCTGTTGAATAAAGCCAAAAAGAATGGTGGGACTTGTTTTACCAGTTTTGAAGGCCTTAAGCAAAGACCGCACTGGAAACATTGAATCCCTGCGGACCAAAAACTGAGAATACACAGAGCCTGGCGAGGGCACTTTGCAAAAGCTGCTGCAGACACATTTCCCGAGTTTCTGATAAAAAGAATCTAGAATTGCCAAATAAAGAGGCAAACAAATGGTACTGGGAAAAAGCAAAGACCATAATTAATTAGAGCAATTTGAAATGGTGGTTTAATATATTCAAACAATTCAAGATGGTAGGAGCCGATGGAATTTATCCCATCATGCTACAGGAAGAGTTTGCAGTGCTGAAAGAGTCTTGATAAAAGATCTTCAGGAGTATTTTTACCTCTACTGTGGTGCTTAATCATGGATGACTTACTAAATGTACTCAACAACATGGGTCTCTTTGCACTAGACTGCGCAGATGATCTCATCATTATTGCATACGGGAATAGTAACGTCAAACATAATACAGAGTGCACTAAATACCGTAGTTAATAAAATAATGATTGTACCATTCACAATACGGCCGCGAAATACCACAGCCAAAGTATAACATCTTGAACTAACGATTTACACTAGGCTAAACTTTAACACACACCTAACTAATATATCAACGAAAGCCATTCGGGTCCTTTTTGCAACCAAAATGATAGTCTGGGGACTAATACCTAATATGACTAGATGATTATACGCGGTGGTGGTAAAACCTGTTTTATATACGGAACGCATGTATGGGGAGTATACAACTAATCTTAAATGTACTGCTAAAAAACTAGAGCCTATCATGTCTGCTGGTATTGTTGGTTCCACTTTACCTGATGCATCAGTAAGAAATTTGATGGATACCAAAAGGCCAGGGGGATAAAATTATACCTCAATGCAAATCGGTTTGCCAAACAAGGAGAAAAGGAGACATTCACTGGACCAGAACTAGCTTTTGAGATTTTATACGAGACTGGAAAATAAATAATCCGCAGCAGTCTTTAAGCGGAACACAGCAACCTGTGGAAGAGCTGTAAGGGATTGACACATTTTAATAGGGTCATCGCATGATGTCAAAACAGTGGTAACATGAGTCATATTAGACTGCAAAGACTCACAAGACTGATAATCGGACACTGTGGTCTTAACAAGTACTTGCACAGAATGGCAATAGGAATGGACCATTTATGCCGCGAGTGTATGGTAGAAGATGAGACTTTGATACACTTGTTGAACGCACAGTCATTTTTGACAAACACAACTTAACCGAAGCTGTACTAAAAGTAATTCATTGGTTAAAGATATTCGACTTCATCGAAGAGATGGAGCTGCTTAAGGAACAAAACATTAGAAGTGTACAACAGGTTCAATAGGAGCTTAGTGCAAGGGCGGGTTACTTAGCACTACTGGACAGTATGGGCTGCCCAGTGTCTTAAAAAAAAATCTTTTTACGCAAAAAACCTTTATAGCTTATAAGGAAACAATCACTAAAGGACAACGTAAGTACAAAATTTATGATAGTAAGCAGACGCAGAAAAACACACAGATAAGCTTAAATAACAATTAACGACAAAAATAACGAACAAGTTAGTTAGTTAGCTTTAAGTGCCCTGGTTATTGGCTTCACACAGACTGGATAAAACTTTGCATTAGAATGCATAGAAACTGCTTCATCAAATACAAAAAAGTACTTTGCAGCTGAGAAATCAACATAAAAACACGACTATTGTATTGCATGGAGGCCCTTAAACTTAAACAACAATGAATAGACTAAAAGCTTTCAAAATGTAGACGTACTGACGGTTTTTAAAAATACCTTAAACGGTCCGTTTACGAACGGCAAATATTAAGAAAAAAATGAAACTACTTCTAACAGTGAAACGCAGAAACGAGATACTACAATTTATTGTACAAGTGCGATTTAAAGGTAGGCGCTAGAGGAACTAAAAACAATTGGACAACTAAACACACAGTATATGGTAGGGACGAATATTCTAACATTGTTTTGAATATCAAATAATGAAGTAATGTACATATGTGGTTGCTAACATTGCACATTTGTAACCTAACCTAACCTAACCAGAAATTTTAAATATTTACACATAACGAAAGGAAAACTAAAATATAGAACACTTAAGGTTATTAAGAATAGAAACAGATAATGCTGTGAAGAAATTGTTTGATAATGAGTGTAAGCATTAATGCCAAATATTCAATATCGTCCACCAAACCCACATTTAAATGTGGGTTTGGTGGACGATATTGAATACTTGGTGGTCTGACAAAGTGAGAAATAAACAAGTGTTAAAAAAAAATTGGGGAAGGAAGATCATTAGTAATTACAATTAAATAGAAAATGTGGGTGGATACAACAAGACGTTTTTGAAGGTTATGCTAAAAGATAAACAAAAAAGCAGAGAATTATGACGGATGAAAATTGAACGTTTTGACGACAGCCTTTATTTAACCGTAGATAATAAACCTTTTGTAAGTTAT
Organism: Tachinus rufipes; assembly: GCA_963932245.1. Classification (NCBI taxonomy): domain Eukaryota; kingdom Metazoa; phylum Arthropoda; class Insecta; order Coleoptera; family Staphylinidae; genus Tachinus; species Tachinus rufipes. The sequence continues at coordinate 41,462,865 of OZ010747.1, read as the reverse complement.
AACGGGTGAAGTTGATGTTCTGTAAGCGTTTGACAAACTGACATATGATTTGCGTCCAAAACGTTGCTTATTTACCTGTTATTAATAATTCTTGATGCACTAAGTAAGTCACTTCAATTTACAATGTCTGTTTAGATCAAATGTAACAATTTCTATTTTTTTGTTACATTTGCATAATAATATTTGAATATCATGAATACATTTATGATTATAAAATATTAGCCTTTTTTTCTTTTTTAAAATTTTTGTAGGTTTTTGTGGCATTTTCTAGATCTTTGTGGATCAACACTATTATTATTAGTATTTGTGTTTAGTATTGAAGTGATTAAGTCTTTTGATAAACTCCTGACATAATTAATATTCAGACATGATTGTATCAATTTGCTTTTTTTATATCTAGTATATTTATATATTTTCTTATTAGTCAATTTTCTCTATAAACAGTCTAACGTTTCCTGGTATACTAATAATAGTTTGCAAAATAATCCCACATATAAAGGAGCTATAATGACTGATTGGACTGTAAAGCAAGATTTATTTGGAAGTAATCATAACTAAAATACGTACATCAACAAATAATATAAATTTTGTCCCATCTACACTGCGCGACAAAAGTCTGGGTTCACTAACAATTTTCCCGATTTTTCGTACAGAATTTTTTTTATCCAGCTAAAACAAAATGTTAATGCTTATTTATCAAAAAACAAGTTTAATGACGTAGTCGCCAAATGCATAGCCGTACAATTTTTAATATAGTGCATGTTTTCCTTCTAACGTGCCTTTTTCAGATTTTTGAGATTTGGTTAACAATTAAGTAGGTGTTGTCAGGGATTTGTTTATCATGCTTCAAATGTTGCTGGCAAGTGTCAGTGTGTGCTGAAATTTAGTTTTGTGATCAAAATGCCGATATCTCCAGTAAGATGTGCACGGATAACTGCCCACATTGAAGAAGGACATAGCCAGAGAGAAGCAGGCCGTAGGTATGGAATTTCTCAAAACGGGGTCCGAAGGATTTGGCAGAGGTATGAGGAAGATGGTCTACTAACAGCCAGAGCACGGTCAGGAAGACCAAGAAAAACTAATGCTCAAGATGACCGATTTATGTTGTTACAATCTTTGAGAAATCGCACTGAAACTGCAACAATTACAGCTAATGAGCTTGCTGCAGTCAGAAATGTTCAAATATCGGCACGTACAGTTCAGCGACGACTTCGAGAAAATAATCTAAAGTCTTATCGGGCTGCCACTGGTCCAAAACTTACGGTTCGTCACAAACAAAACCGACTGAATTTTGCTAGAACTTATCAGAACTGGGGGGCTGCCGAGTGGCGACATGTCTTATGGACTGATGAATCCCGTTTTACGTTGGATGCTCCAGACGGTCGTACACGGGTATGGAGGAGACCAGGAGAACGATACGCAGCATGTACCATGGCTCCTAGATCCAATTTTTTCGGAGGCTCTGTAATGGTATGGGGAGGGATTTCTGTCGAGGCTCGTACAGAACTACATATTTGTGATAGAGCAGCCCTTAACGCAGATAGGTACATTAGGGATACTGTAGAGGAACATGTTGTACCATACAGTCACTTTATTGGAGAAAACTTTCAATTAATGCAGGATAATGCTCGCCCACATGTGGCGAACATTACCCTCCAATATTTTAACGAAGTCGGAATTAGGTGTTTGGATTGGCCTGCTTGTTCACCAGATCTGAACCCTATTGAGCACGTGTGGGACCAACTGGGAAGAGCCATTCGAGCTCGCCCTGATCGCCCTCGGACCTTAAGAAACCTTGCAGCATGTTTGGTTGAAGAGTGGGACAGACTGCCGCAAGAAAACATTGCAACGTTGATTAACAGCATGTCTAGACGTCTGGACTGTGTTATTAGGGCTCGTGGTGGAAACACCAGATATTGAAAGTTTCGTTCGTACCCATAGTTCGTGTTTTTCACTTTTTTTTATAAACACTATATTTCTTTAGTATCCTAAAATGCAAGTAAATAAAGATTAATTATTAATTTATCACCAAAGGTGGTTTTTCATTTTTGTTTTTTGATAAACAAACATTAACATTTTGGTTTATTTGAAAAAAAAAAAAAAAGGACGAAAAATCGGAAAAATTGTTAGTGAACCCAGACTTTTGTCGCGGAGTGTAGAAGAAACTTCAAACTTGTAAACTGGCTATAATATAATAACGATATTGAAATAGACATAGAAAACACACAAAACAATACAATAAATTTCAAAAAGTTATTAGAAATAATTCAAAGATCTGCAGACAAAAACGTACCTACATCAAAAATAAAACTACTAAACATACTCACAAATAATGGTGGACAGTTGAATGTAACAAAACCATAGCTTTCAAAATATAAAATAGCTTGCGAAATCTAAAGAATCTAAATCTACGACTTAAAAAAAACAAGATTAAATAAAAACTGACTATACAATAAACAAAGACAATTTATACAAACTGTACCATCCATTAGTAAAAAACATAACAAAGAGAGAGTTTGACTGTGCTATCAAAACAACAAAAAACACGTTAGCAGCATATGATCCAATTAATTATTAGATGCTAAAGCTGCTTCCAGAAAACGTTAAATTCAAATTAATAAAGATATACAACATGTGGTGGACAAACGGACAAATACTTACTTAATCAAAATAGCATTCTGTAACAAAGATATTAATATTAGTAACAAAAAATTATGTAAAATCAACTATCTACAGAAATAAGGAATAAATACAGTCAACAACATATCACAGCGACATTTATTGATAAATAAAAGCATAAGATAATGTACATATTTCAACACTTATCAATATAATGATAAAAACACATATACCCTACTGTTTTATACAATTTTTTTTTCTAAGAGATAGAAAATATACGAATGATACTGAATTATCTCGAATAAATAATATTGGTCAACTTCAAGGTACTATACTAAGCCCTATACTGTTCAATATCTATACCAGCCAAATCACATAATTCTTGAACATTAAAATAATACACTACGCAGGAGACTTAGTTATATATATATATAAAAAACAACAAATATTGAAGAAAACATTAGCAAACACAACCTTATGAAGTTAAACTTGAAAATAAATCGAACAAAACCATATAACGCCTGAACAGTAATAACTACTAATCAAAAGCACATGCTAACGTATATATAAAACTCAAACAACACTAAAAATATATTACGGAATACCAATATATGCAAACAATTTACCAAAAACTCAAGTTAAACAAAAAACACAAAATCAATGCGTAAGAATATGGTTAGGTGTTCTTCACACTACTCCAATTGATGCCATTCTTAGCAAAGCAGGCGATTTTCAAATAGGATTACAAAGCAAAGAAAAATATTTACTTGCATAACAAAACCAGAAATAAACAAACAAGTGAAAGATAATTTGGATTACTTTAGTAGAATATATTGCAAACATACCTCCTGGAGAAACATAATAAAACTAATAGATTTTGAAATCCATGAAGACTAAAAGCTCAATCAGAGTTTTCTAACATTAACACAACAAATCTAACAAATTTATGCATTGTTTAAAAAAACAATGTCCGATTTACTAAAATTCTAAACTTCACATCCAAATCATTTGGTCTAATTTACCGATGGATTTAAAAACAAAATCACACAGCTTCAGCTGCAATCTGGCTAAAAATTCATAAAACCGCTAACTTTAAAATCCACACAGAGGCGTCAATATTAACAGCTGATTTAACCTCAATAAAACTAGCCCAGTTCCTAATATTCAACCACTTCCAACTCACCACCTCAAAATATGTCATTTTAACCGACTCTTGGTTATCATTCAAACACTGAAACAAACTTTTACGAAAATTCAGAATCAAAACGTTTTATCAGAAGAAATTTACAAAAACACCAGTGGCACCAAATAACTTATCAATGGATCCCAAGCCACTGAGATGTCTTAGAAAATGACCAAGCTGACTAGATGGTATCAAAAACTACATGCAAAGTCAGATTTTACAAGAATGGATGCAATTATATCAATTACATACTTAAATACCAAGACAACTAATAACAAATAAATATAAGATATAAAACAGGACATGGACCAACGGCAGACAAATTATATGATAACCAGGCGGAATCACTTAACTGCTCAACATGTAACATGGTGAAAACATCACATCACACCAAAAAGTCTTTACAGAATACCTCAATCAGTTAAAACCATACACCTTAAACATGAATGAACACTTGTTGTTATTTTTGTGACAACATAAACCATATCCAATACTGTGTTGCAAACAAGTACATGTGCCGTAAGTAATTATTAGTAATTATATACAAGAGAGTATAATTTAATAATAAATGATTAAAAAATAGATGTTGCAAAATTATGCTAAATAAACTAAAAAATAATAAAATTTTATTTGACATTTTATTATTTTATTTTTGATTTAATTTATTCGTCAGATAATAATTACTATTTTTTAAATTAATAATATTACATTTAAATTTTAATTAATAATTATTTGTGTTTCATTAACAAAATCATGATTGTGCAAGAAATCTCAGTTTTACGGCGTATTTTTTTAAACATTTTAATTAAAATTACTTGAAATTTTAAAAAGTTATTGTTTATAATTTATGTATATGTATTTTTTTAACTAGTAGCAGTAGGAGCCAGAAGAGCTGCTTTGATAGATGGGTGTTATATCACTCACATTTTTATTATGTTTTTTAAAATTTTATTATCAATTAAGTGAGTTAATATTTTAGTCGTACGAGGAAACTATGTAATTCAATAACCTTTTTTTAATTTTTTATACAATGTAGCACGTGCGATTCACTAGCCACAAACGAGCACGGACATATGAAAGTTTGTTCGTAATATTCCTATTTGTTTGCAAATGTTTAGCGTGACACTCAACGGAACACGTTCAGTTGTACACATTTTACAGTACTAACTAGATTGTTGTATAGAGATTAGAGAATGGTTGTCCAGTTTTGAGTTGTTAAAATGAATGCGTACAATAACCAGTTCTTGGGGTATTTTTGTGAAAGGTTTTGCTCCGAACGGCGAGATATATATATATTTGAAAATAGAATACTTGAGCAGCCGAATGGGATTAGAAATAATATTTGCGACGTTTTTTAGCGTAATGTGTTTTATTAAAACCTATGAACAGTTAATTAAATACTAGTATATACTTAATTTATTATTAAATTAGTAACAAATGTAGAAATTATTTTACATATAATATTTCATAAATCAGATACATGATATAATTAAACTTGTAATATAATTATGTTTATATTAATTTAATAATTATATTACTAGTTTAATTATATGTAAAATTTTATTAGATTTGATTGAAAATATTTATTTTATTGCGTATTATTTTTTTACTGATTATTAATATAAGCATGTTCTTCACTTCTTGAAATATATAAAATATGTTATAATAATTCTTATTTTTAACATTTATAAAAGTAAATTGTTAGGTTAAGGATATCTTTAAGGCTCAACAACCACATTGAGCATGATTGTTAACTTAAAGACTGTTGATAACCACAAAAAATATTAGCGGACGCGTTACTGAATACGGATTCTTTTCGATGCTGTTAACAATTGTCCTTGAGTGAACAACTTCATACATCTTTAAATCTTAAAGATTTGCTTACAGAATAGTCATACTTATATAAAGCAATATACATATATGATTTTATTGGGACATTTTAAAGAAAACATTTAAGTTTACACTAATTACTAAGACATAATAATATTGATGGCATAATAAAAATGTATATATTTGTAGACTCCATGAATTTCTTAACCTGTCGATGCTTTAACAAAATTTAGTACGTAAAGCAGACAAATCTATACTAAATATTTCATCCCTTCAGGCGGTAGTATTTCTTCCCCTTCCACTTGCTATTTTTTCACTGTGAATTTTATTCGTCCGCTAGATTTAATTTATCGATAAAAAAAGTAATGAGACATTTACGTTCGTAGCAATTTTCTTCCACGGCCAGGTCATAAATTCCCCCGACCGTGAGAGCGATGATCGCCTTCGGAATAAATTCGATTTCATGCCCCCTCTTCGTTCCCATTTATTAATTCCGATATATATTCTGCATTAAGTACAGTCCACTGAGCTCTTAGCTATGAATTGGGAAGAAAATTGAACATTGCTTTTGGTTTTAATTGGCGTTGATTTAATTAAAATATAACGGGCCGCTGTTGGAAGAATGTGTCACGAGCGATTTAATTATTTCGTCACTCCCTTCGAGGAGAAAAGCTGGAATGAGATGAGATTTTAAGTTATTCTCCTGATTGACTTTGTTCTTGATTGGATTTGGATTATTATTCGGCAAAAAAATTTAATACAATTCATACTATGAATTAAGTTATTCATGATACCAAGTAATATTTATGTTGTACTGAAAATAAGCGTAATAGAAATTTATATCTTTAACATCTAAATATATTAACTTATTAGCTTAAACGCCGAAACAGGTCTGTATAAAATTTTAATAAAACATAATCTAACCTCCTCTATAATAGATTTTGTTAAATAATTTGTTTAAACCTAATACAGATGATCAAAAGTCAGTCATTTATTTTAGTTTGGCAGATTTTGTCAATTTTATTAATAAGAGCTAACAAGAGCGGAGAATTGTTTTTTTTTTTTTTTGAGAAAATATAATAATAAATTTATTGCATGACTTTCGGGTTTGAAAATTACATCACATTTACAAGTATATCTATAATTCCCAAAATAATAAACCATAATTATTCTAAATTAACACAATAAATTTTTATCTCTTTCTTTTTTAACTTCTTTTATCAATTCTATCTCTTTTCCGTCTCCTTTTAATATTTCATTTTTTTCCATCTGTTCTTCTTTTATTTTGTTACACTTTTTTAACATATGTTCTATAGTTTTCTTAGTCTCTCCGCACATTCTGGACATTTTCAAATTCTCTTTTATCCAAAATCTTGTCACTCGCTCTTCATTTACCACATATGAATCTTGCAATCATCTTTACTATATACGCTGCTTAACATTTGAACTGGTACACTTATATAACATGCAGTAAAAGTAATAATAATAAAATAATAATAACAATAATAATAAAGGCTGTGTTTCGGAATGCAAACAAATGCTTATCAAATAACCTTTTAGAAACAATTGTTGTTTATCTGTCATCAGTGCAGTGAGCCAACTGTCCAAAATAAGCACGGCGGAGAGCTAAATAGCAGTGCAACAGTTAGGGAGGACCGGTTTATTACGATTCAGTGTCAAATAATAGATTTTCTACTGCAAGAACACTCTAAATTTATTTATTGAATGCAACAGGTACTCAAGTGTCCACTCAAACAGTAAAAAGAAGGCTCTATGCGGTAAATTTAAGGTTAAGATCTTTTAAAAAGTGTCCATTGTCTTGTCCTACTGAATTGGTAATGCTTGGAAATGCTACAATGAATAGTGTCAGGTATCTTAATGATGTATTAGAACTTGTAGTGTAGATGGTTTTGAATTTGTTGATGATAATGCGCGTCCTCATAGAACAAGGCAAATCAATGCATTTTTTGAAGAGAACAATATTACGCACATGGATTGGTCTGCGAACTCTTAATCCCACAGAAAACGGATGGGATTACCTGAAATTTAAACAATCACCATCAGTTCCGAACTGCCGTTTTGGAAGAATGACTAAATATTTCTTAGCATTACATTTGGGATTTGATTTCCAGCATACCAAGACGTTGCCAAGGGATTATAAGAGCTAGAGGAGGTTCTACGTATTATTAATCTTTTAGTGTTTGGTTATCATTTCTTTCCAGAACAAGCTTTTCAGTAATACTAAAATGAAGATTTTGTTATTTTTCTATTAAAACATTTGAAATTCGTTATTTAAGTTTTATTCTTTTAACTTTTTGTTGTTTGGCGTTCCTCAAAAAATAGTCATTTGTTTTTATATACATATGTTTTTGTGAGTTCAAATGCTGAGAAGTGTATATTGCTTCCTAAGTAAATTGGCAGTTCAGTTTCTATATTGTGTTTATAATTTGCATTGTTCCTAGATTTTTTCACTAGTAATCTTTTTTCTTGCTTTTGTATATCTCATTCATTTTGTGTTCTGTCTCTCTCCCAGTTTATCTCATTTTTTTAGTTTTGTGGTTAGTTGTTTTAATAATTTTTTCTGATCTTCACTAGCTTTGCTGTAAGATTTTACGTTCGTGTCTTTGTCTCATTTGTTTTTCATACTTTATTGCTTTTTTTCTGTTTCTACTTTTAACTTATTTTTTTAACCTTTTTCAGCACAATATATGCTGGAGTTTTTCTATTTAATCCTTTTTTACTTTATATATGTGTTTATCGAGCCAATTTTTTAATGTACTTGCATGAAATTTGTTTAGAAATTACGTCATCATATAAAATTTATTTAGAATGCATAGAATAGATTTATAGCAAAAAAATAAACATGAAATTAATAATAATAATAATAATAATAATAATACATTTATTGCGAATAAGATTACATTACAATAAAATACATAAAAATTATAAATAATAATTGTGTTCCTATTTGCAATAGGTCCAAGATTAGTTTGACTCGATGTGGTTACATCAAGACATTTATTCTTCCTCTTGGAATTGATTAAAATTTGCACTACAATCTCGTATAAAGGATGATATTTACTTTAAAATTTAAAACTGCACAGAATATGCATTTATAGCTAAAAATTTAGTAGAAATTTTATTTTTATCATAAAATTTGATTATGAATTACATAAAAATTACGCATAAAACTAATTTTCAGCTTAAAAGTTGCTCAGAAATCATGATACTTCATAGAATTTGTCAAAATTTTCTTAAAACTTATTTATAGTTATGATTTGCTTAAAAAACTTAAAAATTACACGCAAAAACACGTTCATAACATAATATCGCGCAAAACTTAAATGTTTAGCATAAAATTTGCTTAGAAACGTTGTTTACCACATGAAATTTATTAAAATTAATACCTAAAATTTATTTGTAGCTTTAGATTTATACAAAAATTAATAAAATTTAACAAAAAATAAGCATAATTTGCTTGAAAATCATGTTTACTACTAAAATTTATTAAAATTTGGCTAGAAAACCAATTTATATCATAACATTAATTTTATTTTTTGCATAAATTATTTTTTTAACATCACGTTTACTTACATAACATTTATCAAAACTGACATATAAAAGTCATTTATAGCTTTATATTTGCACAAAAACTTTAAATTTAAATATGAACTATCCGCCTACAACTTAAACTTAGTGTCCGCTTACACACCCACCTAAGTATTTGTTCTCAAGAAACTTATTGTAAACTAAACGTCTGTTACATTGCTATCAACTGACAATCATTCTCTTGCTATGAATAGCAGCAAGAACACAAACGGTGGTTAAAATAATAAATCCTTTAACCATTAACACTTGGGCGGGTGGGCCACAGTAGAAGAAGCTACTGGCCCACAACTTAAACTTGGTTTTCGCCTATCCACTTAAATCAACAAACTTATTGTAAACTATTTATCTGTTACATTTCTAACAACTTACAATCAATCTTTTGCTAATAATAGCAGCAAAAACACAAACGATGGTCATGTTAAATGTAGAGAGCAGTTCCGTGTAGCTGCCTGCAATGTTGCATTTATACGCCAAAAACGAACAAACTTTTTTGAATCTGCTTCATTTTTCCTTGTATGGAGACCACACATTTAAACAATACTCAAGATGTGGGCGTACTAGACCGTTGTAAAAAATAATTAAGAATACAAGAGTCACAAAACTTATTAGAGTTACGCTTGACAAATATTAAAAGTTGATAAGCTTTAGCCACGACAGTATTGATATGTAGTGTAAATGAAAAGCTTGAATCAAATGTAATGCCTAAGTCACAAATAGTGTTAACTCTTAAAAACATTTTATTTGTGAGAGAGTAACCATACATTACCGTAGACTGACGTCTAAAAAATGTCATCACTTTGCACTTATTTAAATTAAGTAGTAAGTTATTAGCCTAACACCATCTAGAAAAAATCTGTATTTTTTTATTAAGTACAGCATCATCTAATGACTGAATTTTCATAAAGATTTTTATATCGTCTGCAAATAATAAACAACGCGCATTAGAAAAACAATGTACCACATTATTGATAAAGATATTGAACAGTAGAAGTCCAAGATGTGATTCCTGTGGAACACCCGACGTAATATTAATATTAAGAGAAACGCACTGACCAATGCGCACAAATTGAGATCTGTTAGATAAATAAGTTGAGTTCACAGTAACAAGAAATTAACTCTAATACTACGTAGTTTCATAATTAGTATCTTGTGGTCAACGGTATCAAAAGCTATTAAAACGTCAGTGTAAACTGAATCTAGCTGGAATCTGTTTTTGAGCACATCTGTTATATAAGATTCAAACAACAAAAAGTTGGAAGATGTCGATTTGCCAGTTTGAAAACCGTGTTGATTGAGAGCAATTTCAGATTGCAGAATGGCAGTCAATTGATAGGTAATTAACTTTTCAAAAACTTTTGGAATGTTTGATAAAGTAGATATAGGTCTATACATTATTTTTAGCACCGGACTTATGAATCGGAGTGACATAAGCTTGTTTTCAGCAAGTAGGAAAAATACTCATGGCCAGAGATAAGTTAAATAAAAGCCATAAGGACCGACAAAGGGCAAACGTACATTTGTTGAGAAAGAAAGCAGTTAATCTATCAGGCCCTGGACAGTTGTTAGATTTTAATACAGTTCGTTGACAACATCAGGAGGCTTAATTTTGAAATGAGTTATGATGTATGAACGCAGAATTGCATTTTTTAAATACGTACACGGATACCGCTGGCGGTAAATATAACACATATTAAAACAAGATGCGATTTATTTATATGAGTAGGAATAGATGGTGGAGAATATGTGCCGTGTGAACTCATAGATAATAATAATAATAATAATAATAATAATAATAATGGTTTTTATTTATACATTACATATAAAAGGGCAAAATTCAGCTTACAGCTGATTTTTTACTGAACCCAGCAATAATTAAATAATGCCGTCAGCGGTCTGTAAACTGACCCAAAAATATTAGCAAAGAGATTTACAATGCCTTCAATGGTGTCAATTATAGAATTATCATTTGTAAAAGTAGATGGTATCTGATTACTGCTACGTTTAGATTTGAGGTGCCCCCAAAAAGTTTTAGGATTAGATATAATCAAATCTTAAACTTTCTTAATGTGATTAGAATAACACGTATTAGCCAATTGCTTACAGTTATCACGTATTGAACTAAATCTAAGACAGCACATATGCTTTGAGTAACTTTTTTAGTAAACACAAGGTTTTTTAGCTTTCTTGTGAACCATATTGGAAGTTCATAAGTTTTTTTATAACACGTATTTATTTTGGGCACATAATGATCAATTGTGTCAAAAACTAAGGAATAAAAACGGTGACATGCTTTATCAATATCACAATCGACAAACATACTATTCCATCTTGTATTGAGGAAAGCATTATTTAATGAAACGTAATCAGCATCTTTGAAATTATATTGTAGCTTGTTATCTTCGCCACACCATACGTTGTCAGGTGTATCCTGTAAAGTTTTAAATCTAGATCTAAAGCAGGATGTTGAAGATCGCATAGTACAATAGGAAACAACGATTATGTAAGGGTCAAGTTTGAAGAAACTGCCAAAAGCGCAAACAAAAAATCTAGCAAAACCAAATTTATGTTTAGTATGTAGTTCAATTAATGCGAATTAGTATACTCAAACGTGTTAGCAACTAAAGTACCTTTAGGACAAGTGGATTCCGTTCTTACACCAAATTCATCATTAATCTACAACGTTTTAAGTCTGTAATAGAACTTATAAGCCACGTTTCACTAATACAAATATCATGCTCTATTAATGGTATATTGGCATTTAATGTAAACAATTTTGTGTGTAGTTTGCGCATATTTTGATAAAATATTCTCACATTTTTTTAATTTGGTACAGCTGGAGGTGACATCTAAGGCACCGACAGATGATGTCGATGAAGATAGACGTTGAGAAAACGCCGCTACATTGATGTCAAAGGTTTGGATATTGTTGTTGATAAAAAATCAGTTTTTGGCAGTTTTTGTTGGCGGCGGCGATTAGTAAATAATCGTAAAGATATTCCTTTAGGCTATTTTCTTGCGTTTAATATACAATTAATATTTACGTTGTTAACATCAGCAACAAACCAATTTTAAAGGAACAATAAATGTTATTGTTTGTAAGTTCAATGCAGGCAAGGTCACTTAATCCCATATTAAGTTCAACATACTTCTTAATATCTTTAACACCGGTAGAAGGAGCACAGTTATTAATGTGATAAAAAGTGCGTCGCTTAACCGCTTGTATGCGCTTGAATTTTGGCAGTCTCACGTACAACAGTTGGTTGTGTTTGAATTTTAGTTTTACTTTTTGTCATCACAGTTTTGATTTAGAAAGTAGGCTTTGCAGTAGGTTTCATAACTCTTTTTGTTATATTATTACTATTAGTAATTAACTTCTTCATCAAACTTGACAATGGTTTGAGATTAATTATTTTGCATTTAAAAGACTGAACTTCTTGTCTCAAAAACTTTACACTCATTTATTATTAAGTTGGGAGCAAGACCATTTAAGGATAAGTTATCACTGACATCAGATCAATTACAAATAGGACACATTGAAACAGTGCTGATATTATCTGTAATAAGATCAGCAAAACTTTTGTAGCGCTTTATGCAACTATGTTGCATCAACGCACTGCAGGCTTCAGACGACACTCCACTTTGTACTGAAGATTTACATCTATAACAAATCATATTTAAAAATATGTAATACAACAAAGATTAAAAAATTAAAATCAATATGAGTAGTAAAATATGCTTTTAATTAAATATTCACTATTACTATTTATTTTTTTATTACAGCAGCAAGAACACAAACGGATGGTTAAATAATAAATTCTTTAATCATCAACATTTGGGCGGGTGGGTGGGCTACAGTAGAAAAAGCTACCTGCCCACAACTTAAACTTGGTTCTCGCCTATCTACCCAAACATTTGATGTTAAGAAACTTATTGTAAACTAATTGTTTCTTACATTGCTAACAATTGACAATCATTTTCTTGCTAAGAAAATCAGCAAGAACACAAACGGTGGGTAAAATGATAAATTCTTTAACTATTAACATCTGGACGGGTGGGTGGAGAAGAAGCTACTTGCCAACAACTTAAACTTGGTTTCCGCCTACTCACCAGCAAGAACCCAAACGATGGCTGAAATAATAAATTCTAAAGTTCGAACTTTAGCTCCGGCAGAGCATTTTTAAGAAATTATGGCTTTTATTAATTTAGGACGTTAGTCTAATACATGATTAGTGTCCATTTAACTATAATTATATTTAATATGAGAGTGTGGTTGAACCAGATGCTAGGTCTTGTCAGTATCTACAGCGCCTCCATTCTCTTGATTAACGGGTGCAATAGTATATATTTGTTTGCAGTTTGCAGTTTGTGCCGTAGAAGTATAAGCGTAAAATATCGGTCTTTGCAAATGAAAAACAAGTGTTTAAAAGTTTTTATTTTTGTAATCATCATTCTATTTCTAGTCCTCTATTTTTTTGTCTCTACCCCCTTTTTCGAAAACCATAGGATTTGTTTTTTCTACATTGACTTCTTAATTTTGTTTTTAAACTTTTCATTATTTTGTTTATATCCTTTGTTTTTTATAAATTATTACCATGTCTCCCACACTTATCACTATTCCCCTGTTTGAGCCAACTTCAGATTTTGTTCTACATCTGATGATTGCAAACAAAGTGGGACTCAATGGGCAGTTTTATCTCACTCCTTTTATTAACCGAAACCTTTCACTAATTTTTCTGTTAACATACACCCTGTTTGCTGTCTTCTCATACACTTTTTCCATTCTTCTTACCAGGTGCTTCTTTTTTCTCTCATACACTTCAACAGTTACTCTCTATCCACAAGGTAGTTCAACTTGTTTTTGGAAAACGTAAACAATGTATTCAACTTATTAAAAGGAGCACACAAATTTCTATAAACATGTATCTTTAAATGTTTTTTAACAAACTTGCTTTTTTTTTTGTTTAACTATTAAAGTAAGCTGTGGAAAAATAAATTAGTAAAGATATCAACAATACTCATTTTGTAACTGGATTTTAAATTAACCTGACTTATTGCATACATAATAATAATAATAATAATAATAATAATAATAATAATAATATTTATTCCATTAAAAAAGATCCTATACAGGACGATGGACATGTCATATACATATATACATATATACATCTAAATAAAGTCATTAAAATCGTGTTGTTTGAGTTGTAACAAAACATTCAAATAAAATTAAAATTTATAGACAAAACAATACAAATATACATATTTACTTACTAAAAACAAATAAATTAATCACAGATAAAATCATTTAACGTATAATAACATTTTTCTACTAAATATTTTTTAAGATGTTTTTTAAATGTCAGTATTGGTAAATCTTTTAAATGAGATGGAAACTTATTAAATACGATACTACATTTATATGTTGGGGAACTTTCATATAATTTTGTTTTATGATGCTGAACCATCAAAATATCTTTATTTCTTGTTGTGTAAGAATGATTATTTGAAAGTTTCTGAAAATTTTTAAAATTTAATTTTGTATAAACAGCACATTTGTAAATAAATATTGATGTTAAGGTAAGAATATTGTTTTCTATAAAAATTTGTTTACAGGTATAAGGAAAATAGTAATGGTTCCAATATAGATCCTTGTGGCACACCCATTATACAATTTTTATCTTCTGATTTATACCCATTAACATCCACATAAAATTTCCTGTCCCTAATAAAACTGATTATTAATTTAAGTACATTATTTCTTATGCCCAACGAATACAATTTTGTTTCAATAAAATTAAAGTATACAGAATCAAAAGCACTAGTAAAATAAAAAAATAGTCCTGCTACACACTTTCCTTGGTCTAAAGATTTATAAACATACAATTCTGTGGATTGACAAAACTACATTTACGAGAGTTGGAATTGTTAATTACTACAATCTTTATGTTTGGTCACATAAAAATATGCAAGTAACTCGACTATGTTCTTTTTTTTTGTCTTTAATATTAAACTCGGTTTTTATTTTATGAGTTTACAAATAACTTGGAAATTTTACTAGCGGACGTGTTTGGTTACTTTAAAAATAGAAACTGGTTTCAACTTATTGGTGTTTCGGCACATTTAAGATTAATAGTTAGAGAATGGTTAAATACAAATTATTTACAGCGTTGGATTGGTTGTGCAGGACTAGTGGTCTGACTTCTAAGTTTTCCAGATTTTAATCTATTAGATTTTCATGTTTGGGGAGCTTTAAAAGATAGAGAATTATATGAGACGCCAGTTAAAACAGAGTGGCCAAGATAATAAAGGTCCCTTGTAAATAACTTAATAAATGTAGTAATAGGATTGGATGGCATAAACGGACAATTATTTAAAATTTCTTTAATCTTTATTATCGAGACGTTTTGGAAATTTAAACATTTTTCCTTCTTCAGTCGAAACTATAATGGAAACACACTTACAATAACAATTACAGCTTAATATACTAATTACACGTTAAAATGTTTAAATTTCCGAAACGTCTCGATAATAAAGATTAAATAAATTTTAAATAATTGTCCGTTTATGCCATCCAATCCTATAACTACATATACAAGGACGTCTAACTACTCATCAACTTAATAAATTTTCATTTAAAAGTGGTAAATACAAAATATTACGAATAACAAACATATATACTAATCAGTCAATAGTTCACAGCAAGTGTTGAAAGTGTTCACCATTAACTTCAATACACATATCAGAACGTTTCAACATGTTTTGGAAAACTTTTGCCAATTCAGTTGGTGTAATTTCTCCAATCGTATTGCGAATGTTTATTTTTAACTTTTCAATTGTATGCGGATTGTTACAGTACACTTTACTCTTTAAATTACCTTACAAATAAAAATTGCAGCTAGACAAATCGGGTGATAGGGGAGGCCACAAACCTGGTGAAACTGTACGCTCTTTTCCGAAAGCAATTGGCGTTAGCGACTGAACCTGTAGTTCTAAATTTAATCATTTTTTGGACAACACTTTGGAGGTTGTTGATAAAGAGATAAAGAGTACGCGACAAGTAGTAAAGATGAGGAAGAAGGGGTTGTGGAGACCCAGACAATCTCCGTAAATAGCAAAAAGTTATCAGCTGAGAAACTTTTTGACTTTGAGAAGGAGTTGCTTAATAAGAGTGGTAAAAAAGTAATGAGAAGCTTTACTAGACACAACTCGAAAACGATAGACGGGAGCAAAGGAAATAAAACAAACAAAATGCCTACTGAAGAGGAGACATTAAAAAAGCAAAAACTGGTAAAAAAAATTAAAAGTAATGAAACAAGAAGTAGGGGAAGCTCTCTGGGTAGTATCACGGACTTAAGTGAATGGATGAAGAAAACGGCCCCTGGACTAGCTACCAAAGGGAACAGAAAGAGGAAGAAGATGGACACAGGAATAGGCGGCAAAATGGACAAGGATGGCCCATCTGAGCTAGAATGGGACGTCAGCTTCTTCAACAAAATAAAAGATATCTTAATAAACATAAGAAAAGAGAGTGAGATACTGTTCACTCTTTTAAAAAAAACATGTACGCACAAAGACAAAAAAGAAAAGAAGCAATAAACAGGTTTGATTTCCAGATGAGTAAGGTAAAAAGAAAAGACATTAAAGTTCTCTCAGCATAAGTAGGGAGAAATTGAATTAGTAGAAAGAAAACAGAACTGGACAAAACCACAAATCTAGGGCAAAAACAAGAAAAAAAGACAAGCAAAACAAAAATAAAAGAATTAATGAGTACTACGGGAGACCTAGAACAACTAAAAGAATGCACAAATAAATGGATGGAAGAAAATTTTACTAGTAAACTAGTATCTATGAAAAGTCTATTAGAAAGCAAAGAGTTAGTTGAAACAGACGTATCAGTAGAGGACGGCGTAATAAAGAAAATAGCTGAAAGACACCCACAAATAAGAGAGATAATTAGAAATAGATGGATTAAAAGTGATGGTAAAATATATAAAGAAGAGACGCAATGTCCTCTAATGAGACAGTTGTAAAGCAATAATTTCGAATAAAGCCTAGTGAAATAGGTAAATTTATACGAATGCCACAACGACATATGTA
This sequence comes from Tachinus rufipes, assembly GCA_963932245.1. NCBI lineage: Eukaryota > Metazoa > Arthropoda > Insecta > Coleoptera > Staphylinidae > Tachinus > Tachinus rufipes. The sequence goes on along the minus strand of OZ010747.1, from coordinate 41,445,527 downwards.
GCGCTCGTTACTATTTCTTCAATCGGACAAATCAATAATAACATTAAAAAATCAAATTTATGAAAAAATTATCCTAAACTAAAAACATCCTGATAGGGTAAGTAGGAACTCAGAGTTGAGCATAACTCATAAAGAAGAGCTAATAGGAAAATATAAAACTGAACGCAACAAATATAAGTTTGCAATATTAGATGTTAAAAGAAATTCGTAGCAAGCGCTATGCATAGAAATAGACAATGATACTTAGGGATTGAGATATAAGATTGTCACAAACAAATTAAATCTCAGACATAAGATGACGCTAACTGATGAGCAACAACTGAAATGGGCAGAGAAGCTATTTCTAGCTCACCCAATTTTTAAATCGGATAAAATCAAAATTAAAGAAGTAGAGCTATATACTAGAGGTGAGCTTAAAAGAGCAATAAACAGGATCAAGCTCAAAAAGGCGTCGGGACCAGATAAAATCTCACCAAAAATTATAATGGAAACAGTAAAAGAGATACCGGAGGCAATTTTGGAGGTATTTAATCAACAACTTAGAAAAAAAAAAGCTTCTCTGAGAGAATTAAGAAATCTAGACTAGTGTTGATTGAAAAAAAAAAAAACGATGAACCAGTAGGGTACAGACAGCTGTGCTTAACAAATAGATTTGGCAAGTTATACGAGCATAATTATATATATATATATATATATATATATATATATATATATATATATATATATATATATAGCAAAAGGGGAAATCAACTATCGGAGCAATGGAGAAGTTCATAGACATAGTTTAAGAAGCTAAATACAGAGCTACTAAAACCAAGAAATTTTGTTTTTTTATAACCATAAACATACAAAATGCTTTTAACACTGTACCATACAAAAGTATACTGTCAACAATACAAAACATGGGAGTAGAAAACACAACGAGGAAGATTATAGCAAACTATATAACTAATAGGATATTGAAAATAGGTAAAAAAGGGCAAATGACTATGACGTGTGAGGTTCCACAAGGATCCATATTAGAAAAATTACAGTGGAATATTTACTTTAACAACCTGCTGGAACTGGAGAAATTGGAACTAGTATGCTTTGCATATGATACTGCAGTAATCATAACTTCTAAACCAAAGGAAGAGCTGGTTTCTAGAGCAAATAAGACACTAGAAATGGTCAAAAACAAAACTGAAGAAAAAGGCCTAAAAATTGCAGAAAGTAAAACGGAGGCAGTGATCCTATACGTAGGAAGGAGGGTCAAGGAAGTCAAGCTAGAAATTGACGGAACTGAGTTTTTATCAAAGAACGCCATAAAATACTTAGAAGTATGGTTTGACCACAACGCGGGATTGAAGGAACCCGTCAAAAAAATCACGAACAATGCAAGTAGTAATGGCCCGGCATCAAACAAGAGAAGACTGCTAGGATTGGTTGCACAGTCGATCATACTGTACGCTGTTCCAATCTGGGGACATGTTCTGAGGTAGAAAAAGTACAAGGGAATGATAATATCACAACAAAGAAGAATTTTGTTAAAAATAGCAAGTGGATACAGAACCATCTCGACAGATGCGATTTTACAGCGGCAATAATGCCAATCCAACACATGGTAGAATACAGGAAGCTATCATAAATCAAAAAAGAGACAAAGAAAAAAGAAATCCTTAAAGAAACAATAAAGAAATGGCAGTAAAATTGTCAATTGAATACTGGCACGGGTGCTTCAAGGACTACCTGGAGAGATAAGTGCAGTGAGTGTAATCTTGTAGAAACGGTGAAGCACGTATTCTACGAGTGCAGACGGTGGGAAAGTGCAAAAATAAAACTAGAGATAGAACTCGGTGAGAAAATTATACAAGAAAACACAGTTGGAATAATGATGAAAAGTGAAAAGAAGTGGAACAGTATACACGGATATATAACAAAGATAATTCAATACATTGAACCTGATGAAAGACGTAATAAGGATTAAGATTCAACGCCTGACATAACATAGAAGACCGGATACATCTAGGGTCCGCAGAATGCGTGTCCGGGCGTACTTACGTTGATGAAAGGCTTAGAGCTAATACCAAAATAAGCAATACAGTGCCAAGTAGAAATAGGGTTTTAGTGGGTGAAAGCCCCACAGACAGGCTGGTAGATCTTTCCAAAAACCACATATAAAAAGAAGCTATCACGAGAGAAGAAGAAGCTTGTTTGTTAGAGCTTAACCTATCTTTCTTGTTTTTCATGTTTATTACTAATAACAGTTTGGGGTAAAACGGTGTTTTTAACAAATTAACAAATAATTTTTGTAATAATCTTGACACTTTATTTTTTACCTCTAAATTTTTACTACTAATAATCATTCAATACAACTTATTGTTAAAATGACATTATTAAACAATTTCTTTAAAAACAACTTGGAAATCAAACATGTTGTAAACTTATGCATCAAAAAATATGGTACATTAATATTGAAAAAAACAATGTATTTAATAATAATTGTATAACACGTAGATTATAGAAGCAACGTATAATAATGATTCACAGGAAAAGAAATTAAGAAATAGATTCATTAAAACATGAAAGCCACCACATTTCATTTCTATCAACCAAATGAAAAATAATCCATCTTTACAAAGATAATGAAATAAGTTAAAGCGGTCGTAAAAATCTCTCTATCCACTTTTTTATATGTGTGGAGCCGCTCCCGACTCGCTATTCCACGTAAATGTGCCTTTTTTGCATATCCTACATTTGCATAATTGTCTTATTTTATCTTTCAACTACTCGCATGATTCAGGGACGCTTTACAAAGTACCGTTAAATAAAAAATATGTTCTTTGTTGTTTCCAACAGTGCAATATTTAGTATTGATTCTTTTTTTCTTTGCTTGTTTAATTAAGCAAGGATCACTGAACACAGTAAAAAGTTACAAAGAGCTCTTTTATTAATTATATGCTTTTATTTTACATTATTGCAGGGTAATAATTAAGCAAAGCAAAAGTAAAATTTTCTTCTGAATATTTATAAAAGCTTATTCAGAATATAGCAATCAATCATATGATATAAGCCATGTTTACTTTTCAGTTTTCGCAATTTTGTTACTAATCGTCAGATGAAAAATTAAACTGTCGTTTGCATTCACACGTTTATAAATGATCAGTTAACTTGATGTCCAAATGTGTTGAATGAATTATTCGTAAATGTTGATGATTATCTAATTGCAAAATATTTGGCGTAAGCATAACATTTATAAAGAATTTTAATAATTTTACCTCGACATCCAACAAGAGCTCAAGAGGATAAAGATTACGAGAGAAAGAAATATTTTGAAATAATTTTATGAAACTTGTTAATATTATGCAAATCTTATTGAGAAGCATATGGAAATAATTATGTCATCGTTGAACGAATCCCTGCCCTATCTCTAACATATCTTAATCAACTTACACATGTCGTTTTTGGTTTTATATAACGGCGTTCCCATTTCACGCTCCGCAACTCGTTTTGGCATCGTTTCTCGTCGACGGCGGCTTCGTTACGCGATGTTAAGTGGCGGCTCTTAAAATTTTATTATCCGCAGCCAGTAGTGCTGCAGAATTGCTGATAACAGGTTTTATGTCTATACGAAGGGACGTCTTTAACACAATGTTGTGGAAATTGTTATTGGATATACAACTAAAATGTTGCACTTCCTAACAGTTTAATAAACATTACGATGCAAATTCATTGAATTATTCAATTTGGAAATAAGCTATCAAAGTTTTAGTACGATGTAATCTAATATGGGCCGTTACAACAGCAATTTAATTTAAGAATAGTTTTAATTGTTTAATAAACAACATTTATTGTTCATAATTAGTAAATCTGTGTATTCGGCAATTAGTAATTACCGCTTTATATCAAAAGGGTAAATTTAAGTCAGCACAACATCTTCATTATAAACTTTTTTTTGTTAACATCGTTAACATTGTTTATAATAGTTAATGTACTATATACGTTATTATTTAGGTACTTGTGGGAGTCTGAGAGTTTGTTGAGGTGTTCTTTTAGAGAATTCAGGTTACTGAGGTAGTTCAGCTGTTTGTGGTTATTAGACTTAGACCAAAAGGGTTTAGGTGTGTAAAACAAAGTACATTGTAAATGAAATCATTGAGATACTTGACAGTTGTAGCATCCTAGGTACGTTGGGGTTGTACCAGGATGTACAAGATAGTTACTGACAAACTGACCTTTGATGTTTTGGGGTTGTGCGTTAACATAGCATTGAGGTCTTGTACCTAACAGAAGTTTTTGGTGTTTTTATATACAGGCTGTATTCTAAAAAAACGCCGGAAGCTATCATTTTCTTATTTTAAATTTTAGACCCAACAAACTATATATATTCTTAAATGGCAAGAAATAAGCTATCTTTTGACGTTCTCAGTTTGTATATATATTTTACCTGTTTTGAGTAACAATATCCATCATCGTTATTTTAAATGAAAAACCCTGTATATTTTTACATATTTAAAAAAAAATAATGAAATGTGCAAGAAAAACAATCGTAAATACTGAAATATTTTATTGGAAAAAAAACTACAACACATTGATGTAAGGCAACAGTATTGGATGAAATTTTTTCAGCTCTATGGAGCATATGTTGCATGTATTAATATTGTTGTAATCATACAAAAACCAAATTGTAATGACTACACCCAGGAAAAATCTAAAAACGCTAATATACCCAAACCAACATGCATACACTCGGGGAAATTTTACCAAACCGGCTCTATATTTTGCAGCAGATTGAATTGAGAGGTTGCTACGGGACAAAATGTCTACTCTAAAAATAATTATAGACATCAAGAGAGCGCTTTTAATAAAATAGAAACTTTATTTTCAACAAATGGTGTTAACTCCACAATCTGTGGATAAATAAAAGACAAGCTGGAGAGAAAATAAATTGTGACAGTTACTGTTGGAATCACGGTGGTAAGAAAGCTTGATTGCTAAAGGCTATCTTTAGGGCGGTGTACTATCACTGTTACTGTAGAACATAGAAGTAAACAGCTTTACTAGATAACTCAATGACAGTGGTTTCTACACAATTGGATACGCAAATGATATAACTATCTTGCTAAGTAGAAAAATTGAAGGGATACTTTAGGTTTTTACGATCCTCAAAAAACCGATCTATTTTACTTACAAGAAAACGTTATTGGTCAACTAATCCTATCAAAACTTTTAATCATTCTACACTCAGATGCAAAAAACCGGGTTTTTGGGTAATTTTTTGCAAAAAACCCACGTAATTTTTTTTATTAACCTTTAAGTGCTTTACAATCAAAGAGATTATCATGATGTAGAAAAAAACAACATATGGTACTTATCAGTTTATTTAAAGAACATTAATAAACGAAAACAGTAACGTACGCATACACGAAAACAAATGCATGTCTGCAAAATAAACTTAACAGAGATTAATAATAAAAATTTTAGTTAAATAAGATTCCAATACTTTGTAATGCCTCTTTGAGCCCTAACTATTACCTGCATACGGCGGTTCATGCCACTAATGAGTTTACGAATATTATTTTGTGAAATATTCTGCTATTCTTTCTAAAGTGCCACACAAAGTTTGTTTATTGTGGTTTGTGCAACTGCACGTCCTCTAACACGCCTGTCCTGCATGTCCTGAACATGTTTTATAAGATTTCTATCAGGGATACATACAGGCCAGTTGAATTTTATTTTTCCAACTGCAACCAAGTATTCTGTGACGCACTTTGCAGAATGCGGTCTTGCGTTATTCTGCATCTGAATAAAGCTATAGCCAATAAATGAAGCAAATGGGACTACGCACTTTTTGAAAACCTCTTTAATATACCGCTGTGCAGTCATCAATCCTCTATCAATGACAATTAATTTGGTGCAGGCACCCATTGATATTCTTGCCCATACCATCAGGGAATCTTTACCATGGCTAAGCCGGGGCTTAAAGGTAAATTGTTTTTTTGTTTGTTTCCATACTCGTTCTCTTGCATTTGCTAATGTAGGCATAATCTAAACTTGTCAATAAACACTACTGCCCTCTATTGTGCTAATGTCCAATTCAAGTGTTTGCAAGAAAATTAGACTCTGGCTACTCGGTGACGTGGGATTAATTTTGGTTCAGCTACTGGTCTATAAGATTTTAAGCCAGATTTTTGCAACTTTTGACAAATTGTCTACACACTCATAGCTGTACCACAAACCTTACGGAGTTGGTTTTTGGTTTCCACTGAAATCACATAACGATTCCGTAGAGTAGTACAAACAATAAATAGCAGTCGTTTTTTGTTTCCTGCTAGATCCCGGTCTCCGAATACGCCGGTCTTTTTAAACTGCTTAAGTGCTCAAGTACCGTCCAAGGTGAAAAGTCTGACATAACGGATTCTGGACACATACCGCTAACTTTTTCCACAAAAGCAACAGTTTTTGCACAATCTTCAGCACTTAGAACCATAATCAACACACCAATAAAGAATGACAGTTAATAAAAAACAAACAAGTCAACTCAGTAGCTGCCTTGATCTTATGTGCATAACGTCGAATAAGTAATAGGTTGTGAAGAAAGCATACCTTAAAATTTTATTTTTGCTTATTAATGTTCATTAAATAAACTTATAATTACTATACGTTGTTTTTTTCTGCTATCTTGATGGTCTTTTTGATTGTAAGACACAAACAGTTTTATAAAAAAAATTATCCCTTTTTTTTGCAAAAATTACTCAATGTCCCGTTTTTTTTGCATCTGAGTGTATTAACGCTATTAACCAAGGTAAAACACGATCATTGTGTGCAAACTGGTGGTTATTGTACCTTAGTTTATTGCTTAATACTCTGTTACAATAAGAGCACGTTTGTTTGTTGTAAATGCATATGGTGACTTTTTCTGTTTCTGTTTTAGAAGTTATTTTTGAACATCAAGGTTTTTAAGGCGTCTTTGTTTGAAAGTATCTAGTTGGTTTTTAATTTGATGTTTCCTAAGGTTGCGTTTTTGTGCAGTCTTTACTCATGAGTTTGAGGATATATTACATCTGCTATGTAGTTTTTTAAAAAGTCCTTGTATCTGAGAGCTTGATTTTCTGTTCGACGCTCACTATAAAACAATTCCAAAGACAAGATTTGCTTGGGATGTTGTTGGAATTCTATTCTGACTACATCTTTACTTCATTGCAGCTGAGGAATTTCTGACATTGTCACTTTATTTTATGTGTATTATCGATTTAGGCATCTAATGTAAAATTGCTCTAATTCAGAGATATGTTGTCTATAGGCACACCAGGTTTCAGTTTTACGAGTACATGAGTCATTCAATCTAGTAAATAACGCTTGTATAGTTTTCAACAAGTTAGCCAGTAAGCAGACATCGGCAAAAAGTTTTTTGATCATTTTTGCCAGTTGGACTTTGCTTAACGTTTTGAGTCTGGATAAGCTTTATATTTTATTTTAATAGTATTTATATTTTATATGTACTGTATCAAACTTGTCCTGAATAGCTTGCTTTATGACTGCGGAAAAGTATAGAACAGATAGCGTTAGAGCTAGTACACATCTCTGTTTGACACCATGTGTAACAGAAGATTTTGAATCTTTTGAAACATTACTTCTTATTTGTATTTTGCGTTTCTTTTTACGGTGATGTAGTTTTATTATGTTTAGGAATTTGTTTGTACAACTTGGTATTAAAGAGCGTCATGCATTAATTGGTGAATTGCCTTCTCTAAGTCCATAAAGCAGATGTATAAATGCTGACACTATTTTAAGCATTTTTTTGGTATTTGCTCACACTGTGTGTCTGGAGGAAGTTTAGAAGTTTAGAAGTATATATTTATTATATTTCTTTATAGTTACTTGACTGTAGTACTCGTATTATCCTTGTAGAGTGTACATATTGTAAACAGTTTGAATTTGTTTGGTGCTGTCTTTTTTTACCACATTTGCCATATAAAATTAAACATTTTACTGTGATGACAACAACTCCTTCTTTTAAATGACTCAGATGGCATTCTATCGCTACCAGGCGTTTTTAGTTTTTATGCTGAGAAATGGCATTGTTACTTGTTTTAGTATTAATATGTTGTCTAAACCTACTAGTGGTTTTCTTCTCGGCAATGAATTGATATAGTCCATGTTTGTTGTGTTGTCTGTATTTAAAAGTGTATTAAAGTGTTTAACTTAGTGCTCCAGTAATATTCTTTTTTATCTGTTGTTCATTTTTTGTCTGTTGCACTAATTGGTACTGTTTTACGTTAGAACTTGATTTGTTTATTGTGTAGTACCTCTAGAGATTGCCGATTGCTATCTCTTTCATTTTAGCGGTTTGAAACTACTTATTGGTCTTCGAGATATTTTCAATCTCTTGCCAAGTAAATGTAGTACTCGTAGCGGCTATACCTTGGGTAAATTATATTAGTTATCATCAACATTAGGATTAAAGAGTGTTTTGTGTTGGATTATTAATAATAAAACTCTAGCAATAAGAACCTTAGGAACTAAAGTTTTTTGGCGATGGACAGACGGTTGGCTAGTTTTTGATTTTTTACTATAGCCTAGTCAGCTGTCTGCACAAAACCGGTAATGGAAAAGTGGTTGCTTAAACATTTACTATGCAGACTCGGCAGCACTCATAACGACAAAGTAACCTTATTCATAGATGCACTGCTTTCTTTAATTAGAGCAGGGATATAGAAATAATGCTTTAAACCAGGGGTGGCTAACTCGCGGCCCGCCTTGAATATTTTTGCGGCCCGCGAGATTTATCACACTTTTACAAAATATATTTATTTTTAAATGGTCAAAGTAGTAAAAAACCATGTATAAAAAATACATTATTTGTGCACCCATGTATTCAAAAATTAACTGTAGAAATGATGAGGCTATTGCCTGTTTTATTTATGACTTTTCCGTTATGAGCTCGCAGTAGAATTGAATTATATTCTGAAAATTCATGATGAGCGAGCATCTTGAATCATTGAATTTAATATAACAGGTTCAGTGGCGCAGTGACTATCCCAAGATACTCTCAGCTTCTGAATAATAATAAATACAATAATAATAACTCATTATGTTTTATTCTTTACTCCAAAAAAATGTCTATAGTGGGTCGAAACCTAATATATAGATATAATCCTTTCAAATTAGACATTTTTTGGAGAAATTTCACCCGCAGCTTAGCGACCTGTACACTTAGGTGTATTTGGACTGTCTGAAGACTATTTTCACCTAGCAGCTAGCACAAAAAAGGGTAGATTTGGAGTAGTAGATACATATGAACATGTCTGAGTCAAGCGTACGGAAAAAATTTGAAAAAATCGATTTTTTTGGATTTTTTTACATTTTGTGATCGTTTGTAACTTCTCAAGGTTGCATTTAAAAAAAAAAACTATAATAAACTTTTTTTTTCAAATTTGTACAAAGAATTAATTTTATTTCCATAAATTTTGAAAATTTTGCTTAACATTTTTTCTTAAAAAAATATTACGGATATTTTTTTTAATATGAATAAAAACGTGCTTTTATATGTGCAAAAGATACCCTGAAAGTTGGTTTTCTGTATTTTTAGCAAAAACTATGCATTTTGGGCAAAAATTACTTTTATAGAAAGTTGTAAAGCGGAAATTTTCTAACTGACAGGTCATTTGATTTTTTCTATAATTTTTTGTTTTTCCGCTAGATGGCGGTAGTTTTAGTTTTTCTGGAGGGCAATGCACGCATTACTGGAGAAGTCAAAAAAGATAAATCTATCGAAAATTTTTCGCTATACAACTTCAGTATCTTATAATTTTGGGCAAAAATTACTTTTATAAAAAATTGTTGAGCGGAAATTTTCTAATTGAAATAGGTCATTTGATTTTTTCTATATTTTTTTGTTTTTCCGCTAGATGGCGATGGTTTTATTTTTTTTGGCGGCAATGCACGCATTACTGGAGAAGTCAAAAAATATAAATCTATCGGAAATTTTCAGTATCTTATAATATTTGGATAATTTTGGTTGAAAATCTAAAAAAATCAGCAGAAAGTCACAATTTGCAAAATTTGTCAACGCTCTTAAGCGGAAAATGCGCTCACTATTGGGAAATCCAAGTGGCCAATATATATTTTTGCTCTACTACTTTGATCATCTGTAACTTTTTACCACAATGCATAGTTTTGGCTCTAAGTACAAAAATTAAAAATTCAAATGATTTATACTACTCTTTTTCATGCGTGCGCCAGCCTTCAGACAGTCAAATACACCTAAGCATGTATACAGGTCGCTAAGCTGTGTTTAAATTTTTTATAAAACCTCAATTTTTTATCTAATTTGAAGGGACTAATTTATAATTTTATATGCGGCCCGCGGAGTTGTGGTGCATTTCTAAAGTGGCCCGCAATATCATTTGGGTTGGCCACCCCTGCTTTAAACAATACCTTGTGCATTGTTCACGTGGTAAAACAGATAACAAAACTAAGACAAACACAAATAATACCTACTTAGTCACGCTGTTTTCTTTTGGGGTAGGCATTTGAGGTGTCGGGCACACCAAATTACAGAGAAGACATGTGTATGTGTGTTTAGATGTTTTTATGGAAACATATAATAAACTATTTAAACCCAAACACAAAGGGTTTTGAGTTTAAATTCTTTACTGTAAGCTTAGTTTTTCTGGGTACGAAAAAATATGTTATGATGAGTACGCCTTCTTTTAGATAAGAATGTTGATGTTGCGTGCACGTTAAAGAACTCAATAATTTAGGTTAGGTTAACAACACAGAGGCAAAAGGAAATAGAAGAAGAGAAAAACAGGCCAATACGAGAAAAGTTTGCAGCACAGAAGTCCTTAGATAACCTCCGTGAAATACTTACTCAAACATGGAATGAGGAAAACTTCCTTTCAACGACGGTAGTGGAAGGCATGATGGGAGACATACAAAGGGCCCATAACAGCCTTAGATGAGTAGACAACGATTCTAAACTTATATTATGGAAATAAGGAAAATAAATAGACGAGATTAAGGACAAGACCTACTACCAGGAAATGTAGGATATATAAAGTTTATCACACAAACTCCGAACAGTAGCATTGAGAGATACCAATACTACCTAATGCTAGACAAGAAATCAGATGTAGAAAAACAGACCAAACAGATCTATCAAGGCTTGCTCAGAATAAATTCCCTCTCGGAGGAGCACAAAAGATCACTTCTGACGGTGGAGCTGCTCAAAATGAATCAAACAGAGATGAGGAAAATTATTGAATACGTAATAGAAGAAGGTCTCTCAATACAAATGTTTGTGCTAAATAAGCCGAGCGGTAACAGGGTAGCTTATAGACAGCCAAGACAAGCTGAGAGAAAAACTTCAGGAACGCCTGAAGAAGGGTTATGGACGAAGATTACAAGGAAAAAACAAGGATATAAAACAATGGGCACCGTGATAATTAAACAATCGGACGGCGAGTTGTATGCCAATATGAATAAAAAAATGAAGAGCACGGTCTGTACTGACGGAGTAACAATCCAGATACTAACCAAAACGGCTCAAGGGGATGTTCTATTAAAGTACAAAGAAAAGAACCTTAATGGAAAAACGGCATTCAGAGCATTGCTAGAAGCGGGTATGCAAAAGGAGTCTATAATGAACTCCAACGACAGGAAAGATACCATCATGCTCCTGGACATTGAAAAAACCATGAAAATAGAAGACGTAAGGCTAGCGATAGTAAAAACTCTAAACGGAACCCAGAAAAAGGATGGTATACAAATCAACTTCGCAAAGGAGGGCAATAAAGCGGGCTACAAATACGCGTTTGTCACTTTAGAGGCAGGAATGGCCAGAAATCGTTTAGACAAGAAAATTATAGAAGATGCATGGGTCAGATGGCGAATCAAGCCGCTGGAGAAACCTTAAAAATGCAGCAAATGTTTAAAGGTGGGGCACCTGAAGAAAGACTGCCAAAGAAAAGCCGACAAAAATGCTTGTCACAAGTGTGGAGAAACAGGCTACAAAATAAGAGAGTGTAAAAACGCAATAAAGTGCTACCTGTGTGAAACAGAAGAACATAAGGCCGAGTCCTTAAAGTGCCCAAAATATAAAGAGCTGATAAAGGAAATGAGGAAGGAGAGAAGGTGAGATCAGAGTCAACAATGAATCTAAAAATCTTACAAGCAAATCTAGGTAGGTGCAAGGAGGCCATGGGCCTCCTCAGAGAATAATGCATAAAAGAAGACATTGACGTAGCTATAATTGCGGAACCAAATAAATGTATTGCAAAAGAAAACTGAAGGTGGTTTACAGATAAAAGGGAGGACGCAGCAATATATATCCTTTCAGACAAAACAATCAAAACATCTGGATCTAGAGAAGGATATGTATGGGTAAAAAAGAGGGGCACAAGAATATATTCTTGTTACATTACCCCAAAAGCCACAAAAAACTACTTCCAAGACTATATAAGTGAACTGAACAGAAACACAACAAAACACAAATACAAAATGATAATTGCAGAAAACCTAAATGCGAAAGCTTTTAGTTGGGGATCAAATGTAAAAGATGAAAAAGAAACTATTTTGGCAGATTGGGTGGCTAGCCGGAAAATGTGCATTCTTAACAATAAAAACATTCCGACGTTTGAAAGGAGAAGAGAAGCCTTGTTTATCGATGTGGCCATATCTACGGAAGACGTCGCAAAGAAAGTAACATCATGGCGTGTAAGTAGAGAGGTAAATCTTAGTCAGCATAACAACATCTACATCCAAGTTGGAAAAAATAGAACCAGATATCAACCGGTGAGCAGAAAAAGAAAAGGATGGTACTGCAAAAAAAAAAGAAGAGGTCTTTATAAAAGAAATAGATAGAATCATTATGGACTTAGAGAATGAAAACGCGCCAGAACAAATAGGGAAAAAAATAACTAAAGTGTGTTATGCTACCTTCCAAAAAATACAAAAATTTCATAAAAAGGACAGCTTTACTGGTGGGCTGAAGAAATAAACAAGCTAAGAGACAAATGAACACAAGCTAGAAGGAAGATTACAAGACTCAACAAGAACGCTAATCAGGGAGAAAGGAAGACCGAGTACAACAAATTCAAAAAAGCCAAAAAGACACTAAAAGGAGAAATTAAGTCAGGAAAAAAAGGCCTGGAGGAAGTTATGCGACAAATTGGAGGAGGACATATGGGGACAAGCGTACAAAATTGTAGCTGGAAAGATCGGCACGAGTTCTCCGGTAGAACTTTTAGACGACCGACAGCTTCAAATTGCAAGAAACTCTTCCCACAACATAAAAATGAGACATGAACAAGGGAAAATAAGACACAAAATGACATAATAACGTGCACACTAAAGGAAATCCGATCTGATAGCTAAAAAATAAAAGAGAAAAAAACACCAGAACCAGACGGTATACCGCCAGAAGTCATAAAACTCCTGGCAAACAAACGTTCGGAGCTAATAAAAAAACTCTTGATTATATTACAAAAAGCGGGACTATTCCCAAAAGCTGGAAAAAAGTTTATCTAATTCTGATTAAAAAACCAAATAAAGATGGTGAAGAGCAAGCCTATAGACCGATCTGCCTCTTAAACACAATTTCGAAATTGTGCAAAAACATCATAATAGGAAGAATCAAAAAGAGCATTAGTGAAACGGAAGACTTATCAAAAAACCAGTACGGTTTCAGGGAAAGCAGATCAACTAAAGATGCGATAAGAAAAGTAATCAGATCAGCGGTAGAGGAGCCAAATGGCAACAAATACGTTGTGCTGGTAACATTTGACGTAGAAAACGCGTATAACTCGGCGCCGTGGAGGAACATAAAAGAAAAGTTAAAAAGGAAGGTTTCAGCGTATCTCACAAACCTTATATGCAGCTATTTTAAAGAGAAAACAGTAAAAGCAGGGAAAAAATCCTACATAAATATGACGTGCGGTGTTCCACAAGGCTCGGTTGCAGGGCCAGTGCTGTGGAACATATACTATGATGGCGTATTGAAAATAAACGTGCCAAATACCGTAGAATTAATCGGGTATGCAGATGATTTGGCAATGGTTGTCCGCGGATGGAACGAAAAAGAAATAAGAGCTGATATAATAGAGGCAACGGGTTATATAGAAACAACACAATTTGGCAGAGTCCTGCTGAACACGAACGGCCTTGGTGCCAGCAAAAGAAGGTTGTTTGGGAGCACTCCAGGTGATTAGCAGCTCCGTTCCAATCCACCCAATGGCAAAAGAGAGAAGAAGAAGAAGAAAACCAGATACCACTGCAAAAATGAAAAGAAATGAGACAGTGTGGGGATTTGGCAGAAAGAGATAAAAAAACTGATCTTAAGATTAACAACATGGATAGGAAGGGACCACAAGGAAATAGGATATTTTTTTACACAATTCCTCACCGGGCATGGATGCTTCGCTAACTATCTAAATAGATTTAAACTAGAAACTACCGACTGTCCAGACACAGACACACCAAAACACACAATTTGGGTATGCAAAAGATGGGATAAGGAAAGATTAAAAATGATACGGAACCTTGGGACTAGTGTGAAACTGCGCAACGTGCAAAATGAAAACCGAAAGGTAATTCTTGGCACGCTGCTGAGAAGAGGAGTTTTAGTCGGTAGGCGCCTACAGGAGTAGTCGAGACATGCTCGCAGAAAACGGGTAGTTTTTGAAGATCACTCCTCTTTCAGGGAAAAAAAAGGTTAGGTTAGGTTAAAGATAAGTTTTATATTTCAACATGGTAGTATTTATATTTTATATGTACTGTATCAAACTTGTCCTAAAAAGTTTGCTTTATGACTACGGATAAGTATAGAACAAGTAGTGTTGGAGCTAGTACACATCTCTGTTTGACACCTTGTGTAACAGAAGATTTTGAATCTTTTGAAACATTACTTCTTATTTGTATTCTGCTCTTTATTTTATGGTGATGCAGTTTTATTTTATGTTTAAGAATTTATTTGTACAACTCGGTACTAAAGAGCGTCATCCTTTAATTGGTGAATTGCCTTCTCTAAGTCCATAAAACAGATGTATAAATGCTGACACTGTTTTTCTGGTATTTGCTCACACTGTGTGTCTGGAAGAAGTTGAGAAGTATATATTTATTATATTTCTTTATAGTTACTTGACTGTAGTACTCGTATTTTCCTTGTAGAGTGTACATATTGTAAACAGTTTGAATTTGTTTGGTACTATCTTTCTTTACCACATTTGGCAAATAAAATTAAACATTTTACTGTGATGGCAACAACTTTTTTTTTTAAATAACTTAGTTAGTATTCTATCGCTACTAAGAGTTTTCTGTTTTTATGCTAAGAAATAGCATTTTTACTTCTTGTAGTGTTAATATGTTGTCTAAACCTACTAGTAGTTTTCTATCCGGCAATGAATTGATATAGTCTGTGTTTGTTGTGTTGTCTGTATTTAAAAGTGTATTATAGTGTTCAACTTAGCGCTCCAGTATTATTCTTTTTTATATGTTATTTTTTTTCGTCTGTTGCACTAGTTGGTACTGTTTTACGTTAGAACTTGATTTGTATATTGTGTAGTACTTTTAGAGATTGCCGATCGCTATATTTTTTCATTTTAGCGGTTTGGCACTACATATTGGTCTTTGAGATATCCTCAATCTCTTGCCAGAAGCTACAAGTAAGTGTAGTACACGCAGTGGTTATACCCTGGGTAAATTGTTTTGGTTATCATCAACTTTAGGATTGAAAAGTGTTTTGTGTTTGATTATTAGTAATAAAATTCTAGCATTACCAACCTTAGGAACTAAAGTTCTTTGGCGATGGACAGACGGTTGGTCAGCTTTTGATGCTTTACTATAGTCTAGTCAGTTATTGGCACAAAAACGGTAATGGAAAAGTGGTTGCTTAAACATTTACTATGCAGACTCGGCAGCACTCATGACGACAAAGTAGCCTTATACAGGGATGTACTGCTTTCTTCAATCAGAGCAGGGGGATAGAAATAATGCTTTAAACAATACCTTGTGCATTGTTTTGGACGTGGTGAAACAGATAACAAAACCAAGCCAAACACAAATAATACCTACTTAGTTACGCTGTTTTCTTTTGGGGTAGGCATTTGAGGTGTCGGGCACACCAAACCACAGATAAGACATGTGTTTGTATGTTTAGTAGCTTTTATGAAAACTTAAATAATAAACTAGTTAAACCCAAACACAAGGGGTTTTGAGTTCAAATTCTTTATTGTAGGCTCAGTTTTTCTGGTTAAGAAAAAATATGCTGTGATGAGTACGCCTTCTTTTGGATAAGAATTTTGATGTTGCATGCGTTAAAAAAACCAATAATTTAGATTAGAATTTTTGAATTTTTGGAAAAATTTCCAGATGTGGTAGTTTTAACCTCTGGCGTCGGTGATTAGCAGAAAAAGACCAACGTTAAGGAAATAAATTAACTTATTTAAATCCAACTGTAAAATTGATGCTTGCAATGTGCTCACACTGCAAAATAATTCAAGAAATGCATGTTCCAAGCGGAAAACGGCATAAGTAGCTCGGGAATTGAGAAAGCAATGACATCGCCGCACTAAACAATACAGGGTTTTCAGATGAGATCAGCTTACGGAAGAGAAAGGTGGTTACATGTTCTACTGGTGGTTACATAATCATCATCTGTCTTCTAATGCAAAAAGATAGACATTGCCCGGGATTTAACAAATTTTCTTGGTGGTATATTTACCACATAACCATCTTCCGTCTTCTAGTTTGACAAAAATAGACACCATATTATTATAGGTACTTATGAGTTTACAATGAACAACGATGAAAATACCAAGGACAAATGTTATAAGTATCTAGATTTCCAAATCAAAAAAACACTCAAAAGTGACAAAAGTGTACTCATCGATGATTTTAATACATCATCATGATATAAAGTTTTATGGGTTTACGACTTATGGTTTTTTAAATATTCATTAAAATAATAACACAAAAAAATGCATAATTTTTGAGTTATAAGCAGTTAATTCAAACTTTTGAATTTTAAACAAGTATTTTAACCAAAAGGATAAAAAAACAAAACAATCATTAAATCATTAAAAAATGAAAAAAAACTTTATTATGGAAATTTTAATTTTTTTAATACTTTATGTAGAACACCTTCTATATTTTAATGATTAAATGATTGTTTTGCTATTTGTTTTTGATGTTATTGTTTTTTTATTTGTTTGTTTAAAATAAATATGTTTGTTTATTATCTGAAGCACATTCTGCTACTCGTTTATAATTAATACAATGTTTGAGCATTTAAGTTTCTCCGTCAACCTTTATCTATTGGTATTTTATAACCGGATATGGTCAGCAGGTTAATGTTTTGAGTCATAGAAGCTTTTTATCATATTACCAGTACTTAAACCTGGTGAAGATAGAAAGTTTCTGATAAACTATAAACTTATTTTTCTAGATGATTATGCAAGTTATTAGGAGAATTATCTATAATCGTTTTAGTTAGTTTTGAAACGTTTCTCCCGACCTTACTACTAGCCGACAGAACGTTCGTTGCTAACGGCAACTCCTATTGTCGGAGAGCGAGTCGTGGGCTTAATTTTCGTCTATTTTTTCAAAGGCTGGGCTCCAATTGTTTATTAGTTTGGGCAATCCCAGGTATTAGGGTGCCTCTTGGGTATAAACAATAATTCCCCAGAGGTGTTTATAAAATTAAATTTATGTCATTTACCCAAACATAAAAATTTAATTAAGACCTTTAAATAAATAGAAAGAAAAAAAAATACAATTTCAAAAACTCGTATAATTAAATTGACTTTACAATACATAATCTGAATTAATTTTATAAATAGAAATATTATTATTAAAGCTGGAAAGGTCAAACACCCTTATCCAAACTACCTACCAAGTTCTGGACTGGTCAAGTATCTCAATCCTACTCGGTTTTGGTCTGGTCAAAACACCCAGTCCAAATTCAGTTGGTCTGGTCAGTACCCTAGTCCAACTGCCGGAACGACACGCTGCACGCGTTTATATACCCTCTAAAAAGGAGTGGGGGAACATACATTTAGCCTGATTGGCCATTCGAGTCACGTGTCATACAAGTGACCCAATTCACAAAAAAATAAACAGGGTAGTCAACCTAAATTATTGATTAAAATAATCACAACACTCTTCAAAAAATATTGACAATTAATTGTCAGATTCAAAACTAAAAAATAGTCAACATGTAATATTAAACAATAACAAGAAATCATAGTTAACAATGTCCTTACATGAATTTAATAGATATTTAACTTCCAAAAACTGTCTACTGATCACTCGCGCACTGGATGTCGATAAAATTTAAGGGTTAGAGTCTCTGAAACGCGTAGTCGATAGCGCCGCACTCTGGGCTTCGCATCTTTTCTTTTTCTACTTCTTTTTCCAGCCGTAGGTGTTGTTGTTGTTGCAGGTGGCGGATGCGGACGAGTCACAAGAACTGCTTTTCTTTCCGCGAACCATGGGTGCTCTACTTCAGAAGGATAAATGTACATTGATTGTACTACTACTGAAATTTTTGAATCGGTTTTTCTAACGACGTTGTCCCTGGATGTGGATGGCATCGGATTAGGCCACTCCAAGAAGACTTGCGATGGTGACGATGCTGGACATTACTTCGGTGGAGTGTACAGGGGAAGCATTTAATTCCAGGACATCCATATTTTCTGATCGCTATATATTAGTTAAAAATGCAGGACTTAACAAAGAGTGAATTTAATAATATATAAATAATAAACCGGTAATAAATTAAATAGTTAAATTCACATTGTTTATCTCTACCCAGATACTGGTACGGCATCAAATTAAATTGGTCACATCAGCGCTCAATGAACCAAAAAGGTGTTCCTAAGAGTAAAACAGGCTCATCATTTGGTTTGGCCTAACCGAATGACAAGAAAGGTAAGTAAAATATGTAAACAATATTTTAGCTAATTCCTGTCCTTCTTTTTTTTTAGATGATAAATTTGTAACCAGTAACGGAGAAGAAAACAAACGTTACAGTTTTTAAATTCAAGAGATTAATTGCTGTTTTACAATGTGGTTTAAAGCGTCATTGTTCTACAACTAATTGCGTTGTTTGTTTGAACATAACAATTAAAAATGTTTTTTTAGAACCAACTTCTTGTTGCTGTATACTTTCAAAATTATATGACATGACGTGGAGGTATAATATTGTACAAAAGCTTTATTATCGAAATGAACTGAAGAATTTGGAAAATAATGTTTCTTTTGTACGGCGTTTTAGTGCGATTAACTAAATAAGACTTATGATATAAAGTAATAACTCGCCGCAGGCTCACTGCTGGTGTTTTATGCGAGGCAGCGAAATAATAATTTTATTTTTGGCGTAAAATTGGTACTCCGCAGAACTAAAAGCAAAATGCATTTAACAATTTCTGTTGTTCTTAATAATATTTTTGATAATTTATACCTCAGTTAAGGTTGCAAAAGCTTTTTGCTGTATCAAATTGCAGTATACTTTGGAAACTAAATTTCTATTTTTTGAAATCTATTAATTATTTTACTATTGTTGTTTTTGTTAGGAATTTCAACGTTTAAGGTTGCATACTGTACTAAAAAAAATGAGAGAAACATCAATTTTACCAGTTGGGTTTTTAGTTTAGTTTACAAAATTTGTAAATACTATTTGGATGTTTACCAAAGTGCAGGTACATTTTAAGTTACATATACAATTTTCTTAAGTGCATTAATATTCATAGATTTACAATACTTTGACCAATATTTGTTAAAACAAATTTGTTAAATTTTGCTTTAGATATCTGAAATAAATATTACTGTTTACTTTGTCTAACTAAGACAAAAGTGCAATCACAACGTTGAGTTTATCGTGTAGGTTAAAACGTAGGGAGGTTATTCTCACGCGACTATGAATTGATCATTACCGATAGACCTACAGCCATTTGTTGGTATTTGAGGAGTCTCCAGTTGATATGTTTTTTTCACTGTGTTATATATTATATAATTGGTATTTGTTGTTGGAACTGAGAGCTGAATTTGAATTGTCAAATTGTCACCTAGTTTGTCGATTGTATCTATAATAATGTTTATAACGTTTTACTTTGTGGAATATCATTTTTACTTTATACAGGGTGTTAATGAATAGGGGTAACAAACTTTTAGGGTGGGTAAAAGGGTTTATTTGAGACAAAAAAAAATAAGATATAAAAATTATAGGCAATTAATTTGGCCATCTTTTTTGAACAGTATATCAGGATCTATCTCTAACCGTATTTATGTCATAAATAAAAAAATGATTTTTTAATTATTTTCTTTTGTTAAAAATTATGCTTAAAAGTCAAAAATTTGAAAAAAAATTGGAATTTGAAATTAAAAGCCATTCAATTGCGCTTCTTTCACCTAATAACTTGTTTCAATGTAGCTTCTACCAATTGTGTGCTATTAAAGAAAAACTTCAAGGGGAACATTTATTGAAACTGTGATCACAATAATTGCTCAATATGTCTACTACAAACTTTGATGCAAACATTCACCTTTGCAGCATATTTTTATAAACTTTTTTCAAAATTTCCAGGCGTTTCTTGAACTTTCTGCGCAGCTGCCTTAATACACGCTAACAAATCTTTTTCAGATTCGACTGGTGTATTCTACAAACAGAAATCTAGGGGCGTTAGGTCCGGGAACCGTTTTTGCTCAATCTATCTTTTCCTAAACAGTTCGTTGAGGTAGCCCCAAACAGCAAGCAAAAAATATGAAGGCGCAGCGTCATATTGCAACCACATCCGTCGGCAAACCCTCATTGGACTTTCTTCAACAATTCTAGCAAGACTAAAAAGATTTTGTAAATGGGACATGTGAGACGAGGTGTAAGAAGGTATGGCCTAATCAAACGACCGCCAACAATGCCAGTCCACACGTTGATTCCGAGCTTGTGTTGGAATTTGGATTGTCAAATAGAATGAGGGTTTTTGTCGGCCCAAATATGGTTGTTGCGAGAGTTAAGAATGCCTTCTCTGTTAAATGTTGTTTCATCAGTAAAAAGAACATATCGTGGACATTGAGGCTGTAAGCGACATCGATTTACAAATCAACGAGAAAAGTTAATACGTGGTGGAAAATTGATTGAACTTAAGGCTTGAACTTTTTGCAGATGATAGGGGTGGAGCTGATGTTTTTTTTTTAAACTTGCCAAACATTTACATGATTAGCACCAATGTCACGTGTAATGTTTTGAGTGCTGCTGGATGAGTTTTGCTCTATCTTATGAAGCACATCTTCTTTAAATCGTAATGTTTGATGTCTTGCAACCGCATTTTATCTTATTGACTGCAAAAGTTTCTGTATCTTGCAATTGCTGATAAACTTTTGCAAACACTCTTTTGGAAGGTATTGAACAATTTGGAAATTGATCTGTATACAAGCGTGTTTTAAGTCTACCATTACAATGTGCTCTGCCGTAAACTAACATCTTATAACATAATCTTGAAAAGTTTCTTGATTCATGATTTAAGTAACACAAATTCAACTATTTCATACGTCAAAATTAAAAGCGATTTAAGACTTGAAACATAGCCAACTTGAAAAAAAAAAAGCTTTTGACGTGCAGCATAATTGCCTATGAGTTTATATATAAAAAGTGTCTTAAATAAACCTACCCACCCTAGAAGTTTGTTACCCCTATTTATTAATACTATAGTTAAAAGAAAGAATTTAATAGTCTTTTCAGGCTAATATGTCAACAATTTAAATTGACAGGAGTTGGTGCTGGGACCAGTTATAAATAATATTCATTTTGTTTCTAGTTTGGTGAAATTAACAGCAACATTTTATGCACTACCTAGACTAACTAACTAAAAATTAAATTAAACTTGTCTATTATATGTTTACTTTTGTATGGCGTACTTTTTTTATTGTTTTGCTGTGGGGAAAAATTCAACGTTTAACGTTTATTTATTCTACAAAAAAATATTACTTCTGATTTTCTATAATCATCAAATCAAATTTGTAAGAAGTATAGGTTTATTTAATATAAACGCCAACAAACACTAGCATTACACTACATTAAACAAATTGATGTGTCTCAATGCACACCATTTAGCATCATATGAGAAGTTTCTTTATTATTTGTGTGCAAATATTTACAATCTATATTTACGCAATATAAAAGACGTAATGATCTATAATAGGTTTAGAGAAATTAAAAAAAATAAGCAATTCAATGTCAGAGATATTTTTTTTATTTTATGGCAATAATGAAGATAAACATTAAATATAATTAATAAATCAAACATTTTGATAATACGCATAACTTATTTATTGATAACTATAGTCTAAAACTTAATAAACAATTATAAATTATTATAACCAAATGCTGTAGACTGTAGATGGTTGCTTATGTTTAGGGACTGCAATGGTTGCGCCAGTTTTTAGGAAACTTTGTAACCGCTGATTAACATGGCTAGACTTGGTTTTCTCACTCAATAATTTTTAATGTTTTTGTTTGAAATTCTCATAAACTCAGCAATTACAGTTTGTTTTCTAAACTACATTGTCTATATTCATTTATACTGGATAATCCGTAATCCAAGCATCAGTATTTCAATATCGCACGCCTGGCCACGCCCACAAAGTGGTAGAAATACTGACAGTAATACTGATAGTGTAAGATCGTTTTACATCAGTACTTCAGTACAGGGCTGCAATTCCGATGCAAATGTTACTGAATTTTAGTAACGTTTGGTCAAATAATCTTAAATTCAGAAAAAAAGCAACAAAATAAGCTACATGCGTGTACCAATATATGAGCATTTCCTATTTTTAATATTAACTATATTTATCAAGCACTTAAAATAAATTATAAATTATTTTTTTTTGAGTATTCAAAATTGTTATTTAAAATTATTTTATATAGCGTTTAATATTATATTCTGCAACTTTAGTGTGCGAGTGTCAAGCTTCTTAAACCAATCATTCATCCATGGTTTGAACACTACCCTGCGTTTTGTATAAAAAGTGAGAATTATTGCAGGCACGTTTTTTTTTGTTTATCCATACTAAAATACTTCTATACTAGCCGGTGTATCTTATGATACTGAGGAAAATACTGGCGGTGTGGAATGACCGTGTAAGGTGGACAAAATACTGATTCAGTATTTTGTAATACTGTCAGTATTTTGGAATGTCAGTATTATTGATCGTGTGTAGATTATTATCTCAAACGTTTATTTGACCAAATTGAGTGTTTGTGTTTACATTTACAAACAAGAAGCATATTATAAACTGACAATGATTAAAATTTAGAGTATTAATTATAATAGCACATTTTTTAAACTCAATTTTTCTGATAAAATTATTTTTGTAATTGGCATATACCGTTTTTTTTAAAAAAAAGGCTTCTTCAAACTTTTTTGATGACCTTTTTGAAATTTTTGACAACATTTTTTAAGGTAATGTAGAAAAGTTGAAATAATTTTGTAGGAGATTTGTACATAATACTAAATGGTTAATTTACTCATTATTCACAAGACTATCCGGTCAACAAGTTATGATTTTTGCTGTTTCTTATAATCTTACTCACCTTATTCAGCAACCTACATATTTTTTTTTGTGATGGATTTTTTGGGAAACAAAGAATATTAGATCTTTATTTTTTAACTGTTCCAGAGATTACAACAACAACAGTTATTGATACTCATTGTTTATATTCCGAAGATTTGCATATTGGAGCAGAAAATCTTACAAAAACTATTCAGATGTTATAGGTTCTTAAGTCAAGATACTCTGTGTTGAAAATTTAAATTATCTTAGCGGGTTATTTAATTACCAACTAATTATGTTTGTATTATATACCTAGAACCCAAGTTAGTATTCAAGGATAAAAATATTGTATATTTATATAATATTTTTACCCGTGAACACCGAAGTGTTATAAGCTATTTGGGGTATATAATACAAACATAATTGTCTTCCAAGCGATTGGTAATGAAATAATTCGCTGAGATACTTTAAACCCATGTTGTAAAAACACTATATATACCCATAGGGGTATACTATACAATGTTTCTCTTGTACTCAGATTACTTTGAAATTACAAACTTAGTTTAACTGGTATCTGCTTCTAGTTTTTTGTATATACAATTGTGAATAACTTTCTAGAATACTTTTAGGGTATAACTCAATAGACTAATAATGAGTGATTCATTTAGAAGTACTTTTTTCAGTAATGGTTTTATGTTAGATAAAACTTGCGCCAAAACAAACTGTTATGGTATTTTTGTTCAGTAATGTTTGACATTTATCATGGAAAGAATTAGCCTGAAGCTGTCTACAAATTGTTCAACTCTATTAAAAAAAAAATCAGCGCTCTATGAAGAAAGTGTTTTGTACGCTTTGAGCATCTTATGGTTTACATAATCGGCCTACCAAACGCACAATTTACTTTACTATTGAAAAATTTGAAACTCATTACTTATTATTAGATAATACGCAACCAAATAGATCACATCCAGCACGTAGTGAAGAAAATATAGCGGCGGTAGCTGAGAGTGTACGCGGTGACCGTGACAATATGATTTGGCGCTATTCTCATCAGTTTGGCTTGTCGTATGGAACAACTTGGAGTATTTTACGTATTACTCTTAGTTTAAAAGCATACAAAATTTAACTAATGCAAAAATTGAAGCTAGCCAACCTTCCAAATCCTTACCATTTTAGGTTTTAGACTCTTAAAAAGCTTCAAGAAGATCTACTGTTTTTGACTAAAATTTTGTTCAGCAATGAATTGCCGTATTTGAGCTGAAGAGCAATCAGAAAAGATTTAAGAGCTGCCATTACATTGAAACAAAACAACGGTTTAGTGTGGTTTATAGGCTGGTAAAAATTTCTTTAAAAAATAGTCGGCCGGAACGTAATTGTGAATGGCGCTCGTTATCGCACAATGATAACAGACTATTTGCTGCTTAAAATTAAAATATCGCAACTCTAGTTTTTTTTTTTTGGATTACCTATAGTCCAAAGTCTTTATGGATAAACCGACTACAATTGGGAAATTACATTACTTCCGTCATTTGTCAAATACTTTTTAAACGAACTATCAAAAATTCGAACTTCTGAATGGACCATGTTAGCCGTGGTTACAGCCAAAATTGAAAAAAAAAACATGTACAAAATGGTTCTTTTGTATGATCATAAAGATTACCCGATAAAAATGGTTTTTTTTTTGTTTTTTTTTAAATTTCTTAAAAAAATACTTTTAAATGGATCATCTTTTAGTTTAGAAATTGGGGCGCTCTCTTGCATTATGTTTTTTTGTTAATGGGATAAATGTTGATTTTAGTTATTATTTTGATATAATTTTGGTATTGCCGATGGTGTTGTACAAGTTTTTCAAAATGTTAATTTTGTCTTTTTTTATTAGTTTGAAAACATCTACTGTATTTCGTCTGCTTTTCTATTTTTTGAATTTTTGTTAGCGCATTTCCTTAATTGTTATTATAGTTTTATTTGTTGTTTGTTTTATTACCACGTTGATTCTTTTGTCATCAAACAGTTGTATGTATTTTTTCTATTTTTTGATATTTTTTTGTATTTCTTTGAGTTTGTCTTTATCTTTTCTTTTATTTTTTTATGACGACTAAGATTTTGTTTTGAAGAACTTTATTTGCTTTGTAGTTTATCTTGCAATGCCGGTTCAATGTGCTTTTATGTCTCACTTACGACATTATTTTTTGTACTATTTTTCTATATGATTCTTTCTAGATTGCTGTTAATATTTCTTTTGACTTTTTGCATGATTTCTTCTTTTTTTAGCATTGTTCTGTTAATTTTACCTGTTTGTTGCTTTTGTAAGATTTTTTTAAGTTTAACTCTTATGGTGGTTCTAACAGGATTATTGTCGGATCTAACATCTGCCACGGGTTACGATTTTACATTGAGAACAGAGTTTATATATTTCTGATATTTTTATTTATTTATTTATTTATTTTATTTATTAATTCTTTATTTACATATTAATTATGTGTAATAAAAACAGTTTAGCTTAGAGCTGTTCTTCCACTTAACCATATAAATTTTACAAAAAAATTTTAGTTAAAAATAAAATATAAATATAATCTTCCACCTTTTAATCTATTCTCTGTTTGTTCTTCAAAATAGGTAATATTTCAATATTTTTATTGAAATACACTGCGCTTTCTATTTACTAATAATTTTTGCAATAAAAACAATATAACTGTTAATATTTATTTTAAGTTTAAAGTTTTTTGGGGCAGTCATTTTCATTCTTCTTTAAAGCAATTTGTTTTCTCATTTTGGCATCATTCTCCAAAAAACTGATTGGTGGAGTTAGAACTTCGAATGTGTGTTAAAAGTTGAATGCGGTCATCATGATGATTTTTTTGTCTATATATCCATTATCTATGGCGAGAGCCACTAGAAACCTTTAGTGACTTTGCTGGGTCTAAACATAGTAGGGCCCAGTCCAAAACTGCAAATCAAACACTTTTGAGCAGCAGGGTACCGAGATGTATCAAAAGACCGTACTCACGCCTTCACGTGGCAGCGCTGATGATGAAGTTGAGACGGATCGACAGTAAGTTCTAAAAAACTAGAGCTAGCTGGAACGGAGAGCAAGATATGAGCTTATACATACACACACCTCATGAGGGAAGGCAACGGGAGACCACTCTCATTATTTTGCTTAAGAAAAAAATATAATGACTACATACATCAACGCAAAATATTCCGGAGCAAATAGTTTCCATATCGAATCTCTGAGGGGAAAGGTCTTGAATGGAGCCATGAGAACCAACTTACGTAAATAAATCAAAATAGAGACCTAGAATGTGCAAAGCATATACGACTGTACACCTGGAGAGCCCCAACAGACCAGCCGCACAATATAGTTTGAAATCAAATAAATTTCATACTAATCAATAAAAAATTTGACTCATCTATCACAAAGGCATGTACATACCCGGGGGCTAATGTGCCATCAGCCCACACAGCTTTCAAAGCCAGCCAGTACACCTCCTTAACGTAAAATAGATTTTGAAAAACTTAAAGACAAAGAATTGAAAATGGCGGTAATAACCGATATTAACCAAAAACTTGAAGTCAACATACCTACAAACATAGAAGAGGAAGAAATTACCGGTTTATGGGACAACGTGTCAGATATCATGATGAGCAGCACACAGAATATGTTGGGATTCAAAGCAAAAACTTAAAAACAAACAGTTAACAAACAAGATTTTAATGTTAATGGATGAAAGACGAAAACTCAAGAACAAAGACGACGGAAGCAGCTACAAAAATACCCAAAAAATAATAAAAAAATAAAATAAGAAGAGCAAAAAACGAATTGCTAACGAGGTAGTGTAAAGAAATCGAACAACTACAGACTCTGCACGACAACTTCAACTTACACAAAAAATTAAAAGAAAGAACTGGGGTTTTTTGAAAAACCAACTTGTGCAAGTTGGCAAATTTAAAAAATGATATAATCTTAGACATTGAGGAGAAAAAAGAAGTATAGCAGAGATGTATTGAAAATCTGTTTGCAGATCAACGACCAAACAATACCACAGAGATAAATATGAACTTGACAGGTCCGTCAATCCGCAAAAACAAAATTGAAAAAGTCATAAAAACAGCAAAAAACAATAAAGCTGTGGAAATACTTAAACTTCTAGAAGAAAAAGGCATAGACGTATTGCACAATATCTTTAATAAAGTGTATGATACCGGTCAGTTTTCCAACCAACGTTCATACCTCAGCTTAAAAAGAAGAACGCTTTTAAATGCAAAGACCACAAGTTCATTAATCTTATGAGTCACACCTTAAAGTTGTTCCTTGGAATAATTCACTAAAGGATATATCGAAAATGTGAAAGAACAATTGGCGACACGCAGTTTAGATTCAGGAAAAAACTAGGATCAATAGAGGCAATTGTTGCAACACAAGTACTAGTACAAAGTTGTTGTTTTATAGATTACGAAAAGATTTTTGACAAAGTGCAACACCTCAAACTTATTGATATCCTGAAACAATTAGACATTGATCAAAAAAATATTAGATGTATAGAGAGCCTATACTGGAACCTGGTAGCCCATGTGAAAATAGAAGACAAAAAAACCAGTAAATATAGATCTGCAGAGGAGTGAGACAAGAATGTGTTATGTCACCTCTATTGTTTAACATCTATTCTGTGAACATATTTCACTCACGGACCTAGAGAAAGGCATAAAAGTCAACGGTATATGGCTAAACAATATACGTTATGCAGACGACACAATACTAATCGTTGATAACTTAGAAGACCTTCAAGAACTGGTTAACAAAATTGGGAATCAGAGCCAACTCATGCGACTAAAAAAAACAAAAACAAAGTTTATGGTTATATTCCGCAACTCAAATCTAGCAGGAAACGCGGTGCTAACGTTTAACAGCCTACCGGTGGAAAGGGTCAACAAGTTCAAGTATTTGGGAACATGGCTGACAAAAGACTGGTTATTGGACACCAAAATCAGGTGCCGAGTTGAGTACGCACGCAATAGATTTATAAAATTTAAAAAAAAATTACTAATACCGAGTTTGATTTGAATCTCCAAATATGATTTATTAGATGCTATTTATGGTATGTGCTTCTTTACGGTACTGAGGGGTGGACAATGAAAGTAACATCTATGAACAGAATAGAAGCCTTTAAAATGTGATTCTACCGCAGATTGTTTAGGATCTCATGGGCCGCGCAAATAACCAACGAAGAAGTTTTGCAACGGGCAAACAGAAGTTGTCAGTTGTTGACTACGATAAAACGACGGAAAACTGCATATTTGGGACATGTCATGCGAAATAAGAAGTACGATATACTACTGCTTATTATTGAGGGCAAAATCGAAGAAAAGAGAGGAATCGATAGAAAGAAGATGTTGTGGCGGAGAAACATAAGACAATAGACGGGATTGAGGACTATCAGAAGTCTGATCGACACAGCCAGGAATTGTGAAAAGATGAACCATATTGTCGTTAACATCTATTAATGGCATAAAAAGAAGAAGATATTCATTAGGATCTTTAATGTAGTGGTTTTTTGTTGCTTTTTACATTCTATGCGGTTGACCTTACTGATTGGTTTATTCGCCTTTGAGATTTTTTTGCCTTCCTAACAATAGGGTGCTTGTTTTTATTGCAATGGAAGAAGTTTGTTGTTTATCCTGATAACTACTTGGTTTCTTCCTGCATTAGCCATCATTCTGGTGTTTTTATACTCTACTAGAGAGAGGTTGCAGGTATGAATTTTCACTTTATCAGACTAACGTTTTTACTGCGTTTTTTACTCCTTTAGTACTTTGAGTATAATCAAATTTTTCAGATGGCATAATAATATGTCTTAGCTAAGCATTTTTTTGGCGTGTAGCAACAATATTATTTATAGTGGTGATTGAAAGTTTTTTTTAAATTTAATATTTAACAATTTTTCATGGGTAGTAAAATAGTAAGAATTTTTTTTCTCAACAAGCAGATAGCTTTGAGAATTAAATGCTTTAATTGTATTTTGTAATGTTATAATAGTATGGTGTCATTATG
The DNA here is from genome assembly GCA_963932245.1 of Tachinus rufipes. NCBI lineage: Eukaryota > Metazoa > Arthropoda > Insecta > Coleoptera > Staphylinidae > Tachinus > Tachinus rufipes. Next base: position 41,415,949 of record OZ010747.1, on the reverse strand, counting down.
TAAAATATTAAAAAAGGGTTATTATTATTATTATAAATTTGTCCTGACCACCTTTTTTGCTCTTATATAAAAATAAATTATTAATGTTTCTGCCTGCTTTAAGATATGCTAACATAAGAAAACAATGATTTTTGCAAGGTTAAATAACGTTAGAAAAAAAAAAATACAAACATACTTTTTGGATGATTTAATAATTTTAATAAGTAATTGTAAACATTTTCATTATTGTAATTTTCAATATAATGTATGCAATTTTAAATTATTATCTGAATTTCAAACAAAAAGCACATTATAACGTTATTAAATACTCAACCATATTGAATAAAGAGAATTATTAATTTAAACCAAAATTGAATGAAGAGGCTAGTTCATACATTAACAGTATTAACATTATATATGAATGATTTATGCAAATCATTCGTTTGGCTCCTATCCGTGCTAACCTTTTAATTTTATCCAGCAAACATTAGTACATATTAATAAATGAGCATGCAAAGAGAATTGAGCTTGGAGTTTAATGAATTTGCATACAAATATTATACGATTCAATAAAATTATATTTACAAAGAAATTAATTTTTCCATTGATTAGATTTTCCAGTAAGCGGTACATAAGCTACACCCATTAATGGTTTGTAGTTAATACTTCCATCAGCTAATTTATCTATTTGTTCTAATCGTTGAGTTCCACCGGGTGGCCCTATCGGCACAATTAAACGTCCACCAACTTTCAATTGATCTATTAAAGCTTGTGGTGCTTTAGGAGCAGCAGCACCCACATGTATTGCATTATATGGTCCTAAATCTGGCACTCCCAATCGCCCATCACCTACTGTCAAATGAAGCTGCCCGTTAGTTAAAAAATGGGGGTGTTTTTTCTCAATATTTTTTCTAGACATTTCCACTAATTCGGGGATGTGATCGATACCAACAGCCAAACCTGTTTCACCTAACATTATAGCCATGCATGCAGTTAAATAACCACTTCCAGAACCTACATCTAATGCTTTTTCACCGGGAATTAATTTATCTTTCAACAATTCAAGTGCATGTGCATGCATATGAGGTGCACTTATAGTGACCCCGTAACCTATTCCTTGTGGTGCGTCCATGTAGGGGTACTCTGTTGTAAAATATTTTCTATCTACTGATAACATGGCATATTCTACTATGTCACTTTTAATTACACCGCTTGCTCGAAGTCCGTTAATCATTTCTATATTGGTTTTTCCATATGATTTCCAAGCCATAATTGCATGCTAATCTGTTGGGAATGCTCATTAAAAAGATCAGTATGGAAAATATAACTTCATACTGTATACTCCATTAATATACTGACACTGACAGTACGTAAATTTGAAATAAAAAAAACTAAACTGCTTTTTACTAGATTAACGTAAATAGATTTGAAAATTAATTGCACATATAAAAAGCATAATTTGAACTGTGCGCTTTTGGAATTTCAAAATGAATGCTTCACATGAATACCAAATTAATACAACATTCTGTATAACTATTTGATTTAATTATTTTCATCTCCGCTATAATTTTGTTACGTTTTCATACATCATATCAAGCTTTATACTTTAAACGAATATATACATGCGACGGTTTTACGGGAATTCATTCCGAGGGGACATGCTACACACAGCGAGGCTTTATTTTCAATTTTTCTGTGTAATCTGATTTTTAGCCCGACACAATTACGCTTTCATTGTTTTATAATTGGACAAAAAATGAAAAATGCCGTCATCGGATAAATGCACGATGAAATAGTAGGGTCAATTAAATGGGAAATTGGGTAGTCATTATTGAACAAATTGACTGTTGAAGTTAATACATTTATTGAACATGATATTATTATTTAATAAGTGTCATAAGGAGGTTTTCCATATTCGTTATATAAATTGTCCCAGAACGCCATGGACTGTTGTTTGGGATGGACGAAAACGTTTAAATCTTGATCAATGTCTAAATATTTATATTTATTTTTTAGAGTCGATTTTGGCCATGTGATGTTATCTAATTCTGAACTTACTGATGGTGTAGGATGCCTAAACAAATAAATATTTTTATTAATTAATTAATAATGCAATAATTACTATTCTACATATAAAACCATTGATGAATGTAAGAGGAACATAAAAGATGTAATTATCTTAAGGTGGTTGTAAAATATAAATTATAATTTAACTTTAGTTGTAATGTCGTGCCGTAAAATATCTAGGAAAAAGTTTTCTTTTAATATTAGTTTTAATTGTCAGTATATTACCCGTATTTTGCAAAATTAGTCCATAGAGTTGTAAAGACGTTTGTTTTATGGGCATCGATATCATCGCCTATGTATAAATCTGCTCGTTTCCAAAGGTACCACATTTCTTCAGAGTGGCCAACTCCTAGAATATAAAATAAATATGTTATAATAATACAGTATACAAAACTTATATATCTTAAACACAATCTTTTATTTGTAAGTTGTTTAATGTAAGAGTTTGTTTTTATTTAAAGTTAGTATTAGTAGTAGTTCTCAACTAGGGGTACGCGAGACCTTTTAATATAAACTGGTTAATTTTATTTAGATGAAAATTTAAAAAAGTTAAAACAGGACATCTGCCACGTTTTTGTTTACATTCAATACACATATTTAATATTGTGCTTAATCAAACTTTGTAGTCGCACATTTCTTTTGCAGCTAGTGGATTGTCAATACTAATTTTGGTTGGGTGACAATACAATGATAAACATTTTGAAGATTGTTATAATAAATAGATTTTTTGATTTTATTCCAGATGTTAATAAAGTTAATAAATTTTATTATTTATATTATTGTTTTGTTATGTAAAATTAATTTCAAAATTGCATTGATGTTGCCATAGCCATCTGTGCATGGTGGTGTAGTGTAGACTAAATAAGTGACATGCTCATTCATGAAAATATTTATATTTACTTTCAAAGTTTACATAACAAATTTTTTACAAAAATCTTCTTTTTAAAACCATTTTTTAATTACATTCTATCTCTACGCAATGCAATTTTGAAGCAGTTTCAAAAAGTTTTTTAGTATATTTAAGTGAGTACAAAGTCTAATTGCTAAATTTTGTTGCAGGATAAAAAATCAAGCAACTACTGGACAAAAATGTGGGGAAAATACTTTTATATAAAAGGAAACATATGACAAAATTAAAAAAAAACACAAAATGAAAGTAGTAAGAAATAGATGTGGCTTGGATAGAACAAGAAGGAGGTCTAAACTTTTGTATTAAAAAATAATCACGTTATTTGTTTTATAGAAGATTGTTATTTTATTACACCGTACAAAATATTATACAGGATATCTTACATACAAAGTACTAAATACCTTTTATTAAATAATTATTAGTACTTATTTTTTTAAATAAAATTGTATATAAAAAACCTTTATTAAATTAATTATTTTTATTTTTTACAGATTTATTTTTTTATTCATATATCATGATCTACTGTAAAATATAAAATATGGATAAAAATTATAAACGTATTCTTATCAGTTTTTTATTTACAGTTTGCGTTAAGTTCAGGTTTGATTTAGCTATTATGTAAATGTCAATGGTGGTTGAGGTGCTCAATTTAATTTATTTAATTATAATTAATTAATTTGGGTTTGTCTGCGGCAACAGTTTTACCACCGGCGTCCGGAAATACAGAATCTGGTAAAAAGGTAAAAGTCAAATGACTACTAGGCAGCCAAATATTTTGCCGGAAAAGCGGACACCTCACAAGCTAATCTGACATCCACTGCTAACCACAAAGTCCGTTAAAACACTTCTGGAATGGAGTCGACGATCATATCACAATAACAAGAATTCAAAAAGTACAAAATTCATGTCTGATTTATTTATGGTATTAGAAAATACGAACGTATATCGCACAAACTTTGCAAAGCCGACTGGTTAAATATAAAAACTAGAAGAAAATTTTACTCTGCCAATGTAGTTTTTAAATTAATTTTAAACAAAATACCTGATTATTTATATAATAAAATTCAGTTTTGTACAGATACTCATAATATAAATATTAGAAATATAAGTCTGCTAATTATTCCAAAATATAGAACCTATTATTTTAAAAAAGGATTATTGTACGTCGCTTGCAATGCATATAATGGTAGTTCTTTGGAACTTAAATTGATGCCCCTGATGCAGTTTAAATTTAATTATAAAAAAAATGTTATTGTGTAATTGAACTGTTTGTTTTTTGTTTGTTTTGTGCTTAGTTAACTATTATTACTTTTAGATAAGATAAGATAAGATAATTTTATTATTACATTTGATAGCATTTACATAAAAATAAATACTGCTCGTAATTTGTCAAAAACATGTACATAAAATAGACATAGTATAAAATAATTTAACAACTTAAAAACATTAATATACAATTACAAAATTACAAAAACTTTTTAAAAACACTTTAAAATGGCTATAGTTTCAAGTATTTATCTATCGTATAAAATGTATGGTCTACTGGGAACTTCTTTACACTACACTTGAACATTTTCAGGTTTACTTCTTTAAACTTATTTGGTAGCTTATTATATAATTTATATTCCAACTTATTTTTTTTTTTGCATTTGCTTAATTTAAAAAAAGGTTCAATAATTTTATTTCGGTTTCGTGTCTCATAAGAATGAAGTTTGGAATGACTTTTAAGTGATTTAATTTTTTTATGCACAGAAATTACACTTTAAAATTTATATGCTGATTGGAAGGTAAGCATATTAAAATCTTTAAAATATTGCCTGCACGATACACCCACTTTAAAATTTAATATTGTTCTAAGTGCTTGTTATTGCAGAATAAAAACAAGTTTAGAAGATGAGGCATTTATCCACGTTTGAACTCCATATGTCATATGGGAATAAAACAAGGAAAAGTAGACAACAAAAGCTGCATCTCTGCCAGCTGTTTGTACAGTTTTTCGTATAGCAAAAATAGCGCTGCAAGCTTAGCACATACGCGATCTACCTGTGTGTCCTAACTTAAGTTTGAATCTATGGTTATTCCCAAGAACTTGACACAATTTATAGTTTTAATATTTTGTATAACAAAATTAACTTTTTCTGTTTTTGCTTCGTTAAGTATCAACTTATTTGCACAAAACCAATTGGAAGCATGTTTTTCAACTTCAGCTACTTTCCTGCTTAGAGAAGATTTATTGATATCCCATACTAATACACTAGTATCATCAACATATAAAACAATATGCCCAGGTATATTAAATGGGATATCATTAACAAAAATAATAAATAAAAGAGGTCCTAAAATAGAACCCTGTGGGACACATGCATAATATTTGATGTGACACTATATTCTTTATTGAAGAATACACATTGTTTCGTATTATCCAAATACAACTTAAGTATTTTAAGCATGGGTCCTCTTATACCGTAGTATTCAAGTTTAGACAACAGAATGTTATGTTGAACGCAGTCAAAGGCTTTTGACAAATCACAAAAGAGGCCTATAGCATTCCTACACTCTTCAAGTCATATGTTTACTTTTTTAGTCAAGTTTATTATTGCATCCGCCGTACAACAATTTTTCCTAAAGCCAAACTGGCTGCTTGACAAAAAATTAAATTTGTTAAAATACGATGTTAAGCGGTCAAATATAATTTTTTTGAACAAGAATTACTATTTATATTGCTATTTTTTAAGCTATATTTTAAATATTAATTTCCGCAACGTTACTAAAATAAGTATTAAAGTCATTTGCAGATATTTTAGACGACACTACTTGCTAACTAGAACGATTACACTGGCTGTTGATGGTATTCCAAAGTTCTTTACTGCTATTTTTAGATTTGAAAATTTTTGATTTATTAAATTCTAATCGATCAGTTACCAACTGCTTGTTATAACGTTTCTTGTATGTGCTGTATAGTTTATTTAGTTCTTTGTAATTTTTTAATTTACATGATTCCTATATAAGATCAAGATCATCTTTTAACTTCACACTTTTCACTGATTTATGAGTTGTTTTATTTTGATTAGTATTATGATTTGATTTAGACTCTCTTGGAAATGCTTTGTCATATTCGCACTCTATTGTTTCCATAAGTTGATCAAATTTATCATTTACAATACTTGATTTATATATAAAACTCCAATCAACATTTAAAAAATTTTCTTACAATTTGGTTCTTACACTTGCCTTGACTAGTATTATAACAAATAGCAAGATCTGCTATTTGAACCTCATGATCTAATATATGACAAGAATTTAACACATAGGACGTAGTTACATTATCACAGTTAGTAAATACGTTATCAATGCAAGTTCCTTTTTCATTTTGGTACCTTGTTGGTTCAAAAATATACTGCTTAAGATTGTATGTTCCTAGTAAATCACTAAGTTCATACCAATTGTTAGACAACTTGAAATAATCACAGTTAAAATTGCCAGCTATTAATATAGGTAAGTCTTTTACACTTAAATTGTTTAAAACAATAGCAAAGTTATTAATAAAAATACTAAAATTGCCCTCTGTCGAACGATATACACATAATAAATTTAAAATTTGCATAACTTATTTCTAAACATGCAAATTCACAATGTATTTCTACTGAATTATCTATTACAATTTGTTTGTGGTTTATATGTTGTTTAGTAAAAATACAAACTCCACCATGGATATGATGCTGACTATAAAAAGAAGCAGATAAACTATATCCACTTGTCGAGTAGTTTTGTTTCTTTATCCAGTGTTCACTACAAAGAAATATGTCTATACTATTGTTGCTTAAAAAAGATTCTAATACGATAATCTTATTGCTAATAGACTGCACGTTTAAATGCATTAGTCGAATTGTGTCAGAATTTTTTATTTTCCCATTGGTAGCTGTCCTTGGTTTTCAAAAAATTGTTTTCTTGGAAAATAGAACCGCCTAATTGCGGCACCTGCTGGCCAGTTTTAATTTATTTTTTATATATTTTTTAACTAATTTAAAAACTATTTTTACTTAATTTTTTTTTTAATAGTTGTAATGGTAGACCGGACTTCAGATATATCTGATGAGCTGAACCTCAACTAATTTGTCAGCAATCATGTTTTATTTTTTAAAGACAAATAAAATTATTATTATTATTAAATATTTTTTCACATTTGAGCACTCGTCTATATAATTTAAAAAAAGAGCAAAAGACTCAAGGACAAAAAAGTAGAACAAACTACAAAGGCAAAAAAAAACGTCAACGACAAATGGAAACTTAAAATACTTTTTGTAAGAATGTTAAAAATATCTCTACTGCCGCACGCGTCGTATAGCTTTTCATTATACTACGCACTAAGACTGAATGGAATCTTTTTTCCTACAATAGGATACGTAGTGACTACACCCAGTAAAAATCTTTTTACCTAATAAGCCTCACTTTTCTTCTGAAAACAATTAGTAGACTGTACGAAAGATTAATTTGGGAAAAGGCTTTCACCATTACGCCGATACACCTAAACCACCATGCATACACTGAAGGAAGATTTACCAATCTAATCCTGCACCTTGTTACAAATTGAATTGAGACGTGGCTATGTGTGTCTACCTTCAAGGTATTTATAAACAATAAAGAATCGTTTGGCAAAACTACTTTTAATAAAATAGAAACTGCACAAATAATACCATGTATTTGTGCTAACTCTACTACTACTACTACTACTACTACTGTCAGTGGAAATATAAATCATGCGTTAGAGAAAAGTGCTGTGACACCGTGATCAAGAAAGTTATTGTTTTAAGGAGGTATATAATGACCTCAGTCAATAAATAAACTAATTAGTAACGTTTTAAAGGTTTGATATACTGTAAATTAGCTACTAACTAAGTAGAATGCATTGTTATAATATAAATTAGTTTGCGTTGATTTGAATAAAAAAATTATTTTTTTTATTCAAGGTATAATAAAATACCATAATGCTATATGTAGCTTTAATGAACTATTTAGTCAAAACTAAGTATAATATTGAGATATGATAAGGCAAACAAATATTGCAAAATATCCTTATATTTTTTTTTGTTCTTTTGCTGACCTTTTTTTATTAAAAATGATCCACAATAATCAATCACTGTTGCTAAAAATGGACGTGATTCTATTTTTAGACAGACCCCAATGATGGGTTTTACTGTTTTTATTTTGTGTTTGTGTTATTCACTGTCTTATTATTTCTTTTACTGTGTTTCTGGCTGTTAAAATCCAGTACCTTTTTTGTATAGATTTTAAGGTTGCTAGCATTCCAGCATGCATTTGCAGTTTGTGTTCTTGTTCAATCATCAGTTTGGTGAAGTTGTGTCGGGTATATAATTTGTTGCGTTTGATCTACCGACAATGTTGATTTTTGAAGTTTACCTCCAACTTGTATTATTCCTTGTTTGTCCAAAAATGGGTTAGACACTTAATCTTGGCAGTGATACTTGTTTACTAGGCGATACTCTGGCTCTGGCAGCAATTAGTTGGACAAACGGGATTTTTTGTCTGTTTTTTACGTACACAACAGCGCCATATGAGGATTCACTGGCATCCAAAAATTCATAAATTTCTATTGACTCTTTTAGATCTATTATTTCTGTTGACTTGTATGCCGTGTAAAAATTTTAGTTTTTTACAACACTGTTGTTATTTGGTGTCCGTTTGTTGAGCCACGGATTTGTCCCAGTTAATTTTTGATTCCTAAAGTCATCGAATGATAATTTTTGCGGTTATGGTTACAGGTGCCATATTAATCCCAATAGACCAAATAATTTTGCAACCTTTGATAATTATAATATACTTCGCTTTGTTTTTTGTGTTTTTGATTGGGTTGAGCCATGTCTTTCAAAATGATTTTGTTTTTTGATTTTCATTTCCTCAACTGGAATCCGCTTGATTGTAATAAATTGTCAATCTGTTTTCTGATGATAAATATTTTTTCTATTGTGTTTGCACCCGTTAACAGATCAGTTACTATTTTGCGTGTTATGGGCTATGTTTGTACGCCTTCTTTGGTCAATTGCTTTAAACATTACTAGCGGTGCCGTATGTTAGCGTATTTAATTTGTATGTTTGTACATTTTCATTGACTTTTTTCTTCCACAATATACACTGTAGCTTGGTTTGACTTGGATCTATGTTTATTTGGCAATACATTTTGGTAATGTCTGCCGATATTACATATTGATGTGTGCGGTATCTCAATAAGATGCAAAGTAGGTCTTCTTCAACAACTGGGTCTACTATCAAAATATTATTCAGATACTTGCCACTCGTAGTTTTTGATGATGTATCAAAGACTACTTGTAATTTAGTGTTTACGCTGTTTTTTCTATAACGGCGTGGTGGGGTTGAAAGCATTTTTTATTGTTTGTATTATAATATTTAAATTTTCTCATATGCCCTAGTTCTTTGTATTTGATCATAAACTTGCCTTATTGTTTTCTTAGAACTGGGTTTTTTAGAAATTTTCTTTCACTATTATAAAATTGGCTTTCCCATCCCATAGGAATTTCCATGCCGTTTTCAAATGGTAACTTTACGATAAATTGTCCCGATTTGTTTTTTAAGTAGTCTGTTTGAATATCTTTTTGCAGTATTGTTCCTCTGTTGTATACGTGGCTTTTTTTATGTTATCCAGTCTCCAAAATTCTTCTATATTTTGATTTAACTCTTGTAACGTAGTTTGATATGATAGTCTTTTGGTATGTAGTAGAATGGTTTTGCCAAAAATCTAACCTAGTTTTGTTTTTTGTGTTATTGTCAAGCTATTTTGTGCACATTAATTCATATTACACTTTTGCTTCAATTAACAAAATAATCTTTTCCATTTACTAAAATTGATAGTCTGCTAGCTTTATAATCTTTGGCAGTTTAAACATTTGTCTATCAGTTTGTTGTTCAGGCAGCTGTCCCGTAATATGATTCAATATTAAAAAGTAAGCGTTTTTTTTATAGCTTTCTACCGTTGATCAAATTTTTGTAAATGTTGTACTTATTACATGTGCGTGTTTTCCATTTATTCTAGTAAGTATTGTCGTTTCTATACATTTAGGCAGTCCCAACTGACACCTCAGCTTGGCGGTCATAATGTTAACTTCTGTATCCACTTGATTTGCAGGTTGTTACCTGTTGTTGAATTGTAAGCAGTTTAGGCACCATCTTTTGCTTATATCATAGTCAAAATTAAATAGATTCTATTCATTTTTACCTATTTTTACACTTTTATTTTCTTTTCAGCACATTGCTATCATCTCTTTGCTTCTTTTTACTTTTTTTTTCAATTTAAAACTACTTGACTTTTTTGTCATTTGACCTCTTTTCTACTTGTTGTGTCATATACAAATTACCTATTAGTATTCTTTCTAAGAAACATAGCCAACTCTACTAGAGCTTTTTACTGATAAAATAATTTATTTAAATGATTTTAATGCCAGAAAATTAACCAGAACAGTAGCTTATAATGTCATAGTGGCTTTAGTTCATGTTTCTGTAAAGGAGTTTTTTGTTGTAACAGACAATATGATACCTGGCAGCGACATAGATAATTAGATGAGACGTTATTAGCTAAAGTGGTTTGCAGAAAAAGTGGGCAAACATGGCTAAAAACTATTATTATAACTATTTGTCATGAATCTGCGTAACACAACAAGTTGTTAGAATATGAATAAAGTCAAAAGTGGCTGAGGTGGAACAGGAAAACTGTTTAGCAGACTTATTAAAGAAATACCAAAAACTTACGGCAAAGGCAAGTATCATAGTCAAATTACTCCAATAACTTATTTCTAAGAGCAACTTAAAGTATTTATTGATTAAGTATTACAAGACAGAACCATTTGTTTAAATGTATCTTTATATACAAGTCTCAATGTAATTGTAACAAAGAAAAAAGGTAATCTGCAATTTTGCGACTATTAAGATTTAAATTGTTGTCGAAAAGGTTTAATATCTATTACCGTAGGTATGCAACCAAATGGATGTTTTACGTCAGCCAAATTTTTTTTTGCTACATGAAATCCGTTTATTACCAAGAGTCGATGAAGAACAAAAGCATGCTTTTTGGAATTCTTAATGCAACGGCTATATATATAAAAAAAACTATGGATTAAGCTCTGGATTTGTTAAAGAAAATTATATTATTTCTTTATTTGAAAAACGTATACATTATTTTCGGAATCATTGAAAAAGAATTTGTTAATTTAGAAAAAAATTTAAAGCGTTGTCAGAAGCTGGTTTGAATTATAAATAATGTTGTTTTTTGAGCTACAAATTGAATATTTAGGTCATTAGGAATTTTAAGTTACACAAAACTTTTATAAAATTGAAGCAAAAGTAAACACCAAGCCATCTAGAGCTACTATGCATTTGTCAAGTTATAGGTTTTCCTTTACTTTTGCAAATACATGCAAAATTGTGCACCAATTACTACACCGGTAACATTATTGCTGTAAACAACGTAGTAATAAAAAAAAATAACAACAATGATATTAATATTGATGCAACATTGTTAAAACAAGTTTAGCTGAAAAACAACACACAGTAAAGCAAAATACATTTTGTATGGTTTAGAAACTCTGGCTGTTGTCAAAAGAACACAATATTTTTGAGTGTACTTATATAGAATTCAACTTGCTATAGTAACTGACTATAGTTCTGTGAGAGCAATTGCGTTAAAGAAGGAATTAAACATTGATGGATTAAATTGTAAGACTTTAGTTTTTCTATAGATTAGAGAGCTGTAACTAAAATGGGCTACGAATATTTAATTCAAAATTTAGTGTTTTATGATTTATTGTAACGTGGTTCAGAAACAACAATTAACTACAATAATTAAATTTTAAAAACAAAACAAATTAAGTAAAAATGTAGTAGATAAAAGCATTATTGACCAAATAACCAATGAATATGTTTATAAAATAATAAATTATTTTAGTATGTTTTTTATAACAAATTTATTTTTACAAATACATTACTAGTTTTGGCTCTACTAGAGCCATCTACAGATGAAATAAGAATATGTTCTAGCACAAAATTAAGAAACATTGTTTTGGCTAAAAATGAGAAAATGTTTTAGAAAGTTTGTCAGAAATTGTCATGTACGTGCAGAAAATCACATACAAGAATAAGGCTAGATATATGCAAATAGGGAAAACCATTAAACCATTTTATACATATTATACTGATTATGCTGGATCTATAAAATAACCTCAAGTTACGCAAATTCTTGTAGTAATAGACGCATTTACTAAATATTGTAGATTTTTACTAATACCTAGTAAAAAAAATCTGTCAAAGTACTACAAGTATTGTTTAACTATTGGGAAAACTACAATGAATTATTACTTATCGAATTTTATTTAGAGGTTATTAATTTTAAAAATTTCTGTAAAAAGAAGAATATTACATTACATTTATTTTAACAGCAACAGCGATACCAAGCATGCTACACTTAATGGACAAGATGAAAGCAAATGATTCAATGTTTTTTAACACATTGTTAATAGCATAAATAAAACAATAGATTTAACCTCTCAAGAATTAATGTTTGTTGTTGACTTGAATTTATCTGCAGCAGAATTTTTATCTGGCGTTAATACTAATTGCAACATTTATCACAATGCTTTAACTGCGTTTGAATAACGGTTGCAGTGCTAAAAAAAAAGGATTTGCTGCACTTTGTCATAAAGCAGTTCTATTCCAAATTGAAGATGCTATTTTTGTTACAGATTCTCAATTCTAGAGATAAAAAAGTTAGGACTAAAGTACACTGGACGTTATTTTGTTAAAGCAGTATGGCTAAACAATTGGTAGTAGTAGCTGCACATGAGCACTTGTGTCGTTGGCCATTAACCGGCATTAAAAAAAAATGAGTATATTTTACCTCTGAGTTTCTGTATAAACAAGTTCTTTTAGAATTTGTGTTATTGTTGTGCTATTTCAATTTTACAAAATTCTCTGAGTTTCTCTAGAAACAAGTTTGTTGTTGTTTTGAAAAAAAAAAAAAAGCATTTGAGTTCCTGTAGAATTAAGCTATTTGAAAATTTGTGTTGTTAATATTTTGATATTTTAATAACCTCTGTTTCTGTAGAAACATGCATGTAGCATGTAGGTTTTGATATTTTGTTAATGTATAGTTCTTGTTTAGTTAGGTCCGAGGATGTCTCTTATAATAATAATAATAATATTTATTTAAGTGTTTATGTACAATATACGTGTTATACACAAATATACAGTTCAAAATGCAATACATAATTTACAATTAAAATTGGGCAGAAAGAAATTTTTTAAAATCATATAGAGATTATTCTATTATCATGTTTCTAACATTACTTTTAGATTTGGTACATTTCATATTTTTATACTTTGTTGGTAAATGGTTGTAAGCTTTTACTGACTAATATTGAAGCACCTGTTGACATGTGGAGAGTCAATGCGCGTACTCATTACAATGTCTGGTGCTATAAAAATGAGTGCTTCCGTTTTGCTGGAATGTAGTTGTATGAATATATTTAAAACATTCATATACATAGAGTATTGGAAGAGTAAGTATATGCTGTTTTTAAAAGATATTTCTAAAAAAATCTTGATTTTTCATTTCTAGCATTCTCCGAAATGATTTTTTCTGTAAAATGAAAATATCTTTCATTAAATACCTTCTCCAGAATAGAATTTTATACTGTCCTAACAGCGTACACGGCTGCGCATAGTTTATTTTTAAACTTTTTGTTGTTTTTAAGTGTTCTAATTTAGATCTTTTCTTATATATAGGGTTTCCAATAAGAGGTTTTATTTTAATATTAAAAAAAAAAACTGGTATTTTTTAAGAGAAATCAATAAATGTTTATTTCATTGCAAAGAGGAAGGTATGCCATTAACATTTGAAAACGACATCAGTCAAATGGCCGTTACGGTTCCGGTAGCAGTACCTTCTTTTCATAAAATTTTCCAAGACTAATTTGCACATTAGCAACTGTATGTCTTCGATAACTTTACGAGTTCCATCTTTAAGGTCTTGAATCAATTGTGGAGCATTGGCAAAGACCTTATCTTTCACGTTGCACCAAAGGAAAAAGTCTAAAAGTGTTAAATCGAAAAATCTTGGTGGCCAATTATGATCACCTCTTCAAGAAATAACACGGTCAGGAAACTTTTCTTGCAAAATTGCGATTGTTTTGTTGCTTGTGTGGCACGTAGCGCCGTCTTGCTAAAAATAAACGTCGTCAACATTAATTGTCAATTCCGGCCATAAAAAAATTATTAATCATAGCTCGGTAGCGCCATCTATTCACCGTAACAGTTGCACCAGCCTCAATTTCAATAAAACGGACCAAACATTGACACATTGAGAATGCAAAGACTTTTCAACAATCATTCTAAGATTTTCTGAGCCCCAAATGCGACAATTCTGCTTATTAACGTAGCTTCCGAGGTGAAAATGGGCCTCATCACTGAAGATGATTTTTCAATAAAATTTTGGATTATTTTGATGCTTTGAAGAACCCAATCAGCAAAGACACGACGTTTATGGTGATCGACCTTCTTGAGTTCTTGTGATAACTGAACTTTAAAAGTCTTAAGATTTAAGTCTTTATGCAAAATACGGTGTAATGTTGTTTGTAGAATGTCTAATTCCAAAGATCGACGAGGAATCGACAAACCTGGGTTTTCTTCAACACTACAAGCTACATCAGCAAAATTCTTATGTGTTCTTGAGCGATGCACACGGTTTCGATTCTTTCCATCACATACTTGTCCCAACAGCTCAAATTTTTCTACCAGGTTTACTATTGCCGGCCGAGAAGGTGTTTTACAACCACCAAAAATTGTTTTAGTTTTGCGAACTGTGTTTTTTTACCATTTTTGTAGTGAATTTTTAATAATTTCAATTCGTTGTTGATGCTTGTATTGTTCCATTTTTAATAATGGCGTAGTTTTTACTTGTCAAATGTCAAACGATAATAGTTTTAAAATTGACAGCTGCCCAAATAGCCTGCTATTGAAAATAAAACTTTTTATTGGAAAACCCTTTATATACCCAGTACGTTTGCAGACTGGCCAAGTTTGGAGTATTAATCATTTCAAAATACGTGTTTTTTATAAAGATAAGATCTTAGCAGTTGTAGCTTTATGTTGCGTTTGCCATAATAATTTAATTTATAGAGTAGCGTCGAGTGTTGAATGCAATCAAACTCACGTCTAATAAGCTTACTTGATTTTTTTTTAATTATTGATTGCATCTATTGCTGCTTCTTTTACTTTTGCTATAGCGGTGTTCGTTGATCTTTATTTGTTTGACAGCACGTTCAAGAAAATTTTGTGTTCTTATTCTAGTATCTATAATAGTTTTCTAGATTTTTGAGAAAGCTTGTATTAATATTGGCGTGTAATTATTCTTATTACTCAAATTGCCTGTCTTATGAATTAGTAACACTTTTCAACATTAGTTTTTTTTTTTAACTTTGTTTAGTTAAATGAATATATCAGCAAGGGGCTTAGCAACTGTATGTATTATTGTTTTTAGTAATGCAGTACTCCAGTTATAGTAAATTTCTAGACTTTTTGAATATAATTCTTATTATTTAAGCAAAATTTATTGAATTGATATAAATGCAGTTGTTTGTTGAACCGCCGGTTCCAGAAAGAATATTTAGAACTGTTTAGTGCTTCCATCATGTTCAGGTAAGATGTCACTTGCTACTTGTAGAAAAAAATTATTTATTGCATTTGATTTAATTTTGTGTTTGCTGTTTTGAGTTTTATTGCATTATTGCTTTGTTCTATAAATATTTCATTGTGTGTTTGTTTAAACTTTTTCATATTTTTTTTAATAATTTAAGGAGTTTTTTAAATTGCTACCATAATCGGAAAGAGATTGGATAATGTTTTGTTGTTGCTTGAAGTTTTTGTTAAACCACGGAGTATTATTGAGTTTTAACTATTTGAATTGATTAATATTTCTGGAAAAAACTTGTTTTTTTTTCTATTTTATTGAGGAAAATACTATAACTTTGTTGAGCGTTTAAATCTGAACCGAGTGTTCTGTACACGCATAGAATGACTATCTTAAATTGTGTCAACTCGGTACTACATTTTTTCAGCGTTTAAATAGGCAACAAGATGGCGACTGACGATGAAAGTCGTGATTCAGCTAGTGCTAACAGTAAAAGTGGTAAAATACTAGAATTAAATAAAAAACAATGTACATGTGGCTCATTAGCAAAGTCGGGCACCTCATGTGTGTTTTGTGGTTTACTCTACCATGCAAGTTGTGCCCAAAAAGCGAAAATGTGCTGCGGACATAACCTATCTAGCCTCGTGGCTACAGAACAAGCAGAAGAAATACTAAACTTTGAATTAGAAGCATACATCAACCTAAAAGATTTAGTAAAAGAATTAAGATCTAATAATAAGCTTCTACAAAAAAAAATAAGCTATCTGGAAGAAGATAATAAAAAACTGCGTAATATTAATAACGTTGCACCACCCAAGCAACAGCTTCAACCTGTAACTAATAAGAATACTACTACTAACAATATAAGCAATGAAAACTTATTAATAAATACACCTGAAATAGTTAACGTACCCAACTACTCAAATGCAGTTAAAACTATCAATAATAACTGAACACTCAAACCAAACGAAAAATATCAACAAAAATAAAATCGAAGAACGCAGCACTGATGGTTATATTGAAGTAATATCAAAAAGATCTAAAAACAAGAAACGGGATCCTCTACCAACAGTTCAAGGAAGTTCTAGTGAAAAAATGGACATCGAAAGTACACCTAGACTTGCACATATGCATATCTTTGGACTCTCACCAACAATGACTGAAGTGGATATTGAAAAGCACCTTAAAAATAAAAAGTATTGTATATGTGAAAAAATGAAATCTAAACACCCGAAACAATATGCTTTATTTAAAGTTGCCGTACCGTTAGAGCAGCTAAATCAATTTCAAGACCCCAACATCTGGCCTTCGGGTGTATCTATAAATCGTTTTTTATTCAGCCGAACAAGAAATCCTGTGAAATAACAATAATCCACTAAAATGTTCAATCGTTGAGTACCAGTGCGACACGGTGGCAGTGCCGTATATTGCAGAAAGGACTATTTATCAAACCCTAGAAACGATTTAAACAATATGTCTGAAAGTAATGTTTTTGAATGTGCGGCAGCAGATATCCAAAATAATAATAAAACAATTAACATCTATCGTCCCCGTCTAGTAACATAAACGTTTTTATTGAAACACTTGACTGCATGCTACAACGGTTACACAACCAAAATTGTCAATTTGTAATTACCGGCGACATAAATATAGATATTTTAATTAAATCAAATAATACAATACAGTTCATAAATATTTTGAATTCATACAATTTAACTCCTTTTGTCAATAAACCTACCAGAATAACACCAACAAGTGCTACGTGCATAAACAATATTATTTCTAATCTATACCATGAAAACGTTGAAATAATGCATACTGGTATATCGGACCATACTGCACAAAAATGCAGTCTTGTTCATGATATACAACAAGAATGCAAGAAACAAAAAGGCCGTATTTACAATGATTTAAATAAATCAAAGTTTTTACAGTCACTCGCAAAAGAAAATTGGTTATCAATTTACAATATTGAAGATCATAAGGTCAACAAACAATGAAATTTATTCATATCAATTTTTATAAAAATCTTTAATATCAATTTTCCAGTAAAAAACTTTAACAACAATAAACCAAAAAACGACTTAAAATTAAATACCGCGCAAGTTAAAAATAAGAAACAACAACTAGATGTTCTATTTACACTTATGTCATGTGATGCTACCTACAGGCAGCAGTACAAAAAAGCAAAACAAGATTACAACGATGCCTTAATAAATGCTAAAAAAAAATCTGCGGCTTAATTAATGCATCACAAAAACAATGTGGAACATTATAAAAAACAATAGTAACGTAAATAATAAAAATGCAAACACAAACTTTTACAATAATGATAATAACATACATAAACTAGTTGAAGATTTTAACAATTATTTTACATCTATTGCTTTCAAACTAACGTCGAACTTAAAATCTCAAGAATATGAATCAAATATTCCTTATGTAGAACAAAATATATATATTGATGAAATAAATGAACTGGAAATTGTAGAAATAGTGAATAAATTTAAAAATAACATAAGCGCTGGATTAGAAAAAATACCACTTCATATAATAAAACTGTCCATACAATACATACAAACACTATTAGCACGTATTGTCAACAACTCTTTTAAGTATGGGATTTTTCTTCAACAACTCAAAGATGCTAAAATTATACTAATTGAAAAAAAAGGCAACACAAACACCTTAGCCAACTATAGACCTATTAGCATCTTAAATTCTTTTTCCAAAGTCTTTGAAAAAATTATCCATAATAAAATATCTTATTTTTTATTAAACATAAATTTATTTAAAAGCAACCAACACGGTTTCTTAAAAAAACAGAAATGTAAAAACTGCTATGCAAGAGCTATGTCAATACGTGTCGGATGCCTTGGAGAGGGGAGATATTCCATTCGGTATATTTCTAGATCTCTCCAAAGCTTTCGATTGCGTATGCCATAACATACTTTAAAAAATTAGATAGATATGTAGTTTGCAATTCCACATTAAAGTGTATAATATTATACCTGACAAATCGAAACCAATGTGTTTAAGTGAATAGTGCTTCGGAAAAGATTACATCAAGCTTTAAATAAGTAGAAATGGGGGTGCCACAAGGCAGTATTCTTGGGCCGCTATTATTTGTTATTTACATTAACGATCTACCAGATACGCTAAACCATAGTGATCATGTTTGTATGAATTATGCCGACGATACTACCTTACTAGTTAATGGGTGCGATATGCACAAGATAATATCCGAAGGAAACATTTACTTGGCAAAAATAGAGCAATGGTTAAAAACAAACAAATTAATCCTAAATTCTGAAAAAACAAACTGCACTATTTTTAAAACAAATCGATCAAAAATTATAACACCAGATCATATTTTACTCAATAACAATATAATAAAAACTGCTAAATCAAATAAGTGTCTTGGTATAATATTAGACGAAACTCTAAACTGGGGCAAACACATTAACTACACCATTTCAAAACTACAATCAATAATATATGGTTTGAGAATTCTAAAAAAACATGATCTTAAAACAGTTTACTACTCTTGTTTTCAATCTATTATGTCTTTTAGTATTATTGTTTGGGGAAGTAGTATGTACACAAACAAACTGTTTGTACAACAGAAAAGGGCAGATTGAGTTATGTTTAGTATGCAGCCTCAAAATTTGTGCAGGACAGTGTTTAAATCCAAGAATATGCTTAACGTGTATGGACTGTACATATATAAGACGCTTTTGTTTCACCAAAAAAAATAAATTAAATTCAATGACAACTCAAAAAAGCATAGCCACCAAACTAGGTCAAATATTTATTTCTATCCCAAACACAGACTTGATGTTACTGAAAAAAAAATACTATATATACCTCAATTAAATTATATAATCAATTACTTGATACTATCAAAAGCATCACTAGCTTTAAACCTTTCAAGCGCAAACTACACCAATTTGTGATAGACAGTGAACTATACAGCATGAAAGAGTTTTTTAATATCTGCCAAAACACTATTCAATAACTTTACTTATTATTACATTAATTATGTGACGCGTTTTACTTTATTAACATGTATTGTATATTCTACAGGGTGTCCGGAAAATACGTGTACAACGTTTGACGACAGACTCCTGACGTCAAAATAGGTCGATCTAAGCCGACTTAGTTATATCCAAAATTGTCTCGTTTAGCCGGTAGAGGGCGTCAAAAAAAACAAAAGTATAACAAAGTTGAAAGTATCTATTGTAAGAAACTAAGTAAAACAAAAACATTACTTAAGCAAATGTGTAAAATGACCGCCATCTTGCTGAATACACTTATTAACACTCTTTAAAAAATGATATTGGACCCTATCTAATGTCTCGGGATTATTAAAATGGTTGCCTGCATTTAAAATCCGCTGCAATAAATCATCGCGTGTGTTTACCGGAGTCTTGTAAACTTCTGTTTTAATAGCGCCCCACAAAAAGAAGTCACACATATTTAACTCAGGAGAACGTGGTGACCATTTTACTGGTGCATCATTGCCTCTTCCAATCCATCGGTTGGGATATTGATGATGTAAGTATTGCCGAACGGCAACGGAAAAATGGGGCGGGGCACCATCATGCATATACCACATTTCCCTCCGAAGTAAAAGGGGCAAATTCTCCAGAAGAATTGGTAATGTGTCTTGCAAAAAATTTAAATAAATATTTCCATCTAACCTGTCTGGAATAACAATGGGACCAATAAGGTAGTGATCAATAATACCTGCCCAAATATTAATTTTAAATTGATCCTGATGATGTGCAACTTTAATGGCATGTGGATTTTCATCGGAATAAATATGTTCGTTGTGCAGATTGGTTACCCCAGATTTTGTAAAGCATGCCTCGTCAGTAAACATAATTTTTCTACAAAAATTTGGAACAAGGATTCTTTTGTTTCTAATAAATTGACAAAATGTAAGCCGCATGGGGGGATCAGTCGGTAAAAGTTCCTGGACTTTTTGTATGTGGTAAGGATGTAACAACTGTTCTCTTAAAACCTCATTGACAATCGTTTTAGGAACATTTAACTCACGTTCTAAGATACGGGTACTGGTACTTGGTTCTTCTTCAACTCTTTCCAGAATCATCTCTTCTGTTTCCACAGTTCGAGTTGTTCGCATACGACCCCTGCCTTCAAACTTTTTCTCAAAACTGCCCGTTTCCCGAAGATGACGCTCAATATTGGCAAATGTTTGGTGGTTTGGTATTTGACGGTTAGGAAACTTCTCCATGTAAACCCTAACACTCTGACGCCCATTTCCTTGACAAAACCCGTATACCAGGAGCATGTCAACTTTCTGAGAGTTTGTATAATTTTTCATTTTTAATGGTAAAATGAACTTGTAATTCAAGAATGTTGATCGTATACTTGAGTAAATTTCATAGACTGGTGACAATTTGTCAATAATTGTCAAATTATTAAACGCCATAGCAAGAAGGTCACTTAAAAAATTATTGTTACAGGTAATTTCTTTTTAATATTTACAAATTTTTGACGCCCTCTACCGGCTAAACGAGACAATTTTGGATATAACTAAGTCGGCTTAGATCGACCTATTTTGACGTCAGGAGTCTGTCGTCAAACGTTGTACACGTATTTTCCGGACACCCTGTATATTGTATGTGTAAATCTTGTTAAAATAAACTTTAAAATAGAAAAAAAAATAATTGTCTTTTTTAGCAATAATTAACAAACCTCTGTGATTTGAGCCAATTCTGAGATGTTCTCTGTTAAAAATAATCTTATTTAACTTAATATATCTAAAATTACTAAATCTTACATAACAAATATTAAAATATAACCAATGAAAGATAATCAATTGTCAAAAACATTTAATATATGCTGTGATTTTTTTACTTTTATCAGTTTTCGCCGGATCATAGTTTTTTGAAAATATTTTAATATTTTATGACAAAATTTTACCATTTTTGACTTTTTATAAATAGAATATTTTTATACTTTATGGCATTCATTGACATTCTATCAATAAAATGTTGCACTTTTCAACAGTTGACCTGATTTTAAATCTTTTTGGCAATATTTTGATATTTTGCAAATTTTGATGCTTTCCAATAATATTTTGATGTTTTAGTTTAAAATTTACTATTTTTGACATCTTATGAATAAAATTTTGGACTTTATCTTTTGATTTTTGATGAAAGAATTTTGCATTTTTTAACATTTAATGATTAATGCCCGGTTTCACCAACGCCTAATAAATTGTCAAATAAATATTGGTCGAATAAAATTTATTCATCAAATAAGTCATTTTACGTTTCACCAAGGTGTCTCAGAGATTAAATAACTATTCCGTGATTTTTATCAAGTTGGTAATATAGTAGACAGAAAATTTGCCAAATATGTTCAAATAAACCAGTATTTATGCATGCATAACTTCGAATTATTTGTGAAGTAAGAATATATCATCACAAAATTAAAAATATTTGTTGCTATGATCGTATTACACTGGCGGTATATAATTACAGATAAAACTTTAAAAGTCAATGCACAAATTGTCATCAATTTGATTGTAGATTGGAATTTTAAGTACATTTTTTGTTTTTCTTTATAATCACACATGTGAGAAAAGAATTTATAATATAAATAATTAAACTAATTTGTTAAACTGCTAATTAGTACATTTTTTGCGTCAATTATACAGAAAAACTTAAATATGTTCTTAGAATTACAATCTACAATAAAATTGATGATCTACTGTGAATTTTACATACTTTTAAATGAGATTGTTCCGCTGATTTTGAGAATCCAAATTGTAATTATTTCCAATAGTAATTGCGTAGATTTTTTGTTTAATCAAAAACGATTTTTGAAACAACATTATCAAATAAATTGAACCTGATATTCATTATTTACAATATACAAATGTCACACCTAGATGTTTTGAGGTTATTTGTCGAGTTATTCGATGCATTTTGGCCGGTTAGTTTATTAGGAGATTTATTTGACGAATAACGCTATTTAACGTTGGTGAAATGTTTATTGGGCATTTATTCGACGAATAAATGTTATTAGACGTTGGTGAAACCGGGCATAAATGTTGTAGTTTTTTGAAAATATTTTCATACGTTTTGGCTGGATTTTACTATAATTGTCAATAAAAAAAAAAAATTTGCACCTTTCATCAGTTTATGATAAATGATTTTTGTGTTTTCTGACAATATTTTGATATTTTTAATATTATATAAAAAAAATGTACATTTTTTAACAGTTAATGGCCGAATGTTGGTAATTTATAAGTAATTGTTTCTATAATATGAATGAATTTTTACAATTTAATTTTAAAACTATTTTTTAACTATGTGTTTAACTTTTTACTTTTTTTATTATAGTCGAATTGTATAAATTTGCCTTATTTTAAACTGTTTGTTATTTTATTTTATGATATTGTATTTTAAACTGAGTTATCATGGTGGCATTTTATGTATTATGTAATGACAAATCTAACAATTCTTTGTAATTCATAACATAAACAAATCTATTTATTTATCTGTCTAATTTCTGACAATTGTTTGAAATTTCGATTCTAAATTTAGCTATTTTTTACATTTTGCATTTTTTAACTGTTTTTTTTTGACGGAATTTGTTTTAAAAAAAAAAAAAATTAATTTTATGACTTGATTAAATGAATTTTTTCTTTTTTACATTTTATTTATAGAATGCACTTTTCTACAGTTTAATAAATAAAATAAAAATATTTTAATATTTCTTATCCGGATGTGGCTGTTTTTTGAATTTTATTAATGTTTTTACACTTTTATAACAGTTTATGGCCGGGTTTTGGTGTTTTTATGGTGTTTTGGACATTTAAAAATATATTTTGAAGTTTTTAACTGCTTTTTGCCCGGATTTTAATTCTATCCAAAAACATTTTATTGTTTATTACCGGGTTTAGCTATTTTTGATTTTTTACCATAGAATGTTGCACTAATTAATTAGTTAATGATTAAATTTTTGACATTTTATGAAAAAAAAAATGCACTTTTCAATAGTTTATAGCCGAATTTTGTTACTTTCTAACAATAATATAAAGTACTAGAAGCGGATTTTACTATTTTTAAATTTTTTAACTGTATTTGGCCGGATTTTGTTTTTTTTTTTGAAAAAAAAAATTAATATTTTATGACATAAATGAATGAATTTTACCATTTTTTACATTTTATTAATAGAATGTTGCAGTTTTTACAGTTTATGGTGAATTTTGTTACTTTTTGACAATATTTTAAATTTTTTATGGTTGGATTTTGTTATTATTGACATCGAATAAAACTCACAGTTTACGACTAAATTTTAAATCATTTTAACAATATTTAAATTTTTGAAAATTTATGAATGTTCTTACACTTTAAAACAGTATATTTTGCTGTTTTTTAACAATATTTTTATGTTTTCTGGCCGGAGTTTGCAATTTTTGACATTTATAAATATAATTCTAGATTCTCTAACTGTTTTTTGGCCGGATTTTAATTCTATCTAAAAACATTTTAATGATAATTACCGGGTTTAGCTATATTTGATTTTTTATCATAAAATTTGACACTTTTTAACTGTTAAAAATTAAATTTTTGACATTTTCTTAAATAAATGCGTTTTTCAATAGTTTATAGCCAAATTTTGTTAATTTTTTTTTTACGAGATATCACAGGCAGATTTTACTATTTTTGAACTTTTATTTTTTTAATTTTTTATTTTTTAACAGTTTATAGTCGAATTTTGTTACTTTGTAACAATATCTTTATATTTCAATGCGGAATTTTGATATTTTTAAAACTTAATTAATAGAAGTTTTCTAACAGTTTATAGCCACATATTGGGCTTTCTGGCAATATTTTGATGTTTTAAGATCAAATTTAGTTACTTTAAAAATAGTATATAATATTTTAATGACCGGATTTTGTTATTTTTGACTTATTATAAATAGAATGTTGCACTTTTATCATTTAATGACAGGATAAAAAAATTACAAAACTGTGTAAGTAAGTTTTTTTTTCTAAAACCGTTCTTAATAACGGCGCACAGCTGAAGAGACAGGCAAAAAACACTATCCGTATCTGATCATAGATTTCCGCCGGATGCATCACTTTTCCTGCCCTTACAAACAGCAGGTACAAGCAAAACCTAAATACCGTTTCAACTTTTGATAATATAATCAACTGAACACGACAATTTAGAAGTCGGATTAACAGTTTAGTAGTAGATTACACACATTGGTGGCTAGATTTTAATTTTAGAATGCCAAAATTACTTTTTTTAAAAGCCAGATGAACAATTAACTGAATTTAGAGTTTAATAGTGAAATTTGACCTGATTTGATTTTTAGATTGGCAATACAACTTAACACGTTGGTAAAGGATCAATACTTTTAAAAGTTGAATTTACAATTTTAAAAGCCGGATTATAATTTGACAGTTTGACAATAAAGTTTAACACTTTGAATGCTAGATATACACCTTTAAAAGCCGGATTTATAGTGTTAAATGCAGGATTGAAAATTTAGTAGTAGTTTTGAATGTAAAATTTACATTTTTAAATGCCGGGTTTGCAGTTAAATTTGAATATGTTATTAGTAGCCGAATTTATACTTTAAAAGCAAAACTTACAATTTTGAGTTAATAGTTTAATAGTAGAATTTAACACGTTGTTGGTCGGATTTTTATTTTTGAAAGCCGCATTTACACTTTTAAAAGTCGGATAGTTTAAAAAACCGATTTATAATTTTAAAGCTGAATTAACAGTTTATCACTAAGTATTATATAATTTAAAAAAATAATAATAATCTTTGTTTGAACATTTGGGATTATTAGGACATAGCTAAGAATATATTATTATTTTTTGTTATTTTGAATTAAAAATAGTAAAGTAAACTTTAATAGTAAGAAATATTTATAATTTGTTTGGAGTTGTGTAACTTCATCTACCAGATAACATAAATTAATTTGTTGAAACATAAAATTCAATAATTTTATTTTGTTAAATAAAATCTAATTTTATTTGTAACGAGTTAATAAGTGGGGTTTCTTTTATTCCAAAAAGGTTTTATTTATTTTTTGCGGTCGTAAAATATATTAACATGACACCCGTCTCGGTATCGAAAATTTATGTCTTTGTGGCTGACCTAATATAACTTTAAACCCAAGAATTGTAAAATTGTTTACTATCAAATAATTATTAATAACAGCGTTTCTTACTTTGAAAATGATATATTGATTGATATTGTTAGAAAATCAAAAAAATTTAAAACATATACGCACTTATTTTTATAAAAGATAAGTGTTCAGCATGAAATAAGCTGTTAAAATTACGTAATTAAATATTTATTTTTATTTATCATTTAATTGTTCCTTAAGTATGTATGTATATATTTTATTATTCTAGTTACTTATTTTGCGCAAATGATTATATTAAAAAATAAGTTACCATTATTTTTTGTAGTTTTAGTAAATAGCAGATTTGTGCCTCTAGTTTGATTTCATGCATGAATTTTTTGAATTAAGTAGATTATATTGCGTGTTTAAGAAAATTACCTGAAACCGCTCTGCCAGTTCCCTTAATTGGTTTGTCCATATTCACTCCCCTTATTCCCAACGATCCTTCATATGAAAATTGATATAAATAGACTGGTATATACTGCGACATCAGTTTTACCGATTCTTTAATCGGTTTAACAAATTGCGAATCACTTATGAACTGAAATTGAATACAATTTAAAATATTATTATATAACAAACAAAACATTAGTATAATATACCTGTAATATATTTTCTCGTTGTGTAGTGATTGCTGGTAATAGGCCAAAGTAATGAGTCCTTATTTTAAGGCCAGCTTGGACATAATTTAATGATAATTTCTGTATGTTCATGTCATCCGGTACTAAGTTTGTTGGAACAAAATCATATGATAGTAGATATGGTCTTATGTAATCCACCACTAAAACATTGTTATTTAATTTATATCCAATTTACAGCCAATTGTAATAATTGGATAATAATATAAATTATATACAACACGCATGTTTGCATACATTTTGTTTTATTGGAATACTTACTTTCTTGTAATACTGAACTTTCTTCAGAATTGAAACCGATAATATAAGGTACTTGATTGAATTTTCCAGATCTCATTAATTCGTGAGCACCATCTGTCAACACAGCGTCATCATGATCAGGTTCAATTGTTGGACTATATGCTAATCCATTGAGAGGAGATATAAGATTCTACAAATATAGAGTTATTAGAATAATTTAATCACATATTTAATTTATTTTTAATTTTAGAATGTAATAATAAAATTATAGTGTATTAAAATGATGCATTTAATAGTATTTTTATTTATTATTGTATGATCAAGTGTCAATTATAAAGTACTTATAAATCTATAAATATTTGATAATTGCTAATATAATTTGTGTACAAGTAGGTAAAAAAGAAAGGCTAATTCCATGTCATTTCAAGGTTTAGTTTAAGTAGACATCTACTTATCAAAACAAAAAACGCAATTTTTTATAAAAATAAAAATGTTTTGTAACTTAATACATTGTATGTAAATGATGAAATGTAAACTGTAAGAGGGGTATTAAGTTGAGCTCATTCAGATTTTTGGAATGAAATGATTTTTATCACAATGCCACTTAGTCGCTAAAGTGGCCGTTAGATTAATAAGAAAGATATGACATTGTATGAAATGGAATAGTCAAATGTATCGTTGTAACCTATGTACGTACTGATTAATATTGTGAGTGCATTCAGTCTTCTTTGAAATATGTTACCACTTCTTATTTTGCATGAATGTTAGATATGAATGCAAAAGAGTGAATTTATAAAAATGCAAATATGTGTTTGCTGTAAGTGAATAAACATGTTATGTTGTATGTATGTATGCATGTGTGAAATTCATTTATTTATTTTATAAAACACTTGTTAATATGAAATGTATTAATATTTATGCAAACTCAATCTAACAATCACATTATATTAATATAATAAACAAAATGAAATTGAAACAATTTTTTAGTATACTTTGAACAAGTACAAAAGAAGTGTGAATAAATATAATCATTAAAGTATATATTTATTAAAAGTTTTATAAACATATATCTAGATGTGTGAGGGTTGGCAGTCCGGGATTTGATCCCTTAAATAAAAACTTGCTGTTTATCTACCGGGTTGATTCGAAAGTCACCTAATAAGCTACTAGTCCCATCGACCCTTTCAAACAAGTTGTAAGACTTATGTGACGATGTAAAATTACTGTAAAACTTACACAATAAAAGCATATATGTATACAAAGGTGCTTTTAAAATATGCTAAATAAATATGGAATCTAGTAAATTAAACAAAGAAACTTAATTAATAAAATTATTTAATTAATATTTGGCAATAAGTGAACCGGCTTGAGTATAAATAATGCTAGAAGAGTAGATTCAGCTTGAAACACTCTTGACATTTCGATTGAGCAGCACAAAAAAAAAATGTATTTCTCATTATCGACAAAAAGTTGTTCTTTATAAGAATTTTGGTTATTCTAAGAAGTACCTAGCATTTTATTAATAAACTTGTAAATGTTTTAACTTATTTGTTTTAAAGTCCGCCTTATTGGCAGATTATTTTAATGTAAATGCTTTACTACATGCTAATTAACTTTTATTCAGATTATGTATTATCATGCAATATAGTTGATTTTGTATAACAAATATTTGAAAATACAATATTATAAATAAAAGCTGGTAGGTAAGAGGTGACGGTAGTAAACACCAAATAAAAACGATTCAAATGCCAATCTTTCTTGTACGCTTCTAGATAACTAACGAGGCTCTGACGACCAAATAATTGCGGTATAACTATTTGATCTAGAAATTAAAAAAAAGTAACTCTACCAGCCTGATGGAGGGTAGCAGCGACGGGCAATATTAAGCTTTCTTCCAAAGATAACAACATGTCAAATTCTATAATAAAACTACCCCAGGCGAGTGGAGTTGAAAACTCAAAAACTTGCTCTAATATATCAGACTGTCTCATGGATTCTGGGGGAGGTACATATTTGACAGACTACAGAAAACAATTTAAATAAGACTAGGCTGAGCAAGAGAATAATGCTACAAAAAAATCTTATGGTAGCTACGTATAACATCAGAACTATGAAACTTGACAAACATCTAAAAAGAATAGACTTATGTGAAATCAAATTAGTGTTATCCGGTTCTATTAGTAAGCAGCCAATACCCATACGTCACATTAGAGTATACGGGAAAACCCAATGCAGTCAATTTCTTGTCGACCACTATAAAATTTAAGTGTTTCAAAAACTTGATGTAAACAACTTATTTATAGTTACGTTTAAGCAGTGTGTTTGCTAATTGAATTTTGCTCTAGTTGGAAGTTGATCAAAATTTTGCCAAATGAACAAGCAAAATTGTTGGATTTAGAAGGATACTAATCTTCACGAGAAACACCATCACAAAATGCATTCCAAGAAAGTCATTGTTTGGTGCGGATTTTGGTCTGGCAATTATCGGTCTGTACTTTTTTTCAAAATAAAACTGGCATTGCCATAACCGTTAACGGCGAGCGCTACAGATCAATGATAAGCAATTTCTTTTGGCGTAAACCGGATTTTGAGCAACAGCAACATGAACTGGTCTTCAAAGTAGTGCAATTTAAGGCTTTTTGTCTTTTTCTTTTGGGTTTGTCTTAAATCGCAGCAACAATTGATGTTTTCAAAGTCAACATAACAAACGCCATTCAGCAAATTCTGCTAGATTTATACGACAAAGTCATCAAAGATTGGACTTCTCAAATACGTGCTACCAAACAAACCCCGGCGGATATTTAAACGACGTTATATTTCATATTTAATGCTATAAAATATTTTTTTAAATAAAAAAAATGAGTGAATATCTCACACACAACTTGTTTTATTTACATTTAAAAATTGAACGTCCTTATTAAAAGACCTTTTACACACACCACAGAAGATAAAAAACATAACAACTGTACAAAAACATTACTGTTGCACAAAAAGTTATCTGTAATGAAAATCTAACAAAATCGACAAAATACTCTCAAACAAACATGATACATGTCAAAATATATCTGCCTTAAAACAGTTTGAGACAGGCTTTACCGATTAGTACGTGTTATCAAAATATTAAACACAGAAATAGATAAAAACAAAGTACTTAGAAAACAAAAATATTTATCAACTAAAGAACTAAATATAGTAGCAATTAAGTTTATGAAAATCAACCCGCTATTCACAAAAATTGTCAGTAGCATACCAAAAACTAAAACAAAAAAATAGTAAAATAAGTGCAAACACGATGACACTTATAGAATGCAGAAAAAAAACAACGCGGGACTGTGCAAAATACCAAAAATTGAAAAAACAATCAAAAAAGACATCTAAAAAGATATAAAAAACTAGAATATCGCATTACAATAAAACAAAGCACAAACATGAAGGTTCAAAAGTGTTTAAGGGTATAACTAGAATAACAAGGACAAATTGTTAGGAATAAAAAAGGATTTGTAAACAAAACTTTAACATTTCAGAAAACGTTCTACAGTCTTGTGAAAAAAACTCTAACAATAGAGACATATTTTAAATGTAAAAAGAAGTTTGTGAAATTAGCAAAAATAAAACAAAAACAGCACTGAAACAAATGAAAACCGGGAAAAGTTTAAAGGAAAACTGTATAACAAGCAAAATGCTCAAATTAGGATAAGAAAACATCCAGAAAGCTGTCAGAATTTGCTTAAATAAATGTTTTGACAAGGAACAAACTCCATGAAAAAAGGCACAAGTAATTCTACTTTATAAAAAAAGGAGACACCAAAAAAATTGAAAATTATAAACCCGTCAGCTTACTATCACATCTGTAAAAGCTTTTTAATAAAATAATAAATAAAAAAGTAACAAAATAAACTAGATAACTACTACCTTGTTGAGCAAGCAGGTTTTTGAAAACATTTTAGTACTCCAATTATCTGCAGACCAAACTCATTCTTATTGAAAAATGCACAGAATACTTCTGACTTTTATCGACTACTAAGGTTTTATATCTTTAATTTGGTGGAAACGTAGGCAATTTTAAGAGCATTGGATAATGCTAGAATTGATTGTAGACATTTCAGATTAAAATCAAAGGCGGCATGATTACAAAAGAGATTTCAGTCAGTTCTAAGATGTTTTTAAAAGTTTATCCTTGCAAGAAAAAGAAATTAATATTGATGCAGATGATTTTGTTTCACATTAGAAATAAAGCAGAAAAAATAAGAACCATGCTCAAGCGTCAATAAAATTTGGGCATTACACAAGCTTGGTATAAAGTAAATTAATGAGCCAAGACTAAATTCAAGCAATTATATATATCTGAGACATAGCAAAACCAAACCGAGGAAATAACTAGACCAATAGGACAAAGCGGAAGTGCAATTGGCAAGCTCAAAAACTCAAAAATCTTTTGTAACTTTAAACGGAAATTTTATCAGATATGTGTCCTGCCTGTAACAACATATGGCCTCAAAACCATGGCACTAATGCAGAAATGTGTAAATCGGCTCAAAATGACACAAAAAGCAATGCTGGAAATTAGCTTGAGTAAGAAACAAGAAAATAAAAAAAATGACATAAGTTTCCGAAATTTTGGAACGTATTGCTCAACTCATTTGGAGATAAGCGGGACATGTAACAAGACAAAACTTGGGTAGGTGAACCAATAAGACTATAACCGGTGATTTATTTAAAAATACTTTTTATAAAAATTGAAAAAAAAAAATCAATTTTATCTGGTAATCATTATTATTATACAAAAAACCCATTCTTCTAACTGCGGCTAACATAATCTATTTAAAAAAAAATAATTTTTGATAATTTGTCCAAGCGTTTTAAGTGGTATTTGACAAATGACGGGAGTAATTCTGATTTCTAATTTGTCAATTGTAGCCGGCTTATCTATGTAGACTTTCACTTAGCTCTAAAGGAAACAGGTCTAAAAGTGTGATATCACATGGTCTAAACTGTTCACCAAATTGTTCTGGCAATAAAGCCATGGTTTTACGGGCTGTGTAGCAAGTAAGCACTTTTGTTGAAACCAAATGTTGTTGAGGTACCGGAAATCAATTTTAGGCAGCAAATAGTCCGTTATCGTGGGCAATAACGCGCGCCGTTTACAATTATGTTCCGGTTGGCTTTATTTTTAAACAAAATATGGATCGATATTTCCATTAGCTTATAATCCACACCAAATTGTTGTTTAGTTTGGATGCAATGGCAGTTTTTGAACATTTTGTGGTTGTTTTTTAGCTCAAATACGGCAATTTTGTCTATTGGCGTAGCTATTAACTTAGAAATGAGCCTCATTGATAAACAAAATTTTGATCAAAAACAGCAGATCTTTTTCAAGTTTTTCACTTGCACAAGTTAAATTTTGTATGTTTTTACCAAGATCCTTACGTAAAATATGACAAATTAAGCTGTTGAGAACGGCGTCGAATTGATCATCACGTACACTCTCGGCTACCGCCGCTGTATTTTTTTGCTACAAAATTGACCACAACCAGCACGTTGTGGTCAATTTTGTCGATTGGATAATAATAACAAAAATTAAGTTTTAAATTAATTTTTTGGAAAGTACAGCAAATTGTGCGTTTGGTAGGCCAATTATGTGTACTATAAGTTGCTCTAAGCGCACAAAACACAAATTTTGCATACATTTTACACTGGCAAACTATAAAGCAAGTACAGTGATTAAAAAATGGCCCGTGTCAGATGAACCTTTGCTGTCTGACCACGCATACATCTGATTTAACATTGAGTTTGAAAAAACGCTCTTACAGGAACCCAAAGAAAACTAATTGGGGTTTGTATAACAAAATATTAATAAGTCAAATCAAAGTCTATCCCAAGGCAGCAAGAACAAGCCACAAGCTGAAAATAATGGCAAACACGTTTGTTGACTTTATAAAAACACGTTTTGAAGAAAACTGCCTAAGCACTCTTAAATATGCTAGTAAAAGTATTATTTGGTGGACAACTTTTTATTTTCTTGTGATGTTATTTAGTTTTGAAAATGTTCCTAAACGTGATCCTACGCCTTACAACACTGTTAAGAAAATTGTTTCTATTAATTATATTGGCCACTGCACCTTTTAACAAATTGAAATACAAGTAAGTTGTTGTTTCCTAGAATAGATTTGTGCGTTAGGTACTTGCCCAGCAGGAGTGCAAATTAGTTGCCTGCATGGGAAGAATAATTTTGTAGATGATGTGTTTTACGCAATGCTTCAACTTGACTCAACGTTTTTAAAAAAATCTTTTTTATTATAGTTTTTTTAGCTTACAGACAACCCCATATTTTAATGCATTGTGTAGTAGTTGCTTTTATTGTTAATGAGATATAATTAAGTAATAATTCCAATACTTGGTATGTGTTGCATTAATATACTTCCCTGTAAACCCAACGTGTTGTGCGCATTATGCAGCAAAAAGAAGTGCTTTAATATGTTTGCTAGTATCATGATGCTATTAAATGCAAGTTATCTAACAAATTAATATTACTTTCTGTTTCTTGTGATAGTTGCTGTTGACCTATATAGTTTATTGGTACATTTTGTCGGTGGTGTAAAGTATTTTTTAATTGTTTTTGATGTTTTTTTTTTTTTTTTTTAATATTTATTTATAATACATATATACATTTCATTTTAAAATTAAATAAAATAAAATAATTGTCATATTTTAGCAGTAATATCCTGTATTCTTTTAAGCTACGACTACTGCGGTGATAACCGAATAAAAATTGTTATTTTCTTGATATAGGTACTTCTATCTGCATATTAAGTAGCTACGGGGTACAATTTACTACAACGCGCTAGTTAACCTTTCTACGTGAGTTTGGTATCTGACCTGTTTTTGTTTAGTTTACCACCTA
Source organism: Tachinus rufipes (assembly GCA_963932245.1). Taxonomy (NCBI): domain Eukaryota; kingdom Metazoa; phylum Arthropoda; class Insecta; order Coleoptera; family Staphylinidae; genus Tachinus; species Tachinus rufipes. Next base: position 41,382,312 of record OZ010747.1, on the reverse strand, counting down.
CAAAGCAATTTCTTTGTTTTCCATCAGTTCAATCTTATTTTGTATGAGATAAATGTCGTATTCACAAACTTTACAATGTGAGGGATATAGTGCTTCTAAGAACTTATCTTATTTTTTCATTGTTGGAGCATAGATTTTTGTTAGAAATGGTACCAATAACTTAGCCATACCGGAGTTTGGTTAAAAGAAAGGTTTGTTTCATTTGTCAAATATAAAACCATTTTATTGCTGAATGGCTCTAGTTCTACGATATTTATAAATGACTTATTTGTGAACTATTGACAGATTCTGATTCTGTACATCTCATATGTGTCGTATGGCGTGCCTCGTACTGCAAGTTGACTTTTTGGTTTTTTTGTGCAATTAAATTAATTGCAACTTCAGGATGCAGTTTTTAAAAAATACATGTTAAAACTAATTTATGTAGTTTATATAACTAATCCTTTGGAACTTAATTACATGCTAATTTATTAGATTAAAAAAAAAAACTATTAAAAATCATGCTAAAAACATATTTTACTACATTATAAAATGTTTCTAAAGTTTCTTCAACCTTCCGTAACTAAGCCTGTGAGTTTCATTAACTTAACCAATTTCTTTTCACAAATGTTAAAAATTATCTAGTAATGTTTGTGCAAGAAAGGAAGAATTTTACAATTTACAGTTTTTATAATAACTTCTATTGATATCAGAACTATAGGAAGTGAAATATTTACAAAAACTAATTTTTTCTGACTTCTGGTCTTAAATATTTCTGAACGCCGTCACTATAACGGGGACTTATCACACGTTTTTAAGAATACTTTTTAAACGAGCAATTAAAAAAAACTAACGCACGATTATAAAATACATTGATTCTTATAGCGAGCAACGAATATTGTCAAGTAATTTCTTAAAAATCTAAATAGTCAACTGTACAACATGAAACAGCTAATTTGACTATAGAATTAGCATATTTATTACCACAAAAAAGAAAACCGTAACAATTTTCATAAAAATTGCAATCTGACGAGGCTTTACATAACTCGATTAGAAATAATGGGTGTAGTGTAATTAATTATTATTAAATTTTAAATATCTTATTATTAAAAAAAGATTGTACTCACTAATATTGCTGCGTTTGTTGATACAGTGCTAAGTAATCTAGCATCAACATCTCTTAATTTAGTAACTAGTTCACTTGGAAAGATGGTAATGATTCCTAATACAGTTCCCACTTGAAATGCAATATTTCTAGGGTTTCTTTGCATTGCCCAGGGACACAAAGCGCTGCCACTTTCAGAAATGGCACGGTGGAAAAGTCCTTTAGCTTGCGGCGCCAGTAACATATAACTCACCGAAGCTGCCCCTGCACTTTCCCCAAAAATCGTTACATTATTGGAATTTCCGCCAAACAAATGAATATTATTCTGAACCCATCTCAGAGCTGCAATTTGATCTTTTAAGCCGTAATTACCCGGTGATGACATATCATTTGTACTTAAAAAACCTAAATAAATTCAAATTTAGTAATTAAATTATATACCTATTTATTTTAAAATTACCAAATATTCCCAATCTGTAGTTAAAAGTAACGACAACAATATCTTTTTCCAGTAAATAATCCGGTCCGTAGGTATCATATCTGGAATGCCCAGTGATGAAAGCGCCTCCGTATATCCAAACCATTACAGGCTTTGGGCTGGTCGAATTCCTATTACCCTAAATTAATGATCTATTAGTTGGCTTATTTGCGAATATTAATTGCAATCACCTTCGTGAATACGTTTATGTATAGACAATCCTCGGACATTGTGTTCTCCTCGTTACCAACCTGCATGCAAATATCCCCATCCTCTGTAGCATCTAATATTCCATCCCATGATGGAACTGGCCGTGGAGCCTAATTAATAATAATACAAATTGGAACAAAGCAGTATTATTAGAGAAGTTAGTGTAATCATTAAGATTGTGTTTACTATAATTAAACTGAATTGGTTGGTTTGTTTGACCCTATTTTCAAGCCTTTGTTAATTAATTGGTTGAAATAAAATATATTTGTTACCTCAAAGCGAAATTTGCCAATTGGAGGCGCGGCATAGGGAATGCCCTGATATGCAAAATATTTAAATCCATTATCAGTTTGCGCCTCTCTTCCCTGAATAACACCATTTGCAAGTGTAATTTGTAATGTTTCGTTCTAAAAAAAATACACCAATTAATTAAAGAAACAAGACCGTAATACTTAACACACTCTGCAATTAAAATATTTAATAACACCATTTAATAATTAATCATTTCATTAACTCCGTACCTCGCGTCCTCGTGGTAGAACAAACCAACTTTCACCGCAATGTAGCGTCGTTATCACCGCGAAGAGCAGCAGCAACATTTTTATCAAGCAAACTTTTCACTTTGAAATTTTAATAATAAAATTCCCGTCGTCGGCGGTGGCAAACATACACAAAGTGCTTTTCCGTGTTTTGACCATTAGAAAAAAAACTTCTAATTACGTTGTTTTGTATTTTTACTCGTTACGCGTGTATGTAATACGATAATCTTGCAAATCACTCTCTTCACATGCAGGCAATTTTTATTATTAAATTCAATTCAATTGAACTGTTGTCTGCGTTTTACTTACCATTTACTTTAATCAAGTGATACAAGGTTATCGTATGTATAAGTGCAAGGTTGTTAAACGAAATAAATCTTGAATATGTTACGCTAATAATTTAATAGACGCGTCATCGCACTATGATTCTTGGAAGACTAAAATAATATAGAGTCTAGATTAGTCATGTCATGTTATTTTCTCGGTGCGAAAAATATCGTAATTATAAAATAATCAATTATAATAACTCTTAATTAATTAAATGCCAATACAATTTTTATTTTCAGTTCATCTTTTAACAAGGTAGGTAAAATTACAACACAAAACATTAAAAAGAAAATATATTTTTTTAATTTACTTTATTTTAATTACTACAGTACAACATAATAATAAAAAACTCAAAAAACTCATTGTACATTTAAATAATTGGCTTCTGTTTATTCTTCGATATTTTATTTTATTGTTTATTGTAGTACTAAAACGGCGGTTCTCGAGCCACTTTTGAATGATTGTTTTTAGTGATGTGTCTTCTTAAAAAAGTTAAATTTAATTAATTACAAAAAGTTATTATTTATCAAAAAATGCATAAAAAAGCAATTTAAAACAAGAGAATTAATTAAAGAAACCCCTTTTATCTCATTTATCATTTTCATTTGTCAAAAATTCGATTTATTGCATACAAAAAACCAATTAATTGAAATATGAAAAAAAATCAATTTATATCATAAAATATGACAAAAACCTTAAAGAAAATTTATATATTGCAAAAAACTATTAATACAAAATTTAAAACAGATCCTACATGGTGCAGAGAATTTAAAAAACTAAATTTTACAAAATAAGTTTGTGGCTTAAAACATAACAAACATTGTAAATTAATAATAAAACACAAATAGTGTAAAAGTTAAAAAAAAAATTGTAAGAACATGGTAAAGTAAAAATACTTTATCATATTATTAAAAATTTCCAAAAAACTCTTTTATTCTATACTTAAAAAAAAAACTTGTAACTAACCAATTGATTGCAATAAATTAACTAAAAATATACAACAATATTATTTAAAACTAAAAGTTTGAGCAAGAAATTTTTAGTTTATGCACTAAAAATTAATAAAAACAGCCTAAAACTTCAATTTATTGATCAAAAACGGTGCAACAAACTTTTGTAATCCAATAAATGGCAATCATTGTTCAAACAATCTATTTCTGCATACAAAATTAATTAAAATATACCACAAACACTATTAAAATAAATTTCACAGAAAACAAAAAAAAATGCAAAAACGCACGCACATTGTTCAAAAATTATCTAATAAAATAACCTCACAGAAAATAATTTATTGCGGTTAGGTCGGGAGACAATCAAGGCACTATGCGCTGGGCAGCCATACTGCTGGAATATCATATTTCAAAATACCAATTTTTTTTCTGCCAATCCAAGTAATAATTTGTGTTGAGCCTTTTTTCCAGGAAAAATAAAATAATTACTTCATTGTAGGTTAACGCACACTATACGTTAACTTTTATAAATTTCTGACTGTACAAAAACTAAGTGTTTTTTAGTTTTCTTAAATGCGACAATTTTGACTAGAGGGTATACCATTTAATGTGAACGTAGATTTGTTACAGTGACGATATTACGCCGTTCAGGTATGCGTTCACCCATTAATAAAGAGAATTCTAGTTGATATGAATCATAAATCATAGACTTCTTAAAGTTTAATAAAGGTTGGTGTGAATGCCTAAAATTTATTTGTAGACAGAATATTACATACGTGACTTTTATATATACCACCATTATTTTAATTATTTGGTTTGTCTTCAGATGCGTTCTTAGTTTTTTTAGGTCTTTGTTCACTTTTTCTTTATTGTATCTTCTTTCCTTTATGAATAGTTTATGAAGTTCCATTAGGTGTATTCCTTTTGACAGTCTTAAATTTGTTAGTTTGGGATTACTTCTTTGTGTCCTTTTGTTGCTAGATATATTCTGAACATCTCAAAAGTTGCGTTATCCGTCAATCTCGAGATAGCGTACCTACCATTTGGTATTTGCTTCGTTATTTCTGTTATTCTGCATTCCTTCAGCATTTCTTTTCTTTTTTTCCTTATCTTTGCAATTCTGTTTGGTATCGTAGTTTCTGTAAATGTTCTCCTATTTTCTTCTATTTTTTGGTATGCATAATTGTCCTGACCTTCTTTATTTCTTTCTGTTTGATCTTTTTCTCTGTTTTGTTGTTTCTATTTTGTTTCTCTCGTTTCTTTTCTTTCTTTTTTATTGATTGTATTTTGTGTGTTTGTTTTTATTGTTTGTTTGTTTTTTTTTCTTCCATTGTCAAACTCCTCATTTTTTTCTTAGTACTCTTGTTGCAAAATTTCTTAGCGCTCTTCATTTATTTTCATCTTTTAGGCATTTTTTAATGATTGTTGTTTTATCCACTTTGCTTTCCAGTATTTTTTCTAGTTTTTTTCTATCTTCCTCTCACGCTTCGCATTATACTAGAGTGTGTTCTGCAGTATCGTGTGTTTCTTCCTAACAGAATATACATCTTTCCTTTTTCTTGATTTTTTTAATGTTTTGCAAGAACTTTCCAAAGGCTCCATGCCCGGTCAGTATTTGTGTTGTATAATAGCACGTCTCGGGTTTGTTCTCTACCCACTTTTTTATCTCCGGAATTAGTTCTCTTGTCCATTTTCTTTTTTCTTCTCTATTCCACTGTCTCGACCATCTTTCCATTGTCTTCTCTCTTGCTCTTAACTTAGCATCCTTTTTACTGGTTCCTTCTATTATTAGTTTTTTTATTTCGATTCTTTCTTCCACCATCATATCCGCGGGAGGTGTTACCGCAATTACCTCTACTGTCTCTTGTGACACCGTTCTGTAAGCCCTGCAGATCCTTAACGACTTGGTTCTTGTAGCTCCTCTTATTTCATTTCTGTTTTTTTTGTCTTCATGGCTTCTCCTCATGTTTCTGCTGTTGCTATTAACCTTTTGGCTTCTTTTCCTGGATTTTCGTTGTTTGGCATGAGTCTACCAAGTTTTTTATCCATTTCCTTTGTTCCCATGACTGCTTCCTTAACCTGTTCATTCCATCCCTTTGCTTTAAGTGTCACCCCAATGTATTTGATTTTTTTCCCTATGGTTATTGTTATGTCTTATAATATGATGAAGTAAGAATAGAAAATAAGTTTGTGTTGAGTTTACAACAGTGCGATTTATTCTGGTTTTAAAAGGAACAAAATACAATATATAGTCAACTAAAACGATAACCTTCAATACGAATAAGGACGATCACGGATAATATATAAAAACCGAGCACATATAAAATATATTTAAAACTAACATTATTTCTATTACATATACAAAATAAACATAAATCATATTTAATTCTTAATATATAACATAACCTCCCCTTTTCAGAGATTGGAGTTGTTAAACCTCTTAGGTTTTTTAAGTAGACTTCTACGTCTTAAATTAACTGGACTACATATAGGTTCTGGAACAACTTCAATATCTGAATTGGTCGTTACTACATTTTCTTCGACCTGTGGGTTATTGTTAACTAAATCAATATGGTGTGGGGGCTGAGTACTGGAGGTGGTATTTGCATTATTAATAATTTGATTAATGTGCCTCTTCCAGACTAAACCCTCACTTGTTTCAACTTTATAATGTTTATGGCCAAGTTTTTGTATTATTTTCGCATCACACCATTTCCTTTTACCGCGAAAATCACGAACTTTCACTAAGTCATTCGTTACTAAGTTTAAGTCTCTGTTTCCCCCTGCGCTTACAATTTGTTTATTTTGTTTTTGCTTCACTACCTCATTTGTGTTATTTCGATATTGAAATAAGAATCTACTCAAAACAGAATTTATTTCAACATCTGTTTTTACATTGGATTTAATTAAAACATGTTTAATTTGTTTTACACAAATTTCGGCAGCTCCATTACTGGAAGGATGATATGGAGCAGTTGTCGTATGTATAATCCGATAGTGTTTACAAAAATTTTGGAAAATTTCACTCGTGAACTGAGTTCCGTTATCAGAAACAATTTCTCTTGGCAATCCAAATCTTGCAAAAATTTCAACTAATTTACCTACAGTTGCTATGGAATCAGTACTATTTATTTTAAAACATTCTAACCATTTAGAAGTAGAATCTACTACTACTAAATAACTTTTATTGTTTAACGGCCCTAAATAATCAATATGGATTCTAGTCCAAACAGTTTGATGCCAAATCCATGGATTTATTTGTGACTTTGGCGGTGATTCTTTGAAATCATTGCATGGTTTGCAATTCTTGCATAAAGTTTCTATGTCTTAGTTAGGCCACCAAATATATTCACAAGCAAATAATTTTGATTTTACCATCCCCATGTGGTTTTCATGAATTTCTGATAATATAGAGTTTTGAAATTTAGACGGAATAATCAAACGATATCCCCACATTAGAATACCTTGTTCTATGCTTAATTCGTTTTTACGAATAAAATAAGGTTTAAGCTCTTTTTTAGAACATTTGTTAGGCCAACCTGTTAAGGTATAATGAATAACTTTACTCAAAATCAAGTCTCTGTTAGATTCCTTTTTGATATCATTATGAACTATTGGTAATTTTTGATCATCAATTAACATAATATAACTTATTTCTTTTTCTTGAAAATTGGCCCTACAAACATCAACACTGTGATTACCTATCGGCAATCGAGATAAGCAATCAGCAGAATTATTTTGAGATTTAACATATTGAATGTCAAAACTAAAAGATGATAAGAAATGTGCCCAACGTTGCAATCGACTCGTTGCCATAATTGGTATGCCTGGTTTAGGGCCAAAAATTGCTACCAAAGGCTTGTGGTTTGTTGCCAACGTGAATTTTTGTTCAAAAAGGTATTGATAAAATTTTGAAACTCCAAACACTATTGACAATGCCTCCTTATCTAGTTGAGAATAGTTTATTTCTGGCTTACTCAAAACTTGTGATGCGTATGCAATAGGTTTTTCATCCCCACTATCACCTATGTGAGCTAGCACTGCCCCTATTCCCACAGATGAAGCATCTACTGTCAACTTAAGTGGAATTTTTGAATCAAAATGAGTTAAAATTTGATTAGACATTAACAATTCTTTACTTGATGTAAATGCTTTTTCACAATCAGTATTCCATTGGAATTGAACGTCTTTCTTCAATAGCTTATATAACGGATGCAATAAAGTGGCTCCGTTTTTCATAAATTTATAATAAAAGTTTACCATGCCTAAGAACGATTTAAGTTCTGTTACATTTTTTGGTTGAGGACATTTTTGTATGGATTCTACTCTTTCATTAGTCGTATGTAACCCTTCTTTGTCAATTACATGACCTAAGTAATTAATTGCCGGTTGCATAAATTGACATTTATTTAGTTTTAATTTTAATCCACTTTCTGACAATTTTCTAAAAACTAATTCCAACCTATCTAAATGATCGCTATCAGTCTTTCCTGTAATTATAATGTCATCCAAATAACATGCCACCCCCGGTATATCAGCTAGTAATTGTTCCATCATCTTTTGAAAATAAGCCGGACCATAAGTAATGCCGTATGGAAGCCTGGTGTATCTAAATAGACCCATGTGAGTAGAAATCGTTACATAATCACGCGATTCCTTTGATAATAATACTTGCTGATAAGCTTCGGATAAGTCAATCTTAGAAAATTTTATCCCTCCTGTCAATTTATTAAATAAATATTCAATTCTCGGTAATGGGAATCTTAAAATTTCTAAATTTGGATTAACTGTCAGTTTGTAATCTCCACATATTCTAATTGAACCGTTTGGCTTTAATATTGGCACTATTGGAGTACCCCAATTAGAATATGTTACTGCCTCTAAAACTTTTAATTTAACCAAACGATCTATTTCATTTTTTTTGCTTTAATGAAAATGCAATAGGTCGCGCTTTAAAAAACTTTGGTTCAAAATGTTCTTTCATTTTTAAAGTGATTCTATCTTTGTTAAAGGTTCCAAGGCCAATTTCAAAAATTCCTTTATATTTTTTACATAATTTTTTACATTTGAATTTTCATTTGATAATGTAAAATTGTTTTCAACCATTTGACTGTTCATTCCAATTTCAAATAATTTTAATGCTTGCCTTCCAATTAATGGTGGGCCGCCATTTTTAATGACGTACATTTCTAATGTATACTTCTTACTATTATAAATTACATTTAATATTAATTTACTAATTGGCTGAAAACTAATTCCTACATAGTCTTTAAATACCAAATCATTGTCTAAGAGTGGAAATTTCCCAAAATGTTTGCGATAAACATTATCAGATATGACCGCGGCATGATGTGCGGCACCGGTGTCAATTTGAAAATTCATCCGTATATTTTCAACCGTTAATTTAATATAAAATGGCTCTATAGTATTTAAATCATATATTGTAAAAATATCAGTTTTGTGTAAGTTATCATGATTAACCTCTTGATGCGACAAAAACTTATGCGATTTGCTTTGTTTATTTTTACAAATATTTGACAAATGACCTTGTTGGCCGCAGTTGTTACAATTATAATTTTTATATTTACATTCAAATGTCGAATGATTCGCTCTACCACATACTTTGCACTTACATTTTACTTCAGTGGACGTCTTATGCGATATTGCGCGCTGATTGTTCGGATTATAATTTTTTTTTATATCTTGAAAACTGATGAGTTTCCGATTTAACTTGAATGCGCCGCTCTTTTCCTGTCGCCTCTCTATTTTGTGCCAATTGAACCACGGTTTCCAGCGTAGAAGCAGGTGTCGAAGTAGGATCGACTTCCAGAAGGCGATCCAATATGGGACCGCTTCCCATTCCCACGACAAACATGTCCCGCATGATGGTGCTGATTTCGTTACCAAATCCACATCCCGCTGACAAACTTTTAACTCGCGCGGCCCAGCTCACCACGGATTCATCTTCATTTTTGTGTGCCGTGTAAAATTTAATTCTTGCCGCAAAAAAAGACTGCACAGGACTGCAATATTTTACCAATTTCTCCAATAAGTCTTCATACTTTAATTCTTCGATTTTTTCCGGTACACATAAATTGCGTAACAATATATATGTGTCTTCGTGTAGAATATTTAATAAAATGGCACGTTTTTTTGTATCATTTTTTTCAAAATTGTTTGCCACAATAAATTGTTGAAGTTTTACCTTGAAAACTGTAATATCATTAATTTCGTGATGATATTCTTTTAATATTCCAATTACACCAGTATTTGCACTTTCACTGTCCGGCATTTTTACGTGGATAACTTTAACTACCTCGTCGCCAATTGTTATGTCTTATAATATGATAAGGTAAGAATAGAAAATAAGTTTGTGTTGAGTTTACAACAGTGCGATTTATTCTGGTTTTAAAAGGAACAAAATACAATATATATTCAACTAAAACGATAACCTTCAATACGAATAAGGACGATCACGGATAATATATAAAAACCGAGCACATATAAAATATATTTAAAACTAACATTATTTCTATTACATATATAAAATAAACATAAATCATATTTAATTCTTAATATATAACAGTTATCACTTGGTCTCCTACCTGTATCATAGATGTTTCTCTATTTGTCCTTTTAGTCGATAGCCAGGCCGCTTCTGTTTTTTGTGTTGTTAATTTTAAACCCTTATTTCTCATCCATAACTGTATTATATTTATTGCCAGCTCTAGTCTTCCGTTTAGTTTATCCATTTATACGTCCCTACCTACTAGTGCTACGTCGTCCGCAATTGCCGTTATTGTCACGCCTTCCGGCAACCTCATTTGAAGTAACTCATTATAAACAAGATTCTATAGCTTTAGTCCTAGTGCTGAGCCCTGTGGTACCTCTCTCGTAAGTTGAATCTTCCGTTCTTGGTCACTAAGTTTCTACCCTGTAAGTAGCTCCATATGATCTTGATTGTTTTCTTCTTTAGTTCTCTTTTCTTTGCCGTTTCTATAATTGCTTTCCATAACACGCTGTTAAACGCGTTCTGTATGTCTAACACTATCATTACACAGTCTTTTCCTCTGCGTTCCGGTGTTTGCTTTTTTTGCTAGTGTTTTTACTTTATCTATAGCTCCTAAGGTTGTTCTTCCTTCGGTAAATCCGTATTGTTCCTTTTCCCATCCTCCTATTTCTTTTATTTTTTGTTCTATTCTCCGTACAATGACTTTCTCTATTATTTTAGTTAGTGTATTTATTAAGCATATTGGCCTGTATGAAGTCGCCTTTTCTACTTCTTTTTTTTCTCAATCAGTACTAAGGTGGTTTCTTTCTAACATTCTGGAAAAAATCCGTCTTTCAGGCATCTGTTGATTATTTGAGTTATTTTTACCTCATTCCGGTCTAGAGCTGCTTTAACAATCTCTGTTGTTATTTTGTCCGGACCTGGTGCTTTGTTGTTAGACAAATCTTTTATGCTTTTTTTATCTCTTTTACTGTTGCCATGACTGTTTCTTCTTCTTCTTCTTAATTTTCTGGTTTTTCTACCGGTTCTCCCTTGAGAAACAATTTTTTAATTATGACTTCTTTTCCTTCTTCTTCTTTTAGGTAGACTTTCTTTGCTTTTCCTTCCAGTTTGTTCATCACTATTTTGTACGGTTTTCCCCAATGATCACCGTCTATAGATTCCATCATTTTTTTCCAGCATCTTCTTCTGTTATCCCTGATTGCTTTTTTTAAGATTTTGTCGTTTTTTAGTTCCTCCTCCGTTTCCTCTGTATTTTCTTCTTTTTTCTCTGTTCTTTGACTTTTCTTCCAGTTTGTATTGTTTTTTTCTGCATTCTTTTATTTTCTTGCACTACCAGTATGGTCCTTTTTGCCCTGCTTTTTTGTACCTTGGAACTGCTTTATCCGCCGCTTTTCTCAGCTTTTCTGACTATCTTTTGCATCTTTTTTCTATGTTTTTGTCATCTGTAACTTTTTCTGTTTCCATGGCTCTCTTTATCTACTTTTTGTCCATTCTTCTTACGTTCCATCTACCTTCTTTCGTGTACTCTTGTTTTCCTTTCTCTTTTGTATTATATTGTATATGCTTGTGTAAACTTAGTGATTCCTCTTCTGTCTCGTTCCATTCATTCACTATACCTGCCATTTCCCATGTTGCTATAGTAATGCCAATATGTGATTTTGAGCTTCCTCTTACGATTGTAAGTTTGTCTCCTTTGTTGCAAATGGTAAGGTTTAACCCAGCTATCATCTCCTCTAAGATTTTGTTTCTTAAATCCCTCTTTTATCCTCCCCATCTCGGTGATTTTGCATTGAAATCTCCTCCTACTATGATTTTTTTGCTTTTCTGTATTCTTAAACTGTTCTCTAACTGATTCTAACAATAAAATTGTTGCAGCATAATTTTCATTCAGTTTTTTGTTTTTTTTACGTTTTTAACATCACCATAAACATCAAATTTATGTACCAAATTTTTTTAAACATTTACAAATGCACACCAAAAGTTTTCGGTGCAAAACTTCAATTCGGTATTTATAAGACACTTCTCCAATATCGTAACATTTAATCAAGTAAATGAGTTGTTGTAAAGTCAGCATTTTTATCAAGTTATTAGTTCAAATTTTAGCTAATAATTGTAGCAATGTTACATAAACATAGAGAAACCCATATACATGAAGGGGTAGCTATATTTGCTAAAACAACACTAAACTGTACAAAAATATTACAAATTGTCAATATAGCTATAGCAATAGAAATAGAATGTTGCGCTGTAATAATTAAATCACAAAAAATGTTTGTGGTATCTGTATATAGACCATCAACTGGCAATTTTTAAACCTTCATACTTTGATTAGAACAAGTCTTAGATTATGCCACTAAAATTTGCTGATTATATTATATTATGCGACGACTTAAATGTTGATAATCTAATAAATAGTACAAATATTAACATGCTACGCGATTTATTTAACTCATACAAATTATTAAATAAAATTTATGAACCAACACAAATATGTTAAATAACAGGAATAGTAATGTTATCACTTGCCACTTAGCAGATCACCTGGCACAATAAATATACTATAAACATTAACCAACTGAATTACGCAAAAAAGTACAAAAAGTACAAAATCAAACTATTAGCAAATAAAATTTAAGTAAATTTCAACATGTTTAAACTAAATCAACATAAATTTCAGATAACAGATTGTGTTGACAAATCTTTTCAAAACTTTATAGATTTTATTAGACAATTTTGAAAGCTCATTACAAGAAATACTAACAATGTATATTGCATTTCACATAATCTAAAACAGTCAATCAAAAAACTTAAATTTTAATATGCAGCCTTAAACAAGAATCTAAGTTATGAAAAAAATTAGGCATATAAAATTAACAAATATACAGACAGTTAATAAAAACAACAAAAAAATATTTAAAAACACAATAGATGAATCTTAAAATAAAATAATATTAATGCAAAAGCTGGTTTACACCGACTTAAAACGCAGTAAAGAAAAGAAATCTATTGTATTACGTATTAACAGAGTACACACTAAAAATGCAGATACGGTAGCAAATGTTTCTGGAATTCACTTTACAACAGCAGCTAGCAAAAAAAATTGGAAAACAGTTTGAACAAAATGACTTAGAGGTTTGCACTACTTTTGACTATCACATACATACAATGGCAGTATACAAACTTAGTGTATCAGAAGTAACATCAATAATACACAATTTAAAAAACAAGCATTTTACTGGTCCAAACAAAGTATTGATTAAAGTTCTAAAATATGTATGTAGCAAGATTAAGGAACCTAATCACTAATGCAAGAAATATATATATATATATATACCATCCCGCGTGCATTTCATGTATAGTAACCGAGGCATTAGTCTCAAGCTCGAGTTTACAGAAACAAGCGGGTTCATTCTATTTGCAGTGACCAGAGCACGGCTAGCCGGCCACACTGTGAATCAGAACAAATTAGCAGAATTAGAAAATAATCTAACCTGTGTGGTTGGGGTAACCTGGGTGATTACGTGTGAGTGTGGATTAATTATCATTAATCGGGGCTTGTGTAGCTCGTAAGTGGGTCCAAAGGATATTTAGTAAAGCCACTGATCTTGTTAGTTGGTAGAGGGACGAGGCGGACTCTTAGGGAACCGGAGACTCGTACCGAATTGTAACAATTGGAGTCTAACGTGGGGCACATCGTAAGCGATTGTGCTACAGACCGTTACTGAACGTGACTAAATGAGATGTAGGGTTGACCATCACCTAGAGGTCATCCTCAGAAAGTTTTTGTAAAAAACTCAAAATAATTATAAATAAACTTGAATAGACCTAGCCTGGAGTCGGCCATCACTTGCAGATTATCTCCAAAGAGATTTTCCAAAAAACTCAAAATAATTATATATAAACTTAAATAAACCTAACCTAGAGTCGGCTATCACCTGGAGGTCATCCCCAAAAAGTTTTTTAGAAAATTGAAAATAATTATATATAAACTTAAATAGACTTAACCTGGGGTTGGCTATCACTTGGAGGTCATCCTCAGAAAGAATTTTTGTTAGAAAACAATATGCCAAAAAAACGGAGCCGTAAGTTGGCCAGAAGGTCGGGAAATCATATTAAGTCAATTGAATTGCCAAGTCAAGTCAAAGTTAAAAAGCCTGCGTTATCCGCAAAGACACGGTAGTATAATAATAATAATAATAATATATTTATTCATGTCAAATATACAATAAGTATTTACAATCGTCATTATACAAAACGTTAAGTCAATTACATACAATATTAAAATTACACAATTTAAACCGAGACAATACAGTTTTTAAAATGGTTAGCATTAATTGCTTCAGTTAAAAATTCGTTTACAGAATAATATGCATTAGCTAATAAAAATAATTTAATTGCATGTTTAAAGCTATTTTCTTCAAGTTTGGTTATTATATTTGGAAGTTTATTAAACAATTTTACTCCAACGTAGTTAATAAATTTCAATGATTTAGTCAATCTCACTTGTGGTTGTCTTAAATTGTGGCGTTGTCTTGTGTTATGATTATGTTCAACGTTGGTTTTCATAAATAAAAGTTGGTTACGTTTCACAAATAAAATACATTCATACATAAAAAGAGATGGCACAGTTAAAATTTTTAATGACTTGAATTCTTCCCTACAATCAGCTTGATATGACAAACCCGCTATAATTCTAATTGCTTTTCTCTGCAACGAAAATATTCTTTTGGAGTAACTGGAATTTCCCCAAACAAGTATGGCGTAGTTTATATGGGAATGTACATTAGCGTAGTACGCTATTTTCAATATTGCTTGAGAAACTATTCCCCTTAAATTTCTCAATGCAAATATGTTTTTTTTTATTTTAATGGCTACTGAATCACAGTGAAGATTCCAATTCAATTTTGAATCTACATGTACGCCAAGAAATGTTGCTGAGTTGTTTCCAGTTATTTCCATAGGTAATGAACGCATTGAAAATTCCATTATAACAGTTTTATTGTTGTTAAGTGCTAAATCATTTAATGCACACCATTCCTTTGCTTTATCAATAGCATTGTCTGTAGCTAATGTGACTTTGTTTCTACATTTATCACTTATCAAAAGTGTAGAATCATCAGCATATAAAATACTTTCAATCAAAGGTATAAATTCAAAAAAATCATAAATATATATAATAAATAAAATTGGTCCTAATATTGAACCTTGTGGTATACCTACAGTAATATCTTTTACACTTGAAATGTCATCTTTGTAATACACGTGTAGTTTCCTGTTAGACAGATACGAATGAACTATAGTAATGATAGAATTGTCCATGTCATACCGTTTCATCTTGTTAAGTAATAAACTATGAGACACACAGTCAAATGCCTTTGTTAAGTCACAGTATACCACTTTCATATATTTGCCATTTTCAAAACATTCCATTATTTTTGATGTTAGATGGTATATGGCTTGTGTTGTTGATAAACCTTTCCTAAACCCAAATTGGTTTTTGTGGAAAAGATTGTGTTTTTCCATATGGTTGACAATTCTATTTTTTATTGCTGTCTCAAGTACTTTTGAAAATGTTGGAATAATTGAAATTGGTCTGTAGTTGTCTAAATTATTTACATCTCCTTTTTTAAAAATAGGAATAACTTTTGTAGTTTTGAGTATAGTCGGATAAGTACCTTGATTAAAACAAATGTTTATTAACTTTACTAATGGACTATTAATTGAATTGGTTGCCAGTTTAATCATTTTAGAGTTTATATCATATATATCTCTACTATTAGTATTACTTAAATTTTGAATTATATCTCTAATTTCAATATAAGTAACTGGTTCCAGTGTAAGAGTAAAACTTGTCACTACATTATCCATGCCAATAGAGCATCCATTTTTTTCTATGTTAGATATTATTTTGTGAGGTGTTTCTGTAAAGTGTTCTGCAAATTCTTCCGATGATAGTTTGCTGTTTGTATCTTGATATGTTTTATTCTTCATTTTATTAATTATATTCCAACAAGCTTTACTTTTATTATTTGATTGTTTAATAAAATCATCATTTGATTTTTGTTTAGATTTTGTAATTAATTGTTTATATTTCTTTTTTAAATTCTTGATATAATTATTAACAGATGTTGATTTAGCTTGATTATAATGAGCCGACACAAATTGTATAGTATTCCGCATTTTCTTAATATCATCATTGAACCAGTTAAATCCATTACTTGAAGTATTTGTCTTGTAAATTTTTTCCGGAAAACATTTATTAGTAATTTCTTGAAAATGATTATGAAATTTGTTAAATAGTTTGTCTCCAGACATTTCATTATTTTTGCAGTAATCCCATGACTGTTGTTCTAGCATATGATGCATGTTATACAATCCTAATGTTGTTATAGGTCTGGATTTAATATTTTGAACTTTATTTTCATTCTTAATACTAATGTTGGTTTCGCAAATTTGAGATGAATGATCAGATAGACCTGGATTAAAAACAATATAATTTGAGTTGATATCTTGTTCATTTGAAATAATGTTGTCAAGTGTATTTGTTTTTCTGGTTGGCTCTTTAATATTGATTTTGAAACCGTAACTGTGACATAAATCAGTGAATACTATGTTATCTGGATCAGTTGTACCAAATTTAACGTTAAAATCACCTAATAAATAAATTCGTTTCTTTGATTTGTACATTCTTTTAAATATTGTATTCATATTATTTAAAAAAATAGAAAACTGCCCAGTAGGTGTCCTATATATGCATATCAATATCATCTTAAGGTCAACTAATTCTACAGCTGTAACTTCACAGTCTACTTCAATTGATGGTAGATCTATAACTAAATAATTTACTGTAGGATTAAGATATATTATTACACCTCCATGTATAACTTTTTTTCTACAATATGAACTTGCCACTACATAGTTGTCAATTATAATGTGTGGAACTTCATCCTCTTTTAACCAATGTTCACTTAAACATAGAGCGTATACGTTACTTATATCTTTAATAAATGCTTCCAATTCATGAGTTTTGCTACGTAGTGATCTTATATTTAGATGCATAAATTTAATTTTGATATTTTTATTTAGAGTTTTCTTTTTTTGTTGTATGGAAGTTTCCAAAAACACGACTTTTTATTTGATTTGTTATTCAAGAAAAAATTATTTGCAGATAAGCTATTGATAACAGATGAATTGTAATAATCAATTTGTTGGTTTAATGTTTTAACAAAGAAATTTTTGCAATAGGTTACATCACATATACATGTCGATGTAGATTTTCCTAGAGCATCAGAGCAAGTTGGACAATTTATGTTAAAATCTTTTGAGCCTGTAGATTTTATTACAATTGATTTCAAATATTCGCCTAAAAAGCGAGTTCCTATTTTATTTAAGTTTTTTCCGTGTGACGTAAAATGAACACGATTTAAAATCTTGTTTATATCGGCAAAGTAAACATTGCCTTTATCTAAACATAGTTTCTCAATAAATGTATTTATATGAGTTATTATTTTAGAAAAATCCAGACAATCATGTCGTATAGGTATAGCAGAAATAATTGATGATGATACTGAATAATATATATAACCAGGCTAGAAAAATGGCTGAGTGACAACAAGGTGCCAGAGCATAAATTGGAAAGGTACCTGCGAGAAAGTTTAGTTGTCAATGCTAAAACCTTTGTCAACAATTTTGACGAGAGTCTAAAGTTGTCGTACAATACTATCAAACAACGAATTCTCAATGAATTTGACTCGCCTTTCTACACCGGCAAGTTGTCACAAAAGCTGTATAGTGACCGACACGATCCAGCAAAATTAGTAGAAGTTTTTCTAATGAAGAAGGCCGCGCTCTACAAGAGACTACACCCATATGAGTTTAACAATTTTTAGATCCAATGCACTTCAACAAATTGGACGATTTAATCAACACAGCTTCTCAAGTAGAGTAAGAACTGGCGTACAGGAAGAAGTTTGTGTTCTTGCAGAAGAAAAGCCGTTGGGAAACGCCAACCGGATTTTTGGAGGTTAATCCCCAACTGCCAAACAATCTGGGAGCGCGTAGTGTTTGCTACCACTAACCAAAGCAAACTCCCCAGAATCAAAGTAACCATTCGAGGCAAACAACATCTAGCCCTAATCGACAGCAGAACTTCATTAAAACACCATCAGAAAACACCATTCCAATCAAGAGTTTAGCATCACAGGCAGATTCAACAACCAATCTAAATATCACGGGAGAGGCATCCGTCGAAATCAAGATTGGCGACGTGTAGTGTAGCCCACCAAGTTTTTGATAGCCCAAAAACTAGGAAAGGACGTGATATTAGGTTACGAGTAGCTCAAGGGCAATAACGCTACATTGGACTACACCTGCTGTTGTGTACATTATGGAACCACACAAAGATCGACTGTTTTTTGGAAAGTGCAACCAGAACTTTAACCAATCAAAAAAATTACCCGGTAGCGGGTTCCTGGACAAAACCCAGTTTGCAAAGTAATTCAACAGTTTGTAGATGTATTTGCCAAAACGGGAACACTAAACGTAACAACGCATTTGACCATACGCCCTGAATGTCGCAAAAAAGCAAGTGGTGTACCTGCAGGTGGAGGAGATACTGGCTAATGGACAAATCGAACAATGCAACAGCAAATATTGCATCACTGTTGTGCGTGATCGTATATCTCAATGATAAACTAGTGTTTTTGGACTTTTACAATGACCACCTAGTGCATCTGAGACTCATCTTAGAACGTTTACAGGAACACGGGCTACGATGCGGTATGGCTAAGTGTGCGTTTGCTCAGACATCAATCGAGTACCTGGGACGTCAGATATTCGAAGAAGAAAACACGCCGTTAAACCACCACCAAAAGGTAATTAATAATCAACAAACGCCAATCAACTGAAAACAGTTTCAAAGCTTCTTGGGGCTGTGCACATGGCTAAGAGAATATGTGCCAAACTTTGCACAAATAGCGGCACCTCTTACCGACCTATTAAGTCCCAAGAAACCTTTCTAATGAAACCCGAAAGCGGAAGAGGCATTGGTGGATGTAAAAGCGGCATTTGATCGCCCACTTATATTAAACCGACCGAAACCAAACTTTCTACAAACTGATGTTAATGGCCAAGGCACTGCCGCAATTTTAACCCAGGATGAAAAAACTAGAACAAAGCGTGTGATAAGCTACACCAGTAACATGTTGAGCAAACGCCAAAGGAGATTCCATAGCAACAAATTGGAATGCCTAGCTATCATCTTCTCAATTAAACGATACAAGCAGTATCTCAAAGACGTACATTTTGTGCTTCGCACAGACAATCGTGCATTAATATGGTTTAAAAATTTTGCCAAAACAAAATCAAAATTTACGAGATGGTTGCTGCAATTGCAGGAGTTTGATTTCAAAGTGGAGCACACTCCGGGTAAAACTAACTACCTGCCCGACGTTCTTTCTCAAAACCCCGAAGACGTCCCAATTGATCCAAGTTTTGACAATGCAGAGAGGATGTTACCACCTTTAGTAACCATGCTAACAACAAAACCAAATGTAAGCTGGTTAAACGCCTAAACAAAAACATAGGTGTCCAAATTTAGCAATTTGGCAAAGATGAAACATTAACAAGGGCCGTACAACAAGAATGTGTGCAAACCAGTCAAATCGTAGCCAGGCTTCTCGAAGCAAGAGCAGAAGATGGGGAGAAAGCAGATTTAGGCTTCAGAATAAGAGAAAACGGCAAACTGCTACGTATCATTGATGGCTGAGAACAAATTGTAGTCTCACCGGCATTGCATAAGGCTGTACTAAAAGCCCATCATAGAAACGGACTGGATGGACATCCCAGATGGGATGAAACGACTAGAGCCATACTTACTAACTACCATTGGCCAAATATAAAGAGGAACGTAAAGAACCACATAAGGAATTGCCACCTATGTGCCAATGGAAAGCGAAGAGTACCACAAGCCAAGGTATTACTTTGCCTACACCACAACAACCGTGGGAAAAGATATCCATTCATTATATGGGCCTCTACGACACGACTCGTAGAGACAACAGGTACATACTTACGATTGTTGATAGTTGTACCCATTGGACAGAAGTATTTCCCTTACCCTGCTCAACAAGCGAAATTATCAAAATATTAGAAACCTGTGTGTTCCATTGATTTGGCTACCCGAGGATCATCCTTTTGGATTATGGTCCCCAATTCTCTAGTCGCAATATACCACCTACAAGCAAACCTTGTTAAACGACGTCATGCAGACCTTAAGACCAGTCTACCAATATTACAAGAGGAGAACTCGCGGAAACAATAGGATGAACTAGTATCATTGGCTGTGTTTCACACTAACAAACGTCAAAATGCCACACAAATGACACTTAACCGGTCGGCGACCCGTAGAAAATACACCAGAAGCACGAGAATATTGGCTAGGAGATCTGTGGCAAAGACAAGCAGCATATCGCAAAAAACGATACCCGCGCTACAACGTTACAGCCACTTTTCAGCCCGGAAATAAAGTAATAGTCAGATGCCGAGCAAAGGATCTATTAGCAAAATGGATAGACCCAAAAACCGTCATTATGCATGCCGGCGGCTATTGCTATTGGATAAAAGACTCATATCGACCTCCAACCAGCTCCACCACCAGCCCATATTCTCTGTATTTCATTTGCCAATGTGCTTAGTATTACCGTTTTTTGCAAAAAGTAAGCGGTTTTGTTGTTGTGTTAATTATAGTCTACTAATTAACATTATTATATTTTTAAGAGTCGTTGTTCAGAACCTTGCGTACAATTTCACAGGTATCTAACATAAGAGAACGCTGCATTTTTTTATAAATATAGTCGGATACTTCTATAACTTTCAGGTTTTTAAAGAGCTTTTGGTATCTCTTCAGTTGATCCAATTACAATGGGAATCACAATTATTTTATCTTAATGCCACATCAATCGTATTTCATTTAATAGAGGTAAGTATTTATCTAGTTTTTCTTTATTTTTAGCTTATAGGTTTGCGGCATTGGGAATGGAGATATCAATTAGGTAAGTATATTTCTTTGTTTTGTCAATTAAAACTATATCTGGCCTGTTGTGCGGCATTGTTTTGTCTGTTATTATTTTACAATTCCAGTAGATTCTAAAAAGTTTATTTTCAGTGACATTTGCGGAGTTGTATTTTTAATAGGGGTATTTTTCAACTTCAGGATCAATCTGCTTACATAGTTGTTGGTGCAGTATTTTTGCGACATTACCATGTCTTCTTGTGTATTCCGTGGCGGGTAATGATGAACATGCGCCGGTGATGTGATCTCTAGTTTTAGGTTTTCCGGAACACATTCAGCATTTATCGTTTTTGATTCTATTATCATGTATTATGTGTTTCTGATCATATTTAGTTTACTTGGTTTTGAATTTCAAGCATAAATCCCTCCGTTTTAAAGAAGATATACCTTTCCTTAAGCCAGTTGTTGGTAGCTTCTTTATCTATATGTTATTGTTTGATAAGAGCTGGATATCTACCGTGTAACGGTTTGGTAGCCCATTGGTTTTTTAGGGATGCTGGCTTTTCTATCAAGACTTTAGCGTCATAGATTGCATCGTAGTTTTAGGAGAGTAATTTTTTGGTCACATCCCACAGTAGCGTTATGAATATCGCTGGTGGTTCTTTTTGACGGAAATAGTAACGTATGTTGTTGACTTGGGAGTAATGCAAGTTTGTAATGCGCTCTCTTTAGATCTCGGTAAGTAAAGGCGTTTTATGGCACTCTTTGGATGGTGCATTTTGTTCTTGGTTGATTTTGTTCTAATTATACGGTCTAGTGCTTGCAACTCTGTATGTGTCCAGAGTTGCAAGCACTAGACTATAGTTATTATTATTAATATTATAAGCATTACTTGAGAGCAACATTCTTAATTTCCAAATTACAAAATAAGATTTTATTCTTACTAGTAATGTAATTGTAAGAATAAATTTGTGATAAAAACATAGTAATTTTTTTTAATTATTTTTTGTTTTACAATGTAACCACAACTGTTTGTTTAATTAAATAAACAAATCATATTTTATTATATATGAATATTAATTGATGTACGTAGTTTGTTTTGCAAGTTTTCTATAAATAATAAAACATAATATATTTTTTTTATAATGGAATGGTTGGATGGCACTTAGGACTTCAATAACTAATTTAGATTACCATCAACAATTATTGTCAACAATTTTACTATAAAATTTTTTTAAGGACGTTTAAAAACATGAATAAAATAATAATACTTTATTTAGGGTATATAAAAAACCTTTTGTTTATTATTATTTAAAATATGTATATAAAACAAACAAAATATTTAAAAATTTAGTAGAATACACTGCTGTATATCTTATCTAATTTTAAAAATATACAAAATATGAAATTATTTATTACAAAAAATGCGCGCGTATTATTCAACGCACGTCGCAAGCAAGTCAGTTAAATATAATTTATGTCTTAAAACCTATTCATTTCCGCCACTGGTTTAATCTAATTTAAAACAAGATGAGCCCTTCCAATTTAGATGCGCGCGGTAAAACATACATCCCAATTTGTGAAGAAGCAGGTTACGCAGAGGCGACTAAATCAATTCAGTTTTTCTTTTTAATGTTGGCTTTTTCTCAGTTCAATCTTATAAAAGTCGACAAAACATAGATCCAATTATGTAGTTGCTTAAAATCTAAAATTGATTAAAAATGTTATTAAGTTTTTGTTTACTGTTTCTGTTTTGGATTGTATTTTGAAACAAAATTAAACCAGTGCAATATTTATTAGATAAATAAAAAATATCTATCTAATAAACATTGCTAACCATCTGTTTCAGATCAAAAAAAAAAAAAAAATAATTTAACTTGTTCTGAGCCGCACCAACGTCAATTATATCCGTTTGCAACATTAAGCTGATTTAAATCGTGTTACTAAAGTAATTTGTTCAAACCGAGTATGTTCGGTTTGAACAACACACACTACTGTAATTTTTGGTTTGGCTTTTTCAAACAGTTTTTCCGGATGATAACATCCGAATAAATTTATCCTGTGTTTGACACACACCGCAGGTAGTGCTTTTTTATGAGTAAAGAAGTTTTTGTCTTATTTTCAAATTAGTGCACCTCTTTTCAATGCTGCTTAAGCTTTGGTAATTTTATTTAGATATTATTATAGTTTGGTGATAACTGCTTATATACATGGGGGTGCTTTGATGTAGTTTCTGGCTTTTACTTTTTTTTAAATAGAATAACTTTGAGATTTGTTCATCCTTTATAGGTTCCTAAAACATGTGTTTAAAAATCAATAAGCAAAACATTCTATTTTGCTACCCTGTTGTAAAGGAGCTATTTTGTCCAAAAACACAAAACCGTCTGTTGGGTTTAATTTAAACGCACTCTGTTAACAGAGGTTGACAGTCTAGCACAAGAAGTGTTACTACAGTCTAAATCTTTATAGACAAGGTATTTTAAAAAAGCACTCGGACTACTCGATGCGGGATAAAAAAAATTAAATTAAATTTTATTAAGTTGCTTCTAGTTTATTCCTTTACTAGAACTTCTATATAAATACCATACTGCGCTTAAAATGCATTGCAATACTTGTATGTATTCATTTGTAAATATAGTATTTGAGCAGTATGTGGTAGAAGAAAATAACTAAATAGTTAATTTTAAAGTCACGAATCTTTTTTGTGTAAAGAACTATTTTTAAAATTGTATTAAGTGAAATACTTTTTACGTACACGTTTTTAAACTTAAACGTAGAACTAAATAATAACAACGTCTAAAAATCTAGCAAATAATTGGTCTAAGATGGCATTTGGGAAACTTTAAGATTTGTTTAAAAATCAAACCAATTGTTTGAAAAGTAAAGTTTTTAATTAATGCATGTTCTCAGATTTCACTTACGAAGCAGAAACTATAATTTTAACGAGGAAAGCCACCAACAAGCTACACGTAGCGCAGAGAGCTATGCAAAGAGCAATTCTCGGAATTACTTTACGGAATACAGTCCCAAACATTAAAATTATGAAAAAACCAAACTTACTGATATAATAGAACAAATAACAATGTTGAAGTAGAACTGGGCTAGCTATGTTGCTTGAATGAAAGATGGAAGAGAAAACAGATCTATGAATACCTCGGCAAGATGCTTTTAGAAGCAAGGAGCGAGAAAACGTTGAAGGAGGCTTATGATCAACATAGTGGACTAGAACGCCTGATGAAGATGATAATGATGATAATATTGAACAGTTTATATATGCATAGTATACAATAGAATAGAATAGAATACATTTATTTTGCTAATAATACCTTAAAATAATACAAAAAAAAAATATGACAAGGTTTTTGGTAAGTCAAACAAAATTATATAAAATATAAGATTAAAAAAAAACAATATTAAAATATAATTTAAAACATTAAAGTATGGTGACATTCTGTATGTCTTGATAAAATTCTAGAACCGAATATAGTGCCATATTTTTTAGTATATCTTTTATTTTGAGTTTAAATGCTTTTCGTTGCATGTTTTTAAGACCCTGTGGAGTTGTAAAGTTTAATATTTATTGAGTTATTTTTGGATTTTGCCATTCTAAATTTAGTTGTTCTGATGTTTTCACCAAATCGTGTTGGATATTGATGGCATTCATTTATTGTTGCAAAATTATTTCGGTTTGCATTTATGTAAGAGACTGTATTAAAAATATATATTGCAGGCAAAGTTATTATTCCTAAGCTTTTAAAATAAGGTTTGCAAGGAGTATTATATGGAAGGTTACAAATAGTTCTTACAACTTACTTCTGTAAGCAAAAAATTTTGATTGTATTGGATGAATTCCTCCAAAGTCGGCAACCATATAGTAAGAACGATTCAAACAAGGATATATATAATGAAATAGTAGTTTCTTTATATAAAATTTTTATTAACTTACGGATAATAAAGAGGGTAGTTGATAACTTGCTGGCTCTATGTGGGACGTCCATGATAAATTGTCGTCAATTCGTATTTCCGGTAATTTAGCATTATGATTTTGTATGTGGTTACGATTTGTTGAAAAAATTAATTTTTGTGTTTTTGCTAAGTTTAGTGTTAGATAATTTGCTAGGAACCAATAAGTGGCGTTTTTTTCAATATTTTTTGCTACATTCTGCAGCATCTCAATATTCTTGTGAGAACATATCAAGGAAGTATTATCTGCATATAAAATAGATTTTGCCGGTGCTATGAATTGAGCCAAATTATTCACATAAAGCAAAAACAACACAGGGCCCAAAACTGAACCCTGTGGTATTCTGTGCTTTATACTAAAAATTGCAGATCTTGTATTGTTTGCTATCAAACATTGTGATCGACCGCTGAGATATGACTCAAACAGACGAAGAGCAACTCTGCGGATATATAATATTCCAGCTTTTCTAGCAAGATTCTATGATTGACACAGTCAAAGGCTTTACTAAGATCACACTCTTCAACAGCGTCAGTGTTGCATTTTTTAGCTCTAAACCCATACTGGTGCTCTGTAAAAATATTATTTTTATTGAGATAACACATTAAACGATCTTTTATAAGAATTTCAAACACTTTTCCTAATAAAGGAATGATGGAAATGGGTCTATAATTGTTCATATCATTATCGTCGCTTTTTTTTAAGCACTGGTATAACTAAGGAAGTTTTAAAAATAGCAGGAAATGTTCCACTTTCTATACATGTATTAAATAGGTGAGTCAGCTGATTTATTATAATGCTGGATATATTTTGAAATGTTTTGCAATTGATTCCAAAAAAGTCATTAGCATTTGATTTTTTTAATGATTTTATTGCATTACAAACTTCTTCAGTAGTTACCGGTGCGATGAAAAATGAGTTATCATGGGATGGCATGATTTTGATTATTTCTGAAGCAGATACGTTATTATTAGTGGTAGGTAATAAAGTAATTAAATGATCTGTTACTTAGCTAAAATAATGATTTTATTCTGAAGTAGGCATTGGTATAGTGTTCTTCTTTTTACGTTCTCCTTTTTCTGAATTAATTATTTGCCATGATGCTTTGTTTTTATTGACAGCTGTGTTTATGTAATTACTATATGCGTTTTTCTTTGTTATAATTAGTGTTTTTCTGTATAGTTTTCTATAGGTATTATAATCGTTTTTTGTTTGTGCAGTATTTATTAATGTGTGATCAGCATGTAGATTATTAACTTGAGTTCTCATATCTTTTAGCTCGTTGTTAAACCATCTAATAGAAGTGTTAACAGTTACACGTTTTGTACAAGATAAGAGTTCAATATTATTTTTTAAGATGCCTGTGTTATTATTTGCCACAGGTGTCCTGAATTGAAAAAAAGTTTGATGAAAATGACGATGCTGAAACTCATCGTTTCTGATCAGGGTAGCTTCCGTAGATTACGAAATGGAAAATATTAAAATCGTATCTGCTCCTTCTTGAAAAATTTATCGAAAAATTAGTCTAGTATCAAAATAATATAAAAATTAAAATGACGACACTAAATCTCTTCGTTAATGATTAGAGTAGTATGCAAAGATAAAAAAAAACTGAATACAAATATTGTATTTGCTCCTTCTAAGAAACAGTGGTACCCAAAAGTTTATAAACACTGAAATTTTACAAAATATCTGACTTGAGTTAGCATAAATAAAAAATTCAACAACAATACGATTATTGCTCTAAGTAGGCTAAAGCAATTTAAATTAAAAAAAAAAAATTGTTTCTATGACAATTTTGTTGTTTATTTTAGTTTTACTTGTCATCATAGGCAGTAAGTTGTACTTATTGATCTGAAAAATTTGGCTGATGTGATTAATTTTAAATATTAACAATTTGATTTTTTTAAATTAACTATTTATAATCAAAATACTACTTTAGTGAGTATATTTTCAAAGTGTTGATTTTTCTAAAAAAGAATTTGTTAAAATGGTTTCTCATACAAAATTAAAGTGTGACCACAATGAAAATCGAGAAAAAGTTTGCACTGTATGTGGAAGAAAAATTTATTATGGAAAGGTAAGAATGGTTTAAATTACTAATAATAGTCAGTTTTAATTATATGTATTGTGGAAAAAATAATTTAGTTTTTCTTACACAGAAAAGAGGATATTTTTTTCACGTTAAAAAAAAACACAGCTGAATTAATAAGACGTCATTCAAATTCTAAATTTAATATTTTAGATTTACAATTTCCAAAAGGTATATGTACCACTTGTCGTTTAGCACTAAAAGATAGAGAGAAGGATAATCCTAAAAGAAACATAACTTCAATGCCAGATTTCAACAAAATTGTTCTTAAAGAACTCGAAATAAAATTGATTGTAATTGCTATATATGTATAACTGCAAGAAAAAACTCAAAATCTGCAGTAATAAAAGGTAGAGGACACATAAAAGTATCTAAAAAAAATTACATTTGGTATGATAGTAAGTTTTTTTTTTTTTTTTTTTTTTTTTCTTTTTTTTTTCTCTCCCCACTTGCTGCTTTGTATCTTTCCATGTATGGTCGGCTGCAGAGCTTCGTATTCGGGGCACCATTTATCTTCTTTTTTTAATTAATTTGTTTTTTTTAGTCTTGTTATTATGTAGTGTTCTTTTATTTTTGTTTTAAATTCTTTAAAAGTTTTCGTTTTTTTTATATTTTCAGGTAGTTGATTGTACGTGATTAGTCCATTTCCTAGTATTGTTTTTTTCGCTTTTTCTGTTCTTGTTGTGTGTACATATATATTACTTCTTCTTCTCGTGTTATGTCCGTGAATTTCTTTGTTTAATATTATTTGTAGATTTGTTTTAATTTCTTTATTTTTTAACTTTATATATTAGTTTGCATTTTTCTATTTTTATTTTTTCGTTAATGTTTGTTTCGTTAATTATTTTGTATATTTCTTCTGTTGGTGTTAGCTTTGAAAGTTTATGTATTATTTTAAGTATTTTGTTTTGTTGTCTTTGGATTTTTTGTATATTTGTTTTTGTTGTTTCACCCCATATATTTATTAAATAGTTAATTTTTGCTAAATAAAGTGAGTGGTATATACTTATTGCTGTTTCTTTTAGTATGCATTTTCTGGCTCTATAGACAGCTCCTATTGTTGCTGCGCTTTCTTTTAATAATTTGTTAATATGTGCATCCCAGGTGAGTTTCTCGGTTAATATTATTCCTAAGTATTTTGTCTGTTTTGTTCTAGTAATTGGTATGTTATTTATTACAATTTTTATGTCAATATCTTTTGTGTTTTTTTGTCTTATTACCATAAAAGTTGTTTTTTCTTCATTTATTGTTTGTATGTTTTCGTTGTACCATTTAGTTAGTTTCTTAATGTCTGCATTTATGTTTCTTTCTATTGCTTCTTTACTTTTTCCGTGATATATAATACATGTGTCATCAGCATACGTATATATTTCACCAGTCAGATTTATATTATATATATCATTTATGTATAGTATATACAGTATTGGTGCCAACACTCCACCTTGTGGTACTCCATATTCTGCTTCCGTTGTTTTACTAAGTATGTTGTTTATTTGTGTTCGTTGTGTTCTGCTTTTAATATATGTTTTTAACAGTTTTAAATTTGTGTTTCTTATTCCTAATAACTCCATTTTTTTAATCAATTTGTTTTTGTCAATGGTATCAAAAGCTTTCTTCATGTCTATAAATATTGGTATAACATACTGTTTCTTGTCCAACTTTTCTGCTATATGTTGCCATTGTGTTTGATTTTTTTTGGAATGCGTATTGCTTTTTATTTATAATATTATGTTTGTTTATGTGTGTCATTAATCTGTTATATGTTGCCTTTTCTGTACTTTTGCTCAGAACTGATATAAGTGATATTGGTCTATAGTTTTCACATTTTGATTTTTCTCCTTTTTTGTATATTGGTTTTATTATTTGTTTTTTAAGTATTTGTGGGTATTCACCTGTTTGTATCATTTTATTTATGAGTTTTTTCAATATTGGTGCTATTTTTTTTTTATGACTTTTATCACTTCATGGGTTATTTGATCTTCTCCTGGCGCGCTTCTTATTTTTAGTTGTTGGATTATTTCTTCTATCTCTTCTTCTGATGTTTCGTTAAATGTAGCTTCTTCTTCAATTCTTGCGGTTGTTATTGTTTCATTGTCATCATTTTTTTTAATTTTTTCCGCTAATTTCTTTCCCACTGTTGCAAAGTAGTTGTTTAGTTCGTCCGCTATTTCAGTTTCATTTGTTTTTGTTTGTCCATTTTCTGTTATAATTTCAGTTATTTTTTGTTTTCTTTTCTTCTTTGTCTTGTTTAGCATACTATTTATTTCTGCCCATTGTTTAGCTTGGTTTCCGTTTGCATTTTTTATTTTGTTTTTGTAAAAATTTTCTTTTCTTTCTTTTATTTTGTCTTCTACTTCTTTTTTCTTTTCTTTCAGTATTTTTTTTATTATTTCATTTTTTGGATTTCTGATGTATCTCTCTTGTGCTTTATTTCTATCTTTTATCATCGTTATTATTTCCATGTTTATCCACTTATTGTTTTCTTTTCTTTTTATTTCCGTTATTTTTGTGTTTTGATTTATTGTGTTTTGTAATATTGATGTTAGTATGTCAAAATCTTTTACTGTTTCATTATCTATGCTTTCAAATTCTTTTTTGATTTTTTCGTAGTTTATTTTCTTTTTTTGTGCTTTTTCATATTTGGTTTTCTTACACATTGTGTTCCATTCCGTGATTATCGCATTGTGATCTGATAGTGTTAGCTTTTCTACTTTTATTTTGTTGTTGTAATCTTTTATGTTTGTTATCACATGATCTATAATTGTACCAGGTTTATCACCATTATTTCTCGTTACTCCTTCTTCGTTTATTTTATTTAAAATACAATGACCATTTTCTACAATTAAATTTCTGTAATTGTTTGTGATTTTGTTATTCTCTCTTAAATTTATGTTCATGTCTCCTAGTATTATATTTTTAGTATTAGTTTTTGTTAATTTGTCTATTACTTTTAAGAAGTCATCGTCTTTTGCGGTTTGTGGTTTATATATTGCTGTTATGTGTATGTTTGTTTTATTGAGTTTTATTGTTAATATTTCTGTATTATTTTCTGTTCTAATTTCTGTTACTGTTGTTGCGATTTTGTTTTTTATGTATATGGCAATGCCCCCACCTTTCATTGGTCTGTTGTTAAATATTGCGGTATAGTATGGTATTTGGAAGTATTTTTCTTCGTTTGTGTAAAGCCATGTTTCATTTATTACTATAACATCTGCGTTGTATAGCTTAGGTATTGTTAATATTTCATCAAATTTGTTTCTTATGCTTCTTGCGTTGTGTAGGTATATTTTTATTTTGTCCATTTCTGTTATGTGTTGTTATTTATATTTTTACTTTTAGGTTTGTTTTTATTTTGCATTTTCTATCAGCTCATTTATATGTTCCATTCCTTTAATTGTTATTGGTTTATCAGCTTCACTTTTTCTTGCAAGGATTCTACCTTCTTTATACCATATCCATCGGAATCCATGTTTTTTTAGTTTCCTTGCTTCGTAGAATAAGTTGTTATTTGTTTGGGTTAATTATTCTGTTATGTAAATTTCAGTATTTTCACCTTTTAATCCGCATTCTTTTGTTTTAATTGATCCTTTTTCTTTTTTTGCTATTATGATTTGTTTTTTATCTTCTGTTGCTTTTAATTTGACTAATATTGGAGCTGTTTTTGTTTTATTCATTCTGTATACTTCTGTTATATTATTTTTTTCTATATTTATATCAATAGATGTAAATATTTTATTGATTATCTCCATAGTATTTTCATTTTCATTTTGTTTGATTGCACCTGATATAACAATATTGTTTTTAATTTTATCTTGCTCGGTTTCATTGCATTTAGCTTCCAGTTCTATTATTTTTTTCTTTAATTTGCTGTTTTCATTTTTAATTTCTTTTAGTGTTTTTCTTATCTCTTCATTTTGTTTTC
Source organism: Tachinus rufipes (assembly GCA_963932245.1). NCBI lineage: Eukaryota > Metazoa > Arthropoda > Insecta > Coleoptera > Staphylinidae > Tachinus > Tachinus rufipes. Next base: position 41,351,224 of record OZ010747.1, on the reverse strand, counting down.
TTCCTTCTTCAAATTGTTCCGACATAAAATTCATTGATGTTTTTAATTCATCTATGCTATTTTTAATCTCCTTAAGAGTTATTCCATCTTCTTCTTCTTTGTTTTTTGATCTTGTCATTTTTATGCCGTTATTTTATTCTGTTGAATTTATTATTTATTTATTTTTTTTATATGGTTTTTTATTTAAAAAAAAATAAATACGTTTTTCAATTTGTTTTACTTTACGTTTATTTTATTTATGCCACATATTAGTTTTAATTAATACTCCTTCACTATTGTTTTTTAACACTAATGTTAATTATCCACAGATTATCCACTTTTTTTCCTTCTTTTTAGTATATTTCGCACTTTTTTCGCTCACTTATTTCTCGCGTTTTGTTTTATTTTATTCGGATCTTCTACATGTGCGTACACTCGTTTACTTTAATATTGGTTTTAAAATAAATAAAATACTCTAACCGTGCTGCAAATAGTGATAGGTTCATTCAACAATTGTTTTCCCGTTACTTCAATTGGCGCCAAGACAACGGTTATGAAGCGAACCGTTTCTAAATAGAGGTTATGTAAGCATTGATATTAATGATGTTGAATTTTATGTGTTCATTTAGAATATGGGTGTCACAAACACTTGCACTGACTAATCATAGGTTATTTTTAATTGTTAGAGCACTGTTATGCATTGGCACGGCATATTATTATAATAATTTGCTGTTAATCGCGGAGCTACAAAAACTCGATAGCATCAGTGGTTTATGAAAAATCAGTTCAGAAAATGACAAAAAAGATTCCTAAACCCAACAATGCAACAATTGTCTGTAAAAAATGTTTCTCGACCATAGGAAAGGGAAAATCTCATAAATATTTGCCAAGAAAAGCAAGCAGTAACATAACAAATAATATAGTTGCGGAACTGTCTGATCTTGATCAGCAAAGAATTGCGTCATCAATAATACAACAGCAAAGAAATGATAATACGCCAGAACTTACTTTACGCTCTAAAAGAAGAATGAAGAGAATTGTTATCAATCCCAAACAAATTGAAAAGATTCAGATCAGTTCAGAGAAACTATTGAACTATAAATCTAGCATGAATGTGTCTGCGTTACATATGAAAAAAATGACTAACTTTCTTCGGTCATCAATTGGTCAACGCAAATGTATTCCTGCACATTTCTCTAAAAAAATGAAGAATAGTAAATCAGACTTCGATTCCATTTTAAAAATTGATTTTCTAGATTTTGAGTTTGGTAATGGAAATTCAACCAAAACAATTAAAATACGAATAGTGTGGAGCAACGTTTCTAAAATATTTTATATGGTGATTAATAAACGTGGAGAAAAAGGAAATGTTGACATTAAAATTATGGCAGATGGCGGACAAGGTTTTTTTTAAAATATCTCTTAGCATATTACCTGAGCTAGAAGATAACACAAATGAGAGATTGTCAAGATCTACGAATAAGAATGGTAGCAGACTTAAAAAATTTGGTAAAGCTGCAAGTGTAAAAAAAAAAATTTTGTTATGTATTGTTCCCGATGTGAAGGAAACTTATGAGAATCTAAATTTAATGTTCAACAAAATTGGTTTGAATGATTTCTCATTCAAGTTCATCGGTGATTTAAAAATAAATCTTATTGTAAACCGTCAACAATCCGCTTCTGCAAAGTATCCTAGCCCATACTGCTATGTAATTTTGCAAAAAAAGGTAAGCAATGATGATGATTTAATAGTTGGCACTGAAAATGGTGACAAGGAAGAAAACAATGACAGTGGTAAGTTTTGATTGCAGTTTAATTGAATTTAATTTTACATTTCTTAAATTATTTGTTAGAAATTGCAAATTTGAAAATAGAAAACAAATGCCTCAGGTTGAAGACGTATGGAGACTTAAAAAATTTCTACAAAATATTTCAATCAAATGGAAGTAATAAGAAATTGGCTATGTTAAGCAAATCAGTAGTGAATCTTTCACTCTTCAATGATAACGATGATGTAACTGTTATTGAAAAGTGCATAGTTCCAGAACTTCATTTATTACAAGGTTTTGTAAATCATTTGTTCTGGAACGGATTAGTAAAAATTTTAGGTCTTGAAAAGGTTCTTCTTTGGCCAAAAAAAAATAAAAGTAATATTAAAAAATTACCATGGCGAAGTTTTTGAAGGAAAAGCTTGCCGAACAATGTTGAAAAAGTCTGATATTCTTGTTAGTGACAATATACTAGGAAATATCAACACACTGATAATTATTCCATACGTATCAAGTTTTAAATTGATGGATAAAATTGTAAATCTATGTTCCTCTACATCAAAACCGGATAAAAAATCTTAATTTTAAAAATTGCTAACTTGAGAAAATATTTTGAAGCAACGGGCCTTAGCGAAACGCTAAAACTTCATATTATTTTATACCATTTACCACATGCATTATATTACTTGAACTCAGGATTGGGTCGATGGTCAAAACAAGCTGGTGAAACTATTCATTATGAATTTAAAACTGTATGGTCTTCATATTATATCAATATAATTGATGATCTAAGTTATGCGGAGAGGTTAAAAAACGCGGTTGTCGACTTTAATACATGCCACATTTAATTTTGCAAACTTTATAATATTTCTATTGTAATTCAAATATATGTTAATTAATTAAATACACACTTTATTTATTTTGAGTAATACACTTGACATTTTTAGAAAATAATACATAAACTATAAATATTTAAAAACTTTTAAATTTTTTTGATTTTCAGTGTTTACAAACTTTTGGGCACCATTGTTTCTAAGAAGGAACAAATACAATTTTTGTATTCAGTATTTCTTTATCTTTCCATGCTACTCAATCAACAAAGAGATTTAATATCGTCATTTTTTTCCAAGAAGGAGCAGATGCGATTTTAATATTTTGCATTTTGTAATCAACGGAAGCTACCCTGACCAGAAACGATGAGTTTCAGCGTCGTCATTTTCATCAAACTTTTTTTCAATTCAGGACACCTGTGTTGCAAGTAATTCTGGTTCATTTGACAAAACCATACCATCTAAATCAAGATTTTCCATTAATCTTTTTGATTTTTGTAACTGCACATGTAATATATAAGATAATTATGTGTATTGTTTAAACAATTTTGCACATTTGCTTTAAGAAATTGACCAAGAGCGATCAGCAATATGTGGTTTTATGTTTTTAGCCGAGTAGGTTTGTACATTAGTAAGAATGTTATCTATGCACGCACTAAGTCTTGTAGGTTCAGATATTGTCGGTTTTATGCCGTATGTTTGCAGAATGTTAGTTAATTGTGATAATAAATTTGATGAGTTGATGAATTCTATGTTAAAATCGCCTGGTATAAAAATAAAGGACCATTTCTTATTAGTGCTTGTCATATGTAGTAGTTCATCTAGCTTGTCAATATATGTGTTTTCATTTCCGTTACATGATCGATATGTTGCTATTATTTATAATTACTTGTGGGTATTTCAATAGCACAAAATTCTGCCTCAATTTTGATAGACATGTATTTTATGTTAGAAACATCTCTAAACTCAATACTGTTTCTTACATAAATGCAGACGCCACCATGAATATGATGCCTTCTGTAAAAGAAAAAAGCTAATTGATATCATTCAATTGTACAACATTTTAGATTGGTTTCCGATAGGATCCAGTGTTCCGAAAAACATGCAACTTCAAATTTAATTTCAAAAAGTAAGTGACTTAATTCATTAACTTTGTTAGATAAACATTGTGTATTTACATGGAACTTACTCATTTCTGTCATTTATTGTTTGTTTTACTATTTTATTGCTAAAATATTTGCCTTTATTATATCTATATCTCTATAGTTGGGGAGTTGTTTTTGGATCGTTGTCTTGGGATGTAACGAAATGACCGCGTCAAAACCATATTCGGCCAGTTGGCAGGGTCGCTGAGTTGACTAGTTGAAAGATCATAACTACCTACTTTAAATGCTTTTTTCCGGCTTTGTGATTTTAAGTCATAACATTGTATATTTGACTTAGGCCATTTTATTTTAACATATTCTTTTATTTTTTTAAGTTTATTATTACATACAGTATCAAAAATAGTAGAAAAGTGAATCATTTAGTTATGTAAAATTACATTTTATTACTTAATGTGTACAAATATTTAATAAGTATCGTATTGAGAGCTACCATATTCCTTGTAGATATCATCCCAAAAATCCATAGCCTGTTCTCTGGGATTTGTTTTGATAGACATTGCTGCATCAATATCTAAATATTTAAGCGAGGGATCATTTTTACTAATTGGTGGCCAATATACCATAAGACTGTTCGGACCTTCAGGAGTTGGGTTTCTAAAAACATAATTAAAAAAGTATATTTACTAAATAATATATATTATAAAAGTATTGTATTTATGGTTTATTATTTAAATAAAATATAGATAGTTTTACTTTATATTTATTATTTATTATAATTTTTTTTTAATTTTGCTATATTGAACAATATATCGATTATAATCCGTAATAAATAAATATTAAATATTACAATCATCTATATTTTATTTCAATAATGAACAATACTAATAGATTTTACTAAAACAATAAAAAAAATATAAAATATTATATTTACCCTATTTTGGCAAAATTAGTCCACATCAGTGTCATTATAGAAATCATTGCTAGATCTGTCGTATTAGTTGTAGTTAGATTAGCTTTTTTAAATAAATAAAATAAATCTTCAACATGCCCAGCTCCTAAAAATATTAAATTAGCATTACAATTTTACTAAATATAAATCAATTAATTTTAAGATGCTTAATGTATAATGTAATACATGCGCTATATATTCTGCGCCAATAATTTGATACATTAAGTTTCATGCGAAAAGCAGTTGATACCATGATTTATTTTTATTTCATCGATGGAAAGGATTTCTTTCAATAACAATGAAGGATTTATAACACTTTTACTTTTAATGTGCGTGAGGTGATGTCTACATCATCAATCATTTACCAAATAAAGGAATTGTTGGCTTTTATATTAGGCTGTTTCTTAAGGTTGATAAATTATTATTTGCGTAAGTTTTATTTATTACGGTTAGAAGAAATAAATATTAAAAATAACCCGAATCTAATTATATTACAAAGTAAACCATATATAAAATTACAGTATCTGCAATTTAATTTATCAATTTGCTAGGGAATTCCCATGACATCTGTACACATGTTTTTTTGTAATTTAATTAAGTATTATTCTAACTACTTGTACGTATTTATTTGTGTTTGTATTATCACGCATTGAAGGTTGCGACTAGAAACCTTGTTATTTGATTAAAATTATGTTTGTTTGCAAAAGCATAGCAGTGTTATTTTTGTATTAATTAAATCTAATGTAAATATTAAAAAACAATATTGGTTTACTTTGTTGACAACAATACTTTAATATTCTATTAATGACCATGGAATAATTTGTATTTCATAATATTTATAATTGATTTATTTAGATAAACATTTCAACTAAGTTGTGAAATAAAAATAATGATTTTTTCAAAATGATTGGTTTCCGCGGAGTTTGATTTGATTGTAACCCCTTGCATGAGAGATAATTGCGTTAAGAACTAAATAAGATTGAAGAAAATAAAAACTAATGATTGTTTTATCATATTAATTATACAATAAAATAGTGATTATATCAATATCTATTAAAAGTTAAGCGCGGTGATTTATTAAAACATGAACATTTAAGAAATATTGTATGCACAATTTTGTATTACTGAACTGAATTTTTGATGTTGCAAAACGTGCTATGTATGCTAGGAATCTGGAATGCGACCGAAAAATAAAAATGACTGCTTTTAATAAAACACTAAAGCTAAAAGTTACTCTGCCACTGGTCCTGCGGCAAAGTGATTTTTAGGTTCATTAGGTTCAATACCGTCCATAACATTATATTGTGTAACACGTATGATACTTCTTTTCTACAATTAGGCACGATGCATACTAAATCATGTCGAGTAGTGTAATTCATACAAATGAGCATTTCGTGCAAAATGTACACGTTTTTTACGATTAAAATACTAATAACATATACAAAAATAATTAAATAATTTATTAAATTATTCCATAACATTATACGTATTAAACTATTTTTCATGCATTAAACGGGTGTAATAAAATGTATGAAATATCATACGTCTTCTTAGCAATAACAGTTTTATAAATAACACATTACAATAAGGAGTAGAAAAAACCTAGATGATATTATTTCAATAATATAAATAATTGAAATGATTTATTAATTATATAATTGTTAAGTATTAATAATAATTATTGTGATTGCTATAAATATTTTTTATATATTATTTATTCAAATAAACATTTTATGTTACGTGGCGGCAATGACTTTATATTGTTGGAATCTTATTTAAAACAGATTATCTCTACAAAAGCTATAGAACACTTATACGCTATGTATTTCTAAGAAAAAAACATGAACGCGTTATAAATAGCATACCTATTTACGGACTTATCTAGTAGTGTTAGTTTAGATAGACTTACACACATTCCACAAGTGTTAAATGCTATATTGTTTATTGTATGTAGATAATCAGATAAAAATTCTGTTTAGTTATTTGATTTTGCGTTCTTAACAACTGCAAAACGGGAAGCTAACACACAATGGTAAGAAGCACAATCCAAATAAACTTAGGAAAAGAAAAGTGTAAGCTTACAAAGATAACGACTAACTGAGCATGGAAGGACATAGAAGGTCTGAACGACGAGATAACTGAATCTCTACAAAAAGCCAAAATACTCCTTGCCTGAAATCTATAAAAGAAAAAAATTAGTTATGATGCAAAAACTATAGCCAAATATAGCCAAATGAATAACTATCTAAGACAACAACAAAAAGAGTAAAAGAAATAACCATAATAAAGAAAAGTTAGAAATAACAAAACTAACAAACATGCAAGGCAACATCACAGCAAAAACAGAGAAAATACTATGCACTGCAGAATATTTTTATCATGAACTGTGCAAAATTTGTCACGTAGAAGAATTGGACCTAAATACACTAACACCAAAAGAATTGTTAACCAAAGATCCAAAGAGCAACCTCACTATCAGAGAAATTGAGCAAACAAGCAGTTTTTGATAAAAAAAATAAAAACACTATTTAATCTCTGCCTGTACAATACTACAATTTTAGACAAAGGTACAATGCAATTATTATCCTGTTTTACAAAAAAAAAGAATAAGGCTGACTTGCAAAAATATCAATCTAAAACACTTTTGAACTAACTCTGCAAATTGTTCACAAGAATAATAACATTAGAGAAGAAACTGGATTTTTACCAACCAAACAAAAAAGCCAGATTTTGCAAAAAAATTAGAACAAACGTTTATCAAAGTTCTAATAGAAAAATTAAAGGATTATAACAGATTACTGATTCTTGTTTTGTGCACTTCTATAAAGCTTTTAACTCAGTTGAGTTAAATGTCATCATGTTGGGTGATTACAATTTACTTGCAGCGTCTTGGATTAACGATGATTTAGCTAGAGGAGTATTTTGTAATGATAGTTACTCTGTTCATTTAGTTGCTAATTTGGTTGGGTTTTTATACTGCGTACAATGCATTTCTTTTCCTAATAGTGAAGGTGTGAGAGAAGCTGTAGATGTTTTGTTAAATTTAAGCCAATACCATACTGCGTACTTGTTAACTATAAAATGTGACACTACCTGTGGTATTTTAAATTGTAATTATGTTTTTAATAATTTTAAACTTGCCGACTACAGTGCAATTAATAATTATTTTTTGAATGATGCTTGGACTGCACTAATTTGAAACTGTGATATTGATATGTGTTTTGATGTATTTTACTCTGTAATCGAATATGTTATTGATTGTTTTGACTCTAAAAAACTGTGGCGTCAAAGCAATTTTTCTATTTAGTTCAACAAAAAATTGATATCATTTACTAAACTCAAGAAAACTGTACATAAAACGTTATAAATCTTCAAAACTATTGTCGGACTATAATAAATTCCAATCAATTCGTACTACGTGCAAAAATCTTAGTGCACATCAATACAAGAATTATATTTAACAAACTGAAAGTAACATTCAAATTAATCCAAAACATTTTTAAAGATTTGTTAATGAGACCAAAAAAACTAATAGTTTTCCAGCCACAATGTATTTTAAGGATCAAACCTGTAATAATGGGAACGACTTTGTCAATAGTTTTGCAGATTTTTTTTGAGTCTATGATAAAGAAACCCATCCAACTCCATTGTTTAATTTTAATAATAAAGTAATTTATTCATAATTTTTAATTAGATTGTTTGATGTTTTTAAGGGAATTAAAAACCTTAAATGTAATTTAAGAGTTGGACTTGACGTCATTCCTTTTTTATTAATAAAGAAGTGCATTTATTCAATTGCAAAACCATTGCACTTACTTTTCAATGCTTTTTTGAATGAAACTAAATTTCCTCAAATATGGAAACAAAGCTATATTACGCGTTTGTTTAAATCTGGAGCCAAAGAAAATATTTCTAACAATAGAGGCATATGCATTTAATCTGCTATACCTAAATTGTTTGATAAAATTGTAACTGGTTTTTACAATAGATGTGCAAAAGCATCTTAGTAGAAGAGCAGCATGGATTTTGTGAAGGGCGTTCTATACTTACTACTTTAGTCTGTTATGAAAATGATATTTTAAATGCATTTGAATCTAAAAGACAAGTTGATTCTATCTACACCGATTTTTCAAGAAGGTTTTATTGTCTGAGTCATAATATTTTGATAGCTAAGCTCAGTGCTCTGGATTTTCATTATAATGTGGTTTCTTGGTTATTTAGCTTTTTGAAAAATCACAGGCAGTGAAAATTAATAACTTTTTGTTACAGCCTATTCTTGTTTCATCAGGTGTTCCTCAAGAATCTCATTGTGGACTAATTTTATTTTTGCTTTTTATTAATGATATCCCTCAGTATATAAATTTATTGTCATTTCTTTTATTTGCGGTTGATTTAAAAATGTATAGAAGAATGTCATCTTTCAATAACTGCCATCTTATACAACTGGACTTAGATTCTATAAATACTTGGTGTTTTATTAATAAATTTTTTTTCAATGCTGATAAATGTTTTTCAATAAGTTTTTATAGAACTTTAAGTAAAATTTTTTATAACTATATAATTGACACTAAAATGTTGGACAAAGTCACACAAATAAAAGATTTGGGCGTCATTTTTGATCATAAACTTACATTTGTTGAACATATTAACATCATGTGCAATTGTGCCATAAAAATGTTAGTATTTGTATATAGAATGTTCGCGGATTTATCACCCAGTACACTAAAAATTTTATATTGTGCTTTGTTGCGTTTGCATTTAGAGTATGCTTTGTCAGTTTAGAGTCCTGTTTTTGAAATTCATAACCGCTGTATTGAACAAATAAAAAAAAAATTGTTGTTTATTGTTTTATAAATCGGGCATATTATCTATAAATTATAATTATTGTTACATTGCTTTATTGTACAACCTAGCGTAATTGCGTAATTTAATTTTGTCTGAGATCCATTGTCCGGAGCTACTTACTCTTCCAATTCATGTAGCACCTAATAATAGACACAACAGGCATTCTTCTTTATTTCGTGAGAATCTACCCATTCAACTAATTATAGTTTCAATAATCCGCTTAGTAGAATGTGTAGATTTGCCAATAATTTACCAACTAATTTTAATGTATTTTGTGTCCTTACGTTTAGAAGTCAGCTGAGTTACGCTGACTAATGTTTTGTTTAATATGTGCGCTTTTATGTATGTTATTTTTTGTATTCTTTATTTTTGTATTGTAAAATATCATTGTTTATGTATATTTAATGTAGATGTAAATGGTAAGATTATAACGTAAATAAAGTATTATAATGTTGGCTATGAAAAAATGTAAAAAGTTATAAAAAAAAGTAAAACTCTGATAAACTTCAAAAGAAAAGTATAAGATCAATGTATTTTGCCTATCTTTACATGTGAAGCAGAACTTCACAGCAAAAAAACTTGAAATAACTCAACTTAAAATGAAGTATTTTATAAGTATAAGTTGCTAACACCAATTATAAAATATATATCACCTACTGAATTAATGATAACAACAGCATCAGCAATTTGCATTGTTATTTAATTATTATATATATGTATATATATTAAAATTGTTACGTTTTTTTACTTGAGGTTTGAGTTTGAATAAGTTTACATGAAATTTGTTACTAATAAAGCAAACTTAATAAATATAAGGCTAGTACAATCTAAACAAGGCTTAGCATACTTGAATAAAGTACAGCTGATTACACATCATCAAAGAAATCAATTTGTTGATTTTCAACATTAGTCAAAATAATATTGCGTTTAAAAACAAATTAAAACAAATTTAAGTCTCTTGACCATATAAACAGTCAACAATTTTACATGCTAGAAAAATTATGAACAAATTAATATAGGCTTAAGTTGTTTTATTTATTACGTTAACAAATTTGTATTTGTTTTTTTAAAATAATTGTAGTGTTTGTGGATCATTTAAATGTAATTTACTATGGCATATAGCTTGACGTCAGTTTAAAATTATTTTGTCAGTTATATTAAAACTAATCTGTATGTTTTTCCTGTTTGCAATGTTTGTATAATAAAATTTCTGCATATTTTGAAGTATCTAATTTTTTTTTGAAAGTTGCATGAGTAAGATTTTCAAAACGCAAATGAAGTTAATTTCAAATTGTACTTTCTTGGTTCAATTTACTTGTATTTTCTTTATATAAAAAAAAAACGCAAAGCTTTTCTGAGCATGTCTTGCCTTATGCCTTTTTCATGTAGATTTAGAAGCTCAGATTCTGAATGCGAGATTTTGAATTCATATACGCATACATCCCGGGTTCGTTTGCAAAAGCAGTACCGTAGAATGTAGACCTCAAAGAACATTATGATGCATTTAAAAAAATTTAATGTTAAACATTAATTGTAATAGAAAGAATAAAAAATGTATTTTTGTTAGTTTTTTAAATAATTTCTATAATTGAGGGATTTGGACGTAAAACATGGTGAAGCACAAAATTGATAAAAAATGAGTCATTAAATGTAAATGTATGGTAAAAGCAATACAGAAGTAGTTTTTGCTTTAAAATTGTAAAACGTGTTTTTGTTAAAATGCCTTCTGATGCTACATATTTGAATCAATTAATAGATAAAAAGTCATTATTCATATTTATCTTATAAAGACTAGATTTTTATTCCCAGCAGCAAAAATAACAGCAATAAAGTAAAAAACATAAATATATGGTGTAAACAATATAGATACCATATTTTTCACTATTCTTCGCTAAAAATGTAAATAAAGCCATCTGCAGTAGTTATCACGTTTTACATTATTTTAATATTTGAAACAATAACAGAACGTAGGTACAGCCTTATTTTTAATAGATAGTGTTTGTTTTAGAAAATTTTGCAATATGGCAAAAGGATTTAATACAACAGCTGTAGATAGAAGAGACGGACATAAAAATCATTTAAAAAGTACAGTGAAAAAAAAAATTAAACGGAGTTTGAGAATTTATTGGAAAAATACCAAAATATTGAAGTCATTGTTTAAGAATTGACAATTTAAACTGCATGTTTATGGCAATCTTACTATAAAGTCTATGATCGATTTCTGAGAAATATAACATCAGATTTTAAGTCTCCTTATAGACCGAAAGCTTTGAGCTAAAAAAAAACTATGAAAGTATAAACGCTAGTTTTTTAATATACCATTCTACAGTCTTTATAAATGTTTGGGTTTATGTAATCAATTTAAATATGCCGCCTTTTTAAAATTGTGCACCAAAATATTTACTTTAATTAGGCAGTTCAATTTCAACTGATTCACTATTTTACTAGAGTGACACAAATGTACATATATGGTTACATAATCGTGCGTTCTCAAACTTTTTGTGAATACCAAGGTAGTAAAGTAAGTTTATAAAAACTGAAACTTTGCACTTTGATTAAATATTACGTATAATAAAAAAATATTGTAGTCAGTTAGGTGTATATAAGAACGGGAATTGGTCAGTCTGGCTCTAAGTATGTATAAAAATTTCCTATCTTTGCGTATACCGGACTGGCTACTATAATTCTTTATTATATCTAACATTTAATCAACGTACAAAGTATCAGTCTTTATAAACTTATTTTACTACCCCGGTATTCACAATATAAGAGCTTGACTGACCGCAGTATGTTAATGTGGACCACAAATAGAATGATATATTAAAAAACCAACGTTTATACTTTCATAGTTTTTTTGGTTACGAGTTCTTGGACTATTAGACAGATTTGTGTAGTGCATGCAATTCTACTAACGATGTATCTAAATTAAAACAGTTAACTACTAAATTATGAATTAGAAATACATCAAAGAAGAGCATAAACTGGACCGGAAGTAATAAGTAAAGCAAAAAATAATCTTAGAAAAATCTGGGAGTTTATGCTTTTACATTAAATTTGATCTACAACAAAATATTCTACAATACCAACGTTTTACAAAAATAAATTATTTTGTTATAATTTTAGTATTTATTGTTTTAGTTTTTTTTTTAAATACTTTTATACAGGGTGTCCGGAAAATACGTGTACAACGTTTGACGACAGACTCCTGACGTCAAAATAGGTCGATCTAAGCCGACTTAGTTATATCCAAAATTGTCTCGTTCAGCCGGTAGAGGGCGTCAAAAATTTGTAAATATTAAAAAGAAATTACCTGTAACAATAATTTTTTAAGTGACTTTGTTGCTATGGCGTTTAATAATTTGACAATTATTGACAACTTGTCACCAGTCTATGAAATTTACTCAAGTATACGATCAACATTCTTGAATTACAAGTTCATTTTACCATTAAAAATGGAAAATTATACAAACTCTCAGAAAGTTGACATGCTCCTGGTATACGGGTTTTGTCAAGGAAATGGGCGTCAGAGTGTTAGGGTTTACATGGAGAGGTTTCCTAACCGTCGAATACCAAACCACCAAACATTTGCCAATATTGAGCGTCATCTTCGGGAAACGGGCAGTTTTGAGAAAAAGTTTGAAGGCAGGGGTCGTATGCGAACAACTCGAACTGTGGAAACAGAAGAGATGATTCTGGAAAGAGTTAAAGAAGAACCAAGTACCAGTACCCGTCTCTTAGAACGTGAGTTAAATGTTCCTAAAACGATTGTCAATGAGGTTTTAAGAGAACAGTTGTTACATCCTTACCACATACAAAAAGTCCAGGAACTTTTACCGACTGATCCCCCCATGCGGCTTACATTTTGTTAATTTATTAGAAACAAAAAAATCCTTGTTCCAAATTTTTGTAGAAAAATTATGTTTACTGACGAGGCATGCTTTACAAGATCTGGGGTAACCAATCTGCACAACGAACATATTTATTCCGATGAAAATCCACATGCCATTAAAGTTGCACATCATCAGCATCAATTTAAAATTAATATTTGGGCAGGTATTATTGATCACTACCTTATTGGTCCCATTGTTATTCCAGACAGGTTAGATGGAAATATTTATTTTAATTTTTTGCAAGACACATTACCAATTCTTCTGGAGAATTTGCCCCTTTTACTTCGTAGGGAAATGTGGTATATGCATGATGGTGCCCCGCCCCATTTTTCCGTTGCCGTTCGGCAATACTTACATCATCAATATCCCAACCGATGGATTGGAAGAGGCAATGATGCACCAGTAAAATGGCCACCACGTTCTCCTGAGTTAAATATGTGTGACTTCCTTTTGTGGGGCGCTATTAAAACAGAAGTTTACAAGACTCCGGTAAACACACGCGATGATTTATTGCAGCGGATTTTAAATGCAACCATTTTAATAATCCCGAGACTTTAGATAGGGTCCAATATAATTTTTTAAAGAGTGTTAATAAGTGTATTCAGCAAGATGGCGGTCATTTTACACATTTGCTTAAGTAATGTTTTTGTTTTACTTAGTTTCTTACAATAGATACTTTCAACTTTGTTATACTTTTGTTTTTTTTGACGCCCTCTACCGGCTAAACGAGACAATTTTGGATATAACTAAGTCGGCTTAGATCGACCTATTTTGACGTCAGGAGTCTGTCGTCAAACGTTGTACACGTATTTTCCGGACACCTTGTATATAGAATGAATCTACAGAGCAGACAAAATAAGAAACTGTTTGCTGATATATTTTAAATCCAACAATATAAGAGGTATAAGCTTATTGCTATCTTTGACACCAACGTTGGTCAAAACAAACTTTGGTCTCTCATTAGCTATTTGACTCGGAATAATAGCGTTGGACTGTTTTAAAGAGGTAATTCATATTTTTCTAGTAGGACACACAATATTAGCTTCAAATAGACATTTTGCTATGGTATGTGCAAACCCAAACAAAAATCTCATGCATACTTTATAGAACGACGCATGACGCATGAAATTTTAAATAAATCAATAAAATAAGTGAGTATTTTTAGCAGCCACCTGCAACTACATATAATATTAAAAACACTATATTTTAGAGTTAAACGCCAAAGCTATGTCAACTTTAAATCCTGCAAGCACATATAGTGGTGAACATAATATATATATGTATATATATATCTTCATTTTTGGAAGTCTCTCAAAGTTCAGAGAAACACTTAAAAATCACATTTTTTTGGTAATTTTCAACATTTTTTTTCCGGCGTAGAAACATTGGAAAAAGCTCTGCAAGATCTGATTCTTTTTGCAATTTGTTGTTCTTTAACTTGTTTTTTTTAATGTAGCCATTTTCTATTTCTTTTAGCGTAGGCCGTTGGGAAAATAGCCTAAAATTACAAAACCAGCCCCACATTGAAAATGCCGTAACAAAGTCAAATTTTAATGAAATTAGGTCAAGTTTAGTTTAATTGGTTTGTTGTTGTTTGTTTTTTCCGATCGAACCAGTAAATCGTGAGATACCACTTTTCAAAGATTAGTAATTTAGTCAAAAATGCTAATTTTTGTATACATTGAAACCGTTGTAACTTTTTTCTACCAAAATTTTTTTTGCTGAAATTTCAAATTTTCGTATAACACCTCTTGAAGTTTGGCTCTTTGGAATAAAAATTTGTAAAAAACAACGTTTTATACATTAATAACCTGGTAATAATTTTTACTTACGCTTTTATTTTTGCAAAAAAACTACATTTGATTGCATTGGTTTAAACATATCATAAATTAAAAATGTGTTTTTAATAGAAAATATATATTTTTATAAATATAGATATATTTTTATTTTTATTTTTATTGTATCTGTAAAACAAATACATAATTTTTGCTAAAATCATATCATAAACGCCCTAATTCTAAATTTTATGACATAACACGCTAAAAAATACACAGGATGTTTACTAACTGTAGGCGAAAAATAAAACTTTAGGTTCTTTTTTTAATTTTAAACAGAAAATCTAAATATATTTTTTGTCTATCTCGCTTCGTTTTCGAGATAATTGAAAAATACACATTATAAAAAAAAAACATTTGTTCAATGGTAATAACAAAAAAAGCAATATTACATATTTTAGTTTTAGGTGGACTTATGATGTCTGAGATTGATTGCCAAGAGCTACTTATATCTCTTCCGTTTCAGATATCCAACAATACTCGCCAAACTAGACAGTCTCCATTATTTAGAGAATCTATACATTCTACCAACTATGGATTAAATAATCTATTGGCAGAATGTATAGAACTGCAAATAGCTTTTCTAATAACATCGATTAGTTTTGCGTTTCTAAATGTACATTTAAGAACCAATTAAAAGGTGTTAATAAATAATTTTATATTTTGTTTATATATGTATACGTTTTATGTGTTTATTTTGTATTTTTTATATTCATTGTCTAGTTTTAAATATTACACATTGTTTCTATTATTCATCATTATTTATGTGCAGGATGATGTAGATGTAAATGGTTTTTTTATATGCCGTTAGTAAAGAATTATTAGAGTTCTCAAAATGACTACAATAAGCGTTGATGCAAGCTTGTTTTTTTAACAAAAAAAAAACAAACAAAACAGCATTACTTTAACAATTATGCGCTGTTGTAAGCTTTTGATACTTTTCAAGATTGTTTTCTTTGGTTTGGTTAGTAAAATTTGTAAAAAATGCTGTTCAACAACGGAGAATACACATGTCATTTTTTTATACGCATAACTTCTCAAAATCAGATGAATAATTTATTGTATAACAATGTCCCTCTTGCCTAACGTAACAGGATGTGGTACCAGCACAATGGAGCACCGCCTCATGTTGGGCGATTTGTAGTTCGGTGGCTTAACGATAATTTTAAAGATAGATGGATTAGTAGAAGAGGTCCAGTGAACTGACCTGCAAAATTTTCTGGTCTAAATCTATTGGACGTATAGGTGACACATGAAACAATTGGTTTATGGAAAGCCAATAATCAACGTGGAGCATAGAGAATTGCAAATACTGCATTGCACATTTAAAACATAACAGAATTTGAAACAGTTTATCATTCTTTTTTAGTGTGTTGTCAAGCTTGCATCAACGCTCATGGCAGTCATTTTAAAAACATATTAAAATATGTAATATTGTTCTGTTTGTTGTTACCATTGTTATAAATGTTTTTTTTTTTACTTAAATTAAGTTTTCTAAATAATGTGTATTTTTCAATTATCTCAAAAACAAAGCGAGATAGACAAAAAAGTTATTTAGATTTTCTGTTTGAAATTATAAAAAAAACTTAAAGTTTTATTTTTTGCCTCCAGTTAAGAAACGCCTTGTGTATTTTTTGGCGTGCTTTGTCATAAAGTTTAAAACTAAGGCGTTCATGATATGATTTTAGCAAAAATTATGTATTTGTCTTAAAGGTACAATAAAAATAAAAATAAAAATAAATTTATATTTATAAAAATATACATTTTATATTAAAAACACATTTTTAATCTAAGATATGTTTAATCCAATGCAATAAAATGTAGTTTTTTTGCAAAAATTAAATTAACGTATAAAACGTTGTTTTTAAGTTTTGAAAGTTCTGTAGCTTGGGCCTATTTTCATTCTCAACAACCAAACTTTAAGAGGTGTTTTAGGTATATATGATGAAAATTTACTGAAAATGTCAGCAAAAAAAATTTAGGCAGATAAAAGTTGCAATGGTTTCATTGTTTACAAAAATGAGCATTTTTGACCAAATAACTAATCTTTGAAAAGTGGTATTTTACGATTTACTGGTTTGATAAAAAAAATTTTAAAGAACAATTTAAAACAAACAAGTTAAGCTAAACTAGACCTTATTTGATTAAAATTTAACTTTCTTATGGCATTTTCAATGTGAGGCTGGTTTTGTAATTTTAGGCTAATTTCACAACGTCCTACGCTAAAGGAAATAGAAAATGGTTACATTAAAAACAAAAAACAAGCTAAAGTACAACAAATTACAAAAAGAATCAGACTGAGAAAAAAAATGTTGAAAATTACCAAAAAAATGTGATTTTTAGGCGTTTTTCTAAACTTTGAAAGACTCCCAAAAATTAAGATCATGACTTGAAAAGTTGAAAATTTGGAAAATATGTTTTTTTGGTACCTAATAGTACATATTCAACTTTGTGCTAGTTTGGAGATACTCAGTTTTTAAGTTTGATCAAAAAGTAATGGACCCATATATATTTCATTAATAAACAGAAGAAGACCAACTTTATTTAAAGAAAAAGAAAAATTGTTGATTAAATTTGATTTTTCTCTCAGAATTGAAAATTCAAAACTGTATTTATAAATCATGAAAAAATTTGTTTTCGTATTAATTTCTTGTTTGTTTTTTTGTAAGTATTACGTAAATACAAATGTTTTAAAATTTTTGTTAATTTTTTTATTAAGAGCGTGGTTAAAGAGTATTATAAAACTACAAGCAGAACTCACGTAGTTTAACTATTTAACTTTTTAAAATCGGTTTTTTACAACGTAGAGAATGAAAATTCCTCTCTAATAAATTAAATTACTCTCTAAAATCTTCAATTGTTTATTAAATTTTGAAATTCAATTGTAATTGTTTTGTCAAAATATTTGCTTAAACTTTAAGAGCCAAAATTACAATAATGGTTTAACTCACACATACGTGGATTAATGTTAACTGTGGATTAAAATATCTGGATAGCTAACTGGCGAAAATGAATAATTAATGATTTAACTAGCAGTTTAAATAACCTCAAATTATGTGAGTTATGACAGTTATTACTTTTAAGAAATAGGTGTATTATATTAATAGTAATTACTAAAAACTTACTATTGTTTATAAGGAGTTATCGATATATATTTATTTGCAGTTTTTTTGTTTTTAGATATTTAATATGCTAGCAGTTAGTAAACTTGCAGTTTAAACCACTATTGTAATATTGGTCTTTAGAGTCATACATTATTGAACATTAAACTTAGTAAACTTTTTATTGTGGTATAAGTTATTTTTGTAAAATAACATTTGTTATAGTTCTGTTTGTAGCTGTAAATGTATGATAAAATAAAACTTGAAATTCTCGCTTGTATTAATTTTTCTAACAGTTTAGTACTGCTGCTACATTAATTATTATTATTAATTATAATATGAAAAACCATTGTTTGCAAAAGTATTTTGTCTAGAAACGGGGCCTGTTTTATATAATCTGTACGAGTAAATTTCGAATAGGTTTTTCGGGTGCACCTCAACGCATTTACGTATTTCAATAATAAGCGACATAGTATACGGTTTTCAGAATTAAGAATGACTGAAATTGTTGGTATTAAATTAAAAAAAAAAAAAAATGTTGATTGGATTTTGATAATATGAACACAAATATAAAACTTCATTATATATTTACATACTTCAACTTTCAAGCAAGGTTATAATATATTATTTTCCCTCGTGGGTACTACCTTGTCGTGGTGAGGGGGCTGAGTAACTTCTGCTCGAGCTATGCCGGCGGGAGTTTAAACTCCTGGCAGGGCCACTCATGCCGGATGGGTCAATGAGCAGAAGCCAAACCAAATGTACCCAAAGTCATTCCTGGCTACCCTTCCCTATTCCTGTCATTCACATTTTAACCCTTCAACCTTCTTTTCCTTTCAATCCCAACCTGGCGAAAGGTAAAACGCAACTTTTTTTTTTAATGATGTCTCATTTAAAATCACGTCCCCAGTCCGTGCCGTCAGTTGAATCTGACAGGGGCTTCATAATCGGCACGGGTTTAGCAACTACCGGAGTGGGAGAACAATGCTAGCGCAGTAGTCAATTGTTCGAAAGTTGGTGCAACTATAATGCTACCCGGTCCCTTTCCGATGACAAATCGGACCTCCCAGCTTCTTCTTCGACAAAACGGAAGAAGTCTGGCAAAGCTATTTTGTCAAAAAGTGCCGGTGATGAGAAGGTGGGACCTGTCCCTCGGTTCATCCTGGTCACTAAAGAAGAAGGCAACTTCGACAAAGTTAGCCCCTTCTTAATTAGTAGAGTCCTGTATGGATTGATCGGCGATTTCTTGTGGAAACGGTTTCAGCCGCTCAGTCAACCAAACTTTTGAAATGTATCCGTATGGCAGATATGAACGGGTCTCTGCACATAAAACTTTAAATACATGCAAAGGCATCGTTTATTGCAGAGACTTTTTAAAGGGGTAATCGACGTGCGTCGCATTTCTAGTATGCGAGACGGTAAACGCGAAGAAACCCCTAACCATATATTAACTTTTAACAGACCACAACTGCCCACCACCGTTAAAGGAGCTTTTTATAGTCTCCCAGTCAAGGCGTATATTCCGGCACCAATGCGTTGCTTCAAATGTCAGAGGTTTGGACACACAGCTGCCCAATGTTCCAAAGAGCAGATTTGCGCGTGTGGAAAACCTCTGCATGACGATAGCGAATGTCAACAGCCAATTACGTGTGTCAATTGCGGAGGAGAACACTCTGCAAGATCACGTAATTGTCCTAAATACAAAGAGGAATTTGCTACCAAAGAGATAATGACTAAAAACAAATTATCATATTTTGAAGCACGCAAATTGGTATTAGTCTCTACACCGATTGCCGGAATATTGTACGCCAAAGCGGCGACTGCATCAAAAAATTCTGTGGACGTGAACGAGCTTATTCGTCAACTTTTACCGCCTCTTATTGCTGCACTAAGCGGACAGATTCAGCTTCCTGCAGCAAAGAAACAACCAATACCGGTCATTAAGACCAACATGCCCCCACCAAATCCTCCGGGGCAACAACGGTTGAGGAGAAATGTAGTCTCCTTAACCAAAAACGTGGGGGAAACACCCCCCACACATTCTCAGGTTGGTCTTAAAACCGACCTGACCAAACTTGTTTTGGCAGATACGCCAAAACAATTAGATAAGAATCAGTCTGATCCGGCTAAACGGAAGAGGGATGGACCCTCTTCCAGCAACGGTGACGACGAATCCAGTTCGGCTTTAGAACTTTCTGTTGTCGACAGTGGGAGTAACCGAGGTAGAAGAAGAAGGAAATCTGGCTGGAAAAAGGGCAGATCACGCTCCCAGCAGCTGTAGGCCCTCTATTATGTTTTTTAAATATGTGTTGTTTTGTACCGGCACTGCAGTCCTTTACAACTGCAGTGTCATTTGTGTACTTGTATTGTTCTTTCTATTTTAAGGTTCTGGCATTGAAGATTGTTTTATCTTTGATGTCATCTGTGATACTAGCTTTAAGTTTTATATATTTTATGATTGTGGCATCGGAGTCTTTTACAACTCAGATGTCATCTGTGATAATAGTTTTAAGTTTTATGTATTTTATGGTTTTGGCATTGAAGTATTTTACAACTTTGATGTCATCTGTGATATTAGCTTTAAGAATGTATATTTTGCCTTGTCTACGTCCAAACATCAAAGTCTCTTTACAGCTTTGGTGTTTTATTTGTTCTGTGTTAACTTATTCTAATAGCTGTCCGTTTATTACGTGTTATTTATTTCTTAATTTATTTTATTTATTTAATAGTCATCTAAAATTATGAAGACAATAGTACAGTGGAACTGCAACGGTTGCAAACGCAGCTATTGTGAGCTGAAAATGATCCTGGTAAAGCACACGCCTTTTTGCGTGTGCTTACAGGAAACGCACTTCAAGCCCTAAGAAAATTTCAATCTTCGGGGCTTTACGTGCACAAGAAGTGACGTTCTGCCGGGTGTCCGAGCCAAAAGTAGAGTCGCTATTTTCCCAAGGTTTCCATGCCAGTCTGGTCCCACCAGAGTCAAATGGTAAGGATGTCGAGACCGCCGTGAAGGTTTTCACTAATTGTATTGTCCGAGCAGCAGATGTGTTTGTCCCAAAGTCCAGCGGTCAGCTGTCCGGTCCGTCGGTTCCTTTGTGGAACGACGATATCCGAGTAGCTGTGGAAGAGAAAAAGAAAGCTTTTAATTGTTTTAAAAGAACTCCGACGCAGGAAAACATGATCGCTTTCAAGAAGAAGCGTGCCGTTGCGCGCCGCAAAATTCTTGAAAGCAAGCAACGGTCATGGGAGAGCTACGTATCGACGATCACGCCGACCACTTTGGTCGTCGAAGTGTGGAAAAAGGGAGCCGTGCCGGGAAAAAAATTTCCCTCTGTGGCTCCCATCCTAATCGTCAATTTGCGTCTGCCAGTAGTTCTCAAAATTATAATGAGCAATTCCTGCGTCAAAAAGATCAATTAGAAACTCAGCTAAATTTCTCTTCCCCGGATTCTTTGCCCTACAACTCTTTATTTTCCTTAAAACAGTTGGAAACGGCAATTAACGGTATGGGTACCTCCTCCGCACCGGGACCAGACGACGTGCCTTATCAGGTTATCCGGCAGCTTCCCTCCCGTATGACGGAGCGGATGCTGGAAATCTACAACCTGATATGGGAAAGCGG
This sequence comes from Tachinus rufipes, assembly GCA_963932245.1. Taxonomy (NCBI): domain Eukaryota; kingdom Metazoa; phylum Arthropoda; class Insecta; order Coleoptera; family Staphylinidae; genus Tachinus; species Tachinus rufipes. The sequence goes on along the minus strand of OZ010747.1, from coordinate 41,329,295 downwards.
CGTCTACCCGGAATGTTGGAGAGAGGCCATTATCCTGCCGTTGTTAAAGCCGGGCAAAGATCCAAACAACGTCAACAGCTACAGACCGATTTCACTTACCTGTTGTCTCAGTAAACTTTTAGAAAAATGGTCAACAACCGTTTGGTGTGGATGCTGGAAAGTAACGGTCTTTTAGCTAAATACCAGGCAGGTTTCAGACGAAAGCACAGTACCGTTGATCATTTAATCTGTCTAGAAAATTCTATCCAAGACGCCTTCCTAGCAAGAAAACACCTCGTAGCGGTGTTTTTCGACCTGGAGAAAGCGTATGACATGACTTGGCGATATGGAATTTTGCAGAAGCTGCACGCATGGGGATTCAGGGGCCGTATGCCTCTTTTTCTTGAATCTTTCATGCGCGATCGCAAATTTAAAGTAAAAGTAGGAACCACTAACTCGAAGACATTATGTCTAGAGAACGATGTTCTCCAAGGGTCGACAATCAGCGTCACCCTTTTTGCGAATGCGGTTAATGATATTGCGGCTTCGGTGGTTACACCTGTACAAAAATGCCTGTACGTCGACGACTTGGTAATCTACATGGCGGGAGATACTATCCCTGCCATAACACGTCAACTCCAGATTACCATAGACGAAGTGGACAGAGAGGCAGAGGCAAGAGGTTTTTGCTTTTCTACGACGAAAACCTCGTGCGTGCATTTTTGCCGCCTCAGAAGACCTCACCGGGACCCCGCGCTTGTCTTGCGAGGTTCCAGAATCACGTGCGTCGAAACAGTCTGTTTTTTAGGGCTCGTGCTTGATAGGACCTTATCCTTTCGGGCACATATTGATGAATTGGTCACAAAGTGCAAAAAAGCCTTGAACGTGATCAAGTGCTTGGCCAACATCAACTGGAGTGCGCGGAGAGAGGTACTGTTGCGGCTGTACAAGACTCTGGTTTTATCCAGGGTCGACTACGGCTGCGCGGTATACTCATCCGCCAGAAAATCCCGGTTGAAAGCCCTAGACGCAGTCTACAACGCAGGCATTAGATACGCCACGGGAGCATTCCGGACGAGTCCTGCACCGAGTCTTTGCTGCGAGTCGGGTGTACCTCCTCTAGCCGCTCGTCGTAGTCGCTTTGTACTCACGTACGCAGCGGCGATGCGAGCAAAAAGGGGTCACAACAACCGACTCATATTTACCGCCAACGAAACGCAGCAACGCAAATATAGACTCAGGCCTACCGTCAGTAGGCCGGTGTGCGTCCGAGCGCAGGAGCTAGAGGAGAGTCTTAATGTTGATTATCCGATAGTATTCGAGGTCGGTTCTGGCGAGTTTCCACACTGGCTGATGCCAAAGGTTATAGCTCGTCTTGATCTGACCTCCCAGAGCAAACGAGAAACTTGCCCCGACGTCTTGAGGAGCAAGTTTTTTGAAATTGTTGCCGAATACCCAGACTCTCAGCGGTTGTATACGGACGGTTCGAAAACGGATCGGGAAGTGGAAAGTGCCTTCTTTTTAGATGGTACGGCCCATTCTTGGTCTGTCCCTAAAGAAGCCTCCGTATACACTGCAGAATTATATGCATTACATAAAGCCCTGCTAAACTGTAAGACGTCATCTCACAGTTTGTTCCTCCTTTGTTCCGACTCGCTGAGTGCTATCCTGAGTATACAGTCTATGTACTCGGTTGATCCGCTGGTCCAGCTCGTACAAACTTCGATATTCCGCTTGGCCGGGTTTGGACAGAGAGCTATCTTTGTCTGAACACCGGGTCATGTGGGTATAGAGGGCAACGAACTGGCCGATAAAGCCGTCAGGCGGCTGACGCGGATCCTACGGACAACATTCCCGTAAGACCCGATGATCTCAAAGGTTACGTCATATCGAAGGTCATCGAGGATTGGCAAAGAGTATGGAACGGCTTCGAGAGCAAATTTAAGGAAATCAAGCTCTCCGTTACGGCATGGAAGTCGCCGGTAGATCTCAACAGGAGAGAGGAGGTCGCCCTATGTCGCTTGCGCATAGGTCATACCAACTTGACCTCTTCGTATCTCCTGACCGGCGACGAACAACCAGAATGCCAAACATGTCACGACCCTCTAACGGTGAAGCACATTATTTAGGAATGCCGAGCCTACCTTCCCCACCGTAATTGGCTCAAGCTCCCTAACAACGTGGCGTCTATTTTATCAAATAGAGAGGAGTCCATGGGAAGGTGCGTCCAGTTCTTCAAAGACGCAGGACTCCTCAAACAGGTGTAAACAAGTTTATGTGTTGTCTTATAATGATTTTGGTGTTAACTTCATTATTTATTTTTATTGATCAGTTTGTGTTGTTGAGTTGTTTAAAGCATCGTAGTCTTTTACAACTTCGGTGCAATCTGTGATATTAGGTTTAGTTAGTTTTTAGGGTCTGGCATCGAAGCATTTTACAGCTTCGATGTCATCTGTGATATTAAGTTAGGTTGTGATATTAGGTTAAGTTGTGATATTAGGTTTAGTTACTTTAGTTTTTAGGATCTGGCATCGAAGCATTTTACAGCTTCGGTGTCATCTGTGATATTAGGTTAGGTTAAATAGTAAGTTTTGTGAAATCAGTTTTTAAATTTAGTTTTATTTTATTTTTTTTTAATTTAAGCAACTTTGATATTAGATTTAGTTTTTATTTATTTATTTATTTATTTAACCATTTTAATGTGTTGTTTTGTCTCTTCAGGTCTATAACCTGAGGTTATTATTATTAAAATAAATAGCTAATGACCTTAGTAGTCGACGTTAAAACACAACAAAAAAAAAAAAAAAATATTTACGCACACCAAACTTGAATTTACTATTTCACTAAAATGGCACAAACGTACATTAGATAATTACAAAATCCCAAACTTTTATAATGACTTTGAATATTAAGTATCAAACGGACCGCTCTTAAAGAGCAATCACTTATGTGCAGTTTCCGGTTATTAGGTAGCAGTAGTTACCAACCATGTAAACAATCACCAACTTCATAAACATAAAACTCCAAAGTTTGACGTTTGATTATAATCAGAAATTATAACATATTTGTTGTGCTGTTTATGTGATTTGTGTAAGTTGTGTATTAAATATCTTTATTATAAATGGTAAGTAATAAAAACTCAAAACAAACAAATTTGAATGACAATTAAAGTTGTCAATTTCAAATTAACAGCCAATTCTCGCCGCTTCCAATCAAGCGACAAAAAAGAACTCTTCAAAATAGCAACCTTTTGTTACAAATTAGCAACGGTGAGTTGCCATTTTGTTGTTTATTTCTGGGAGCAAAAATTACCGCTCTTATGTTTCTGTACGCAACCAGTTACTACGGTCAATCAAGTGCTTGTTGGGCAGGTACTATTGGTGCGTTTTCAAAGATCTTGTTTATGCATATCAATAAGATTTTGGGTTATTTTGGTTAAAACAAACAAAAATATTTTGAAAATGTATTGTTTGGTACAAGAATTTGGATAAGTCACTAAACAACGTAAAATAAAAAAAATCACTAAAATAAGATAATACATTATCAGTCAGAGTCGTCATTCACTTCCATCGGTGCCTAAATCATAATTTTGTAAAAGAACAGAATCACTTTTTAAAGTTTTATAAAAAAATCATAAATTTATGTTTTGGAAAATAGTAATAACCTTAAATCTTACCGCGGAAGTTTCAATTAGTTTTTTGTTTTTATCGGGTAAAGTAAATACGCTCCACTAACCGTGCCAAAACATGATAAGTCATCATTGATTATCCCGTTCTTGCACCAAATTAGTAAAAAAGACGAGTCAAAAGTGCAAGTAACTTTCTTGTTTATGAACTTGTCCCGTTCTTGTAACAAACAATAGCTTATGCATTGCAGAACCTTGTGTACATATATTTCAATTTAAATAAAATAGTGACGTATTTCCTTCTTGCACCAGACTTGTCATTAAATATACAATGATTTGTTAAAAATATAACGGAACGTTTAACAAATGTTTGTGTTCCTAAATACTCATTAACAATAACGTTTATTAAATTATTTATTAAATTTAACGCACTATATTTGGTTCATTAAAGCGTAACAAATCATTAAATTGACACATTTGTTTGACTTGAAAATGTGTAATTATCTATAAGAGTAATTCCATTACTTTTCGACTAATTTGAAAAAGTCGACTTTTTTGATTTTGCTCAAATTTTGAGGAATCAAAATATAAATGAAAAAAATGATTTTTAAAATTTTAGAACTTAAAATATCGCCTGTTTAAAATGACACACATATGGAACTCAGAAATTTTACAATAAAACGTCTTTTTAGCTTATTTTTTAACTCAATTTTTGGGTATCTGGAAAAAGATAAAAAGGTTCACAATGGCTCAAATTATTCCTTATTACTTTCATTTTAAAATCCATATTTGTATGTTCAATGTTGGGGCAGTCATTTTGATATATCAAGCTTCAAACATTATTAAAAAAAAAACGTACATTTAGCAAAATTGCAAAATTTTCTTTTCTTTCAAGCGTTCTAACTTTGTCAAATCTTAACAAAATTTGATCCACCAGGTCTGGATTTTTTTGTGTTCAATCTTTCTTTAAAATGATCACACGACTTATAGAAACAAAAAGTATACATCCACTATTTTGATGCAAGAAGTTGCACATGTTTTCGCGATCTTCAAAACTTGTAATTTTCAGGTCCCAAAAAAGCGCTGTCACCCTATGTCGATTTTAATCAAAATTTTAGTAAATACTTTTTAGACGACAAGAAAAAAGGTTATCTATATCAGAAATGGTATATATCGGGCGTTATTTTACTTTTGATTCCGAATGTACCAACCAGCGAGGTAAATTTTAAACTGCTGTTGGAAGCAGTATAATATGTTCGGTATGTCAAATTTAATTATGATAACCTATAATGAAATAAATTGTCATAAATGATTAAGAGCAATTCCACGTCAAGTGAGCAGTCCATTTCACGCGACCCTCTCCGATTTAGCTCAAATTTTGTACACTTATTTGAGTACCCAAAATATGACTTCATGCCAAATTTCAGACTTGTAGGTCACATAGTTCGCTTTGTAGAACCAATTAAATTTCACGGCAATTTTTAAGTTCAACTTTTAACTTTATGTATCTTAATTGCATTTCAACCTGGAAAAATTTTGGAATAGTCATAACTGATGGGAAATTTCTCAAGGAATCGAATGCAGCGGTCAGATTTTTGTTATCTTGTCCCGCACGCGCAGAAAACTAAAAAAAACAGTTTTTTTTCAAAAGTTCATTTCTCAAAAGTTGCCACCGATAAAGACTCCAAATTTCAGGCAAAGACAGCCAAAAGTATGTACTTTAAGATGCTTAAATAAAAATTTCCCACACTAGTGGTGGTTTTCGCTCTAGAGTCTCTTAAACGCACAAAACCATTTTTTAATCAAAATTTTAGCACATATTGATTAATATACAGGGTGTTAATGAATAGGGCTAACAAACTTTTAGGGTGGGTAGGGGGGTCTATTTGAGACACTTTTTAATCATAAACTATGTGACCTAGAGATCTGAAATTTGGCATGAAGTCATATTTTGGGTATTCAAATAAGTGTACAAAATTTGAGCTAAATCGGAGAGGGTCGCGTGAAATGGACTGCTCACTTGACGTGGAATTGCCCTTAAATAATTAGTGAAACTTGCAATTAGGTATAAAAAATTAATATTTTATGTAAGCAAATGTTTATATAGCAAATATTTTACTATGAATAATAATCATTAAAAAATTAACGACAGGTGTAACTGTTTACGACCGTTTCGTTTTTGTGAAATTTCCGCAATCATCCAAAAATAGAGAAAGATGGAAATATAACCGCTGTTTGATCGTTGATATGTACGATTTCTCATGGCAAAACGCCTAATATTAATTCATATTATTTGAGGTTACATAGTATAGGCTACTATAATAATAACTTATAAAAACTAAAAAGTTACTAAATAATTTAACTAATGACAATTTGTTTATAAATATCGTAATATTTTCATTATGTTCATTAAATTATAATGATCCGTTTGATAATGAATTGTTATAAAAATGTTTATAAATACAAGCATTATTATGTTTAAATATAAAATCAAAATTGGTTTTTGAATTATATAAATCGGTTAACAAATAACAGAGTTATTCAGCCGTACGTTTTTTGTCTAACATCTGTATATACTTAGCATTTGTATACATTATTATTGCCAAACCTTATAATTTTTATTGTAAATTGCACTAAATATAAAATTATTCTACAAATAGAAATATTTTTTATATTAGAATATTTCAATCAAAATAAATACTAATTAGTAGCTTTACTTATAATCAAAATATTCTAAAACGTAATTTGTAATCCTTTGTAGTCGTATAAATTAAACTAGAACGATCAAATGTTCAACGAATATATTGTAGTGCGGACTGACCGCTATTCAACCCAAAAGTGGAGTTTGCGGAGTCAGTATGCATTCTATGCGAGTCCAGTAAGACCGTATAAAGTGTTTTAAACGTAACAGGTTCATTATATGCCAAGGGACTATTTATCAAAATGGTAAATGTAGCTACAAGCTATTTATATGCAGTCTGCTTGTTGTCTAATTTATTGCAGATGACAACTTGATGTTAGTTTTGATTGCAATTACCTTTCACTTTACGTCCAATTTCCTTTTTAGTTCCATATCTTCCTATATAACCTTCATATGAAAACATATAAAGATATATATCAGTGTAACGAGAACATAACTGAACAGTATGCCTAATTGAACGTACGAACTGGGAGTCACCAATAAACTGAAATCATATTATGTAAATGAAGGAAAACCGTCCTCACAATAATGATTACATTTAGTATACGAGTACATTGACCGTATGTCTGAATGCAATAACAATTGACTAGACGCTAAAGCACACTTGTGTTTTATGGAAAAACCAATAGTCACTTATTCAATTGTATGCATTTGCAATAACAAATTAATGTACACAAATAAAAATTATTTAAAATATTGAAACTAAACCAAGGATTAAAAAAAACTTTTTAGAAACAAAACTGTAAATATAATATTTTATACAAAACTTACATTCATCATTTCAGTTTTGGTGGACATTGATATGTATTTTTTTCCAAAATAATATTCTTTAATTTTTCCGGCAACTTCTTTTTTCCTTCCTTTTGAGGAGCAATTTAAGTTTACTGGAACTAGCAGTTGCGGCATCATATCCCAATGAGCAATATACGGTCGTGTTAGTGCAATAACTAGAGCAAAATATATTGATATGTGTTACACCTTTTGAATAAATGCTTACTATCTTGTACTATAGATGCTTCTTGCGATGTAAATCCAATCATGTATGGTACTTTATAAAATTTGCCAGCCTGGAACATTTCGTTGCTTCTGTTGGTCAATACTGCTCCTGCGTGCACAGGTTCGACGCAAGGTGCAAATGGTAGGCCATTTAGTGGCTCCATGGCATTCTAAAACATATGCTATTCATCTGTTACTCTACTTATAATTTGTATAAAATAATTTTGTTATGTTTTATTTTTGTTAGTTATTATTATGTTTTATTATGTTATTTTCATGTTAAGTATAAATATTGCTACAAATAAAAATAAATTTTTCATACATTTTATAAATTAGATTAGGCGTTATACTCAAAAGAATACTAAACGTGGCCACGATTACATTTTGCTCATGAATTGAAGACGCAAGTGAATAAAGGGTTCATGTCGCATAGACTTCATTTGGAGATATTGCTGTTTAAAGTTTTTTTATCCGCAGTGTTTTGGGGTTACATTTACTAAAACAAGTTTGATGGAGTTAAATAAACATTTACTGTAGATTTAAATCTAGATTTATAAAATAGAAAACAAACTTATGCATTTAAAAAAACAATTATTTTATCTTATGCATTAAGAGAAATATTTGTCTATGCACCCTTTAGCAATTACTAACTTCTATATTTCTTACAGTAGACGAACGAGACATAGCCCAAAAAAATTCCAGTGACTAAAAACCTTTTTCTATTGAACAATCTTTTTTAAGAAATTGTTACATGAACCTTTCATCCACTTGCGTCTTCAATTACTTCAAGGACATTCAAACAGTTGTATAAACATTACACACTACTACTAATACACAATCTAATAAAGAAAGCTACAAACTACCAAAACCTTATGCGTTAAATTGAATAATTTAAATATGTTTTTTAACAAGTACTACTGGCAATTTTCTTATATCAACAAAAATATATTCTACATTCATTAAACAATTTATAAGAAAATGAAATAATTCAATGACATAAGACAGATATATGAACACTACAAACTACTACTACTAATACGCAAGATAATGCAAGTATCAGCAAACTATTAAAACGATAAATTATGATTAATTGTTTTTAACAAAAAAAAACGTTCAAAATTACCAACAACTTGACAGTTTAAATTTAATAAATGATGATTTTTTGTAAATTGCTTTTTCACCCAGTAAGAGACATATACACTTGTGTTTCAAAGTATGCATTTATTATCAGTGTGCTTAGCATCTCACTGGTCGAATAGACAATTTACATAAAATCACAGTAACAAACAGTTTATGTTTAGTAATGCGTCAAAGGTGGTAACGCAATGCCCCCTATTAGAAGAAACGTTAAACTGTTTGTGTGTAAAGGAGAGCTGTAAAACAGTTAAAATGGACAGACAACTGCATTTAATGCTAGGCACACTGATGATGAAACAAGTGCGAGTAATTTTTATTGGATGAAAAGGCAATTTACATAAAATTCATCATTTATTAATTTTAAATGATACATTTGATTCAAATAAAACGATAAAAAATAGCTTATAATCAACTTATACAATAGAGCTTGTTGATAAGATTAGAACCTATGAAAGAAGATTTTCTCTATGTTTGTTTAAAGTAGAATTCCATTTGTGACTAACATAATTCAGAAGACCTGTTATCAAACGTTTTGATCAAAATCTGTATTGAGTGTCTGAAATTAAGTTATTTAGATCTAAGAATTAAGAACAATTAATATATTTTTTATACATTTTTGACAGATTAGACTATAACGCAATTGGTCTATAATTTAGATGTACACATTTGTTTCTCTTTTTATGATGAAGTTCACAAACAAGCAACGTTTGGATATTATTAAAAATTACTACCAAAATTTTGAGTATGTCGTTGCAACTTTAAGAGCTCTTACTCTAACCTTTAGTCGTCATTGATCAAAGTACTAAAAGTATCGCAGCCGTAAGTGTTTGAGCTCAAAATTGGCAAAATCAGTTGATTCCACGCCGTTTACAGGAATTTAGAATCTTTTAGTGTACATTGTAGAAAATACCCTTGCCTACATCAAAATTACTCAAGCACTGAAGCTTTTTGTTCATTTGAAATACCGAAACTTTTCCAATTGGGCTCCTGAAAAGTTTGAAGAAAATCCTGAATTTCACAGCAACAAATCTACATGTGCTTCAAGGAACTCCATTGAATTTACAAAAAGTGACCGTGTGGTGTGGATTTTATGCCGGAAGTGTGATTGAATCGTATTTTTTTGTAGATAAAAATGATCGTGATGTTACGGTCAATTGAGTTTGTTACTGTGATATATTGCAAGACTATTTTTGTCCAGAATTGAATAAACTTGACATCAGTGATATGTGTTTCCAACAAGATAAAGCCATATGTTACACAGCTGGTCAAACAATTAATCTAAGAAAGGGAAAATTGTGTAACTTTAAAAAATAGTCCTGTCGCTTATGCGGTTTAAACACGCTGGATTTCTTTTTATGGGGTCACCTTTATTCAAACGCAAAATTGCCATTGTTTTCCCCAATTTGTGTGAAAGAGTGGTGGAAAATTGGTTTTAAAGAACCGATCGCTGCCATCGTCATATAGGCAAAATCAAATTTCATACTTAAATGTAATATATTATGTACTACACCTGGAATATATTTCAGCCCAATATCTCAATTATTTTGTGATTTATTTAAATGCAAAATTGTTATGTTCTTATTGAAAACTCCATACATTTACCTAACATGCAATATTCATTATTTTATATTCAATGGCAGTTTCTACTTACAATTTTTTTAATTATTTTTGACAATTTATCTTGTAAATTTTATTATATCATAATTGATACTTAACATACCAGAAAAAGCATACCCTGGTTAGTATATTATAAGTAAAAATATCTAACCGGTGAGTCGCTACAAAGCGACTGTTTAAAACTATTTGCTATCTTAACATCAACGGTATTGTAAGGCAAATCGCCTAAAAGCTTTTTAGTAAAAAATCTTTGAACAGACTACTCTATCAAGTTTGGAAAATCAACCTAACCTAACCTAACCTAACCTAACCTAACCTAACAGAAACTTTCAATAAATCTGTAGGATTTAGTTACTAATCTAGCAAATAAAAGAAGTTAAAATCTTGACAAAAAATAACAGTTATTAAAACAAAAACAAAACACTTTATGGATCCAGGAATCACTATTAATATGGTATTTTAGTCTTATTTTTTGCGTACTGAGGTGCCTTTAAAACATGTTTTGTAGAGCAAAATTTAAATAATTTTGAATTACAATTTATATAAATGAATCGCCAGTAATTTATTAACTTGAAGAGAGCACATAAAAACGTTAAAAACATCAGCACCGCAATAGACATTAAATCAAATTTGTTACTTGGCCATAAAGCATGTCAAAATATAAATAAGTTATACAAATCTGTTTAAAGAAAATCTTTTTTTGTACTATAATAAAAGCTAAAACTTATAATTAGACTAAGAATGTCGAACTATTCCATAATCTTACAGAAATAGCAACTCAAGGTTATTAAAAAGTTTTTATTTAAAACAAACGGATCAAATATTGTTTATATTCTAAACTTTGTTGTATTGGGCATACTATTTACAGATGAAGCAACTTTTACTTATGACAGCAATAATAACACTTACAACTGTCATGTATAGTAAAAAAAAAATGTACGTAACAGTATGGTCTAGTAGTAGTATAGTGGTGGTGTAGTAAGTAGATGTTTATTTAATTGGTTTATTCATTTTGAAGAATTGCCAGTTATATTCTACTACTTATTTTTTTACAAAAAAAATTTACAAAATACTAAAGGATGTTCTTTTAAGCATTAAAATGCAAAAATAGTACTAACACAATGGATTTCCTGCACATTTTGTTGTCAGCTGAAACAACATTTAGACAAAAAGTTTTCAGGGCATTGGATTGGTCACGGTAGATCTATTAGTTGGCCTTTAAGATCCAGACCTCACAACACTAGATTATAGTTTAAAAATAAAATGTACAAAGTAAACATGGACAGTGCGGATGCATTAATTTAACGCATTAAAAAATTAAAAACATTACTTAATCAGGATCTCAACAAACGCCTTTTGTAAACAAAGCAGAAAATGTTTAGAGGAAAATGGCGGTATTTTTAAACATTTATTAAGAAAACTATAATTACCAGGAAGATAATGTACAAAATTTGGTTTATTTTAATTGAACTATAACTTTAAAATATTTGAGCTTTTTTACATGTACAATACACTCTTAAAGTTTGGTCCGTTTATTCTAAACTACATCCTGTGTATTTGCCAGATTAGTAATAACTGTAACGTCCGGTAGTAGATACAGATCTAATAACTATGGATTACTAAGAAATCTATCACGAAGAAAACAGGTGGGTTGCTGAATAAGTTGAGTAAAAATATGATAAGCAACAAAAACTAAAGTTTGTTGGTCGCATAGTATTAAAATTTTAGCTTTTCTATAATTACTTTAAAGAAGTTTGTCAATAATTTAGAAAATTTGTTAAAAAAATTTAAAGTTGTTTTATTTGAAGACAGGTAATATGCCTATTACAAAAATAGTACTATTGGGAATGCTTAAAATGATAATAAAAATCTATTAGATTAAAGCACTTTGGATCTTTATTGCTTACTATGGTTTTAGTCAAAGAAAGAGTATAGAGTCGTGCGGGTCTTACTAAGTAGCCACCACAGTCAAAGTTTGTTGTCGTCATTAAAGTTTTATATTAACGGATGAGGTAGGGAAGAGAAAGTAAGTATAGAGTAAGTATAGTCAAAAAATCTTTTAAGCAATTTTAGTACTACGTATCGAAAGGCCATTACAAACGCAAAACGACGACTAGCAAATGATCAATTTATTAAACAATTATCTAATATTTCCAAAGCTTTTTAGAGTTAGAAGCGACAAATAGCAGCATTTCACCAAAATAATTTTAAAAACATTATGTTGAGACAACAAAAATAAATTTCACTCACCAATAGATTGTACCAAACTGATTTGTCACAACAACGATATATGAAATATATATTATACATAACATAATTACTACTAATAGCAAAGATATCTGGTATAAACTCGAAAATCTTTAAATAATCTACAAATTGTATTATTAACCCATTAGTTAAGCTGATCAATATTTGTTTTAAGCAAGGTATATATTGTTCTATTCTAAAAATTTTCATAATTACACTGGCGAGCAAAAAAATTGAGGTCACTTAAAATTATGACTTAGTTTTGGAATTTTTTGTTTTAAAATTATGTTAGCAAATTGTAAACAATTGTACTGTATTTTGCACACTAAATTAAAAATTTAGTGTTGAATCGTAAAGCATATTTATTGTTTTTTTTGCAAATTTTGAAAATATCACAAAATTTACAGTTCAGACAAAGTTTGAATTTTTGTTTCTATTACTAACATGCAACAAAAAATATAAAAATAAACTGATTATTAATTACAAATATTACCTCCTTTTGCATTAATGACTGCTTGAAATCAACAAGAAACACTTTGGATTAAATTAATGATCACATTTTGGTCAATATTATTTCATTTCTGTAGCATCTTTCTTAGCTTTTGAGCAGTTCATAGAGCAGGTGTGAGGTTTTAGATAAGTTGTTTGCAAAATTCCCACATTATCCAGGTAATTTCTGACAGTTCTAGCTACGTAAGGTCTAGCAGTATCTTGCATAAAAATGCCGCGCTTGTCTATAGTTGTCTTAGAGCATAACATAATCTTTGAGAACCTCCATAATTTAACTGTGATCTGTCAGGGAACCATTCTCTATAAAGACCAACTGTGTGCGTGCTTTGATAAAAATTCTTGCCGAAACCATAGCCGACCCACCGCCAAATGAAAGTCGCTCATCAATACAAACTAAAGCTTATCTTCTCTACACTTTCCAACGTCCGCCTAATCCATTGAAGCAAAAGCGTGACTTATCTAAAAACAGTACCCTGTTTCAGTTCTCATTATTTCATGCCCGGTGATTTTGGGCAAAATCCAATCTTCCAACACAATATCAGCGTTGTAAAGGTAGACTTGTAGCCATTTTTTTACAAAACAATTCAACAACCCATAACTTTTACCTAACGGTCCATTTACTAACATTTACATCTCAAAGTTCATAGAGTTGATTTCGTAGATAAATTGCAGAAGCTGTTCTATTCTGCAAACTTGTGGACACTAAAAAACGGTCATTTCTGTTTGTGGTAACTTTTTTGCCCGGATCTTGTTTTTCTGGTTAACAGGCCAGTATCCAAGTAACGCTGATATACCTTTTATACAGCACAAGGCTTTTACCAACAACCCTTGCAGTTTCACGTTATCTTCCGCCCATCTTTAATCGACGCTATAATTTTTGGCACAACAATAGGGTTTAAAACCATTATGACCTGTTAAGTACAGTACACCGTGTGAATGACAAGTTTTGCAGATTAACACTAAGTAAAAAAACCACAACAAAATGTACTTCATAAAAGTCGATAACGTAGAAATAATAATTGGCAGATAGATAACATTTGTCAGGAAATGAATTATTAAACGCTTAGGGCCAAAATTACAATAGTGGTTTAACTCACACATACGTGGATTAATGCTAACTGTGGATTAAAATATCTGGATAGCTAACTGGCGGAATTGTGCAATTAACGATTTAACTAGCAGTTTAAATAACCTTAAATTATTTGAGTTATGACAGTTATTACTTATAAGAAATGGGTGTATTATATTAATAGTGATTACTGGAAACTTACTATTGTTTATAAGGAGTTATCTAAATTTATTAATTTGCAATTTTTTTGTTGTTATATATTTAATATTTTTATTAAATAAAATTTTAATGTCAATTTTTTGACGCGTCAATTTATAGGTTAAGATTTTAAATATTTTGTTGACATAAAAAGTAGGGACAATTGTAATACGCGTTCCCACTAACTAGCGATTTAAATTTTAACTAGCAGTTAGTAAACTTGCAGTTTAAACCACTATTGTAATATTGGCCCTTAGTTTAGTTTACAATTTGCTAACATAAAGTTAAAACAAAAAAATCCAAAAATCAGTCATAATTTTAAAATGACTTTTATTTTTTGCTTGTTAATGTATTAGAAAATGCGTTTAAAAATAAAATTGTAAATCATATAAAAGAAAATAAATTATTTAATACAAATCAATTTGGTTTTCGTAAAGGTTTGTCAACAACATAAGCAATATATTACGTAGAAAAAGGCAACTATATGCACGTTATGTATTATGACTTGACAATAGCTTTTAACTGCGTATCTCAAAATTTGCTATTATTTAAACTAAAACAATATGGATTATGTGACAATGTAATTAATATAATAAAATCTTATTTCTCTAATCGCCAACAAAGCGTGTATTATAATTTAAAAAAAATCTAAATGTGAAATATATGCTACTCTACTTTAATTCTTAAAGACTTGTCGCTAAAAAAAATATCTACTGCTAACTATGCTTTAAAAGAAGCTAAACAATGGTGTTCTGAAAATATTTTTTAGTTAACGAGAATAAAACTACAACATTGACATCTTCTATGCGGACTATGCCAATACAACTAAATAAACCAATTAAGTTTTTTTGTATACATATGGACTTAATTAGAATAAGCATTGTGAAGAACTGTCTACCATAAAAAAATAAATAGAAACATATACGCTTAAAGAAATCTACAAGGAACATTATTAGAATCCGTTTTAAAGTTGTGTTATTTTGGAAATCTTTATTCACATTTATCTTATCCTAGTGTGATTTGGGGAAACTCGTATGGGTCTAAAAAAATATTTTCTTTACAAAGAAAAGCTATACGAATTTGGGCAGGCCTATCCTATAAAGCAGACTGCAAAGAAACTTTTAAATTCTCAAAAGTTTTATTAAGCATATTTGAAAGAGGCTGTAATGCTAAGCAGAATCAAAATGGACTTAATAAAATAAGTCACCCTGAAATATTTCTCTGTTCATCTTAATTTTAATTACGTAATTATTTTTATTGTATATAATTTTATTATAGTTAGCTAAAAAAACATAGTGGTTGTTAAAAACTTTATAATAATTGGATCAATTTTATATATTTTAAAAAATTCAACAAGTTATGTATGAGGTACTGAGTCAAAAGCATTACAGTAGTCAATGTATGCAGTGAAAATATTTTGTTTTTCTTTACTTCTATTTTTTTATTAAATTATATTTACATATTTACAACATAACTTTTTTTTCTCCTCACTTGCTGCTTTACACCGACTCCATATATGGTTGGCTGCAGAGCTTCGTATTTGGGGCACCAATTTTTTTTTTCCATTATATAGTGTTTTTTTTTTTAATTTTTATTTTTTTTAATTTTTAGGTAGTTGATTGTATGTGATTAGTCCATTGCCTAGTATTGTTTTTTTTGTTTTTTCTGTCTTTGTTGTGTGTACATGTATATTAATTTTTCTTCTCGTGTTATGTCCGTAAATTTCTTTGTTTATTATTTTTTTGTAGATTAGTTTTAATTTCTTTATATTTAATTTTATATATTAGTTTGCATTTATTTATTATCATTATTTTGTTAATGTTTGTTTTGTTAATTATTTTGTATACTTCTTTTGTTGGTGTTAGCCTTGGTAGTTTATGTATTATTTTAAGTATTTTGTTTTGTTGTTTTTGTATTTTTTGTAAATTTGTTTTTGTTGTTTTACCTCATATATTTATTAAATAGTTAATTTTTGGTAAATATAGTGAGTAGTATATACTTATTGCAGTTTTTTTAGTATGCATTTTCTGTTTTGTTCTGGTAATTGGTATGTTATTTATTTCAATTTTTATGTCAATATCTTTTGTATTTTTTTGTCTTATTACCATAAGCGTCGCTTTTTTTTTCATTTATTGTTTGTATGTTTTGTTGTACTATTTCGTTAATTTCTTAACGTCTTCATTTATGTTTCTTTCTATTGCTATTTTGTTTTTTTTTTGTGATATATAATACATGTGTCTTCAGCATATGTATATATTTTGCCAGTCAAGCTTACCTCATATATATCATTTATGTATAATATATACAATATTGGCACTAGTACTCCACTACACTCCTACTTGTGGTAGCCCATATTCTGCTATTGTAGATGCACTGTATGTCGTTTATTTTTGTTCTTTGTATTCTTGTTATGTGTTTGTTTAGTTCGTTTGCTATTTCAATTTTATTTGTTTTTTTGTCCGTGTTTTTTATAATTTCTGTTATTTCTTGTTTTGTTTTTTTCTTAGTGTTTTATTTAGCATACTATTTATTTCCGACCATTGTTTAGCTTGATTTCCATTTGCATTTTTTATTTTGTTTTTGTAGTAATTTTTTTTTTTTTTTCTTAATTTTATCCTCTACTTCCTTTTTATTTTCTTTTAATATTTTTTTAATGACATAGTTTGGATTTTTGATGTTGATTGGACATTTTCATTTAACGCTAGAGAATTGCCGGGTTTAGTCGTCCCGTCCTGTTGTGGTGCCACTAGTATTATTGTTTTAGAAAAATATTAAATCCTATCACATCTACGAGAATATCGGTGAATCTCTCTCTAAAAAAATATTGACACGTACAGCTCCGTTATTAAATTAAAATTGGTTCTTATACGACAAATCGCCAACCAACTCAATATCCAAACGATACGATTTTAGTAATTATTCTTTTTATACATTGAACTACATACAATGTTCTATGTTTTCATGTTTTTGGTTAAGGATTTAAAGTTACATTTAACAAGTAAAAAATTAATAAAAAACTGAATAATTGCTAAGAAACAACTTATTTCATCAAATTTCTACAAATTTGAGGACACAGATTGGACTTTCTTCTACAATGTGTGAAAATTTTATTCAATTATATTCAGGCGTTTTTTGCTGAGTTGGATGCTGTAAATCCTTATAATAGCGCAACTATTCTCCTCTCTTAAGAATGAAACACAACATCATTTAAATGACTACCACGGCTGGCTTGACAGTAACCCATCCAATTAACTAATTTTTTTAGTACATATTTGGTTGTTTGGGCTCCAATCACAAAAATGGCAACTTTGATTTTGTGTTTTAAAGCACAAGTCGTCAGATGGTTAGCGTGACACTTATCCTTAAGGTCTCTCCACAAAAACAATCACAGTTTTTAGGCGGCCATTTGACATCAGCATTTTGGTTAATTATTCAATTTTCAAAAAAAGTTTGCTTAAGATCAATGGTTGCGTTGACTGTATGGTAAAACGTCCTGTTAAAACCAAATGTCATCTATTTCATACTCTTCAATTTTTGGAAACAAAAATTTGTTTAATATGGCATAGTAACATTTGCTATTGACGGTAACGGCTTCTCCTTGCTCATTTTTGAAGAAAAATGGCCCAATAATGCCGCCGGGCTAAAAACCACACCAAACGGTTACTTGTTGTAGATGCATAGGCTGTTCAATAGTCATGTGTGGATTCTCTGATCTCCAAATGCAACAATTTTGTTTATTGACATAGCCTTCAAGATGAAAATCTGCTTAATTGGAAAACACAATTTTTTGATAAAAATGCTTTTTGGTCAAACAATCTTTAGCTAATTGAGCAAACGCATTGGATGGTCATAAGGTTTCATTTCTTGGACTAATTGAACTTTTAGGCATTAAAACCGAGGTCTTTATGCAAAATTCTTTTCAGAAAAGTGCAAAAAATGTTCAGTTACTGAGAGCGATGAGGAGTTGATGTTGATGTCTGACCAACAGCATTAATTTTTTTGGCTAAACGCTCTAGACAAGAACGTAAACGTGTTGTTTTATCTATTAACAATTTAGTTTTGCAAACTAGCTTTACAAATTGGTCCACAAACTGCGTTGGAAGCACTTTTCTATCAAATTTGTTTCGTAAATTTCTTATTATTTGAGTAGAATATTCACCACTTTGGAAGTAAGTTTTCATTATTTTTCAACTTTGTGTAAAGTGTAAAGCGTTTCAATTTGTAAATGTCTAACATAAAACTAAATTTCTGTTAAATTATAAATGTCATTTTACTTCTGAAAAACAAAATATACGGTAATTTATATTTTAAATGTTACATAGCCCACCTTTTGTATAGTAAAACATTTAATATTCAGTCTAGCCCTTAAAGGTTTATATGTATATATAAGCATTGGCTATGTCGCAATAAAATAGTTTATTGTAAGTTAACGGGTTACAATTCTGTAGCTACGTTTTGTCGCGATAAATGCAAGAGGTTTTATGATTCTAGTACATGAAGATATTTTATGTATTTTTATACCGTACCAGTTTTCTGGTACGCACCTATTGAGATTATGTTATTTCTATAAAAAAAGTAACTATAACAAAAGTCATAGCAATCATCAGTGAGTTTTTACTTTGCGGCTATACTTGAGAGCATGAATTTTCAAAATAAACCATACGTTTAAAAACAGTAAACATTTAAGTATAATAAATATAATTTTATCAATAATGTTTTATCTGTAAACCATACTCAGGAGAAGCTAAACCTTGCCTATTCTACTAACCAATTTAATCAACCATATACTGACTTAGTTAGTGGTTTAAAAGTTAATTTTTCTAATATTTGTGGTCTAAAAAGGAATTTAAAAGTTAAATCTTTCAGATACAACTCTCAGTTCTCTAAATAAGGAAACTACAAGCTTTGTTGATAACCTTTCTAAAAGTTTGACAAGTTTCTTCAAGGTAATTATAGAAAAACTAAAATAGTTTTTGTCAAAAGATTTTATTGTACACATAATACTGTATAGTTAAGATACTCATTGTCTACAACACTATCTAGACAACAAACTATGATTGCTTCTTTTCATAATTTAATTTATTCAGCAACTCGTGTTGGACTTTTTAGTAAACCAAAATTATAAGTTTAAAATTAATAAATGATGTATTTTATGTAAATTGATGATGAGTGCATACTCTGAAACACGTGTATGTGTCTTTTACTGAATAAAAACGGCAATTTACATAAAATAAATCATTTATTAATTTTAAATGATAAATTTGTTTTGGTCATCTGATTCAAATAAAACGCGCAAAAAATGCCATTGCCTGTCCGTGTAAGGATTTAACTCCTTTCTCCTAATAGGAAGCATTGCGTTAAAATGTTTGACAAGAATATTAGATATGAATGTTTTAACTTTTTTTTAATTTAATTTAATTTTTTTTTTATTGTTATTTATTATAATATATTTACATATTTATAGATTATATTTTATTTTGTTTTCTCCCCACATGCTGCTTTACATCGTCTCTTTATGGATGGATGGCTGCAGAGCTTTGTATTCGGGGCATCTTTTTATGCTTTAATTTTTCTTATTTGTTATTTATGTGGTTTGTATTATCTATTTTATTTGTTACTTTTTTTTGATCTTTTTAATATATAGTGTTCTTTTATTTTTATTTTGAATTCATTATAGCTCTTTATTTTCTTAATACTTTGAGACTGTTTGTTTTGCCTTTTCTGTCCTTGTTGTGTGTACATGTATATTGCTACTTCTTCTAGTGTATTGTCCGTGAATTTCTTTGTTGGTTTTTATTTGGAGGTTGGTTTTAATTTCATTATTTTTAATTTTGTATATTAGTTTGCATTTTTTTATTTTTATTTTTTTGTTTATCTTTGTTTCGTTAATTATTTTGTATACTTCTTCTGTTGGTGTTAGTTTTGGTAATTTGTGTATTATTTTTAGAATTTTGTTTCTTGTTTTTGTAATTTTTTCTATGTTTGTTTTTGATGTTTCTCTCCATATGTTTATTAAATAATTCATTTTTGCTAAAAATAGTGAATGGTAGATACTTAATGCCGTTTCTTTTGTTATGCATTCCCTGGCTTTATATACAGCTCCTATTGTTGCTGCGCTTTCTTTTAATATTTTGTTAATATGTGTATCTCAGGTGAGTTTCTCAGGTAATATTATTCTAAAGTATTTTGTTTGTTTTGTTCTAGTAATTGGTATGTTAATTATTACAGAAACTACTGTTGAAACAGCATTAGAAAAATTCTGATAATTTACTTATACTTTCTGCATCTAAATCTAAACCTAAACCGCGCCTCATCTATCATTATTATAAGATAAACAACAAAAATCTTAATAATTTTGATTTTGATACTTATTGCTTATATTGTAAAGATTCACATATTACAGCAGAAAATCTCACAAAAACTATTTGGAATGTTATTGAAAAATTTGTTCCATTTTCTGAACAACAATACTTGTTTTCAATTCGGACTAAACAGCCAGTTACCAAGAAGCAAAAAGCATTTAAAAAACACACCAGGAATTGTTCCAAACAGACTTAAGAAGATTATAAGAAAGTTTGTAAACATTGTAAAAATCTAATACAATCTGAAAACGATAGGATTGACAGAAGCAAAGATCGAATTTTCTAGTTTTCTATAAACAAACAAAAAAAATGTGAAACAAAAAATTTAATACAAAATAGTACATAATCTTTAAAATACTTATTAACAATTTAGTTACTAATCCAAAAAAAAAGCAGATATTCTTGCAAACCATATTGCATTTAACTCTACTATTATAAATCCTCTTATTGCTGTACCTACAATACCGGCTAGTGGCAAAACAATAAGTTTAATTTATTTTAGAGAACAAATTGTTAAAAGATAACTTAAGGCATTAGGTATAGATGAAATTCTACCTATTATTTTTAAAACATTTTTCAAGTTGAAAAGTTGCAAATGTTCATCTTACACCTAAAAAGGGAGACAAGTTTGATTTTTTTAAATATAGAACAAATGCATTATTGTCAAAAAATTTTGAACAATATATTAATTTCTACTTTATAAAGTTCTTTGAACAAAATAACTTTATCTCAGATATTCAATAATGATTTTAATCAAAACGTTTGATTACAGATGATGATAATAATAATAATAATAATAATAATAATAATAATAATAATAATAATAATAATAATAATAATAATAATAATAATAATAATAATAATAATAATAATAATAATAATAATAATAATAATAATAATAATAATAATAATAATAATAATAATAATAATAATAATAATAATAATAATAATAATAATAATAATAATAATAATAATAATAATAATAATAATATTAATAATAATAATAATAATAATAATAATAATAATAATAATAATAATAATAATAATAATAATAATAATAATAATAATAATAATAATAATAATAATAATAATATATATTTAACGGCTATCACCAATTTACACTTATGCCCGTATTCATAAAAGTCAGTTACAGTAACGGATCGTTAAATTTGACAACCGCAAAATTATTTATACTTATTCTACCATAAAAAACAAGTTTGGCATAATAAATAACTATCAGAAATGAATGAAAAATGATATTTAATAATAACGCAAAATAAATAACATGTATTTCTATCAAATTTACAAAAATAGTTTTGACGTTTTATCGAATTGTGAGGTTATGTTGTCACATTTAATAGTCATTAAATTTAATGAGCTTTTATGAATACGGGCATTAATTACATAAATTAATAATTTCACAATAAAATAATGAAATAAAATAACAGTAAGAATACAAAAATATACAAAAAATACAATTAAAATCAGAATTAAAAACTGTAAGTATGTACAATATTATGTATTACAATAAGATATAAAATAAAATAACGTATTAAATAATATATCAGCTAACTAATTACTTAAGCTTAAGTTATGTCTTAACAGACGCCCCTTTAAAGTGTATTTATTTAAGTTAAACAAATCAAACCATTCATTTTCATTTAGAAGATTTGCTCTTTTAAACATGCGACTTAGCAAATTATTATTAGAAAAATTTAAACTGTGTGTCATAATTCTAAATAAATTGCAATTTTTTTAAAGCTAACAAATAATTAGACACTTGAATCCGGTTTCGGATAAAAGCGAAGAACAACATATATTGGCATTAAGCAAATTGTATAGAAAACAACTAACAAAAACAATCCTGCGACTATTGAGAATTGGAATATGAAGCAAATCCATAATATTGTTGTAACAACCAAAAATATGCCTTACTCCAAATTTGTATTCAATACTTTTTAAATTTTTTTTTTTTTGAATTGACCATACCGGCAAAGCATATTCTAAGTGGCAACGAACTAAAAAACAGTATAACGTTTTTAAGCAATTTGCATCTAATTCTTTAGCAATATTCTACACAAATCCCCAAAGTTTAGATGCTTTGTTACATATTGCATTAATATGTTTTTTAAATAATAGACAATTATAAAGTAATACGCCAAGATCTTTAAAAGATTTAACGGAATTTAAACTTGAAGATTGAATGGAGTATGAAAACTTGACCTTAGACATTGTTTTGGAAAATGACATTGATACACATTTATCAATACATATTAACAAACAGTTTATTAAGATTGCACCACTGAGTTAAGCAATTTAGGCCCGCCTGTAAAAGCATACTATTTTGCACATTATTTACTATCTGATATAAATTCATGTCGTTCGCATACAGTAGACATTTTCCAAATTCAAACACATCTATAATAAATAATGTGAAAAGAATAAGTCCAGGGGACCCTTGTGGAACCCCAGAGCTAACAAATATTTCATTTAATACAAAATTACCAATTTTAACAAGCTGGGTACAATCATTTAAGAAAGATGCTAGCCATTGCATGGTATTGTTATTAAAACATAACATAGACAGTTTGCTAAGCAAAACATGATGGTTAACTTTGTCAAATGCCTTTGAAAAGTTTGTGTAAATAGTAAGTATCTACTTGACAGTTACGATCAAAAGTTTTTGAAATAAATTGTTTATACTGCAACAAATTACTTGAGGTCGATTTACCTTTTTAAAAACCATGCTGGTTATCGGAAATTATAGATCGAGACATCCATGCTAACTCATCACTAATTATGGAATCAAGTAACTTTGGTATTGACGACTGTATACTTATACCACGATAGTTATATATATTGTCACGAGAACCACTTTTAAAAATAGGATTAATATAACATTCCTTCCAATGTTTTGGAATGTATCTAGATAATAATAATTTTAAGAAAAGAATATGTGTTGGTTTTCTCAATAAGTAAACACAGTTTATTAATAAGTTAGAAAGGAATTTTTTTTTAAACTTATAAAACGATTAAAAATAGTTTCAAGTAAAATATGTAAAATTTTACAATGAATTTGATGATTACTATTATAGTAAGAATAGTTAACGTTGGATTGATCTGATTCATAAACAGTAGAGAAATACTCGGCAAATAAATTGACTATATCACAACATTTATCAGCAGATTTGTTGTTTAGTTTTATTAAATTTGGAATTTCATTTTCATTGCAAGCATTTTTGTTAACATTACTTTTAAACAAGTTCTAAATAGTTTTTATGTAAGGTTCTAGATAATTTACTGCACGATGTTTTTAAATCGGAAAATATGTTGTAATGTTCAACTGCGCCAGTTTTTATATAAGTTGCATGTGCAATTTTTTTTTATAATTTTATCAATAAGTTCTTTATTAAACCAAACTGAGTAATTAAATTTACTTACTTTTATAAGCTTAGTTGGAATAAACATATCCATGCCTTGATGCAAATATTAATAAAAAGTTTCAAAGGTTACATCTAAATTGCTATTATTTAAAAAGATCCCACTCAATACCGTAAAAAAAAGTTAAGGTTTGCATAATCAGCTTCTTTAAAGTTAAAACGTATTTCATTGCCTGTTAGAGTATCTACATTAAAAAATGTTGGTAATGTACAAAAGTTAGCAGAATGATGATGACCTGGAGCCAGAAAAATATCATCAGCAAGACATATTTAAACATCAACATCCGTAAAACACAAATCAAAAAAGATACCTCTTAAGTTAGCAACAAAAATTAATTAATTTAAGTTCATAAAAAAGTAGGAGTTAATAACAATTTCAGCCTGAGGACTATAGGTCAACATTTCACAACCTTTTACTTAATATTATTCAGATTGTAATTACCCTATACCACAAATTTGTAGTTACTATATTTTGTTCTCAATTCTTCTACTATAGTAGAGGGTTTTAGCCGGTTCTGGATCCACCGCACCACCGCACGGGGTGGGGATAGGAGTGGGGAGGGTGGCGGAGTGGGGGTAATCTAAGGGGTGGGGGTAAAAGGGGCGGGGTAACCCAAGAGTGGGGGTAAAAGGGGCGGAGCTCCGCCATCTTGGCCGCCATTTTGTTTTCCGCCATCTTGGACGCCATTTTGTTTTCCGCCATCTTGGCCGCCATCTTGGACGCCATCTTGGCCGCCATTTTGTTTTCCGCCATCTTGGACGCCATTTTGTTTTCCGCCATCTTGACCACCATTTTAAATCACCCAGTATAATTTTCCCGCCATTTTTCAAAAAAAATTAATAGAACACCCTGTATATTTTGTTTTTATATGACATCTTTTAGACAATAAGTCAACTATTAACCATGCATACATCAATTTTGAATAATGTTTGTAACCAGTCAGACAAATACAAAGTTTCCACCACAATTGATAATGAGTCACAATTGATATAAAAAAGTGAAAGTTTGCTTTACATTTTTCGAACAATGAGTCAACTATTTACCACAAATACAAAGTTTCCATTACAATTTTAAGACTGGTACATGTGAAAGTGCACTTTCTAATTGGTTAAACATCTGTATATACATCAATTTGAGGAGTTGCACATTAACAATCATTTAAACTTACATTAAAGCAATAAGTTAATAGTTATTGAAGTGCTAGATCACAATAATTTTAAATATGCCAATGATTAAATTGATGAGATATTCATAATATCTCACCGTTTAATCATTAGTTATATATACTAATGATACATTATTTATTAGCGTAGGTCTCTATAACTTTCATTTTTAATTGCTTACTATTTTAAAATAATTTTAAGAGTTTCAACCTACATAATGACTAAGATGGTTAAAAACTTTCATTTAATAGCCTCGCATATTCTAATTTAAGAGATCACTTTCACTTTTAATAGCTTTTGAATAATTATTTTTTATATAATTAGAGTAATATTTTTGTTTTCATTTCCATAAACACTTATGTAATCGAGCTATTGGCTACATTGTCTCACATTAGACAACATTAAAATATAAATGAAGTGTTGAATTGTAAAATGTATAAAAAGATTTAAAATGTTCAAAAATTGTACGACGACTTGAAACAAACTGAACAATTAATTTGGAATATTTCAATGTTATCTATTAATTATTAGCGTAGGTCTCTATAACTTTTATTTTAATTGCTTACAATTTTTAAAATAATCTTATGAGTTTCAACTTACACAATGACTAAGATGGTTAAAAACTTTCATTTTTAATAGCCCTACATATTCTAATTTAAGAGTTCACTTTTTACTTTTAATAGCTTTTGAACAAACATTTTTATATAATTATAGATTTTTGTTTGTTTCAATGTTCACAAGCACCTAATGTAATCGAGCTATTGCCTACATTGTTTCATTTAATAACATTAGACATCATTAAAATATAAAAGTGTTAAATTGTAATATGTATAAAACAGATTAATGCTCGTATTCATAAAACATTTTTGTAACGATTCATTATCAAACAAATCATTATAATTTAATGAACATTAAAAATATAATGATATTCATAAATAAATTGTCATTAGTTAAATTATTTAGTAACTTTTTAGTTACTTTTGTTTTTTTATAAGTTATTAATATATTAACCTATACAATATAACCTCAAATACTGTGAATTAATACAGATAATTAGACATTTTTAAATCAAACAGATGTGTCAATTTAATGATTCGTTTTGTCTTAATGGACCACAAATAGTGCGTTAAATTTAATAAATAATTTAATGAACATTATTGCTAATGAGTGTTTATGAATACAAAAATTCGATTAAACGTTTTGTTATATTTTTAACAAATCATTATATATTTAATAACGTTTTATGAATACGTGCATTAAAATTTTCAAAAATTGTACGGCAACTTGAAACACAATTTGAAAAATTACTTAATGATGCCAAGGAATGTGCATTATCCCTATTATAACGATCATTTTATATTTTATTATATTATGATTTAAATTCTCAATACATTTTTGAAAGTTGTCATTAGTGAATTATTATAATAAATACCCCGCTTCCATTAATCATTAGAATAAACAAACGCCATCTTGGACGCCATTTTGTTTTCCGTCATCTTGAACGCCATTTTTGTTTTCAGTATGAGAATTTCTCATTATCATATAATTATTATTGCTGTTGATAGGACAAATGTTATAAATTCTTATTTTCTTTACAATTCTTTCTTTTACTTCAAGACCACTCCAATACGAGGCAGTGTGTGCAGTTTTTAATCATTAAATTGACACATCTGTTTGATTTAAAAATGTCTAATTATCTGTATTAATTCACAGTATTTGAGGTTATATTGTATAGGTTAACATATTAATAACTTATAAAAACAAAAGTCACTAAAAAGTTACTAAATAATTTAACTAATGACAATTTATTTAATATCATTATATTTTTAATGTTCATTAAATTATAATGATTTGTTTGATAATGAATCGTTACAAAAATATTTTATGAATACGGGCATTAATCTGTTTTATCCATATTACAATTTAACACTTTTATATTTTAATGATGTCTAATGTTATTAAATGAAACAATGTAGATAATAGCTCGATTACATTAGGAGCTTGTGAACATTGAGATGATGAAGATATGTAATATCATTTGTAACTTCTTTTTTAATAATTTTTATTTGTTTGTGATAAAAGACTGTAAGCGACATATGATTTTAGAGTTTTTCTTCTTTTTAAAACTTTATGTTTCAACCACATTAGTTTGCATAGTGTCTGTGTTAAAAAATGTTAAAATGTTATATGATTATTTATTTTAAAATAAAGATATAATTTTTTTCATGTAAACATTGCTCTCTCTCTCTCTCTATAACTCTCTTACAATGTCAACTTTAATATCACACATTATTATAATTTTTATAGCGTTTTTATTTCATGTATTATTATTATTATTAGAAATTAAAATTACAATATTATACATGGAATATTATCATACAAATTAGAAATATCTAATCTAAACATTTAAATAAAAGTTAATTATTATTTAAATTCAATCTCTGATATAAATCAATAAACCCACCGGAATATGGAATTAAGTGGTAATTGTTTACCAACCATCTATCTCGGATTTTTTCATTTGACGTTAAAAACGTGTAGTCGATTGTCGGTTTCATCAAATAGGTATGAATATTTTTATAATTTGTTGCAATACTTATTTCCTTCAGCATAAACTGCTTTAAAACTGCAAATCCTTACATATTGATGGCTAATATAATCACTATGTTATATGAGGTACACTCTACTAAATAAGAGCTTTTTAATTGATGGATGATTGATAAAGCATTTTTTTATATTTAAGATTCATGCTCCACTTACTTTACCTTACCCTTTCTAAAAAATATTGAGGTTATGTTACAATATTGAGGTTATGTTACTCATTTACGGAACAATATATGATACCTTAGCACTTACAAGCTCTAAACCATATTTTAAAATTGATTAAAATTCACCGCATCATTTGCTTTGAACAGTCTGATTTTCTTAAAAATATATAGATTTAAACATCGCGATGTGTAAATCAGTCAAAAATAATTTTGAGAAAGATTTCTTTAATGTATAATGAACAAACAAAAACTATTGAGATGATATTGGTAAGAGACGTTCGTCTGGATTTTCAATGAGAATCTCGCTACCATTCAATCTTAAAGTTGTATATGATAAACCAATTTACATTGGGTTTGCAGTTAAGATTTATTGAAACTACTTATGTATGATTTTAACTATAACTTTTGAGAATCTCGTTACCATTCAATGAGAGCGAGATAAACCAATTTAGATTATTAAACTATTTATATATGATTTTTATTATTACTTTTTAAAACCTCTATATTATTATGATGATAATGTGACATTGTGCCATATAAACACTAACAGCCTTAAAATATGAAAGAAAATGTTGAATTGTAAAATGTATAAAATAATCAATTATAAATATTTCAATGTTATCGATTATTTATTAGCGTAGGTCTCTATAACTTTTATTTTAATTGTTTACAATTTTAAAACAATGTTCAAAGTTTCAACTTACACAATGACTTAGATGGTTAAAAACTTTCATTTTTAATAGCCTTACATATTCTAATTTAAGAGTTCACTTTCACTTTTAATAGCTTTTGAATAAACATTTTTATATAATTATAGTAATATTTTTGTTTCAATTTTCATTTCATAACATTAGACATCATTTAAATATAAAAGAAGTGTTGAATTGTAATATGTATAAAACTGATTTAAAATTTTTAAAAATTGTACGGCGACTTGAAGCACAATTTGAAAAATTACTTGATGATGCCAAGGAATGTGCATATGGTAGCGATGATCCTAAAGACATAGATTATAATCAAAAATATCAAAATCATCTAAATAAAGGAATCGATTTATGTTACAATTATTTGTGCGGTGAAATAACTTTAAAACATTTTTATGAAAAATTAATAGTGAATAAATTGAATAAACATTTTGAATATTTAGTAGAGGGGATTTAAAAACCTTTGTCATTAGACACCTTACATGTGGATTAAGATAATTAATTAATGGTGTCCATATATATATGATTTTTTAGCATCAACATATTTACAAAATTACTTACTTACTGAAAGCGTTTGACATTCCACTTTCCAAAAGTATTTTTTTCTGAATGAAGCGGATCAGATTCAAGGAGTATTGAATCTTCGGATATATTTTATAATTGCAACGTTAAGAGCAGCGATCGAAGTGGAATTAAGTGGATGATTGCAACGCAAAATAGAATTTGTTTTGAAAGAAGAATAAAGAAGGCTTTCACAGTATTGGGGCCCATAGCTACGCTCAAACATCATAGAAAAATGGAACATTGCTTCAATCGATCGTCACAGTTGACGTACAAGGCTTTATTCTTCAAGATAATTTTATCCCCAAAGAGTTATGTATAACTACCGATGGTAAAGACTTTAGCGTTTACCTATTTAAACCCGAACGATACTTCAAGAATCTCAACCATGATGAAATAGCCCAAATTTGATAGTTAGAGACGCATCATCATGATCTTCGATACAGCAGCGGTTACTTACCGTCACATAAATTCGAAAACATTCTAAAATCTTTACTATCGACTATGATCACATTTATGTGAAAGGTAATCAACGGAAATATTTAATTAAAAATTTATTTGATAATATAAATGTTATAAATTTAGTAACTGAAATAGACAATCTCTATCATACAGAAATTGTGAATCATAACTGTTTCAACCACATTAGTTTACATAGCGTCTGTACTAAAAAAAAAAAAAATGTTAAAATGTTATGTGAATATTTATTTTAGATTAAAAATATAATTTTTTATGTAAATATCACTGTTTCTCTCTTTCTCTCTCCCTCTCTCTCTCTCTCTCTCTCTCTCTCTCTCTCTCTCTCTCTCTCTCTCTCTCTCTCTCTCTCTCTCTCTCTCTCTCTCTCTCTCTCTCTCTCTCTCTCTCTCTCTCTCTCTCTCTCTCTCTCTCTCTCTCTCTCTCTCTCTCTCTCTCTCTCTCTCTCTCTCTCTCTCTCTCTCTCTCTCTCTCTCTCTCTCTTGTCGATTTTAATGCATCATCCGTACACATTTTATTAACATTTTGAAATGAACAATTACTAAATTTATCATTGTGATTTACACAGAAATGCAAACATTTTTCAAACTTTGATGCGTAAATTTTATGTTCTATATGTAATACTGTAAAATTCGGAAAATTTCTTTAAAAAATTCTTCTTTTAAACACCCTTGACCACGCACGTTACATCGGATAAATTCTGAGTAAATCCATAAAAGATGTTATCAATCTCTGATATATCAATGAACCCACCAAAATATGGAATTGAGTGGTAATTGTTTTCCAACCATCTAACTTGGATTTTTTCATTCGATGTTAAACGATGAGTAGTCGATTGTCGGTTTCATCAAGTAGGTATAAATATTTTTATAATTTGTTGCAATACTTATTTCCTTCAGCATAAACTGCTTTGCAACTACAAATCCTTGCATATCGATGGCTAATATAATCATTATGTTATATGAGGTGCACTCTACTAAATAAGAGCTCTTTAATAGATGAATGATTGATGAAGCATTTTTTTATATTCAAGATTCATGCTCCACTTACTTTACCTTACCCTACCTAAAAAATATTGAGGTTATGTTACTCATTTACGGAACAATATATGATACCTTAACACTTACAAACTCTAAAGCATATTTTAAAATTGATTAAAATTCACAGCATAATTTGCTTTGAACAGTCTGATTTTTTTAAATTTAAACATCACGATGTGTAAATCAGTCAAAAAATAAGTTTGACAAACATTTCTTTAAATTAATGAACAAATTAGTTTTAGGTAAAACAATGAAGAATGTAGATAAGCGAGTTGATGTTAAGCTGATGATCCATTGTGATAATATTGGTAAGAGACGTTTGTCTGGATTTTCAATGAGAATCTCACTACCATTCAATCTTAAAGTTGTATATGATAAACCAATTTACATTGGGTTTGCAGTTAAGATTTATTGAAACTACTTATGTATGATTTTAACTATAACTTTTGAGAATCTCGTTACCATTCAATCAGAGCAAAATATACCAATTTACATCGAGATTTACAGTTTAAATTATTAAAACTAATTATGTATGATTTTTATTATAACTTTTTGAAACCTCTATATGATGATGATAATGTGACATTGTGCTATATAAACAATAACAGCCCAACATTAAAAATTCAGACCAACAGCTGAACAGACAGACATCTAAACAGACAGCTGGTAGACTGACAGCTGAACAAACAGACAGACAGCTAAACAGACAGCTGATCAGACAGACAGACAGCTATACAGACAGCTGATCAGACAGACAGACAGCTATACAGACAGCTGAACAGGCAGACAGACAGCTAAACAGACAGCTGAACAGGGGCCCTGTTCAGCTGTCTGTTTAGCTGTCTGTCTGTCTGTTCAGCTGTCAGTCTACCATATATATATATATATACATATATACTTTTTTATATCAATTGTGACTCATTATCAATTGTGGTGGAAACTTTGTATTTGTGTGACTGGTTAGAAACAAAATGGCGGTCAAGATGGCGAACAAAATGGCGATCAAGATGGCGGAAAACAAAATAGCGGCCAAGATGGCGGAGCTCCGCCCCTTTTACCCCCACCCTTGGGTTACCCCGCCCCTTTTACCCCCACCCCTTAGATTACCCCCACTCCGCCACCCTCCCCACTCCTATCCCCACCCCGTGCGGTGGTGCGGTGGATCCAGAACCGGCTAAAACCCTCTACTTACTATTGTACAATGTTCTTTATAAGTTGCAAAAGAACAAAGAGGAATATAGATACCACCAATCACTAATTTCATCGGTCCCAATCAAATAGCAATAAAAATATGTTCAATTGTGCTCGAGTTAGAACATAATAACTCCAATTTAAAGCATTTTTTGATAGCTATAAGTATACCACCACCCATAAGTTTACCGTGAATAGTGCGTTCAATTAAAAAAAAAAGTATAGTCAGGTGTTGCAAATTGATTGTCTAAAAAATCTGTATACATCCAGGTTTTTGTTAAGACAATAACATCATAACAATTATTAACATTAAACATAAAATCTACTAGATTTGTACGCATGCCTCCAACATTCTGATAATTTGTTATTATAAGAATGTTGGAGTTTTTTGTACCATCTTCAGAGTTGATGTTAAATTTAACTATTTGAAGACCGCCATTGCGGTGTTTAATTACCAACTTGTTTTTACCTTTTGAAATTTGTTCATCCAAATTTAATTTAACCTTTTTAAAAGACTTTCTTTCTTCTTGAGACCTATCACATCGAAACTGCAATTGTTTATTGGTGTTTTTTAAATAAAATTTTAAAACTTTTAAGGCAGAATTTTTGTCTCTAAAAATTAGTTTAAGAGGACGACACATAGTACTAGATTTTTTCTTACCAAGCTTAATTAATTTAATAGGTTCAATATTAACTCCAAGCGGTTCCAAAACATTGATTACTTCTTTGAGGTCATCTTTAGATTTATCTTCCAATGATACAGATTGAGATTCCTTAAGATTAAATAACAACAGATTAGATTTTCTTCTATGACGGTCTTCAATTTCACTAATAATTTGATTTACATCAACTAATGAACTAGCTTTTTTAGGTATGTGTTCCAGTTTATTAAATCTCTTCTCAATGTCGACAAGCCGCGAGTTTAAAACGTTTAATGTTTCATCTTTAAAATTGACAAGGTCATTCCTGAAACAGTCTAATTGGACACAAATCATATTGTTTAATTCATCACTGGAATTGATAGGCAAAAATTCAGCTTGTGGCAGAGAAATGCATTTATGGCACCCCCACTTTGACTTATCATTCACAACAAAGATTTTATTATCATTTAAGCGAGAACAACTTATTGACTTGTTACATCTACCATTGCATTTAATATATGTTGTATTAGGTGTAATACCGTGATTACAAATGCCGCATTTAAAACCCATAATAAAATATAAAATTTAATATATAGGATATTATACAAAACAAGACATATGTTCACGCTGACGCGATCTGTCGTAGCAACTTTAATAGACAAGGAAAAAAGACCACGGAGAATAGTTGCGCTATTATAAGGGTTTACAGCATCCAACTCAGCAAGAAAACACCTGAATATAATTGAATAAAATTTTCAGACATTGTAGAAGAAAGTCCAATCTGTGTCCTCAAACTTTTAGAAATTTGATGAAATAAATCCTTTCTTCGCAATTAATTTTTAAAAAGTGACTTTTTTAATCAGTTCTTTATTAATTTTTTACTCGTTAAATGTAACTTTAAATCTTTAACCAAAAACATGAAGACATAGAATATTGTATGTAGTTCAACATATTAAAAGAGTGATGGGTAATATCTTATTGTTTGGATATTGAGTTGGTTGGTGTTTTGTCCTATAAGAACCATTT
Organism: Tachinus rufipes; assembly: GCA_963932245.1. Lineage (NCBI taxonomy): Eukaryota > Metazoa > Arthropoda > Insecta > Coleoptera > Staphylinidae > Tachinus > Tachinus rufipes. The sequence continues at coordinate 41,295,842 of OZ010747.1, read as the reverse complement.
TTAATTTAAAAACGGCAATGTACGTGTTAATATTTTTCTATAAAAATAGGTTCACCGATATTCTCGTAGATGTGATAGGATTTAATATTTTTCCATAACAATAATACTAGTGGCACCACAACAGGACGGGGCGACAAAACCCGGCAATTCTCTAGCGTTAATAGAATAAAATAAATACTTATTTGATGTTTTCAGAATTAAACAAAATTTTCTTAAATTAATTACAGAATAAAGGTATAGGATAATATAATATTATAATAAATGTTAAAATATGTTCACGTTTGTTAAAGTGGTTTAAAATTGAAATGTAACAACAGGAGGGTACATTGAAATCAGCGTTTTTGTACTATCAACATTCCACAATATTTTTAATCCACAAAAACTCGTTTTCTTAGAGATATAAATGGCACAAAAATATTATCACAAGATGCACATACACTCAATAAAACTATATGAAAAAGAAAACTAATTTAAATGGAACTTATTCAGTTGCTTGCCGAATAGATTTCTTTTTTGACTTATGTTAGTCACAACTCGAATTCTAATTTAGACAAACATTGAGAAAATCTTGCAGTATCTCTAGACATTTCCAAAACATTTGATAGGGCATAACATCCTAATGGCATCAACAAGCTTTATTTTATAGCTTTTTATTATAAATCTGTAAATCTTATCAATAGATTTTATGACAACAGTAAAAAATTGATGGTTTTAACTTTGACTCTAAAATCATAAATGATGATGTTATTCAAGATTTTGCTTTTTGACTTCATTTTTAACTTACATTAATAAACTTTTTCAAATAACTATGACCTTTCATATTTCATACTTTCCAAAGACCTTATTAACAATATGACAGAGCGTCTTGAAAATTTTTGGTTAGAACCTGTAGCATTTATAAACAAATACCTTAAACAATATCTGAATGAGGTACTCTTAACATGGTCAATTTTAATTCTACTTCTTGCTGTTTCAAAACCAAAATACGAGCTATCATCAGTACTAAATATTAAAATAAACAACAAATCTATATTTAAATCTTCTTCAATTTGTTTTCTATTAGTAACAACCGCACATAATTTTTTCTGACTACTTTGTTGACAGAGCTCCCAAGTATCTAGAAAACTAGGATTTCTTGATAAACGTAAAAAGTTGTATACTTTTTGAGGTTAGGGTATTTTAATAAAAATTTTATACTTTATTTTGCTGATTTTATTTTTATACATTAAGACCGGTTTCGGCAGTTAGGCCATCATCAGTTCTAAAATATTACATTAATTATAAATATTTATGTGATAGATGATTTTAACAAAACTTACTTTTCTTTTCTTTTCACAGGTGTTGTTGTGTGTTGCAAGTGGTGTGAATTTGTTGTGGTTACTGTTACATTAGTTGGTTATTGTGTATTGTGGTTATTGTTGTCGAGTGATTAACTGTAGTGTGGTTATTGTTTTTTAAAAATGTATAGATATGTTGGTATGGGTTATTGATTTGTTCGTTTAGGCATCTGTAATTTTTATTGTTTTTAATTTGTCTATTTCATATGATTCTAGTATTGTCATTTTTAAGCCTTTATTACATTGGTGTAGGAATTTTATATTATTTTTATTTTTGATATTGAAAGTGTGTTTGTGTATTTGTAAGTGTTTGGAAAAAGTGGAGTTGTGATTTTTGTGAGTGTGTTCTTTGAGTCTGTATTTAAGTGCTCTACCAGTTTGTCCTATATATGAAGCTGTGCAATCTTGACAATTGATTTGGTATATTCCTGATTTAGTCAGTTTGTCTGATGTATGTTTTTGATTGCAGATGTTATTTTTGATAGTGTTAGGGTTAAATAGTGAAGCTTTAAGATCGTATTTGTACAATAGTTTTTGTATTTTGTTACTGGTGTTGTTGTAATATGTTAACTTTCTGTATTGGTTGTTTGTATTTTTGGTGTTGTGTGTAAGAAGTGATATGTTGTCAAGTAGTGTTTTTTGTGTATGTTTCTTAATTATTTTGTCTATTGTGCTGAGGGGAAATTGATTATTTATAGCTAGCTGTTTTATTGTATTATATTCAAGCTGTAGATGTGTAGATGATAGTGGAAGTGATAGTGCTCTATGTATTAGGAAGTGAAAAGCTGCAAATTTGTTGTTGAAACTGTGATTTGAGTTGAAAGGGATTATTATGCCTGAATTGGTTGGTTTTCTGTAAATTTTGAAGTCTAGTTTGTTTGAATTGTTTTTGATTATTGTCTACAAAAAGAAGAATATAACAACAAAATACAAGATTACATAAAAACCAATAATTTTACAGAAATTGACATCAACACCAACACAACCCTCAACAAATTAATAAAACGCGCTAAAGACACAATAGAAAACACTATAATAACAATTAACAAATATAATCCCAAATACAACACTTTAATTCCAATGAACCCTCAGTTACCTAAATTATATGGCCTTCCCAAACTACACAAACCGAACATCCCCATAAGACCCATAGTATCTACAACCGATTCACCATTATTAAAACTGGATAAATTATCAACAAAAAATTTACAAATTACACCTAAACACACAACTATCAACTCTATAGAACTAGCAAACACTCTAAAAAACATTAAAATAGAACCTAACAATACGATGATCTCCATCGACATCACCAACTTGTACACAAACATACCTATACCTGAAACTATTTCTGCATTACAAAATACATTATCAACACTAAACATAGACACTGAAGAAATAAAGAACATAATAGAAATTGCAAAATTTCTCACTTCAGAAACAAGCACATATAATGAAAAAACATATAGGTTAACCGATGGACTACCAATGGGAGCATCAAGCTTAACTATCCTAGCAAACATTTTTCTCAATACAATCGAAGAAAAAATACTAACTAACAACAACCCACTACACAATAACATAATACTATGGCGTAGATATATAGATGACATATTTTGTATATTTAGAGGGCAACCAAATGACATAAATAATTTATATAAAATAATAATTTATTGTCCTACCTGGCCACTTCGAAAGAAGAAAAATCTTTTTAACACTAATCAAATTCAAGGACGTAGAATAAACCCACTACAAAATAAATAATTTACATTCATATATTAATAGCTTAACTAAAAACATACAATTTACAATAGAAATAGAAAATAACAATCAAATAAATTTTCTTGATCTGACAATAATCAAAAACAATTCAAACAAACTAGACTTCAAAATTTACAGAAAACCAACCAATTCAGGCATAATAATCCCTTTTAACTCAAATCACAGTTTCAACAACAAATTTGCAGCTTTTCACTCCCTAATACATAGAGCACTATCACTTCCACTATCATCTACACATCTACAGCTTGAGTATAATACAATAAAACAGCTAGCTATAAATAATCAATTTCCCCTCAGCACAATAAACAAAATAATTAAGAAACATACACAAAAAACACTACTTGACAACATATCACTTCTTACACACAACACCAAAAACACAAACAACCAATACAGAAAGTTAACATATTACAACAACATCAGTAACAAAATACAAAAACTATTGTACAAATACGATCTTAAAGCTTCACTATCTAACCCTAACACTATCAAAAATAACATCTGCAATCAAAAACATACATCAGACAAACTGACTAAATCAGGAATATACCAAATCAATTGTCAAGATAGCACAGCTTCATATATAGGACAAACTGGTAGAGCATTTAAATACAGACTCAAAGAACACACTCACAAAAATCACAACTCCACTTTTTTCAAACACTTACAAATACACAAACACACGTTCAATATCAAAAATAAAAATAATATAAAACTCCTACACCAATTTAAAAAAGGCTTAAAAATGACAATACTAGAATCATATGAAATAGACAAATTAAAAAACAATAAAAATTACAGATGCCTAAACGAACAAATCAATAACCCATACCAACATATTTTTACATTTAAAAAAAAAAAAATAACTACTCTACAGTTAATCACTCGACAACAATAACCACAATACACAATAACCAATTAATGTAACAGTAACCACAACAAATTCACACCACCCGCAACACACAACAACACTTGTGAAAAGAAAAGAAAAGTAAGTTTTGTTAAAATCATCTATGTAACACATATATATTTATAATTAATGTAATATTTTAGAACTGATGATGGCCTAACCGCCGAAACCGGTCTTAATATATAAAAATAAAATCAGCACAATAAAGTATAAAATTTTTATTAAAATACCCTAACCTCTATTATTTTAAACTGTGCAATAATCAGAAACAAATACTATTGTATACTTTTGTTTAAGTTTTGCATATATCTAAAATTTAAATTTATTGATTATTGCCATCTATACAAATATTTACTTGTAGGACAAGGCTTGCTAGGAATTTAGCAAATATTTACTGACAATTTAAAGATGTAGGGCTAAAACTTTAAAGATAGATTTCTTTAACCTTATTATTGACACAAGGAATAAACTTTTAAATTCAGTATTTCTTAAGACTTATAAGCCACAAATATTCAAAAAGTCCACAGATTGCTTCAATCTAGTTTTCAATGTGATAATATCAGGAAGTGTGGTTTCACTCGTTGACATTCAAAAGTATTTCACTTAAAGTATTTTTGTGTTGTGACATATTTAGAAAAAAACGTCCAAATTTACTACTTTTATTAAAATTGATATTTATTAGTATTGTTCTTGGATGACTAATCGGCTAAACTTGCAAAATAAATTATTTTTAAATTACAATATTAATGTGCATTGTCTTATGTTTGAATTGAAATTTGAACATAAACCGCGACATGATAAGTAAGTAAATCAATTATGAAAGTCTTATCATTGACTTTTATAGAACATGGTCGTTATTTTTACTATAATTAAGTTTACAAACTGTTTATATTTTTGGTTGTCCGGAGCGATGTTTTTATATCTGTACACTTTTTACGCTTTTATACTAATTTTCACGTTTTTCAACAATAATTTATTTTTTCGGGTTAATGATGTTTATTGCGCAGATTCTGGAAGTTGAGAAATTATAATTTTTGAAGGATGGGGTTTTCTTGGGTTGATGATGACTAAAATTGCAATTTTAGTCATCATCAACCCAAGAAAAAAATATGGTACAAATAAAACATAGTTAATAAAACTTATCTAAATAATTAATATATTAAATACAAAATGAATACTGTGCTCATTAATGTTAATTTAGATACATTTAATCACATGTAATCTTTATAAATTGATATGTGTGACATCTACACATTTAACAGTTAATTAATTAATTGCTATTTTAGTTTTTATAAGTTGGTTTCTAAAAACTTAAATATGTTTTATATAAAAACTAAAAATAAATTTAATAATTTGCTCTATGCATTTTCATTTTAAGCCAGCTTTCAGATATTCGTATCTAAGTTGCAAACTGCACAATAATTGCTAACTTTGCATAGAAGGATTTTAATCCTGTCAGTGGCGTGACATTAATCCTGTTATATCTAACTTTCCGATGGTTTACAGAAATTATACAACATTTGTAACTTTAAATTTCCGAATTAAATTTAATAACAGAAAATATTAACAAAGCATAATAAATTGTGTATCATTTTTATATAGTGTTTAAATTATAACATAGAAATTGCCTTACCCCCAAATTAATAGCCAATATTCTTGATTTAAGTTTTTTAGCATCCTCGTGTCTCAGCTTTTCAACCATAGCTGTCATATTCGTCTCGAAGATTCCACACGCAAATGCCAGCATAATAGCAATCCTTTTCGGGTCTCGCTGAAAAGCCCAGGGGCATAACGAGCTACCGCTCTCAGAAATCGCTTTATGGAATAACCCTTTCGCCTGGGGTATGATCATGAGATAAGAGACGCACGCGGCTCCCGCACTATTGCCAAATATCGTGACATTATTGGGATTTCCCCCAAATCTTTCGATGTTTCGTTTGACCCAGCGTAATGCGTGCACCTGATCTTTAAGCCCATAGTTGCCAGGCATCGACATATCTTCGTTGCTAAGAAAACCTAAAACTCTTCACATAAAAAATGCGTTCAGGGCTTTATTGGTCATTTACCGAAAATCCCCATGCGGTAATTGAAGCTCACGAAGGCGACTCCGTGTTCCAGGAGATAGTCCGGGCCGTAGATCGAGTAATTTGAGAAGCCGTTTGCAAAGCGTCCTCCATATATCCACACCATTACCGGAACTAGTTTGCTACTGTCTAAATTATTGATATCCTAAAATAAAACTTAGTATTAAAGATTAAACGGCGCACATACTATTATAATAAATTTAAAACCTTACTTTATAGCTATAACATTTATTATAAAATAATAAATTCAATTTATAATTTTCTATTCAAATTTCTTATAAACTTTAATTAACGCTGGAAGGCTACGTAGCGGAAACATTTTATGTTGAAAAACATATTCTGTATAACGAAATAATAATAAACATCGACGCTATAAATGCCATGACCTAAATTAATTAAAAAAAAACTCATTTAGTTTCATCAGGCCTGCCTTTCCATCAGATTAGGGTATACATCCTTGCCCAAATTCGAATTGAGTTTTAATTCCGTTTCGTAAATGAACACCGCATCTCTTTATTATTATTTTTATTATTTTTTCGGGCTGCTGATTTTAGGTGACGTCCGCGCGCTTCTATAGCCGCAGGATGAAAAATTTCGACCTTGTTTAAGCTTGGGGATTACGTATGCGAGACCGGCGCCCTTTTCCCTGTTCTCACCCCACAACGAGCCCCGAGCTTGCTACTACTAACCTGTGGAGTGTAAACGTTGATGAAGAGACAATCCTCGACACCGAGATCGGTCGACATTTGTACACATATCGATCTTTCGAACGTCGTGTTCATCACTCCGCTCCAATCTGGATAGGATACTGGCGGCTGAAAAATGAAAGTAAAAATTAATGAGATGCACTGTTCATATTTAGACAGTCGTTACCTTCCATCTTAATGGTCCTATAGGCGCTGCTGCATATGGAATCCCTTGGAAAGCGTAAAACGTTACGTTTTTGTTGACAGTTTTTACTTGTCTGCCTTGGATTATGCCAGCTTCCGTTTTCACTTGCAATTTTGTATTCTAAAATATTTAAAAATAAGAACAGTTTATATGCTCTAAGGGTGTCGTGTCTATGGTGTAAAACACATCAGACATCACACATCACATCTCATGCTCACAAAAATAACAATCTGTTATTATATTTATACTATACAATTTTGTAACATAAATATTGTATTACATCTGAAGTGTAATATACAAAATATATGTTTTAAATTGAAATTTATTATTGTAAAGCCTAAAAAACGGTTTTTTACAATCAAACCAGTTTTACTTAGCGTACAAAAAAATATTTTAGTAACTTTTACATATATATTTTTAGTAAATTAAAAACGTTAAAATTTTTCATATTATATTTGAGTGACTGTAATTTATTTACATGTATAATATTTGCAATAGCGTTTAAGGGGGGAGAATTATTGCGCTACTATAAGGGTTCACAGCATCCAACTCAGCAAGAAAACGCCTGAATATAATTGAATAAAATTTTCACACATTGTAGAAGAAAGTCCAATCTGTGTCCTCAAATTTATAGAAAATTTATGCAATAAGTCGTTTCTTTGCAATTAATTTTTAAAAAGTGACGTTTTTAGTTAGTTTTTTGTTATTTTTTTACTCTTTAAATATAACTTCAAATCTTTATCTAAAAACATGAAGACATATAATATAGTATGTAGTTCAACATATAAAAAAAGTAATGACTAAAATCTTATCGTTTAGATATTGAGTTGGTTGGCGTTTTGTCCTATAAGAACTAATTTTAATTTAAAAACGGCGCTGTACGTGTTAATATTTTTCCAGAGAGGAAAGTTTACTGATATTCTCGTAGATGTGATAGGATTTAATATTTTTCCATAACAATACTACTAGTGGCACCACAACAGGACGGGGCGACTATCTCGGCAATTCTCTAGCGTTAAAGGTGATTTGAATAATAGTGATTAACAGATGATTGTCACCGATGACAAAACTCACATGTTTTCATGGATACATATTTCTGACATTTGTGGTGACAAAACTTACCGATGGTTTTTACATGGCAACCTAGTAATTTTGTTAAATCTGTCAGAGTTGCTATATTTATGTAAATTATTTTAAATATATTTTCAAACAATCAATGTTGCATTGAAATAATTAAAAATATAAATTAATATAATTTATGACGGAATCTAAAGATTTATAAAAAAGTTTGCTATGTACAAATTGTTCTATATTCAATAACAGTTAAAAATACTTTATTAATGTAAAGATCATGCAATGATATAAGACAAGTCGATTCACATAATATATTACATCAATAAACATAAAAATTTTAAAATAATTTGCGTTAAAACTTATATAATTACAATAAACATAAATTGAATGAATATACATCATTTTCACTAGCATTATTTACAATTCGAAAGAGTTATCATTAAAGTATTCTTTTTGTAATAGGCTCTGTTTAATAATACTATATATATATATAACTCTTTTAACGTATGGTGTTCATGTCTTGTGTTATATGCTTTTCTGTTATGTCTGACTATTTTAAAATTTGACAAATTGTTTTTAACATATAACAGTGTTTGAAAATTATACACACAATACTCAGCTTAGTCATTATTTGTTTGCTCTAAAATAATGGTCTGCAATGTTTGTCCCAATCTTACTTTGTAATTGTTCAAACTATTTGTTTTTGCAATTTAATTTTTTTTTCAACCTTACTAGAATTACCCTAAGCAAAGTGCGCATAGTAGAATAACTTGAGAATATTAAAATCTACAATTTTTTTTTAGGTTTGTAGCAACATAACAAAGAAACCCTAGTTTTTTTTAATAAATAGTCGGTCGATGTGCTTATTCCAGCTACCCCCCAATGTTTGCATAGGTGACTTGTTTTATTGAATTATTTTCACATCGAATCAAATTGGAATGGTCATAGTTTGAACTATGACTTTTTGGGTTTACAACTAAATTATTTATTTTATATCAAAAATATAAATTTAATATTACTTCATTTTATTTTAATACAGCATCATCTATTTGTTTTGCTAATACAAAAATAGTGGTATCGTCTGCAAATGCTACGCCTTTCTCTAAGTGTACATCATTACATATGTAATAAATAAAAGAGAACCTAACACAAAACCTTGCTGAATTTTCGGCTCATTTTTAGTTTATTAGAGTTTACATTATCTATGTTTACATAGTGAGTTTTTTTTTTATAAATACGTTCTAATCCAATTAAATGCAGTGCCTCTTATCCCGTACCTATATAATTTATTTAGTAGTATTTGATATTAAGATCAAAAGCTTTAGTTAAATCCGAAAATATACCAAAAATATTTTTTCCTATCATCAAGATAACTATAAAGATATTCCAAATATTTAAAGATGGCATTTAAGGTCGATTTACCTTCCCTAAATCTATATTACATATTATTAAGGCTCGTTCCCTTAAAACGTTAAGGGTGGCTTATTGCGTTGCACCAAATATTTAAGAGAGTTTATGACTTTAAGGGACCCTTAACTTAAGCGGTCAATATTGTCGGCTTAGTAAAAACTTAACCTAAAAATATAATTCAACGTCAAAATTTATTTTTTTGCATTGATATTTTTCTTTATTTCCGTTACTATGCAACAATATTAATAAAAACGTCCAAATTTAATATAATCTACACTGACATACGTTATTAAAAGTTAGGTTTTATGTTATTTAAGCATTTTTATTATAGAAATAGACACAAATACCAACAGTTTTTGTAAAATAACTAGAAATGTACAATGTTGCCATGTGTAATCTATTTTAAACTTCAGTTTGCTAAACTAAACTTAAAACATGTTGGTGCAATGCAATAAAAATTAAAACTATTCTTAAAATTAACTAGAGTTTAATTAAGCGTCGGTTTAAGCCAACATGGTGCAAACGGGCCTAAAAGGATTACATTGATCAAACAAATGTGTTATTTTGAAAGCCACAATACTCTCTAACACTTTAGCAAAAGTGCTCAAAATTGATATAGAGCAATAATGTTTGCTGTTAGTTTTATCTCTCTTTTTAAACACGGAAACTATCTTTGCTAATTTAAATTGTTTGGGAAAGATACCTTAATTAAGTAATTAATTTATGATAGAAGTAAAATGGTCTAGAACTAATGTCAATACACTTTTGAGTAATTTAAGGCTAATTCCATCTCACCCTGCGGAGTTTGTATTTTCAAGTTTCTGTACTCTATCACATACATCTTGTGTCACTGGATAAAAGAAAATTGACTTAGTACTGAGATCAATATTACATCCGCTGGTAGGTTTGCTATTTACTGCTTCGGTCTCAGTTATAGTGTTTAAGTAGTTGTTGAAATGGTTAGCAATATTTTCTGAAGTTGTTTTAGTTTTGTTGTTAATACTTAAACTAACAAACTCAACAGTGTTGTTGGATCCAACAACGTCATTTATGATAGTCCAGGCGGTTTTATTCATATATTAGACTCTTAATTTTCGGTTAAAACGCATTTTTTTTTTGCCAAAATTAAGACTTATTTATAGATGGATTTATAACGATTATAAAACAGTTTGTCTTTTTTGAAGTTAGATCTCTTTAATATGTGTAAATCTTTTTATTTCCATTGTGATCATTTGATTAGACTTGTTAATATTGGTAAATTCTTTAAAGGAAACGCTACTTCTAACAAAAAATTAATGTGTTCAAAAAAAAATTTACATTTTTATTTAAGGTCGTTATTGATTGTTGTAGTACTACAGTCGTAAAAACTAAGATGATTTATAAATTTTGTAGTATTGCTGACACTGTAAAAATTTCTGTGATAGTTTACCGATGTTTTAATTTGTTTTATAGGATTGAATTCTATTATGTTTATATTTATTATGATCTATAATATTTCCTGCTCTTTAAGACAAATGTTTCTAGACAATTTTAAAGCCGCGTTGGTTTGTCTATTTTTGGCTCTTTGTCATATGATAACAGCAAATCTATTAGTTCCGTTTTCATTTTTGATGTTAATATATTATTATTTAATAATAAACTACCAATCAGTATATCATTATACGTTACATTTGCTTATCTCAGTAAGTAACATAATAAATTAATTAAATTACTTGTTTTTTAAGTATAAATTAATTTTGATTATGTATGTTCCGATTAAGTGTAACGAAAGTATGTATATATTTGTTTTATAATTGTACTTCAGTTGAAAATGTTATTGTTTGCATATTAAAAATAAAATTTATAAAATTTGTTTTAATTTACAAATTTATCACATATTAATCTGCCTTAATCCAAACATATATAATCAAAATTTACTCGACTAAAGTCTTATTAGTTTTATTTAATTTGCTTAAGCAGTTTAGTTAATGCTTATATATTATTATATATTAATAAAGTGAATAATGAACAAGCAGACGACCGCCGCACACTAGACGCACGCATCATATATTCCGCAAATGCATCGAAATACATTCATACAAACATTGAAAGAGTGGAACGATGCTATTTGCCGTATTGCAAAGAATTGATCAAATTTAAACTAAAAATTTGCATTTAAGAAAAAAGGTTGTCATTTAAGTGATAGTATTATTTGCACTTACTTAAACAAAATGGCATTCTGTAACAAAAATTTTAATGCTAATAAAAAAAGAATTTATGTAAAATGATCCGAGTACTCTTTATTTGAAAATCATACGGTTCCTCTGAATCACCTTGTATATAAGTATAAGCAGTTTGCAAAAAGATCACAAATGGGACAATGTTGAACAACTGCAACATTACTGGATTGAAGTGCAAAAACAAATAAAAAAGCTAACAATATTTGATGTAAGAAGATTAATTTGTGTAGGCTTTACGGTATGTCCAACATGGGAATGCCCGCATTGAGTAAATAGTTTATATTGTCAATATGTCAATGTTTATAGTGCTACTGCAAAATGTTTAAAGTGCTACTACAAAAGATTATTACTTGTATGCAAAAAAGTAGAAAGTTAATGTTTTGTTTGTAGTTTTAACTTGTAATATTAAAATATTAAACTGTAATATATGTTATATTAACCAGTAATTTTAATAAAAAAATTTAATGATTATTAAGTTAATATGAAAATAAAAGTGCATATATTATAATAATTTTTCTAAACTTTTATTTTCTGGTTGTCTAGAATACATAAACCTATTTGTAGAAACGTTTACTAATTGAGAAAGATTAAATTATGATAGACATGCATATATGATCACGTATGGTTGTTTATTGAATTAGTTTTCAGGTTAAATTTGTAATATAGATGTTATGCAAGCTATAATTGATTTAACAAACATTAATATTCAAATTGGGGTAAATTAATACAATGTATAGTAGTTACCTGAGCGCTCGTATCAACAAATTCTATAAATTCACTTTGATTTATTAAACACACAATTATAACCACAAAATACGTTTTGAAATGTGTCATGCTAACCGATTACTACTTTGATTTTATTTAATTTATTTTTAATATTTATAAAGGCTGTAAGCAATTTTTTATTTTTATTTTATTAATTTAATTTTTTTTATATGTATATGTATATGAGTATCATAAAACTATAGATCCAACTTAAATCTGCATTATACATATTTTTTGATATTTTAATTAAAACGTAAATTATACTTAAAAAAAAAAATAATTGATGATTTTAATAATAAATCTGATAAGTACATTTTTTTGTAATATTTAGGGTTGCAAGAAACACCCTTTTTGCGACTCTTTCAAAAAGAAGAGATTTTCTGGTTAAACTATAGCTACAGGATAAAAAGTGTAAAATGTACGCCGTAGGAAATGAGAGGTGCACTCAATGCCATGCAAAAGCCCTTTCGGCCGCAATTGATAACATCGCAATTTTTTCAGCGGCAAAAAGGCCCTGCAGAAAAAAAAAAACGCGCGCCCCATCCAAATATAAATTGCTGCCACACAACCCTTACATTTTAAAAAACGATTTAAGGGCGCATCGTTCGATAGATAACACTACCGGAATAATAAAATGAGGCATTAAATTGCATTGGCATTTTTTATGCCTTCATAAAACTGTACAAACGCTAAAGTTGAATTGAATGAATATTTAATTGAGCTATGAAAAAATTGAAATTTCAATCTTTATAAAACAAAGTTGTATTATGTACACATGAAGTTGGGTTCTGAAACTTTTGTTCATGTAAACATTCATTAAATTTAATTTAGATTCCAAAAGCTCTGTTTCCTGTGGTAAATCAATGCGCACCGAGAATACAGTGTTTCATATTTTGATATTTCCATTACACAAACGAGTAGTTGATATTTATCATGAAAAGTGCTTTCGGATTCGTTTCCTCCCCGCAGTGCTGGTCTGATGTTGAGGATGTGAGAGGCACAATGAGCCGTACAGGAATAATTCCTGCCACGTCCAACTTTATAATGGGGCTTTATTGAAATGCTAAACAAGACGGCTTTGTGCTCGCGTGACAGCGGCGCCGATGATCCCCCTTCTCTCATAGGGATTTTACCGCAGCAACAATGGACAGCAAGAGCCCGCGTGATGTTCCAAGGCCGAGGGTTATTAAGCAAACGAAGACGGATCTTGCATATTTCAAACGCCTAATGCACTTGCTAATAGAGTACTTTGTGTACCGGTGCTAATTAAACGGTAGCTCAAGAAATTTATAAGCTCCCTTATTAATTCTGGCTGCGGGACCATAATAAAGCCAGGCTTGCACTTTAAGCGTATTGTATGCAGCAGTGGTTCTCGTAATGACTAAAAAAAGTGGTCTTCTAACCACCTCATGGATGCATTTATCATAATTATTTAATAATTTAATAAAGCTCGGCGTAGGGATTTACTGTCCGTGTAACAGTCGTTAGATGTGCCACGTCGAAACTTTACATATAATTTATTATTCCCCGAATACGGGATAACAACATTAAGTACTTACTGAATGGGAAGTTCGCACTTACTGGGACATTTTTTATGAAAAATGATGCTTTACATTGGCTACAACTTAATTTCTCTTGTCGAAAATAATGCTATTTAGTACCTTTTTTTTTTAAATATAACGTTTTATTCAAAAACTTAATAATAATAATACTTGATTCAATAAAATACATTTGTTTTTATATCCCGGCGCCTTCACCATTAAAACAACAATAAAGAATTATTTTTATTTAAAAAATACAATGAACATATAATCTAAAATGATAAAAAATTGTGTATTAAAAAATGGTTAATAATGTACGGATTAAATTGACAAAATTTAATATACTTTTTTTAAAGTTTGAATAAGTAAAGTATTTTATACTTGTAGCTAAATTATTAAAAATGTTCATGAATAAGTAGGAAGTAAGCAAACAAATTTAATCTGTGAGCAAGATGTACATAATCAGATTATTGCCTAGTAATGTGTCAGTTTGCAAATAGATGTGAATCAAATAAATATTTATGTTTCCATACAAACTTTATACACCGTTTATGCAGATAACTGGCAACGTCAACAAATTAATCTGTTAAAATAAACCACGACAGGTCGTTTTTAGTTTTGAATTAAATAATATTTGCAACGACAAATCTAACAGTATAAATTTTACAGTTTAAATACTCTTATTATCTATAAAAGTATTTTATTAAAGAGTTTATAATGATTAAAAAAAAATTAAACGATTGCACATTAATTCAAAAACTATGCAGATTGATTGTATTGAGGTAGATGCTCGTGTTTATTGATTTTTTTATAATGTTACAAAAAAGTTTGATTTACTATAAATTGATGTTTTTAATAAAAGAGTTGAAATATAGGCAAAGCCAAATTTTTTTTATTCTTCAGTTTTTGTATTATGTTTATTAATTTATTAGTTAAAGAAATATAAATGCATTGTTATAAGGAATATTACATATACATATATGATGTCTAAAAGGTTCTAAGTTTCTTACAACATTTTTGAAATATAAATTAATTTTTTTTGTTCATATCGTCAAATAATTTGCCAGAACTGTGACGTTATTTTATTTTTTATAAAGTGAGAACTAAAATTTGGTTCTAAACTACACGTACTCCACAATTATTAAAATCATTATTGTTAAAACAGGTGCTTAATTTATTTGTAATTAGTACTGGAATTTTGCATTAAATAATTGCAAAAGTTCTTGTAGAAGATACAAAGATACGTGACTTAAGTATAACGTATTCACAGAACAACCAAAAAAATCTTATTATCAGCATATTGAAAACATACTGTAAAAATTCCAGAGACACTAAAAAAAATTACAGTCAGAATAGAATACGTTACATTTATTAATTTAAAACCTCCCGTTGGAGAGGTACAGGAAAAAGTCAAGACAAGCCGCATTGTATCTGTTAGCAAGTTATTGTCAGTTGAACAAATTATTACTAAGCTTCTTGAAATCTTGAACATTTTGGCCGATCTTTATTGTGACACTTCCAACAATGATAATTACAATGAAATTTTCCGAGATATACAATTATTTTAAAAAATAAAATTTATAACTCACTCAATTAGTGTTTAGGATATTTTACTTTAAATAAAGCGCAAAATACTGGTGTAGATTTAATATACAATGCTATGCTTAGCATTTAAGTTGTTTAGCAAAATTTTAGTTTAAGCAGTTTATAAGTAGGCATAGTCAGTATTTACTAAAGAGAAAGATCAATAAGCGTCTTACTTTGTAATTAGATTTAAGAAATTTAATTGTTGAAATAAAATGTAATTTAAGGCATCATTGTTTTAAAATTGATCACGTTGTTCGGCTGGATACAGCAGTTAAAAATGCTTTGTACAAAATCAACATCTTGTTGTTGTGTTATTTGCAGAAACATATAACACGACGTAGAGATACAAGGTTATACAGACGCTTTATTTGTAAGGTATTTGTTAAAGCATGGCATTGTTTTTACAAAGTCTTTTAACTTTTTACTTAATCAAGTGTAGGTGACAGCATTTTGGGTATACGTACGCAACAGAATAGTATTTATTTTTAATGCCCTATTTTAAGTGTGATGCTATTTATGACTAATGCATTGTTTTGTTTTTATAGAAGGCAATCTTCACATGATCACTTTTTATAATATTTTGAGAAAAAACTCTTCTTGTACAAGAAAATGTTTGACCATGTTTTAACTTGGTGTCTTTATTTATCTATTGTTCACAATTATTTTGGTGTTCACAAATCCTTATCAGTATCTGTATTTGATTGGCCGCTTTAGAGTTTGATTGAGTTTGAGTAATTGATTTTAAACTTTTGTTTTTTTATTATATTATATTTGATTGTCTATTTTTTTTTTAATTGTTATTTGTTTGCCAGTTGTGATGCTGAAGTTTATCGATAATTATTGGTTTAATTGGTTTGAAGCAACACAATGAAATTACAATTATTTTGCATTACTATTATAATCTAACTTGTGTTATATATGTTATTCAAATTTATCCTTCACCATCAAGCAATGCCGTATCACCAAGATACAGTGTTGAAAATTTGTAAAAACTAAAACAGTTATCTGTATTTGGTTGGTCGCTTTGGAATTAGATTGATTTTAAGTAATTGATTTTAAATTTTTGTGTTTTTATTGATCTATACTACTTCTTTAGACATAACCGATAAAGATGCCGGGCAGTGAAGACGCACGCGATGAACCTACAGAGAATAAACCGTGTAAATGCGAGCAAAATGCTCTTAGTGACCCAAAGTGTATTAATTGTGCAACGGTATATCATCCTAGTTATGCCTAGAATAAGCTGCAGAAAGTGAAAGTTATAGATAAAAATAATTTGATTTGCTAAGGTAAACTAGATATAGAAAGCAGCATTCTTAAAATTGAGATAAGGTATCTGCATCAATTAGTATCTCAAAAAGACGATATTATTAATGTTAAAAAAAAAATGTAAACCTATTAAAAGAAAAATTAAATCATCTTGATAACTCTAACAGTTATCAGGCTGAAAAGAATGTAGAGTCATTCCATATTTGCCTTGTGACATTAAAAATGATACCAAGATAAATATAAAAAGTAATCAAATCACACATAAAAATGAAGTTGATTTAAATAAAAACCAATCAATAAGTTTTATAAATACAAAGAAAACTAAAATTAATCTTCCTATTAAAGAAAGCAAAAAAATCAAATTAATTGAAACTTACAAAAATAATTGGAAGTTAATTAGCAGAAAAAAAACAATAAACAAAAAAACCAAATTTTGTGGTAGAAAAAAGCACAGCTGTTAGCAATCTAAAAGCAGCGGTCAAGAAGAAATGGTTGTTTGTACGGAATGTAAATCTAGCTAATAATGTGAATAACGTCACATGTCACATTAAAAGCATTGTCAATAAAGAAAACTTGGAGTGCAAAAAAGTTAAAACTTATTATGGTAGCAACTGATTTTGAATTGAACTGGATAAAAAGGACTACAAACTAGTAGCAGATCCCAAAAAATGGTCAAGAAGAATAAAATTATCTAAGTATTTCTTTAGGAACAACAAACCGATAGAAGCAAAGGATGGCAATAGCGCTGCATAGCAAAAAAATATTCCTAATCTATTTTTGCTACACTTAAACATACAATCAGTAAAAAATTAAATGTTTTTATTAAGTTAATTTTTAGTTAAAAAAAATAAATATTTGGTGTTATGTTTACTAATAACGAATCCAAACTAGTAAAAGTTAACAATTTGCAAATAGTGTCTCATTTCTTTCTAGGCACATACATATACATGGCGTTGTTCTCAGTGCAATCAGTACTAAGCTAAATTGTTATGTCATTCCAGTTAGTCACTTATTAGTTGAAATACACTGTGAGGTTGCTGCTGTGAAATTAACTGATTTTAAATGTATTGTACCCCCAAAAGCGATTTTAATGTTTTTATTAATGTTTTATCAAAAGTTTTTATAAAATTTTGATTTTTTAAATTTTAATGCGTTACTAATTGGTGATTTTAATGTTAAGTTTAACAGTAATATTAGTTTAAAACAGCGTTTAAACGATTTTTTAAACAGTTATAGTCTCATGACCTCTTTTGAAACGCCAACAAAAAATAATAATTGCTTAGACAATGTGTACTCAAATTTATAAAACATTGTATAAAAAGCTATAGACGCCGGATTTTCGGATCATCTTGCGTTGGACATTGGGTTGAATATTAATGTACTAAACGTGCATACTAAAGTAATACTAATTACAGCTATGGGTAAATTTAAGTTTTTCAACTTATTACGGGCAATTAGCTGGAATTTTATTGATAACAATAATTTAAATATTATTGCAAAAGCAAGCATGCTTATAAATATTCTCATGAATAATGCAAGCATTGCATTTCTTCCTAAATCAACAATTGGAATAAAGATACAATGGTTTGACAATGAACTGAAATCTATGAGAGAGAATTTATCTTTTATAAACGATGTGTGCCAAAATAATAGTGATCCGGTTTTAAAAAATGCAATAAAAAATTATAAGAATAAATACTTACAAGCTATCAAAACGTGTAGTAGCTAATAATAATTATTTGAGTTCAAATAACAATTCAGTTCAATCAATGTGGAACTTGATAAACTCGCATAAAATTAATTAAAAAAGCTTTAAGAAATACTTTGATATTACACCTTATAATTTGCATAAGTTTTTTGTGAATGTTGCAAAGGATACTATTAATGATATCCCGCCCACACAAGATAATCAAATATTTTTAATGTGTGGAAATATATCATATTTTAATTTTGTAGAAGTGTCGGAAATATTTGTTACAGATGTTATAACGTTATTTAATAATTTTAAGACATTTATGGTCTTAATGTTATTTTGTTGAAACTGGTGGCAGATATTATTATTTGCCCTTTAACAAAATTGCTCAATGAATCCATAAAACAATTAAATTTTCCTAATGTTTTTAAACTTGCAACAGCGATTCATATTAATAAAAAAGATGATAAATTAAATGGAAATATATATAGGCCAATATTGTTGCTACCTATAATATCAAAGGTATTTGAGAAAATTCTTAAAACTCAATTGTTGAATCACTTTGAAAACAATAAAATTATTTTAGTAAACCAATTTGGCTTTAGAAAAAACAAGTCAACAATAGCAGCCATAGCTTCATTTGTCAAGAAATATCAGTTTGTTTTGAGAAAGGAAAATATACTTCAACATCTTTCTTAGATCTAAGTAAGGCGTTCGATTGTGTTTCACATGAAATTCTCCTAAGAAAATTATATGTGTATGGGCTTAGTCTAGCAAGTTGTGGTCTCATAACATCCTATCTGTCTATGCGCAAACAATGCGTCATTAGCAATAGTAGTTTTTCAGATCTTTTACCAATAGTTCATGAAATGCCACAAGGATTTGTTCTACCTTCTGTTCTACCCTCTACTATTTTTAATCTATATTAATGATTTACCTTATTGTATTTCATTATTATCAAAAACTGTACTTTTTGCTGATAATACTACCATTTTTAATAGCGGTGCAAATTTAGAAAAGTAATGCTGAGACACAATCGAACGCTTAAAAATACTGAAAACTGGTTTGCAACTAACAAATTAAAGCTGAACAGCAATAAATCTTTTGACATGGTTTTTATTTTACGTGCAATTACAGATACACTTCATAGTACAAAGTTTTTGGGCTTAAATTTAGATACCAAACTAATATGGAAAGACGATGCTGATATGATCGCAAATAAACTATGCTCGGGTATATTTCCACTGCGCAATCTAATTAATTCAGTGTTCTGTAATATAGCAATATCTGCTTATTTTGCACTTGTTCAAACACATCTTGAATATGGCTTGATAATTTGGGGGCATTTATCTGCTATCCAGCGAGATTTTTTGTTACAAAGAAGGGCTATACGCGTATTAAATCAAGTACCATACCGACAAGAATGCAAAGGTAATTTTAGAATCTGCAATGTACTAACTCTACCTTCTATGTATATTTTAAATTGTCTTTTTTTCTATAAAAACCAGCGTGGCAAACTTTAATACATATGCATCAATTCACCTGCATAACACACAACATAGAAAAAATATTTATCCAGCGGCTGTTAGATTACAAAGAACTAAAGATTGCTTTAATTATTATTGTTACACATTTTTTAATGTATTGCCAAATAATATTAAAGAATTGCCGTTAGCAATGTTCAAAATTAAAATTAAAAAATATCTACTTGAAAAAGCTTATTATAGCTTCAATGAGTTTTAAATAACATAAATTTTAATATATGAATAATTGAATGTACGTTCTGTTTTCTTATTGATTATCATTTTTTGTAATGGCGGTTGCAAATATCATTGTTTTTTATTATTATTATGTATGCGTTAGTTTATAGTATACTGTTATATTTTTTATTTAGACATGTGTAAAATCTTTGTATTATTAAAACAAATAAATTATTATTATTATTATTATTATTGTTATTATTATTATTATTATTATTATTATTATTTTTTAAAACTCGTAATACATAATACGGAAGATAAATTAATTTACGAACATTTCGGTTAAAGTAAATAAATATATTATATTTTTTATTATTTTAAAAAATTTCTAACGGTGCTGCAGGTATCTAATATAACTGCACGCTGCAATTGAATGTAGATTTTTTTATCCAGCTTTAATTCTTTTAGGACATCATGTAATGTTAATGGAATGATGCCGGTAGCAGATATTACAATAGGAATTATACGTATTTTTTTCATGTTCCAAAGTTGTTCAATTTCTATAGATAAATTTGTATACTTAGTAATTTTTTCCGTGTAAGACTTTTGTAAATTGTTTGAACTCGGAATTGTAATATCAATCAAAAATGCAATTTTATTAATTTTATCGACAAACGTTATATTATTATTATTATTATTATTATTGATTGATCCGTTAAAATTGTTCTATCCCAATATAATTTGTAATTTTCATTTTCCAAAACTTTATCTGGCGTATATTTATAATATGGTTTTTTATTAATTACTATAGAGTTTTGAAATGCAATCTCTTGGTGAATAATTTTAGCTACATTATTATGTCTATTTTTATAGTCGGTATTTGCAATAATAAAGCAACTTGATATTATGTGCTGAATATTTTCTTTATATGTTTTGCACTTTCTACATTTGTCGTCTTGTGTTACGTCTTTGATAATGAATTTTTGATATTTTTTTGTTTTAATCACTTGATCTTGAATTGCTATTAGAAGTCTTTCAGTTTCAGGGAAGAGTGCTCCATAAGTTAACCAAGCGTTTGATGCTGTAAAATCAACATGAACTTGGATTAGTTCTTGTAAATGTTTGCCATGTAATGCTTTTTTTTTCCAAGATTCTATTTTTTTATCAATTGTTGTAATTCAAAATTCTATTAAATTTGCCATTATTAATGGTGTGTAGTTTTCGTCAGCATTGATTATAATTCGATGTAGTTGATGTTTCTATTTTGTCATATAAATATTTTCGAATTTTTATTTTTTGTTTGTGATGCATATTTTGTATATCGATTATACCTCTTCTACCACTTTTTCTTGGTAATGTTAATTTTTCTGTTACTGATCTAGGATGATGAAAATTTGCCAAAGTTAGTAATTTATTAGATTTTCTTTCTAAATCTTTAATTTTTGTATTTGTTCAATTTATTATACCAAAAGAATTTATAAGTATGGGAATTGAATAACTATTAATTGCTTTCATAATGTTTTTGCCATTTAACTTAGTTGTAGTTATTTTTTTAATTCGTTTAGGATATTTTTCTGTTATGTCTTTTTTCGTTTGTTTTTGATCTATTAATTTTGATTGGTGTTCATTCCTAAATATTTGTATACTTCATCTTCTAAAAGTCCTTTTATTTCTTGGTCATTTTGTAGTTGGTAGTTTAATAATTCACGTTTACCTTTGTTAATACTTTGTGTTCTGCATTTATCAAGACTAATTTTCATGCGAATATCATGATACGCGCCCTTTAGCCTTTTGGCGTTTTACAGGGCTAGCCTGGCTCAGCTCGGGGAGATGGGCCGAGTTTCACAAAACACAAATACCGAAACACAGAAAAAAATAATTAACAAACACTCACCAAATTGTCAGGCTCCAATTGCTTCTATTTTATGGTCCCACTGCACATTGACATTTTGCGTCCAAAACAAAGCAATAAAAAAAAGATACCTAAAAGGATGAAAAAGGGGAAGGATTCATTCAATTTTAACTTATCCCAAAACAAAGTATATTAAAAAAAAAAATAAAAGTAAATTGTGTATATACATGTATCACGGTCCACAAAAAAAATAATACTAAGTAATTCTGTACTTATCGGGGTACCCACAAAAATGCGTGATAGATGGATAATTTTTCTCTATCACTAATTAAACTTAATTATTAAAAAAAAAACTTTTACATATTACAATAACTTGTCAATGATTATGAATACAGTGATTTAATGAGGATGATACACAGATAACGCAGAACAGGTAACAACAAAAAAAAAACAAAAGGGAACCACAGAAAAAGGGGTGAAAGTGTCTCCCACGTGGCGCTGCGGCCTCCAGCGATTTATTAGAGAGATTAATTGAATTATCTCAATAACTAATAATGAGATCCCAAGACAATGCATACACACAGTAAATTAAGGCTTAAGCAAATTCATGCCTTGAGTAATTTATTATACATCTGTAAGTAAAAATTGAAAAGGATAAGGGAGGAATAAGACGAGAAAATTAAAATAAACTTACGTGGTAGCACTTAAGAATCCTATACTAAAAACACGTTGGGTTCTAACTCCGTATACACGAATTTAATAATTAAATACTGAACCCAACGGCCATTCCGTATAACGAACTTGTTGAGGCGAAGTCTTTTCGTGAAAGGACCGGACGATCTTATGTTCCTTCTGGGGAAAACTCTCGAAATTGCCCCGCGCATGATCCACTCAGTAAGTTTATTTTGATCAAATGAAAAACAACTAGTGATTAGGGAAATGAATAAACAAAAGATAACAGGGATATACACACAAAAATTACTCATTAAGAAAATTCTTCATTAAGCCGTATTAACAAGTTCAAATAAATCATTAAACTCTTGTTCAAAAGTACAGTTGGCAACGCCGCACGCCGCCTCGTGACGTAGAAAAATGGCTATTGCAGATAGACGTGAAGTGTGCAAATAATTATTAGGGAAATAATAGAAATTAATTGCAATAAGTACAGCCGGTACATGGATTAACATTGAAAAAGGTAAGTTATAATTATTTTATTTAATACAAACAAGGCTGCGTTAGGCATCCAATCAAATCTAATTTTTGTGTAGTTAGTTTTAGGTTAGGAGATAACATCACAATCAAGAAGGATAAATTAACCAAATTAATAAGGAATTGGGATGAGGAATATGGATTTGCACTGGGGAAAAAGATGACAAGGGACTATTGGCATGTGTGGACTCATATCATCAATGAACAATGTGAACTTGGTAAGTCAAACCGTTTATCGACAACTAGTAACGTCACCAATTTAACAATAAATTAAAACAAAAACAATGCATTCTGACAATGTTAACAATAGCAGTATTTAGTT
Source organism: Tachinus rufipes (assembly GCA_963932245.1). Taxonomy (NCBI): domain Eukaryota; kingdom Metazoa; phylum Arthropoda; class Insecta; order Coleoptera; family Staphylinidae; genus Tachinus; species Tachinus rufipes. The sequence goes on along the minus strand of OZ010747.1, from coordinate 41,272,197 downwards.
AGCTAATTATTAATTCTGTGTTTCAGACAATAATTGATAAAATACAAGAACGGCAACCCAAACAACAAGTGTACCCGATATTGCCTACGATGATAAGCTAAGTATCATTTATTAGATGTAAGACTGTATTAATTTTTGTATTTGTATTTTTAGGCGCATTTGATGTTTTGAACCGTAACAATCTATACTAAAAACCTCGACAGTTTTTAATAAATGTGCTAGATTTTGTTGAGTACTGCTGTATAATTTTATGTCATCCATATATATATATATATAAGATGAGTTAAATTGCAGATAGTTCTTCTGTTGTTTTTAATATTGAATCCATAAGTGGTTTTATTAAGCATATTTGAAAGAGGTTGTAATGCTAAGCAGAGCCAAAGTGGGCTTAATGAGTCACCTTGATATTTTCCTCTGTTTATCTTAATTGGATCAGTAATTATGTAGTTATTTTCTTTGTATAATTTTATTATAGTTTGCCAAGAAGACATAGTGGTAGTTAAAAAATTTTATTATTATTATTATTATTATTATTATTATTATTATTATTATTATTATTATTCCATTCCCATATTTCTGACCCATACAATATCATACTCCTAACTAAACTATCAAACATAAGCCCTTTTATTGTCATACATTCAAATTTTCTTTCATTTATTCCCTAAATTTGTCCTACTACTTTATTTGCTTTTCGAGCCATCTCTTTAATGTGCTTGCTCTCGGTGTTACTTGTACAAAAAACATATCCCAAATACTTAAAAAAATTTACTTCCGTAATACCTTGCCCATTTCATTTCCAGTCCTCCACTTTTTTTCTCCCACCCCTCTTTCTGAACACCATATTTTTTGTTTTTTCTACATTAATTTCTAAGTTTTTTTTTTTAATTATTTTTCTAAACTTTTCATTATCTTTTTCATTTCCTATGCTTCTTTTGCTAGTATTACCATGTCGTCTGCATATGCTAGCGACCACACTTTTTCTCTACCAACTATTACCCTTCTTGCTTGAGCCAACCTCAATTTTTTTTCTACATTTGCTATGTAGGTTGCAAATAAAGTAGGACTCAATGGACAGCCCTGTTTTACTCCTTTTGTTGTCCAAAATTTTTCACTTATTTTTCTGTTAACATATACTCTACTTACTGTCTCCTCATACACGTCTTCCATTCTTCTTACCAAGTGCTCGCTAATTCCTTTCTCTCTGATACACTTCCACAGTTTCTCTCTATCCACACTATCAAATGCCGCCTTTAGATCCAGGAATAACGCATATACTTTCCCCCCATTCTCTGCTATTTTCTTTTCCACAATATGATGTAAAATATATACGTTATCCATGGTACCTCTTCCCTTCCTAAAGCCGGCTTGTCCATCTGGAATTATCTCATTCATACTTAGTTCCTCATTCAACTTTTCTTCTAATATCATGGCGTAGATCTTGTATGCCGTACCCAGTAGTGTTATTCCCCTGTAGTTATTTACTAGATTTTTGGATCCATTTTTGTGTATAGGGCATACAAAACCTTCTCTCCATTGACTCGAAAACCCTTCTCCCTTCCATACTTTGTTTGTTAACTCACTCAATCTCTCAATCAGTTCTTCCGTACCATACAACCACGCTTAATTCTGTATTCCATCCATACCTGGCGCTTTTTTTTCTTTAATTTTTTTATCTTTTCCCATATTGCCTTTTTTGAAATTTTTTCCGCTTGGTGAATTGGCTCTTGTCTTTCTAGTTTTTTCTTTTTTCTTTTCTCCTCCAAACAAACTTGAAAAATGTTTCTTGCAAGCTTCCATTGGTATTTCCTCAATATCTCCCTGTTTTTTCTTAATTCTTTGTTTATGTATTTCCATGCTTCTGCTTCTGTTTTTATTTTTTTTATTTCTTTTTTTTCTTTTTTTATAAATTCATTTTTAGCTTTTTTACATTGATTTTTGTAAGTTTTCTGATTTTTTATATATTCTTCTTTTGGGCTTTTGTTGTTTCTCCAGTGCTTAACATCTTTCTGGTTTCTTGTTTTTACTTAGTACATTTGCTGTTCCACCATTTGCTCTTTTTCATTTTTTCTTCTTTTCTTTTATATGGTTTTTTTACTACCGCATCTCCAATTGTTTCCTCTAATTTCCTCATTATTTCTTCGACATTTCTTCCGTTTTCTCTAATTTTTTTCAGATTTTTTTTGTACTTTATTACACTTTTTTCCGTCCATGTTATTCTTTCTTCACTTTTTTCTTAATTTTCCTGTCTTCTTACAGTTTTCCCAGTTAAGTTTAGTTCTAATGGCTGGTGGTCTGATTCAACTCTTATTCCTACTTTAAGATTGTCTATCTCTTCCCACGCCTCCTCATTTACAACTACGTAGTCTATTACTGATTGCCCGTTTGTCCCTATATAAGTAAATTCTCCCTTTTCATCTCTTGTGATGTTTTCATTTAAAATGTCCCAACCTCTCTCTTCTATCATTTCTTTTCCTTTTCTATTTTTTGTGGTATCTTTTGATTCTCTGTTTCTTGTGTTCTCGTGTTTGATTTTTTCTCCCTTCTATCCAATTCTTGCGTTGAAGTCCCCTCCTATAATCAATTTTCTTTCTTCAGTTTCTGGTATTAGCGTATCTAACTTTTGTTTAGTGTTTTTCATGCCTCTACTATATACTGTTATTGCTTTATATTTTTCTCCTCCCCTCAAAAAATTTTGTTCTTGTATTCCCTCCATTTCAGTAACATCATCTTCTTTTTGATTTATTTCTTTTTTTATGAGGGTAATTATGCCTCCTATGGCTCTTTTTTTTTCTTTCTTTTATAGCTGGTTGGCATTTCCAGATGTGTTCGGCTGGCATGTTGAGCTTCAACTTTTCCCATTTCTTGTCATCTATCTACGTCTCTACTATTCCAATTATGTCAAAAGTTTTTATGTATTCCCAGAACTCGTGATCTTTGTTGTCTACCCCAGCTACGTTCCAAAACAAAATTTGGCTTGTTTTTTTTTTTGCACTGTCTTTATTTTTTACTATTTTTTATTTTTTTCTATTTTCTGTATCTAAGTCATGCCCTTGGTCCTTGCATGCATTGTCTACTTTTTTTGTGTTGATGCTACAAATTACTTTTTTGATTTGCGTTCGCTCTTTTTTGAAATTCTTTGATCTTGATCACTCCAATTGTATATCTCTCCATCTATTTCCAATTTTCTGTATCGTACCCATACTTTTTTGCCCTTTGTTTTTTTGTCCCTTGCTATATCTCTTAATTCTTTCTGAACTCGTCTTTCTTCCAAGGTCAAGTCATTTTCAATGTATATGTTTGTACCTCTCAGTTTGTTTTTGTTCTTCATAATATACTGTTTTTGTACCCATAATTCTGTTTCTGCTATTATTATTTGTTTTTATTCATTTCTCACAGAATAAGCAGAAATAAATTTAAAACACACACAAAAAAAAAGTTTAATTGTTCTCGGGGCAATTATTTCTCCTTGTAAATGATATTGTAGGATGAAATTTATATTAACTAAAAGCATCACATAGTTAGGTTGCTTTAGGATCATTAGTGTTAAAATGTACGTTAAAATCACCTCCTATTGTGTTAGACATTCAAGATTAATCTCTTAATTACTGTATTAACAATTAAATCATCAACTTAAATATTGAATTTAATTTGCAAGAGTTCAAGCAAAGTACGTAAATGCCAGTTGGGTTTTTACCAATTGCTCAAAAAGTAACAATGTGGCAGGTTGTGCTTTGTTGGTAGATGAGCTGTAGTTTATATTTGCTTGCCAAGTACTATTCTTACTGCAAAACTGAATGCTATTTATTATGTTTTTTTTTTGGCTGTTAGGCCATCATCAGTTTTTTCTTTTCACAGATGTTGTTGTTGGGTGGTGTAAAAATTCACACCACCCGCAACACACATCAACATCTGCGAAAAAAAAAACTGATGATGGCCTAACAGCCAAAACCGGTCTTAGAAAAGTATATATAAGTTTTTTTTAAATATCCTAACCTCAAATATTTTAAACTGTGCAATAATCAGAAACAAATACTTTAACTTTTTAAAACTTTGTTCAATTAGAAACTTAAACTAGCAACTAGCGGTAAATTGCTTTTTAAAACAATTAAGGATAACAGTAGTATTAATTTTGTCAGCGGGTAATAGTTTACCAGCTTTGTAAACATATCCAAGACAACTAATGTATAAGTAGTTGAGTTGATCTTGTGCATATATTTTATTATATAGATTATGTGGGTGTATTGATATACTTTTATATGCTGTATAATTGTTTATTATATTGTACAAGACCGGTTTCGGCTGTTAGGCCATCTTCGGTGTAAAATTGTAAATTACATATATATGATGTTATGAATATCATATATCATATTCATAACATCATATGTATCTACAACAGCCAAAACAACCTAATGTATAAGTAACACCTTATGGCGTGTGGACCTGAACGCTAGACCACTTTACCACTTAAAATCCTAAATAAATGACTAAAAATATACACACACAACGCACTGAAAAGGCGTTAAAACTCCGGGCTAAAGACAGGCAACGAAAGCAGTAACTGCCACAAACGCAGGAAAGCTAAATCTAGCTTTTGAGGATTAGTGACCTTTTGTACACAAATTTTCTGTCCCGTGACCATCCTATTTTATCTTTTAAAAAACAACTTATTTTCTAAACTTACTACTAACAATATTTACTAACTCCGACCTAGCGTTAGGTATATTAATAACCAAGTTTTAGTTTGTAGCTTAAAAGTATTTTTTTTTAAATATTTGTGGACTAAAAAAGTATTTAAATTTGGTTTATCAGCATCTTAAACATAGAAAACCCCATATCCTCTTTTTGACTAAAACCAAAGCATATAATAAAAATCTAGATCTAGTAGATTTCAATTATCATCTTGAACATTTATATGCTGACTAACAAGGGTGTTTGTGCTCATCCACAAATAACAAGCATATTTCCAACTAAAGACGTACGAAATTCAAAGCATTAGTTATAATAGCTTATTTCATAAACTAAATCTTTCCGATAAGATTATTTTTGCAATAGGCGTATACCATTCTCCAAATAAGACAACTCCAAACATTTTTTATGATTTTTCTGAGAGTTTTGACAATTTTTTAAGGTAAACAGAAACGCCAAAATAATTTATATGATATTGAATAGTTAAGTTACTCATATTTTATAACACTATCTGGACAACATGCTATAATTTTTGCTGCTAATCATAATCTCATCTTATTTATTCAAGAATCCACAAATGTTCCCGCCTGATGGACATTTTGGTAAACCAAGATAATTAGATTTGTATCTTTCAACTGTTTCAAAAATTTTATTAACTACTGTTGTGGTTGCTTTAAGAAATTCTGATCATTCACTTATAACTTTGATTGTTTAAACTTCTCTTTCTATTACTACCAAACCTAAACCACATTTTATGTTTTATTACTCCAAGATGAACATAGTAAAAATGAAAAAAAAAAATTAATAATTTTAATTTTGATACTCGTTTACTTTCTAATTATTAATATTACTGCAGAAAATCTCACAAAAACTATACAAAATGTTATCAAAAAACTTGTTTTTTTTTTATCAAACCAGAACAAAAATAGTTGTTTTTTAATTTAATCAAAACAAGCAGATTATAAGAATCAAAAATCATTTAGGAAACAATGTAGTAATTGTTCTGAAAAGACAAAACAGGATTATAAGAAACCTTGTAAACATTGTGACAATCTAATACAATCTGAAAAAGATAGTGATATGTTGATAAAAACAAAGTTAATCAAGTTTTTTTGTTTTTGATAAACAACAATTTTTTTTTTAAACTATAAATTCATTGCAAAGTAGTAAACAAATTTCAATACCTCCTCTTCATAATTATCAAAACAATTTCGTACTAACCTAAAAGAAAAAGCAGATATTTTTGCAAACCACTTTGCTTTACTATTATAAACTCTCCTATTGCTGTACCTACAATGCCAGCTAGTAGTACAATAATAAGTTTATTTTAGGCAACGGGATGTTAAAACATATCTTCTTGAATTAAACACAAGAAAAGTATTAAGTATAGATGAAATTCTACCAATTATTCTTAAAACATTTGCAAATAAATTAACTCCCATTCTGATTAAAATATTTGCCTTATCATACAAAAAGAAAACCTTTTTAAATTGTTTACAAATTGCAAACGTTCAACCTATACCTAAAAAGGGAGACAAGTCTGATTCTTCAAATTATAGACCAATTGCAATATTGTCTAATCTGTCAATTTTTTTTTGAAAAATATATTAATTTTCACATTGTCTAGTTCTTAGAACAAAATAACTTTGTCTTAGATACTTAATATAGATTTTGATTAAAACGTTTGACAACAAATCTTCTGACTTATATTATTCACAAATGAAATTCTACTTTAGACAAACATGTAAAAAATATTGCAGTAGTTCTAGACATTTCTAAAACTTTTGATAAGGTAGATATTTTAGTTTTATCAACAAGCTCCATTGTATAGGTCTTGATCATAAGTCTGTTAATCTTATCAATAGTTTTTTTGACAATACAAAAATTATAGTTAGAATTGATGATTTTAACTCTGACCTCAAAATTATAAATGCTGGTGTTTTTTAAGTCCAAAGATCATATCGACAAATATGGCAAAGCGTTTTGAATCTTCTGGGTTAGAATCTGTAGCATCTATAAACAAAAACCTTAAAACAATATCTAAATGGAGCACTCTCTACATGGTTAATTTTAACTATCAAAGGCATATCAAAAATGGCGGACAGTGATAGTTGTGTCTGCAAAACTTGTAAGAAAAGTATAGTTTCTACTGAAGTTATAATAAAGTGCCGTGGTTTATGTAATCAAGTGTTTCATGGATCCTGCTCTGAATTAAACAACAACGAAATTCGTTTAATAAATGGAAAAAACTCGTTAATGTGGCTTTGTGCACCGTGTCGTCAAGTCATCAACGAAGGTCAGTCATTTTACAATATTTTGAACGAAATCAAGCAAACCTTAAATGCACATTGAATTGCCATACTGATAAGTTAGATCAATTAAATAATAATATTATATACAACGATAAATCTAACTATAAAAATTATCAATCAAAACAAAAGCAAACTCCAGAAAATAATACAAACAGCGACATCTTAATTCCCATAAACAAAATATGTGAAGAAAATAAAATCAAGGTATCTACTACATCAGCAAAAATTCAAATGGATGCAAAAGAACCAGTAAAAGAAATACAAAACAAAAACATTGGAATAAATATTGAAATAAATAAACCAAAGATAGCAAACAAAGACGATAACTTTAAAGTAGTATCGTACAAGAAAACACGCAATCATAAAATCGTAGGTACGGCACCCATATCAGAAACTAGAACAATATCTGCTGGTGTTGCTAAAAAAACTGCGTGGTTACACGTTGCAGGAATATCGCATGATGTCGATGAGTTGCAACTTAAACAATTCTTAAACAAAAAGTTTAACAGAAATGATTTTCAATGTATAAAATTAGCAACTAGTCATCCGAACCCTACATTTGCTTCATTTAGAGTAGGAGGATGTTTCTCGTTATTAGAGACATTAGAAATGCCAGAGTTATGGGAAGCTGGTATCAGAGTTAGTCGTTTTAATTTTTTACCCATACGCAAAAAAATAAATTTAACTCAATAACAAATAAATGTGATCACGTAGAAATACATAAAACAAATGATTATGAATATATACTAAACAATAATAAAACTAAAAAACTATTACATATAAATGTAGGATCGCTAATAAATAAAATTAATCAGCTGCAGGTAATTGCCGCAACAGAAATTCTCGAGTTCATAGGTGTATCAGAACATTGGGCTACAAATGAGTTAATATGTACACTTGAAATACCAAATTATAAAATAGGTTCTGCATTTAACAGATCTATTAGTATACATGGTGGTGTTCTTATATATGTTAAAAATACAATTACTTTTAATGAAATTAAAAACATAACAGCACATTCCGAAGAATTTAATTTTGAAATATGTGGAGTTGAATATAAAATAGGAACTAATTGCGTTGCAATACTTACAATTTATAGGTCACCTGAAGGTTATCATTCAATATTTTTTAAAAAATTGACTTCAGTTTTAAATACTATATTAATAAAACACAATGTATTAATAGTTTGTGGAGATATGAATATTGATAGAATACGCAACCCACAAGAATATGCAATTCTTATCGACATTTTTGAGTCTTTTAAATTAAATAATAAAGTACAAGATTTTACTCGAATTTTTACAAATAAACATCTAGTCACAACAAAATCTACTATTGATTATGTAGCTACAAACTTAGAAGATGACAATTGTGATATTGCTCAAAAAGATTTTGGCATAGCAGATCATCTAGGTCAATTTTTTTCTTATGATATAAAAACAGAAGCAATAATTAATAAACATATACCACAGTATACAGTGATAAGAAATATAAATGATCTTACGCTAAAAAATCTACATGTTGAAATAAGTAAACAGAACTGGAATACTGTGTTTAATTCAACTGAGGCTAACTATACATGTAACTTATTTGTAAACATACTGCAGAATTTAACTGATGATGCATGTGAAGTAAAAATGATCAAAACTAGAAGGCAATGTAATAGAATGAGAAGTTGGGTTACTTCAGAAATTATAGAAAATGGGAAAATTTTAAGACAAATGTGTTACACCCATAAGCATTTGGAAAACAAATACTTGCAAAACATGTACAAACGTCGTCTAAAAGAACATAAATCTAATATCAAGAACACCAAAATAAATCATTTTTCAAATCAAATAAACAATGAAACTAAACAAAAACGATCAAAGAAAATCTGGAGTATTGTAAACAATGAACTAGGCAAAACTAAAAAAACGGAGTAAATAGTAATACTAGAAGATGGGCAAATTTTAAATAAAAATTCTGATATTGTAAATGTGTTTGCAAATCATTTTACTAGCGTTCCTATGAAAACACTATCTGATGCCATAGGAGCAAATACATCACTAGAATGTTCAACAGGAGTATTAATAGCTTCTACTATGGTTTTACGGGCAGTCGATATCAATGAAGTGAAAACAGTGATAGCGCAATAAAAAAATACAAACAGTGTTGGATCTGATGGTGTAAAAACTGTGATTTTAAAATATATATGTAAACCAATATTACCACTATTGACACATCTGTTAAATCATTGTATTCAAGAAGCAGTATTTCCTGAGAAGTTAAAAGAAGGACATCTAACTCTAATATATAAGAAAGGCGACAAATATAATATATTAAACTATAGGCCTATAACTATTCTAAGTGTCTTATGAAAAGTTCTAGAGAGACTCATAGCTGATCAAATAATTAAATTTCTAAATAAATATAATATAATATCGGATTCGCAACATGGTTTTAGAAAGTCAAGATCAACAGAAACTGCATCAGTGCAGTTTTTAAATCACATAATTTTAATATTTTGACCTCTCTAAAGCCTTTGATTTAGTCAATATAGAATTTTTACTTGAAAAGCTAAGGTGTTGCGGAATTAGGGGTCATGCAAATGATCTTTTAAAATCGTATTTAGAAAATCGCTTAGTAGCTGTTAAACTAGGAAATGCTATGTCAAATTGGCATTCTTTAAATTGTGTAAAGGTGTACCGCAAGGATCTGTCTTGGGACCGTTATTGTTTAGTGTTTTTATAAATGATTTACCTCGTTATTTGTCAAGTGGTTACGTATCAATGTTTGCAGATGATAATGCTATAATTGTCTTAAATAAATCTGTAGACAATTTAATTGTCAGTGTAAAACATACTGTCCAAGAAATGGAAAAATGGTGTAGTTTAAATAATTTAGTATTAAATAAATCTAAGACTGTTTATGTTCAGTACTACAACAAAAAATACATTTCTGAAAACGTTTTTTCAATGCAAAATATTATTATTTTAAATACAACACAATTTCTGGGTAGCATATTTGATTGTAGACTTAACTGGGAAGCTAACATCGACTCAATATCTAAAAAAATGAATAGCGCTTATTTTGCTATTTTAAGACTAAAGCAGACGCTACTAAAAAGCGAATTATTGTCTATATATTATGCATTAGCACAATGTCATATAAATTATAATCTACTAATATGGGGTAGCACAAAAAACTCAAATAGAGTATTTATAGCACAAAAAAGAATCTTAAGATTAATATTTGATCTGAAACCAAGAGAAACATGCAAACAATTGTTTATCAAACAAAAAGTGCTTACAGTGCCATGTATGCTAATATTTAAAAGCATAATGTATGTAAAAAATAATGGAAATACTTTCCAATTCTTAAGCCACGCACACTATAACACTCGACATGGTACTTCATTTCTTGAAGTTCCAAGTCACAGGTTTAAAATATTTGAAAAAAGTCCAAAATACCAGTCAATCAAAATATTTAACAAATTACCAACTCGTTATAAGAAACTTTCTATAAATGTTCTAAAAAAAGAAGTAATATTTAGCTGATACAACTTTATAGTAATAATTTATTGTTATTGAAAAACTGTATTTTGACATTTTTTGTGTGTAAATGTATGTATTATTTTTAATTCAATTTTCTATTTATCGTGTTTTATCATTGAATAATGTATTTTAATCTGTTTGTGTAATTGTTTATTTTATTTGTAAATGTTACATTTCATGTGACGATTCCTATGTCTTTGTGTAAGATTTTACTGGAATAAAGTGATCTATCTATCTATCTATCTATCTAAAAAAAAACTCAACTTCTAACTGTTTCAAAATCAAAATCTGAAGAATCATCAGTACCAAATATTAAACTAAACAACGTATCCATACCTAAATCTTTTTCAATTTGTCTTCTGGGGGTTATAATCTTACACAATCTTTTCAGGAACAACCATGTTGTTTACATAGCTTTAAAAGTATGTAGAAAACTAAAATTTCTTAAAAGAAGTAAAACGTTTTTTACAACTATTTAACTTTTGCATATATACAAAACTTACATTTGTCCTTGTGTTGAATATTGTTTACAAGTATGGGAAAAAGCATTAGAAACTACACTATCTTTTTTATACTCTATTTAAAAACAAGCTATACGGGGCATTAGTAGTGACGTCACACGACAATGGCTCCATTGGCTCCAATGTGGATTATCAAAAAACTATTTTATACATAGGTGGAAATACTTGTTGAATTTAATTGTGGCCTTATAAGATATTTTCAGCAATTCAGTGTTTGTGCAGTGATTATTTGTTCAACAAGGTAATATTTTATGTATAATATGTAGATAATTAATAACACAATTTTAAATTAACACATATTAAAACATTCACTACAATATAACCTCACAAAATGTTTTATATAAATTTTAAAATACATTTGTTAAATTTAAGTTAATTAATATATTTTTTATTATATCTATAGTATTGTATATTCAGTAAAACTAATTTATGATAATAGGCAGTATTTTACTCAAGAATTGACTCAAAGAATTGCCTTGATTATCCAAGATGATATTTTTGTTATTTGTTTATTAATTAATTGTATATGTAACAGTTTATATATTTTTAGTTATTGACTTTATTAATGAAATTATAATAAACAGCTAAACTTTTTATCAAATCAAATAAGATTTTAGTCGAGTAAATTTTGATTATATAAGTTTCGGATTGTATTATTGGCAGATCGAAAGCAATTATCTATAATATATTTGTAAAATAAAACATATTTTATAAAATTCATTTTTAATACACAAACAAAAGTATTATCAAATAAAATATAATTGCAAAAACAATATATGCATAGTTTCGTTACACATAATCGGAACATAGATAATCAAAATTAATTATTACTCGATTAAATTCTTAAGACAATTTAAATAATTGATTATGTTTGTTTTCATTATGTAAAATAATATAATTGTGTATATATTATATACATATATATATATATATTAAATATTTTAAATAGCAAATAAATCTCTGCCGATAAGCTTTTTCAAATCGCTTACTTATTGATTTTAACAAATCTAACGTATAATGATTAAATTTAAAAACATAAATATATGTTATTATAAAATTATAAAAACTGTTTGATGGTTCATTATTTAATATTATGTTTAATATTAACATATTTACATATTTACATATTTAGTTACTTAGTTAATAATTTTTCTAAATTTATCAAATATTAAAATTTGCTAAATAAATATTTAATCTTAAACTTTAATAATAATTTGTTGCAGTTGATCAAATTTACAGTATAATTAACATTGAATTCAAAAAGTATTTATTAAATATTTACAATGTTTGTGAGGTTATGTTGTATTTCCGAATTTCAATATGTGTTTATTTAAAATTGTATCATCTAATATATACAAATTGTACATCAAAATATGTCTTAATATAATATTAATCCATTTTGGTGCATTAGATTGCAAAAAATATCTTATAACGACACAATTAAATCCAACAAGTATTTCTACCTATGTATAAAGTAGATGTTTTGATAATCCGCGTTGGCGCCAATAGCGCCACCGTCGTGTGACGTCACACTAATGCCCCGTATTTAGATCATTTTCAATTCAAAATTGACTAATGCTTTCGATACTTTACAACACAGGAGTGAAGTTGCTGATCTTTGTTTTTTTATAGATATTTTCATGGATACTGTTCAAACAAAATAAAAGACATATTGCCATCTTAACAAATATTTTTTTGTAGTACAAGGCTTGCTAAGAATTTTAACAAATATTCACTGACAGTTCAGAGATGTTTTAAGAAAACTTTTAAGAAAGATTTTTTTATCCGTACTATTGAAACATGGAATAAACTTTCTAATTTAGTGTTTTCTGAGATTTATAAGCCACAAATATTTAATGTCAATGTTTACAAACTGTTTAAATCTAGTCTTCAATAGGATAGTTTCAACAAGTGTGGTTTTAACCGTTGAAATTTAAAGATATTTTTATGTTGTTTTAACATTTTAAGTAATTCCTAAATAATACATTATGAAAAAAACAACCAATTACTACTTGAAATTATCCAAAAAAATTTGCAAATTATATCAGGAATCTTGACAGGACACTGCCAACTAAGAAAACACATGCACATGATTGGTATTGGAGACAATCCAACGTATAGAGAATATCCAATGGATGACAAGACAACCAAGCACGAGCTATGTACATGCCCGGCCCTCTCATAAAATAGAGTCCATGTGTAGGAGCTGCTGGTTTGACATAGCAAGTATAAGAAAGACACTTCCAAGCGTTGTACTTGCATACATCAGCCACATAAGGTGACTTAATGTTAAGACAATGAAGTAAAATTACCACGGAGGAGTACAAAAAACCTAATAAGGCTTAATTGCAGTAGACTTTGGTTTACCTTTTGACTTTTAAATCTAGAAACCAAAATATAATAAACTTTCAATAAATTGCGGAAGGAGACAAGAGGGTCAACTTGTTAGGTGAGTTCAAAATAATAGGCTTAAATTTAGCTGTCATAACATGCAAGTTTTTCACAGCAACTACAGTTTATTTACACAAGCAGCCAGAGCACAAAAACCTTCTAATACTAACTTTGATGGTATTACAATAATCTTCTTAAGTTAGCTTTGAACGTCTTGTAACGTGTCGTGCAATACAAAACAGTGAATTATGCCGACCATAGTTAGTCCTACTATAAGACATATGCAAAAGAAAGCAATTCCTAACCGCACGTTAAAAAACCTGAATATCTATCATATCCAAGATCTGCTGGCAGCAGATAAGCCCGCTTAGTACTTTGAACAAAAATTGTTCATCTCATTTCTTCGTTTTTTCAACGCAGGCAATCCCAAATAAATCTCGATATTTTCAAATGATAAATACGCACTAGTAAGGCTGAGTTTTAATGATACTACTTTGTAAAATTTGTTTTGAACTGACTCCAATCTGTCAATAAAAGTTTGGTAGAATGGGGACCATATTACGCTACAGTACTCTAAATGTGATCTTACTAGAGAATTGTACAGGATAAAAAGAGCCCGTATGTTAATAAAATCTTTTAAAAAAGCCGAGCATCTTTAACTTTATTAATAACAAAATCTAAATGAAGATTGAATGACAGTTTGGAATCAAACAAGACTCTTAAATCACGGATTGAGTCGACTTTTTCTAAAACGGTACCGTTCAAAGTATAAATAAAATTAACAGAATTTTTGCTTTTTAAAAACGATATATACTGACATTTTTTAATATTAAAATTTATGTAGTTAAGAACAGACCATTTATTGACCGCTTGTAAATCTCTTTGCATGGTAAGACAATCAGCAATAGTGCTAACTTTACGATATACTTTTACATCATCTGCAAATAACAGGTGGTAACAGTTTAAAATATCTAATATGTCATTAATAAAAATAAAAAATAAAACAGGTCCCATGAGACTTTTAGGGTACACCTGATGTCGCCTTAATGGAATAGATAGGTGTTAATATTAACTTGCTAGACACGTTTACTTAAATACGCCGTTGACCTAAATGGTCAATGGATTACCAACAACATATGCACTCAATTTGTTAATTAGCAGATTATGGTTAACAGATTCAAACGCTTTACTAAAGTCCATGTAGATTGCATAGATCTCATCACCACTTTTGAGTGCTTTAATTATATAATTAGTAAATATAAACAAGTTTGGTTGAGTTGATCTTTTCGAAAATAAAAACTGTGTTGTTGATGAAAAATTATATTTTTAAAAGCACCAAAAAAGCGTTTACATATTATTTTTTTAATTTTTTTTGGCAGTACTGACAGGATTGTTATTGATCTGTAGTTAGTTACATTCGATTTTGAACCAGATTTAAAAATTGGTAAAATATAAGATTGTTACTACAAATTGCGAAAGATTCCTGATAACAATGAAAGAGACATCAATGTGTTTAAGTTCTTTCCAGCTTCCCTGCAGTGTACTAAAGTCCGGTTGCAATCAGGCATAGTGTCTAATAATGGCAGATAAAATTATGAATTTATGGCTGCAGTTAGCGTCGTTTGCATACCGCGTATAGCTATAATACTATTTTTGTAGACAGTTCCTATGTTTTGTCATCAGCTTGTTTACCTTGCCAAAAGACATATTTACCTTTTTACATTACAGGTTATGTGATCTTGTTGTTAAAAACTACATTTAGTTAATTTACATCTGTTGACAGCGTATGGTGTTTAAGAGTTTAGGTACATTGAGATTTGCCAATTTTTCTTTTTTTTTGTGTGAAAAGTACCAGTGTTAAACTTAAGAACCGGATTATTAAATCAATTTGTTAATATTTTTAGAGTTTTTTGCATTAGGTTGCAGAGTAAGCTTTTAAATTTGTTACTAATTGTTTAGACCTTGGTCATTAATTATATGGTTAATATTACTTTTTGCTACACACAAGTGTTTACAAAGCTAAATAAATAAACTATCGTGTCACCTACAGTGACTTTTACGGTTTTTCTGATTTTAGGATCAATTTTATTTTGTAGAAAGTGGTTTTGTCAAATTTACTTTTGATATCTTTGAATACAGCCAAAATAGACATCTTATCCTGCAGTGATCTTGATTTTGTAAATCTTCTTTGGGTGTATTGGCGTTGTGCTATTTCTTAAATTGATTTTTGCGCGGTCACTTGTGTTTTTAGAAGAAATGACGATAGACTTATTGGACGATGGAATTTAGCCTGGGTTTATTTACAGTGTTCTGGTTTTAAAATAAATACATCTTTTACTTCTTTCCAAACTATAAGGATGTAGCAATAAGCAATGCATGCTCTATAGATTTTTATCAAGTGGATTAGGATGATGTACTTGCTATATTGTATAGGGTTTTTCAATAGAAAATTTCATTTTGTAATTTAAAAGAAAACATATATTTAAAAAAAAAATCAATAAATGTTTATTTCATTGTAAAGAGGAAGGTATGCTATTAACATTTGAAAACGATATCATTCACATGGCCTCCACCGTTACGGTTGCGGTACCACATTCTTTTTACGAAATTTTCCATGACTAATTTGCACATTTCCGTCTGTATGTCCTCGATAACTTTACAAATTCCATCTTTAAGGTCTTGAATTGATTGTGAGCACTGGCATAGACCCTTTCATGTGGCCCTAAAAAAAGTCTAAAAGTTTAACACCATTAGACTTTTTTCTTTTTACAAAATCTTGGTGGCCAATTGTAATCACGTCTTTGAGAAATAACACGGTCAGAAAACTTTTCTTGCAAAATTGCGACTGTTTCGTTGGTTGTGTGGCACGTAGCGCCGTCTTGCTGAAAATAATCGTCGTTCACATCAATATCTTCCAATTCTGGCCATAAAAAAACATTAATCATAGCTTGGTAGCGCTATCCATTCACCGTAACAGTTGCACATGCCTCATTTTTATAAAAGTAAAGTCCCATCACACCGCCAGCCCAAAAACCACACCATACAATGACACGTTGAGGATGCAAAGAGTTTTCAACAATCACTCTTGGGTTTTCTGAGCCCCAAATGCGACAATACTGCTTATTAACGTAGCCTTCAAGGTAAAAATGAGTTTTATCACTGAAAATAATTTTGCAATGAAATTCCGGATCATTTTAATGCATTTGAAAAACCCAATCAGCAAAGATACGACGTTTATGGTAATTGACCGGCTTGAGTTCTTGTGTTAAATAAACTTTACTTAAACTTAAAATTTAAACAACACGTGTTGCACTATTTTAGAATTTACACAATTAATATACTTAGTAAGTATTGTAGCTTTTAGATTTGATTTAGGTGGGTGCACACTCTGAGTTTTCAAACAAGCAATTGAGTTTACCTGTTAATTAGATTTTATATGAAACTTTACATCATACAATATACTTTGTTTTTTTTTTTAATTAAATTTTTTTATCATATTTTTTATTTTGAACTTAAAATTAGACTTATTACAATCATAAAATTTGAGGTTTAAGTCAATAATTTTTTTTTTTTAATTTAAAAAAACTTTTATTTTGTCAAATTAATAGCTTTCTTAACTGTTTTTTTTTTAGTAAGACAAAAGGTTTATCTTTATAACTACAACGGCAGTGCAACACGTGTTCATTTGATTCTTAAAAGCTGAAATTTAGCATGACTTACTATTTTTGCATACAGATCATTTTCTGAAGGTGCACACAAAAAAAATCCACTAAGTTTACTTCACATCTGATTAGAAAGTTTATATTGCCACTCATGCAATACTGCACTAATTTCTACATAACTGTTGTGGTATATCGTAGGCTAAATATGCGTACGCCACAATAATGCTTGCTTTTAATCCCATGCCTTAGTTAATATTTACTGCACATGGAGAGCTGTGACATAAAAAATGCTCTAAAATGCTTACGTGTGTAAAAGCATAGCCTACTGTTAGTTGGGTTTGCAAAGACATTCCTTTTAAATTTGCCAAACTTACAAGTTCTGAATTTTAATATTTATGGTTCTTGAATTATGGTTATTATGTCCTGCATCACTCTTAATGATGCAAGTTGCTTTAAATTACATTAATGCGACCCGTCAATAATTTTTTTCTGGAATGTTTTAAAAAAGTGCCTTTCTTTTTGACTTTGTCTGAGTTGTTTGGCTTCCCGTATCTGTTCGGATCGGTTTATTTTATCTCTGTCATTTTCTTGTAGAGTTGCATTTTTGCTGGTAGTTATATTAATGGGTTGTTTTAGAAGCATGTATTTTACTTAGCTATCGTTATTTAATTTCTTTTTTAATATTTTTTTTCTATCTCTAGGACAAGAAACCAATTTATTGGGTTTTTGGTGGTATGAAAGACGTTTCAGTTTTTTACGTGGAATCCGGTTTTACTTTTACAAGCATCTCAAGACTAAATTAATGACATCCGGAAGTGCCAGGAAACAGATAGTGGTTTTGTCTGCCCACAGAAGTGATCTGTTTGCACGACTTCAACCTTGCTTCCGATCACAGTGGTTTTAGGTTGAAGATGGTATTTTCTAGCTATCTTAAAGATGCGTCATCGTTACAGGTGATCTTAAAGATCTTTCTTATGCGTGACCGTCCTCCAAAAGTGAAAGATTCTTTTTTGGGGTAGACATGGTTTTTATTCAGCTTCCAAGTTAAGGCATTTTCAACAAACGCTGCATGTGTCTTGATGGTTTTACCTGAGGTGTTAAACAGATTGACGACTGCTATTTGGAGGTGTTTGAATACAACTTTTTTGCAACATATTTTTTTTTTCTAAAAAAAGGGGTAATTTTTAAGTGTGGTCCAGATTATTTTGTTTTTTTTTTCTTGGTCTAGGTAAGGGTTTAGAAGTAGATAAAGGACATTTTGCAATTTTTTCTTTTTGTTTCAAAAGTTTTCTTTTACCCAAAAGCTTGAGAACTTTCATCTTTTAAGGAGGCTGATGGTTTGGTTTGCACGTCATTTATGTTAACAGATGTTGCTATCTGAACACTAGAAGTGCCCGCCTTGCTTAAAAAGGGGGTTTGCTGCTCTACGCTACTACTAGACGCACCTTTTTTTGATTTTGGAACTACAAAACAGTTTTTTTTAACGTTTCTGTAGGGTTTGCGTTGCAAACGTTTTAGGTAAAGTGTCCAAAAATTACGCAATCGTGTTGTTATTGATTGTGTGCGTTACAGTTTTTACAGAGGTATCAGGAGACGCGCTTAGTGAAGTGGTTCTTATTGAGTTTTTTTTTCTAGTTTTTCAAACCTGGAAATGCATTTTGTCTCATCAATTTGATTTGACAATTAAGTTTCAGAAATACCAAGAAGATCAAGATTATAATCATTGAAAAGAGTCAAATAAAATTATTTTAATTTTATAAAACCCAATTATATATATGACCTACACACATAATTTTTTTTGTAACATAGATTTACACATTAAGTTATTCAATTAATTTGTCAGTATTAAACTAATTTTAATACTTTTGTCCTGTTCATTCTTTTTGACTATTTGTCAATCCTGACACCAATAGCAAACTTTTAAGTTTTTACAGTACACGCTTTCTAAAAAAGTTGACAAAACTCCTAATTTATACTCTTGTTGATATAAATAGTAGAAACATTGTTGAGTGGAACCTAGTTCTTACCAATAATTTGTCTTTTAGTGGCTCGTTTCTTTATACATTCAATTTTAGATGCAGCTGAACTGAATTTGACTAACACCAATGTTTAAAATGTTAACATTGATGTAAGTAAGAAACATACTAACTTTGTTTTTGACAACAGTTTCTTTGTTTGCATTTTTGCATAATACAGCAATAATAACATCCTTTTTTTATCTTTTTTAATTAAAAATTGTATAATTTTATTTTTTAAAATTGATACGGTTGCTTTCAATGAGTACATAAGCAAATATTAAGTTCATTAAAAATTCTCCTAATACCCTGTGACGTGCACTTTTTTATATTTTGTAACTATTTAAGATTTATTCTTATTTTTAATATTAGTTGTTTTATGTTTAATTTATGTTTTTTAAATTGTAAATATATACTTATTTTGTAATGGCTTCCGTTGACTAGTAAATTGATAAATAAAAAAGTTTATATTATTAGCAAACAAAATTTGTTAAAATAACAGTTCATATTGTTAACTAGCAAATTATATATTTTGCAATGTGCATAGAAAATAGCCCCAAATGTAAGCTTTGTTTATAAGCAAGTGAAATATATAGTATATAGTGTATCAATGATTTTATTATAATTGTCTTGTTAAGCATGCATTTAATAAATTCAAATAGTCAAATAGATTTTAATAAAAAACATTACTCTAAAAAATAGATTTCATTACTAATAGTTTATTAGATACTTTGTTAGGAGCTGGATGCTACGGCACTTAGTAAAATAAATTATCTATTAGTTTTATAACTGCTGTTCATTTACGGTAATCACTCATTCATTAACTTAACATCATCTTATGCTACAAAAAGTAAAAGTACCTAAGACAATGAGCCCATTATTAACTTTATATTTAAGCATATAAGCAACGTGTTAGAAGTAATTAAATAAGTAAAGTTCATTAAAGTTGCATAGTTAAATTTAGTCTGGTAAGTTTGTGAATTATTATTATAAAAACTCTAACTAAATTGCTAAAAAATAATAATTTAAAATAATAAATATATGATAGTGTCATAAACAATGTTTTGAGGAATTATTATTAAATGCTTGAAATTTGTACATTTGTATTTTTTTTTAATAAAAGCTTAATTTGTATATTTTTGTCTTATATTTTCTACGCGCAGTTTGGGATACTGCAAAACAGGATTTAAACGCGAGCCCTCGATTTACATAAAATATATCTTCCGTAGCAGACGAAACCGGAAGGTCGCCTTATAAATTACAACCAAAACCACTAAATTGCTTCACCTAATGACAAAAATAAACTAAACTTTGGGTCACAGGTGAACCGTGTCTGCGCTATCCCCAGGGTACTAAGCTCGCGGCAAAAACAAATTAAGAAGAAGAACATACAGCCTTGCTTAGATTCCCCTTAATTATGCGGATATTTAGGGCGGATTTAATCTCTTACTTATTAGTGAAATCCGCTCGAAAATTTATTATCTTTAGTGTTGGAATGGGTTGCCAAAAAATATCGTCTTCCAGAAGGCCGTATATTTTTTCGAGGGTGGACAGCATGATATGTGGGTGGATGATTTAAATCGTTCTATACTTAAGGATTAAACGAAGGTTTGTAAGTGAACGGAAGGAAACGAGTCGATTAGCGTAGGGACCGGATATGTCGAGTGACTACAGCTTCTCTTCCAGTGCATTAGCTTTTTTAGTTTGGTGGCTACAACAAATAGCCGACGCTTTCTTTCATTAAAAAAACAACATAATGAAAACATGAACATAATATACAAATAAAATTATTATTATTTTAATATACATATGCACATCTTAAGACATTTACAAAATTTATTAGCTATTATATTTACGTTTGAAATAAACAAAGGTAATGATGAGTAATTACATACTGTCTAAAATATTTCTCGTTCCTTCCAAGTATGCAAAGAAGATTGATGGAAGACATTAATGTAAAGTCGCGGATCCATTGTTGATAAAATATTAATTACTCGGATCTTCTTGCAGAAAATGTCATCTTTTCAGTGAAACCCAGAAGCGCTATAATTAATCATTCGCGCAGCTTAATGATTTCTAAAAGGCGAGCCGCGCATCAACCGCACGGGAATTACAAGATTTTTACAACGGGAAACAGATGTCAAAAGAACCCCTTCCATTTCCGATTAATTAGAAAACAGCTGAGATATAAGAAAAACATCTGATTTTATATTAAATTTTGAATTTAGCTTGGATTAATGAAGCATGTTGTTATTTATGGGCTCTTTTCAATAAGATTGTTGCAGTAGATAATGTAAAGATAAAAATATAAATCAATACCTTTATTTATAGATTAAATAATAATTTATCTGGCAGAAAGGGGATACATATTGTAACGCTGTCGGAATATTTTATTATGCTAATATGAGAAAAATTCTGCACATATATTAGTGGAGCAGTAAGGTGATATGGACTGGAAACACATTGTGGCTAATACAAAATTGCTAAAAATATGTTATCTGTAAATTTGCATATTATGTTGATTTTATAAGAAAAAGTTCAACAATAATCAAAAATTGTGATAGGACATGAATAATATTTTATACATTTGATACATATTTGCGTTTTTATTTTTAAATCAACAATAAAATGAAAGTATATTTATATTATATTATAAAATAGCAAAGTAATGGCAAACTCAAAGATTTTTTTTATATTACCTGTGCGGTAAACAAATGACAATATTAATGTTTGAGCTAAAACACATAGCAACAAAAGCTTATCAACATTTTCCTTATTTTGAAAAAGATATAATTGTACATTGTAAATTATTGCTAGATAAAAATTAAATCCAACCAAACTCAACACACCAAAACTTAGTGCAATCAAACAAACTGGTGGGCAAAAGGTGACGGTAATAAGCACCAAACAAGACCGAGCCAAATGTCAAGTTTTTCTGCTTGTCGTGCCTACTGCTAGATAACTAATAAGGCTTTGGCAATTGAGTCGTGACGGTATATCCATTCTATTAAAAAATATTTAAAAAATGTAATTTTATTACTACTCTGAACATAGCATGCAGTAAACTGCATCCAAAAACCACAACGGCAGCAAAAACAAAATAGATAGGTAAAGCTTGCAAGAGTAGTAAGACTGCAGGAAGTCTCAAAGCTTAAAACTAGGTTAATAGCTTTGTCTAATGAAACAAATAAACTAAAATAAACAAAATTGTAGACGACACAAACTATGTAAGAAACACCTACCTTGTTCAAGTTTTGTTTTATTCATTTGACAAGTCAAGTCAAGAGGTTTTGATCAAATAAATGGACCAATGCACTATGCACTATAATTATTATAGAAATATCAGATCCATTAATTTTAAGAAAGCAATTACCTCACGAACAAAATTTGAAACAAACAGATGACGACACAAATTAAGAACTTGAGAAAAAACGATTAAAGTAGATCATCACCTTAGAATAAAGAAAAGGACCCTTTTACAAAAAGAAGTATAAAAAGGTTTCCAATTTAAAAAGAAAACTTGGCTAACATCGTCATGAAAACAACAAAGGAAGCTCTTGTGGTAGCACTAAAGCAAGGTCATTTAAAGCGAATAATGTGGATATAATGGAAACCACACCTGGTAAACAGAAAACACTATTCACAAAAAAGTGATGAAAAAAATACCCAACAGGACATGTAAAAAAAATGACACGGAGAGAAGGATAGAAAAGGTAAAAGAGTCAGCAGCTTATTTAGCAAATAAATTGGCACAAAACAAAACAAAACAAAAGTTTTAAAAAGGATATCAAGAAACTAAAAAGAGCAATAAGGATACTGAAACCGACAACGCAGTCTTATAAAATAATGCGGCAGCGGAAAACCTAAATCAGACTCAAATCAGATAATATGAGCGCGCCCTAGCGATTAAGAAGAAGTGCAGCGGCTGATCAAGAATATCTCCGCTGTAAGATTAGAACTAGTAAAAACAGAACAAGTAATAAGCAGCGTAAAAGCTGTAAAGAAAAAACAGTCCAAATTTTAAAAACTAGAAACATGGTTAATCGCCTAAAAACTGTTTAAAAAGTCTTGCGCTGTAAAAAAAAAGGTCAATTAATAAATACTAAAAAAACTACTTTGCTCTATGGTTAGAAAAGGATAACTAAGACAGGCAATGAGGTTAGAACATAAAATAAAATATCACAGAAATTAAGGAAAATAGAAAAAAAAGTTCACCGCTGAAAACAAGATAAAAGATGCACCAATACTAAAAACCGGGAAGCAAAAAAAAAAACAAAATTAAAAAGGAGTTAACTATCAAATCCGTGGCGGAAAGATCTTACGCCAATACCGTAAGAGAAATTAAAAAAGTCGCGCAACTAAAATAGGAATAAAGTAAAAACTTCCAGAAGACAAAAAGTAGATGCTCCGCATTTAAATAATAAAAACCACCCAAAGCAAAGTCGACAAACTACGCTGGTAAATAAAAAAATCACATGTGCCACATTGACTAAGTGAGCACAAAGGAAAAAGTGGTAGAGGCAATAACCGCTAAAGCGGGAGTCAGTAACAAATGTCTAAGGGAGTATTCAGGGAAAAGATTTTTCAACTGGTGTTACAAACGCCTTGCATTTGGCAATATAATTAATAACTGTAGAAGAGTAAGAAGGTTAAAAAAAAAAACTGCTACTGCTGCAAAAAAAAGCACATAACCAAACAATTAAAAAAAAATACGGGTGCTACGTCTGCAATCAGGAAAGGCACAAGGCAAAATCTATAGCGTGCGTAAAATGTTGCAAGACAGTAACTAAAGCTAGGATGTCAAAGAAAATGAAGTTAAAACCCCAAAGTAAAAATACTTTAAATAATAGATTTAAAGCAGCAACAGACATACTGTACCAAAATGCAAGCAAATACAAATTATTTCAAAACCCTACAAATCTACTATCTGCAAAACATGGTATACAGACAATGATAAAAAAAGCATCAATTGTAATCTTTAACTTGAACAAAAAAACATTAAAAAAACGTACATAGAAGTTTATACCTTAGTATATTAGTATATTTCTGCTACATTTTGCTTATCATAAAAATTAAAGCGTCTGAGAAACACTTTCTATAAAAAGAATAAAATAGACTGAGTTATGCCAAAATAGATGGCCAAGCTAAGTTTAATCGTTCACAACATAGGTGAGACAGTAACATTTAGAAAAGAAAAAAGCACTTCAATAATATGTAGGTATTATAATATCAACAATAAATGTTGCAAATGCAATCAAGAACTAGAAAATCAGCAACAAAATCAATATAAGATTGCACCAAAATATCAACTATGAGGCGATAAACGTAAAAACCAACAGGCCAACAACAAAAGTGTGGCAGAAAAAATCAACGAACTAAGCGAGCTACAGAAAAAAAATAATTAAAAGCATGTTTTGGTAAAACAAATCTTGCCTAACTGCCAAAAAACATATGACTTTATTAAATAGAAACGTAATGAAACGCTGAAAAATCGGAAAAAACTGCAGCATATAAACTGTAAAAAGTTGAAAAAAAAAAAACAAACAAAACAAACAAAGTTGTAACAAAAAACTTAAAAGTTGTTAAGTTCTAGGCTGGAAGTAACAAATAAAAATTGTTGCAATACTTTTTCCAACTGACCTTATCACTTGACTTGTCCTAAAAGTAGATATGAATTCTATACCTTTGTTCACAGAAGCTAAGCTCAGCGTAAGTAGAATAAAAAACAAAAAGATTCCGCAACCAGAACTGGTTAAGAAAACAGCCAAAACATCTCAATTTTCAACTTTAAAAAATGTTTAGTTAACAAATTATTAAAAAAAAATTAAATATTTAAAAAAAATACAATTTGACAGTAAACGCAATACGCGAAAAAAAAAATTAAAAAACACAAAAAACAAAACTAATATAAATTTCTGACGGAGTTTTATACCTGAAAAATTGCACAAAAATTAATATTAAACAATAACTACGTGTTGCCTATAGTTGGCAACACTTAACAACTGCACTTAAACGTTTATTTATTTCCTGTTAGCAACATTGATCAACGGCTCTGAAACGTACATATTTGCAGGTCATTGTGAAAAAGTCAACAAAAGTCGATAGCGCTTAAAAGTAATTAAACACAATTTTTTTTTTTTAAACTAGACATGTTGCAATTGTAGTTTTAGAAGATTGCAGAACAATCAGTTTTGAATAATACAAAACAATTTGTTTTTCATACAATTTTGGAGAAATAATTTTTGGAGAAACAAGTCATCTGCCGCATAGTTTTGATTTGATACTTAATAATAGTTTCTTTTTATTTCAACAAGTAAAAACAAACTTGGTTTTGAGTAAACAGATTCAGTTTTTGAGAAATAGTGTCTTCGGGTATCTGAACTCCCGTGACCTGGGTTCAAAATATTTTATTCCTACCTATTCCAAACGCAAGGAAACTAAAACTAACTTTTAAAAATTGGTGATTTTGTGTTCTCAAACTTCCTGTCTAGGACCATCTTATTACATCTTTTTTAAAATTTATAACTATTAACTCCTATCTGGCAGTAGGTATAAACAATAATATTATATTATAATGGCTTGTTCTAAACCTAATTAATCCACACGTAAAACAATTTCTCAACCAGATGTGCGGGCAGAAGCCGTTGATTTAAAACAAGTCATCAAAAGTACTAATAACGGAAGAATCACATCGACGAAAAAGGTTTACAATTAAATTGGAGAAATAAGGCTTTGCCTATTTTACTGACCAATTTAATCATCAAAACACTGACTTAGTTTGTGAATAAAAATGGTTTAAAACAAAACTTAAATTCTATTCATTAACATCTCAAATATAGAAAACCTTATATCCTCTTTTTGACTGAAATCAAAGTAAATAATAAAGATCCAGATTGCTTGAATCTAGTAGATTCTGATTACCATCTTGAACATTTATTTGCTGACTAATAATAATGTATGTGCCTACATTCACAAACAACAACCATATTTTAGACTGTCAACGTACAAAATTTAAAGCATTGGTTATAATAGCATATTTCTTAAATTAAATAAGACTATTTTTGTAACAGGCATATACCGTTCTCCAAATAAGGCAACTCTAATATTTTTCAATAACCTTTTTGAAAGTTTTGCCAAGTTTTTTTAAGGTAATCGTAGAAAAGCTAAAATAATTTTGTTAGAAGATTTTAATGTACATAACACAAAATAGTTAAGTCACTCATCTTCTACAACACTATCCGGATAACTATGATTTTTGCTGCTTTCTATAATTTTACCTAACTTATTTACCAACTCTTATGTTTTTCTTTTTTAGTAAATCTAAATTATTAGATTTGTATCTTTTAACTATTCTAGAGATTACAACTACAGTTGAGGCTGCGTTAGGAAACCGCGCTTCATCTATCATTATTCTAAGATGAACAAAGTAAAAATGATTTTTTTTTACTAATTTTCGTTTTGATACTAATTGTTTATATTCTAAGGATCCACATAATGCAGCAGAAAATCTCACAGAAACTATTCATAAAGTCATCAAAAAATTTATCAAATTCTCTATTATTAAATCAAAACAAAAGTATAGTGTACCCAAAAATATATCGGTTTTATTACTTTGACTTATCGGATTACTTTGAGGGTCCAATAAATAAGTACTTAACAATCTTTTATCTTTTATACCTGTAATAAGAGGGTGAAACTATTTTTTCAAAAGAAAACAAAACATTGCCGTTCACTGAAAATGTAAAAATAATTTTAATTAAATTCCTGTTTTATAACTTTCAGGTATCGTTTTAATAGCCCATTTTGTACAGGTATAAAAGATAGGAGATTGTTAAGTACTCATTTAATGGACTTCCAAGGAAATATATATGTATATATATATATATATATATATATATATATATATATATATATATATATATATATATATATATATATATATATATATATATATATATATATCGTGGGCATACTGCCAAAAGTGACCAAGTCAATAATTATAGTTTCTAGATAATTGAAGTTGAAAATTCTCGTTTTTTTATACTATTTTTTTTTTTTCAGAATATAGGAAAAATACTGCAACATTTTTTTTATCAAGATATTAAAAATGTTTTTACTGATTTACAATAACTCTTCAAAACGTGTTTATGTGTTCTGGTTTCAAAAAAAAAAATGACTTGGTCATTTTTACATGTACTAATTTAGAAATTTTTCTGTCTTGGTCAAATTATCGGGAATATTTATTCAATAAAAAATACAAAGAAATTATTATTACTTATTTTATTTCTTTACAATGTAATGCTAAATACAATGTAATGCTGAATACAAAAAAAAATTATTGGAAAAAATAAAAATAATGGAAATGCGGTACCGTATACGATCATTAATCCGAATCAGAATCAGACCATAGTGATGGCTCTGGAGCTACATCTTTCTTTTTACCACATGCTGTTATAGACTGATACCAGCCATGAAATTCAGAAGGAATTGCACCCGTTTTGCATAGCTTCAAAAGATCTTGCTTTTTCTGGTGAGAAATAGGAATTTCTGTCAAATACAAATGCGGTATTTTTGTTGCCATGATATTGCTGGATGTTTTATTACGCCCACCTGCATTGAGCACAAGGAACTCTGGATCACTATAATTATACTTAAACAGCACGTGCTGGGGTTTATCTCTTTCATATCGCATAGTTTTAATTTTTAACCAATTAACACGATTTCCATTTTCGTCTATAGTTCGATTTTTAAAAGTCTTAGCAGCTAGTGCCTTTAAGTCAAGGAAGTCGTTGTATCTTAACTCATGTACGTTGTATGGCGCACTTCTTTTATTTCGAACTCGATTGGAGCGTGCTAATCGAAAAATGTTTAACCAGTCATGCATAGTATATACTGGAACATTTTTTTTTGCATTTTCAATTGCACTATGCATGGAATCTACTTCTATGTAGGAATGGCCACTATCTAAAAAATAGTGCTGTATAATATTTAAATTGCTGTTTTGTACTATGAACATTAATAGCGCTGCAATAAACTGGTTCCTATTTTGCCCACTACATGTATCCGAGAACATACTTATTTCACTGATAATTGGTGGCAAATTTTGTATCCATTGAATCAGACATGTGCCTATTTCTGAACTGCCTCTCTGACCATTTATTTCGGTCCACATGTAGCAATGACCATTTTGCGAAGCTGCTTCATAAATTGTTAGATTGTACGCACATAGCTTTCTGCTATAATACATTAGCAAGACATCTGAAGATGGTATTTGCAAAACACTTTATAAATCAAATGTTACGCTTACAAAACTAGCATCATTCAGTGCACGCTCCTTATCTGCTTTTTTTGCTGCCTTTGCTTCGTTTTTTCTTTAAATATGAGACTGATAGTTTTCTTCTAAATCAGCTGATTTTGTCTTCATATAGTTCGTACATATCAAGCACTGATCCTTTTTAGGCTTAAAGAAGGACAAGTTAAAATTATTACCAAATTCGCGGCGGTAAGTTATTTGTGATACATATTCCTTATCAGCCTTCTTACAATCTTCTGCATATAAAGCGTACATTTTTGCGATAGATAAATTAGGATCTAAATACTCTCGATTCGTTAATGCTCTACAATAATGAGAGGCCATTGTAGGAAAACTTTTTATGTGATCATTGATTGATTCTATGATTTCTGGTTTGGTTTTATTTACAGGCACACGTGTACCACGTTTGTCACTTCTATCAAATATTCCATTTGCATTTGCCCCAGAAAAGGCGTTATCTACTGGTCCATGGCTTATACACAAAGTACGTAAAAAGAATAACTTACAAACTCGAACTTTTGTGCCCTCCTTTAAAAAATAATAGTACCTGCTGCTAGTTCTTTGTGCACCTGCTCCAGATCGAATTCTTCTACAGACAGGTTCTTTGCTTACAACACAAGAGAGAATAAAATCCTTTTGGCGAATGTAATCTAGTCTAGTGAATTCGGAGCATAAATTGTTTCTCAGTTGATCATCAAAATTAAGTGAGCATTTGTGTTTGCAAGAGTTGCAATTAATAAATTTAGGTTCCTTTGCTGGCCTAACTATTCCTCTGGATTTGTATGGCAACCTCAACTTTCTGTTTTTCTTATTAACATTCTTTTTCCATTCAGTAGGATTTGATTTATTCCAACGGCTTCGTTTAGATAAAGGTTTGTCGCTATCACAAGATGATTCTGCATTTGCTAAGACTTCATCATCACTCGGGATATAATTATCACTACTGCCGGCAGAAAAATCTGAACCACTTCTTTCAGGTACATTTTCCTCCAATGAATATGTCGGTCATCATTTACTTGATCAACCTTGTTGCTCTCTTTATGACTTATTATTTCGTCGGCCGAATTATCACCGTCATTAGCAATTGTAATTAAACACTCCTGCGCTGGAGCAGTGCAGAATGTACCTACTAGAAAAAGTAATTATTAAGTAAGCATACAAAAATCAAACTTAAATTATTTACCTTCGACAGTGCTGCTTGCCGCAGATAAAGTAGAAACATTTTGGGTCGTACATTTTGAGGATAACAGCTCTAGAAACCATAGATTACTATTAATTTTGTAATTATTATATTATACAGTAGTAATCATAATAGTTATTTACGTACCAGAGGGCGTAAAAAAGGTTATAATGCCCGAAATCTAACGCATCACAGGCATACGGTTTATTTACAAAATATTTTTTTTACTTAAACATAACCTCAATATGGTTTTTTGTTTAAATAATACGAATGTAAGCACTTACCGGGATTCTTTTTCTTTGAAGTACTTGCTTCTTCATTATTTAAACACATTTTCACTATTAACTTTCCCCTGGAAGCCATAATAACTCTAACTAATTTACTAAACAAATTCCATTGCTAGCAGCCAACTAAAATGTGTAACACATAAATATATAATTCATGAAACAGTAAAATGTGACCAAGTCGTGATAGTCAATTATTGCTGATAGCTGATATGCTTTAGTTAAAGTACATTAATTGACCAAGTCAATATGATCACTTTTGCTTGTATAGAACCTGAACACTGTGACTTGGTCAAAACTGTTTTATGTGTGTGACGCATCTAATTGTCATGATATTAACTTGGACACTTTTTCTATATAATCGGCAACATCTTACTACTCACTTGGACATATTTGCTTAAAATCATGAAAAAGTGACTTGGTCACTTTTGGCAGTATGCCGACGATATGTATATATATATATATATATATGTGTGTGTTCAAAATAAGGATAAAAAAACGAAATTTCCAAAATTATGGACTTTAGAATATTGCCTGTTCAAAGTGGCATACATTTGAAGGTCAGAAATTTCATAATAAAACGTCTTTTTTACCTTATTTTGTATCTCAATTGTTACGCTTCTGGAAAAAGATATAAAGGTTTACAATGGCTCAAATTATTCCTTACAAAGCTTGTAATTTTCAGGTCCCAAAAAAGCGCTGCCACCTTATGTCAATTTTAGTCAAAATTTTAGTAAATACTCTTCAAAACACAAAAAAAAGGTTATCTCTTTGAGAAATGGTATATCGGGCAGTATCAAAAAATTTTTAATATTCAAAAATTGTCAAAATCGGCGAACTGCACATTTTTGTATCTCAATTTTTAGGCCTCTGGAAAAAGATAGAAAAGTCCACAATGGCTTATAATATTTCTTATTACATGTACTTTAAAACCCATAATTGTATTTTTAATGTTAAGGCAGTCATTTTGATATATCAAACTTTAAAAATTATTTAAAAAAAAAATCCGTAAATTTGGCAAAATTGCAAAATTATGCTTTGTTTAAACAGTTCTAACTTTGTCAAATCTTAAAAAAAACTTAGTTCACAAGGTCTAAATTTCTTCGTCAGTTCTTATTCACCACTGTTTTGGTGCAGGAAGTTGCACATGTTTTTGCGATCTTCAAAACTTGTAATTTTCAGGTCCCGAAAAAACGTTGTCACCTTATGTCGATTTTAGTCAAAATTTTAGTAGATACTCTTCAGACCACAAGAAAAAAGGTTATTTATATGAAAAATGGTATATATTATCAAGAAGTCATTGAGAAAATGCAAGTCGTTGTGCTGCGTCGCCTGCTTGTAGGTGTTGTACTTTTGATAATAATATGGGTGAACATTTTCACTAAAAAACGCGCCAAAAAAGTTGCTTTCTGTCAAGAAATCTCAATTGCTAGGGCATTACCATTACAAAATCTGTAAACAAAATGATATCTGCGTATTCTCCGTTGTTGAACAGCATTTTTATCAAATTTTATTAACCAAACTAAAGAAAACTGTTTTAACAAGTATCAAAAGCTTGCATTAATGCACACTAGTTAAAGTAATGTTGTTTTGTTTGTGTTTTTTTGCTAAATAAAAGTTTTTTAAATATTTTGTATTTGTTGACTATCTCAAAAACAAAGCAAGATAGACAAAAAGTAATTTAGATTTTCTGAAAAAAAAGCCAATTTTGACGATTTTTAAATATAAAAAATTCTTCATAATGCCCAATATAAACATAAAAATATGAGTTTTTAAAGTACATTAAATAAGGAATCATTTGAGCCATCGTGAACCTTTTTATCTTTTCCCAGAAGCCTAAAAATTGAGATACAAAATACGCTAAAAAGAACGTTTTATTGTGAAATTTTTGACCTTCAAATGTGTGTCATTTTGAACAGGCAATATTCTAAGGTTCAACATTTTGAAAATCTCATTTTTTTTATCCCTATTTTGATCCCTGAAAATTTGAGAAGAGGTCGACTTTTTCAAATTAGTCAAAAAGTAATGGAGTTACCCATATACATATTTAAAAAATAAAGAAAATTTTGTACAGGAACCAGTTTATAATTATGAAACAAACTTATACATTCCAAAATATAAACTATTAAAATTTAAAAAATCGCCAATTATTGCTGCTAATTATATTTATAATAATCTTCTGAAATAAAACTGCTATAAAATTTTAACAACTTTCCTTTTTTAATTTTATTAATTTTTGTAAAAAGTTAATTTAATTTATTTGTATTTTATTGTTTACAAATGTTGATTTTTTTTTCTGTTGGAGGTGGAATCACTTTACGGACGCCGTGTGAGACTCTTCCATTTTTTTTTTAAAAGATTCTACTCACTAAACCACCCCCCTCCCCAAGCTTTATGTAAATTTAAATAATACCTTTTATTAAAACCGGGTGTCATGTTGGCTGTTCTGAATCAATATTTTCCTTACTTTTCAGATAAAATCCGTATCATTCGGTGGGGTTTGTGTACTTTATTTTCAGAGCCTTTTTTGGAAACATACTAATCTGATTCCCATTAGATTTGTGGTATTTACATTGAACATTTTCATTACAATTCTACCAGTTACTATGCATTTCTAGTAAAACTAGTCAAATCTTTTTCAATGTTTTTTGAAACATTTACATTACACTTGTGTTTATCAAACAAAACGTTAAACTTCTCTAACAAAAACAAAACTATATTAGAAAATTCAACTGAAGGTCGTTTTAAAAATTTAATATTTGAAGAGCACTAGTAGTCTTTATTTAAGAGAAATAGTTTATTTTCTTGTAGCAAATCAGTATCATTTAAAAAAAATAAATAAAAAACAATGTTTACAATTTGTTTTGTTAATAATATTACTTGCAACAGGTTTCTCTATATTTTCAATTTTGATAGGTCTAAACTTTCTTCTCTTTGTTCTTCAGTTTTGTTTTGAAAAGAAACATCAAGAGGTATGTTGTCGCTTGTATCTAAATTGGTGTTTTCAATAGCAGAAGAAAGTTCTAGAACTTCACTGTCGTCAATTTCACAGTTTCCGGTATCTACCGCCATTTGATGTCTAATATTCATATTATGCTGAATTGCAATACGGCATTAACAAACTAAAGAAAAAGGGTTGAATCTTCTTCTGTTTTTGATAACAGAAAAACAAATTTCAAAAGGATCTTGATTTAGAAAATTGGTTAGTAAATACTTAATCCCTTCATTTTTTAGCTTTGACAATAACAAACTACAGCTTTTATTGTCCACTGTAATCTTTCTACGTAATAAATGTTTGTTCTCAATACTTCATTTTCATAAAACTCGATATTTTTAAAATATTTCAATCCGTTCTTCAAAATATATTCAGGCAATCTTCTATATACAGAAAGAGCACATTTATTTGGGTTCCAATCATTAAGAACTCGACTATTTAATGAATCAAAAACACTATTTACAGTTTCTATGAAATCAGCTGTTTCCAATGACGTACTGCTATTTAATTGGTTGGTTTTTGTTGCAGTTTGAATTGCCGCGGCAACCGTGTGCAAGAATATTTGAGTTGCATATTTAACTCTCATTTTTTAAAAACTATTAAGACTCATATGAACTGAATTTAGTTTTATCATTGCTCTTGTTGTGTTGCTTTGTTTGTCGATTTTGTAAGTGTTACTTACATTAGACCAAGATATGGGCTTATTATTAACAAACATTAAATTTTAAGTTCATAAAATTATTGCGCAATGATTTAATTAAATGAAGCGCATCAAAACAGGTAAAAATAATTTGATCATTAATATTAATAATATAGTGTTCTTTTGTAGCTCCTAATGATAATATTGCACTTCGATTGCTGGTCCTTGATCGCATACAATAATCCTAGGGTTAAAAGACATTTTCCTCAAATTGTTAACAACATCTACAATTATGTGTAATAATAGCTTTTTTTACTAGTGCCTGAAGAAATAAAATAACATAATGATATCTTCCGATTATGAAAAAGACCACGAATTAGAAAAACTAACGCATGAGTGCCCAATTTATTTTCTCTTCTTAAAATTTCAAGATCCTGATACCATTTAACTATGTCTTTAGTTTGATTGAATTCAAGTTTTTTTTTTAGAACAATTTTATCAAACATTACAACACACAGTTTTACGATCTGTCATTGTTTTGGCTTTTAAAGCAAGTTTATCATTTAAAGTTGTTTTTATTCCTGCTCTTAAACTGAATACTTTTAACCATGACTGATTAATTCTAACTAAAGCAAGACATTTTTTTTCAAGAGTTTTAATTTATTAATCATAAATTTATAAATCCTTGGGATTTACAGTAAAGTGAAAGAACTAGTTGTTGCTCTGATTTTGACCACAGGGTTTAAGATTTATGAAAAAACTGCATATTTATCAAAGTTTTAACCAAATTTCTTTTAAATATTAATAAATTATTTATTACTGCAATTGTGGAAAATAAAGTTTTTTTTCTCTATAAGTTAAGAATATTTAGCTTCTAATTTTTTTCGCAAACTTTTTTATTGACACTTAAAATTTTGCAGTTTTTTGTCGTTTATGACAAAGATAGCATATTCAGCAAACATTCACTAACAACACTGTTGCTAGAGCCACATTGAAACGATTGACAATTTTGCCTGGTAAAGCCAACAGATGTTCGGAATCTTAATCTGTTAATGTGCTCGTAGTACTAATTGTCCTTTTCTTTCTAGTATATTCTTTCGGGTTGTCAGATTTATTAATCGTTTTTGTAAGACTAGTGGGAACAAGAAATTGATGGTTTATACCTAAAAACAATATATAAGCAATAATTTATAAGATTTTTTTTTTATTATTATGCAATAAAGCCGAAAAACGTTATTTTTATTTTTAATTTAAAACAAGAAATACAAGTCACTACAATTTATTTTTTTGACGCATCACTAAATTATATTTTTTCATTGATTTTATAGATAGAACAAAAATTGTATAAGTACCACGTAATTATTTATCATAAGAATGTTTGCATTTAGTGAGCTAAACATTGAAGTACTCGCACGACTACACTGGGCAGATGTAAGGTCAGTTTTTGATTTTGCTGCTTTTATAAGTATTTTTTTTGCAATTGGTAAACATAAATTGCCGTTGCTAAAATCTTAATAATGTGCGCATTCACAATATCAGATCTAATGTGATAATTGTAACGTAAGATAATAAACAAACCAATAAAAATTAAATCAGTAATAAACACAGCATAACTACACAATTTCTATCTGATGTGCTTGGCCAATTAGAAATAAAATTTCACAAGTGAAGATGACATTGTACCGTTGTCGGTAATAAAAAATCAAAAGCAAATAAAATGTGTAGATTTTCAACAACAAAATTAAAATATGGAATAAACAAATTTCAAAAACTTAAAATGGCTTATACCTTCCGGTTGGAAATATATGAACAAATGCTGACAACCAACTTCAAATTGTTAAACATTTTTCAAAATTTAAAATCACGACTGGAATGAATATGTAAAAAATGGTAATTTACATTATGTATTAAAAAATAGCTTATTATAAATAAAGTTAATTTAACAAAAACATATTTTTAAATTTATTTACATACATCTTCCCAGTGTATTCGATCGAGAACACCCATTTTTTTTTCAAAATAATTAAAACTACTTATAAACATATTTTACTTATAAAATGCAAAACATTACAAAATATGGATTGGCTGAATATTTGTAGGCAAATTATGACATTAAAACCAAAAAGTATTCAATTGTCTATGATCTTTAATAATCAAATTTTTATTCTTTATTATAAAAATGATTCTTTTTATCTTTAAATATTATAAATACTAGCGTAGCTGCATTAATTATAAAAAAATAAATTTTTAAAAATATTTACTAAGTTCTACAGTTTGTAATAATAATTGATGGTAATCAATTATTTTGATCACTGTTTTTTAATAATCAATTCAGTATTACTCGAACTCGAATTACTAATTAAATCGAAATTATATATTATAAATACATAGCCGTATTCTGAACAGCTGTGTTAATTAATATTTTAACGTTGCTAAGTAATATAAGAAAAACTCATTGCCCCATTGGATTTTTTAACATCAATGTTAAAATATGTTCAGAACAGCACCAATAATTTTATATTATGATAGATCTTTCGAACTAATATGCTAAATATGCCAGTTTGCATTTTTAACACAAATTTCAATTTTTTAAGTAATTCGTGTAAAAACACTTACTTTCTAGTACCAGTTTTCTGTTTATATTAAAAAATAACTCTTGTTTATACGATAAAAACTTTGTCATAATAAATCTTTAAAATCATAATTACTTTCGATATAAATTTGATTGCAACAGCATAGGGAAATAACAATTATCAAACACTATTAATTTTAAAGTCAGTAGGTAAAAAATATTTTTTGCATATTTTTTTTATATTTTAACAGTTCTTTGTTCATTAATGCAATTTTAATATTTCCGCAATATTTCTGCCACTTTTACAAACGTTGTTCATTTTTTATAGGAAAGGTAAAAAAGCTTATTGCATATAGTTTGTACAATTAATGTAAACACACATATTAGATGTTTTATCCATGTTAATATTTTATTAATTAATTTTGTAGAAATTCTTTATATTGATTTTTATTTAATATTTATTTATTATTATTAAATAAAAATGAATTTATCCATGTTGTTTATTTTAAATCAACTGCTCATGCATATAAGTTTCCGTGCGGTTAATATCAGGGTCGCAGCAAGCTGTAGACGTCAGACGAACGAGAACATTACTCTCACAGCGTCTGTGACTGACTAACCGGCAATATTATTTTATAAACTTTAAATTGTTCAAGTAAGAGACCACTCGCGTCACCTACAACTGAAGTCGGCATTAGTTGACGGAAATTCGCATATACGTCGCGCATCTTTATATACTCTTTCAATCAACGCTTCCATGTTAAGGTGTCCTTTTTTTCGTGTACAATACACAAAAAAGGCGCCTTGTATGAATTTCTTTTCTAGTTGTTAATTTTAGTTCTGTTTTAGTTAATCCAATTGTATTTTTTTTATAAAATAATACATTGTTGTAAAATTTTGTTTTTTGTTGTTAGTTGGTTTGTTTTTTTTATGAACTTCAATTGTAGGTGTTAGTTTGTTCATTTCATATAGTGTTTTATTGCTTTATTTTATTGTCGTTGTAACTTTTCTATGTTTCTTATATTGGTTTGTGACCATATGGTCATTATGTAGTTGGTTTGTGAGCTAAAAATTGCATTATAAATAATGTTTTTTGTTTTTTGTGTTGGTAAGTTTGTATAGGGCTCCTATCGCTATGGTCTTTTTTTCATAGGGTTCTGTACGTGTTTATCCCATTTTAGATGATTGGATATTGTTATTCCAAGATAGTTGGTTTGTGAAACTTTACTTAATTGTTTTCTATTTATATATAGCGTAATGTTGTTAACTCTTTTTTTCGTGAAGTTTGTTTTGGGTTTATTAATCGTTAGGAGATTGTTATTGTACCAGTTATTAATTTTATTTAAATCTTTATGTACTTTGTGTTTTAATTTTGTTTTGTTTATTTTTGTATGTATCAGAGTTGTATCATCTGCGTATATGTATAGCTTTTCATTTAGTTTTAATTTAAATATATCATTAATATATAAGATATATAGAAGTGGTGCAGATACACCACCTTATGGATTATCCTAGTCGCTATATTTTTTTGCACTAAAGCCGTGATATTCATCTTCTAATAAAGTCACATCCTCAGGAAAAAAAAAAAAAGGTCCTGGACTCCAGATTTTGGGGGCAAGGGAAGGTGAAACCCATTCCAGGCGCGTCCCCGGGTGGCGGATAAGGGATTGCACACGCGAACCAACACCATTGCACGGTAGCTTTGCCACGGCAATGAGACTACTTCTTACTTCTTACTTCTTTCTTCTTATTTTTCCTCTTTGAACTATCGTTTGCCCTTGAACAACTCTTTGGTTTTCCTTGACCAATTTTCCTGGTTACCAACGTTATTAAGTTTCGAGGGCTTGGTAACCAAAACTTTTGTCTTTTTTCTATCTCTAAAAGTGGAACCCAACATTCCTATAAGAATGCGCGACTGTCTTGATTGTCACAACAAGGCCCTGCGGGAAGGGAATAAACGGATAAAAAAACAAAATGTTAAATAATGAAAATAAAATACCCCAGGGAGGTACCAATAACGGGAAATCCTCTTCTGCTACGGCAGGTTACTCTACGGATTTTGGGGGAAGCAATAATCTAATACAAAACGATGTAGGAAAAAAAAAGGAAACAAAGATTCAAAAGACTAGCGCACCCGAGACAAACGACCTCACGGAGGCAGAGGTAGAACTGCTACAGGCACATAGCAGACGAGGAAGCATCAGTAGATCACCTACCAGATTAACCTCGGAGGTAAAAAAAGAGGTACAAACATTTTTAAGGTATTAACGCTGAGACAAGGAAATGATACTCCAAACTTGGAAAAGACTGATGGAGACAAAGTTTCTACACGACTAAGAGCGAACTCATGCGGAGACATTCAAATAGAGGACAAAGAAAAAGCAGAAACAAATAAAGAAAAAAAAGAAAACTCTCCACTAAGTAACACAAACAATAAAACCGTAAAAAAAAATAAAGCAGACAACCAAACGGCGTTGGACAAGCTACAAGAAAAAGGAGACCAACTCTTGGCATTAATTGGACAGAACACAAGAGTCGAGATAAAAAACAGTATCCGAAAAGTAGTACACCTAATTAAAGTAGTACAGAAAACACATGAGAACACCTTTAAGAAAGAAGCTCAAGAGCTTAAAAACAAACTGGCAGAATGTGAATTAGAAAAAATAACATTATTAAAAAATATAGAGACACGCATAAAAGGACTTGAGGGAAGAATTGCTGAACTTGAATCTCCCAGGACAATATGGGGGAAGCGGAACTTAATGAAAGAAAACAACAGAATAGAGACGTCTCAGAGAGCATAGAAGTAAAAGCTATGGATCAATTAAACTTAATTGACAACTGGGAAGAATGGGAAAAAATAAAAAAACATAGAATGGAAAAAAGAGTTATACACAAATACGGCTATAAAAATAGGTATCCCCTTAGACACGAAAGACCTGACAGTAAAAGTGGTTTTAATCAAAACGGACGATACTACAATGGACAAAAGCATCCAAAAATGGAGAGTCAATAATACAGGCAACCCAAAATAATTAAAATTAAATGGAACGGAGAAACACCTATTCAAACAGCTGAAAAATCTCAGGCAAGAGACGACTGACTGCGAATGGATTGCAATGCACCACCTTGACAGCATGAACACAAACCAAAACGTAGTTGTATACACAAACAACAAAAGCAGCAAAGCTGACCAAACAAAAAACAGTGGAAGTAACGGAAGAAATACATATGCCCTTGTAATAGACAATAAAAAAGAGGATTATGGGATAATACTTCAAGCAGTGAAAAACAACCTTCAGAACAAAGAAGCAGCGCGGGCCATAAGAACAATAAGGTGCACTAAGGAAAGGCAACTACTGATAATTACTGATAAAAATGACAAAGACGTGGGGGAACTTGTTGAATTACTCAAAAATATTGAAGAAGAACAAACGGTATCAATACTAGGAAAAAAAGAAAATAAAAAAAGACGTAATTCACATCAGAGGCATGGACAGCATGACACCAAATGAAGACGTAGCTAAAGCAATCAAAAAAATTGTAGGTTCTTTTGATGAAAAAAATCTAAAAATAGGCGAGCTGAGGCCCAATCTGCAGAGCACGAAAGCGGTAACAATAACCGCGACAAAAGAAATGACAAACAAAATCTTAAAACAAGCGCACATAAAAATAGGCCTCTGTAGGTGCCCAATTGAACGTAGAATTGAGTCTAAAGAATGCTATAAGTGCTGGAACTACGATCACCAGGCAAAGGACTGCCAAGGCCCAAATCGAGCAAAAGCATGTCATGGGTGCGGACAACAGGGACATAAGCTCAAAGAATGCAAAAGCAAGGACTTTTGCCCCATCTGTGATAAAGAAAGACATAAAGCTGGAGCAGGGAAATGCCCCAAATTTAGAAGACACTTGTCGATGCTAAGACGCCAGCACTCAAAAAATAACAATGGATAAAACAACAAAAATACGGTTCACGCAGAGCATCTTAGACCGATGCAAAGCGGTTATAGACCTATTAGACAAAAGTGCCAAAGAAAACCATATAGATGTAGTTATTATAGCTGAGCCAAACATCAAAGCTGCCGAAAAAATGGGGTGGATTACAGACCAAAATAGAGATATTGGTATCCGTATATTTGTCAGAAACGTCAAGGTGCGGAAGGCATGCACAAACAAAAACAACATAGTTTTGGCTGAACTTAACAAACTCATGATTATAGCAACTTACATACCACCAAGATATACACAAGAACAATATAAAACAATCTTTGACGAAATCAGCAAATGTATCAAAGCAACCAAAAAGTAAATTATTATAGCGGAAGACATGAACGCAAACTTGCGACTGTGGGGAGGGAAGGTAGAAGACCACAGAGGTAAAACGATGAGTGAATGGATGGCCCAACATAACCTTACAATACACAACGATGGCCTTAAGCCGACTTTCATTGAACCTCAGGGGAAATCTTTTATAGACATTACCATAAGTACAGCCAAAACTGGAACACAAATACGGAACTGGATGGTATCTGATGATGAAAATCTTAGCAAGCACCAAAACATCTACTTTACTCTACAACTGAGCAAAACAAACACAGCAAAAAAGAATAAAAGGAAGACAGGCGGTTGGTACATCGACCTTAAAAAATTAGATTTATATCTTAAAAATGTACAAAAAAAAATTGAAAAAATGCAAAACCCTACTGCAGAAAAAATCATAAAGGCCACAATTGCAGCCTGCATCAAAACATTTAGCTTAAAAAAAATACGGACTAAAACCCAGTATATTGGTGGAAACCAGAGATTAATGAAGCTAAAAAAGATGGACACAGTGCTAGAAGACAGCTGACAAGAGCCAGAAGAAATACAAAAACCGACCAACAAACAATGGAAAACCTAGAAAACCTATACAGACAGAAAAAAAGAACCTTAAAACTAGAAATACTAAAAGCCAAAGAAGAATGCTGGAACAAAATAATAAACGAAATAGACACTCACCCTTGGGGACAAGGATACAAGATTGTTAATAGGAAATTTTGATTGCGACAGACAATTGAACCAAAGAATGAAGAGGTTAGTAGCATAGTCGATGAGTTATTCCCAAACGTGCCAATTACGCAAAGGACAATACTAACATGCGAAAAACCACCGCCATTCACTACAGAAGAACTGGAACAAGCGGTAAAAAAATTAAAAAACAAAAAGGCTTCAGGGCCAGACAAAATCCCGGCAGAAATTTTAAAAACTGGAGTGATGACTAACCCTCAAAAATACCTAGATACAATAAATGATATACTTATTGATGCAAAAATCCCAAAGGAATGGAAGACGGCTCAGCTAATATTGATTGAAAAACTACCTACAGATAAATCCAAGGAGACAAAATACAAGCCACTATGCCTGCCAGACAGTACTGGAAAACTGATTGAACAACTGCTAGTTAGCCGTCTAAAGGAAGACCTTATTACAAAAGGAGAACTGGCTCCAAACCAATATAGATTTTGCAAAGGCAAAAGCACGACGGATGCTCTAGAAGAGGTATGTAAGGCAGCAAAAGCAGCTAAGAAAGATGCATACAAAAACCGAAACAATTGCATGCTCATTACGCTATATGTTAAAAATGCATTTAACACGGCAAATTGGAAATAAATCCTAGAGACAATGACAAAAAAAATATAGAACCGTACCTCAAAAATATTATTGGCAACTACCTAGTAGACAAGCATCTAATAGTAGGTAAAAGCAACACTAGGCAAGTAACGTGCTATGTTCCACAGGGGTCGGTCCTCGGACCACTGCTGTGGAATATCTTGTACGACGACGTTGTTGAAATGAAAATGCCAAAAGAAGTGAAGCTTTTCGGGTATGCAGATGATACTGCTAGTATTGTCACTGCCAAAACAAAAACATTACTACAGGAAATAGCACAAACAGCGGTGGAAAAAACCATACAAAGAATAGAAGAGCTAGGACTGGCAATTGCCCCACATAAGACAGAAGCTGTAATACTTTACGGTGGTTACAAGTTAAAGGAGATGCAAATAACTGTAAAAAACCAAATAATAAAGACCAAGGAAGCCATTAAATATCTAGGTATTAAATTAGGGAAAAACAATAGTATTAAAATCCACCTGGAAGAAACTCTTAAATTCAGTGACACATTTGGCACTACTGTATGGGGCTCCAATCTGGCGGGAATCAATAAAAGTCACTAAATACAGACAAATAGTGGACAAAGCACAGAGGAGAGTACTCATAAGAGTCGGACAGGCTTACAGAACTGTATCTAATAAAGCAATACAAGTCATCACTGGCATACTCTCTATAGAACTACAGGCAGCAGAGAGAAAACTGGCCAAGAAAATGGAAAACACTTACTGGAACAGCAAACTGTACAAAGAGGCTCATAACTAACATTGAGACATGGACCGCACGCGTAAACATGGCGACATTGACTATTACCTGTGTCAGTTTCTTAGTGGACACGGAACGTTTGGTTCATACCTAAAAAGATTTTATATAAGGAATGAAGACAGCTGCACCTACTGTGAAAAGGAAGACACCCCAGAACATGCCTTCTTCAAATGCAACAGATGGAATAGAGCAAGAAATGACATTGAGAGAGCCATAAACACACTAATAAGAC
This sequence comes from Tachinus rufipes, assembly GCA_963932245.1. Classification (NCBI taxonomy): domain Eukaryota; kingdom Metazoa; phylum Arthropoda; class Insecta; order Coleoptera; family Staphylinidae; genus Tachinus; species Tachinus rufipes. The sequence goes on along the minus strand of OZ010747.1, from coordinate 41,229,441 downwards.
TTGAAAATATTGGAACTTGGAGTAAATTGCATAACTGGATAAAAATTGTGATCACAAAAAGAGAAAAAAGAGAGATAAAAAAAAAGGACGATAAGTAGAATCAGTGGAGGCACTCCGATGTAGGTATAGCATCGCATTCGATAGCGAAATGACGTCAGAGAAGTCACTCGATCGCATTGAGTTTTGGTACTCCCATCTGCGAAAAACGTATATAGAAATCTTCGCTCGGGAATAATCGGAATCGCGTTTTAGAACGTGTGCGATGCATTGTTATAGATATGCTGTAGACAAGGATGGTAAATAACAGACAACTCGATAAGTTTTGCGAGCATTTAAACCGTTTAAACTTATTCCGAATAAAATTTCTATCGGCAATATTAACGTTTATTGTATATATATTAATATATTGTCAAATTTATATTTTTAGTTTTTATTTTAATATTTTTTATTCACAATAAAATCAATTATTTAAGTAATAAAAATTTCAGTCAACCGTTTTTATTAAAAAAATATACAAATATCATTTTCATTAATTTGTTTTAGACAACGTGTTACAAGGATTATAAATATATAATCCGTATTTGCTGTTTATTTATTTTATTTTTTGTTATAATCTTTATTATTCTTTTTGTAGTTTACTTGTCTCTAATTTTGTTTTCGACTTCCAACCATCAACGGTCTGGAATATATTAATTTAATAAATCAATATACATAATATAATTAATTAAGTTAACAGTTACTATGTTATCATTTATCATGATAAAATAATAAAACAATTTACTATGTTTTAGCTTGCAATTTTCATTCTTAAAAATACATTATAATTAATGTGTTTGTAATAAAAGTTATAATAAAAACAGTAAATTGTTTAATTAATATATAATTAAAATCTTATTTAAATGAAAATACAAGTTGTATAATATAATGTATACATTAACGATAAAATTATCTATTGCCATTTTTCTTTGGTTTTATTTCCATACTTCAAACTGCTTAAAGTATCGGTTAAATTGTCTCACATCGCACTATAATTTTGCCGGCTTTGAATTGTTGTAAACTTCATTGTAACAAGCTGTGAATTCCGTTCAAACCAAAATCTAATAAAATAACACATGTTGATGTTCTTTGTTAAAGCGCATTTTACTCATTTTAGTTTCAGTTTGAATAGTCGGTACGTATGCGATAGCCTTACTGGTATCGTTTTCGTTTCGATGCGATTCCTAACAAATTTTAAGAGAAGGGGCATGTCGATTTACATTGGAGTACCGGAATTCTATTCATACGGCTATCGAATCGAATACTACGTCACAATGACGTCAGGCGATTCGATTCGATAGCGAAACGACGCACGGGAGTTCCACCACAGGGGTGATAATATGCAAGTGCGCAGTTCCGTCCAAAAGATAATCGAAGATACGGGGAAGAAGAGGTTTAGTCGGTAGGCACTACTAGGCAGCTACAGGAGTAGTCTGAATCCGGCACGCCCATAGAACATGGGTGTCTTTTGAAGAATACTCCTCCTACAGGTTAAAAAAAAAAAAAGTTAGGTTAGGTTAGGTTATTCATTCATTTATTTTCTTAACACTTCTGAGCCGCTAGTACATTATACGCTCAATGTTTTTATTTAATTGGATGTCCATAGGTTTTAATAAATTAAATAAAAAGTTAGGTTATTCTGCTAATAGTTTATTAGGTACTTTATTAGAAGGTGAATATCACGGCCCTTAGTGTGTTGTTAATCTTTGTTTGTAAAGTTCTGTGTTTTAGAAAACTTTTAAACAGATCTAGTTTTTTTTTCACAAATTCCCATTTTTTCAGTTTTTGAAATAACTTTTGTTTACATACAGTATCAAATGCTTTCTGCATGTTTATAAATACTGTACTTTTCTTGAAGATTATGTCCGTAAGTGCAGAACTTGTACCAGTTTGTTTTTGAAATGCATATTGTCGAACATATATAATATTATGTGATTCCACATGTTTGAGTATCAGTACATAGATAATTTTATCAACTATTTAAGCTATAATAGACAGTAATGCTATTGGTCTATAGTTTTACGGCAGATGTTTATTTTCTTTTTTAAATATGGGTATAATAACTGTTGGTTTCAGACATTTTGGGTATATACTTTGTTGTATTGTGGTGTTGATCAATTTTGTGAGTATTGGTATCAGGTCATCTTTTACTACGGCTTTAATGACTTTGGTTGTTATCATATCCTTTCCGGGCGTTTTTTCTTCTTTAAGTTTATTAACAATGCTTTCAGATTCTCTTTCGGTGGTTTGATCAAAAATTTTCTATTAGCACATGTTTATTTGTAATTATATGGTCTATTATTGATATTTTGTTCTTATTGCTTGTTCTTGTACTCTCAGCCGTATTCATTAATTAATATCCTTGTTCTTTTATCATAATTTTATATGTGTTGGTTTTTTTAAAGTTTTCAGCTAGATTTATATTCATATCTCCCATGATAATGTGTGTTTTTTATGTTATTTTCAAGAAAATTCAACAGTTTCGTGTTTGATATATCTGGTGGTTTATAGATTGATGTCACATAAATGCTTTGCTCGGTTAACAGTATTGTAATTAATTCTATATTTTATGTTTTATATTTTTCTTAATGTATGTGTTTACATCGCCTCTTTTTGTTTTTCTTGAGTTTTGTACGCTTTAGTAGTTTTTTAATTGATAATAGTCTTCTTTTTCTTCATATAACCTCGGTTTTGCTATCGATATTATTGACGGTTTATTATATAATTTAAGAATAATTTCTAGTTTGTTTAGTTTTTGTTTAACTCTTCTAATATTGAAAATATAATGTTAAAGAATCCATTTTAATGGTTTACTGTTTATATAGAGTAGTGTATATGATTTTTTTAAATATTTACTATATTAGTTTTTTTTATATCTTCTAAACAATGAATTTGTATGATTTTAGCGTTTTCAGATTTTCTTGCAAACTTTATACCATTTTACCATTTTTTGTCCATACATACATGTATACGTTCAAAATACAGTATACTGTTGTAATTAGTATGTTTTCGTTTATGTAGATATTATTATTATTTTTAGTATGTTATACTCAGCACACTTTTGTATTAATGTGAGCACTGTTTGTATATGGTCCCTACTCCGTAGTACTAATTCCTTTATTAAATTCTGCTTGTTCTATTGGTTAGTAGAAATCCAGTTTTTATTGAAACCCTTTGTTAGGATTTTAGTGAGTATGTTATAGAAAATAGATAGTAGATTAATCAGTCTATAGTTTTAAATTTTCTCTTTTTCTTGGAATTAGCCCAAAATTTGGTTTTGAGACAAGAACAAAACCATAAAATTATTGGATCTATGAGGTTTTTTACGCAAAGTATTTTTTGTTTTTTTAGTACTGGCTGTACTTTAGTAAAAAAAACGTCTCGAAAACAAATGCTTTTATGAAATGAATTAATAATTTATTTAAACAAAATCTAACAAGTAAAGCGACCAAGAGTCAAGCACAGACAATTGTTTTATTTTTATAAACTTTGTCAGTGTACCTTGTATGACCACGGTATTGCATAATATCAAAAGCCAAATTGATATAAATAATTTTGAGCTTATAAATACAATTGATGATGCAAATAATCAAACAAACAACTGTAGAACTAGCAGGAGACACAGTTGTTTGTTTTAGTCGGAACTTTGGTATGTTTTTTTGTTTTCAAATATGATATATATTTTAATGAGTTCTCTAAATTTTGATTTTGCTTAAGGTTGCGTGGAGTAATTATAAATATAAATAAATGTAAATGAGAAAGCATAAAACCGAAAACGAGTATACACTGACACATAACTTATATTGCTCTGCTAGCTTAACGTTCCAAACATAATCTTTCTTGACTCGCATGATATATTGACCAACGCACGACCTAACATTTCAAAGCATGCAGCCTAGGTCTCGGTTTCTAAACGCTGACGTTTGAAAAAATTCTGTTGATACAAATTGATACAACATGTCCCGTGGCAGCCGCCAAGTTAATATTTATATTTACATATTAAACTAGAATTTTCAATTGTTGAGTATTATATTGAGAAATATTCTTTCTTAGAATATGTAGTATAGTAGTAGCTTCTATTTTAATATATTTGCTTTATGTGTTTTTTGAAACAACTAAAAATGTATTATATATCTTGGATCACTCTTGTCTCTCTCCAAGGTAGAATGCTTTTAAATAATATTTTATAGATATTTAAAATTATAATAACTTAATATTGAGATTATTCAATTAATTAAACTGTTTTATTTTAATATATAGTATAGTAAGTATAATTTAGTCTGATTTAATGTAGACTGTATACAATGAATAAATTAAATAACATTTTATAATTAATTAATTCATGTTCTAGACATAATAATTGCATATGCATGTTAAGTGAACGACGAGATACTTAAAATAGCACTGCCGACAACTTGATTTTGCATAAATTCCACATTGTTGTTCTCACGTAAACTTATTGAGAGGTGAAAATTAATACTGGCTCAAACGTATGCTTTGCGTACCTACCTAATATATTCAAGTGTCGCCTTGCCAAGGTATTTTAATAAGAAATGTACAAGCAAAATGCAGACAGATACAAACAACGTTGTTTGCTAGCGAATTAACAATGCAATGGATGTCATGTTATCACTTACAGTTGGTGATGTGTCTTGAATAGATACAAACCTTGCAGTTGACAATAGTCGTGCTTGAATTACATCAATTATCAATAAATTTCTCCCCTATTCTACTCGAAGGTGAATTACAAGAACCTTTAGTAACGAACCACTTAAACGATCCAGTTTCCTTTAGGCTTTGATTAATTTACCTCAAGGCTGTTTTGTACCCAGAAATTATATCAAAGTTTCACATAACAATTTCATCATTTAACATTTTCAATGTAATTTATTAAATGGTAAAATTAATTACGTTATTTATTGCTTTCTTTGTAAGTAATAATTTATAATTTCAACTACGTAATTAATCTTTTCAATATCACAAATCTGTTACTACCATTTATTTTACTGTGCGAAATATACGACTAATTTTCTTTTCCCCTCCGTTATTCTATTTTTCTTTTATGGAACGAAGACATATTTTTTCTTGTTAATATTTATCCGGTCGTGTGAGAATCAATTTACTACGGTACTCGATCATCTCCGCGGTGATGGATGACGTATGGGGATTTGATACAAGAGATAATAAGGTGGAGACGGTGACGTCATTATTCCACCCCCTGGAGATTGCAGAACGTCTTGCGACCATCCAAGCTTTCAGCATTCTCATCCATCACATGCTTATTATGGTCCTCTCTAATGTATACATTATTACTATATGAGTTGTTGAATGTTTAATATAAATTTAAAAACATAGATATCTAAAACATTACAAACTGAAAATGTATTTATGTACATTACATTACTGAAACAATTATGTAGTCTCTTTATAATATTATTTAAGTTACAAAGGAAATACATAGTATTAAAGGAAAATTAGAAAATAAAAGCGTATTACACACACAGAGGGTTCTATGTTTGATAAAGTTGCACAAGCCATTAGTTCCCATCTGTCCCTAACATTCGTCGCTTTTATTTATACAGTTATTTTCTCCTATAAATAAGGCCAAGAAAGTGGGTAATCCACTGCTCCGTAAAAGAAAATTCTACTTGGAGACCGACCGGCATATTGATAGTAGTTAAGGACATAACCCCTCGGAATTAAAAGGGGGGAGAAGAAAAAACCGTTTTGGTCCCGCTACGTGCCTAGACTATACGAATTATAATTATCGCCCGTTTATGAGCATAGCTGAATTTAGTAAATATTTATGGGAAAATCTTGTAATTTATGTCCAAGGCGGCGACACCTTGCAGTGATACATCATTTAAATTAGAGGATGCAAAGGTTAAGTAGGGATAACTAAGAGATGATGTATAATGATAAAGGGCGCTGCGTGGATTACAGACGCAATTAATTTTTAGTGCCAGAAAGAATGCGTTCTAATTAATAGCGCTGTTGCTGGTAAGGGAAATGTGTGCCGGTTTTAACGGGATTCGCATGATGTTAGTAATTAATCATCGCAAAATGTGTGTGATAAGGGTTGAGTTTTGTATGGAGTGAATCTGGACGGAGAAATCGTTTTTACAGTTTACTGTAAGCATTCAGGAAGCTCCCGGGATATGTGTAACGCCTCTTTGTAAATGTGGGACGGAAGTGATTTTGGAAGACGGAAGTCGGTCGTCGGATAATTGACAAGTCCAGAGCGGAAAGCGGAAAATTTTAAACAAAATGGATTTAGTCTGCATTTGAAATATTCGTGTTTCGTAATATTGCTATATGAAGCAATTTTTATTTATGAGTTGCAAATTTTAATTGTATTTCAGTACTAGAATTCTGTATGGAATACTTTTATATTAATTATTGTATATTTTTTAATATTATGCAAAAATTTACTTTAATAACAAAAATATTTAAGAATAAAATTAGTACCTATTGTTTAATTTTTGTTTGTTTTGTCCTTGAAAACATTAACATATGCTATATTTTAAACTTATTACATTTTATTAATTTTAAAAGCTAATATAAGTTTAACATAATATTAAATAAACAATAAAATTGGAAAAAAAACATTTTTTTCTTCGTTTTATTACGCTTTTTATCTATTTGCCAATCAACACATTTTTTTAACATTTGCTATCTAGTCTTTTTACTCTTCTATCTAAAAATGAAAATTCAGAAAACCTTAAAGATGTAAGAGACTTCAGCACGAATAACGAATAATGACTAATAATTATAAATAAGTTAGTTTCGATTAACGACTATCCTTATTTGATGTGACTAATGACTAATGATTATTAATCATTAGTTAGTAAAGAACAATTACTGACTAATTATCACCAATCAAAATTCGCATAGTAATGACTAACGAGTAACAACTAACCAATGTTTGCTTAACTGTTTAAAAAAGTCTGAAAAAATTTCAAATTGATTAAAAAAATTTAAAAGGTTTTTAATAAAATTTAAGAAAATTTAAATATAAACAACAAAAAAATATAAGAAAAAAATTAAAAACATTTAAGATAATTTAAAAAAACTTTAAAATTATAATAATTTAAAAAATAGTATAAAAAAAATTAAGAAATTCAGAATTTTTTTAAAAAATAAGTAAAAAAATTTACTCATAATCCAAAGAAGTCTTAGATGTGTGTAACAAACAAACCAAGCACCAATATAAACACTCCATATCGCGCACGAGAGCCTCTTTCACAAGAATACAACGACTTTGGGAGATACCCCAACGCTCTCGAAGACACACACGGCCACACCCCTAGTACCTGGGGGAATGCAACCCAACGTGGGGCGTCAAAGAGTATAGTGCAACACACAACCCGAGAAAAGAAAGACTAGGCAACAGAGACGCTCTTAAGAACTCAAGCAAACAGTCTCTGATGATGACAGAACCACGTCATCTGGGTGACCATACCACTACGGTTCCCAACCAGATGGCCACAGGCAGCACACCCCATACCCTCATAGGACATGTCCAGGCTCATATACCGGACGAACCCCAAACGGCTGCAGTTCTGCGTAATCACCAGTTTCGGAACCACTAAGACCTAAACTGATACCTGGCGCAGAAGAACGGCGGCACCATAGCCAATGAGAACGGGCTAATTACCGTTACACATCACCCCGACGATCCCTCAGATATCACGGACATCTGACCTATCTGGTAAACGCCTTCCAGATAGATGCAGAAACAAATCGAGATACTTTTAGCTACGACGTCATCCAATAGTTGTTACGTGTAATAACAGACCTGATGACGATGATAAAGAATCCCCAGTACATCTTCGATCCGCAAGTCGCGCACGAGGCGCACATGTTCTTGGTGGACGTAGCCAACGACATGAACAACCAAGCAAAGTAAATGACTGCAAAATGCAAGTGAGCATCAGCGAGGCCAAACAACAAGTCTACTTACCGTCACACCACCAGTGACCTAACAGAAGAAAACCAACCGGATAAAAACCGCTTTACGGCTGACATCGCAACGCTCTGCACCCTGGAGATATCGAAAAAAATACAGACTGGTCATATTCCGTCTATCCACATATCTGACCTCCCAGCGGAAACCAAAGACGTCCAACGAGATCCGCCTGCAGTTGAGCCCGGCATAGCCCTTAACGCGACATGCACAGTCCATGTATATGCCACCGACATAGTCATCGCCGTCTATCACGACGAAGCAGACAACCTTGACAAGCAGGACCATAGGAGAAACGACAAACCGGTCGCGTAGAAAAGAACGGGACACGGTGCACGTAATAAACAAATTAACCCAGAACAGTGAGCTGCCGCGTAGTGCCCTACAACCTGGCGCGCAAAAGGTTGAACAGTATGTGCCACCAGTGTCGAACACCGCGGAAACTACCGCCAAAGTACAGAACTTAGACACTTACGGACTAGCCCGTGTCGCGAGTGTAACAAACAATTCAAACCCGCAACACCCAAACTTTAGTGGAACCCTAATGGACACTTTTACATTACGAACTACTGCCGTCCCAACCGTAGTGCACTTAACAAACAATTCGACGACACCTAGATACCATACCATACCAGATACTGAAGAGTCAAAAGCTTAGTATGAGAGAGTGGGAGTCCTTTGTCCCCCGCTGCTATAAATACTCGACTTTCACGCCCGCAGTCAGCGAATTCCGAAAGCCACGCAGACACCATATGGTAGCAACATCACCCGATCTACATAGACAAGAACTCAATCTAGGTTATGCGGTGATCACCACTGGCGTTTGATGTCTTGAGGTTATGTGTTAACACCTTATTTGGCATTGAAGTCTTTTTCTGTTTAACAGTTTTAGTAACTTTTTGACCCATGTACATTTTTTTTTACAATTTTGAACAAAATTTGACACATTTGGCAGATAAGCGTTTTATCAAATTGTTGTAAACTGCTTGACAATTTTTGTAACCTTTTGACATTTTTAATAGTTTTTTGACAGACTTAGTAACACTTGACAATTTAAATTACATTTTAACATATTATATTTCTGTAAACTGTAACATTTTGACAGTTTTAATAACAATTTAGAATACAGTTTGTCAGATCTGATAAGTTGCTTTCAATTTAGTAAATTTATGATGTAGTAATTTATGTTATTAGTATAATTATTAGTCCATTTAAAATATGATGAAAAATAACGACACTAACAATAAAGACTAGAGACAATACAAAAGAAAATATCAAAAACCATTTCATCTTAAACCAAAAGATAATAAAAATAGTTAATGAAGACAACATACAAAAAATTATTAACAAATAATAGAAAAAACCGGACTACAAAATTGTAATAGTAAAAAAAAATACCAATAATGGGAAAAAAAAGTAATACTAGAGTATTAATGATGATAAAATAGAAAAAAAATTAAAATACACACTCTACCAACATTAATTATGAATGATAATTAAAATACCACTCCGAATATTCTTCTTTGTTTATCTAGCATAAAACCTCTCATTCACTATGTCAATGTCATACCTGATCTTTGCTCCGACCATCTAGCAATTACATTTTTAATCAATATCTAACTTTAACCGCTCCCAGAGAGTACAACTTTAATTTAAATCTCTGCAACTCATTAAAAGTAAACCAAGAACTCACTTCATTTATTAAGTTCCATCCAATTATATCCCCCAACATTATCACAGCATTTTCAAGATTGTTATCTTTATCAATTCACCGCTATACCCCAAAAATGACAAAATTGTGTTACAATTACCTACTTCCCTTATTCATTTTGAGGCTTATAGACATAAAAGACAGCTATACCGCGAGTTTAGAGTCATTGATGACAAAACACTGAAAAGACAACTTAATGACTTGAATAAAAACATACATATTCTAGTGCTTCAGTACAAACAAGACAAATATATATCTTCTTGCAACAACATTAAAAATTTCAAGAAATTAAAAAACTGACAAAATATAAACGTTCTTCAAACATAAATTTAATAACGGACACAGACTCAAACAATAGCTTTTTATCAAACACCAACATTGCTAACGTTTTTCAAAAACATTTTAAAGAAGCCTTTTTTTAGACTGTGATAACTTTGACAAAACTAATTTAGATGACATTAATATTTGGCATGACTCATTTTGTAAACAGACGCATGTAACTTCTATAACGATTATTACAACGTACTAAATATGGGCAAAAATTTGGCACCAGGACACAATTCACTAACTAGAATTTTTTTAAGACAGTTAAGTGACAATATTGACAACTTTATTATACAACTTTTTAATTTTTGTTAAAAAACCAATATTTTCCAAATGAATAAAAAGTAGAAACAATAGTTTGCATTCCAAAAACAAACTCTATTTTTTTCCACCCATCTAGCTACCGTTTAATTACTTTTCTTCCGATTCTTAGCAAACAATTTAAATCTTGTATAAAAAACAAGCTTTTCAGATTTATCCACAATAATAAAATACCTATGACTCAATTTGGTTTTATGCAGAGCAAATTAACTAGCCATCCTTTAACCATCCTCACATCTAATCTCCAAACATCCTACCTCAAAATCAGGCATTCGAGCGTTTTGTTTATGGATATAAACAAAGCGTTTGACTTTACCTAGCATAAAATTTTTTTTTTCAAATTTTCCGTTCTAAATGTTCCCAATTACCTCATAAACATAATTATTTTTTTCTTAAAAAATTAAACACTAAAGGTACGAATAGGGCCCATATATTAATTAATAGTCTTACTAGGTAGATACGCCAAAAATCTAAAGTAACTAACTAATCCATATATTCTGAAACCTTTAGCTCACAACAGATTGTTTTGCAAGAATCCCCACTGTTGCTTCTTTTATATAATATCTTTTGTGCTGATATACATAACCTTAATCTAACCCACTTTAATCTAATTTTATATATCTTTCAATATGCCGACGACACAACATTGATATCACACGCCAAATCGTTGGAATTGTCTATTGCACAACTACAAACGTTACTAGACAATACGCAACCTCATCATAAAATTTACAAAAACTCTCTTAAAATCCAAATAAACCAACAAACAATAATCCTAAATATGTAAATATCTAGGCGTTTACTTTGATGCTAAACTTAATTTCAAGTTTCATACTAGTTTTATCAAATCTAAAAAACCAAGTTTTGAGCAAACTAATTTGGTCACTTACCTACAAAAATAGTGGAATCAGCATTAAGTGTGCAGCACATATTTACAAAACTATCTGTTGCCCAATCCTGGATTACGCATCAATAATACTCACAAACTCACTCTCAACCACCTATACGTTAGTAAAAGAACCTCTTTTAGAGCTATTACTAAAATCCTCCGACATTCTAACAACCCTCTTCACAATCCTTTAAATAACCTCCTATACAAAAAAACTAACATTACTTCACTCCCTAAACGACTCCATAATCTTCAAGTAAAATTTGTAAATAATCCAAATAATTCTAGCATCCTAAAAAACTTAATAATCCCTAGAAACCCAACAACCTGTCTTACTTTTATATGAAGAAATTTTGCCACTCATTAATAACAATGACTAACTGACAAAATCATCCGACATGTCATACTACATTATACCATACTTTTATACTTTTTAAATCACTTTTTTTTAATTAATAGGCTATCAATTTTAAAATTTATGTCTATGGCTTAAAGACTAAGGTCAATAGCCTGTTTTACAAAAATTATTTTATTTTACTGTAACACTATTTTCTCTCTATTTGTCTGTAAAATTTCTTGTTTAATAAAAAAAATCGGGTATTTGTATCGGGTAGTGCACATTATTAAACAGAAAGTCAAAACAACGAGAAAAATAAAAGATAAATATTTTTAAATTTTATAAAAGCAAATGTATTAAATATTAATATAACAATTTCAACTGGAATAGCGTCAAGAGAAGCAAAAAAAAATATGGCAGAAAAAAACTCATACATAAGTAAGACTGTGCGTGCTAACCTGTGTCGATATTAGAGACAAATAAAGAAAAAACACCAGAAACAGAGGCTGTAATAGTGAGCAAACCGGGCTTAACAAATGCAGACTTGCTGAGACAACAAAACTACAGATAAAAGGATCCACATTCAAGAAGATAAAAAAAAACAAAAAGGGGAGTTGTTACTAATAACAATAGGAAATGAAAGCAAACAAAATATAGAAAAAATAAGAAATAAAATGGAGGGTTATAATGTAAGAAAAACTAACAACGTACTCACAGAACTAGTGGTGATAGTAAGTACGATCATATCTATAAAAAAAAGTATAGAGAAAAACAAACAACTTCAAGTTGAACAAAAAATCAACGGAATAGATAATAAGAGAAGAAAGAATAAAAATAGAACTCATTAAATGCAGAAGTGGATAAAAGACAATAAAACCGATGCGACTATTTTTAATTAAAAAAAGTGTAAACACAAAATTAAAAAAAAAATGGGGAACACCAAAAGAGGGAATATTATGAGCAAATATAATAGTATACAGCTATTACAATACTATGTAGTCATTGTATTTTTTGGATATTTCTGGTTTCTTGTTTGACTTCATATATTTATTAAATAATTAATTTTGTATTCAAGATTAATTCTTATTATTATACCCACAAAGCTAGTTTATAGCAACCTAATGGGCTCAATTCACTTTGAGCAACTGATTGTTTAAAAAAATCTTCATAATAACTACTTAAAATATGATATAAACTTTAGGCTTGCATAAAATGCCAGCCATAACTCTTTACACAAATTTTTCAAATCAATTCTATTCTGACTAAAATAGTTTCTTTATCATATAAACAATTACAATTTTAAAATTGTTGCATATGCTATAAAAAAAAACAAATTTGATTTTTCAACCGTAGTGTCGCATATTAATCTTATTAACAAACTTTATTGTTTGGTTTTTATATAAAGAAAATATAAATAGTTAATATTAATTAAACATACATACAACTAGTTAAAATTAGTACAAAAAAACATTCACCATAAAATATTACATTATTAATTAATTAATAGACGCTTACCTAGAGTTGTAATGTTATTTATAAAATATGTATTCTTTTAACAATTAAATGGTGGTGACCGTTACTATGTGATAGTTCATTATAAAATATATAGTTCATTATAGATATTTTATTCTTTTATATATCGCACAACATTTAACATTTAACATGCGGAAATGTGTGCCAACGTAAACGAAAAAGAATTCTTATCAGTGGAAAAAATACTTTTAGCAAAAACAAGTTTTTATATTGTAAAGGAATATATATAAAGTAAAATAAATGTGTTCATGACTACAGGACCGTATTAAGTTGTTTGTGAATTATTATAATTTTTTCATAGTTTTGTTTAATAATAATTTTTATAAAACATTAAAAATAATTGTGTACACAATATATGTCAAGTCAAATATGTATGTTTATATGGTAAAAAGTACAAATAGAATGCTATAAACTACAATAAATTAAAATTAAGTACAATAAAATACAAATAATATACAAATACAAAAGTATATTCTAATACAACATGATATTATATAATACCTAAAAAACATAAATAACATTTGATAAATAGTCAATAAACAAAAATTAAGTATTAAAATATTCATCAAGAGTATAAAAACACCCGTCAATGAGAAATGATTTTAGTTTACATTTAAATAAATTTAACGTTTTGACGTTTTTTATATCAGATGGCAGTTTGTTGAAGATGGTGATGCATGATAAATTTGGTGATTTTTGTATATTGACGTATGGTGTCGGGAAGTCCTTAGTTCCTGGCCGTGCCTAGTATCATATTGGTGGTTAGTTGCATTTTTCTCAAAACAATCTATTTTCATATACAAATAAGTAGCACATTTGTAAATATATATTGATGTAAAAGTTAATATTTTGTGAGTTTTAAATAACTCTCTACATGATTCAATGCGCTTCAGACCAAAGATTAGTCGTAATATCCTCTTTTGCGCTATTTGTATTCTTATTGATTCAGAAGATTTTCCCTAAATAATTATGTTATATGACATATGAGAATATGCTAGAGCATAATACACTTGTATCAAACAGTTTTGAGATATTGTTTTTTTAAGTTTTAAAATAGTATGCGCTGTTCAATTTGTTGGCCACATGATCGATATGAATATTCCATTTAAGATTGCAGTTGACATAGCGTCCTAAAAATTTAGTATGGTTAGCACTAAATGAGATATTTATATTTGGGATTTTGTTTTTATAAAACTGAACACTAACGGCTTTATCAGTATTTATAATTAAATTATTTTTATTACACCAAGTTTGGATGTCTACCATTACAGTTGTAAAGTTTCTTCTGACTCTGCATCAACAATGACGGATATATTGTCTGCAAAATTTATATTGTAACCGGAAGAAACACAGCTTGATAAATCGTTGATATAAATTTAAAAAAATCAAAGGTCCAAGAACTGAAACTTGTGCTACGCCTAATAATACATCATGTACCTTTGATTCACTATTACGTATATTTACAGACATTTTTCTTTGTGATAAAAACGACACAACTAACTTTAAAACACGCTCCCTAATTCCAATACTCCACAGTTTTTTTTTCTATAAAGTTTATGTTTACTACGTCAAATGCGCTAGATAAATCAAAGAATAATCTAACGATGTAACGATTTTTATCCATGAGTTTGTGTATATGTTCGATGAAATCAAAAGTTGCAGTTTCTGTAGATTTTTTCTTTACAAACTCATATTAGCAGTTACTCAATAAATCAAATTTCATAAGGTTTTACATGAAAATATTAAATGTAGATACAAACACAATCAAATGTAAATTGTGGTAGCAAACGTCGCCAGCTCAATTAAACTTTAAGTAAATTGTGATAATCTTAAAAAAAATAGAAAGCATATAATAAATTATATCAACTTACTTGAATTTGATGAGCCAATAATTGGTTCATCAAATTTTGGTATTTAAGGTGTTAAAATTATATTTTTAGATCTAGTGTAATATTTATAATTAATAATTTGAGAGATTATTATTAAGTTTAATGAAAAACAAAAGTTTAAAATCAATTACTCAACCCCAATCCAACTCCAAAACGGCTAACTAAATACAGACAATTGTTTCGGTTTTTACAAATCCTTATAAGTGCATCAGATAATTATTAATATCTAACTTGTGTCAAGAACACGTAAATCAGTTATTTGAATTCATTCTTCACCATCAAGGAATGCCGTACCACCAAGATGTATTGATGAAGATTTGTGATAACCGAAACAATTGTTTGTATTTGGTTGGCCGCTTTGGAGTTAGATTGGGTTTGAGTAATTGATTTTAATTTTTTGTTTTTCAACAAAGTATATTTAATTGTCTACCTTTTTAGACATTGCAATTTAGTTGCCAGTTGTGATACTAAGTTTTATCGATGATATTTGGTTTCTTTGGTTGAAGTAACATATTGGAGCTACAACTACTTTGCACTATCAGCTATTATTCAATTTTTGAAAAAAAATAAACTTTATTTTTTTTAATTAATTTAAGTATTAATTTATCAGGATATCCATTTTTATTTACTAAAACTCGGAAATAGTTAAGTTTTGTTATATAATTCTTAAAATTTATAGAAATTGTAAAATATTTGTGTATGAAGGAATTTTAAATTGACATATAATTGTGGATAATTTTACAAATTATTATTAATAGCGTTTGTGCTAGTTTTTTATTATAAATAAAGAAAAATATTTTTCCTGGCAAGGTAGAAAAAGGGCAGATCTAAAAACGACATAGAACCTTTGATTGATTGTTGACTTTCAATAATAAAAAATATTGATCACAATCGATAATAACAAATATGTTGTCTACTTAACGTTTCCAATTAACCCAGAATCAATTGTAGATAAATTTTCTTCAATATGGTTTATAAATATATCCGCCATGAATAGGCTGACTAACAAATAGCTAGATTATCAAGTTGTAAACAAAATGAAAGTACTAAAGACTGATAGAAAAATTTAGTGTCATTATCAAATAGGGGTAAATCTAACAGTTTGTATTTAACAAAACCTAACACTAGCAACTGGTATTGATGTATACAAGTTTGTTACATCAAGTAAAGATAACTGCCAATTGCCCTGTTTTTTAACCCAGAAGTACTATAAAAAACAATAACATTTTTAGAGAGATGTAAAGTAAATTGGTTTCTATAACAACGCAAAAATTTTTTTAGGACCAATAAAAAAAAAAAATTAAATGCATTTGTTAGACCAGATTATTTTTTAAAAAATTGATTTTTTGTTCTTTGTTAGTTTTGTTATCTCATGCTACACGCATTTACAAAAAATGTATGACTTAAATTCACTATATTGTAAAACAGCAGTTATGTGTTTTGCAATATCTCACAATGTTTTGCTATTTGCTTTACACAAAAATTTTACAAAAAAAATTAACTAACGTTAACCTATTGCTATAACAACTAAAAAAAATAGTATATATGATATTTATATTATATTTTATTTTTGAAAATTAGTTAATAAGGATGCACGCAAGTTTTTTTTTTTTTGTAGACTAGAAAATTATTTACTTCTACTTGTTTTAAATTGGTACTAAAACGACTGCTAAAAAAAGACAAAAACAACAAAGAAATTTAAAAAAATACCTTTAGAGACACTCTCAAGAATGTTGCATATGCAATAATTTTAAAAGCGTACCTGGATTGCTTTTTTAACTCAATTAAAGCAAAAGCCATTAACACTTTTATTTTGTGTAAGATTGATACGCTGAAAACAAAAAGCAGGCATCACCCCGTTTTCAGAAATGCATTTTAAATGGAAAAAGGTTGCTGAACATTTTGGGCACATACAAAACAATCAAAAACTGGCTTCTTAGTACGTTAACTAAAACAAGTTTGTTGGAAGGTAATAAACTCCAAATTATTGATCTGAAGAGTTATCTTGATTTAAAATGAATTACATGAATACCAACATTACAATTAAAACTGGCAACCCTACTAAACAGGTTGGGAGTGCAAAACACTATCAGCATTAAGATCTGATAAGTTGTTAATTTAAATCAAAACTCTTTTGTCCAATACTGGATCAAGTCTATGCTCACGAACCGGATTGGAACCATAACATTAAATAGAAAAACTTAAGAGAAAAAATTGCCAGCGGGTGATCACAGAGAAGTGAATTTTAATAATTGTGTTGAACTTATGCATACATTATTATATAGGTTAGGATATGTTTATATACTGTTATATGCTAAATGTTTTATTTTTTACAGACCGGTTTTGGCTATTAGGCCATCTTCGGTGTACTATAATAAAAATAATTTTACATAAATATATAGAAAATACAAAACTTTACAATTAAAGTGTATTTTAGCTTAGTGTGGTGTTTTATTAGACGTCTCTGCGTCAGACTACGCCAATAATCTTATTGTCATTGGAAACGAGATGTTTTGGGCAATTTTATAATTTTATTTAAAAAAATACATTATAAAGAAGTAGTGCAAAAATAAGTTAGCAGTAAACTTACGCAAAACTGCAATTGTACCATTACAAGAGAATGTATGGAGCTATGCTTTGATAACAAAAAAGTAAAGTATCTGACACTTTTTTACACTTATCTAGATAATATAACTACAAAAGCCGTTTGGGTGTTCTTTGCAACCAAAATGATGGTATGTCGCATAAGGAAATTGGCAGGTGTGTACCACCGTACATAACCCACCTTTAATACGTATGAATCGCTTGTACATAGAATAGAGTGAGGTCAACAAACTAGGTAAGTTATAAAATAAATTATTATTTTATTTAAATTCAATTTAACAATCACAGCCGCCAATATTCAAACTAGGTAAACAATTTTTTCTAATTAATTTTGGAAAGCTTTAACATCTTGTGTGTTGGTCTTTTACTTACTAAAAACTTTATAGTTTTATTTAATTTGTTTAAGTAACTTACATCTCTTTTTTTGCTCTTTGTTTGCTTCCATTAACTTGGAGGTTAGTGACACCCCTGATCAATCTTTTTTCTATTTTGCCTTTCTGACACATTATCTTTGTTGGGTTGTTTATTTTCTGCAGTGCTTTCCTTTCTCATTTATGTGCCCAGGTCTGTGACATTACTCGTAGATCCGCATCTGCATCTTTAAAATTTACTTTTATTTTTATTATTAATTTCAAAATTTATTTGAATTCAATCATATGCTTTTCTCTGTTTTTGCCTTGTGCCTTGTCTCAATGCTTGTGTTTATTTTTTAAAGTACATGTCCTTCTCATTTATGTACTAAGATCTGTGGCAATTTCCGTATCTGCTTCTTAAGATTTTATTTTTATTTTTTATTATTGATTTTAAAACTTGTTTGAATTCAATTATATGCTTTGCTTTATCTTGTACCTTATGTTCTATTTCAATACGTTTATTTTTCGAATTGATTTTACCAGCAATTGACAGAGGAGTCTTTTATGCATATTTTTTAATAGAATTCAGTAGTACCATTTCCTACTACGTACATTCACTTTTTTTGCTTCTAATTCTATGAATGTAACTGAACACATTTTAGTTTACTGCATTTAAAATTTAATTATTTGATTTTTCTATTTTTCCTACTTCATGCGTTAGAGGTGAGAGCTACATCTACAAGATACGTACTATTTGCATTTTTATAGTAAGGATAATGTCTGGGCGGTTATGTGCAACGGTTTTTTGTCAGAATAGCTTTGTCCCAGTATAATTTGCACTTGTCGTTTTTTAGAATAATTGATAGATTATATTTATAGTATGGCTCTCATAAATAAATATGTAACTCCTTGCATCATGTAATCTAGAAATTTTTTAGGGTTATTTATTATGTTGCAAGAGAAAGATGTTTGTTTATAGAAGTTTTAAGCCAATATTTTTGTAATTTGTCTTTTTTTAGTGCATTCTAGTTAGGACTTTTAGTTAAGCGTATTTAACATCTTGTTTTGAAATCTTGACATTAAATATTTTAAAAAAAATATTAAAAAAATGCTATTATTTGCATAATGATTTTTTAGAAGATACTTGGTATTAAGTTTTGTATTAAGTTAAATGTTTGTGTTTATGTAGTGCAACTTTTAATTTTAAAATTATTTTTAAACTGTTATTGTGTATACATTGTATATTTTATATTTTTATATTAATGAATAAATAATGTATTGTATTATATTGTATTTTTTATTTGCTAATTTTATAATATGCTAAATTTGATTTATTTTAAGATTTAGCTGTATTATTTATGTAACTTTTAACAATGCCAATATTTGTATAGATCTATTGGAATAAAAATTTTATTATTATTATTATTATCTAGTTTTGTTATTTTAAATCATTCTATTTGGTCGATATGCATATGGTTTTTGTTTTTTCTAGGACTCAATTAGCTTTTCTCTATGTGTGTTTCTATGTTACTCCAAATATTTTTTTTCAAAACGTTTCAATTTATTAGTTTTCAATATTTTCTGCATTTAATTTGCAGTAAATAAGTTTTTCGTTTTTCTTAAGTAGTATTTTCAATTTTTCTTTCTTAAACTATTATTATTATTTTTTCTTTTCTACAGATTAACTGACTAAATAGCCGGGTCTATTAGACCAAAGCGTGTATTAGTTACTGGTTTTAACTCTTGCGGATAATTTGACACGTACCTAGAATTGCAGATTTCTGAGCTTCAGTAATGTGTATATGTTTATTAAACTAAAGTTCTTTCATGGTTGGTTAAATTGTTTTTCTACAAGCCCATTAACGTTTATTATAAATGGTTTAACATACACTTCTTTAATTTGTCATAGTGATTTAAATTGTTAAGCTAGATCTTTATATTTATTTTTTTTATAGGTTTTACGTTTTCATCAATAAAAATGGAGATGTTAATTATATAAGCTGCTTTTTTACTTTATTACAAACTAAATTATCCGGTTTGCTGTGTGTGTTTGGTATTGGTAACAATAGCAGTGTTCCAGTAAATGTTTGTCTGTTCTGACTCTTGCACCTATGTGGGAGTATATTTGTAAGTAGGAATACACTTATTCACAATTTTATAAAATTATCTAAAAAACAATATTGCGTACTTTCTGTTTTAATTTTTTTGATACTAAGCTTCCATTTATATAAGCTTGCAGAATTTCCGTTTTTTGACGTAGTTAATTGATTTTATTATTCAATTGTTATTTCTAGAAAAGTAATGTAGTAGTATTACAGTTGTAATTTTTTTTAAAACTGTACTATTTTTAGTTTTGGCAGCACAGTATACTAAATGATAGGCATTTACATTTTAACTATGTATAATGTAATTTCCTAGTAATTTATTTACTCTTGCTATTATTGGTATGCTTACAGGGGTTAATTTTAGTTTAAAAATGTATGATTTAAGACAAAGTTCTATTTGTTTGTACTCTAAGTATATTTTGTTAAATGTTTGAATTATAAAAATTTGTATTTCGTCTTGCTCTTTTAGATATAAATCAACTGCTTTAGTTATAATTGGGTCAAGAATTATCAAAAAAGTGTTTGTTGTTGGCATTATTATTTGTGTATAACTGTGTTAAAGACATTCTTGAGTGCAGATAGAAGTTTAGCGTTTGTAAGTGCTTTACTGTTTATTATCCACCTCACCCTCTGTTTTCCGTTTTATAATTTTTAACTACAAAGTATGCGCGCATTATGTCTAAATTTAGTTCTCTAGTCCAGCGCATACGCTTACTAATGTGTTGTTGCTTAATGACGCATTTTAACTAATTTCATCTTCTTGAGTTTGCAAAGGCTTTGTGATTTCTATTTGTGAAGTAGTGCTACTTGCTTCACTATTCACCAGAAAAGATAATTGTCTGGACAATGCATTTACCAATGTAATTAGTGAAAACATTTACAGTTTACACTGGGTTTTCTGATCATCTATGTGTTCAAATGTGCTACAAGTATAAGTCAATTACAAATACAAAACAAAAAAATAACATAGTGAGACTCATTACTCTTCAAAGTAAATTATTATTTTATAATTATATTTCTGATGTTGACTGGTCATTTATACAGAACCCGCAAACTGAAACTAATTAAAAAATAAATATATTTTACGATATGTTTGTAAATTGCAAATTGCATTTCCGACAAAAACCTTAAAATCTCTGGGAATCTCAAACAAAATAAAATGGTTTTCTGATCAATTAAAATATAAGCGACAAAATCTAGTACTAATTTATAAATTCTGCTTAAACTTAAATGATGCTCAACTAAAAACTGAACGTAATTTTTATCGGAAAAAATACAGAAATGCTATCACTGCAGCAAAAGTTGGTGCAAACAATAAATATATTCATTCTAGTCAAAATCCACACAAAGCTGCCTGGAGAATTATAAATTCTAAACGCATGTCAAATATATGTGATAAAAACTGTGATATATCTGTAAATGATTTTAATTTGTTTTTGTTAGTATTGCCAGCAAGCTTGTACAAGCGTTACCTGTACCAAATACTGACCCTTTGTTTTTAATGTGTAATTCTTGTAATGTCTTAAATTATTTTAATTTTAGGCATGTAACTTTTAATGAGGTTAGAGCTGTTATTGATAAAATAAAAAATAGTAAAAATTGCGATATTTATGGAGTATCAACAAAACTTATAAAAACGTCATAATCGAACAGTGGTACTAATTTATTTAACCTGTGTATAGATTCTGAATGTTTTCCTGAACTACTTAAAGCTACTGTTATACCTGTTTAAAAAAAAAAAAATACCGGATAACTACAGACCAATTAGCTTATTACTAGCATTTTCAAAAATAGTTGATAAATTATTAGCTGTGCAGTTATTTAATTTTTTTAAAGATGACAATTTATTTAATAAAAGTCAATATGGCTTCAGGAAATATTGCTCAACTACAGATGCATTACTAAATCTGTTGCAAGAACTTGTTAATTCACTTGAAAAAGGAGAGAAGGTAACCACTAGTTTCTTAGACCTAAGCAAAGCCTTTGACTGTGTAAACCATAACATTTTACTTAAAAAACTGTATATGTACAATGTGTCACCAAAAAGCTGTAGAATTATCATGTCGTATTTGATAAACCAAACGCAACAGGTAAAGCTTGATAATGAAAAATTGGAATTTCTTCATATAGATATTTGTGTGCCACAGGGGTCCATACTTGGACCGTTGTTGTTCCTAATCTACATTAATAATTTTCCGGACATAATACCAGTAGGAAATGTAATTTTATATGCTAATAATACTACAGTTACTGATGTAGCTAATACAGTTGAAGAAGCCGCTAAACAATATACAACATCATTATCTTCTGTTTCTAAGTGGTTTATAAGCAACCGGCTCAACTTAAATAACACCAAACCTGTCAACATAACTTATAATCTAAGATCTAGTAATGACACTCTAATCTGCACAAAATATTTAGGTTTACCTATTGATAGTGCCTTGAGATGACATGTTCATAGAGAAACTACCATAAAGCAGTTGGCAAGTGATGTGTTTGTGTTAAGAAGTCTAAAGGACTCCATAAACTTTGGCCTCTTAAGACAGCCTTATCTTGCCATCTTTCAATGTAGACTTATCTATGGCATTCTAGTATGGGGACATTCCCTTGCACGTCATGGACTTTTCTCAATACAGAAACAAGCAATTAGATCAATTAGTGGACTTGGATTCAGAGAAAATTGTAAGCAACAATTTGTTAAACATCAACTTATGACGTTTCCATCTTTATATATTTTTGAGTGATTAAGATATATAAAGAATATAAAAATCTGTTCATAGTTACAATGCTCAAAACCAAGACAAAATTTGCTCTAAATTGCTACAAATGGAAACAAGTAGAAATTCTAAAAACCTATGTTTGTGTTAAATTCTACAACTCTCTACTTACAAACCTAACAGAACTGCCTATCAAACCATTTTTAATTAAAATTAAAAAATTGTTTATAATAAATGCATATAGTTGGGATAAGTTTTTACTATATTTTAATTCATGGGAAATGTTCATGTATATTTATTTAAACATACAACAGCTCTGTAGGACTTGGGATGTATTAATTAAAACATCCAATTGATATAAAATACATTTAATATAGTGTACGTTTCGGACATACTAACGATGTCCTTCATCAGCACTGTAACATTTACATTTTTCAATTTAAACAATTCTAGATGAAATAAAAATAAAAACTATATATTTATAATTAGCATTAAACATGGCTTACCATTAAAAGTTATTTTTACAATTAAACAGCACAACACTTTAAAATTCAATTTACAATTACATTATGGCCAAGCAATTCATTTTACAATTTCTATTACTCTGTGTGAAGACGGAGGAAAAGTACATTTTTATTTATTTGCTATAAAACAACTACATTCTAATAAAACAAAAATTTTTTTATTTATTTTAAAATTAATATGAAAAATACGAGGGAGTTTTAATAATTGAACTAAAATTAACAATTTAAATTTACTATTATAATTCATTAATTGAATAAGGAATCAATCCAGCACATCTCCATTCGATGCAAGAACAAACACCAATCAATCAAAGGTCTGCAACTCTCATCAACCCATCAACGACAAGGATGTTAATATGCCGGTAGCCAATTGATGAGAGTCCCAAACATTCAACCGATTGCAACATCTCACATACGAAAAGAGACAAGCCCAACACAATTCATAAACAAATTATTGAAGGAAATTATCTGCCGAGTTTAAGTTTTACAATATTATGGTAAATAACACTTAGATTATATTGTAAAACTTAAACTCGGCAGATAATTTCCTTCAATAATTTGTTTATGAATTGTGTTGGGCTTGTCTCTTTTCGTATGTGAGATGTTGCAATCGGTTGAATGTTTGGGACTCTCATCAATTGGCTACCGGCATATTAACATCCTTGTCGTTGATGGGTTGATGAGAGTCGCAGACCTTTGATTGATTGGTGTTTGTTCTTGCATCGAATGGAGATGTGCTGGATTGATTCCTTATTCAATTAATGAATTATAATAGTAAATTTAAATTGTTAATTTTAGTTCAATTATTAAAACTCCCTCGTATTTTTCATATTAATTTTAAAATAAATAAAAAAATTTTTGTTTTATTAGAATGTAGTTGTTTTATAGCAAATAAATAAAAATGTACTTTTCCTCCGTCTTCACACAGAGTAATAGAAATTGTAAAATGAATTGCTTGGCCATAATGTAATTGTAAATTGAATTTTAAAGTGTTGTGCTGTTTAATTGTAAAAATAACTTTTAATGGTAAGCCATGTTTAATGCTAATTATAAATATATAGTTTTTATTTTTATTTCATCTAGAATTGTTTAAATTGAAAAATGTAAATGTTACAGTGCTGATGAAGGACATCGTTAGTATGTCCGAAACGTACACTATATTAAATGTATTTTATATCAATTGGATGTTTTAATTAATACATCCCAAGTCCTACAGAGCTGTTGTATGTTTAAATAAATATACATGAACATTTCCCATGAATACATAGAAGAAGGACGTAATCTAATATCGTTTTATATTTTAATTGATTTTACAAGTTGTTTTTATTTATATTTTTTATTTTAATTACACATTTTTTTTAACTGTTTTTAAGCTGTATATTTTACTGTTATTTTAATTTTACGTCTGCTGTCATAAATACTACTATTGTAATTATTTTACACTAATTTATTTTTAATTTTTAATTTGTATGATATGTATTGACTTGTATAAGCTATTATTAGCAATAGCACCAATAAAAACGATTACTATTACCACTAGAGCTTGGTTCCAGTCAGTATCAGCTTTAGGCTTCAAATCTGATACCACCTTTATTTCATTTGCTTTTTTATTACTAAAGAATTTAAGAATTTTGGGTTACACGGATAGTAAGCCTATATCACTTCACACCACTATATTATTTGAAAATTAAGTGAAAAATTATTAATTTTACAAAACATTAAAAAATCTTTAAATGGGACAAATCGCTTGAATTTGCATCATTGCATGTTTATGTCATTACTAAACAATTCTATTGTTTTCAGTTGGTGCTTCAAAGATTGCGGTGTGCTGTATGTAGTATAATTTTTTATTGTCTATATACATGAGATGGATTTTGTTCATATTGTTGAGAATACTTGATAACGGTTGTAAAGCTGAGAAAAACCATAGTGAACTCAACAAATCACTCTAAAAAATCCTTTTATTGATGTTGATAGGGTTAGTGATAATGCAGTTGATGTCTGAGTATAACTTGATTGTTGTTTTCTATGATGACATGACTATTGTAAAAAATTGGATTAATGTTGGGTGTATTTTATATACCTGTATAAAAAGGATATCAATAAGTCAAGTATGTAGTACAAAATCAAATACATTGCAATAGTCAACAAAGAATATATTTTTTTGTTTATTTTTTATACACTTTTATTGAACTTTTCATAACTGCAAATTTTTATATTTTATCAAGTGTAGAGAGAAAGTTGATAAGCATTTTTATGTTATTTCTTGCTGTACCAGCCATGAGTGCATTATGTAATTGTGATTATTTGATTTTAATGAGTTAGATAAGTCTTTAAATTTGTTTTAAGCACTAATAAAACTAGAGCTGTTATTTGACTGTATTACTTGTGGTTTGTTACGTTTTATTCAAGATAAGTTTGGATTTTAAATTTATTGTATGACTTTTTTCTTTTTATATAAAATGGTCTGCATTAACTTGATTTGTGGCAAATTTTTTATTATGTATTCTTCTAAAGGTAGTTTGATTTACAAGTAATTGTAACATAGTTTGACAACTTTGCACACTTGAATGCGCCTTATCTAAAATCCAATAACTTTGTTATGTTTTGTAGAACATTTTTAGACCACCTATGCTTGTATGTTTGATTGATTACAATTATGTTATGTGGTAATTTTTTAGTAGTAAAATTTGATGATGCTTATAAAATAAATAGATTATTAAAGTCTACTTTTAACACGTATTAAGCCATCTGTATTGATTAATGGATTTAATGGCAGTAATTTGCTGTTTTTGGCTACAGGTTGTTTTTGTTCTAATGCATTGGTTTCCTGTGCAAATTTTTTTGATGCACAAACCGAATTACTGCATTTTTGGCAGTCAATAATTTTACAATTTGAAATGAGCCTGTTAGAACTTGTTTGTTTTGTAAAGTATGTAAAATAAAACGATGACATTATGCAAACATTTTTTTTTTCTGTTAGTTTTGAATAAGTTGTGTTGTAATTAGTAGCCAACTAGATTTATTTTTGGTCAGCCACACTAGTCCTGATTTTCATATTTAATTTGTTGTAAATTCTAAAGTCTTTTAGAACAACGTATTTGTTAAACCTGCTTATAGATCATCAACGTATATATTAGTTTTGACAGTTAATGAGGCTGTGGAAACTGGCTAGACTTGTCTTTTGCTAGTTGGTATAAACATTGCACGGCTTGGAATAGAGCTGATAATATTTCAAATCTAATAACTGTCAATTTATATTCTGCAAGTTTGTCGTTGCTATCTCTCAACAAAATACTTTAAAAACATTGATTTTCTTTTTGTACAGAAAATTGCAGATACATTTTATTGGCGTTTATTGTTTATTGAGCTTTGCATCAGGTTCAAATATTTTATGTCTTTTAAATTGCTAAGTTTACTTTGTCGTTTGTTAAATGTTAGTTTTTATAAAAATGGTGTTTTACGTCTATCTAATTTTTCTGTTGCTAAAATGTTTCATTTTTTAAATTAATTAAACTTTTTGTAAATTAATTTTTGATTTTGCAATATGTTTCTCTACTTGCAATCTGTTTTTTGACTATTTCTGACTTGTATGCAATTAAAACAATATGAAAATGCTTAATTCTCTATCCGATATATACGATGAATTTGTTGGGAGTTTCAATTTGAATTGCAACTAGCAATTCTAGGTGTTATTAATTAATATATACAGGGTGTCCGGAAAATACGTGTACAACGTTTGACGACAGACTCCTGACGTCAAAATAGGTCGATCTAAGCCGACTTAGTTATATCCAAAATTGTCTCGTTTAGCCGGTAGAGGGCGTCAAAAATTTGTAAATATTAAAAAGAAATTACCTGTAACAATAATTTTTTAAGTGACCTTGTTGCTATGGCGTTTAATAATTTGACAATTATTGACAAATTGTCACCAGTCTATGAAATTTACTCAAGTATACGATCAACATTCTTGAATTACAAGTTCATTTTACCATTAAAAATGGAAAATTATACAAACTCTCAAAAAGTTGACATGCTCCTGGTATACGGGTTTTGTCAAGGAAATGGGCGTCAGAGTGTTAGGGTTTACATGGAGAGGTTTCCTAACCGTCGAATACCAAACCACCAAACATTTGCCAATATTGAGCGTCATCTTCGGGAAACGGGCAGTCGTATGCGAACAACTCGAACTGTGGAAACAGAAGAGATGATTCTGGAAAGAGTTGAAGAAGAACCATGTACCAGTACCCGTCTCTTAGAACGTGAGTTAAATGTTCCTAAAACGATTGTCAATGAGGTTTTAAGAGAACAGTTGTTACATCCTTACCACATACAAAAAGTCCAGGAACTTTAACCGACTGATCCCCTCATGCGGCTTACATTTTGTCAATTTATTAGAAACAAAAGAATCCTTGTTCCAAATTTTTGTAGAAAAATTATGTTTACTGACGAGGCATGCTTTACAAGATCTGGGGTAACCAATCTGCACAACGAACATATTTATTCCGATGAAAATCCACATGCCATTAAAGTTGCACATCATCAGCATCAATTTAAAATTAATATTTGGGCAGGTATTATTGATCACTGCCTTATTGGTCCCATTGTTATTCCAGACAGGTTAGATGGAAATATTTATTTAAATTTTTTGCAAGACACATTACCAATTCTTCTGGCGAATTTGCCCCTTTTACTTCGGAGGGAAATGTGGTATATGCATGATGGTGCCCCGCCCCATTTTTCCGTTGCCGTTCGGCAATACTTACATCATCAATATCCCAACCGATGGATTGGAAGAGGCAATGATGCACCAGTAAAATGGCCACCACGTTCTCCTGAGTTAAATATGTGTGACTTCTTTTTGTGGGGCGCTATTAAAACAGAAGTTTACAAGACTCCGGTAAACACACGCGATGATTTATTGCAGCGGATTTTAAATGCAGGCAACCATTTTAATAATCCCAAGACATTAGATAGGGTCCAATATCATTTTTTAAAGAGTGTTAATAAGTGTATTTAGCAAGATGGCGGTCATTTTACACATTTGCTTAAGTAATGTTTTTGTTTTACTTAGTTTCTTACAATAGATACTTTCAACTTTGTTATACTTTTGTTTTTTTTGACGCCCTCTACCGGCTAAACGAGACAATTTTGGATATAACTAAGTCGGCTTAGATCGACCTATTTTGACGTCAGGAGTCTGTCGTCAAACGTTGTACACGTATTTTCCGGACACCCTGTATATTATAATTATTATTTGAGAATGAGTAGAGAGTAGACGTGTTTACATTGTGCTCCAGTTAAAACGTTAAATTAAGCGGTATAAAAAGTGAATTTAATTACAAACAAAAGTTTAATACACAACAATAATGGTACTAAATAAAAAACAAATAGAAGAAATCGAAAATGTTATAATCGACGCCTTTACAAAAGATAATTTTATTAAAGCAATGGCAGATTCTATAAAGAATATTATTTTAACCACGTTAAATCAATATGAATGTCGTATTAAAAACATTGAAGACACGATAACAATTCTCCAGAAAGAAAACGAGAGCATAAAAATATCAACTGAAAAAATTGATGCGATAGAACAATCCCGCAAAACCAACAACCTACGTTTATTTGGAATACCCGAAGAAAAAAATGAAAATATAGAAAAGAAAACTATGGAAATCCTTAAAAATAAATTAAATATTGATATCGATATTTATCAAATATACAGTCATAGAATTGGGAAATTTATCATGGGTAAAAATAGACCAGTTCTGATAAAATTTACAAATATTAAAATGCGCTCGTTAGTATTTAAAGAGAAAAAGAAATTAAAGGGAAGTGGTATAATATTAAGAGAAGATCGTACCGAAGAACGCAACAAGCTATTAAAAGAAGCAATATATACATTTGGATATACCGACGTATGAACACAGGATGGCTACATATGCATTA
This sequence comes from Tachinus rufipes, assembly GCA_963932245.1. NCBI lineage: Eukaryota > Metazoa > Arthropoda > Insecta > Coleoptera > Staphylinidae > Tachinus > Tachinus rufipes. Next base: position 41,200,183 of record OZ010747.1, on the reverse strand, counting down.
AGGTGGGATTGATAATCAAACGAATTGCTACAAGAAACCAACTACTACACATCACAAATGAACATGATAACCGCCAGCCTGATGATACAAGTAATGAATAAAAAAAAATCTCTCTTTTTTAATACATATTGAATTCTTTGTTTGTTTTTTTTTTCATACAATATTTTATTTGCTGTTTTTGCATTATATAATTTAAACTGGAGTAACTGTTGTTATCTCAAAATTAAAATATGTGCGACCTTGATTTTTTTGATAGTTTAGATATGAACAAAATAAAAACAATTACATGCAATAACATTGAGGAATTGAATAATACAGTCAAAACTAATAATGAAAACTTTGGTATAATTCACTTAAATATCAGAAGCATTAATAAAAACTTTAATGAATTACAAATACTACTAGAAACCTTAAAAACATCAAACTTTAGCGTTATTGTGTTGAGTGATACATGGAACATATGCAATCTTGAATCATTTAGTCTCACAAAATATGAAATTTTTTACAATAAAGATAATTATAATCAGAACGATGGTGTTATTGTGTATATTAGAAGCGAATTAATGGCATGTCAATCCATAGGCAAATTAGCGCAAGTTTCATTTATGAGAAATACATTTACAATTATTAACGTAACATTTGGAATCACTGCTATATATAGGCCTCCCTCAAGTAATGTTGATACTTTTCTTAATAAATACTTCTTACTAAATAAAAACCAAATAGAAATATTTGTTGGTGATATAAATATAAATATTCTTGACAATTCAAACACTAATACATTAATCTATAGAAATATACTTGAAAACAACAACTATGTATCCTATATTAATACACTAACTCGAGAAACTGATACCTCGGCGTCATGTATAGATCATATATTTATTAAAAAATCACAATCTATCTCTGAAAAGTTTTACTTCACACCCTTAGTGTTAAAAACCTCAATTACAGACCATGACGCGATTTTGTGTTATATGAAAACCGAGTCTTTTTTAAATATAAAAAACAAGTCAATACTTATTAAAAAATTAAATAAACAATCTTTCTTAAATGCACTCTCATTGGAAAAATGGGAAAACATCATTGCTATAAATGATAGTAATAAAGCCTATGACAAGTTTATTCACATTTTTACAACACATTTAAATAACGCCACAACACAACATATACTCAAAGACAAACACACAAAACTTTAACCATGGATTACTGCCGGTATTATAAACTCAATCAAAACTAGAGATAAAATGAAATGTTGTTATTTGCAAAATAAGGGAAACTATATATTAGAAACAAAATACAAGCAATTTAGAAATAGATTAACAAACTTAATTAAATCAGTGAAAGACGACTACTATAAAGTACAAATTACTAAAAATAAAAACAATCTTAAAAAATTGTGGCAATCAATAAATAATGCAGCTAATAAACCAAAAAGACACACAACTTTTAAAATTAAAGAAAGCAATGACGGCAGCATTATTACGGACAAAACAATTATAGCTAACAAGTTTAATAATTTTTTTGCAACAATAGGTAAAGAAATGGCAGCCAAAATAGATCCAACACAAAATTCACATGTACATGCTTCTACATATACTAAAAATACATCTTTTTTTATTTCACCCATAAGCAATTCTGAACTTATTAATCACATCAATTCGCTAAAAAATTGTTCATCACCGGAAATTGACACAATATCAGCCCATGTTATCAAACTGGCACATGTATACATTTTAAAACCACTTAAACATATAATTAAAACAATAATCACTACTGCTGTTATACCTATCCAACTCAAAATGAGTACTATAACACCTATTTATAAAGCTGGCGATCGTACGGATGTAAACAATTACAGACCAATTAGTGTAATCAACAATTTTGCTAAGATATTTGAAAAATGTATAAAGGAGAGATTGTTTAGCTATTTATCACAAAATAATATTTTACATACTAATCAGTATGGATTTACAAAAGGAAAATCCACAACTAATGCAATAAATAGTTTATGTGAACAAATAAATAAACAATTAGCAAGTAAAAAGAAATGTATTTCGATATTTATTGATTTGGCAAAAGCCTTTGATACTGTTCAACACAACTTGCTTCTTGAAAAACTAGAAAAAATTGGTATTAGAGGACTTTCACTAAAACTTTTTGCAGACTACTTAAGCAACCGTAGACAACATGTTAAAATTGATAACGCTCTTAGTAACGAAAGAGAAATAGAAATATGTGTCCCACAAGGTACAGTACTAGGACCAATACTTTTTCTTGTTTATATTAATTACAATGCTAATCTAACACCGCATGGAAATATCATCAGTTATGCCGATGATACCGTCATTACGATAGCAGGAGACAGTTGGTCACAAACAGTAGAATTATCAGCTACAATTTTGAATAGATTGAAAATATGGTTGGACTCAAATAAACTTTCTTGTAATTTTGTAAAAACAAAATTCATAGCCTTTTCTCTAACAAATTCGGGTTTAAGAGATGCTCCTATAGAAATTTGTTTACCAAACACAGATATCTACATTGAAAAATCTGATTCAGTAAAATATCTTGGCATAGAAATTGACAAAAACCTTAAATGGAAAACACTTATTGAAAAGCTGATTGGTAAAATTCGTAAAATAAAATATCTAATTAATGAAACTAAAAACATACCATCATACAAAACAAAAATAGTTGTATACAAATGTCTAATTGAATCATTATTACGTTACGGAATAGAATTTTGGGGATCAGCTTATGACAACACAATAACACCATTACAGATTACGCAAAACTATTTATTCAAATGTTTATTTAAAAAAGAACGCCTCTATCCAACAAAAAGTTTATATTCAGAAACGAATTTACTAAACATAAAATCATTGTTTATGCAACAGGCAATATTTTTTATTAAATTTCAAAGCAATACCAAAAATATAAATTTACGTTCCTATAGTACACGACAAAAAACAAATTTAAATGTAAAATTTCGTAATATACATAACAACTTAAATTAAAAAAATATCTCTTATATAGGACCAAAACTATATAATGAAGTTCCGCTTAAGATAAAACAAATAAACAATAAAAAAACTTTTGTTTTGCAACTAAAATTATTTATTCAATCGTCATTTGACAAATTGGTTAAAGTGTTGTGATTGTTTTTATTTTGTTTTTTGTGCTTGATTACTTTGTAATCTATAAACTTATTTTGTTTTTAACATTTTAGTTAAAACTGTTTTAAGTATTTTTTTATGATTATTTTTATTACTTGTCTTACTCTGTATTTTATATATTGTATTTAGCGATAACAAAATTGTTTGCGCTCACGAGGCACACGAGTTCTAAACTCAGGCGTCATTATGCCAATCAATATTGTTTAATGGTAATGAAAATTACTAATTCAATGTATGACAATTTTGGCAATAAAAATTACAAATTACAAAAATATGAATATTAAATTATTGAGTTAGTGTGATCATTTCAAAAATTTACATTCAACCGGCGATATTATCTTTCGCACTTCATCGTAATTAATTATTAATAATCTGATTATTTTCAAAGCTTTGTAATAATTTCTTTTGATAATTATAAATTTATTAATGGATTTTTAAAAACGATATAAATTTATAAGTACATTATTGTTACACGCAATAATGATTGATAAAACACAAATAATTTTTTTTTTTTAATTATATTATTAATATAAATAAATACTTTAACAGTGTATCTAATTACAAGATCTTAGAGTTAATTAAAACTGCATATTGTTATGAACATACTGTAGGCAGTGCTATTTATTTGGCTTAACAATTCATACAGGCACTTCTGTAGTTAATGTGATTAATATAGCCAAACTTGTATATTATTCAAATTTTATCTTGTTATCATGGTTATAACGTGAATATATGCTTTCTAAAGCAACGCAAACAATGAAAGCAGACCCTATATAAAATTATCTCCATTCAAATAATTTAATTTTCACATATTTGCCATATCAGCATTTTACATGTGTGAATTTTATCGTTCAAATTTGATTAAAATGCAGAAAATGCAATTAGTACGCGCGCTTAAATGTTCCCGCTTGCACCATTCACCAGGAATTTCGCTGAATTACAACGCGTTAATAGACGTGCAATATAGGTTTACTGCAAATTAAGCAGGGGTATATTTACCGATATAGTTATGACTTAAGTTTCCAACCGCTAATGACCATCAAGTTATGTTGGGCGTGCATTGGTTTAAAGCAGATAGGCGGAGGGATAGGCCGTAATTAGTGCAGAATTGCAATCGGCATTTAGTTTCTATTTCCAGCCCCTGTACTCTGCCAGCCGTTGTTCCAAAAGGTTGCCCGATAATTTAGCACGGACATGGAATGACCTTATGTCGCCGTAGTTAACCTATTTCCTGCCATCCTGTAATGGCTTTCCGATACTCGTGTAGGGAGGATTAGAGTTCTTCCTTTGTCTGGTACCCCGGACGTCTTGAGAGATACGATCCGATAAATTCTAAACGATCTAATCAAATCACGTATTACGTTGATTAAATATTACTTGGGGACCGATTAAGATCAACGGAAGATTTAATTTAACTTACTAACACTTACCGTATTAGCTATTTCATTATGCTCTAAACGTTTTTATTAGCTACATAAACTATGTTCTAATTATTTTATTTGATAATATTTTACATAAAAAAATAAAAATTTATAATTAATTATGACAGCTTTAAAACATTATAAGAATTAAGTTTGTTTTTAATATTTCAGAAACTGATGAAAATATAGCCATAATAATCTTACAACTTAGAAACATATAATATTTATTCATACATTATTATAAATTAAAACAACAAAAATACTGCGTTTTTTATAAAAAGAAATATACTGACCGAAATAGAATTAACAGGTTTGGTTTTAATTAGAGCTTGCAAACACAAAAGTGTTTTGTTTTTATAATTTTAATTTTACAACAAACACATAAATAAAAAAATGCCATATAATGTATGTTAATGTAAAAGTTTCTTTGAAGATAATTAAAATAGTATTTACAATCTAAATAACCTAGAAACTGCAATTGTATCTCAAGCACTGTAGAAGCAGTCAAACTTTTTAAATAAATATTATTATTTAATCACTACTTAAGGTTACTTTCTGATGTCATTACGTGAAACACATGTTTGTTTAACACACTCAATTTGCTTGTAGTTTTAGGCATTCATTTTATGACTAGTTAATTTGAGACACTCTGTACACTGCTAGCTAATCATTTTTTTGTTACTCTACATTCTAAGATTTTTTTATTAAAAAACAGAGGGTTGCTCTAAAATAAAAAATAATTTAAAAAAATGTATATTTTTTTATTTGTTTAATTTAAAATATAAATTTAAAAAATTTAAAATTTTGAAAACCAAAAAAATGTTAAAAAATATTTAGTTTTTATTTTGTTTGATTTACATAAAAACACATGTTACATGTTCTTTGCTTGATAACAAGAATACTATCTAGCAATATCTTCTTTATTGCGCGTTTTACAGCTATTTTACATCTCCTCAAAATTTTTACGGCGCTTTTGTGTCCGCAACAATCTTTGCGTCAAAGCTTGGGACAATCTATAGTGGGTTATGTTTACAAGTTAGTTGGTCGTCTTTCTTTTGGAGTGACCACTGTAGTTGGACTTTTTGCAAAACTTGTTTTTAATATAAAAGCACCTTTTAGGTGCAAGTAGAGTAGTGGAGTTGAGTTGATTTAAATAAGCGCTGATTTTGAATAATTATTAATACGATATAGTTTATGTAAAATCGAATGCAAACAATGCCGATTGTTTGTCAAGATTATCGTTGAATAAAAGATTGGATTGTAATAAAGAGAAAAATTTATTTAAAAATTACGTAATACATAATGAACACATACCAATAAGTTATAAAATATTAAAGAACTGAACAAAAGAAGACGTGCTATTAAAAAAAATAATCAAATATATTGAAAACCTTATTATGAACAAAAAAACTAATTAACTTACAAAAAAGGAATAATTTTATTTGGCTGCAGAGTTGTGTTATACATCAAACTCTTATTGATACTATGTTAGATGAAGAGCACAAGGTTCATATAAGTATAGTTAAAAGTAAAAGCTTGGTCAAATTTTAGATGTGGTAGCCAACTATGAATAATGATTTGGAAAACAAAATAAAATTATATGAAAACTGTATGTTGTTTAAAGATGCTTCTAACAAAAATGAACTTATTCTATAGAAATATCCTAATAGAAAATGAAAGCGCATTTACATTGATTTTTTAAAACCACTTTATATCAAAAACATTTTAGTAATCATTGATGCTCACACAAAGTGGATTGAAGCATTTTGTATGTTTAGTACAAAATGGTCTCATGTAATTGAAGCTTTAAAAAGTTTATTTGCGCAGTTTAGAATTCCAAAGTTAGTTGTAACTGATAATGGTACGAAATTCAATTCAATAAAACAATTTTTGAATTTTAATGACATAGAGTTTTAAATAAGTCCTTCTTTCTATCCTGTTACTAACGGAGCTGCGGAAAATGCCGCAAAAACAATAAAGAACAAATAAAAGCAATATTAAAGACTTTAGAAAAGAGATGAGTAGAAAATATTAATTTATTATTTAATTAATTTTTACTAGCTTATTGTAATACTGCACATTGTACCACTAGAAAGAGTCCAGCTGTATTAATGTTTGCTTGAAATTTGCGCACTAGGTTTGACTTGCTAAAACCAGAACTTAATTCAACGGATGCGAAAACATTAACTAAAATTAACAAAAAGTAAAAGCAACAAATACAAAATTATAAAAGAAAAGCAAAAAGACATTTTATTGTACATGCGCACGTTAGCGATTATAGATTTCAAAAACTCTTTTAGATAAAGATAATTATAAATAAGATTTTAGGGCCACTTATATTGTATTTATACCGAAATTACAGAAAACCTGAAAAAGACATATAAATAAAATTGTCAGTTTTTTCTACGGATCTGCCCTCGATAACTACATCAAAGTAACCAAAGTCATTAAAATTAACAATGACGACATGTTGCGAAGATTTTTTCTGTGAGTTATTTTTGATTAATAAGCAGTTTCGAGTTTTTTTTGCATTTTTTGATTATTTGAAACTTCTCAGGATTGCGTTTTTAAGAAAAAATTATTAATTTTTTTTTTCTTCAAAACGTTCTTTTATAGGCAAAGCACCTTTTTATACATATTTGAAAAAAAATACAGAAAATACCCATAATCTTCTTTTTAAGAAAAACTGTTATTTAAAAATCTGCAAAATTATCAAAATTTAGAGAAACAAAATTTTTGTCTGTAAAAACTTATTCTTTAGACAAATTTGAAAAGAAAAAATTTGTTAAATTTTTTTTCTAAAAATGCAACTCTGAGAAGTTTCAAACAATCAAAAAAATTAAATTTAAAATTGAAGCCTTGCTATTTTAAAGTGTTTCTGTAGATACATTGTAAATTATCTTGAAACGTAGCACACAACACTTCTTTAAATTTTCAGGGTATCTTTTGAACAGATAACGTTTTTATTCATATTAAAAAAAATTATTTGTAATTTTTTTTAAGAAAAACATTCTTTTAAAGTTTTGCAAAATTTTCAAATTTTAAGAAAAAAAATATTTGGTTATAAAATCTTATTTTTTGGACAATTTAAAAAAAGTTTCTTATAATTTTTTTCAAAAAATGCAATTCTGAAAAGTTACAAATGATCAAAAAATGTAAAAAACTCAAAAACATCGATTTTTTCAAATTTTCCTTACTTAAAAATCAGGAAAAATTTACATAATTAAGATTTATGAAGAGAAAGGCATTTTCAGCATTTTGAGCAAAAACAAATTTTCATTTCGTACACTTAACTCATACATAGCCATATATAAACTCGATATTTATGATAAAAATGAAGCTGCAACAATTTTAGTGTTAAAAGAGCAAATTAAATTGGAGGTATATTTAAAAGTTACTTATGTAGTATTCTGTCCACAAATAAATTTTATGCATTCAAACCATTTTTTATTCATAAACTTTAAGAAAACAATGATTGATACCGACTAGAATACTTTTTATTATTGGATGAACGCATATTTGAACGCCGTAATTTTTACCGTTATATCATATTCAGTGACGAATCAACGTTAACAACAAATAGGATACCTTCTAGTCAAAATTGTCGGTTTTGGGCAAAAAAATCCACATTTTATTATTTGTACAAACAGTCAGAAATTTAAGAAAGTTAACGCATGCTGGTCTCCAGACCTAACTGCAATGGATTATTTTTTTGTGAGGTTATCTTAAGCTTATAGTGTATGCCACAGACATGCAAGATAATATTGAGAAACAGAATTATTAATGCTATTGTTATTATTTACAATGTTTAATTTATCATAGTATTTATAACTCTCATGAAAATATTTATTTTTTGATTTTTTATTATACGCTCATTGTTTTGACTCTTAACAAATTTTTGAGATTATATCTAATTTTTGTTTTACTTAAAATTTTTATATTTTTAGATACTAGACACAAATTAGAGTTTCTCAACGTGAATAGTATTTATATAACAAGAAGAAAAAATGTTAAAGAATAATTTCTTTTAATTTTGCTAAAAATAGTGAATAGTAGATATTTAATGCAGTTTCTTTTGTTATGCATTCCCTGGCTTTATACACAGCTCCTATTGTTGCTGCACTTTCTTTTAATAGTTTGTTAATATGTGTATTCCAGGTGAGTTTCTCAGTCAATATTATTCTTAAGTATTTTGTCTGTTTTGTTCTAGTAATTGGTATGTTATTTATTTCAATTTTTATGTTAATAACTTTTGTGTTTTTTATTTTCGTATTTTCGTATGAGCCTATTTTAAACATATTTTAACATTGATGTTAGATAACATCGCTGTAAAAATCACTTTAGATCTAATCAAGTATCGAGTTTTTTAAATAGTACCTAGCAACGTTCAAAATGTTAATGAACATCGCTGTAAAAAATGATCGGAATACGGCTATTATTATTATATAAGTTGTTTTTTTTTTCATTTATTGTTTGAATGTTTTCGTCGTACTACTTAGTTAATTTTTTAACGTCTTCATGCATGTTTCTACCTATTTCATATTTATTTTTTTGTGATATATAATATTACATGTGTCATCAGCATATCTATATATTTTACCAACTAAGTATATATTATATATATCATTTATGTATAATATTTACAATATTGGCGCTAGTACTCCACCTTGTGGTAGCCCATATTCTGCTATTGTAGATGTACTAAGTATGTCGTTTATTCTTGTTCTTTGTGTTCTATTTTTAATGTATGTTTTTAGTAGTTTTAAATTTGTGTTTCTTATTTTAAGTTTTTCCATTTTTTTTATCAATTTGTTTTTGTCGATGGTGTCAAAGGCTTTTCTCATGTCTATAAATATTGGTATTACATACTGTTTTTCATCATATAATTCCCATAGAAGTAATAATTTTTCTAGGTCAAATTTTTATAATCAAAATTTACAAAATTCTCAAGGTCAACTTAAACAGACACTAATGTCTATTTCAACAACACATACATTTAGACCTGGTAATCCCCAGATTAATAATAATAATAGTAGGTCCAACTTTAATTATATCTCAGAAGAGTTATTCAATATTGATAAAAATAAAATTCAACAAATCGAACAAAATTATTTTTTAGAAGTAAGAGATCCGTCTATAGATCAATCGATTTTATGACGATTATTAACAATGAAAGCAAACCACCTCATATCATTGACCAACTCAAAATTTTAATCGACACGGGTAGTTGACGATATTTTATAAACCCCAAAATTGTTAAAAAATTATTTAATAAAAATATTAAAATAAACCCCTTCAAAGTTACAAGTGCACATAGTACCACTTATAGAAAATACAGTACAATCGTACAGTTAAATAAACTATTTCAATCTCAAAATGTAAATATAAGATGTTATCTTTTTGATTTTCACTCAAATTTTGATGTATTATTAGGAATGGATAATCTAATTGTTAAAGCTATCATTAATATTGATAAGAAATTATTAATTACTCCAAATTGTAATATTCCACTTAAATATGGTAATAAAGTTTGTGAGACCCCGGGCATAAATTGCATAGTAATATTTGCAAGGTCAGAACAAATAATTGAAGTTGATATAAAGAATATAAAAAATATTGATGTAATATTTCCATACATCAAAGAATATAATTTAGAATCACGCGTAATTAACGGCAGAGCATTATGCACTATTATAAACCCTACAAAAAAGGATATAGAAATGAGAGTTAAAAACCCATTTATTGTAGACTCAATTAATGAATATGACTGAAAAATATCAAATGAATCTAATTTAAACTATCTGAATTATATAAAAAACACGTCTTGTTGTTTTTCAAGATCGTTCAATGCACAAGAACAAAGAAGAGAAACACGCTATTAATAAATTGGTTAAAGAATACGCAGATATTTTTTATTTAGGAAATAAAATACTATTGTTTACAAATAAAATTAAGTATAAAATACGATCAACTGATAAGTTGCCAATATATACGAAACAGTATCGATATCTACATATCCACAAAATTGAAGTTGAAAATCAAATTAAAGCTATTCCAAATCAAAACAAAATCAAACCATCATTCAGTCCATGGTCGTCATCAATATGGGTAGACCAAAAAAAAAAAATGTTTGCGTCTGGAAAAAGCAAATGGCAAGTAATAATAGACCATCAACTAAATAAAAAAAACAATCGGAGACTGTTTCCCCTTGCCAAACATAAACGATTTATTAGATAAACTAGGTCGCTCATAATATTTTACCAGACTGGATTTAGCCTCCAAATTTCACCAAATTGAAATCTACCAAAAAAAATATACTAAAAACCGCATTCAATACGGAAAACGGTCGTTATGAGTTTTTAAAAATGACGTTTGGGCTTAAGAAAAGAAAGCAAAGGGTGATAGATAATATCTTGAGGGGTATCCAAAACGAGAAATGTCTGGTATATATGGATAACATTATTATTTTTAGCTAGTTTACAAGAACATGTTAACCGATTAAGAGAAATAAATTATCGTCTTCGAGAATCAAATTTAAAAATACATCTAGACAAATCAGAGTTTCTGCGCAAAGAGGTTGCTTATTTGAAGCATTGATTAAAAATTTTGATATTTTAAAAACATTTATACAAATAAAAGGGTTTCTAGGTTTACTAAGATATTATAGAAAGTTTATTAAAGATGTTGCTCAATTAACAAAACTTCTAACCAAAAGATAAAAAAAAAATGCAATTAATAACATAAATGATTTATACTATAAACATTTTGATTTTTGTGAAAATATTCTAACTAACTAATCTTTACTTCAATACCCGGACTTTAGTAAGTCATTTATATTAACTACTGACGCAAGAAATTATGCTGTTGATGCAGTTTTATTTCAGGTAATATAGGCACTGATCTACCAATAGCCTATGCAAGTCGCACTCTTAATGACTGAGAAACAAATTATTTGACTATCGAGAACTTCTTGCTATATTATGGGCCGTTAAGTAATTCTGGCCATATCTGTTTGGAAGAACGTTTCAGATAGTGTGCGACCATAAGCTTCTTCACATGACATCATTGAGAAAAGTAATGATACAATACAATCAAATGTAAAAAATCCAATTAGCAATATTCCCATTTCAGAAAAATTGGTAAATCATGGAAACAATTAAGTTATAATTTTGGAAGTAAATTATGCTCTAGCTACGCCTAAAATTAGGTTGCTATTTAATAACAAAAAAACAACGAATAATATTACAATTTTCAAAAACAAATTTTGAACATATATACATACTATATCAACTTCAACAGTATTCTTTTTGATAACTATAACAAAATATTAAGGTATGTTCAAAATAAAATTAAGAACAAAATTACAAAGAGAAGTAGGAGAAGACTAATTGATGGTTTTGGAACAATTATTAAAATTATTTCAGAAAATTTAGATGCTAATGATGGCAAAATAATTGATCAAATTTTAACTTATTTGCAATTAAACCAAAAATTTATCAACAATCAGTTACAAATGCAATATAGAATAAATAATAAAATTGTTAAAAATTTAAATAATACATTACGTAATATAGAACATAATAAAATGATGTTAAAAAGTAAAATTTTGAAACTATGTTTTAAAAACAAAGTGGACCATAACAATATATTGTTTGCCAAAAACTTGTTCTATCAATTAATCATTTTATATAATATAATTTTACACATCTTAACGTTTGTTCTGCAAATTAAGCATATTGCATCCAAGTATTATAAAAGCAAGTGATCTTCCTACAAAAATTAATTACTTTCTTTTATTACTAATCAATTATGAAAAAAAATTGAATTATTCAATTTAAACCCAATTCCGACTATTTATGAATCTGTATTTGTAACTATTTTACCCGATATCAAGTATCTGTTAAAACCAACCAACATGATGACTAAATATGAGCCTTAAATCACTTGTGTACCCAAAGTAATAAAACTATGCTTAATGTAAAAAAGAAATAGTATTACACAAAAACAGCAAAGAATGCCAGTTTACCAAGATGAAGATTACTACATACCATCTAAAACTAATTTCTAAAATAAATCAGCTATTTCCAAAGAAGGAAGGAATTAAAATTAAATGCTAAAACAAAACTCAAATGAAAACATAGTTCAAATTCTAATCAAAAATTATGATTGTTCAATCACATTTTGAAATCGTCAAATCAAATTTTTTGAATCTATCTCGGGAAATTCTGTACTATTTGACAACCCACAGATCAAATTAAAAACAACTAATTTTACTGAAGTCACCATTGACCTTAAGAAGTTAAATTTTTAAGGTATACCAGTTATCTATCGGCCATCGATTATAAATCAACAACCCAATCCCTTCATACCAAGTATGTAAAGTCTAATGATATACGTCATCATCTTTACAGTAAAGAAATTTACCAGAAATGACCTTCAACTACTTGGAAATGTCCAAACCTAAGGAGGGAGGTGTTAACTGACGTTCACAACAAAGGACTCTTTGTTTCCATTTCAATTACATTATATTATTATTCATACATTTAGATGCTGCGTTGCAGTTTGCTTATTGTTTGTTATTCTAATATATAAGAAAATGTTATTGTAATTAGATTTAGTCTTATGTTAGAACTTGTAGTAATTAATCGTTTTTAGAAATAAATTGGTTTTTAAAACATTGGTCGTGCCCGAATATAGTTTACTTACATATGTAGTTACAGTAAAACTGTAAGCAGCTTTTCTCAAACTAAACTTTAAACAACACCAAAGTATTATGGATAGAGTAATATACTTTGGACTACATTTAAACAAACGTCTAAACTTACTTCTAAAAATTATTAATCAAAACTAGAATAACATCCAATTGTCTATTGTAATTACTTAGAATCATCAGCAAGATGAGCCGCAAAAAAAATTATTTGTTCTTAATTGACTAACGCCAGTCCAGCGTGGGGTACAATAGCCATTTACCAATACACACGGATTAAGAGTTTCTAAAGCAAAATCTTAAGAAATATTCTTAATGCACCATAGTTTTTACAGAACGTGTAGATAAATCAAACTATCAGCAGCCTAGGTCTAGTGCGGGTAGCCAAAGTTGATAAGTCATTTCTTATAATGATTGCTCAACTATGTAACAAAAACTACAATTTGGTCTAACAATCGACTGACTATTACAAATGAAAAAATATTATGACAAAAATCAATGCAAAGTTGGAAAAGCAATAATCCAATAAACAAGTTAAAAATTTCTACTAACGGCAATTTTACATTGATTCTAAAAAATTACAGCTACAAACACAAAAGATTTTGTTGAGAATTTGCCAGCATGGCTTATCAATCGCGGACTTAAAAATCATAAAACATAAAGAAAAAATACAAAAATTTCTAATACAAATTTAAAGGAAATTTTTGATAGCAAAATATGTTTATTGGTATGAATTTTATTTAAAGAAGCTTGTACAATCGTTGATATGGTTTTCTTAATTTGTAACTGTCGGCCAGCTTTATATGTATTTGTATCAATAATTTTTTTTTAAATAATATTAAAAATATTACTTTTGTAATATAATTAATAAATCAGTGATAAAACTAATAACATTTAAAAATATTTATTAGTAATTACTCTAATTAATACTAATTGTAAAGCGTGTACGTGTATATATGTAAAACAAGACTTTTTGTTGTTTTAATTTTTATAATTGTTTTTAATTAAATAATGAATAATTTTGTAAGCTTGTTTTTCATATTTTATTGGATACATCCTTTACGTATTTGAAATTCCCATTCAATAAACAAGAAATTCCAGAATACAAATATATGTAATGCCACTCAATATGTTGAAAACGTATAAAGTTGTTCCAGGAATATGTAGGAAAACACAATTTGTAAGAGTGACCTATTTCGGTAACCATTGGAGTGAATATATGTGTGAATATTATTTTTGCCTTTTACCCATAGCCCACATATTGATTATTTATATACACACACAAAAAACATCAACAATGTTATTTTTATCTGATACATTTTTACGTGAATAACAAGAAAACTTTTGAAATAAAAATATTTCAATATTAATTAATTATGTAGCTAGATATTATAAAAAGTTAAAAGCAAATCTAATGCAAGTTTCAGTTCAGTGAAAAAAAAACAGAAAAACTTTTCAAAACTTACGATATTTGCAAGCTTTCAGGATTTGTGATGTTAGCCTCAATTATGCTTTTGCATTTTCCGGAAGTAATGAAATTTTTTTTGAATGAGACGGAGATCATTATTAGTTCTCAAAGGGCGCCTTTAAGCCAAATAAAAATATTTTAACTTATGATAAATTACAAGCTACACGCGTTATAATTATTTTATTACGGTAGTGTACATAATTAAATTTATAATATTTAACAGCTAAGAAAGTCAATAAGAATTAATATTTCAATTATTATATAACAAATAATTTATATTGTATTATTATTATATATGGTTTTTGTTTTATATGTTAATTTATTATATATTGTATTCCATTTTCAAAATTCCCAGAAGTGTAGCATAATTGGCTCAGGCAAATCGATTTGATGTAATAAAAACAGTATTTATGAGCTATAAGTGGCAGAAGGGTGCTCGAAAAAAAACAAAGTGCATTGTTATTTAATCAATACCTGAGCTGTGTATGAAAGGGAATACGAATGAAAGTGCCATAAGGGAGAAACATAACGCGGCCTTTCGGTTTTGTACCCGTCATAAGTTTAGTGCAAATATAGAACATATTTTAGCTAGGAACGAAGTAAATAGCGTAAACTGATATTTACAAGTCTACCCAAATAATACATCGGAATGGACTGATCTAGCTTTGCATGCATCTGGCCTCGGCATCAAGTCGAACGTGCAGAAAGGCGCACAACATCTCCCCATTCAATGAACATCAAAAGTCCCATTTATGAAATGGAAATTGAAAAATGAAATATAGAGCAAACATATATGTAAAATATCCACATGAACCGCTCCACTTCACTAAATTCTCAATTTAATTTACAAAAGTAAAAAAAGAATGAAATGCGAAGGGTCTTGAAATTATAATCATAATGGATGTGTGAATAATGAATCAAAGAAGCCATTTATTTTTCTTTAAAACGAATATTCCCTGAGTCGTGACATTTGCTTTCATCTTTCATCACAGAATGCTTTTTCGACAACTCTCATGAAGAATTAAATATACAAATGCCAACCTTAATCATTTAGTAGACGAGCACTTGTGTATTTAAACAGTTTTTGCTTTTGTCAAAACCAGTTTTACATTAATATAAATTAAATTTTTTGTGGTGCTATTTTGTCACTGTATTAAATTATGATAGGCATGCTTTTCAAACTAGCTCCATTCCGCTTAAAATATTTTAAATAGATACTTAATGAATGTGATGGAACTGCTAGGCGTCGGATGTTTAAAAACGATGAGTTTCGCGCTGTCACATATTTGCAGCCGGGGAGTTTATTAAAGTTTAAAGCAGGGAGTTCTTCCTTCCTCGCTAAATCCGGCGTTCCTTGCTAATAAAGGCGAGATATTAAATACTTTGTTGCGAGAATATTATGCAGCGTCTTTAAATTTATCCACATTCATAATATTATAGTGTAACTAATTGGCCAGTAAAGGGAAGTTTAAATTAGTTGTATTATAGCTCCTGTTTATTTGTACTGCTTTTTTTTACGTCGGAATAAACCCAAATTTAAATAATTTATTATGAACATTAACATTATTTCCATATAACTACATAATAATAAAATTAAAGCATTTTTATCCGAATTTGTAAAAGTTTAAACTACTTTATTTGAATATCTTCATTAAATATACATACATATAAATAATTTTCCCTATTCTTATATTAAGTTTCAGATGGTATTTTTTATTTAAAAAAAGTAACATTTGATTAAATTTAGAAATCTGGCCTTTTAAATTTTGTTTCTTTGCCAAAGATTGATTTTTCTCACTGGCTGTTTTCAATTCCGACCGTACATTATGTATGAATATGTTGATAACGTTATACAGGCTACTTATAGTTTCCATATTAACATATCTTTGACAATATTAAAACGAAAAATTAATTAATGGTTTTAAAGATTTGTTTTAGAAATAAAGTTGAACGCGTACATATAAAAACAATGTTTTTCACATTTTTAATATATGAGTATTGTTTGTTCTACCTTAAATAAAATAATATTTATTTTTAAATTTTGATTCTATATAAAATTATAACAAAGTGTATGTTTTAGATATTAAATAACTACAAAAAAATACATAATAACTTACATTACAACAACAGAACACTATCTATTTTTTGCAATACAAAATTGCTATATATGTAATATATAAATAATAATAATAATAAATCTGTTTCTTCTCTCTATCATCACTTTAGGTTTGCGGGTTCATTCTCATCTCAAGTTATCGGTATTAAATTTGAAAAACTAAAACATTAAAATTTTTCAAGTTTTCAACTAAGGCTCAATAATTATGAATATAAAAATATTTTATTTAAAAAAATTATTATTATAAACCAAATATCATTAAATAATTTTTATTATTATAGCTTATAGGTAATTCCACAATAGTTCTGACAATTGTCCCCACTTCAACATCTTCAAATGCTCAAATTTTATTCACATGTTTGGGGTACCACATATGATGTTTCTTAAAATTTTAGATCTCTTGGTGCAATACAGTGTAAATGCTGCAATTTAAATTTTTTAGGATAATTTTGTGTCCTTTCAGTTTTTGCGCTGTAAATAAGAAAAAAATAGTCAAAAATCATATTCAAAAAGGTGTATCTTATAAGAAATTTTCCGTAGAACACAAAACGCAATCTTTATGTCTTTTTTTGTAAATCCTCTTAAAAAAGCCGGAAAACTAGTAAAATTAAAGAAAATCCTTTAAAAATAACCTATTTTTTGCAATTATGTGTTAAATTTTACCCTAAGTGTGCAGGCACAACGGCGATCCTAGTTCCGATCATCGAACAGCGCTCCGAGCATAGAACCCTAAAATTTGTTTTAAGCTAGGACCCACGCTCACCGCCCAAGCCTGATTGAACTTTTTAGCGGCGCGAGACTAAAATTATTAGTAAGTAAATAATGTAATGTAATAATTTTACATTAACACCCTATACACCATAAGAAGACTTTTTTGGAGAAATACCATGAATGAGGTTTTCCATCTATAATAAAGACACTTCCTACTTTGTAGTTTATTTTTGAATTGTTCGTATACAACCGCGAAGAATCTGGGTATTTGGCAACAATTTTAAAAAACTTGTTCCTTAAAACGTAGAGACAAGTTTTTTGTTAGCTTTAGGAATTCAGATCGAGACGAGTTTTTACTCTTGGTATAAGCTAAGGTGGAAACTTACCAGAACCAATTTTGAATATCTTTGGATAGTTTACATAAAGTTTTTTTTTCAGCTACGGTGCTCAGACACCGGCCTACTGACGATAGACCTGAGTCTGTATTTGCCTTGCAGCGTTTTGTTTAAAGTACTTAAGTTGCTTGTTGTGATTTTTTTTTGCTTCCGTAGCGTCTGATGTGTTGTAGACTGCGTCAAGGGGAAAGGGGGAGGGTTTTTAACCAAGATTTTCTGGCAAACGAATATACCGCGCAGCCGTAGTCAACCAAAGCTTTGTACAGTCGCAACAGTACTTTTTTCTCCGCACCCCAGTTAATGTTAGCCAAGCACTTATTGACGTTTAAGGTTATTTTTGCATTTTGTTACCAATTTATCAATATGTGCCAGAAAAAAAAATCTTATTAAGCACAGGCCTTAAGAAACGGACTGTTTCTAGAACTCTGCAAGATTTTTGATGTAGAAAAGCAAAACACTCTCTGTCTACTTTGACTATCTGGAGACATGTTATGACAGATAAAATATTTTTTGCCACGTACATTACTAGATTGTAGACGTAAAAGAAGCATGTCATACGCTTTTTTCAGGTCAGGAAGACGTTTTGGATGCAATTTTCTAGAATAAAAGATGCAATATGGATAACAAGAAATGACAAATATGCAAATATCAGAAAAAGATGTCAAAGAGACCATTAGACATACATTAAACTGGAAAACAGCAGGTCCAGATAAAATACAAAAATTTTAGTATAAAAAATTTCTCATAACACACAAATACATTGCACATCAACTTAATAAATTAATTCACAAACCAGAAGAAATTCAACTATTTCTCACGAGAGGCCTAAAAACGTCAATACCAAAAAGCCGGAAAATTATCGCCCTATTACATGCTTGCCTACAATGTACAAAATTTTAACAAACATTATAACACGTAAAATAAACAATCATATAGATTATCATTAACTAATGTCACCAGAACAAAAATGTAGAAGTAACACGCGGATGCAAAGAACAACTAATTGTAGATAGCATCATTACAACACAAGCACAACGGAAACACAGAAATCTATATATGAGTTACATTGACTACAAAAAAGCATTCAATTCTATACCACACACCTAGCTTATCCATGTGTTATAAAATTCACCACCCACAAATAATTAAATTTTTAACTGCAGCCATGAAAACTTGAAAAACTGTCACCAACAAAGTTGAAACTGAAGCAATAAAGATCTAAAGAGGCATATTTCAAAGAGACTCTTTAAGTGATTTATGGTTCTGCCTAGCGCCCAATCTAGTATCCCGTACATTAAATAGAAGGAAATATATCTATAAACTAAACGAACATACAAAAATCAACATCCTACTATACATAGATGACATAAAAATTTATGCAGCCAACCGAAATCAATTGTTTCAAACCATTGCTCTACTACATCAAATTATCGAGAACATCCACATGACATTTGGAAACTCTAAATGTAAAATAATACATATTGGAAAAAGCAAATGGGCTCATACGGATAACATGGAATTGAGTGGCAATTTAACTATTGAAACAATAGAGAAAGAAGAAACTTATAAATATCTAGGTATGGCAAAATACCAAAACAGACAACAAACTAATGAAGAATCAATTCTCCGATAAATATGAACAACAATTAGAACTAATACTTAAAAGTAAACTCAACGGAAAAATATTGTAAAAACTGTCAACAACTATACTATTTCATCCCTTATGTACTCTTTTGGTCTATTCAAATGGTCTAACCTTGAATTAGATAAATTTAATAGAAAAACCAGAACTAAGCTAACAAAACAAAACATACATCACCCAAAAGCATGCAAACAACGTGTAAACATACCCAGACATAGAAGAGGACGCGGTATACTAAATATTAAACAACTCCACAAAAACCAAATATACCAACTACAAACTTAATTCAAATCCCAACCGGAGAACATTCTGCATAAAACATTAATTCAAATGGACAACAACTACACTAAATAAAGACCTAGAACCACAAAAAACATATAACAACCTTATTAAAGAACGAGAACGAGAGTGGCAAGATAAACAAATACATGGTAAGCACTACTATAAAATACACAAAGAAGACACTAATCTAGAGTGGTCAAACAAGTGGCTGTCATCCGGATATTTAATGCCTGAAACTGAAAGATTTGTAATAGATATTTAAGACCAGGTTATTAAATCCAAAAACTACTCAAAATATATACTTAAAGAGGAAAATATTGAAGATCGGTGCAGAAAATGCAATAAACCTAACAAAACAATCACACATAATATCACGATGTAAAAAGCTGGCACCAACAAAATACACAAACACCAACAACTTGCAAATCAAATACTACCAACAAATGAAAATAATGAACCATACTATATTTATAAACCTAAAGCAATAATAGAATCAGACACTAAAATTATGCTTGTTTCTGAAAGTAAAAACACAAAGTTATTAAATAATTAAACATGGTAGAGGTAATATTTTAAATTGCCTTAACAATGGCTTACAAGAAGTTGTTTTGTAGCACTAGCTATGCATCTTATAATACGTTTTTGCGCAATAAAAATTAATTGTGCACGTTTAGATGGTCCCCAGAAACATAAACTATACACAGTTTTAGAATGTGCATTAGAATAGTAGACGGTTATCAGTTGTAAAATAGTTAAAATATTCTTTAGACTTCTTATTTGGTAACAAACCTTATTTAATGACGTGACTACAATACCACAATGAATATGCCAATCAAGAGTATCATTGATGTTAATGCCCAAAAATTTGATATAATCACTTGCAACTATAGGATATTTATTCAATTTTATTTTTAAATTTAAACTGGTTTTACATTGGTTAGTATGAAACTTTAAACTTGAGGTTTTAGTAGGATTTACATAAAGTTTGTTGTAGTAAAACCAGTCACTAAACAATTTAAGCAGTTTATTAGATCTCTCTTCTATTATAGAATTTGAAACATCACTAACAATAGTAGATGCATTTTCTGCATACATAAAGATTTTATTAGGTAAAAATGTAGCTAAGTCATTGATAATGATAATGAATAAGATAGGTTCAAGAATCGATCCTTGTGGTACAACTAAATTTAGAGTTACTTTGTTAGAAGTGAAACTTGAAACCAGCTAGATAAACTAATAAGATACATCATCTGGTTTCGGTAAAGAAAAAATACCCATGCCGCTAAGCCGTTTTCAATCAAAAACTCCGGTAAAAAAATCTAGTAGAATTTTAATTGTTTTTTTTGCTCAGGAACTTTTTACTATAATTTTCAGAGCTACTGGCAGACGCAAATTAAGTTTCGTTTTGTCTGCAATTTTGGCTGTTTTGCGTCTATTAACAATTAGGATAAAAGTTACAAAGAGAAATTTTTTCCCGGTACGGCTTTCACCTTTTTCCACACTTTGCCAAGCAAAGTAATAATTGACAAGTAACTTGTTTTTAAAAACTTTGCGACGCGTTTCTTCTTAGAAGCAATCATGTTTTTCTGAGTTTTTTATTTTAAATAATTAAAAGTCTTTTTTTCAAATTATACTAATATTGTTATTTACCAAGGAACCAATAGACCGGCCAGCTGACCGTTTGACTTTAGAACAAACACATCTGCTGCTTGAATAGTTTGTAAAAATTTACGGCGGTTTCAACATTCTCATTAATTGACCAGAGCGGCTTGAAAACTTTACCAATCTGCGCGGTCAAATCACCATCTACAGGCTGTCTGACCTGTTTGACAATGGTTTTAATTGCGACGGGAAAATAATTGCTGATGTGAAGGTTTTATAATACATACTACAATAAACTTGTGGCTAGACATGGATACAACAAAGACAAATTAATTGCCAAAAAATTTGTAACCCTGTCTCCAAAGTGTGTAAAGAAACCCGTGTTGAGGAGAACAACGTTGCTTTGATTAAGGAGATCAATGTTTGATAGAGGATTCTATCAAACAACTTTGCGTGTTTTTTCTCAGAGGACCTTGAAGCGGATTCTTAGCGTTATTATTGCTCACCAGAAAATATAGCTGTAGAAATTGCAAATTAAGTTTTTGTATATCTTTTAAAATTTAATTAAACTCCAAGAGATACACTTTGCATATTGTGGCTTTTATTGGTACGGTAAGCCGGATAGCAATTACCTATAGCCTAGTTCTGAGAGTTATTTTTGTTAACAGTAATTTTTTTTTTAAAGAAATAGCAACTCTATCTTTGGTTCAACTTACAATAATATCAAAAATGAAATTGAAATTGTAAAAGATTAATGTCAGAACCATAAAATAAACAAAATTTAAAGTTAATATTACAGATGATATCGGAGTTGCCAAAACACAAAATACATTAAAGATTGAAATTTTTGTTGATGTCAAAATTTTAAATCAAAATAAACAATACAATTACACAAATGACAACACAGTTGTAAAAGACTACATAACCGATACAAAACAATACTTATGGTGGAATTCATGAAAGCTGATTAAAGTTAATCAGCGTTAAATGTGACGACATAACCTCAACATACTATAAACTGTCAAAATTGTTTTTATTCAATATAAATACTTGATATTTACTTTGCGTTAGTATCAAATATTATTTTCCTTTTAGTTCTGGTAGTTACATATTGTGTAAAACTTGCCTTTGTGGTAGCATTACTATAAATAGTTTTGCGGTTGTCAAATTTAATCAACCGTTAATTTAACTGACTTTCATGAATTCCAGCATTAATAATAAAACTAAATAAAACGCCGATTGCTGAGAGAGTGCTTTGACTTTTTTTCAGCCAGGTATCCTTCTTCTCCTGCTTCTGTTGCTGTCACTGTCAACAACAGACATTTCTGATGCCAAACTAGATCCCTTATTACCGTTGTTGAAAGAAGGGTCATCCCTTGTTTGTTTGCCTGGATTTGACTGTTCGACATCTTACTGTCTTGTCAGGTCAGTTTTGAGGCCGACCTAAGTGTGACTAGGGAGTGTTTTCCCCAATTTTTGGATAAAAAGATTAAAGTTAACCGCTGTTGCCCCAGAAGTTTGGCGGGGGCATGTTTAGATGTGCTAGCTTAAAGCAGCAATAAGAAGCGTTAATAGCATGTGTTTCAGCTCATTTACGTTTATTGAGCTTGTTGATGCAGACGTAATTTTTGCAAATGATATTCTGGCTATTGGAGTTGAAACTGTGGCCAACTTGAGTTTTTCAAGTTAATTAAATTTGTTTTTTGTTATGATTTTTTTAATAACACACTTTTCTTTGTATTTCGGGCAGTTACGAGATTTTGCAAAATGTTTTTATTCCCAATTGATGCACGTAACTGACTCTACACGTTTTCTACATTTACAAAGAGGCTTTCTACACACGCAAAACAAGCGGTTATTTAAAACATCGCATTGATACCGGAATATATAACCTGACTGCAATGTTATAAAAAACTATTTTTTACGTTTGTCGAAAATTGTAGACAACTGAAAGTCAAAATATGGTTAAGGGTTTCATTGCGTTTACCGTCTTGTAGCTTACTCTTTCAGCACTCATATTTTTATTAATTTTTTTTAACGCGCAACTTAAGGAACCTTTTTAATAAACAATGCCTTTGCATATATTTTAAGTTTTACGAGCTGAGACTTTCACGTTTATATCAGCAAGACGTATACGTTTAAAAAAAAAATTATAAATTGATTGACTGATACCGTCTCAACAAGAAGACTATCTTTGACTAATAGATTTGGTATCAACAGTTAATCTATATAAACTCTTATTTATTAACAAAGAGCAAATTTATTTAAAGTTGCTCTCTTCCCTAGGTACCAAGATCAACCAAGAGATAAATCTTGCTTTCTGACACTATTGATGGACAAAATAGATTTGCCAGATTTTTTTCTTTTTGTTGAGAATAAAGCCAGGAGGTACAACTTGTCGTCAAACGGCGACCGAGTAGCTATAACTATTGGCACAACTCGAGCAGTTGCACCAACTTCGGTAGTTGCTTGATTCGTACTGATTTTGAAGCCGCTTGCAGATTAAACTGACGGCACAAACTGGAAGTTTGATTAATTATTTTTTATAGTCAAAAATGATATGCGCTTTACCTACCGCCAAGAAAATAGCAAAAGTAGCCAGGAATGGCTTTGAGTGCATTTGGTTTGGCTTCTGCCCCATTCGGCATGGGTGACTCTGCCAGGAGTTCAATTTTTTGCCGACATGACATAAGTATAAGTTACTTAGCCCTTTCACAACTACAAGGTACACCCACAAAAGAAAAAATTAAAATTATTATTTATATTGTAAAATAAACATATATATTATTCAAAAGTAAAGATTTGATTTAGTTTATATTATATTATATTTATTATATATTTTTTTTTGCATAAAAATCCTTTTCTTAGGGTGCACATAATTTTTTGTTTTTAAGATTTATGCCTGTATTCATAAAAGTCAATTACAGTAACGGATCGTTAAATTTGACAATTTTAAAATTATTTATACTTCTTCTTCCATAAAAACAAGTTTGCCATAATAACATGTATATCTATCAAATTTATATAAATAGTTTTGACGTTTTATCAAACTGTGAGTATATGTTGTCACATTTAATAGCCATTAGTTTATATGAATACGGGTACTAGTTTAATATGTTTGGAAATGGTTTGTTATAGAGTTAAAAATATATTTAAAAATGAACAAATTTACAACTTTATTTGCAAAAACGGTAAAACCAAAGATTTTAAATAGTCCTAGAAAAAACGATAAGGCCAAAATTGTGCTTTTGTTGGACCTATCCAACGATTTGAAGTTTGTCTAAAATGTGCGTAAATCACATTTGGTTTAAGATCTAGAGTGGCACATCTTTTAAAAGTAATGGCAGTTTTTTCTTGAAAAAATAGTTGTAACCAGCATCCTTACTAAAATTGTTAATAGTTAAGTTGTTAAGTTGTTAATACTGTGCTTCAAGTGTTATACATATCAAAGCTTATACTTTATCGTAAGTAGTGTTATTAATGTATTTCTTTATATGAGCATATTTAAATCTGATAAATACTACTCAGATTTTGTTTATTTTTATTTTCTGCTAAAAAACAAACAATATAAAAACAATAAAATTTTTTAAAAGAAATAAATAATATAAATATTTCAATATTTACACAACTTACATGTCATAATTATTTATTTTATTTTACTAATATTGAATCCGTTTTGTTTTTCATAATATATCATTAATTTTTTAATCAAACATTTTAATTTAATATTTTATTGTATTATATTTAACTTGCTTATTAGTTTAAATTACTATTTTTTCTTTATTAATAACTTTTTATCTTTTTGTGGACTTTCTTTCTGTCTTAAATCATCTCAACATACCGTTTGAGTTTTTTCTTATATGATAACTTGCTAGTTTATTTTATTTATTTATTTATAATATTAAAAAGTTTTTTAAATTTATTGTGAAAAAATCTTGCTGGATTTGTTTTAAAAATATTAGTCCTAGATCGAAAACAATTAAGTGTGTTAAAGTTGTGCAAATTGGTTTTGCTTATCATGCACAGACTTAGATTTGATTCGAGCTAATTACTACATAGATGAAGTCAGCAGTGTTTAAGTTTAAACAATCACTTAATAAATTATTATGCCAAGATTTTGAAAAATTTAAATTAGATGTTCTAAAGCCTGTTACCGACCAACTAAAAATTATAAACTTGCGTATTGTTGCTATAGAATCTAAAAATACTAAGCTTTGTGCTAAAGTAAATCAACTTAACTTTCGAGATACTGGAACTTACCAACCTACATCAGCAGTTACTGAAAAACTAATACAAGAAACTATGGAACGTAATAGACGCAAACATGACATTTTAATTTTTGGCTAATTAATTAGTTGAAATCTTCTCAATTAAATGAGCAAATGAAAAACAATTGTGAAACATTACGGAATAATTTAAAAGTTTTTGAAGTTAAGCATGACAAGCTACAACCGATTAGATTTGCAAAACATGATTCTACCCGCAGTATGAATAATCTGTTTAAGAACATTAAAAAGCTAAAGAATATGAAAAAATATAAAAATATCAACATCTCTAGTGATAAAACCTCTAAGAATTTGCCACATTTCAATTGTAACCAAAAATTTGGAAAACTACAGAAACAACTTTCTATATATTTATTATTAAAATACTTGAAGTTTTTGTTTTAAGACTCATATGTTTTACACAATTAGTACTTATTCTAAATATAATATTTCTTACAGATACGTTGTCAAATAACTCTATTTATAATTAAGTTTGTTAGTGTTTTTAATTGACTGTGTTGTTTCCAATGAAATTTCAATTAGTTTCTATTTTATGCTGTAGTACAAATCCCCGGATACCCTCGTAGGCGCACGTAAGATTTTTTTTAAGCTCTTGCAATTATTATTTTAAATAAACTTGGAAATTTTAACACACCTTGCTTTCGTGATGTGTCAACCACATCACGTTTTGTAAAACTTTTGGTTTGATCAATTTTATTAACACACTTTAGTTGCAACAATTAAATAATGTTACTTATTCGGATAAAAATTTGTTTTATTTAATATTATGCAACTTTGATTTAAATTATGTCAACACGTATAGGATAGCTCACCCTCTTGTGCCTGAAGATAATTACTACCTAGTTTAGTCAATGTTAGCAAATTTGTACATGCAGTAAACTGTTTTTGTTTTCAACAAGTAACAACAAATCATACAATTTTTGTAGAGCTAACTTTTTACCAATATATCAGAAGCTGTTTGAAACTGATTGGATTTTTGTACACACATAGAAATGTAAATGCCGCTGTCAAAGCTTTTTACAAAGTTAATTGTTTATATTTTGATACTAACGTACTTTGTAATATACCATAATTTACCTAAGACATAAAACTTAATATCAAACAAAAGGTTTATTATCAACGGAAATGGAAAACTTCTAAGATAGCATTTTATCGTGTTGAATTTGAGAGGCTGCGTGCTTTAACTAAATGTCAGATTAGTGATGCATACAGAAAATACATGCATAATATTAAACAAAAGTAAAAAATTAACCCCAAAACGATTTGAGGTTTTACTTGCATAAAAAAAAACTACTAGAATTACAAACAAATTATTCAGTGGCGATAAAGCATTTGAGTCTCTACAAAACATAGTTAACGCTATTAGAACTTTATTTTCAAAATCGACACAACTCATCTTAGTGCTACTTGTAATAAATTAATTTCAAATTGCAAATAAAGCACGTGCAATATTTTACTGAATCTGATGTTTTTGCTGGCATAAATAAGCTTAAACATTATCCTATCTTTTTTAGTACAAGACTATAAACAAGTTTTTGTTTTTTCACTTAGTAAACTTGAATACTTTGGACATACAGATAATCTTAGTAAACTTATTTTTACATACTTAGATAATAGTTTTAACTATGTTTATTATAATGGTTTTGAATCATGCAAGTATTCTTTTACTTTTGATGTACCACAAAGTTTTAATTAAGGTCTCTTACTCTTTGATATATTTGTGATATATATTGATGGTTAATATATCTTTTTACTTGTCCCGTACTTGCTTACGCGGATGATATAAAACTGTTTCTGAATATTAAAAACAATGATGATGTAGCTGCCTTTAATTAAAATCTTAAAAACTTGTAATCTGGTGTTATACTAGCCTTCATTTAAATGTAAACAAACGTTATACAGTTTCTTTTTGTCACTGGCGTTGTCCATTACACTCGGACTACTTTATTAATGAGATTGCATTAGAACGTAAAACCAAAGTTCAAGACTTTGGTGGTTGGTTTAATAATAATCTTTGTTTTGATGTTTATGTTGTTGTACTGCTACATTTGCTAAGAAGATGATTTATTTTATCATGCGTACATTTAATGAGATTGCATTAGAACGTAAAACCAAAGTTCAAGACTTTGGTGGTTGGTTTAATAATAATCTTTGTTTTGATGTTTATGTTGTTGTACTGCTACATTTGGTAAGAAGATGATTTATTTTATCATGCGTACATTTAAATTTTTCACTGATATTTCTTTATTGAAATTATTATATTACCCCATGTACGTACTAAATTAGAATATGCTTTCTTAATGTGGTATCCAACAACATATACAAATCATGACTGATTGCCCCTCACCAATATTGTCGAAATGGCGAGTGATAGTAGCGGTGAAATAAACTGTAAAATTTGTGTGATAAAAATTAAAAGCAACGATATAACAACCAAGTGCTATGGTTTATGTGATGGGTTAGTGCATGGACAGTGTACAGGCCTTAATAGCAGCGAGATAAGGCGTATATATATGGAAAAAAGAACATTGTTGGGATATGTCCAATCTGTGAAGTATATTTCAACAAAGGTCAGTCATTTCTTAATTTATATAAAAAACTACAGTTAACGCTTGAAGAGCATAGTGATTTAATAAAGAAAAATTGCGAGAACATAACTAAATTAAATATGCAAGACAACTTAAATAAGACCGAAGAAGATAATAAATTAATTAAATACCGATTGGTCATCTATAAACAAACAGTTGAACTCGATACAACAGACTTAACTCAGAAAGAAGAAATTTCAATAAAAAGTCTAAACTACGCTAAAATAGCAAGCAGTGCAAAAAATAATTCTAGTAAAAAACTATTGAATAAAAATAAAATTGATATCAATTTATAGTCAGATGATTTTATAAAGGTTAAATACAAAAAAAGTAATAAAAATAAAAATATTATTACTGGAACAAAAACGACGATAAAACATTCAAAGCAGTAGAAAAAAAAAGCGTGGCTACATGCCGCGAGATATCCTATGGACATGACAGCTGAAACTTTGAAAGAAATACTGTGCAAGCGTTTCAATACGCAAAATATAATATGCGAGGAATTAAGTACAACGTACTCAAATTCCACTTTTAAAAGCTTTAAAATTGCAGCTCCATTCAGTCTATTAACGGATCTAGAAAATCCCAGTTTTTGGGAGACAGGTATTATGATATTCAGGTTTAATTTTTTTCGTTCAGAAGGAACAAAATTACAACCATAAAATACACAAAAACCAACACCTTTAAAAATACGCAACATAATTTCTAAAAAATGTAAATACAAACTTATACATCATAACATACAATCTATAGGTAATAGCATTATTTTACTAGAAGCCTTTGTACAAGAGATTGGTGATGTTCATACTTTTTGCATCACGGAACACTGGAAGTCCAGCACGCAACTTGATGTGTACACCATTCCACATTTCAAACTCATCTCAAATTTTTGCAGGGGTGCGAATGAACACGGAGGAGTCGCAATTTACAGCAGAACCGACGTAGAATCATCCAATATGGTTAACATTAATAACATGTCTGTTATCGGGCAATTTGAGTGCGTGGGTGCTCTTATCAAATTTAATACAACTTATTATAATGTAATATGTATCTACAGACCTCCAACTAATAATGTAACGCTATTTTTAACAAAATTTGATAATTTGCTAAGTTATGTTTCTTCAAAAGATAACCCGTTTATTATTGCAGGTGATTTCAACATTGGCATTTTAGTAGATACTAGGGAATGCAGTGATTTTAAAAACCTATTAAGCTCTTATAACGCTACTCTAACCATATCAGCTATAACACGTCTGAATATTGCTACTGGTCACGGAACTTGTCTCGATAATATAATTACTAACTTAAGCACACCATATGAAGCAAGTGTCATAAAACAAGCATATTTGATCACTTTGGTCAATTATTTATTAACGAAATTCAGGCTAATACCGAAAATCCATACACATACAAAAGATTTTTCTCTAAAACAGCCATGGGTGCGTTTTCCGTAGATCTCAAAGATTAACATTTTGAAAATGTATTTATCCTATCTAGTATTAAAGATAAATATGTTAGCTTTATCAATACGTACAAATCATATATTAACAAACATTTCCCACTTAAGAAAATTAAAACTAAACAATCAAAGTCATATAATTTATGCACACCAGAACTCATGCAATATAAAGATCAACTTCATCTATATGAAGTTTTTGCTTTATACATGCCAGAGTTTAAAGCTGGTTTAAAAAAAGTAAAAACCAATTATATAAACGCGCTTAAGATTGAAAAGAATAAACATTTTGAGAGAGAGCTGTTATTATCCACAAATAAAAGTAAAACATTTTGGCAAATAATTACTAATATTGTAAATAAAAATAAAAATAAATGCAATGTTTTACCAAACAAATTAAGTAATATTTATCAAGCAAACATGTTTAATAATTACTTTAATACAACAGCACCTATACTGGTTTCTCAAAATATATCAGCTACTACTGAATATAACTGTAAATTTGATATGTGTAGTAAAACATTTATTATTCAACCAGTTACCAGAACAGAAGTACTTGATACTATTACTAATATGGCTAATAAGAAAAGCGTTTTATTTGATGAAATACCTATGTTTCTAATTAAAGAGTCAATTCACGAAATAATTGAACCAATACTTCATATAACAAATAGTTCCTTCCGTGAAGGCGTATTTCCAGATAGTCTAAAATACGCATTAATAACACCCATTTTTAAAAAAGGAGATACTGAGCAAATGTGCAATTATCGACCGATAAGTTTACTTAACACACTATCAAAATTTTTTGAAAATTTGATGGCTAAACAAGTTACTGCTCATTTTTTAAAAACCAATTTATTTGGTACATTTTAGCATGGTTTTCTTGTTGGAAAAGGAATTGATACGGCGTTGTTTGACTTCTTACAGGCACTATACACTTCATTAGATAACGGAGAATTGGCATGTGGACTGTTTCTAGACTTGTCCATGGCTTTTGACACTATTGACTACAAAATTTTATTAACCAAATTAAATCATTACGGAATTCAAGGTACTGCAAACAAATGGTTTGCTTCATATATAAGCCATATAACACATTCTGTGCAAATAAAAAACCAAACAACTGGTCGTAATATAATGTCTGAAGCTTTGGATATGCGGATGGGTGTTCCACAGGGCAGCATCTTGAGCCCGTTGTTATTTGTCATATATGTAAATGATATTAATGTAAGCTTATCTAGTGACTGTATGCTGTTGAACTATACTGATGACACTAATTTGTTATTAACAGCTTCAAATTATTTAGAAACTATTAAAAAAATAAATGAAATACTGCAGAAACTGGAAGATTGATTTTTAGAAAATAAATTAATTTAAAATATTAAAAAAACAAAATGTATTCTTTTTAAAAAAGGCACATATTATGATACACCTGATGAGATTCAGCTTAACAACAAAATTTACCAATTCACTAATTGTGCAAAATTTTTGGGAATTATTTTAGATGAACATCTTAATTTTAATGAACACGTTAATATTCTTACAAAAAAGTTAAGCAATGCATGTTATAGTTTAAGAATTCTTTCTAAAAATACAAATGCAAATATAGTTAAGACGTTTTATTATGCTAGTTTTTATTCAATGTTAAAATTTAGCATATTATTTTGGGGAAACTGTTCCAAGGTAGATACAGTTTAAATAATTCAAAAGCAAGCTATCCGAATTATAAACCATATGCAACCACGTGTAAGTTGTAGAGGCGTATTTAGAAATAGCAATTTATTAACTGTGACTGAAGTCTACGTCTTAGAATGTGCTAAATTTGCCTGGATACACAGAAACAAATTTTCCAACGAGTTATTAACTAATAATTATAGCACACGTCATGGACATGAATATAGAATACCTAAGCATAAATTGACATTAACTAAAAAAAATGCACACTATAGTTGCATAAAAATAAATAATAAAATTTTGAAACATATTAAGGAGAGTATTAATTACAATGTTATGAAAAAGAAGCTTATATGTTTTTTTAAATACTTGTGAACCCTATACCATCAAAGAGTTTTATAACTTTAAAGAAACTACATGAATTGTATTATCAGTTATAGAGCGTTAGTGTAGCACTCTAACAGTCCCGGGTTTGATCCCCGAATATGACTAAAAATAATAACTTTGCTCTTTATCCACCGGGGTGATTTGGATGTCACCTAATAAGCCGTTGGTCCCATCAACCCCCTTCAAACAAGTCGTAAGATTTCTGGGGCGATGTAAAATAGCTGTAAAACGCAAAAGAAAATGTTTCTATTATTATTATTATTACTATTATTATTTTTATTTTGTGTTTTGTTAAGTTTGTTTGACCTTTTATTATGTACGTACTGTGTTATGTTTTGTTTTACTGTACAAACACTGATAATAAATGCTTTTATTATTATTATTATTATTATTATTATTATTATTATTATTGATTGTTGAGCGAGTCCAAAGGTAATTTTTAAAATATTTATATCTATTTACTAACCGTACAACTTTGTGTATAAATTATTAAAATGTATCTACATTTTTTACTTATATAATTTGCACTACTTGCCAAAGTTATTTCTTGTTTCTTTATAAATTGTATTAATTAAAGTAGCGCACAGTAGTCCAAAGTTTTTAGGTGGACAAAAATCAAAATGTTTACAGAACTTTTTTTTTGTTTTGTCTGCAAATTAGAATGATCAACTTCTTATTGAGTTGGATAAAACATTTTAAAAAGCTTTTATCACAAAAATAATGTAAACAAATAAAACAAACGGTGTAAAGTAAACACTTGTGAAAAGTTGTATTTCAGTGTCAACATTTAACATTTTTATTGCTTATAACAAACAAATTACTATTTAAACAAATGTTTATATTTTTATGCCAGGATATAAAATCAAGATGTGTAGTAAACTTTTTCATATAATAACTCATAGTGTTATTTTTTTTTAATTTTTATTAAAACAAATACCTCAATAAATATTATTTAACGTTTTATTTGCGTTTATTTATTTTTTTTAAATTAAGTTAACAGTTGAATGTTTTGTGTTTCTAATCACAATAAAAAAAAATTAAGATAACATATAATACCTGCAATCTGCTGCAGCAGTATATGTACAAAGTATTTTACCATTAATGTACCAAAAGTTAATAACAATATAATATGTTTAAAAGTATAAAATATTGTACTAAATAAAACAAATATAAATTATAAGCTTTTATTGATACTGACGTATCAGATAATTCTTTAAAAACGCGCTCGCTCCCGTTCTTGAACAATCAACAAACAAGTTATTATATTTGTAATAAACATAGTATTTTTAAAGCTAATATTTATTTGTATTGTTGTATTTAAATATCTACTAAATTTCATTATTTTTATCAACAACTATGCAAAATGCAGAACTGAATGGTGTAATCTTAACAAAAAAAGAATTATAATATTTAATTCTTGCTTTGACGCTGTAGTTCATGTTTTTGCGACTTTAACCCATTTAAACAAATGTTTATTGACAAATATTGTAGCGTAGATCAACAGCATGCAACGATTAGCTTAATCAAAATGTGCCGTTATAAATTTTTGGATGAATCTTTTACAGTCTATTTTTTTAATTTGTATGCATAATTATTTTTTCTATATAATTATAATTTTCTATATTCATCAATGTTGCAACACCTCTAATTTCAGAAACTTTAAAGCTCGAATACACCTGTTGGTACTAATGCAAATATATTTAAACAAAGTATTTTAACAAATTTCACCTGCATGTCTACATAACACCGTTTTGCTAATACAAGATATTTGTATTACAGATACCTATAAAACTAAAACCAGCAAAGTAACTTATCAAGACAGTTGAATAGCCATTTGACTGCCAGCAGCCAACTGATGCAAATCCAAAACCCGGACCAAATTTAATTGTAATTGCAACAAAACAAACAAAGCAACACGGATGATTTAATTATGTTTAATTGCCAATTAACACCCCTAATTTATAACTCGTAACGATCTTGTTACAGCTCGATAATCGTTGCGGAACGATTAGAATTAAGCCGCTACCATGTAATGTTGACAATCGTTGCAAAATGTCAATTTGATAGATAATATTTTTATTTATTATTTATAATATTAATACATTTATTATTGTTAAAATTGTACAAACTGATATTGATGAATAAGCGTAATATTATTTTCAAACTTTTGGATGAGCTGAACTGACAAAAAATAATTTTATTAACAAATTATTAATTTTATTAGTAAAAATAAAATCTTAGGCTAAAGTTTAAGAGCATACCGACCGCTACCTTGATTTCCAGTATTTTAGTAAAAACAGCTTTGGCGTAATTGCTATTTCTACATATAATTTGATAATCAAATAATTTTTTAACATATTTTAGTCAAATAACCAAAAAATAAATCCAAATATTGAAAAAAATGCATTGTTAGGTACTTTTAAATGCATTTTAATGCTATTTGTAAAAATATTTACACTAAAATATTCTGGGAAAATATAGTTTGATTCTTTCTGAATGTACTGGTGAAAAAATAAATAAATAATTAAATTATATGTAAAAATAAAAATGACGCCAAAGTTGCTGTTTTCATTAAAAACGTAATAAAAGATTGTAGTTTTAAAATGTATGAAATATTTATGTCTTTTTTTTAAGTTCTTCTATTTCTTCCGTTCTTTTGTCTCTAAGCTCATCTTTTTTTGTTTTGTCTTATTTTATTTCTTGTTCTGTTGGTTCTTGTAATTATTGCTTCTTTCTATTATCTTTTTCGTTATTAATTTTTTATTTTTATCTTTTATGTTTATTATATTGTGTGTTTTCTTTTGTTTTAGATGTTATAACGTTCCGTAAAACAGTTTTTGGTTCCGGTTAAAGTTCTCATTCATTTCATTTTCAAATTTTGTTCATGATTTTATTTTTGTTTCTTTTATTATTTTTTTTGTTTTATTTCTTTTTTCTTTGCATTATTTCTAGTCTTCTATTTTTTTAGTTTGTAGCTATCTTTTTCATTATTTTTTAGCCACTTATTTTTTTTTTTAACTTTCTTTGTTCACCAATTGGTTTTTTTATATCTTTGTTTATTATTTTTGATGTTCCACAGCTTTTTTTGCAAACTTCTAGAATAATTTGTTTGAACATTTTTAATTTTTTTCTATGTACGCTCTTTTTTTTCTAAATGTTTTATCTTTTGGTATGCCCTTTGTATTTGTATTTTTTTAGTTTGTGTGTTTTTATCTTTATCTTAACTGTTAGTTGTGTTTTTGTGTGTTTGTGAATTTTTCTGTGTTTTAATTTGGTGTTTATTACTACTAGATTGTTTTTGATGCATACTTAATAATTTTTTCTTCGTTTTTGTTTTTTTATTTTTTATCTTTTTTTAATTGCTTTTTCTATTTTGTCATTTTGGTTTTCTACTCTCTCATTTAGGTCTCTTAGTATTATTATTTTATGTTTTCTTGTCTATTTCTTGTTGTAATTTACTATAGATACGGTTTTTCTTTTTTTTCTTTGCATCTTTATTTGGTACGTATGTTACTATTATAGTTTATGGTTCATTCTTTACTAGCGTAATTTCTAATGTTACAACTCTTTTATTTATGTGTTTTTCTCTTATTGTATTTTTTATCTTTTTTAGAATTTGTATCAATCCTACACCTCATGTTCTTTTTTTTTCTTTTCCTCCCTTTCTGTCTCCACCAGTAACCTCAATCTATTCTTTCTATCTCGTGCTCTTTCTTTTTTGTTTTTGTTATTCCTAGTGTTTTTATTTTTTTGGTTTATCATTTTTTCCACCAGTTCTGCTTTATTTTATATTCTATATTCTTTTTCTTTTTTTAAATTTTTTTTTCCTTCTTTTTTCTTTTTTGAGTTTTTACTACTTTTCAATTTTTGTCGTTGTGTTTATTTTTTTTCTTGTTGGGTCTTGTCTGTTGGGTATCTTTTTCTTTTTATTTAGTGGTTTTCTTATTAGTTTCTTGGATTTTTCACTTCTTCTAGACCCTTTATCTCTTTATTCTATCAGTTGCATAGCAACTGTTGGCTACAAAATCTCAATATAATGAAAACAAAATTTTATGTTTTATTATTGTTAAGTAAAATACATATTATATAAAAAATATTTCCTAGATGCGTTTAAGAAAAATTTAGCAATAGAATTTGTTTTCAAAAACTAAATTTTTAATAATTTAGTTTTGGATACAACTGATTAAAAAGAAAAAAGTTATCTATAGCACAATGATCAAAATGTTGATTATGATTAACAAGTTTTACATTTAAAAAATAACTGAAAAAAAAATTGTTTAACTATGCTTAATTTATTACTTTTCTATTTATTTGCTATCAAATAAATAAATTTTACTACATGACTATAAAATTTATATTTATATACATATATATATATGGGTAATTCCATTACTTTTCGACCAATTTGAAAAAGTCGACCTCTTTGATTTTGCTCAAATTTTCAAGGATCAAAATATAGATGAAAAAAATGAGATTTCAAAAATTTTGGACCTTAGAATACTGCCTGTTTAAAATGACACACATTTGAAAGCCAGAAATTTTACAATAAAACGTCATTTTTAGCCTAATTTGTATCTCAATTTTTGGGCTTCTGAAAAATTATAAAAAGGTCTACGATAGCTCAAATTATTCCTTATTACATGTGCTTTAAAACTCATATTATTATGTTTGATATCGTGGCAGTCATTATGATATATTAACCTTTAAACATTATTCTAAAAAAACCCGTAAATTTAGCAAAATTGCAAAACTTTGCTTTCTTTAAACCGTTCTAACTTTGTCAAATCTTAACAAAATTTGATTTGCAAAGTCTAGGTACCCTCGTGTTTAATCTCTTTTTAAAGTGATCACACAATACTTATAAAATCAATACGTAAACACCATTATTTTGATGCAGGAAGTTGCACATGTTTTTGCGATCTTCAAAACTTGTAATTTGCAGGTCCCTAAAAAGCGTTGTCACCCTATGTTGATTTTAGTCAAATTTTCAGTAAAAAATCTTTAGAACACAAAAAAAAAGGTTATTTATATGAGAAATGGTATATCGGGCATTATCAAGAAATTTTTAATATTCAAAAATTGTCAAAATCGGCAAACCGCACATTTTTGTATATCAATTTTTGAGCCTCTGGAAAAAGATAAAAAAGTCTACGTTGGCTTAAAATATTCCTTATTGCATGTACTTTAAAACTCATATTCGTATATTTAATGTTGGGGCAGTTATTTTGATATATCAAGCTTTAACCATTAATTAAGAAAAAAACTTAAATTTTGAAAAATTGCTAATTTATGCTTTGTTTAAACCGTTCTAACTTTGTCAAATCTTAAAGAAAATTGATCTACAAGGTCTAGATTTCTTCGTGTTCAATCTTTCTTTAAAGTAATTTCACTAGACTTATAGAATCAATTTATATTCACCACTATTTTGATGCAGGAAGTTGCACATGTTTTTGCTATTTTTAAAACATGTAATTTTCAGGTCCAGAAAAAACGCTCTATGTCAATTTTAGTAAAAATTTCAGTAAATACTCTTCAGACTACAATAAAAAAGGTTATTTATATGAAAAATGGTATATTGGGTATTATCAAGAAGCCATTGAGAAAATGCAAGTCGTTGTGCTACGTCGCCTGGTTGTAGATCTTTTACTTTTGATAATAATATGGGTAAACATTTTCACTAAAAAAAACTTCAAAAAAGTTGTTTTCTGTCAGGAAATCTCAAAAAACGCTCTATGTCAATTTTAGTAAAAATTTCAGTAAATACTCTTCAGACTACAATAAAAAAGGTTATTTATATGAAAAATGGTATATTGGGTATTATCAAGAAGCCATTGAGAAAATGCAAGTCGTTGTGCTGCGTCGCCTGGTTGTAGATCTTTTACTTTTGATAATAATATGGGTAAACATTTTCACTAAAAAAAACTTCAAAAAAGTTGTTTTCTGTCAGGAAATCTCAATTGCTAGGGCATTACCATTACAGAGTCCGTAAAGAAAAATGATATTTGCGTATTCTCTTTGTTGAACAGCATTTTTATCAAATTTCACTAACCGAACCAAAGAAAACTGTTTTAACAAGTATCAAAAGCTTGCATCAATGCACACGTATTAAAATAATGTTGTTTTGTTTGTGTTTTTTTGCAAAATAAAAAGTTTTTTAAATATTTTGTATTTGTTGACTATCTTAAAAACAAAGCAAAATAGACAAAAAGTGGTTTAGATTTTCTGAATTTTGACGATTTTTGAATATAAAAAAATTTTTGGTAATGCCCATTATACCATTTTTCATATAAATAACCTTTTATTTGTGGTCTGAAGAGTATTTACTGAAATTTTGACTAAAATCGACATAAGGTGACAGCGGTTTTTCGAGACCTAAAAATTACAAGTTTTGAAAATCGCAAAAACATGTGCAACTTCCTGCATCAAATTAGTGGTGAATATGTGTAGATTTTATAAGTCTTATGTAATCATTTTAAAGAAAGATAAAACACAAAGAAATATAGACCTCGTGGATCAAATTTCTTTAAAATTTAACAAAGTTAGAACGGTTTAAACAAAGCATAATTTTGCAGTTTTGCTTAATTTACGGTTTTTTTTGGAATAATGTTTAAAGCTTGATGTATCAAAATGACTGCCCTAACATTAAATTGACAACTATGGGTTTTAAAGTACTTGTAATAAGGAATGTTTTGAGCCATCGTGGACCTTCTTATCTTTTTCTAAAAGCCCAAAAACTGAGATTCAAAAATGTGCAGATGCCAATGTTGCCAATTTTTGAATATTAAAAAATTCTTGATAATGCCCGATATACCATTTCTCATATAGATGCCCTTTTTTCTTGTGCTTTAAAGAGTATTTACTGAAATTTTGACTAAAATCGACATAGGGTGACAGCGCTTTTTTGGGACCTGAAAATTACAAGTTTTGAAGATCGCGAAAATGTGTGCAACTTCCTGCATCAAAATAGTGGTGTATACGTATTAATTCTATAAGACTTGTGTGATCACTTTAAAAAGAGATTAAACACAAAGAAATCTAGATCTTGTGGATTAAATTTTGTAAAGATTTGACAAAGTTAGAACGGTTTAAAGAAAACAAAGTTTTGCAATTCTGCTAAATTTACGGTTTTTTTTGGAATAATGTTTGAAGCTTAATATATCAAAATGACTGCCACAATATTAAACATAATAATATGGGTTTTAAAGTACATGTAATAAGAAATAATTTGAGACATCGTGGACCTTTTTATCTTTTTCCAGAAGCCCAAAAATTGAGATACAAAATAAGCTAAAAAAGACGTTTTATTGTAAAATTTCTGACCTTCAAATGTGTGTCATTTTGAACAGGCATTATTCTAAGG
The DNA here is from genome assembly GCA_963932245.1 of Tachinus rufipes. Classification (NCBI taxonomy): domain Eukaryota; kingdom Metazoa; phylum Arthropoda; class Insecta; order Coleoptera; family Staphylinidae; genus Tachinus; species Tachinus rufipes. The sequence goes on along the minus strand of OZ010747.1, from coordinate 41,160,909 downwards.
TCCAAAATTTTGAGAATCTCATTTTTTTCATCTATATTTTGATCCCTGAAAATTTGAGCAAAATCAAAAACGTCGACTTTTTTAAATTGGTCGAAAAGTAATGGAATTACCCATATATATATATACTAAATCTTTAAAAAAAATTACAGTTATTTATGAAAATAGATGATTACATTTTCGTGACAACTGTCAGCAGAGATGCCGTTCCCGAACAATCATATTAATTGCTACGCAACAATCACTAAAAGTTTGTTTATTAATTAATCGTTGTCGTAACAAAAATTGTAATGTAAATTGTGCATAATAGCCATGCGTTCTGAACTATTATAGTTTGGGAACGATTATAGTTCAGGAACGATCATAGTTTGGAAGCGATTATAGTTCGGGAACAATGTTTTATAAAATAGGCCTGTAAGTCATTTACATTTTAATCTAACTAATTTAATTCTCTAATTAATTTGTTAAGACCATCATCCTAATGGTTGAGGACGACTCCGAAAAGATCAACAACTTCTACGACAACTTCAAGCAGATTTGGTGCAACCTCACCGAAATCCTAGCTACCATGCGCAAAGATATTAAAAAAAAATAGCGTTCAGCATTGCCGCCTCCAACGTAGGCACTATATTACTAAAACTCCCGGTACAGACATTTTTTACTAAGGTCACAAAAATTAACGCATTTTCCTCAGCTGTTGCATCCATCGGCAACGTCTTTGATAACCGTGGCTCAAACCTCCGTCAAATTGCCAGCTAAAAAACTGGTCGATTTCAGCTCCTCCGACAACAAAACAGCAATAGAAACAGGAGAGCAGCGTTACCACCCCATAAGAAGTCTGCTTGCAGAGGAAGGATTTACTTAAGTAGAATATAAAAAAAAAAATCAAAAGAAGAAATTGTGAAAGCCTCAATATCTTATTAGGCCATCAGCCAGCTTTTCAAGTCAGGCACTTTTAGCGCTCTTAAGGTCATCAATCACCAAAAAGTCCAAGACTCGGCCGAGCACTAAAGTCAAAGTATCCACTTTTAGCACAGCTTCTTTTGACCTTCCAACAAGCCCTCTAAATAGTCTTCCGCTTATCATAATTTGAAAAAAAGACGAATTTCTTGGGTTAATGGCAACATTCAAGACATTAAAAATCTCTATAGATTGGTCAATTAATGTTAAAGATTTTATCCGCATGCACCCAACATTGCCTGCAGATTTTTCTGTTGCCATAGACAATGTCGAAAGCAATGACGTGTACCACTTTGCGTACTAGTAAGCGTCTTAAAAGACTTTAAATACGTTGTTAGGAACGTCTCCAACTGCATCACGGCTGATGTGACGCAGGCAGAGTTATCAGCTCTGGGGTATAATTCAATTTCCATCAAACGCATAGAAAGATATAAAATGCTTTACATTTAGCTTTTGTAAAACGCGCAAAGTAAAGAAATATTGTCTCTTACCAAGCTTTACAATTTCAATGTGAACTCGGCATACGTAGTCGTTAAGTGCGCCGGAGAGTATTGCACCCTCACGTGCAAATTTACTGAAGAATCAGGGCATGTAGCAGCATGCGCATTGTGCAAAGGGCCCTACACAACAAACTACAAAGGCTGCCCAAATTACATCAAGTTGAAAGCAAGTCTTTCCTCAAAGCTAAATTTCAAGGCACCTGCCTACCAAAGGCGGATGCTTGCTCCTTTCGGAAGCACTACCAATGCCGGCACGAAGCAATCCTACACTTAGGCAACAAAAAGTCGCACGCAAAAACAAACGTTATTTGAAAAAAACTAGTTTTACTTTTGCTTGTCTCAAGCAAACAACGCTGATTTTAAAAAGTTTCTAACAACTTCTGCACATTTTTTAGATTAATTCTACGTTTGGACTATTTGCCAGTTAGTCTGACAGCAGACATAGTTGGGGTACAAGTTCTCCCCTAACACTATGCAACGCCTATACGGTTAGCACAATGTGCATTTCTTGAGTTTTCCTATTACGACAATTTTCACTAAGGTAGAAAGGTCTTTGCAGAAAACTATGCAAACTTCTAGAATTTATTAAAGGAGGACTTCAGTCAGTAGGCGCTTGTAAGGGTGAATTTAATACTTTGCAATGTCTGTTAAAAAGATTCCTCTTGCAATCCGCAAAAAAAAACTTCATCAGTTGTTACTTTTTTTTCTTAGATTTATTTTCAAGCAAGTATTGCAAACGGCGATTCTTGCTTTGATCATAGCATCGTACTCTTGCACATCGCACAGCACTTTGACCCTGAAACACTAGAAGGTGTTTTTGATTTGATCTTTGTATTTATATTAAAGTGAAATTTTTTTAGCGACGTGAGATTAAAATCATTTTTTAAGTAATAAATATAATATAGTGGTTAGAAAAACAGGTACATTTTTATACAACAACATTATATTACTTTTAATACAAGCACAGTGCACATTTTTGTAGCAAATATTGTAATATCAATTAACACCATACACCTGGTTTATCAGTTTTTAATACCAATTTTCCTTGGTTTAAAAATTTGATAGCTTAATTTGATAGCTTAATTTGATACTTCTTTTATTTTTTTTAGTTACAAATTTTGTCAAAAAAAATTATTTATATAACTCTCTCTGACATCGTTTGAAAAAAATAAATTTTTTGCGTTTTTACAAAAACATCAAAATAGTTTCAGCATAAAACAGGTTAAAACTGCTATAAGGATGCTATTAATTTACTTTTTTAATTTTTTTGTCTTTATTAGTTTATTTGCATTTTTATTGTTTCAGTTGATGTGTATTTTATATAATAGTTTTAATTGTGACAAAACTGTGTAGAGTTTAACAAGAAATAAATATGATTATGATTGTCATTATCATTAGATGCTATTCTCATAGTTGAACATAGCTTATGATAAAATTTATAAATATCTACATCAAATAATTTATGTCAAGCTTTTTGTCAACAAACAAACTTTATTATGGTGTTTGATAAGCACTGTAAACTAGTTATTCTAATACCTATGATGTCCAAAACGTATTTTATTGGCAATAGGTCTAGAAAAAGGGTCAGAGTAATAAAGTAATTTGGGCACAATATGAAAATTATATTATAATGGCAGCGTTACAAGGGCCAGCATTATGTTATTAAGTATTTTTTTTTATAAACTATTTGCATCTTACTTTTCTCTTTAAATGCAAAAGTAAATTTACTACTATATGCTATTTCTTCAACTTACTGCGTTAAAGTTTAATTTTTTAGGTTAAAATAAGACTTTTTTTAATCATATTTCTTAAATACGGTAAGATAGCTCAGTTATAGAGCGTTAGCGTAGCACGCTAACAGTCAGGGGTTTGATCCCCAAATATGAAATAATAACTTGCTCTTTATCACCCCGGTGGATTCAGAAGTCACCTAATAAGCCGATAGTCTCATCAACCTCCTTAAAACAAGTTGGAAGATTTCTGGGGCAATGTAAAATAGCTGTAAAAAAACGATCAGTAAAGAAGATACATGCACTTTGTCAAAGCTTGAGTAAAAAAATTGAAAAGAATGCGTTTTATAATATTTATTATAAAACAAATACTTTTTAAAAAATTACAAAAACTGCATCATTTGTAAAGCAATTTTACACCTATTGCTGGCAGACTGACCAGTTCCACGGGACTCTAATGGTAAAATTTTGCGGTTTCTTAAACAATCTTTTTATAACGTAAAAGCATATTTTCAAAAATTGATTTTTTTTTAATGAAGAAAAACTGAACCAAATTTTTGTCTGGAAAATTAACAGTATATTCTTTTATCATGAAATTACAATATATAAAATTGCCAGACATTTTGAATTGTTTTTAAAATTATTATTTTTTAATTATTTAAATTATGTCGGGCACAATGTTAATGATGGGAAAATTGTCTGGAAAGATAGATTTGGAATGGTAAAGTAATATAGAAAATTACGAAAAAAAAAATTGCTTTAAAAATGTTCAATTTTCTCACCTCTTTAAGGAAGTTGCGCTACCAGGTATACGCAACCGCTCCCAGCTGCCAGACGCGGCGCGTCCCAACCTATCGTCAAAAAAAATGGAAAATATTCAAAAACTAGCCGTTCTAAAAAGGTTTCTCAAAAACGTTGATACCTCTCGAACTAATATGACTATACTAACATAATTGTTTTGTTTCGATTCTGTTTAAACTGGAATATACACTTTTTGTTTTTCTTCTTATAATTTTGTTTCTCACTCGGTCTAATTTAGATATTTGACATGCCCTCCGTATGTAATCTAGTTCTGTTGTCTCAATATTTATTTTATTTTTTTTATGAAAGTTGCCAGCATTCTGTTTTATATGTTAAAATTAGCGTTATTATTGTTCTATAGATTGTTTTAGAGTTTAATATAATAACTGCTTTTCAAACTTGTACCGTTCTGTTTTGGATAATTTTTTTTTTGTATTTTCATTTTTTGTTATTACGCTACCTAGGTACTTGTAGTTTTTGCACCTTTTAATTTTTTCTATATATTGATGTGGGTCTTCTTCTTTGTGCCAAATTTTTAGTATTTTGAATAACGTAGGTGCACCCCTATCTTAATCTTTTTGTAATGGGAAATAGATTTGATATTTTGTTGCCTTCCTTTATAGAACTCTTTGCTTGATTATATATATTTAAAACTGCTTGTATGCAAACTCTATTTTTGTTTATATTTGTCAACATATATTATCTATGCATGACATGTCCACGCAAAAACTATCTTGCTCTTTTATATCGCTAAATTCTTTTTTTGATTTTTTGCTTTAGACCAACCTTTTCATTGCGTTGGTAACAGTTGTACCCCTGTACGTCTTACATAATTTTTTATCCCCTTTTTTATATATAGAAGTAATATATCTCAGGCTCCAATATTGTGGAATATTATTTTCTTTTATCATACATTTATTTAAGAGTATTGCGATAACTTTATGCAATATTCCAGCTTTGTGCTTTATCAGCTCAATGGGAATATTTTCGGGTTCTGCAGCTTTACCTTTATTGCTTTACTGTTTTTTAAATTTTGTCTACTGTTATTTGATTTTTAGTGGCATTTTTAATTTTGTTAAACTTTGGTGGCTGCACTTTCAATTCAGGTCTACCTTCCGTTAGAAGAGTTTTGTAGTAAACTTCCCACTTTGATATATTAATTATGCGTATATTACCTTTCCTATTATTATTTGTTCTTACATTTTTGATTGTTTTCTATGCTTCCGCTACTTTAGCTTTTCTTATACATGTATTCACCTGTTTGCATTTTCTTTCCGATGCTTCATTTTTGTTTCTCGTAACATTTAATCTTTAGTTTTCTATTTAGATGTGAATAGTTTTTCCAATCTTTGGGCTTCTTAGTCTGGAACCACTTCTGATATGTTGTTTTATTTTGGTTACTAGAGATTGCAACCACCAATCAAGGTTGTTTTTAATTTGCTTTGTTTGATATCCTAAGGCTTCTTTTGCTATTTCGTGTATCAGAGTTTTAAATTGATTTTGTTGCTTTTGTACCTTCCTTTTTTTGTATTTAATAACTATTTTAGCTATTACATTGGTACAGCGGTACATTCTTACGTCAGTAGTCTGCAGTTTTGAGTTTTGTTGCTGGATTATATATTCAATAATTGATTGTACGTTTCTAGTTGGTTGTATCTACGTATATTTGTGAACATCTTTGTGGAGATACAATCCATTCATTATTTTTAATGACATAGTTAAGCCTTAAAGCGTTGTCGTTTGTAATTGTTTTCCTATATATTCCTACAACTGGGTCATTGTTTTTTTTTTTCGATTCTACAATTTTGATCGCCAATTAGGTAGATTTCTTTATAAAGTCTGATTGTAATAATTTCCGATAATGTATTATAAAATTAATTCACTTCTAGTTTAATCTAAATTAAGCTAACTCAATAACCAAATTAAACTCTAAATATATGTAAGCAGAAAATAATTTTGGGATAATACTTAAAATGACTAATTTCGATCTTGAATAATAACATAATATAGATATTATACAGACAATTTATGGTGAAAGCGCCGGGTATTTCGTATTTAATTTTTAGCTAGATACAAAAAATAAATTAATTTTAGCTGTTTATATCATATTATAACGGTAATAATTGAAAAGGTTAGTAGTTAAAAGTGTTAGGTAATTTGGCAGATAAAAAATTACATAATAACTTTAAAAGCTCTCTCTATGGAGAACACGATTTTTATTAAACTTTTTATTATCTCAATAGTAAATATGTATGGAAAAATAGTGACATAAATATTAGGCTGCAGAATGATCCTGTCATCTATATCTACACATTTGAACATTTCTATTTTTAGAAAACGTTGGGTAACACCTTATCCATTGTACACTATTTCACACATATTGTAAAGCTGAAACTCAACCTCAGGGCTGCTAAAAATTTAATTGTTTTTCAATTGTGCTATGCCTGTTGCAAGGTACATTATTTATTTTTAATTAAATGTAAAAATACTTTAACATTACACGCAAAAGCATAAGTAATATAACATTACATACCATGTACAATTGAAATATATATATATGTAATTCCTTTAAACATACAGAATGCAGCAAACATATTTTAATAAAATAACATGCACTAGTTAACAAAACAGATTTTATGTGTAATAAAATTTAGTAATTAAATTTATGAAAGTAGAGAAACAATTTGTTTTTATAGTATGAGCCTAATTAAAAGTTTGTTTTGTAATTTATTATTATATTATGTTATATAAATAAATATTTTAACATTAATTTAGGACATTATATTATTATTATATTGTATTAAGAATTTACTTATGTACAACTTTATTAATGTATCTGACAAAATAAAATGTATGTTTACAAAACATGTTAAAATATCATAATATAAATTATTTATAAATATTATTCCCCTTCCGGAAAGTTTGTCCATATTTTCATGCCATACGTAATTATGCGCCCATCCCTGCTAAGTACAAACAGTTATTATACCGTGTTATGTAGCCCGGTTTTAAATTATAAATCATATCGTTGCTTTACGAGCTCGGATTGTCTGCAGTTGAAATCATGCATTAAGAGCCAGTCGGGGGCGCACATAAATTTACTAATGTGTTTCTTGTGCGACATGCCCGTTAGTAACATGCATTCAAGAACCCTCCGAGTTGGTGCACGCGATGGTTTCACACGAAAGAAAACAACATCGGAAACGAATTTAAAAGTGTGTATATAAAGGAATGAATAGGAGTAGTTGTTTTTGCACGGTGTTTCTTTTTTTATACGCTTTTCGTTTCCCATTTAAATTCGGGGAGATGTTTTCATTGCGAACGGTTTGCTCCGATGATCACGAGGCTCCGCTGAAACTCGATTTGTTTAAATGGCTGTAGCATGCGAAATCGTGCGTGCAAGATGAACGTTTCATTTTTAGAAATAGGCTAAATACAGGATCACGTTTCCCGGCTAACTTAGCGGAAAGTTTGTTCTTTTTATTAAAAATATATTTTTATGCACCAATAAAAGCATTGTATATTTTATAGCAGAAGTCGTTTGCACTTTTTATCTAATAAATGGATAAATTAAATTTTTTAAATATTACTTCCTTAAAAAACAATTTGGCTGCTAATATTTAAGTTTACATTAATTATTATGGGTATTATTATTACAACGGTTAGTGTTCATACAATTCCAAGCTTAAACGTTTAACAGCGTCTATAATTTTGTATCCTTTAATAATATTAGTCAGTACTCAAATTCACTTATGTTAAGGGTAAATCAATATTGCATATACGAAACGTATAACAAAGCATAACAGACAATATTTTGAATAGAAAAGCAGTTGACTTGGTTGATGAAGATTAAATTCTTAAAATATCTTGTGTGTTTGTCAGTCTTGTTACTCTAAGAGCTATTTTAGTGCAGTGATATACTTACATTAGAGATATAGAAAGTTTATGGAATGTGCAATCAAGATTTTTATCGTTGTGCAAGACATTAAGTAGTTAATTTTATTATACAAGATTTTACTAATGTAAAGTGTAAACTTAATAAAATTTATATAATATGAATTATTTAAGATATTGAAAAAAATATGTTATCTGTTGATAATTTATTTATAGTTTTAATAAAACTTTTATAATTAAGGTATTAATTAAGTTTTTGAACTTCTTTGTATATTTATAAAAAATACGATTGTATTTACATTATTTGTAATGTTTGCTATAGTAATGTAGTAGATTTCTCAAAGAAACTATATACTAACATTTAAATCTATTACAATTTACAAGTAGTTTTTTTGCTAGATTGTGCTTATCAGTGGCAGTACCAGATGACGCTGTTTAACAGAGTAATTCATCATTCTGATTAATGTTGAAATTTGTTTGGTTTTGTTTCAATAAATGTTATTGTATGTAATAGGAGTTGTAAAAGTTGCGCTGTAAATGTAGTACCTTTTATATTAGTTTGTCACACCAAATAGATAAGCCAGGAAGTTGACTGCGGTCAATGGTTCTTGCGTCTAACTCTTACTTATAGCTATGCGTGCTACCTTTTGGGCAAATTTATTGGCCTACAGGCTAAACTAAGTAAAGGTAGAACGGCAAAAGATTAAGAAGTCAACAAGCAAAGCAAAATACAGTAGAAATTGGCAAAGCAAGCGCGTTGTGGGTTTGTACTATAATTACTTACGTGTTTGTACCGTGCGTAGACTCTATTTTGACCTAGATTTTTTCTTAAACAGAGTTTCAAAACCACCCTGATCAATCGGCTGCGTTGTCTAGTTAGGTGCACAACAGGGTGTCTTTGAAATTGAAGGGGTATGCAGCTAGCCGCACATTTATTAGTTTTAAGTGTGTCACTTGTTTGTATACAATTTACTTTCAGAGCTATATTTTTCTGGTAATCTTTGCAATTAATTTTAGACGTCTCTAATTTGCGGGCTCCATGACAAGTAAGGAGCCAGAGAAATGAATTTTTAGTCACTCAACTATAGAAAACAAAAATCTTAAAACCAATTTATTAGGTAAATTTTTGGATACCCTGAAAGCTACAGACTTGGTGGGTGCGTCTATAGATTCCTTATTGACGTCTAAAATTGTCACGTCTTTTAATCACACAAAAAAGATGATTTGCACCTCCACATTTAAGTTCTCACACCTAAACAACTTAGAAAAAAAAAATAAAACACACACAAGAAAAAAAAAAAAAATTCTTCCTACAAGAAAGAAAGAAGAACCCAGGACATCTTGTTTTAGGAGTGGGTAAGGACAATGCACACTAAATGGTAAAGAAAAACTGCTGAGCTATATGTTTAACAAAACCACTATTAAAATAACAAAACAGCTAAATCCAGGTTGAAAACCAGACTGTGTGTTGGGAAGAATACTATATTTTACTAAATGTTTTCTTAGTTGTTTTTCAATGGTTTTTTCAAGAATTTTAGATAACAAAAGCAATATGCTTATAGGGCAAATGTCATTACATTGCATTGGTAAATTAATTTTAGGAATAGGCTTAATTATGGATGTTTTTCAGCAGTTTGGAATATATCTGCACCAAACGCAGTGCAGCTTATATTTGATATAATGTTTAAAATTTAATTTTCAGTAATCTCGTGAAATATTAATTGTTTGTCAAAGTTTTGTAACAAATTATCAGTAGAAAATTGTTTTGTTTCATCACAAATTGATTAAGTAAATGATCTGGTAGAACATTATTATTTTTTTAATTAAGAAGTCCGTGACGTTTTAGACATAAATAGATATCTTTAATACTTTCTTTTTCTAATTTATTATTTAAATATGATTTTTTTTTTATTTTTAATTACCAACGTTACAAAGTTTAAATTTATTTAATAAAGCATTTCTGTTTTTTATTAAAAGTTTTATTGTGTTAGTAATCCAAGGCTTGTAAGGTTTTGTAAATCTAGACGTTTTATACAAAGCATGTATATTAAGTAATGACAAGAGAGTATCATTTAAAAATTGTAATTTATAATCTATGGTATTGATTTCATAAATAATTTTCTACGGTATACTTAATAAAGTATGTGGCATAAGGTTCTCAGGGCTGCTTTCAATAGGGTAAGGGACTCTGGTAAGCGGGCAAATAACACGTGGTTGGACGTAAATCTTATATTTTCCCATAAACACCATAAAAATATACATATAAATCCTATGAACAAATTAATTATTAGCACATAAATCAGCATTGATACAATAATGACATGAATTAACAAATAAATAAACACTCACCTATGCTGGTAATAATAGGGAACCAGTAAGGCTTAGGACTAAATAAATGTAAATTTAATATAGATGTGTGCGGGACGCTAGTCTAAAAGTAAAAGGAAGGATGGTTAATCCTTTACATATTTCACGGTGGTTTGTGGCGGGGATAGACGTATGGTTGGTTGCATAGGTGTATCAGGAATTGAGGATTTATCCGCCACAACTGCTCCCGAATCATTTTGTTTCTGTTTACCGAAAACAGATACAAAATGATTTTCAGCTATATATGGCTTTAAGTGCGAGGCATGGAATGTACCTCTTTCTTGCTCAGAGTTTGGAAATTGCAAGACGTAAGTCGCCGAACTAACACGCTTTTTAATTCTAAAAGGCCCATTAACGTTTTTTTTGCCAAAAATAACCTAATATGTTGATCAGGCTCAAGCTGGAAATATTGCAACAGCAACAAGTTCAACTTGCATTCAGGAGGTCTGCCAAGTTGTAGTAGTGCGGGCGATGAGCCAGTAGACTCGTGCACTACGTTGTTTAACATATTCGCCAAATGTGGTACTTCACTGGCCCAGCAAGTATGTTTTGAGTGACAATAGACTCGAAACAAGCGCCCAATTTCTCTCATGAGCCGTTCAGAAGGATTTGCCTGTGCATGGCGTACAGAACAATGAACAACTCGTATACCGAGTTTTTCTAGACGACTGCGCCATACGTCTGACGTAAATTGCGAGCCGTTATCAGTAAGCAAGCGCTGGGGCAGCCCATATTTAAGGATAAAGTCTTTTTCTAACCTTCGAAGAACTGCATTGCTAGTGGCTTTTTTTAAAGAGTACAACGTCACAAATTTTGTAAACACGTCGACCACTACACACAGAAAAACGACGCCACCTGTAGACGGAGGCAGAGGGCCATACAAATCCAATGCAATTAAATCGTTGGGACCTTTAGGTACAATTGACACAAACGGAAGGTCTGGCAACGTGGTATGCTTTGTTTGTTGGCAGATGTCGCATAATTTTATGACACGCTTTACATCTTTATGCATACCTCGCCACCATACTTCATGTTAGAGCGCTTTCCATGTTTTGAATATACCAAAATGACCTATAGAAACATGAAACAATGTAATAACAGTTGCAGTGAGGTCTTTCGGAATACAAAGATATGGACAACCATATTCACTGCGGCAAACGTACAACAAATCATTTTTTATGGTAAATCTATTAGAATAAGCCGAGGTGTCAATATTACCAAGTATGTATCCTGACGTTGAGCTTCAGGTAAAACTTTCAATAATTTGACCAATTGCTTTTTAACGTCTGATTTAACTTTAGCAAAACGTGTAAAAAATACGCGAAAAAGCTTATCTGTCGGACATGGTAACCGAGTAGTGGGGTTGCGTGAAAGAATGTGTGGTATAATGTTATCTTTTCCGGGAATATATGTAATATTATAATCAAACTCCTGTAGAGATAATGCCCAACGTGTGAGACGGGCGGATAACAATTGGCAAGTTTGTAAGAATGACAAAGATCTGTGATCAGTAAGTATAGTAAATGGGCAACCTAGCAAACATAATCGCCTCTTTTGCAGGGCCCATACTACCGATAGAGCTTCATTTTCGGGTATACTATAGTTGCGCTCTCGGTCTAACAGTAACCTACTTGCGTAAGCAATTATCGCCATTTTATTTCCACTGATTTGCCACAAGGTTGCATCTAGTCCCACGTCACACGCATCTGTTTGTACAAAAAACTTTGCATTATGATCAGGATGGTAAAGAAGTGTTTGATTTGAGATAACGCGCTTAAGCTCTTCAAACGCTTTCTGTTGAGGTTCTCCCCAACTTCACTTAGTTTTTTGCCGAAGTAGTGCTATTAAGGGTTCCGTAATTGCGGCAAACCGAGGACAAAACCCGCGATCATAATTACAAAGGCCAATAAAAGCGTGTACTTGCTTAACATTTTTGGGTATAGGAAACTCCAAAACAGCATTCACACGGGCCGGATCAGATCTCAAACCTTTGCGTCCAAGAACATACCCTAAAAAATTAACCTCATGTCGAAAGAAAATACATTTTTTTTAATTTAAGTGTAAATCCCGATTGCTTTAACCTAGAAAATATTTGATGCAGGTGATCAAGGTGTTCTTCAAACGTACTAGAATGTACTAATAAGTCATCTACGTAGGCAGTGGTAAAGCTACGAAATTTAGACCCTATAATTATATCAATGCAACGTGTAAATGATGCCACGGCCGTTTTTAAGCCAAACGGTAGCACAATGAATTGATAGCATTTCGTACCGAAGACAAAACCAGTATAACGTTTAACTTCTTTTCTCAAGAAAATCTGCCAATAGGAGTTGGTTAGATCTAAGGTAGACATATATTGGACGTTTCCTAAGTCACGTAGTATGTCATCTACAGGTCGTGGTAACTCTGAATCTGCCTCCATAACACGATTGAGGCGCCTAGCATCCATACAAATCCTAACACATCCATTTTTTTTAACAACCGTCAACAAAGGAGAACAAATCGGTGTATTGCTTCTTTCAATAATTCCGTATTGTTCCATGCGGTCTAATTATTCTTGTACAGCTTTTCTATGCCCAAACGGAATAGGGTACGGTTTAATTTGAAAAGGAGTGCAGTCCGTTAGTTTAATATCGTGTTCATATTCACGAGTACGACCCAGTATGTTTGAAAATATTGATTGATGTTCCTTTAGTAAGTTTTAAAATATTGTTTGTTGTTTCAGATCTAATTCATAATTTAGTACAACATTGCTCAAATCTGGTTCAGACGTTGGTTGAACCTTTGGTAAATTAACTTGAAGTTCATTTTTATTCATACAGCAAATTTTAAACTTTGGGGTTTCGAGAATGTTGTACGCATGATCAAATTTAATTTCCGGAACATCTAAATTTAATTTTGGCAACCTTAAACAAGATTTTGAAAAATCTACATGAGCATTTTCAACTCTTAGCCAATCACTGTCTAAAATAAGGGGTATACAAGTTCCGGTATCAGTAAAAACTCATGTGAGAAAGAATGATTTTTTAGATCAAATGTTAGAAGCATTTGGTGAGTTATAGTGCGGCGTGCACCCTGGAATGCTCCCGTGACTTTAACTCCGCTTACTGGAAAAATTGGAATATCTACATTATAAAGACGCACTTGATCCCATACTGCACCAGACATACAACATATTTCGCTCCCTGTATCAATAAGCGCAGGAAAGCTGTGTCCAATCAAACTAATTGAAATAATAGGTACAATAACTTCTGAAGAATGGTTATAATCACACCACGGTTCTTTTAATAAGTGTATTACTGGGTTATTATTATTAGAGGGTGCCCGTTTATTAATAACCGCGACTCGTGGGCTATCCGGAGACGCGGAGTTTAGTTTTCCTGTTGCTCGCTAAAATGTACCCGATGTGGGCTATTACTACGACTAGAATTGTGAAAATTTGGGCTTCTTGGTCGAGAAAACCCATTATTGTTCTTTGTATTATTAAAGTTAGCGTTTGTTGGGTTATTAAACGTGTTAGTTCGACGAGTCAGCGAAGTAGCATAAATAAAGTCAGCATGGCGTAATCTTTCCAATGCTTCCGCAATGGTTCTAACACCTATTAGGCACGTAGCTATATTTAACGAATAACCTCTACTAATGATAGACACAAGGATAGGTTTATAATATGGTGGATCTAAATATTTTGCTTTGGCGAGTGCGTTAAGGAAATAATCTACATACCACTACAAAATTTATTTGTTTCAAATTCAAATCTGGTTTGTGATTGTTTGATTGGATTCCAAAACTGATTAAGGAATGCCGATCTAAATTCATTAAAGTTACAGAAATTATTTATAAAAGCATTTGCGCAAGCTTTAGCATTATTAATAAAAAATTTACATATATATATATATATTTTAAACATAGAAAAAGGTATACCTGATGATAATAAAATATTTTCTAATTTCTGTATAAATTCAACAGGATGACATGTATCAGTATTATCAAATTTGGGTAGACATTTTATATAAATTGAAAAATCAGGTGCACTTTGATTTGCTGGTATTACATAGTTGTTATACACCGGTTTAATATTATTATTTGGCATGCTCGATTGATTATTAGAATAATGATAATGTTTACTATTTGTATAACTTGCTTTTTTATTTGCCTCAATATTATTAGAAGGCCATTGTGAATTTGTTGAATAAAATTTATTTTTATTTAAAGAATTATCAGCAGACAAATTCCACGGAATAGATATACCCGCTGAAGGTGAATTTATATCGATTGTATTTATATTATCAATTTGCTTTGATATATTTCTTTGACTTTGTTTATCACCTTGCAAATTATGAGCATGAATAGTACTTGCGTTTGGGTTAACACTTACTGCGTTATCACTTAATGGGGTTTTATTATCTCTTGCATATGTGCTGGCAAGTAATTCGCAAATGAACGGGACCTCTGCTTGTCCTGATGTGGGCAAGGAAGAAGTGCGTTGTAACCGGCGGTTATCTCCCACGATGGTGGATGTCTTGCTTTCGGTCGGCGAAGCTGCATTTTGCATCCTGGGGTTTTCACGCACTTTGGGTATTGCTCCCGTAGCCGCGTTGACTTGCTGCTGGCTCCTGGTCACTCTTCTGTATTCGTTTAATATTTCTTTATCCGGACTACGATTTACCAATCCCATGGTTAATTCTAATTAATTATTAATTTTTTTTTCGCTAATCACCAGGCCTCACGTACGGGCTTCAAAGATGTGGCATAAGGTTCTCAAGGCTGCTTTCAATAGGGTAAGGGATTCTGGTGAGCGGGCAAATAACACGTGGTTGGACTTAAATCTTATATTTTCCCATAAACACCATAAAAATATACATATAAATCCTATGAACAAATTAATTATTAGCACATAAATCAGCATTGATACAATAATGACATGAATTAACAAATAAATAAACACTCACCTATGCTGGTAATAATAGGGAACCAATATGGCTTAGGACTAAATAAATGTAAATTAATATAGATGTGTGCGGGACGCTAGTCAAAAAGTAAAAGGAAGGATGGTTAATCCTTTACATATTACACGGTAGTTTGTGGCGGGGATAGACGTATGGTTGGTTGCGTAGGTGTATCAGGAATTGAAGATGTATCCGCCACAAGTATCATTAAAATGTGAATAGTTAAAACTGCTGAAATTCCTATATGTATGAAGTTTTACTATAATCTTTTGTGTTTCAAAGCACAGATTACAATAAATGAATTTATGGTCTGTTATGTTATGCATAGTATGTTGTTGACAAGATGTGATAATATTATTGTTAGATGAAAATATTAAATCAATCATAGTTTTTGTTTTTTTTTTGTTATTCTAGTAGAAAATGTAACAATTTGTTTGAATCCATAACAATCAAAAATAGTGTGCAAATCAATCGTTTTTGTATCGTTTATAGCAGACGCATCAATGTTAAAATTACCCATTAAAATGATGTTATTTGTATATGGTATTAAACTTAACAAACTTTTCTCTAAAGATTGAATAAAAGCATTAAAATTAATGTATGTGGCCTGTAGACTAATCACATGCACAATTTATCTTTACCTGTTGATATATGAATTAGTTCAACGTTAATTGCACATAGTATTGTTTTAAATTTCAAGTTTGTACTGATGTAAATAGCAACACCTCTTGAGTAGAGGGTTTTAGCCGGTTCTGGATCCACCGCACCACCGCACGGGGTGGGGATAGGAGTGGGGAGGGTGGCGGAGTGGGGGTAATCCAAGGGGTGGGGGTAAAAGGGGCGGGGTAACCCAAGGGTGGGGGTAAAAGGGGCGGGGCTCCGCCATCTTGGCCGCCATTTTGTTTTCCGCCATCTTGGACGCCATTTTGTTTTCCGCCATCTTGGACGCCATTTTGTTTGCCATCTTGACCGCCATTTTGTTTTCCGCCATCTTGGACGCCATCTTGGTAGCCATTTTGTTTTCCGCCATCTTGTCCGCCATTTTGAATCACCCTATATAATTTTCCCGCCATTTTTTGAATTTTTTTTAATAGAACACCCCATATATTTATTTTTGAGAGACATCTTTCTGATAATAAGTCAACTATTTACCATGCATACATCAATTTTGAATAATGTTTGTAACCAGTCAGACAAATACAAAGTTTCCACCACAATTGATAATGAGTCACAATTGATATAAAAAGTGAAAGTTTGCTTTACATTTTTCGAACAATGAGTCAACTATTTACCACAAATACAAAGTTTCCATTACAATTTTAAGACTGGTACATGTGAAAGTGCACTTTCTAATTGGTTAAACATCTGTATATACATCAATTTGAGGAGTTGCACATTAACAATCATTTAAACTTACATTAAAGCAATAAGTTAATAGTTATTGAAGTGCTAGATCACAATAATTTTAAATATGCCAATGATTAAATTGATGAGATATTCATAATATCTCACCGTTTAATCATTAGTTATATATACTAATGATACATTATTTATTAGCGTAGGTCTCTATAACTTTCATTTTTAATTGCTTACTATTTTAAAATAATTTTAAGAGTTTCAACCTACATAATGACTAAGATGGTTAAAAACTTTCATTTAATAGCCTCGCATATTCTAATTTAAGAGATCACTTTCACTTTTAATAGCTTTTGAATAATTATTTTTTATATAATTAGAGTAATATTTTTGTTTTAATTTCCATAAACACTTATGTAATCGAGCTATTGGCTACATTGTCTCACATTAGACATCATTAAAATATAAATGAAGTGTTGAATTGTAAAATGTATAAAAAAGATTTAAAATGTTCAAAAATTGTACGACGACTTGAAACAAACTGAACAATTAATTTGGAATATTTCAATGTTATCTATTAATTATTAGCGTAGGTCTCTATAACTTTTATTTTAATTGCTTACAATTTTTAAAATAATCTTATGAGTTTCAACTTACACAATGACTAAGATGGTTAAAAACTTTCATTTTTAATAGCCCTACATATTCTAATTTAAGAGTTCACTTTTTACTTTTAATAGCTTTTGAACAAACATTTTTATATAATTATAGATTTTTTTTTGTTTCAATGTTCACAAGCACCTAATGTAATCGAGCTATTGCCTACATTGTTTCATTTAATAACATTAGACATCATTAAAATATAAAAGTGTTAAATTGTAATATGTATAAAACAGATTAATGCTCGTATTCATAAAACATTTTTGTAACGATTCATTATCAAACAAATCATTATAATTTAATGAACATTAAAAATATACAGATATTCATAAATAAATTGTCATTAGTTAAATTATTTAGTAACTTTTTAGTTACTTTTGTTTTTTATAAGTTATTAATATATTAACCTATACAATATAACCTCAAATACTGTGAATTAATACAGATAATTAGACATTTTTAAATCAAACAGATGTGTCAATTTAATGATTCGTTTTGTCTTAATGGACCACAAATAGTGCGTTAAATTTAATAAATAATTTAATGAACATTATTGCTAATGAGTGTTTATGAATACAAAAATTCGATTAAACGTTTCGTTATATTTTTAACAAATCATTATATATTTAATAACGTTTTATGAATACGTGCATTAAAATTTTCAAAAATTGTACGGCAACTTGAAACACAATTTGAAAAATTACTTAATGATGCCAAGGAATGTGCACTATCCCTATTATAACGATCATTTTATATTTTATTATATTATGATTTAAATTCACAATACATTTTTGAAAGTTGTCATTAGTGAATTATTATAATAAATACCCCGCTTCCATTAATCATTAGAATAAACAAACGCCATCTTGGACGCCATTTTGTTTTCCGTCATCTTGAACGCCATTTTGTTTTCAGTATGAGAATTTCTCATTATCATATAATTGCTGTTGATAGGACAAATGTTATAAATTCTTATTTTCTTTACAATTCTTTCTTTTACTTCAAGACCACTCCAATACGAGGCAGTGTGTGCAGTTTTTAATCATTAAATTGACACATCTGTTTGATTTAAAAATTTCTAATTATCTGTATTAATTCACAGTATTTGAGGTTATATTGTATAGGTTAACATATTAATAACTTATAAAAACAAAAGTCACTAAAAAGTTACTAAATAATTTAACTAATGACAATTTATTTAATATCATTATATTTTTAATGTTCATTAAATTATAATGATTTGTTTGATAATGAATCGTTACAAAAATGTTTTATGAATACGGGCATTAATCTGTTTTATCCATATTACAATTTAACACTTTTATATTTTAATGATGTCTAATGTTATTAAATGAAACAATGTAGATAATAGCTCGATTACATTAGGAGCTTGTGAACATTGAGATGATGAAGATATGTAATATCATTTGTAACTTCTTTTTTTAATAATTTTTATTTGTTTGTGATAAAAGACTGTAAGCGACATATGATTTTAGAGTTTTTCTTCTTTTTAAAACTTTATGTTTCAACCACATTAGTTTGCATAGTGTCTGTGTTAAAAAAATGTTAAAATGTTATATGATTATTTATTTTAAAATAAAGATATAATTTTTTTCATGTAAACATTGCTCTCTCTCTCTATAACTCTCTTACAATGTCAACTTTAATATCACACATTATTATAATTTTTATAGCGTTTTTATTTCATGTATTATTATTATTATTAGAAATTAAAATTACAATATTATACATGGAATATTATCATACAAATTAGAAATATCTAATCTAAACATTTAAATAAAACTTAATTATTATTTAAATTCAATCTCTGATATATATCAATGAACCCACCGGATTATGGAATTAAGTGGTAATTGTTTACCAACCATCTATCTCGGATTTTTTCATTTGACGTTAAAAACGTGTAGTCGATTGTCGGTTTCATCAAATAGGTATGAATATTTTTATAATTTGTTGCAATACTTATTTCCTTCAGCATAAACTGCTTTAAAACTGCAAACCCTTACATATTGATGGCTAATATAATCACTATGTTATATGAGGTACACTCTACTAATAAGAGCTTTTTAATTGATGGATGATTGATAAAGCATTTTTTTATATTTAAGATTCATGCTCCACTTACTTTACCTTACCCTTTCTAAAAAATATTGAGGTTATGTTACAATATTGAGGTTATGTTACTCATTTACGGAACAATATATGATACCTTAGCACTTACAAGCTCTAAACCATATTTTAAAATTGATTAAAATTCACCGCATCATTTGCTTTGAACAGTCTGATTTTCTTAAAAATATATAGATTTAAACATCGCGATGTGTAAATCAGTCAAAAATAATTTTGAGAAAGATTTCTTTAATGTATAATGAACAAACAAAAACTATTGAGATGATATTGGTAGGAGACGTTCGTCTGGATTTTCAATGAGAATCTCGCTACCATTCAATCTTAAAGTTGTATATGATAAACCAATTTACATTGGGTTTGCAGTTAAGATTTATTGAAACTACTTATGTATGATTTTAACTATAACTTTTGAGAATCTCGTTACCATTCAATGAGAGCGAGATAAACCAATTTAGATTATTAAACTATTTATATATGATTTTTATTATTACTTTTTAAAACCTCTATATTATTATGATGATAATGTGACATTGTGCCATATAAACACTAACAGCCTTAAAATATGAAAGAAAATGTTGAATTGTAAAATGTATAAAATAATCAATTATAAATATTTTAATGTTATCGATTATTTATTAGCGTAGGTCTCTATAACTTTTATTTTAATTGTTTACAATTTTAAAACAATGTTCAAAGTTTCAACTTACACAATGACTTAGATGGTTAAAAACTTTCATTTTTAATAGCCTTACATATTCTAATTTAAGAGTTCACTTTCACTTTTAATAGCTTTTGAATAAACATTTTTATATAATTATAGTAATATTTTTGTTTCAATTTTCATTTCATAACATTAGACATCATTTAAATATAAAAGAAGTGTTGAATTGTAATATGTATAAAACTGATTTAAAATTTTCAAAAATTGTACGGCGACTTGAAGCACAATTTGAAAAATTACTTGATGATGCCAAGGAATGTGCATATGGTAGCGATGATCCTAAAGACATAGATTATAATCAAAAATATCAAAATCATCTAAATAAAGGAATCGATTTATGTTACAATTATTTGTGCGGTGAAATAACTTTAAAACATTTTTATGAAAAATTAATAGTGAATAAATTGAATAAACATTTTGAATATTTAGTAGAGGGGATTTAAAAACCTTTGTCATTAGACACCTTACATGTGGATTAAGATAATTAATTAATGGTGTCCATATATATGATTTTTTAGCATCAACATAAGTAGAGGGTTTTAGCCGGTTCTGGATCCACCGCACCACCGCACGGGGTGGGGATAGGAGTGGGGAGGGTGGCGGAGTGGGGGTAATCTAAGGGGTGGGGGTAAAAGGGGCGGGGTAACCCAAGGGTGGGGGTAAAAGGGGCGGAGCTCCGCCATCTTGGCCGCCATTTTGTTTTCCGCCATCTTGGACGCCATTTTGTTTTCCTCCATCTTGGCCGCCATCTTGGACGCCATCTTGGCCGCCATTTTGTTTTCCGCCATCTTGGACGCCATTTTGTTTTCCGCCATCTTGACCACCATTTTAAATCACCCAGTATAATTTTCCCGCCATTTTTCAAAAAAAATTAATAGAACACCCTGTATATTTTGTTTTTATATGACATCTTTTAGACAATAAGTCAACTATTTACCATGCATACATCTATTTTGAATAATGTTTGTAACCAGTCAGACAAATACAAAGTTTCCACCACAATTGATAATGAGTCACAATTGATATAAAAAAGTGAAAGTTTGCTTTACATTTTTCGAACAATGAGTCAACTATTTACCACAAATACAAAGTTTCCATTACAATTTTAAGACTGGTACATGTGAAAGTGCACTTTCTAATTGGTTAAACATCTGTATATACATCAATTTGAGGAGTTGCACATTAACAATCATTTAAACTTACATTAAAGCAATAAGTTAATAGTTATTGAAGTGCTAGATCACAATAATTTTAAATATGCCAATGATTAAATTGATGAGATATTCATAATATCTCACCGTTTAATCATTAGTTATATATACTAATGATACATTATTTATTAGCGTAGGTCTCTATAACTTTCATTTTTAATTGCTTACTATTTTAAAATAATTTTAAGAGTTTCAACCTACATAATGACTAAGATGGTTAAAAACTTTCATTTAATAGCCTCGCATATTCTAATTTAAGAGATCACTTTCACTTTTAATAGCTTTTGAATAATTATTTTTTATATAATTAGAGTAATATTTTTGTTTTAATTTCCATAAACACTTATGTAATCGAGCTATTGGCTACATTGTCTCACATTAGACAACATTAAAATATAAATGAAGTGTTGAATTGTAAAATGTATAAAAAGATTTAAAATGTTCAAAAATTGTACGACGACTTGAAACAAACTGAACAATTAATTTGGAATATTTCAATGTTATCTATTAATTATTAGCGTAGGTCTCTATAACTTTTATTTTAATTGCTTACAATTTTTAAAATAATCTTATGAGTTTCAACTTACACAATGACTAAGATGGTTAAAAACTTTCATTTTTAATAGCCCTACATATTCTAATTTAAGAGTTCACTTTTTACTTTTAATAGCTTTTGAACAAACATTTTTATATAATTATAGATTTTTTTTTGTTTCAATGTTCACAAGCACCTAATGTAATCGAGCTATTGCCTACATTGTTTCATTTAATAACATTAGACATCATTAAAATATAAAAGTGTTAAATTGTAATATGTATAAAACAGATTAATGCTCGTATTCATAAAACATTTTTGTAACGATTCATTATCAAACAAATCATTATAATTTAATGAACATTAAAAATATAATGATATTCATAAATAAATTGTCATTAGTTAAATTATTTAGTAACTTTTTAGTTACTTTTGTTTTTTATAAGTTATTAATATATTAACCTATACAATATAACCTCAAATACTGTGAATTAATACAGATAATTAGACATTTTAAATCAAACAGATGTGTCAATTTAATGATTCGTTTTGTCTTAATGGACCACAAATAGTGCGTTAAATTTAATAAATAATTTAATGAACATTATTGCTAATGAGTGTTTATGAATACAAAAATTCGATTAAACGTTTCGTTATATTTTTAACAAATCATTATATATTTAATAACGTTTTATGAATACGTGCATTAAAATTTTCAAAAATTGTACGGCAACTTGAAACACAATTTGAAAAATTACTTAATGATGCCAAGGAATGTGCATTATCCCTATTATAACGATCATTTTATATTTTATTATATTATGATTTAAATTCTCAATACATTTTTGAAAGTTGTCATTAGTGAATTATTATAATAAATACCCCGCTTCCATTAATCATTAGAATAAACAAACGCCATCTTGGACGCCATTTTGTTTTCCGTCATCTTGAACGCCATTTTTGTTTTCAGTATGAGAATTTCTCATTATCATATAATTATTATTGCTGTTGATAGGACAAATGTTATAAATTCTTATTTTCTTTACAATTCTTTCTTTTACTTCAAGACCACTCCAATACGAGGCAGTGTGTGCAGTTTTTAATCATTAAATTGACACATCTGTTTGATTTAAAAATGTCTAATTATCTGTATTAATTCACAGTATTTGAGGTTATATTGTATAGGTTAACATATTAATAACTTATAAAAACAAAAGTCACTAAAAAGTTACTAAATAATTTAACTAATGACAATTTATTTAATATCATTATATTTTTAATGTTCATTAAATTATAATGATTTGTTTGATAATGAATCGTTACAAAAATATTTTATGAATACGGGCATTAATCTGTTTTATCCATATTACAATTTAACACTTTTATATTTTAATGATGTCTAATGTTATTAAATGAAACAATGTAGATAATAGCTCGATTACATTAGGAGCTTGTGAACATTGAGATGATGAAGATATGTAATATCATTTGTAACTTCTTTTTTAATAATTTTTATTTGTTTGTGATAAAAGACTGTAAGCGACATATGATTTTAGAGTTTTTCTTCTTTTTAAAACTTTATGTTTCAACCACATTAGTTTGCATAGTGTCTGTGTTAAAAAATGTTAAAATGTTATATGATTATTTATTTTAAAATAAAGATATAATTTTTTTCATGTAAACATTGCTCTCTCTCTCTCTCTATAACTCTCTTACAATGTCAACTTTAATATCACACATTATTATAATTTTTATAGCGTTTTTATTTTATGTATTATTATTATTATTAGAAATTAAAATTACAATATTATACATGGAATATTATCATACAAATTAGAAATATCTAATCTAAACATTTAAATAAAAGTTAATTATTATTTAAATTCAATCTCTGATATATATCAATGAACCCACCGGAATATGGAATTAAGTGGTAATTGTTTACCAACCATCTATCTCGGATTTTTTCATTTGACGTTAAAAACGTGTAGTCGATTGTCGGTTTCATCAAATAGGTATGAATATTTTTATAATTTGTTGCAATACTTATTTCCTTCAGCATAAACTGCTTTAAAACTGCAAATCCTTACATATTGATGGCTAATATAATCACTATGTTATATGAGGTACACTCTACTAAATAAGAGCTTTTTAATTGATGGATGATTGATAAAGCATTTTTTTATATTTAAGATTCATGCTCCACTTACTTTACCTTACCCTTTCTAAAAAATATTGAGGTTATGTTACAATATTGAGGTTATGTTACTCATTTACGGAACAATATATGATACCTTAGCACTTACAAGCTCTAAACCATATTTTAAAATTGATTAAAATTCACCGCATCATTTGCTTTGAACAGTCTGATTTTCTTAAAAATATATAGATTTAAACATCGCGATGTGTAAATCAGTCAAAAATAATTTTGAGAAAGATTTCTTTAATGTATAATGAACAAACAAAAACTATTGAGATGATATTGGTAGGTGACGTTCGTCTGGATTTTCAATGAGAATCTCGCTACCATTCAATCTTAAAGTTGTATATGATAAACCAATTTACATTGGGTTTGCAGTTAAGATTTATTGAAACTACTTATGTATGATTTTAACTATAACTTTTGAGAATCTCGTTACCATTCAATGAGAGCGAGATAAACCAATTTAGATTATTAAACTATTTATATATGATTTTTATTATTACTTTTTAAAACCTCTATATTATTATGATGATAATGTGACATTGTGCCATATAAACACTAACAGCCTTAAAATATGAAAGAAAATGTTGAATTGTAAAATGTATAAAATAATCAATTATAAATATTTCAATGTTATCGATTATTTATTAGCGTAGGTCTCTATAACTTTTATTTTAATTGTTTACAATTTTAAAACAATGTTCAAAGTTTCAACTTACACAATGACTTAGATGGTTAAAAACTTTCATTTTTAATAGCCTTACATATTCTAATTTAAGAGTTCACTTTCACTTTTAATAGCTTTTGAATAAACATTTTTATATAATTATAGTAATATTTTTGTTTCAATTTTTATTTCATAACATTAGACATCATTTAAATATAAAAGAAGTGTTGAATTGTAATATGTATAAAACTGATTTAAATTTTCAAAAATTGTACGGCGACTTGAAGCACAATTTGAAAAATTACTTGATGATGCCAAGGAATGTGCATATGGTAGCGATGATCCTAAAGACATAGATTATAATCAAAAATATCAAAATCATCTAAATAAAGGAATCGATTTATGTTACAATTATTTGTGCGGTGAAATAACTTTAAAACATTTTTATGAAAAATTAATAGTGAATAAATTGAATAAACATTTTGAATATTTAGTAGAGGGGATTTAAAAACCTTTGTCATTAGACACCTTACATGTGGATTAAGATAATTAATTAATGGTGTCCATATATATATGATTTTTTAGCATCAACATATTTACAAAATTACTTACTTACTGAAAGCGTTTGACATTCCACTTTCCAAAAGTATTTTTTTCTGAATGAAGCGGATCAGATTCAAGGAGTATTGAATCTTCGGATATATTTTATAATTGCAACGTTAAGAGCAGCGATCGAAGTGGAATTAAGTGGATGATTGCAACGCAAAATAGAATTTGTTTTGAAAGAAGAATAAAGAAGGCTTTCACAGTATTGGGGGCCCATAGCTACGCTCAAACATCATAGAAAAATGGAACATTGCTTCAATCGATCGTCACAGTTGACGTACAAGGCTTTATTCTTCAAGATAATTTTATCCCCAAGGAGTTATGTATAACTACCGATGGTAAAGACTTTAGCGTTTACCTATTTAAACCCGAACGATACTTCAAGAATCTCAACCATGATGAAATAGCCCAAATTTGATAGTTAGAGACGCATCATCATGATCTTCGATACAGCAGCGGTTACTTACCGTCACATAAATTCGAAAACATTCTAAAATCTTTACTATCGACTATGATCACATTTATGTGAAAGGTAATCAACGGAAATATTTAATTAAAAATTTATTTGATAATATAAATGTTATAAATTTAGTAACTGAAATAGACAATCTCTTATCATACAGAAATTGTGAATCATAACTGTTTCAACCACATTAGTTTACATAGCGTCTGTACTAAAAAAAAAAAAAATGTTAAAATGTTATGTGAATATTTATTTTAGATTAAAAATATAATTTTTTATGTAAATATCACTGTTTCTCTCTTTCTCTCTCCTCTCTCTCTCTCTCTCCCTCTCTCTCTCTCTCTCTCTCTCTCTCTCTCTCTCTCTCTCTCTCTCTCTCTCTCTCTCTCTCTCTCTCTCTCTCTCTTCTCTCTCTCTCTCTCTCTCTCTTCTCTCTCTCTCTCTCTCTCTCTTGTCGATTTTAATGCATCATCCGTACACATTTTATTAACATTTTGAAATGAACAATTACTAAATTTATTATTGTGATTTACACAGAAATGCAAACATTTTTCAAACTTTGATGCGTAAATTTTATGTTCTATATGTAATACTGTAAAATTCGGAAAAATTTCTTTAAAAAATTCTTCTTTTAAACACCCTTGACCACGCACGTTACATCGGATAAATTCTGAGTAAATCCATAAAAGATGTTATCAATCTCTGATATATCAATGAACCCACCAAAATATGGAATTGAGTGGTAATTGTTTTCCAACCATCTAACTTGGATTTTTTCATTCGATGTTAAACGATGAGTAGTCGATTGTCGGTTTCATCAAGTAGGTATAAATATTTTTATAATTTGTTGCAATACTTATTTCCTTCAGCATAAACTGCTTTGCAACTACAAATCCTTGCATATCGATGGCTAATATAATCATTATGTTATATGAGGTGCACTCTACTAAATAAGAGCTCTTTAATAGATGAATGATTGATGAAGCATTTTTTTATATTCAAGATTCATGCTCCACTTACTTTACCTTACCCTACCTAAAAAATATTGAGGTTATGTTAATGAAAAAGTCGACCTCTTTGATTTTGCGCGCAAAATCAAAGAGGTCGACTTTTTCAAATTGGTCGAAAGGTGGTGGTGTGGTGGAGTGGGGGTAAAATGGGCGGGGCTAACCTAAGGTGAGGGTAAAAGGGCGGGGCTTCACCATCTTGGTCGCTATTTTGTTTTCCGCCATCTTGATCGCCATTTTGTTCGCCATCTTGACCGCCATTTTGTTTCTAACCAGTCACACAAATACAAAGTTTCCACCACAATTGATAATGAGTCACAATTGATATAAAAAAGTATATATGTATATATATATATATATATATGTTAACCCGGCAAGTCGGGCTCGTAAAATATATATTTATATTATGTCATATTCTAATGTATTTTGTCAAACTAACCTCCTAGGGACAAACAAACCCTTGTCTATTACTTCAAATAAAAAAGTTATAGCCACAATGGTATAAATCCGGCAAGTCGGGCTCTTTGCTACTTATTGTAACTCAAAGTGGATATAATATTTTTAAAATATATTTATAATTTATTGTTATTTTCATAGCTTGTTAACGTTGCTAATACTTTTATAAAAAAAAAATTATAAATAACCTATGTTTATTTGAATATTCGTGTATAAACTCGGCAACGTGGGCTCTTATTAGAATTTATCGTACAAGTCCAAGTTAAGAAATGGTTTTATAGAAATATTTAGAATCTATTATCATTTAAGTTGTTTCTAAATGTTTCTTATACATTTGTGATAAAAAAGTTATAAATGTTTATTTGAATGTTCGTTTATAAACTCAACAACTTGGGCTCTTACCGTAAAAGTTATAAGAAATTGTTTTACAGAAATATTTATAATCTATAATAATTTAATATGTTTCTAAAAGTTTACTTACACAGTTACGATAAAAAAATATAAATTAAGTAAGTTTTGTTGAATGTTAATGCATAACATCGACAATTTATATTTTGATTTTTTTTTTATATTACTTATTATATTCTTTTATAGAAAGACTTCTTTGCATATTTATTTGTCAAATAATTTAATGATGTAGACTACAACAAAATAGTTGCATGTTATTGAAACTACTATATTATTGATTAACAAGTATAAACAATATTCAAAGTATTACATCTTTAATTTTTATTATTATCAATGAATTTATGATGAATTATTTTAAAAGCAGTACAACTATTTTAAGGTCAGTATATTCATGCATGTTTTTTTTTAATTTACGACTTCTTTATTGTCGTGATATTTATTCAGAATTTCCTTACATCTGGATAGTTGCAAAAAATAACAAACGGCAATAAGTAACAAGTTATTTACATAAATTTTAATATTTATTAAAAGTTAAATAAATTTTAATATTTATTAAAAGTTATATAAATTAGTAATAGTGCAAAAAGAAAATATTTATTTTCCACTTGCATTTGCGACAAACAAATAGGTTGAAAATTTTAAATATAATTTTTATACATATTGTTAATTGTAGAATCACCATCTTTGTAATTTTGAAAACTGAGACTTAAGTTTTTTAAAAGTCATGTGATTCATTACATGGCTATCATCTTATGATTTTATGTTTGTTAGTTGTGAAATTAAAAGCATTCAAAGTAATATCAAAGTTTTAATCAAATAATCAATATTTAAGTGAATAATTTGATACATATTTTTGTTCAAATACAATAAATTCTACTAACTTGACAAATAGTTGTTAAATTATGAGCAGACAAAATTTTGATAATAATTTAAGGATTAATAAATTTTACAAAATTTAGAAAATTTGTAAAATTAGGAGTATTAAAAGTAGGACAAAATAACAATATTTATTGGTTTAGCTAAAAGTTGCGGTTTAAAGTATGCAAATTACAATAATGTGGTGAAGTTATAAGCATTCAAAGTAACAGGATCAAAATTTTGATATGCCAGTGGATTTACTTAAAATTTGGTTATCAACGATTTTATTACTATAGACTTAGCTGACATTTTCAACAAAAATGTTTAATAAAGAAGTTTCAAAGCAAGCGGTCAAAAGTAAAGTTGAATTATAAGCTTTCAAAGTAGCAGGTCCAATATGTGTGGTCATATGCAATATCTTAAATTAACTTAAATTTAGAAATCATAAGTTTTATGGTTTGCGGATTACAATAAAAATGACAAATTGAAAGAAGTCTGACTAAATTAAATCAGTAAAAGCAATTGTCTGTGTTTTGTGAAAAAATTTGTTTGAAATTTTGAAAATGTTTATGAGACACTAAGTAGCATTTGATTGAGGTTAAATGACCAAAGTACTAAGTGGATTATAGTTAAAAAAAGAGTGAGACAGGGTTGTTGTTTATCATCAACGTTGTTCTATATGCATGCCAAAAAAATGGTAGCAAAGTGCTGAAAAGGGAAAGATCACTCCTTTGTTGCATAGGAGAAAGAAGAATATAATCTATTTAATTTGCCGATGATATGATCGTGTTTGCAGAGAGCACAAAAGCACTAAAGATCATAGTTAAAGAAGAAAGAAATAAAATCAATGTATGGACTGAGTATAAACAAAAACAAAACAAAGGTTATGAGAAAGAAAAAACGTACGTTAAAAGAGATAAATTGAAGCAAGTGAAAAAGTACTGCTACTAAAATAACAAAGAATTAGAAAAACAAAGATAAATAATAGTTAATATAGGAATAATAAAAAAACTTTTAGAAAGACAAGAAAGATTTTGAGTAGCAAGTTAGGTATAAATTTGCAAATAACAATTGTGAAATGTTAAGCATAAAGTGTGAAGCTTGAACATTACGTGGTCAGACAAGATCCGAAATAAAGGAGTATTAAGAATGTCAGGGGAGGAAAGAGCGCTAGTAAGAGAGAAAAGACGGATAGTACATGCAATGAGAAGAGATTGTTTATTAAAGAACGTGATCAAAAGAATGGTAAGTGCAAATCCGTAAAGAAAAAGATAAAGAAAAAGATGCAAGATAACTGATGTTTTAAGGAATAGGGAAAAGTACAGTAAACAAAGCAAAAGACAAAGAACCAAGAAAACTGAAGAAGCTACACTTAGGACCTGCAAAAAGCAGAACACTAATAATGTGAAGTCAAAATGTCAAAATGTATGTTAAAAAGTATGGATTTAACTAAAGTTTAGCAAACAGCGTAATATCAAATAAATAAAAAATAAAAATTCCAATTTCAAAATATTTAGAGAATACTAGTTTTAAATTATGCAGTATATAAAAGTAATAATAAGCATTCAAAAAATCAGTTTGATGTTTTGATACACATGGCCGTGCTTTTACTGTATGCGGATTATAATAATAATACCAAACTAATATTATTCAAAGTAGTGTTATCAAAATTTATTTTAAAAATTAATAAAACTAGCTTAAATTTAGCAGTGGTGGTGGATTAGCGCATTAAGTACACACAATTATTTGCAATTGTTATAAATATGATTTATGTTCAAAAACATTCAAAACAATGATGTTTAAACAAACTCTTAGTACATAGCAAAGCATTTTTAGACTTACATACTATATTTAGATATGTAAGACTAAAACTTTTGCAAAGAATTTTTTTAACTGGATTATCTAGACAACTATTTGGTTTTTAACTTCATAATCTTCTAAGAATCAAAAATTGCTACTGTTCTAGATTAATAATCAGTTTTTCTTTAAGAGATGTTAATTAAACTAACGCGTTAACATCTTTCTCGTTTTTGAAATATATATATTGTGGGTCAACAACTTTTTGTTATGAAAGTTTAAAGAATACTAAAATTAAAAACATAGATGCAATCGGTAGAAAAATAAAGATATTAAGTCGTATGTTTTATTATCCGCATAAGACAATAAGACTCAATTAAGCATACATTAGATGTTAACATCATGCAATAAAATAATGAACTCTCTGTAGATATTTTTATATAAGTATGCAATATCATTATTTCAACAAAATCAAAAACTAAAACAGAATGCTGCTGACTTTGAGCATATGTAATAAATAGAGCAATAACCTGTTTTGATAGAAATTTAAATTAATCTATTCCATCAGAAGAAAATACAATCAATGTAAGATACACATTATCTATAAGTTGAATATATTTTTAATTGTGTAGCTATTGCAAAAACAACACGACATTATATTATGTAATATAATTCTATTATATTTATGTTTAAAATATTTCTATAGGCCGCAATTGGGTCTATAGCAGCAGGTAGTGTCATAAATTAAAGTGATAACTTCTCATGTCCGACACAGAATCGTATTATAATGCAATGTTAATATTCTTACATTTATAATATATATCTAATTGAATAATAATAAATATTTAAAACAGTTTTTTGTTTTTGTTTTACTTATTGCTATTTAATTGCAAAGAGGCAATTAATGACGTGTATTATAATGAAGCCGCGTTGGAAGAATGAAAACAAACGTTGGTGAAAATAGTTAGTTTTGTTATATTTATGTTTAGGTATATTAAGATTTTAATTAATTTTGTTATACTATTATTATTATATTTTATTATTACATAAATAAAATTTGAAAAGTTATACTTAAATATATAAATTAATACAAATTGTTTTTAAAAGTTAAGGATAAATGATTGCAATAGATAATTAGCCAATGGTAAAACTTGTGGCTTAGTAATGACATGAAAAATATAGAATATGACACATGAAACTGCACATCTGGGCTATAAAATGTTCCAGTACAATGCATATAAAACAATTAGAATAAACATTTAAAATAAAAATATACAAAATTTCTTGCCGTCGGAACACGACTCAATATACACATTTGCTGGTAGATTTTAAATCTCGAAGTCGTTGGTTTGTGGTGAAGGCTGATACAAAAAAGATCATAAATAAATGTAAAGAATTTAGGGTCAAATACTTGGAAACATTTGCTCGTAAAGCGGCAATGTTTTCATTCAAATATGTAATAATCATAATATATAATATATAATTTGATTTTACCTTAAATTGTTTTATTTGATACAAAAGTAAACAATGATTAAGAAAAACAAAATAAATTTAAATTAATTACGTTTCTTGATTCAATTAAAATGGGCATGTTTTTTTATATATATTTTATATATTTATGGATCAAGTGCAGTTTACAATGATTGTTTATTATTATTACTGCTAAATTTCAATAGAATCCAAAAATTCTAATTATAATTGATAAAATTTTGAAAACTTTTGGTTTTTGAGTTGGTCTAGCGACAACAATTTCTTGTGTACCTTGTTACTTTTTTAGTAAATCCAGTTTTCTTCAGAAACTTTTGCTAAGAGATAGACTGTTTTAAGCTTTTCTTTGGTAAGCTTCTGCTTGCCAAAGAAGGCTCTACGTTGCGTATTGTAAGCTTTTTTAGATTATAATCTTTTGGTATGAAGATCAAGCGGACTCTGTTGTTTGTGGCAGATTGTTTATGAAGTTTATCACTAGTTTGCATTTAATTACTGACAACCGTATAGCCTATAGAACCGATTAGCTCTGCGACATGATAGTTATTGGTCAGTTAAAGTATTGTCTGGATTTGATGTTTTTAGAGCTACATTTAATAATAGCTAATTTTGCTTGAAAGAGCATGTTTGCCCAGGGATAATTCCGGTTCTGATGCTATTGTAATGTAGATCTATCTCTATATCATATAAATTCTTTTGCTTTGCGACGGTAGTATTAAATGAAAAGATTTTTTCATGCAATAACTTTTTATAAAGTGTGATATTATTTTCAGTGTTTCTTTCTCATGTAACACGTTTGTTGGTCTAGGAACCTCAAGATTTACGGTGTGTTTGTTTATCTATATTTGATACGTTGCTTATTTCCCCTCCATCATCACAAATAAGTGAATTAGTAGTAGCAAAAGCAGTGTTTCCATAGCTGCTGTGAAAGTTGTTCTCGTTGTTGCTTTCTTTATTTAATTGCGTTGACTTGTAGCCTGGGGGGGGGGGGGGAGACATCCGCCAGCAATTTTAGCTCTTTTCCTATAATGTAATTGTTTTAGTTTGATTTTTGAACATGAAGTTCACTCAATATCTAACAAGAAGTAAAGCGCTTCTGTTTTCTATTCCCGTAGCAGTTTATTGAAAATGAAGTTTGTCATGCTCCTTAAATGTCTAAGAAAGGTCCCAAAAAAATTTCTTTGCAGTGGATATTCTATTTGCACCTGATGGAAAGCTGATTTATAGCTAAATTGAGGATTTAACTGAAATGCCAAAAGTTTGACACAACTATTTAAAACACTTATAACTTAACACTATCATTGCAATCCTCCAACTGTAAAACCTTTGTATGCAAAATTTTGGTAAAATCTAAAAATATTGAACATTCATAAATGTCAACATTTCCACACAAAATAGTGAATTTGGTATAGAATGTATTGTTTTAATAATTAATGTCAAAATGTTGGCATTACTACAGTGATAACTCATAATCTAATTCAATCATCATTAAAATTTTCAAAAACTTAAAAAAAAGCATGTTTGTTGAATTTTGCAAAATTTTAAAGTATTTAACTTAATTTGTAACTTTTTGACATTGTTATTTCTAATACATATAATCTAACACTACCATTGTAATCCGCTTACTTCAAAAACAGTTTGTCAACCAAATTTAATTAAAAATAATGAATTTTATAATTAGGGGTTGTTAAGGGTAAACTGCGCAAAATAATAAAATATATTTAATTGTGCTTATTAATTGCTATTCCAAGAAGCAATTTCTCTAAAAATTTTGTTATTTAATTTATTTATCAAAATACTAATTTAGGGTTGTTAGCAATTAAATAAAAAATGTATTGGATGTATGTATACTATCTTGTAAAGTCAAATTATTTTATTACATATCAAAATATTTTTGGTGAAGGTGCCGTGGAGCCCGACTTGCCGGATTCGTTCCCGAAAGTGAACGGCAACGTGACACACGAGCCCGACTTGCCAAAAAGAGCCCGACTTGCCGGATTCATACCCAGAAAGAGCCCGACTTGACGGATTAATATATATATATATATATATATATATATATATATGGTAGACTGACAGCTGAACAGACAGACAGACAGCTAAACAGACAGCTGAACAGGGCCCCTGTTCAGCTGTCTGTTTAGCTGTCTGTCTGCCTGTTCAGCTGTCTGTATAGCTGTCTGTCTGTCTGATCAGCTGTCTGTATAGCTGTCTGTCTGTCTGATCAGCTGTCTGTTTAGCTGTCTGTCTGTTTGTTCAGCTGTCAGTCTACCAGCTGTCTGTTTAGATGTCTGTCTGTTCAGCTGTTGGTCTGAATTTTTAATGTCGGGCTGTTATTGTTTATATAGCACAATGTCACATTATCATCATCATATAGAGGTTTTAAAAAGTTATAATAAAAATCATACATAATTAGTTTTAATAATTTAAACTGTAAATCTCGATGTAAATTGGTATATTTTGCTCTGATTGAATGGTAACGAGATTCTCAAAAGTTATAGTTAAAATCATACATAAGTAGTTTCAATAAATCTTAACTGCAAACCCAATGTAAATTGGTTTATCATATACAACTTTAAGATTGAATGGTAGTGAGATTCTCATTGAAAATCCAGACAAACGTCTCTTACCAATATTATCACAATGGATCATCAGCTTAACATCAACTCGCTTATCTACATTCTTCATTGTTTTACCTAAAACTAATTTGTTCATTAATTTAAAGAAATCTTTGTCAAACTTATTTTTTGACTGATTTACACATCGTGATGTTTAAATTTAAAAAAATCAGACTGTTCAAAGCAAATTATGCTGTGAATTTTAATCAATTTTAAAATATGCTTTAGAGCTTGTAAGTGTTAAGGTATCATATATTGTTCCGTAAATGAGTAACATAACCTCAATATTTTTTAGGTAGGGTAAGGTAAAGTAAGTGGAGCATGAATCTTGAATATAAAAAAATGCTTCATCAATCATTCATCTATTAAAGAGCTCTTATTTAGTAGAGTGCACCTCATATAACATAATGATTATATTAGCCATCGATATGCAAGGATTTGTAGTTGCAAAGCAGTTTATGCTGAAGGAAATAAGTATTGCAACAAATTATAAAAATATTTATACCTACTTGATGAAACCGACAATCGACTACTCATCGTTTAACATCGAATGAAAAAATCCAAGTTAGATGGTTGGAAAACAATTACCACTCAATTCCATATTTTGGTGGGTTCATTGATATATCAGAGATTGATAACATCTTTTATGGATTTACTCAGAATTTATCCGATGTAACGTGCGTGGTCAAGGGTGTTTAAAAGAAGAATTTTTTAAAGAAATTTTCCGAATTTTACAGTATTACATATAGAACATAAAATTTACGCATCAAAGTTTGAAAAATGTTTGCATTTCTGTGTAAATCACAATGATAAATTTAGTAATTGTTCATTTCAAAATGTTAATAAAATGTGTACGGATGATGCATTAAAATCGACAAGAGAGAGAGAGAGAGAGAGAGAGAGAGAGAGAGAGAGAGAGAGAGAGAGAGAGAGAGAGAGAGAGAGAGAGAGAGAGAGAGAGAGAGAGAGAGAGAGAGAGTGGGAGAGAGAAAGAGAGAAACAGTGATATTTACATAAAAAATTATATTTTTAATCTAAAATAAATATTCACATAACATTTTAACATTTTTTTTTTTTTTAGTACAGACGCTATGTAAACTAATGTGGTTGAAACAGTTATGATTCACAATTTCTGTATGATAGAGATTGTCTATTTCAGTTACTACATTTATAACATTTATATTATCAAATAAATTTTTAATTAAATATTTCCGTTGATTACCTTTCACATAAATGTGATCACAGTCGATAGTAAAGATTTTAGAATGTTTTCGAATTTATGTGACGGTAAGTAACCGCTGCTGTATCGAAGATCATGATGATGCGTCTCTAACTATCAAATTTGGGTTATTTCATCATGGTTGAGATTCTTGAAGTATCGTTCGGGTTTAAATAGGTAAACGCTAAAGTCTTTACCATCGGTAGTTATACATAACTCCTTGGGGATAAAATTATCTTGAAGAATAAAGCCTTGTACGTCAACTGTGACGATCGATTGAAGCAATGTTCCATTTTTCTATGATGTTTGAGCGTAGCTATGGGACCCAATACTGTGAAAGCCTTCTTTATTCTTCTTTCAAAACAAATTCTATTTTGCGTTGCAATCATCCACTTAATTCCACTTCGATCGCTGCTCTTAACGTTGCAATTATAAAATATATCCGAAGATTCAATACTCCTTGAATCTGATCCGCTTCATTCAGAAAAAAATACTTTTGGAAAGTGGAATGTCAAACGCTTTCAGTAAGTAAGTAATTTTGTAAATATGTTGATGCTAAAAAATCATATATATATGGACACCATTAATTAATTATCTTAATCCACATGTAAGGTGTCTAATGACAAAGGTTTTTAAATCCCCTCTACTAAATATTCAAAATGTTTATTCAATTTATTCACTATTAATTTTTCATAAAAATGTTTTAAAGTTATTTCACCGCACAAATAATTGTAACATAAATCGATTCCTTTATTTAGATGATTTTGATATTTTTGATTATAATCTATGTCTTTAGGATCATCGCTACCATATGCACATTCCTTGGCATCATCAAGTAATTTTTCAAATTGTGCTTCAAGTCGCCGTACAATTTTTGAAAATTTTAAATCAGTTTTATACATATTACAATTCAACACTTCTTTTATATTTAAATGATGTCTAATGTTATGAAATGAAAATTGAAACAAAAATATTACTATAATTATATAAAAATGTTTATTCAAAAGCTATTAAAAGTGAAAGTGAACTCTTAAATTAGAATATGTAAGGCTATTAAAAATGAAAGTTTTTAACCATCTAAGTCATTGTGTAAGTTGAAACTTTGAACATTGTTTTAAAATTGTAAACAATTAAAATAAAAGTTATAGAGACCTACGCTAATAAATAATCGATAACATTGAAATATTTATAATTGATTATTTTATACATTTTACAATTCAACATTTTCTTTCATATTTTAAGGCTGTTAGTGTTTATATGGCACAATGTCACATTATCATCATAATAATATAGAGGTTTTAAAAAGTAATAATAAAAATCATATATAAATAGTTTAATAATCTAAATTGGTTTATCTCGCTCTCATTGAATGGTAACGAGATTCTCAAAAGTTATAGTTAAAATCATACATAAGTAGTTTCAATAAATCTTAACTGCAAACCCAATGTAAATTGGTTTATCATATACAACTTTAAGATTGAATGGTAGCGAGATTCTCATTGAAAATCCAGACGAACGTCTCCTACCAATATCATCTCAATAGTTTTTGTTTGTTCATTATACATTAAAGAAATCTTTCTCAAAATTATTTTTGACTGATTTACACATCGCGATGTTTAAATCTATATATTTTTAAGAAAATCAGACTGTTCAAAGCAAATGATGCGGTGAATTTTAATCAATTTTAAAATATGGTTTAGAGCTTGTAAGTGCTAAGGTATCATATATTGTTCCGTAAATGAGTAACATAACCTCAATATTGTAACATAACCTCAATATTTTTTAGAAAGGGTAAGGTAAAGTAAGTGGAGCATGAATCTTAAATATAAAAAAATGCTTTATCAATCATCCATCAATTAAAAAGCTCTTATTTAGTAGAGTGTACCTCATATAACATAGTGATTATATTAGCCATCAATATGTAAGGGTTTGCAGTTTTAAAGCAGTTTATGCTGAAGGAAATAAGTATTGCAACAAATTATAAAAATATTCATACCTATTTGATGAAACCGACAATCGACTACACGTTTTTAACGTCAAATGAAAAAATCCGAGATAGATGGTTGGTAAACAATTACCACTTAATTCCATATTCCGGTGGGTTCATTGATATATATCAGAGATTGAATTTAAATAATAATTAAGTTTTATTTAAATGTTTAGATTAGATATTTCTAATTTGTATGATAATATTCCATGTATAATATTGTAATTTTAATTTCTAATAATAATAATAATACATGAAATAAAAACGCTATAAAAATTATAATAATGTGTGATATTAAAGTTGACATTGTAAGAGAGTTATAGAGAGAGAGAGCAATGTTTACATGAAAAAAATTATATCTTTATTTTAAAATAAATAATCATATAACATTTTAACATTTTTTTAACACAGACACTATGCAAACTAATGTGGTTGAAACATAAAGTTTTAAAAAGAAGAAAAACTCTAAAATCATATGTCGCTTACAGTCTTTTATCACAAACAAATAAAAATTATTAAAAAAAGAAGTTACAAATGATATTACATATCTTCATCATCTCAATGTTCACAAGCTCCTAATGTAATCGAGCTATTATCTACATTGTTTCATTTAATAACATTAGACATCATTAAAATATAAAAGTGTTAAATTGTAATATGGATAAAACAGATTAATGCCCGTATTCATAAAACATTTTTGTAACGATTCATTATCAAACAAATCATTATAATTTAATGAACATTAAAAATATAATGATATTAAATAAATTGTCATTAGTTAAATTATTTAGTAACTTTTTAGTGACTTTTGTTTTTATAAGTTATTAATATGTTAACCTATACAATATAACCTCAAATACTGTGAATTAATACAGATAATTAGAAATTTTTAAATCAAACAGATGTGTCAATTTAATGATTAAAAACTGCACACACTGCCTCGTATTGGAGTGGTCTTGAAATAAAAGAAAGAATTGTAAAGAAAATAAGAATTTATAACATTTGTCCTATCAACAGCAATTATATGATAATGAGAAATTCTCATACTGAAAACAAAATGGCGTTCAAGATGACGGAAAACAAAATGGCGTCCAAGATGGCGTTTGTTTATTCTAATGATTAATGGAAGCGGGGTATTTATTATAATAATTCACTAATGACAACTTTCAAAAATGTATTGTGAATTTAAATCATAATATAATAAAATATAAAATGATCGTTATAATAGGGATAGTGCACATTCCTTGGCATTATTAAGTAATTTTTCAAATTGTGTTTCAAGTTGCCGTACAATTTTTGAAAATTTTAATGCACGTATTCATAAAACGTTATTAAATATATAATGATTTGTTAAAAATATAACGAAACGTTTAATCGAATTTTTGTATTCATAAACACTCATTAGCAATAATGTTCATTAAATTATTTATTAAATTTAACGCACTATTTGTGGTCCATTAAGACAAAACGAATCATTAAATTGACACATCTGTTTGATTTAAAAATGTCTAATTATCTGTATTAATTCACAGTATTTGAGGTTATATTGTATAGGTTAATATATTAATAACTTATAAAAAACAAAAGTAACTAAAAAGTTACTAAATAATTTAACTAATGACAATTTATTTATAAATATCATTATATTTTTAATGTTCATTAAATTATAATGATTTGTTTGATAATGAATCGTTACAAAAATGTTTTATGAATACGAGCATTAATCTGTTTTATACATATTACAATTTAACACTTTTATATTTTAATGATGTCTAATGTTATTAAATGAAACAATGTAGGCAATAGCTCGATTACATTAGGTGCTTGTGAACATTGAAACAAAAAAAAATCTATAATTATATAAAAATGTTTGTTCAAAAGCTATTAAAAGTAAAAAGTGAACTCTTAAATTAGAATATGTAGGGCTATTAAAAATGAAAGTTTTTAACCATCTTAGTCATTGTGTAAGTTGAAACTCATAAGATTATTTTAAAAATTGTAAGCAATTAAAATAAAAGTTATAGAGACCTACGCTAATAATTAATAGATAACATTGAAATATTCCAAATTAATTGTTCAGTTTGTTTCAAGTCGTCGTACAATTTTTGAACATTTTAAATCTTTTTTATACATTTTACAATTCAACACTTCATTTATATTTTAATGATGTCTAATGTGAGACAATGTAGCCAATAGCTCGATTACATAAGTGTTTATGGAAATTAAAACAAAAATATTACTCTAATTATATAAAAAATAATTATTCAAAAGCTATTAAAAGTGAAAGTGATCTCTTAAATTAGAATATGCGAGGCTATTAAATGAAAGTTTTTAACCATCTTAGTCATTATGTAGGTTGAAACTCTTAAAATTATTTTAAAATAGTAAGCAATTAAAAATGAAAGTTATAGAGACCTACGCTAATAAATAATGTATCATTAGTATATATAACTAATGATTAAACGGTGAGATATTATGAATATCTCATCAATTTAATCATTGGCATATTTAAAATTATTGTGATCTAGCACTTCAATAACTATTAACTTATTGCTTTAATGTAAGTTTAAATGATTGTTAATGTGCAACTCCTCAAATTGATGTATATACAGATGTTTAACCAATTAGAAAGTGCACTTTCACATGTACCAGTCTTAAAATTGTAATGGAAACTTTGTATTTGTGGTAAATAGTTGACTCATTGTTCGAAAAATGTAAAGCAAACTTTCACTTTTTATATCAATTGTGACTCATTATCAATTGTGGTGGAAACTTTGTATTTGTCTGACTGGTTACAAACATTATTCAAAATTGATGTATGCATGGTAAATAGTTGACTTATTATCAGAAAGATGTCTCTCAAAAATAAATATATGGGGTGTTCTATTAAAAAAAATTCAAAAAATGGCGGGAAAATTATATAGGGTGATTCAAAATGGCGGACAAGATGGCGGAAAACAAAATGGCTACCAAGATGGCGTCCAAGATGGCGGAAAACAAAATAGCGGTCAAGATGGCAAACAAAATGGCGTCCAAGATGGCGGAAAACAAAATGGCGGCCAAGATGGCGGAAAACAAAATGGCGGCCAAGATGGCGGAGCCCCGCCCCTTTTACCCCACCCTTGGGTTACCCCGCCCCTTTTACCCCCACCCCTTGGATTACCCCCACTCCGCCACCCTCCCCACCCCGTGCGGTGGTGCGGTGGATCCAGAACCGGCTAAAACCCTCTACTCTCTTGCCCTGATAAGTCTATCATGGCGAAGTATTGAATAGCCCGAAATATGAATTGACTCATTATTATTTGCTTCCGACAGCCAACTTTTAGTTAAACAGAGAATGTGGTATTTGTACTTTTCTAAAATACGTTTAACATCATAGAAATGGCAAACAAGTGATCTGATATTAACAAGTCCTAGTTTTAATTTAGTAAGCATTATTTGGCTAAAATTAGATGGTTATACATAATTAGTAACATAAATTATATATTCTAGTACAAATACAATATAATTATTATAAAAAAAAAAAACTATTTCAATAATAAATGAATAATAAAAAAAAGTGTTATTATAAATTTGCAAATGTAAATGATTTATTAAAAATAAAATTATCAAATATTTAAGCAGTAGTAGTAGTAAGACAATATATATTAATAAAACGACAATAAACTCTTACAAAATAAAATAAAATAAAAACTTTAGAGCAAACCTAATTGAACAAAAACACAAAAACTGATACAATGTATTCTTAGACGCAATAATTTAATTACAACATTTGTTAAAATCATTTCAAGTATTAATTTTAACAAATATGGTCTCATTGTTAGTCCATACGTTTTTAAAGGTATATTTTTTCACGCCTTTTTTGTGTATTTCTAGCCTCGTTTATGTAAGATCTTTTTTAAGGAAAATTCCAGTTGTTTTTAGTTTGCTTTTATTTATATAAATTGACTTGCGTATTTTATATGTTTCAAATTCCACTAGGATAGTCCTTGATGACCTTGACTTGTCACTGTTTTTTTTCCTTAGTTTGCCGATGCAAAATAGGTTTTTGATATCTCTGCTTTTGATGAAAATATTCAATTTATTATTAAATAAATTAATTGCTGTGGCTTTTATATTCTCTTATATAATCATTTTCCTGAGCACCGTAGATTATTAAGCGTTTCTTTTACTGATTAGAACTGTCAACTTGTGTTTTTAACATTCATTCATTTCACTTTCTATTTTTTCATTTTTTTCTTCCCAGATTAATAACTTGTTTATGCATTTTATCCATGTTTTCTTTAACACTTTTTAGTAATACTTTGGCTAATCCATTAAACAAATTATTTAACAAGTCTTCATCCTTTAATATAGTTGATATTATCTTTTCCTTATCACTCATT
The DNA here is from genome assembly GCA_963932245.1 of Tachinus rufipes. Lineage (NCBI taxonomy): Eukaryota > Metazoa > Arthropoda > Insecta > Coleoptera > Staphylinidae > Tachinus > Tachinus rufipes. The sequence continues at coordinate 41,118,921 of OZ010747.1, read as the reverse complement.
TAATATAATATATTTAATATAATAACTATTAAGAGATGCGCAGAACTACTCAAGATGAAATATTATGCGTGTGGGAATACAGCGCATACACGTTTACTCGCTGCGAGCGTTCGTCGAATTATCAACCAAGATCAAATATTTTGGGGTAGTTTTTGACAACAAGCTTACATGATAACTACATCAAAATGTAAAATGCAAAAAATTTATACGTCTTTTTGGAAATGCAGACAAGCTGCGGGGAACACATGAAGACTGTCTTCAAAGATAGTGCTATGTTGTACGCGCCGTCATAAAACCTATGTTTACATACGGTGCACTAATATGGTGGTTAAAGACTAGACAAAAACGTTTGCAAGCAAATTATATCAATTGCAACAAATGGTATGCCAAATATAACAGATAACGTGTAGACAACACCAACTGCAGCTATAGAGGCAATGTTGTGTCTGCCGTTTTTTGACATTTACGTTGAGAAGATGGCGACAATGGCAGCTTTGTGTCTAAATTTAGCAGAATTTTGGCACACTGCAAGAAGGGCTGGTAAACACTGTTACCTTTTAGATGAGACTGCTAAAAAAAACCGTTGTCAAGATACACAGATAAAATGTTACCTTTTTGTGTGTTTCAAAAACTCTACAACGTGTGACACATAAACAAAGGAGCAGAATGTGGTCAATGAAAGTATAGCGGCAGTAATTGCTATAAACTAGCCTAAAATTACATCAAAGTTAATTTTTGAATGTCACCGTGTTCTTATTTTAGTTGATTGTAAAAATAACATAAACCTTAGACCGCTTTGTCACTTAAAAGCTTAAATAACCTACTAACGCACTGAGAAGGCGTTGGAATGACACTCCAAGCTGCAGACAAGCAAAGGAAGCAATGACTGCCCCAAATGCAAAAACAACCAATTACTACTTAAGACTATCCAGAAAGAACTAGCATATTATGACAAAAATCTTGTAAAAACATTGCCAACTAAGAAAACACATGCACACAATTAGTATTAAAGACAATCCAACGTGTAGAGAATGTGAAATGGATGACAAGCATGCATGTACATGCTCGGCTCTCTCATACGACAGAAAGTCCATGTTGGGGAGCTGCAGGCTTAACATGGTCAGTATAAGGGAAGTTGAACGCCATGGTAACGGAGTGAAGTTACCACTGGAGAAGGTTAAAAGTGCCTAATGAGCCATCATGAAGTAAACTTTGTATTACCCTTTAACTTAAAATCCAGAATATATAGATTTTTTTTTGAAAAGTTTACTCTGATACTTCCCAGAAATGGTTTTTGAGTAAAAAATTGTCTTGGGGCTTGTGTGTGTGTGGTTTTTTGGTATTGCATGCAATAACACTGGGAAAGCCCCTGTCTGATCAATAGTGGTCTAGATTGCCTTGTCAAGTTCTCGAGGAATCGAAAACTACTAAGGTGTGCAACCAGGGATTGCGTAATGGAACGGCGCAATGTCAGCCCAAGTGGCCATTCTGAATTGCTGCTGCAAGAGGGGGTAGTGAAATGAATATTCTTGAGAGGTGAAAGGCTTACCGCGTAAAGAGTGTGCTGGGCCGCCACCACAACGCGACGCTTAGAAGCGGTGCTGGCGTTGGTGTGAATAGTGTGAGTTGCTTCGTGAGTCATTCCATAGCGAGGAACATGCCGTGAAGGCTGTGCAAAGTTCAAAGTTTTGCAAGAGAAAAATGCTTTCTTTTTTAATTTAGTATCAATTTTCTTCAACGTACTCAAAGGAAGAAACATCTTTGTAAATTCCTTTGGGTGGTTCGGCAGGTAGTGCAGATCGGATGTCATCTAGGTAGAGCTCTGTAAGAAATATCTTTTTTCCAGTAGCAGTTAGAAGCTGTGTTTTGATTTTTTTAAAACCCATTAAATTATTTGCAATTTTGTTTTGGTCTTCTAGGAGGTAGGTCCAAATATAGGCTGGTTGGTTTTTTTTTGCATTATGAGGCTTGACAATGTATTGCTTCTTGTAATCTTTTAATTTGATCGTGTAATTTATTGATTGGGGCATTGCAGCTTCCAGGACTCAATCAAGTTGTAACCTAGTAAAAGCTCACTCTTGCGGTTATTATGGTATACCGCACAATACTACCTTCTAATTTATAGCAAATGCAGTGGAAAAACAAGGAATAGGTCCAATTGTCCAACAATGGGTCAAGTCTATGCTCAAAAACCGGATTGTAACTATAACACTATATAAAAAAAAACTGTATTAGTCAAAGTTGCCGGAAGGTGCCCACAGGGGGGTGGCGTACTTTTACCCCAACTGTGGCGCATTGTCATGGATAACTTACTACAGATACTTAACAACATGAGCATTTTTGTCTAAGGCTACGCAGACGTTCTTACTATCCTTGCATACGAAAAGTTTAAAACAACCGTGTCCAACATAATACAGAATGCACTAAATATTGTAAAAAGGTGGTGCAAAAAAAGGGTTATCAGTAAAAACAAGCAAAAACAACGCTACACGCTATCAATGTCAAAAAAGGTAAAATATCTTAGACTAAGGTTTGACACTAAGTTAAACTTTAACACACAACAAACACAACAGCGGGTGCTTTTTGAAACCAAAATGACAATCGAACGTACATAGGGATTAACACCTAATATGACTAAATGTTATACACGATTATATGGAGAAAAAAAACAATTTTTAAGTGTACAGCCAAAAAACTAGATAAAGTTTAGAGGCTAGAATATCTGCTGATAACGGGGACAATAAAAACGAAGCCCATGGCAGCAATGGAAGTACTACTATTGTTACCGCCACTTCATCTGATGGTAATGGCAAATGCAAGACAAGCAGATAAACAAACACAACGTAAACCTTGGGACCCACAAGCCTATCATAATGTATAGTGTTAGCGCTGACTCTACGCGTCCCGTTATTTTGTTATCTGACTGTTAGATTCTTGTTTTAGATTAGATTTACTAATGAAATACAAATTTTAAGCTTTTCAAAAACAATTTAGAGGTGCTAAATAATTTTACATTTTTGCGAGCATCTCAGCGCCAGGTGTCTCGACGGCAGACCTGCTGGTACTAGGCTAGCTTTTCATGATTAAAATGGAACCTTATCTCAAAATATTAAACTTAAATAACTCTTGCATTTTATTGACGCGAGTTCTTGGACTATATTGCATGATATTAAAATAGTGATAACACAAATGAGTCGCATCAGACTGCAAAGGCTCACAGAATTAATAACCGAACACTGTGGACTTAACAAGCACTTCCATAAAATGAGAATAGAAAAGGACCTTTTATGTCGCTAATGTAAATAAGAAGACAAAACTCCAATGCACATACCGATTAAATGCAAAGCCTTTAAACAAAAACGCGCAGCTATCTTTGGCAAACACAACCCAACCGCAGATATGTTAAAAACAACTTATTGGCTAAAAAGAAGAAACAGAGTTGCTAAAAAAGTAGAATAGCAGAAATGTACAACAGGCCTAATAGGACTACTGTGCAAGGGGCGCCAAGCAAACCACCTTAAAGTAAAGAAGGAAAACGTAGGTTTTTGTAGTCAGTAAAAACCTGACACTACTAGACAGCACGAGCTGCCCAAAGTGTTTTGAAGATGTTTTCCTTTCTTATGCAAAAAAAAAATGGTATACCGCAAGTGGCAACAGCTTGCCCCAATGTTTCCTTGAGTGTCCTTTTATTAAAAATTGAATAAACTTCTTAAGTTCTGCGTGACGCGGCTTGATAGGACAATTGGTGTGTTGCTTAACATAAAGGTAGTGGTACAGTTTTGACTTTCTGATTACACATATCCATAATGGTGAAAGCCACCTTGTTTCTTGATTAGATTGTATTTAATGGTCCTATATAAACTATTGCCACGCGCTTTCAAGGTTTTATTGTTGGTTGCAACAGTACTTTAAAACTTCCTGTTTTGCTTTTGGTAGTACCAATAGTTGTTTCCAACTCTGCCGTGGTTACTTAAACAATACCCCATGTCCGTACCTTTAGGGTAATTTAAGTCCGTTAAGCGTTTTTGGTATTACAGAATGATGCTTCTGGTTTGTAAGCATTTTTTTGGCATTGGCGTACTATTTTTGCTAAAGTCTCACCTTTAAGTAGGTTGGCTTAAAGTGTTCCCTTGTGTGATAGATAAGAGTTGGCAAGTGAATTGATAAGGTTACTGAATGCCGGTTGGTCGTTGGTATTTTTGGGCGGTGAGAACCAATTACTGGCTTTAATGGCTAAACCTACTAACTTGTTTTTTTCGTTTTTGGACAAAACGTCAGGTAAAATGTTGGTACTCCCTGGATTATGTTCCACTGTAAACTAAAGCTATATTGTTTGTTCTCTGTTTGAGTGATTTGTTTTCTATGTTCATTTTTTTTTTAATTTTCAAAGCTCAGATTACAAACATCCGTTAGGAAGACAAACGGTAACCTGGCTTAAGTCTGGCTAGATGAAGGGGCCGGGCCCCTGCGGTCTTTACAGTTTTAAACGCTCGTTGTTCAACGACCGTCCCTACAGTAGGTTTCTTTTTTTTTGCAGTTTTCTAAGTAGGCTAGAGAAGAATTTTGGGACATATTTCCTAAGCCAGGTTTTAGTTTCCATAAAACTGCGGAGTTGCTATTTATTATTTGAAATTGGATAATCTTTGATTGCAGCCATATGATGTGGTAAGGATTTGTTAGTTTTGGCACTTATTTGATGTCTTAAGTATTCTACTGTTTCTCCAAATTTACAATTTTAACATCTTACATTGGCAGATATGGTTAATGTGTTGTTTGTGGTTTTGCAAGTAGACAATAATATTGTCTAAGTAGATCAGAACCATGGTACTCAGAAATCCGTCCAAAACTATAGACGTGTATTTTTGGAAAGTGGTTAATCCATATTTAAGCCTAAATGGCATTACCGTAAACTAGTAAGTTCTGAAACTTTAAAAGCGGTGTACGGCTTGTGGCGTTCTTCCATTGAAATTTGCCTGTATTTAGTTGTTAGGTCAAGTTTGGTGTTTTTGTTAACGTTAATTTTCTGTAATTTATATAAAATCTAAGTTTGCTATTTTTTGTTTTAGCTTTCAGTAACTGCCCTTCTCTATTATCCTATTAGTCAGAAGTTTGTAGATTTGCTCCTCAAAGTTGTTAATTCAGCACTATATGATAGACCGTTTCTGCAATTTCTTAATATTTCATTGTTCTATTGCCTTAAAAAATTACTTGGAATTTACATATTGCTATTTTTTTTATTGTATTGTCATTGCTTGCAAGGAACTTGGAACCTTTACTAGTACCTTAGATTGCGTTTATAAACTGCTCCTGCGAGCGCATTTTCTGCGTTCAATATTTCTGTCTTTTTTTTCCTGTTGTCTTTTTTCTCTTCTTCGAATACCTTTTTCACTTCGTCGGTGTTTTTATTTTTTTTAGGTCGTAGAGGCACTATGTCTCTGTATGCCCTACGTTGGGCTCCATTTGTCACTGCTCTTCAGGTCTAGAATCGACCGGCGAAGGAGGCAACGCCTCGAAAGTTATACAGTGGTTGCATTGGCTCCGGCTTATGGTTTTTTTTGGGCTTACTCAGTTACGATTTATACGGAACTGTGGCGACCTATAAACTCATTGGTTGATGTTGTTTGGCTAAACCGATAATTAATGAGAAGCGTCTTTTTCTTATTTGATATCATTTGGATATTTTCAACTATAATTTCATTAAAATACTTTAACAAAAAATATTATTAATCTTTCATAATATTAATATTGCAAGTATATGTTAGCATATTAAAGGTTTGCTGTATTCAAAGTCTCATCATATTAATATTTCTTAGAGTATTATGTACCGTGTATTAATTTCATGTGAAAGCTTAGTGCTTCAATTAATCAAATCTCTTAGATCTTATACATAGTTTACATTTACATTACGTATAAATATAATTTATAGAAAGTTCCTTTCCTAAAAGCAAAACTAATTTTCAATAACACGACATATGCTTATGTTTGCTTATACAGAAATATATGAAACTTTAGAACAAATATATCCGTTATTGCATTCATTATACATACAAAAAGTATTTTCAATATTCTTTATACAATTCAACCAGTACTTATTTTTTCTCTGCAAACATAAATAAATATGTATATAGCTCAACAACCGTTTCCCGACAAACTTCTAAATTGCATCTTTTATACGGGAACATTTATATAAATGCATTTTAACAAATTGAATAAACAACATGCTACCAACATTTACATTTGCATACTACATTTTTAATATTGCCGCTGTAATATAAGGCAAAAACCCAATACAACTGCTCTACCGGAAATGTATAACTTTTTGATTGCTTGTTTATTTAACAGGAAATTCAAACTTCTGCATTATGTACCTGAAATTTAAAATAACAAAGCATAAAAGCATTAAATTCAGTTTTAAATATAAACGTTGAAATATTATATTAAAATAATTTTGTTAAAAGAGTCCTTAGCGATAATTGGATATTTCACTATATAAACATTGTTAATAAATATAATAAAAAAATATCCTTTAGCTTTCTAGTTCAAAGTAAAGGAAACCTGGTTCAAAGAGTCTTTTAGTACATTAATGACCTTATAAAACAAAGTATTAAAATCCAAGCCTCTTGAGTATCCCTTTGCTTAAATAAAACTAATTACCAAAGGTACACACATACTTCCTTCTTTCCTCAAGAAATTAACTGCGAGGCGGGCATTGAATAAATAAAAAGCGCTTCCCCTTTCACAAAACTCAAAAAGATCAACATGAAATATTTACGGGCCGCAAACAGAATTACACCCAATGAGACGGATCTGTACGCATTTTAAAGTCTGGAATCGATGGGGGTTACCCCGATGTCACCGTCGCCGTCTGAAAGGAATCTGTAATGGAATTAAACCTAAATACGGTGGGGATCAATGCAGAAAGAGGGAACGTGAAATATTAATCCCATTTTGCCGAATGTTTACTGAAACAGGGGACGACATGTTTGGGTCGCAAGTGGGAAGGAACTCAATAAATTCACAATAGAAAATCCACTCGTGGATAAACATGTTGGCAAAGTTGACCCTACATGTGTAAATGTCTTTATATAAAAAATATATACAGTTTTTAACTAATAAATAACCTTGATTTTGGCAAAAATTATGATATAATGTTTAATTCCAATTAAATTAGTTATAAAGTATTAAATATTAATTTATAATAATAATAATATTATCTTATTAGATCATTTAAAATTAATTAAATTTTAACTTTTAATAATACAAGCAACAACAAATAATTGAAATCCAAGAGGGTGTATAGAAATGTTCAAAACTAATGTATTAGTTAATATAATAGAATAGAGCTGATTTAAATCATCCCTATTCTATTATATAATTATTTAAATTAAACAGGCAAACAAGTAATTTAACTCAGTTAGTAGTAGTTACAAGATATATTTGAATTATAAAACCAATGCTGTTCAGATTTAGAAAAAAAATAATCATGTTAGGTAATAATGTATAAATAAGTATACAGTTGACAGTTTAAAGATACAGTAAGTAGAGATGATACAAATTATTAATTAATTAGTTTATTTATTGGCAAGATCACACAATTGAAAAATATTAAATCATAATTGATATGAATATATAATATATAAGTACTAATTATAAATAAAATACAGTTACTAAAAATATATGTAACCCAACTAACTAACCTAACAATTAAAAAAATATTATTAAACAATTTCATACAAATCAAAAGTTTAACAAAAGATGTTGAACCTAATAAACCAGTAAGTTTCTATTACTGGTTTATAAGGTTTATTATCATGCTAGGGATTGGATAGTCGTTGCTAACTTAAACAAAATTATAAATCTATTAAATACTTTGAATATTGTGATCAGAACAATAATTTTCTATAATTAAAAGAAAGAAAAAAATATTATATTGCAAAACAATAACTATCAAAATAAATTAAAAGTGAATTATATTTTATTTTTTAACATAAACTACTCAAAACTTAACTTTTTTTCATCTTCAAAATAGTTGTTTGGAATCTTTCTTTTTTTTTTAAATTATTATTTAATCAAACTTGCCTTTTATGTCAAGTCAAATTAGGATTAATACAGAATTAATACAATAATATTAAAACATCAAAACTAGTTTGTAAAAAAATATAAGATAACAATTAGAAATTTAAATTTATATTTGATTTAAAATTGAATGTAAATCAGCTTAAATAAATCAAATCAAAATTTTAAGTTAATAATAATAAAATAATACTTTATTTACGGTATAATGTTACTATTTACCACTGCATTAAATATACATAAGTAATGATGCAAATCTACACATTCTACTGAGCGGATTATTGAGACCATAACTAGTAGAATAGCTAGACTCACGGAATAAGGAAGAATGCCTGCTGCGTCTATTATTAAGTGTTACATGGAATTACCAAGTAGCTCCAAACAATCAATCTAAGACATAATTAAATTACGCAATAACGACAAATAGGCCTTTTTGCGGCGAAGCTTCAATGGCGGTAAGTTGTACAAAATTTGTTAAATACTGCGGTTATAAATGTTATAAACAGGACTAAAATGAGATCCTTGAAGATTACCTGATGAAACAAGGGCTTTAGTTATTAATTTTTACACACTGCGTGCGATTTATCAAACTAAACAACTAGGAAATCACACTATAATAAAAACCCAGAAGCACTGAGTATAGCTATCAAAATATTATGGCTCAAGTTAGTTAGATAGTTTAGATTTTTGACGTATCAGCTTAAAAAGACTATTAACGCCGATTCTTTTCTCTAACTATAAAAAGTGTAAAATAATATGGTGTAAAATGGCATATTAAAGAATAAAATTAAATAAATAAATAAATAAACAACAAAGATAAAATAAACGTTCACAAACTTTAGCAAAAATGACTAGATGATTGTCTAAGGTGTAAAAGGTCCTAAAGACTGCTGGATTTTACAATACACAAACATTAATCAAAATAAATTAACAATCATATCCATACACCCAATTTGCTCCGTCTAATAAATTCTATCAGACGATCGACTTCAACGATCTGATCGCCCAAGACAATTGACAAACTAAGTGATAATTCAGAGGCAACTCTTTGTTTCAAAAACTGCCGACAATCCAATAAGATATGACAAACAGTTAATGAAAAATTACAAGTATTACAAACTGGCGGCACCTCAGATGCCAACAAATACCTGTGGATAACCTCTTCCCTACGCTTTGGCCTGCATGACAAACTCCACGGTGTAATGACGCTTTTAGTGCATCGTAGCTTATTGTCTTGAATAGCAAACCACTCCGTCTGCCAGTTAGACAACATCAATTGTAAAAAATTACAAACATCCTTAACACAATCTTTGTCTGTAACATTATCAGCGCTAGTTATAGCCAATTTGGCAAACGCATCAACTTTATCATTGCTACTGATACCTACGTGACTGGGTATCCAGACAAAACAGTGACATTTAGTTCAGACACCTGAAGCAAAATCGAGTAAATTTGCCTAAGCCAATAATGATCAGGATATTGATAATCAATAGAATTTATTGCACTCAACGAGTCTGTACATATAACATAAAACGAACTGGCACTTAGTTGGATGTAGAGAAAAGCCTGGTATATAGCATACAGTTTTGCAGTATAAACACTGCTAACAATTGGCAAGCTAAATATAAGCTGCAACTCATCAACCAGAAAAGCACAACCCACACCGTCCTTACTTTTTGAGCCATCGGTATAATTCCAAGTGGCATTTACGTGCCTTGCTTGAATTTTTGCAAACTCAGTTTAATATTCAGTTAGTCGATGGTACCGGTTTGTGCTAACAGTGCCTATATATTTTTAAATTGTATGAGTATAAAGTGTAAATAATTATTAATATGTGATAAATCGAATTTCTGTACGTGTTGTTACGTCATTCCTGGTTTATTTGGTTATCAGACGTGAAGACTCCTTATATACGATTTACCATCTTAGCGTATTATTCTACAGCTCAGCGCACTTGGCTACCATACTAAAGGTCTAGAGATCGATACTCGGCAACAGCAATCTATTTTTATTGTTGCATGTTTCTCTAATTAAATTGAGTTTTTAATGTTTAATATAATTTTCATTAGTAAATACAGTAATTCATTTTAATATTTCTAACTTTTTCTTGCATAATAATTGTAAGTAAAAATCAATTTCCATTTATTTATATTCGTTTGTTATTTTATTGTTTACCTTTCCGTGGTCTATCTTACCAATTGTGTGTCATAAATCTAGTCAAAAGACCGCGCAAGTGTGAAGACTGTGTCCCTGTTGTGTATCCTATTCCTATTTCGTTTAATCAGTAATTCAAAAACAAGTATCTGATCAACACATAATTATGCCTCCAACAACCAGACTACAACTCAAAGAAACGCAAGATGACATTTTAAATAGTACTATGCGTAATGCTAATGTGAGTATAATGAACTTAACAATTACGGATGATGAGGAAAAAAATGAATACGCTGACTTATTATCAGATCTACGTAACAAACTTGCAGAAAGAGATCATGATAACAGTGTTTTAAATGATAGAATTTTGATATTAAACAAAGAACTAAGTAAGACAACTATTGAACTTGATGGAAAAAACAAAATAATAGATACTTTAACTAAAACTATTAATAATATCAAACAGAAGAATCTTAAAGACGTCTCTTCTCAAACTACACTAGACAAAATAGTAAACAAAAACATAGCAATTCAAACTAATTTACAAGATGAAAATAATACCCAACAGAAAACTGTTTTTAATAGCTTAAATGATAGCACACAGAGTAATAAACATAATAAAAATATATGCATTACTAAAGAAAAAAATAGAATTTTATTTAACAGTAGAAACATTTGGCATGTACAAATTTTAAGTGATAATTATGGTAAAGGGTTGTCATCAATGTTAAACGAAACACTTTCAAAAGATTATATTGTTACGAGTTTTGTAAAACCTATATATTTTTAAATGTGGTTAACAATATAGTAAAGAATAAGAAAACACTTACATCGACCAACAAATGCATATTAGTTATGGCAGGCTCAATTGACGTCGTTACCTGTTACAACTCTCAAAACATAAGTTCATTAATAAACAAAATTGACTGCAAATTAACGCAACTATCAAACATGCCTATTATACTTTTATCAATACCTAAACGATACGACACAACTGAATATAATATAATTATTGATCACATCAACTCGCGTTTGATGGATATCTGTGAATCAAAACAAAATGTGAAATTTATAGATATTATCAGTTCTATAGAAAGAAAATACTATACTAACCACGGGAAAAATTTAAACTATATGGGAAAAAAACTAATAACAATAGTAATTTCAAAACTTATTTCCACAGATGTATTACAAGAAGACAAACGCATAAATAAAGAAGGAAACTCAACTGAATTATTTTTTTTAAGAAAAACCAATTTACATCACTCTTCAATATAAATGAATTGTCATCGATTGAAAGCATTGCAACTCAAGAAAATTTTAACATGAAAATTATAAAAGTTAATTTACAAAGCTTGGCAAATAAAATAGATTTACTCGATATATTTTTAAACTACGAAAATCCTAGTATTATAATAACTGAGCACTGGTGTGACAAGGACAAAATAGATTTAATGATACTAAAGGGATATTCAAAGATTGCACATTTTTCTAGAATAGTGCATATTCATGGAGGATCCATGATTTATATAAAAAATGACAATCTACATTTTGCAACAGAGATTAAATTTGCTAAATTTAAATGTGTTATCATTAACATTTATCATGCTCCGCCACCCAATGGAAACTATGATATTTTCTTTAAAAACTTATATGAGATATTGGAACATTGTTCAAAAATGTCTGACAATTTGTTTTTATGTGGAGACTTTAACATTGACTACTTAACAAACTCTTTGCATAAAGACCTTTTTAATGATATCTTAACTTGTTTCAATTTAAAGTGTACTTCAAATGAGCCGACAAGAATATTTACAGACATTAGAGGTAAAACATCTATCACTAAAATTGATTATATAGTGACTAACGTAGATAATAGATATCAGTATTCAAAAATTGTCCAAGCTAACTTAGGCGATCATCAACTATGATTTATACCGTAAAACTAAGTATACCGATAAGTAAACCTAATTATGATAGAAGTAATAATTATAGAAAAATTAATAATAATAACTTAGATAAATTGTTTTTATTTTTAAGTAATGCTAACTTTGACAAAATTTTAAACTGCAACCATGATGATGGTGATGTGGATTTAAAATTTAATGAGTTTATTAACATATTAATGTGGGCCATAGACATTAATTGTCCTATTGCTCAATCTAAAGTTAAAAAACTTGTGAAAAATAGTTGGATCACAAATGACAAAATCGAAAAAAGCAAACGCTTAAAAGAACTCTACTGGATATCATTAAATAGTAATGACGTTAACCTTAAAATTAGATATAGATACAATAAAAAAGAATATAAAAAACTTATTAACGCACGCAAACAAGAATACTACTCCAATATAATTTCTGAAGCAGACAATAAATCTAAAACACTATGGAAAATCATCAACTTAACGTTAGGGAGAACAAAAACTAATCAATGTATTAAATTAATGCACAATAATGAAATAACTCAAGATCCTAAAATTGTATCGAAACTCTTTGCAATGCACTTTGCAACCAAAACACAAAAAACACTATCAAATCACTTTGGACTACACTCATCTTCTGAATGCACTGTATATGGTAGTAATAATGCAAGTAGTTGCTTCTTCAATTCTGTTGAAATCTACGACGTACTAACTGTAATCAATAATATGAAAAACACAAACAGCACTGGTTTAATCGACATATCTTCCAAAATAGTTAAGCACATATTTTCTATAATTGCAGAACCGTTAGTTCTTCTTATTAATGACATATTAAAAACTGGTAAATTTCCTTCAATGCTTAAAAATGCTTCAGTAGTGCCTATTTAAAAAAAAAATGATTCTCAAAATATCAAAAACTATAGACCAATTGCAGTACTTAATGTTTTTTCTAAAATTATTGAAAAATTATTTTCAACAAAATGATTTTTTTTTTAAACAAATTTAATCTAATTCACGATGCGCAACATGGTTTTTGTGAAGGTCGATTTACTGAAACAGCAACTACTAATTTTATCAATAATGTTTACAAAGAAATAGATAAAGGTAAACATGTAACAGGTGTTTTTTTCGATCTCTCTCAGGCTTTTGATTGCCTTAACCTTGATTTTATTATTAAAAACTCGAATGTTACGGTTTCCGCGGTGTAACGCTTAAATTAATAAAATCGTTCTTAAGTGATAGAAAATTCTATGTAAAGGCAAATGGAAAATATTCTACATATTTTGAAAGCAAAGAAGGGGTGCCGCAAGGCTCAGTGCTAGGTCTTCTCATATGTTTATTGTTTATTAATGACCTAGTAAGTTACATCTTACCAATCACTAATATTATAATATATGCTGATAATACATCATTTTTAATATCTGCTGATAGTTTAGATCAACTTCGTATTAATGTTGAAAATACAGCTGCTCAGTTTCATCAATGGTGTGAAAAAAAAATGTTAATAGTAAACATCAGCAAAACAGTTTGTATATATTTTTGTAACTCAAATAGCAACATTGGATTAACATTTGCAATGAACAATCTAAATATCTCATCGGAAAATAAAACTAAGTTTTTAAGTATAGTAGTGGACAATCTCTTAAACTAGAACTACCACTTGGAACATGTATGTAAAAAAATTAACACTGGTTACTATGCAATATCTCAGTTGAAATCATCAGTAGACTTAACGGGTCTTCTTAATGCATATTATTCATTTATATATAGTCATCTAGCATATAACGTTGTTCTTTGGGGAGCAGCATCTAACTGGCAAAGAGTCTTTATTGGACAAAAAAGAATTATTTGCCTCATTTTTAATGTAAACCATCGAGATTCATGTCGACCATTTTTTATTAAATATAACATTTTAAGTCTACCATCGATTTACATTTATAGAACACTGTTAATGGTCAAGCAAAATATCTCAACATTCTCCAAAAATTCCGATTTTCACAAGTATCATACACGCCATGCTATGTCACTGCTAATAGTACCTCATAACTGAAAAATCGCCATATTACATGGGAGTTCTACTGTACAACAAACTACCTCTTCAGGCACAACATATGAATCTCAAGGATTTTAAGACTTTTATAAAATCTTTTTTACTAAAAAAATGTTTTTACTCTGTTCAGGACTATTTTAATGATTAATAATATATATTCTTGTGTTCTTTTTTAGCTGTTTTTGTCTTGTGACATTTTTTGTAACTTTTGTATTATGTATTTTGTAAATTTTAAACATTATGTATCTATGACATGTATATCCATTTTTAAAATGGCCTAATACTAAATAAATTATTATTATTATTATTATTTAACAGGTAAAGTTAAAGCTTTGCTTATTTTTCGATAATGCAGTATTTAACCTTGGGCGTTGAAAAGTCCAAAGAGGGTTGCAACGGTAAGACTTTTGATATACATCAGGGAGTTGGAAATCTAGTTCCCGAAGTATACTGCAATTTCTTACAGCAACCGGTTTTTGGGACCGTATCTTGATAGCTTTTAATTTGGCGGCGTATCTAACAGTCAAGATTTTACGCCGAAAACAGAGTGATAATTCAGCTGCCTCACACAAAACACTAGCAATAGGGCTAGTGCGGAAAGCGCCAGTTGCTAAACAAATTCCTGTATGGTAGACAGAATCAACAATACGTAATGTGGATGATGCTGCAGAGGCATAGATTATGAAACCATAACTTAAATTTGAACGCACCAAAGCGCGATGCAAAAGTAGCATTGTTTTTCGATCAGCTCCCCATGACTTTCCACTTAACGACCTGAGCAAGTTTAGTGCCAAAACACATCTTGATCTCAGATTTATTAAATGGATACGCAATGTTAACGCACGGTCAAAAGTGACTCTGAAAAATCAAACACATTCTTGTACAGGAATGGGTTCTTCCCCAAGATATAATAAAGTATCACCGTGTGGGGTTTGCCTTTTACAAAAATGGATAAGCAACGTTTTGCTTGTAGAAAAAGTAAATCCATTGCTATAAACCTAGTTCAAAATGCGGTTGATAGTTATTTGAAATTGACGTTCTAATGTTGGCATGTTTCTCGAAGCGCAATAGATAGCTACGTCATCAACATACATACATCTGTTCACCGGATGCTTGATAAACTGACTTATGCCGTTATTAGCTATCATAAATAGCGTCACGCTTAAAATGGACTCTTGTGGAATACCATTATGTTGCTGACGTATGCCCGAGATGCTATCACCTACACGTACCTTAAACAAACAAAAAGTTAAAAAGCTTTGTATGAACAATGCTATACTTCCGCGAATACCCCACGAATGAAGCGTTTGTAGAATATTGTATTTCCACGTCATGTCATAGGCTTTTGCAATGTTAAAGATTACTGCGACAAGTTGATTTTGCACAAAAGCATTTTTAATTGCTGTATCCAGCCGAACAAAGTGATCAGTCGTAGAACGATGACGCTTTTAACCTCATTGTGTATTAGCAATTAGACCTCTTAAGTCTAATAACAAAGTAAGACGCTTATTAATCATTTTCTCTAATAACTTGCATATGCAGCTAGTTAGTGAGATAGGCCTATAACTTGTTGGGAACTTTCTATCATTACCAGGTTTAACTACTGGTACAATGATAGCCAGCTTTAATGACTCAGGGCAGTACCCTGCTGACCATGCACGGTTATAAGTATAATAGTATTGTGCGCTTCAGATAATGCCAAGTCAAATTCCCAAACTCTAAAAGGTGCATTATATATTTCATCATTGTCGGAAACGAATGACAGATGCTTCTTCTCCATGTTAGTTTTAATCTCTTGAAAATTTTTATTGTAATTATTATCACTGGAAGCGTCAAAATAAACATCAGCCAGAATATTCGAGACATTGGAAGAATCGGTAATAATTTGATTACCTGACAATAACCCACTAACACGTACAGAGGCGGTTCGGCCAGAAATTTTTCTGACTTTTTCCCACACCTCCCCGATGTGGGTTCTCAAATTTATAGAAGTAACGTAACGACCATGATTTACTTTTAGCTTTTCTGCAAGTTCTTTGCGCAACAGCTTTATACTTTAAATAAGCTAACAGGTTCTCTTAAGTTAGAAAGTGATTAATCCGTCGAAAGAACGGCGTTTGTTTAATTTAGCTTGTTCACAATCAAAGTTCCACCAAGGAACGGGCTTTCTGCAAAGTTTCCCTGAAGACAGAGGAATACTGGCATGAGCTGCTTGTATGATGGAATCGGTAAAAGTTTCAACATCTTGTTTTTGAAAGTTTAATTAAAAGAAAAACGGTTGCGGCTTTATGTTTTTTGTATAAGTTAGTAAATGGAATTATTTACAGTGTTAATCTTATAAGTAAACTTAACTTTTATGTGCCTAGATCTTACAATACTTGCCACCCTAAAACATTCCAACTAGATTTTCATACTAGCAATTATGGTAAACATTTACCAATTTGTAGATTTATGCGTAATTATATTACAATATCAAAAACTTATTCTTTAAATATGTTCAACCAATCGTTGTCTTCATTTCGCAACCATTTACGAAGATTAGATCTATCTATATGTAAAACTTTTTAATCTTAACACTGTAATCATTTTGATGTTTATTTTATTTTAGCACGAGTAATTAATTTTTTGATTTTTTACTTAAATATGTTATATTTTGGTTTTTAAAATTTTTATTTATTTTTTTAATTTGTTGTAATTTTGTTATATATTATATTTTTATGTTTTATTTATATATGTATAAACGTTGGGTAAGTTTAAACTTAAATGCATATTGTTTTCAATATGTTGTGTAATACTTGTAAAATTTGTAATTATTGTAAACAGGAGATTTTCGTAATAAAGATTTATTATTATTATTATCTTCGTCAATAGTGGCCTGGACACTGTCATCATAATGAAACACTTGAACAAAACTATTCCAATCAGCATTTTTTATTCTCCAATTCCGATTACGGTTTTCATGGATTTTATGACAAAACACGCGAGTATTGGAAAGTGGTTACTATCATAAAGATGTTTCAAAACTTTCCAATCCAGCAATGCTGCAATACTTGGAGAACAAATAGTATGGTCAATAGCCAAGAACGATCTATTGGCCACGGAAAAGTAGGTATTGTTACCTTTATTTAATATAACTAAATCTAAGTTACAACTTCTGACATCGGTTTGATTTGAACCCCACATAGTGTTATGAGCATTAAAATCACCCATAAAGAGAAATAGGGACGGAAGTTGTTCAAGTAATTGATCAATCAAACGAATGTCCAAACTGACGTTTGGCAAAATATAGACTGAGCAAACGGTCAGTAAGAAAAGGAGTAGTAATTGAATGGCTACTGCTTCTAATGCAGTGTTGACACGGAGTTTTTTGCTAAAAACCGTATCACAAATGTACATTGTTTAAAGTCCCACTCGTTGTGACTTTAGTCCAGATTGGACCGTAGTCACGTTTGGTTTTGAGTCTGATGAGCCCGCAACCGGTTTTTAACCCTTCACATTAGAGTCATAGTTCTTACTTGAAGAAGTTTTTGCAATAGCAGTAAATGTCATAATTGGTGTTTGTTGAACAATAGGTGTTTTAGCAACTAAATCAAACAATCTAAAAAAGGTAGGAGCTGTAATTGCTCTATACTTCTTTTGAGCATAAAAATAAGAGAGAGTGTCTGTTACTTTGATCTCGGCTATCTTCCTTTCCTCTTTTGTTTTTGGGCAATCTCGGGAATAAACGGGATGCTTACCTTTGCAATTCACACATAAAGGTGAACTGTTGCATGGATCAGGGTCATGTTTCTCCTTACTGCATTTTGCACACGTTGCCCCACCTGGACACCTAACTGCAGTGTGTCCAAATTGTTAGCATTGGAAACACCTCATTGGGTTAGGAATAAACGGGTAAACCGGGCAAGTAACATATGCCACCTTAACTCCATTTGGGAGCCGTTCAGAATCGAATGTTAAAATCATAGATGTTGTATCTCTGACTTTACCACCCTATCTACGGGTTAGTTTTTTTAATATTAATAACGCCTTGCGACGCCAGTTCTTGTTTGCATTCGTCTACAGTTGTGTATAACAACTCATACCATAAAATTACTCCGTTCAAAATATTTAAGGATTTATGCGGCTCAACTGTCACCGCAATATTACCTAACAACGTGCATTTCTGCATATTACTGTTCTGCAACTTATCTTTTACTTTAATAAGCAAAGTATCGTCTTTCAACTTCTTACATGAATTTAAAGTTCCATTAATAATATTGGAAATGGTCCTATGAATTAAGAAGGGAGAAACCTCCTTTAGACTCTGGCCATTTTCAAATATCTAACAAACTTTCTACTTGTACTATTTCTATCTTCATTAGCTCTTTCGTCCGTAAACGGGCGAGATCGTTTGGTTGGAAGATTACAAGCTACTATAATAAACTTTGTCAACTTCATTGCTCAATCTCCCCACCCACCACGGAGCCACATATGGGACGCTACATCACAAACTAATGCAGTCACCAGGGCTAATCGAGCGATATAGGTTTCATAAATGTAAATGAAAGATTTCCGCGAACACAAAGAATACTTTCGGGCTCCAACCATAGCTTATTGTGAACCTTTCATCTATCATCACATAAATAATTCCTGACCCTTAAGTTAGATAACGAGCCGATTGGTTAAAACTGGGTTAGGTTTAACCTCCCGTTTTACCAGAAGCTAGAGCCAAAGCAGTGTGTAGCTCCACAACTACCAGGATCCCTTTTTTCTGACTTTAGATTCACTGCGCACGGCAAACACGCAGATGAGTTACACAAGGTGTTATGTGAAAATTGTCAAAAATAAACTCACAATTAAGTTTGACTTGTCCCAGACGAACTGTGGGTTTTTTAACTCGCCTATTGGTCGCCTTTTACGACCAGCAAGGTGGCTAGCAGAAGTATTTTTTTGCACTACCCCCTCCCGCAAAAGGGATTATGGCTCAAACGCCTTTGAAAAATTGGTGTAAGTAGAATCAACTTGTATTTTAAAATCAATTGCATTTAAAATATAATTTTCATAACAGAGTAAATTAGTTTGTGTAAAATAACCTTCACAAAATTCATGCTGCTCTTCCACTAAGATGCTTTTGCACATCCATTGTAACTGACCAGTTACAATTTTAATTAGGTATAGCAGATTGAATGCATATGCCTCTGTAGTTAGTGATATTCTCTTTGGCTCTAGATTTAAACAAAGGCGTAATATAGCTTTGTTTCCATATTTGAGGAAATTTAGTTTAATTCAAAAAAGCATTAAAAAGTAAGCAAACAATGGCTTTGCAAAGAACTAAATGAACTTCTTTAACAATAAAGGAAAAATGCCGTCGGGTCCAACGCTTAAATTACATTTAATGTTTTCAATTTCTTTAAAAACATCAAACATACTAATTGAAAATTTAAAATAATTTACATTATTATTAAAATTAAACAATGGAGTTGTATGGGTTTTGTTATCATAGACTAAAGAAAAAAAAATTGCAAAGTTATTGACAAATTTGTTTCCATTATTTGGTCTCATTAACAAATCTCCAAAATTGTTTTGGATTAGTTTAAATTTTACTTTGAATTGTAAAATATATTGCTTGTATTATTGTGCACTGAGATTTTTGTACAAATAAATTGAAATTCATTATAGTCCGACAATAACTTAGATGATTTATAACGATTATGTACAGTTTTTTTGAGTTTAGTAAGTGATATCAATTCTTTGTTGAACCAAATAGAAAACTTGCTTTTACGCCACAGTTTTTTAAGGACAAAACAATCAATAACATAATTGATTACAAAGTAAAGTACGTCAAGACGCATATTAATATAACAGTTAAAAAATAGTGCAGTTGAATCAACATTCAACAAATAATTATTGATTGCGCTGTAGTTGGTTTAAAATTATTAAAAACATAATAACAATTTAAAATATCACAGGTAGTATCACATTTTATAGTTATCAAGTACGCAGTATGGTATTGACTTAAATTTAACCAAACATCTACAGCTTCTATCACAGAAATATCACGACTGTTGGTAAAGCATAAATAACAGTTTAAAAACCCAAACAAATTAACAACTAAATAAGCAAAAAAACTATATTTACAAATTGCTCTTATACCTAAATCATCTTTAACCCGTAGATGGTAATCGCCCAATAAAACTAGTTTACTACTTGGAAACTCGTCGGGAATAGATTCAACGGAATAACAATGGTCAAGATAATTATCACTAGTTGACTTAGGTAGTAAATATACCGCAACATTTATATAAGACACAAGATTAAACTTAACAGCTACAGATAAATGTTCAACACCAATAAACTTGAGGTAAAGTAATACAGATTTTAGGTGAGTTTTGATAGTAATTAAAACACCACCTCCGTCTTGTTTGGAGCTTGTCAGCGCCAAGCAATTACACTTAAATAAATGATAGCCTTTTAGATTTAATTTAGTTTCACAGATGTCCAGAGAAATCCAGGTTTCAGTAAAAACCATCACATTGTCATCTGATACGGATACAGATAGGAAGAGTTTCTTGAGTTTAGTTTTTAATCCCTGACGTTCTGGTAGTAGATGAAAAAACCGTTATCATTTCTAATGATGGGTCCAAGTTGTTGACAGAATTCAGGCACCAAAAATCCATTGGAGACAAAGCAGGATTATTTTGTAAACAACCATAACTCACAAATCTTTTGACAGCAATGTTAGCTAGCCAAATAAATAGCTCGAGCATGGTCAGCTGGAACCAAGATTGTAAAGTTACTGTAGCTTCTAGATTGTACATTTAGATCTACAGCGTTGATTGAAATATCAAAGTATTTCAATTTAATGTAGTTTATAACATCAAATTTATTAGTTCCGCGTTTAAATTTTGCAATGTGTATATATGAGTTTGGCACATATGCCTGCAACTTATTGTGACTTGGACCCCAACCAATTGTTGAGGATTTAGGCTGTACTTTCTGCTTAGGTTTAGTTCGAGCAGTAAGGGTCGCAAAAAAAAAACAAAACTATTTTCAAAAGTAATTGGTGGAAGCAATTAAATTTTCTCATATATAGTTGGTGTAAGTACACAAGGTTTAGATACTTAAATACGAGTTTTGTATTTAAGTATAAGTATCTTATCCTTGTCTGCAATCTTTTTTTTAAGGTACGATACTTTATCTAATAGCAATTTATTGTTAAACCAAACTTTATCTAACAAAACTTGATATAGTAAAATAGTCTCTTTATAAAGCCAGGAAAGTTTAGAATCGTCAGATTTAAATAACGTACTACAGTGGCATTTTTTATGACAAATGGCGCAACTGTTATAAAATATAATTCTTCAACTAGTACATGTTACGCTAGATTGTGCAACACTTTTACATTTGCAATCTTCACCGGACATAATAATAAATTAAAGTTTAACATATAAAAATTTAACTATGAAAGTGATTAAATATTATGAAATGAAACTAATACAAAAATACATAATTTACACCGGTGCGGTCTTTTACCTGGTGTCTAACTACAAAACAAAGAAAAGCAGACTACTGTTAGGTAACACAAGAAAACAAAAAAATATTTAAAACAAGATTAAAATATAAAATTACAAATTAAAACATAAAATCGTTACGCCACTGGTAAAAATATTGCTTTGAGCAGCGCGGATAATAATGCGCGGACGGCTATTTTAGGTTACATTTTAATAAACAAACTTTACCATAAATTTTATAAAATAATGTTTAAGACATATAGCACAAACAATGACAAATATAATTACCAATACGTTAGGTTAAACTTTATTGATTTGTTTCTTAGATAATACATAAGAGATAGTATATAAATATATAAAACAAACATTCACATTATATAACAAATATTTGAAAATACAATACAAATACACAACACAATAAATGAAAGAATGAATAAACGAAGTAAATGAGTAACAAATGACAATCGATAGATAATAACAAAAATTACCAAAAGTCAAAATACAATTTTAGATCTAGGTATATATTTACAATTTTGTTTAAAAAAGTTATCTGATATAACAAATAAATCAAAATAAGTTTTGGCCACTTATGCATGAAGTTCAGATTTATTATAATTTTTCCATCTTTTAGTCTTGATAAGATCTCTTTAGATTAATTCTTTTGACACACAATAATGAGATAGATTAAAAAACGTCGTGTTTATTGCATTTAATTCTCTCAAATAAATTCAAAAATTGCAACTTTTGATAAAAAAAAAAATTAAATAGCGCAACGTAATTTAACAAAATTCTCTATATGCATGAAATACATTTTTTTGAGAAATTTTTTTACTACAAGATTTAAATAAAATTTATAATTTTGTTTTAAAATTAATTTTGTCATCACGTGTTTTGCTACATATAATTTTTTTTTAAAAACACTTAAATCATTAAAGATTCACTAAAAGATCAAACAGAAAATGCAATTTTGTTTTATAATTATTTAAAATAGAGGTGAAAACATGTTTGCTACAGATGATTTGCTCTGAATAACGCTTAAAACATTAAAAAATGCTCTAAGATTGATCTTAATACAACCTTTTAATAAAAAACTGTTAAAAAAAAATTATTTAAAAATTCAATAACGTATTTATGTTCATTATCCAGAAATTAGGTTTTTTCTTTTCTGCGGACGTTATTTGTTACTAAATTGAAAAAAAGGAAGGTGATCGATTCAATTTTTTGTTGACAAACAGTTGGTGGGTGGGCGTGCTACTCAGTTCATTAATTGATGTTGTTAATTATTAAATAGAAAAACAACACGGTGAGCACTTAGTTTATTGGTTGTTCGTAAATAATTTTAACTGGTGTGCCCCTAACACCTACCCAAGTGTGTGTTATCCGGGAATTAAACATTTTTTCTTTCTGCAGATGTTATTTGTTACTAAATTTGTAAAGAAGAGTGTTATTTAATTTATTGATGATTAACAGTTAGTGGGTGAACAAAATACTCATTGATTGTACGCAAATAGTTTCACTGGTTTGTAGCGCACATCTACCCAAGTGTTTGTTAACCAGAAATTCGATTTTTTTGCAAATGTTATTTCTTACTAAATGTGTATAAGAAGAAGCCAAATTTAATTTATTGATGATAAAAAGTTGGTGGGTAGGCAAGGCAGTCAGTTTATTAATTGTTATAATAGATGCCTTAAATGAATATATTTGAAATATTCTTAAGTTTTAATGTGTAGTTCAGTTAATGACAACAAAAACAGAACAAAATCTATAAAAATTAATAAAGAAATAAGTCAAGAAAACACTCTATCTTCTAAATTATTCCCATATGATAGAATAAAAGAATAACAGTAAATGGAAGTAAATTTAACAACTTAAAATACGCCGACCACACTGTTCTGATTGCAGAATATTCAAAAGAACTAAAATTTGGGTTAGATATGAATTACAAAAAAAAAACAAAAGTAATGTGTAAAGAAGAACAAACTATAGTAATACAGAACAAAACAATAGAAAATGTCTCTAACTACATCTTAGGGCATACCATAAAATTAGGAGAAGAAAACCAAATTATTGAATTAATGTCTTCAGTAAACAGAAGAATAACCTGAAAACAAAAAAATACATGCATGCAATGCACAAACCATAACGTGGTTAGATAAGTCTATAGAAATGCTCAAAACAACACAAAGAACTATATGAGCAAAAGGCTAATCCAATAAAAATTAAATTATGACAAAAGATTAAAAAACAGACTACAACTACGCTGGACCGACAACATCAAAAAGTCAAGATAAAAGCGGCACAAATCAGACCAAATTGGAAATGTATGTGAAAGAGTTATATCCAAAGATGGATCAAATAAAACTAAAAAAAAGTTTAGTTAATAAGGTGACCATATTCTAAACTTATAGCAAACGTCTGCTGAAGAGTTGTGCCACAATTTACACTCAATATTTTTTTGCTTGCCCTAATTAAAAACAATGTTTTTAATGTTTATTATAATCTGTCACTACTATTACATTTTAAGGTATGACGTTATCATATAAAATTGTGAATTACAACCAATCAAATACTGCGAATAGTTTAGAAAAGACAATTTTTGGCTCGCATATTAAAGTCAAAACAGATGCTTTTAGTGGAGGCAGACAAAAAAAAACAATATAGCCTACACTGATCTCTAGAGAGCGGATTCCTAGATATTATGATTATGCTAAATATATAAAGCATCAAAAATTTTTCTTAATATATGCACGAATTGTGAAGAATGTAATCATTTGGCATTTGGCTTTTTTTGCTTATTTAATTTTTTTTTTTAATTCGGTGCTTATTTTAAGATTTTGTGCTTATTTTTAAGCTTTTTCTTCAGATTTGCTGCATATTTTTATAATTTAGTTCTTTTGTGAATTTTACATAAAAAAAAACGTAAATTATTTTTATCTTTAGAAAACGTAAAGCGATATTTACGTATCTAAATCTTGCATATTTTTATATTATTATTTAGACAAGTTCAATATAGTTCTGTAAATCCCGACTGAGCTCATAGCGTATTTTAGTGCCACCCTCTTCAAGCAAGTCAAATAACTGTATTTTATAATTTCTAAAATAGTCGGTAGGTCAGAGATTCTCTCAATTTATAAAACTTTAAAAACGTTAAGAAACTTTAAAATAAATTATCTTTCTTAAAAACTAATTAAAATTTTGTGAATCATGCCATAAAATTGTTAGAAAAACAGGAAAATACGTAAAATGAACGTCTAAGTATAATTAAAGATTTTAAAGATGCAATTTTAAAAGTTCCAGGCTGTATTGGGCAAACAGTGAAATCAAAATCCGTAGATGTATGTATATAAAAAATTGAGGTTTATCTACATTGAGAGCATATTGACCGCTACGTTGTTTTCCAGTATTGTAGTGAAAACAGCTATTTTGGCGTCATTTCTATTTCTACATATAATTTGATAATCAATTATTTTTTTTACCAGTACATCACGAAAGGATTAAACTATCATTCTTTAGAGTAATTTAGTCAAGTAATAAACAAGATACACCAATAACAAATGTGCATGTCAAAAGATGTCTTTTCCCTTCAAAAACATTTTAAGTGATCAAAGACAAAATTTTACAGTTGAACACTTAGAGCAACATTTAATTATTAACTGTTTTTGTGGATAGTTTTGATTTAGTTATTTAAATGTTCTTTTTATATTATTTAAAATGTGTGTAAAAAATATCATCACTCAAACTGTAATTAGAAGTGTTGTAAAACCTTTATTAAAATATTTCATTGTTTTGGATTTTTTTAGTTTTTTTTCCAATTGT
Organism: Tachinus rufipes; assembly: GCA_963932245.1. Taxonomy (NCBI): domain Eukaryota; kingdom Metazoa; phylum Arthropoda; class Insecta; order Coleoptera; family Staphylinidae; genus Tachinus; species Tachinus rufipes. Next base: position 41,093,417 of record OZ010747.1, on the reverse strand, counting down.
TTCATGTTTTTTTAATGCTTTTTTACATGTTTGGTGTTTTTTTAATGCTTTTTTAGTAACATTTTTGTGCTTTTTAAGCGATTTTTTTCGTATTTTTAATGCTTTTTAATCCGCTCTCTACTGATCTCTATGCGTATTTTTGTAATAAATCCAAGGTCTTTTAGCTTTTAAACACATCATATCACAATAAGAACTAATTGTTAATTTTGAGTCAAACACAACACTTAGATCTTTAACTTTGTTCACAGATTTTAATGAAGTAATATAGTCAATAATGTAAACAAAATTTAATTGGATCTTGCACTCTACAAAAGAAATATAAAATTTCACTTCGGTCGGTATTATATAACCATTAAAATTTGTAGATTTGATTTACTAACCAAGTAAATTATTTTACTTGGCTGATTTTGGTATTATAAACGTCAAATAATAAAAGTAAGTAACTAAATCTGTGAAATTAATTATTCATCCAAAATCTAGCGATTAAAATTTATTCAATAAATAATTCGACACATGTCATGTTTCTTAGGTCATTTTTAATGTGGAACAATTTCTGTTGAAAATCAATTTTGATTGCTCCACGATTGTATGCAACTGCCTTTCAAAATGTTGTAAGGGACTATTGCAATATAACAAAGGCTACAATACATCACATCAATAACTACAATATTAAAATAACATATAAATGTGTCGTTGCAGTTTCTTATTCTACGAATAGTTAATTTATTTTGACTTTATAATACCGGCTCTTAATGGTATTTAAAAATAGATAATTATTGCTACACCACGCATTCTGTCCAAATTACTTTAAAGCGACAAACAATTATCTAACTAATTAATTGGACAGTATATCTTTAAGTTAAGTCCGCATATAATAAACATTTACAGTTGGTTAAAGTGTTACATAAATTTATAATAAACAACAAGAATAGAATAGCTTCACAGTAAGATTTTTGTGACACCCTTCATATAACTTAAACAGGCTTTGAGTTATAGTTTCTTAACTAAACTAATTGAATTTTTTTAGTCAACCAAAACTTTATCAGTTTAACTATTTAATCGGTGCCCCGGGTGGTAGTTAATGTTTTTTTGCTTTTTTCATAATTCTTTTATTTTAAGGACTAATAAGAAAACAAAAAATAGTATTTGATAAGGACAAAGTAAGCAGTAATTGTAGAATTAGGTTGAACGGTAAACGCTTAGAACAAGTAGATGCTTTTGTGTATCTGTGAAGAATGTTTAATACAAATGGTAATTTAGATAGAGAAATTGAGAGGTGAGTAAACGCGTTGAAAAAAGTAGTTGGAAGTATGTGTATATTTGCAAATATAAAAAAACTTTTAAATTCCAGTATTTTTTTGCTATTGCTAAAAAAAATTTAAATTGAGTACACTATTTATAATACATTTTAAAATGGCTATTTGCAACAACGCAAACTCGGCTAATAATATAATATATAATAATTCTTTATTAACGGCATATAAAAAAATCTATTTACATCTACATTACCCTGCACATAAGTATTGATGAATAATACAAACAATGTGTAATACTTAAAACTTGACCAAAAATATCTTTTATGTGACTTGGAAATAAAACACCTTCTAATGACGGCATAGGTACCCGGGTACTCCGTAACAAAAACACGTTATGCACATGCCGTTTGTTGCATCTGATAAAAAAAGATTATGTTTTGGAACTAGAAAATAGTGTATCAAAACAATCTAATGTTAAAAACAATCCTAATAAAGAAATAGAAAGTTCCGATTCAGATGAAAGCGCAATGAAGATGAAACGCTTCCACAAAGTGCAACTTTAGTTAGTAAAGTTTGAGTTTTGATTCTTTAATAATACTTTTGATTCTTTAATAATACTTTTGATTCTTTAATAATACTAGTTTAAATAATAAGGCAAAATATTTTGAGTTTAGTAAAGAACCAACTTTATACTCTCTAAGAAGAACAAATCCGTTGTTTTTTGTCATTAATGCATTTAACAGTTCTATAGAAATGGTTCTAGGACGTCGAATAATAGATTCTGTTGCTGCTATTATTAAAAATCTAGCTTGAAATGCATCTAGAAGTACTCTGGTAGTTGCAAAATGTTATATTTGTTAACAAGTTAACACAAAAAGCATGTAATTTTTGTGCAAAACCTGTTTGCAATGAGCACGGCGGTTGCAAAGACAATTTGCGGTAATAATTGTGAACAATTACCAAATTAGCCATATTAAATGTACTGTTACTTTTGTTTATGTATTTAATATAATTGTGAAAATACATTTGTTTAATTAATTACAATAGTTTTCATCTTATTTTATTTTAAATTACCAAAAGTACCCGAGTACCCAAACCGTTACGTCCGTATGTAAAAAAAGTAGACGTCAATTTCTCAGTAAAAAAAAACTTAATAATAAAAACAATGTAAAACGGTACATTAAAGATGTCACTAAATCTCAAAACTTAAAAATTTTAAACGCCAAAAATGTATATGTTTAAAGTTCAAAAAGATACCCGGGTACCCTGTCAGTCACATAAAGGATATAAAACATACAAAACAAACACAAAAAATGTATACATTTAAAAACAAAATATAAAATTAATTACTAACACATTTTAATTGGTTTTTAAATGTACATTTAAAGACGCAAAACAAATAGATGTTATTAGAAAAGTTATTTGCAATTTTACACATTTTGCCAAATGGATTATTAAATCCATAGTTGGTCAAATGTATAGATTCTCTAAATAATGGAAACTGTCTAGTTTTGCAATTATTGTTGGATATCTGAAACGGAAAAGATACAAATAGCTTTTGGCAATCAATCTCAGACATCATAAGTCTACGTAAAAATGATAAGTCGGCTCTTTTGCGCCTAAGTTCTAGCGATAGAAGATTATATTGCAGTGCAATGTGGTTGAAATCGTAGTTTTCAAAGAAAATGCTAAATTTGTACGACAATAAACAAACAAAAAATATTTTGAATACGTTCTATATTGCAACCATAAATGCTGTAAAATGGGCTCCAAACTGACAAAGCATACTCTAAATGAGAGTGAACCAAAATGCAATAAGGTAGTTTGAGTGTGCTTGGAGATAGGTCAGTAGACATTCTGTAAACAAATCCTAACATTTTTATAGCACGGTTACACATATAGTTTATAACTATGCTCAACAAAAGTAAGTTTTGGGTCAAAAATTACGCCCAAATTCTTTATTTGTTTAACATGTTCAAATACTTTATTGTCAATAGTATAATCATACGATACTTTACTTTTGTTCTTATGTTTTGTTAAAGCTTGTAGAAAAACATTTACCTATTTGGATTAAACAACGAGTTAATAATAAGACCATGAATGAGCAAAATCTAAGTCATTTTGCAAACTAATGCAATCATTAATAGATAATAGTCTTTAATAAAATTTTAGATTGTTAGTAAATAAAAGAAAAGACAAAGAATTACTAGAATAAGAATAAGATCATTAATAAAAAATAAAAACAGAATTGGTTTACAATAAGATTCTTGAGGAACATTAGATAGAACAATAGTTAGTAATGATAAAAAGTTATTAACTTTTACACATTGAGTACGACTTTCCAAAAAACTTAACAAACATGCAATAACAGACTTTTGAAAACTCAAAACTCAAAGAAAAATTTGTGTAAATAGAATTAACTTAAACTCTTAATTCAAAGGCATTTAAAAGATCATTTTTGTATCAAAAAAAGTTTGTGAGAGTTGAACAACTTTTACAGAACCCATATTGCTGTTCTACTATAATGCTTTTGCACATCCAATGTACTTGGCTTGTAACAATTTGATCAAATAACTTAAGAATGGCAGACTGGATGCGTATACTTCTGTAATTAGTAATATCCTCCTTACCTCCAGATTTATGCAAATAATATTAAAGATTTATGTAAATATTGACTTTATTAGATGCTTCCGGCCCATACATCTACAGCAAAACGTTGTTGATGTGCACAAATAAATGGTGCGTGAGGATTTTTGTCAGCTCACCGGTGATTAATTTTGCAGCAAGCTTTGGTTTGCAAACAATTTTTTTTTATGATTTTAACAATTATGAAACTAAAGAAACTAACGGTATAACAACGGTTTTAGTTCTAGGTTATCAGGTATTAAAACTTGCACTTTTTGACTGAGTACAAGCTCTTAATTTTTCAGAATTTTTTAAACTGCCACATGATTTACATTTAAACTGTTAGTTAATACTTTTATGCTTGTCGATGAATCATATTAAGTAATATTAAGTATAGCCTCTTCAAATACAGGAATTTGACGTAATTTGTTGGCGTTTTCACTAAGTGTTGTGTAAAAACAACCAGTATCAGACAAACGTCTACAAATTTTTTATTTGGTTACTTGGTTGTTAACAAGTTTAGATATCTTTTTTAATATATTTTCTATATCTAGAAAACATACAGGTTTTCCCAAACCAACAGAACTTAGAACTGCTAAACAAAAAACAGACAAAAAAACTGGAAAAAGCTAAGACCTTAATTAATCATGGCCACTTGAAATGGGGAATTAACATATTCAAACCATTCAAGTTGAAAGGAACTAATGGAATCTATCCCATCATGCTACAAAAAGGGTACGCAGTGCAAAAAGAGGGGTAAAAGTATTTATACCAATACCGGAAAGGCTTAGGTATGCTCTGGTTAAGTCCTACAAACCAATCAGCTTAACATCTTTGATGCAAAAACTATTGAAAAAAATAGTTGACGGGCACTTAATGGACGGAGTACTAAAGCCCCGACTACTGCATCAACATCAGTGTGCCTACCAAACGGGTAAATCCTGCGAGCTAGCTATACATCAGATAGTCAGCAAATGCGAAAACACTATTCAATGCAAAGAAATCGTTTTAAGTAATTTTTTAGATAATGTAAAAGCATTTGACAATACTACTTTCAAATTCATAGCAAATGCAATAGAAAGACAAGGAATAGATTTTTTATCTTATGGGTTAACTTTATGCTCTAGAACAGGACTGTAACTATAACACTATATAGAAAAACTGTAAGAGCCAAAGTCGCTAAAGGATACTCAACGACATGGGCATATTTGCCTTAGACTACGCAGACAATCTTACTATCTTTGCATACGGAAAGTTTGAAGCAACCATATCCAACATGATACAGACTGCACAAAATACTGTAGAAAAGTGGTGCAAAAAAAAAGGTTATCAGTAAGCTAAAGCAAAACGACAATTGTACCGTTTACAAAACGGCAAAAGACCACAGACTAAAAAAGCTGAGAAAGTATGAAGCCACGCTCCCGATGTCAAAGGAGGTAAAATATCTAGAACTAAGGCTTAACACTAAGCTAAACTTAAACACACATTTGACAAATATAACCACAAAAGCCACTTGAGTATTTTTTGAAACAAAAATGAAAGTAAAACATACATGAGAATTAACACCTAATTAATATGACCTGCATAAAAAAAAAACTAATAATGAAGTTGGACTTTATAAAGGGCCAATGCACTAATAAGAAATTTGATGTAACAATATTACATCAAAACAAATAGATAAAGAATAGATACCTAAAAACAGTCAAAGAAACTATTTAGTACACGGATGGGTCTAAAGACCAAATAGATGACAAGGCTGTAATTTTTGTCAGCTCACCGGTGATTAATTTTGCAGCAAGCTTTGGTTTGCAAACATTTTTTTTTAATGATTTTAACAATTATAAAGCTGAAGAAGCTAACGACAAAACAACGGTTTTAGCTCTACGTTATCAAGTTTTAAAACTTGCACTTTTTGTTTGAGTACGACCTTATTATTATTTTTTCAAAATTTTTAAACTGTCACATGATTTTCATTTAATCTGTTAGTTAATACTTTTATGCTTGTCGATAAATCATATTAAGTAATATCAGGTAGTATCAGACAAACGTAATATTTTTTTGAGCTTTTTGTGCATTACGCATTGCCTCATTAAAACCAAAAACATAGCAAAATTTTAATATTAATTTATTTTTACGTACAAATTACGCTAAATACTCATACAAATATTTTTTTTTATGTTTAAATTTGTAACTACAAACTAGAAAACATACAGATACATTAAGTTTCTTGTTTGGTTTTGTATACTTCAAATTTTTTCTTTATTCAATAGAAAAAAGCTACTTTTATTTAATTGTTTTTTTTTTAGTTTGTATAATACGTATTTGTAATTCAAGTAAATGTTAAAATTTATTTAATTTATTGGTAAATTTAAAAGATGTTTATGAGAAGTGTTTTAGTAAATAGTTTAAGAATTTTATAAATGCTTTACTTTTAAAAATTAATAAAATAATTGTTATTTAAAATAATTTAAAAAACTTTTATTCAATTTGATTTAAACTTAGTTTTGTATTCTATCTAATTCAAGAAAGTCATGCATCCAATTACAAATTTTTTTAAAATTATTGATAAAGGATATGCTTTGTAATGTAAATAAATCTTCACTATCTTGCAGTACATAAAGATCATAAACTAAAATACTAATAATAAAAAAACATTTTTGACTTTCAGAGCAAAAAAATGTAATTGCCGCTACTTAACACTTTTTAGAAAAAAATTATAAAAATTGGTTTTGTTTATGAATACCACTATTAGTATATAATTTTAAATAACAAAAAATGACAAAAGAATTAGTTTAGAAGTAAGATTGATATTTAGAGAGCACTAAAAAAATAAACTAAAGAAAACGCGGTTAAAAGCTTTGATGAAACAAAGAGGTAAACAAAACTTAGACTTTGTCAATAAAAAACCTAAAAAGCTAAAAATAATCATAGTAGTGGAGAATTTCAGTATTGCAACATACTAAAGTAAATTTATATAAAGAGTTTTAAAAGGTATCAAATAAATAAAATTTAAAAGATTACCAGATCACAGAAATAAGCAAACATTTTGTAATAGCGTTTAAGAGATCTGATCTAGAAGTATCAACCAAATAAAAGATAAAAAATGTATTTAAAACCAATTTTTCAAAAATAAACAAAATAAATGACAAAATTAGATTTATAGCTAGAAAGTGAAAATAAAACTAAATTTTTAATTACAATATCTGTTGAACCCACCACTCAAATATTTACTAAAACACTACAATTGGTAGAATGAGCATTTTGCATGGAAAATAGTAGTAGAAATACGTATCTTTCTTATAAACTAAAGAAAAAAGTACAAAATACAAATAAGACAACAAAAGTAAAGAATGACATATAAAAAAACATATAGTAATTACCAACATTTTAATGAGCCCTGCTATGCTTATTTGTGTAAAAGTTTAATTTCTTATCTGAATGTCTAGTAGTAAGATTTATTTGCAGTTTTTGTCAAAACTTGCTAAAATTGGACAAAACTTAATCATTTTTTATAAATTTTAATAGTGCCAAACCCGCATGGCGCAAATAATTCAGTCAGCAAAACTACAAAAGTAGCACTGGTTTTACATTAATAACGTCAGTGCTAAAACAGCTTATTGACAAACATATTTGTCAACTCTATCAAAGCCATTTAAAGAAGCTGCCCTAGCACTGTCAAACACACCTCCAACAAGATTACTTGGTAGAACAAGGAGCTTGACGGCTACTAGAAAACTGTTCAACAAAGCTAAGAAGAACGGGGACTAGGCCGCATATAGAACCAGTCACATGGCATATAATAAAGCTATAAAGAAAACCAAAAAAGAATTGTGGAAGAGATACTGTAGAGACGTTTAAAACAGTCCCACATCCTTACTCACGCTTTCAAAAAGCTCTAAACAAAAACCGAACTGGAAAGATTGGTTTCTTACAGACCAAAAACAAAAAACACACAAAGTTGAAAGCACTCTGCAGGATCTGCTGCAGACACACTTTCCGTGCTTTGTGCTGACGAAAATCTTAAACCAAAAGAACTTAGAACTGCTAAACAAAAAAACAGACAAAAAACTGAAAAAAAGCTAAGACCATAATCAATCAGGGCAACTTGAAATGGGGAATCAACATATTCAAACCATTCAAGTTGAAAGGAACCAACGGAATTTATCCCATCATGCTACAGAAAGGGTGCGCAGTGCAAAAAGAGTTTCTATGCAAAATCTTCAGAGCAAGCTTAGCACTTTTATAAGTACCAAACAGCTAAAGAACGTTAATGTCCTACAAACCAATCAGCTCACCATCTTTGATGCAAAAACCATTGAAAAAAATTGTCTACGGGCACTTAATGGATAGGGTACTAAAGCCCCGACTACTGCATTAACATCAGTGTGCCTACCAAACGGGTAAATCCTGCAAGCTAGCTATACATCAGTTAGTCAGCAAATGCGTGAACACTATTCAATGCAAAGTAATTGTTTTGGGTAATTTTCTAGATATTGAAAGGGCATTTGACAATACTATTTTCGAATTCATAACAAATGCAATAGAGAGACGAGGAATAAATCTATTTGTCCAATAATGGGTCAACTTTATGCTTAAAAACAGGACTGTAACTATAACACTATATAGAAAAACTGTAAGAGCCAAAGTCGCCAAAGGATACTCAACGACATAGGCATTTTTGCCTTAGACTACGCAGACGATCTTACTATCCTTGCATACGGAAAGTTTGGAGCAACTGTATCCAACATGATACATAGTGCACTAAATACTGTAGAAAGGTAGTACAAAAAAAGAGGATATCAGTATACTAAAGCAAAACGACGATTGTACCGTTTACAAGACGGCAAAAGACCACAGGTTTAAAAAGCTAAGAAAGTATAGAACCACGCTCTCAATGTCAAAAGAGGTAATATATCTGAAACTAAGGCTTGACTTTAACACACATCTGACAAATATAACAGCAAAAGCGATTTGATTGCTTTTTGCTACCAAAATGATAGTCGGACGTACATAGAGATTAACACCTAATATAACCAGACGGTTATACACGGTGGTAGTAAAAAACCCACATACATAGCAATTGTATGAGGAAAAAAAACCACTCTCAAGTGTACAGCCAAAAATTTAGACGTAGTTCAGAGGCAAGCAAATGTGTTGCATAAAAAAAAAATTAATGATGAGGTCGGATTTCATAAGGGCCAGCACCAATAAAAAATCTGATGTAACAATATTACATCAAAACAAATAGACATACAGGGTGCTTCAAAAAATGTATACACACTTTGAACGTCCATAGAAAATTTATTTACCGTTCTACAAAGTTAAATTTCAGGAAATTAGAAAGCTTAAAGTCCAATGTAAATGAAACATAAATAACAAATGTTAATACTGTTCAAATTGGTGACCTGCAGCATCAATACAATTCTGAGTACGAGTCACCACTGATTCTGTACATAGTATCAAAACGTCCAATGAGATTTCTCTACACACGGCTTGAATCTCATCCCAAAGAATGTCTAGGTTACGTGGTTTACGTTTGTACACCTCATTTTTTACTGTGCCCCATAAGAAGAAATCCAGTGGTGTAAGGTCTGGAGAGCGTGCTGGAAACTCGATGGCCCCCTGCGTCCTATCCACTGGCCCGGCAAATTTTGATCCAGGTAAGCTCGTACGTCCCTGTGATAGTGCGGCGGGGCACCATCTTGTTGAAAATAAAACATATCATTACCGTATAATGCACGAATGGCAGGAAATACGGAATCAGCAAGCAGTCTTAGATAATTTATACCAGTTACAGTGCCTTCAAATCGAAAAGGTCCAATGAGTCCCCTTGAAGACAAACCGCACCACACATTTACACCAGGCAAATTTACAGCTTTTTCAATTATAATGTATATTAGGAGAGCGTTGAAACAGTTCCAAGACTGCCGTTGATGACTCATCACTTGTAGCTGTTCGAGGTCGACCTGAACGACCTTTATGCACATCACACACTGTTCCATTAACTTCGAATTTGTCTTGTATGCGTGTAATTGTTAATCTTGAAGGTGGTTCTGTATCATACTCCCTTCTCCACTGTCTTTGAACTTCATTTACATTCTCAAACTTCCAGTACCACTTAATAACCTGCTTACGTTCTTCAAAACTCAAACGTACGTCCGCCATGTTGATATTACAACTTCCAACTGACAACATAACATAGAGGGACAATTATGCTGCCACCTGGCGAAGAAATATAACATTAGCCTTGTAGAGCGGGAAAACTACGACAGTTTAAAGTGTGTATACATTTTTTTGAAGCACCCGGTAGAATAGATACCTAAAAACAGTCAAATAAACTATTTAGTACACAGATGAGTCCAAAAACCAAATAGATGCTGGGGCAAAAATCTACTAGACAAACACTAAGAAAAACAAACTTTGCTAACTCTGCACAAACATGCTTCAATTTTTCAAGCAAGAGTGGCTGTCATTGAGTGATGCGGTAAGGACATGATTGTGAAAGGACTAAAACCAGACAGATTGATTACTATCATGTCAAACAGTTAAGCAGCATCTAAAGTAGTTATGACCTGCATATACAGTCTGGAAGCAGCAGCCACAACTTGCAAAAGATTGCCTAGTATGGATACCAAAAAACCAAAGAACAAAAGGAAACTTCATGGCAAATCAGCTTGCTAAACAAAGAACAAGCGAGACATTTACTGGACTAGAGCCCGCTTTTGAGATTCCATACAAAACCGGTAAAAAAATAATCTGCAGCAAACTTAAAGCGGAACACAGCAACCTGTGAAAGAGCTGTAAGGGATTGACACATTTAAAAATATTTTTAAAAGGACCATAGAATGATATTAAAACAGTGGTAACACAAATGAGTTTTATCAGACTGCAATGGCTCACAGAACTGTTAACCGGACACTGTGAACTCAACAAACACTTGCATACATAAAAATAAGAAAAGACCGCGGATGTATGAAAGAAGACAAGAATCCAAAACACAACCCAACCGCAGATATAACAAAAACATTTTAGTTAGTAAAATCCTGACACTACTGGACAGTGTAATTTGAAGATTATTATCTTTTATTCTAAAAAAAAAACAGTTTGTTTTGCTCTTATTTTAAATTTTGCGGATGTTTTGATCTGTTAAGTAGGAATTTCTAAGTCATTCAAATTTGTCATTAAAAACATTATACAATTAATAAAAATGATACATTTCTTATTCTAGCAACGTATAAATAGAATGAAAACAAAAATTATTTACCAAGACAGTTTGCAGAGTTTGTGGTGTTTGTAGTTATTAGAAATCATCTTTTTGCAAAGCTATTGTAAAGCTAATTGCAAAGTTATTAATGTAAAATTGCCATTTTTAACGTGTACCTTCAAAGCAGCCCAAAACATGGTAAAAAAAAAACTAAGTTTGTCTATCTCAAGAAGTTTAATTAAAGATTTTATCTTACAGTCCAATTTTTATTACATACTACATACAAATCTAAGCCTACATGCGTATAAAGTGCTGACGCAAACATTTTTGTTTTTTGGGTGTAAGTAATTTTATGCAGTCTTGACTTTTTTTTTAAATCTTCATTAGCAACAAAACTTATTTCTATGTGGGTTTGTTAATAGATAGAACTGCCGCATCTGGGGTTTTAAAAATCTTAGAAAAATAGTTGAGAATTTTTTTTATCCCTAACGGGTTAGTGTTCGGTGCGGTTTTTGGGTCATAAAACCTTATTTTTTATTGATCAACAAAATTACAACTAATGAGATTGGTATTGTAGAAAACTAACTAATTTATTTTGGCTAATATTAGACAATTTGCTCATGTGCAAAAATGTCTTGCAAAACTTCTTCTAAAGAATTACCTTTTGCAGACAGAGTCAAGAGGGACATTTACTAAATATTATTTTCTATTAGTAATTGCAAAGTTTGTACTTTGATTTTAAATAAAAAACGTATATTATTTAAGACTAAATAATTGTTTTTTTTTATAATTAAAATAGTACTTCTTATTGAAAAACGCTTTATTTGCAAAATCTTTAAAATTATAGTTTTTTAAAGAAGATATTATAATCAGAAGTGCATTGTACTTTTAGTTACCTTACTTTGAACGCTATTTGTTACAAGCATATGTTTTTGCAAAGTAGTGCTACTTCTAGTTGGAGCATGAAAAAAACGTCTAAGGTGTTTTCTAAGTTTGTTGATGGTTATTTAAAGCTGTGATAAACTGGTTTAGATAATGAATTGGAAATCTTTTATAGACAAGCTGCAGTTTATTCCAAAGTAAATTGGTCAAGTTTATTTTACTAATCAGAAATTTTAGCTTTTTTAAACTGCAGTTTGATTTATAGTTCAAAAACTAAAAATTGTTTAAAATATTTTATTCTACTTACTGAAGTATTCTTCTTAATAATATAATTTCTGCTTTAAACATGTACTTCATATTAACCCATTATTTATTATAATTAATTAAAGCAATCAATTTAATTACAAGGAAATCATACGATAACGTAGGTTAACATGTCACATCTTACATTAGTCTTCACTTAACATAAACACACCGCATTTAGTTTTGATTAGGGTTTGACATTCATGAGCCTACATATTCCGCTACGGATTCTAATATCGATTAAAAGATTACTTTCCATTCTTGACAGTTAAAAATAAATTTATAAATGTTTTAATATTCAGAGAACAAATACATTAATATTTAAAATTATCTTAAAAATATTTATTAAATATTGATTCAGTTAATAATTCACATGTCAGTATTTCAAGCAGAACATAAAAGAAAGTTTTACAAGAAATAAAAAGTTGCGAGCAAACAATAATCCTGGGGGCTTTCTATCAAGGCATTTTAAAATATTTAAACATTTGTGGCGTTTCCAATGTTGGAAATATATTTATAAATTTTATATAAATAGAATTTTTAGTTAGTAACAAATTTTATTTAGTAGTATTTACACAAAAATATTTGTTTTATGTTAAATTATTTAAATAGCATATTATTTAAATAGTTAGTTTAGTATTAAACAATCAATAGAAATAAATGTAAATTTTACGATTTTTTACTGAAACCAAAAAAATGTAGTAATAACAACAAAAAAAACTGTTTTCATTTCAACAAATAATATATATTCAGAAAACACGTCAATAAAAAACAAAATAATATTATTATATAACTTTAAAAGATTCGGAGAAAGAAAGATAGCAGTGAAGAGTAACATTAAATAAATTACATTAAAAGTTAAAAGCAAATAGAAAAAGAATATAATATAGACAAGTACAGATACGATAAAATCAAGGAAGGAGATTAAGAGGAATAAAGCTGTGTCGCAAAAAGGCCAGGTAGGATTAAAACCCAAATTATAAAGTAGTAAAGCAACCTAACCTATAAGCTTACCGTGTGTGAATAAAATTGGAAGAGTAAAAGAATTATTAAAGTATTGAATACAAAAATTAATACTTAAATATAAAAAGCGCTTGGTGGTTGAGCTGTGAATGCATAGGCTGGAGGATATTTTTATTAAATAATTAATAAAAATATTTTTAAATAAATTCAATAATGCCTTAAGACGACAAAGCCGTATGTGAGTACAAGACAATAAAAAAAAAGAGAAAAATCAATATGGCTACAACAGAAGCAAGCAGAAGTGGAATAAATCAGCTAGTAGCAGAAACAATTTTAAAACAATTACAAATAATAAACGAGACGCAAAGAAAAAAAAAGGAAATACAAAAAAACTGAGAAATATAGTAAAAGAAGAGAAATCAAAAAGCAAGACGGCGATTGTTAATTATATGAAGATAGTGGTAAATAGAGAGAAACGTTGTTACAACAAAAGAAATAGTAGAGTAGAAATGTCAAAAAACTAGTAGCAGTAATAAATAGGAGGAAAAATCTAAACAAAAAACTAATGTAAACATCGTTAATGGAAAAAGTTGTGAAAAAGAGTGTTAAACAAATCAAAAGATAATAGAGATGATTTAAAAATAAAAGATACCAGCAATAAAATAAATATTATTTTGGAATGTAACAGGTTTAAATAACAAGGATGAAAATTTTTGGAAATCCATAATAAAATTTGATATAATTGGAATGGTAAAACATGGATAGATAAAATAAGGTAGAAAAACATCAAATGCCTAAAGAGTTTAGATGGAAATGCCATCCAGCAATTAAAGAAAAAAAAAATGGAAAAAGCAAAAGGAGGCATCATCAACAGGAATAAGAAAAGAAATACCACAAGAAGATAATAAAGAATTGGAAATGGAAAAAATAGTGCTGCAAAGTTTTATATTGGGAACTACAAAATACAAGATGGTTACGTTGTATAGCAGAAGAATGAAAGAATATTAGAACAAAGTTAGAAAACTCAATATAAGAAACTGAAAAGAGAAAACTAATAGTATGAGGAGATTTCAACGCTAGGATCTGACTAAACGAAGAAAGAATGAAAAGCGGACAAAAAATCAAAAGAGCATCAAAAGACAAACTAGAAAATAAAGAAAGAAACAAAATAATGAAAATGAATGAAGAAAATATAAAAGAAGATGAAGAGGAAAAATATATCCACATAGGAGCTAAGGAGCAATCGGTAATTGATTACGTAATGGTGAATGAAAAAGCGTGGCAAGATATAGACACATTTAAAGTTAGAGAAAAAAATAGAGTTGGACCATCAGCCACTAGAAGTGTATATAAACGAAAGCATAAAAAGAAAAAAAAATAGTAACAAAAATAGTGGACACAAGAGAGCGTAGAAGCAAAATTGATATTAAAAACATTTTGAAAAAAAAAAAAAAAAACGTAGATAAAAAAATAGCACTACTAGAAAACTTAATTGCAGACGCAACAATAAAGAAATCGTTTTTACGAACAGAAAAATTAAAATTATTTCCAAAAAGCAAATGTTGGAGCACAGAATGCACACAGAAAAAAAATAAGCTAGAAAAGTACTCCAAAATTGGTAAAAAGACAAGGCAACTAAACAAGAATATCAGAGTGCTCAAAAGTTATACAAGAATAAATGCAAAAAAGTTAAGGCAATATATATAAAAAAAATCAGAGATTAAAGAAATACGTTTGAAAAAAAAGCAGAAAAATACATAAACAAAGAAACGATCATATTTTGATAGAAAACTAGAGCATACACTTCTTAAAACTATATAAAGAATTGGACAAAAAAACTGTTAGACAGCTAATGACAACACAAGAACTGAAACAAGATGTAGATAAAATAACAAAAAAAATGAAATAGAAGCAAATAAAAACGCCAAGTGTGGATAGAATACAAAATAAAGCATGAATGTATGGTTTGGAAAATCTGATTGAGAGAAATAATGTATGAAAGGGAAAAGGGTTTCTTAGTCAGTGGAGAGTAGATCTTGTATGTCCAATACACAAAAAAAAAAACAAAAAACTTGCAGAAAGTTACAGGGGTATAAGGTTACTAAGTACAGCATACCAGATCTACGCCATAGTACTAGAAGAAAAACTGAATGGAAAAGTAGAGAAAAATGGAATATTGCCAGACGGACAAGCCGGGTTTAGAAAAGAAAGAGCAAGAAAAGTTAAAGGTTATCCAAACAAAATACTGGAGATTGGTATTAAGGATAAACAAAGAGACCCCAGTATGCATTATAATGGAAAAAGTTAAAACAGATAAATTAAGAGTAGAAGCAGGAAAGCGTGCAATGAGGTATAAAGAAAGAGTAAAAAAAGGAATGAATGTAAAATATTACAAGAGTGCCTGAAAAAAAAAATAAACGGATAATGCAAAAATATGAAAACATGCTGAAAAAAATAATTTAACAAGAATGGATATGCTAGTAAGGAAGTAGAAAGATTAAAAATTGATAGAAGTATGTGGAAGAAAATTATGATGAGAAGGAGAAATATAAAAGTGCAAGAACAAACAACACAAATAAATGAATCTAGGTACAATTCAAATTATACATTTTAACGGATGCTCTACCAAAGTACCTAGAAAATGTAAACTATGAAAAAATTAAAACAGAATTGACATATAATTAATTAAGACCAAAAAGCAAAAAATAAAGGATAATTAAGGATATTTTATGGAATATTATCTATTACTCAAGAAACTTAAAGTTATATACCAAATTAATCAAAATAATCTACATTTGAAATAAATGGATTATGTGTAAAAAGATAAAGAATTTATCAAACGTTGCAGATGTGAAAGGGAATATTACTTTAGTTTATAGACTAAAAAAAAAATTGAAGATGTCATGTTTGTAGAAGTGTTAGTAAAAAATTAAAAAAATTAATTGATTTAATTAAAAATCTTGAGAAAAGGTCAGAAGAAAATAAAAAAACTTGTAAATTTATTTTGAAGAAACATTATGTTTTGAAATAATGATGAATCAACCAATACTTTAAAAATATTAGAAAAAAAGTTACTGAAATAAATAAACAAAGAGATAATAAATCTTACATCTTAATATAAACTCAATAGGTGCACATTTTGATAAACTCTCTGCACTTATCAACAACAATATTGATCTGATAGATATAATAATTTTTCTTTTCTAACTCAAAATAAATACAACTCGAACAAAAATTATTATTAACTAAACAACTACTACGCGATGTATAGGCTAAGAAAAACAGTAAAAGAGGAGAAACATTAGTCTATATTAAGAAAAAAATAAAAAATTTAGAAACAGTAACTCACTTTAGAAATTCAGAATTCTTGTTATTTTAAACTACAGAAAATAATATACTTTTAATGCACATTTTTATTTTGTACAGACCTCCCAACTATAACGTAAACCTTTTAAATGAAGAAATTAGCAACGTAATAAACTTACAGCATAATAAACCGTTTTTGATAAGAGGCAATACCCACATTGACCATTTCACAACAGTCTCACATGTAACGGAATATAAATATTTAGTTAAAAAAAGTTTTATTTCAAGAATTAACAGTTTTACTAGAAAAGAAATTTGACTCAACTAACTCAAACAGTATTGCATTGACCATGCATATTTTAGAAAAATACAAGATAAATTAGAATACGCAATTATTAAATAAATACAATTAGATCATTACGTTATTGCAAGTTTCTACAAACATAGAAAAAATCTTTGCAATAACTCTAGACATTTTCAAAGCATTTAAAATAGTATGGAATCTTAATCTTATTAACAAGCTTTATTGTATAAGTTTTGATCATAAATCTGTAAATTTTATCAATAGTTTTCTTGACAATAAATTTTTTTATTTAGAATTAATGGTTTTTACTCCGACCTCAAAATGTTTTATCTCCGAACAAGTTAAATATTTGCTAACATAGACAAGAGAATTCAAACGGATGTCATTTATACCGACATATCAAAGGCTTTTGATCGTATGCCTCATGATATACTCATTGAACGCCTGAAAGTGTACGTTATAAATGATAATATTATCAACGTCATAAAATCATACATGACAGGTTGAATTCAACGCGTTGAGTACGAAGAACATTCATTTTACGAGTAAATCGCCACCCGCGGTGTGCCGCAAGGTTCCAACTTAGGTCCTCTTTTATTCTTACTTTTTATAAATTTTGTCTGTAATAGCCTAAACTGTGATTTTATTATATATGCCGACGATATAAAACTGTACAAACCCATTGTAACTTTAAACGACTGTGATATTTTACAACAAAATTTATGTAATTTGTGTGTCTGGTGTAATGAAAATGGTCTTGACTTAAATGTTGATAAGTGTTGTGTGTTGTCATTTACTCGTAATGTGAACACTATAAATTATAACTATAAACTTTTTGACTGTGATATATAGCGTGTTAGTAAATTTAAAGATCTTGGCGTAACTTTTGACAATAAACTTACTTTTAACTGCCACATAACAGACATAGTAAAACAATGTATGAAAACAAAAGGACTACAAAAGATTTTACTTGCATTACACCTATTTTATTATTGTACAATTTGTTTATTATGAGTAGGCTTATGTATTGTGCACCTGTATGGATACTCTCTAACCAACTCTATATAATGCAACTGGAAAATGTACAACGTAAGTTTTTAAAACATCTTCATTATAAAAAAACTCGTCATTATCCGAAGAGAGGTTATCCATACTAATTATTATTAGATGAATTTAATATATCATAAAAAGTCACTAATCATCTCATTAATATGATTCATTCGTTACATAGAATAGTTCATTATTATTTTGACAACCCATCACTAGTAAGTTATATCACAATACGCGTACCTTCTACTAATCTTTGCAACTCATTAACATTTTCATATGCAACTCCTAGAACATGTCATCATAATATCTCACCATTAATTAAAATCATTAAATTATATCACCACATACAACACTCCACATATATTTTTGCAACATTTTCAGAGTTTAAATCATCAGTTGCCAATTGTTTAACTGCTTTACAAAGTTAAACTATCTCTTATCTATTTAATTATATGTCTATTTTTTATGTCTTTTTTTTGTTATATATTAATATTTTTATACATTTTTTAAAAATTTTAGTTTTATTTTATTATTATTGCAATTATTATTTTATTAATTAACTTAGAATTACTGTATATTTTATTATATACGACAATTATATTTTATTTTGTAGATATTGGATATGTATTTTGTCTGTTGGGAAATAAATATTATTTATTTATTTATTTATTTATTTATGACAATACCCTACATACTTCATATTTTTCAAAGACCATTTTAACATATATGGCAGTCTTAAAATTTCTAGGTTAAAATCTGTATCTATAAACAAAGGTTTCAAAAAAATATTTGAATAGGGTATTTCCTACATGGTCAATTTTAACTCTAAAGAAATTTAAATTCTACTGTTTCAAATTCAAAATTCAATGTATAATCAGTTACAAATTTAAACTAAACAACAAATCCATATTTCAATCTTTTTCTTCTTGTCTTTTAGGGGTCACATAATCTATTCTAAAATAACTTTGTCGTTGACATAGCTTTAAAAGTAGCTAAAAAACTAAGATTTTTTAATAGATGTAAACAGTTTTTGACTTCTGTTTAGCATAATATACATATAAAAAACTTATATTAGAATATTGTTTTTATGTATGGAGAGGAGCTGAAAACTACACTATCTTTTCTAAATTCTTTTTAAAAACGAGCTATTTGTATCTTTGCTGACTCAAAATTGACCTAGATACTTTACAACACCGGCGTATGTTGCATACTTTTATAGATAATTTTATAAATATTGTTCAAACGAAATAAAAGACATATTGCTATCTATACAAATATTTACTTTTAATACAAGATTTGCTAGGAGCTGTAACAAATATTTACTAAGAATCTAGAGATGTAGAATCAAAACTTTTAAAAAAAAGATTTTTTTAACCGTACTATTAGCTACAAATATTTAAGGTCAATGTTTACAGACTGTTCAAATTTAGTCTTTAATGTGATAGTTTTAACAAGTGTGGTTTCACTTGTTAAAATTCAAAAATATTTTTATGTTGTGACAAGTAATATTAAATATCACATTTTACAGTTAAAAAAAAAAACTAGTATTAGGGGTCTTTAAGTGGAGTAATACTAAATTAAAAGAGTTCAGCGGGCAAATAAAAACAACGTTTATTAAACATAAAGATCATCATCCAAAATCTTGCATGCAAAAAATGATACTGCCAAAATCTAAAAGTAGAAGAAGTATTAGCAATATTACATATTACAACAAACAAATAATAAATCTAACATCTTACTTTAAAACAACTAAAGACACAATATAAAAAACTGTAATCAAATATAATACTGTTACAACTAAGACTAAAGAAACTGTATGGTTACAAAAAGAAATTTATTTGAAGCACTACTGCTACCTTCACAAAGAATGAATTAACATAGGGGTATCAAATGTGTAGCTTTCCAATGAAAAATTGTTTCCTAAAACAAAAAGATTTTTAATAGCTATACAAACAAAAAACAATGACAAATAATAATAATAATAATTTATTACTACATTTATATATTTATCTGATACGTCAAAGTTTAGATTAGATTCCCAGGTATATTTCTAAACTATAGAAAGAATTACGTAAGAGATATTTAGTTAATTTTTGTTTAAATATGAATGTATTAATTTCTTTTTTAATGTCTATGTCTATGTAAAATAGCAAATATT
Organism: Tachinus rufipes; assembly: GCA_963932245.1. Taxonomy (NCBI): domain Eukaryota; kingdom Metazoa; phylum Arthropoda; class Insecta; order Coleoptera; family Staphylinidae; genus Tachinus; species Tachinus rufipes. The sequence continues at coordinate 41,073,366 of OZ010747.1, read as the reverse complement.
TGTTGTAAACTGTACGACGTAAATTTTACGGCGCGCGCTCGCTAGTGTTAATAAAAATTGCGCGCCCGCTCGAAGGTTAAATTTAAGTTTTTTGTCTATATAAATTTTTATTTTTTGTTTTGTTTTTAGTTGTTCTATGCATTTGTTGTTTTATTTGATGGATAAGAATTTATCATTTGCGTTTTATTGCTATTTAGAGTTATTCCAATTGAGGAGCACCATGATGTAATTTTAGTGATAACTTGTGTTCCTTTTTTTATCAACTTTTTATTGTTATTTTTTTTAATAATTAAGTTGGTATCATTATCGTATATGATATTGTTTCATGTAGCTTTGCATTGTTTTGAAAGGTTATCTATTATTATTGAAAAAAATAAACAAAATAAAAAAGTTTATTGCGGCACCTCAACGTCAATATTTCCTTGATTTGATCTTGCTTTTTCTATTTTTACTATCTGTATTCTCTTTTGTAAGTATGACTTTATCTAGATATTTAGCATTCCTATAATTTATTTTGCGTAAAGCTTGTCTAACAATAGGTTATGGTCTACTGTGACAAAAGATTGACTCATATCAAACATTAAACCTACTGCTACTTGCTTTTTGTATAAAGTTTTCATAATCTTTTAAACTGCTTTGTCAAGTGCTGTTAATGTTGATTTATTTTTTCTGTATTCATGTTGGCATTTACTGATTAAATTATTGTTTTTACTTAAAAGGGTATATTTTGTTATAAAAACATTGTTAAAATATTTTAAATATCTGGTTTTGAGGTAATATTGGCTTTTAGTTTATTAGTTTGTTTGTTTGAATTTTCTTTGTTTTTGTATATTGGTATTACTTTTGATTGTTTTAAAGCTGATTGATAAATTGCTTTGAGATATGATACATTTATAGTATGCATTAGTTGAGTGCTTATAATAAACTTAACTGCTTGTAACACGCTTATTTCTGTAGATTGTTTTTACAAATTTTTGTAAATGCATTTTCTACTTTCGTTTTATCTACAGGATACAAATACAATGTTTTATTTGTTTCTTGTATAGGATTTTTAAAGTATCTAAGTTTTGTTACATTCTGTTGTAGATTTGCAAAAAAGTTGTTAAATATAGTTGCGGTTTTTTTAGAGATTGTTATGTTGTTTTTAGTTAATTCTATTTTGCATTTTTATTACATTCCAACATTCTTTAGTTTTTCGTACTTTTTTTTAGTTCTTAATACTTGTATGTATACATTACACTATTTATTTTTTTTATTGTTTTTTGACATTTCTTTCAGTAATGTTGGTAATTATTTAATTTTTGGTGTTATCCATTTCTTATAAATTTTTGTTTTTTCTTTTAGAAAAGCTTTATATATGTTTTTTGTCTAGAAGTGTTAACATATCTGTTTGCTTTATTCTGTTTTGTATTGAGGATAGTGTTACCTGATGCTTGATTTATATATTCTAGTCTGGAGTTATTGTGTTTAGGCATATTTATTTTACGCATTTGATCATTAACAAATTTTGCTTAAACATTTGGTAGTTTTTTGTTTTATAAAATTATTTTATTAGCTGGGTTATGTATTAGTTTTCTAAAAATGAAGTACCTTAGCAATTAGCTGTTTGTTTAGTGTTTTCAGTTCTAACAAATCATTTGTAAAAATGATTGTTATATGTTCTATCACTATAGGCATAATCTTGTTTATAGTATTTTCAATTACCTTATCTATGTTTAAGATGTTGCAATTTGATATTTGTTTTTATTTTGTACAATTATTGCAACTCTAGGTAGCTATTTTTTTGTTTTCCTTAAGACTAGATAATTGTTCCACTATTATAACTTGCTATATAGAGTGCTGTTTAGCATTCACTTTTACATTCTAAATATTTATTATATCTACCAATAGCTCGAAAGCAAACTGGGCATATAATTGCCATATTTATAAAACTTAATTAATTTAGGAAAGGAAGAATTAACTGTTTACACTACTGGGCTTGTAGTAGTGGCTAACAGACGGAGTTTAAATAGGAAGGCCTTGGAAGGATCTGCTATTGAAGATGAGTGGATAAATATACACAAAAAGGAAAACTAAATAATCAATTATGGCAATTAAAACAAAATTACTTGATTAATTGCTAAATAATAAAATAAAATTTTATTAATATTAAATTAAAAATTGAATATAATTTTGAAAGGCCTGTGGTTTAATTTAATTTACGCCTAGAGCGCGTGCTTATTGTTGGAATATCTTAAGCACTGTTAATATTTTAGTAACAAATTTAGAAATTAGTTACTATGACACAATAAATTTATTTTTATTAGCACTAGTAATATAAAAGGAGTAGTGTTTAGTAGTAGTAGTATTTAAAAGTACGATGTTTTAATTTTACTTGTCTCAAAACAACTCAACTATTTCAGTTAAAAATAAAAAACTTAAAACTGATTTTTTTTATTCCAATACAATATAATTTTTTTTTTTTTAACAAGATACCTGTTGCTGCTACTTCAGATAAACTACTATAATGTTTGCCATATATCCGCTTGGACCAGCAGCTGTCAGCTACTACAGTTACATAGTTCACTTAAATATTCAAAGTCTAAGGAACCATACGCAAGATCTGAAAATATATTCTAAATTAAAAAATATTGATATCTTAACCGTAAGTAAACATTGGCTAAAAATAGGGAAAGCAGAAAATACAGCAATATACAATTTTTCAATGGCAGCCCATTTTACACGAAGACTGCATATGCGTGGTGGGGTAATAATATACATTAAAAATTATTTAAAATATGTAACGATTGAGGATATATGCACATTATCAAATGAGATGCATATTGAATTAGCCGCAGTAAAACTAGTAGACGCAAATTGTGTTATAGTTTCAGTCTACAGACCTCCATTAGGTAATTTTAACATATTCTTTGACGTAATAAATAGTGCGTTTAGTAAATTAAACTTGGTTACTAATACTGTTGTTTTGTGAAGATTTCAACATAAAATTCAAATCTATTAACCTCTTTTGGTCTTAAAATAATTATTAATAAAAACACAAGATTAAATAATTGTCTTGACAGTATAATTTTACAATATGGAGTGACGTATAAGTGTTATGTTAAAAACTCGTTTCTCTCAGATCATTTTGCTGTTTTTGCTACACTTGTACTGCCTGCTAAATGTAAAAATATTACTACTAAACTTGTAAGACCAATTACAGACAGGTTTATTCAAAATGTATAATTAGATGGAGAAAGAAAATTTTGATCTTATTTATCGAAATAATATTGACTTAAACTCCAGAGTCACTATGTTAATCAATACATTAACTATGTACATGTGTTTTGTATTTCCACTTTAAAAGTATTTAGTAAGAGATAACTCAAAAGTAAGTTGGTACAATCATAAATTATATACACTAAGAAAAGAAATTCAGCTAGCTTAGTTAATGTATAAACGTTATCAAACTGACGAATTAAAAACGGTGCTAAATAGCAAAAGGCGTATATATAAATCTGAAATAAATAAAGCAAAAAAAGAAATAAAAGATGCGTTTATTAAACGTGCCAAAAGCAATGTGGGATGTCATCAATGATGCGAGACAGGTAAAATTGCAGAAACCAGAAACTTCATTATCGTCCACTGATTTTATCAAAAATTTTATAAATGTAGCATAATCAATAATTGATAGTCTTCTAGATATGACGGGTGTTGAAAGTACAGATTATTTGAATAATAAGCAGCTACAACAGACACCGTATCCTATGCAGTTTAAGGAGATTGCCTTTAATCAAATGCGTGACATAATCAATAACATGAAATCAAAGCGTTCTATAGATTACTATAGTCTAATTAGTCAAGTAATTAAGGTTTTAAAAGATATCCTTATTGTACCGATCACTAAACTTTTAAATAAATGCATTAAAATGAGATGTTTTCCAGACCCTCTAAAAATATCAAAAGTTTTACCAATTTAAAAAAAAAGATCCTCAAACGAAATGACTAACTATTGGCCAATATCGTTAATACCAATTCTCGGAAAAAAAATTGAAACGGCATTAAAAAATCATATATTTGAAAATCTTAAATTAAATAAATTACTTAACAAGTGCCAGTTTGGTTTTAAAACAATGAAAAATACATCTATGGCTATTCAAAAATGAATTAACCATATCGTTGATGGTTTTGAAAATAGATATAATACTTATAAACAAACTAAAGTTTTACAACTTTTCTAACGACAGTTGTGATTTAATCAAGTGTTATCTTAGTAACCGAAAACAAATAGTATCTTTTCTAAACAATAGTTTAAGAGTTATGGATGTAAAGCATGGGGTCCCACAAGGATTAGTACTGGGGCCAATTTTATTTCTAATCTACATAAATGACCTTTCAGTTTCTTTACCTGATTTGCATACTGTTTTGTTTGCTGACGACACTACTTTGATAAATTCTAGTATAAAATATGATGTAGCACTTGAAAGTATAAAGAATTCTCAGTCAAATGCTTTAAATTGGTTTCAAGTAAACAAACTACAAATGAATTAAGCAAAAAGTTTTATTTAGCTTACGTAACATTTTATACGACAATCCTCTATATGTTAAATTCTTGCTGTATGTATGCTCTAGTAATAATGCCATATAAACTATGTTCTAAACAAGCTTGCTAAAGTTGTATATTTTATTAGAAATTTTAAAAGATCGGTTAGTAGGGAAGTTATTTTATAAGAAAATTATAACCTTTTTCAATCTTAATTAAACTACGCTATTCTCAATTGGGGCATTCTTAACATTGCTCTCGACTATTTGGACTACAGCTCAAAGTTCTACGCATAATTTTTGGTTTAGGTTTCAGAGATGATGTAAAACAAAAATTTATTGAGTTCCAGATATTAACTCTTCCCTCTTTATATATTTCTAATTGCGTTGTTCATACTAAGAAAAATTTCCATTCTTACTGTCAACACCAGCACTATCATAGTCATGATACAAGAATAAAACTTAAACTAAGAATCTCTTACCTCAGGTTAAACACTAGTAGAAATGCTACAAACTACTATGCACCAATAGTTTATAATAAAATTGCGGATAAATACAAAAATATTTCTTTTAAACTTTTTAAGTGGAAATTTAAAACTTTTCTAGTATCACACGCTTTTCATACATTTGATTACTTTTTAAATTTTAAATTTTAATTTGTATGTATAATTTTATCTATTTATGTACTATTTTTATTGTAACCTGTGTAAAGTATTATATTATACTATTAACATTAATAAATGATTTGATTTGATTTGATTTGATTAAAGATACTCCATGTTTGTCAATACTTCCAATGCATCTTGAATTTTCAGATTTCTGAAGAACTGCCGCTTCTATCCTATCTATTGCAGTTTTTTTTTCATAGAGCAGCAAACCAATATATTATTGTGTTTTAAATAAGTTGTTGAAACCATATATGGAATATCTATATGTGGTGCAAAAACAACTATGATTGCGTGTTTTACGAGCACGGATTAACATAATGCCGCAAACTTTATTCAACATGTCAATATCAACAACAATATTATCCTTAAAACTTTTTGATTCAATTGTAGATAAAGTTTTCTAAATTCGATTTTGGATTAAAATGATGTCAACCAATACATTAATAGAATAAAAGATAGCATCACCTAAAAAAAATATACCGCTAATAGAATTACTGTGAACAGAATTTAATTCCATCGCTACGAGAATTAAAACAAATCTTCAGTAAGCTGTTTGACAACAAAGTTGATATTTCTAAAAAATTGGTTTCAATCACAACATAAAAATATTGGTAAAAGCAATACTATTAAAACCTAAGCCTGCAACAAATTCTAACTATCGGCAAAAACTATAATGAATAAAAAAAATTTTACTCAAAATGATTCAAAAGTTTTATTATTTACAATCTTCACTAAAAAGAGAAGCAGCAACTGTATTGAAATCTACTCAAATGTCTGAAAATGACCAACAATATGGCATAAATTTAATTGAAAGTCAGATACCAAAATAAACGGTTTATCATTAAAAAAACATGTTTTAACCATATTATATTTACCTGCTGTCAAGAAAGTCAATTACAAGAGCCTCAGGAACCTGTATACTAACGGAATATTAAATTTAGTTTTGCTTAAAATTTTAAACAAGCTTATGAGTTCATGGAGTAACATGCTAGTAAAAATAATTGCCAAAAAATTTTAAAATGTTTTACAGAAAGATCGAGAAGAACATACTTGTAACCAAACCAAAACATACTCTAAGATAGAAGACTATTTCAACAAGAAATGGAAACAATTAAAAGCGGTGAATTGTTCAAATAATGCACCAATATATTTACTAAAAATAAAAGTTCTATTTGTGAAAAACAAAAATGTCTATTTTGCAAAGGAAAACATTTTATATACAAATGTGTTCTTTAAAGACATCTTTGGAAAACCACAATAAGTGCAAACCTTTCTAGACACCGGCTCTCAGGCAAACTTAATTATAACATTTTGTGCAAACAAAACTATGACTAGAAAAACATTGCACCAATTGTAAGTGTAAAAAGCTCCAAACTAGATATAAAATATATAATTTGTATGAAGGCACTATCACAAGTTTTTTACCTATATCACTAGTATTTGATGAAATTACCAATCATATACCCAATCAACATTACAATGTACAAAGATTATCTCCTTCAAAAGACCAGAAATGTATAAACTACATAAAAACCACTGTGTCAAGGATAGCTAACGGTCAATTTGAGGTAGCTTTTCTATTTAAAAAAAAAGTCAAAGCAGTTAAAAGATTCAAATACTTCCGCACGCTAGAGATGTTTTGCTTTCAAGCGACGACTTGCAAAACAACTTATAAAAAAGTCTAACAACTAAACTTTGAGTAGTATTTAATGGTTCTGCACTATCATTAAATAGAGTTTAAATAAAGGGTTGATTGTAGGTCCTTTATTTCAAGTGAATTTATTTTCAATAATGCTACAAATGAGATTCAAAAAATTTGTTATCACAACTAACATAACAAAAATGTATTGTCAGATCAAAATTTGACTAAAAATTGCAAATTCTTACGTATTTAGTGAAGAAAAACACCGCAGTCTAAACTCTTGTTTTACAAACTCATTACACTAACATGTGGAACCGCACGATGAAATGTCCGCGTTACTATCGAGAGGTAGATTTAAGCTCAAGCAATGAGCCAGCAATAACAATGCAGTTATTAACTGCTTTTATACAGACATTAATGATCCAATAAAAGTGTTAATTTGTGGTTTATGCCATGGTGTTACTTTTCTAAGAACAACTTGAAATACTAGCGATGACACATTAAGCTATAAATCTGTAAAACTTTTATTGGGTGCATCTACAAACAATATTGAGAGTCGGACTAATAGGCGTTGTGATTGTTTTCGCAAAAATATTAATTCAGGAGATATTAAAATTAAAATGTAGATGGAACGACTTCTTACAAGCTTTGTTTCTTTACAAATAGATCCGTTATGTTATAAATATATCAGAAGTGAATGATATACAAATTTCCCAAAAAGTAATAAATGAAGCAAATACAAACATTGAATTAAAAAACAGGTCTCCTGTAACTTGATTTGTCCAAAATTACGTGTTGCGCCCGTTCAATCTACCAGCATACCGCGATTTGAACTATGTGCTGCGTTATTGCTTGCAGAACTTTCCGATCATGTTTGTACAGCGCTAGACATTTTGATTATTTAACGACTGTTTTATTCAGATTTTACAATTACTATTTTATGGATAAAATCGGAGTCACTGAAGTTTAAAACATTTGTTGCTAATTGCATTAAAGAAATTCATAAACTTACTGATCTCGCAGACTGACAACATTTCAGAACTAAAAAAAATGTAAGTTAACCTAACCTAACTCAAACCTTAGCGCATAATTTGTTGTTGCAGGTTCAAGCCCCAGCTCCAGCAGAAAATGTAAAAAAAATATTGCATTTATTAATTCAGGACGTTTTAATATAGTCTAATATATTATTAGTGTCTATTTAACCATAATTACATTTAATATGAGAGTGTAGATGAACCAGATACCAGGCCTTGTCAGTATCTCACTCAATTAGATGCAATAGTATATATTTATGTTTTCAGTTACATTTTCAAAAGCAGTTTGTGTGGTAGTAGCATAAGCGTAAGTCTTAAAATATTGGCTCTTGCAACTAAAAAGGAAAGGTGGTACGGACCATTATTTATTCTGGATAATAAACAATTTCTTGATTCCGGAACATTCCGAGTTGATAAACGCATTAATACCCTTTTGTTTAACGTTTGTAAAACTTGTATGTGTTATGGCATACGTGTTACGGATCAAAACAGCATAAATGCATTCAGCAGATAAAAAAATTGAGACCAGTAATTGCAAGTAAACTAAATCAGGTTTTTATAAAATTAATCCGAAACCTACAAATAATTTTGTTTACTTGTGAATATTAACTTTAAAGAAAGATAAACCTATTCAAAACTTAAACTGACTAATTTCTCCTAATCTCTTTATATATATATATATATATATATATATATATATATACATATTTACCATAACCTAACTATAGAGCGTCCATACATTGTCCTTTTACGCACTTTGAAGCGTCCGAGAAGAATAGAGCGTCCGTATACGGACGCCAAAAGGAAACCTTTATAAATCGATTCTGCGCATCAAGGCGAGTCGAAAGATACATATAAAAAAAATTCAGTCCAAGACGCTCTATATGGCGATTTGTGTAAAAATGTATATTTTCGTGCATATTTTTAGTTCACACCATTTGCCGCAAGGAGGCGGTAAAGAGCTTGGCGTATATTTACAAGTATATTTTTCTGTACAAAAAATGCATTACTAAGCGTCCGCGTAATATGGCAACACCGCATTTAAAATATCGATCGCAAGTTAAAATTAGAATTACTTTTTCTATTTATAGGCACGTCGGCATATATTATCTAACGGACGCCAAATTGTATATTTACATTTTACTTTTACACTTTATATAATTTATTATATTTAAAGTAGCGTTGTAAAAATTTTAATAATTAAAACACAGATGGTTTTGGATTTTAAAGATTTATTTGAAAATAAAAATTATTTGTTTGTTGTTTGCCCGGTGCTGTGTTAGGCCGAGTTTTGAGTAATCTCCCGGAAAAAGTTTCCCGGTGAGAGGTTATCGGCGTCGCGGGCAGTGACGCCAGGAAGGCCTCGGTTTAATATACCGTGGCTTGGATTGTCTGGTTGAGCTCCCCGTTGGTCGGAAACTTCCAGATGTGGGTGCAACCAGGAGTTCCGTGGTCGAGCGGAGTTGAAACAACATAATGTCCTTGTAAAGTGCCGTTCAGAAACACATCTGCGGAGGCTGAGTTTGCAATATAATTATTTTCTTACCTTGATAGATGATTAGTTCTTATGTAAAACCGGCGGGCGGAAGCCTGTGCTGCTCGATCTAGTTACAGACTAACCGATGTTTATGCCTAAAAGTCTAGCGGGTTAAAGACTGTAAATTGCAAGATAAATTTGACGGGCAAAATTTGCTTGGTTGCTAGTTAATGCCGGGCGAGCAAAGTCATGTGTTGTATAACTATGGATTTAAATAAAATTCAATAAACTAAGTAAACTGTAATGGTATTATCAAAATTTATCAATGAAGTACCAAACTCAACGGTGTTAAAATATTACATAATTGCAAAAGTGCAAAATTTTAACATTTATCACAAATATTTGGGTTTAAATAATAATGTAATAAACAACAGTCTAATTTTGGCATCAAAAAAAGAATCGTGGAAATCGCATCGCTCTGGGACGTTCAAAAAAGATTCTGATTTGTTCAGTAAGTTCTAACTTTTTTGTCTAAAACTGTAATGCAATTTTGAGGGCAGCAATAAATTTGCAAGGCTCGAATAAGCCAGATGATTCTTGACACTAAAAATCAGAAGTGATCCAACCGAGCTGTGACGGTCAAAACGCATCCGTTCAATTCAAATGCGTCGCATTTAAAACTTCAAAAAGTGACCAGTCTGACTTGGATAGACGTAGCTTAGTAACGGTTGCAGCTAGATAGTTTGTTTGTTGAAAAGCTAATAAACTCAGCTTTCTTCAATTCTTTTCAAATAAACTGCCCAAATTTTGTCTAAATTTCGTTCCAAACTTGACCCAAAAAAGTCATCATTTGCACTTCGCACCATAGATCTTAAACCAAAAATTAAAAAAAATTCTTAAACAGGATGGTTTTCAAAAAATGAAAAAACTTCAACAAAGTTTTTGTTCTAATTGGAGTTGTCGGATTTTTAGTCATATTTTCCCGTTTCAATTTGCCCAGCCAAGCCCTGACCCCGTTGCAAGGCCCGAGTTAACTAAAATATTTCTGACACTAAAAATCAGAAGTGATCCGACCAAGCAGTAACGGTCAAATCACCTCTGTGCAATTCAAATGCGTCGCGCTCAAAACGACCCCAAAAGGCGACCCGTCCGACTTGCATTGACGTTGTTAAGTAACGGTTGCAGCTAGAAAGTTTGTTCTAATCGGAACCGTCGGATTTTTGGCCATGTCTTCTCGCCTCAATGCTCAGTCAAGTCCAATCGGGACTGGGTGAAGCTCTAATATTTTACCGCCTTGTGCGTATAGACATAATTTTCTTGTCTTAGGTTGCAGAGCAAACCCAAGAACACCATTGAATTTGGAAGACAAGTTAGCAAAAATATTTTTGATACTAAAAATTGAAAGTGTTCCGACCAAGCTGTGACAAAGCGCTTCAGTGCAATTCAAATGAGTCCCGCTCAAAGTAACCCCAAAAGCGTGATTTCCCTGACTTGGATCAATGTAGTTCGGTGGTGGTGGTGGTTTTAGCTAAGTTCTTTTTTTTTTGTCGAATAGCTAATGAACGCAGCATCTTTATGATTTTTTTTTTAAATAAGTTGCCCAAATTTTGTTTTAAATGTTGCTTCAAATTTAACCCAAAAAGTCTCTTTTTGCACTTTTGACCAAAAATCTGGGCTCAAAATTTAATTTCAAAAAAATTCTTTGACAGAATGGTTTTTTAAAGAATTACAATACTAAAAAAAATGTTTTGATTGGAACCGTCGGATTTTTAGTCTTGGCCACCACCGTATAGACATAACTTTCTTGTTCAACGTCGCGGAGCAAATGAGAGTGTCCTAAATAAGAAAAAAATAATTATTAAAAATAACGCTGGAACTCATCATTTTAGGGTAGCTTCGGTAGATTACAAAATGCAAAATAATAAAATTGTATTTGCTCTTTCTTGGAAACAGTACCGTCCAAAAGTTTAGAAATTATAAAATTTATCAAAAAATTGTCCCAAATCAAAATAATGCAAATTTAAAATGACGTCACTAAATCTCTTCTCTAATGATTAGAGTAGCATGCAAAGATTAAAAAATACTGAATACGAATATTGTATTTGCTCCTTCTTGAAGCACAGTAGTGCCCAAAAGTTTATAAAACTGAAATTTCACAAAATGTCTGATTTGAGTTAGCATAAATAAAAAATTCAACAACAATACGATTATTGTTCTAAGTAGGCTGATACGATACAAATTAAATAAATATATTTGTTTTTATGAGGATTTTGTTGTTTTATTTTAGTTTTACTTGATTCCATAAGCAGTCAATTGTACTTTCTGATCTGAAGGATTTGGCTGATGTGAATAGTTTTAAATATTAACAATTTTTTAAAATTAAATATTTATGATCAAAAAATTACTTTAGTGAGTATATTGTCAAAGTGTTAATTGATTTGTGATAAAGAATTTGTGAAAATGGTTTCTCATACTACTACTACTAATAATCAGTTTCAATTGTATGTATTGTGGATTTTTTTTTACACACAGAATAGGATTTTTTTTCCACGTTAATAAAAACACAGCTGAATTAATAAGACATTTAAATCCTAAATTTAATACTCAAGATTTACATTTTCCTAAAATGATATATACCACTTGTTGTTTAGCACTAAAAGATAGAAAGAATAATAATCCTAAAAGAAACATTTCTACAATACCGAATTTTGAAACAAATGTTTTTCTTAAAGGAACTCGAAATAAAATTGATTGTAATTGCTATATAAGTATAACTGCAAGAAAGAACTTTAGATCTGCATAAATAATAATAAAAGGTAGAGAACATATAAAAGTATATAAACAAATTAAGTTTGGTACGATAGCATCAGAAAATTATGAAAATTTAGTTCAGAAAATGAAAACAAAATCCCAAACCCAACACTGCAACAATTGTCTGCACAAAATGTTTTTCAACCATAGAAAAGAAACAATCCCATAAATGTTCTTCAAAAAAAGCAACCAGTAACATAACAAACAATATGGTTGCGGAACTGTCTGATCAGTAAAGAATTGCATCATACAGCTGCTCTAAAAAAAGAATGAAGAGATTTGTTATCAATCCCAATCAAATTAAAAGGATTCAGATCAGTTTGGAGAAATTATTGAATTATAAATCTATCATGAATGAGTCTGCGTTATATATACAAAAAACGAACTAACTTTTGTCGGTCACCAACTGGTCAACGCAAATGTATTCCTGCCCATTTCTCTGAAGATATGAAGAATAGGAAATTAGACTTTGATTCCATTATAAAAATTGATTTCCTAGGTTTGATGTTGGTAATGGAAATTCAACCAAAACAATTAAAAGACCAATAGTGTAGGGTAACGTTTCTGAAATATTTGATATGGTAATTGTATTAAATTGTATTAAACTTTATTTCTTAGGTATATTTATTACATATCAGAAAAAGGCGATGTTCAGCAAATTGCTGCTCTTCCACATAACCATTTAATTTTTACAATAATTTTATTAATTTATAAATATAAACCTTCTGCAGTATAGCCATATTGAAGATGCATCTTGTATTAGATTGTTCCCATGTATTTCATATAAATCTTCTAATGTAAATACCGCTATTACACTATTAATTTGTATTAAAGAAAATATAAGTCAATCTGACATTTTTGACGTTTAAATTGTAGTTATTATTAATAAACGTGGAAAAAAGGGTAATGTTGACATTAAAATTATGGCAGATGGCATTTTTTTTTAAATATCTTTTAGCATATTACCTGAGCTAGAAAATAACACAAATGAAAGATTGTTGAGATCTACGTATAAAAACAGTGCGGACTTAAAAAATTTGGTAAAGCTACAAATGTAAAAAAGATTATTTTGTTATGTATTGTTCCCGATGTGAAGGAAAGTTATAGGAATCTAAATTTAATGAAAATTGTTTTAAATGATTTCTCATTCAAGTTCATCGGCGATTTAAAAATAAATTTCATTGTAAACAGTCAACAAATTACTGCTATGTATATTTGCAAGAAAAGGTAAGCAACTGTTCTAAACATTATAATGAATTATTAGTTGGTATTGAAAATGACGACGAGGAAGAAAACAATAACATTAATAAGTTTTTATTGCAGTTTAATTAAATTTAATTTTACATTTCTTAAATTAATTGTTAGAATTTGCAAATTTGAAAATAGAAAACAAATGCTTCAGGCTGAAGCCGTTCGGAAATTTAAGAAAATTCTTCAAAATATTTCAATCTAATGGAAGTAATAAGAAATTTGCTATGTTAAGCAAATCAGTAGTGAATTTTCTACTCTTCAATGAATACGATGATGTAACTGTTATTCAAAAATTCATAGTTTGAAACAAATTAATAAAAGAATTAGATCGTAAACAAGCTCATCTTTGGCCAAAACAGTTGAAAATAATATCAAAAAATTACTATAGCAAAGTTTTTGCGGGGAATGCTTGCCGAACAATGTTGAAAAACTCTGATATTCTTGTTAGTGACAATATACTAGAAAATATATGCTCATTGATAATTATTCCATACGTATTATGTTTCAAATCAATGGATAAAATTGTAAATCTATGTTTCTCTACATCAAAACCGGATGAAAAAATCTTAAATTTAGAAATTGCTAACTTGAGAAAATATTTTGAAGCAACGGACTTTATCGAAACAAAACTTTACATTATTTTATACCAAATACCTCATGCGTTATATTACTTGAGTTTAGGTTTGGGTTGATGGTCGGAACATGCTGGTAAAACTATTCATAATGAATTGAAAACTGTATAATCTCAATATAATATTAATATAATTAATGATCCACGTTATGCGGAAAGATTAAAAAACGCAATTGTCGACTTTAATACATACCACATTTAATTTTGAAAACTTAATAACATTTTATTGTAAAGGGTTTTCCAATAAGAAGTTTTATTTTGAAGAGCAGGCTATTTGGGCAACTGTCAATTTTGAAGCTATTATCTTTTGACATTTGACAAGTAAAAACTACGCCGTAATTAAAAATGGAATGATACACGCTTTAACAACGCATTGAAATTATTAAAATTTACTACAAAAATGGTGAAAAACACTTTTTGGTTGTCGTAAAGCTCCTTCTCGTTTGTCAATAGTAAACCTAGTGGAAAAATTCAAGCTGTTGGAACAAGTTTGTGATGTAATGAATTAAAAGCAAAAAAAAGTGTGCATCGCTTAAGAACACATAAGAATATTGCTGATGTAGCCCGTAGTGTTGAAGAAAACACAGGTTTGTTGATTCCTTGTTGATCGTTGGAATTAGACATTTTACAAACGACATTGAATTGTATTAAGCACTTTTGACTTAAGTCTTAAGGCTTTTAAAATTCAGTTACCACAAGAACTCAAGTTGGTCAATCACCACGTCGTTTCTTTGCTGATTGGGTCCTTCAAATGCATCAAAATGATCTGGAATTTTATCAAAAAATCATCTTCAGTGATAAGGCCCATTTTTACCTCGGAGGCTACGTTAATAAGCAGAATTGTCGCATTTGTAGCTCAGAAAATCCAAGAATGGTAGTTGAAAAGTCTTTGCATCCTTAACGTGTCACTGTTTGAGCGGTTTTTAGGCTGGAAGTGTGTTTGGACCCTACTTTTTGAAATATGAGGCTGGTGCAACTGTTACGATAAATGGATGGCGCTATCAAGCTATGGTTAATGTTTTTTTATGGCCGGAATTAAAAGATATTGCTGTAGACGACGTTTATTTTTAGCAAGACGGCGCTACGTGCCACACAAGCAAGAAAACAATCGCAATTTTGCAAAAAAAGTTTCCTGGTCGTGTTTTTCTCAAAGAGGTGATTACAATTGACCACCGAGATCTTGTGATTCAACATCTTTAGACTTTTTTCTTTGTGGTCACGTAAAAAACAAGGTTTATGCCAATGCTCTACCATCGATTCAAGACCTTAAAAATGAAATTTGTAAAGTTATCAAGGCCATACAGCCTCAAATGTGCGAATTGGTCATAAAAAAATTCATAAAAAGAATGTGGTATTGCAACCGTAACCGTGGCGGCTATTTGACTGATATTGTTTTAAAATGTTAATGGCATACCTTTCTCTTTACAATGAAATAAACATTTATTGAGTTTTCTTAAAAGATTTCCCGATTTTTTCAATCAAATGAAATAAAATGAAATGAAACCTCTTATTGGAAATCCTTATATTTCAAATACATGTTAATAAATTAAATACACAAATTATTTTGAGTAATACACTTAGACATAAACTGTAATTATTTAAAACCTTTTCAATTTTTTTAATTTTTAGTGTTTACAAACTTTTGAGCACTACTGTTTTCAAGAAGGAACAAATACAATATTTGTATTCAATATTTTTTCATCTTTGCATGGTACTCTAAACATTAGCAAAAAGATTTAGTGTCGTCATTTTAATTTTTGCATCATTTCGATTCAAGACCAAATTTTCTATAAATTTTAATATTTCAAAATTGTTGGACGGTATTGTTTCCAAGAAAAAACAGATACAATTTTAATATTTTGCATTTTGTAGTTTACAAAAATTACCCTGATCAGAAACAATGAGTTCTTACGTCGTAATTTTTATCAAACTTTTTTTCAATTCAGGACATCTGTTAGAGGGCATCGTTGAATTTGCAAAGCCTGAGTTATCCAAAATGTTTCCGACTAAAAATGCAGTGAATTTTATATTATTTTCTACTTAAATTTAAAAACCAAAATAATTTCTCAATCAGTACTAAGTGGGTATATTATTGTTTATTTTTTGTTGGACGCCGTATAGTTAATTTACCACAGATATTCTATAAATAGACTGGTCAAACTGGTTTGGACGCTTTATAGTATGCACGATCCGTGTCAAATATGTATATCTACAATAGAAAACATGTTGCAACACTGCCGGACGCTTTAAGGTAGCAAACAGGACGCTCTATAACACATATTCATGTTTTTTTGTGTATATGTAAGACGCTCAAAAACAGAAAAATGTACGGACGCTAAAAGGTAGTTTTATGTACAATAGAAAAATGTTTTAGTTTGAATTTAATAAGAAAACCGCGTTAATCTTTTTGAGCTCGAGTATATTCACCTGCGAGCACTAGAAGTACGTTTTTTTTTAACGGACGCCCAATGACAGTTTCTCATAGCGGACGCTTTATAGATACCGAGATGTAAATATATATATATATATATATATATATATATAGATTGTCTTTGCGCAGAAGGATGTCTAATGGAGGTTTCTCTATCGTTATTCCAAAGATATCTAATTGTTTTGTCAAGTAGTCACCCACTGACCAAATTAATTATTTGGTGTCCCCATAAAGTATTGGCCATTTAATTTAAAAAGCACAACACAAAACATAGTCCGCAAATGTGTACGCTGTGTGCTTGCTAAACCTCGATTTAACGCATCAATTATGAGACCACAGCCTAGTTAAAGAATACAACGATTCAGACCATTCTTAAAAAGCGGAGTGGATTACTGTGAACATTTTATTAAAGAAAAAAGGAATACGTCAATAAAAAAACTACTAACGTTTATATCAGCATATTTGTATGCTTTCTGACAAAAGCAGTTTATATCAAATTAGTATTACCACGGAAGTTTTTTTAGCAGCATTTTTTAGATTTATTTCATTTGAAATTTGTTCAGATAATGCTACAAATTTTGTTAGAGAAAGTAATTATCTGCGTGACAAAAGCTTTTTTTTCAACAATTTAAAAAACAAAAATTATGTCAAAACTGCTTTATTATTTTAGAATATAAAAAGAAAATTTAAACTACCACGTGCACCCCACTTTCGAAGATTGTGGAAAGCTGCAGTAAAAAGTATAAAACATCATCTGCATTGTATTGCCTAAAACGGATACTCACCTATCCCAAACTGCACACTCACATCAAAACTGTGTTAAACTTGCGCTTTTTGTGCCCATTATCAGAGAACTTTAACAATTCTGCATTAACTCCAAGACATTTCTTTATTGGCAATGCCATCACAGCTCCACAGTGTCCTGACTATGATAAAACTTTATCCAATCGGCTCTCACATAGAAATTTGTTAAGAAAATGCAACAACACGTTTGCAAAAGATGGCAAATAAAGTATTTGAATCACACAAGCGAGTTAAGTAGAGGAAATAAGAAACTTTTTTAAAGGTAAAATTTAGTAATTATAAAAGAAGATAACTTTTCACTGCTACAATAGAAACTGGAAAGAGTTGAATAGGTTCTTCCTGGACTAAATAAGCATCGGAACTTATTGCCAATCTGTTATAAAACTGTGCCCCTTTCTCGTTATTAATGATAGTGGGTATCTTTATATACTAAATTGAATGCTGCTCATTTAACGGTAGCTGGTATGTTAAATTATGTATTTATTATATTAAGACGGCTGGTTTTAATATATTGTGTAGCTTGTGTCATGTATAATTTTGCAAAGGTTTTAAAAATAATAAATAAAATTTTATCTAGGTTTTTCTGATATTTAATTTAAGAAGATATTTTTTAAAATAAATTTGACCTATCATTTTACTACTAGTCAGCATTGAAACTTCAACAAAAAAAAAGATTTTAAAATGGTAGAGTCAGATGCAAATTAGTTTGCAAGAACATCTGCTTTTTTGTGGATTAGTAACTATATTATTTAAGTCATTTTGTAGAAGTAGTAAATGCTTTGAACTACCTTGCAATAAATTTATTGTTTTGTTGTTGTTTCTGGAAATACTTAACTTACTTAATTAAAAATGGTTAAAACACGTCAAACAACTGAAGTGGATGATGAATTAATTGCTCAACTTCTTAAAAGCAATCAGTTTAGTGAAATAATAGACAAAATAGTTCTTCAACATACGAATAAAATAATAGAAACAATGACAAATGAAATCCGATGTTTACGTGATAGTAATAAAGACTTAGTGCATCTGTTAACAAATCGTGCTGAAATTAAATATAGTAAAAACATTAGTGACAATTGTATTAACATGCAAAATAACTCTAAAATACCCAGCAATGTAGATAATAATACGGTTGAAGAAGTCGACATTGAAGAAGAAAGTTTAAATATCTCCAGTGAATCAACAAAGTCATCGGATACGGTGATAGATAAACGAATACCAACAAGAAATCAAAATTAAGTAAGTAATACAAAACAGCGACAAGGCTATAATAAAAAAAAAAACAATTTACCATCAATTAATTCTGGCAGTACTAATATTAAACCGAATATTAAAAAGAAAATTATTGTTGGCGAATGCAAGGAGTTGCCATGCAGTGATGAATTCAGTGGAGCAACTAAATCAAATGAAAATGTAAATGTAAATTTAAACAATAAGGATAACTTAAATATTGTACAAAATAATAATAATAATAATAATAATATTTATTTAACGTCATACAAACATTTTACAAGGCTTAAAACTATACTTAAAATTACACTTACACTAGATTAACACTTAAAACAACTGTTATGCATCTATGGCACGACGAACATCAATCTTAAAACGATTTAAAGATGATGCAAATGATAAATGGGAAACAATAAATCGTCGTAAAAAGAAAAATACAGTAAAACTAAATACAATTCGTGGAACAGCTACAGACGATTCATTGGTAAAAGGAGTTGCCCCACACGGGCATTTACATGTTTATAGAATGGACCCTAAGCTAACAGAAAATAACTTAACAACATACTTAAATAAAAAAAGTTTTGATAATGTTATATGCAAGAAAATGATGTCAAATCATCCTGAACTATACTCGTCGTTTAAAGTAACAGTTCCTTTAGAAGAAATAGAGTATTTAAGTAATCCTAATATATGGCCTGTCGGTACATGCGTTGAGCGTTTTTTACAATGGCTTACAAACGTAAAAACTCAAAAACCTTAGAACAGAACAACACAGTTTCA
Organism: Tachinus rufipes; assembly: GCA_963932245.1. NCBI lineage: Eukaryota > Metazoa > Arthropoda > Insecta > Coleoptera > Staphylinidae > Tachinus > Tachinus rufipes. The sequence goes on along the minus strand of OZ010747.1, from coordinate 41,054,086 downwards.
AATAAAACGAATAATACCTTACAGTTGTTTCATATTAATTTACAATCCTTAAGAAATAATCATTATGATTTAGAAATATTTTTGGAACAAAATAAGCAAATATGTGCTGTAACAATTAGCCAACATTGGTTAAAAAGTGCGGAAATTGATTTTATAACAATCAACAATTTTAAAGTGGGTAGTTGTTATTGCAGAAAATCCACTATACAGGCTCTCTCATCCTAGTCAGAAATGATTTTAAGTGCGAATCAATAGAATGTGTCGTTAATTTATCCGTTGAAGGTATATGTGAAGTGAGCGCAGTTTATTTGCCATTTTTAAATATTGTTATTGTATCTGTCTATCGTACACCTCTATCTGATTTTAATGAATTTTATGTTAAACTTGAAAATGTTCTGTGTTATCTAGACAAGAAATATGAAAATATTAAAATTGGTGGTGACTTTAATGTAGATCTTATCAAAACCAATGAACATAAAAAAATGTTTATTGATTTGGTACAAAGTTGCAATTTTGAAATCACTAATTTTGAAGTAACTAGGAAAACACCTATCTCAGCAACATGTATAGACAATTTCTTAATTAATATGGACGTACCATATGAAACAACAGTTATTGAGCCCAATCTTTCAGATCATTTTGGCTTAATAATTAATACAGCAATAGATGTTAACAATACAAAAACGTCTTCGCAGTATAAAGAAAAGTTATTGTCTTTAAAACATCTAGATCAATTTTATGTTGCGCTATCTGAAGTTGATTGGTCTTTTTTTTATAAATGTTCAAATTCACAGGACAAATTTACAAGTTTTTTAATACTTTTTTAAATATTTTTAATCATTGTATTCCAGATGAAATTATAAATATCAACAATAATAAGAAACAAGTTTGGTATACATCAGAACTAAGAAATCAAAGAAATCTTAATTTACTATATGCTATTAGGAAACAAACAAATTCAACTGAACTGAGTGTATTAATAAAAAAAGAAAAAAGCAAATATAAAAACGAAGTCAAAAAAACAAAAATTGATTTTAACAGTAAATTGATAATGGAATCATTAGACAAACCAAAACAAGTTTGGGAAATAATTAATAAAAGCACTAATAGAAAACAAGTAAATAAAATCTTATCAACTATATCTGCTAACGAACATCAAACTTTTTTTGTTAATTCAGTTGAACATGTTTTGTCTAGTTTTAATCATAATGATAACAGCTATCAATTTTTATTAAACAATTACACAAGTGATACAAGCGCTTCCTGTTTTCTTGAACCAGTTTCGACAATGGAAATCAAATCTGTGATAGGATTGTTAAAAAATTCTAATTGTATAGATCTGTATAATCTAAATTCTAAAGTACTTAAATATGTGTCAAATGTTATTGTAGAACCTTTGGAAAATGTTATAAATGCTTGTTTTGAAGAAGGAATTTTTCCTTCTGAACTAAAATTGTCAAAAGTCATACCAATATTTAAAAAAGGGAATATAAACCAATGTGAAAATTATCGGCCTATATCAATAACACCAATTTTTTTAAAAGTATTTGAAATGTTATTAAAAAAGCGTTTGTTCTCTTTTTTAGAAAAATTTATTTGTTGGGCACAGTTTGGATATATTCCTTCTAGATCTACAATAAAAGCTGTAAAACTACTTGTTTTTGACATCGAACAGGCCTTTGAATGCAAAAGTGCAATGTCTGCTTTTTTCTTAGATCTAAGCAAGGCATTCAACTCAGTCAACCCAGAGAAGTTGTTGCACAAACTCGAATTCTATGGCGTAAGAGGTGTAGCATTAAATATTGTTAACAGCTACTTAACTGGCAGAGAACAAATTGTCTTTACTAGTGGTACTTTTTCGGATTGAAAAAAAATGTACTACGGTGTGCCGCAGGGGTCTATTTTAGGTCCTCTGCTGTTTCTGTTGTACATAAATGATCTTGAATGTAATGTAACACTGGCAAGGACATATCTTTATGCCGATGACACAACTCTCATTCAAAGTGTAACAGCTTCTGTGGTGGATGGGTTGAGTCCTTTAGAAGAAGCAAAACAATGGTTTCATGCAAATAATTTAAAGTTAAATGAAGCAAAAACAGAACATATGCTTTTTTCATTATTTAATGCAAATGAAGGTGTTAATAAATAAATAAAATTTTTGGGTATTCACTTAGACAATAAATTATCTTGGCAACAGCATGTGGAATTGTTGTCAACAAAGTTAAGCAGTAATATCTATTTAATAAAAAAAATAGCTTAGAATACGGATTTAACAGTTACACGAATGGCTTATTTTGCATTTATTCAATCTTTAATTGAGTATGGAGTGCTGCTGTGGGGTAGTTCTCATCACGCTAATTGAATCTTTGTTTTGCAGAAGAAAGCTGTTTGTGCAGTTGCGGGTCTTGGTTTCAGAGATACGTGTAGGTCTTATTTTAAAAAACTGGGTTTTATGACTGTTGCAAGTTTATATGTATTGACATGTTTGGTGCATGTGAGAGAGAAGGTATAGATGCTGGAAATTACAAGTTTCAAAATGAATTGCATAATTATTGTACCAAATCAAGTAAAAACATCTGCTTGCCATACTGCAGACTAACAAAAACATTAAATTCGTTTCATTATATGTCAGTCAAAATGTATAATATTTTACCAGCTAAAGAATTTAAGTTATCTCTAAAAAAAATATTATTAAATAATGAATTATATCATAATAATGATTATTTTAATTTAAGTTTTTAAATTGTTTTGTTAATGTTCATAAGTGTGCATGTAAAAAGGTTTTCTTTTAATATTAACTTACAACTTGTACCTGACGTTTTTGTACCACATTATTTTACTATGTTTATGCAAATAAAGTTTATCTTATCTTATCTTAAAGCTAAAAAATTTGATTATCTTTTTCAGATTGTATTAGATTGTCAAAATGTTTACAAGTTTTTTATAATTTTTTTAGTTTGTTCAAAACAATTATTGGTGTATTTGTTAAATGCTTTTTGTTTTTTTTTTTCTTGAATTAACTTTAAATACTTTTGTTTTGTTTTAATAACAGAAAGTTTACGTTCTAAATAAATTATGTGACATTTTCTATTGCAATATGTAGATCTTTAGAATATAAGCAATCAACATTTCAACTTATTATTGGTTTTCTCTTTATAGTTTGGCAAAATTTGCTCTTCTATTGCTTTTTTCTGCTATCTTTTTTAGGACAAAACATTGCACAGCGGGTTGTTTTGGTACAACTCAGGTGCAGTTTGCTCTTTAGAGCATTGCTTTTTTTTGAGGCGCTTGTCTTAGATCTGGCAGTTTCTTGACACTAATTTTTCTTTTTTGCCCAAAAAATAAAAATTTGTTTTGGCATATGTGTTGGTGAAATATTTGTTGGTTAGTTCTGACTTTTTAGGGTTTTGTCAAGTAATGCCTTTTTTAGTTTGTTCTACTAAAAATGGAGGCTTTAGCAGTTTCTGCTTCTTTAACATTGAAAAATCATTTAAGATACCTTTTTGAAATTAGTGTTGGTTAAAGTTTTTTTAAAGTCTTTCTTTTGCTACTTTTTGCCGGTAATTTTGCATTATGTTGCCTTGGCAAATTTATACATAAAATGCATATCAGTCATCTCAGTTTACATGACAATTTGACGTTGCAAATATAAATAAACAATAAAATAACTAACTTTTATAAAAAGTTTTTAATGAACTTTCTTAGAATGGTTGGTTTTTGTTATGAGTGGTTAAAATAATGTTTGATATTAGTTAACTTATAATAATAGCATGAACAAATTATGTTGATAGTTATTTATTATTTTTGTTATTTAATTGTGTCAATAATAGTCAAAGAGTTGACACATATTATTTTTATAGTTTATTTATTACTTGTTAAAAATTCTGTAGCAGTTAAGTGGATAAACGTCTGTTGTTTTGAATTTGCTCTTTTAATAATGTTAATATTTGTTTTGTTGATCCAGTTTCTCTTTTTTATTTACTCGGTTAAATTGCTTCTTTTGTTTCGAACGCTTTGATGTGCGGCAAATCGGTTGAGCTGTCTTCATTGATTGTGTTGACACTCGTTGTCTTTTTATTTCATTTCTTCTCTTACTAGGATATAAATAAGTAACAAACGTTTGCATTCATTGTTCATATAAGTAATTATAGTTTTAAATTTTATGCTTAATAACTACTCATAAGTTGTATTGTAAAGTAATCTATCAAATCAAATATCTTAGTTTTATATATTACCCATACCTGTAAACCTATTTTATTACTCATTACTTGACAAAGAATTGCATATTAAAAAGGAATATTCCGTTTAATTGGGAAAAAAGCAAATAATTTTCCTACTTAAAATGATACTTCAATTTAATTGGCAAACAACCCAACCAAATTATAAACTTGTATAATTGAGCACTAATAATTGAACTTTAATAATAAAAAGTTTGTAAATGCTACAAGTTTTTTTGTTATTTATTGGAGCTAATCATGTATTATATATTCATTTTACGATAATATAAGCAAAAAAATTTAATTTTGTATAGAATTGTTGTGAGGCTGAAAATAAAATATTTTTTTAATAATGGATATATTATAACAGCTTGGTTATAATTTCCTGTTGATTCAAAGATTAAATGTATTTTCACTTAAACAGAAATGAAATAGCAAACACAATGAAAGCTTTGATAACGCTCCTTTCATTTAGGTCTAAATATAAAATACAATTTAGGGAATTGCATTTTTTTATACATTAATGGGTCCATTTATATAATATAGAAAAAGTTACTATTGGAATTGATTGAATAAAACCTAACGTAGTAAAAAATGAATTGCTCTCAATATCTTTAGATAAATCACCACAGACAATTTACTCACAATGGTTTCTTAATGCAATGTCACTAAAATGAATTTCCTGTGAATAGTTGCAACAATTCAGCAGATAATTCTAATATTTTCACGCCATTTCACATTTTCATCTGAAAGTAATGACGACGGATTTTGAACTTACGTAAGAGCGCAAGATTTGGTTGCAACTTGTCAAACAATTTTAACTTAGCTGTGATATGTGTGTATACTATCAAGTTGGATTTATAGCATTTTTTTCATTCTTTTCTTTCCGGTTTTAGTAATAATATATTTTTTCAAGTATAATAAAATACGTTGATGTAAATATAATTATATGATTTTGTTATGTTCGATGGGGTGACTTCAAAGGCTCTAGGAAATATAGTAGACAGGGTCGGTAAGTGATTTATCCCGTGCAAAAGACAATCCACTTTTATCCGCAGTATGGCCTGGATCATCTCCTTAATCCAACGTCTCTACCTTAACCGCATCAGAGTGATCATCCGACTCAATCAGACGTTCCATTTTCATTTCCATTCGACCGCTTTGTCGTTTCGAAGCTATCCGACCATCACTGTGCTAATTCCGCGTTGAACGTTGATTTAGTTCTTTCCGGCACGCACACCACCGTGACTTGAAGTAATTCGTTCTTTTTATCACCCATTTATTCCACACACATTATAAAGCACTTAAATCAATTAGGTGATTATTGAATTTCCACATAACGTTTTTTATAAACACCAAAGTTTATGGCGGCGGAGTCGGGTACTTACCAAAACATTTTATGTAGACTTAAATTGCTCATTAAAATAAAATTAACAAGTAATAAAATAACAATCACATTGTGATAAAATTATTTTATTTGTTTTAATTTTTGTTGAAACTATTTTTAATTTTACGCTATCGTCGGTGGACCGATGAAATAATTATGACACGGCATTGCAACAAAAAAAAAGTAATTTTATTGTATCAACAGAAATTTAGTTTTGATTAACTTTTTGAATAATTTTATTGTTGTTGTTATTATTTAGAACAACAGCGCAAAAACATATGCGTGTACGTAAATATTAAATTAAAATGGCTTTTGATTAATTAGAAAGTTACTATTTAAACATATGCCTTCTACAAGTCGGGAAGCAATCAAATTAATAATCTGTATCGATTATATAGTATTAAGTGAGTTAAGGAAAAAACTTTTTTTATTGCTAGACTAAAGATTCTATAATATATAAGTATGTTTCCGCAACTGCATTTTTATTATAATGGATTCCTCAAACATCAATAAAAATTTCTTTTTTTGCCATTTACAGAAAACCTTATTTAATTTTACTAAAGCAAAAATTTTCTTAGTAAACTTTATTTCTTAAAATATAGTTTTGTTTAAGTTTTAGCAAGTATAGAACGATTTAAATCTAGTCTATAATAAGCTACTTAAAATGCGGCTGCCGGAAGAAGGGACAATAAAAGCATTTGCGGATGACGTGGCTCTGGTAAGTAGGAATATAAATACAAAAGTATTAAAAGAAAAGTTGGAGTAGGCAATACATATTATAAAAAGCTAGATAAGAAATAAAGAGTTAGATCTGGCTTCGCAGAAAACTAAGGCATCATGGCTATCGACAAAGAAATGAATACAAAAAAAAATTAAATACTTTGAAGTTACACTTGAAGCAAAAGGATGGAACAAACAGGTTAAGGAAACGGTATGAGAAACAAAGAAAATAGAAGGAATAATAGTAGGCATATGCCAAATAAAGGAAGACCAGGAGAAGAGGCAAGAAGGTAATAGCAACAGTGGCTAGAAGTAAACTGTTGTACGCTGCAGAAACATGGGGAAAAGCCTTAAAGACAAAAAAAAAACAAAAAATAAATAAAAAAAGCAAGCCACAAAAGCAAGTTTGTTAAGGGTCTGCAAAGCTTACAAAACGGTGTCACAGGAAGCACTAGAAGTAATTGCAGCAACACATTTGCGGAAAATAGACAAAAGAACTAATACCAAAAATAAAAAAATAAATAGAAAATAAAGCAGCGACGAGTTATTATGACGCTTTTGGTAAATATTTACAAAAAATAAATAAGACGGAGAAAAAAAAAAGATATAAGTATATTCTGTGAAGAAGACACGCATCACAACGTAGAACATACGCTAGTAGAGTGTAAAACGTGGAAAAAAAATAAGAAAAAGTTTATTAATATATGCTTGAAGAAAAAGATAGAGGAGTTTGAGCTTTAAGGTTCAGATAAATCAAAATGAAAAGAAACACAGATTAAAAGCCACAAAAAAACAAGAAAAAAGGCGCGAGAAGCTAAATGGATGCAAAAAAAAACAACAAAAACTAAGCCTATCAAAAAATAAACTGTAAAAGGATAGACAAGAAAAGAACGTTTACTGAAACATTAGTACCAACCAAAATTGCAAAGATAAAAAAAAAGAAAAAAAAAACTGCTCAAGAAAACCAACTAAATAAATTGACTAAGCAATGTCCACACGGCAGATACGCTATTTTAAAGTTTGAAGTATATCTGGCAACCAGGGGAAACAAAGAACTAATTCCAAACAAAACTTTTAGAATTTTACTAGAAGTAAAACTAACAAATCTAAATCTACCAAAAAGAATACATTTAATGGAGCTACACAAAATAATTATAAAAGAAAAAGAATACGACAAAAAAGAAATTAATAAAAATATAGTAAAATTAAGCAAATATTTAAGCAAAATAAAGCAAGAATGTTAGTGTAGAAAATAGGACAAAAAAAGGTATAGGGAAATTTTTTTAAAAGCTACTTGTTAAAGCAAACATCTCACTACGTTTTAAACCAACTTGAGTACACATCAATCATTTGGTTTTTTTTTATGCAAATCTTTCTTTTGTAGTAGAAAAAGTTTAGAAAATCAAATAGTAGTCACCGGTGATTTTAATCTGCCTAATATCAACTGGTTACCTGATGATAAAACATAGTTAGGTTAACTCCAACCAGTATTTCATTTACGGTGAAAACGCTTTTTTATTTGTGATTATTGATGCTTTAGGTTTAAACCAATTTAACTCTATACCTAATGATTTTAATATTATTTTAGATTTATGTCTTACCAATAGTAATACTATGCAAGTGTCTAAATGCACTTATGTTATTCTGTGAGACAGATATCATCTTTCTCTTATTATTAGTGTTGTAATCAAAGAATGTGCTGCTATTGATGATAAAACTTATTTAAAATATAATTTGAAACGTGCTAACTACGTAGAAATTAATAAATTTATAGCCCGCACTGATGGTCTATTCTTAATCTATGTGAATCTGTAAATAATGCGGTTGATGTATTTTATGACGTTATTTATTTTGTAATCAACCTGTATGTACTTAAAAATACAATTAGCAAACGTCGTTGTTTTCCACTTTGGTTTTCTAGAAAACTAATTGATTTAATTCTATAAGAAAAAAGCTCATAGATAGTGGAAACCATCATTTTTAGCTTCCAACTATGCTGTTTTTACAAGATTAAGATCTAAATGCAATTCCGAGACAACTATGCTATAGAAAGTATTTGGATAATGTTGAACAGTTTATACCCAATAATTTAAAACTATTCTAGTTTTTTGTCCAAAGTAAAAATAAATCTAACGGCATTCCCTTCTCAATGTGTTTACACAATAATACGACTACGAATGTAGCTGACATTGTCAATCTTTTTGCAAACTTTTTCTCATTGGTTTATAAATCTCCTACACACATTCAATCAGCGTTTGTATTCAATATTTTTGTGAACTTTATTAATATTCTAGTTAGTTTAGACTGTGTGCTGAAAGCATTAGAAAAACTGCTTTTCTTGTTTTTACGAAACTGTTTCCAAACGTTTTCTTACCCGTTTTACCAAACTTATTAGTGTTTATTGTTATTAGAAATTTTAATTTGTGGAAACAATCCTATATTGTACCAATTTTTAAATTTGGTTTCAAACCAAATGTAACTAATTACAAACCAATAACAATCCTGTCAGTACTGCCAAAAAAATTAATAATGAACTTATTTTGGTGCTGTTAAAAGTATAATTATTCATCAACAGCACCGTTTTTTTCCGAAAAGATCAACTCAAACAAACTTTTTTGTATATACTATTAATTATATAATTAAAGCATTGGGAAGTGGTAATAAAGTCTATGCAATCTACATAGACTTCAGTAAAGCATTTGATTCTGTTAACAATGACTTGCTAATTAACAAATACAGTGCATATGGTGTCGGTGAACTATTGCCTAAATGGTTAACGTTGTATTTAAGTAAACGTGTCCAGCAAATTAAAATTAACACCTATCTATCACATTCCATTAAGGCGACATCAGGTCTACCCCAAGGGTCCCATTTAAGACCTGTCTTATTTTCAATTTTTTTTAATGACATATTTGATATTTTAAACTGCCACCACCTGTTATTTGCAGATGATATGAAGGTATATCGTAGAGTTAGCACTATTGCTGATTGTCTTATCATGCAAAGAAATTTACTAGCGGTCAATAAATGGTGTGTTCTTAACCACATAGATCTTAATTCGAAAAAATGTCAGTATATATCATTTTCAAAGATCAAAAATCCTATAAATTTCATCTATACTTTCAACGGTAGCGGTTTAGAAAAAGTTGACTTAATCCGTGACCTAGAAGTCTTGCTTGATTCCAAACTGTCATTCAATCTTTATTTAGATTTTGTTATTAATAATGCTAATAAGATGCTCGGCTTTCTTAAAAGATCTACGGCCGATTTTAGTAACATGAGTTCTTTTTATCTTGAACAATTTTATGATGAGATCACATCTAGAGTATTGTAGCGTAATATGATCCCCATCGTACCAAACTTCTATTGACAGATTGAAGTCAGTTTAAAATAAATTTTACAAACTGGTATCATTTAAACTCAGCATTACTGGTGTGTATTTATCATCTAAACAAATCGAAATTTATTTGGAATTGTCTGCGTTGGAAAAACAAAGAAATAAGGTAGACATAAATTTTTTTTCAAAGTACTGAGCAGGCTAATCTGCTGTCAGCAGATCTATGATAGATATTTATGTTTTCCAACGTGCGGTTAGGAATTTCTCTCTTTAGCATATGTCCGATAGTAGGACTAACTATGGTTTACACAACTAACTGTCTCGTATTGCACAACACGCTAACTGTGTATCAAATGACGTTGACTTTGTTGGTATTTTATACGAGACGTTTAAAGCTAACTTAAGAGGATTATCGTAAAACCTTAGCCAAAGTGTAAGAATGTATGTATGTATCTATTCGTTTGTTTGTCATACTTGTAATCACTGTTTGTAAACAATTTTTATGTAAATGCAGTTGCGTTAATAAATTATTATTATTATATTTATTATTATTATTATTATTAAAATTTTGTTTTTTTTTTAATTTTTTTTTCACGACATTCTATTAGAAATATTAAACATAATTTGGATGGCTTTTTTTGAAATTATGAATACGTCTTGTGTTGGTGTTGCACTTCCCTAAACGATTAGGCCAAAACTTAGTATGCTACTAAAATTAGTATAATACAGTGTTTACAGAGTGTTGAATAATATTTTATTTTATAAGTACACGGAGACTATAACAAATTCTATTTAGTTTAGTTTAGTTTGATTTATTTGGCTGGACCAATCCAAATGTTTATTAAGATTATGTTTTAAAAATTTTGTAAGTATGTAATGTCGTTAAATTTTAGTTTTTTTTAATATCACTGAAAGTTAACAATTTTGTTTTAAACACTAAATAGTTTGTTTTTTTATTGTTCAGTATTAGTTGGTTTTAATTTAATCATTTTTTGATACTCCGTCAGATGTAACCTACTTTATTTTTAATATTTGCAAATGATTTTGATAATATGTCAACTTAGTCTATGTTGGTGTCAAATGATAATGATAAACATAATACTGAAAGATAATCTAAACACTATACTTTTAAACGTAAATGCGGTGCACGGAAACATATAACAATAAATTGATAGAAATTGTTTAGCTATCAATAAAAAAAAACTGCTATTGTATTGTTTAAAACTGCTCAGCCAAATAGTCAAATTTGTAATTTAATTGCAGCAAATAATGACTTACTAAATGTTGTAGATTCTACAAAAGTTTTAGGAATATAAGTAGATCTTAATCTCAAATAGCAATTACATCTTAGCACTTTTTCTCTATTTTATCTAAACACTGTAAGCAAAACTATAATAAAAACAATGTACTATGGTAACTTTTAATCAGTTATGCAATATAAAATAAAGTTTTGGGAAAGAGCGAGTGATGCAGATAAAATCTTTATCTTTAAAGAATCGGCAATTAGAATTATATTTGCTTTAAAGTGGATCGTGTCTTGCAGAGATGTCTTTAAGACACACAATATTCTAACGTTTTGTGGTGTTATATATATTTTTACAACTTTGTAATATGTGTTTAATAACATGTTCACGTTTATGATGCATAATGTCGATTATGATTATCAAACACGTAATAAAAATAATATTTTATTACCTAAACCTAATCTGACTCTTTATGAGAAAGGCTATTACTATACTGGATGTAAGTTATACAATGCTCTACCAAATGAAATAAACCAGATAAATAATCAAAAGCGTTTCAAAATGGTTATTAATTTGTTTAATATAAAATACAATTGTTATTCAATTAAAGAATTTTATACTTTCTGCAAGAGAGATACTGTATAATATAAAATTAAATTTTTATTTTTGTACTTTTAAAGTGTTTTGAGTTATTATGTTATTATTCTATTAATATTTGTCATAAATGTTTGCGTAAATTTATCTTTGTAAGTTTTTTTAAATGTTTTAATAAATCTATCATAATTTCTATAACTTCTTTCAATTAACAAATCTTAAAAATAAAATCCAATGTTTAGAGAACGTTACAAGTATCACGGAAAGAAGTGCTCAAAGAATTGAAAAAGTACAGAAAATTGAAAAAAGGTTTAGTAATTGGTTTTCAAAAAAGAGTAAAATTTTTTACAATTTTAAAAAACCCAATGTCTCAGAATTCCGTCAAAATTTAGTACATAAAAGTATAAACCAAAAAACCCATCACACTCAGATCTGTCATCTGTCATCTGTCATCTGTCATCTGTCATCTGTCATCTGTCATCTGTCATCTGTCATCTGTCATCTGTCATCTGTCATCTGTCATCTGTCATCTGTCATCTGTCATCTGTCATCTGTCATCTGTCATCTGTCATCTGTCATCTGTCATCTGTCATCTGTCATCTGTCATCTGTCATCTGTCATCTGTCATCTGTCATCTGTCATCTGTCATCTGTCATCTGTCATCTGTCATCTGTCATCTGTCATCTGTCATCTGTCATCTGTCATCTGTCATCTGTCATCTGTCATCTGTCATCTGTCATCTGTCATCTGTCATCTGTCATCTGTCATCTGTCATCTGTCATCTGTCATCTGTCATCTGTCATCTGTCATCTGTCATCTGTCATCTGTCATCTGTCATCTGTCATCTGTCATCTGTCATCTGTCATCTGTCATCTGTCATCTGTCATCTGTCATCTGTCATCTGTCATCTGTCATCTGTCATCTGTCATCTGTCATCTGTCATCTGTCATCTGTCATCTGTCATCTGTCATCTGTCATCTGTCATCTGTCATCTGTCATCTGTCATCTGTCATCTGTCATCTGTCATCTGTCATCTGTCATCTGTCATCTGTCATCTGTCATCTGTCATCTGTCATCTGTCATCTGTCATCTGTCATCTGTCATCTGTCATCTGTCATCTGTCATCTGTCATCTGTCATCTGTCATCTGTCATCTGTCATCTGTCATCTGTCATCTGTCATCTGTCATCTGTCATCTGTCATCTGTCATCTGTCATCTGTCATCTGTCATCTGTCATCTGTCATCTGTCATCTGTCATCTGTCATCTGTCATCTGTCATCTGTCATCTGTCATCTGTCATCTGTCATCTGTCATCTGTCATCTGTCATCTGTCATCTGTCATCTGTCATCTGTCATCTGTCATCTGTCATCTGTCATCTGTCATCTGTCATCTGTCATCTGTCATCTGTCATCTGTCATCTGTCATCTGTCATCTGTCATCTGTCATCTGTCATCTGTCATCTGTCATCTGTCATCTGTCATCTGTCATCTGTCATCTGTCATCTGTCATCTGTCATCTGTCATCTGTCATCTGTCATCTGTCATCTGTCATCTGTCATCTGTCATCTGTCATCTGTCATCTGTCATCTGTCATCTGTCATCTGTCATCTGTCATCTAATTTTATATAATATATTATATAATGTAAACACAGTTGTAATAATCAAGCATTCTTTTGATCTCTGTCGGCTGTGCAGTGTTCTGCTTTATCGTCTGAGTTGATTTTATGTGGTACGTAAAATTTCAATTTTTCTTGCTTGAATTATTAAACAATTTAATTATGAATAATCTATATACATATATGTGGGTAATTCCATTACTTTTTGACTAGTTTGAAAAAGTCGACCTCTTTGATTTAGCTTAAATTTTCAGGGATCAAAATATGGATAAAAAAATTAAATTCCTAAAGTTTTGAACCTTAGAATATTGCTTGTTTAAAATGACACACATTTGAATGTTAAAAATTTTACAACAAAACGTCTTTGTTAGCTTACTTTGTATCTCAATTTTTGGGCTTCTGAAAAAAGATAAAAAGGTCCACAAGGACTCAAATTATTCTTTATTACATGTACTTTAGAACCCATATTTTTATGTTTAATATTGTAGCAGTCATTTTAATATATTGAGCTTCAAACATTATTCCAAAATAACCCGTAAATTTAGCAAAATTGCAAAACTTTGCTTTCTTTAAACCGTTCTAACTTTGTCAAATATTAACAAAATTTGATTTACAAAATCTAGATTTCTTAGTGTTTAATCCTTTTTTCAAGTGATCACACAAAACTAACAGAATCAATACGTATACACTACTATTTTGATGCAGGAAGTTGTCGCATTCTTTTTAAAAAGGTATAAGCGCCAAAAAATTAATTTTTGGGTTAGATATTGTACTAATAGGAAATTTTCCATAGAATCAAAATAACTAAATGGTATAAGCGACAAAAAAATATTAACGTTGCAATTCATCGTTTAGTAGGATAAAAATGAGATAACCAACGAGTACACATTTTCAAATTGTGCCGCCGCTTTAACATGTAAGATCCTATAGTGGAGACATGACACAACTCGTCTGTGTTTGAGTGAAATTGTAAGAAATACATCATACCACTTGATAATGACCGTAAAACGTTGAAACTTAAGTCGTGAAATGTATTTTGTAAAATTGTATATGCCTTATATATAATTTTACAATAATAAATTAGTGGTAAAAACATAGTAGTTGTTTTATTTACTTATTATTATAATGAATGTTCTCTAAACGTATGCATATTAGTTTGGATGTATATTTATAAATGAATGGGATTATGTAATCACTTTAAATATGCCGCCTTTTTAAAATCGTCCACTATACTACATATGTTTGCTTGACAGCTGTCAAAGTTGATCTGTCAAAACAAATAGTTTAGTGAACAATTTAACAAAAGCGGCACATTTAAAGTGATTACATAATCCCATTCATTTATAAACTCCCTGTATATAATATAATTGATACTATAATATTATACAAGAAAAAGTAGTTATATATATATATATATATGTATATAAATAATTTTAATTGCTTTATTTAAAAATCATCGGTATTGTTTTGGTCGCTTGTTTCTTTTTGCCAAAATAAAAGTCAGTATGGTATAAACGACGCAACTCCATGTATTGACATAGGAGAAATTGGAAGTTTGATTTTTCAATCTTGGCTAATAATATTATTCTCAATGATCGTTTTCTGTTACTGAATACATTCGACTTGATTATAATTTATAAAATTTGATTTAATTGTAAATATACACTTCTTGATAATGTTTTTATTTCACAATATCTAACAACGTTGCTTATCTCGTTTACAGAATAATGGAATCTCGTGGCATGGCGCTTGTCGAGCTAGCTTTAAGACAGTACAAAACGGTACAAGGTTCAAAATAATAATAATATTATGCCGATTATTGAGGACACAAACAATTTAAATTATATGCCCCTTGTCAATAATAGTAATGATTTAATTACTACTCCGCTTTTAGATGATGATATACATAAATCATTTAAATACTATTGAGTTAAACGATGAAATTTTAAATGATGCTTTTTTAGTATTCAAAAATTGTCAAAATCGGCAAACCGCTCATTTTTGTATTATAATTTTTGGGCCTTTAAAAAAAGATAAGAAGATCCACGATGGCTCAAAATATTCTTTAATACATGTACTTTAAAACCCATATTTGTTTATTTAATGCTGGGACTGTCATTTTGATATATCAAGCTTCAAACATTATTCCAAAATAAACCGTAAATTTTGCAAAATTGCCATATTATGCTTTGTTTAAACCGTTCTAACTTTGTCAAATTAAAAAAAAAATGATCCACGAGGTCTAAATTTCTTTGTGTTCAATCTTTTTTTAAAGAGGTAACACAAGACTTATAGAATCAATACATATTTATCACTATTTTGATGCAGGAAGTTGCACATGTTTTTGCGATCTTCAAAACTTGTCATTTTTAGGTTGCAAAAAAACGATGTCACCCTGTGTCGATTTTAGTCAAAATTTAGTAAATACTCTTCAAACCACAATAAAAAAAGTTATTTATATAAAAATGGTATATGGGCATTATCAAAAAAAAAATTAATATTCAAAAATCGTCAAAATCGTATAGTTCTTCAGAAAATCTTAATCACTTTTTGTCTATCTTTCTTTGTTTTTCAGATACTTAACAAATACAAAATATTTAAAACAAAAATTTATTTAGCAAAAAAACACAAACAAAACAACATTATTTTAACAAGATACTTACACAGTTTTTTTTGTTTAGTTAGTAAAATTTGATAAAAATGATGTTTAACTACTAAGAATACGCAGATATCATTTTTGTTTACGGATTCTGTAATTGTATTGCCCTAGCAAATGAGATTTTCCGACAAAAAGCAACTTTCTTGACAAAATTTTTAGTGAAAATCTTTACCTATTTTATTATCAAAAGTACAACACTTACAATCAAGCAACGCAACACAACGACTTGCATTTTCTCAATAGCTTCTTGATAATGCCCAATATACCATTTTATATAAGTAAACTTTTTTCTTGTGATCTGAACAGTATTTACTGAAATTTTGACTAAAATCGACATAGGGTGACAGCGTTTTTTCGGGACCTGAAAATTACAAGTTTTATAGATTGCGAAAACCTGTGCAATTTCCTGCATAAAAATAGTAGTGAACATGAACTGATTCTATAAGTGTTGTGTGATTACTTTAAAGGAAGATGGAACATAAAGAAATTTAGACCTTGTGGACTAAATTTTTTTAAGATTTGACAAAATTAGAACTGTTTAAACAAAGCAAAATTTTGCAATTTTTCAAAACTTACGTTTTTTTTTTAATAATTTTTAAAGCTTGATATATCAAAATGACTGCCTTAACATTAAATTTAATAATATGGGTTTCAAAGTACATGTAATAAAGAATATTTTCTTTTCTTTCTATCTTTTTTCAGAAGCCCAAAAAATGAGATACAAAAATGTGCAGTTTGCCGTTTTTTACAATTTTTGAATATTAAAAAAATCTTAACAATGCCCAATAAATCATTTTTTATATGGATAACTTTTTTCTTGTGTTTTTAAGAATATTTACTGAAATTTTGACTAAAATTGACATAGGGTGACAGCGCTTTCTTGGGACCTAAAAATTACAAGTTTTTAAGATTGCAAAAACATGTGCAACTTCCTGCATCAAAATAGTGGTGTATACGTATTGATTCTATGAATCTTGTGTAAATACTTTAAAAAGAGATAAAACACACAAAAATTTAGACTTTGTTTGAGTGATCATCAAAAACCTCAAACATTCAAAAAGATTATTAAATAAAAACATTTTGAGTTTTTGTAAATCTAATTATATTGTGATTTTGCAATGTGGCACTACTTTGAAGTCAGGTCAAATTTCATAAAATGTTTTTTCAAAATCGGAGCGATATATATCAATGTATATACAAAATACCTCAACATGCAAAACTTTCAGATCAAAGTACATATAATTACAAATTATTTGCCGCTAGGTACGTATTGGTAACTATTTTTAAGGCTGAGAAAACGGAAATTAAAAAATAGCATTATTAAGTCATTTTATTTCTCTTTTAAGGATCTAAAAAGGGCAAAAAAAGGTTCAAAGGGCTAAAACTTTGGCTAAAAAGTTGAAAATCTATGACAATTTTAAAAATGGCATTACGTTTTTTGGAAATTTTGCCTAACTTTGCTAATTTAACCAATTCTATAATATTTAAAATAACAAAGTTACCCATAGAACACATGTAGATTATTGACACCTTGTATATACCTAATATTTATTTATAAAATAACAATACAAAAAAAAATAACTAAAATATTCTAAATCTTTTGTCTAATAGTGATTGCAGCTGATTAATAAACGATTTTAATGACTTGGCATGCAATATGAGTGTGGTGTCATCTGCTTATTGCAAAATCTACAAATTTAAATTGCAGTAATTTGGGTTTAAGTGATGAAGATGTTGTGCAGAATAAATTATATAGAAAAGGTGAGAGTAGAGATGTTTATGAGACACCTCGATGAGCAGTAAATGAATAAAAATATAACAATCGGAAACGTACTTAAAGAGTTTGGTTATTTAAAAATTAGTTTACTAATTTTAACAATTAGAAAAACAAATTTAAGTTAAACAATTTAAAAAAGAAAATCAGCGTGCCAAACAAAATCAAATGCTATATCAATAAATAGGATCATCTGACCGCATTGCTTCACTGCGCAAAAGTTACTAAAGCTCTTTTGTACGTCTCGCGCCCAACTCTCGCTCCAAGTTGCTATGCTTCACTCTAGTTCATTTGTGCCGGTTCGGTCCATCTCATCCTTAGCGCGTCATTGTAACGACCCGCAATTGTTCCCGCGCTGCTTTTCTATAAATTAAACCTGTACATAATTATTGATATGTTTCGCGCACTCAACAAACATATACTTTCTCTGCAGCATATGACTGGTAGTCATACCGCAATTTCTACAATTACATAAATTACCTAATTAACACATTCCCATTAATGCTAGTGTGTTTATAACTGCTCCTTACTAATGTAATGTGCACTGCAAACAACCTCATGACCCAACTGGCCTGTGTAAGCTTAACAATCTTTTGCAGTTATTGTGCAACCCCAAGACTTTAACTGCCAGTGCACAAGCATACCCCCAACGACTGTTGCCAATGTTTTTTGTTTTACACACCTCCAAAACTCGTCTCAGCCTATGTGTGAATAACCTCAGACAGTTGTGAAGTACCTCAATGACCTCTTGTCAAAGTACTTTTTTTACACTTCAAAGACCCACTTAATCTATGTGTGAATAACCCTAAGGTTCTCAAACAATACATGTACAAAAATAATATCATTTACAGTACATTAATAAATATAAGCAATGCTCACAAAAACTACGTGTAACACTCAAGTTTTTATCAAAATATATTTTATAAGTTTGATACTTCAAAATGCTCAAAGACAACAACAACAACCAAAATAAGTGAAAGTGGCACTAAACAAAGTAATATAACGTTGCTAACAAACAATTTAGAAAAGAAATTTACAAAACTGATTTATCTAATGCAAACACCAGCATGAACGTTATTAATAGAGCCATAAACTCACTTTTCTAAAGATGAAATAGCAAAAAACCAAAACATATACAACCTAAGAACTCTGTGCCATACACACAAAAAATGACAAAAATCAACAAATTCTACAAATAGGCAAAATACAGAAAAAAAAATCAAATCAATGTATACTAAAAAACTACTAACTAAAAAAATCTTATTAACAAAACGGGAAGGCTGACTTAAAACGTGCAACAACATAGACCAAGACACGTAAGTCTACAAAAGCTGTGCCCATAACACCAAAATATGTTTGACAAGAACAATCAACTAAAATTTGAAACCAAATAAAACTCAAGAAACATGACGGGCTTAAAATATTAGAAGAAGATATAATCCACGCTACCAAGCAAATAAAAACAAACAAAAAACTTAAACCAATCTAGATTCTTGTTTTCCCTGACATAATTAAAGCAGTTAACAAAAATTTTTCTAAAAAAATCCTCAAAAAAAAATTTGGAAATGACACGGTCATCATAATTGAAGTCAAAACCAAACTGTTAATAACAAACACAAATTAAGCTATCTATAAAACAGTACATGCAATACGCACTAAGCAACTACAACTTACAAAAAAAACAGAAGTTGTGATACTAAATGAGGAAAAAATACTAAATTAAATAATAATAGATAAGTGCAGCTACAACCAAATTAGCAGAGGAACTAAAATACTTAGAGGAGTACTTTGCCAGAAACACCAGTATAAAACAACATTTCTGAGCAAACTAACACCAAATATACAATGACTAATTGTAAGCAACTGCAAGATAATTTGGTTAATAATAAATTCAATTCATCTGTATGCAGCTCCAATTTAAAAGAAACAAAAATAAGATACAGAAGCATCAAAATATAAAAACCAGTTTGCAGAATAGATTAACAATAAGAGTAGATAAAACAGTGTGTAATAACTAATAACTAGTATCAAAATTGATATTTTGATTAAAAAACGCTGTAATTAGCAAAATAAAGGCAAAGAAAACAGAAAGCAAAAGTGTTTACTTTGAAATGACAAATACGATGAGACATGGATTCAAATAAAGCCAGGTAGACAAAAATCACTAAAAAGTCGACTATTACTTGATCCAATTTTTTAAGTAGCCACAGGTGCTTTAATGGTTTTAGAGAAAACTCAAAGTGCTGGTTTTACAAAAAAACGTGGTTTTTCAGAACATACAACATTTGAATAAAATAAATGACAGATATGAACACAAATACTGAAACAACTATTACTGTGGACAATAAAGTAGAACAAATGCTGACAAACAAAAACAACTGGAGGACACATCAAGAAGCAACACGACACGCAAGAAAAGCAAAGGCTAAGACAATGACTAAAGGTGCAAATCAATAATAAGCTAATTTAAAAGTGCAAAGGAAAATCGCCGGAAATAGGGGACCGGGAAGAAGACGTACCTCCTGGGTAAAAAATCTGCGACAGTGGTACGGGAAGACTTCCGTGGAGTTGTTCCGCGCCGCCGTCAATAAAACCATTATAGCCAGATGGATCGCCAACATTCGCTAGCGGATACGGCACCAAGAAGAAGAAAGAAAAGTGCTATGTGGTTTCCAATTGATAGTGAGAGAGGTTTTAGTTGGTAAAAATCTAATATATCCTCCGTCTTCTAAGCGGACAAGGCACCGAGAAAAAAAATAATCTACTTTTTTTTCATTTATTGTTACTATCTTTGCTCAGTTATATTTTTTTTAGAAAATATTGAAGGTATGTTTTTAGTTGAGGTTAGGGTATTTTAATAAAAATTTTATACTTTATTGTGCTGATTTTATTTTTATATATTAAGACCGGTTTCGGCGGTTAGGCCATCATCAGTTTTTTCTTTTCTTTTCACAGGTGTTGTTGTGTGTTGCGGGTGGTGTGAATTTGTTTCCAAATATATAATATTAATATATAAAAATAAAATCAGCACAATAAAGTATAACATTTTTATTAAAATACGCTAACCTCAATTATTTTAAACTGTGCAATAATCAGAAACAAATACTATATGTTTTTAGTATTACATATTGAATATTAATTTTAATTGCAATACTTGCATATTTGCATATTTGCTAATATAAACGAGAATGGCCAATCACTATTATAATTAATACTAAATATTTCATTACTGAGAACAAACAGGCAAACTTGCACTAATTGTTTTAACAATTTTATGAAAATTAAATCATAACATTGACTTTAGAAGGATTGCAATCAAATTTTACTACATAGTAACATAGTTGATAAACAAATAAAGTTTACTCAACCAGTTGTCAATACACGTTATTGTTAAATACGAAACAACTTTACATTAATGATTCAAAAAATAAACTTGAACATTTGATTCAGTTGTAAAGTAATAATTGATTTTTTTGCAAGTATGTATTAAACTAAAATATTTTTGAATATATGCTAATTTAAAGTAAAACAATAAGAACTTATAATAAAATTTGATGGAATATTTAAAAATGTTTTTATAATATGCACAGTTAGCGGAAAGTTCATTAGTTCATGTCTGTTAAACTAATCAATATTATAATCACACTATAATATGCTTTAATTTATGACAGACTATAAAAATTGTTAACGATTTTCATAAATTATATTTAATTAACGAAAGCGTTGATTCATCTATGAACAGAAAGAGTTGGGCGCTCCAGTTATCGCAGCTATAAGGCAAATAATCCATAAAAAAATATATACGGCTCCCGCCCTGGAAACAATAAACCTTTTAGTGCGACGCGAAGAGCGGGCAAGTAAATCAGCCGCTTGTCACATAAAGAGGTGTTAAAATCTGGTAATATTTTTTCTCCGTTCTTTTCTGCTACTTCTACATCGGCTCACAGCACCCGGCTATAGGGGCCGTAACTTTCGGATTCATAAAGCGTCGTCGGCGATCGCGGCCCGTCTGAATGCATTAACTTCACGCAGATCCATTTATAACGTCGCCCCTCGCAAATCAACTAACCGTTTTATGATTTCGACTCGGGAAAACTTGCGGTCTCTGTGAATTATCGCCGTTTTATGCGGACAGAGAAACGCTAAACTTATCATCTCTGGGCCGACACATTTCACCTAGAATTTTAGTTTTATAGTCACATTTGGGATTATATTTGTTCGAGAATTCGAACTTTATACTTTGAATTGTTTTAATTACATTTAAAATGCCACATTTAATTAATATTTCGGGAACTATGCACAACAGAAAATAATGTTTGCAACAAATACAAAAGATAATCATAAGTTAACTTAACAAAATTTATTAATTGCTTATAAATACTCAACTTTATAAATTGTTTTGAAGTAATATACCTTAGTAATAATTAATTTTCATTGAAATATCATATTATATTGAAAGTAAAGTTAAAACTTTTTTTGCAATATAAGTGATCTATTTAGACCAATTATTAGTAAAACTTTATTAAAAATTTTAAAAAACAATTATGGATATTATACAAAAAATATCTGATTAAAGTTAATTGTATATTAAAAAAAACATTTTGATGAAGTAAACATAGTGTTTAAGAACGAATTATTGTTTTCAGCAATTTTTATAATACATTAATACGTCAAATGTATAGAATATCAAGAATATGTATTCAAATTTTATTGTTTGAAATTTTTAATTGTAATTTGCAATTAAGTTTTTATTAATCCTATAGCTTCATTGCGGCAAGTAAACTGTTTAATTTTTGCTAAGCTACCGCTTAACCTTTACTCGCCAGTTCAGTTTGACTCAAAGCATCTTGCTTTGCTTTCCCTTATTAGCAAAAAAAAATTGTGTGCATAGAACCATACGATGTGATGCCAGAATCTCTATTATAAATTTAGTATTATGGTATACCATAATACAATGTATTTATAAAAACTCTCAGAAACGTCAATATGTAATTTGTTATACAAACTTTCAAAGCTCAGACAGTTTTAAAGTAACACAATAAACTCAAATTGGTATGTGTGTGACTAACGTGAGACAGTTATAAAGTTTTGTAATGACCCCAATGTTAATATTCTACACATTCCCAAGACTTATTTGGCTTATATTCAAATAACTGTAAAATACATCAATAATTTTAATATCAATGTATGTATTTTGTTAAACACATGCTACACATGCTAAGACTATTCTATATAGTGTGAATAGCCTCAAACAACTGTAGTACACCAATAACCTAACGTCAATGTATTTTGTTGTACACAACTTTAACATTCTTTTTGGTTTATATAATTTTGACCAAATTTAAAACAGTAAGCTGAACATAAATAACAATGTAGATTGGTTAGTATAGGCAATGCTAACACTTTTAACAAAGGAATCTGTAATAAAAAAATACTTACAAATGTTATAAAACAAATATAATTATTTAGGTTTGCTTATTTTGATGCACTAATTTTTAATTTGAGTTTAAATGAATTATTTACTACGTATTGGCTATTGTAGAATAATTTATACCAAAGTTTAAAAAAGACAACAAAATCACCAAACGTTGATGGACACTTTAGACCACTCAGAAAGAAAACCTGTCAACTGGAAACAATTTTTAGTTTAGTGTTTAAATACTTAATATTTACAACAACAAAAAAAAAGCTTTAACTTAAGAACTACTTTTAAAAAGTAAACAAAAATGGTAACTTATTAAAATTACTAACAAACGCAACTTTTATATTAATTTTTTTTATAAACTTTTTAAACTTTACTAGGTAGTTACAAAGCTGATAGAAACTATAATTAAATCCTGCAAAAAGACACTAAGCAAAAAAGAAAGACGAGTAAATTACAAACTAATGTATTGGTGGAGTAAAGACATTGCAGACAAGAGAAAGTGCTGCATAAAAGCTAAAAAGACGCTGAAGCAAAGAACTTGTTTTCCAACCAATGCAAAACAACATGGGAAAAGCTAAAAGTAGACATGATGGTAAGTGAAAAAGTTAAAAAAAAAGTCTACGGCACAGACATAATTCCGCCGGAGGTCATCAAAGCAATAGCGACACAAAAAAACCACAGCTTTGTGTGAAAGTATTCAACAAACTGATCAAGCAAAGCACCTTTTCCAAAAAATAAAAAGAAGCAAAACTAGTATTAGTTAAAAAATCTACTAAAAAGAATAAAGGCAAGACGTATTGACCCATTTGCTTACTGAACACGCTAGAAAAGCTCTTTGAGCACATTCTCTACAAGAGACTTACAAAAAAAATAGATAGAAATGGAACACTCAGTGCCCAGTAAACACAGTTACGTTTAAGATACGTTTATTTTTGGTATTACACCTAAGTGTAATATGTGTTTATTTGTTAAGTATATTATTGGGAAAAATGTCCGGCGACTAAACGGATATATCTCGTATAATTAGTGTGTAATATACGTACCGGTTATATGTATTTTAAACGTGTAATTTACACGTATTATCAAAATGCTTTAAAATATATATGTATATTTTTCAATTGAAATACACGTGTATTATAGGTTAAACTTTATCCGGCGAGAAGACATGTGTATGTTTGGATGCCTATACAAGGTAACCGACTCATATTGGGAAGAATTGGGTCACCCATCCAAGTCGTGACCGGAGCGGACGTTGCTTAACTTTTGTTAACGCTGATATTCGTACATGCTCTCTCTGCCGTACTGCCAACTCTCTCGTATATATAATAAAGTAAATTATGTATATCATTCTAATAAAGTATTACATATAAATAAATAAAACATTATAATATTAAACATAGATATTTAAGAACATTACAATTAAATTAAAGACCCATTTTGCTTTTTCAACCAGTCTTTTGGTGACTTTTGAAAAATATACTGTGTGTATTGCCACAGCCTCATATGAGACACATATGGTAATCTTTATTTCAAACAACTAGACTAGATTATCAATCAAAATTTTTTAATTTAAATTAAAAAAAAATCGATAAATTGATATTAATGTTACTGTAATGGCTATAATTGCATTGTACAAAGAAAAATGGTGCACCTGACGAGTTATTTGAAACAAAAATGTCATTGCATATTTTCAAACTTACCACAAATTAGGTATTTCATCTTAGTACTCCTAAACCTGCGCTTCCAGTTCAATTAAACAACACTTCAACAATGTTGTGTAACAACAAACAACTTAAAACTTTATCGGATATTGCAACTAATAGCACGTGCACACTATGGTTGATAAAAAATAAATGAAATGATAAATCATGCATCTCATCATACACTTTGCAAACTATATTCACGCGCTCGGTTAGCCTCGGATGTACGAACATCCAAGACAACATAGATCGGCAAACTAAACCCAGAAATAATAAACGTTAAATATACGTAGATATACTATGCAGGTTATTTATACGGGTATTCTAATGGATAATATACGTATATTAATCAACGGTAGAAAAAAAGGAAAATATTAACGTATAATATACAGATATACATATCTTACGTGTACAAGAAATGTATATTATACGAATACACATATACCATATACGCTTTTTACACCATATATACGTGTAATAAACTTATATTATCTAAACTTGTGTTTACTGGGTGAGAACTTACCTGGGTTCAGAGGAGGTCACTCTACTCTTGATGTCTTTAGGCATGTTAAAGAAGCCGCCGGTCAAGTGGCTAAATTACCACCATAGCCTATGCAGATGATCTTGCCATAGTGGTCAAAAGCAATAACAATAAAATAAAGGATAGCGCAAAACGGGCGTCCTATATGATTAGAAAGTAGATTAAAAAGATGGGTTCAGTCAGAGCTGGCAACACAACAGACTAAAGCCGTGGTCCTGTGGGAAAGAAAGAAGGACATCATAGTCCAAATTAATTTAGGAGACATTACAAACAATTTCTAAAATAGTATTAAATACCTACAAATAAAAATAGAAAAAAAACTGAAACATGAGACCCGACATAACTAAGGTCAAACAAAAAGCAAAAAATAGTAATGGCTTTGACACAAATTATGCTAAATGTGAGAAGTCTAAAAGCGGAGAAACGCAAAGTAATGGAAGCAACTGTAAACTCAATACTGCTGTACGCTGCGCCTATATGAAAAAAAAAACTGCAACTTTACAAAACACAGGTTAATTCTAGAAACGGCCAGAAGAAAAATGGCAATTAGAATAGCAAGTGCCTACAGTACAGTATTGACTAAAGCTATACAAGCAATAACAGGAACAATCTTCATACATCTCTTTGTTCAAGAGCAAGACAACAACATAAAGAAACAACTAAAAGAACAAAATAAAACCAATAAAATAAAGAAAAATAGGAAAAAGAATGGCAGAAAAACGGAGATGTATCTAAATGAACGCAGACTCTTGTACCAGTGGTGACACCTTGGGTAAACTGGAAACATGGAAATCTTAACTACCATCTCACACAAATTTTAACAAGACACGGATTCTTTAAATCGTATTTAAAAAAATGTGTTTTAAGCTGCATGACGGCAGCCCCTACTGTGGGAAAACGGATAATTTAGAGCATACACTTGTGAAGTGCTCTTGCTGGAAAGACATCAGAATAAAGTCGGAAAAGATGACCATCAGCAATTTGACCCCACTTATGGTGGAAAGTGCCAGCAACTAGAGGGCTATAGATGAAAGAATACAAAAAATATCGGCAACAAAAAAAGAAAATTAAAAGATAAGATGCCAAAAATAGAAAGTGTTATAGACTCTTGGACTTGTGAAGTAATATCACTACAATGAAGCCGCAAGCTCAAGAGGTTCAGGATCTTAGTGAGTAAACGGAAAACCGGAAGTCCCACACAATGTGCGTAATGCTTTTCCCCCCTTATAAAAAGGTACCTACAAAGAATAACGAAGTACAAAAGTTGTCATTGACGGTGCTTCTAAATGCAATTGGCTATTAGCGGTCATAAACAGCAAATAGTTTGTATCATTCTAGTAAACATAAGTACGTAACAGATTACAAAAGTAACAAAAACTGAGTTAAAAGCTATTATGCACTAAAACAAGGAAAAATAACAAATTTACTAATGTTAAAATTATACAAAAGTTTGATATAATGTATTGTTATTGTAAACACATTAGCTGCTTTCCCATTACGAGGGTTACTAACCCAGGACATCTTACCCCAGCGCACGCTAGTGCAAGTTACACTCGAGCGTCTTGCACCTTTATGGGAACATGTTTCTGTAGCGTTTGTGCATATGTCAAATTTAAGATTTTTTTAAATATTTAGTAACCACTTACATTTATGTGATTATTATTTAATTTTTGTTTGTAATTTTTTCTGTTGACTGTTCTTGATATATATTTTAATTAAGTAACGGCTGCTGTCAGATGTAATTTTTAAATCAACCAATCAAATGAGCAAGTGCAACTCGCACACCGCTTGAAAGGTTGGAGCTAGAAGAAGAAGGGGAGGGACAACTTTCTGCAAGTTACCCCACTTATGTATACGTAACGGGAACGCAGTGCATCTTGCCCTGGCGTGCACCAGAGTCTGTCAGAACGTAATGGGAAAGCAACTCTTGTAATCATAAACTTTTCAAAAACTTAAAGTTAGTAATGTCAAAATAATAAAAAAAACAAAGAAAACAGAAGCTGTAAAAAATGCTGCCAAAAAGTTTATAGAATCAGAGAATGTACAATTCAAAAGGAGACAACATTAACATCGTGATTTTTGACGTATATAAAAAAAAAACTTGAGTTTAGTGTCTTGTGCAGTAAAAGTGATACAAATGCAAAGTATTATTATTAAAGTATTATTATAGTACAAAGCTTACTGCAAATATTTTATAAAAATAACAATAATAATATTTTTATTGAACATCAACCGCCATTACGATTAGCCCCGACAAAACTTTTTAGAAAATTGTGGCATTTATTAATTTAGGAACAATAGTCTAATACATGATTAATGTCTTTGTCATTATAATTACATTTAATAGGAGTTTACGATACTAAATCGTGTCAGTATCTACAGCGTCTTCATTATCTTTATTAATAGGTTTGATAGTATGAATTATGTAATTAATTTACTGATACATCTTCAAAGGCAGCTGTGAAGTTATTACTAGAGCTCGGATTTATATTTATTTACATGTATTACTTGATTATATATATCAAGCAAGTAAATTGTATACCCACGTTTTATTCAGAAACAAATCCAAATACCAAGTTTTATTGCGCATATAACTAATTATTTTAAGTTTTTGCCGCATAAAAACCATATAATTGCATTTACCAGCATATAATCGCATATAATTGCATATATAGTCAATATTTTTTTTTATAATTTATTATAGTAAAAAGTCAGTAAGAACAATATAATTTTTAAAATACGTTATTGGAGCTCGGACGCCACTGGCACATTGCAATGTTCAAAAGCACGGGGATTCCCTGTCAATTACAAGAGCGTACTGGGAGTGGCAATGTCGAGGGGAACTATGCTGCTGTGCTGTGCAGTGTGCTTTGCATTGTCTTGGGCAATTCAAGAAGAACGCACAATTTTTGTTTTTTTACAATAACGTTCTTACCGATAAACGACATAGTTTCACTATGAAACAATAATCTTAATAAACAACAAATAATTTAATTTAATAAATTCAAATTTTGAATTTTCTTGCTTTTTTAACCGCATATAAAATCAATATTTGAAAAACATTACCGCATATATTTACTTATTTTTAGCGCATATAAAAAAATATATTGAGGTTTTTTAGCGCATATAAATCCGAGGCCTAGTTATTACACAAGAGTAAACCCTAAAATATCAGTTCTTGTAACCAACAAAAATTACAGAAATAGAAGTAATGTTACACACTACAACAAAATGAAAAACAAATCTACAAAAACAAAACTTTAAAATTATGACATTTACGTTTAAATATTGGTTACAATTAAAAATATCTATTCTATGTATGTTGAAAAACTAATTAACTTTTTTTAATATTTGAGTGAGTGGAAAACTGCTCCAGTATTTTTTTTGTTTTAAATTGTTTAAACTGAACTACATTTTTACTGTTTCTTGGCAAAAATTAAAACTGAGAGATGATATAAGGCTGACCAATTATCATATATTAGTAAAATAAAAATTGTTGACAGTTCTTTGCTTCTGTACATAATTCAGCAGTTTTAAAAAAATACAATTTAAAAAAATAAAATTATGTTGAACAGATTTCTGTTAATGCTCTTTCTGAAACGGTAACCAATCAATTAATTCATACTACAGAACAGATCAAACTAATGATTTATGCAAAGCTATAATTGCATTAGTGTTTAATTTGCGTTCTGATATATTAATAAAATCCAGCATTTGCTTTGTTCAATTGCATACCTGAGGTGTGTGACTATTAAAAGTAAGTCTATAATCTAGTAATATCCTTAAGTCAGTAATCTAAAGTACACGGTTTAGCAAATGTCCTTGATAATGTAATTATTCACATTGTGATTTTGTATTCTATAATAAGACGTACTGCCTACTCTCCAAAAAGAAATTGCGTGACTAGGTATGTATGTAATAAAACATGATTTTAATTTTGACATACAACAAATTTTGATTACACTATTTGTTTAAATAATTCAAATCAAGTTGAACAGCAATGCAGTAGTCAGTAGAATCAATTTTACGCTTTGATGTAGTTATTAACCCATTTTATAATTTGTGAATTTATGTCTAATGCTGTTAATTTGTTAAATAGCACCAGGTAGTTTACACGATTGAAAACTTTTGAATAGGTGTAAATAGCATTTGCTAGATTTTTTTTACTTAAAAAAAAATTACAATAAAATGAACACCCTAAATATTGTAAAAAATGTTAATCAATAGTTTGTTAAAAACTAAACAACTTTTGTTTGAAACTTTTTCTGAATTTCTTTTTGGTTGGAAAATTATAAATTAACACAATTAGAAATTTTTGCATCTTTCTTTCTCAACGTTTTTTTTTTTTTTTTTAATTGTTTTCATCCATTCTATTTTTCTTCTATCTTTTTTAAAAAAATTTTAACTGTTTTTTTTTTCATCTTATTACGCTATTTGAACAATTTTTTTTCCTTAGTCTATCTAACATTTTTTCACTTGTTCTTTATTATCACATATAAATTTTGCAATCATTAGTTTGTCATCTTTACAATATTTATTGCTCTCTAGGTACATTGGCAATTCACTTTCTAATAATATATTTATAATTTGCGTTGCACATATACTCTTTTACTAGTATTCTCTTTTCTTGCTTTTGTATATTTCTATTTTTTTGTGCCATGTTTTTCTTATTTTCTTGATTTTTTAGCTAACATTTCTATTATACTATTTTTTCCTAATTTTTTTTAACTATCCTTTTTTTGCTTTAATTTTTTTATGCATTTTTGTAAGATTTTAACTTCCTGTCTCTTTCTTTCTTTGTACCACAATGTATTTTTTTTTTTTTGTACTCTTAATTAATATTTTTTGGCTTTTTCTAGCACAATATATCCTAATATTTTTATAATTTTTTTTTAATCTTCATATGTCTAACCCGTAAAATATTATAGTCCTAACTAACTAAACTATGACACGTAAGCATTTTCATTATCATACAATTGAATTTTCTTTTATTTAATTTCTATACTTACTTTACTACTTTATTTTCCTTTTAAGCCATCTCTTTTATATGCTTGCGTTTGTTGTTAAATGTACAAAATCATATCCTAAATATTTAAAAAAAAAATTTGTTTTCTACTTTTTTTTGCCCCTATTTAAACAAAAACATGTTTGTTTTTTTTTTTACATTAACCTTCAAACTTTTTTATTTAAATATTTTTTTAAACTTTTCAACCACATTTTTTTTATTCATTACTATTCTCTTGTTTACGTCAACCGCAGCATCTCTTCTTTATTTTTAAACTTAAAATGTAAAATTTAGTGACCGACGAAAACACGATTTTCACCCGAATATTTGGCTCTTCATCTAGTTTCGGCCAAAACCAAAACCGAAACAAAAACTATTATTTTTTTTCTGAAATTTCAATACTTCTACGTCTATAAAAACACAATCAAATATAAATAAATAGTCTATTCAAAATGTATTTGTAATTGTTACTAACTAACAGGTTCTTAAATAAAAATATGTTACATCAAAAACACTTTAATTGTTTGATTAATTTAGTAAATTTAGTAATCATAATTGAAGTCTTATATAAGCTAAAAATAGAAGTTTTTCCGCTTTTTTACTCAATAAATTACTTTGTCAATTTTTGTAAATTTGTCCAGCGGCTACTCAACAAACGGCACGCAGCATAGACGTATAAATTTGTTTCGACCGATTCCGATCCGACACGATCGCTACTTTTGGCGAAACCAAAAGTTTGCCGAGTTTTTGGCCGGAACCGAAACTGCGGCTGAAATCAGGATTTTGGCCAAAACTGGCTAAAATCCAAACCGAAACCGAAACTTTTGGTTACTATTGGTTAAAATACTAATATAAATTTTAACAAATTTATACTATCACATTGAAGACTAGATATAAGTAAATATTGACTTTAAATATTTGTAGCTTATAAGTCTAAAAAAGTACTAAATTTTGAAGTTTATTCCATTTGTTGATGGTACGTTTAAAGAAATCTATCTTAAAAAATTTGATCATACATCTCTAAAGTAAATATTTGTTAGAATTCCTAACAAGCTTTGTACTAAGAGTAAATATTTGTTTAGATGCCAAAACGATTTGTATTTTGTTTGAACAATGTCCATTAAAATATCTATAGAAAATGCAAAGATCTGCAACAATACGCCTGTATTGTAAAGTACCTAAATCATTAATCAAAATCCTCAAAAGTTGAACAGAAGTAAAAAACTTATTACATCTATTACGAAATCTTAGTTTTCTAGATACTTTCAAAGCTATGTCAATAACATGGTTGTTCCAGAACAGATTATGTGAGTTTGTAACAACTAGAAGACAAAATGGAAAAGATTTAGAAATGAATTTGATTAATATTTAGTGATGATGATACCTCGAATTGGATAGGTTTATTAAAGTAATTCACAATGTTGGCAAAAGAGCAGAACCTTGAAAAACATCAGCATTTTTGATTTTGAGGTCAGAGTTAAAACCATCAATTCTAACTATAATTATTCTTATTAAAAGAAAACTATTGATTAGATTTACAGTTTTTTATCAAGACTATACAATAGTGCTTGTTAACAAGATTAGAATGCTATATCCTATCAAATGCGTTGGAAATGTTTAGAGTTATTATTATTATTATAAGATTATTTTTTTTTGTCTAAAGTAGAATTCCATATGGAACTAACATAAATCAGAAGATCTGTTGTCAAATCTGAGATTAAGTTATTTTGTTCTAAAAACTTGACAATGTAAAAATTAATAATTTTATCAAAAATGTTTGACAGATTACACATTAATGCAATTGGTCTATAACTTCAAAAATCAGATATGTCTCCCTTTTTAAGAATAGGTTAAACATTTGCAGTTTTTCAACAATTTGTAAATGTTTTATTTTTGTATAATAAAGCTAATATTTTCGTAATAATTGGAGCTAATTTATTATTGCATAATCATAATAATGTAATAATAAAATAATAATATAATAATAATAATAATAATTTTTCTCTCATACATTTTCACTGTTTTTTCTACCCACACTATCAAATGCTACTGTTAAGTTTAAGAATAACGCATATACTTTTCTCTTTTTTTCTGACCAAATGGTGTAAAATTTATACTTTATTTATGGTACCTTTTCCTTTCTGAAACCGGTTTGCTCAACTAAAATGATCTCATTTATAACCATTTTTATTCATCTTTAAATATCATAGATAGCGCAACGTAAATCTTAT
Organism: Tachinus rufipes; assembly: GCA_963932245.1. NCBI lineage: Eukaryota > Metazoa > Arthropoda > Insecta > Coleoptera > Staphylinidae > Tachinus > Tachinus rufipes. The sequence goes on along the minus strand of OZ010747.1, from coordinate 41,021,636 downwards.
ATGCCATATACATTCGTGTTATTGTATGTAGTAATTTACTTATTTTTTTCTTCTATTCTTGTGTATTAGACTTTTTTTTTGTTGACTTGAAAATTCTTTTCTCTTTCATACTGCGTTTATTAACTCACTCAATTTCTTAATCAACTTTTTTGTACCATATAATTATACTTCATTCTGTATCCTATTTTATTTTATTTGAAATTATTTTGATTTTGAATTTCTACCTATTTCTTAGTATATTTGCTGTTTCATCACTGTTTTTTTTTTTAATGTTTTTTTTACTACCGTTTTTCTGATTGTTTTTTCTAATTACTTCTTTATCTATTCTACATTTTATTTTTAATTTTTTTATACGTTGGCACTCTTTTTCTGTCAAAATGCTTTTTTAATTTTTTTTTAATAGAATAGTAATTAACAAGTTTATAGTTTTAGAGATAGAGTGGACTAAATGCAAATTGCACAGTACGTATATCTTGACAACCATCAAAATTTTATAAAACTTTGTTTTTAAATGTTTTGTGCATGCCTATAAATGCCGGAAGTTATTTAATTTTAAAATACACTTAAAAATAAATTCAATATCTAGTAATAGTTTAAAGCTCTTTGTCTTCCTAGGTAATTTTTATTTCACATAATAAGCCGTCTCATCAAACCCCTTCAAAGCAGTCGTACGTAAGATTTCTGAGGCAATGTAAAAGCTTTAAAACGCACAATAAATAACTACATTTTAGCTTATAGCTGCTCTTCTACTTAACCCAATAATTTTACAAAAAATGTTTACATCAAATTATTTCTGCATCTTAGTAATGACCGCTTCTACACAATTGCAGTCTCCTTAATAATTCAGGTGTTCTTTCTGTTTATTTTCTAATGTTCTATATACTTTCTACTACTTTATAATTTTATTAGATAAAAATTTGTCAATATGACATTTGATAAATGAAAAACAAAACACCTATTTGTTGGATATTTAATTAATGTAAATTTATCACATATATTATTAGTTAGAATATTACAGTATTTTTAATACAAAGTTTTACTCAATGCTTTGCAGTTTGTGCGCATTGATTTAAATAAACGTCTAGACTATAAGAGCATTTATAATTCTTATATTTTTTTCTTCTTTTGACGTAATAAAATAATACTAGACTTGTGTTCATACATATAGTTTAATCACAGTAAATAAGACTATAAAAAAAAATTTGCAAGAGAAAGAATTGAAATAAGACTTAACTTATGCCAAAGAACAAACTCAAAATATATTTGGTGTTATGACTATACACACAAAAACAAAAATTGCAATAACTTCAGAAGTTTGTAATGATATGTAGGTCTTTGATGTTATACCTACTTTTTTTAAATATTAATAAGATTATCATAATTCACATTAATAAAAGTTTTTATTATTAATACGCTTATTGCTTGCCTTTTAGCCTTAAAAATTACATTTACATATATATTTATAATTTACCAATATATTAAATTAAAATCTTTATATAAAATGAACACAACTAATTTTTAATTCTTCTTTGTTTGTCTATTTCTTTTAACTGCTTTCATCCATTCTATTTCTCTTCTTTTTTTTAATATCTGTTTTCCTTTCATTTTGTTACATATTTTTAACATATTGTCTCTAATTTTCTTAGTTATTCCGCACATTTTCAAATCCTCTTCTATTCAAAATCTTGTCACTTGCTCTTCATTACCACATCTGAATCTTGCAATTATTTTTTTGTCATCTTTACTATATCTATCGCTTTCTAGATACATTGGCAGTTCACTTTCTATAATATGTTTATAATTTGCGTTGTACCTAGATTCTTTTACTCGTATTTTTCTTTCTTTATTTTGTACATCTCAATTTGATTTTATAATTTTGTGCTATGTTTTTCTCTTAGATTCTCTAATTTTTGCAGTTTTTTGGTTAACATAACCATTTCTATTGTAATAATTTTTCTTGATCTTTCTTGAATTTCAATTTCTTGCTCTCATTTTCTCTTTTATGCATTCTTAAAAGATTGTACCTTTGTGTCTAGGTCTCATTTTTTCTTTATACTTTATTGTTTTTTTTTTCTGTTTCTATTCTTAACGTATCTTTTCTGATTTTCTTTAGTTTATATGCTAAAGTTTTTTTGTTTAAACCTAGCACCCATCTCCAATTATGTATTTACATGTATTGCTTTTAATTTTTTTTGTTTTTTCATTCCCATATTTCTGACCCATAAATTATCATACTACTAACTAAACTATTAAACATAAGACTTTTTATTCTCATACACTCAAATTTTCTTTATTCCCCAAACCTGCCCTACTACTTTATATGTTTTTTGAGCGCTTTCTTTAATGTTCCCGCTTTTTCTGTTATTCGTGTAAAAAACACATTCAAAATATTTAAAAGATTTTACTTTTTTGCTCATTTCTAAATTCCATAATTTTTGTTTTTTCTTTCTTACTTCTTTTTTTGTCTAATTTTGTTTTCTCTCATACACTTTTACAGTTTCTCTCTATTCACACTAACAAATGGAGCCTTTATGTCCAGGAATAACGCATGTGCTTTTCCCCCTTTTTCTGCTATTTTTTTTTCAACAATGTGGTGTAAAATATATACGTTATCTATAGTACTTCTTCTCGTTCTGAAACCGGCTTGCCCGTCTGAATTTGTTTTATTCATAGGTAGGTATAACTAATCTGTTCTTTAACTTTATTATAGATTCTCGTAAACTATTTAGAGAAATATTTTTATTTTATATTTTCTATTTTTATATTATAAAATCCTTTTATATTATTCATATTAATAAGGTAATGATTTTATTTTATTTATTTATTTTATTTTATTTTTACATACATGTTTCGATGAGTGAGATCATCATTTTCAATGTATTTATATTATATAATATTTCAATAAATCAGTTTGAAATATTATATAATACAAATACATTGAAAATGATGATCTCACTCATCGAAACATGTATGTAAAAATAAAATAAAATAAATAAATAAAATAAAATCATTACCTTATTAATATGAATAAATATTTTTATAACGTAGCTCATTACTTGACTTATTAAGCCGCAGATTTTTGCTTTTGTTTTTTTTTTTTTAAATTATCGCAAATGTAAATTTTACCCAATCGGAAAGTTGTTTTTTGTTTTATATATTTTATTAAAAAGATAAAAAGTGAAATTTGCAAATAGATCTTTAACGTACTCTATTTACCAGTTGAACTCCATTTTATAAAAGTTGAGCTTTCTTCTGTTATTGGTAAAGTTTATAGTTATTGTTTGTTTGTTGTTCATGCCACTCAGTAGTGTTTTTACTGCTTTGACCATGTTTTGGTATTGTTTGTTAATACTAATAAAGTCATTCTGATTTCAGTTTCCAGTTTCCATGTAAAGGTTCATCATTTGGTTGAATTTTGAATTACATGGTTCTACCGACGCAGTTAATTGTTGCGTCAGAATTACATAAGAAAAGTGTGGTTAGATACCTCTACAGACAGAAGATGCATTGCTTTACTTTGAAACAACATTTTGAAAAACTGAAAACTTATTTTGAAAATGGGTCTCATTTGTCTGCAACACCCCAAAAACTGCGTACGTTATTTGAAAATAGACAATGCGCGCTTACGCATACTCATGCAAGACGGTTTGCCAAAATTGTTGCTACAGTGGCTTAAAGTGTACGTGAGAATCCTGAAACATCAAAACAAAGCAACTCAATATTTGGCAAACAGTTCTGAGACAGATTCTTCACAAAAACCTCAGTGTAGTTGCTTACAAAATGCAACTTGTTCAAGAAATTAAAATGGCCAACTTTAGTGCCCGTTTATGCTTTGCTCAGAGATCTTTAAAAGAATTGAATGTTGATTATTTTCATCTTGGCGGCTATGTGTACAAACAAAATTGCCGTGTTTGGGGGACACAAAATCTACATGCCATAGTCGAGAAACCAATGCATCTACTGCGAGTTACCGTTTAGTGCGCATTTTAGAGTGGAGGCGTTATTGGGCCATTCGTAAACTATGATGGAGCCAACGTTACCAAAGATCTTTACAGAGGAATGATTACTGATTCTATGTGGTCCAAATTTCAACTAGATGAGGCAACATCCTATACAGCACATGCCACGTTCAATCTTTTAAACTGGCTACTTTGTGACTTTAACAATCCACAGACAATTGATCACTTGAAGCAGAACAGAAGATGTCCGCTGAAAACAGTGACGCAAATACTTGATAATTAGTCCTCGAGAATAGCCAACTTCCATGCCTGCCGCGGCGGCCATCAAAATAAAATTATATTCTAAACTTATAGGTCTATTCTGAACATTTTTTAACATCGATGTTAGCTAACATCGCTGTAGAAATTGATTTTTAACCAATCAGGTAACGAGTTTTTTAAATATTGCCTAGCAACGTTCAAAATGTTAATTAACATCGCTGTAAAAAATGTTCAGAATACGGCTATTAATCGGAATATACACTCTCTGAAATAAAATAAAAATAATCAAAAAATAAACCTTTTGCTCTTTATCCTATATGATTAAAATTTCAACTTGAAGATGACCTACTTTTTGGTAATTTAAAAAATGTGTTTATTATACATAAATTATTCTCTTTGCCAAATTCAACTAACCTTTGACTTTTATCATTTTTTTTTTGAGCCGTATGACTCAAGACTGATTTTAGTGCATAATTCAGTGCAAGTGTTTCGCGCGTCAATTATTAAAATAAATATTTTTATAATTCATTATTTTTGGCGACAAAAAAACCCGGGTAATTTTTTTTTAAATTTTAGTGTTTTACAATCAGAGAGACCATCAGGATGTAGAAAAAAACAATATATGGTACTTATCAGTTTAATTAATAAATATTAATAAGCAAAAATAAAACTTAAAAGTATTTGTTATTTACTACCTATTGCTCATTCAACATTACGCACAGAGGATCAAAGTAACTACTGGGTTGACTTGTTTGTTTTCAATTAACTGTCATTCTCAGAGCAGATTGGTGTGTTGATTAAAGTTCTAAGTGCTGAAGATTGTGCAAAAGTTGTTGCTCTTATGGCAGATAGAAGAAGCCAACGGATGTGTCTAGATTCCTTTATGTCAGTCATTCTACCGTCCAAAGAGCATTTGAGCGGTTTAAAGAGTCTGGCAGATATAGTCGGAGGCCAGAATCTGGCATGAAACAAAAAACGACTGCTGTTGATGACCGATTTATTGTTTGTACTATTCTACGAAATCGTGTGACTTCTGTGAAGACCAGAAACCAATTCTGTGAGATTTGTGATACAGCTGTGAGTGTGTGGACAGTTTGTCAAAGGTTTCAAAAAGTTAGCAGACCAACATTACTTCTACGTCACCGAGTAGGCAGACTACAATTTTCTTGCAAACATTTAAATTGGATATTGGCACAATAGAGAACTGTACTGTTTACTGACAAGTCTAGACTCTGCCTACATTTGGCAAATAGAAAAGAACAAGTATGGAGACAAACAAGAGAATAATTTGCGGAGTGCACTTTTAAGCCCCGGCTTAGCCATGGTGGAGGTTTTCTGATGGTATTGGCAGGAATATCAATGAATGCCTGCAGCAAATAGAAATAAAAATATTTAAAAAAATAGAATAATTGGTTTTAGTTAAAATTAGAAAACTCAACTGGCCTGCATGTACTTCAGATAGAAATTCTATAGAACATGTTTGGGACATGCTTGGCAGGCACGTTAGAAGATGTGCAGTTGCAACAACCACAAAAAACGAGCTTTGTGTGGCACTTCAGGAAGAATGACAAAATATTCTACAAAATGATATTTGTAAGCTCATTAGTGGCATGGGCCGTATGCAAGCAATAGTTAGGACTTGAGAAGGCAATACGAACTATCAAAATCTTATTCAACCAAAATTTTCATTATTAATCTGTGTTAAGTTTATTTTGCAGAAATGCATTTTCTTTCGTGTACACGTACATTATCGTTTTTTCTTATTAATGTTCACAAACTGAAGAGTACCATATGTTATTTTTTTCTACTCATCATCAGGATGATCTCTTTGATTGTAAAACAAACAAAAAATTATTAAAAAATTGCCCGGGATTACCCAAAGACCCGGTTTTTTTTGCATATGAGTGAGTGTATATACATTGACGGATTTATGTGTCAAGTATTTAGAAAGATTTTATCAAAAAAATTAAAATAAGTGAGTAAATAAATGTTATCTTAATACGGTGGTTGCTGCTTTCTTTCAAGTAATAAACAGAGTAGCTATTAATAAAGCATTTTTTATACTTCATTTAAGAAACGCCCGTACTCGGAGTCAATTTTAGTTCTTCAAACAAAATATATAAAATTTTGGTTAGTATACTGCAGTATATTATAAAAGCATTTTAAGGATTGCAATAAAATATCTTCATTAAACTTAAAAAATTACAAAAACGTATATCTTAAAAATGCATTTAACATTTTATGAAATATCTGCGGATTTTTTAAAATAAAACCTAGGATCACTGTGCGGCGCCAGAACAACAATACGGAGCACATAAAATGACTATAAATCTACAACAATTAAGAAGTGTAAATATAATTTAAAGCAAACATAATGTTTGTCATATCTTAGTAGTAACTTTCTTTCTAATTGTTATAATTTGCTAGCATATATTTTTATATTATCTCCGCGTTTTTTTCTGCAGTATATGATAGATATATATATATAATATATAATTGGTTAACAGACTTCCTTGAATATTCTTATATTTGTTAAACGGGATGATGAGTCTATTTTGTAAATAATATATATATATATATATATATATATATATATATATATATATATATTTTTGAAGTTGTAACGACTTGTAGGTATTTATTAAAAAATTATATATATATATATATATATATATTCATCATATACTTTAAAAATTGTTTAGAAATGTAAAAATATATTTTTTTAGTTTTAAATTAATATTTTAAAACCTTATCTATCCAATTTTTTATTTCTTAGTTAAACATTGTTTTTGTTGTTATATAAAATAAATAATTATTTATTTTAATATAATATAATACAATATTAGCACTATTATAATGTAATATAATTTTAGGATCCGGTAATTTAGATCTGCCAGTAATGCGATAACGAAAGCAACTTAATTAAATTATACGAAAGTTTATACGGCCCGTCCAAAATACACCAGTACTTGCCTAGTGGCAAGAAAGGATAAAATCTCAACTTAGTATCAGGTTAATTATGTTAACAACGGGTTATTGTTGTTGTAGTTTATTTAATTTAATTTGAAACAAATGTAATGATAACAATTGTGGTTTATAATAATTAACTTTCTAAACCCATGAAATATTTACTCCATTAAATATTTCATATAAATTTCTCTACAAATTTATTTTTTAACATCTACCCAAACTTCAACAAAGGCTTAACAATTAATTCCAGGAAAATTTTATAGTACCCTTAGCCAGGCGTCATGAAATTTCTCCCGGTGAATACCAAACTCTCCCGCCAGCAAAATTCATGAAATAATAACTGTATTAATGCGAGAGAAGTTGTAAGTCAATCAAGTATACACCCCTATGACTACTGAATAATTCTGCGGCTTTTCATAATTCATGGAATATACGAGTGAGTTATTTGAGAATTAGTGCCCTCGTTTCGCAGTGATTAGACGGATTAAGGTAGTGGGGCGGTGGGATAACACAATAATTTGCGCATGTATTCACGTCTTGACGGCGCATTAACGATGCAAAACCGATTGGAAAATGATTGTGTATTTGGAAACAGAATTATTTGCGGAAATTGAAAAGCATAGATTTTAATGCAATGTTGATTCTAATTGTAATAAATCATTCTTGGGGATGGAATGATAAATTAAGATTATAAGCAACTGCAAATGTAGTTCACGCAGATACAAATATTGAAATGCTAATAAGCACATTAATTTGTTTGCTCGCCCTTACCCGGCGCATCCACCAAGTTATTCTATTTTATTATAATTAATATAATTTCAATATTTAATTATTATTATCGGTCATAACTTACTTCCATATAAAAGTCAAAACGTTAACATAATATATTGCTGTTTTTTTTTAGGATTGTAATATCCACTTACCTAATACATTATTAGCAGAATAACTTATTAAAATCTATAGACATCCAATTTAAAATATTAATTTATATTAACTAAAACCATTAAACATATAGTTTATTATGCTCTAACTAAAGCGTTAATAAAATAAATTAAATTAAATTAAATGTTTATTAGATACATTATTAGAAATTGAACATCACGGCCCTTGGTATATTAATTTAAATAAATATACAAGCAAATTATCTTTTTTTTATACAATAAATAATGCAAAATAGCTATTATATATGTATTTATCAAAAGCAAACTAAAGTTCAAGAAAGAATTTATTCGCTGTACTACCGAGAAATTGAATAGCTTTCATGATTTCGTATTCCCTTGCGATTACAATCTCCAACGTTTTCTGATCCATCACTATCAGAAATCCTTTACTTTGTATTATAGATTCCAAGAATGTAGTCTTGGCTGATTTAACTTAAATATTTTGAATAAAATAAGACACACTTCATAAAATAAAATGATTTATGCTTTTATTATTTTATAACAAATAGCTATGTTTAACATTATGTTTTGAATAATGCAACTAATAATGTAATTAAATAATGTATAAGTACCCCGGTAAAGTACAATACATTTTATTCACGTAAGCTACAATTATATAATACATAAGTGCATACATTAGTAGATGTGAAAATTAAAATTTTAATCGTATTAATTAGTTAAAATAAAGTACAAACACAAATACAAACAAAACAAAATAAAACACGTCAAAATATAATTCAAACATATTAAAACAAAATAGCGTATGTATACAGATTGAAGAAAATAAAACAATAAATGTTGGATTAAGTCATTACACAACTTACTATTCTACTGTACTACCAGTTTAAATTGGTAATATTCGGAGAATGTGTAAAAACATTTTTTAAATTTTAAATATATGTTTACATGACGTATTGTAAAAAAGTTCTCTAATTTTGATTTTGATTTGAGGTCTAGGAAGCTATAGTGTTGGACCACCTCTTCCAATTCACGTTCCTGTAGTTTTTTTATTTGGGGTATTTCTCACTTGTATTGTATAATACGCCGGTGCACCATCATGTTAAAACCAACATTTTGGTCTACCTGCTAATAGAACTTTATCAAGTATTGAAAGTGATAAATTTTTATTTAAGAACTGTAGATGCAATATTAAATTAAGTCGGTTTGGTAGAATGCGTTTACAAATTACATTATTGTTAAATAACCCAGCCAAAATGTTAATTGACTATCGTCTCTGATAAAAACTTTGGCGTATTATGTAAAGATTTTCATTTATCCATTGATGCAGATTATTAAAATGTATAATAGCTGTTTTAGTAAATGTGAACTCATCACTCTACAGAATCTTATTAATTTAATGTAGATAATTGTTGTGCAACATCCATCTAAACAAATTAACGTAAAGCTCCCTATCCCCGTCATGCAAAACTTGAACTTTTGAGGCTTAATTAAATGCAAACTTTTTTTTCTTAATAATCTGCAAATAGTCTTTTTAGATATGAGTTTGAGACAATACAATTCAAACGCTTGTACTTGGTTCTAAATCAACAAATTCAAGAATTTGCTTTTCTTGATAGACGCTTAGTGTAGGTTGACGTTTTGCTTTATTTTTTTGAAGATTAAAATTACCTGTTTTTAGTAATCTTTGTTCTACTCGCCTTATAGTTTTTGTAATTTAGAAACCTCTCCGCATAAATCCTAGCCGCAGCAGTGGCATTGTTAATACATGATACTAATACTTTAGATATTATTATTTAGATTAACTTACATTTCTCAAGTTTTATAGTTTTTGGTAGAGAAAGTTTTTTAAGTTTTGGGTATAAGTCTATGGTGGGAGTTGAGTATGGTAAATTAAACAGTATCTTTAAACTTTTGTTTAGTAAACGCTGCATAGAGTATAATTCTGTTTGCAAAGTTGAGCTCCAAGCAGTATCATATAAGATAGTTTGGGAATAATTATGCTGTCAAACAGGTAATTTGCTACTTTGATAGACCTAATATTGCATCTTTGGTATGCACCAAGAAGAGGAACAATACATTTTTTTATGTTGTTGATGTGTTTTTGCCAGTTAAGTTTGTCATCAATTGTTAATCCTAAGTATTTGGTTTGGTTTACTCTTTTAATAAGTTGTTGATTAACTGTCTTATTGGTGTTTATAGATAATTTGTTTTGGATTAACCAGACTAGCTATATTACATTTGATCTGTCGATACATCACGTTCTATCTCTCTGCATAAATTGTGATTTATTGTGTGTTTTAACGTGTAATTAATTATTGTAGTGTAATAAGACAAACTGTTATATAATTGTTTTGTGTGAATTAAGTGAAAACTTGCTTATTGATAATATCTAAGATATATTAAATTCTTATTAACAATGATAAATGGTGAAGAAATTTTCTATTACATACGTCACAACAAGTCTGAAGAAATATCTTCAGATATAAAACGTTCAGACTCAACCGCATTAGCTGTGTAGCCGAGTGTATAGGTTCCTTGCCTACAAACCAGAAGGTTTCAAGTTGGAGTCCACATTATAAATGTAGTTTATTTTATTTATCATATTTTTAGTTTTTTTGTTTTTATAATTTGAGAAGTCTATAAAATATATTGACTATATATGCACAGTTTTATTTAGATATATGATAATTATGTACATTTCTTAATTATGATTAGAATAAATGTTGCGGTTTTAGTTAAATAATATTATTCATTCTAAAAGACAACAGTCTCGGCAACAGTGTTTGTGGCGCACTTGGAAATTGAAGAAAATGTAATAATACAACCCAGAATCGATTTATGCCTAAAAATTACTTTTATTATTTTTTAAATGTTATATATATCTAATACTATTTTATTAAATTATTACTAACATCCTGCTTTCCGTGGTCTACCTAAATTTATAGTTGTCACAAGTCAGTCACCACTCAATGACCCGTGTGGTGTGAAGTGTTATCCTTTTTTTCTTTTTTTTCTTCTAGTATTATATCTTTAATTTAAAATTTAAAATAAAAACTAGACAGCAACTACAAAACGATATTAAAGCAGCTAATATCGATAATAATAAATTTAATACTTATATTAATTCTACAAGTAATAGTAGCTGTAATACCACTCTTAATGTTAGCACTATTAGCATTATAGCATATGATCATGAAGAAAATGATTATACAGACCTTCTTACAGATTTGCGAAATAAACTAGCGGATAAAAATACCGAAAACACTTTGTTAAAAGAACAAGTATTATCATTGACAAAACAAATCGAGTATCTAAATCATGAACTAATTATGAATTATACAAAACATTAATATTTTAACTGAGACTATTAAAAAAATTCATTCTAAACATTTAATACATACACACACGCAAACTAAATTAGTTAACTGTTGAAATTCTTCTATACAAACCTAAACTAAACTTATAAATTATTCAAATGTTTCTATGCAAACTATGATCAATTCTGAACAAGTAATATCACAAGCAAAGCCCGTAATTCCAACTTCAGAAAAAACATCTCTCCAACACTATATAAATCAAAGATTGTATAACGAACCACCACAAAAACTATTAACTAAAAGTCGAGTAAAATTTATAAATTGTGAAATTGATAAAGTGGTGATATCCATATATTACCACTTTATTAATAGATAGATATGCTAAAGGATTGTCTATGGATTTTAAAACTATCAAATCTCAAGGTGTAATTAAACCAGGAGCACCATTTGCACAAGCTGTTAATGAATTAACAGCTGCATCAAAGCATGGAATATCCTCAAATAAATGCGTCATAATAATGGCCGGTTCTGTGGATATAACAATAAGAATGAAATTAAATGAAATTATCGATACTTAAATAAAATAGGAACTTGGTTTTCAGGCGAATATTTGAAATCAATTGTAACAAAATCTATAAGCTCAAAAGATTTTAACATAAATTGTCCAACTTGTTCTGATGCTCCAGGAAAATCTACATCGACATGTATATGTGATGTAACTTATTGCAAATTTTTTTTTGTTAAAACATTAAACCAACAAATTGATTATTACAATTCATCTGTTATCTGCAAATAATTTTTTCTTGAATAACAAATCAAATAAAAAGCCGTGTTTTTGGAAACTTCCATACAACAAAAAAAAAGAACTCTAAATAAAAATATAAAAATTAAATTTATGCATCTAAATATAAGATCACTACGTAGCAAAACTCATGAATTGGAAGCATTTATTAAAGATATAAGTAACGTATACGCTCTATGTTTAAGTGAACATTGGTTAAAAGAGAATGAAGTTCTACACATTATAATTGACAACTATGTAGTGGCAAATTCATATTGTAGAAAAAAAGTTATACATGGAGGTGTAATAATATATCTTAATCCTACAGTAAATAATTTAGTTATAGATCTACCATCAATTGAAATAGACTGTGAAGTTACAGCAGTAGAATTAGTTGACCTTAAGATGATATTGATATGCATATATAGGACACCTACTAGGCAGTTTTCTATTTTTTTAGATAATATGAATACAATATTTAAAAAAATGTACAAATCAAAGAAACGAATTTATTTATTAGGTAATTTTAACGTTAAATTTTGTACAATTGATCCAGATAACATAGTATTCACTGATTTATGTCACAGTTACGGTTTCAAAATCAATATTAAAAAGCCAACCAGAAAAACAAATACACTTGACAACATTATTTCAAATAAACAATATATCAACTCAAATTATATTGTCTTTAATCCAGGTCTATCTGATCATTCATCTCAAATTTGCAAAACCAACATTAGTATTAAGAATGAAAATAAAGTTCAAAATATTAAATCCAGACCTATAACAACATTAGGATTGTATAACATGCATCATATGCTAGAACAACAGTCAATTTGCGCAGTAACCAGCAGGAATTTTAAATTGCTGATTATAAATTTTGATTTAAAATACATAAATTGATAAGAATTAAGTTTAAAACTAATGTATATAAATTGATTTGAAGCAGAAATGGTTCCAAAAAGACCCAAATTGTATGATTTTGTTAATATTTAAAAATTTGCGCAGTAACCAGCAGGAATGTCAAATTGCAAGTAAAAAATTTAGATTTAAAATACATTAATTAATAAAAAAAAAGTTTGAATCAAATTTATTTAAATTGATTTGAAGCAGAAATGGTGCCAAAATGACCCAAACTGTATGATTTTGTTAATAATTTCAAATTTGCGCAGTAACCAGCAGAAATTTCAAATTGCAAGTAAGAAATTTAGATTTAAAATACATCAAATAATAAGAAAAAAGTTTGAAACAAAAGAAAAACAGAAATGGTCCCAAAATGACCCAAATTGTATAAATTTATTACTGCAAAAATAATGAAATGTCTGAAGACTTTATTATTTTACAAATTTCATAATCATTTTCAAGAAATTACTAATAAATGTTTTCCGGAAAAAATTTACAAGACAAATACTTCAAGTAATGGATTTAACTGGTTCAATGATGATATTAAGAAAATGCGGAACACTATACAATTTGTGTCGGCTCATTATAATCAAGCTAAATCAACATCTGTTAATAATTATATTAAGAATTTAAAAAAGAAATATAAACAATTAATTACAAAATCTAAACAAAAGTCAAATGATGATTTTATTAAACAATCAAATAATAAAAGTAAAGCTTGTTGGAATATAATTAACAAAATGAAGAATAAAACATATCAAGTACAAACAGCAAACTATCATCGGAAGAATTTGCAAAACACTTTACAGAAACACCTCACAAAATAATATCTAACATAAAAAAAATGGATGCTCTATTGGCATGGATAATGTAGTGACAAGTTCTACTCTTACACTGGAACCAGTTACTTATATTGAAATTAGAGATATAATTCAAAATTTAAGTAATATTAATAGTAGAGATATATAGGATATAAACTCTAAAATGATTAAACTGGCAACAAATTCAATTAATAGTCTATTAGTAAAGTTAATAAACATTTGTTTCAATTAAGGTACTTATCCGACTATATTCAAAACTACAAAAGTTATTCCTATTTAAAAAAAAGGAGATGTAAATAATTTGGACAACTACAGACCAATTTCAATTATTCCAACATTTTCAAAAGTACTTGAGACAGCAATAAAAAATTACATTGTCAACCATATAGAAAAACACAATCTTTTTCACAAAAACCAATTTTGGTTTAGAAAAGGTTTATCAACAACACAAGCCATATACCATCTAACATCAAAAATAATGGAATGTTTTGAAAATGGCAAGTATATGAAAGTGGTATACTGTGACTTAACAGAGGCATTTGACTGTGTGTCTCATAGTTTATTACTTAACAAAATGAAACGGTATGGCATGGACAATTCTATCATTAATATAGTTCATTCGTATCTGTCTAACAGGATACTACACGTGTATTATAAGGATGACATTTTAAGTGTAGAAGATATTACTGTAGGTATACCACAGGGTTCAATATTAGGACCAATTTTATTTATTATATATATTAATGATTTTTTTTTGAATTTATACTTTTGGTTAAAAGTATTTTATATGCTGATGATTTGACACTTTTGATAAGTAATAAATGCAGAAACAAAGTCACATTAGCTACAGACAAAGCTATTGATAAAGCAAAGAAATGGTGTGCATTAAATGATTTAGCACTTAACAATAATAAAACTGTTATAATGTAATTTTCAATGCGTTCATTACTTATGGAAATAACTGGAAACAACTCAGCAAAATTTCTTGGCGTACATGTAGATTCAAAATTGAATTTGAAACTTCACTGTGATTCAGTAGCCATTAAAATAAAAAAAAAACATATTTGCATTGAGAAATTTAAGGAGAATAGTTTCTCAAGCAATATTAAAAATAGCGTACTACGCTAATGTACATTCCCATATAAACTACGCCATACTTGTTTGGGGAAATTCCAGTGACTCCAAAAGAATATTTTTGTTGCAGAGAAAAGCAATAAGAATTATAGCGAACTTGTCATATCAAGCTGATTGTAGGGAAGAATTTAAGTCATTAAAAATTTTAACTGTGTCATCTCTTTTTATGTATGAATGTATTTTATTTGTGAAACGTAACCAACTTTTATTTATAAAAACCAACGTTGAACATAATCATAACACAAGACAACGCCACAATATATGACAACCACAAGTGAGATTGACTAAATCATTGAAATTTATTAACTACGTTGGAGTAAAATTGTTTAATAAACTTCCAAATATAATAACCAAACTTGAAGAAAATAGCTTTAATCATGCAATTAAATTCTTTTTATTAGCTAATGCATATTATTCTGCAAATGAATTTTTAACTAAATCAATTAATGCTAACCATTTTAAAAATTGTATTGTCTCGGTTTAAATTGTGTAATTTTAATATTGTATGTAATTGACTTAACGTTTTGAATAATGACAATTGTAAATACTTATTGTATATTTGACATAAAAAAATATATTATTATTATTATTATTATTATTATTATTATTATGAAATTTTGTTAAATCGTTGTTTATTAATGTACTTAGTTTGTGTAGGTTGTTTCCTTGATATAATAAAGCAGTATCATCTGCGTATACAACATATTCAGCAGAAAAGCCACAGTGTTTAATGTTGTTAATGTACATTTGTACAGTTTGTCTCGTACTAATATATCCATTTACTTTAGTGTGTTGAGATCTTCCGATTAGGTAACTACGTATTAATTGATTTAGTTTACCTTTTACTCCCATTTGATTCATATACTCTAATAGCAGTTCTTTGTCAACAGTATCAAATGCTTTCTGCAAATCCACAAAAAAAGCTATTACATAATTTCCTTTGTCTAGATTATTATATATATAGTTTAGCAGGTGAGAAATAGCAGATTGAGTGCTGCTTTTTTCTTGAAATCCATACTGTCTACTGTCAAAACCAATTGTAGTATTAATAAATGTATTCATTTGTTTTACTATAATTTTTTTAATTATTTTAGAAAACGTGCTTATTAAAGATATTGGTCTGTAATTTTCAGTTCTTGTGAATTTTTTTTTATAGTTATTTATAATGTGATTAAGTTTAAGTTCATCTGGGTAGTACGCAGACTCAAAGCAGTTGTTTATTAATTTAACTAAAGTGGGGGCTAATATCAATCATTAGTAGCATGTTTTTTACGATGATATTATCCGGTCCAGCAGCAGAATTCTTTTTTAAGTCTTTTCTGTTGAAATAATTTCTGAAATATTTGTAGGTTTGAGAATAATTGTTTTTGTATTTAGACTGTTATTATTTTTATTTTGACTAGTTGGTAAATTTATTTGAAGATATGTTGCATTGGTTGCAAAAAAAATTGTTTAGTGTGTTACATATATGTCCGTCGGATCAGTAATACATTTATTGTTTTCTATTAATTTAGGTATAGTTTCTACTTTCTTGTTATTTCCGCTTAAAAGTCCATTAATAATCTTCCACACCTTTCTTAAATTACTACCAGCCTCTTACAGATGTTTAGTTATAGTTTTTTCTTTTTGTATTATAATTTGCATTTTTACAAACTTGTCAAATTTTTTATATTTAATTTTCAATTTATTATTATGTCCATTTTTTTCATAGCAACATACTTACATTTTCTTTTTTTAAATAGTTCAATAATTTTGTCATTTATCCAAGTTATATTTCTGTATCGCTCTGTTTTTGTTCTTGTAGTTTGCGATTTTGCTTGGTTTATGATATTTACTAGTATTTAAAAAGTTTTGCAGTTTGTTTGTGGATGCACAGAGCATTAACAATATTTCTAAACCTGTTTTCATCAGTAACTGTAATTTTTTTAGATGTGTTTTTTTGTTTTATTTTAATTATAGGTGTAACTTTAATTTTTATTAGTTTGTGATTTAACTCTGGGAAGTCTTCTAGTGTTAGTTGCAAGTTAAAACTAGTTGAATTGGTGGCAATATGGTCAATTATAGAACAAGTTTCATTTTGTACTCTAGTGCTATTTTCTACATTTAGTTTGTTTATTATTTTAAAGTTGAATAGAGTTAAACTATACATATACTGCAAGGTATTTTTATTATTTTCTAGAAGATTTATATTTATGTCTCCTATAATAATTAAGTTTTTTTCATTGTTAATAATTTTTTTAAGTGTTGAAATGAAAGTGTGTATGTTGCTATCTTAAGGTCTGTAAATAGCCAATATTCTTATTTTCGGTTTTAAGCTATTTATTTTAGCTTTTATATAGCTACAGTTATCTTGAGTTACTGATAGTAAAGTTTCATACGGAAATTCTTTTTTTAATAATATAGCTACACCACCTCCCATCTTGTTGTCACGTGTTTCAAATAATACATTATATGTTGGAAATTGAATGTAGTATTCTTGATTTTTGTATAACCATGTTTCGGTTATTACTACATTGTCGCTTTTTTCTTCATTAAATCTTGGCATTTAAATACAATATACTTAATTATTTATAATTATATTATTAGTATTTTGTGTGTGAAATAAATCTATGAAGTAATAAAAGAAAAGTTAAATGATTAAAAAGTAATAATATTGGACTTAAGATAATTAAAACACTAAATAAATTTATTTGTAAACTATTAAGAATAATTAGTACGCTCACGACAATAAGAAACCATTTTTCCAAGGACTCCGCACTTTGTTTCATCGTCAGCTTCATGGTCTGTAGGTCAATTTTCATTATACTTGTTGTTGATGTGGTTGCAGTTTACGCATTTTTTTGTTTGTGAAGAACATTCAGTGTGTTTATGATTATTTCCACAATACTTACATGTAATTTTGCCTGTGCATGTTTTTTTGTTTTATGGCCGTATCTATAACATTTGAAACATATTTTTATGTTATAGTCTGCTTTCACATAACACGTATCCCAGCCAACTTAGATTGTTTTATTGATAATCATTTTGTTAAATGTGGTCCCAATTGTTTTGGCAAAAATTACAATTTTTTTTTTTTGTTTCAGTGGTGTAAGTTATATTTAAATCATCATTTTCGGAGATAGAGTAGTTTTGAGTTCGTAATTTGCTCATAAGTTCTTCTTTGGTGTGTTTTAATCCAGATATTTTAATTTTTGGTTTGTTTATTGTAGTTAGTTTAATGTCATAATTTTCATGCAGACGTTGGTTTGCTTCATTTAATATTAAGTTGTTGCTATCTACAGAATTTGTTGTTATTATTATGCCGCCATTTTTAATAAATTTGGAATTTTCAATTTTAACATTTAATTTAGTTGAATTGATGTGCTTTTTTAATTCACTTAGAGTTTCTGAGTTATTCTTTGTTTGATTTTTGGGTTTAATTATTATTTTTGGTATGTTATTCTGTAAGTTATTATGTATCACAGTGTTCTTTTTATTATGTATATAATTATTATGTTTTTCTTGTTTCATAATTTCAGAAAAGAAGAGACCTAATAAATTATCTCTATATGTATTAAGTTTTTCACCTATTGCACATTTTAAATTGTCAATTTTTGCCTTCAATTTTTCTAAGTTGGCAGTGATGTCGACATGATTCAACTTCATTCCATTTAACCACTGTTTACATTTTCCACATAACCACAACACTAGATCCTTTAAATTAACAATGGATTTGAATTGTTTATCACTTATTTTAATACATTGAATATAAAACCACTTATTACACTGGCCATCACATTTTAGTGCACTTTCCTTCAGATTAATTATAGCATCACACTCAGGACAGTGCCCATCCGCCGGCGCCATCTTGAAACATTTAATAATAATAATAAATAATAATAAAGTATCTTTATTTTACAATGACAAACTTAACAAAAATAAAAACTTGTACATATAAAACACGTCAAAATTTTAAAAATATACATAAACATATTACAATACAAGACATATTAAAATAAATTCATTTAAAATTACATGCATAAAATTCAGATATATTGTACGGCTCCGAGTCACAAAGCAAGCTAAATAGATTTTTTAGGTAAATACTTGACCATGCCTTGTATTATGATTTGACATCATTAAAATGTTTTTTTTTTAGTGATTTTAAAAAAAATGTAATGCACTCGTATATATACATTCCACAAACAGTTAGTATGTTGCTTTTTTTAAATTTTTCGCTAGATGTTTCTTTATTTTTTTGCATTCCAAAAGCTTTTTCTACCGTGACACTACATCCCAAAAATATGAGACAATATCTTAAGTGAGAGTGAACGTTGGCATAGTAAAATAGTTTTGTTATGTTAAAATTAGTTGATTTTATCAAGACTCGCAACCCATAACAAGCCCTACTGACTCTATCACATGTCAATACAACGTGTGACTGAAACGATAATGTTTCATCTAAAATGATTCCTAAAAACTTTGTGTTAATTGAGACAGGTGTCTTTATAATTTAACTTGTTTAAAAAAAACAAACTTAGTTTTATCATTATTTAAAACTAAATCATTTTCGGTAAACCAGTTTTCTACAGATGCTATAGTTCTATTTCTTAAAAGAATGACATCTTAAAATGTACATCCTTTTAGGAGTGCTGTAGTATTGTCTGCATAGTTTAATCATTTACTTTTTCATGTTAAATTATTAGGTATATCATTAACGTATATAATAAAAAATAGAGGGCCAAGATTACTAGCTTGCGGGATACCCCTACCAATATTAAGTTCTTTTTATTTAGCAACTAAGCCCTGTTGATCTGTTAGATAAGTGTAGTGTACCCTAGCAGATAAGTATGATTTTATTAAATCATTTGCATTGCTTTTAACACCGTTCTAAAATAATTTGATTAACAGTTTCAAATGATTAATGCAATCGAACGCATGTGATAAATTTAAAAAACGCCACACGCCACATTACGTTCCACAAGAGCTGATAAAATCCAGTTTGTATAATCAAACAGTGCTGTTTCTATACTCCTTTATTTCTTTGTTGCAAAAATCTATGTTGGATTTCTGAAAACAGTTTATGTTCATAAAAAAATTATTTAACTTTGTGTATATAACACGTTCAAATATTTTTGAAAACGCGGGAAACAGACTTACTGGACAATAGTTTTCTAGTTTGTCGGAGTTGCCATTTTTATAAATATAAACTATTTTAGCAAGCTTTAAATAATTACAAAAAACAGCGGTTTTCAGGCTAGCATTAATAATGTCACAAAAAAATAGATTAGCAATATGTGTTATGCATTTTTGTTTACAATAAAAACTGGTATTTTATCATATCTGAAACTTTTTTTTATTAGGCATGGTGTTTACAATTGTAATTATTTCTGAGCTACTAACTGAATGCAGAAAAATAGAATGTTCATTAAACAAAATGTTTATTTTACTCAGACTACCGTTATCCGATAACAAAGTTATTTGTTTGACCATTTTATTAAAATATTTATTAAAATCATTTGATAAGTTGTGTAAGTTCAAATGTTTTGAAATATTATTAATTTTTTGTTTTTCAGTTGTATCTCGTATAACATTCCAAGCTGTTTTTGATTTGTTGTCTAAATTTATATTTTTGAACTTAATGTGTTTATTCAGTTCTGCTGTTAATAGATTGTTGTACACTTTTTGTTAATTTTTATAAATAGGAATATATTCTGGCAAATGAGTCTATAGTGTTTGATACAATAGCAAAGATTTTTTTAAAGACATTAGTGCATCAGTTTGGTTTTTTTTTTCTTCTAATTTATTGTAGATTTTAAGTAAATGTTCTAACTGTTCACTAAATATATCTAAATCTCCAGTTGGAGGTCTGTATACGACAATCACTATAATAATTAAACCATTTATGTTAATCTCCGCACCCACACACTCAATTACTCAAAGTACCGAGATCGCACACCAATTTATTGCTTTTGCATCTAAGGACTCTTGACAATTCAGTGATACTCCACTGTGTTCTTGTTTTTGCCTGCAGACATTTGTAATTAAGTTATAGTTTTGAAATTTATAGGCGTTTAAATGACTTTCAGTATGCCAATGTTTTGAAAGACATATACTTGGCAGTTGATATCTTCCATGAAGGCTCCCAAACTAATAAATGATGTTGATAAACTTTGAACATTTTGATAAACCACTTTAAAAGCAGGTGTATTACATAAATTACTTAGAAGTGTTACCGTTGCAGGTTGATTTGTGAAATTACTTAAAAATTTCCATTCTCTATGTTTTTTTTTGGATTTGAAAAAAAATCTAATAATAAATGCATTTTTAGGTCAAAAGTTTTCATTAATAGTTAGTGTTTGAGCTTCTTTAATCTGCGTCTTTGTACTTCGGTTTTAATTTTTCAACAACAAATTTAAAATTATCAGATTTTAATAAAAACGATTCTAATTGCATACAATAAACGTCCTTATGCAGTCTTGACACAAAAATCTATTTTCTTTTAAGCATATTGACTACTGGAAGGTCTTTATTACTACCGTTGCCGTTCAGTTTTTAAGACTTTTGTTTGTTATTTTTTTGTCGTGGTTTTACTTTAATACATTCATTGTTTGCATTATTTATGTTAGGTTTAATAACCTCTAGCTCAATGATTTGTTCTTTTACGCGTTTATCGTTTTTCTCTTCTTTGTTTTTGTTTTCTTTCGGAGTATCTTTGGCCTTGTTATTAGATTTAAAATTTGTTTTAATTGAAACGGTACTTGCAGATCCACCTACCGGCGTATTGACTTTTCCACTTTGGTTTGATACTTTATTTTTATTATTGTAGTTGCACTTTAAATTATTTAACTGCTGGTTTAAGTTTTTCAATTTTTCTCTTTGACTTAATATATAACGCTTTTGAAGACTTACTTGTTTTGTAAAACCTACAATTTCTTTTTTCATAGCTATCATCACTTGAAATGAACATTTTTGAATTCTATTTTTTTCACATTTTATGCTGCAATTCTAAATTTATCCTTGCATTTTGCACAACTGAGATGATATTTACCATCACAAATACTACACACAAAATAATCACTATCTATAACATCATTGCAGGATATACTGGTCTTAATATCACTAAATAAACTTGCATTTAATTGACTTTCGGAGAGAGAACGATACGTTTGTTTTGCCATACTTTATCCTTATTTTGTTCACATGTTTGGAATACCAAAATATAACAATTTCTAAAATAATAAATCTCTAAGTGCAATACAGTGTAAATGGCAGCTATTTTAGTTTTGTATGAACATTTTGTCTTCTTTCAGTTTTTGTGCTGTAAATAATCAAAAACCATACTCAAAGGATGTATCTTATAGAATTTTTTTTGTAAAACACAATCCCACCGTTGATTTTTTAAAATTTCTTGCAAAAAATGAAAAAATGATTATTTTATTAAAAAATCAATATTTTTGGTTCCGTTACACATGGAAACTTGAAATTTAAATATGATACTCTTGAAACATAGTACTTTTGATCCAAAAAATAAAAAAAACTGTATTCCCTTGCCCTATGGTAAAATATAACACGTAATTGCTAAGAATGGGTTACATTTAAGGGATTTTTATCGGACTTTCCGTAATTTTACTAATTTTTCGACTTTTCTACAAAAGAATTTAAAAAAAAGACGGACATAAAAATTGCTTTCTACAATTTTTTTTTTTTTTTATTACATTAATTCAATTTTTTTAAACTTTTTTTTTGCTAAATTATGAAATATTGTTCGAACTATCGTGGATTTACCCTATATAAAATTTTAAAATTATTGTTTGTTGGCATTAAAAATAAAATTATATTTGTTGGTTAATTATTATTATTGTTAATTATGAAGATTTTAGATAAAAGGTGTGTCTGTGTTTTTGTAATTCCAATGATAGTAGTGTTGTTTCCACAATTAATTATGTGGTCGCCATTTACAAACTTCTGGTAGTCATTGATAAATAAAAAAAAAACAAAAGTAATCCTAATGTAAAAGCTTGTACAACCCGTTTTGTAATGTTTATATTCTAACTTACAATTGACGGTTTGATGAAAATGACACAATTAAATTAAGTACATAACCACGAATTTATTTGGCATACAGTTTGCTACGCACAAATTCTACAGACATTGTGTCAAAAGTTATAAAAAAGATCTGCTGAACATAACCTTGTATCCACAGATTTACTAACTTCTTCAATAAATTTGACTGTTGCAGTTTTCGTAGACATATTTGTTCAAAATTATATAGTTATTATATAGTAATTTGTATTTTTCCAAATAGTTCCAGATGCGGTTTGCTTTAATTTTTTTTTTTAATACTTTAGGAAAAGTGTTAAAAACTGCAATTAGACAACAGTATAACTTTGACAAGTATTTTTTCTTAAACAATGGCACTATTTTTAGAGCACTAGGAATTACTTATTGTTAAACTTATTAGTTGGCTCAGTGCTTTTTCTATCTCATTGACGCTAATTATATATAGCATTTTTGGCAATATTTTGTCTTTTTTTTGGCAGTTTACTTACTTTTTTAATACGCATGCGTAATACATATTTAACAAAGCACTCCCACCCACAAATAGTTTTAACTGCTAAAGATATATATTTTTTTAAATTTTTTACAAGTTTAGTGAATATAATGATTTTACGTTTTCATCTGAAATTGTATTTTATAATTTTACACAGAGTAACATTGTAAGCATTTTCTAAAGTGAAAGTTTATTATAACAGTTTTTTTTGCAACTCTCTGTTTTTTGCGGCACTATTTTTAAAACTCATTAAGAACAACTATAGTTTTATTTGTAATTCATTCAACATTTTTTAATAAATAAGCAATAGAAATATTGTCAACAAACATTTTTTTTTTGTATTACATACCAAGGCAAATCATTAATAAATAATAGAAAAATTAAAGGACCTTAAACAGCGGAACATCTAGTTATAATTCACGTTTTTTAGTTGTTTTATTTTTTATTTTTACGACCAATTTACGCTCTAAATGATAGGATTGAATCCATTTTAAAACTATCACTCTAATTTACTTATAATAAAATCTACGTCTACTACATCGAATGCCTTTAACATATCAAAAAACTCAATCAATTACAAAATTATTGAAATCTAATTCTTTGTATATACAATTTTTTTTTTTTAATTAATGCAGTTTCTACCAAAAACTCTAAAACGATGTTGGTTTTTCAAACAATACATAGGGTTTTTCAATAAGAGGTTTCATTTTGATATTTGAAAAAGAAACGGGTATTTTTTAAAAGAAATTAAAAAATGTTTATTGTATTATAAAGTGAAAGGTATGCCATTAACAGTTGAAAACAATATAAATCAAATGGCCGCCATGGTTACAATTGCAGTACCACATTCTTTTCATGAAATTTTCTACGACCAATTCTCACATTTGCGGCTGTATGTCTCGCTAACTTTTGAATTCTATCTTTAAGGCCTTGAATGGATTATAGAGCATTAGCATAGACCTTATCATTTACGTGGCTCCAAAGAAAAAAATCTAAAAGTGTTAAATTATAAGATCTTGGTGGCTAATTGTGATCACCTCTTTGAGAAACAACACGGTCAGGAAACTTTTCTTGCAAAATTGCGATTGTTTTGTTGTCTACATCAATATCTTCCAATTCCTGCCATAAAAAAAACATTAGCCATAGTTCGGTAGCGCCATTCATTCACCGTTACTGTTGCACCAGCCTCATTTTCAAAAAAGTAGGTTCCAATCACACCGCCAGCCCAAAAACCGCACCAAACTTTTTTTGCAAAATTGCGGTTAAAAATTATTAATCATAGCTCGGTAGCACCGCCAGCCCAAAAACCGTACCAAACAGTGACACGTTAAGAATGCAAAAACTTTTCAACAATCATTCTTGGATTTTCTGAGTTCCAAATGCGACAATTCTGATTATTAACGTTACCTCCAAGGTGAAAATGAACCTCATTACTGAAGATAATTTTTCGATGATATTCCGGATCATTTTGATGCAATTGAAAGACCCAATCAGCAAAGATACGACGTTTATGGTAATCGACCGGCTTGAGTTCTTGTGTCTTCCAAAGATCGACGAGGAATCGACAAACCTGGGTTTTCTTCAACACTGCGGGCTACATCAGCAATATTCTTATGTGTTTTTGAGCGATGCATACGGTTTTGATTTTTACATCACAAACTTGTCCCAACAGCTCAAATTTTTTCACCAGGTTTACTATTGCCGGCCGAGAAGGTGCTTTACGACGACCAAAAAGTACTTTAGTTCTGCGAACAGTGACTAAAAAAATTGTCATCATTTTTGTAGTGAATTTAAATAATTTCAATGCGTTGTTGAAACGTGTATTGTTCCATTTTTAATAATGGCGTAGTTTTTACTTGTCAAATGTCAAAAGATAATTGCTTTAAAATTGACAGCTGCCCTAATAGCCTGCTATTTAAAACGAAACTGTTTATTAGAAAACCCTTTATGTTTATTTGAAAACTACATTATTTTGCTATATACAATCTTTTCAAAAATCTTTGATTACTGAATTTAAAATAGTAACAGGACAATAATTTTCTATGAAATAAACATTTTTTTTTAACACAGGAATCATTTGGCCTGTTTTTTGAATTATTAAATAGATTAATTTAATAAATAAATAATAGGGTTTAAAAAACTGTTATTATTGATTTCAAGATTTAACAGTCAAAAATCAACAGTAAACAGTGTATACAAACATCCACGAATGCGCATACAACCTCATGTCAAGTTTTTAAACATAGAAAATATCAGTGATAGAATTCAATAATGTAAATAATATTCACACCTCCCCAAGAATGACAAATTAGAAAAAGTTTCCGACAAACAAAGTTACCTTTAACAATAACTCAAACAAGAAAATTATTAAAAACAAAAAGACATTCATAACAAACTCAAACAAACGCACGTAATCTGAAAAGCAACTCAAAAAATATAAATTTTATGGTTCAATTTTCTTCCGTTGCCGACAATAACCATACTCAATCAAGATATAGAAGAATCTAAAAATTAGCAAACCCAGAACAATTCAGCACCTAGTACCTCAAACCTCTCTAATGATAACGACTGAAAATTAATTGACAAGAAGAACAAAGGTAAAAAGAAAGCGCACACTCTATTACACCTGTTCAATCAAAAGTTGAATTACCTCTTCCAATTATCTTAAATAATATAAAGGTATAAAAAGAAATATGAAATAACTTTGAAAAATCAGCAATCAAAGTTGATATCAAATGTCTAAATAAATTAATTAAATTAATCCCGCCCTCAGACCACCGGAGGGCAAAAACATATTTAGACGCTAAAAGCTACAAGTCTCATCCATATCAGTTAGAGAAAAACAAAACTTATAAAATATTAAAACAATACGTTTTTGAAGACGTTACTTGTGAGGAAACAATGGAAGCGATGGAAGAAAAAGGTTATAACGTCAATTCAATTTTTAGGTTGAATAATCAAACCAAGTTCTATGATTTAATGTACGTCCAACTAAGCAAAAGCAAAGAAATTTTGAATTTAACAAAAATACTTGGCATGAAAGTCAAAGTAAAAAAAAAGCTAAAGTTAAGAAAACCGGCCTACATTGATGTGCTCTAATAATTGGGTGTTTGCGAAATGCGCTAAAAACCATCCTTCAAAACTGACTCTAGTAACAATGACTAACAAAACTTCATTCTTCTTAAAAACCAATATCAATAATAGATATACAAAATACAATTTTTTTCAATAGACTACTGGAATACTAACTGCAGTGCCACATATCCCAAGCAATTAAAACTGTTTATCTTGGACCATAATATTGATATAATGTTTTTATCTAAAACTGAATTAAAACCTAGAAATAGCCAAAAATTTTAAACTTTAATTCTAAGCATGTGGCATGAAGCTGTTGCACCACAAAAACAAAAGGCAAGGTTTTAATCAAATTTATCGATAAAAAAAACCTATCGATTCACAGCTCAATAAAGACAACTTACGTCACGTAGGTCACCGGCCCGACATACTAGACATTGCTTTGACAAAAGGCATAAACAACGCAATCACTTCAGTAGTTGTCAGTGAGATGGACTCAGATTATCTTCTTGTTTTATTGATCTTACTGAAAACTTCAATAAGAAAAATTGATAAAACTAAAAGAAGAAACTAATCAAAAACAATTTAATTTATTTTTGAAAAATAAACTTGGTCTATTACCAAAAATATGCATTACTAAGACATCAATGCAGCGGTTAAAAAATTAACTTCTATTCAAACTGAACAAGAAAAAACCACTAGCACTATTATTATACGTGACAACAATCTCTTAAGACTCCTTTTATACTTAAAACGCCTCATCAAGGACAAGAACTGCATATGACAAACTAGTTAAAAACCGAATAGAAAACCAAATAAAAAAGGAAATCAAACAATTTAAAAACTTACAATGGGACAATCAATTTAAGTAGATGATAAAATTCCAAAAACCTGGAACATTTTAAAATGGCTCAAAAAAAGTATGAAACAATTATTACCAATCACGGCCAAAACGGTTTGGCTCACACAGCAAGCTAAAACCGAAGCATTATCTAAAAAAACTAATTCAGCCCATCATACAACATCATAGATGTTGACAAGATAAAAGAAGTAGAAAAAAAACTAAAATATTACAACACAAACGCTAAAGATAAAGCAACATTTTTTACAAACCCATCAGAAATGGCCAGGGTAATTAAATATGTCAACCCCAAAAAAGCACCCGGGTTTGATAACATTTTAAACGCAGCTTTAAAAAACTTTTCAAAAAAGCTCTAGTAAGTCTCTCTAACATTATAAATGGTATATTTAGATTGGGGTATTTTCCATTCAAACGGAAACACTATATAGTCGTTTATTCAAAGCTTAACAATCCAAAAATCTTTCTACAAAACTATCGGCCGATAAAATTGCTGTCATTTCTAAGCAAAACACCAGAGAGAATTATTTTGAATCACTTGAACAACTATAATGTAAGCAATCAAGTCATCTCAAACTATCAACATAGTTTTAGAAAACAGCATTTTTCTACTCACCAACTGGTGAGTGGAATGGCTGACCATATTGCAAAAGATTTTTTTGTAAAATTACAAAAAAATACCCACACAACATGAGCAAAATCATTCAAAATTTCTTGACCGACAGAACTATCCAAGTCAAAATAGAAAACACCTTTTTATCAGCTAAACCGATTACAGCTATTGTTCCTCAAGGCTTGTCTCTATTACCTGCCTTATACAACATCTACTTTGAAGACATTCAGACTATAGTGAATGGTACTATACTAACTTCATTCGCAGATGATAAGGCTATAATTTACCCCGATACTTCATTAAAATTTATAACCAATAGACGGAACAGACCAAAGAATAAGAAACCAAGATCAATCCGACAAATAGTCAGGCAATACTATTTACTAAAAGACTAAAACTCACATACAAAAACGTTACCCTAGATGACATTCAGATACCTTGGTCAGTACAAGTGAACTACTTAGGAGTTACCTTGGATAAGTTTCTAATCTGAAAAATCTACGCTAAATATGTAAGAGATAAAATCAAAATCTCTATGATAAACCTGGCACCGCTGCTACGTCATAAAAACATAAAGTTAAAAATAAAAATAAAGTCAACTATCAGAGCACAACTTTCTTATGCTGCACCGGAGTGGGTAACGGTTGCTAACACCTATTTCAAAACACAAAGCGTGTCAATTATAAACACTAAGAATAATCACCAATCACCTTTGTATTTTATTTTTATTTCTTATATAAAAACCTAAGAGTACCTACAAAACTCTACTCTTCGCAAACATATTATGAAAAATGCCTAAAGTTTTACACAAAAGCTGCAATGCACAACAACCTGGACATTCAAAGATAACGTATTACCTACCAAATTACACTACTTGCAACAGACCTGTGAACTTAATTAGGCCGAGACTGTAAACGTTACAAATTGGAAGTGGATAACCTAAAATTTTCATTAAACCAACAGGCGACAAAAAGTAGGTAGATAATGGGCAAACATCCCCGGAAACTACCTTATAAAATCCAAAAGAGAACACACCGTTCTCTTTTAGATTTTATAAAGTATGGAATGCATAAACATATTAAATATGTTTTTCTTTGAAAATGTTTAAAAATACGTACTTTATCAAGGATTTTATTATCACAAAATAGTTCAATGTTACTAATTTTTGCTTGAGTAAATTTAAGCGTAATTACAGATTTTTTAAAAAAGTAGCATACGATATGTGGCTATTAAATAACAAGACTAATATTGAAATTTATTTAATTTTAACTTATTTATTATTTGTCCCTTAAATATACACTCTTCCAATATCTCTACACTTTTTTTATGCACATTTTTCATTGTTATAAACAGTGCTTGAAATATTCTTCTGTAAACTCATTTATAACGCTTGCCGCTTATGTTTTACTTCTTCAACGCTATCAAAACGTGTCTTTTTCAACGCAGATGTTATCTTAGAGATCAGATAAAAGTTACATGGACTGAGGTCAGGTGAATAAGGCGGATGCATGCTTAGCGAGAAACGTATTAACAGACAATGCACTGATGCGTTGTCTCAATAAAAAACTCATGACTTTTTTTCTACAGTTTGGGTTTCATATTTTTTCAAATGCTTAATCGGCGGTCAGATTGGACCATATTATTAATTTTCTTGATGTTTTTCATCGTTTTTAATGTTATAAGGCAAACCAGGCATAGCATGGTCTTCAACGTCTTCTCGGCCTTCTTAAAAACATTTATACCACTCAAAAACACGTGCACGTAAAAACATAAGTTTTAAAAACAATACTACCATCACACAAAACTATCTACTGGCATGAAAATTGTGGCAATTGAAAGAAGAGGCTTTAAACTAAATAGCAGTGAGCCCATAAACGCTTTCGTAGTTTGCCCAAAATTGCTTCAGATTTGTTGTTTGGTCAAAGAAAAATAATTCAATGCATATTATAAAAAAAAATTTGCTCAAAATATAATTGAACCTTTGGTTTATCTTATTTACAACTCTTTATGCAGTGGTGTATTTCCAAACCAACTCAAGATTGCAATTGTAAAACCAATACATAAAACTGGCAGTAATACCAGTTTTGAAAATCTTTTCTTTTTCAAAAATATTTGAACACGTAGTGGCAAAACAATGTTTAAGTTTTTTTAACAAACAGGTTTTATTTGCAAAACATCAGCATGGCTTTATGACAGAAAAGAACATTAATACAGCACTGTATAAGTTTTTGCAAACAATATTACAAGGAATGGAAGCAGGGCAGGTAACCTGTGAATTTTTTCTAGACTTGTTCAAAGCATATGATTTAAACCAATTTAACGCATTTTCCTTAATTTCATAGTTGTAAAGTTTGGACAATAATATTTGGTGATCAATGCAATCAATTGATCACCAAATATTATTGTCCAAACTTCACAACTATGGAATTAGGGGAACTGCGTTGAATTGGTTTAAACCATACCTTGTAAATCGAAAATAATTAATAGAGATTGTAGCCGAAGGCAAAATTGTTTGATCAAATGCTTTGGAAATAGTTATGGGGGTTCCTCAGGGTAGTATTTTAGGTCCTTCAATTTTTAATATTTTTATTAACGACATCTTTAATATAAATTGCAATTTATCTTCTAAAATTATAAACTACGCAAACGATACCAATCTGTGAATTAAAAGCAAAAATTTATCAGAAATTGCTAATGGCTAACGCGTACGTGCTACTACACGCTCTAAACCAATGGTTTAGTGAGAATGGGTTAATATTAAATGAATCAAAAACATATGCTATAATATTTTAAAAAAGTGAGGCAACTGTCATTCCTTCAACCATTGCTTTAGGCAATGCTAGACTTAATCTTGTTAGCCAAGTAAAGTTTTTAGATGTTTTTGTTGACAATAAATTAAAATGGAAAAATCACATTGACCACATTTTTACCAAACTGGATAGAGTATGTTATATGCTCAAAATTTTAAAAGCAAATGTATCCTTTACAGTTCTTAAATGTACGTATACTGCTAATTTTATTGCTATTATAAGATTTGGAATTATATATTGGGTTAGTTTAACATATTTCAATAAAAAATTTATTATACAGAAACGAAGATTTTATTAAACTTAAAATATAGTGAGTCTTGCAGATCAATGTTTTCAAAACATGGACTGTTAACGGCAACTGCAATTTATATTATAAAATGTTTTCTCTTAATGTGGAAACAAAATCAATATTTTGTTGGAAATAAGCCCATGCATAATTATACAACCCGCAATAACCAACAGTTTAATTACCCAATTCATAAATTTACAATTACTGAAACTGGAGTTTATTATTCATAATTAATATTTTCTTCTTTCATTTTGTAGAAATTTTTTATATTTAACATTTTTATTCATAAATAATAAAATATTCTACTATTTTTTTATTCATGTATAAAATTTTACAATAAATTGCCACTTTTTGTCAAACAAAAATCTGTTTTTGCAATTTACAAAAAATGCATATTTGAAATTCTAAAAAAGATTGAATTTTATACTGTTATGGAGTTTATGAACTACAATACTGATAATTTTATACCATTCTAAGCGATAAAATACACTACTTGACAATCATTCTAATATTATAAGCTTTACATTTTTATTTTATTTTTTGTAAATATGTAGTTGAATTGTTTATTAGAATAAAGCCGTTTATTATTATTATTTATTATTATGAGCATTTTTATCAAAGCATTGTGTTTAGTGATGAAGCTTATTTTTGGTTAAGTGGCTTTGTCAATAAACAAATTGGCCAAATATGGAGCAAAGACAATCCTCTCAAGCCATTTGCAAAACAACATTACATCAATTAAAATTGACTGCTTGGTGCGGTTTACACGTTGGAAAGGAGCTGCCGTTACGGTGAATGGCAAGCGCTGGTGAACCATGCTAACTGATTTTTTGTTTCCAATAACTAATCAGCTAAACATCGACAACATTTGGTTCTAACAAGACGGCGCAACTTGCCATATAGCGCGTTTAACCATCAATTTATTGCAAAATCAATTTGGTGACAACTTTATTTCCAGAAGTGGTCCTGTTAACTGGACCCCTCGTTTGTGCAACTTAACGCTTCTCGATTACTTTTTGTGGGGCTATGTTAAGTCATTGGTTAATGCCGACAAACCAACAGCTCTTGAAGCATTGGAAGCCAGTATTCAAACCATTGACGCCCTGATTTATTAAAAAATCAGTCTAGATCAAATGGACCATGTAACTCGTAGCCGCGGCGGATATATTCCGGAAATCATATTTAAAAAATAAATGCCATGAAATTATCTACCAGATTATAATAATAAAAAATTTATTCTAACAATATTTCTGTCTTATTACTGTATTATTATTTAAAGTTCTCAAGTTCTTAAAAAAACATCTTTTATATGCTTGGCATACTTTTGTTTTGTTTTTAACTACTACAACTAATTTATGGATTTTAAATATTTTCTTTATTTGTTGCTTGTTTTTTTTTTTAATTAGATTCCTGGATATGATTTTTTTCTTGATTCGGAATGACTCTTAAATTAAGTTTTTTTTGCATTTCTCCTTAGTTTCTTTGAATAAATATTTTTACATTTTGATTTAATTCGAATGCATACCAAACATTTTAAGTAATAATAATATTTTTAACAATTTATTTTATATTCTTAATTGTTACATTTTTAGTTCAATTTTTAACTCTTATCATTTTGAAAGTTTGATATTGTATTATATCAAAATCATCGTTTTTGGCGTTATTCTTATTTCTACATGCAATTTAATAATTGATTAATTTTTTTGTCAGTACATTTGGAAAAGATTAAACTATGTTTTGTCAGAGTTATTTTGTCAAGTTATTTTTGCATTTAAAAGCTTTACAATACCGGCGTAATGTCGCATATCTTGCTAGAATTTTTAACAAATATTTACTGATAGTTGATGATAGTAGATGTAAGACCAAAACTTTTAAGAGAGATTTTTTTAACCGTACTATTGACACATGGAATAAACTTTTATAATCAGTATTTCTTGAGACTTATAAGCCGCAAATTGTTAAAATCGATGTTTACAGACTGCTTAAATCTAGTCTAGCAAAATTGGACAAACAACATTGTTACTATTTCTACTAAAATATTAAATGTAATAATGATTTTTTTAACAAATATAAAATCAGTCAAATATTAGCTGTGTAAATGCATTTTGCTAAATTTAAGACAAAAATCTTGTAAATTTCAAAATGTTAAAACCTGTGTCTTTTAGGTACTCTTACGTCACAGTGCTTTAAAATTAAATTGTTTTGAATGTTATTAAAATTATGTTTATAGAAACGTTTGTGAATATTTTTGATATTATTCATTGTAAAATGATAGCATTGATGTGCTTGAAAAAGTTTACTCTTGTAGTTGTAGGTAGGATATTTAGGCAAAATTGTAGCAGAATTTTTTATAATATTTTAGTCATTACTTGTCATTTAAATAAAATTATATGGTTTTCTCAAAACCCAAAAAAATATTATTTATGAATTGGTCAAAATCATTTTAGAAAAAGAAATGTGTACAAAAAGCTGTATTTAGCAATTTAGCACAGTTTTAAAACTCTACATAAATTTAATGTGAATAATTTTAAATAACTTATATCAACACAGAACCAGCACGTATTAAAAATAGTTTACTAATCTGTATGTGCTTATTGATATTAAAATAAAACATTATTATCTCTGTATTAATCTAAAAATTATAAATTAAATTAGTATAAATTTAGTTAAACAAAATTGTAAAAAGTATCACATACCTTGCTGCCTTTTCTCTCACACGTTTCCAAGTATTTGACCTTCTTAATATTTTCCTTCCTTTGCAGTTTCAGTTATGTATATTTCCATTTAATGTTACACAATTAAATTTATTGACTTTTTTTAATCTAATAATAATGAAGAACACTGAACATTAATTACTGGTATTAACCTCAATAATTCACATATTATTGTAAAACATCACGTACAACAGCGGCCACATTAATTATTTACTAAATTGAGTTATTTGATTGACTCAATAGAAACATTCAGATGTGCTACTGATATAGAAATAGATTTATCCCCCTTTGCATTTTAACCTAAATTTTAGAGCTAAAAATATATGTAAAATGTTCGTTTTTGCTAAATAAAACACCATAAGTAATTCCTAAATATCACATTTTTTAATAAAAAAAAATTTTTGTTGGCCATATCTAACTATAATTTTACTGAAATACTTTAATAACATAATTGGATCTTTTTTGAATATATTGGTGTAGAAATAAATAAATTATCAAATTACATTTAGAAATAGAAATGACTCCAAAGTTGCTGTTTTCGTTAGAATACTAGAAATCAAAGTAGCGGTTGGGATGTTCTTAACAGCTTGGACAGATTCTGAATTGAAGTGATTAGTGTATTAGTTTTCTATTTCTGCATCATAATTTTAAGATTTATATTCAGCTTTTGATTTATAACGGTATGTTTTAGCCAATGTATAAAACGTAAGTATTGCAACATAAAACTTTATATAAAAACTCCCATTTTTATTTGAAAAAGCTTAAGTGAAAAAGTATTAGAAAGTGCTAATGTATTTTTGTGGGCCGTTCTTTTAAATATATCTGTTCTACTCACTCACAAATTAGAAACAATCTATTATCTTTGAGTTTTGGAGACGTTTTAGATTTTTATTTGATTTATATTCATTTGGTATAAGGTACTGAAAATAAAACACAATTATTATGTACTATATCACAAATATATTTAAACCGTGAATGGTTTCAACCTTTTTGTTGAAACTATGAATACTTTATACTTGTTTGTATCACCGCTTTGTAAAAAGGTTGAAACTAGTAAAGGTTTAAATATATTTGTGATATAGTACATAATAATTGTGTTTTATTTATTTTCTATAATGAAGTATCACGTAGTAACGGCCACCATCATTTGTTTTTTATAAGGTACTGCTTTACTCGACTGTAAGACGTTTATAAATAAAATTTAATAATAATTTCTATATTTTGTATTTAGCTACCTAAAAGGACTACTTTGTTGCAACCAACACAAATCCTATAAAAATATTTAAAATAGAAATAAAGTGTTGTAAATTGTGACTTATTTTTTTTCTTGCATATTAAAAACTCATAAACAAATATTTTTTATATCGATTAATCGTTAGAGACAATTGCGCATAGTGTAGGTGAACTAATATCAATACGTACAAAATGAAATTTATATTTTAGTTTACATACTTTAATATTTCAACTACATAAATATTTATTTCTTCATAGAATCGTTATTGATTTTACATATTTTTCTCATCCCAAACACATTTTCATTGAATCGAGTAAACCAGGCTAGCCGACGTCTACATACGCAAATGTATATCCCATTCATGTTTGATATTTACCAAATGCAAATAACAGAAGGTAAACAGGCTGTAAGACGAAGTGGAGGGCATCAATCAAAAGCATATACTAACATGTTTGTTGAAAGTCGACGGATAAATCGGAGTCGTTATGTACGCGTAGCGGGATCGGGTGCGATTGCGCTTGGTGCTACAATAAAGCGGCTAATAATTACTGTTTGAACAACGAAATACGAATTCTATTTGCCATTCGACCGGTAAACACAGTGTTTTGATCGCTGGAAATGTACCGGAAGCATCCCACATGTAACGATGAACAAATTGTTATGCTAGATGATAATTGTATTAAAAAATTTGTGATGATAAACCCAAAGTTTTAAATTATTTGTTTTTTTTAATTAATTAGTTTGGAGGGCTAATTCTGAAGACACCTAATAAATTGTTTCAACACTCTTCAAACAAGTTGAAGACTTCTGGAGCAAAGTAAAATAGCTGTAAAAAGCACAACAGAACAAAGTAAGATTGTATAAATAAAAACACTAGCATGCGCTAATAACTTTGTTATTTTCATCAAAGCTTTAACACCTCATACAAGTTTTTTTAAGTGTATGTGGTATTTTTAAGCAATATTAAAAGTTTAGCTACAATTTAAAGTCTTGATGAAGATAACAAATGTAGGAAAACGTCGACAATAGCTAATAGTAGCTAGTGTTTTTATTTATATAATTTTACTTCCAAAATAATCAATTAAAATTAAATGAAAATATGACCAAAAAATTAAAATTAGAAATATTTTTGGTAATTGTTTAAAATATTTTTGATTAATACAGTTTTTTTTATATATTAAAATGTTTAATAAGAAAAAAGTTAATTCAGTCTAAAGTATAAAATAATTATTCAATGCAAACTGAATACAGAGAAAGATTTTAAAGCGATAAGTTTTAATGTAGAAATAAATACTACTACACTTACTTCAATATGCAACAATAAATTAAAATCAGGGAAACAAGTTCACATCGGCGCCGTACTTTACTGCATCAAGCATTTAATCAAATTTTTCACAATTCTACTACTGCAATATCTATTTAACAATAAAACACCACATAATATGTAACAACAATTTAAAACTTAAGTAATAATCAACACTCAACTAACAAACTAACACACACTTATAAAAAGTAAACATCAAAATATTTCAATAGCTTTAATAGTTGAAATAATATCAACTTTTTTATAAATGATTTTTTTTTTATTTTTAAAACTTGTCATGTTTTTAAAATTACCTTATTGCTATATTTTTTATTCTCACTTTAAATGCCAGATGTGATGTTTATTTAATTTATAATATTGCTTATTTAGATATTATGCTAAAAATTAATATTAAAAAATCATCAAAAAATCATGATAAGTTTTTCTTTTATTTCAATATTGAGTTGCCACTTCAATTTCTAGAGCACTCAGCAACTTACCTAGGCAAGCCAGAAATCAAATTGTCAATGTCAGCTTGAAAAATTAAACCCCAAGCTCCCTGAATACGCATCCGGATATTAGGTAAAGTAAGTAGGGGTGGTTACAGATGGTCTAGTATTCTACCGATTGTACGTATGGGATACGGTAGAAAATTGCGTTTAATAGGTAATAAGTCTAATAAACAAAAAAACCTAGAAGTAAATTAACATTAACTAGTTTCAGAAATCTTATAGTAACCTTAACAACATGCAGCTTTACATTATTTTGTTGAAAAATTGAGGATTTTGAAGTTATTTTTTGTTTATTTGTAGACGTTGTGAGATATTAACCTCAACAAGTGGTCCATAAGAATGACTTACGTATGACAATACGTTTTGGTTTTAAAATCCTTGTCAAACTAGTCTAGATTTGGCAGTCGTTTGAGGTGGGCTGGTTATTTTCTCGAAAATTATGTACACAAAATCTGCTGCACGCATGCTGTTCCTAACCCTTTTTTCCTTATATCTCCTACTTTTGTGTGTCTCTTTTGCTTTTTTGTATTTTTTTTTAATCTGCAATAACATCCAGTTTTGCAGTTCTATTATTTTTGTTCCTTTTGGCAGTTCTTTGTTAGTTTTGTCTTCAGTGATATTTTTATGTCTTAATCTGGAATTACTTTTTTGTGTCTTCTTATTGCCAAGTATATACTGACTATCTCAAAAGTTGCGTTATTTGTCAGCCTTGAGAGCGTATCTACCATTTGGTATTTGTCTCGTTATTTCTGTTATTCTGCATTCCTTCAACATTTTTTTTTTCTTGTTCTCTTTGTCTCTGCAATTTTTTTGGATAGCGTTATCGTTGTAAATGTTTTTTTTGTTTTTTTGGTTTTTTCTAATTTTTTGTATGCATAATTGTTTTTTTGTTCCCTTATTTCTTTCTTTTAAATCTTTTTTTTTTGTGTGTTTGTATTCTTTGTTTGTTTTTTTATATATTCTTCTATTCTCTCTTTATTTATTCTTTTAGTACTTTTGTTTCAAAGTTTCTTAGCGCCCTCTATTTATTTTCATCTATTAAACATTTCTTAACAATTGTTATTTTATCCATTTTGGTTTCCAGTATATTTTCTAGTTCTTTTTTATCTTCCTCCCACATTTTGCGTTCTACTACTAGTGTGATCTGCATTATTTTGTGTTTCTTTCTGACAAAATATACATTTTTTATCTTCCTTGATTTTTTAATTTTTTTGCAAGAACTTCAAAAGCTGTATGTCAGTATTTGTATTGTATAATAGCATGTCTTGGATTTGTTCTCTACCGACACTTTTTTTTCCAGGATTAATTCTTTTGTCTATTCTCCTTTTTTTTTTAATTCTTAGTATTAGCCATCTTTTCATTGTCTTTTCTTTTGTTCTTAATTTTGTTTTTTTTACTGGTTCCTTTTTTTATTAAATTTTTTATTGCTATTCTTTCTTTCATCATCATATCCGCAGATGGTGTTGCCGCAATCACTTCAACTGTCTCTTGTGACATCGTTCTGTAAGGCATGAGTCTACCAAACTTTCTATCTATTTCTTTTGTTCCTATGATTGCTTCTTTTACCTGTTCATTTCATCGCTTTGCTTCAAGAGTCGCTCCGATGTATTTGATTTTTTTCTTTATGGTTATCACTTGGTCTCCTACTTGTATCTTTTTTGTTCTTTTATTAGTCCTCTTAGTCGATAGCCATGCCGCTTTTGCTTTTTGTGTTGCTATTATTTACAACAGCAAACAAGGAATTGAAAATAATCCAGAATATATAATAAAAGAATTGGTAAAACCAATAAATGTTTTAAAAAACGAGGTTAGTGACCTGAAAAAAATTATCATCAATAATAAAATAAATATTGTTGATAAAGATGTTCAAAATGCTTCAAAGTCAAAGACCAAAGTAAATGCAGAGCCATCTATGAATCAAAAACAAAGTTATGTCTTTATTGTTGCAAATAATAGCAAAACGGTCCAAGAAAACTTCAAAAAAATTACGGTAGAGCAATTAAATAAAGCTATAAACAATACAAATATAATAAACACAAACAAAAATTTAAACAGTCAATTACAAAAACCTGTTCAAAAAGATGCTATTGACAAAGAAAATAATAATTATAACAAGGAAATTGGAAAATAGTGAGTAAAGGTAGAAAGAAAAAACCTTTACAACTTGAACAAATCCGAGGAACGGCAGAAGAAGATGAAGTGGTAAAAGGGAAAATAGCTTATGGTCACTTACATGTGTATAAGTTAGAGCCTTCATTAACAAAAAATAATTTAACTACGTATTTAAATGAGAAAAATTTTAAGAACGTGGTTTGTAGAAAGATGATGTCTAAATATCCTAATAGCTATTTATCTTTTAAAATTACTGTCCCCATGGATGACGTTGAAAAATTGATTAAACCTGATGTATGGAATAAACGTACATGCGTCGACCGTTTTTACAAAGATTCATGAACATAAAAAGAAAAACATAAATAGCTTAAACAAAACAGTTCAACCAAGCCAACATCTTTTTGTTTTGCATTTTAACTTGCAATCAATACGAAATAATTATGATGATCTCGAAATATTTCTAGAACAAAATAAAGACATATGTGCAGTAACGGTCAATGAACATTGGCTACAAGATAACGAAATTGATATCGTTACTATCAATAATTTTAAAGTGGGCAGCTTTTATTGTAGGAAATATTATATGCGTGGTGGCTGCTTAATATTAATAAGAAATAATTTAATTTGTGAATCCATTGTAAATATAATCATCATGACAGTTGAAACAATATGTGAAGTGTGCGCGGTTTACATACAGTGTTTAAACATTGTAATTGTGTCTGTATATCATCCTCCGATGGTAAATTTTAATTATTTCTACAAAATATTTACTAATTTATTATTGTTATTAGAAAATAAATATTAGAACAAATGTCCATTAATACATGACACAAGTGATTAAATATTAATCTTGAAAAACGAAATAATCGTTAGGCTTGTGCATACGCGTCTTACAAAGACGAAAACAAGTTACTAAGAAAATAAAAGTAACTTGCACATTACAGTTAGTACTACAAATACTGCAACATTGAAAAAATAAAATTGAAAAATGTGGTTAAAATTTAAAAAAATAAAAATAATAATAAAAATAAAATTAAAATTAAACAAAAAAGAAGTATTTTGAAAATAAATTATAGATAAAGGGAAAAATGAATTGGAAATCAATTAATATCTAGACTATGCAACACTAGAACAGGTAAAACATGTTCGTATAAATGTACACACAGTGTCTCAAGTTTACTAAATGTAACCTGCAACAATGTCGAACAGTCTAGAAATTACAAAATGTAAATATTAAAATGGTCTAAAATCATCCATATACGCGTTTGAAATTTATTTCTCATCAGTATGGCTTTACTTTAGACTTAAACATAATTCTAAATTAGATAAATTAACTTACTTAGTCAACTCGGTCTCGTAGCAACGTTTAAATATGACAATGTTATAATCGGAAGCAATTTTAATATTAATTTGCATAAATCTACTACAAGTGAGAAAATGTTTTCCGACTTAGTCAGTACCTGTAATTTTACAATAACAAATTTTAAAACCACACGGAAAACAGCGACATCTTCCACATGTATAGACAACTTTTTAAAAAATATAAACATTTCATATGAGACGAAAGTTGTTGAGCCCAATTTATCAGATTACTATGGTTTGATTATTGAATTATTTACTGACATTAGAATGCCTAAACACTCAAACCAATATGAAGGTAGGATAATGTCACACAAAAACTTAAACAAGCTTGATAGTAAATTATCTTTAGTAAATTGGAAATTTGTTTATGAACTTAAAAGTGCGCAAAATAAATTTACATGTTTTATCACAGCCTTTCAAAATTTATTCAATGAATGTATTCTTTTACAAATTATAACAAAAAAGAAATTAATAAAAGAATCTTGGTACACAGTAGAGCTAAAGCAGCAAAAAAAAAACATATAAATTTATTATATGCAATAAATAAAAAAGAGAGTTCACTTGCACTACAAAATCATATAAAAAAACTTAAATCTGAATAAAATATATAAAAATATTCTATTTTTAATTTTCAAATTTCTGTTTTAATTCTTTCATGTCATTACCATCAGCTTAATATCCCGAAATAATTAGTTTATTTGTTCATTCTCAGAATGCTATTAACCATAGCCATTAAATAAAGTCATTAAGTCAGTTAGTATAAATAGTCAATACACCCTTTAAAATATTCACTTTGAATTGTGGTGGTGAACAATGTTGACGAAGTAAGTTAAAAATCAATTAGTTTAAATAAATAAAGCCATACTGATGAGAGGTAAACCTCGAAACGCGTCTATGGATGTTTTTTAGTTTAGAATATTTTTTCATAAATTTAATTTTTTAATGTTTTTTTAATGTTAAATCTGAATATTCTTATAATTTAAAAAAGTCAAAAACTAAATTTAATAGCAAATTGATATTGATAAAAAAAATTTGGGAAAATATAAATAGAACAGTAAATAAAAAACAATAAAAAAAAAGTAATTCTAATATAACATCTAATGAGCATCAAGATTTTTTTGTTAATGTTGTTGCTGATGTTTTGTTAGGTTTTGATAATAATGATAGTAGTTATAAAAACTTACTAAACAATTTAAATAATATAAATAATGACCAATTTATATAACTTAAATTCAAACATTATTAAACATGTGTCAAATGCAATTAGAGAACCTTTAGAAAATATTCTGAATACATGTTTTGAAAAAAGTGTTTTTTCGGAGGAACTTAAATGTTCAAAAGTTATTCCGGTTCATAAAAAAGGAGACATTAACATAAGCGATAATTATAGATCAATTTCTATAATTCCCATTTTTGCAAAAATATTTGAATAGATGTTGAAAAAATGATTATTTGGGTATTTAGAAAATAAAATATGCAAAGGCCAGTTTGGTTATATGCCTAACAAATCAACAATTAAGGCTGTGAAACAACTTATTTCAGATATAGAATCTGCATTTGAAAACAAGAGTTTAATGTCAGCATGCTTTGGAGATTTCAGCAAGTCCGGAAAAGCTGTTATACAAATTGGAGTACTACAGTATTAGAGGTTTGCCTTTTAAGCTCATTAAAAGTTATTTGACTAATAGAGAGCAAGTAGTTTGGGCTAATGGAACATACTCTGAGAGTAAAAAAATGTACTACGGTGTACCGCAAGAGTCTGTATTAGGACCTTTGTTGTTTCTGTGTTATGTTAATGACCTTGAGAGTAATGTTACATTGGCACAGACGTATTTACGATACTACCTTAATTTATGGGCCAACAACTTCCCGGACGGATTTAGTCAGTGCATTAGGAGAAGCTGACATCTGGTTTAAAGCAAATAATCTCACATTGAACAAAACTAAAACAGAGCATGTGACTTTTTTCTTACTTTATTTTAACGAAGTTAATAAAAACGTTATGTTTTTAGGCATTTATCTAGACAGCAAACTGTCATGGAAACAACATGTGCAAGTACTTTCAAATCAACTTTGCTGCAACATTTATCTTATTAAAAAAATTGCACAAAATGTAGAAACGGCTGTTACTCGAATGGCATGTTTTGCTTTTTTTCAGTCTATTGTAGAGTATGGTATTCTGTTATGGGGTAGCTCCCACTACAGTATAAGAATTTTTATGCTTCAAAAAAGGTCTGTTCGCGTGATTGCTGGATTGGGATTTAGGGACTCTTGTAGATCTCATTTTAAAAGACTGAGTATTCTAACTGTTCCTAGTCTCTATGTTTTATCGTGTCTAATACATGTGAGAGAAGGTGTTGCACTTAATATTTACAAGTATCAGTCACAACATCATGCTTAGCAGACTAAGAGCAATGCAAACATTTGTCTACTTTATTGTAGGTTAAGTAAAACAATAAAATCATATAATTTTTTATCAATTAAAATGTTTAATCACTTACCAATACATGTTAGAAAACTGCTAATAAACAAATTTAAACTATTTATTGAGGAAAAATTAACTATGGAAGAATTGTACGATTGGAATTATTTTTTTAATGTTGATTTTTAAATTAATGTTGTAATGTTAAATTAATTAATTTATTACTATTTGAGACTGACGTTTTGTATATACATTATTGTTTTTTTCTACAAATAAATTACTATTCTATTCTATTCTATTCTAATTTTAAACCGTTTGTTTTTATTCATAACAACTGTATTAGTCCAGTCAAATACGCTAAAATATTAACCTCACCTTTCAAAAATCCAACTGACTATATATATATATATATATATATATATATTGAAATCTGATAAAATTTGCAATAAAAATAACCATATACATTTTTCTGTATTCCCAGCGGTTACAGAGTTATAGGGCGCCAAAGAATAGAATAAAAGTTTTCTGTATTGTTCCGGTCTCTTTTTGTTGGTTCTCCGTCCATTTTAACGGTCCTTCCCTTTTTCCTCAACCACCTGCCACTTTCCACATAGCGTTCACGATACGCGTGGGATACACGTTAAATTGTAGTGTTAGAGCGGTCTCTCTTTTACCTTCTTTGTTCATAGAAAAAAGTGGTAATCAACCCTTACACACTGTTTATAAAGATAGCTACCAACAAGCAGAGTAATAAGGACTTAAACAACTACTTATAGCATAAACTTGCTCCTTACTCTTTATACGATACTTTTTCAGTACTACAAGAAGAAGCAATTCTTTTTAATTTTGACATCGTTTTGGATGAAAGATTACTGTTACACAAAGTAGTGTAGCCCAAAAAATTCTTAATCTCAACAATT
The DNA here is from genome assembly GCA_963932245.1 of Tachinus rufipes. Classification (NCBI taxonomy): domain Eukaryota; kingdom Metazoa; phylum Arthropoda; class Insecta; order Coleoptera; family Staphylinidae; genus Tachinus; species Tachinus rufipes. The sequence continues at coordinate 40,977,830 of OZ010747.1, read as the reverse complement.
TGCCAATGTTATGTCACCTATCTTTTCAAGCATTATGACGGCAAGAGCTGTACCGTTGTGTTTGATGGGTATTCAGCGGCATCATTTAGTAGGTAGACAGCTAAACAGAACCAAAGTACAAGTTAAAGAGATCAGTTGACATCAACTTTGAACACAAAACACAAATCACAAATCACAGTTAAACAAGATAATTTTCTTTATAATGAGCACAATAAATTTAGACTTATTTTATTTCTTTTAACTGTTTTGTACGACCATGGAATTAAAATAGAACAAGCATCTAATAACGCTGGTAAATTGATCATTCGCACAAGAGTAATAAAATCCTTAACTAATGACAATGTAGCAATAGTTGGCAAAGATGTTAATTTTATTGTCTTCCTCATAGGTTTAACCTCATCTGAAAAATTTCTTCTGCATATAAAAAAAACTTATTTGTTTCAATTTGTTCAAAAAGCGAGCTACACTGCAAAATATTACTGATGTAATAAAACTAAAGTAAACACAAAATATTTTAGGCATTGTACAATGCACTCTACAAGCAAACTTCCCTTAACATGCATTGTTACAATGCTTTTACCAAATCGGTTTTGAATGCTAAACTAGACCTCTCTGCGCTGTCGCCCACAGATGAAGCAGCAATGCAGCATGCTTTTTGTGTATACCACCAAATCCAAGTTTGGCTAAGAAATGAGCTTTCTTCAGAACAGTGGGGTTAGAAGTTTGAACCAGCTGCTTGTTCCTAGTAACACAAAAGACGCAACAGAATCTGATGCAGTCCTCAATCTCATTTCTTGCAAATGTATAACTAGATGTGAAAACAGATGTGGTTGCTAAAAAGCAAGAATAATGTGCACAGAATTTTGCCACAACTACTATGAAGAATGCTTGAATGGCATTACTTCTACCCCTAAAGAAGATTTTGATGACTCTGATTATCTGGATTTTTCATACCTCTGAAAGAAACACAACAGTCGGTAAAAAAGCTTGTAAATGAGAATCAAAATGTTTATTTACTGAACTTTTAATTAGAAATCAGGTGAGATTGCACTTTCTTATTTTTCACTAATTACGTGCAGTTTATCAGTAGTAATCAGTAACGTTCATACATTGATTTACAGTTTGCTTACTTTTTGTTATATATACAGTGTGTCTGCGGATGGAGGTACCCATTAGGAAAAAAAATCTTTATTATTTATTTTACAACCAAAAGTCAGTTTTTATAAAAAGTTTTACTTGTTGAAAAAATAAATTGATAAGAAAATTTTAGATTACATGTACAAAGTGTTAATAAATTAGGAAAGTATGAAAATGTTTTGAGGGATAAGTACCGTATTTATTATTTTTTACAAAAACTTTATAAAACAAAGTTGTTTATAAACTAACGTAAAGTTTGAATACAAATTTTAAAATAAAAATTTAATTTATTCATTATTGCAAATTTTATCAGCTTTCATTATGTATATAGTTAACATTTACCTCCGACCTACAGCTCTGGAGATATTAACAAAAAACCAAAAAAAATGCCCTGTTTTTGGTGATTGCCGCTAGAGCTCGTGTCATATTAGTCTTCTTTTTAGTACTTCCATTTCTACGTCTCTACTTACTAGTGGACATTAATGTTGGTTCTAAAACCGTGTTAATATTGCAATTTACATTAAATGTTCCTGAAATGAACACTAAAAGCTCCGCGTGTAAGTTTTGTACATCTTCAATGGCTCTTGTTGAAAACTGGTCATGGAAATCAATAAGCTGAAGAACTCAATTTTTACGTTCTGTAGTATTGACAAACCTCTTTCTTTACCGTGTTTGAAATTACTGAATATGCTGAAAAACTAGTCTTATACTAATTTGCAGGATAAATAATCAACCTAGAAAAATAACAATACAATTTTTTTTATTTTTACACTTCAAGGTAAATTGATGAAATGTTTTAATAATGTTTTTTTAATAAGTAAATAGTTAGAGTGAATACATATTGTCTAAAAATAATTCATATATAAAACGAAGTCTATAAGAAAGTGCGTTCATTTTTTAAAAAACGCAAAGCCGGGCTTCTCCAACTACTTTAACCAAGTTGTAGTGTTGTTTTTTAATGATTTTAATGATAATTTATTTTTATTATACAATTATTGATTAGTTTGTGTTGCTTAAAGCACTTTAGTTCTTTGTAACTTTGGTGCAATCTGTAATATTAGGTTTAGTTAGTTTATAAGGTCTGGCATTAAAGCATTGTAAAAAAAACTTTGGTTTTATTTGTGGTACCAGAGTAAGTTGTAATATTAGGTTTAGTTAGGTTTTATGGTCTAACATTGAAACATTTTACAGCTTTGGTGTCATCTGCAATATTAGGTTAGGTATTGATATTAAGTTTAATTAGTTTTTAGGGTCTGGTATTGAACATTGTATAGTTTTGGTGTTAGCTGTGATAGTAGGTTAGGCTTAGTTAGTAGGTCTTGTGATATTAGTTTTTAGTTTAAACAACTGTAATATTAGGTTTATTATTTATTTAATTATTCATAGATTTAAAAAATTTATTATGTTGTAATTTTTTTTAAGGTTTTTTTTTTAATTTAACTAATAGCTTTAGTAATCGATGCTATTTTCTCATTAAAAAAAATAATTTGTACATATCACTATCCACTCACATAAAACAAACATGTGTTTTTTTAACAATACCAAATTTTTAATGTTTTTAATAGAGTTTGTCACTAAATTGAAAATGTTTATAGATGTATAAAATAACGATTTTTAAAAACTACTAGTTTTATGTCTATCAGGTTACGTCATTCAGATAGTACTTTTGCAAATGATATTTTAGAAAATAGTCACACGTTCCCAAACATTAAAACTTAAAATCATTCACAATTGGTTTAAAAACAAAAAAACTAAGAAGATCTTGATATTACTAAACCAAAAAATAGTCTTTCCGCAAACTTTGTTAATGATCAAACCGATTTGTATAAAACTTCTTTGTTAAAAATAATTTAAACTTCTCCCTTTTTGCAGAATGTTCTTCTTGTTTTAATTATTTTTAATTAAAAACTGCTATTCCTTAATCTTTTTTCTACCTGCTTAATCTGTTTTTTTCTTTTTGAATTATGTAATTTATAATAATTTTAATCATAACTATTTTAATATAATTTTCAACCTTTTTGTACATTTTATGTTTTACTGTAGTGTATATCTTTTGTATTTTTTTATTCATAGTTGTTTATATCATCGTCCGATGACAGCCTAGTAAAGGTTGAAACTAATTACGGTTTTTTAAATATAATTGTAATATAATACATAGTATCTTGAATGGTATTTTATAATGAACTATCACTTAGTAACGGCCACCACCATTTATTTTTTTCAAAACAATAGATTACGACAGGACTGCAGTCACTGTTGCATTTTAATTTATATCTGAAAACGGTTATCAGAAAATGAAGCAGGTTTTGCAGTGACACAAGAATTCTAATCGGAGATACATGTTTACTTTATCTAAACTTTGCAGATGATCAGGTGATAATAGTTGAAAATACGTTTGACCTAAAATTTATGCTGCAACGCTTGACAAATTAAAAATGAACTTCAATAAAACAGAATTTATGGCTTAAAAGTTTCAAGCTAATTTACTTAATTTAGTAAAAGAAATTTAGCAAATTTAGCAATTTAAATATTTAGTAGCTTTTATCTATGACGGTTTGGGCACGTATAAAATTAAAACCCGTATTGAAAACAGTTGAAAAGTTCTGGGTTGTCTCAATACAATATGGTGGAACCAACATATATCTAAAAAAATTAAAAAATTAAAAAAAAATTTGCAACGTAGCGCTAGAGTGTCTAGACTACAAAGAGTATCTAATGTCAAAAAAAAAAAAAAAAACTCTTGAAAGTTTGCAGATAATATTACTCAACGGATACAAAAATGGGGCATAAATTGGTTTGGGCACCTCATGCGCATGGATGAGGGTATATCTTTGTCTCACTTAAACAGCCGCCAGCTGTTTAAGTGAGACAAAGATATAAAATAAGCTATGAGAACCCAAGGACTAAACAAATACGATGTCCTAGATAAAAAAAGATGGGGATTAGAAGTCAAAAAGCAAGTTTCAGTTGTACAGTAACCTATTTATACAGAGTAATTTAGAAAAACCGGATAATTAAAGCAAGTATAAGAGTTAGAGAAACCGATAATAGTGTCATTCAACTCTCTATGTTATTCCATTTTAGTCATGTCGCAGTATTTATGTTAAAAGTGGCAAATCTATTCAAACACAGCATTTGTTTGCAAGCACATTGCTATAGCATTTTACTGCTAGATTTAAAGTTTTATTTGTAAAAAATAGCAATTGTCAAAGAGTTAGGTAAACGTAACTATTAACAACGTTTACAATTTGCAAAAAAATATAAACTAAAGCCCAATATTGGGCCATAAATAATTCACTAATAATGTGGTTCAATCGGCTCTTATTTTTTTAAGAAACATGGCGGTCCACACTGAAAGAATTTTAATGTAAGATTTTACTAAAAAAAATCTGAAACAAATTATTTAATGTTTTGGCAACGTGCTCTTTCCATCTAACGGCTTGTAATTTTTTATTGTAAGGTTTTCTAAAATCCTATGTCTAAGAAGATAAAACTCAAATATTAAAAAAGTGGAAAATGTCATTTGCCGTAAATTGCAAAGAATGATCAGCAAAGGGTTCCCCCGGTTTACATAGGTGAATTGCCCCATCACAAATATTCAAATTACCTTAAAATATACTTTTCTAGCATAAAAAAACATGTTTGGTAAGGTTTTAAAATTTTGATACCACCCCCTTTTCCATAGGAAGCAAAAAATAGCATTTTCTCGTTTTTATTTTTTTCCGCACCTATTGAATAAAAAATTCTAAAAAAAATCAAGGATATAAGGTTTTAGATAATCTTTCAACACAATTTTTTTCAGTTTCTCAAACTTGTATACAACCTTTAAAAAAAATCCAGAAATGTTGAAATTTATTTTATGTTATCTAAACCTTCGATTGCATGGAATTTTAATTTTTAACTTCATAAGTAATTAAAAAAATCCACATCCATGATTTTTTTGGAATTTTTGCAAGTGGTGCCACTATTAAAAATCAATTTTTTCACTTGTTTGTCATTTATACTGTTTTTTTTTTGCTTTTGTGACTCTGCAAAGCATTTATAGCTTTCAAAATACTCAAATTCAAATTCTATGGAAAATTTGACATTGAGTAGGTATCCTGGGTATAATATATTTATCAATTTGCAATAATTTGACAGCTCAAAACACGATTTATCGTATTTTTTACAAAACAAAAAACAAATGAAGTGATTTTTTTCAAATTTTTAATTGTCAAATTCGTATTCCTGACATCAAAATTAGTCAGTAAACCTTTTTTTATCAAAGTTGGTAAAGGTCAAAAAAACTACCCCTATCAAACTTTTTTCACAATTATAAGACTTTTTGCTCTAAAAAATCAAAACTTAAAAACGGTTAGTAATACTGGACAAACTCCATGATCTACACAAGCGTAACATTCGTTTGTGGCGTTCGTCGTGATTATAAAATAAAATAAATCAAAATTAAAAAAATTCCATAAAAATGGTTTTGACAAAAAATCAGCAAGCTGATATAGTTGATCTAATTAATAAAGAAATTAGTGAACAATTGACTGATCTACAAAAAACTTTACTGGAACTACGTGACAAAGTACGCTGTACTAAAATCGAAGTGGTTATTCTAAAAGAAACTAATATCCAATTAATTCACATGCTGTCATCAACAAACGCAGAAATAACAAAATACGTAAAAAAAAACACAGATTTTATGTCGTCGAAAAAGAAAAAAGTGATTTCATTCCAGTGCAAAAGAAAAATAAAATAAATAATAAACAAAAACAAAATATATACAAGCACAATAAAAATTCGTTATCGGCTACAAAAATAAGCAATAAAATAAAAGAAACATCTGAGTCTATTAATACAGAAGGATTTGAAGGTGCCGCAATTAAAGAAAAAAAAAAGTGGGAATATGTTGGCAACTGCAAACAAGATACTACAGTGGAGCGATTAAAAAAATTTCTTGTTAAAAAATGTTCTGGTGGAAATTTTTTAGTTGAAAAACTCGTTACGAAACAAACATAATGCTTCATTTAAAGTAGGTGCCGATTTTAATCTATTAGATACTCTCTACAATCCAAAGTTCTGGCCTGTCGATATAACAATTGAAAGATTTCATTTTTTTCGATCTAACTACTAAAAGAAGCATTCAAGATAACAACCTATGTACAACTAACAACCATATTAACATAGTTCACCTAAATATTCAAAGTCTGAGGAACCATACGCAAGATCTGGAAATATATTCTAAATTCAAAAATATTGATGTTCTAACAGTAAGCGAACATTGGCTAAAAATAGGGAAAGCAGTGCTTCTGCAATGGCAGAGCATTTTACACAAAGAATGCATAAACGTGGTGGAGTAATAATATACATTAAAAATTATTTAAAATATGTAACAATTGAAGATATAAGCAAATTATCTAATGAGATGCATATTGAATTAGTCGCAGTAAAACTAGTAGACGCAAATTGTGTTATAGTATCAGTCTACAGACCCCCATCAGGTAATTTTAACATATTCTTTGATGTAATAAATTGTGTGCTTAGTAAATTAAACTTGATTACTAATACTGTTATTTTATGTGGAGATTTCAACATAAAATTCCATACGTCAGAGCCAACTGCAATTTATTTTTCAAATCTATTAACCTCTTTTAGTCTTAAAATAACTATTAATAAAAACACAAGATTAAATAATTGTCTTGACAATATAATTTTACAATATGGGGTGACGTATAAGTGTTATGTTGAAAACTGGTTTCTTTCAGACCACTCGGCTGTTTTTGCTACACTTGTATTGCCAAACATTTCTAAATGTAAAAATATTACTATTAAACTAGTGAGACCAATTACAGACATAGGTTTATTTAAACTGTATAGAAATAATATTGACTTAAACTCTAGAGTCACTATGTTAATTAATACATTAACTACGTCCATGTGTTCTGTATTTCCACTTAAAAAATATTTAAGAAAAGATAACTCAAAAGTAAGCTGGTACAATCATAAATTATATACACTAAGAAATGAAATTCAGCTAACTTGGTTAATGTATAAACGTTATCAAACTGACGAACTAAAAACAGCTCTAAATAGTAAAAAGCGTATATATAGGTCTGAAATAAATAAAGCAAAAAAGGAAGCAAATGATGCGTTTATTAAACGTGTCCAAAATAGTCCAAAAGCAATGTGGGATGTCATCAATGATGCGAGACAGGTAAATTTACAGGAACCAGAGACTTCATTATCGTCCACTGATTTTAACAAATATTTTATAAATGTAGCACAATCAATTATTGATAGTCTTCCAGATATGTAAGGTGTTGAAAGTACAGATTATTTGAATAAGAGGCAGCTACAACAAACATCGTATCCTATGCAGTTTAAGGAGATCACCTTTAATCAAATGCGTGACATAATCAATGACATGAAATCAAAACGTTCCATAGATTACTATGGGCTAAATAGTCAAGTAATCAAGATTTTAAAAGATATCCTTATCGTACCAATCTCCAAACTTTTAAATGAATGCATAAAAATGAGATGTTTTCCAGATCCTCTGAAAATATCAAAAGTTTTACCAATTTTAAAAAAGGGATCCTCAAAAAAAATGACTAACTATCGGCCAATATCGTTAATACCAGTTCTCGGAATTTTTTTTTGAAATGGCATTAAAAAATCAAATATGCGATTATCTTGAATTAAATAAATTACTTAACAAGTGCCAGTTTGGTTTTAGAACAATGAAAAATACATCTATGGCTATTCAAGAATTAATTAACCATATCGTTGATGGTTTTGAAAATGGAGCCTATGTGAGTTCAGTTTTTTGTGATTTTTCTAAGGCATTCGACTGCGTGTCCCACTCCATACTTATAAACCAACTAAAGTTTTACAACTTTTCCAACGACAAAAAAAAACAAATAGTTTCTTTTCAAAACACTAGTTCAGAAATTATGGATGTAAAGCATGGGGTTCCACAAGGATCGGTACTGGGGCCAATTTTATTTTTAATTTACATAAATGACCTTCCACCTTCTTTACCTGATGCGCATACGGTTATGTTTGCTGACGACACTACTTTGATAAATTCTAGTATTAAACATGAAGTAGCACTTGAAAGTATGGAGAATTCTCAGTCGAATGCTTTAAATTGGTTTCAAGTAAACAAACTACAAATGAATGAAACAAAAACAGTTAAAGTTTTATTTAGCTTACGTAACATATCATACGACAATCCTTCATATGTTAAATTCTTGGGAGTAGTGCTTAAGTCCATCACTGTCTTGGGAATGCCATATAAACTATGTTCTAAATAAGCTTGCTAAAATTGTATATCTCATAAGAAATCTTAAAAGATCGGTTAGTAGGGAAGTCATTTTAACGGCGTATTATAGCTTATTTCAATCTCAATTAAACTACGCTATTCTCAACTAGGGACATTCCTCACATTGCCTCGACTATTTGGACTACAGCGCAAAGTCCTACGCATAATTTCTAGTTTAGGTTTCAGAGATGATGTAAAACAAAAATTTATTAAGTTTCAGATATTAACTCTTCCGTCTTTATATATTTTTAACTGCGTTGTTCATATTAAGAAAAAATTACATTCTTACTGTCAACACCAGCACTATCATAGTCATGATACAAGACAAAAACTTAATATAAGAAACTCTTACCTTAGGCTAAACACTAGTAGAAATGCTACAAACTACTATGCGCCAATATTTTATAATAAAATTGCGGATAAATACAAAAATATTTCTTTTAAACTTTTTAAGTGGAAATTCAAAACATTTCTAGCATCACACGCTTTTTATACTTTTGATGATTTTTTAAATTTTATATTTTAATTTGTATGTATAGTTTTATCGATTTCTGTACTAATTTTATTGTGACCAGTGTAAGGTATTATATTATACTATTAACATTAATAAGTGATTTGATTTGATTTGATTTGATTTCAGATGGATAAAATTTATCAAATTAATCGGTTTAATATTTTTTCTTTATTTAACTCTTCTTTTAAGAAAAAATCATGAAATTTACATTATTAGCTGTTATTTGTAAATGGTTAAACTTTTTCAATTTTTATTTTTTTCATTGGATAGGGTTTATCAAAAACTTTCTAATGATGTATAATAAAGCAGCATAAAAATTCAAAAATGTAGATTTATCAATTGTTCATTAAAAAAAGAAAAAAATTTAAAGTAATCCGAGGTTTAGATAACCTAAAATCAATTTCAACCCTTCTGGACTACCCAAAACTAAATGATACCATTTTTTTCGGGATAGTATGACCCGCAAATCTGCTTTAATGTAAACTTCATGTTTTTTTTTTTAAAAGAAAAACTAAAATTTAAAAAAAATTAAACCGATTTATTTGATAGATTTTATGCTTTTGAAGATGATGGACTTTGTCCAGTGTCTCTATTACTAACCATTTTTAAATTTTTGATTTTTCAGTGATAAAAGAATTTAATTTGTGAAAACAGTTTGATAGTGGTGGTTTTTTTGAACTTTGCCAATTTTGATAAAAATTAGTTTACTGACTAATTTTGATGCCAAGAATACAAATCTGACATTTAAAAATTTGAAAAAAATTACTTCATTTGTTTTTTGTCTTGTAAAAATACGATAAATCGTGTTTTGAGCTGTCAAACCATTGCAAATTGATGAAAATTTTATACCTAGAATACCTACTCGATTTCAAATTTTCTGTAAAATCCAAACTTTAGTATTTTGAAGTATTTTGTTTTAAATAAAAACTTTAATTAAAAATTGTATAATTTTGTTATCTCTAATATGCAGATTTTAATAATTAAAACAAATATATATAGTCAACACCAGAATTATTTGATTGTATTCTCTATAGTTTTTGTTCCAAAATTATTTTTTTTGTATAGTTAGATTTATAAATACTGAACACAAATGTTTTTATGAACACGAATGTTATTATGAACACGAATGTTGTTAAAAAATTTATAACAAAAAATTTAAAAATTAATGTTGGAGTATTGTTGTTATTTGTTGTTTGCTTCCTTTTATTTTTTGTGTGTAAACATAAAGAAAATGCAGCAAATATGTCTGACGTTTTACTTCTAGGCTGCTACGAGTAGCAATAGTATATTACAATCCAAAGTGGAAAGTGTTTTATTGCGTCAGAGGCTTGTTAAGATAACATTTGCTGTGGCGTAAAGCTGCAATAATACTATGTTATTAACAACTAACACTAGTAATTAACTTAAATAATGAATTATCATTATATCAAATTTTGTGACGTTTGGGTAAAATATTTTTGTATAGTAACTATTGAATTTTTATCGCAATGAATAGACAATTTTTTTAATCAACTATTGACTGATTTTATTATCGATTTGTTAATATTTGTATTTATTTTATTTTAATTTGCAAGTATTTATAAATAATGTATCCAATTTTTAACTATATACTTTCATAAATACACACGCTGAAGGTCCTCTTTTTAAGTTTTCTAACTAAAATGCCTTTGCTGCTTGTAGAGAATATCATACAAGATGTTTTAATCATATAGTACCTCACTCAAGAATGTTTGCAAGTGTTTTTAATAAATTATGTGAGATTGAGCAATAATGCCTAGTAGTAATATTTCTTCTGAACGTGCAAATAAAAACAGTGAGGATAAATTACAAAACATTATTTAGTCGGTAGAACATTGTTTTCCAGCAAACACACAAAGAATTTGTAAACATACTGTTTTTTTTTTAATAATTGTTATGCTTTTGTGACAAATTATTTTTTTTAATTTTATGCAGAACTGAATTAATTTCAAAATTAATTAATCACATACATGATGTTTAAAAATTTAAAATATTTTTTTATAATAAAATGGAGATTGTAAAATAATAATTGTTATAAGTTATTTTCCTAAATTATCTACCAAACGGTTTATTTTAGAAAGTTAGAAAATACTTACAACAAACAAATAAACTTTTTTATAAATAAAATTTATCAACGTTCTGTCATCAAAACGTTTTTTTAAACAGTAGTTTATTAAAAATAAAAACATAACTGACACACTAATAATGTAATTTTTGAAATAATAAAACTCTTTACTATGTTTATACTGAATTTAGAAGTCCATGTGTCGATAGAACGGTGAAAAAAATATCTCTTAAAAGTTTCAGTTCTACACCTCTGAACTGTCAGTGAATATTTGTTACAATTTCTAGCAAGTTTTGTACTACAAGTAAATATTTGTTTAAATGACAATATGTCTTGTATTTTGTTTAAATAATGTCTACTGAAATATTTATAGAAAATGCAAAGATCTGCAACGTTACGCTTGTATTGTAAAGCATCTAAGTCATTAGTCAATTTTAGATTGGCAATAATCCGAATAACTCGTTTTTGAATAATCTCTAAGAGATAGTGTAGTTATCAATGCTTCTCCCCATACTTAAAAACAATATTCAATACAAAAACAAATATAAGTTTTATATATATATATATATATATATGCAAAAGTTGAATAGAAGTAAAAAACTTTTTACATCTATTAAAAAATCCTTGTTTTTAAATCTTTTCAAAGCTATGCCAACAACATGGTCGTTCCAGAGAAGATTATGTAAAATTCTAACTTCTAGAAGACAAATTGAAAAAGATTTAGATATGAATTTGTTGTTTAGTTTAATATTTCAGATTTTGAATTTGAAACAGTAAGAAGTTGAATTTTGTTACAGTTAAAATTGACCATGATTTTGTTTATAAATGCTACAAATTTTAACCTAAAAGATTCAAGACAATATGCCATATTTGTTAATATGTCTTTGAAAAGTATGAAATATGAAGGGTGCTATTATCTGCAAAACTATTAAGACTTTTAGTTATTTAAAGAAGTTTATTAATGTAAATCAAAAATAAAGTTGGAAAAAGGCAGAACCTTAAGGAACACTAGCATTAATGGTCAGAGAACAATCAATTCTAACTATAAATTTTATATTGTCAAGCAAACTATTGATAAGGTTTAAGGTTTTATGGTCAAGACTGTTTCCTTTTTTAAGTATAGGTTAGACATTTGCAATTTTTTAACAATTTAAAAATGATTTATTTTTGTATGATATGGCATATATTTTAGTCAAAATGAAAAATAATTTATTTGCAAATGTTTTAACAATAATAGGTAAAATTTCAATTATACCTGATGTCATTCTAGTATTTAAATTAAGAAGATAACTTTGACAACTCGTTGCCGAAAACAAATTAAATTTAGTATTTTTCTATTAGCCGGCATTGCTAGTACAGCAATGATAAGATTTATAATAGTAGCGTTAGATGCAAATTGGATTGCAAAAATATTTGCTTTTTCTTTAGGATTAGTAACTTAAAATATTTTGATCATTTTGAAGATTTTGTACTACTTTGCAATAAACTTATTGTTATATGAAATTTTTTGTTGTTTATAAAAAACTGAGAAATTTGATTTCTATTAATTGTCACAATAATTAAGAAATAACTTATATTCTTGTTTAGTGTGTTTGGAACAATTAATAATGTGTTTTTTTTTGTTTTTTTTCTTATTAACCGCTTGTTTTGTCTAAAATTCAAAACAAGTACTTTTGTTTTAGTTTAATAACAGAGAACGGAACAAATTTGTTGATGACATTTTATATAGTTTTTGTAAAATTTTTTTAGATAGGTATTTCCAAAGTAATGCCGAGCGTAGCGTTCTTCTCAATATGGGTCCGTTACCTCATATAGGCATCCAAACATACCATGTCTTTTCTGTGGCTTGGTGTGTTCGACACCTTGACACCTAACGGTATTAAGAGGTTATAGATTAATATATAATTATAGTAATTCAGTCAAAAAGAGTATATGAAGTTTTCTAAGTATATGATAATGTTCATAAACAGAATTAAAAAAATTTTAAACCACAAATATTAGAAAAATTAAACAAACTAAGTCAATGTCAATGTTTGGTTGACTAAACTGATGGAATAGGAAAGGTCTTGTTAATCGTATTATAAGCTATAAATTTGAATTTAGTAATAAAATCTGTAATTATAATCTCACTTTTTTCTGCTTAAATTAAGCTTTAAAGACGTTTATAAATGTTTTGCATACAATTAACAATAGTTATCGTTGTAATCCACAAAAACATATCGTACAACATTCTAAATAGAATTAATCATTAAAATTACAGCAATGACAAAGCGCCAAAAATACCCAAAAACTAGAAAAAAAAAGGTATGGAGATAAGAAGCACTATAATAATTTTTAAAAACAAACTAAATAAAAAATTAAGGTTTTTGTAATGTCTATATCCATTAGCAATTTGAGAAGAGTGCACCCAAAAAGTGTTTGAATATAAAACTATCAACTGTAAACACCAAAAATAGTTTTAATGACTGATGACTTTACGCACTCAAACTTTATGCTCCAGGTTCATAATACTATCTTCTTTATAAAACATACTTTCTAATCACTTATTAACAATAAAACTACTAACCCCGGCTTTGCGGTAAATATAAAACGCACAAACAATTATAATAAATTATTAGAAATTCTAAGTAAAACAACAACAAAATATTGTTTTATAAACTTCTTTAAGGTAACTGCAAAAAAAAATTTGAATTTATGTGTGTGCACCCTCAGAAAGTAGTTTTTATGCAAAAAAAGTAAGCCATGTCAAATTTCAGCCTTTAAGATTTAAAAGAACACGTGTCGCACTATCTTTGAGTTTTCAATAATAATATACTTAATAAGTATTCTAGCTTCCAAATTTGAGTCAATTGCATACCCTGGGTGCCTAAGAAAGCAATTGAGTACTTGCTAATTAAATACCACGTAAAAATTTACATTAATATACTCGGTTTAATTTTTTTTTTTTTAATTATCATATTTTAATAAAAAAACCATAAAATATAATATATTTTTAATTTTGAACTTAAAATAAGGACTAAATTTAGCAAACCTTTAAAATGATGTTTTGTATGTATTTTTTTTCTTTTTGTCAAGTTTGAAGCATTTTAATAGTGTTTTTTTAAGTAACGTAAAGGGTTTACTTTTTAAACTTTAAATGTCAGTGCGACACGTGTTCTTTTGATTCTTAAGTGCTGAAATTTGGCATAGTTTACTTTTTTTGTACAAATTTTCTGAAGGTGCACACTAGAAAATTCCACTTTTTTTAATACAAGTCTAATGTACATAATATTAAATATTTAACTTACTATCTCTACAACATTATCCAGCTAAAAACTAAAATGTTTGCAATTTTTTATAACTTATTCAACTTGTTTATTAACTCAACTATATTTTCTGAAGATAGACTTCCAACTTTGTAATTATTTTGACATTGATCTAATTGCTTATATTTAAACAACTCACATATAGCAGCAAAAATCACACTAAAACAAATTAAAAGTATTCAAACTTGTATAATTTTTTTGTTATAAAATTTATACAAAAAACCTGTACTCAATTCAAACAAAAAAAAACAGTTTTGATAAATTTAATGTGGATAAAAAAGCTTTTAAGTATTGGAACAATCCATAAATAAAAAGTAGGCCATGTAACTTTTGTAATTTAAACTACCGATTATTTTGTTTTTCATAGGTATAATGACATTTATAAGTTAACAGATAGTTAGTTTTATGTTTGACATTTACAAAAGAGACGCTTTAAAATAATGAAAACTTACTTTCAAAGTGGTGAGTCTTTTACTCAAACGGTAAAAAAATTACAATACAAATTTGATAGAAAAGAAGTGCTTTCAAAGCAGTTTGTGGACCAATTTGTGAAACAAGTTTGCAAAAATGGATTGTTAATGAATAAAACAACACTTCTGCCGAAAAAATTAATGCTGTTGCTCAGAGTGTGCGTAAACATGCATCAACATCAACTTGTCATTGCTATCAAGAACTGAACAATTATCGCACTTTTCTGAAGAGAACTTTGCATAAAGACCTTGGTTTGAATGCTTTCTTCTTCTTCTTATGGTTCTTCTCTAACTAGTAAAGATTAGATATCATCAATGCCCATTTTAATCTATTGTTGGTCATCCTAAACAGCTTGCTAGCGCAAGATAGTATTGTTCATTCTCTTATATTTTGTAACCATGATTTTTTACGTCTTCTTACTGCTCTGCTACTTTTAATATTATCATGATCTTCTGCAGTAGCTCGTACCGGTTATGTCGCATTATATGACCTAAGTATTGCAGTTTTCTTTATCTAATTATATTAATCATTTCCGGTTCCGTTCCCATTCTGTTAAGTATTTTGACTTTAGTTATTTTGTTGACCCAAGATATTTTTAGCATTTGCTTAATAACCACGTTTTAAAGGCTTTGAGTTGCTATTTGGTGTTCTCTTTGATGGTCCAGGCTTTACATCCATACATAACAATAAGTCAAATATAACATTTAAATAGCCTTGCTCTTAGTTTGATGTTAATCCCAAAAGCTTGCTTTGGCAATTTCTGTTTTGGTTTTTATTTTGCTCTCGCTTTCCAATTTTTTGTTTTCGAATTTTTGTACTCTGTTTAGACTCTATCCGTTTTGATTTAGTGTTACATTTCTATTCTGCCTATTATTTATTATCATGAATTTTGTTTTTTGCATGTTCTGAGTCTTTCTTGTGTGCTTTGTGTATTTACTCAATTCAGCATATTTTGCATTTTTTCCTGCGTCGACGCAATCAAAACGGTATCATCTGCATATTGAAGGTTGTTTATTACTTCCTCATTTACTTTTATTCCTTCTTTTTCTTTGTACAGTGCTTTTGTTATTATAACCTCAGAATATAGTTTGAATAAGGTCGGGGATAGAATACAACCTTTCCGTACTCCTCTTTTAATTTCTACATAGTCTGTGGTGTCGTTGCTAATTCATACTGCCGCTTTTTGATTCCAGTAGAAACTTGTGATTATTCGTATATATTTGCTATCAAAGTTTATATTCTGCAATATTTTGATTAGTTTATTGAGTTTTACTTAATCGAATGCTTTTTTGTAGTCTATAAAGCAGTTTTTGTGTGTACGCCACTCAGATGTTTTTTTTTTTTTGCTATCTGTAATAATTTTATTATTGTTGTTTATTAAAACGGAATGCGTTTTTTTCTTGTTTTTTTCTGTCATAGCCTTGATTTCTTTGTGTAGATTAAATAAATCGTGCTTTTTTTGTAGTTTTCCAATTCTTTTGCATTGTTTTTTGAGTCATTTGCATACCGTACTTCTCTTCTTATTTACTGACTTCTTAATATTTTTCCACATTGTTTCTATATCTGTGTTTTCGTCTGTAAGTTCTTGAGTTTTTCTGGTCTAAAGGTCTAGTTTTTCTGTGACTTCCGTCTTATTTCGAGTATTTTAAGTTTCTTTATATTTACTTTTTTATTTTATTTTTTTCTCTTAATTGCTTTTAACTTCTAAGTTTGCAGATAACTTGGTTATGATCAAAGTTCATTAACTTTGATCATAACCATCAAATCCGCTTCTGGATATGTTTTTGCACTTTTTATGCAATTGCAAAATCGTTTATTTATTAATACGTAGTGACTGTTTGGTTCTTTATGATGTTGTCTTTTGTATTCTTTGGAACTGTCTACGTATATAACCTGCGGGGAAAAGCTTAAAGTACGTATTCATAATTGCTACCTGTTTTTCTTGGCAGAATTGAGTTAACAAATCCTTTCTATAATTTCTGTTGCCCAGACCAAACTGTCCCACAATATCTGGTTTTTCAAAAATAAGCAAAGGGCCGCCGTTACCGTCAATATCAAACGTTACTGTGTCATGCTAAACAAATTTTTGTTTTCAAAAATTGAAGAGTATAGAATGGATGACATTTGGTTTATCAGGACAGGACCACTTGCCATACAGCCAACGTAACTATCAATCTTTTGCGCACTCTTTTTGAAAATTGAATAATCAGCCAAAATACTGATGTCAATTAGCCGCCTAGAAACTGTGATTGACTCCTTTAATTTTTTTTTATTTGAATGATGTTTGTTTAACTTTTTAACGAAAATGTACAATCTTTCCAATAAACTCACATTTTAAAAAAATATTTATTAGTTTTTTATTTATAGCCGATTCAAATTCTAAATGTAATAAAAATTTCTATAAAACAAAAAACTCATCAAAATTTTTCAAAATAATCAAAATAATTTTGTTACCAATCAAAAATATTTTTTTGTAAACTAGCAAACGCATTTAATTTTACTAATCTAAAACTTTTTTGAATTACTTCAACTTTTGTAATAACCAAAAAAAAAATCTATAAACAATATATGAGCCTATCTATTATTGTTAGTGATAGTAATTGAGCAACGTAACTTTTTGAATTACAAGTCTTAGACAAATTTTATTACTATATTTTAATTGTGCAACTAGATATGGAAAAACTATCTCTATCTCATCTAATTTCAAAAACCATAAATATATCTATTTACATTGTTTAAATAAATAGAATACGTAATGCCATCTAAACAAGGATAAACTAATTAAAATACTGAAATACTAACAATAAAACTTAATAAAACAAACATACATATAACAGCAATATAAAAATCTCAAACCGCAAAAAGCGATGATTTTTTAAAAGTAATAGACAAAATAACAAAAACTAAAACCAAAAATAAACAAAGGAGTGACAAGAAACAACGCAGATAAACTTGGCACTATAATAGATCACGTTATAACAAACATAAAAAGTTATAACAAAAAAACTAATATTAAAAAACTAACATTGTTTTATGTACGGCAGTTGATGTTCTTCCTGGTTCAGAAAACGGCCGTGGATTGCGTTTGCAATGTAAATTAACTGTTGTCTTAACAACTTTTACATCTAATTAATGATGTCACAAACATTAATATAACGTTAAAATAAAAATAACTTTCACATAAAAAGCATTTATTGTATTGCAAGTCTGATTACAAGTTTGTTACAAGTGTAGCTAGTACAAGTGTAGAAACGGAACTGCTCGTAAATTGTACAAAATTCAAAAAAGGTAAATTCATGTCTGATGGTGGTGGGAAACAACAGATGGCTAATTACAAGGGCTAGTTTATAATTCCAGGAATTTAAGCCTCTTTGAAGAAGATTTAGTAAAAACCAAACACGTGCACCCACTTAACAGCAGGTACTTACAAATGTTATAAAATTCAATTAACATAAATCTTTGTTTTATGACATGTAAGAAATAATAGCATTGTATCGCAAACATGCCGCCCGCCTTAAAAAACCAAAGTTTTTTGAAATAAACATGAATGGATTAGAAAATAACAATACAGATAAAAGAATAGTTATGCGAATCAACATGTAACAATATGGGAACTTAAAATATAAAGTATAATACAAATAATAAATATAAAGAAAACATAATAAAATAAAGCTGTTGATACAGTCAATCACTTCACTGAGCGTCAATTGGAAGGGTACACAAGGTTTTCACAGCCCGTTTCAAAACCCCGGTTGAAGTCTTAACGGTAGCTACGCGAACGATTTCGTCAGGTCCTGGATGAGTTTCAGTAACTCGTCCCAACTTCCATTGAAGAGGAGGATAATTGTCTTCTCGTAATAAAACCAAGTCGTTAACTTGTATATTTTGAGTTGCATTTTGTTTCCATTTAGGCCTTTGCTGGAGTCCAGTTATGTATTCGGCAGACCATCGCTTCCAGAAATGCTGGGTGATTCTTTGAATTAACTGAAATCTGGACAAGCGATTTTCCGGTAAGTTCATCATGTTGGCGTCTGGCAAGGCAGTCATTGGCTTTCCAATTAAAAAATGACCTGGCGTCAGTGGTTCTAGGTCGTTTGGATCGCTAGATAATGGGGATAAAGGACGGGAATTAAGGACAGCTTCTATCTGTGTCAAGCAAGTATAAAACTCCTCATAGGTAAGCCTTGCGTTTGCAGCAACTTTTTTTAAATGAGATTTAATTGACTTTACCCCGGCTTCCCAAAGACCTTCAAAATGGGGCGATCGCGGCGGTATAAAATGCCACTGAATATCTGATTTACTAGCAGCATCTATTATTGCAGTTTGGTTAATGCTTGCTTTGATATAGTTTGACAAATCTTTAAGTTTTGAGTTTGCCCCAACAAAATTGGTGCCGTTGTCAGAATGAACATGGAACGGTTTGCCTTGTCTTGCAACAAATCTACGCATCGCGGCTATAAAGCATTCAGCTGTTAAATCACATGCTAGTTCAACATGTATGGCCTATGTTGTAAAACATACAAATAAACATATGTATGCCTTTGATAATTTTGAACCTCTACCCTTTCTATCTTTTATTAAAAACGGTCCGGCGTAATCTACTCCACATATATGAAACGAAAGCGCAGGATTAACTCGAGAAGGTGGTAGTTGGCCCATGATATGTGCGGTCTTTGGAGGGTTTGATCGAAAACATTTTAAGCAATTATGAATAACTCTTTTACATATATTTTTGCTAGAAATTGGCCAATATTGACAACGACTAATAAAGCTTCCGAGCCGCAATGCAGTTGCTTAATATGTTTATATTGCAAAATTAAGTAAGTTAATTTGTGTTTATTAGGCAAAATAATTTGATGTTTTTTATTAAAAGCAAATGTTGAAATATTCAAACGTCCTCCCACGCGAATTAAACCATCGTCATCTAGTATGGGATTTAGTGAGAGTAACTGACTTTTGCAATGAACAGGTTTGGCGCTTTTTAGATCACAAACTTCTTTTTGAAAATGCTCAAGTTGCGCTCGCTTTATAAGTGCAATAACTGATTTATTGACTGTTAAAGGACTCACGCGTCGCAATTCTCGATTACATGATGAATTATGAATAAATCGTAAGATATAGGATGTGACACGTTGCAATGATGTAAAATTAAAAAAAATTATAAATATTGAAAAAGGTAATAATTCAGTAGCGGTTGTGCATATATTTACTTTTCGGCACTCAGGTACATCTGTCATATTAGATAAATTTATAGTCGGCCAATGAGTATAATCTTGATGTAACCATTCTGGGCCTGAAATCCAAAGTTTGGATAAATTTAATTTATCTGCGCTGACTCCACGAGATATTAAATCGGCTGGGTTATCATGTGTTCTTACATGTTTCCAGGTGCTAATGCTAGTTAACTCTTAAATTTCGCTTACACGATTTGCTACAACATTTTTTCATTTATTGCAAGGAGCATTAATCCAACTTAGAACAATTGTTGAATCGCACCAAAGATATTCTTTGTCAAATGATAATTCCAAAGCAGTACGAACCCTTTGTAACAATCGTACTAATAACAACGCACCGCAAAGCTCAAGTCGTGGTATTGATATTTTTTGCAATGGAGCTACTTTAGATTTGGCGCATAAAAGACGAATATTTGAATTGCCTGCATAATCAAATAATTTAATGTAAATACACGCTCCGTATGCAACGTCAGACGCATCACAAAAACCGTGCAATTTGATTTTAATATAATTATGACATAGCACATGTCGATCAAAGTGAATGGCCTCTAAATCTTTTAAATTTCTAACAAAATCTAGCCAATTTGTGTGTAAATCTATAGGAATCGATTCATCCCAATTAAATTTGTTTTGCCAAAGACTTTGCATTATTAATTTAGCAACAATCACAATTGATGCAATTAATCCCAAGGGATCATAGATTTTTGCAATTGCTGATAATATAGTTCTTTTTGTAACACGAGCGCCTATAAAATTCTAAGATTTGTATCGAAATTGATCGGCTTTGGGGCTCCATAAAATACCTAAAGTTTTTATTTCCGTTGAGTTAGTGATCTGATAATCCCGTTAAAGCGGTTGGGTCGTTAGAAGCCCATTTACGAAGAGGAAAACCGGCTGAATTTTTCTATATGAAGAAATTTCGTCGCGAATAATGATTGCTTCTTGAGCAGTGTTGCACCCGGTGAGTAGGTAGTCAACATAAAAATCGTTTTCAATGATAGAACATGCTAGTGGAAATTTGACTTTATTTTCAAGTGCTAACTGCTTTAGACATTTTATAGCCAAAAATGATGCAGAAGCGGTTCCATAAGTGACTGTGTTTAATTCAAAACAACCTATTTCCTCGAAAGGTGATGATCGCCAAAGAATACGTTGCAATGGACGATGCTCTTTTGTTATTAGTATTTGACGATACATTTTTTATAATATATTTGGTTGAGGTTTTGATTCATCTATTTTTGTCATATGTCCTAGCTTATGATACTCCTTCATAAACTTTATGTAAGGTTCTCGAATGCTCTGATTATTATTTAATTTTCATTCTAAGCTAACAAATCTTTTTAATGCAAAAGTCTTTGACTCCCCCAATTGATTTACATTAGCATTTAATGGCAAGCTAACTACAAACCGCCCATTACAATCCCGTTTGGTGGTACTAACAAAATGACTTTCGCATTCCTTTTCCTCAAGTGTAAGAGGAGAAGATACAAAACTTTCCTCAATTTCCGATAATTTAGCTATTGATTTGTTGATATCTATATTATCTATGCTTAAATTGGACGATATTGACACATTAGATAAGTAAACAACAGGTACTGACCCAGCTAGAACCCAACCCAATTTAGTTTTCTGTAATAAAGGAAGATTTTTTCCTAATTGAACATGGCCAATACAAATTAAATTTCAAAATATATCAGCCCCTAACAGCATATCTATATCTCCGATTTTATCAAATGATGGATCGGCTAGTGGCAAGTTTTTTAGAATATTTAAAAATGATTTATTAAAAAACACTGCAGGCAATCTTTCAATTATTTTGTCTAAAATTAGACATGAAATATTTGACTCAAACTTGCTATTATTTGAATAAATTGAAATTTTACATCTTCTTGTGATATTTGATGTACTTTGATTAGTACCCGAAATTGATATGTTTACTTTAGAAATAGAAATACCTAACAATTTGCGCATTTTTAAGATTACAAAGTTTGATTGAGATCCGGAATCAAGTAAAACAGGACAATTATGTGATTTGCCACATTTATCGACTACTTTCACACAAGCTGTAGATAAAATGGTTTGAATTGATGCTGTAGAGAAGTGATTTGCTATCATTGATGTTGAGGGTTCTTGCAAAATGGGTTCCCTTTGAGTTTCAATATGCAATAAAGTATGATGCCGTTTTTTGCATGTTTTGCACGTGTATTTGTTTTTGCATTGTTTATTTGAATGAGCTCGGCTTAAACAATTGGTACACAAATTTAAATTTTTTATTTTCTCTAATCTCGAGCTTACGTTAAGACCGAGAAATTCGCTACAAGAATGAATTGAATGAGACGTGCTTTCACAAAGTGCACATTTAAATTTGCTAATGGCAATATTAACGCTAGCTTTTTGCAACTGTTTAAAATTGTTTGACTTATTGGAAGTTTCATTATGGAGAGTATCTAACAATTCACAACGTTTTGTTAAAAAATCAGACAAGGTTTTAAATTTAGCAGGCTCGGTTGAATTGACATGACATTTCCATTCGCGGCGAGTTATTACATCTAACTTTGAAGAAATTAAGTATACAAGTATTGTATCCCAACTGTCAACCGGTTCACCAAGTGCACCCAATGCTCTTAGATTAGCTAAAACTGTGTCTAGTAACGTTCTTAATGCCACATGAGATTCCTTATGGATCAAGTTAACTTCAAAAATTGACTTAACATGCTTGTGAATAGTCGCTTATTATTAAAACGATTATTTAATAATTTCCAGGCAATATCATAATTGACTGCTGATATGTTTAATGATTTTATTACATTAGCTGCTTCGTTTGATAAGCATGACCGCAAATAATAAAAATTTTGTATGTTACTGATTGTATTATTTGAATGTATCAATGATAAAAATGTTTCTGAGAATTGACCCCACATATCATATGAACCATCAAAACTTGGCAAGTTTATAGTTGGTAGTTTTATAGAAGGCGCTAGTTCTACATTTGCTGCGTGATTATCTGAGCCAAGCTTTACTAGATTTGTATTAATGACTGTCATAAATTTCGCCTTAATTGAATGAAACAAGTTTTCAAATTCTTCCCTTAATTTATTATATTCCTCTAAGTTTTCTGAATCAATGATTTTAATTTCATCTAATAACTCGTTGTGTTTATCTAACGTAGGCCCAATTTCACTGAGACGCGACTCAAAATTTTTAACAATTTCAATTGTTATGCCCGATTGAATAGAATTATTATAAAATATTTCAGCTCGTTTTAAAATTGCTGCAAACTTTTCTTGTTTTGATACAAGAGAAGGTAATGAAGCTTTTGGAGGCATTTTAATATGTTACTTGACACAAAATAAAAGAATATATAGGAAAGAGTGGTGTGATAATGCTTACTGATTGATAATGTGGAGATGTATGGTTGCTGTTGATTTCACGTAACGGCTTCCTCAATGATGGACGATTGGCGTCGCTGGTAGAGTGGTCCGTGAACAACGTATTAGATAACTTTCTCGTGATGGATGTAAGTCGCTGACGAGAGAGATGGAGAGTTCGCTCAAACTTCTTCTTTGTAAGACGGCAGTGGACAAATATGGCGTCGCTAACAGCTTCTTACAAATGTTGATTTGCAATACAACATAAGGATTTCAACAATACTTGCTGCATTGATAATTATTGATGTCACAAACATTAATATAACGTTAAAATAAAAATAACTTTCACATAAAAAGCATTTATTGTATTGCAAGTCTGATTACAAGTTTGTTACAAATGTAGCTACTACAAGTGTAGAAACGGAACTGCTCGAAAATTGTACAAATACAAAAAAGGTAAATTCATGTCTGATAGTGGTGGGACACAACAGATGGCTAATTATAAGGGCTAGTTCATAATTCCAGGAATTTAAGCCTCTTTGAAGAGGATTTAGTAAAAACCAAACACGTGCACCCACTTAACAGCAGGTACTTACAAATGTTATAAAATTCAATTAACATAAATCTTTGTTTTATGACATGTAAGAAATAATAGCATTGTAACGCAAAAAAAAATTATCAGACCATAATGGGGTAATAATATATGAAAAAACAAAATATGAAGAAGAAAATAAACTATGAAAAAATTAAGAATGAATTTGAAAACAACAATATTACAAAACACAATATGAAACACAAAAATAACGGAAATAAAAAGAAAAGACAACAATGAGTAGATCAACATAGAAATAATAACGATGATAAAAGATGGAAACAAAACACAAGAGAAATCCAAAAAAAAAAAAATTAAAAAAATACTGAAAGAAAAGAAAAAAGAAGTAGAAGGCAAAATAAAGGAAAGAAAAAAAAATCTATAAAAACAAAATAAAAAATGCAAACGGAAACTAAGCTAAACAATGGGCAGAAATAAATAGTATGCTGAATAAAACAAAAAAGAAAACAAAACAAGAAATAACTGAAATTATAACAGAACACGGACAAACAAAGTCAAATGAAACTAAAATAGCGGATGAACTAAACTACTTTGCAACAGTGGAAAAAATTAATTGGCGAAAAAAAAAATGATGACAATAAAACAATAACAATTGCAAGAATTGAAGAAGAAGCTTCATTTAACAAAACATCTGAAAGAAATAGAAGATATAATCCAACAACTAAAAATAAAAAGCGCGCCAGGAGAAGAACTAATAATCCATGAAGTGATAAAAGTCATAAAAAAAGAAGTAGCACCATTACTGAAAAAAACTCATAAATAAAATGATAGAAACAGGTGAATACACACAAATACTTAAAAAACAAATTATAAAACCAATATACAAAAAAGGAAAAAAATTAATATCTGAAAACTATAGACCAATATCACTTATATCAGTTCTTAGCAAAATTACAGAAAATGCAATATATAACAGACTAATGACACACATAAACAAACATAATATTATAAACAAAAGACAATACGCATTCCAAAAAAAAATCAAGCACATTGTGCATAACAACCGATATAATACAACATATACCAGGAAAGCTGGACGAGAAACAGTATGTTATACCAATATTTTTAGACATGAGGAAAACTTTTGACACCATCCACAAAAACAAATTGATTAAAAAAATGGAGTTATTAGAAATAAGAAACACAAATTTAAAACTGTTAAAAACTGTTAAAAACATATATTAAAAGCAGAACACAACATATTTAGTAAAACAACGGAAGCAAAATATGGGGTAACACAAGGTGGAGTGCTGGCACTATTACTAAAAATATTATACATAAATGATATATATATATATAATATAAATTTGACTGGTGAAATATATACATATGTTGATGATACATGTATTATATATTACGGAAAAAATAAAGCAGCAATAGAATGAAACATAAATGCAGGCATTAAGAAATTAACTAAATGGTACGACGAAAACATACAAACAATAAATGAAACAGCTAATCAATTATACAGCAAGTTTTCTGAATGGGTTGATGCCAATAAACTAGTCATAAACAAAAACAAAACCGCATTTGTTATCTTTTGCAATAAACTTGGCACATCTTTTCAAAATGCTTGTATTCAACTTTGTGAAGAAGATGTAAAACATTCACAAAACAATAAATTTTTAGGTCTGATTATTGAAAACAATTTAAATTGAGGTGCTCATATTGATGAACTAGCCGGTAAACTTAGCAAAACAATTTATGCTATGAAAATATTATCAAAGCAGTGCAACTCAGAAACTTTGAGAACATTAAATTTTGGAAACTTCCATAGCATAATGAAATACGCTTTTATACACTGGGGAAATACTTCAAAACACAATATCAACCGAATATTTCTTATACAAAAACCAGCAATAAGAATACTATGTGGTTTAAATTTTAAAGACTCGTGTAAAGATTTTTTTTAAGTTCTATTATACTAACATTAACATCTACTTATATATATATATATATATATATATATATATATATATTAATGGGAGCTTATGACAACCGATATGCTCTTAGATGGGAGCATGTAGCGGCCAAAAGGTAACGTCGCGGCCGGCGTCATATGACTCTCCTTCTAAGTGAGCATCTCGCAGCCACGTTTGCGTTGCCTATATTATTTTTTGTTGAGTTTCGCTGCAATATATCTGTCATCGTGCTCTATTGTAATATAATAAATGTGTTTGCTATTTCAGTTGAAAGCCTTTTCAATTTGAATTCTTTGTCCACAAATGTTTTGTTATAATAAATGCGACCTTAAGCCATTTTTATAGTAGAATAATTTTGATTAATTTAAAAACTTTGCGGTACATAATTAAATAAATGTAATAATAATAAACATAAGATTTGTTTATATTTTTACTCATAGAGAATTTAATAACAATCGTAGTCGTACTATTCATAATACAATTGCAAGTAAATTTAATAGAACAGATGTAGTTTGTTAAGTTTAAAAATTATCAGCACTTAATAAAATTATAACTTAAAAAAGGAAAATAAAATTTATGGTTCGTCAAGTTTGGAAAACATCAGCAATCAACAAAATTGCCAAATACGTTTAAATGTTGCCAAAAAAGCTTAAATTTTAAGTATTTCTGTGGATACATTGCAAGATATCTCGGAGCGTAGTGCACGGCACATCCTAAAATTTTTAGAGTATCTTTTGCACATAAAATTTATCATTATTCGTAAATAACTAACTCAAAAAATTTGAAAAAATTCACATGATCAGAATTCATGTAAAGAAAGCCATTTTCAGTAGTTTGTGCAAAACAAAATTTTTATTTCATACACTTGACTCATGCATGACAATTTTATTTTTGTTTAATTTATAATTAAGTTTTAAATAATAATTAATAAATAAGTAAAAGTTGCTCAAAAATTAATTTATAACGTAAAGAATTTTGTATACTTTTATTGTTTAAACATTGTATTACAAAGTGCATTTAAATGTACAATAATAAAAAAATAACCATTAATTTACGTAAAATTTTAAATGTTGTAGGCTTAAACATTTCAAACTATTTGTGTCAATATACATTTGCCATTATAACCTAAAATTTTAATAACATAACTAGGTAGTTTAGTAGTTTAGTAGTTTAGTAGTTTAGTAGTTTAGTAGTTTAGTAGTTTAGTAGTTTAGTAGTTTAGTAGTTTAGTAGTTTAGTAGTTTAGCAGTTTAGCAGTTTAGTAGTTTAGTAGTTTAGTAGTTTAGTAGTTTAGTAGTTTAGTAGTTTAGTAGTTTAGTAGTTTAGTAGTTTAGTAGTTTAGTAGTTTAGTAGTTTAGTAGTTTAGTAGTTTAGTAGTTTAGTAGTTTAGTAGTTTAGTAGTTTAGTAGTTTAGTAGTTTAGTAGTTTAGTAGTTTAGTAGTTTAGTAGTTTAGTAGTTTAGTAGTTTAGTAGTTTAGTAGTTTAGTAGTTTAGTAGTTTAGTAGTTTAGTAGTTTAGTAGTTTAGTAGTTTAGTAGTTTAGTAGTTTAGTAGTTTAGTAGTTTAGTAGTTTAGTAGTTTAGTAGTTTAGTAGTTTAGTAGTTTAGTAGTTTAGTAGTTTAGTAGTTTAGTAGTTTAGTAGTTTAGTAGTTTAGTAGTTTAGTAGTTTAGTAGTTTAGTAGTTTAGTAGTTTAGTAGTTTAGTAGTTTAGTAAATGTTGTTTATTAGTTGGTTAGTAGTTGTCCAAAAGTTGTTAAATAGTTGATAAGCAGCTGTTTAATAATTGTTTAGTAATTGTTCAGTAGTTTTTCAGTAGTTTTTCAATAGTTGTTTAGTAGTTGTTTAGTTATTGTGCAGTAGTTTTTCAGTAGTTGTTCAGTAGTTGTTCAGTAGTTATTTAGTAGTTCTTGTTTAGTAGTTCTTGTTCAAGAGTTGTTCAATAATTGTTTAGTAGTTGTTTAATATTTGGTTAGTAATTGTTCAGTAGTTTTTCAGTAGTTGTTTAATAGTTGTTTAGTAGTTGTTTAGTAGTTGTTTAGTATTTGTGCAGTAGTTTTTTAGTAGTTGTTAAGTAGTTCTTGTTCAGTAGATGTCTAGTAGTCGTTGAATAGTTGTTTAGTAGTTGCTTAATAGTTGTTTAGTAATTGTGCAGTAGTTTTTTAGTAGTTGTTTAGTAATTGTTAATTAGATGTTTAGTAGTTGTTTAGTAGTTCTTGTTCAGTAGTTATTTAGTAGTTGTTTAATTGTTGTTTAGTAGTTGCCTAACAGTTGAATAGTAGTTGTTTTGTAAGTGTTTAGTAGTTTTTTAGAAGTTGTTCAATAGCTGTTTAGTAGTTTTTTAGTAGTTGTTTAGTAGTTGTTTAATAGTTGTTTTGTAGTTGTTTAGTAGTAGTTTAGTAGTTGTTTAGTAGTTGTTTCGAAGCTGTTCAACAGTTGTTAAGTAGTTGTTTAGTAGTTGTTTAGTAGTTGTTTAGTAGTTGTTTTGTAGTTGTTTAGTAGTTGTTTAGTAGTTGTTTAGTAGTTGTTTAGTAGTTGTTAAAGAGTTGTTTAGTAGTTGTTTAGTAGTTGTTAAGTAGTTGTTTAGTAGTTGTTTAGTAGTAGTTTAGTAGTTGTTTAGTAGTTGTTTAGTAGTTGTTTAGTAGTTGTTTAATAGTTGTTTTGTAGTTGTTTAGTAGTAGTTTAGTAGTTAATTAGTAGTTGTTTAGTAGTTGTTTTGTAGTTGTTTAGTAGTTGTTTAGTAGATGTTTAGTAATTGTGTAGTAGTTAATTAGTAGTTGTTTAGTAGTTGTTTAGTAGTTGTTTAGTAGTTGTTTAGTAGTTGTTTAGTAGTTGTTAAGTAGTTGTTTAGTAGTTGTTTAGTTGTTGTTAAGTAGTTGTTTAGTAGTTGTTTAGTAGTTGTTTAGTAGTTGTTTAGTAGTTGTTTAGTAATTGTTTAGTAGTTGTTTAGTAGTTGTTAAGTAGTTGTTTAGTAGTTGTTTAGTAGTTGTTTAGTAGTTGTTTAGTAGTTGTTTTGTAGTTGTTTAGTAGTTGTTTAGTAGATGTTTAGTAGTTGTGTAGTAGTTAATTAGTAGTTGTTTAGTAGATGTTTAGTAGTTGTGTAGTTGTTAATTAGTAGTTGTTTAGTAGTTGATTAGTAGTTGATAAGTAGTTGTTTAGTAGTTGTTTAGTAGTTAATTAGTAGTTGTTTAGTAGTTGTTTTGTAGTTGTTCAATAGTTGCTTAGTAGTTACTTAGTAGCTGTTTAGTAGATGTTTAGTTGTTGTTGTTCAAAAGTTGTTAAGTAGTTGTTTAGTAGTTGTTCAGTAGTTGTTTAGTAGTTGTTTAGCAGTTATTCAGTAATTGTTTAGTAGATGTTTAATAGTTGTTTAGTAGTTGTTCAGTTGTTTTATTAATTGTTTATTTAGTTGCTTTTTATACAGACTAAAAAAAATGATACTATTAATTATAAAGCCTGTTTTATTTAACTAACTATAAAATTTATAGAATTAATTAGTTCTAAAATAATGTTATAAAAAATAGCTTTTTTTAAATTCCCAAAAATTAAGTAAATTGAGATAATAGATTTTAAAAGAGAAGAATTTGAATACGTTTCTGGGGAAATATAATTATTATTTGATAATTTGTATTCCAAGGTGAATGTTCAGCCAACCTAATTATTTAGAGTATAGTAAATGTTTAATAATTATGCAATGGTTTATATTAATTATTGATAATGATTCGAGAAAAAATGTTGTCATTTGATAAAGTATAAAAACAAACTGAAAAATGACAAGCCATATGATTGAAGATTGAACACAAATTATAATTTATAGCCCTACAATAATCTTTTTTACTTGATCTTATTAAAAAGACATTTTATTTTAATCTGATTATGTTTTCCCCACATTTTTTCTACTTTCTTAAGTCGGCTTTTGTTAGTCTGGCCAAATAGTTATCGATTACCGGATTAGTGCGGTATTCTCAGTAATGTTTAATAAAATTAATTCTTTTGTATTATATTATTGGGCACCAGTAAATTAAAACTCGATTATTCAGAAACTTCAGTCGTGTTGTACTTATTTTAGCGCTGTATGTACTTTTTGAGTTTAGTTTTTGGTTAATCTTATTATTATTATTGTTACATTTTTTTTAAGTGATATTGATATTGTTGTTACATTTTTTGTTTTTAAAGTAATATTGTTAAGAGTTAGCAAAGTTTTGGAATTCAATGTCGTCGAGAACGAAACACCTGTTCAAACTGGCACATGCTGTGCAGAGGTAAGTTACTTTAATATTATTTGATATATGTATTTGTTTTTAATATCATAGTTTTGGATCAGTTTATGTTAAAATAAATCACTTCAATATGATTTAAAAGTACTTCTTTTGCATTTTTGTCATGTAATTAATAATGATTCAATTTATTATTATGAATAATACTACAACTTCTGTATAACCAAATATAACCATTTATTTATAACTTTTTTTAGAAATTACAGATATTTTAATTTGCTACAATAATATTGTCATCACAAATGTTTAATTTAGAGTTTTTGTGTAGTTCAGTTATATAAATTGCTCGAATAATAGCTTTAAACCTTCAATATTGTTATTTTACATATTAAAACTGAATTAAAATAAGCTTGATATGATCTGCATATATTTGATGTACAAGTATAATAATTATGTTTTTTTAAAATATACTGTAATCTGCTAATTGTTGATTTAATGTACAGACCGGTCTGTATATTTTTTAATAAACAAACCTAACTATAACTATTTATAAATAAATCAAGTACCTAATTATATTATAAACATTTTAGGTTATAATGGCAAATGTATATTGATACAAATAATTCAGTTTTAATATATAAATTAACAATATTTAAGGTTTAATGCTATTTTTAGAGCAATTTATATAACTTGAACTACACAAAAACCCTAAATCAAAACATTTGTATTGGCAATATTATTGTAGCAAATTAAAATATCTGTGATTTCTAAAAACAATGTCAAAAAAGTTATAAATGAATGATTATACTTGGTTATACAGAAATTGTAATATTATCCATAATAATAAATATAAATTGAATCATTATTAATAATATGACAAACATGCAAATCAAGTACTTTTAAATCATAATGAAGTGATTTATTTTAATTCAAACAGATCCAAAAACATGATATTAAAATATATCAAAATAAATAATATTAAAATAACTTACCTCTGCACGGCATGTGTTTCGTTCTCGATGACATTGTCCAAAACTTTTATAACACTTAACAATGTCACTTTAAAAGCAAAACATGAAACAATAATAACAATATCACTTATCACAAAAAAAATAACAATAATAACAACAATAACAATAAGAATAACCAAAATCTGAACTCAAAAATTCAAAATGTGCATTCAACGCTAAAATACGTGCAACACGACTGACGTTTCTGAATAATCTAGTTTTACTTTGCTGGTGCCGAATAATATAATACAAAAAGATTAATTTTATTAAACCTTACTGAGTATTAATATTGGAACCGCTACTAATACGGTAATCGATAAGTATTTGGCTAGACTAACAAAAGCCGACTTAAGGAAATAGAAAAAATGTGGGAAAAACATAATCAGATTAAAATAAAATGTTTAAAAAAAAAAAGATTATTGTAGAGCTATAAATTATAATTTGTCTTCAATCATATGGCTTGTCATTTTTTAGTTTGTTTTTATACTTTATCAAATGACTACTTTTTTTCTCAAATATTTTATCAATAGTTAATATAAAACATTGCATATTTATTAAACATTTACTATAATGTAAATAATTAGGTTGGCTAAACATTCAACATAGAATACAAATTATCAAATAATAATTATATTTCCCCAAAAACCTGTTCAAATGGTTTTCTTTCAGAATCTAATATCTTAGTTACTTAGTACTTGGTTTTTGAGAACTCAAAAACGATATTTTTTATATCATGTTTTAAAAACTATTTATTGCTATAAATTTTAAAGTTAGATAAATAAAACAGGCTTTATAAATAACCGTAACATTTCTTTTAATTATATATGAAAAAAAAAACAACTAAATTAACAATTTTAATAAATCAACTGATCAACTACTAAACAATAACTAAACAACTACTGAAAAACAATTACTGAACAACTACTAAACAACTATGAACAACTACTAAACAACTACTTAACAACTACTAAACAACTACTAAACAACTACTAAACAACTACTAAACAACAACTAAACAACTACTAAACAACTACTAAACAACTACTAAACAACTACTAAACAACTACTAAACAACTACTAAACAACTACTAAACAACTACTAAACAACTACTAAACAACTACTAAACAACTACTAAACAACTACTAAACAACTACTAAACAACTACTAAACAACTACTAAACAACTACTAAACAACTACTAAACAACTACTAAACAACTACTAAACAACTACTAAACAACTACTAAATAACTACTTAATAACTATTAAACAACTACTAAACAAATACTAAACAACTACTAAACAAACACTAAACAATTATTAAACACATAAACTAAACAACTACTACACATTAACTAAACAACTACTAAAAACTACTAAACAACTACTAAACAACTACTGAACAACTATTAAACAACTACTAAACATCTATTAAACAACAATTGTTGAGTACAACAACTACTGAACATCTACTGGAAAACTACTACACAACTGTTAAACGACTACTTAACAATTATTGAGCAACTACTGAACAACTACTGAACAACCACTAAACAACTACCAAACAAATACTGAACAACTACTGAACAACTATTAAACAACTACTAAACATCTATTAAACAACAATTGTTGAGTACAACAACTACTGAACATCTACTGAAAAACTACTACACAACTGTTAAACAACTACTTAACAATTATTGAGCAACTACTGAACAACTACTGAGCAACTACTAAACAACTACAATACAACTACTATACAACTACTGAACAACAACTGAACAAAGTCTAAACAACAACTACTAAACAACTATTAAACAACTACTGAACAACTACCAAACAACAACTAAACAACTACTAAACAACTACTCAACAACTACTGAACAACTACTGAACAACTACTGAACAACTACTGAACAACTACTGAAGAATTAGTGAACAACTACTAAACAACTACCAAACAACTACTGAACAACTACTGAACAACTACTGAACAATTATTAAACAACTACTGAAAAACTACTGAACAATTTCTAAATATCTACTAAACAACTATTAAGCAATTACAGTACAACTATTGAGCAACAACTACTAAATAACAAGTACTAAACAACTACTAAACAATTACTGAACTGCTACTGAACAACAACTACTAAGCAACTACTGAACAGCTATTGAACAACTCATAAACAATTACTGAAAAACTACTAAACATTTACTAAACAACTACTAAACAACTATTGAGCAACTACTAATTAACTACTGAACAACTTCTGAATTACTACTACACAACTACTGAACAACTACTAAAAAACTATTGCACAATTAGTAAACAACTACTATATAACTATTGAACAACTACCGAGCAACTACTGAACAACTACTACACATAAACTAAACAACTGCTACACATTAACTAAACAACTCCTACATATTAACTAAACAATTACTAAGCAACTACTGAGCAACCACTAAACAACTATTATACAACTACTAAACAACTACTGAACAACAACTGAACAACAACCACTGAACAACTATTAAACAACTACTGAACAACTATCAAACAACTAGTTAAGAATTACTCAACAACTACTCAACAACTACTAAACAACTACTGAACAACTATTGAAAAACTACTA
The DNA here is from genome assembly GCA_963932245.1 of Tachinus rufipes. Classification (NCBI taxonomy): domain Eukaryota; kingdom Metazoa; phylum Arthropoda; class Insecta; order Coleoptera; family Staphylinidae; genus Tachinus; species Tachinus rufipes. The sequence continues at coordinate 40,944,013 of OZ010747.1, read as the reverse complement.
AACAATTTCTAAACAACTATTAAACTACTACTGAACAACTACTAAACAACAACTAAACAACTACTAAATAACTAAACATTTATGCCCATATTAATAGTCAGAGATTAAAAATCTCGGATTGATCCTGGATTTATGAATCCAAAATTTATTTTGATAGTCGTTGATTGGCTCTAAGGTAATTCACGGATATTGAGACGGTGCAGAACGAGTTGAAAACTATGCAACCGTCAATATAATTCTAGACTTAAATAATCTTGGGACCACCCAAGATTATTTGCATATTGATGGTTGTATAGTTTTCAACTCGATCCGAGAATTAAGCGAGGAATACATTGGCTCAATGCAACTAAAGTTGCCGTCACAATATCCGTGTATTGGCTTAGAGCTAATCAAAGAACTGCAAAATGAATCTCGGATTTATGAATCCACTCTGACTATTAGTACGTGCATTAAACAATTAAACATGTAAACAACTACTAAACTACTAAACAACTATTGTATTCTCACGTAATTACTTATAATATTAAAACAGAAGTTACTGCTAATGTCTATTAATTAGATTATTTATTCAATCAAGTTGTAAAACCCATTAATATCTCAGTTTTTGAAATAAATATTTTACTAAATAATAATTACATCTGTTAGTCTTTAAACAAGCTTCTAAAATCCATTTGTTTTTAAGAAATCTGTTATGATATGTTGCATCTAAATTTAAGTGTTACTACAAAAAAAAATGTAGGCAAGCAATAATATTCTGTAGAACAACTACACTGTCTAGCTTGTGCTATTAAAGCATACAATAGAGACCTTTTCTTATTTATAGACCAAACTGTAAAATGCAATGAAAAATACACTAAATACAAAAATGATTTAACACACAAATAAAGTTGTTGTTGATTGATTTAATTAATCTATTTATTTAATCAAGTTGGAAACAGTATTGTTATTTTACTTTTTTTAAATAAAGATGTTACTAATTTTAATTATATCCGTAAGTTAATAACGAGAATCTTTAAAATTCATCTTTATAAAATGATAATTAATATTTTGACATTTAAATTTAAATTTAACTGCAATCACAAACAAATTTGATTAAGGAAGAAATAATATTTTGTAAAACGAAATAATAATAAAAATAAATAATTATGTCTAGCTTGTGCCATTAAAGCAATACAATGGAGACCTTTTCTTATTTACAGACCGTAAAACCCGGCGGGCGGTCAGCCGTGTGCATGCGCCACAAGCTCCCATACAAGCCCGGCCGCGATATGCTCCCCAACAGATATATATATATATATATATATATATATATATATATATATATATATATATATATATATATGTTTGACTGGGCACGAGTTCGGCGAGATTTTACCACGAGTTTGGAGATATTTCAAGTTTGAGCATATCCCCAAACTTGAAATCAGTTTATTGCAATTTAACAACAAATGTATAAGCTAATCATTGCATTTTGGAGATCCAGTCGACATAAATACATCACATTACACTTGGATTACAATAAATTGCAAATATTTTTGAATTTGTTTAAATTATTTCAATTTATACGTGTTTGAGGATATTTATCGCCAAAATCGTGTAACGGATATTTGTATAAAATATATACGATTTCCGTATATTAGTATAAATTCAGTTTTTAGTTTAAACCAAAGGTGGAGCTAGGGAATAGATAATATAATAATAAAGTTTCTAAAATATTTTTGATTTTGTTTTCGTACGGAATAACAGTTTGTAAGAATGACGTCATAAGATTTCTTTGTAGAATTTATATTTGATATATCAGTCGGAAATTCATTACAATAACAGTATATATTTTTTATACATGTCGTATTATCTTAATTGCAAGTATTAAGAAACAAAATTATAAATTTAAATGTAATTCAGTAACCACAGGTTTTTAAAAATGTCTTGTACACTAGTAATGTAAATAATACTGAATTTCATATTGGAGGCGGTACAATGACATTCATATATAATGTTGTATAAATAAAATAAAATTCAGTAAACAGGAATTCTTCAGTATGTCGGTTATAATAATAATACATAATGAGATTCATAATGGAGGCAACACACTTATAACATTAATGTTCACAATATTCAATAATTTTAATTAAATTTCGTAAATAGGTCATTTACAATGATAAAGTCAGAATAACAAAATTCTTTTGGATGCGGCAATAATAAAATAAATATACACAATATTTAATGATTTTATTGAAATTTGATATACAGAGATGTTTCAGTATGCCAGTTACAATGAAAATATTAGTATACCAAAAAAAAAATCTTGTTGGAGGCGGCAATAATAACATATATGTACACTTATTCAATGATTGTATTGAAAGTTGGTATATAAGGATGGTTAAGTATGCTAGTTACAATGATAAAATCATAATAACAACATTTTTGTTGGAGGCGGCAATAATAAAATAAATAAAAACAACATTCAACGATATTAATAAAATTTGATATACAGGGATGTTTAAGTAGGCCAATTACAATGATAAAATCAATACATAAAAATTCTTATCAGAGGCGGCAATAATAACATGAATGTACACAACATTCTATGATTTCAATAAAATTTTGTAAACAGAGATGTCATAGTATTTCAATTTCAGTGATGAAGTCAATATACTAAAATTCTTGTTGGAGGCAGCAATAATAACATAAATATACACAACATTCAATAATTTCAATTAAAGTTGGTACACAAGGATGTTAAAGTATAAAAACTACAACGATAAAGTCAAAGTAACAAAATTATTGTTAAAGGCGGCAAAAATAAAATAAATATACCCAATAGTAAATGATTTTATTGAAATTTGGTATACAAAGATGCTTCAGTATGACAATTTTAATGATAAAATCAGTGTGTGTGTGTGTCTTGTTGGAGGCAGCAATAATAACATGAATGTGTTCAACATTCTAGGATTTTAATAAAATTTGATATACAGGGATGTTTAAGTAAGCCAGTTACAATGATAAAGTCAAAATAACAAAATTCTTGATGGAGGCGGCAATAATAAAATAATTATACACAACATTCAATGATTTTAATGAAATTTGGTATACCGGAGTGTTTAAGTATGCCAATTACAATGAAAAAATCAGTATAGCAACATTCTTGTTGGAGGCGGCAATAATAACTTAAATGTACACAACATTCAATGATTTTAATGAAATTTGGTATACCGGTCTGTTTAGGTATGCCAATTACAATGAACAAATCAGTATACCAAAATTCTTGTTGGAGGCGGCAATAATAACATAAATGGACACACATTCAATGATTTTAATGAAAGTTAGTTTACAAGGATGTTAAAGTATGCCAGTTACAGCAATAAAGTCAGAATAACAAAATTCTTGTTAGTGGCGGCAATAATAAAATAAATATACACAGTAGTCAATAATTTTATTGAAGTTTGGTATACAAATTTGCTTTAATTTGCCAATTTACAATGATAAAATCAATATACAAATTTTTTTGTTGAAAGCGGCAATAATAACATAAATGTACACAACATTCTAAGAAATAATTGAAATTTGGTATACAGAGATGTTTAAGTAAGCCAGTTACAATGATAAAGTCAAAATAACAAAATTTTTGTTAGAGGCGGCAATAATATAATGATTATACACAACATCCAAAAATGTAAATGAAATTTGATATACCGGCATGTTTAAGTATGTCAATTACAATGAAAAAGTCAGTATACAAAAAAATTTCTAAGAGGCCGCAATAATAACATAAAACTACACAAAATTTAATGATTTTAATGAAAGTTGGTATACAAGGATGTTTAAGTATGCCAATTATAATGATAAAGTCAAAATATCAAAATTCTTGTTGGATGCGGCGCAATTATAACATTAACGTACACAACATTCTTTAAATTTAATGAATGCCAATTACAATAATAAGGTCAGAATAACAAAATTTTTATTGGAGCCGGCAATAATAACATAAATGTACACAACATTCAACAATTTTTATTAAATTTGGTAGACAGAGATGTTTAAGTATGCCAATTACAATGATAAAGTCAGAATAACAAAATTATTTTTGGAGGCTGCAATAATTCACATTTAATGACTTTAATGAAGTTTGGTAGACAAGAATATTTAAGTATTCCAATTATAATGGAAAAGTCAGTATACCAAAATTCTTGTTGGAGGTGGCAATAATATCATAAATGTATATAAGATTCCATTATTTTAATGAGAGTTGATAGACAAAGTATTTATTAAGTAGACCAATTACAATTATAATTTTAAAATACAAAAACCTTGTCAGAGGCGGCACTATTATAACATTAATGTACAAAGTTTTTTGATAAAAGTTGTTGTGTTTTAAATAATTTTACTAAACAGTCATTTTAAACTATTCCAAATATGCTTTGTAAAGAATATAGACTTTAATATAATGTTTTATGTTATTCCTAAAATTTTACTGATACAGTTTTGCTAATTTCTAAGTTTGTAGGTAATAATGAAACTAGAAGACAAATGTATTCAAATTTTAAATTTCATTGAATTTAAAATGAATGTAATTATCTAGTTTGATGACGTATGTTATTGAAGTTTATCCATGCTTTAATCCAATATGTCTGTAAATTAAGTTAATTTGTGGTATCGATTATGATTTGTTTTGTAGGAGTATAATGTAAAAATTCATTCATTTCAAAACAATAATGAGTAGTGAGTAATATTATTTATCCGATGATATACTTTAAGTTTATAATTGTAACTAAAGCACCAGAAAATATATTTTAAATTTCTTAGTCTTAATGCATATCTATTTATAATGTTATAAGCCTGCAAACTTGACCTTGCTCTACTATTGAAAAGGGTTCAACGATATTCATTCAAAGAATACAAAAACATTTTTTTATGGCTTTCCGTTCTCACATTCCTGTTAAGATAATACATTTTGAATGTTATAGTTGGTAAGAAATATTCCCAATAATAATCGATGGTAATATAACACCGATTTTAAATATATTTACTACATAAAACTTGATTTATATAATTATTATTGTTAAATTTTGTTGAGTCATTGTACTAGTACCACTAGTGTTTGAATAGAAGTATATGATAAATAATCAATTCAATTACATTTTATTGTCTATATTTATCGAATAAATCACTGATACACTGGCTGACATAGAATTTCAAAAATGATTATAACTTGTAAGTTATTTTTATAAATAAATAAATAATAGAATGTTCTATACTACAAGAAGGGAAATAATATTAAGTAAATAACAACAAAAATGTTATTATTTGGAAAAAATATATAAAAGCAAGTTATAAAATATCATAAAATATTGTAATAATATAAAAGCCATTCAGAGATATATTGTTAAAGAAATGTTATTAAAACTATTCAAACATTAGTTTGAAGATATCGCCTAAGATGTGTGATAATATAAACAGTAGTTAGGGAATATCGTCAAACAAGTGCTACTATTAAAAGCATTAGTTTGGAGATATCGTCAAATAAGTGCGAATATATAAGCGTGCTACTATAAGAAGCATTAATTTGAAGATATTGTCAAAGAAATGCAATAATATAAGCGGTAGTTTGGGGATATCGTCAAACAAGTGCCAATATAAAAAGCATTAGTTTGGGGATATCGTCAAACAAGTCTCACTATAAAAACATTAGTTTGGAGATATCGCCAAAGAAATGTATTTATATTAACACAAGTTTGAAGATATCCCCAAAGAAGTATAACTACATTAACACAAGTTTAGGCATAGCGCTGTACTCGTGTTGTTGTATATATCTTGTTTATAACAAATAAAAGTACATTAATAATAAAAAATAAAGAATATATATATATAGAAAAACACGAACATGGCGCTATACCTAAACTAATTTAACCGTTTGTTTTTTATAATAAACATAATTAAATTATGATATTTATAAAAAATAAAAACATTTTATATTAATAAACAAATTATTTTACTCAATTTGTTTATTAATTTCAATTGTTACATTTTATTTTTTAATTTTTTAACAAATATAACTATACTAGTTATAAATTGTTAAGATCAATTTATAACACGGTAATTACTAATATTTATAACAATTCATTATATTTTTTTAATAGTATTAGTAATACCATTTACTATGATTTTAAATATTAAATATGTCTGCAACAAAAAGAAATAACCAAATAACTGTTTTATATCATGTTGTGCCATCTATTATAGATTTGTTAAAGTTATATATCCTCAAACTTGTCACAAGTTTGGAGATATTTTCTAATTTTACAAAAACCTAATTTAAAAACAAATTAGAAGCAAACAGAAGAAACCAAAGGTAACATATGTTACAATTATTGTTAATTTAAGTAATGTCACTGTTGTATAGGCTATTTCATGGTTATTTGGCTATATACAATGTATATCCTCAAACTTGTGTAGTCTCGAACTCGTGCTCTTCCGTATATATATATATATATATATATATAGATGTAAAACAACTAATACTCCTCCAAAATATATACACGCTGATAGTACTGGCCTCCAGAACGGAGTCAGGTACGAAAAACTGGAGGCAAATACGTTTTGGTGTGTATATCAATTTATTTCAACATAATACTTTACTAGAAGTCATTCTACAAAATTTTGTTCGGTGGCCATTTCGACTCATATACATATACAGTTATACATTGTAGTACATTCAAGTCAACACTACGTGGCGCTATGCTTTTATACTGATATACATATTTTGTTGCGGGCCAGTAGAATAAGCCTCCTCATAAGTTAACGTTCTAATACGCCTCTTACAATTGGCAACATAGCAAATACAATTTATAAAAATAATTATATACTTTTAATATATCTAAACGGTTCACGTTGTTTATTAGTTTTGTACAGAAAATATGTAAAAATAAAACAGAAAATATTACTCAACTTTACGTTCAATGAAACAAATAAATAACATTTTTTATAATATATTATATATATTTTTAAAATTATTCTATTGAGGTATTGTGCTATGTAGAATGGATTTTAAAAATATTATAAAATCGCAGATATAATACTATTTAATATTTCTTTAATAATAAATTTTTAAAATGTGCAAACAAAAAAAAAAAATTTTTAAATATATTTTTTTAAATAAATTAAATAACAATAATATTGTTTATATTAGTTTTAAAATTGATAAAAAAAATTAATTTTAGTCTTGTTTAGTAAACTTGACATCATTTGCATGTTAAATTAAAATTAATTCTTTTCAGTTTAACGCTAGAGAATTGCCAGGTTTAGTCGCACTGTCCTGTGGGGGTGCTACTAGTAGTATTGTTATGGAAAAATATTAAATCCTATCACATCTACAAAAATATCGGCAAACCTTTTTCTCTAGAAAAATATTGACACGTACAGCGCCGTTTTTAAATTAAAATTGGTTCTTATGGGACAAAACGCCAACCAACTCAATATTCAAACGATAAGATTTTAATCATCACTCTTTTATATGTTGAACTACAGACAGTATTCTATGTTTTCATGTTTTTGTTTAAAGATTTGAAGAATAATTAACGAGTAAAAAATTAAAAAAGAACTAATTAAAAACGCCACTTTTAAAAAATTAATTGGGGAGAAACGACTTATTGCATCAAATTTTTACAAATTTAATGACACAGAGTAAAGTCTTCTACAATGTGTGAAAATTTTATTCAATTATATTTTTCTTGCTGAGTTTGATTCTGTAAAGCCTTATAATAGCACAACTATTCTCCCCCCTTAATTAAAGTTATCATTATTTTTTTATCAATTTGAATAATTTGTTAGATCATTAATTACGGAGATAAAAATAACTATCCCATATTTACATAATTAAAATTATTGTACAAAAGAGGTTTTTTATGTTATCTAACTAGCTATAACAATAATATACTATTGCAAAAACACTTGAACACAAAAAACGTAGTAATTTTTTTTTACAAAAGGCTGTAAAAGTTTTTTTTAATATAAACCTAATAGCGTGCGGTTGAAGATCTACATTAAGATTCTAATTTAATTAGGTAACTCATTGATTGCTAGTAGTGACATGTTAAAGATGGTTGACATCGTACGTGTTGGTATGATGTTCAAACCAAGATAAGTAATTGCTACTAGCGTTCTTGGAGTCTTGTAGCACATTAGAGATGTTCAGATTTTTGTAGATAAATATTGAACTGTTTGTAATTGATATATCTTCAGAATGTTAGAAACTTACTATCCCATAGTTAAGAACAGTTGGCCCATACAGGTTTTAAAATTTATTTCAAGGTACTTTGCATTGGTAGATTGTAATAATTGTTTGCCGGAGAGTGACTGTGACATGCTGAAATTTACTTTGATTGGCTCTAATTTTCAAGGTTTTAAGCTATTTTTGGATGTTTTTAAAAAAAGTCTGAAGTTTCTCAGAGACAAAACTTGGAATTTTACTAACTGTTAGAATGACAAACGTAACTCTTGAAGGTTTTCTGTAAAAAGTAGATATAACACCGGTCCAAGAATACCTTCCTGTGGTACTGTTGATTTGATGAGGTGTAAGTTAATTACTTTATCTTGATGTTTAACCATAAAAATGTTTGGTGTTGTCCAGAAAAGCAGCCAAACAATATTTCTTTTTTTTAAGTGTTGTTAATTTGCTTTATTTCTCTGTAAACCTGATCTGTAGTTGTGTGTTAGTTTAAAAAAGTTTCAAAGATACATTTTAAATAAACTTATTAAGCAACAGAAAAATGTTTCTGTCACAGGTTTATCAGAATGATTTGTGCCACTTTTCATTGAGATTAAAAATGTTCAGATCTAAGTAGTATAACATTGAAAATATGTGTGAGTGCTTTTTGCACATTTTTTGAAACTAATTCTAATTGCTGTAACTTTTTTCATAGAAATATGAAGATCATAGCCATGTTTTAATCACGTATTTGACTCACATGGTATGATGGCGTTAATATACAATGTCATTATATAGATAAAGGTATTCCAAAACTGATGACTGCTTTTTGTCTGCTTGTAGTAGTGGTAGTTTTTTTAGAAAATTATTAATTTTTTAGATTTTTCTCTATGAGTAGGCTTTTAGCGGGTTGTTGTATTTAATTTTGTTTTGTGGATTTCTAGTAAACTTTCATATTTTTCTATTTATTAGTAGTGCTTTTTTAGTTACTTTTAAATCATTTTGTAGCTTATTTGTAATGTTTGTGGGTTCCAAAACTGCTTAATGCTTAAATGTTGTTTTAAGCAAGACATTTGGGTGTATTTCTTTTTCTAATATGTTTTAAAACTGGTTCCAGTTATTTTATTGGTTAAAAAATCTGGTTTTTGTTTATGGTGTATGTGTGAGCTTAAGTAGATTAGAACAAGGACATAGTCTAAAAAGATATTAATTTTTTTTATTTGCAGATAATTTAAGGGATAACTTTTGTATAGAAAAAAATGAAAGACATTTGTTTTTTTATGTCACATAGCCAGTGTGTAGTTGCTTTGGGCTGACCAAGTTCTAGGTCTCAGCGCTGGAAATTAAATTTGCTGCACTTTCTTGTAGACTCTGATCATGAATGCAGTAATTTTTTGTACGTCCCAGTTGAAAGCAGTTAGCACATTGAGGCATGACTTTTGTTTTGTTAACTGATTTTAATATGTATTTGTAGTGTTAAAGGTATTGCAATTCATAGATGATTAACTTGTTGTTACTTTGTGGTTTGAATGATAGAAAGAATGTTTTTTAACAATACATAAAAACTGCGTTCTTGGTTTAAATAAAAGGTGTAGTATTGCAAATCACGATTTTTTGGTTCTTGAACAGCTGCTTGATATTTTAGCACATCTGTTGTCGACAGTTTGGTTATTATTTATTTTAAGATTAAATTTTTGTTTATTATCCTGATTGTTGTATAGCATATCAGTAAATTATTTAATGTTTGCTACTGCTGGGATGTATATCGGTGAAAGTTTTATGTAATTAAGTAGTTCATTTGGTGGTGTACTCTTGTTTTTAAGTTTATTACATGTTTGTAATAATCTATTAATAGCCGTTGTTTAACATTCCATGGTTTGGTTTCTGGAGAGTTTTTACGTTTAAACGTATATTAATTAATAAATAATAACAAAATAAATTAAATAGATTAAAACAAAATAAATATCAGTTTAACTGAGGCAGGGAATCCATTCATGAACCGGTAACAAACAGTACAGTGTAGTATTTATTATTAGTGGTTAATTGTTTTGCAACATATTTTTTTAATAATAAGATGTAAAATACCACAGCAGTAAGTCACCGCTTAAAAAACGCTATAATGTAGTAACAATTAATCACCGGTAGCGTACTATAGTTGTTGTAATGTACACCACATAAAAAATTAAAATCAAAACAACTTCAAATAACTGTTCGTACCAAAATTCGATAATTTTTGAAAATAACTATTTATTGTAGACTGTGATACGGTTTCAATATTGTTATAATCTTATACACACAAAAAACAACTAAACTAAACCACCTCCTGAATAAAACAAATAAAGGTCTATTAATAATAGAAATTTACAAAATACGATATATTGATAGTGGCAACATTGGCAGAGGCGAATTCGACATTTTCACATATATATTTTATACAACTGGAGCCTAAAACGATGCTTTGGCATTTGGAGTTCTATTGCTATTATTAATATATCAATTTTTTTGTATATAATTAATGTTATATTTCTTTACCCCTCTTTGTGCGTCCTAATAAAGAATATTTTAAATAACTAAATGCAAAAAAATACACAGATAAAACTATTAGATTTAGGGTGGAGGCTAGGTCGCCTTATGTGTGTACGGAGGCGAGTAAGATAGCTATGCATATATATATATATATATATATATATATATATATATATATATATGGGTAATTCCGTTACTTTTCAACTAATTTGAAAAAGTCGACCTCTTTGATTTTGCTCAAATTTTCAGGGATCAAAATATAGATGAAAAAAATGAGATTTCTAAAATTTTTGAACTTAGAATATTGCCTGTTTAAAAGGACACACATTTGAAGGTCAGAATTTTTACAATAAAACCGTTTTTGTAGCTTATTTTGTATCTTAATTTTTGGGCTTCTGGAAAAAGATAAAAAGGTCCAAGATGGCTCAACTTATTCTTTATTACATGTACTTTAAAACCAATATTTTTATGTTTAATATTGTGGCAGTCATTTTGATATATTAAGCTTCAAACATTATTCCAAAAAAAAACGTAAATTTAGCAAAATTGCAAAATTTGTCAAATCTTAACAAAATTTGATTCACGAGGTCAGGATTTTCTCGTGTTTAACCTCTTTTTAAAGTACATGTAATAAGAAATAATTTGAGCTATCTAGGACCTTTTTATCTTTTTCCAGAAGCCCAAAAATTGAGATACAAAATAAGCTAAAAAAGACGTTTAATTGTAAAATTTCTGACCTTCAAATGTGTGTCAATTTGAACAGGAAATATTCTAAGGTCCAAAATTTTGGAAATCTCATTTTTTTCATCCATATTTTGATCGCTGAAAATTTGAGCAAAATCAAAGAAGTCGACTTTTTCAAATTAGTCGAAAAGTACTGGAATTACCCATATATATATATATATATATATATATATATATGAAATATTAATGTTTGTTTTTAAAAATCTGTATTTATTTACGAGAAACAACAATTTTCACAATAATATAAATTGAAATAAATAAATACTTAGGAATAATATTAACTGAGAAACTCACCTGAGATACACATATTAACAAAATATTAAAAGAAAGCGCAGCAACAATAGGAGCTGTAGATAGAGCCAGGGAATGCATAACAAAAAAAACTGCATTAAGTATCCATTCACCATTCACTATTTTTAGCAAAAATTAATTATTTAATAATCATATGAGGAGAAACATCAAAAACAAACATACAAAAAATACAAAGACAACAGAACAAAATTCTAAATTTAATACACAAACTACCAAAACTAACACCAACAGAAGAAGTATACAAAATAATTAACAAAACAAAGATAAACAAAAAAAATAAAAATAGAAAAATGCAAACTAATATACAAAATTAAAAATAAAGAAATTAAAACCAACCTCCAAATAAAAACCAAAGTACTAGGCAATAGACTAGTCACGTACAATCAATCAAAGTATTAAGAAAGTAAAGAGCTATAATGAATTCAAAATAAAAATAAAAGAACACTATATATTAAAAAGATCAAAACAAAGTAATGAATAAAATAGATAATACAAACAACATAAATAAGAAAAATTGAAACATGAAATAGTGCCCCGAATACGAAGCTCTGCAGCCACGGAGACGGTGTAGAGCAGCAAGTAAAGAGAAAACAAATATAATCTATAAATATGTAAATATATTATAATAAATAACAATAAAACAAAAATTGTTGGCTAAAAATTCTAACAATTATTTATTGACAGTACAGAGATCTAATCTTTTAAAAGCGGGCTATCAACATAGCTTTTAAAATCATTATTTTTCAAACATTAAATTTGCATCTATTTAAGTTTAATGTGCATAAAAATAGTCTTATCTTTAATGTTATAGTTTTAACAAGTATGTTCAAATTCAAAATATGTTTTAAGTAATTTCTAGTTATCACATTTCAAAATTAAAAACAAACATCAAAATAAATTAAACTAACAATAGTTCCATCTATAAGAAATGCAACTGTGCAATAAATACTTTATATCAACATTTATGTACCGATAAAACTATATTAAATTGCAACTTTGCTTAGACAGATTGTTTATTTAAAATTCCAAAAATATATTAAATAACACTTTATTTGAAATACTAGAAATTAAATATTTACTTTAACAGTTTGTTAATATCTATTTATAAATTGACTTGATATATTCCAAGGAAATTAAAAACGAGAATAAAATATTTATACTCATATAATCAATTGTGTAGAATTTATTTATAAAAGAAAACTCGTTTGATATGGGTCATGTCATTGGCAGGGTTTCATGCATGACGCTATGTATTTCTTGACTCAATTCGTACAAGTTTATTATGTGGAAAATATATTTTATTTATAAATAGCTTTTTGTCATAATATGAATAATGAATAATTTTATATAATATTGTTGATAGGGTTCAAAAATATCATAGTGTATTGTTTGTAGTAGACAATAGGATACAATTCTAATTAAAGCCATTCACAAAACACATCAATCGTATGGTTAATATTTCACAATAGTAGATATAAATCATGGACTTTTAATACTTTTCTAGTGTTATACTTTTAGATAATAAGATGAGATTTCTAAAATGTATAGATAATATAAGCGTAATAGTTTTAACAAGTGTTGAAATTCAGTTGTATAGCATAGAGCTGCTAAAGCATTTGCACTTAATATTTTTTTGCCTGTCCCAAATAAAAACATTTTTTCAGGAAGTTATTATATTTTGTCACTACTGTAAATTCAAGGTATGACGTCATCATGTAAAATTGTGATTTGCAGCTAATCAAATATTGCAAATAATTGTAAATTTGGAAACATCTTTTTTTGCTTTCTTCAAAATAACTGAGCTCATTTAAGATACACGCTGTGCTAACGTATACATAATAATAATAATAATAATAATAATAATAATAATAATAATAAATCATTTATTCAGTATTTTACATAGTTCTTCTTCTTCTTGGTGCCGTATCCGCTAGCGAATGTTGGCGATCCATCTGGCTATAATGGTTTTATTGACGGCGGCGCGGAACAATTCCACGGAAGTCTTCCCGTACCACTGTCGCAGATTTTTTACCCAGGAGGTACGTCTTCTTCCCGGTCCCCTATTTCCGGCAATTTTCCCTTGCATAATCAGCTGTAGTAGTTGATATTTTGAGTTGCGCATGATGTGTCCTAGATAAGAAAGTTTTTTTTTCTTGATGTTTGACATTACTTCTTTATCTTTGTGTATTCTTATCAGGACTTCCTCGTTAGTTACTCGATCTACCCAGCTGATCTGTAATATTTTACGGTAAACCCACATCTCAAACGCCTCTATTTTTCTCGATGATGCTTCTGTAAGAGTCCACGCCTCCATTCCGTAAAGTAACACCGAAAAAACGTAACATCTAACCATGCGTATTCTGAGCTTTAAGCTGAGACTGTGACTACATAGCAAGGATCTCATCTTCCGGAAGGCTTCCCGAGCAAGTGCAATTCTGATTTTAATTTCGGCCAAGTGATCCCAGTTCTCATTTATATTGCAGCTCAGATAAGTAATGCGTTGCACTCTTTCAATAGCCGTGTTGTTTGCGTGGAGACCAGTATCAATTGGATTTGTGTCTTTGCTTACGATCATGTATTTTGTTTTGGCTGCATTTAGTTTAAGTCCGTAGTCCTCTCCAGCATCAGCTACTCTGCTTAGTAGTCTTTGAAGTCCATCAGGCGTATCAGCGATTAACAAGGTGTCGTCCGCGTACCGTATGTTATTAATTGCTACGCCGTTCACTTGAATGCCCTCATCCACATCTTGTAGAGTCTCTTTAAAAAGTTCTTCGGAGTAAACATTAAAGAGAAGTGGTGATAGGATGCAACCTTGTCGTACTCCCCTTCGTATTTCTATTTCGTCGCTGAGGCTGTCCTCTACTCTCACCGTCGCTTTCTGTTGCCAGTACAGGTTAGCAATTATTCTGACGTCCTGATCATCTAAGCCAACATAATAATACTTGAATACAAAACTCGTATTCAAGAATCTATGCCTTGTGTAGTTACACCAACTATTAATAAGGAAATTCAATTGCTTCCATCTGCAATTAATTCTGTAATTAATAATTCTTCTTCTTCTTTTGCAACCCATACTGCTCAAACAAAACCTAAACAAAAAGTTCAACCTAAAACTCCAACAATTTTTGGTTGTGGTCCAAGTAACGATAAGTTGCAGGCATATGTGCCAAACTCATATATACATGTCTCAAAACTTAAACGCGGAACTAAAAAATCCGATGTTATTAACTACATTAAATTGAAATACCCCGATATATCAATCGACGCTGTAGATCTAGTTGTACAATCTGGAAGCTACAGTAGCTTTAAAGTCTCGGTTCCGGTAAGCTATTATTTGCAAAGACTTTTGGCCAGCTAACATTGCTGTCAAAAAATTTGTGAGTTTTGGTCGTTCACAAAATGTTCCTGCTTCATCTCCAATGGATTTTCGAAGCCTGAATCCTGTCAACAGCTTGGACCCATCTTCAGGAATGATAACGGCTTCTCCATCTACTACCAGAACGTCGGGGGTTTAAAAACTAAACTCTTGCTAGCTGTAGCCGTATCAGACTACGATGTGATTGTTTTCACTAAAACCTGGCTTTTTACAGACATCAGTGACGCTGAATTAAATCTAAAAGGCTATCATTTATTTAGGTGTGATCGCTCGGCCCTTACAAGCCCTAAACAAAGCGGAGGTGGTGTTTTAATTGCTATCAAAACTCACCTCAAATCTGTATTACTTTACCCCACGTTTATTAGTGTTGAACATTTGTTTGTAGTTGTTAAGTTTCATCTTGTGTCTTATAAGAATTTGTGCAGTATATTTACCACCTAATTCAACTAGTGACAAATATCTTGACCATTGTTATTCCGTCAAATCTATTGCCGACGAGTTTCCAAGCAGTAAACTAGTTTTATTGGGCGATTACAATCTACCTGCAGCCTCTTGGGTTAACGATGATTTAGGTATAGAAGTAATTTGTAATGATAGTTACCCTGCTCATTTAGTAGCTAATTCAATTGGGTTCTTAAACTGCGTACAATGCATTTCTATTCCTAATAGTGAGGGTGTGTTTTTAGATTTATGTTTTACTAACGATCGTGATATTTCTATGATAGAAGCTGTAGATGTTTTGTTAAATTTAAGCCAACACCATACTGCGTACTTGTTAACTATAAAATGTGATACTACCTGTGATATTTTAAATTGTAATTATGTTTTTAATGATTTTAAACTTGCCGACTACAACGCAATCAATAATTATTTGTTGAATGTTGATTGGACTGCACTATTTTATAACTGTGATATTGATATGTGTCTTGATGTATTTTACTCTGTAATCGATCATGTTATTGATTGTTTTGTCCCTAAAAAACTGTGGCGTGAAAGCAATTTTCCTATTTGGTTCAACAAAGAATTGATATCACTTACTAAACTCAAGAAAACTATACACAAACGTTATAAATCTTTAAAACTATTGTCGGACTATAATGAATTCCAATCTATTCGTACTACGTGCAAAAATCTCAGTGCTCATCAATACGAGCAATATATTTTACAAACTGAAAGTAAAATTCAAAATAATCCAAAACATTTTTGGAGATTTGGTAATGAGAACAAAAAAACTAATGGTTTTCCAGCCACAATGCATTATAAAGATCAAACTTGTAATAATAGGAACGACTTTGTAACTAACTTTGCAGATTTTTTTTCTTCAGTCTATGATAACGAAACTCATCCAACTCCATTGTTTAATTTTAATAATAACGTAATACATTCAAAATTTTTTATTAGTTTGTGTGATGTTTTTAAGGGAATTGAAAACCTTAAATGTAATTTAAGCGTTGGACCCGACGGCATTCCCTCTTTACTGTTAAAAAAGTGCATTTATTCTAATCCAAAGCCATTGCACTTACTTTTCAATGCTTCATTGAATGAAACTAAATTTCCTCAAATATGGAAACAAAGCTATATTACGCCTTTGTTTAAATCTGGAGCCAAAGAGAATATCACTAACTATAGAGGCATTTGCATTCAATCTGCTAAACCTAAATTGTTCGATAAAATTGTAACTAGTCAGTAGCAATGGATGTGCAAAAGCATCTTAATAAAAGAGCAGCATGGATTTCGTAAAGGGCGTTCCACACTTACTAATTTACTCTGTTATGAAAATGATATTTTAAATGCATTTGAATCTAAAGTACTAGTTGACTCAATCTACACCGATTTCTCAAAGGCGTTTGATCGTGTAAATCATAACATTTTGATTGCCAAGCTCAGTGCTCTGGGATTTCATCATGATGTGACTTCCTGGTTATTCAGCTTTTTGAAAAATCGCACGCAGTGTGTAAAAATTAATAACTTTTTGTCACAGCCTATTCTTGTTCCATCTGGTGTTTCTCAAGGATCTCATTGTGGACCAATTTTATTTTTGCTTTTCATTAATGATATCCCACAGTATATCAATTCATCGTCATTTCTTTAATTTGCGGATGATTTAAAAATGTATAAAAGAATATCATCTCTCAATGACTGCCATCTTTTACAACTGGACTTGGATTCTATAAATACTTGGTGTTTTATTAATAAATTATTTTTTAATGCTGATAAATGTTTTTCAATAAGTTTCCATAGAATTTTAAGTAAAATTTCTTTTAACTATATAATGGACACTAAAGTGTTAAACAAAGTCACACAAATAAATGATTTAGGCGTTATTTTTGATCATAAACTTACATTTGTTGAACATATAAACATCATGTGCAATCGTGCCATAAAAATGTTAGGATTTGTATATAGAATGTCCACGGATTTATCAGCCAGTACACTTAAACTTTTATATTGTGCTTTGGTGCGTTCGCATTAAGAGTATGCTCCGTCAGTTTGGAGTCCTGTTTATGAAATTCATAACCGTAGTATTGAACAAATTCAAAAAAAGTTTTGTCGTTTATTGTCTTATAAATCCGGCATATTATCTGTAAATTATGATTACTGCTACATTGCTTTATTGTACAATCTACCGCCATTGAAGATTCGCCGCAAAAGAGCTGATTTGTAGTTCTTACGTAATTTAATTATGTCTGAGATTGATTGTCCGGAGCTACTTGGTACTCTTCCATTCCATGTAGCACCTAATAATAGACATAGCAGACATTCTTCTTTATTTCGCGAGTCTACTCATTCTACTAATTATGGTTTCAACAATCCACTCGGTAGAATGTGTAGATTTGCAAATAATTTACCAACTGATATTAATGTATTTTGTGTCTCTAAATCTACGTTCAGAAGTCAGCTAAGTCATGCTGACTAATGTCTAATATGTGCCCTTTTATGAATGGTATATTTGTATTCTTTATTTTCGTATTGTAAAATATCATTGTTTATGTATATTTGATGTAGATGTAAATGGTAAGATTATACCGTCAATAAAGTATTATTATTATAATACAAATTTAACATTAAAGAAAATATAAAAAATACATAAATAAACGTAAATTCGTGTCAATAATAATAATACAATTAGAGCATTCTGTTCTCAAAGCTGTATGCTTGTAGAGAACAAAATACTCTGATTTTTTGTTACATCCCTGAAAAACTGTGTAAATAAAATTTTATATTAAAAAAAAAAACCTTTAATCGCCACTTCCCAAAATAGTAGGTATTTGGTCAGCATCAAGATCTTTCAATACTTTCTTTAGTTTGTATTTAAATTCCCAGAAGTTATTGACCTGATTTAAATTAATTTTTGTTATTAAAAAATTATATACTTTTACAGCAAAATACAAAAAGCTTGTTTTTCCAATTGATTTTTTAATTGGTTTTGGATATGATAAGTTATTGGCCGCGGTGCCTGTTAAGTAGTTATGTGTATGTGCATATAATATGGTCGTTTTATTTTTATTTTTAAATATATATTTAGCAATAGAAATTATTACATACTATATAACATTTTATTTTATTGGTTAATTCAACAAGTTCCTCAAAAATAATAAATATTAATAAAAATAAAAATATTTTAATTTAAAGTTTTGTGCTACATTAAATCTTATTCTGTGATTATCATTACTTAGACGTTATGTTTTACTTTAATAAATTATAACTCAACTGAATAAAATTTGATCTGAAATCAGTAAAATTGCTTTTAGGTACCATTAGATCTACAAATATTTGATTAGATTACAGATAGATATGCAAACTACACGCTTGGTAAAAAAGTCATTGTAACATATAAATTTAATCTAAATCAAGCAAATTTAAATCAATTCAGTAAATAGATACGTTGTACCTGATAATTATGTCTATATAGACGGACTACAAGATTGATTTCAGTGTGTGCTAGTGGACAATCAATCTGTTTAGAGTAGATATATCGTATCCTTAGCGTAACACATTAATTCAATCAGCACATTTTTAAGTGAAACTACATAATTAAAATGCAAAACGATATATAATTTAAAGTATGTACAATATATTTCATTAATAAATTTAGTTTTATTTTCTATTGCTTTGCAAACTATTTCTTTCTTGTGAATAGTTATCTGAACGAATTCAACTTTTTTATAATAATACATAATAAGTACAGTTTTATTTTAGAAGTACATTATTTTAAAAGTTATAACAACATTTTAACATTTAGTACAAACTTATTTCTTCTAGAAAAATGCTGTTAGAGTGGGTTGTATACAGACAAACTTTAAAAAATCGGTAAAAAAAAGCTTAATCCTAGATCAGTTAAGCGTTGATGTTCTTGTCTTAGTTAAAAACGCTGTAAAAACAGAATTTTTCTTTGGGGTTTTTCTAACAAGAAAAGCCAAATTGTTTTTTTTTTTAGAGGTTGAAGTCACCAAGGCGTTGGTGTTTATCGATGTTAATTTGTTGTGTAAATCTTTTTTTTTTGGAAGACTATTTTTTGTTAGTTGGTATCTTTTTTTTGGGAGACTATTTTTTTGTTAGTTGGTACATATGGTTTAAGATGCTTGTTGTGCTAAACAGCACTACGACAAAAAGTAATGCGGCTGTTGGACCAACAGTGTAGTAATTTAAAAAGTTTGTGTGTTATATTTATTTTCAAAATATTAACACACGCACAACTGTTTTTTTTTTTATTTCAACAAAAAAAAGTAAAAGTTCTTATTACCAAACAAAACTACCGAGTCAACAATAAAAAAGCAAACATTAGTATTAGAAAAATTAATAATAATAAACTAGACTCTTTATTATGTGAGCGACAAAAGTTTGGGTAAACATATTTTACGCAAACAAAAATCTGATATTTTTTTACATAAAGACAAGCAAGTAGCAAAACATTTCTTACTCAAAGCATTTATTTGCGGCGGTGTCATGCTTCCAACGCGTACTTTATGAAATTAGCTTAAAATATTTTTTTGTAAAGAAAAATATTTTAAACTTACTGAAAACACTTGTTTGTCAATTTACAATTACTGCTGTATACAAATCTCTATCGGGTAGTTTAAAATTATTTGTTGAGTTTTTAAACCGGTTATTTTTGAACATTGATTTTGTTACAAAATGTTATTAATAGACAGTGTTTTGTTTAGTTGTATAATCTACAGAACTGTTAACTGTTATAAATTTTAATTTTATTTTAATTTTTTTTTTTATTGAATCAAAAAACGCGATACGCTCGTCCTGTCTACCTGGGATTTGTAAGACTTCTTTTCTTTTTCAAAATCAATCCTACCCTTTAAATTTACTTTCTTTTAGCTGCATTGACTTGTATTTCTCAATAATGCCTGTCTGTTTACTTTTTTATGTTGGGTATCAGCTCTTGGGTCTACTGTTCCTTTACATCCTTTGCCTACAACTCCTGCCACCTGTTTAATGTTGTGTTTCTAGCTTGCTTCTTTTTTGTTCTTTTTTTTGTGTGTTACTTGTATTTCTAGTTAAGAGAGTAAAAAAAACATGCGTGCTAGGTACATTGCACTCATTATCAGGATTGCTTTATATGCCGTACTGATTCTGATGACTAAACTTTTCTGCAGCTTGTTTACCGTGTTTACGTTTTTATCAAATTTGAGAGCATTTTTCTATCTTGGCGCAGCGTACAGCACAATTAACGCGGCTACTGACGCTAAAAACTTTCTCTTGTTTTTGCTGATTTTCCTTATCTTAGGCATCATCATTCCAACAAAAACGGCTACCAGTTTTGCCATGGCCATTCCTACATACTTAATTTTTTTTTCAGAAATAGCGTCACTTCTTTGGGAGTGTCCAGCCTCAACAGTCATATAAGATATTTCAGAGATGAAAACCCAACACTAACCCTTGTAGTAATCCTTCCGTAATTTTGTGTTCTTCACTGTTTTTATCCACCATAAGTCGATCTGAAAAGTAATTCTTTATAATTTCTACTAAATGGCTTGGTAAATTTCTTTCTTCTATAGCCTTTACTGTTACATCACATGCCGCCAAATTTAAGGCGTTCTTAGCATCAATTGTTATAAGCGCATATAGTCTCCTTGTTTTCAGTATTTCTTTCATCTTGTTTTTTGCAATTTTTTTTACGGATTTGAGTGGTCCTAAGGTAAATTTTCTTTCCCTTAAGCCGTGCTGCGCTTATGACAGGTTGGGCCTATTCCAGTTTTTTTTTTGTGTTTGCCACAATGATGTGTTGTTTATTTTTGGCTTGCTTTTTTTAGCGTCTGCGCTGTTAGAACCAGTGTTTGTATTTCCTCTAGTAGTTTTTTTGTACATGCAATACTTGGTTGTGCCAGAAAGAGTGCTTTTTTTACTTCTTTTTAAAAGCATCCGTCGTTTTTATTCTGCCGGTTTTTTATTTTTTAGTTATGATGTTATACCCATCTCCCTATACGTTACTTATAAGTTATTTATTAAATTTTTTACTCTTTCTCCCTAGTTTTAAGAATTCCAATTTTCAATTTTTTTAAATTTTTTTATATACTTTTTTTTCTATGTTTGGCTTCTATTGTGCTCCTTTTACTTTTTCATATTCTTGTTAGTTTTCGTCTTTTCTGTATGCTTGTTTGTTTGTTTTACCAAAAAACCTGTTTTCAATTAGGCGACCAAGTTTTTTTTGGCATGGTAGCTTTGCATGCGTCTGTAATATTATTTATCAAAGTCCTATAGTTTGTGTCCAAGGGCTCCTTGCATTTCTGGCTTATAATTTTCTTAAATTGTTTTTATCTAGTTTGCAAACATACTATCTTGGCTTGTTATATTTTGACGGTAGTTTTGGTGATTTGCTTGTAATACCGTATTTTATGTATTTGTGTTGGCTAAGTTTTAAGGTCACGTGCCACTTGTTTATTTTTTTAATCATACACATTGAGAGGTCTGTAAAAGAAATTTGCTCTCTTTGTAAAAATGTCGGCTTCTTACCGTCATTTAAAATTACCATTCTATTCCCAGCCATCTATTCCGTGAGTATTTCTTCATTCTTGTCTTCTACTTTAGAGCTTCATTTTGGTGATTTAGAATTATAATTGCCGCAAGCATGATATCTAAACATAAAAAATATTTATTTATTTATTTAAAATACATACTAGTTCTAGTAAGTAAATTTAAATTTATTGATTATTGGTATAACCTTTTTTTTTAAATAATGTAAAAAGCATAACTAAGACAAATAAGTAAAACAAGTTGTGAATATTGATATTCTTAATAATGAAATATATATTTTTAGAACGCGTTGTTGGTGTGGGTATAAATTTTGTCAACTAAGCAAATTTGGCAATTGAGAACAACATATTAAACCTTAATGCGGCCTTTGATAGTATAGATAGAGAAAAACTGTGGTTATTTCTGAGAAAATAGTATAAACCAGCATTTGGTAAAAAGCATGAACGTTTATGAATAGAAACGGTTAACAAACTGTGTCTAAATGATAGAGCAAGTAAAAATTGTTGGACAACAAAAAGTGTAAGATAAGAGATGCCCACTCAGTTCTAGCCAGTTTGCTGCATATATTGCAAACATAAAAAAGGTTAATCTAGCTTAACCATGTAAAACTGTAGTGAGCTGAGAGAAAATAAAGATGAATAACATAGCAGATAACATGGTAATAAGAATAGGCAAAAAAAAGTAAAATAAATAAAAATTAAAAAAACAATTTTTGATAGCCTAGTTAGAAGCATAATTTTTTATGAGGCGGAAAGTATGTGAAAAATACAGGATAAACTAGAAACTATACAGAAAAAATACTGAACCAGTACCTATCACAGGGAATAAATAGATAAACCCCAGCATTCAATTCAAATAGATAATAAAGAATAATAATATATAGAAGCATAAAACAATATGTTAAAATATGAAAAACGATTGGAAAAAAAATTAATGCATAAATTTTCAAAGAAAGGTATGAAAAAAAGAAATAAAAATAAAAAAAAAGAAAAAAATATATAATTGTTAAGAAGTAAAAAAAATAAAAAATATTTATTTGAAAAAATATAACGGTGCAAAATAGGAATATATATTACAAATAAAAGAACAAGAGTAAATAAATTGAAGTACATTATTATTGAAAACAAATTTTCAAAATATTTTAATAATACAAAGTACATAAAAACAAACTAGCAAGATTTATGTGACAATAAAGAAAAAAAAAATGCAAAATTTGTATAAATAAAGAAAGCAAAACACGCAAAATGTGTTGAGAAGCCAATGAAATAATATAACACATCTTGGAAAATAATATGTTAAAACAAAAAAATAGTGTAAATAAAAAGCGTCATTAAAAAAAAAAGAAAAAAAAAATTGTAAAATAGTAAATTTTAAAAAGTTTTAAATTAAATTAAATCAATTTATACTAAAAATTGGTTTAATTTAATTTTGTATTATTTATTATAAATTTGGTTCATTAAATATTGATTTCAGTTAAGAATGTATTATTATGTAAATATTTTTTAAAGCCAAATAGCAAGAACAAAACCTATTATTATTATTATAAAAAAAATAGACAATTTTATGAAATTTTACTGTTTAATACAAACAATAAATTTTTTAACTAAATTTATAAACTGTTTATACAATGTATACACTAACTGTGAGTTACATAGTATTAAAACCTCACTAATTAATTCCAATTTGTTTTTTACAGACAAAAGCACATTTTCTAAATAAAAATCAAACTAAAATTAAAACTTTGTTAAAAAAGATAATGTTAATATTAAGTTAAAAAAAATAAATTAAAGCACTATAACAAAACTTTAACTTTACTTAAAAAAAAAAATGTAATACAAACCTGTTAAAACAAATCAACCCTTACAGCTCACTGATAAACGCTTTCAAAATAATCCAAAAAAATAATTTTAAAACGTTATAAAAAGATTAAACTTTCTCTAACTGTATTAAAGAATTTAAAAAATCATAAAAGTCAATGTGGCAGATAGTAAAATCAATCCATACCAATAAATAACCAATATATTTCCAATAATGTATTTTTTTTAATACATTAATTCAATGTTTTTGTTGGTAATGTGACAAACAGTATTACAAAATCAATTCCTAAATTTAATATTAATCCAATTGAAAAACTGTGCAAAATAGCAGTCTAGTCTATTTTTGTTTTGTTTTAGAGAAGTATTTTTATTAAAGTTAAAGAAATAATCAATAGGTTTAATAACAGTAAAAAAGTTGTGCATGTTTTTATTACTAGCATTATTAAATATGTTATAAACTTAATAATTAATCTAATAACATATTTAAATAGTTTAAGTTTGATAGATTTATTGATATTAACAGTAATACAACTCTGCCTATGAGGATAATGGGTGGATTAAGTAGCTCAGTGAAATCATAGTCGGTCCCAAGCTCGGATAAAAAAAGAAGGTTGAGGGACAAGGCCAGCGACCTACCCCTTGTAAAAAAAAGAAATATGCTCACAAAAAGAACTCACAAGCTTCGGAAGGACGAATACACGATGACAACCACGCGAGAAACAGGAAAAACGAGAAAAACTGGAAAAACCTACTCTTCTACTCTTTCGTAAAGAGTGAGGTTAGAATTGCTGAAACAAAAACACAAGGAATAACAAATCACACAAAACTATAGAAGCTCTCAATAAACACAAAATAGACATCTGCATCCTATCTGAAACGAAGAAAAAGGGTCACGGTAACATACTCGTACTCAACTCTTATGCTATAGTGGAAAGGAACACAACGAAAGAGCAAAATCAGGAGTGGCAATTCTAATCCACAACAAATATAAAGATAATATCGGAAGAACTAAGTATATAGACCATAACATAATACTATTGACATTAAAGTTAAAAAAAGAAAGAATGCACATCATCGGCGTTTACGCACCAGGTAGCTCGAAAACGCAAGATGAAAGAGCATCATTCTACAATAGAATTGACGAAACTATCAATAAAGTCGACCTAAATGACAAAATATTTATAACCGGAGACACAAACGGAAGAATTAGTAACAACATAATACCAGGAGTAATGAATAGATTTGGAAAAGAGCAAATCAACGACAACGGCATGCTGCTTATTGACTTATGCACTCAAAACCAATTACAAATTAATAATACCTACTTTAAACACAAAGACCAACAAAAGTACACGTATCGAAACACTAGAGAACAGCGATCTAATATAAATCATATAATAACTAACGGAAAAGTCCATCCAAATAAAATCATAAACGTAAGAGTGATACTATCAGCCAATATAGGCACAGAACATCACCTCGTCGTATGCAAGTACCGATTCAAAGCAATGAGACACAAGCAACAAGAGCCGACAAAATAAAGAAAGCATAAAGATACTATACAAAAACAGACTAACACAAAAAATAGCATCCAACAGCATACAAGACCAGGACAACACAGATAAAACCTGGAAAAAGCTGATATCTAACATTACAAACAGCGCTCTCGAGGTTATTGGCTGCATATTAGTCAGTAATACTTCACGACATAATTATAAACCGTGGTACAACCCAAACCTAAAAAAAAACAACCCGACAAAAATCAGAAACCTTCAGAAAATATATGAACACAAGAACTCAGGAAGCTTACGACCAATACAAACTGGTGAGGAACAGGTGCAAGACAGAAGTGCGACACCTAAAATATCAATACTGGAAGAACTTCAGCATTAAATTGCAACACGATTTATATGGCGGCCAAAAGAAAATCTAGAAGCTCCTCAGGAAGTTTAAGCAATCAGTTGACAAACAACACCAAACCTAATGTATAACATCTGAAGAATGGACCAAGTACTTTAAGAAATTGTATGAAACAGAAAACAACAACATCAAGAACGGAACCACTACCGTAACGCACAAACAGATAATAGAGGAGTCACACTGGCTTATTAGCCAAGAAGAAATAAATTAGGAAATCAAAAACCTAAAAACAAGAAAGACACCAGGTGAAAATATGATTTTTAACAAACTCCTAAAATACAGCTGCGACAAACTTAAAACAGAAATCTAGACCCTGTTTAAAAAAATTGTCAAATCCGAACAAGTGCCGGCAAGATGGAAAACACAATCACAATCACTATCCCAATCTTCAAAAAAAGTAAAAAAACAGACCTTTCAAATTACCGAGGCATCACATTGATAAACACCACAGCAAAACTTTTCACAAAAATACTGCCCCAAAAAATAAACAAACGAATAACGGTAAATGACAAACAACAAAGATTCTGACAAAATCGAACAACTACAGACGCAATATTTACTGTAAGACAGATCACCAAGAAAGCAATAGAGTTTGCCAAAGCCGTCTATTTGTGCTTTGTCGACCTGAAGAAAGCATTTGACAAAATCCGAATCGCTGATGTGATTTTAGAACTCAAAAAACGAGGAGCAGGGGGAAAGCTAACCAACTTAATAAGAAACATCAACACCAACAACTACACAATCATAAAAACAAAAATGAAGACATCAGAGAGAGTGCATGTAAACGATGGCGTAAGATAAGGTGACAGCATGAGCCCGACCCTATTCAACACCATAATGGACAACATAATAACCGCAGTAAAGAACCTTAAAGCGTGATACAGAATAGGGAACCAATACTTCAACATCCTATGCTATGCAGATGATGCAACGCTAATAGCAGACAACGAAGACGATCTACAACAATTACTAAAGTCATTCTCGGTAACAGTAAAAAAATACAACCTTGACATTTCCCACTAAAAAACCAAGTGCATGTTAGCCAATAATATACCCATTAAGATGCAAACTAGAACTCCACAGTAAAGTAATAGAACAAGTGACCTCGGCATAAAAATATCAAGCGACAGAAACCTTAAGATGGAAACCCAAGCAGCCACCAACAGGACCCAAAAAATATTCGGTGCAATAAACAACATAATATGGAGAAATAAGCATATATCTAAAGAAGGTAAAATCCGAATATACAAAACCGCAATAAGACCAATTCTCACATACGCAGTCGAAACAAGAGCCGACACAGCAGCTACCAAACAAGTCTTAAGAACGACAGAGATGCGCACCCTACAAGCGATAAAGGAAGTCAGCGTGACTAGAGACCAAATCAGGAGCTTCACAATCAGACAGGAGAGGACAAGAGACCGTTGGAGGTACTGGCGGGATCATGTGAAACGCATGATCCCACAACGAATCGTTAACTGGGCCATGACACAAAGACCCAACAATTCAAGACCACCTGGAAGGCCACCAAAAGATGAGAGACTAAGGAGAAATTTAAAGAAACAGGCAGACGTGCTTACACAAAAGTCTAAGAAGAAGAAGAACAGTAATACTTGTTCATAAAAAAGAAGATAAAAGCAAATTAAACTCTTGTGCAATTTTGATACTGCTGGTACTTTCTAAGATACTAAAAAAGCAATTGTCTTATTATTTTGAAACATAAAAATTGTTTTATAAATACTAATATAATTTTAAAAATGATTGAGGTACAGGAGAAATTATTTTTTAATAAAAAATTGGTTATTTTTAAAAGGGTATTTACTTGCTATATTATTAGACTTAGCAAAGGCTCTGTATTGCATAATATTTTGCTAAGCAAACTAGATATGTACAATATGAATTTGCAAAGCTGTAGAACTTCAATTCAGCAAAATGTACCTCAAGGTTTTATTTTGAAATTTTTTAATGTATATAAAATTATTTAAATCTTAAAAAGTCTGTAAAATGAACAAATAATCATCAATTTTATTGTAGATTAAAATTTGAAGTACATTTTTAGGTTTTCTTTATAATTAAAACATAAAATGTGAGAAATGGCATTTATAATATAATCCAACTATTTTTTTAAAACTGTTAATGCGTACATTTTTTGCGTTAAATATGAAGAAAAACTAAAAATATTCTTAAAATTTTAATTTACAATTAGATTGATGATTAATTGTGCATTTTACAGACTTGTTAAGATTTAAATATTTTTATATATATATATATACGGTTGTTTCCTAAAAAACGCCGGAAGCTATAATATTCTAATTTTAAATTTTAGACCCAACAAACTATATATATTCTTAAATGGCAAAAAATAAGCTATCTTTTGACGTTCTCAGTTTGTAAATATATTTTACCTGTTTTGAGTATCGATATCCATCATAGTTATTTTAAATGGAACACCTTGTATATTTTTACATGTTTGATTCAGGGTGAAATTCTGCATACAGTGTATTTTATTTATTTATTTGTAGACGGAATTATTTAAAAAAAAATTATTAAATGTGCAAGAAAAACAATCGTAAATACTGAAATATGAAATATTAAAAAAAAACTACAAAACATAATATCTACAAATACTGTTCAAATTGATTCCCACCGTGCTGAATACAGAACTGACATCTTTTAGTTACTCCATTACTGGCATTTAATATCAAATTGGGAGATATTTTGTGGCAAGCATTGATAATCCTAAGCCTTAGTATTTCTTTGTTTTCTGGTTGTGTTGTGTTGGATGTGCCAATAGTATTTGCAATTTTCCTGGTAGATGTTCTTGGATTTTCCTAACGCCTTTAGATTTTTGATTTTGGGGTTATCTTAAAAATCATGTTTATCTAACACAGAACAAGTTTGCAGTTCTGAGACAGCTTCCATGCAAGATTCTTAGGGCAAGCTAAACAATTTTGTGCATACTGGGCTGCTAAAAAAAACAAGGATCTTTATACTAAATCAGTTTGCTTACCAAACAATAAAATTTTGCAAATTAGCTGTACATCAGCTAATCAGCAAGTGCAAAAATAATATTTATTGCAAAGTCAAA
This sequence comes from Tachinus rufipes, assembly GCA_963932245.1. Classification (NCBI taxonomy): domain Eukaryota; kingdom Metazoa; phylum Arthropoda; class Insecta; order Coleoptera; family Staphylinidae; genus Tachinus; species Tachinus rufipes. The sequence continues at coordinate 40,915,040 of OZ010747.1, read as the reverse complement.
GCTTTGAGTGTTTTATAGATATTGAAGTGGCATTTGACAATATTATCATCACCGGCGGGTGCTCACTACGGTGCTTTGTCATAGACGACATACTACAAATACTCAAAAACATGGGCGCTTTTGCCTTAAACTACGTTGATAATCTCACCACCTTTGTATACTAAAAGTTTAAGGCACTGTATCAAATATGATACAGAATGAAATGCGTAAAAATGTAGTGCAAAAAAACAAAACGGCAATTGTACCGTTTACAAGACGACTACAGGCCCAATAACAAAAAAAGTAAAATAAAACTCACAAATCAACAAAGTCTGAATATCAACAGACCGAATATTAAAAGAAAACCTTATAACAAATCAGTTTGCAAAAAAAAGTAAACATTTACTGGACCCTAACTTGCTTTTGGAGTCTCATATTAGACTGAAAAAAAAAAACAATAGAACAAGCGGCCTGCTGGCCTAGCAGTGCAGAAAGGCATCAAGCAAACCGCCTGAATTTTTTTTTTATGAAAAAAACTTTTAGAAAAATACAAAAAAATCTAAACGGACGCAAATTATCTTGCCATAACAACATTAAACATATAATAATTTGTACTCTTAAGCTTAGAATGCACACATTAAAAACAACCGTCTACATAAAGTTCTTACAAAATTTGTTAAAAATAGTTGACGTATTTTATTTTATTAAAACTGAAATAATTAGAGAGTAATATAAAGTGAGGCAACAAGAACTACAAAAAAAATCATGTAAAAATACTGCAACAAGCTGTACGTCATTATAATACAAAGCAACAACTAACTAAAGCTAAATCACCAATAACCGATCTTAAAAAAAAGGATCATTGTTTCTGCTGAAACAACCAACAAACTTCTGGTTCCAACTTTATTAACATATGTAATCAATAATTTCTAGTTTTAAATGGCACTTTCCCTTTTATGCTTCATACACCAGAGTAATCTTAAAGTTTGCTAAAAATTTTAAATTTTATTGATAACTGCCCGAAATGACTATTTGTTTTGTGATGATTGGTAAAATCTTGACTGCTACCTTGATTTACAGTATTCTAACAAAAACAGCAACTTTGGCGTAGTTTCTAATTCTACAAATAATCTGATAATTGATTTACATTTTTATCAATACATTAAAAAAACTGAAAAAAAACTATAATTTTATTGATCTTTGGTGAATGTTATGGAAAAAAAATCAAATAATATGTGAAAACGTTAAAGTTGCTGTTTTTGTTATAATACTACAAATCAAGATAGCTGTTGGAATAGTCTTAACGTGAGTATTAATTTCTAAAAACCAGTTTTAATGAGTTGTTTTGTTATATTTAATTTTAAGCTCAGTTTTTCTATGGTTTATTATAATTATTGTTGAATTAGAATCCTATTGAAAAAGACGGCCACGTATAACAATTGTAGCTTTTTACGTGACCGATTGTACTGCATCTTTAGAGCTTAAAGGGTTAAGCCCTTTTAACCGACCCTTGTCAAACCGTCATTTTATGAATAAGTTAATTGTGATAAAATAGAAACGGCTATTTCTAAAACCTTCATAAACCTTGTTTCATAAAATTTAAGACTACTCCAGCAACATAAAACAATTTCAAAACAAACAGCCAAATTAGAAAGTTTCACTTAGTTCAAGGTTTTAATTTACTTTACATACCATTTGTCATCTAAGCAAGAACATAAATAAAAAATGTAACTATATGAAAAATAAAAATTGTAATTTTTAATGATATACAAATTTTATTACACGTTTTAAGAATACCTGCCAGATAGCAAAACCAACCATAAAAACTTAAATAAATAAAAAAATAGTTTGTCAGCAATAAAAAATATAAGTAGCACTAAACAGTATTGTTTGCTAATTACTATTGCATCAATTATCTTTTTCAATCAAAGTGGAGCAGCGATTGATTTTTAAATATGCTTCAAAACGGGACACATTATTAAAACCGGTTTAGGCTATCATAATTATTTTAATATTTTTTTACAAAACACTTGTATTCTGCAGAATATAGTTTGAAAAATCTTGAACTAAAATACTTCATAGATATTATATAAAATAACATAACAAGTTTTTGAATAGTTTAACTTACAATGGCTTAATATTAAAAACTGGTCTTATAAAATTAAATTATTAAAGCATATTAATATTTACAAACATAACTAAAAAATAAAATTATTACAAACATGTAATAATCAGAAAGCAAAATTCATCGTATTATACTTTTTTTGTTAGAAGTTTTAAGCTTCAATAACCACTATTGTTTGTTAAACAATACCAGTAAATTGCAAACCAAGCAGATTTACAATGATATAACTAAGTAAATGTTAGCATTGCTTCTTAAATAAATTCTCTTTAATTATAAGTACATAAATGAAATAAACATAATTAATAATGCTGCAAATGCAAGAATAACTTAAAATTTCTTATTCCCACCATCCATCAAAAAACTTTACACGTTAATTTTCAATACGAGCGTTCATCCCTCTAAAAGCAGCCCCCATGCAGTAAAAAAAACTTTTAACCTTTCGTAAAATATTCATGTGGCTCTTCCACATCCCCTTATATTTTCGCCCAGTTTTTGGGAAAATTAAAACGCTCGTTAGGATCTCCTTCCCGCATATCTCTCCCCCCCATCGCCCGCACTTATGTATCCGTTTTTCTCTTTTTGGTCGGGGACAACCCCTAATGACATAAGGGGGTCTCTCTATTTAACGATCACATGTTGCGGTGGCGAGCTGTAATCTTTCACGTGTCGGACGTCGTTGCACGACGTTTTCCCGCGGTGTCCCGATGCCTTTTGTCCGTGTGTAGAGGGAATTCGTGCGCGCAATTCCCTGCGATGTTGGGGTAGAATCAGCCCTGTTAGACTAGCGTCAGTCGCGCCACAATATCTGCATTGGTACGGTCGTGAACGTGCTGATTATTATACGCGCATTCACGAATACGCGTACGAAATTGTTTGAGAAGTTTATTGTGGTGGAAAATTAAGGATCCTTATATTAATTGGACTGTACTATTGGAGTTTTATGTAATATTTTAAGGTAAATAAATCATAAATTTTATATTATTTTATAAACTAATTAATAAACATTTAAAATAAATTTTATCATGGATTATTTATTATAAATATTTTAATAATTGAAACATACATTTTTTTAAATTACATATATTACGGTTTAATTTTAATACAAAAAGTTATTGTATCTTATAACAAAATATTTAAAAATTCAATCAGCAAAGTATTTTTAAATATTTTTAATATAAAAAAAAAACATTGTTGATATGGAATTTCAAATTTAATCAAAATTTCAATCAAAATTTTTTTGTTATATGTTTTATCATGATTAATATTTGTATTGAAGGTTAAAAAATACTCAATAAAATATTATTACATATTTTTAAAATATGATGTAGGGTTTTGATTTTTTTATTGTAATAAAATTAATTAAAATAACTGATGTACAACAAAGATCAATTATAGCAGTTATCAAGAACAATCTGTTTACGTTGCAATTGATAAACTATTGTTTTTGATTCAGCATGTCAACATTTTTATCTGTAATTGATAATTGGCACTATACTATTCATTGTTATTATACTAACCGTAACTATTATCTATTTATATGTACTATTATTATGCGCATGTAAATTACACATAATTTACAAAATTCAATAACATTGGCATTAATTAGAATTTTTAATGTAGTTAATACGTAGACTACCAAACTATGCTATAACCGGTATTGAAAATTATTAACAAAAAAAAATTAGAACTAATCATACATCTACAATTATATTAGATTATCCTGTAATAACATTTATTTAAGTTTGTTTTCTAACTTTGTTAATTATTTATTGATTTCCAATTCTAACAGTTGCCGGTAGATTGCAAGGTGACAGAACTTAAATACAACTCTATTAAAGAACTATTAGCATGTTAGAAACTACTTCAGATCATTTAATGGTAATCACATTGTTTAACTTTTTATTTAAATTAATCTAACAATAAAATTACTACGGTTGAGGAGTTCCCAATTATATTTCTAGAATTATATATGCTTTTTATTCATCAGGGTGATGTCAAGTGAACTAATATTATGTATAAAAAATTATGTTTTTATCTAATATTTTCATATGCGGTGAGTTTACATTATTTGATATTATCTGAGTTTGAATGTAGGTTGTGGTATTATTTAGTATTTTTGTTTTGACAAAGTACATGATGCTTTGACATTAATCTCTGTGGTTTATTTATAGCATGTTTAATCACAACAGAAATAATAATAAGAAAATACATAAGACTTACAAAAGAAGAGGCAGCATTGCTTTTTTAACCAAGTTATTGAAAAATAGAATAAGCTTCTAAATTAATTATAATCCGAGAATTATTATTGGCAACTAAATAAGATCAATATCTATCGGGTTTTTCAATAAGAAAATAAGAATTTTGTATTCAAATAAAACACAGAATAATTGAGATATCGAGCTGAAACTTATTCTAAGTGTAGTACACATGTTACATTTGAAAATGGAATTTGATCTTGTTCATATCACTATTGCGAGCACGAAGACAGTGATCGATTCTTTAGAGCCAATTTTCCACAATTTTTCCACACATATCGACGAAACGTTTATAATTTTGCGTTTGATATTGTTCCTGAGTTTATTTAACGTTGTAGGCTTGTTGACATAAACCAACGACTATAAAAAGAAACTCAAAAACGTGAAATTGCATGAACGAGGAGGCCATTCGACCGAATCATTTCTCAAAATTACACGATTACCAAACTTTCTCTTTATCAAATCAATTATTTGACCAACTGTGTGGCATGTGGAGTTATCTTGTTGAAACCAGATGTCAAGTATATCCAATTGTGGCCAAAAATAGTTTTGCAACATGGCAAAATAGCAAACTTTATTAACCGTAACATGGCGATTATTTTTATTCACGAAAAAACACGGTCCAATCACACCTCCGGCCTGAAATACATACTACAGGGTCACTTTTTGTGGATGCAATGGAGTTTCTTAAAGCATATGTGGATTTGTTGTTGTTCAATAACGCATAATTTGTTAACAAAACCATTAAGCACAAAAATGAGCGCTGAAGATAATTTTTTGATAAAATTCAAGATTTTGTTCATACTTTTGTAGAACCCAATTGGAAAAGGTGCTTCAAGTGATCAAAATGCTTTAGTTTTTAAGTTAATTTGATCATGTAAGAATGTAGAAAAAGGTTTTTACGTAGAATCCAATTCCTGTGAAGGGCGTAAAATCGACTGATTTGGCTCATTTTAAACTGAAGCACTTTTTTCAGTATTATGACAGGTGCGTTATTTTACTGGCACAGGAACATTTAATAGGGAATATGTTATTTAAATTTGTTCACTATAGCACGCCCAGCTTGTTTGGTGGGACGATTATTACGACTTAAATCTGGAGTAACCGCTCTTGAAGTTGCAACTGCAGACAGACAGAATTGTTTGTAGTAATTTTTAATAGTTTTTAAGTCTAACTTATTTGTGAACTTCATTATGATGAAAATATAAGTTTTGACTGACTTTTTGGCATTAGCAGATCAGAAAAAAAATTAGGGTGTGTTTTATGTTTAAATACAAAATTGTTATGTTCCTATTAAGAAACCCTTTATATGCTGCTTAAATCTCGATTTTATTGTGATAGTTTTATCAAGTGTGGTTTTACTTGTTAAAATTAAATAATATTTTTATATTGTTGTGACGTATAAGGTAATTGAAAGATTAAGTTTTAAAATTTGGTAATAAAAAGCGGTAAAAACATGAAGGAAGTTTAACAAAACTACGCACAATGATTACAAACAAAAATGTTGATGAAAGGGTCAAATTGGAATTATTAAAATTGATTGAATAAGCGAATGATTTTTTTTTTGGTTGATTATTAGAGAAAAATATTTGGCTCTACATTGGTTTGAAGAAACCTGAACTATCTTAATAATCATAAACACATGTGTACATTTTTTATTTATATCTGATATTCAGCTTAATTAAGTTTTTTTTTTAATTAGATTTTAACATCTTAATGGATGAGCTAAAAGTTTAATTTTATTTAAGTTATAATATTTGTACATATATAAATATGACATTAAAAACAAAGTTTAAAAGTATGAAAGAACAAAAATTCTTAAGGGAGTATAAAATGAAAAGGCTTTTTCCTTTTAAAAGTATAATAAGGCGCAAGCGTGGTTTTATAATTATATAAAGAATTATATATAGTGTCATACAAGATATAAATTTTATATATGGAATTAATGCACAAATTCTAATAAAAATTATATATATAATTCAAGACATAATTATAGACAGTGTCAAACGAGTTATATCTACCTGCTGAAATTTTTTACAATATTTAGCATAAAAGCTGTAAGTACTCAGTACACTACTGCCATACATTTTATGGTTTTTAAATCATTTTTAGTAAATTTACAGTTTTCATACTTTGAAAATAAATAAAAGTGATCAATAAAAGAATAAACCGATTTTTTTCCAAAACTGTAGTTACCGCTTTTTTTCTAAGAACAGCTGAATAAGTATTGTATTCTACTGTTCCTACTCCTTACTGTAATATGTTTATTATGCAACTGTTGTTGCTATTAAAAAATATGTTAGTTTATACGTTTTACCAAAATGAATAATACACACGTAATGATAGATTACTGTCAAATGTTATTTTATAACATTTAACTATTATTGAGTATTTTGGTAGTAAAAAATACATAGTGAACAACTTGCACCATTTTTTATTCTTCACTTGTATTTAATTGTGGAAAATTAGTATTATACCGTGCTTGATGCACTGTACATCATTAATAAATTGTTAGTGTTTTGTTTGTTTACTATAGTCGTAGAAAAATAAATTGTACAACATGCACTTAACTTCCATTTTGCATGTTAAGGTTGTGCAGCAACTCGTATGCTTGTAGGAAATAGGTATTATTATGGCCTAACAATTATATATTAGGACAAAATAAAACACCTATAATTTGACAGTTTATTTATTTATTCTAAATTTTTTTTAAACTCAATATATGTAGTTAGTTAATTACCAACAATTAGGACCCATCAGCAACAAAAAAACAAAATACTTATTCTATCATCTCTATTACAAAAAAATATTTTTTTAATAATTTGGATATGGCACGAATTTTTATTTCTAATATGAAGTAACTTATATTTTATGACCGCTCGAATTTTGGGCATTGACTCGATTAAGAATCTGCACGTTTTGAGAGCAAATCTATTCTAAATTTGCTCTGATTTGGCTCTAAGTATAAGTAATGTTTGTTGTGGATTGTTCCTCAATGTTTGTTTTATTTTATGCTTCTCTGTTTTAATGACATTAAGATTATAGTCCAGGTGCTGGAAACAAAAAAGTGCAAGAGTTTTGGAAAGAGTGATTTTTTTATATCGGACGCCTCTGCAAAGTCAGCACCTCAGGTGTCGGGACACCTGGCGCTGGCACGCGAAGAAAAGTGTATTTTTTATTAATACCCAGAAATTGTTTTACATTACAAAACCTTAATCAAGCAGTCAGACAGTAATGATTGAACGCACTACGTCAGCACAGTTGCGTACATGCTACAAGAACTAACTCAATGCAAATAATTTGGAAAAGCTGAAATTTGGAAATAGATAGATAGATAGATAGTGCTTTATTCATAACATAGAAGTAAAGACATTAGCAGTACATAAAACATATTTACAAACAGTAATATAAAATATATAAATTATACATTAAAAGTGTAGCTACTACAATGACATATATTCTTCAAGTGAATAGAATACTTTAGCTTGGAAAAAACCTTTTGCATTTGTTTTAAATTCTTTGAAATTTTGTGATTTTTTTATTGTCGTTGGAAGCTTGTTGAAAATTATACACATGTTAAACAGGTGAGGCTTTCCAAACGCTGATGATTTTGGTATAACAGGTCTTAAAATTAAATTATTTCTTGTGCTATGAGAATGAACATCGCTACCTTTGTGATACATTTCGATATTCTTGTAGCAAAATAAAACACTTTCGTATAAAAACAAATTTATTACAGTAAAAATTTCGGTTTCTAAAAAAGAAATATTTCTACATAAATCTCGATTTTTTAAGTTGTTTATAATGCGAATTGTTCTTTTTTGCAATAACAGAATTTCACTAAGGTAAATAGAATTTCCCCAAAATATTATGTTGTATCTTATAATTGATTTAAAGTATGCATGATACACCATAATAAATGTTTTCCGATTAACTGAATATCTTAGTTGTCTAAGCATAAATATTGCAGAGTTTAATTTTGATTTTATATAATTGAAATGATATGACCAATTTAGAAAAGAATCAATAACAACACCCAATATTTTGCAGCTTTCAACTGAGTTTGAAACATTAGATTGTTTACCAAAAATAACTATTTGTGTTTTGTTGTTGTTAATAATTTATTTATTTGATATGCACCAATTATTTATTCTGAGTAGTTTTTTTAATCTTTACAAGCAGTAATTCACTTGACTTGGCGGTTATTGTAATGTTTATATCATCTGCATACAATGTGATGGGATATTGTATTTGATTAGGTAAACTGTTAATATACACAAGAAAAAGTAACGGACCTAATATAGAGCCTTGCGGTACCCATTCATTTGTGATTATAGGATTAGATTTAAACGACTGGTTATTACTAAAAATTTCTACAAATTGGGTTCGATTTGATAAGTATGACTTTAAAAGTTGCAAAAATGGCCTCGTATCCCGAGTCGCTCCAGCTTAAAGTATAAGATTTGATGATTTACCAAATCAAACGCTTTAGAGAGATTGTAGTTAACGCTTGCAGTATGTTTTAAGTTATTTAAATTATTATATATACTGTATAGTATATCATGAAGAGCGATAGTTGTAGATTTTGATTTTCTGAAACTATGTTGATATTTTGATAAACATTTATTTTTTAAAAGAATCGATTAAAGTCTATTATAAATAGCTTTTTCAAATATTTTAGAAAGTGAATTTATTATTGCAATTGGCCTATAGTTTTCTATGGCTTTTTTGTCACCTTTCTTGTGTATAGGTCGAAGTCGAACTTTTGAAACTTTGATTACTGATGGAAATTCCGATATAGCAAAATAATGGTTTATTAAATAAGATATTGGTTCAGATATATGGGTTACAGTATTTTTATAAATTTTAATAGGTATTTCATCAAAACCTACTGCACTTGTATTTTTATGAGATTTTATAATTTGTTGTATTTCTAGTACAGTTACGGGAGTCAATACAATTGAGTTAAGTCATCTGTCATCAAAGATAGATTGATTATTTTGTATACTAGTTAAAGGTTGAAGATTATTTATAAGTGATGAAGGCAAGTTTGTACAAAAGTCATTAAATTTGTTAGCAATTATACAATTAGAAGTGATAATGTTTTTATTTAAATTTAAGGTTAGGGTTTTATCTCGGTTTACAGTATTTTTATTGTTTTCGTCTTTTATTATGTTCCAACAAGTTTTAATCTTATTATCTGATTTAGATTTGGTTGTAATGATATTTATATTTAGCAAGTTTTAAGACTTTGTTATATATTGTTTTATATTTTAAATAATATTGTTGTAGAACAATATCATTGGGAATCATTTTTGTTAATTTGTAAATGTCCCTTTTTTGCTTGATATTTTTATTGACTTAGTTATCCAGCATTTTTTGTGTTTTTTTTTTCTTTATTTTTATTATTGGGTATGCAGAATTGAATATTCCATTGATAATATTATAAAATGAATTAATTTTATCAGTCGCATTTAAAAGTCCATCCCATTTAGCAGTTTTTAAAAGATCTAAAAATTTTATTTTGTTTTTTTTACTATATACTCTGCCTAATCTAGATGATTTTTTAGGTAAAATATTACATTTATTTTTACTTTGTATATATAAAATTTGTGCTTCATGATCACTAAAATCTATATCAATATTGATAACTTCACTATCGAAATGTGTTAGGCAAGTTACTATGTTATCAATGCAAGTTTCTGACGTAAGAGTTTTTCTTGTAAGCACATGTATTCTCACTTGAAGTTCATATGTGTTAAACATAGAAATTAATTTATTACAATCACTAGAACATGTTAAAAAGTCAATATTAAAATCATAACACAGTACAATATTTTTACAATTGCTTACTAAGTTTAAAAGTTCATCAAGATATATACGATGAAATTAAAATAACATTATATTTTGTTAGTTTACCAGCACATGTTTCCAAACAAATTTCCTTAGAATTAACTTTTTCTTTAAATTCAATATCTTCTCGTATTAATATCATCGTGCCACCACGTTCTATAGTTATTCTACAATAATATGAGGCTACTATAAAGTTGGGAATTTTTATTAATTCACCTTCGTTGCCGGTTAGCCAATGTTCGTCTATACAAATTACATTAACATTAAATTCAGAAATAATTAATTCAAGATATAGTAAATTATTTAAAGACTACAAATATTTAAGTGTAATATTATAAGGTCGCCGTTTAGTCTAAAAAAACTTGATGATGGGAACTTAGTTGTATGCCTTCAAGTACATTGCCTAAAGAAATTTGTGACAGTCTATCCGCTTCTGTTTCATTGCTAATATCTATTAATTTATTTGTTTCATCCTGTTTCTTCTCCATTCTATTTGGTCCTTCGTTGATGGAATTATTATATGATGTTGGAATAATGTGAATAATGTTACCATTTTTAATAAAATTACCATTGGGTGATGTCTTCAAGTCGACTTTATGTAAAACTATGTTCGCGATTCTTCCAATAAGTTTAGATTTGGCACTAGGTGTTAAATAGCCATTATACATAAGATCCCCTTTCGATAACAAGGAATTAATATTCATAAATTTTAAATCAGATTTTGTAATTAACTCATTATAAATTGTATTATTTATTGCATAAATGAATCGATTGAGTACAAATCGATGTTCCCAATATGGTGCGGATATTACAATTCTCTTGGTTTGAACTAATTGCATTTTTAAATTCTCTATTATTTCTTTGTCAATACTGAAACCTTTAATAGCATTTGCAGTTCCACCTAAAATAATTACAGTATCATCTTTTGTGTAATCAGTGATAAGTATATTCACGTTCTCTACGATGTTTTCAAACTTTGCATTTGGTTTAATTATACCAATTATAGAATATTTGTTTTCTAACTTAGAAGATAACATTTTTCTCATTTTTTTCATATGTCCAGATGCCAGAATCAATAAGCGCGGCTTAGGTTTAATTTTTTCCTTAATCATTTGTTCACAATTATTATTTAGTTAATTGCAAATTTTTATTGGTATGCACGGTTTGTTTACTTTTCTTTCAACCTTATTATTACGTTTTATAGAACAGTTTTTCTTTCTTAATTGCTTACGAAGTTTAGTATTTAATACTGATAGAAATTGAATTGTTTGTTCTAATTCGTTTATTTTATTGAATAAAGAGAATATTTTACCTTGTTTGTTTTGTTTAGGTGCTCTGTCGGTTATAGTTTCCGTGCTACAATTTAAGGTACTAGATGTATTATTATCATTGTCATTATCATCATTGTTTTCATTTAAAATATAGCTGGAGTTCAATATACAGGGAGTTTATAAATGAATGGGATTATGTAATCACTTTAAATGTGCCGCTTTTTTTAAATTGTCCACTATATTATTTGTTTTGACAGATCAACTTTGACAGCTGTCAAGCAAACATATGAAAACATATGTAGTATACTAAACTATTTTAAAAAGGCGGCATATTTAAAGTGATTACATAATCCCATTCATTTATAAACTCCCTGTACTTTTCAGTCTATCAACAAGGTCAGCTTTTTTCCCACTGGATTTTGTATTTTGTTTTTGTAGTTTTTCTTTCAGCTCGAGTAATTTTGAATTCCTTATTTCTTTTGCATTGCTTGTTGCACTCATCTTAAAAAAGTCAATTTTCTGCCGAACGACACAATTATTTAAAACAAAATTATAACAGTTAAAAAGTTCACAATAAACTGTATATATATGCACATACACAAATATATCTTTGTCCGTATTTCGATTACAAAATTTACCGATATCGCGGAGACAAATTAATACGTCCGTACGTGAAGAGACTGCTGTCCTCAATCATAAGTCAAATTACGTTATTAAAATCATAAAACAAATAGCCAGACATAGTTTTTATCAGAACTCTATCAGTCTGCACCCAATTGAAGTCGTGATAAGGATAAATAAATGTATTTTTAATTTCACGACTTTAATTGGGTGCTGACTGATTGGGTTCTGATGAAAACTATGTCTGACTGTTTATTTTATGATTTTAATAATGTAATTTAACTTATTTTTAAATTTTAGCTATTCCAAATCAATTGCATTGAGTTAGTTCATGTAGTATGTACGGTGCTGTTGCGGTGCGTTCGATTATTAAGCTGTCTGACTGCTTGTTTAAGGTTTTGTAATGCATCGACTATCTACCAATGAATTTTCAGCTTTTTCAAAACAATTTTTGGGTACTAATTAAAATTACACTCTTCTTTGCGTGTCAGCGCCAGATGTCCCGACACCTGGGGTTCTGACTTTGCAGAGGCGTTCTATGACCAATATACAGTTCGATCTGATAAAATCAGACTTTTCAAAATTTTTGCACTTTTTTGTTACCAGCTCTTGGACTATTACGACTGTTGTAAAATCTAGAAAGAACATTTTTGGTCGTATGGTAGACCATACTGCTGAAAAATTTAATTTTTGTTAACGTTTACCATTGCAATACTTAATAACAGACTAATTTGCAGCATATCTTGATATTTTGCTGCGTTCACAGTGCCATCAATAAATTTGAAGTATCTTTATCTTGAAACTGTCATGCAGTCTCAAACCATTGCTACTTTTATTTTACTATACGTTTTAGGCTATTCTTGTAAAAAGCTTCATGTTTAGTGCGATTCACGCGTTTGCAGTTATCACAAATTTTGATTCGTCACTAAAAATTACTCTGGATCAATCTTTTACCGACCAAGATTATTTAGATTTTGCTTTGGCTTTTTTTGTTTTTTTTTTGTTGTTAATAAGAGATGATTGAATCGGTATTTTGTTTTCTGTGTTTCTGATTGACCCTAATGTTTGTTAATTATCTAATTACGTAATATTAAATTATTATTATGTTAAAAAATAATAATAATAATAATATTTTTATTACAACAAAATGTTACATATTAGTACTAAAAATAAAACTTAAAATGGTTAAAGGATTATACTGTTAAAATAAAAACGTAGTCAGATCTAATATCTAAATGGTTGCAAAATGAAGACTCACCCAAGGTTATATCTATGGGAGAATAGATAAATTACCTATTTTTACAAACAGTTTTCTGTTGGATAAAATACTTAACATTTATTTTAGACTTATTTTACTAAAACCAAAAACCTTTAACTTGTTAACAATACATTTATTGTGTTAAACATGATTGAAAGCTTTCAAAAAATCTGTATAAACCGTATCAATTTGAATTTTTTTTTTATAGTTTTGAGGATAATCGTTTGATTAGAGTATACATTTGTGAAAGTTAATTTTTGTTTGGAAAAACCGTGTTGTTTGTTTATAATTACGTTTTTGCAGCTTCACTTAAGCTGATTAGCTACAAGTTTATCAAACATTTTAAGAATAGTTGATTGAATTGATATTTCTCTGTAGTTACGGATATCTTCTCTGTTACCATTTTTAAATAAGAGTGTAATGAACAATGTTTCTAAACTGATAGACACACTTCCATTTGCTGACAAACAAAATAATAAGTGTATAGGTTTACATTTTGTCCCAACATATAATTGTTAGGGCTAAAATATTAAATATTATAATGACATTTCACAGGTTTTTGATTTAAAAATAAATAATATATTGCTGACGTTTTACTATCATAGTTAAACTTTGTATATTTATACAAGGGTTTATGAAGTACAGTAATTAAAAAAAAACTTAAAAATTCTTTTGAAAAATTAAACTCGTATAACTTTTATACGAAAAACAATACAAAAATTGGCAACAATCGTAAAGCATCATCAAATATAGACTATTTACGTAGAGTATTTAGATTATTATTTGTAAACTTTATGTGCGTGCCATCTGCAATGGAAGTGATTTTCAAAACAGTTGCGCTATTTGCTCTAAGAAATGCTAATGCGGTACTCTATTTGAGTTAGATGATTCTGAAGTTTCAAAACTTTAGAAAAAAAAATTATTTATCTTAATAAGAGGATTGCCGAAAAAGATAAAAATATTCTTTAATCTGAAGCTTGTAGTGAACAACTAACTGATCTTACTATAGCGCTGCTAACTAATGAAACTGTGCAATTGATTCAGTGAGAAGTTTTTTTTTGGCAAGCTCTGGTAACAGAAAACCTAATAAAAAACTCAGCCAAGAACTCAAACTAGTTTTGGTTATGGAGCAATTAATGACAAACTGCAGGCTTGTGGAACCAAAAAAATTGATATAATAAATCATATTAAATCTTAATTTTCTACTATATTAGTTGATGTTGTTGATTTACTTGTAAATTCTAAAAGGTACAGCAGTTTTAAAGTTGCCTTTGTAGCTAATTACGCTTGTTTTGTTCTTTGTCAGGATTTTTGGTCTGCAAACATATCAGTAAAAAAATGTATTAGTTCTGGTCGAATTCATAACGTTTCTGCTTTATCTTCGGTGGATTTTTAAAATCTGGATCCAGTCTAAGCCCGTCACCAAGAACACCATCTCTATCTACTACCAAAACGTCGGAGTCGTCGGGGTATAAAAACTAAGTTTAAAAAACTTGCTGGCTGTAGCTGTATCTAACTATGATATTATTGTTCTAACCAAAATCGGGTTAATAATAACTTCAGCAATGCGGAGTTACAATTAATCGGTTACAGTTTATTCAGATGTGATTGCTGTACGTTAACTAGTCTTAAACTGGACAAAGGTGGTGTCTTAATTGCTACTAAAACTTGTTTTAATAGTACTTTATTACTTACATTTCTAAGTGTTGAACATTTGTTTGTAATTATTAAGTTTAATTGTATTGTTTATTATCAGTGCAGTTTACTTATTACCTAACTTGGCATGTAAGAAATATTTAGATCATTGTTATGTTGTTGAATCTATTGCTGACAAATATCCAAACAGTAAACTAATATTTTTGAGCGATCATAATCTACCCGCAGCGGCTTGGGTATATGATGAGTTAGGCATTTGTAATGACAGTTCCTGCTCATTTTGTTGTCATTTCTTTTGGATTTCTAATAATGGTGTATTCTTAAATTTATGCTTTATTAATATCTATGATATTTCTGTGATTAATGCTGTGGATGTTTTGTTAAAAGTAAGCCAACATCATAATGCTTATATGTTAGATGTAAAACCTGACACTAGCCGTGAAATTTTAATGTGTAACAACAACCTTAACTTCAGTTAGCATTTATAATGGTCCAACGTTATAAATTTTATCTTAACTAAATCTACAAATTTAAATAATAGGCATTTTATACTTTAACTATTTTCTAGAAAGATTTTCTTGCAAAAAGCAATACACAATTCTAATTATACCTAAAATATTGAGTTTGGTTTTGTGCTTTTTATAAAATCAGGATTAAAAAATCTTGTTTAATAAGTCAATGTCAATATTAGCAATGCAAGCAAATAATAACAAAAAAAATTTTATAGTCAATTTAATTTTTATTCAGCTATTTGATCTAAACGTGTAGAATATAAATTAGAATACAATTTTTAACAGATAAACATTTACGATCGCACAAAACGCTTTTCGAGTAGTGCATAAAGCGATTAGCAGAGTAATGTCTTCTCTAGGTGGTGTTATAGCCGTTCCACTCATAAAATCTATTTTAGTACACGCCACCAGACTATTCTTGAGCGCGTTCTATTTTTATTTGTTGTTCCGGAGATGGATTTTTGTTGAAAAACGATACATCTCGTAAGCGATTTCCAGCGCGATGATTCAGTGGCATTCGATATCGCCCGTCTACCAGGCACGAAGGCGTAGGAACCTTAGATGTTTACATTCATTCGGCGACCAATTTCTATATTGGATTACCTAGATAGCGTTAACATTTCTTGATTAAATTTACAATATGATTCTTGAGAATGTTTAATCTAATTTTTATTTTTAGTGGACAAAGTTTAAAAGTAGTTATTATTATGTTAATTATTACTGAAAGAATAGATAATTATAGACATACAAATTTATGCAATAATGCAAGATTATAATTATCTAATAATTAGATTTGTAATAATACCAAGTTAGTGGAGTGCATGTGCTCTGAAACTTTACTGAATATTTATTGAATAGTCATTTTTATTTACTATATATGCTCTAATGATTAAATTGATTTTCAAGCAACAAATCAAATATTTATTTATTATTAATTAAGTTTTTGCAAAAATAATTACCAATTAGAAAATTTCATGTTTACATGTAAAACAAATATAAACAAATTAATATAAAACATTCATCAAATTTTATATAAATATTTATTTTATTTCACCATAAACAAACAATTATAAACATTCTAAATATTTATATTATATTTTTTATGTAGTTTTATTTACATTTGTAAAACTGACGTATAAAACCTTATAAATAAAGTTATATTGTACAATATTTTTTTATTCTATACTCGTTAATTAATAAACTAAAAATTAGTAAAAGATAAATTTTAATTATCTAAGATAGTCATAAATGATCAAAGTAATTGTAAAATGGATTTTTTTTAAATTTTATAACATTTGTTTTTTTTTACATTTTACTGAATAATAATTTTATATCTGCTTTTAAAGTTTTGTTATTTTCTCATAAAAAAATAAAAATTCAGTAATTATACATAATTATAATACACAAATTAAACAAAACATAAACAATCAATAAACTTAACAATTTACAAGAATGTCAACATCACACAGCACCAAAAAAAACACGTAAAAAACTAAAATTTAAAAATAAAATTTAAATTACAGAATGACTCTAGTTTTATGTTCGGCAGTCTATTTGTTGCATTGCATATTGAGTAATTGGGCTATAGAAAAAAACTTAAAATTATTTTCAGCAACAAAGCTCACTTCTGACTTAACGGTTTTGTGAAAAAGCCAAATTGCCGTATCTAGTATAAAAATCAACCAGAAACAATGCAGAAACAAGCACTACATTTATTTAAATTGACTGTCTGGTGTACATTTTATGCTATAAAGCTTGCTATTGTTCAATGTTGACTGCGTCTTTTTGTCTTGATATTGATGTTTTTGACTTAAACAATATGTAGTTGTATCAAGTCGGTACCGTTTGCCAACCAAACAATTTAATTATTTAAAGAAAAGTTTAGTTTGTTCAAATTAACATCACTAAACTTTTGTCTGTGTGGCTAAGTACAAACTCACTCTTACTTAATTGATTAAAACTCAATATAATCGGCCAAAAGTCTTGAAGATTTATAAAGTTTATGAGCAGTTTTTTCGAGTCTAGTAAGTAATATCAATTCTTTATTGAACCAAACTAGAAAATTGTTTTCACGCTACAGTTTTTTGAGGACAAAACAGTCAATAGCAAAATGCAACAGAGTAAAATAAATTGACGCAATTATCAACATTTATAAAAAAAAGCGAACCAATCAACATTCAACAAAAAATTATTAATTGTGTTAAAGTCAGCAAATTTAAAATCACTAAACCCAAGATTTTTTAATTCTGATTTTATGAAAAGCACAAAACCAAACTCAATATTTTAGGTATAATTAGAATTGTGTATTGCTTTTTGCAAGAAAATCTTTCTAGAAAATAGTTAAAGTATAAAATGTCTATTATTTGTAGATTTAGTTAAGATAAAATTTATAACGTTGGACCATTACAAATGCTAACTGAAGTTGTCAGACGTTTCAGATTTCTGGGATTGTATAAAGAATTATAAAAAAATTAATAATTTATTTAAAACAAAAAACATAATTAAACTAATTATATCAGCTTATATTGTATTAATAAGTACACAAAATCTCTAAAATCTTTGAAAGTAATTTAAATCTTTTACCATTGTTGACTAACTTTAAATCTACTACATTTTTTTTAATTTATTTTAGATTTAAATAAAAAAACTTTAAACAACTTAATAACTAAGAACCTGTTGCCGACAATCAATTTTTAGTAAAATTTTGGAAAACTAAGGGAGGGATCGTGTTCAACGGAAAATTTCCTATAAGATACATCCTTTCAAATATGATTTTTGACTATTTTTTGCTTATTTACAGCACAAAAACTGAAAAGAGACAAAATATTCCTAAAAAATTAAAATAGCTACCATTTACACTCTATTGCACCTAGAAATTTAAAATTTTAGGAATTTAAGCAAAATCGGAGATGTCGATGTCGGGACGATTGTCCGAACTAATTATTATATATATAAAATTTTTATTAAGGAAACTTTTAAGCTTTGCCAACCTATTAGTCTATTAATTACTGTAAGAGGTATTTATTTTTGTATAATACTATTGCTCAAAGTGAGAAGAATTATCAAAGTTTATATCCCAAACTTTTTCTATTTGCACATACTTTACAGACACGTTTTGGTTAAAATAAAAATTAAATTTGTACTGTATTGTATTGTATTGTATTGCATTTCAGTTGATTGGCTGCTTGTAAAAGTACTTAAAGATTCCGCTTAAGCAAACAGTAAATTACGGTTTTGATTTTGTTTTTGTACTAGTAGCAGTAATTTGTGTATAGGAGATTTTCCTTGCATTAGTGCAAATTACTTGTTTGCTGTTTATCTGTGGCTGTTTGTAAAAATTATTTATTTAATTGATGCATTTTTTGCAACCATGTATAGAGAATTCATGGTACTTGACTAATAGTTTTCTACCACACATATTTTGGTTTGGTATTTATTGGCTTTTTACATTTATTTATTGAATGTGTATGTACTTTTGTGTGTATGCTTAATATTTTAAACATTTCTTTAATAGTAGAATTTCAACTTTTAATATTAAAATGTTAACTAAAAATGTTATTAACACTTGTATTTTAATGAGAGCATAAACCTACACTGGCGAGCAAAAAAACATTTTAAAATTATGATTTTTTTGTTTTAACTTTATGTTAGCAAATTGTAATCAATTGTACTGTATTTTGCACACTAAATTAAAAATTTAATGTTGAATCGTAAAACATATTTATTGTTTTTATTGCGTATTTTGGAAATATCACAAATTTACAGTTCAGACGAAGTTTGAATTATTGTTCTTAGGACTAATATGGAACAAAAAGTACAAAAAAAAAAACTTAAAACTAATAACGAGTATTATCCTCTTTTGCATTAATGACTTGAACTTGAAGTCTACGAGGAACACTTTGAATTAAATTAAAGATCACATTTTGGTCGATATTATTCTATTCCTGCAATAGCAACTGTCTTAACTTTTCAGCAGTTTTTGGAGCAAGTGTATGCTTTCAGTTACATTGTCCCAACTCATCCCAAACATGTTCTATGGGATTCATGTCCGTGTTAAGAGCTGGAAAATTGAACCGCGAAATAAAAGCAGTACTCTGCTCCAGACCTCCGGTGGTTTTGGGCAAAAGGCAATCTTGCGACACGATGTTGGCGTTGTAAAGGTAGACTTGCAGTCAACTTTTTACAAGACAATCCAGCAGCTCCAAACCTTCTTCTAATAGTCTATTTACATCTCTAACTTTATGGAGTTGATTTTGTAGATAAACTAGAAAAGCTGTTTTATTCCGCAAACTTGTAGACAGCAAAAAACGGTTATCTCTGTGGTGACTTTTTTTTGCCCAGATTTTGATACACTTTTTGTACAGCACAAAGGCTTTTACAAACAATCCTTTTGAAGTTTCACGTTTTTTGGCTTATCTTCAATCGACGCTATAATTCTTGCCCCAACAATAGAGCCTAAAGGCAGTATGACCTGTTAAGCACAGTACACCGTGTGAATGACACGTTTTACAGAGAAAAATCAACACTAAGTAAAAAACCACAACGAAATGTAGGTTTTCAATTAGAGCAAAATGGATGCAGTTTCATAAAAGTCTGTAGCACGGTGATAATAACTGACAGATAGATAACATTTGTCAGGAAATGAGTTATTAAACGCTTACTTTGGTTTACAATTTGCAAACATAAAGTTAAAATAAAAAATTACCAAAATAAGTCATAATTTTAAAGTGACTTCTGTTTTTTGCTCGCCAGTATATTTTTAACTGTGTCTCAGTGGTGTGGTTTATTGTTACTTATAGATGCAGAAGAAAAATGAGAATTGGTTAAAATTAATTTTTTTAGATGTGGAATTTTTTGGACAAAGATTTTCATTATTTTTAAAGATTTTTAAAAAAATAATCTTGTCTTTGCTTGGTTTATTTAGAAATGTAAACGGGGTTACGTTCCTAAACACGGAGTGAGGGTAGAGTGACATCTCGGCGAGAGTGATGTCACATCAAATGGGGAATAAATTTTATAAACGAGTTCGGGCGAGGGTATAGGGATGACTGACAAAATTTAAACGTAAAAAGATATAAACAACAATATAAATAAGAACACATTATAACATATATTATTTTTATATGGCATACAAAAATAATAATTAAAAAAAAAAATTGCAGTAAAAAAATATTTATTTTATCCATAAAATATAATTCTAAAATTTAGCAACAGACAATTTCAAATTTGGTCGGGTGTGATATTTCCCCTATTCATAGAGGACGGTAACAAGGGTGCGGTATGGGTGTCGGTCAAGTTGTGTAAGAACGGCGGCGAGAGTAAAATATTTTCTCTCACCCCTACTTTTGGAACGGCATTTGGTTAACTCTTGCCGTTGCCCAAGTACTTTAGGAACGTACTCCGGCAGGTTTCAACAATTCTAGTTATTATTATTACTATCTAAAAATAATTGCTTATAAAGACATTTTAAAACTAAATGTAAATTGTCATGTTACCATTAACAAATATACTTTATCGGGAGCTTTTTTAAATCTTTTCATTTCTTTATTTGTAAAATATTTTAGTTTTTTGTTTTCAACAATAGCTTTTGTTTTTTTTTTTAAAGATTATTGCAAAATTAAAAATATCTATTTAAATTAATCATGGTCTTTAGGATCGTAAATTTTAACCATAAACTTGCTGAGGATTTTAACGTTTCAATGCAAAGAACAATACAGGGTGTCAATAATCTACGTATGTTCTATGGGTAACTTTCTTATTTTCAATGTTACAGAGTTGGTTAAATTAGCAAAATTGAGCAGAATTTCCAGAAAAACGTAATGCCAATTAAATGTGTCATAAGTCTTCAACTTTTTTAAATGTTCCAAAAAATCTAAAAACGGTTGATTTTTTCAAACTTAAACTTTTTGTTTATTTACACTAAAGCAAAAATAAAAAATGTTGTAGATATTTCAAATAAATTAACAAAAATGTCATGGCATTTTTGATTTTTGAGATATAAACTAAATTTGTCTTTTTTTTAATGTCAACCTTAGTTGGCTATGAGTTCATTAAAAAGCTTATTTTTTGTGATTTCAAAAATGTATAGTTTGTTATATCTTATTTAATTAGTTTTTTCAGAATTTACAAAAAACAAAAATATATTTATAGAATAATTATTACGACGAATTATAAAAGTGCCTTGAAATTAAATACAAAATAAATGATCAAAATATCATTTTTCTTTTATTCATATTAATTGTTATAAAATATTGGTTTATTTGTTGGAAGAAAATTATGTTATTTTGTTACTATGGTTGTAATTGTGATGTAACAAAAACCAAATTTAGAGTTTAAGAACAATGTCAAGTTTTTGTTTAGTTTATTGGAATTAATTAAAATTAATAATCAATACTTTTATTTTTTTATTTTAATGAAGCAATAACATATACAATAGCTTTATAAACAATCTAACTAAATAATAATTAAAATTACTACAAATTAATAGTTTCTCACCAAAAAAAATCACCAACTGCACTGCACTGAGTTATGAAATTTTACTCTTTCATTTTTAAGTGTTTATAAGTGTTTATAAGTGTTTATAAGTATTTATAAGTGTTTATAAGTGTTTATAAGTGTTTATAAGTGTTTATAAGTGTTTATAAGTGTTTTTAATTGTGATGATTTACCTAACGTACTGGTAATTATATTTGTGATTGTTTGTGCTATCTGTCTTAATCATTATTCAGTCAAATTTATAGTAATGTTTGTTTATTGAAACTTAACCTAAATTTATAGCCGCCGCCCGCGCATTCTCATCCGCGCAGCGCAAAGCAATATTCTTACCAGTGGCGTAACTTGTTTTCTTTTAATTTGTAATTTTATATTTTAATTTGTGATTTTATATTTTAAGCTTGTTTTAAACACTCCTTTGTTTTCTTGTGTTAACCCAACTGTGGTCTGCTTTTGTTTGTTTTGTAGTTAGGATCGCACCGGTGTGAATTGTGTATCCTTGTATCATCCTTGTATTATTTTTTATTTCTAAATATTTATTCACTTTTATAGTTAAATTTTTATATGTTAAACTTTAATTTATTATTATGTCCGGTCAAGCGTGCAAATGCAGAAGTGTTGCACAATCTGGGGTAACATGTACTAGTTGTGGATTGATATTTTATAACAGTTGCGCTATTTGTCATAAAAAATGTCACTGTGGTACGTCATTTGAACTTGACGATTCCTAACTTTCCAGTCTTTATAAAGAGATTATCGTACTGTATCAAGTTTTGTTAGATGAAGTTTGTCTAACAGTAAATTGCTATTAGATAAAGTATTCTATTTTGAAGAGAAGATTGCAGACAAAGATAAGGTAATACTTGAATACAAAACTTGTATTTAAGAATATATGCCTTGTGTAGTTACACCAACTATTAATGAGGAAATACAATTGCTTCCACCTGCAATTAATTCTGTAATTAATAATTTTTCTTTTTTTGCAACCCTTACTGCTCAAACAAAACCTAAACAGAAAGTTCAACCTAAAACCCCAACAATTTTTGGTTGTGGTCCAAGTCACGATAAGTTGCAGGCATATGTGCCAAACTCATGTATACATGTCTCAAAACTTAAACGCGGAACTACAAAATTCGATGTTATTAACTACATTAAATTGAAATACCCCGATATTTCAATTGACGCTGTAGATCTAGCTGTACAATATGGAAGCTACAGTAGCTTTAAAGTCTCGGTTTCAGCCGACCATGATCGAGTTTTTATTTGCAAAGATTTTTGGCCAGCTAACATTGCTGTCAAAAAATTTGTGAGTTATGGTCGTTCACAAAATGTTCCTGCTTCATCTCTAATGGATTTTTGGAGCCTGAACCCTGTCAACAGCTTGGACTCATCTTCAGGAATGATAACGGCTTTTCCATCTACTACCAGAACGTCAGGGGTTTAAAAACTAAACTCAGGAAATTCTTGCTAGCTGTAGCCGTATTAGACTACGATGTGATTGTTTTCACTGAAACCTAGCTTTCTCCAGACATCAGTGACTCTGAATTAAATCTGAAAGGCTATCATTTATTAAGGTGTGATCGCTTGCCCCTTACAAGTCTTAAACAAAGCGGAGGTGGTGTTTTAATTGTTATCAAAACTCACCTCAAATCTGTATTACCTTACCCCACGTTTATTAGTGTTGAACATTTGTTTGTAGTTGTTAAGTTTAATCTTGTGTTTTATATAATTTGTGCGGTATATTTACCACCTAATTCAACTAGTGACAAATATCTTGACCATTGTTATTTCGTCGAATCTATTGCCGACGAGTTTCTAAGCAGTAAACTAGTTTTATTGGGCGATTACAATCTACCTGCAGCATCTTGGGTTAACGATGATTTAGGTATAAGAGTAATTTGTAATAATAGTTACCCTGCTCATTTAGTAGCTAATTTATTTGGGTTCTTAAACTGCGTACAATGCATTTCTATTCCTAATAATGAAGGTGTGTTTTTAGATTTATGTTTTACTAACGATCGTGATATTTCTGTGATAGAAACTGTAGATGTATTGTTAAATTTAAGCCAACACTATACTGCGTACTTGTTAACTATAAAATGTGATACTACCTGTGATATTTTAAATTGTAATTATGTTTTTAATGATTTTAAACTTGCCGACTACAACGCAATCAAAAATTATTTGTTGAATGTTGATTGAACTGCACTATTTTATAACTGTGATATTGATATGTGTCTTGATGTATTTTACTCTGTAATCGATTATGTTATTGATTGTTTTGTCCCTAAAAAACTGTGGCGTGAAAGCAATTTTCCTATTTGGTTTAACAAAAAATTGATATCACTTACTAAACTCAAGAAAACTGTACACAAACGTTATAAATTTTCAAAACTATTAGGACTATAATGAATTCCAATCTATTCGTACTACGTGCAAAAATCTCAGTGCACATCAATAGTACGAGCAATATATTTTACAAACTGAAAGTAAAATTCAAAATAATCAAAAACATTTTTGGAAATTTGTTAATGAGAAAAAAAAACTGATGGTTTTTCAGTCACAATGCATTATAAAGTTCAAACTTGTAATAATAGAAACAACTTTGTAACTAGTTTTGCAGATCTTTTTTCTTCAGTCTACGATAACGAAACTCATCCAACTCCATTGTTTAATTTTGATAATAACGTAATGCAATTAAAATTTTCTATTAGTTTGTGTGATGTTTTTAAGGGAATTGAAAACCTTAAATGTAATTTAAGAGTTGGACCCGACAGCATTCCTTCTTTACTGTTAAAAGTGCATTTATTCTATTGCAAAGCTATTGCACTTACTTTTTAATGCTTCATTAAATGAAACTAAATTTCCTCAAATATGGAAACAAAGCTATATTACGCCTTTGTTTAAATCTGGAGCCAAAAAGAATACCACTTACTATAGTGGCATTTGCATTCAATCTGCTATATCTAAATTGTTCGATAAAATTGTAACTGGTCAGTTGCAATGGATGTGCAAAAGCATCTTAATAGAAGAGCAGCATGGATTTTGTGAAGGGCGTTCCACACTTACTAATTTACTCTGTTATGAAAATGATATTTTAAATGCATTTGAATCTAAAGTACAAGTTGACTCAATCTACACCAATTTTTCAAAGGCTTTTGATCGTGTGAGCCATAATATTTTGTTTGCCAAGCGTAGTGTAATAACTTTTTGTCACAGCCCATTCTTGTTTCATCTGGTGTTCCTCAAGGATCTCATTGTGGACCAATTTTATTTTTGCTTTTCATCAATGATATCATTTCTTTTATTTGCGGATGATTTAAAAATGTATAGAAGAATATCATTTCTCAATGACTGCCATCTTTTACAACTGGACGTGATTCTATAAATACTTGGTGTTTTATTAATAAATTATTTTTTAATGCTGATAAATGTTTTTCAATAAGTTTTTATAGAACTTTATGTAAAATTTCTTTTAACTATATAATTGACACTAAAGTGTTAAACAAAGTCACACAAATAAAAGATTTAGGCGTTATTTTTGATCATAAACTTACATTTGTTGAACATATAAACATCATGTGCAATTGTGCCATAAATATGTTAGGATTTGTATAGAGAATGTCCGTGGATTTATCAGCCAGTACACTAAAACTTTTATATTGTGCTTCGGTGCGTTTGCTTTTAGAGTATGCTCCGTCAGTTTAGAGTCCTGTTTATGAAATTAATAACCGTAGTATTCAACAAATTCAAAAAAGGTTTGTCGTTTATTGCCTTATAAATCTGGCATATTATCTGTAAATTATGATTTCTGCTACATTGCTTTATTGTACAATCTAATGCCATTGAAGATTTGCCGCAAAAGAGTTGATTTGTCGTTCTTGCGTAATTTAATTATGTCTGAGATTGATTGTTCAGAGCTACTTGGTACTCTTCCATTCCATGCAGCACCTAATAATAGACATAGCAGACATTCTTCTTTATTTTGCAAGTCTACCCATTCTACTAATTATGGTTTCAACAATCTACTCGGTAGAATGTGTAGATTTGCAAATAATTTACCAACTGATATTAATGTATTTTGTATCTCTAAATCTACGTTTAGAAGTCAGCTAAGTCATGCTGACTAATGTTTAATATGTGCGCATTTATGTATGTTATTTATTGTATTCTTTATTTTTGTATTGTAAAACATCGTTGTTTATGTATATTTGATGTAGATGTAAATGGTAAGATTATACCGTGAATAAAGTATAAAGTATTATTATCAATAGGAGTATGGTCCAGAGACCTAGGAGACTATGCAATTGAACCTTTATTTCCTATCCAATTAAGAAATCTTTCTGACAAACATATTGATACGATGTGTGCATTGTGAGCAGGCGCTCTATCATGTTGAAAATATTTGAAGTTTTGGATTAAGTTTAATGAAAGATTATACAGTAATTCTACTAATTCATTTTGTAAACGGGTGTCATTTACAGTTACGTTTTGGACGACCTTATTTTTGAAGAATAATGGACCGATGATTTTCTGAAAATAATGGCTGTTCTTAAACCTTTTTTTGTTCTTTTTTAGCCCAAATACGACATTTTTTTTTATTAAGCCAAAAATTGCTTAAGAAAATTTTGGTCGAAGACAGTAGATCTTTATTAAGCTTATCAAGAGCTCAAAGACTGAAACGATGACAATTTGAAAGGTTGGCTAGCTTCAATTCTTACAAGAGTTAAATTTTGTATAATTTTAAAATAAAATACATAAAATACGACAAGTTATTCTATACAAACCAAGTTTTGAAAACGAGTACACTATCACCTACCGCCGCTATACTACGAGATGGATGTGGTTGATCAAATAGTTGCGTATTATCCAAAAATGAAAATTGGACTTTAATTACGAGGGCGTTTGTTGCATCAATGATCTCCTCATTGGAGCCGAATCCTTTTCCGCCAAGCTATTTTTTTCAAGTTTGGAAACAGGAAATAGTTAGAAGAGAATATGGCGGATGTGGAAGCAATTTGAAGCGTAATTCATTGATTTTGACCAGGGCAACTACACCCGTGTATTGTCTTGATGGAAAAGAACTTTTTTTGCCAAATGCGGTAGTTTTTTTCAAAATGTTGTTGAAAATGTCCAATAAGTTGCAGTAATATTTGCCGTTGACTGTTTTACTTTTTGGAGGTAATCAATGTAGATTATGCTTCTTGCATCCCAAAAAACTGTGCCTATGACTTTGTCGCCAATACAAATCCACTGACTGTTCCTTGGTCTCCGGTGCATAGTGATGGGTCTATGTTTCATCCACAGTTATAAAACGACGCAAAAAAATCTTTTTATTGCGCTTGAACATTGCCAAACTTGCCTGTGAAGTTGTCACACGTGTGCGTTTTTGGTCGATTGTAAGCAAACGCGGCACCCATGGCGCGGATAGCTTTTATATATTTAAATGTTTGTGTAATATATTGCGCACACGTTCATCAGTAATGCCTACTATCTCAGCTATCTTGCGCACTTTCACTCTGCGGTCTTGCAATACCGTATTATGGATTTTGTCAAATTTCTGGTGTGGTGACTTTATTGGTGCGTTCTAAACGTTTGGCAACAGTTGCGCTTGTACGACTACAACAAAAATCAATAAACCACTTTTGGATCATTTTAATCGATAGTAAAGAGTCTCCATAATATTTATCAAGCTTTGTTTTGGTTTACGTAATGGTTTTTCTACGCAAAAAATAATGTTTAATTAACACACAAAGTTCACTTTTTTCTATGTTTGCAAAAATACGATGAGTTGTTTTTGCTTTAATAGCTGTCAAAACTGAGCTAAATGACAGATCTGTCTGAAAATCTTAATTTTTCTTAGTGACAGATGGTATTGACAAATGACATCTAGGATTTGCGATGGTGGCGCCCTCTGTGGCAATTTTACCAGACTTTTCACTCCGCTGTCGTATATTAATGAAAAATTTCTATATCAATCTTTAAACTATGTTGATAGATGTTTACCGCTAATTAAGTACCGTGTTTCTTTTTTTGTAAGCGTATACACTCTAAAAGTGTACATGAGACCATGTTAGTAACGGCACAATAATAAAATAAAATTGACGGACATGCAATTTATTAACTACACTAAACAAAAAATTAAATAATTTGCGTAATATTTAACGACACAAATATGCAAAAAGTGCTACTAAAAATGGGGTAAATGTTAATGTAAAGTATTGCTATTAATCAATTAGTTACATCAACGCAGTTTTAAATAATTTACCTTGACTATAGTGATCTTTAATAAAATAATTTAAAATTGTTGATGGCTTTTTAAGGCTAAACGAAGGACCGTGCCAATTTAGAATTAGTTAAAGAATTGCTGTACTTAAAGCTTATACACCATTTTCTGAGCGCTTTGTATGTATACGTCAGACGTTGTGTTATAAAACTTTTGTTATTAGTTAAGGGTTAATTGCCGTTTTGTGATTGACATACTCTTATAATTTGAAAAAAAAAAATAACATTTACTCTCTTTCTTAAAAAAGTAATGACGCTTTACGATTATAATTGTAGTACAAAATACGAAATTGCAATTATTGTGTTATTTTGCTTTGAGACAATTGTGTTTTTGAACTAAGAACAATTTAATTGTAATATGGTGCAATTATTATGTCAAATCACAATCTAAGCTTTGTAAATATTTTACAATTATAAAATAACGTACGCAAATGAACCTTAAAAAGTATATCTGTTTTTTATTTTGTTGTTTTACGAACAATTGTGTTGCGTCGTTTCAACTATATAATCTAGTAGACAAAATTACTGTTAAACCACAAATCGTGTAGAACGCGGGTGACCGAATTAGTGGTTTGACCATAATTTTAATATTTCTCTGAATGCACAGAACTTAAAGTTGTATACTGTGTTGTGTTTCCCATTTCTCTCCGCTTTTGTCTCGGTTATGTTATTCACAAATCTGGCAACTCTATTTCTAGTACGGACAGAAATTGTTTATTTTAATGTGAACTGACCTAAAAGCAATTAATTGAGAACAAGTCCACGAAATAGTGCGATTGACACTTAACAGAAATATTATTTAATACTATAATCCAAATCGGCCGCTATTAATTCGAATTGGACCATTTAATCTTCTGCAGAAATATAATCGATTTTTCTTGTTGTTGTACAGTTGGAGAAGGTGAGGGCGAGTTAAATGGGTTTCCTTTGTGTCCGGGTTTCCGGCTCGATACTTGCGGCTCCTCGTGTGGCCGTTTTAAAGTTTATTTAATGGCATAGAAAGATTGAGGGGTGCCCGGTCAAGTGTGCTCCCGGCAGATTGGCCGGGAAACTTAATAAATAAACAGGGACGTCGTCCCCGGGGGCGGCACGTCTCTCAGTCACGCTGTAGGCGACGTTCGGATTGAAATCACCACAGGAAAGTGTCCCAAGCTTCTTACACGTATAAACTGTCTTCATAATAATGCCACGTCAGACACGGGGATTAGTTTGGACAGTTCGAGAGCGGGGAATTCCTTATCTACACCAAAAGAACCAGATATGGGTCCGTATTTTTTTACGGCTTCATCGACGTTTTTAGCAAAGATCAGCATTAGTTTCTTTGGACATTGTCAAATAAGAAATTCTCGTAATGCTGGTCGGAATTTTATTATCGGAGAAAAGTCCTCGTAAAAACGAACCGACATGTCCAATGAATACCTAATACTTAGGTAAAATATTCTTACAATCGCTAAAGTTCTTTACATAAATTTGTAAAAATAACCGTAAAGTTTTACTAATAGTAATATATGCTAAGATTATATCGTAGAAATTGCAACGTCGTAATGTATTCCATATCTTATCTAGTTTAACAATGTAGTTACAATGCATACCATATAAAAGATCTGTATTTTATTTAAATAATTATAAAATAAGAAACCTAATCAATAAATACCCGAAAACAAAAATAATAAAATAACAAACATTTGCTAATGAACTAACTCCAAACTGTTTCAAGCGACTTCCAGAAATAACTTCTTTAAGAAACAAGTAGACTTGTGATGATATTAGGTAGTAATGAATTTCTACATAGCTAACAAATAAAGTTTAAGATAATTTGTAAAGTATATAACAAACAAGCACATTGATCTAATTACTATAAATAGTTAATTAATATAATTAACTAAACAAAGTTTTTATATTTAAGTTATTATGAGTACACGTTAAAGATTTGCATACTAATAACACGGGACAATTCAGAACTGATATAAAATCAATTATTAATTAATTAACGATGCACTATTAATCACATGATTTATTAATCTTGTAATAGTATGTGTTAGCATACAAGCAAGTATGTAATAAACTTCAATCTACTTAATCGACAAACCTTTGTTTCTCGGTACTTGTGAATTCTGTGGCGCAGTACATCTTAAAACCGTTCCTTTACTCACTGAAAACCAATACTTTTGATTAGGATTGTATCAAACTGACTCTTTTAGAAACGGCAGTTGATATTGAAAGTATTGTATCCTTCCTCTATGGCGCTTATTTAACTTGTCATAAAATTTTAATCTTATATGTCAGAACGGAAATAACAGAAAACCGAGCTACCTTTTATAAGCGATTTAAAGTTCTGACAGTTATGAAGGAAACCCTTTCAAGTATAAAGCAATAATAAACATTTGCGTTTTTAGCTGTGAGTTGTAATGTGCTGAATTTTCTACAGCTATCAGGCTATCTAATATATTTGAAACCGAAATAATTAAAATGTCTAGAATACTTTTAAATATTATAAAATCAGTCAATCTTGAAAATTATATGATGAACTTAAAAACTGCAAATTAATGTATCTATGAAATTATCTGAGGATTTCAAATTGTTGTAAACAATATTATTATGAAACACATTAATGGTTTAAAATTGAGTAATTACTTAATTGTGTGTACTGAATTATTCGGAGACTATTTATGATTTTATTTGATATTAATATTAATGTTAATATCAAATAAAATCATTGCTGTTTAGTTCATGAGTCTGGATTCTGGATTGAAAGTTGGTAAACCAAAGTGTACTGCACGTAGGCCTTATTAACTTTGTGTTCCTTTTCCAGTGGTGACTTCACTTTGTTGTCTTGGTATTCAAACACCTTATGTGGCTGATGTATGCAAGTACAATGCTTGGAGGGGTTTTCCTTATACTGGCCATGTCAAGCCAGCAGCTCCCCAACATGGACTTTCTATCGTATGAGAGAGCCGGGCATGTACATAGCATTTGCTCGATCGTCTCAGACGCAAAGCTGCCATTGTTGCCATCTTTTTGACGTATATGTCGATGGACGGCAGACACAACATTGCCTCCATAGATGCAGTTGGTGTTCTCCGCATGCCATCTGTTATACTTAGACATGAGATTTGTTGCAACTGATTCAGTTTGCTTGCAGACGTTTTTTGTTTAGCTTTTGGTCACTATATGTGTTCCGTATTTTTATAGTTATTTGACGGCTGTCTACAGCCATAGCACTATTTTTGAAGACAGTCCCCATGTTAACCCCACAGTTTGTTTGCATTGCCAAAAAGACAAATGATTTTTTTTGCATCTTTTATTTAGATGCGGTTCTCATGTGAGCTTATTGTCAAAAACAACCACAAGATATTTTACCTTGGTTGATAGCAGGAGTGGTATTTAGGAGTCTTGGTAAGTTTAGATTTTTAATTTTTTTTTGTGCAGAGATCCAGTTTGGTTTTCAGAGGGTTGACCGTAAAAACCTGGTCTTTGCACCAATTTTTGATTATTTTTAAAGCCTTTTGCATCAAGTTGCAGATTATGCTTTTGAACTTACCGCTTAGTAGGATTGTTATGTCATCTGCATAACTAATTGTATAAAAACTGATGATTGAGTAGCTGTATATGGCTGTTGACTACTATATACTATGGTAGTGTAGATAATACACTTCCTGGGTACAACCTTTAGAAACGACTTTCCCTACCGTTGAATCTCCTACAGTAACAGTAACGGCTTTTTTTTCCAACATGTGTTTTATCCATTCACTAATTGGGGGGTTTACACTATGTGTTGCAAGAGCAGTTTCTATTTTTTTAAGGTGTTTTCTTGAAAGCGTCTTCAATGTCTATAAACACGACCAAGGTAGACATTTTGTCTTTTAATGATCTTTTGACTTAGTTGTTACGCTTTGGTTTTGATATAAATATGACCATTACTTCTCTCCATGCTATAGGTATGTATCAAAAAGCAATGCATGCTTTATAGATTCTTGCCAGATGAGTGAGTATGATATCCTTGCCTTATTGTAGAAGGGCAGGAAAAACTCTAACTTCAACAAGTTGGCAAGCAACTATCCAGTTTTTTTCTAATGGAGCTGGAATCGTAGCGTTGAACCAGACTTGTGGGAAGTGAGTTTCTAGAAGTATCTTTATTGTTTCCGATAGATTGGCTGTGTATGAGTCGTTAATTTGTTTCAGGCAACCAGTTTCTGTTGGAAATCTTTGGATAAGATTTTTTAGCCTTGCAGCAGTTGAGGTGTTTTCAACACTCTCACAAAAAGATGGGAATTTTTGTATAATATTTTGATTTTTTGATTTTTTGAGTTTTTTGCTCTGTTGAAAGATTTTTGTGAAGCCTTCTTAAACCGGACACTACCAAGGTATGGTGTTGTCGGATTTGGTAGTCAGTCTAAGTGGACACGAGTCCTTGTACGCTTGAGTTAAAGAATTTTTCCACCTATTTACATAATTTTGGTACAGTCTAATTATTGTTTTTTGTTCACGTTCTACATTAAATTTTATCCACTTGTTATTTGACATTGAGACCAACATAAATACGTGCCAGTCGTGGATTTTGCTTGAAATTCTAAGAGATGCCAGTGTGATATCTATTATAGTCTGGCTGCGCGACGTAACGAACGTTGGTTCAACGACTCGATTTAGTATTTCTAGGTTAGTACTGATAATAATATTGTGAAGTTGCTTACTCCTGCCATTGTGTCTTTACTTTTACAGACAATATGATGGGATTTGGCGTCACATCCAACTATGAGATCAACATTTCTTCTTGTACAATAATGCACTAAATTATCCAGCTGTGTTGTTGAAGGTATGTCGTGCGCGAGGTATGCCGACGCCACAATGGTGCCTGGCTTCTGCTTGTTTGCCAAACTCATCCTGACGGTTGTGAGGTTGCTTTTGGAAAACTGTGGCATAAGAAACGCTGTTATGTGCTTGAGTATGTAAATACACGTCCTAAGCTTTCCGTTAGTTGGGTTTGAAAACACTTTCCTATTAGTTTGCCAAATCCGCAAACTCTAGTTTGTATAATTCATGATTCTTAGATTAAGGCTATTGAGTCTTGCATCAGCTCTAATTAGCGGCATAGCGTTGCTACGGCCGCTTGGCAGTGTGCGCAGGATGCATTGTATAATTCTTCAATGTATTGCGTCATCGGTCAGCTTTGGGTCAGTGGTGTATTTTCATCCTGGTTTTGTCCGGGTGGATCAATTAACTTTGTTTCTATTGCTGTCTTCTGCAGCGACACATTTTTTAGTATTTTGATGGTGGATTTGTAAACAGAAAGCTTAGCAGATTTCTTTTATCATTTTTCTCATCTATTCCTAGAACAAGGAGTCGGTCTTCCGATTCTATGGATTTGGTGGTGTGGAAGGTGCACCAATCGTTAACTTTGAGCCACTGATTCCGATTTCACAGGCGACTCATGACCAGCTCTACGGCATCCGGTTTTATTGGAAATCACAGAGTAGCTTTTGTTAGCCTAGACAGCCGGCTCAGTGGCACAACGTCTAGTAGTGATTCCGGCCACAAAGGTTGTACTCCGGTAATTACTTTTTGAAGCTATCCCAGTGAGGCGTCATTATCACAGGTGATACTAAGGGTCTCCTCAGTGTCTGACAGTCTACTGAAGGTGGGAGGTGTTTTGCCTGGGAGGTATTATCCAGCTCCCAAAAAGAACATCCTTAAATAAATTATCTTGCTTACTAGTGGTTGTATCCAGTTAATAAGTCAGGCTGGTAAACGCCACGCAAAGGTGCGATGAGGCATTCTCTTTGTAGCTGGGTTCCTCCTTCTTTTTTGTAGGGGGATCTTGAATTTTTCTCTTGTGTCTTTTACCTTCTTCCTGGGTTGTTCAGGTATGGATTCAGATGTGGAGGAGCAAATCCTTTTATTGGTGCTCTTGGTTTTGGAGGAAGTGTCTCTTTGCTTGAAAGCTTTGGACCTTGTTTTTTTTTAGGGGGTTTTTGGTTAGCAGTTGCTGGCTTAGCACGGAAGGTGTCTGCTTTGCCGGAAAGGAGGTTTGTTTGCTTTTTAGCAGCTAAACGCGCTTTTTTTGTATTTTTGCCTCAGCTTTGCAGATCCTGTGTGTTTTGACTGGTTTGTGAGTTTGGTTCAAAGGCGGAACAGTTTTAGATGTCAATGAGGTATCTGTAGACGCACTTCTAGAGTCTGTAATTTTTGGCCCGCTGCATACCGCTTTACTTCTAAGAACTCACCTTGTTGGCCATATGAGTGCACAACGCAGCCAATTGATTAAAGTGGGTTAGTCTCGACTCCCGTTTAGGAAGAAATTTAGGCCAAAATGGAATGTTGCTAAGCTCTAGAGACGCATATATAAGGTGACTTAGCAAATAAGACCCCTTATTTTCCCTTCCGTTTATTAAAATCTGCACCGATGGTTTTAGAGGCTATGGAGCGGGAATCTAATTGCAAGGTATAGATGCTTCCTTATCCTTGAAAATGCAAAACATTTTTCTTTAAGCAGAGGTTGTCAGAATCATTTCTAAGACAATGAAAATAGTAACTCGGAAAATAATTTGCACATTGCAAATCTTAATAGACAGCAAAGTAGCAATCCTAGCTATAAACAAAGCTAAGATTATATTAAAGCTAATATTAAAATGCCACTTTGTCTTTACTCTAGCAACACGTAAAGGACAATACAATAGGAAATAATAAGGCTGATAGACAGTCAACTTCCAAAATGTGTGGAGCTGAACCATGGCCATTTTACCTCTTAAAAGCCTTAAATATTGATTGGTTGATAACCTCGGAATCACATGCATACGTTTGGAATTGAAACGGACTATTTTTTTTCCTAATGTATGCAGGATGGACATGTACAGGATGCGAATTTGATGGCAAAACGGTCGAGCATGTATTATGCAAAAAAATTTATGTTGGAGGAGAGCTCACTCAACATAGTCGCATAAAATAAAACTTTCCAAGCAGTATCCTAGCATACGTTAACTATAAAGGTTGGTTGTAACGGAATGAGGTACAAAGTGCAGTGAGATTTGTTTCATCCTCTACCAAAAATCTAAAAATCTTGAAAGTGTCTGTTTTTATCTTTAGCAAATCTTAATAATTTTTTTTTAGGTTTTTGTATTTCTGTAGAAACATTCTTTTAGATTCAATATTAAGTCGGATGTATACGTTAGGCAGCGAAAACTTGACAAAAGCTACTTTTTGATTACATTACTTGCTTTATAGTTTGCCGGTGTGTCAATAACTTGGGTTTTGCATTGCGTTTGTAAACGGAGGCAAGTTACTTTTATTTATATTTACTATGTTAGGTGCTAATATAAAAGATGTCTGCTAACATGAAATGTGTTTCAAAATTTGAAGTCTGATTCTACTCTTGCCAAGATTTCTAGTGATAATATTTAAAAGGTTTTTCTCTAACTGAGTACAAATTAATTTGCGATTATCAGAATCAACATAATTTTTTGAAAGTGTTCCGTAGTTTTTTGCGCGTTAACCAACGAGTGAACGTTTGATCATAAGGAGTTCGACAATTAGAAATCGATTTGCGGTAGACACGACGTACTCTTTGCGCTCTTCTACAAGCATGTCCGTGACACTATCAGCTATTTTAAGAAGAAAAAATCTAATTTAATGGGACACTGATAAATATATACTAAACTTCAGTAAATTGTTATTGCTGTAAATTGTTGTTGTGTATTGAAATGTATTGTTATCTAATTGGGATGATTTGTGTATGCTGGGAGACCCTGTGTGGGAAAACTGTGGCTATGGTTAACAATAAAAAAAAATGATAAGCAGAAAGAAGAAACAGATTATTCTTTAAAAAACCTTTAAAGTTTTTTTAATTTATTACAAGATAATTTGATTTAACTATTTTTTTTCAATGTTAGTAGACTACATAACTTTTGCTTTACTATACATCTAGTGTGAATTGGCATTACATTTAAAAATTAGCAATGTGTTGTTTTTGTTTTTGTTTTTGATTAACTTTTGATATAAGAATAAATTAAAATAAACGTCCTAAAAGCCGCGGAGAAGCTACACAATCTTTAATTTGTTACCTTTTTATTTTTTATTGCTGCTTGGTAATCTTTACTTTTTTTGGCATGCCGACAGGACGCATTTTTTAGTTTGTTGTCATCTTTTTAATTATGCAAAAGTCTCAAAAAACTTATTCTAGAGAAATCCACATGCAGATTGCTTCCTATGGTTTTTATTTTTTCACATTTATTTTACTAAAGCTAAATAAGACGCTCAGTTTTTAAATATAAATAAAACATGTTGTGTGTGAGATATCTATTAGTTTTTTTTTGAAAAAAATATTTCATGGCATTAAATATTAATGGTTTTACAAATATTTGCCTCAGCTTTATTTGGTGGTACGTATTTGGAAGGTCCAGTTTTCAATGACTTTGTCGCATAAACTTGGTTGATTATGCTGAATAGCGCTCGTTATGTTGACTTTGAGGGCATCATTTTTTTGCGGTTTACTTGCATAGACATGCTATTAAAATGGTCATCAATCTTACGTCATTGTCCGTTTTGTTATGAAAAAAGTACGGATTGATGCTTTCAAAATCCTCACCAAACAGTGGCTTTCACGGAATGCATTTTGTGGTAATGTATTTTGTGTATTTTGTGTACATCCAAACTTGACAATTTTGCTTGTTCACATATCCATTAATCAAAAAATGAGCCTTGTTGCAAAAGATATATTTTTTTTGGCAAAATTTGCATCAACTTTTAATTGCTCTATAGCCCAATTAGCAAAGGCATGGTTTTGTCTATAATTGTTTACTTTAAATTCATGGGCCAGTTTGATTTTATACAAGTTTAGACTAGTTGTAGAAAGAAAGAAAGTTTTTGCTCAGCACAGCAGCAATGTTTTTAACAGACTTTGCGTTTTGGTGATGTACAGATGTTGACTGTTTGTTGATTGAACCGGATGACTTGAATTTGGCCACTAAACTTAAACTTGAACTTGTCAGGATGGTTGTGGCGAGGATTAATATCACGTAATGCGCAGAACGTTTTTTGAACGGATTACTGGTTTTGGTAATAAAATTTGATAATTTGCTCACGTTGTTGAACGCTATAATTTTCTATAGTGTTTTGCCATACACTATTGAACAATTGACAACAAATTTGACAGATCAGCTATAACATCTTGACTGCTGTAACCTTCCAAGTTTTGTGCGCCTTATTAAAATGCTCTTTATATTGTGCGTTTTGCATTAAACTCTAGACTACTAGCATGCTAAGCTAATTTTCTATCACTGAGGTATTACACCGTGTAAGGGTATTTCTGAAAGTTTTTTCAAGAGTTCTTTTATTTTTTTGCTTTTTTTGACCGCTTGTTTTTGTCATGTGGTTTTTGTCAGAGGTATCTTGTTGATACTAACCTGAAAAAAACTATTTTGGTTTTCAAACGAGCTTAGGAATTTAAGTTAGACTAAAAAATTTGATTTAGGGAAGTCGACAGTTTACAGAAGATAGAAGTGCAAAAAGTGATGGAAGTGTTGTTTAAGAAAGATTACTATGCCATAGTGTTGGTACCCGTAAGCGGTTTTTGCACTATTTGAGAAAAAGTTCTTTTACCTTTTAACTATGAAGCCCTGGTAAATTTTTCATTTTGTTTTTTCTAATTTTTTTGCTTATTGTCTACTATTTGATGTTAACTGGAAATTAAAAAAAATTGCATTTACCTGGATTTTGATTGCAAAAGGCTCTAGGAGACCAAACTGTTTTTTATGCAAATTTGCAAAAAATAGTTTGCAACCAAGATTTTGATAATAATACATTTATTATTATTAAAGTGACATAAAATTTCATAAAAAGAGAAGATTTTATTTCTAGTAATCCCAATCGCTCACACACTATTGATTTTGAACAAAAAATCCATTTTCAATCTACAAATTATTATTTTTTTAAATTTTTGTCTGTACAAATAAATTGTTTTGTGGTTCTTTATAGGTTAGAAAAACGCTATAATTCCGGTATTTTTTTAATTTAGTTCTAAGTTTTTGCAAACATCGTTTTTTACGTCAAAGTTTGATATTGCTGTTCCAATTTTTTTTGTCAGGAAGCAATTGTGACTTGTTATTGATTATTGTAATCAACGATAGTATGTTACAACTTACCTGTATGACCTATTTTGTTAAAGCGTTTAATTGGTAACGATTTTAATAAATGAGTTATATGTTAACAAAAGTATTGTGATTTTTTATTTATTAAATGTTGGGAATTATGTATTAACTGTTTGTTAGTAAACTATATGACTTACTGCAGTTATGATAAATGGCCTGTCACGTTATGTACATTAGGTACTGCATTCTAATGTGTATCTTCTTAGTATTTATCCACAAAACAGAACAATTTATGTATTATAATAATACACCCAAGAAATAGTCTTAAAAACAACTAAACATAGCAATAGTTTGGTGTTT
Source organism: Tachinus rufipes (assembly GCA_963932245.1). Classification (NCBI taxonomy): domain Eukaryota; kingdom Metazoa; phylum Arthropoda; class Insecta; order Coleoptera; family Staphylinidae; genus Tachinus; species Tachinus rufipes. The sequence continues at coordinate 40,876,294 of OZ010747.1, read as the reverse complement.
TATAAATATTCTATAATTTATTTAATATAGCATTTTGACTTTAAAGACAAATATGTAAAACTGACTTGTAGCAATTCTAGGATTAAATTACATACATTTTAAAACAATACACTAACGGGTAATTCCACGATAGTTTGGGCAATCAGCCCCACATCAATATCTCTGATTTTGCTCAAATTTTGTACACATTACGGAAAATCCGAGAAAAATTGCTTAAAAGTAACCCATTTTTAGCAATTAGTTGTTATATTTTACCTAGGACAAGCAAATCTAGTTTTTGTTTTTGGGATCAAAAGTATTATGTTTCAAGAGTATTATATTTAAATTTCAAGCCTGCAGGTATAGCGGAATCAAAGATATCGAATTTTTGATAAAATGGTAATTTTCCCATTTTTTGCGGAAAATTTTCCTTTTTGAGACAAAATATTCCTAAAAAATTAAAATGGCGCCATTTACACTGTAATGCATCTAGAGGTATAAAATTAAAGGACTTGTCATATTTTGGTACCCTAAACATGTGCACAAAATTTGAGCAAAATCGGAGATGTTGATGTGGGACCGATTGTCCGAACTATCGTGGAATTACCCTAACAGAAAATTGATTTCTTTAATTGTGACATTATTTCTTAAAGTGTATGATAATATATCGTAGGTGTTACTATTATTTTTCTTAACATAAATCCATTTTTAATGCTTTTACAATTAATTTAATGATTGTAGTTAAAAATACATAAATATTAATTAATTATTTAATTAAAATCTGATTTATAATAGCATTCGGGGTTGATATTTTTTAAGTTTTAAAAAAATATGTTTTTACTTTTTTTCATATATTGCTTAGTAAAAAATAAATGTTTCAAACCATTTCGGAGGAAAGTTTTGGGGTTGAAACTTTCCTCAAATATATCAATAAAGTATTTTACTCTAATGTTTTGTTATTGATATATTCATTTAACATGAAAAATAAAACTAAATTAATTACATCGTAATTGTATTTTATGTCTTACTAAAAGATAAAGAAAACTCAGTAAAGCGAATACGACAGGCAGTGATTTATAGATCATGTTATCTATTCAAACTCAATGGACTAAACATAACGTAACATTGGCATTGCTTTTACCAGTATTACTTTCTTAGTTATAAATCACTGATCTCCAATTCGTCTTACGTGGGAAGCCTTGAGTTGCTGCAGAAATTATTAGGGTGTGTGGAATTTATTAAAAAAAACTTGTGGTTTTCATAAACAATTAATAAATTAAATGAAAAAAATTAATGAAATTGAATTAAAATTTAAAAGTATTAAATATTATAAACAACAAAACTTTTGTTGTTGTGTTTGTATATTAATAATAAATTAAATGATAACATTGGGTGTATATCAAATTATTTTAACAAAAGATTTGATTTATAAAAACTAATAAAAAACACTGAACAATGTACATAATTAAAAAATGAATTAATAATTTATTCAAAATCAGTCAATCGAATCACAGCGGCCAAGGGTCAAGCATAGACAATTGTTTCGGTTCTACAAACCTCGTCAGTATGCCTTGTACGACCACGGCATCGCATGATAGCGAAGACAATTTTGAATAAATATTTCTGTGCTTATGAACACAATTGATATTATAAATAATCAAACGAAAGACTGGTTTGCCATCTAGTTGCAATTTTTAATACTAAAATGTCCGCATTAATCGGTATCATTTTTGCATTTATGCAATTGGCAGTCATTTCGCGGCTATAACGATTTTGAATCGCCAATAAATTATGAAATGAATTAATAATTTATTCAAAATCAGTCAATCGAATCACAGCGGCCAAGGGTCAAGCATAGACAATTGTTTCGGTTCTACAAACCTCGTCAGTATGCCTTGTACGACCACGGCATCGCATGATAGCGAAGACAATTTTGAATAAATATTTCTGTGCTTATGAACACAATTGATATTATAAATAATCAAACGAAAGACTGGTTTGCCATCTAGTTGCAATTTTTAATACTAAAATGTCCGCATTAATCGGTATCATTTTTGCATTTATGCAATTGGCAGTCATTTCGCGGCTATAACGATTTTGAATCGCCAATAAATTATGAAATGAATTAATTATGCAAAAATGATACCGATTAATGCGGACATTTTAGTATTAAAAATTGCAACTAGATGGCAAACCAGTCTTTCGTTTGATTATTTATAATATCAATTGTGTTCATAAGCACAGAAATATTTATTCAAAATTGTCTTCGCTATCATGCGATGCCGTGGTCGTACAAGGCATACTGACGAGGTTTGTAGAACCGAAACAATTGTCTATGCTTGACCCTTGGCCGCTGTGATTCGATTGACTGATTTTGAATAAATTATTAATTCATTTCATAATTTATTGGCGATTCAAAATCGTTATAGCCGCGAAATGACTGCCAATTGCATAAATGCAAAAATGATACCGATTAATGCGGACATTTTAGTATTAAAAATTGCAACTAGATGGCAAACCAGTCTTTCGTTTGATTATTTATAATATCAATTGTGTTCATAAGCACAGAAATATTTATTCAAAATTGTCTTCGCTATCATGCGATGCCGTGGTCGTACAAGGCATACTGACGAGGTTTGTAGAACCGAAACAATTGTCTATGCTTGACCCTTGGCCGCTGTGATTCGATTGACTGATTTTGAATAAATTATTAATTCATTTCATAATTTATTGGCGATTCAAAATCGTTATAGCCGCGAAATGACTGCCAATTGCATAAATGCAAAAATGATACCGATTAATGCGGACATTTTAGTATTAAAAATTGCAACTAGATGGCAAACCAGTCTTTCGTTTGATTATTTATAATGTACATAATTGTTTAAAAGTATTATATCGCAAATTCTTGTAAATGTTCTTAAGAAGTTTGCATTCTTATTTGTCTTATTTGACAATTGAGGAGGGAGGAGAATTACCTAATTTAGAATGATTACTCCATGTCAGTCTTCTATCATCGTAATGTGCATGTAACGGGTGCTTCATTAAGAGCGACTTGATTGTAAAATAAAACACTGATTTTGTAAGAAATTTATTATAATTTATAGTTCAGTGTAAAGTACAGTTCATTCTATTATTGATGAAACACAACATCATTAAAATGTTTTCCACGGAACGCTGGCTAGAATGAATTAGTTAAATACAATGTTCTATAACTTTTTTAAATAAATCGGGTTTAATGTCATTCAATGTTGCCCTACAAGTTGTGTAATATTATTGGGTTGTTAACGTAAGCACTTAACTTAACTCTACGGGAAGAAGCCTTGGTGTGCACAAGGAAATAGGATAATTGACTTGGCCATTTAACCACATCTTTTCAAAGACGAGAGCACATAATATAAGTAAAAAAAATTTAATGACTTTTCTAGCATAAAATACCAGTCAGTTTAAGTGGATGTAATGTTTGATTATGCATTGCTTTAGACTAGTTTTTAGAGAAGATTTAGCTATTTTGCTTGTTCACAAAATCGTTATACCAGAAGTGAACTTTGTTGCTGAAAGTAAATTTTAATTTTTTTAAGCCCAATTACTAAATTTGTGACGCAACAAACTATTGAAACTAAAACTATTACATTGACGACTAGATTTAAGCAGTCTGTGTACACTGACTTTAAATATTTGTAGTTTATAAGTCTTGAAAAATACTTAATTTGGAAGTTTATTCTATTTGTCAATAGTACGGTTAGAGAATTTTTTTTTTAAGTGTTAGTCCTACATCTCTGAACTGTCAGTAAATATTTGTTAGAAGATTGAAGACGGATTTACAAATTTGAATTATTACAAACACTTTGACGTATAGCTGCAATATTTTCTTTGCTTCTAGCAACTGACGTAAACGTTATAAAATGAATGTGTTTATTATTAACTGTATTTTAACTTAAACAATCACGACCGGAAATTAGAGTTTGTGCAAGTAAAGTGTGATAGCTCAATTATTGAGCGTTAGCGTAGCACGTTTTTTTTTTATTTAGGGGGGCTCCCGGTTACCCGTATACCCACTAAAAACCTTAACTTCTAAGCCCTTCAAGGTATGTGTGTGCTCCGGGGTATCTTTCTCTCCACATTAGGGGCATCCGTCCTGTTCTGCTAGGCACATTCTTTTTAGATATGACCCAAAACATCCATAGCCTGTTAGTATCTGTGTGAGGTGGTAGTTCAAGTTACCATGTTTTCTGTTCACCTACGGTGTCACCAAGCGTATGAGGGTCTGTGTCCATCTGGCGACGTCACCCTTGCACTGCCATTTTGCTTTCCATTTTTTCATTGTTTCCACTTTCTTGTCTTTCCTGTTCCCCTTTGGTTGTTTCCCTTTACCATCGGCCCGCTCTTTGGCGATGAGGTGTATGGGGATTGTGCTTGTTATTGCTTGTATGGCTTTGGACGAAACTGTTCTGTAGGCATTGGCTATTCTAACTGCCATTTTTCTCCGAACCAGCTCTAGTATTATTCTGTTTTTTTTTTCTCGCAGTTTTCTATCCAGATGGGTACGGTGTACAACAGTATTGAATCCACCGTTGCACCCATACTTTTACGTTTCTCCGCCCTTGGACCGCTTACATTCGGCATGATACGTGCCAGGGCCATTACAAATTTCTCTGCTTTTTGTTTTACCTCTGTTATATTAGGGCTCATGTTTTAGTTTTACCTATTCTCATCCCTAGGTATTTGATGCTGCCTTGGGATGTGATTGTTGTATCCCCTAGGTTGATTTTAACTGTGATGTCCTTCCTTCTCCCCACCAGGACAACAGCTTCCGTTTTATGCGTTGCCAGTTCTAGACCCATTTTTTTCCACTTTTTTATCTTATAGAACGCCTACTCTGCCTCCTATATATTCCACTAGGTGGGATTCAGGACAGACCCCTAGGGCACCCCGCAAGTCATTTCCTGAGTTGCTCCGGAGCTGCATTCTATGATTCTATCCTGTAGATAGTGGCATAAGATTTTTTTGAGGTATGTTGAAATTCCCCTTCTCTCTAATTCTTTCATTAGTCCCCTCCAGGGCACCGAGTTAAAAGCATTCTATATATCAAAGGTGATCAACACCGCCAGTTTGTGTGTAGGGTGTTCAGCTACCTACCTCACTGCTTTCCTAACATGTCTAAGTGCGTCCAGTGTGGAGTGGCCACCTCTGAACCAGTGTTGGTTTTTACTCAGGCCTCCATTCCTGTCTAGTTTCTCTGTAAGTTTCTTGTTAAGGACGTGATCATACAGCTTTCCCAGTGGGTTCAGTAGACAAATGGGTCGGTATGCCTTGTCTTCGATTATTTTGGTAGGTTTCTTGATTAGTACTAATTTTTTCCTTTTTTAGTCCAAGGACTCTCGCGCAGAGTTGAGGTCTTTTTGTTGCTATTGCTCTGATCACCTTCGGTGGCATTATGTCTGTCCCGTGAGCTTTTTTCCTTTTATATTTGTTACCTGCCTTAAGTATTTCTTCTTCTGTACATTCCGGTATCATCTCCATATCTGTTCTTATCTCTAACCACGTTGTTCTGCCTAGGTCCGGAAAGAGTTTCTTGGCTTTAGCAGTTATTTCCTCCTCTGACAGTGTTATTGGGGATTTCTGTCCTATTTTATTTGTGACAATTTTATATCCTTTGCCCTATATATCCCCATTTAGTTCCTCACTCAGTTTCTTCTAGGCCATTTTCTTGGATTCCATTATTGCCTTTCTGCGTATGCCTCTTGTGCTTGTTGCAGAAGGTATATGTCTTTTGGGTTTTTTTCCGTTTAATCTTGTCACAGTCCTCTTAGTTTTTATACATCTCCTTCTCATGTTTGCAATATCATCACTCCACCAATACATTGGTTTGTAGTTTGGCCTGCTCTTTTTTTTGTTTAAAGTCTTTTTGCAGGTTTTTATTATTGGTTTCTTCAGCTTCTCAGCGGTGTGTTCCATTCCCGTTGTGTTTAGGTCTAGGTTTCAGAGGAATTTTGCTTCTTGCTCTTTGCGGAAAGACCATCCGGTGATTTTGAAATGTATGTTCATGTGATCACTCAGATTCTTTTCCTCGCCCACATGCCAGTTGCTGATTTTTGTTACCATCTTAGAGGTGCACAGGGACACATCTATGAAGAATTTTGCTTCGTTTTTTTGGAACGTAGGTAGTCCTTCCCTATTCAGAACGCAGTTTGTTTTTGTTTGCCTATTCCACCAACATGTCACCTTTCCGGTCGTCTTTGGGAGAATCCCATATGCCTGACTTGGCGTTGAAATCCCCGCCAATGATCTTATCTTTTTTGTGTTTTTTTTTGGTCCTTACTTAGTTCTGTTAGCTACTTTTGCTCGGTGCTTTTATTTGGGGAAAAGTAGCAGGCATACATCACTGTGCCCCGGTCCTCCACCCAGGTGTAGCCTACCCCACTTCCTGATTTTAATGCCTGAGATTTAGTATTGTCAGAGATGTATATTGCCGCGTCTTTATGTTTATCCATAATCCATCTCTTCTTGGTTGCTGCTATCTTTTTATTTGGTTCCGAGACTAGGGCATAATCTGCTCCTGCTTTTTAACAGTTCCATTCTAGTAGATCTATAGCCGCTTTACATCTGTTTAGATTAACCTGTATAACCTTTATTTTTTAGCCCTTCCGGCCTTTTCTTTCTCCTTCTGTGCTTGCACCAGTTTCCTAAGTGCCGGGCATCTTATGCTGTCCGTTTTGTGACCCTCTATATTGCATAAGTAGCACTTCTGTTTATTGGAGCAGCCTTTCACTTTATGTCCGGTCCTCCCACAGTTCCTGTAGGGCTCGCCATCCAAACTTTTACAGTCCATTGCCTTGTGACCTATTCTATGGGATTTGTAGCATTTTGGTGGAGCAAATACCTCCATCACCCTCCATCTATTCCAGCCTGGGTCTATTTTTCTTTTTATTATAAGATGCTCTGCTGCCTTTTCCTGCATGTTCACGAAGGCATATCTTACTTCATTTTGGTTGACCTTTTCTGATAGTTTTACCGAATAAACCTAAGACCAGGAGTTCCATGTTGATTTTATCCTTCACCTGATTTTCATTGAAGTCTCCGTCCACGTCTAGAAGCCGTATTGTCTTTTTTCTTTCATTTAGTTCAATGTTGGCTACCTTGCTGATTTTCTCATCGAGTGTTTTCCTTAACTCCTTCCTTACTTCTTATTTATTATTTTTGACCACAACTTTAATGTTGCTATTTTTTGTCTTATTTATCCCTGCGATAATGATCTTGCCCGTGTGCATCTCGTTTTTTCTTCCTTGCATTGGTTTTCTTTTGCCAAGGATTTGTCATTTTAAGCTCCTTATTTTTAAGACAGTATTCCATCACTTTCCTGGCCATATCTAGCACGTTATCATTTCGCAATTTGATCCCAAAATATGACTAAATAATAATTTGCTTTTTATTCACGTGCTGATTTGTAAGTCACCTAATAAGCTGTTGGTCCCATCAACCTAGTTCAAAGAAGTCGTAAGACTCCTGGAGCGATGTAAAATAGCTGCAAGACGCAAAAAAATAAAAAATTAAAGTAATTTGTTATAGGTGGGTAAGAAAAACTATAAACTCAAGAGGGGTGCTCTATTACTTATTAATATTTTTTTAGTTGACATTTTACACAATCTTTGAGTGTTTGAAACAAGATAAATGAGACTTATTGGACAATAGAATTTGGACAGGGTGTGTCACATTGTCTTAGTTTTCAAATGAATACAAATTTTACTTCTCTACTTGCAATGGAAATTTATCAAAAACAATGCAGGTTTATAGATTCTATTTATTATTATTATTATACGCACCTTTTCTACAAGCTAGCCAAAAGCGACATCTTTTGGCGTGGGTGTAGCTATAGGGTTACTTTTTGTGGGAGTGACACAACTTGGAAATTAAGTTTTTAAATTATTTAAGTTTCTTTTGATAGATTGGGGCTGTCTATGCTTTACCCGTACGTGTTGAGCAACTTGTTGGTTTGATAGCAGTATTATAGCATTGTAATCTTCACAATAATGTTTTTATGTTATTTTTTGTTGTTGACAAAGTTGTAATTTTTTTAGACGTTGCGTTTTAATTGACATTTTATATTTTTTGTATTGCTGAAGGATTTTTTGACTGCTTTAAATCAGTTGAGTTTGTCACACTACTAGGGTATGATGTTATCAGAACTTAACTTTTAACGATGAAGTCTGTGTTGCTAGTTTTACAGAACTGTAGCAAATTTTTGATGTATACCTATATATGAATTAAATACGCAAACTTCAATAGTGTCTGATGTTAGTTTTGTTATTTATAATGTTTTCCAGATCCACATTTTTGTTTAGATTTACTATTTATTGTTCTTCGATTATGAGTTGCATCACATTAGTTTACGTTATTTGACAGTAATTTTAATTGCAGTTTTAAAACAATTTAAATTTAGATTTGTCAGGTTAAGAGCAATTATTTTATCTATCTACATACTTTTCTTTTGTTTTGGTTGCATTTTTGATAGTTATCTTGATAGGTTAGATTATCACATAGTTTTTTAAATACGCACTTGTCACAGTTTTACCAATATTTGTGAATTAATTTTAGGTATATTTTTTAATGTTATTGAGATTGATACGTGTGTTTTAAGTTTTCTACTTACCATTGCACATTGCAGAAAATTATGCAAGAATATAACCACAAGAATCAAATTCAGAAAAGAGATAGATCGTTACGGTTCAAATACATGCACTTAAAAAGCAAATATAAAATTAACTTATTCTAAATAATAATAAATTAAAAAATAAACGTCAAATCAGTTGATATGCCAGATAACAAAGTGACATCACAAACATTTCTCTTAACTGTAAAAACCAATTTACACGGGCAACTAAAACTGTAGCAAATTTATATCTGGTAGTACTTGCAAACGATTTGGGCAATGTAAACAGTGTCCGAGAGGTCTCTCTCGGCAAGTGGCACAACTTGCGACAAAAGGTTGCAAAATAAATTGAAGTTAAAATTTATTTTAGTTTTGTTGAAAGTTGTGTGCATAGTGCAAAAACTATATAAATAATGGAGAAAAATGGAGAAAAAATGTTTGTGGTTAAAAGAAGATACCTTGTGTTTATTAAATATTTTAGAGTGATTCTCGGAGTTATGGCAAATAAAATCAGCAGTGTTTTATTTTTTCAAATAAACAATACATACTGCAGTAAGTTTAAATTATTATTCTGCATATGTTTATGCTGCTTCACCTTTGATCAAAACAAAGTAATTACGACATTTTTCTCGTATTTCTTCAGTCGTTACTGAGTGTTTGTGAAAATTTCTGTTTTGTAGTGCTTTTTTTGGCAATATTTTATTGTGTCAGTTTTTATTTTCATAATTTGCAATAAGAACATCAGCGGCAGCAACCTTCTTTCTATGGCAAGACATTTTTCTACAATAGAGTGTACTATACCGTATATACGTCTATGCAATCACTTGCTGAAAGTACGCAGCAAGTAGTGCCTACAAAGCATTTGCCGAGAAAAATTGTTTTTACAATTTGCTTATATGATCAAAAACTGCAAATTATGCGTGTACTGACCCGTCTTATAATGACTCATGAACATAAACGCTAGACTTTTTTACGGTTATCTACTCAAATATTGGCCACTATTTAGTAGAAGTGTTGATTATGCTGAACTTTTTAATATTTGAAAAGGTAAAAAAAGAAGGCAAAGATGAATTTTCAAGTTAAATCTTTATATTATATATTTTGATAGTTTTTGGGATGCCGCAGTTAATTCTGCTATAAGTTTTAAAAACATTATTGGATAAAAACTACTTAACAATGTACAATTTTATACAATAGCGGCTCAAGTCAAAGCATGTTTGAACTTAAGGCCATTGAGTACGTACTGATTCTTCTGATCTTATTCTTTTGGTTCTTGATTAGTTCCTAATTGGTATTTATCTTTAATCTATTTTCCAATCCCAATTACGCACTATTTATTAAAACAGATTACCAAATTATCAACAGCAACTAGTTCAACATTTCTGAAAACGATAAAATCTGGAATATCTCTGCCAACTCTAACATAAGTTTTTGCGTCTCTTCTCTATTCATAACTATAAATAGAAAAAATACACAAAAATGTATCTAGCAAAAAAAACTTGAGTCCTAAAAAACTATGACAAACTTATAACTTTTCTACAGTGGCTGAAAACTTACATTGGTCACCGTTACAATTAGTTTGCAATTACATTTGGGGTTTTGCAGTGTTTTTATGTTGGTTCCTTAGAATTTATCTTTTTGTATTAAAAATGTTATCTACTATTTTACTAATGCTTTTGTTGGTGATGATATTAAGTTTTGGACACGTTATAATTTTTCAAAATAATCTGAATTAATAATTAACCAGTTATAAAGTTTTTTTAAACAATTTACTAAGTAGTATTTTTAAACAAAATACAAAAGATATTAAAATACCGATTATACCTTACCAGTCTGGTTTTTCATCACTTAGTATTAATCTATTTAATCACTTTAATATTGACACTGTTAAACTAGCTCTGATAAGGTTTTGCGTTTTTTTGTGTTTAGATTTGTTTAGTGTTAAATTTACTTTTACAATTGCCCAACGACTTAATTTTCCTCTAGTTAAAAAAAAGTTTGCAACTTTGTGATGCATAGACCTTTTTGCTTAATTGATATTTATCTTAATGTGGGAGTATTATGAATGTACCTAGTGTGTCAGCTCTATAGGCGCTGCATAAAGTTTGTCGAGAACATTGCCAAACAAAGTAGAAGCTGATTCTTGACTAAAGTATTGGCTTGTTGCGCTTGGTTTCCCGTTGCCTGCGCAAAAGATTTTTCTGTGCTAGCATTGTGCTCCGGAGAAGAGCTAGAATCTGCCGTTGGGAGACAGGTGGATTAAAATGGGCTTTAAGATGGAGTTTAGCTTGTTTTCAGCTGGAAATAAGCAGTGCGGCGCATGATGCAACAGGCCATGATTCCTTTGTCTTAGTGCAGGTAGAGCTGAGATGGGCTTCAGCGTATTTCACGAAAACTTATAATGAATTGCACCTTGATGCCGTGTGGCTATAGGGCGGACAACGGTGGCATTGTACAATGTCACTCGACTTTCTTTTGTATTCAACGCGGACCGTGAGGTTGCTCTTCTTAAAGAAAGACACAATTTCTCGACTTTTTGCGTTCTGCGGAAATTGAAAGTAACTCATGGGGAAAGGTTTAGCATTTTTTTCATACGGATATAGGTGCGTACTCTAGAGCGGTTATCTCTTCTTGCACCGCATCAACTATAATATCTTCAGGTATGTTCTTTATGACGTATTTTCGGGTTTGGACTCTTAACTGAAAAGTGAAACACAATGTTGCTTTTGCAGTAAGCAATTTGCAGCTCGTAAATTTGCATGTAATAACTTTTGAAGTGCAGTTTTATTCTGTTTTATTACAATTGAAGGCGAGCGTTTTGTGGCAGCATCTCCTGTGGCTAAAGTGTTTGGGTTTGTTGATGGGCTTAACGGCAGGGTCTTAAGGGAGGTCTGAATCGGGGCATCCGGAGTCTTGATGAGCTATGGCTTGGCTGCAGTTAATGCAAGCTCGGAACTTTTGTTGACGTAGATGGCTGGGTAGTCTGCTTGGCAATAAATGTGGCTGTGGAGGCGGTTTCATTTTTCTTGCAATTCCTTATGATTCAGTCTGATTTATTTGAGGTTGTTTTTGTGGATGTCAATCTGTTCAGAGTCCTTGTCAATCAGACTGTCAATGAACTTCTTAAGTAAGTTAATTTTCTCATCCTGTTTTTTCAAAAGATCTTCTTTTAGGAGCTGGACATACATCAGTTCCATGATTTGATTGTTGCTTATTCCAATTCTAAATTAATCAATTAATCAATTGATTAATTAATTTGGTTGAATTAATTGCGTAGATAATGTTGATTTGTAAATTAATACGCAATCAAATTACCTGTACTTTACATGTTGGTGCAATAAAAAATGAGTTTATCCAGTCGGAATTCCTTCAGTCCGGTAATGAATTAAATTGCTTCTGGTACTGACGGGTTAGCTAATGTCTGTAGTACTCTCCTCACTCTCTGCTTCTATCTGTACGGCTGTCAGGGCCTAGGTTTTGCGCTATTTGGTCTTTAAATGTAATATTTATAATAAATAATATTTGTTTAAATTATTTAATTAAGTTCATTAGTTTAAAATAATATTATTTTAAAACTTAATACTCTTTTTTCTTCTTTGCAATTTAGAACTTAGTTCTGTTATCTGCCGTCTAACTTTTTTTTATAATAACGTTCAGTTCTCTATCAATCGTTTAGGTGGTTTGCTTGAGGGTTTGTGTTTGTGATCCAGTCTTTTAGTTGTTGTTTTTATGATCTGACTCATCTAGCTACGTTTTTAATATATATTTCTGCTCTGATAGCGCTGCTTCTGATTTCGTCACGTAGGGTTACTTCTTTTGTTGTTCTAAGAGTTTTAATGTTTGTACTTCTAATTCATCTTTTGGTTTTAGATGTTTCTGGACGGGTTTCAGCGGCGTAAGTTAGGATCGGCCATACACAAATTTTATAGATCTTAATTTTGTCATGTGAAGACATATATTTGTTTTTCTATGTGGTTAGGCAGCCGGAGATTTTTGAGGCTGCTACCACATTTGCTCTTACTTTTTCTATCAAATTCCTGGCGTTTATTATCTACGATCCAAAATAATTAAGTTTTATTACTTGTTCTATAGATTCATTGCCCACTGTTACATGGGATGAATTCTTATAAAACTATTATTGATTTTTGATCTTTTTGGTTGAAATAACAATGTTTTCTGCTGCCGCTGTATTGAATGTATACTTTCTGCAATTAGTGCAGAGTTGCCGGTGTATCATAAGATTTCAGTAGATCTGTTGACCATTCTCAGCCCTCAGTTCCTAATTTTTTTATTTATTATGTTCAATATGAGATTGAAGAGTTCTGAATAGTGTTGGTAAAACAGAGTTAAAGTTAAATAATATAACTTTTAGTTTAAATGTATTAGTGTTTTGTGATATGCTTTTCTATTAAATGATAAACCGTCGACTTAATAAGTTAAAACAAACTAATACAAATTTCTAATCCAAGTGGCATATACTGTTTTTAATTTATGCAAATCCAAATGCTATTTTTTAATAAAAAACGTTTTTATTTAATTTCTTTATAATAATTTTTTTTTAAATTTATGGAATAATACAATAAAAGAATTTGGCTCTAATGCTGTAGTATTATTATGTACTACTCTACTTTACTAGTAAAGAAATATGTACAGTTTTATACTAAATTTGAAATGTTTTTATTCTAACTGCCTCGTAACACAAAATAGAAATTATAATAAGAAGCTTTCAGAAACACATTTCTAATTAGACATTTATTTTTGTTTGTTTGTTATTTAAAGGGTTTTCTAATAAGAAGTTTAAAAATAGCAGACTATTTAAGCAGTTGTTAATTTTGAAGTTATTATCTTTTGACCTTTGTCAAGTAAAAACTACGCCATTATTAAAAATAGAACGATACACGCTTCAACATCGTAAAGCACCTTCTCGGCCGGCAATAGTAGACAGGGTGGAAAAATTTGAGCTGTTGGGACAAGTTTGTGATGTGAAGAATTGAAACCGTGTTGCATCGCTCAAGAACACATGCGAATATTGCTCATGTAGCCCGTAGTGTTGAAGAAAACAAAGGTTTGTCTATTCTTTGTCAATCTTTGGAATTATACATTCCACAAACGACATTACACCGAATTTTGCATAAAAAAAGTCTTAAGGCTTTTAAAGTTTAGTTAACACAAGAACTCAAGCCGGTCGATCACCATAAACGTTGTATCTTTCCTGATTGGGTCCTTCAAATGCATCAAAATGATCCGCAATTTCATCGAAAAATTATCTTCAGTGATGAGGCCTATTTTCACCTCGGAGGCTACGTTAATAAGTCGAATTGTTGCATTTGGGGCTCAAAAAATTTAAGAATGATTGTTGAAAAGTTCAAAAGCATCCTCAACGTGTCACTGTTTGGTGCGGTTTTTGGGATGGCGGTGTGGTTGGATCCTACTTTTTTGAAAATGAGGCTGGTGCAACTGTTACGGTGAATGGATGGCGCTACCGAGCTATGATTAATGATTTTTATGACCGGAATTGGAAGATATTGATGTGGACGACGTTTATTTTTTAGCAAGACGGCGCTATGTGCCACACAAACAACGAAACAATCGCAATTTTGCAAGAAAAGTTTTCTGACCGTGCTATTTCTCAAAGAGGTGAACACAATTGTCCACCTTTAGATTTTTTCACTGGGGCCATGTGAAAGATAAAGTCTATGCCAATGCTCCATAATTGATTCAAGACCTTAAAAATGAAATTCGTGAAGTTATCAAGGACATAAGCCGCAAATGTGCGAATTGGTCATATAAATTTTATGAAAAGAATGTGGTACTGCAACCGTAACCGTTGTGACCATTTGACTAATATCGTTTTCAAATGTTAATGCCATACTTTCCTCTTTACAATGAAATAAACATTTATTGATTTCTCTTAAAAAATACCCGTTTTTTTTTTAAATATCAAAATGAAACCTCTTATTGGAAAACCTTATACATGGTTTATTATTTTTTGACCAATTGATGTATATAGTGTTTGAATGGAAATTTATATATGTACAATTATATGTTGTGAATTCACAACAAAACTAACTCATTTTGTTAATTTTATATTAAATGATTGAATGGTAAAAAATACAAACAGTGGTCTACATTTAGTGCATATGTAAAAATCAATATTAATTATTAACTAATATTGTTTTTGGAGTACTGTATTATTTGCAATCAGTGCAATTTTATTCAAATAAATTATTTTTGAATTTCAATATTATTGTTTCTTGAGATTTAAAATTGTCAGGGCTTGTTATAAATTGACAATTGAAACAATAAACTTTGTCTTATTTTTAATTACTCAAAGCCGATATATTCATTTAAAAATAAAAAGCTATAATTTATTTATTTTTAATGTAAATAATCATTAAGTTTAAATGTAAATAAATAGTGCCTAAATCTTATTTTTTTTAATAAAATTATTCATGGTATTGACATTCTATAGTCTGACACTTTTATTACAATTTAATATCATTTATTTTTCGACGTATATGAATCTTCACAAGTATACTCGAACTAATTTTGTTTGGCATTAGACAATATTAATAAAAATATTTGAATAAAGAAAAAATAAAATTAATAATATTCATTATTTATCCATACCACTTTGTTTCCAAAGCAATTTCATAAAACAAAGCTAACAACCGACATAAATAAAATCTATAACTAGGACTACCACAGTATAACTGAATTGCAATCCCTTATCATACATCTATCTCATCAACTATCCCCACGGTTTGTCACTCCTAACCATAATTGGATCCGGCCCTTTCATTCCGCCGAAATGCCCATAATTGATAGCATTCGATCGAGATTGATTGGGCAGATCTCTGCAAAGATTCCTACAATGCCACCCCAATTTCGCATCATGCATACGTCTCTATCTGTTATTGCCCTTTGAAACAGGGGTGAAATTCGTTTTTTTAGGGTAGGTTAAACGCAGGCATGTCGGCACAAACTTCCCCCCAAACACACATATTTTCCAAAGTTTCATTTGGAGCAATTAAGGCGCGTCACCATTCATTCATATTACGTAACTAATATAATAATCTTATGATCTAATTGATTTTTCTTTTATACTGTTGTTTATATCCATCGTTAAAACTTTAGCACTTAAAGAGATTCCTTAACAAGGCAGTAACAATTCCTTGCAGTTAAGCTTAGGTGATATACGGAGAGTGCACATAAATCCCATTGCACTTGAGGGTTTAGCATTGTAATGCGAAGTCGGTATCAAGCGCGACAAAACCATCCGCCTCCGGTTTACAGCCATGCAAGATTATCAAGATTTAGATTATGCATGTTCGCACATTACACGCGTGAATATTAAATATTTCACGCGCAATTTGTACCTTCCGTGCAGGTCTATTTCCTAAAGTGTGCCGCGACAAAGAGAACAACACGCATACCAAGTAGCGGCGCGTACACGTTTGGTACACGTGCTCGACTCGAAACACCCTCGGGACATTGAAAATCTGACATGTTTCGGTTGGGTGGCCACCCCATGCGATAAGGGGCTCGCTCGGGGTGTTACTATACCAACTTTGAATCCGTAACTCACGCACATACACGATCTTCCCCTCGTTGTTCGAATGATGTGTGTATGGAGGGACGATCTCTTCACATGATCGGGTAGCTACTAAGGTGCAGTCATTAACGCGCCCTTCGATTAAGTCAGTAGCGTAACTATTACAGTATGAAACGTGTGATGAATATATTAATAGTTAATATGTATTAACCGAAATATGGGCTTCTATTAATTTCATAGTTCTATTGTGAGACTGTAGGACATAAACTCTGTTTTAATTAGATTCATAACAAAGAATTGAATAACGCTGTTAAAAACTATTAGATAATTAAATAATTCTTCGGTTTTACTAATGCTTTGAGTACTAAATGTAATTAAAGTATTAAAGAGAGTCATTTTAAACAAATTAATAAAAAAAATGTAGTAATCTATATTAAAGATGACATAAAGCAATTACCATCATATAATTGATGGTGGTGACCTCTACTACGTGATATATCATGTTTATGAAATAAAAAAAACAATTTACTATGTTTTTATGAAGCAAACTGTGGATGACCTTAGTAAAGCCGAAACTAGTAATGTTTTATTATTTTAATTACCATCATGTGCAATAAAAACTTAGTAATTGTTTATTTTATGGATTACTATGTTCATAACAATTTTAATTATGTCTACATATTTGATTGTACTGACTATAACATGTTATCAAATTTTTCTATTATCTTTTTTTAACTAGCCTCTTTTCAACTTTTTTGATATTAACTCATAACGGGAATAACTAAAACAGCAACGGACCACGTGTCAGACCTTTTTAGAATCCGATCGGTATTTACCAAAAAACTGACATAAAATGTAGCAAATGTAGTATTTAACTTCTGTAGCAGTAAAACATGCTAGTATCTAACATTTTTATTATTTTAACAATTACTACCAAATCATTATAGCATTTTTGATTATTTTTAAGGTGAGCATATTATTACAAGTGTTCGAAGGAGAAAATGAAAGGAAAATGCGGAAAAAAATGAGAGCATGCAGAAAAAAATATTTTAACAGGAATGGATATGCTAGTGAGGAAGTAAATAGATTGAGAATAGATAGAAGTATGTGGAATGAAATTATGATAAGAGATAGAGATATACAAATGATTCTAGGTACAATTCAAATTACGTACATATTATAACTGATGCACTACCAAAGTACCTAGAAAGTGTAAAGTATGAAAAAATGGAAAAAAGAATGATTGCAAGATTCAGATGTGGAAATGAAAAGAAAGTGTGCAAGTTTTAGATGGATGAGGAAAAGAAAATGTGTAGGATGTGTGGAGAAGCGAGGGAAAACATAGAACACATGCTAAAATGCAATGAAATGAGAGAAGAGCAAATGAGGAGAAATGAGGCACTGAGAGAAGACGGAAAAGAAATAAAATGGATGATAGCGGTAACAAAAAGAAGAAAACAAATTGAAACGGAAATAATAAATAATTAATTAAAAACAGGGTTTAAGGTAATTAAGATTATATGTTATATTTGAAATGAATTATGTTTATTTGGTACATGTTATGTTAAGTTGTAGAATTTTTAAGGCCGAAAGGCAAGAAATAAACGTTTATTATATTATTATAAGTTATGGCTTATTATATTTCAGCTAGTGATTTAATTATAGTGACTTTTTTCCTGTCCATTAGAGCTCTAATCACTGTAAAAAGATAGTACAAGAAGAAGGGACTATTAATTAACTCAAGCAAAATGGCAATCGTCTCTTTTACAAAACTATAAAACACCAGAAGTCTGGTATATGTATATGTATAAAGCCACAACCTTGATGACAATGAAAGTAAAAAATACATAAGACTTAAGCTTGATACCAAACTAACTTCTAATATTCATTCGAGTAATGTGACTACGAATGCCCTTTATGCTGTTTGCAAACAAATCGATGATTAGACAAACATAGGAATTAACATATAGATTGCTCGTATGAAATAAAAATAAAACTTTTAAGAGTACCAAGCGAGACCTAAACTAAGTTAAAAAATAGCATGTTTGCTGATAACGGAAGCAATAAAACTCACTTCTACATCAGCTATGGAAACAATGCTACCATCACTGCACTGAAGTGAGACATGCAGCGTACCGATTACAAACAAATACGTTGTAAATCTTGAAACTTGCAGACCGGAAATAGCTAATGTGTTACATGAAGAATAAACATCAAAGATAAAATTTCTTAAAAAGATATTGCTTACAAAAGTCATATATTGTGACAATATCTTAGCGAGATGAATGGACAAATAAAAAATACTCGAGCTCAACAAAGTTAAAACCATTTGGTATACAAATGGAATTAATGATTACCTTGGCATCGGAGTAGGAATGTGCATAGCCAAGAGCCGGGCAACGACAATTACGTTATCTCTAGACAAACACGTTTTAGTTTTTTTTAAACATGATTAAATTATCATGTTAGCCAAGCGACACTACAGGCGATATGTTTGTCAGTAATCAAATCTGCATAACTGGCATGAAGGCATTATTAACAAAAAAAACCGTACGTTTAATCTAGATACTAAACAATTCGGGTATAGAAGGTAATTATAAAACAGAGCAGCTTACCAAAAAGAGAACCACTAAGATGTTTATTAAACCTAAACTTGTTTTTGGGATTTTATACGGGACCGGTAAAAAATAATTTAATGTAAACTTGACACGGAACACAGCAAGTTGTGGAAATATAGAGATAAAGCACACAAAACTATTCTCAACAGGACTATTACACATTACCCAAACTATAATAATGCAGATGAACAAAACAAAATTGCAAAAACTTATACTATTAAATGGACACTGTAGCCTATACAAACACATAGAATAAAAATCTAGACGGACTCTTTAAGCCGGGGATGTCTATAGGATAAAAAAACTTTGATACATCTGCTGAGCGTGTGCAAAGCTTACAATACGCAACTTAATGCTGCTTTCTTGGGTTTCTAAAATTAAATTTAAAAAAATGCATCGTAAAATAATCGTTAAATTATTGTTTTGGTAAAATACTTGCAAACAAACTGTTATAAAAAATTATTGTTTTACTTAAGTTAATCTTTAGTAAAACAATCCAAAATACCAAAAGTTTTAACAATTAAAAATTATGCATTTTTAGTCAAAATGTGTAAGATATTGTAGTTTTTCAAACTGTTTTGAGATCTTCTTTGTTTTATAGGTATTGAAGTTATAAGTCATTTTGATTCAATTGAAATTTGATTGACATGCAATTAGAATTACTAAATGTCAGCGCTGGCACACAATGGTTTTTTTATTTGTTGTTTTTTTGTTTTCTATTAGTTGTTAAAGTTTATTAAGGTTTTCTAAAGTTTCCTAAAAAGCGTTATGGGTTAATTATTTGACTACAGTTTTTATTTTTTTTTTAATTTTGAAAATTATTTAAGACTTCTTATAGTTTCTGCAGTTTTAAAAAAATTTAGTTTTTATTTTTGTGTAAACAGGTTTTACAATATGATAAGCAAAAGATTGTATGCAAAACGGCTCCCTTATTGGTAGCAAGGACTATTTTATTGGTTTGGCTATTATTTTGAATTCTTATAATAATAATTGACACAATCCTTAAAGTCTACAAACTTTTGCAATAGTCAATAACTGCAAATTATTTTAAAACTACGATTGGGTTAGTATTTATACAAAATTATGCTTTCAGTTAGGAAACACCCTGTATATAATGTTACGAAATAGTTTCAAGCCTTCTATTTTGTGAATTGGAGAATTTTTTTTTACTACGAAATTTTATATGTAGGCATTCACATGTAATTTTCTTATTTGATATTTGAGGCAATGTTAGCATATTTGTTTCTCTCATAGGCTGTGTGTATTAATTGTCTAATTCATTTTAGTTTTATCCGTTTTTAATGTTTTTTAGCTAAGATATTTTGTTCTGCTCTTGTACAATAAATTGTAGTATTTTATAATGTATTGTATTATTGCGCTTTATATGCCCTAAGTACGCAACTGTTCTTGGTTTTTACCTAATCTTGGCAATATTTGTCGTTTGTAATATGGTCGGTCCATCTAGGTTGTTATTATATTTGTATTATTATTAATAACCGATACGGTACAGTACGGTACGTCTACATTTCAAACGCTTCTTGTCTATTCATTGTTGTAACTTTGAGAGTCTACGGTTTCATACCATGCAACAGTATGGACTATACATAGCACTTGATAAAGCGTGAACGTAGGCTCTAGTCATTTTAATGCTGATATTTTATTGTCTATTGTTATATTGGCTTATTTGTGTGTTTCTCTGCCTCTACTTATCATAATGATTTTTTTTCCACTTAAAGACCGAATTATTTGCTGTGGTAATTTATGTTGTCGGTTAAGGATTGGAGATCTGCTACGCTATCAGCTATAAGGGTGGAATTATTTGCGTATCTGATGTTATTAATGTATTATTTGTTAGCTTCTATTTATATTGCCGAGTACTTTACGGAAAATATGTTTAGAGTGCATAGTATATAGTATTGGTGCAAAATGCACTCTTGGAGTACTTTTTTTATAACTATTTTTATTGTCACGTTATTGATTTTATAGGTTTTTGTCAAACGCAATGTTTCTAGTCATCTCCGCAGTTTTTCTATTAATACATTTAATATGCTAAACAAGGTTTTGCGGGTTCTCATCATTATCAACTTCTTTTTTACGCCACTGCAAGCGCATTTACCATTTCTCTGCCCACAATGCTAGCAACTTACATTACATAATTTCTATGAATTCAAATTGTATCTGTTCTACAGGTAGATGATTTTTAGGAATATTTTTAGATGTTGATTAAGCTGTGTTCTTGCATTTGTTGGCATTTGTTTTTTGGCAGTGCTTCAAAAGTTCACATTAACCATGTTATAGATTTTGTTAACAATTTTTATTATAATATTGAAATTGTTTTTATTGATGACTTTCATAAGCTCCGCTGGTATCTTATCGGGACCGGCAGTCTTATTTTTTATGATTATTAGTTGTCCGGAAAAAAATTTAGTAAGGCCGTTGATGGTTGACTTATTTGTGTCTGTAAATAGTTTATTTAGGTGGTCTTTCCATTTTCCTACGTTTTTAATCATTTTATTCTTTTTGTTTAATAATCGAAAAGTTGTTGTAATCTTTTGATTTGAAACTATTTTTCTGCTTTCTAATTTGTTTTTTGCAACTCCGATTTAATACTATTGTATTATTGTGCTCTACGTATCTAAGAGTTTTGTGTTTTTATTACTAACATGAGATTTTATAAAAACTATTTAGTTACTTCAAAATTAAAAAGAATTACGGAAATATATCTCTCGAGTGTTAAATAGATAGCTTTATAACTACAATTTTAAAATGTACGAGGTGACATGGAAGTTGCACTTTCCATGTCACTAAGAAGAAATCAGATTTTTTTGGCCAAATTTGGCAGTAATTTTTTTCTATTGATAAGTTACATTTGATTAACATTTGAGTTAATTTGGATCAAAAATCAATTTTCATTTGTTTGGTTTTTAAATGTTTTGGTGTTTTCCTTGATTTAACAAAAGCGTTTGATCTTGTAAATCATAAAATTTTATTAAATTAACTTGATAAATATGGAGTTAGAGAAACGGCTTTGAATTTTTTTACCAGCTATTTAAAAGACAGATATCATTATGTAGAATTAAATTAAATTAAGTCCTGTTCATTGGAGATGCAGTAAGGTGTACCTTAAGGATCAGTTCTTGGGCCCCTACTTTTTATAATCTATGTGAATGATATAAATAGTAATGGGAGTATACTTTTTGCAGACGAAGCTTTTCTTTTAATAGCAGAAAAATTATTTAGTAATGCTGTAACTCAAGCAAATACTAATGTGACAGAAATAACTAATTATTTCAAAAACAACGGCTTAATTATAAATACAAAAAAATTTGTTTGTCAGCAGTTTAATTTATCTAAAAAAGGTCAAGTGACATTAGTTTTTTAATTAGATGTAATAGAATTAGCATTGCAAAGAAAACAATGTAAAATTTTTGAGGATTCACATTAAAGAATGTTTGTTTTTTTAATTATCACATTGATGTTTTGTGCAATAAAGTTAGTTTTTTGTGCTTCATGGTCAAATAACTACAACTTATAATTGATATGTCAGCATTAAAATTATTATATTTTGGGCGTATTCAATCTATATTGTTATTTGGAGTTATAGTTTGAGGAACAAGAAGCAATTTTCATAGTTTGCTTAAATTGCAAAAGAGAGCTATTAGATGCATGTTCAAAGTTTCAAGTAAGACACATTGTGTTGAATTGTTTAGAAGACTGAATGTATTAACATTGCCTTGTATTTTCATACATCAACTTTTTATTTATGCAAGAAGTACTATAAACTGTTTTAAATGTCTAAACAATGTCCATGACTATAATACAAGACATGGAAATACATTTGAAATACCTAAGCACTCAACATCTAAATATAAGCCATGTCCTAAATATATGGCAATAAAGTGTTATAATAAATTACCCGATCAGTTCAAAATATTACCTAAACAACAATTTAAAATAAAAACGAAACAACTATTGTTACAAAAAGCGTACTATTCTGTAAATAATTTTCTATTCGAAACAGATTTTTGAGCATGTTACATTTATTGTATTATTTTCTAGTTTATTTTAATTTGATTTATTATATATAATTGTATATATGTATTTTATACCTATGTTTATGTGTTTTTCTGTATATGTTAATTTTTTTTGTGCATTTTAATATTTAATACGATCCAGGACGGAGGGGGGTTGAAAAGTTTGTGCTAAGAAATTTTAGATGTTGCTTAAATATGGTTTTTATAAATTTAAAATACTATTGACAGCAATTTTTTTGATGCCAAAAGAAATAATATGCAATGTTTTAACATCACCAAAAAACGTATAGTGCATATTAATCCTTTTGGCAAAAAAAAAATTGCATAAGCTTCATCTAAAAATTTGAAACAAATTTTTTTTCTAAACTGTTTACGTTCTAGACTGTTTCTTTTGGCTTCAACAAAAATTGGCCTTGACAACAGATGACATTTTTGGATTTGTTAAGTTAAGACGCCTAAAAATCTAGTTCTAGTTTACAACAAGAAAACTCTACAAAAATTGCATCTGAAACTTCAAATTTAATTCAAACGTTCTCTCGGCACCACAAAGCACAACTTGTTATAAACCTCTTTTTTGACCTTTTCTTTACCCCCTTTTCGTGTACCTACTTAGAAATTGACAAAAAAAAAACAATCCACATTGTCTCTGCAGACTTATCTTAGACTATTATTGGTAAACAAACTAATTGATTATCAAGTTATTTGTAAAAGTGGCAATGTCGACAAAGTTGCTGTTTTTCTTATAATACAACAAATCAATTTAGCGGTCGAAATGGTCTTAAATCTATATACATTTAACAATATGTTGGAGGGTTAGAGTAGTATGAGTTGTTGAAAGAGAATCATGTGTACACAGACAAAATGAACTAAAACTGTTTACAAATGTTGCAATGCGTAACATTTAGTGTTGGTTGTTGTATTTTTTAAACTAATAGTAAACACTTATTGATTAGAGCCGATTCTTTATTGTTTGTTCAAATATAAATAGTTAATCTTGTAGTACTAATATATAAAAAAGAAAATAAAGAAAACCTTGAAAATTATAGATCTATAAATCTGTTGTCACAAATACATAAATTGTTTTAATAGTAAATGGACTAATCTAGACTTATACCAACTATAACACTAACCGGGTTTTAGAAAAGTTTCCGTACTATGGAACACATACAGACTATGAAAACTGTAATTAGAAAAGCCACAGTCTATAATATCTATTTATGGGTTGCATTTGAAGACTTCAAAAAAGCATTTAATAGAGTAGAAATGTGGGTTTTATTTCAAGGTTTAATAAGTGCTCGAGTCGACCAAAAATACATAAATTTTATAGAAAATAACTATAGCAAAGTAAATATGAATGCACAAGACACTATGTTACAAAACCACTTCACATTTGTACTAGAAGATGCGTTCAAAAACGGGAGAGAACAAAAATAAAACCCAGTATATAACAAACGAGCTAAATTATGAAGAGGATATTATTAACAACATTAAAATAGATTCTAAAAAAGTAAGCCAAGTGGAAAGCTATATATGCTTAGGTCAGACTATAAAGAAGATAAATCAAAAAATTGAAATTGATGGAATAATAAAAATAAACGGAGTTGCATATAGAAAACTAGAAAATATATTCAATACAGACATACTACAAAGTCTAGAAAAAAATATAAAATTATTGCATATTACCACTACAAACTTACAGAGGTGAGAGATTGGGCTGGGTTCATATTAAAAAGAATACTAAACAAAATGCTAAAAACATAGGTTACTAGAAATGTCATTAAGAGACCACAAGACAAATATATAAATAAGACAAAAACAAAGGTGCAGAATATAGTAAACAAGATAACGAGTTTAAAATGGGAATGGACTGGTAATGTTGATAGATGCTATGATAAATGAAGTGGTAAAATGATACGATAGTACCATAAAGCAAAATAGAAGACTGAGATAACCATATATGCGATGAACCGATGACCTAAAGAAAAGTGCTGAACTAAACTGGCTGAAAGTTGAACGAAATAGTGAAAATTAAAGAAAAATAATAAGCAAATTACGACCCAGACAAACAGTTTAAACAAAAAAAAGAAAAAGATTTTTAGTTTAGTCACCCATTAAATTAGAAAAAAAATCTTTTATTTTTTAAATTTGAAAATATATTATTTAGGTATTACATAATATGCTACAACAACATAAAAATACCTTTAAATTTTAAAGAGTAAAAGTACACTTGCTGAAACTATCACATTGAAGACTAGATTTAAGCAGTCTGTGAACATTGACTATCAATATTTGTGGTTTATTATAATAAAAAAAAAATATATTTATAAGTCTCGGGAAATACTAAATTTAGAAGTTTATTCTATTTGTCGATATTGCAGTTAAATTTTTTTTTCTTAGAAGTTTTGGTTTTACATCACTGAACTGTCAGTCAATATTTGTAAAAATTCTTAGTAAACCTTGTAGTACGAGTAAATATCAATAGAAAATGCAAAGATCTGCAACATTACGCCAAGTCATTAGTTAATTTTGGAGCGGCAACAATCCGAATAGCTCGTTTTTGAATAGAGTTTAGAAAAGATAGTGTAATTTTTTATGCTTTGCTCCATATTTGAGAACAATATTTAATTTAAGGACGAATACAAGTTTTATATCACTGCGCGTCAGAGAAAACAAGTTACCTAAAAAATTTCCTTATTTATTTACCTTTTTAAATATAGTTTACTTTTATTGCAATAAGTCTATTGTATATTGATTCAGTATTGATTCAGTAATTCTTTTAGCATACCGTTTGACGTTTTCATAAGATACAAGCCGCAACTAAGCAAAAATTGGAGAATTTACAGTATAACAAATTGAACTGAAAAGACAAAAGGTGATAAAACCCAGTCGTCAATACGGCGTATTGCTACCTCTATACTGGATGACACTCCTTATTTGATGTGACATAGAGATTAGTCCTCTATGTATTGTTGAGGAAAATTATTCCATACCTCAATAAGGGCCAATAAAAGCTTTTTACGTCTTGTTGCAGCAGGTACGCGACCTCTTACACGCCTTTTGAGCTGGTCTTAAATATGTTTAATAGGATTATTGAGCAGGCCAGTCCATTTTTAAATTACCCACTTCTTTAAGGTACTGTAATACAATCATTGACGTGTGTGGTTGTGCATTATCCTGCATTAACAAAAAATTATCGCTAACAAATTCAGCATAAAACATCATATGCCCTTCTAAAATTTCTGCTATGTATTATCGTATCTGCCTCCAAAAATTTCTGCCCAAAACATTACTGAGCTACCCCAAAAGCAACTCGATGTGACGGCGTACAGGCAGCGTTCTCGAGCAAAAGCAAGTCTACTTCTTTTGTGAGCTGCAGCAAAGGTCTTGTAGTTGGACTGCAAGCAGGTAAACCACTTTTCTTTAACTTTTGTCAAACAGTAAAAACGCTCACTACTTTTCCTTGAGCTTGCCGAACGCTGCTTTGGAGCATTCTAACGGTTTGCGTTTCAATGCAGAAATCATGACAAAGCGATCAGTGCTGGCTGTTGTTTTTCTTTTAGCATTTGTACCAAGCCATCGGTGATAAAAGCCAGTTGCAAGAAACCGTTGGTGTGTTCTTTACACAATCGAACAACTAACATTTAGTTGTCTTGCCTCATCCTGTTGACTTACTCCAATTTACAGCACTATCTGCACAGTTTTTCGATATTTTGCATTCATTATTACGGACTACGTTGTATTCTACAATGGTCTGTGCAGTTTCACTTATTTACAAACAAGCATGCTAATACAAATATCGATTTCAACAACCGTGCTGTGAAGAGTATTTTACAATTTTATGACTGTTTGAGTTTTTTTTTGTTCCGTGAAATTGTTTCTACTGTTTACAAGGCTGAGTGTCTTTGCAGCATACATACTAACTTAATTGTAATTTTTTTGAGTGGCCTTTTTTGTATGCAAAAGTTGAACAGATGTAAAATACTTTTTACATCTATGAAGAAATTCTAGTTTTTTAGATACTTTCAAAGATATGTCGACAAAATGGTCAATTCAGAAAAAATTATGTGAGATTGTAACACTTAGAATACAAATTGAAGAAGATTTAGATGTGGATTTGTTGTTAAGTTTAATGTTTGGTACTGATGATACCTCGGATATGGATTTTGAAACAGTAAGAAGTGTAGTTTTTTTAGAGTTAAAATTGACTATGTTGGGAGTGTTTTATTCAAATATTGTTTTGAGGTCTTGGTTTATAGATGCTACTGATTCTAACCTAGAAATTTTAAGACGCTCTGTCATATTTGTCAATATGGCTTTAGGAAAATATGAAATATGAAGGGTGCTATCATCTACAAAAACTATGAGTAAGATTTTTAGTTATTTGAAGAAGTTTATTAATGTAAAAAAAATTAAAGTTGGCAAAAAGCAGAACTTTGAGGAACACCAGCATTTATAACTTTGGAGTCTGAGTTAAAACTATCAATTCTTACTTTAATTTTTCTATTTTCAAAAAAACTATTTATGAGATTGATTTTTATCAAGACCTATACAATGGATCTTATTGACAAGATTAGGACGCCATACCCTATCAAATGCTTTGGAAATTACTAGAGCTACTACAAGATTTTCTCTTTATTTGGCTAAATAGGATTCCATTGATGACTAACATAAGTCAAAAGATCTGTTGTCAAACGTTTTGATCAAAATCCATATTGAGTACCTGAGATGAAGTTATTTTGTTCTAAAAGTTTGACAATGTAAAAATTAATTTTTCAAAAAAATTTGTTAGTTTGGACAATAATACAATTGGTAAAACAAATTACTTTGAAAAATAAAATGATAATTGTGTTAAACGTTTTTTAATAAACAAAATGAGTTTTTGTATATTAAATATCAAAATTACAAAAACATTTTAGAAATAAAGTAATTGTTTTATTAGTATTTTTTTAATTATATATTAATTAATAATAAACAATATTCACTTTTTTGGTTGATAATTGGCTCGCTGGATAGGATTGAAATATATTTAATAACTCTGTCATTTGAATTTGATTTGAAAGATAGTTGGAGTTTGGAGATAAAAAATTATTTCACAAACAGCAGTCAAACAACTATTTAATGAATATACTCAGTAGAAAGATGGTACCTAATATGAAAAAGATGATTTTCCGTATTTGTTTTAGGTATTTGCTTAAACTTAAATAGCATTAAAGTAATTATTATTGTAATTACAGTACAGACAATGTTGCTTGAGATAAGGTGATAAAGTTTTACCAATCAATAATAATATTAAAAAAAAACTGATTATTAACTGTCTGACATACAGTTAATAATCAATAATGAAAATCTAGCGGTCATAATTAACATAACAAAGCTAATATGTATTTATAAATAAATATTTTAATTGTCTTAAACAAATATTATATAACTGTAGATATTGAATAAATATAAACAAAACAGTTGCATATTTATTTTATTTTAATTAAACAGCATGATTCAACATCTATATATTATTACAAACAAGTACAAAATAATAAATATTACAAAACACATTAAAAAATATTTTTATATTATTTAATATACTTAATTACAATAATTTTTGGTTTTAATTTTTTGTCTAATTCAAGCAATTGTGACAAACACGCCTCTTTAATTTAAATTAAAAATAATAATAATTAATTACGACGTTTACTTTAGTCATTTGTAACGCCAACCTAACAAATATCTCCGTTTATTGTCAAATCAAAAATACACTTTATCGTTTTTAAATTAATTTTAGCTTAGACCAACGTAAGATTAAACGAATATTGAAAGAATGCTTAGTTGGCAGCCACAGGTTGTCTGCTTTGTTTCTTTTGTTTTTTGATGTTTCTAATTTGCAGATTGCTGATACATTCTCTATAATCGTTTTTTCTGCGTACAAGGGCGGATATTCAAGGGCTCACGCTAGGCAGGTAACTTTACAGTTGCCATTAAATTTGTACATAAATAAATTAAATTAACACATCATATGAGAGTGTAAGCACTCAAGATACTGGCAAAGAGTAGTATCTGGTCCATTCGTTGGACAACGTTTTATATATTGTTTGTTGACGCCTTAGTGACTGAATTACATGCTATTAAGCTTTATTTATTTCTGCAGTGAATGGATGGATCAAACCTATGACAATCCTACGTTGAATTTTAATTATGAAATTAGAAGTAAAAAAATAATAAACTTTGAATTGATTCAGATAAATAAAAATTTAAATTAATAATCATATTACCTTTAGTAAGCATTTTAAATGACACGGTTACAAAATAAACTTACATGTGATTGTGGTTTTTGTTTGTCTAATTTATTCTAAAAATATTGTTATTTATCTTTAAATGTGTAAATATAAGATGAAAATATACTAAATAAAAGAATATTGTTATTAAAAATATTTGTTCACCAAAAATGTTTAAGAAAATAAATTATTTAATGTGAAAAAATATCTGATAATAATGTATACCAAACAATAGATTTGTATTATTCCTAATTTATATTACATTCATCATTCAGCTATAATAATAAAATTGTATAACAAATTGAATTTTCTTTTAATAATACAGTAAATTGAATTGCCTTAGGGGTAAATCTCAATAAGTACATAATTATTTGGTGAGTAAGAATTCACCCCTAGTAAATTCTCTCAGTAATCCCCACACTACATTATATTCTATCTATTCTGACAGGTATTGTCCTGTTGATTATATTGAATATAAATCTTTGTATACTTGTGACAGCTGACTATATCATAAATCTGAGAAGAGAACAATTATTTATAATATTGCAAAAGGGTATGATTACTAAGTACATTGGATTTCATAACAATGTAAAGTAATGTGTATTGAATAAACTTATATAAACTAATTTATTATACTCTCAACTGACATAACTACAAACAAAACAAAAATAGCTCTATTATTCATATTAAACAAAAGGGATGTGCCGAGTTGTATAACTATAAACAGGTTATTAAGCAAGTGTACTGCTTCATTTCAAAGTAGCCTAAGGGATCATTGTCTTAATTTTCATTTACTCCAGTTGTATGTTATATCTTACTGAAGTAAACAATTAATATCAAATTTCAGAAGTCTCAGTTCAACAAACAAAAATTCAAATTTTCTTGTTAAAATTCATATTTATTGTTTTGTTATACATACAAAGATAATGGTTTAATTACTTTATATATAATTTTTTTACATTGTTTATTAAGTGTGTAATGTAAATATTAGTTTAATAATCTTTCTGGTTTGGACAAACATGCTATAAATATACATTGAATTATAAAACTCTGACTTTAGGTTTCAATAAATTTATATTATATTGAAATATTTATTATCCAAATTAAAGTCAATACTAATACAGTTGAAAAACTCTTCTAAAAAATAGTTTTAGATAAGATTGGATAATCTTTAATGACATAATATATTTTTTGATCAAATTAATGCACTATTAACAAACATTTTTATTTAATTTATAGTTAAATTAAATAGGTAAACAAAATTTAGAAATATCATATTCAGATGATTTCTATATTATTTATGTTATAAATCTTATTATGGCTTAGGATTTTTGCTAGCTATTCTAGACATACAGTATTTACAGTAAACCAAAAACACAGTGTCCGGTCACTGTTGGGGTAAACGTGAGATAAAACGCTAAATGACACCAATTGTAAGATAGATACATTTGCATGCAAAATCAAACTTAAATCGCATCATTAGCATGAAATGCAGGGACAATAATATCACTTTGTGTACATGCGAAGACGGCGCTACCCGGGAATATATACAGGGTGTTAGCTAAACATGCGGCAAAAATTCTAGGGGTTATTCCTTAGCCTATTCTAAGAATATTTTATTCTATGATGATTTCTGAAAAAACCTTTTTGTTTCGAAGATGTAGGGTGAACAAAATTTAAATTTTCAAGTATCATAGCTTTGAGATTTGAGTCAGATGCATATTCTGGATCCCCAAAAAAGCAATTGAGTACTTGCTAATAAAGTTCTACATGAAATTTTACATCAATATACTTTGTTTATTTTTTTTTAAATTAACATATTTTTATTATATTTTAAATTTTGAACATAAAATTAGACTTGTAAACAAAAGTTATTAGAATTTGAGGCTTAATTCTATAATTTTGATTAATTTAGAAAACTTTAAAGGCAGTGCGACACGTGTTTTTTTTTATTTTAAACGGCTGAAATTTGGCGTGGGGTACTTTTTTGCATAAAGATCCCTTTATGCGGGTGCATCTAAAAAAAAATTACATAAAATAATTTAAGAATCAATCTAATATACAGGATGTTATATTTATATGATTCAAAAACTACTTTAAATGGTTTGTTGAGGATTATAATGGCAGCTACACAAATGTATGTTTTTATTTTTAGTATGGTTGCTATGACAACCAACTTAATTTTTTTTAACGGCAACATACATTTTTTATTTATTTTTTGAAATTTTTATGATATTTTTAATAAAACCATGTAAAATAATAATATACTTTTATAACAAAATTTTTTGATAAATTTAAAAAAACGTAATATTTGTTTTTTATTTAAAATGTTTGTATTTTTATGTATGTTTAAATAAAAAATACCCGTCATTTTTTTCTAAGAAAAACTATCTTTTAAAGTTCTGCAAAATTTTCAAAATTCATGGAAAAAAAGGAAATTATTTTTTAGACAATTTTGGAATTCCTTATAATTTTTTCTTAAAAATGCAATCCTGGGAAGTTACAAATGATTAAAAAATATAAAAAACTCATAAACCTCGATTTTTTCAAATTTTGATTGCTTATTACTCGGAAATAACCCAATAAAATTCTGAAAAAAATCACATCATCAGGATTCACGTAGAGGAAGGCATTTTCAGTAGTTTGAGCTAAAACAAATTTTTATTTTGACTCATACATAGCCATATATATGTACATTTGTGTCTTGGAGTGTTATTCTGGCTATAGGTTTTTTTTTTCACTAACTGTGCGGAACCTCTTCTTACCGTTCAGACTGTTTTTGGTGTACTGTATATTACGTAAAAAAGTTGTTACAATATATTATTTTATGATATTGTACATACAAAAATTTGTTATAGCTAGCTGCGTCATTCATTAATCATTACTATTTCTTAAAATGATATTTTGCTCAACTTCTAAAATGATTGATGAACAAAAAAGATGAGACTTATTGGGCAATAGAATTCGGCCAAAGTTTTGGTATGAATACAACTTTTACTTTTTTACTTGCAATTTGGTAAAAAGCAATATATAGATCTATCTTAAGCTTACGCTTGAGAAATAAGTTAGTTTTTAAAATTTTTTTTAATAAGTTGGTTGTAAATGTTTACTAAGATCTTTTTAGCTTTTTAGCACTCACAAAAGAATTTTTATGTTTTTTTTTAGTAATTGAAAAGAAAGTTGTTTTTTGGAAGATTTATGTTGTTAATTTTAAAATACTGGTGTTAGTTAGTATATTATAAGTTAGGTATGCGACCGCAACGATGTTTGAGTTTAGTACCGTCATTAATTTCTATTATTTTAGATTGTTTATTGCTAATAAAGTTTGCAGTTAGTGACATTATGTACAGTTTTCTGTGAGGAACTATACCTCATATCTACTTTTTTGCTATTATTGTCTATGATCTTTTAGTTAGTCGTAAATAATACTATTTTTTTATCGCTTTTATTATTTTGCTCTATTTAGCTAGTTAGTTAAATGCGTTTTTTATGTCTATAGTTACTAGAACGCAGTATTTTTTTTTCTTTAAGCTTTTTTATGATGACTTACTTTGCGTCTATTACATATGTGTCTGTAACTATTTTTGAATTTTTTTTTGTATTTTTTTTGCTTCTTTTCTTTAAAAATATCAAGTTGTCACTTTTTTTTATAATCTACCAATAAGGCATTTATTCATTATTGTTAAAAATCTAATTCTAAGGGAAAACTAGCCAAAACTTTTTTGTTTTTGAATTGATTTTCTTTTAATTCTTCTGCTGGTAAGTTGGTAAGTTGCAAAAAGTTTTGCGGCAATGTTTTATGTTTTTCTTTATCTATAGTGCTTGGATGACTTTAAAGTTTTTTTGTTACATTTGTATTCTTTTTCTTAACGGCTAAGCAGGATTTCTTCTGCACATCTAAATCTTTGCTCTACTAGTATATCTGTTTCCTTCCTGTTTCGTTATTATTTTAAAATGTATTGTTTGCAGCTGTCTCTATGCTTAAATTTTTTTTCTTTAGCTAATCTAGTTTATTAATTATTTTTTTGAAATTCTTTCCTAAGCTCTCTACTTTGTTGTATTTTTATAGTTTTTTGGAGCCATACTTTAGATTTGCTGTTAAAATTTTTGTTGATTATTTGTGATTTTTTTTTTTGCTGTATATGATGACTTTGGTTTCTGTGTCTCTGAATACATATTTTAGTATATTTTTAAATACTATGTTGTTAACTCAGTTGCGTTGTTGAATAGCGTTTGTGTTTTTATTTTGCATATTTTCTGATCTTTTTTTATTTTATCAGTTTTGTATGCATTATTTCTTTCACGTCTGTAGTCTCCGACCTGGCCATGGTAGTCTTGCTGATTTAGTTTTCAACTAGGTTTTTTTTTGCGTATTTGTTTACGTTTTTGTTCATATCATTATTGTCCTTTTCTAATCACAAAGCCAAGTAATCTTTTCTTCTGAAATAATTTTCTGCTTTTGTCGTATTGTTTTGGTATTTATCGGTTGGCTATTTGATTTTTTTGATTGCAAAACCCTTTTAATAAACTTTTGGCGCTAAGCCATGTCACCAGTTTTTGCAGTTTAGACTGCGGCAGTTTTTTCTTTTGACCGCTGCATTTTTTTTGTAGCTGCAGTGTGCCCATGTTGGGCTTTGGTCTGTTGCGCTTTTTTTGCTGTTTTATTTTTGTTGGATTGTTTTGCCATTTTTAGTGTTTTTATTGCTTTTTTTTTGTTTGTTAATGCCCGTTTTGATCTTACTCTTTGTGTTTTGTGCCACCTTTTTTGTTAAGTAGTGTCACTATATTTGACATCTGTTAGTTTTTTACACTGTTTATTTGGGCGTATTGTCTTTTACTCTTGATTTTTTTTTTTAAGAATTTAGTTACGAGAATTATTATGTTTGCTGGCATAGCCGCTATTTCAATTTCTTTGACTAAGTTGTGTATTATACGACCATGCACTAGCGCTATTGCAGAAGCTACCTTTGTTGCCTTTATGACGTCGTCTGCTAAATTTTTATCATCTATTTCTTCTTCTTTTTCTTTATAGCTATGGGTTATTACTTGTTGCTTAAGCCTGCTGCTCAGTGGAGGAGGATTGCCAGCTCTGGGCTCATTTCTTGGGCGGTTGTCCTGGAGATCTTCTTCTTGTAGGTCGTTTAATTTTGCAAATGCGGGCAAGTCGGTTTTCTCCCATCTTTTCCACGTGGTTGTTCCATTTCTTCCTGCATGTTTTTGCCCATTTTACTACGTCTTAGGTGTCACAGCTTTCTCTGATGTCCTTGCTTTTTTTGCTGTTTTGCAGTGTTACTCCTGTGATAGATTGTAGCACCTTCATCTCCACCGCACTGGCCTTCTGTTTGGTTTTGAGTGTTTTTGCTCTGGTTTCTGTGGCGTACGTTGTATGGGACGTACGACTCCTTTATAAATGTTTGTCTTACATTTGGTTTGCGCATGTATTTGTTGCGCCAAATAGTATTTTTCAGGCTGCCTGCCACCTGTGTTGCCTTTGTCGCTTGTTATTGAGTTTCTTTATTTACAGTATTTACAGGACATTACTTGCTCCACCATTTTTCCTTCTATTTTTAGTTTGCATAGGATTTGGGTTTTGCTTATTACCATTGTTTTTGTTGTGTCTACAACTATTTTTATGTTATAAGTTTTTCCGGTCAATTTAAGTTGGTGGAGTAGCCGCTGCAGGTCGTTTTTGTTGTCGGCAAGTAGTGCAGCGTCGTCCGCAAAGCAGATGATAGTGATATCATTTTTGCCCAGCGTATATATTTTTTTGTATCTGACTGTCTCTATTACTTTATTCATTATGATGTTGAATAGGAAAAGACTGAGGGAGTCTTTTTGCCTTATACTATTTCTGATGTCTATTGGTTCTGTCGTTCTATTGGGCGTAACAATTTGTGTAGTACTACCTGTGTTGATATCGTCAATTACGTCAATGATTGTGTAAGGTATTTGGTTGTTCTAAAGGATTTGTATTACGTCACTTTTTCGAAAACCTTTTTAAAATTTACAAAACAGAGATGTAAGGGGTGGTCGAATTTAATTGCATTTTCCACTAGTTGTTGCAGCATAAATATTGCATCGGTTGTGTTTCTATTTTTTTCTGAATCTTTGGTGTTCTTCTGCAGTAAATATTCTTTTCTTCAGCTCGATTTTTATTAGAGAAGTGAACAGTTTTGCTATAGCGTTCATTAGAGTTATTCCCCGATAGTTGTCTACATTGTTTTTACTGCTCTTTTTATGTATTGGGATAGTTAAGCTGTGCTGCCAGTCGCTTGGGATTTTTGTTTCTTTTATTACTTTGTTGAACTGGTCATGTATATGTGTTTCCAGACTATTCCCTCCGTACTTAATAGGTTTATTATAAATGCCATCCAAGCCTGCAGCTTTGCGGTTTTTCAGGCTTTTGATAGCCTTTTTTACGTCTTCTGACTTGAATGTGGTTGGAGGTTTGTGAAAAATTTTTCCTTTTTGGTTTTAGGTTTGTTTGTGTCAGGTGCATATACTGATATGATATTTAATTTAATATTATTTCTTCTTCTTTCTTTTTCTATGCGAGAATGTTCCATGTGGCAATTTGTAGTTTATTCGTGGTAGTTATCTGTTTCTTTGCTTGTGTCGTTGTTGTGAAGTCCGTCTTATTCCGAGGCTTGTTATGTTTTCTTTGAGCACTTTGTCTTTTTTATGGTAGGTAAGTCGCTAGCCTTATCTACTAACCTTCCTTCTTTATCCGGGATTGGGACCTGCAGTGACACCTGGTGGGCTACTCGATCCAGCCATCAGATGCTTCAGGCAAAGTTAAAATTTTCTTCATAAAATTGGAAAAAAAATTATACATCTTTTAAAGGGGTCCTTTCCTTATTCTGAAATAGTAATCTCTCTAATCTTCAACATTATTTTGTTGTTTTGTAGGTTTTTCTAGCATATTTAAAAATTACTTATATTTGATCTATAACTATTAACGTATACATAAAGAACAAATATAATATCTCATAATTACAAACAAGCGGATGGGTGGACGGAGCACTTTAATTTATACTACCTGCTTGTAATTATAAACTGGAGTATCTGCCCACCGCGAGTGTTAGTTATTAAGAGATCAGGGATTATTTTATTTTTCAACTTAGTGATTACTGACGTTTGCAAAGAGGTCAAATATCTAAACTTTTGATTACATACAAACGGACAAGTGAAATTGAAGTGATATGTTTACTGCCTAAGTGGTAGTTATTGTAATCATTAAAATATAAAATATTAGTATTAGACTTTTTCTATAACTTTGTGATTACTGACAGTAGCATGGAAGACAAATATTTGCTTTTTTGATGACAAACAAACGTGCACTGAAGAGGGAGGAGTTTTTAGCGCCAAATTTTGCTATTTGAATTTTATTAAAGCTAAACTCTTTTTGTCGTTTGTGGGTTTTTTACTAAAAAGATTACTACTATTTTGCACTTTTTTTTATAAAAAAAATCCCTCTTTTATATTCTGCGTTAAAGGTTAATATTTCTTGAAGGGTACTAAAGACTAGGTTTCATTTATTAAATAAAAAAAGAAATCACCAATAAAACCAACTATTGAAAAGAAAATAATTTTGTTTTTTTGGAAGTGTCTTTCAGACTGAATTGCATTCAGTGCGCCCCATTTTTGGAAGGCAATGACAGTGGTTTATGCGGTGCATACAATAAGTAGAGAGATCTCTTCTTGCAGGATATGCTCCCTTAAATTAAAAGTCCAAACAAAAATAATAAATAAGAACAAGGTCGTATAGAGGCTAGTACGTCCTACATTCTAAACAGTCAAATAGAATATACAGTAAAGTAGCTTGTGGCGGATGTATCCCAAAAAAAAAAGGACGTAATTCTTATACTCCAAAGAATTTTTAGCTAACGTAGTGTACATAGGGTAAGGTCGGCAGAGTTTATTTATCTTTATCAGTTTTATTTTATACTCAGACTTAAAAAACATACTTTATATTTTTTAGTAACTGCAAAACCAGGCCATAACAAATGTCCTTTTATAATATTTTGCGACCGTGTTCGAGAAGCTCATATTGACAATCTGAGTATACTTTATGTGGATACGTAACATTCACATCTGCCACCTACACACCGCACTGCATGCAAAATGCATATCATAGATATAAGATACATAATTTTTACAATCATGCATTGTTTATCCTTATTCAAGCAATTGTTTTGAAGTTTATTGACCACTATTATATGAATATTCTTGTATACTGTTTCCATTAATGATATTCAAATTTATATTATAGCATAAAACTTGTTCCTCGTAAACAGAGCATTTTGAAATTGATATTAAATTGAATATTTAAGATGTACATGTCAATATGAATGCCGTACACATAATAATGGTATACAGGTACGTGTATATATCCAATAATGAAAACCATCCGTCGGGACTACGATGCTTCTACTTGTATGTCGTTAACAGCTTAATATATTTCATGTACCATTTAATTATATTAGTGTTATCTAAATGATATATTAAATTACGTGAAACTTCTTCGTGGAAATAATATGCTTGTGGATTATGTCTTTGCGACTTATTTACAATCAACTGTGATTGTTATTATAAAGCTAAATATATTTCTTAATATTATTAACAAATATGTAAGAAACGCAAATTATTTTATGATTTTTTAAATTATATAATATAAATTGTCTTATTTTGTATTACTTTCAAGTATTTTATGCATAAACTCGTTTAAATTTTGTTATTTTGTCACTGACACTTATTTCAAGATTTTAGATCAAAACTTTAGTTTTGTAAACAAATTTCATTACAAATATGTTTTGAATAAACTTTAACTAGATAAAACATTCAGCGTACAGTTTAGAAATCGATACAATTTATGTAATTGCTTCCTTTGGTGCTGCAAACTTTAGGAAGTACTTTAAATTTCATATTAAATAGCACTCACGTGTCATACGAGTTGTGTATGTTGCCCTAGTTTCCATTGACACAATGTTTAATTAAAGAAGTTTATTTATATTTACCAGTTTCATATTAAACAGCTTTAAATTTATCAAATCCTGATTGTCAATGATAATTAAATGATATTGTACATAAAAGTATTTTTTATGTAATAAAAACAACAAGATAGTAATTTTTTATATATGCATTGATATGTTATAATTTCTTATAGTTACTATAAATAAATAGTCGGTAGAACAACAACGTCTTTAAGGCAACGTTTTTGTAATCACCAGGTACCTTCAGCAAAGTTAAATTCTAACAAAATTAAAAATTAATGCGATTTTAAAGTGTGCATTTAGAAGAAATAAAAGAAACTTGTCTCTGTTTTTGTATGCTAAGAAAATTTTAAAAATGTATCAGTTTTTTTGTACGCGGTTTAGCGTTACCGAGCTTGTTGAAGGTTATTATCGTAATTTTCTGGTTGTGGTGCTATTTTTATGTTTGGGCACAGGTCATTTGGCAACATATTTTCTGACGTTAAACTAGTATGGCGGTGATTGTTTATTTCTTTAATAACGTATGTATCGTCTCATAATTTAAATCATTTGCTGGTTTTCTTTCTGTGGACCATGACCGCTTACATTTTTGTTTCCAGCATTGTTATACTGAGAAGATCAGAGAAATATTGCTTTCCCAATTTGACGATAAGTTGTTATATAGTTGGTGAGTTTGAAGGTTCCCGGTAGTTATTGACTTCTAGGGTAGAAAACGTTCGGGCTTTTTTACCTTTTTGGCTATAGTTTTTTTGCTTAGGTGTTTAGACTTTGAGTTGAGTCGAGTTTTCTAGATAGATATTTATTATCCGTAAGATATTGAGGTAAGATGAAAGGTTTATCTTCTAGATAGGTTCTGTATTTTTTAATTGCTTACACTATGCCCATATGAGAGAAAGTTTGTTAAGGATTTGCAGGGCCTACAGGACAGTGTTGCAGGAGGCACTAAAAGTAATTGCGGCGACACTACCCGCAGATTTGATGGTGGAAGAAAGATTAGGTATAAGGAAAATGGTAAATTAAGCAAGAAGCAAAGATACAAGCAAAAGAGAATATGATCAAAAGATGACAAAGACAGTGAAAAAAAGGAGAAAAAGGAGAATGGACAAGGGAACTAATACCAGAAAAAAAGAACAAGTAGAGAAAAAACCGGAGACGTGTTACTATACAACACAACAACTTACAAGTTATGAAGCCTTCGGAAAGTACTTACAAAAAATAAATAGGATGGAGAAAAAGGAAAAATGTATATTTTGTCTAGAAGACACGCATGACAACGCAGAACATACGCTAGTAGAGTGCAAAGTGCGGGAGGAAGATAGGAAAACGCTAGAAAAGGTATTAGAAAACAAAGTAGACAAATCTACAATCATCAAAATATGCCTGAGTGACGAAAACAAATGGAGAGCACTAAGAAGTTATGCAACGACAGTACTAAAGAAAAAAATAGAGGAGTTTGATGCTTTGAGATTTAAGTAAACCAAAATGGAAAAAAATCACAAAACACACAAATTAAAAGCCACAGAAGACAAAGGAAAGAGGAGCGAGAAGCTAAATGAAAGCAAAAGAATATGGAAAAATGTAATAAAGAGGAAAGAAACAAAGATGGTCAAAACAACTATGCCTGCCAAGCAATGGAAGATGAACAGAGAGACAACAGATGAACGTACACTGAAACCCAAGTACCAACAGAAATTGCAGAAATAAGAAGGAAACAGAGGGAACTGCTTAAGGAAAATAAGTTGACGGAATTGACTAAACAATTTCCAAACAGAAGATACGCCATCTCAAGGTTAACAGAAAATGCAACTTTTGAAATGGTCAGAGTATATCTGGCAACCAGGGGACACGAAGAATTAATCCCAATTGGAGATTCAAGAATCTCACTAGAAGTTAAACTGGCAAATGTAGGACTACCAAAAGGGATGCACTTAATGGAGCTGCACAAAATATTTATGGAAGAAAGAGGATACTACGAGGAAGAAGTTAATAAAGATATAGAAAAACTAAGAAGATACCTAAGGACAATGCAAATATGTAAGCTGAATAACACAAGAATGGGAGAAAAAAGAGAAGAATGCCAGTGTAGGAAATAGGGCAGAAAAATAGGGTATAGGGAGAGATGGACCGGGGACAGCATGTGTTGCCGCAGCAGACTGCGTGAATGTCGCAAAGCCGAAACCAGCCCACTTGAAACTAGTACCACATTAGAGATAATGACTAGCACATATTAACAGCAGGACTTACGCAGAGAAGAAAACCGAAAGGTATTGCCATGCGTTAGTTATTCTCAAGAGCCACTTATTGAAGCCAAAACTTCACTAAGTTTTCAACAACAACAACAAAAAAATGCCCATAAATTTGAGTTGGTTGATGTTGTACTTTTTTTGGAAATTGGTTAGTTTTGCAATCATTAGGTTCTCTTCTTGATATATTATTTGATTAGCATCTGAGCTGGTTAGTGCCACCTGGGGTGCACCGTTAATTTAAATTGGTCAATTTGGATTTGTTGGAGGACGGGAGATTTATGGCGTTTAGCATTGCTTAGGCCTTTTGTTTGTTTTCTTAATTCTTATAATTAGGTTGAAGTACTTTTTGGTATTTTAGATTATATTTAACTTTAGTGGCAAAATAAATTAGTTGAGATATATATTTGAAGTTAACGATTTTAATTGATTTTTGTATTTTGGGAACTATTAGCCTTGCCTAGCAGTTGGCCATAATTTAAGGGTTTTGTAAGGAAAAAATTTGTTGGTAAAGTTTGGTTTTTGCTGGTGTATATGCCTACTTTAGCGTTATCTATTTTTAGTTTTCAATTTTATTTTATATGTTAGTTTTGCTAATTGACGTGTATTACTTGATGTGTGGTTAATACATTTTTATTTGTGAAACGTGATTTGCTGCGTTGTGGTCAAAAATGTTGCTCTGTTTAGTTGTAGGTATTTCCAAACTAGATCTTGTTGTTGGTGGATAAGTAATAACACCTCGTCGGTTGCTCTACTTTGTTGGACGCTCGTTTTTGCTAACGTTGCATCTGCAGCATCTGGTTGGCAATAATAATGGTGTTTAGGTAGTAAAAGTTTGACAAAAAAAGTTTAAGCCTTACGCTAGCGTGCATACAATATTTTTCGTAAATATGAAACAATAATTAATTTTTAACGCATTTTTTTTAGATGAACTTTTCTACGGCTGATATGAGTACGACATCAACTATTTTCTAAGTAGAATTGTCCGCAAAGTTCAAATTTTTATTAATATTTGGTATATAAATTTGACTGCATTGTACTGAGTCATGATATTTTACTCTTTCAATTTCAAGTGTTTATACGTGTTTATAAGTGTTTTTAATTGATAAGTTTTACCTATCGTACTGGTAATTAAATTTGTGATTGTTTGTGCTATCTGTCTTAATTATTCAGTAAAATTTATGGTAAAGTTTGTTTATTGAAATTTAACCTAAGTTTATAGCCGCCGCCCGCGCATTCTCATCCGCGCAGCGCAAAGCAATATTCTTACTAGTGGCGTAACTTGTTTTCTTTTAATTTGTGATTTTATATTTTAATTTGTGATTTTATATTTCAAGCTTGTTTTAAACACTCCTTTGTTTTCTTGTGTTATCCCAACCGTGGTCTGCTTTGTTTGTTTTGTAGTTAGTCACCAGGTGAAGGACCGCACCGGTGTGAATTGTGTATCCATGTATCATCTTTGTATAATTTTTTATTTATTTTTTTTAATTTTTACTCCTAAATGTTTAATCACTTTTATAGTTAAATTTTTATATTTTAAATTTTAATTTATTATTATGTCAAGCGTGCAAATGCAGAAGTGTTGCACAATCTGGCATAACATGTACTAGTTGTGGAATTATATTTCATAACAGTTGCGCCATTTGTCATAAAAAATGTCACTGTGGTACGTCATTTGAACTTGACAATTTTGAACTTTCCAAGCTTTATAAAGAGACTATCGTACTGTATCAAGTTTTGTTAGATGAAGTTTGGTCTAACAATAAATTGCTATTAGATAAAATATTGTATCTTGAAGAGAAGATTGCAGGCAAAGATAAAGTAATACTTGAATACAAAACTCAAAAATTTATGCCTCACACCAACTATTAATAAGGAAATTTAATTGCTTCTACTTGCAATTAATTTTGTAATTAATAACTCTTCTTCTTTTGCAACTCTTACTGCTCAAACAAACCTAAACAGAAAGTTCAACCTAAAACTCCAACAATTTTTGGTTGTGGTCCAAGTTACGATAAGTTGCAGGCATACGTGCCAAACTCATA
Organism: Tachinus rufipes; assembly: GCA_963932245.1. Lineage (NCBI taxonomy): Eukaryota > Metazoa > Arthropoda > Insecta > Coleoptera > Staphylinidae > Tachinus > Tachinus rufipes. Next base: position 40,833,911 of record OZ010747.1, on the reverse strand, counting down.
TATACATGTCTCAAAACTTAAACTCGGAACTAAAAAATCCGATGTAGTTAATAACTACATTAAATTGAAATACCCCTATATTTCAATCGACGCTGTAGATCTAGCTGTACAATCTGGAAACAACGGTAGCTTTAAAGTCTCGGTTTTAGCTGACCATGCTCGAGCTATTATTTGCAAAGACTTCTGGCCAGCTAACATTGCTGTCAAAAAATTTGTGAGTTATGGTCGTTTACAAAATGTTTCTGCTTTATCTCCAATGGATTTTCGGAGCCTGAATCCTGTCAACAGCTTGGACCCATCTTCAGGAATGATAACGGCTTCTCCATCTACTACCAGAACGTCGGGGGTTTAAAAACTAAACACAGGAAACTCTTGCTAGCTGTAGCCGTATCAGACAACAATGTGATTGTTTTTACTGAAACCTGGCTTTCTCCAGACATCGGTGACTCTGAATTAAATCTAAAAGGCTATTATTTATTTAGGTGTGATTGCTCGGTCTTTACAAGCCCTAAACAAAGCGGAGGTGGTATTTTAATTGCCATCAAAACTCACCTCAAATCTGTATTACTTTACCCCATTTTTTATAGTGTTGAACATTTGTTTGTAGTTGTTAAGTTTAATCTTGTGTCTTATATAATTTGTGCGGTATATTTACCACCTAATTCAACTAGTGACAAATATCTTGACCATTGTTATTCCGTCGAATCTATTGCCGACGAGTTTCCAAGCAGTAAACTAGTTTTATTGGGCGATTACAATCTACCTGCAGCATCTTGGGTTAACGATGATTTAGGTATAAGTGTAATTTGTAATGATAGTTACCCTGCTCATTTAGTAACTAATTCATTTGGGTTATTAAACTGCGTACAATGCATTTCTATTCCTAATAGTGAGGGTGTGTTTTTATATTTATGTTTTACTAACGATCGCGATATTTCTGTGATAGAAGCTGTAGATGTTTTGTTAAATTTAAGCCAACACTATACTGCGTACTTGTTAACTAAAAAATGTGATACTACCTGTGTTATTTTAAATTGTGATTATGTTTTTAATGATTTTAAACTTGCCGACTACAACGCAATCAATAATTATTTGTTGAATGTTGATTGGACTGCACAATTTTATAACTGTGATATTGATATGTGTCTTGTTGTATTTTACTCTGTAATCGATTATGTTATTAATTGTTTTGTCCCTAAAAAACTTTGGCGTGAAAGCAATTTTCCTATTTGGTTCAACAAAGAATTGATATCACTTACTATCTCAAGAAAACTGTACACAAACGTTATAAATCTTCAAAACTATTGTTGGACTATAATGAATTCCAATCTATTCGTACTACGTGCAAAAATCTCAGTGCACATCAATACGAGTAATATAATTTAAATTTAAAAATTAATAATTTTTTGTCACAGCTCATTTTTGTTTCATCTGGTGTTCCTCAAGGATCTCATTGTGGACCAATTTAATTTTTGCTTTTCATTAATGATATCCCACAGTATATCAATTCATCGTCATTTTTTTTAATTTGCGGATGATTTAAAAATGTATAGAAGAATATCATCTCTCAATGACTGCCATCTTTTACAACTGGACTTAGATTCTATAATTACTTGGTGTTTTATTAATAAATTAATTTTTAATGCTGATAAATGTTTTTCAATAAGTTTCCATAGAACTTTAAGTAAAATTTCTTTTAACTATATAATTGACACTAAAGTGTTAAACAAAGTCACACAAATAAAAGATTTAGGCGTTATTTTTGATCATACACTTACATTTGTTGAACATATAAACATCATGTGCAATCGTGCCATAAAAATGTTAGGATTTGTATATAGAATGTCCGCGGATTTATCAGCTAGTACACTAAAACTTTTATATTGTGCTTTGGTGCGTTTGCATTTAGAGTATGCTCCGTTAGTTTGGAGTCCTGTTTATGAAATTCATAACCGTAGTATTGAACAAATTCAAAAAAAGTTTTGTCGTTTATTGACTTATAAATCCGGCATATTATCTGTAAATTATGATTACTGCTACATTGCTTCATTGTACAACCTACCGCCATTGAAGATTTGCCGCAAAAAAGCTGATTTGTCGTTCTTGCGTAATTTAATTATGTCTGAGATTGATTGTCCGGCGCTACTTGGTACTCTTCCATTCCATGTAGCACCTAATAATAGACATAGCAGACATTCTTTGTTATTTCTCGAGTCAACCCATTCTACTAATTATGGTTTCAACAATCCACTCGGTAGAATGTGTAGATTTGCAAATAATTTACCAACTGATATTAATGTATTTTGTGTCTCTAAATCTACGTTCAGAAGTCAGCTAAGTCATGCTGACTAATGTTTAATATTTGCGTGTTATTTTTTGTATTTTTTATTTTCGTATTGTAAAACATTAATGTTTATGTATATTTGATGTAGATGTAAATGGTAAGATTATACCGTGAATAAAGTATTATTATTATTATTATTATTATATAGTTTTTCTGAACGCTGTTAAACGTGTATTTTTACCATATTTTTGCATTTTTTTCGAGATTTAGACCTTTAAAACCTAAATACACAAAACAAATTTATATTTTCAACTAATTTACATTAAAATTCGTCAACTTCGGTGATTAAAAAAATGCTTTTTTGTCTTTTTTGTGGTTTTTAATAAAAAATGCAATTTTTGAAAATCAAAGTTAAAAAATTACAAAAAAACTTTCAGGGTTCCATACCTTCATGAGCCGATCCAAAAGATCCAAATGTTTTGTTTCAAAATTGTGCAACTGAATTCTTCTTTGAGTAAAATAATTGTTTTTTAATTTTCATTATTTTAAATTTTTTGTAATTCAAATTTATCAAGTAGAATACGTTTCACATTATTTATGTTAAACACATTTTTGTTTTGAACAGTGTGTAACAAATTATTTTTTTAATTTCTGTATAGAGATTTATTGTTACATGCTTTCTCAAAAGTGAACGTAATAATTATGTATAACCATAGCTGCACTAAAGGATATGGATTTGTTTCTGTTCTTGACAATATTAAACAGCATAGAGCTTCAGTCTGCAACAGTGCAAGTATATCAGTACGACTGGAACTTTTTAGTTAGTTATGTAATGGTATTAACAACCGTTTGAACATTTAATCTTTAAGTTTTACAAGTGCAATTATTTTATATACTATGTAATATTTTAACATCTTTGTATTTATTATATTTTTCAAAAATAATATTTATATATAAGTAACATTTCTTCTTTTATTAAAATTTTTAGAGCAATTATAAATTTATCATCCGAAAAAAGACAATTTGTTTAATTACAATTCTTTAACAAACCGCGAGCTATAATTGAATTGCTACAATAAATTATTTATTTTATTAATTAGTTGTAATTATTTAGCAGCAACGTTGCACAAGGTCAAACCTTAATTTGGACTAAAATTTAATTGTTTTAACATACAATGAGTGGCCCAAATTGGGGATTTTAATAATTATCAATTAACGATGTATTGCTAATTCTGTTATTTAGACAAATAAATTAGAACTTAATTAATTATTAACTTATTTTAATTTTTACATTTACAAATAGTTTTTGATGTACACCATATAAACCAAACAGTGCGCTTTTGATGTTAAGTAATTATTGAGATAATTAACGCTCGGTAGCAGAAGAAACGTTATTTATTTTTTGCCGGGCTCGTGTTAAATTGGCGTTTTTGTACTATCGACCTCACTAACATGATTCTAGCAAGCCATAGGTCGTTCCGAGTATGAGTGATGGAATAAGGCGACATGAGAGGCGATTGCAATTTTAATACAATTAAATTTTTAAAATAGATTTTGATTGTCAAAACTAATATAATGATTATACTTACATGAGCGCACTTAATTTAAATAATAACCGAGATATTGATATTTTTTGTGGGGCTTGCACAAAAGTTGTTTATGGGTAATTCCATTACTTTTCGACTAATTTGAAAAATCGACCTTTTTGATTTTGCTCAAATTTTTAGGGATCAAAATATGGATGAGAAAAATGAGATTTCTAGAATTATAGACTTTAAAATATTGTCTGTTCAAAATGGCACACATTTAAAGGTCATAAATTTCACAATAAAATGTCTTTTTCGCTTGTATTTTAATTTTTGGGCTTCTGAAAAAAGATAAAAAGGTCCACGATGCCTAAAATTATTCCTTATTACATGTACTTTAAAACCCATATTTTTATGTTTAATATTGTGGCAGATATTTTGATATATTAAGCTTCAAACATTATTTCAAAAAAACTTGTAAATTTTGCAAAATGATGCTTTGTTTAAACCGTTCTAATTTTGTCAAATTTTAAAGAAGTTTGATCCACAAGGTCTAGAATTTTTTGTGTTAAATCTTTTTTTAAAGTTTTTTTTAACACTACTGTTTTGATGCAGGAAATTGCACACGTTTTTGCAATCTTCAAAATTTGTAATTTTTAGGTGTCTAAAAAGCGCTGTCACTCTATGTCGATTTTAGTCAAAATTTAAGTAAATACTCTTCAGACTACAAGAAAAAAGGTTATTTATATGAAAAATGGTGTATCGGACATTATCAATAATTTTTAAATATTCAAAAATCGTTAAACTCGGCATAGTTTTTCAGAATATTTAAATCACTTTTTGTCTATCTTGCTTTGTTTTCGAGATAGTCTACAGATACAGAATATTAAAAAAAAACTTTTTATTTAGAAAAAACCACAAGCAAAACAACATTACTTTAACAATTGTGCATTGATGCAAGCTTTTGATACTTGTCAAAACAGTTTTCTTTGGTTTGGTTAGTAAAATTTGATAAAAATGCTGCTGAACAACGAATGATGCGCAAATATTATTTTTGTTTACGGATTCTGTAATGGTAATGCTTTAGCAATTGAGATTTTCCGACAGAAAGTAACTTTCTCGAAGCGTTTTTTAGTGAAAATCTTCACCTATATTATTATCAAAAGTACAACACCTACAACCAGGCGACGCAGCACAACGGCTTACATTTTCTCAATGGCTTTTTGATAATGCTTCATATACCATTTTTCGTATAAATAACCTTTTATATTGTGTTTTAAAAAATATTTACTAAAATTGACATAGGGTAACAGCGCTTATTTGAGACCTGAAAATTACAAGTTTTGAAGATCGCAAAAACATGTGCAACTTCCTGCATCAAAATAGTGGTGTATACGTATTTTATTAAACACGAAGAAATCTAGACCTTGTGGATAAAATTTTGTTAAGATTTGACAAAGTATGAACAGTTTAAAGAAATCAAAATTTGGCAATTTTGTTAAATTTACGGGTTTTTTTGGAATAATGTTTGAAGCTTATTATATCAAAATGATTACCACAATATTAAACATAAAAATATGGGTTTTAAAATATCTGTAATAAGGAATAATTTGAACCATTCTGAACCTTTTTATCTTTTTCTAAAAGCCCAAAAATTGAAATGCAAAATAATCTAAAAAAACGTTTTATTGTGAAATTTTTGACCTGTAAATGTCTGTCATTTTGAACAGGCGATATTCTGAGGTCCAAACTTTTAGAAATCTTATTTTTTTATCCATATTTTGATCCCTGAAAATTTGAGCAAAATCAAAGAAGTCGACTTTTTTAAACTAGTCGAAAAGTAATGGAATTACCCATATACTAGTATGCTGCTTTATATTTTTATTTATAAATTGACTAATTTTTACTTCATTGTCAGGATTCTTAAAAATATACAAAAAAATTGATTATAAGGGAAAAATAAATTGCATTACTATGGCCTGGAGAGATTTAAAAAGTGATGATTGATGTTGTGGTAAGTTCTTCTGTTCATTAACAAGAGGATTACATTGTTTTTTTGTGAATTTTGGCGGTTTCTAACAAATTAAGCTTAGTGCCTTTTGTACAGTTGTGAAACATTTTAAGTTTATTAATTTCAGGAAAAGTACGATTAGAATTTATAATATGATTTGCAAATGAATTTGTATCTTGATTTATTCTAAACGCTTTAAAATGTTCTATCCAATTTTAACTCTAACAAACTCAACTTTTTACAGTTTTAAAATTCAAATCCGAAGTATCATATCTAAATCTTCTTCAATTTGTATTCTAGGCATAACAATTTTTCATAATCGCCTCTGGAACGACCATGTTGTCAACATAGCTTTGAAAATATCTAGAAAACTAGGATTTCTTAATAGATGTAAAAGTTTTTTAGTTTTGTTTAACGTTTGCATATATACAGGATGTCCGGAAAATACGTGTACAACGTTTGACGACAGACTCCTGACGTCAAAATAGGTCGATCTAAGCCGACTTAGTTATATCCAAAATTGTCTCGTTTAGCCGGTAGAGGGCGTCAAAAATTTGGAAATATTAAAAAGAAATTACCTGTAACAATAATTTTTAAGTGACCTTGTTGCTATGGCGTTTAATAATTTGACAATTATTGACAAATTGTCACCAGTCTATGAAATTTACTCAAGTATACGATCAACATTCTTGAATTACAAGTTCATTTTACCATTAAAAATAGAAAATTATACAAACTCTCAGAAAGTTGACATGCTCCTGGTATACGGGTTTTGTCAAGGAAATGGGCGTCAGAGTGTTAGGGTTTACATAGAGAGGTTTCCTAACCGTCGAATACCAAACCACCAAACATTTGCCAATATTGAGCGTCATCTTCGGGAAACGGGCAGTTTTGAGAAAAAGTTTGAAGGCAGGGGTCGTATGCGAACAACTCGAACTGTGGAAACAGAAGAGATGATTCTGGAAAGAGTTGAAGAAGAACCAAGTACCAGTACCCGTCTCTTAGAACGTGAGTTAAATGTTCCTAAAACGATTGTCAATGAGGTTTTAAGAGAACAATTGTTACATCCTTACCACATACAAAAAGTCCAGGAACTTTTACCGACTGATCCCCCCATGCGGCTTACATTTTGTCAATTTATTAGAAACAAAAGAATCTTTGTTCCAAATTTTTGTAGAAAAATTATGTTTACTGACGAGGCATGCTTTACAAGATCTGGGGTAACCAATCTGCACAACGAACATATTTATTCCGATGAAAATCCACATGCCATTAAAGTTGCACATCATCAGCATCAATTTAAAATTAATATTTGGGCAGGTATTATTGATCACTACCTTATTGGTCCCATTGTTATTCCAGACAGGTTAGATGGAAATATTTATTAAAATTTTTTGCAAGACACATTACCAATTCTTCTGGAGAATTTGCCCCTTTTACTTCGGAGGGAAATGTGGTATATGCATGATGGTGCCCCGCCCCATTTTTCCATTGCCGTTCGGCAATACTTACATCATCAATATCCCAACCGATGAATTGGAAGAGGCAATGATGCACCAGTAAAATGGCCACCACGTTCTCCTGAGTTAAATATGTGTGACTTCTTTTTGGGGGGCGCTATTAAAACAGAAGTTTACAAGACTCCGGTAAACACACGCGATGATTTATTGCAGCGGATTTTAAATGCAGGCAACCATTTTAATAATCCCGAGACATTAGATAGGGTCCAATATCATATTTTAAAGAGTGTTAGTAAGTGTATTCAGCAAGATGGCGGTCATTTTACACATTTGCTTAAGTAATGTTTTTGTTTTACTTAGTTTCTTACAATAGATACTTTCAACTTTGTTATACTTTTGTTTTTTTTGACGCCCTCTACCGGCTAAACGAGACAATTTTGGATATAACTAAGTTGGCTTAGATCGACCTATTTTGACGTCAGGAGTCTGTCGTCAAACGTTGTACACGTATTTTTGTTATACTTTTGTTTTTTTTGACAACCTCTACCGGCTAAACGAGACAATTTTGGATATAACTAAGTCGGCTTAGATCGACCTATTTTGACGTCAGGAGTCTGTCGTCAAACGTTGTACACGTATTTTCCGGACACCCTGTATATATAAAACTTATATTCGTCCTTGTATTGAATATTATTAAAACAAATTTTCAAATTCAGTATTTTCTGAGACTTATAAGCCACAAATATTCAAAGTCAATTTTTACAAACCGCTTAAATCTATAGTGATAGTTTATCACATTTTGAAATATAAAAAAAAATAGAGTTTATAACTGATTTATCTAATTTATGATGAATAGTTTAGATTTTTTGGATTGGTCATTGATTTTAGGTGTTGGGATAGGAAAAGTGGTTTTTTTAAGTTGTAGTTTGAAGTAAAATTTGTATATTTAAAAAAAAAATGTTTTATTTAATTAATAAAGTTTGCAAAGGAGTATTAATATGTAAAATTACCGGTCTAATAAAGAGGTCTAATAGAGAGATCTAATTTATGAGTTTTTATTAAGCCGTAAAGTGTTAGAGCCTGAGGGTTCATATATTTGATATCTATCAGATTTTGAAACAATAATATGAGTGTTTTCTAAAAAAAAGTTTATTGATATAACGATGTTGGGTCATTCTTTAAGAGTATTAAATTTTCTGTTGTGATAAAAGTATTTACATTGTTATTATATTACTATTGAATTAGATTTATCTGCTTTTGTGACAGTTCATTACTTAAAATTTTATTTTTGATTGATTTTATAATTAGTAAATCTGATAAAACAGGTTAAGAGTGTGGTTTAATGCAATTTTTGATTCTACTACCATTATGGTTTTGTTGGTTTTATTATTAATTTATAGACTGTTATTAAAGTTTTGGAATAAAAAGCATTGTTCTAATGCACTGCATGTTGAAAAAAAAAATACTTGTGTACCTGTTTCAATAATTGGTACAAGTTTTGTTTGATGTTTACAAACGTTTTTAATTTTTTCTTTTGAAAATTATATTTTTCATAAATGACTTTACTTACATTTTCTCTAACAAACTCATCAAATACGCTAAATTCTATTGCATGAAGTTTTAATGACAGTTCCGAATGCAATACCTTGATATAATGCTGAATGGCATTCCTACTCCGATGAAGGTGTTGGATTTCCGCTTTCAACTAGGCACGTTGGGCTGCATGGACGGCTGCTTTTGCTGCTGGCGTAGTCGAACGCGTTCTATTTTAATCAAGTTGGGGACAAAGTTTCTGCGTAGACATGTCGAATTGAAGCAGATATCTTTAGATACGTATCTGTATTTCTTTCTTAATTTGTTCTATAATTTGATCTGCATGGCAGTACAGGTTGATTTAAGATAAAAGATGGTTGACACTCTTACTATGTAGTAATCCGTAATATTATTACCACATAATATAGGTCTCAACCATCCTGAATTTTTTGTTATAGGAAATTTCATTCTCAACACTTTGCAAAACCAATTGTAAAAAGCAGATAAATTGCGCGAGCTGTTCTCAATGTTTTATGACACTTCAAATATCGCGCACTTAACTTTACTGATTTAAATTTTTCTATTGTTGTACTGTTTTAATTGTTTTATTGTTGTATTTACAATGTCAGTTGTTAGTAAAATAATCTATTTTATTTTATTTTAAGTTATTCGAATTATTGTTAATCTAAAATTGACTAATTGCTTAGATACTTAACAACATTGGCGATTTTTCTGTAAATATTTTCATGGTCTTTGTTTGTTTAAAAGAAATACAAGACATGTTTTTATCTGAACCAATATTTACTGTTAGTACTGAGACGACCAATTTGCCATCGTTTTGGAGGTGTATTACACCTGTTTTCAATTGGTTTTCCTTTTTTTGATATTTTTTTATATCCCATTTCTTTGATCACATTAAATTAATAGCGATGATGCCTATTAACAGTTGTTTTTTTTTTTAGGTACAAGGGCTAATATTTTATGCTTGTGATACTACCTCATAACTATCTTTAAATATACATATACCTGTAAAATAATTTATACTACCAAACACGTTAACTGAAAGAATGGAGGCAATGTAAGATATTGCCTAGGATTTGTATCTGGTTCACCCACTTTTTTATATTAAATGTAATTATGGTTACTTGGACACTAATTATGCATTAAACTACGGTTTTAAATTAATAAATTCTACAATTTTTTAAAATGCTTTGTTGGGGTTCTTGAAGTTTTTTATTTCACGCGCAATTTACATTCATCTTACGCGTTCATATTGACCTTGCTCCTGCGTATGTTTTGTTCTAACTTTTATCTACTGCATCTATTTTGTAGATTTTGTTTTCTTGTATTTTTTATACTAATCTGGATTTAAAAATAAAAAGTGATGTGCTCTCTTACATAAGCGATTTGATGTTTTTAATAAATTGTGGTTTCTTTGGCTATTATGGTTGTCATACGTACTTTTCCTAATACTATTCTGTGATCTGATTCTACGTTGGCTGAGTTAAAGCAGCGGACATTAAGTATATTGGTTGGCTTTGAGGCTCTATTTGTAATGCAGCCCATACACGCACGAACTTATGTTAGCACTTGGCTTATGAAGAGGTCTGAGCATGCGCACTGGCGGAAGAAAACTTTGAGTCTGACACACATGCTCGAGGTAAAGTGAATCAAGCAATGTTTGATTTTTCGTGCACGGGCTGCACGGGCCAACGATTCAAGCGTGTGCAATGACAACTTCTTATGTACGGAATGAGCCAATAAATCAACTGTTATATAGATTTGTATTAAATAATACCTTAATAATCAAATTAAATATTTTGTAAATTTTTAATAATAATATTTATTTATTTTATCATTCGGAGAGGACGTTTAATATAAAAACATAAATAAATACTAAAATATTTAAAAGGTATACATATAATGAAATACTATACCATTTTAATAATCAATTAATCCATTTGATTTAATCCAATTTAAATATTAAAACTGTATTGAAATTATTTAATTTATTATGATTTTTAAATAATATTAATAAACTAAAACAAATCATGTTTCTTTGTCCATTAATCTTAATTAATCGTACAACTTTTTAACCAGTGCGTTGTTTATTTATATACAAAAATATTTTACTGTAAATGTGCCAATATATTAACTTCATAAGTTTATTCTTAATTAATTAAATTTTATTTTATTTTATTTAATAATTAATTAAATCAAAATAAATTTTATAAAGACACAATTTCTAGTAACAGTAAGTAATACACATTGGTAAAGCATTGTTTTTTATGACTTTGGTTTTTTTATTATTTTACAAAATGCAATAACGAAACAAAGTATTTTTGATCATTCTTAAATTGTTACATAAATTAATATGCAAAAATTGGAAAATCTTTGCAACCATCATTTTATCCATAACATGCGTCAATTAAACTCATTTGTGAAGAGATACATGTTAACGCTACAAAGAAACAGGGCAAGCAAGCAAACTGAAGGCGCGTTGTAAGTGACGAACTGTACGTGTATGGTCAATTCTCTCATTTCTCTACGTAGCGCTCTTGCCTCAACGAGCAAATTCATGAGCAAATTCGTGCGTGTATGGGCTGCATAATAATATTATCTATTGTGGATTTTTGGTCTCATAGAGTGTTGTAGCGTATACGTATACTTGTGTTGCGATTTATGTCGAAAATTTGTGTTGTTTATTTTTAATTTGGTATGTGCACAGAATTCTGTTAATACTACTTTATCTTCATTAATTTTTGTTGTATACCAAATAGGGACTAACCATAAACTTCAATCAAACGGAATATCTGGTGACTGGAACTGATGCAAACTTTCAAATAATTATTAACGACACAATTGAAGTGAAGCAGGTAGAAACCTTTAAATATTTGGGATGCATAATTAGTAAAAATGGAATACAAAACAGGAAGTTAGGGACAAGATAGAAAAATGGAAAAAAATGGTTGGTTGTCTAAACACGATCTGGTGAGACAAGCACTTAAGAAAAGAAGTAAAAAAACGGATAGAACGCGCAATGGTAGATACAGTGGTGTCATATGGGGCAGAAGTATAAATAGAAGAATAAATGCAGTAGAAATGGACTACTTAAGAAGAAGCGCCAGAGAGTCTAGAATAGAGAGAGTGAGAAATGTGGATATTAGACAGATAATGGAAGCTAAACAAACACTAGTGGAAAGAGTGGAAATAAAAATCCTGAAGTGGTTTGGTCGTGTTCTTTGGATGACGGATGATAGATGGCCCCGAAGAGTATGGGAATGGCAACCACCAGGATGAAGGAAAAAAGGAAGACTCAGAAGATGATGGAACAATACCATTTGAGATGCGATGAAAGCGAGAGGGCTGGAAGAAGAGATTGCACTACAAACACGGGAATGGCGTGTGGGAGTGGAAAGGCGTCACTTAGCTATATAAACCCAATAAAAAAAAATTGGTTGAAGAATTTGCAAACTCTAATCGTAAAAGACATGCAGTCTGTTTAAAGTTAAGGTTTCTCATTAATGAAGGTTTTTTCCAACCTGGGCAGATTATCCAATTCAACTTGGAGTTTTTTGTATAAATGCATGACTTTCTTTCTTGGGTATCTGGTGCGTATACAGAAACTATATGCATTTTTTTGTTGTACATGTTTATTGATACTTGGAGTGTTCTGTTGATGATGTAGCTGATATTGTTAATTTATTGTTCAAAATTTTGATGAATCAGAATATCAATTTCTGGGAGGCTATTCTGCAACATTTGCGATAACGTTTGTTGCTTTTAATGACGTCACTATTAATTTTAAAATATTGCCGTTAGTTTTTTTTTTACTAAGGCACTATCTAATAATATAATCTCAATACTTTAGTATTTTTTTCCTTTTTTATAACTTATTAATAGTGTTTTGATCAGTTCATAAGAGTAAAAAAATATTTAAAAAAATTTACGATTTTGTTTAATCCTTTTGTCATTTGTAACAAAAAAAAATTACTAATGAAATCGATCAGACATTTTTTTTAGAATTCAATTCTGGCGTCATTTCAAGTCCCAGTCGATGAACAGCAAAATTTATAAAACCATGTTTTTGTTTCTAGTGGGCTGGGAAAAAAGAACATTTTTGTAATACCGCCGAATTTCTCGTATTTTGATGTAAATTAGTTAGAAAATATAAATTTGTTTTGTATATTTGGGTTGTAGGTAGTTTTTTTTATGATTAACTCTTATTTAACATATACTTTTAATTTATATTTTCCAACTAATTTACATCAACATACGTCAACTTTGGCGGTTAAAAAAATACAAAAATGCTCCTTTTTGCACAGTCCACTAAGAAGAATAAAATGTTTTTTTGGCTTTTGCAGCTTATAGGTTTCATATCCTCATGAACCGATGAATAGGCATTTTTATGGCGCACTCCTTTTCCTGCTCTGGTCCATTTGCAATAGAATTGCCCAAATATTACATTTTGAAACAAATCAAAACGCATATTTATATGGTTGTTACAAAATTAGTTCATAATAATAAACAGTGATAATAGTGAAAAACCAGTGCAATAATTATACTTTATGGGCACTTTAAGTAATTATCAAGATATTAATGTGTATGATAAAATGTATTTTAATTGATATTATATCAATATATACTTTATACTCTTTCCTAAAACATGTTTTGAGTTTAATGAAAAAATTTAATTAATTTTTGCGGATTGATATATCAATTAATGATGTTTTATGTTATATATTTTTATTGTAGTTGATATCGAGTTTTAAAATAATATTCAACGTTTTCTTAAGTTTTTCAGACTAATAAATTATTTTTAGTTCTATGAATTAATTATTATAATACTCATCGAAAAAGTTCAATAGTTTTATGTTTTCAAAAATTACATAGACAATTATGTTTTTTTTTTAATTTTATGTTTCCTATATATTAAGAACTCAATATTTTTATCAGTAAAGAAATCTTTTGTTAATGTACAATAACTAATTTACAATTTACATATTATCTTCTTCCACATTAACGCCAGTTTATTTGTTACTTATTACCTGTGTAAATGCACCGAACAGCACAAACGATTGTCATAAAACGCCGCATTACAAAACAACAGGTAATAAAAACTAGTTTGTTGCTCACACAATTATGATTATTTCCCAAATAGAAAGCGGAGGTGTAATAAAAACTCATTACAAAATATAACATAGCATTCATATGCACAACGCGATCTTTAAATCTCCATTCGAAAATATCTATTCAAACAATAATGACGCCGATAACGATTTTAACGAATACTAATTGCTCGCAATTACGGCTATTTACCTAAAATATCCTCCGCTCTATAATTGCATATTCATGTATTTACCGGCAGTTCGGGCAAATGGAAGTGGCAATAGAGACGAGAAAAATGGCCATAGAGCGGGCGGGCGCGTTTAACGAACGCGATGAAAAGGAAATAAAAAAAATGAAAAATATATAGTGAAGTTCTCGAATTAATCCGGAACAATGGAATACACTTTGGGAGGATTAGTTACGAATGTTCATGTTAGAATAGGGTTTGTAAATGTAAAAGGTATGGTAACAGGCGATGTAACATTTAAATTTATGCATGACGACAAATTGTTATCTCAATTAACAAATTAGGGCATAAGTCTATTGTCTGCATGTGGTTGCAATGGAAATGGGGATGATTAGAAAAAAGCACAATTTGTTTTTGTTGTAGGTTTAATGGATTTGAAACAATAGCACAACAGCAATATATTTAATATTTTAACATCAAAGAATCATATAATCCGACGTGTTTTTGAATACTTAAAATTACATATGACATTTGAGTGTGTGTTGTTTTGTGATGATCAAAAGTTAGTAATTAATAGTAAGCTACTAGTTTAAACAGACTATCAAATTAATTGGGATTTTTAATAACTTGGAAATTTACTTATTTTTGTTATTATTGGAACGAATTCACATCAATTGCCTAAGCCAGGCAAATAACAAGATTGTCTATAAGAATAAAAATGAATATTACTATTATACTCTAATGTTAGTTTCAGCATATCAAGATAATAACATAGCTTATGAGATTATTTATGAGAATTTTATATCAAGTTTTAAAAGAATTATTGCAATACTGTTTTTCTTTAATACTGAAGAGGTAAGTTTTAAAATGTTGCTTATTTTGCTTATGTTAGTCACAATTTACACAGAAGTGTTTGTGTGCGTTTTAATAATTCTGGATATCAGAGTATTTTAGTTAAATTATGACAAAATAAGGTTTAATTCTTTTAAATGAACTTGTAAAAAAATAAATGGATTATCAAATTATTTGTAGAACTAACAATGTCGTCTAAGCTTCTTAAGAGTTTTGTTTTATTTAAATTAAACTTAAATTGAAGAAGTTCATAACAAAATATCTTCAAAGGATTTTATTAGATAGTAAAACAGAATCATATTATTGAAACTTTTTTTTGATTTATTTTAAATAAAAATAGAATTTTTTTTTTAGATTGAAAGACAGTAAGGTAAAAATATATAACACAGTCTTTACGACATGGGCTTAAATTATCTCAGCGGACTATTTCATTACTAATCAATTATGTTTCTATTATAATATGAGGGGGGGGGGGAAGAACTATGGTCTTGTATCATGGTCTTTTGTTCAAAAAGAAATCCATAGAAAAGCGGCGTGCAGATGAACCACAACTAAGAAATGCCAGGATATTTCTGTCAACTAAAATGATCATGACTACAATCTTTTGGGATTGTCAAAGCATCTTGATGATTGAGGAGTCTGTGCACACCGCTAAGGTTGCTCAATTTGCCATAAAAGAATGAGGCTTTCAAAAAATTGATCATCTTTACAGTCTAGACTTGACCTTTAGCAACAACTTTTTGTTTTCAAAATCAATAAAAAAAACTTTTGGGTTGAACGATTTTTTGACAATGAAGAGGTGACAAATTTGATAATACTTTTATGAAGCAATAGAATTACTAATTAAGCAATGTAATAAGTGTGTTGAGGTTAAGGGGGATTATATTGAAAAATAACAAAATATCTTTCTTATAAGTGCATGATTTCTTGGTTAGGCCGGAAATTTATGGCGGTTACCTTGTATATATCCTCAGCATAGATTAAATGTAACAGAAAACTACTCATTCATAAAACTATTTAATTATTTACTAATTGAGGTTAAAATTATAACTGGCTTTAAAATATTTAAAAAACGTATATTGAAAATAATATTGAATATAGAATATAAAAATTGTAAAAAAATGGCAAAGTTATAGAACGTTGCAAAACTAAAAGTAAAAATTTGTATCATAATTATCTATGAATGAATACGATTATTATTATTATTTGATTAATTCATTTATTAGGAAAGTGATTGGTTTAATTGAAAATTTACAAATTGTTTTTAATAGTTTTGAATTGAGTAACTTGTTTTTAAACATTTTTTTTTTTCAATAACTGATCTTTTTGCATTTGGTGTGTATAATTAGTTTGCAGTATTTCTATTTAGACTAGTTGACTAACTAGTATTTTGTTTATAAATCTTAGTTTTTTGAGTTTTTGTTTATTAAAAGAAGCGTTTCTCTAAATTTGATACTGATCCGGATGTACGCGTGATCAGATAATAAAGTTTTTTTTGACAAAACTTCAGTTTGCTAGTGTGAAGTCTATTGCTTTGCTACAATACAAAGTTTTAGAACGTGGACACAAAAAGGGTTTTAGCCTTTTATATTTGTGTTTTTGCTATACCAGGTTATGTGCTGTGCGTTAGCCCCGTTTTGTAAACTGCTACATATCAAAAATTTAGTATTTTCTTTTTTTTTCAAATACGAATAAAAACGTGCTTTTATAAGTGCAAAAGATACCCTGAAAATTTTAGGAAGTGCTACGTTAAGAGAGATGTATACAATGTATCCAGAAATACTTAAAAATAGCAAAAAAGGCTTCAATTTTAAATTTACATTTTTTGATCTCCGGATTACATTTTTAAGAAAAAATTATAAAAAACTTTTTTCTTAAAATTTGTCTAAAGAATTAGTTTTCAAAAACTATTTTTTTTTTTTTTTTTTTAATTGAATATTTTGCAAAACTTTAAGTGGCAGTTTATCTTAAAAAAAAAAAGATGATAGGTATTTTCTTTTTTTTTCAAATATGTGCTTTTATATGTAAAGCACGTTTTTATCCAATATTTGAATAAAAAGGAAACACCTATCACATTTTTTTAAGAAAAACTTTCACTTAAAGTTAATAGAAATTGAGGTTTAGGTCTATAGATTTTTTTTTATTTAGAAAACCTTTAAATAATGTATTGCACGTATTTTTTTTGTTTTGAAAAATTTTTAGCATTCTAATAACGTTTTTTTAAGCAAAATAAATAGTTTACTTTTAAAACTTCAAAGACAGTGCGACACGTGTTCTTTTGATTTCTAAGGGCTATAATTTGGTATGGGTTACTTTTTTGCATAAAAATCACTTTCTGAGAGTGCATACACTAAAACACTTTACGAAAAAATTAAGAACTAGTCTTATACGGGGTGTTAGACAAAAAACGTACGGCTGAATATCTCCGTTATTTTTTAACCGATTAATATATATAATTCAAAATAGTTATTTATGTTACAAGTTGTAAAATGATAGCATTTTACACGTGTAACATACACTATTTTTTGCAATTTTGGAGTATAATCCGCAAGTTTCTGATAATTATTGTTTTTTTATGGATGTTATTACAATCTAGTTAACATATTGCGTCAAGTTTTGAGCGTACTTTATTTTGCGTTGCCATACACACATAAACAAACCGATAAAAAAGTATAGTGGATGCTGTCAACCCCATTGTGAATTAACAATTATTAAATATGAGTGAATCCGACGAAAATATACCTGCAGATATAGAACCTTGCTGCCAACAAAATCAAAACATTTATATGAAGCCGCATACAAGAAATTTGAGAAATGGTGCATACTGAAAAATATTAAAATAATCACGGAGAAGGTAATACTTGCTTATTTTGCACAAAAAATGACGAATCAAAAAGCTTCAACAACTTGGACCCAGTATTCAATGTTAAGAGCTACGTTGAATATGAAAAAGAACATAGATATCAGCAAATTTACTAATGTAATAGCTTTTTTGAAACGAAAGTCAGAAGGATAAAAATCCAAAATATTTACGAAAAATCAAATTGATGCATTTTTGAAGCATGCGAATGACGAAACATATCTACTAGTGAAGGTAAAAATATATTAACATGTTTTCAATTAAATTTAATTTTTTGATTATATTTCTTAGGTGGCTTTAATTATGGGTATATTTGGTGCATGTCGCCGAGATGAACTAACTAAGATGACTGTATCAGATATTGAAGATATTGGAGGATGCATAAAAGTTTCTGTGTCAGATAGTAAAACAAAAGTTTCAAGACAGTTTGTTGTAACAGAGGGAAAAATCCAAGGCGTCAACTTGCTTGAAATAGTTAGGATATATAAACCTACGACCACAATCTATCAACCGCTTTTTTGTTGGGTTACGAAACGGGAAATGCATCACTCAACCAGTAGGAATAAACACAATGGGAAGCTTTCCAAAAATAATTGCTAATTTTCTTGCTTTGCCCAATAGTGATCAGTATACTGGTCACGCTTTTAGAAGATTTTCAGCTTCTTTGTTAGCTGATTCCGGGGTAGATACGTCAATTCTCAAACGCCATGGAGGATGAAAATCTAGCAGCGTTGCTGAAGGTTATGTGGAGAACTCGCTTGAGAATAAAAAACAAATTGCGGCAAAAATTTTAGGAGAACCTACGATTTTAAAAGACTGCGGAGAAAATAATTTATCAGTTGTTAATTGTACTGCAACCTCAAGAGAAGTTAATAATAGTAGTACAACCGGTTCATTAGGTTCTGTTCAGTTGAATGATTTAACAAATTGTACCGTTCATATTTATATTAAATAAATAATTGTTTAATTTAATATTCGCTTAATTTGTTGATAAAAAATAATAAAAAAACATATCATTTGCTATTTTAAAAATAATTAAATTTTATTAGTAGTGAAAAAAAGTGCTTACTTTTTTTCACTAGTGAAAAAAAGTAAGTAGTTATAACATCGAAAATGGCAACTGAAAAGTCAATATTATAGTTCAGAATTGCAAAAATAATTTTAAATGGTTTTTTGAATATCGTAAAAGCAGATACACAGATGTATGCTTTTGTTTTTAGTATAGTTCCTATGGCAACAAACTTTATTTTTTTAAATAGCAACATTTATTTTTTATTTATTTTTTAAATCTTTATGATATTCTTAATACAACCATGTAAAATAATAATATACTTTTATAACAAAAAATTTTGATTAATTTAAAAATTATAAAATTTGTTTTTTATTTAAAATGATCGTAATTGAATACTTGGCACTGAAAATAACTAATGTTTGTTGTTTTGAGTGTTTTTATATTGTTAAACTTAATACAGGAACTTAAAAAATAACGTTTTTAAAATTTTAAAAAAGTTTTTTGCAATTTTTTACATCGTTTTATTGTGTCACTTCTCAGGATTGCATTTAAAAAAAAAATTATAAGATACTTTTTTTTCAAAATTGTTTATGGAATAAGTTTTCTCGAACAAACAATTTTTTCTTAAATTTTAAAAATTTTGCAGAACTTTATAAAACAGTTTTTTTTTGCTTTTATTTGTGCAAAATCTGATCATTTTAGAAAATGCCGTGCGCTAGATATCTTACAATGTATCTACAGAAATTGTTTAAAATAGCAAAAAAAACTTAAATTTTAAATTATCTGTGGATACATTCTAAGATACCTGGAAGCGTAGTGCACGGAATTTTCTTAAAGTTTTTAGGGTATCTTTTGCACATATAAAAACACGTTTTTATTCATAATTGAGAAAAAAAGAAAATACAATGCAATCTTGAGAAGCTACAATCAAAAAATGAAGAAAGCATAAATTTCAAGTATTTCTATGGATACATTCTAAGGTATCTTGGAGCGTAGTGCACGGTACTTTTTTTAAACTAATTTTTGCACATACAAAAGCACGTTTTAAACTATATATTTGAAAAAAAAATACCCGTTATCTTTTTTTAAGAAAAACTGTCTTTTAAAGTTTAAGAAAAAAATTGTTTGGTTGTGAAAACTTATTTTTTGGACAATTTTGTTGAAAAAAGTTTCTTATAAGTTTATCCTAAAAATGCAATCCTGAGAAGTTACAAACGATCAAAAAAAGTAAAAAAACTTGAATTTTTCAAATTTTGTTTGTATATTACACTGAAAAAATCTGAAAGAAATCACATAATTAGGTTTTAAGTAGAGAAAAGCATTTTAAGTAGTTTGATCAAAAAATGAATATGAAGACATTTAAGTAGTAGTAGCATTATAGACAGGCGTTATAAACTATAATGGACGTTCATAATGCTTTGGTTTTTATACATTTTTGTATAAATTTTGTATCAAAACTAATCTTAACAAATGATAAGCAAATGAAAGACAAAAAGGTATTAATAGAGTTAGCCTAGGACACACTTTTCTAACAAAAGCAAATTGCGTAACTAATTTTTCTAGCAAAAAAATTTAAAAATAGTTGTTAATAAAACTAAAATACAAAAATGTTAAACACCAATGGACAAATTAAAAATTGTATGGGAAGGTGATTTATACTAATCAAGAATACTACAAACTCTCTTAGCAAAGTTTTTACCGTGTTTTAAAAAAATTATTATTATTCATTATTTTTATACGTTGTAGGAACGTGTATTGTGCCATTTTTTGTCAACAAAAAATGTCAAGGATTTAAGGCTTGCTATTCAACAGAAAAAAAAATAACCGCAAAATTTATTTCTTATTAGAAAACTCTATATTAGAACTACATAAGAAAAGCGAAGCAAAGGGTGCTAAAAAAAACTAATTATTATCACCACAAAACATATGTAGGAATAAAGTGCTGTGCATAATCTATACTTTATACGGCATATGAAATAAATAGTGATTGCATAAATTACTGAGACATAACTACTAATTGAACTAAACTTAGATTTGGTCAACTTTTTTTTTACTAACGGCGATGTATGAAAACGACACATTTAAGCAATACTTGGGATGTGTGCGTATTAAAGTGTTGTAAAGAGTAATTGAGGTTTTGCGGTAACAAAATTTGTTAAGTTGCGCTTGACAAAGCTTAACGATTCATATGCTTTAATTACAATGTGTAAAGTAAATAATAAGCTATCATACGTAATGCCTAAATTACGGATGGTGTTAACTCTTGATAACAGATCATCTATCAGAGAATATTTACACTGAAGTTAAGTGATAGGTCATGACACAAATTAGAAACAGTCAACATTTCTTTATCACAACATCTGATGTTGTCACCTAACAATAAATAACACGCATTGAAGAATAGTGACTTTTGCAGAACACCCGACGTAACGTTAATATTATTATTATATTAAGTTGACAGGATAGATAAAATTGTATTCACTGTAATATGGTGTTATTTAAGCCAATATAACGCAGTTTTATTTTGTGTTCAACTGGGTTTTCGAGCCATTATGTAATATAAAATTCATACAACGAGAGGTTGAAAAATGTTTACCAGTTTGAAAATTGTTTTAATTGAGAACGATTTCTGATTGCAAAACGGCAATCAAATAACAAGTAACTAACTAAAATAGTTTGGTACAACCGATAACATGGATGGTGGCCAGTTTTTGGCTTCAGATTTATGTAATGGAGTAATGAAAATAACTTTAATAAATACAAAAAACAGTTATAAGCAAATGCACACTTGTTTAGAAAGAAAACAGTCAACCTATCAGGCTGATAGTGCGTAAGATATTTTTAGATTAAGACGCGACAAGTATGAATAGGTAATGACTAACGGTTTATAAACAGATTACAAAAAAAATGATAATAACATCAGTAGTGTGAATTTTAAAAGTACCATTTATAAAAGTTGATGTTATTGTTGATTAATACGTTTAGATTTGACGTATTTCTAAATAATGTATTAAATTTAACCCAATTTTCTACTGATTAAACATATGATTTGTGAACTTTTTTTAGTAATTACAAGGTATTTCAGTTCTCTAAATGACTATTTAAGAAGTTTGAAATTTTATTGGAAGTTGATCTAATCTTTTTGCGCCAAAAATTAAGGTTAATTGTGTCAAAGATAAAAAAAAATGAAGACAAAACATGTTTTATTAATATTACAATTTACAAACATTTTATCTTATTCTGTATTGCTAAAACCATTATTTAAAGTAACATAATCAGTATTTATAAAACTATACTCAAATGTATTTGAATGTCCTCCTAGAACGTTGGCTACTATCACATCCAATTGAATCTTGTTCAGAGCAAGTATGAACTTCTGTTAACACCACAATAATTGCGTAAATTCTTTAACTATAATGCTTTCCGTCTTCTTGAGCAGCGTTTGTCAGAAATTCTGCGCTGCAAAATATTCTGTAATAATAATAATAATAATAATAATTTATTTAACCCAGTTGATCCAATGTGCAGATATAGGGTAAGTCTTACAATTTTACAATAAAACAAAACATAGATAAACATAAGTAAATTAAAATAATAAAATAAATTTAAAATACGTAATACATTTGACCTACAATTAAAACAAGGTAGTAAAATACAAACAATATAAATTAAAACAAAATGTCATCAACAAATTCCTGAATAGAATAATATGCTTTTCCTATGAGCAATTCCTTATTTTGGCATTTGAAAGCTTTTATATTTAGTTCTTTTACGTTTTGTGGTAGTTTATTATAAAACTTTATTCCTTGATATTTAGGATTTTGCTCATATTTTTTTGTGTTATGGAGAGGTATTGTGAGTAGCTTACCATGTCTAGTTACATGACTATGATAGCTATTTAATGATTTGAATCTTGCAATATTAGATTATGCATACATATATATATTAAATATAAAAATTGATGGTAACGTTAAAATTTTTAAACTTCTAAACAGATGTACACAATGATCAAATCTACGTTTATTTGTCATATACCTAACTGCCCGTTTTTGTATTATAAAAAGTTTATTTAGATCATGTGTCATACCCCATACAGTAATCCCATTAGATAAAACAGAATGAATTCTGGCAAAATAAAACATTTTTAATGTGCTGGTTGTTACTACAGGTTCTAATTGTTTTATGATATAGCATAGTGATGATACTTTTTTACACAAGTAATCTATATGTGCTCTAAATTTGCATTGTTCGTCAATATAAACACCTAAAAATTTTATTACGCTTAATTGCTTCATACTTTTATTACATTTTATCAATAAACTATGCCCAGCATTATCATAAGTATTTGTCTGAAAGTTAACATGAACTGATTTTTTGTTGTTTATAAATAGACCGTTTGACTTAAACCACATTTTTAATTCCAGCAGTTGATTGTTTGCAGTTTCAACAACTGAGTCTTCGTTGTTACCACTTACAAAAAGCGAGGTATCATCAGCAAAGAGAAACTTGTTTTCTGTGTTGATGTCGTTAATGTATATTATAAATAGAAGAGGCCCAAGTACAGAATCCTGGGGAACCCCTCTATTTATTATTATCATATCTGATTTTACACTTTCCAGCTCTACATAATGATACCTGTTGCTAATGTAGCTGCGAAACCAATTTAATGCTAAACCTCTAATTCCGTATGTTTCAAGTTTTGTTAACAGGTTTTTATGGTCAACAAGATCGAAAGCCTTTGAAAGATCCAGAAATACTCCAAGACACAGTTCTTTTTATCTTTATGAGTATATAGCTTTTCTAAAAATTGAATTATTGCATCCGATGTTGATCTGCCTTTTCGGTAACCGAATTGGTTATGATTAAATAAATTGCAAACTTTAAAAAACTCAGTTAAACGATTTGCAACTGCTTGTTCAAATATCTTAGAAATAGTGTTGCAAATGTATAGTGGTCTGTAATTTTCTACTTTTATTTCAGAACCCTTCTTTAATATAGGTCTTATTTTTGATATTTTGTGTTTGTCTGGAAATGTTCCTTCGGCAAATAATTGATTTATCAGATTTGTTATGCACAAAACTATTGATTGACAAGTATTTTTTATTAGTACTGCACTCAGTTTATCTGGTCCTGATGACCACGTTGACTTAAGAGTATATATTATAGTTTGAACTTTGGAGACAGTTACTGGAGTAAAGAAAAATGAAGTTGAATTCATTAATATACTTGAAGTTTTTGAAATCATGCTAGAGTAGGTATCATTACCACCAATAGAATTAAAATAAGTTTTAAAATGTAATACTATTTTTGACGTTTCATGTACTATTTTATCATTTATTGTTAAACTAATATTTGTATGGCATTTTTGTTGCAAGCTTGTGTTAGAATTTATGATATTCCATGCCGGTCTGGACATATTTGTACTCTCACTTAACAATTTACCATTGTACATTTTTTTAGCTGCATTAATTAATTTACCATATATGTTTTTGTATAATTTATAACGCTTTTTAGTTTCAGTCCCACCAGTTGTCAATTTATATAAATCTTTTAAAGTTGGAGATAATTTCTTTAGCCCATTAGTGATCCAACCATTCGATGTTGATTTGAGTGGATTTATGAAAAGATTAATACGTTTTAATTCAAATTAAGTATCTAGATGAAAATAGAGTATGTTGTTAAACATATTATACGCGTTATTAATATTTGGATCCGATATTAAGTTCCAATTTTCATTTGAAATTTTTTCTTGAAACATTTTAATATTCTCAATTTTCTTAAATGATCTAACCTTAATACATTTACTATTTTTATTAAAACGGTCATTGGATAATTCTATATTAATAGATTAGACATTATGGTCAGATAATCCATCGTTTAAAACACTTGCTTTGTATATTAAATATAAAAAATATATTAATAAGTTGTTTGGTAGTTTTATTACTTATATCTAAAAAGTTTATATTATTATCGCCGCATAAAAAAGTATGCTCGATTTGCGTCTAGAACATAAAAAATCTAACACGTCGTTAAGTTTATCAAAAAATATTTTAATATCTCCTTTTGGACTTCGATACAAAGAAACTATCTGAAAGTATTCATTATTAATTTCATGTTCAATAGCTGTACATTCAAAGTTTTTTTCTTCGCAATATGAATTTAAATTAATTTGTGTGCTAGATATTTGATTTTTTACAAATATTAATACACCACCACGTTTGTATTGTGATCTACAATAAATATTTCCTATATAATATCCACTTAAGACTATAGACTCAATCTGCTCAGTATGAATCCAATGTTCAGACAAACATAATATTCCACACTCTTTATTGTTCAAAAATACTTCCAGTTGTCCTAATTTACTTACAATGCTACAAATATTCTTCTCAGATGCAAAAGATGTATAATATTTTTTTCGAATTAAGTAATTCAGTTTAATTGAGTGATTTTAGTTTTGCCAGGTTTGCGTATTATTGAACAACGAGTATTCTGTTGATAACATAAATCACTGCTATTCAATATTTATTAATATCTACTAGGGCAGTATAGTTTTTGTACTTACAAGTTACATTAGATAACATTTTATTATTTTCATTCACAAATTTGTTGATGATCGGCCGACGTATACATAAAGGGATACTTATTAATATTACATTTGTAGTATTAAGATTTTTTATAACTTTGTCAATGTTATTTGCAATTATAGTACGACACTTTTGCAAGTTCTTCTATGTTATTGATAAGAATGTGGCGCCGGGTTTGAAAAGGACATGTATGGTAAATGCATCTGATAATTGCTGTCTTAACAACTGGCTCATCGCTCGTCCACTTTTATCTGATACAAAAAGTATTTTAGGTTTTATATCGTTACTATGATATTTATTTTTATTGGTATGATTTAAATGTTTATAATCTTTATGATGATTATTTTCTTCAAAACTTTTTTTATCAATATTTCTATTAAGTATTTCAGTAATTATTTTGTTGCCTAAAACATTATCATTATTGTCTATAGTTGTAATATTTTTATTTTATAGTTTGTATTTGAATTTTTGGTGCGTATTATTTTGAATACTCAAGTCGCTATATTTTATTGTTGTTTATAGTAAGATTGAAAACACATAGCAGCGTAGCAAACGGATTCTCAAAAGCAGTGTAAGCTCTCTACTGCACAATATCTTGCTCACTTTCTTAAACGCTGTGAGAGCATATTCTATTCAATTCAATTCAATAACCTCTTAATACCGTTAGGTGTCGAGGTGTCGGACACACCGAGACACAGAGAAGACATGTATGGATGCTTATATGAGGTAACGGACTCATATTGGGAAGAACGCTACGCTCGGCATCACTTTGGGTTCACCCATTCAAGTTCTGACCAGAGCGGCCGTTGCTTAACTTTCGCTGGTAATTTGTAAATGCTCTCTCTGCCGTACTGCCGACCATATTCTATACGTCACTTATTTTTTGTCTGATTATCTCATTTGTTATTTATTTAACATTCATAAATAAGAAAAAAGAAAATCGCACATAAGGACTACAAAATATACAACTGTTAAATGCAGACAGACACTAACAACAGAAACTACAAAGCTATACAATAATCTGCCAATATTTATAAAAAGTCTTAACTACATACCATTTAAACTAAAAATAAAACACATGCTACTACACGACAAAATATAAATTAAATAAATAAAGAAAACAACTCAAACAAGCCCTCAATACCGATAGCCTGAGACGGAAAATGAATACCCACAAACCTCAGAACGATGAGAGAGGGACGAAACCATTTTTTATTTTATTTTATACATTAAAAATATATATTCATTTTATCTTAATTTTAATTTGTTGCTAGAGATAGTTTTTAATTAATTTTTAGTTTAATGTATATAAGTAATAATATTAATAATAAAATTCTTACTTACTAATATATAGTGCCAAAGAATAATTTTAATCTGCTTATATAAACGCAGACATATAATTCTTCATTATTACAGCAATGACTAAATATTTTATAAGAATAAAAAAACACTTACTTAGGTACTGGCGTCAAAGTCATGTACAATTTTGTTGTCAGCTGCGATAGTAGGTTAGGTTTAGTTACAAGGTTCTGTGATATTTTGTTTCTTTTTTTTAACAACAGGTAGGTTTAGTATTTATATGTTTATTTAATTATTTATTTATTAAAATATTTTAAAGTGTTGTATTGGTCTCTAACCTGAGGTTATTATTATTAAAGTAGTTAGCTAATGACCTTAGAAGTCGATAAATAAGATTAAAAAAAACAAACGTTTTTGCCACGTAGTTTTGAGGATGCAATATGATTGCAATTGTATTTGTAAACTTTAAAATTAGAAAACCTTAATTTCGACCAATTCAATTTTAGTCAATTTTAGTACAGCACTTTTTATCCGCAAACCACGTGTGCGGTTTGGTAAAATATACAATGATGTCATCACATCTTGTGAGTTTATCCGACACACGTCTAAACAATATCGACAAAAAAGGACGTTGAGCCGTTTCATAAACTTACAGATACTTTCTTTGCCATTTGAGTTTTTTGAGATTATTGTAGAGTAATCATAATATGAAGAAAAAACATGGAATGTTGGCCAAAGGTGTTTTTGCAATACAATATGCCAGCACACAAATTGTGCATTTCAATGAAAACAATTTGTAGTTTGGTGATTTAACTTGTTTCAACACCTCCATTATTTGCTGAACCTGGTTTTTTTAAATTATTATTTATACTCTGAAATGAAATAGAAAAAATTGCAGTAGTCTGAAAGATTGTAATATTTGTTTGAACAAAGAGGTAATAAAGGCTGTAGAGGCTTATACAAAACAAAAATAAAATTTCTGTTTAAAAAGTTTAGATAATAATTTAATAATAATTATAAATTTATTGATCAAGATATATATATATTAAAAAAAAAAACGGGAATTTTTTTAAGAGAAATCAATAAATATTTATTTTATTGTAAAGAGGAAGGTATGCCATTAACATTTGAAAACAATATCAGTCAAATGGCCGCCATGGTTACGATTGCAGTACCACATTTTTTTCATAAAATTGTCCATGACCAATTTGCACATTTGCGGCTGTATGTCCTCAATAACAAATACTATCTTTAAGGTTTTGAATCGATTGTGGAGCATTGGCATAGACCTTATCATTTACGTGGCCCCAATGAAAAAAGTCTAAAGGTGTTAAATCTCAAGATCTCGATGGCCAATTGTGATCACCTCTTCGAGAAATAACACGGTCAGGAAACTTTTCTTGCAAAATTGCGAGTGTTTTGTTGTTTGTGTGGCACGTAGCGCCGTTTTCGTGAAAAAAAACGTCGTCCAGTTTACTATCTTCCAATTCCGGACATAAAAAAATATTAATCATAGCTCGGCAGCGCCATCCATTCACCGTAACAATTGAACCAGCCTTATTTTCAAAAAAGTTGAGTCCAATCACACCGACAGCCCAAAAACCCCACCAAACAGTGACACGTTGAGGATGCAAAAACTTTTCAACAACCATTCTTGGATTTTCTGAGCCATAAATGCGACAATTCTGCTTATTAACGAAAATAGGCCACATCACTGAAGATAATTTTTTGATAAAATTCCAGATCATTTTGATGCATTTGAAGAACCCAATCAACGATGATACGACGTTTATGGTGATCGACTTGCTTGAGTTCTTGTGTTTACTGAACTTTAAAAGCCTTAAGACTTAAGTCTTTATACAAAATACGGTGTAATGTTGTTTGTGAAATGTCTAATTCCAAGGAATCGACAAACCTGGGTTTTCTTCAACACTACGGGCTAGATCAGCAATATTCTCATGTGTTCTTGAGCGATGCACACGGTTTCGATTGTTCACATTACAAATTTGTCGCTCAAATTTTTTCACCAGGTTTACTATTGCCGGCCGATAAAATGCTTTAGTTTTGCCAAATGTTTATCATTTTTGTAGCGAATTTTTAATAATCTCAATGCGTTGTTGAAGCGTGTATCGTGAAAATAATAGCTTTAAAATTGACAGCTGCCCAAATAGCCTGCTATTCTAAATGAAACTTCTTATTGAAAAACTCTTTATTTAATAATTATTCCAAAACGAAAACATTACCGTACCAAACTTATATATTAATGTTTTATTTTGTTTCAATATTGATTAATTATAAATAAAAACATTACATTTTAAGAGCATATTTTTAATGTCAATTTAAATATTACTTAGAGTACTTTCTATTAATCAGTTTTAGTATTATTTGTATATTTATGTTTTGGTGTGATGTATTTCGTATGTAAATCTTGTTATACTGGTTGTAAGTTAACGCTTGATAATTAACAATGATTGATGCCTCTTATTATGACAAATGAACGCCTCCATACAGGACATACCTCGATACAATAATGTATATATTGAATCAATAATAACTTCTTGTTTAAATTCAACTTTTATATTAAAATTAATATTTTTATTTAATGTAAATATTTTGAAAACAATGAATAGTTTTACATTTCATTAAAACATTCTCTTGTTATAAATAAATAAATTTATGAAATTAAACTAATGGCAATCTTGAAGTTAACATTGTTAGATTTAGTTAAAGCAATAGTTTTAGTATTTTTTATAATTATCAAAATTAAGCTCGTTGTTTTTTAAAGATTTGAAAAATTAAATAAATAAGCATTGATGCATTTTTTTGTAAAATAAGTAATTACATACAATAAATTAATTAATAACAAAATTAAAATTGCATTGTAAGCAGGATAAAAAAATTGGTAGGCTCATCGGGTTATTGCAACTCTTATTTTCTTCAAGTCTATTGTAGTAGCTTAAATTTATAGTGAAACATAAATTTAATTTAAAACAAATATACAGCTTACGTCAAATAATCTAAGGAATAATATAGATTTAAATGTGTAAATATAAATGTATCTTTATAAACCTAATTGATACAGAATTGAAATAATTTCAATCAGACATGGGATTTGCTACAGCGGGGCCCCCAAAGCCATTATTCAATGCAATAATAGAAGCAATATATTCACTAAATCGACACAGAGTAATCCTTGAGTATACAAAAAAATATATTTACTGGATTTAAAGCGAAACAAAACCGCTATCCACCATATCCCTCTGATATAACCCGACTGCTCGAATAAAGATTTCCAAAATCCAGACGGATGTCCCAGCCGACATCCCCCAATTTTTACACGCTGGCCTTTCGATACGAAACCATCATTCTTCGCCCCTATTTATTTAGTGTCAATTTTAAGTCTACAATTATGCACCCCCAGATGAAGTCGAAGTTTGGGGGTGAGGGCTTCAGTTTTATCTGCATTTCAAATCCCAGCGAGAACTTTCTTATCCGTACTTTTTTAATTGAAAATAATAGATTCCGGTCTTGGGACTGAACAAGGCGATAGCGTTTATTTTATAAACCCGACGCTGTTTGCTATAAAAAAAAATCTGCGATTTGCATTCGGAATTTATTGTGCAGGGTTCGGTGCTGAATAATAAAACTGCGATTTATTCTGAACTGGAACTTCGGACATTGTTATTTTACTTAGTTTTTCTTACAAGTTCAGCAAAGTTGAAATGGTAATTGTGTGATTTCAATAAAATTAATATTACACGCATATTTTTCACCCTATATATTATTAAGTGTTAACAACCCTCACTTCATTAGATGTGACGCGTGGCGCGATGGAATAAAAACTCAAACAAAAGGCGCCTTTGCAACATGCTAGTAGGGTGCTAAAAAGCCGTCCACAAAGTGCACTTCAAATGCATGTTTATGCTAGTTGAGAAGATCCGACAGCGGGAGATTTACAAAAAAGCTGCAATTATACGAGATGAGCGCAGATTTTGTAGTTTATAGCCGGATAGCCAGATAAGAGCTTAGATTAAAAAGAGCAGAGAGGAGTGCTTTATAAGCTTTAAATAATAGCACGATTTATGCAATGTTGAATTTTACTGGTATAAAATTATACGAAACTAAAGTTTTTAACTCATATTATAATTTTAATATTTATTTTATACGCTTGTGTTAATTAGTACAGAATAACGAAATAAGTCCAAAAAGTTTACCAAGCATGTGTTTTACATAGAAATAGAAAAGAAACAATTACGTGACTTACTTAATTAAAACTTTGTGAATGACATAAAATTATTTTTATTTTTTTAAGCTAACAAATTATTAAATTAAATTAACATTAAATTAAAAATATTTAGGAATGAATTCTGTTATATCAAGAGATTTAACTAATAAAATACATTTCATTGTAAAAAAAATAGAAGCAAGTAGTGCGCTGTGCCTAAAACTTGATATCTTTTTGCCATATATTTGAATCAAACTGCAATTACTTTTTATATAAAAATTAATAAACTGTTGAACCGTTTCTGGAATTGCAGATAATTTAATTTTAGATCTCACAAGTGTTTGTTTAGATTGTGATTTAAGTTACAAGGTATTGTTGGACTTGGTATACGTAGTCTCTATAAGAGTTTTTGTTACAACATTGCTGCACATTATTAAATTAAATGTAATCTATTTATTAAATACAATATGATAAGATCTATATGATTATTTAGACTATTTTGATCGCCACCTTAATTTGTAGTATTATAACAAAAACGGCAACATTGCCGATATTGCTATTTCTACAAGTAAATTTAATAATTAATTTATTTTTTACCATTACGTTTAGAAAGGATCAAACTATATTTTCTCACTTAACATGTATTCAAATGTACCTAAAAATGAAATTATTTATAAATTGATGAATGAATTTTTTTTTGCTTTTTTCTACTAATTTGACTAAAGTACTTTGAAAAAAATAGTTTAATTTAGTAAATCATGGTAGAGGTTGGGATGCTCTTAAATGATATGACAGCACACATTATGTTATGCTTACGACGTGTCTACGTTACTGGCTTCTTTAATTAACTTTCAGTTTTTTTTTACAATTTTTTTGTTTTTGTACAAATATGAAACCTTATTTTGCTAGTTAGCAGGAATTCTGCATTGACAAAGCGCACAATTGTAAATTTTTAGTTTTTTTACAGACAAAAATACTACTGCTAAACATAATTTGTATAACATGTGAGGCTTTTTGTTTAATCACTAGGGTTGAAAATGTCAACGTTGGCGTCGTCTAGACAACAAGAAAGCCAAACAAGTTCTATTTTTTGCTGTTTTTTTTTTTTTTCAAAAAGTTAAGCAAATCCTTTTTAATATGCTTATCACAAAAGATGTGTTGCAAGCACACAATTTGTCTAATTGAACTGAAGCGAGATTATTTCCAACAACAACTGCTATTGCAAGAACGACATTGTTAGGCATTACGGATGGCTAATGTTGGACAAGAATGGCCAAATGAAGTATAAAACCATGTCAACAACTTTCCTATTTGGTTTAGCAAGGAATTAATTTCACTTACTAAACTAAAAAAAATAGCACATAAACAATTTAAATCTTCAAAACTTCTTTTTGATTACAATGAATTTGATTCTCTTCGGTCTTCATGCAAAAATCTGAACGCACAAGCAGTACATTTTACGCACCGAGAATAACATTCGGTCTAATCCAAAACATTTTTGGAGATTTGTAAATGAAGCTAAGAAAACTAATGCTTTTCCAGCTACAATGTATTATGATGATTAAACCTGTAATAATGGTAACGATCTTGTAAACAAATTTGCAGATTTTTTCTCTTTCGTTTATAATTCTCAAATTCATCCAACTCCATTGTTTAAGTTTAATAAAATTGTAATTCATACAGATTTCTCAGTCAGTTTACTAGATATTTTAAATGGAATTTTAAGCCTTAATCTAATCTTAACACTGGACCTGGCGGTATTCCTTCTATGCTTTTACAGAATTGTATTTATTCAATTTCAAAACCATTACATTTACTTTTTAGCGCTTCATTAAATGAAACTAAATTTTCTGATGTATGGAAACAAACTTATATTACGCCATCTGGTGCTAAAGAAAATATTACAAACTATAGAAGCATTTGCATTCAATCTGCTATCCCGAAATTATTTGATCAAATTATAACTGGTCAAATACATTGGATGTGCAAAAGTATTTTAGTAGATGAACAGCAGGGTTTTGTGAGGGTCGATCTACACTTACCAATCTACTTTCTTACGAAAATTACATTTTAAACACATTTGAAAGCAAAACTCAAGTGGACTCTATTTTTTTTTTTTTTAAGGACGTAGTGAGGTCTTGGTCCCAGCAAGTGGCCCTTGAAAATAACTAACGCAGGGCAATACCTTTTGGTTTTCTTCTCTACGTTAGTTCTGTTGTCATTTTGTCCTTATCATGTCTGTCTCTAGTCTATTATTAGTTTGAGATGAGCAGGTTTCGGTCTTGTGGGATTTACACAGACTGCTGCGGCAACACATGCTGTCCCGGGCTCATCTCTCTCTATACCCTATTTGTTGTCTGTCCTATACTGACGTTCATCTCTCCTTTCTGCCATTCTATTGTTATTCAGCCTAGTTGTTTGATTTGTCCTTAGATGTCTTTTTAGTTTTTCTAAGTCTTCATTCACATCTTTGTCGGCGTATCCTCTCTCTTTCATGAATATTTTGTGGAGCTCCATTAGGTGTACCCCCTTTGGTAATCCTAGATTTGCCAATTTAACTTCTAAGGATCTTCTTGAGTATCCATTTGGAATTATTTCTTTGTGTGCCCTGGTTGCCAAATATACTCTGACCATTTCAAAGGTTACATTGTCAGTCAACCTCGAAATGGCGTATCTACCATTTGTAAATTCTCTGGTCAGTTCCGTCAGTTTTCTTTCTTTGAGCAGCTCTTTTCTTTATTTCCTTGTTTCTGCAGTTTCGGTTGGTACTAATGTTTCATTGTATATTCTTTTCTTGTCTACTTTCTCCTCTTCCATTCTTTGGTAGGCATAGTTGTCTTGACCTTCTTTGTATTTTTTCTCTTCATTGCTTTTTTCTATGTTCTTTTGCTTCCACTTAGCTTCTCTTTCCTTCTTCCTTTGTCTTCTGTGGCTTTTGATGTGTGTGTTTACTTCCATTTTCATTTATCTAAATCTTGAGTTTTCAAACTCTTCTATCTTTTTTCTTATTACTGCCGTTGCATAGTTTCTTATTGCTCTCCATTTGTTTTCGTCATTCAGGCAAATATTAATTATTGAAGATTTATCAATTTTGTTTTCCAATACATTTTCTAACTCTTTCCTATCATTCTCCCACGCTTCGCACTCTATTAGCGTATGTTCTGCGTCGTCATACGTGTCTTTTTGGCAGAATATACATTTCTCTTCTTTCTCCATTTTATTTATATTTTGTAAATACTTTCCAAAGGCTCCATGTCCGGTGAGTAGTTGTGTTGTATAGTAACACGTCTTCGGTTTATTCTCTACCCATTCCTTTATTTCTGGCATTAACTCTCTTGTACATTCACCTTTTTCTCTGTCTTTCCACTGTGTCTGCCATTTTTTCATTGTATTATCTCTTGTTTGTCTCTTTGCTTTTTGTTTACTATATCCTTTATTTACCAGTTTCTTTATGTTTAATCTTTCTTCTACGTCGCCGCGATTATTTCTAGCGCTTCTTGCGACACCGTTCTGTAAGCCCTACAAGTTGACTCTATTTACACCGACTTTTCAAAGGCCTTTGATCGTGTGAGCCACAATATTTTGATTGCTAAGCTTCGTGCCTTGGGTTTTTATAATGCAGTGGTTTCTTGGTTAACTTGTTTTTTGAAAAACCGAACGCCGTGTGTAAAAATCAATAACTTTCTTTCACAACCTATTTTAGTTCCATCAGGTGTTCCTCTGGAATCTTACTGCGGACCAATTTTATTTTTACATTTTATCAATGATCTTTCTGACTGTATTAGTTCATCATCATTTCTGTTTATAAAATTTATAGAAGTATTTTATCTATCGATGATTGTAATCTTTTACAACAAGATTTAGACTCTGTTAATGCTTATTGTCTTATTAATAACCTTTTGTTTAATGTTAATAAATGTTTTGCAATCAGTTTTAATAGAACGTTAAGCAAAATTTCGTACGATTATATTATCGATATCAAGGTGCTACAACAAGTGACACAAATTAAAGACATGGGGGTAATTTTTGATTTTAAACGTACATTTGTTGAGCATATCAGCTACATGTGTAATCGTGCTATAAAAATGCTGTGGTTTGTATATAGGATGTCAGCTGATCTTTCTCCAAGTACTCTTAAATTACTATACTGTGCCTTGGTGCGTTTTCATTTAGAGTACGTTCCGTCAGTCTGGTGCCCTTTCTATGAAATCCGTAGTCAGAATATTGAACGTGTTCAAAACAAAAAATTTTGTCTGTTGTCCTATAGATCTAGTATATTGTCGGTTAATTTTGATTGCAATTACATTTCTTTACTATACAATTTACCGTCACTAAAACTTTGGCGCAAAAGATCAGATCTCTCATTTTTGCGTGGTCTAGTGATGTCTGAAGTAGACTGTCCTGAGTTACTTGTATCTCTTTCATTCTACATTCCTATTAGTGAACGACGTACCAGGCAGACTTTATTATTTAGAGAATTTACACATTCTACTAATTATGGGTTTCACAACCCCATTGGTAGAATTTGTAGATTTGCAAACTGTTTAACAAACAATTTTAATTTTTTTTGTTCTAAATCTATGTTTAAGATTTAATTGAGCCATATTGATTAAATGTTATGTATTTTATATTATATTATGTTTTTTATGTCGATCTTTTGTTTCTGTTTTTTATATTGATTATTTTATATTTGTATTATATTGTTTATATTCATCGTATTTTTATGTAGATGTAAATGGTTTTACGTATATCGTAAATAAAGAATTATTATTATTATTATTATTATTATTATCCTCTTTCTTTCATAAATATTTTGTGCTGATTCATTATGTGCAACCCTTTTGGCAATCCTACATTTGCCAGTTTAACTTATAGTAAGATTTTTGAATTTCCATTTGTTTGGGATTAGTTCTTTGTGTTCCCTGGTAGATATACTCTGACCATTTCAAAAGTTGCATTTTCTGTCAACCTCAAGATGGCGTATTTTCCGTTTGAAAATTGCTTAGTCAATTCCATCAACTTATTTTCCTTGAGCAGTTCTCTTTTTTTTTTTCTATTTCTGCAATTTCTGTTGGTTTTAATGTTTCAGTATATGTTCTTTTCTTGTCTCTCTGCTTACTTTCCATTCCTTGGCAGGCATAGTTGTTTTGACCTTTTTTGTTTCTTTCTTCGTACTTACTTATTCTTACTTTTTTCTATATTTTTTTCCTTTCATTTAGCTTCATGCTTCTCCCTTCTTTTGTCTTCGGTGGTTTTTAATTTGTGTGTTTTCTTCCATTTTGGTTTACCTAAATCTTTAAGCTTCAAACTTCTCTATCTTTTTCGTCACTCAGGCCTATTTTAATGATTGTACAATTGTCTACTTTGTTTTCCAATACATTTTCTAGCGTTTTTCTATCTTCCTCCCACGCTTTGCACTCTACTAGCGTATGTTCTACGTCTCCATGCGTGTCTTCTTGACAAAATATACATTTTTTCTTTTTCTTCATCTTATTTATTTTTTGTAAGTACTTTCTAACAGGAAAGGTTTAAACTAATTAATTTAAATTTTCCATAAAAAGAAATTTAAGAGATTTGCATTATAAAGGCTATGACGTTGGTTTAACTATCTATCTTTCAGGAAATTGGTCGTTAAAGAGCTGTAATGCTAAAATGTAGTGGAGTGCCGTCATGCATGAAACACATTTGTAATTTTATTTCTTAAAGAGTATTGTAACTCTGAAAAAGAGTTAAAAAAAATTGGTATAAAGATGTCGACAGTCACAAGAAAGAAATTGAGAATTTTTATCATCCATCCTCAAAAACTATTGAAAAATAATTTATCTTTATTAGTAATTTGTCGGTTGCAGAAGTTGAAATGGAGGCAAATGAACGTTTTATTA
Source organism: Tachinus rufipes (assembly GCA_963932245.1). Taxonomy (NCBI): domain Eukaryota; kingdom Metazoa; phylum Arthropoda; class Insecta; order Coleoptera; family Staphylinidae; genus Tachinus; species Tachinus rufipes. The sequence continues at coordinate 40,797,084 of OZ010747.1, read as the reverse complement.
CACAATTTATTTGACAATTAGGAAGCGTTTTATAGTACAGTAATCCTAGTACAGAGCGGCTGAGTGAAACAGAGCAAACAACTTTTTTGTGTATATTAGTGGTTATTATACCGGCCATATTGTACTGTGTAGATACATCGTGCTTGTTGCGCACTACTATAAGCTCGTCTATAACAAAAACGCATGCTAGTTAGTTTTACAATCTTCAGCCATTTTAACAAGATCAAACCAAAATTAATGCGACCTTGACAAGCACATACTAGATTTAAGTATTGTAATTGTTGTAAATTGTTGTTGTTGTGTGTTGAAGCTAACGGTGGGGGAAAATGATGAGCAGACAGAGGAAAAAGATTATTCCTAAAGAAACCTTCAAAGCATGTGTCACTTAAATGTACAAAAGATGACATATTGACAAATATCTTAGAATAGATATAAGCGCACATTACGGGTCCAGATCTGAAAGCTATACGACATTTAATGAGTAACTGACATTTTTTGTCAACGCGTGAGGCGCATTTAATTTAAATGTAGGCATTCTTCAAAATACATAGACTAGGTATTAGTGACAGATTTTTGGTTGTAATTGTTATAAGTCAGTATGACTAAAAATTAAAAACTTTGAAACTGAGTTTAAATATATTTGCACTTTGTGTAATTTTTTTAGCGAACGTCTTTATGAGCAGTATATTGTACGTACTAAGTACAATATTCAACCAAATTCAAAATATGTTTGGAGATTTTTTAATAAAAGCAGAAAAGCTAATGACTTTTTACCAACTTTGCAGATTTTTTTCTGTTTGCAATTTCTAAGTCTATACAACTTTATTGTTTCAGTTGAGAACAACATAATAGATTTAAATTTCTCTAGTTTGTTGGTCATTTTTAAACATATTAAATACCTTAAAAGTAAGATTCAGTGGAGAAAGAAAGTAGTGACATTTAAAACAAATATTTAAAAAGTTGCAAATATACAATAAATGCATAAACGATAAAATGAAGGAAGTATATACAAAGGAATAAAGCGGTGTGCTGCAAACGGGAATATAGTATACAAATCCTAATTAGTAGTTACTAATGCAAACTAACCTAAGCTGTTTTGAAGAATTGATAGAGAAAACAAATATCTGTATAAATTTTGAAAATTAATAAATGCAATACAAAAGAGCTCTCTTGGTGGCTGAGTGTGTAGAATCGTGGATTGAAAATGCAAAGCTCTCGAACAGAGAAATATATTTTTATTAAATAAATAATAAATAAATTCAAATAAAATTATTATGGCTTTAGACGACAAAACAGGATTTAGCAGAGAGAATAAAATTAAAAAAGGGAAATAATGGAAATAAATACAAAAAAAGCAAGCGAAAGTACAATAAATTAACAAGTCGCATAGACAGTTTTAAAACATTTACAACTAATGAATAAAACACAAACTGTAATTCTGAAATAATTAGCAAAACTAAGAGAAGAAAACGAAAAATTAAACAATAAGATCAATGTAATGAAAAGAACTTAAATACATAATGTCGCTGAACTAAAACAAAAGTTAGAAAACAAGAAAGAAATAAACGAATAAATAATGTTATTATACAGAGATTGAATAAAGTATAATTGATGAAACTACGTTAAAAGATAAAGTTAAAAACTGAAACAAAATTAAATTAAACGAAAGTATGTTGTAAAAAAGCACATAAAATGAAAAATAATTTTTTTATACAATTAAATAGTTGGGAAAATAAACGGAAAATCATTATTAAGAAAAGAAAAAGAAATTAAAAAAAAAACTATGAAATATTGCGAAAGAAGAATACACAAAAAGCGTGATTTTTGGGTATATGAAGATTGTGGTAAATGGAGAAGAAAGTGATTGCAACAAAAGAAACGACAGAACAAGAAGTGTCAAAAAAACTATTAGCAGTAATATACTAATAGAGAAGTAAGAACTGAAAATTAAACTAAACTTTGTTAATGGGAAATGTTGTAAAATAAGAGCAATTAACAAGTCAATAAAAATAATTTACTAAAAAGAATAAAACATACCAGCGATAAAATAAATATTTTATTTTGAATTTTTTTTTTTTTTTGTTATGTTGTTATATCCTTTTTTATTGATTTAATAAATTTATTTTGAAATGTAACAAGATGTTATTTAACAAGGATAAATTTTTTGGAAACATAAATAGATAAAAAAATGTAGAGAGAAATGGAAAATAAAATCTTAAAGAGTTTAGATGGATATGCTAGCCAGCTATTAGTAAAAAAGAGTAAAAGGAGATATAGTAACAGGAATAGAAAGAATAATAACATAAAAAGATGATAAAATATAGGAGATATTGCATCAAAATTTTATACTTTATTAACAAAATACAAGAAAGTAACGCTGTATAGCAGAGAGATGAAAAAACTAAAACAAACTAAAAACTCAACACAAAAAACAGAAAAGAAAAAGAAAAAACTAATAGTAGGATGAGATTTTAATGCTAAGACCTGGCTAAAAGACATACTAGAAAAGAAAAAATAAAAATAAACTATAAACATGATTGAAGAGAATGAGTGGGACATACTAAACGGAATATGGAAGAAAAAAAAAAAGAACAAACCTACATAGGAACAAAGGAACAACCGGAATTTGACTACGTAATGGTAAATGAAGAATTGTGGCAAGAGACAATTTTTTTAAGATTGGAGAAAAAGTAGATTAGGATCATCTGCTACTAGAAGTGTATACACATTGTGACAAAGCGGCTGACTGCCACGTGTTTTGTCGGGGGTGGATTGTTGTAATTGCCGGGAAGTTGCTTCAGGATAAATGGTAACTTCTAATTGTACGGTTGATAGGTTTTTATTTTATAAATATCTAAGGCAAATATGAGCACATTATTATATAAATTATAATGAACAGAAAAAAAAATCGGTAATATAATTATTATGTAAAATATATATATATATATATAATTAAGAAAGGATAAAAAGAATATTAGACTCACCTAAGGGCAGACGCATCCACTTGAATTAAGTTGAGTATGTTCGCCAGTACGCCACTTAGCTATTATACCGCGAAAGTTTCTAATGGCGGCAGCGGTAAAAATCGCAAATACAAGTGAGGCTCTTGCAGTCTCTTCATCCCAGCAGACCGGGCCGCAAAACCCCTACGTCACAGTCACGAGATTGCGGAGCGTAGCGAGACGGCACGATAATAAATAAGCCGAAGAGACGCGTGCCGCGGCAGTAGCGGCGCGGCTAGGATATATTCCGTTATATCTGCCCCCATCTCAGTTAGTATTGAAATGATTATTTACTATTACTACTACTGAGGATATTGAGCTTACTTTCCATAAAATACATTTTTAGGTGTGAAGAATGAAACATGCCACGGTCGGTTTTTGTTCCGGGCACCACAAGAATAAACGTTTTGGTAGCGACGCGTTTACTTATTAAATACGGCCCTTCGAACAAGGGTAACATTTTTTTAGTCTCTTGACATAACGCAGACGAGGTTGGATTTGCTCGCAGAAGGACTAAATCACCAACGTCAAATGGTTTGTAGGCCATTGACGGGCCGTTTTGTATGCGGCGATTTGCGCGTTTTTGTAAATTTTCACGCGCAAAGTAAATTTTTACATGAGAGTCGTATACTGGGTTTTCGGGCAATGATAACAGAGACCGCAGTGGTGAAACAGGGCAAATACCAAAATGAAGTTTGGTTGCAGAATAGCCAGTAGACTCGTGAGTGACGTTGTTGAGTATTTTGACAAAAAATGGAATCTCTTTAGCCCATCCTTTTTGGTTATTGGACGAGTAGGTTCGAAAAAGTCTTCCAAGTTCCCGCATTACCCGTTCTGCAGGATTGCCTTGAGGGTGTCGCTCGGACGAATACACCGGGGAAACCAAATGATCTTTTAAAAATTGTTTCCAACATTTTGACGTGAACTGCGTTCCATGATCTGTCAGGATACGAGCAGGTATGGCAATTTCGGAAAAATAGTGTTTTTTTAATCTATTTACTATAGCCGGAGCTGTAGCTTTTTTTAATGGGTAGAGGGCTACTAACTTAGTGAAAACATCAATAGTCACAAAGAGATAAGCTACTCCTCCAATTGAACGGGGAAGGGGACCATAGATGTCTGCTGCAACGAGGTCATTTGGAGCCTCAGGTATTATGGGCTCAAAAATAGGCTTTGGTAGACGAGATACTTTGTTGCGTTGGCATACGTCGCAATTTTTTAACACGTTTTTAATTGTTCGAAACATAGCGGGCCACCATAAATCTCGTCGTATTGCGCACCATGTTTTATAAATGCCAAAATGAGCATAGTATTCATGGTATAGTTTTATAAACTCGCCGACAAGTGTTTCAGGAATACAAAGTAGCAGTGGTGTTTCGTTATCGTGACGTAAATACAACAAGTTATCATGAAACAGAAAACGAGAAGCTGGCTCAAGTAGGCAATTATTTATTATTTTGGCAAGCCGAGGATCTGCCAATTGGGCTTTAGCGAGTTTGGCTAGTAAAGGTTTAGCACGAATATCCGCAACGCAAGTCATTACACGGAACGTGCGGTTTAATGGAGTATGTAAACGAATGGGAGGGTTTCTAGATAGTACATCTGCAATAAGATTGTTTTTTCCCGGAACGTAATGGATAGTAAACTCATACTCCTGCAACGCAAGCACCCATCTTGCTATGCGGGAAGAAAGCAATCTACATCTATTCAGATACACAAGAGCACGATGATCGGTGTACACATCAAATGGTCGCCCTAAGAGAAAAACCCGCCATCTGCGAAGCGCGGCCACTACACTGAGGAGTTCTTTTTCAGGTACAGAGTAGCGCGTTTCACGATCTAGCAATAGTTTGCTAAAATAGCTAACTACTTGTCGTGTTCCATTAACCACTTGATACAGAACTGCTCCAATTCCGACATCACTGGCGTCGCATTGCACAACGTACGGAGTGTCAGAACGGGGGTGATGTAATAATACCTCATTGGCTAAGGTGTTTTTTAATAAAAGAAAAGCGTCAGCTTGAGCTTGCCCCCAAGACCACTTACAGTTTTTCCGGAGTAACTGAGTAAGCGGAGCTGCTAATGAAGAAAAATGTTCAATAAATCCGCGGTCAAAATTGGCGAGTCCTAAAAATGCTTGAACTTGGGTCGTGTTTTTAGGTGTAGGAAAATCGTAGAGAGCTTGAACCCTGTCTGGGTTGGGACTGATGCCACCTGGAGATAACACATAACCCAGAAAATTCATCTGTTTACAAAAGAATTGGCATTTTTCTAACTTTAATGTAAGGCCGGCATCACGTAACCGCGATAAGACCGCATCAATGTGACCAAGGTGTTCTTCAAACGTGTTAGAAGTTATGAGTAAATCATCGACATAAGCATGGACGAATTGCTCAAAGGCAGGGCCTAATACCCTATCCATACACTTGGTAAAACTTGATACCGCAGTCTTGAGGCCAAATGGCAGGACATTAAATTGATATGCACGTGAACCGACCCGGAATCCAGTATATTTACGATGTTCTGGCTTTATAGGTACCTGCCAGTACGAACATCGTAAATCTAAAGAAGACATGTATTGAACACCCGATAAGTTGCGCAAAATGTCTTCAATAGTCCTAGGCAGCTCTGTATCCGACTGAGTAACGGAGTTTAAACGCCGCGCGTCCAAACATAGTCTCACGGACCCGTCCCGTTTAACCACGGTCATAAGCGGGCTAGAAAATGGAGTATCAGATCGTTGGATAATCCCCCAAGTTTCCATCTTTTCTATTTCGCGTTGTACTGCTACCCGGTGTGCTATAGGGATAGGGTACTGTTTGACTACAAAAGGTTGCGTGTCAAGTAAATGTATCTCATGTTCATACCAATCTGTTAGACCAGGTTTGTCTCTAAAAATTTTTCTATGACTTTTAAGAAGGATTTCAAATTTTGTTTTTTCTATTTCTGATAATGGAAGATCGTTAATAAATTGGTAAGAAAAACAGTTTTTTTCAATGCATGGCGGCAAAATATCTGGTTGGGTGTTTATACTGCAAATACGCAGTGCGGCTGATGTTGGCGGTTTAAAATCGTGGACTAGTGCAACTGTGGGTATGGAGATTACAGTATTTTCATAGGACAATTCAATTCGCTGCTCATGTATAATAACAGTAATCATAAAAGCGGATATGAAATCAGAACCTAATATTATAGGATAACATAGGTCCGGTACTACTAAAAATTCAAAATCTCCTTGAAATTGTTTTAAAGAAAAAGGTAGAAGTACTTGGTGACTGACTTTTCCTGGTCTGGAGCGGTAAGCACCGGTAATTCGAATTCCCTGAACTGGAAACAACGGCAGTCCTGGTAACACTGATTTGATCTGTTCAAAAGTGGTAGTATTTAGGCAAGTTATGTCACTACCAGTGTCTACCAATGCTGGAAATTCAAACTCGGCTATTTTAACAAGAACAGTAGGAGTACAGTTGTTGGGCGAACAATGGATAAAATCACAGTCATCTTTTAATAAAGACTCCATTGGGTTTTGATTTATAAAATTGTCGATCCTTTGTAAGCTACCCACTTTCGGATCTAATAAGTGGGTTTCAACTCGTTTTCCGAATGAAAATTTAGTGGAGTTTCAGCTACAACACTTTGTTGTTCTGTGACTGCTAGATAACCTGTTTCGGATTGGGGTTCTAGTTGATCTAGCGTTATTTGTGCTATTTTTGGATTTCCTTTGTTTTGGTTTCCGTACCTAAACTGTTGGTTGGTTGCGGGTGGATTAGAGTGCGACGGGTTATGGCCGTTTCGCTGACTATTGTGCGCTGAATGCATAGGTTGGTAATGTTTTTCTCTAGTTATAAACTCTGCGGCCCGTAATCGCGAAATAGCTTCCGATAAGGAGTTTGCACCTATAAGGCAAGTTGCTACATTTGGTGCAAAATGGCGTGCAAGAATTTGCATCATTTGATAGTCGTCGTACTTTGGATGAAGAAACTGAGATTGCGCATACAGTTTTAGAAAATATACCGTAAAAGATCCTTCGGAAGGATGGTATTGTCCCGTTTCAATTAAAGCACGTGCTTCTAACTGTTTATCTAATCCCCAAAATTGTTCTAGAAAAAGTTGTTTAAAGTCTTTAAACGTATGACACATATCAATAATTACAGAATACCAAATATTTACGTCTTTAATAAATAAAGTATGCCCCCATAGCGTAAAATGTTCAAAATTTAAATTACAAGTGGCAACCATGCGTTCAAGTGTTTTTAAAAAAGTAATAGGATGCGGCAGTTTGCCATCAAAACTTGTCTGTCCCTTAAATGGATTTACTATTCTTTCATTTGACATTTGATTTGAATTTAGATATACCGGCGGCAATCTATGGTTTTCAAAATAGGGTGTATATTCAAAATTACATTGTGGTGGTATTGCTGACGGCTGATACATAGGTGCATAGTTGTTTAAATTTGAAGGTATTGCTGAAGGTTGATACATAGGTGGATACATAGTTGGATACATAGGTGGATAATCATTTACATTTGGTGGTATATACTTAAAATTATCTTTACTATCACCTTCAACTTGTATTGGCAGTTGATTAGTATAAAAATGGGGTCTCAAATTTGTACCGTACTGCTGCCTGTGTAAATCTTGTCTGTCATAATTAGTTGGTTGATTTACATCTGTTGGTCGATATTCTTTAAAACCTGCATGTGTCGAGCCCCTTTGATCCTCAGTATCTACATGTGTTGATTTGTGACCCCATTGATTACCATTGTTAGCATTTCTATTTACTACCGCGCCTAATTGAAAGTTACGGCTTATATTTATGTTTGGTAAAGGGCTACTAACACAAAAATCAGTAGTTTGTTTATTGTTAAACACCATTGGATCAGCAGTTTTCAAGACATGCAAGTTCATTCGTTCCATCGATTCGTCCAAGTCGTCTAATGTTTTATTCATTTTATCAACATAATTTACACCAGACAGTTTCAAATTTGGACTTTTAATGGAATTTTTATGTTTTGGTATTGCCCCTGATGCAGTATCTATTGCTAATTGACTCGACAACTGATTGTTTGGTTCAAAAAAAATTACATTTTTATTTGATAAATTTGAATTATTTTTTGCTGATGGCAAAGAAAAATTAAATCCTGTTGATTTAACACTATTGTTATGATGCAACTCTTTAATTATATTTGCATCAGGTGGCACATGTAATTGTTGAGAACAGTTGACTACCGAAAAATTAATTTTATTGTTATCATGCAAATAATTAAGCTTATCTGTTTCCGGTTGATATCCTGCTGCTTCCTCTCCAAACTCCGGTTACTTTTCTTGACTTCTAGGACTAAAATGTTCCCTGTTGTCTGGGTTTTCCATTTGAAGAACCTTATCCATCTTTCTATCTCGGAGATTGTAAAACTTTCTTTTCGGAGGTGACCGTTCAAGAACCATTTTTTCCATGTATTAACTGCCGGCTTATTCCCAGTTTGATAATGAGCCCTGGGTGCCCGTTGGACGCCAAGTTGTGACAAAGCGGCTGACTGCCACGTGTTTTGTCGGGGGTGGATTGTTGTAATTGCCGGGAAGTTGCTTCAGGATAAATGGTAACTTCTAATTGTACGGTTGATAGGTTTTTATTTTATAAATATCTAAGGCAAATATGAGCACATTATTATATAAATTATAATGAACAGAAAAAAAAATCGGTAATATAATTATTATGTAAAATATATATATATATATATATATATAATTAAGAAAGGATAAAAAGAATATTAGACTCACCTAAGGGCAGACGCATCCACTTGAATTAAGTTGAGTATGTTCGCCAGTACGCCACTTAGCTATTATACCGCGAAAGTTTCTAATGGCGGCAGCGGTAAAAATCGCAAATACAAGTGAGGCTCTTGCAGTCTCTTCATCCCAGCAGACCGGGCCGCAAAACCCCTACGTCACAGTCACGAGATCGCGGAGCGTAGCGAGACGGCACGATAATAAATAAGCCGAAGAGACGCGTGCCGCGGCAGTAGCGGCGCGGCTAGGATATATTCCGTTATAACATAAAAGCATAAAAAAAGAACAAAACAAAAAATACGAAAATAGTATCAACAATATAGAAATTAAGAAGCAAATTTTAAAAACCAATCAAAACATGTAAAACTACTTCTTTCTTTTTGCCAAAGAGAATAACATTAGTTTTTATAGGATTGATTTTTAATGAATTTTTGTTTGATTCTACAAATTGGGTTTTTAAGTCTTGACTTTGTTATTTGCATTTTCAATTCTATTTTATTTAAAAAAGTATAGACTAGCTATAAATTTAAATTGCGTTGCAGGTAAAATTTCAAAACTATTTATATGTTGTTTGATCTGAAAATTCATATCTTTTTCAAAATTTTAGTAAGAACAGGCAGTATACTAATTGGTCTAAGCTAACTTTTTGGGTGTTTTACCTTTGGCAAAGGAATAACATTTGCATTTTTTTTTTAATCAGGAAATACTGACTGCTCTAAACATGCATTACTTATATAACACAAAAATTGTATTATGCAAAGTGTTAGGTAAACATGCAGCAAAAATTCAAAGGGTTATTTCTTGGCATATTCTAAAAGTATTTTGTTTTATGAAAATTTCTGAAAACCCCTTTTGTTTTGAAGATACAAGGTGAATATATGTTTGAAATGACTTCCTTCAGCCTGGATACAAGCATTTAATCTTTTCGTCATTGAGTGTAAACTAATGACTTCAGAAAGCCCCATAAGAAATAATCCAAGGGTTTTAAGTCTGGAGATCATTCAGGCCATGCGTGTGGCCCACCGTGACCAATCCAGAGATCTTCGTATGTTGCTGTTAAATAATCACAAGCAACCAAATTGGAATGTGGAGGTGCACCATTGTGCATAAACCACATTGCAATTCTATTGCCATTGGTACATAATCCAGAAACTGAGGTAGCATGTGTTCCAAAAAGTTGCGATACACTTCTCTAGTTTTTTTGGTAGAAATACTGGTCCAATCAGACAATTGCTGACAATTCTAACCCAAACATTCAAGGAGAACTTATATTGAAAACGATCTTCACATGCGGATTTTTATCTGCCCACACATGGTTCTTCAGAAACTAGTTTCATTGGTGAAAAGAATATGTGACAGGAATTGAGGGAATAGAACTAATGTTTGCAAAAGCCAATGACATAGTATAGATACAACAAATTGCCCTTAAGAATTTTTCAAACTGTTCAATGACTTACATTCAAAGTATTGGCAATTTTTTGGAACTACTTGGATTTTCTTCTATTATGTCCAGCACATTCTGTTCTAGCTGTACCGTTTTTACTGTCATTGATCTTTCTGGCCCTTCATTTTGTTTTAATGTGCTTGTTTCACGAAGACTTGGATGAATGTTTTTGAAAACTTTTTGGTCAGGGATATTACGGCTAGGAAACCGTTCAATGTACAATTGTCTAGCTTGTAATAAATTGTTATCAGAAAGTCCATATATGAAATGCATGTCAGTCATTTTGGCGTTTGCATATTGAGTCATGGTAGAGGAATTTACTAACTATTAAAGACACATTAAACAGCCAAACGTTACTCAATCTAAACAACTGCGACCGATACGTGTGATGATTAAAAGCCACAGAAGACAAAGAAAGGAGGAGCGAGAAGTTAAATGGAAGCAAAAGAACATGGAAAAATGTAATAAAGAAGAAAGAAAGAAAGAAGGAACAAACAACTATGCCTTCCAAGCAATGCAATGAACGATAAACAGAAAGACAAGAGAAAAACATATACTGAAACCCTAGTACAAACAAAAATTGCCGAAATAAAGAGGAAAAGGAAAGAACTGCTCAAGGAAAATAAGTTGACGGAATTGACTAAACAATTTTCAAACGGAAGATACGTCATCTTAAGGTTGACAGAAAATGAAATTTTAAAAATTGTCAGAGTATGAAGATTCAAGAGTTTCACTAGAAGTTAAACTGGCAAATGTATAAGGACAATGCAAATATCTAGGCTGAATAACACAAGAATGGGAGAAAAAGGAGAAAAATAGGGTATAGGGAGAGATGGGCCGGGGACAACATGTGTTGCCGCAGCGGATTGCGTGAGTTTCGCGAGGCCGAAACCAGCTCACCTCAAACTAGTACCACATTAGAAACAATGACTAGGACAAATGAACAGCTGGACTTACGCAGAAAAGAAAACTGAAAGATATTGCCATGCGTTAGTTATTTTCAAAAGCCACTTGTTGAGGTTAACACCTCACTACAACCTTTAAAAAAAAAAGATATTTGTGATGGTCAATGACAAAACGTACTCAAATAAAATCCACTTGCACATTAGTAGATAAAACAGCCGTTTCAAGTTATTGTTAACAATTTTTTGTTTTTGATATACTTATTGGCGTACGCCATACTATTATTTACATTAATGATTTCAACAAATATCAAATATGGTTGCATCTTTAAAGCAAAAGGGCTCTTCAGAAATCATTATAGGTCAAAATATTCTTAGAATGGGCCAAGGATTAACCACTTGAGTTTTTGCCTGTTAGGTTGGGTTAGGTATATAAAGGCAGCATAATTTTAACATATTAACTGTTATTCTATCAAATTCAACTGAATTGGAATTTAGGCTATAATATGCTTGCAATTTCTTAATTTGTAGTCAGTTTAAAATTAAAAGTTTGATTAATATTAAATTTAATTGACTTTGTATAGTGATTAGTAAGTTGATTATTGTAGTGACTTAAATTGAATTTATAAAAAAATTGTTAAAATATCAGGCTTATTAAATTGTTTTGGTGTAATAAAATATTGTATTTTCTAAGACTGCCAAATATTTTTGGGATAACGTTTTGCAAATTGATCCATAAATGCACGTTTTTTACAGCAGAATTTAATATATTACGCATACATTTATACAAGATCTAGTCAGCAAGAAATTTAGGACATTTATATGTATTGTACATGTTATCTCTAGTACGCATCATGTCTTTAAGCGTAGATGTTAACCAAGAAGCTGTTTTTTTTAGTAATTTTTATTTTATTAAGAAGAGTTTATCAAAAAAGGTTAAATAAAGTTGTTAAGGTATGATAACTTAGCAGGTATGTCAAGTTTATATATGATATTTATAAAAAGTGTATTAACAAGAGTCTGAAAAAGAAAAACTAGAAAAGATATGTTTTATATATACAACCAGTCTTCTTAAAATTATATTTAATCTCACAATAAATCAAGTTGTGATCAGCAAACATCGTTTATTTTTAGAAATAACATTGATATTTTTTGAAGTAATTAAAGTATCAATTAGAGTGGCAGACTTTAAAGTTGTTCTAGTAGGTTCACTAATACATTGTTTAAGTTGCAAGCACTCAAAAATATCTACAAGCTGAGCTGAGCCGCAATAGTTCAGATTTAGTAAGTTTATATTTAAATTGCCGGCTAATATTAATTTATTATAATTGGAGCATAGTATGTCTTCAAAATAGTCTAAAGAATACTAAAGATGTTTTGTAATTAGAAATAGGAGGTCTATGTAATACACCAAAGCAGTAACAATTATCATCAAAAGTACATTTATTAAATAAACATTTGATAAAGTTACTATCAACTAAATCTAAAAATAAAATTTCATATTTGATATTAGATTTAATATAAAAAGTCACATCTTTACTTCGTTCAATTCTATCTTCATAAATAAGATTATAATTTATTATTTTTATTTGAATCATTAGGAATTAATGGATTCAACATTTGAAAAAAATATATATAAAACAAAAATTACGACGTTTAAAAAAGAGGGAAGAAGGCGTAGAATAGAAAACTGGAAATTGGATGGAAAAGAAATTAAAGAAGTAAAAGCATTTAAATAATAAAAATAAACACATTAAAAATTTAAAGAAAGGCAACTAAAGCGGTAGGACATGTATAGAGATATGGTGAAAGAAAATTTGAATGTATGAGAATAAAAGAAATAAAGTTTGATAGTTAGTAAAAAGTATGTTATTCTACAGAGCGTAAACTAAAAAAAAAGAACAAAACAAAGTTATTTAACAAACTACTGGAGATGGGTATTAGGGATAAACAAAAAATTCCAGCATACATTGTTATGGATAAAATAAAAACGCAATCAAAATAAATTAAGAGTAGAAGCAGAAAAACATGCAATGGGGTATGAAGAAAGTGTGAAAAAAAAGTAAAATATTAAGATTGTCTAAAAGAGAAGAAGAATGAATGGAATAGAAGAAAATTATGGTAAAAGACCAAAATATACAAGTTTGTATTTAAATCTAAAGCCAAAAAAATAATCAACTATAGAGGTACGAGGTCTGAAAACGGAATCCTTTCAATGGCATCTTTAATTTTGGAAACAACCAGAAGTATAAGTAGGGAGGTTGGCAAACGACTGGAATTTCATGTTTTGCCAAGAAAATTTGTATCAAGTGCGATGAATAAGAAGGAGCATTGTTGTGGTAAAACTTCTATTTTTTTGCCGTTCAATTTATTGATGGTACTCTTTTGTCACTGTTTGTCTTTCCGGTGCGTATTCATGGTGCACAATTGTACGAATATTAAAAAACCCTGTTAGCATCATTTTGATTTTGTTTTTTAGCTATCGTGGCCTTATCAAGATGCTTTTAATGCAACGACTGTGTTTTTGTTTTTGGGTTGTCCCCTTACACTTATGATTTATTTTCAGTTGCGAAGGTGTCCAGAAACTCAGTTTTAGTGTTGGTAGTAACCAGCAAGTTCTGTGCAATCTCAAAACGGAGTTCTTTCTGTTCCGTCGACAAAAGGTTGAGCACAAATTTTGCAGCCACTCTGCGCATGTTCAAATCTTTTTTCAAAATTGCATGTGCGGAGTTAATTAAATTTACTAGATTTACTGAATTCAACTTCTTTGGCAATCAATGATTTTCCATTATTAGATTTTCTACCCTTTTAATAAAAGCTGCATTCCGAGTAGATTGTGGCATTCCAGAAGGCTAATTACTCTTCACCAATGACGAGCCATTTTTGAATTGCGTGAACCACTCATTAATTTGTGTTACTCCCATAGCATTGTCTCCAAACACTTGCTGAATCTTACGAAATGTGTCGCTTTGAGAATTGCCAAGCTTTTGAAAGACATTTACAAATACGTATAACATCACTACTAGTAGACAACAACGACGCACCAAAACTGAGAAAAAAATAAGCATGCTCAATAAACTGTCTGTGACGTCGGCCTTGCATCACTACTATGCGCGGAAAAATTCAAGGTTGAATACCTTTTAAACAGACCTTGTGCATGCATTCAATCTGATAATTTTAAGTTATTTGATCTAATTGTAACTAAACAAACACAATGGATGTGCAAAAAACATTTTAGTTGATAAACAACAGGGTTTCATAAGAATTGTTATACACTTACAGACTAACTGTGTGTAAATAATATTTAAACGCCTTTGAACCAACAGTACAAGTTGGTTCCATTTTTCAAATTTTTTAATTGCTGTGGTTTTATGGTTTTTTGGTTATCTACTCACATTATTTTATTGTACTTTGGTGTGCTCTTAACAGTGCTTGTCTTTCAAAATTTATATTTGAAGTACTAAACAAATTCACAATAAGTTTTTCTAATTATTATAAGGTTAATGCAGCGGTTAATTTTAATTGCAATTACATTGTGTTTTTATATATTTTGCCACTACTAATTCCTTGTAGCAAAATAGCAGATTTTTTGTTGTGGTTTGGTGATATCTGAGTGTCGACCGTAGCACAGTGGTCTAGTGCGAAGACTGTTGAGCAGGCAGCTCGGGTTTGATTCCCGGCAGCGGTAGTATCTAATTTGTTGAATATATTTTGATGCGGTCGTCTCCTTCGCAAAGCAATGGCAAACCGGCGAAGTATTTGTCTAGTTAATTTCTTGTAGTGGTGTGGTTTGGATTCCACGTTAAACTGTAGGTCCCGCATGTTTGTGTAGAACTATTATTGCACACCACAAACATACGAGAGGGGAGCTTCCGCTCATAGCGAACATGACACCACAAGAAGAAGAAGTGATATCTGAAGTAGACTGTCTTGGGCTTCTTGTGCTGATTTTTTTTTTATTGTGTAGATTGATTTGTTTTAAATATTTGTTTAAAACTTAAATAAACTATACTGGTCAGCAGTACGGTAAAAAAGGCATGTATGATTAACAACGCTAACGAAAGTTAAGCAACGGCCGGAGAGGCCAAGACTATAGGCATTTAAACATACACATGTCGTCTTTGTGGTCTGGTGTGCATAACATCTTGACACCTAGCGGTATAAGATGTTGTAGATTATATAAATTATATATAAACTATGTGGATTAAATTGTTATAAATGTTTTTTACATTGTCTATTCTTTAAAATTGATATAATATGTTTAAATACATATTATTTTGTTATTATAATTATATCGGATTGATGCGGGTGTATTTCTTATTTTGTCGAAATCCGCATTTATTTTTTATCTAAAACTGAGATCTTTTGTATGGAACAAGTTTTGGCAAAAGTTTTGATAAATTTGATGTAATAAAATCAATTATTTTTAGTAAAATGTATTGTGTGATTTTTGACTATTGACAATAATACCTGTACGTGAACCTGCTGTTTTTGTGTACAAGAAATAAGCTTCTGAGTACTTCTTAATGAGTTTTGTGCAAATTGTGTGATGGTTTTACGAGTAAAAGGTTGAAAGTATGATTGCAACATGTATGACTAGTTTCTATGTTACTCTGTTATAGGTTTTTGTTTCATTTTTGTAATCGAATAAAACTAACAATGTTTTTCTTTTATTCTTTTTTTGAGCTGGGGGAGGGGGGGGGGGGGGGACTTTAGTATTTTGTTTCAGTTTCTATAACTTATTAGTAGTTTTTTTATTGGCTCATGAAGGTATGAAACTCTTAAACAAAAATTTACGATTTTTTTGTTTTTTGTCGTTTTTTAAGTTAATTGTTTGCAAAACTCAAATTTTTAATAATATTTGATGTATAGTTCTTTTAAAAACTGTTAAATGTGTATTTGTAAAAGTTTATGTTGAAGAATAAGCCTACTTTGCAGATTTTTTGAGTTTTAGACTCTACAAACCCAAATACACAGAACAAATTTATATTTTCCTATTAATTTACATCAAAATACGTCAACTTTAGCGTTTAAACAAAATTTAAAAAATGCTACTTTTATCCAGCCCACTGAGAACAAAAACATGGTTTTATGGCTATTGCGGCTTATACACAGGGTATAGACTTGAAATAGCACAAGATTTAGGTTTTTGGAAAATTTCTGATTGATTTTACTAGTAATTTCCGATTTTTAATCAAAATATGCGATTAAGTTAAACTAAAAAAAATTTAGAATTTTTTTTTCACCTCTCCTCCCTTACTCTGGTCCGTTTGAAATAGAATTGCCTCGTTTTAAATAAGGTAATTTTTGATAAATTAAACACTATTTGTGTATTTGTTATTGAATAATACTTACTTTTTCAGTAAACACAATTTTAAAACAAAATGTTGGCATAGTTGTTTGGTTTCACCATTTAACAGGAGTAAAAAATATGACCTATAGTCAAAATCATGTATGTAAGAATGTATGATTTGTAAATCAATGTTTTAACTTTTTATTAGCCAACAAAAGAAGTTTTTTTTAATATTTAGTTTATGTATTGTTAGATACATCAGCATTGATATATTGCTTATATATTTATTTGTTTAATCTGACGAGATTTAAATATTTTAAACAGAAATTAAAAAGTCATTTAACTCTTGCTGTTTTATTACGGTTATTACAATAGCACACCACAATTCACTTTTTGTTTACTAGCGCAGCTGTTTATATTTATCCAATTTCCAAAACCCGGACAAAATATGTGAAAACTTGTGTCACAATGAACCGTAAAAACCCCTAATGAAGCTCATAGAGTTTGTATGTACATACCACATGCCTACAAGTCACTCCAAAGTACTACCCCAAAGAATTTACAATTGTAATTCTCATTTAAAATCAATTAAATATTTAAGTCACCTATGATTAAATAATTTTGAAATCCTTATAAAAATCCTGTATCTAGCAATTTCAATTGCGGATTGAGTTTTAATTAAAATGTTATTGAATTAAATTTGTTTTTAATTGTTTATAACATTTAATATTTAACAAGAGGTTATTGAAAAACATCACAACTTGTTGCATCATAATTTTATTTTTTTTAAGCGCATTATACAGATTTGAATTGGAATTTGATAGTTTTGATTTTTTACTATTGTTGGATGTAAATCATCAATAGCATTATAAACGATCAAATGAATAAATTATATCAACATTGTAAATTTATATTGTGTTTTAAAAGCACATCAATTATTTTATGCATAAAACATTGCTAGACTCTAAATTTCAACAACATCGGTTGGCCGTCGATTGTAGAGAGAAATTTGAACCCCAAATTTAATTTTACATATCCAGATTTATAACCGTTTTAAATGATGTAGTATTGTGAAAATATTATACTATGAGAATTGCATTGTATCAAATCATTACAAAGCATTAAACTACTAAATTTCTATAAAACAAACTTTTTTAACACAAATTTGGGTGTATTTAATTTTATTATAATTATTATTATACAATACACATGTCGCATTGTATTTTCTTGCATTAGTTCTTGCATTATAATAATAATAAAAAATATAAATTCACAACACTGTTCTTTTTGTTGCTGTAATTTAAAATTTAATAACGTCTTAGAAATTAAATTTCAGGAGAGTTTTAAATTCGACCATGTGACAATTGCGAGTGCTTGGATACCTGCTTCCTTGTTTAATCTAATATGTCTCATCTAATCCAATTTGCTGCTTTAAGACCATCCTAGTTTGGTTTGGAGCACTAGAATAATTTAATTTTATTGTCGACCAACATCAACAATTTTTTTGTTTGTTTTAGAATTCTTAACTTATGTATTATGTTTACTACTATTATCAAGGTTATATTTGTTTCATTGATTATATTCATGTCACACAATTTATTCTGTCTATTTGATATTATTGATTAGTGTTCATGTTACACAAACAAAATATTATCATATTTACTAGTTACATTTTCTACCGCAGTATTAAACTAATATTTTAATCAGCTTAAAAGTAAATACAAATGATGTGTGAGTAAAAACGTAAAAGTATTATTTAATAAAAAAAATATTTTTTAAAACCTTTAGTGAAATCACATTTGTTTAAATTAAGTCGATTTCACATTTGTTGAGTAGTAATAAGTTTATTTAATTCACATTTGAATGTATAAACTAAATATAATAAATAATATTTGAAAGTATATTAACCTTTTGTTTTAAGAAACTTCATCGGTGGAATGAATCTGAATGTTTAGTCGTAGCGACAGAAACGTAGATTGAAGATATTCTAGACTGTTAGAGATTTTTTACATAGTTGAATATCAAGCCGGAAATGATATGATTTGGGTTGATTGCTACAAGGTTTGACTGAACCTTTTTTATACATTATGGTATAATACATATATTTGTTTCTGTGTGATGCAATGGAGTTTTGGTTTAATTACAATGTGGTATTAGTATTAATAAGAATCAGTATACATATTTCAAAATATTAGAAAATAAATTTTGTTATTTCAATAAACCTGCATTTAGTTTATTGTTAAATTTAAGGTTTTT
Source organism: Tachinus rufipes (assembly GCA_963932245.1). Lineage (NCBI taxonomy): Eukaryota > Metazoa > Arthropoda > Insecta > Coleoptera > Staphylinidae > Tachinus > Tachinus rufipes. The sequence continues at coordinate 40,778,400 of OZ010747.1, read as the reverse complement.
AATTGTTCATATAAAAGCAAATGAAATAAAAATAAAATTTCAATTTACGATTTTATTTTTAATGTTTTGTAGAAACTTTAATACTAAGTCAATTATATCTATATTTTTGTTGAGGATTAAAAACAAGTCACCATTTTGAATCGCTTAAAAACATTGATTTTTTATGAGTAATTTTCTTGACAGTATTTTTTTGACGACTTTTATATTTAAGAATGAAATTTTATTGATACTTAAAACACTTTGTTTGGGTTTCAACGATTTATTTAATAAACTGCAACATGTTTTACTACACACTGATATTATTAGGAAAATGATTAATAAAAAAACATCTTTTATAAGTTTATATACTAAAAATTAAAATAGGAGCAAGTGGGGTTATTATGAAAAGGAGAAGGGATTTAAAAAAAAATAGTGTAAACAATATTCAAACAGGATTAAAATAGAGTTCAAAAAGGGGGTTATAAAATAAAGGTTGTAAATAAGGGTGTAAATAGATCATTAATGCATTAAATTTAAGTAGGGGTGCTTTACTTGCACCTGTCTGATTGTTTAATAAAATAGTCATGTTTATTGAATTTATTGATTTTGTAGCACAACACTACCCTGGACCGGAAATAACGTAATTCCAATTACCAACAAAAGATATTTATTTGATTTAATATTAATAACCTAAAATAAACAATCATTGTAAAACTGAACACTCACCACGGTTATCCCGCAATGCCCACGAATTGTATTACTTGTGCGCTAGCCAGGGTCGGACTAAACGTTTTTATTTCGGCACAATTTTCTTTGATTCTAGTAGATTAAGCTTAATGTCTTTATAACACGGACTAAACATCTTTATTTTGTCACAATTTACTTTGATTCTAGTAGATTAATTTTAATGTCTTTATATATATATATATATATTATCGTTTTACATCTCTTTTACCCTTTCGGGTGTCGACATTCATCTCTTGTTCTTAAATTAAGTTGTTTATTTGCTCTTTCCATTTGCTTCTGTTCTTTGCAACTGTTCTTGCTTCTTGCCAGCTTAGATTGTTTCTGTTTAATATTTCTCCTACGTTGTTTTCCCATGTCTTCATAGGCCTTCCTCTTTTTTTTGTTTCTATTATCCTTGAGTTCCATACTTGCTTTGTTTGTCTCTCTTCGGGCATTCTTTCTAGGTGTCCATACCATGCTAATTGTTTTTTGTCTATTGTGTTGTGTATACTTTCTATTTGAAGATTCTCTCTTATCCGTTCGTTTCTTATTTTGTCCATTCTTGTTACTCCTGCTACTCTTCTTAAGTATTTCATTTCAGTTGCCTGTATTTTACTTTTATCTCTGTTATTCAATACCCATGTTTCACTTCCGTATACTAAAGTTGGTCTGTATATTGTTTTATATAATGTCATTTTTGTTTCTTTTGAGATTTGCTTGTTGTTTAGAATCACCTTGTTTATTGCGTGGTAGTTTCTGGTTGTTGCCTGGATTCTTTTGTTAATTTCATGTTCCATATTTCCTTTATTATTTAGCGTTACTCCTAGGTACGTAAATGATTCTACTTGCTCTAATTCTACTCCATTTAATTTAATTTTTGTTTTAATGTTTGTTTTTAATACAATCATGATTTTTGTTTTGTCTATGTTTATTGTCATGTTATGTTTTCTTAATTCCTCGTTCCATATGTCTATGTTATGTTGCATATCATCCTCATTTTTGGTAATTATTGCTAAATCATCAGCAAATGCACATGCTGCTATTGTTGTTATTGCTAGCTTATGATATCCAATTTCCAATTTCTTTGTTTTGCCCTTTAAGTTCTTTAGTATATCATCCAGAAAGATTATAAATAGCAGTGGGCTTAAAGCTCCTCCTTGTCTTAGACCTTGTGTAGTAATAAATTCATCCGACGTCTCTTTTCCGGTTCTGATGTAATTACTTGTGGTTCTATATACACTTTTTATTGATCTAATTAGTTGTTCGTTTATTTTTCTTTTTTCCAATATGTTCCATAGTTGTTTTCGAGGCACTCTGTCAAACGCTTTTTCAAGATCCACAAATGTTATAAACAGTTTGTTGTCTTGTCTCAGTGTTTTTTCAATCAACTTTCTTATTGTAAATATATGGTCCTGTGTTGAATGTCCTCTTCTGAATCCGCTTTGTTCTTTTTCCAATGTTGGCTCTATCACCGCTCTGAGTTTATTCTCTATTATTGCCTCATATACTTTCCCTGTTGTGCATATTAAGGATATTCCTCTGTAGTTGTTACAGTTCCTGCTGTTTCCCTTTTTGTGAATTGGGAATATTACTGCCTTCTCCCAATCTGTTGGGATTGTTCCTAATTTCCATATTCTGTTTAGCATTTCCAAAAGTAACATTGTTCCTGCTTTCCCCATATATTTTAATTGCTCCGATTTTATCAAGTCATGTCCAGGTGCTTTTCCATTTCGAAGTTTTTTCAATGCTTCTTCCAATTCTTCCTTTGTTATGTTCTCTGTCTCTTTGATCTTGCTTTTATTCTTGGGGAATTGTTCCTCTTCGTCCTCATTTCCGTTAATAGTTTGATTTTCTTCTAATAGCTCTTTAAAATGTTCTCTCCATCTATTCATTATTTCATTGTTGTCTTTTAATACCTTTCCTTGTTTGTCTTGTAGTTGTTTCAGCCTTACTTGGTTCCCTTTCTTGCAGCTCTTCAGTGTTTTGTAGAACAGTTTCTGGTTGTCCTTAAAGTTTTTCTCTAAAGTATTCCCAAATTCTTCCCAGCTTCTATCCTTGGCTATTCTTATAACTTCTTTTACTTTTTTTTCTTTGTTTTTTATAGTGTTGGTATTCCTCTTCTTTCTTGGTGTTGATGAACTTCTTCCAGTACTGTTTTTTCTTCCTTACTTCTTCTTTTACTTCATCATTCCACCAGTGTGTTTGTTTGCTATTTTCTGTACTTCTGGTTATTCCACAAGTTTGTTTCGTTGCCTCCGTTATAATGTGTTTAAAATTGTTCCATATTTCTTCTATATTGTCCATATCCGGTTTTGCTATACTGTTTATTTGTTTTCTTATAATGCTTTGGTATTTTTCTCTCGTCTGTGTGTCCTTTAATCTGTCAATTCTAAATTTCCTTACCATTGTCTCTTTATGTGTCTTTTGAGCTGTTTGTTTTATCTGTTCCATTCCTTTTATCTTTGTTATTGTCAAGAAGTGGTCACTTCCAATTTCACTACCTCTTTTTACTCTTACATCGTTTACGTTTTTAATTTGTGATATATTGGTTACAAAATAGTCAATTATTGATTTTTCGTTTCTACTTTTAACTTCTCTTGTGTATTTATGTATCTCTCTATGTTCAAATATTGTGTTGAGTATTTTCAGTCCGTTTATCATACAGAACTCTATCAGTCTATTTCCATTGTTATTTTTAGTTGATTCACCATGTGTGCCCATTACTTCTTCAAAACCCTTGTTTCTATTTCCCACTCTTGCATTGAAATCCCCCATTATGTATATAGGTTCTTTTAAGTTTTCGTACTGTATTTGTACTGTTTCCCAGAATTTGTCTTTTGTTGTTTTAATTTCATCTTCGCTTGGGCCATATATAATCATTAAGTTTGCTGATAGTGTATTATCTTCTAAATTGATTACCATTATCCTTTCATTCACACATTTCCATTCTTTGATAGCCTTTTCCATATTTTTATTTATTATGCATCCTACTCCTGCTCTTGCCCTCTCACTGTTTTCTACTCCGCTATGTATTAAAATATGACTATTTCTTAACTTTGTTATTCCTTGTCCCTTCATTTTTGTTTCTGTTATGGCTAAAATGTCCAATTTTGCTTTTTCAAATTCGTCTACTAGTTCTGTCTCTTTATCTCTTATACTTCTTATGTTCCATGTGCCGATTTGAATGATCCTTTTCTTATGCTTTTTCGTCATTGTTTTGTCTGCCGTTGTAGTTTTCTTTCCTAATAGTTTTTTGTCGTCACTTGACGGTCCTTGTTTTCCCTCCTTGTGACCCCCTTTTCAGCTTCATTCCAGACATAAATTTCTTCGTTGATTATTATTTTTTGGTATCCAATTTTAACTCTTTTTCCCTTTGCCTTCTCTTCCCTTGCAATACTTCTGATTTCCCTCTGTATTCCCCTTTCTTCCCATGTGAGGTCATTGTCTATATATATCTCTGTGTTTTTTAGTTTATTTTTGGCTATCATTATCTTTTGTTTCTGTTCCCAGTTTGGCAATTCCACTTTAATGATTTCGTTCTCGGTATCTTTCTTTAATAATATTATATTCTTTATATCTACTTTTACTTGTAGCTTTCCTTTTATGAATTGTTTAATCTCTTCTTCTGCATTCTGTGACCTTTTTAATCCCTTTATTATAATGTTATTTTTCTTTTTTATTCTTTCTTCTTTTTCTGCTTTTTTTTCGATATTTTCTATTCTATTTGTTAGGCTCTTCAGTTCTCTTTTCCAAGTTTCTTCTTTTTTCCCCATTTCCACTTTTATTGTTCTTATTTCTTGTTTTATTTCCTCCATATTTTCATCCATCTTAAGCCTCATTGCTTGGATCATTTCCTTTAATTCTTCCATTTCTTTTTTTTGGATAGTAGTCTCTTCTTCTATTTTATATACTGCTTGTTTACTCCCAAACTCTTCTACTCTCTTTTTTTGTTCTGGTGATCGTATGGTTTTTTTACTTCTGCTAGATATACTTTGGTAGTCTTGTACGTCTATTTCTCTTGTTCTTTTGTTCATTTGGTTGTAATTAAATTTTTGTTTAAACTTCCGTTTTCAATTTAAATTGTTTCACGCTCTTTATGTTGTTTTAATTTTATTTGTGTAATTAAAATAAAATAAAATGCGTACGCCTCTGGATTTCGTTGATTTGTATATCGTAGCGTGTTGTACCACTCGCATCCGTCTCTCTCTAGCCCGGTATCCTGGTGTATGTCGCACTCTGTTCTTCACTGACTGGCAAATATATTCTATTGGAATTTATATTATCTTTATCTTCCACTTTTTTTTCTCACTGTTCGACTTTATTTTCTGCTCACACTATTTTATCTTTACTGTTTTAATAATTCACTTTTGGTCTTAGCGATAAGTTCCGTTTATTGCGAAATGATTATCGGCCGCAACCAAAACACGTCCTCTCTCTATGAATTCGTAGAGACTTAATGTCTTTATAACACGGACTAAACATCTTTATTTTGGCATAATTTCCTTTGATTCTAGTAGATTAATCTTAATGTCTTTATAACACGGACTAAACATCTTTATTTTGGCACAATTTTCTTTGATTCTAGTAGATTAATCTTAATGGCTTTTATAACATATGCATTATTTTAAATTGATGGTTGAGGATATGATTGCATTCCATAAATGATTAATTTTTATGAATTTGTTAGTATTTTGCTTACAATTATTTTTGTGCATAACAAAAGCAGCTATTAATGTAGTACAACCATCCAAATCTACTTGGTTGTAAGAAGTTTTTAAGAAAACTTTTACTGCTAGATATGTTGTCTATTTTTTTTTAACTTTTAACGGCATTTTGGATTTGGTTTTACAGTAATCTGCACTGTTTTTTCTTTATTCTGGTTTCTGGCTTGCATTGTAGTTGCTTTTCTGTGAGCAAGTTATTGTAGTATTTTCTTCATGTTTGGCTATCAATTACTTTTGTCGTTTTTTTTTTAGTTTGTTTTCAAAACTTTTTAAAACACGCCAGACTTCTGTGAATTGCGGGCAGTTTAAATATTTGTCTTGCTCTTTACATTTACTTTTCTAGGTTTGGTTTTTCTTCTGTTTTTATCCGCTACTTTTGTTTGTCACATTTTTACATTAGCCAGTTGTTGTAGACTATCCGTTTCTTGATTTCTTCTAGTTTTGTTAAGTAATTCTAAAGATTTTCTTGCTATTTGATGAAGAGCTTGATTCATCCGGATATTTTATTTATTAGGATTATCTTGCACATTTTCTTTTTCTAGTGGCGTCTTTAGTCTGTTTTGAGAAAACTTTATTATTCTGTCTTGTTTAAGATCCAACTTATATCTGGACTGTGTACCAGTATCCTGACCAGTGCCTAGTTACTGTTACAGTGTGTGTTTACTCTGTTTTGGCGTTTAAATTTAGTTAAACCGACTTTTTGATATTATTTTACCATATTTAATTGTAATCTCAGTGACGTGTTGAAATCATCTTTTACTTATGCTATGATTATCTGTTTGGTGTTTATTCTGTTGTTTACTGCGTCCATTGCTTTTAAAGTCACCGTTGGTCATTTCTTATTAACATATTGCACATTTTTAATAGAGTTACTATACTACTACTTATTTCTGACTAAAATTGATACACCAGCCTTTTGTCCGTTGGAATTTCTTAACCTCTGACCAGACTAAAGGTAGTCCTGCGCTAACTTGTTGCTATGCTCATTTTTTTAGTTTTTGTAAGGCATACAACATTTAGATTTTGTTTCTGCGACTCACTTATAAGTGTTGGGATGCTAGCCAACAACTCCCAATCTAGAAGATCAACATTATTTATTCAAGGTTTATTTTCTTACACCGATTGTTTTTTTTATGGAACTCGGTCTGTTTGGTTTATTGAAGATTGTATTTTTTTTTAGATAGCCGACTGACAGGAGCCTTTTTTATACGTGTTTAAGATTGTCAATGTTGGAGTTTAAACACTTTACCTGAAACCATAATTAAACATATAACTTCAAATACTAAAGAAAAAAGTTAAATGAAGGCTTAGAAGACGTTCCTAAAATTATATTTTTTTGAAATATAAATAGCATTAAGACAAATGAAAAATAAAAAGTGACACCAAGAAGATTGGATAACTTTTGAATTGCTGGGGACAAGTGAAAAAACAATAGAAATAGCAAAATAAGCAAACGCTTGTGCAAAAGGAAAATATTTCATGAATGGTATAATGCAAATGTTATTATACTATTTAAAAAATGGAATGTTACAAAACAACAAACTATTGACGTATTAGTTTATTATCACAGCTATATAAACTGTTTACAAAAGTAATAAATAACGGCCTTACAAACAAGTTTGCCTTATATCAACTTGTTGAAAACCTGAAAAATCATTTTAAGAAAAGCTACAATTTTTTTGATTTTTTACAGGCCCTACTGCTATTAATAGAAACGACTGATGAATATAATGTTCTAATGCATTTTGTCTTTGTGAATATTAAAAAGCTTTTAATTCAATAGAAACATAGGTTTTCTTAAGAGCTATGAATTATGCTAGAATAAACTTACGATACTTAAAGATTCTACCACGTATATATGATAACACGTTTTTTAACGTAAGAATCAACAAAAAGCTTAAGACAAATAGAATTTTAGTTTAACGAGAAGTTTGCTAAAAGGATTCTATTTTACCAACCTTTTTTTCTTTAGCACAAAAGACTTTTTTTTTTAACTTAGTCTAAAATTATAAGTGACAGTAAAGTAGAAGTAAAAGTAGACAACAGAATAAAAGATAAAGTAAATTATTATGTATACCTTGGTCACAATATTAAACAAGCAAAATTGTATAAATAAACAGACAAGTAGGTCTAACTTTGGCAGCAATTATAAAGCTAAGTAAATACCTATAGATCAAAATATGCCAATTAATCTAAAAAAAAAGTATACAAGTCAAAATTTCGGGTCAGACAGTGTGAAATGGGCAACCAGGCTTGTTGTAAAAACAATGCAACTGTTGAAAACAGATCAGGCTCCGGAATGCAGTAAGTAAAATAAAAAGACTGGAAACAAACGTCATGGGAATATGCGAAACATGAGACACGGCTAGGAAATAGAATATGTCAATTAGATGAAGTTACGATGTACTAATCTGTATGTTTAGAGTATGAGAAATACCACTGGCATGAAATGAAAATAATTGTAAACAAAAAAGTAAAAAGCATTTAACAAATTTCATACTATACTCTAAAAGAAGCATGCTGATACAACTAAATGATATACCTATTTACAGTAACATGATACAAGTATATACACAGCCAATAAGCCAGATTAGGAAATTAAACTGTTTAATAATATACAATAAGAAATAAAATACCACTTTCTTAATGGAAGGTTTTAATGCAAATATAAGAAAAAAAAAAGATTTGAGGACATAGTTTGAGATTTTAGATTAGGTTAGAGAAATTATCGTATTCCTACAATACTGCCAAAATCTAAACTTGATGATTTGTAACACTTGGTTCCAACATCCAACGAAACTTCTATACACGTGGAAGTTACTACAAAGCACAAAAACACGTAGTCAACAAGCAGATTGATTACATTATAGTTAATAAAAGATTTTGTAACACAATAAAAAACGCAAAAACATACCCAAGTACAGACATTAATTCCGATCATAATCCGGCATCCAAATCTTTCTGACAACTTTGCAAGTAAAAATAACAACAACACAGATAGATTGCATCAAGACCCAAATACTCCAAAAACTTACGCTGACAAGCTAAACACCAATATAAAAAATATATTACTAACCAACATCTAGAAACATAGAAACAATTAAACACGATTTTTTTACTCTTCACAAAAGAATTAAAGAAATTACACATAATTATAAGAATAACTAGTATGAAAAACTAATAGATGATAACAGCAAGAAAGACCAAATAAAAATGTGGAAGGAATATACAGATAAATTGTTTTTTGATGATAGACCAACAGATGAAGCAAACAATATGCAAAAAGATCATTCTTAAAGAAGTTTAGAGAGCAATTCTAAACACAAAAAATCATTGGTTCAAGCAAACTGTTTAAGTACTAATTTTTTTTTTTTTGTTTTTCTTTACATTTAAATCTTCTGCTAAATCGACTTTTTGATACGACTTTGTATCTAATTGTAATGCAAGTGACATGAAGAAATTATCTTTTAATTGTGTAATTATCTGTGAAAGTACATTCTGCTATGTTTACAAATTTGTAATTTGAATTTCAAATGAGGTAAACACTACGCAAAAAGATCATTCTTAAAGAACTTTGGAGAGCAATTTTAAACACAAAAAACCATTGGTTCAAACAAACTTAACGTCGAACTATTTAAGGCAATAAACAATGAAAGCTTGATAAGTTTATTGCAACTGTAAAAAAAATTTCAATACAGAATACATTCCTAAGGACTGATTAAGACTAATTATAACTAAGATTTACCTCTCAGAATAAGCAAATGCTAAAAGATGTAGCAAATATAGTATCATTGGCCTCATGAATGCTCTAAAGATATTTTTACGAACATACACACAGAAATATGGAAAAAGATAGACCAAGATATTGGAGACACCCAGTTTGGACGAACAAGTTTGGTAACCCAACAGTGCTTAGATCAGCTCCGCACAATCTATGCTTATTTTATAAAATTATAAAATAAAAAGGCATTTGACAATGTTAAACATGAAAAACTAGTTGAAACGTTTAAAAAACATTATTACAAATTTAAACGGGGTACCAAACCGCGCAGGTTAAGGTTGGATAGGATCAATCGGAGAAGTTTTAAATATTAAAACGGATTTGATAAGGATGCATTCTGTTACCAATTTTATTCAATCTATATTTTGAAAACATGTTTTGAACTGCCTTAGATGAATATACATAAGGAATAAAAGTAATCGGAAAACTAGTAAATAATATTAGATATGCAGATAATTTTGTGAGATAACTCTAGAGTGGACAAGACCGTATTGATTAAAGGCACCAAGCTGTATACAAAAACTAAATTAATGATTATTAGCAAGAACAACGTTGCAAACAATTAACAGTGAACTAATTGAACAGGTTTAAAAATTCAAATTTTTGAACAGTTGGCTTAACAAACAGTAGAATCCGATCAAAGTTTATGCTTTGACCTGAAATATCCAGATGCGTTTTTTTGAAAACTCCTTTGGTATGTAACAGGTATCTTTTACTAAAATTAAATCCAAAGATAAAAGTTGAACAAGTAAGATAACAACATAAAAATCAAAGAGAGAATAAAAGAAATTTAGGAAGCCCACAAAAAAGAATTATAAAGAATTTAAAATTAAAATTAAAAAACACTATATAATAACAAAATCTAGTTAGAAGAAGATAGAAGAAGATAAATGGAAACCTAAAATGATGCCCCGAATACGAAGCTCTGCAGCCATCCACATGGAATCGGTGTTGAGCAGCAAGTGGGGAGAAAAAAAATATATAAATTGTAAATATGTAAATATTTTATAATTAAATAAAAATAAAAAACATAATTCCAAAAAAAAAAGGTTAGATGACGTTTAACCGATTGCAGGCAAACATTGTTAGCAGACGGCAGAAAACAAATTTAATGAGCAGGAGTGGATGAATAAAAAAAGAAGCAATGTTTAAAAACAGAAAAAAATAGTATTATAAAACAAGTTATTTATGCTTTTTTTTTTATTTTGAACTTCTAATTTATTTGTCTTTATTATGCATTTACAGCTTCTTACATTGCCCCAGAAGTCTTACGATTTGTTTGAAGAAGTTTGATGGGACCAACGGCTTATTAGGTGACTTCCAAATAATTCATATTTCGGGGATTGAACTCTGGACTGCCATGTCAGCGAGCTACGCTAACGCTCTATACCTGAGCTATCTTAATATTAAATTGTTTTGTATAGTAATGACTTTTATATGATAAATAAATAAATATTAATTAATGAAGTCATTACGCTTTGAATAATGAAATCCCGTTTTTTAATAAGCTTCATTGGGATACTTTATAGCAGGGGTGCTCAAACAGTCGACCGTAATTGACATGTCAATTTCGATTAACTTGTCGATTGCGAGAGGTTTTTAAGTCAATTGTCTTACATATTATATTTTTGACATTTAATGTATAAAAATACACTTAATATTTATTTTTATCAATTATTTTTACCTAGTTACTAAGTTTTACTAGGTCCACTTACTACTAGGTATTTTTACTACTAGGTCTACTAGGACCTTGTGTAACTTAGTCGATCGCTTATTGCCTAATGCTTTTATAGTAGATCGCCGATGATTTAAGTCTGAGCTCCCCTGCTATATAGCGTTTTTAATAAGAACATCAACAATCAACCCAAAATATAAAAACATAGTTAATGCCTTGTCTTAAGAGTGACATCTTTTAAAACTTTGTATGCATTTCAAAAAGCGATTAAAATATTATGTATAAAAAGTAGAACTATAAGAAATTAAAGATTATAATCAGTATTTGAACAATCATGTCAAAAATATGCCAGCTGTAACTGAAAGTTGTTTTTTTAGTTTTTTTGGTAAAGATAATGTGAGATATTTTTGCAATAAAAATAATAAGTATTGTTAATATCTTGATCAGCAAATCATATTTAACACTGAATTTAACCCTCCAAAACTGTTTTGACTGCTACGGTATCATTGTTGATATGCTATAGCAAGTTTCAAAGCTTTTGTTATGAAAAAAATATTATTAGCAAACATTACAAACTAAAATCCTATTACAATTACAAGAATAACGGCAAACCGTTTCTTCAAAATAAATATTGACACCTACAACGCCGTTTTTAAATTAAAACTGGTTCAAGTAGGACTAAACGCCAACCAACTTAATATCCGAACAATAAGATTTTAGTTATCACTTATATGTTGAACTACATATAATATTCTATGTCTTCATGCTTTGGGTTAGAGATTTGCAGTTAAAAAATTAATGAAGCATTATATAAAATCTTCACTTTTAAAAAATTAATTGCGGAGAAAAAACTTATCGGATAATTTTTTTAAAAACTTGAGCACACAGATAATCTGTAAAAATGTTATTTAAGTATAGCGTTTTCTTGCTGAGTTTTATTCTGTAAACCTTTATAATAGCATAACTATACTCTTTTCTTAAAAGTCTGCTTTATAAGTTATATATGTACAACAATTAACCAAAAAGTTGTTGTTTACTATTATCCTATTTAAAGAATAGGAAACAACGTGTCTATTACAAAAAAGATTTCAAATTTATAACCACGCCACAAGGGTTTGTATTCTAGCCTGTTCTGTTTTTTCCTGAATTCTTTAAAACATGCTCGTGTTGTTTTTGCGGACAATACTACCATCTTATTTTAGCAACAAAAAATTTTGCGGAGAAGTGGCTTTGCAGCAATCTTTTAAATGTAAATTATCAGAAATCTGTAAATATAATTGTCACAAAACCTGTTTATGCATTGATTTGGACCTGAAAAGGACATTGTATAAACATGCATTAGCAAAAAAATATGCAGCAACATTTTTTAATTAAGAAACACTCTAAAACACTTTTTTAACTTTTATATTAAAACCGGTATATTTTGTTGGTATTCTGATATTTGTTATAATTTCATGGTTTTGTTATAGAAGCAATTGCTTTAAACAACTTTAAACGCTTAAACTGATAATATTTTGATATTAGTTTTAACATATACGAATTTGGGAAACAACAGAAGTACATTTTAACTTTACTAATACGACCATGAATATGATGAATAATTGAACTAACTTACATCACAGATAGGCACTATCATTGCATTAAGTTTTATAATTTGATTTTTAAGCATATTGGAGATCTACTTGGAACACATTTTCTTACACATATTGAAGAGTGCTTGAAAGATTTTTAACTCATTATTTATTAAAAAAAAACTTACTAGTGAAATCAACCAGAAATTTTTTGTAGAATTCAAATGTGCCATTTTAAGTCTATGCCCTGTCTATAAGCCGCAAAAGCCATAAAACCATGTTTTTGTTCTCAGTAGGCTGTGCAAAAAGAAGCATTTTTAATTTTAACAGCCAAAGTTGACGTATTTTGATATAAATTAATTAGAAAATATAAATTTGTTTTGTGTATTTGATTGAGTTTTAAAGGTCTAAAACTTGAAAAAACTGCAAAAATAGGCCTATTTTTTTAGTAAATTTGCGATTTAAAAAAAAAATGCGATTAAGTTAAAAAACGACAAAAAACTAAAAAAAATGTTTTTTTAAGGTTTTCATACCTTCATGAATCGATCCCTCTTCTGTTCTGGTCCGTTTGAAATGGAATTGCCTATATATCGAAATTGAATATTTGATATAATACATGAAGTTAACCTAATATAAGTAAAGTTGATTCATTTGGTACACATTAGTATTTTAATTAACCTGCACAACGTAAAACTTAATTATTGTGGGTTAATCTGTAGTTGTCAGATCATATATTAGTACATTATACAGACACTTAATGTTATATAGATTAAATATAGAAAAATATTCCCTATTAGAAAACTGCAAGTGAAATTGTAGATCATGCATAGCATTAGTTATTTGTTTGAAAACTACCATTGCTATGTGATAAATCATTTGAAATTAAATAAACCTACAATATCATAACTCATTTTGCAATTACGTGACCAGTTTAGATTTAATTATAAAATTTTAAGAAAAATGTGTACAAATGTTCTATTATAATTAAATACATGAATTTACAAACGGAAAACATATTACCAGCTTAATCTAAAACCTTTGCTAGTATTTAAATATTTATAGTAAACAATAATCTACACCTAGTGTTTCATAATCTATACCAGCACTCTAAATCTAATCCATTACTAATAGTCCTATTCAGCACCGCCGCTTTAATCTTTTATAATCGCTTTGTTATGGTTGGTTTGTAATGTCTCTTTACCCTCATATTTTTATTATGTAATTCATTAATCTTTTGGCAGTATATACTTTGTTTCTAATTTAATATGTTGATGTTATAATATAGAGATTTATTAATCAGATCCAAATTAATAATAAATGATATAATATTTGTTTTAAATGCTATTTCAAGATTTTATAATTAAATAAAACACGGTTTATATTCTTTTTTTCACAATTTTAATGAATGTAGATTTTGGTCACAAAGTTCATCATTATCATTATGCTAAAATTTATTGATAGTATTCCATTATTCATCATTAAAATTGATAAAGTTTACAATAAGTAGATTTGAACTGTTGGAGTATAATTATATATCTGTGGGTATACTATAATTTGTGTTAAGAACACTAAAATCAATTATTTAAATTTGAGGATTTGTGAAAACTAAAACAATTGTCGTATTGGTTGGCCGCTTTGGGGCTAGATTGGGTTTGAGTAATTGATTTTAAACTTATGTTATTTATTAAATTATATTTGAGTCTGCTCTTCTATTTAACTTTTTAGTTTTCACAATAATAATGCTGCTGGCTTCAAATTTCTTTTTTCTACCATTAGCAATAATAGTTATTATTATGTTAAATGTTATTATTGATCACGATCAATTGCAGAATCTGATTGCACGTCTTTTTTAGGATATATATATATATATATATATATATATATATATATATATATGTAATTTTTATAATCATATTGAACATGCATGTAATAAACTATCTTTACATTGGTTTGTAATGTATGATCCAAAAACTCAGGTATACAGAGAATAATTATTTTTGATTGATCATTTAGGGTGTTTTAACTTAGTTAAACAGAGTTTTTTTACAAAAGAGAATTGTACATACAATGAATAAAACTAAAAGAATTCACGCAACATATAAGCATTTATTTACACAATTAAACATGTCGACAATTCGTCTCTATTTGTTTCAAGTGTTAGTGTATGTTAAAGTCAATCAATACTCGTTAATTTAAATTATTAAATATTTATTATCCTTATACAAGATAGCATTATACACTTGAAATACTAAAACATAGATTGAGTAGATGTAGTGGGTGTTATTATTATTGTTATTAATCATGTTATTCAATAGATAAACATGACAGCGATATACGGCAGTAAATTTTTCTTTTTTTTTTTAATTTATAAATGTTTCAATCAATTTCATTTTTGTAACTTTGATATTTTATTAGGGCTAATCTATTTAGCATTTTATAAATTTAAATGATACTTGTGTAGTTAAAAGAGTTCAATTGTGTTGTAAGAAGTTATGTTAAGTTTTAGATGTAAATAAACAAATTTTGTTTTCAATCAAAATGCGTATATGAAGCTACATTTTTCAAAACTATTTGTTATTTAACTTTCTTAGATTTTGTGTTGTTGATTTGTTGTTTCTAAAACTGAATTGTAATAATAATAATAATACATAAATTACATGACCAAAAAGTTCTAGATTAGGTTAATAGATCAAGAGTAATCTGTTAAACTGTCCTTCCACCAGAACTTACAAAAAAAAATTAAATATAATTAAGTAAAATTTAAAAATTTAAAAATTACAATAATAATAGTAAAATTAATAAAAATTAAAAAAAAAATACATCAATACAGAAATATAATTACATACAATAATAAAAAAAAAGTTACATAATATTATCATACAGACAAACTGTGTTGGCTCATATTAAGGGAGTTGTAGCATTTGACGGCGTTATATGAAAAAGATCTTTTGAATGGTTCTAATCTATGATGCGGTATACTCAAAAGTCTCCTACTCACACATTAATGTTATGGACAGTAGACCTAAATGTAAGTTTTCGAAAAAGGTATGGAGAGGTTTTATTATTAATGATTTTGTAATGAAAACAGCCCGAGTGTAGCTTTCGGCGATTTGCCATAGATAACCATTTGATTTCTTTTAATTTATGAGAGATTTTCTGTCTTTTTCTTATGCCAAATATTAGTCTTAAGCAAGAATTCTGCATTTCTTGAATTCGACAAACATCAGTTTGATCAATGGATCAAAGTGATTTACACAAAATAGTTTTAACGGTCTTGTTCATAAAATAACGATTTGTAAAAATTGACTTTAGTGCACAATATGCTTTTCTATAAAAAATGGGTTTTTCTTAAATCGGAGATCACTATCAGTTAAAACACCAAAGTTTTTGGCGTAATCTGTAAATTTTAACAACTCATTACTCAATTTTAATTTTTATTTGCGCTTTAACCAAGGTTTTAAATTGATTTGATCCAAAAACTATTGCCATTGATTTAGATGCATTGATTTGTAATGAGTGAAGCTCTGAATTGTTTTATTAATTTATGTATATCGTCGTTGATTATATCCTGAGTTTGCTGCAAATCCTTTACATCAAAAGAAAGATACATTTGTGTGTCGTCAGCGTATAAGTGGTACTTACAATTATGAAGTACCTTTTGCAAATCACTCGTGTATATAGCGTACAGCAAAAGAACCAAGAATAGATCCTTGCGGTATACCAGACTTTACATACATACTGGGGTCGAACTTATGTTATTTAAACAAACTGTTTGGTTACGATTTTTTAGATATGACATTATTAAATTACTTGCTGTTGAGTCAAGACCAATAAAGTCAAGAATTGATTTTAAAAGCGTAAGACAAATTTTATCAAAAGCCTTGCTGTAGTCCAGTAAAATTAACACTGTAGTTTTTTTTATCGGTCGCCCTAATTATGTTATCTACTACATGAACAAGTGCTGTGCAGCAGCTATAGCCTTGCCTAAATCCGGATTGTACTTCAGGAAGAATGTTATATTACTCTAGATGTTTTCTTAGCTGCGTTTCCAACTTTATCTCAAGTACTTTAGAAATTGTAAGAAGAATACTGATAGTATTAAGTCGTTATAAGATGTGGGATTACTTGCCTTAGCTATAAGAATAACGATAGCTTCTTTCCTACAATTAGGAACTGCAGATGTTAGTATGCAAGTATTTTTTATATGAGTAATATATTCAATAAGGTGGTTTGAAAAAATATTTATTATTTTAAGATTTATACTGTCGGCATCAGTTGCATTGGATATGATTTGGCTCAAGATGCAAAGTATTTCAGTATCATTAGTGGGTTACTACTTGAATTTGGTTAAAAAGTTTTGTTAATCCAGTATAATAATAATAATAATATTTTATTCATCCAGTCGATCATGTTTGATATAGGATAAGTCACAGTAGTTACAGTTAAGATACATATCACAGATATACACAAATAATATAGTGGTACAATAATACAGTTAAACAATTTAAAATGATGTAACATTAATATAGCACATACTAATATTACAAATAATAAGTTTTAAAATAAAATACAAATCAAGACTATTACTATTTTACAACAAAATTTGTGTCTGATAAAAATTCATCAACTGAATAGTACTCTTTTTTGAATAAAATATTTTTAATACAGTTTCTAAACGCTTTTTTGTTAAGTTCTTTAATTGAGTTTGGAAGATTGTTGTATAGTTTAATATATGTTTTGGATATTCCAAGATCGTTGATCCGTGACGTGTGGTGTAATTATTTCTATGATTACTTATAGTTTTAAATTTAAATAGATGAGATTTGACGTAGATTAAAGTATTTAATATATATATGCTGTATAGTGTTAATATTCTATATTTAGAAAAAAAGTTGCTTACAGGAATGATGCCACGGCTTGTTAAACAAAATACGTATAACACGTTTTTGAGATTTAAAAACTTTTTCAATATTATTTGAGACGCCCCAAGTTACTATACAATATGACATCACAGGTTCAAAATGTCCATAATAAAATTTTTTGAGCGAATCTTTTCTTACAACTTTAAATAGTTGACGTGCCACATAACATAGGGGGCAAGTTTCTTACTCAATTAATCAATATGATAGTTCCTGTTACATTTCCTATCAATAATAATACCTAAAAATGTTGTAGTATCTTGATTTGGTATTGACTTTGAATGGCATTTTATTAAAATTGAATCATCCGCTTTTGTATTGTTAGCATTAAAACGCACTACAACAGACTTCGAAGAGTTGAGAAAAAGTTTATTGGGGTTAAACCAATAATTTAATTTGATAGTTGTTATTGAAGATTTATTAATTAAATCTTGTTTCGAGTCGGAAGAAATGAGTACAGAGGTATCGTCTGCGTATAATACACCACTTTGAATTTTAATGTCATTTACGTACATTAAAAATAACAACGGATCAAGCACAGATCCTTGAGAAACCCCTTTTGCAATTTTAAGTAGGTTTCATGATTCGCCTTTTATTTTGACAAACTGAAACCTGTTTTGAAAATACGATTTAATCAAATTATATGCATTTTTGCGAATGCCGTACATGTTTAATTTATCTAGAAAAATCATATGGTCAACAAGATCAAAGGCTTTGCTGAGATCAATAAAAAGCCCTAAACATTTTTTACCATCATCCAAATTTTGCATGAGATTATTTATGTACTGGATTATTGCATCTGATGTAGATACATGCTTCTGAAATCCAAACTGTTGATTATTACGATATTGTGTTTATTTAAAAAAGTAAATAAGCGTTTTGTAATTAAGCTTTTTATTATAGTCAGTTTTGGTGTATTGCTTGCATAGTTTACAAAGTGTTAGTTTATAGAATTTACATTCATTAAATGTTTTGGTATTAAAAAAGGTTTTTTATTACATAATCAATTTTTGTAAGTTCTGTCCATAATTTTGATTTATTGCCACTACTATTCCAACATTTGAATTCTAAGTAAACTTTCTGTTTTGCACAAATAGCTTTTGTTGTTAAATTTCTTATTTCTTTATAGAAATTAAAATGTTCAGTAACTTTGGTTTGTTTAAAACGATATCTCTAATTTTCATCGTTTCATTGATGTTAGCCATGGAGCAGGACGTTGTGATGTTTTAAACAGTTTAATGGAAGCATAATTATTAAATAAAGTAATTATTTTATTATCAGTAAAGTTGACTTGTTTGTCTACACTGTTCAAATCATATATATAAAACCATGAGATTTGATAAAAATTAGATATAAAATCCTCATACTTAAAATGTTTGTAATGGCGCGATTTGATAAGTTGAGCCTCAATTTTATTTGAATTCAGTGAAAACGTACCATAAACAAGACAGTGATCAGTTAACCCATCTATAATTCCGATTTAATTAAAGTTTTTGAATCATTTATAATAATCAAATCTAAAAGTGTAGCAGTTCTTTTAGTATTTTTTGTAGTTTCAGTAATAATCTGGTACAAGCATAATAAATCTAGCAGAAAATGAAACTCACGAGAGGCTTTGTTATATAAATTTAACAAATCGATATTAAAATCTCCCGTGCATACTAAAAAGTTGTCAATCAAATTGAAATTGTATACGGCGTTTTCAAAGCTAGTCAAAAATTTCTGAAAATTACTTTTATGTGGCCTGTAAACTACTTCTACGCATACAATTTTTCTTGCTACTTTCAGTTTAATTCATAATTGTTCTATAGATAGCGACAACTCTGAATATATCACATCAAAGTCATAGTCTTTTTATGTAGAATGCTACATTACCAGCACGTTCAGGTCTATACAAACGAAATAAGTTAAAGTCCACTAAAGAAACCAAATTATTTGAATCAGAAGGGTTTAACCATGTTTCAGTTACAGCAATAACATTGTAATCATATTGAGTAAGAGCAATTTTAAATAAGTCAAAATTACAAGTAATTGAATGAACATTCATGTAACACATTTTAAAATTTGCATGTTCCATCTTAAAAACTAATAAAAAGAATTACCAAAAAAAATAATTAAATTAAACGTCATAAACAAGTTTCTTCTTTAAAAATCAATAATAAATAAAACAAAGCGGTTAAATAATTAAATCTAACCTGTCTATAATATGTGGTAGTAATAACTGAGTTGTTTTGCATTGTTTTTTTTTTATATTTTTTGGCCGTTTCTCTTGAGTAAGAACATTTTGTTTTACTGTAAATTTAGTTATTTTACTTGTCTCATTAATGATTTTTGGAGTGCTAGTTTTCTGTAAATTGGATATAATTTTTGGAATTTGAGTTTGATTGGAAAGATTTATATTAGATTCCGGTACTGTTTGAGAGTGAACTTTTTCCTGTTTTTTATGTAACTGCTATATTTTCAGAATTAGACGGAGATAAAGTTTGGTTGTTTGTAATTAATTCATGGTCGTTAACGGTGGAAGAATTTTGATCTTAGTTTATAATAAAGTATGTTATTAAATACTAAATTGTTTTTAATTTGATGAGTAATAGGTACGTTTTTTAAATACGTTGCCAATATTGGCTTGAAATTCTGCAAAAACAATTTTTGTCTTTCCTTGGGTTCTTTCTATATCCTGCTTCACTTAGTTTTTATTTTATGCAAAAAAAAGTTGATTTTTACCGTTTTTTTTTTGTTTTTTGCGGAGTTTTTCAACATTAGAAATTTAGTTGAAGTGGTTTAGTTTGCTTGAATTTGGAATATTTTGTGTACACGAGTTTATTTATATTAGTAATGTTATATAAAATTTGACATTGAAGATATAGTAGCAACGTTTAGAGATGTAATTGAAATTGTGTTGCCAGTGTTGAATTAATTTTGAGCGACTAGTGAAGATTTTTCTTTTAATTTTATTATTGTCAAATTACATGTTTCAACAAACGTCAAAGTTACTAATTTAAGTATGGTTAAAGTCAATGTACTTGCTTTGCCGTGATTCAAAACTTAATTATTTGTTGGAAAATGATTAATGAAATTTTTTCATTAATTTTATTATCTATTATGAATGTTTGTTTGTTCATCAAATCATCTAAATATACCTCTGGTAAGCTAGAAACTAAAACTGGTTGCAGTTCAGCAAACACTGTTTGATTCTCTTTAGTTTTTTTGATTGGTCAAATTATTGTTTTTATCATTATTTAAAGGACATGGCAATGCCATGTATTCAACAATCTTGGATTCTTGTGGCAAAGATATATTGGATAGTTTTCTGTATGGATCAATTGGGATTTTTGAATGCTTGACAGACAAAGAATTGTGACATTTTATCATCTTTAGCATTATTGCACTTTGATTTATGTTGAAACTGAAACAATGAATACATAACAAAATATACGTTATACTTGAATTACGTACTTGTAATAATTGAAAACACAACTGAATGAATGCCTATGATATTTTTCTTTTTAATTAGTGTTTATTGTATGGATGAACCTCAATTACTTTGAAGATTTAAAACTGTATGGTTGTAATCCATCATTCAAAGAAACTGTATTGCAAATTTACTCATAATTTTTATTTATTTGTGCCTTAAATTATAAATTAATAATCTGGTGGTCCTATCAAACCTATATACGTTGCATAGACTGGGGTTAGATGTTTTAAATATTAATGCATTATAAAACATTTAAATGTAAAGTAAACTTGAGTATTCAAAAAAGCTACAAAAAAATGATTTAAGTGTTACGTGCACTAGGAAGAACAACAAAATGTAAAATGTATGGCGTTTATAAGATTTTATGTAAAGCGAGTTGTTTTATGTGCGGGATCGCTCATAAATATCGCTAAAAAAATGAATTATTTTGCGTTGTAGTTGTATTGTTGAGATGCTAAATTAATTTAATGTTTTTTGGCGTCAAAACTGTAAAATTTGACATTAAGTCACGTGCTAATAAAACCCATGAAGTCTTTAAAATGCTCAACAAGTAAAATGTTTTAAACGACATTTTTTTTAATTTAATTAATTTTAAATTGATCAGAAAATTCTGCTGATTTCAACAATACCAAAAAGTAATATTTGCTAAAAATAGTGTATTTGTTATTACTTCTTTCTATCATCGATATAAACCAATTTTTTTCTTCGTATAAAACGAATTTAGAAGACAACCTTCAAACTAAGGAATTTGTATTATTATATATTTCTGATTGCTGCAAACGTCAGTAGTCTTTTGATGACTGACATTTGGGTAAGTAAACTCCAGCTCAAACTACTTGTTTATAATCATGCTCTGGAATGACGCGTTCTTGCCCGAATGTTTGTTATAAAGAAATTTTAAGTTTCTTTTCTTTCTAGTTTGAAATAGATTGCCCAATTACCTTCCGAGTGTTTGTTATCAAAGAATTGGAAGTTTGTTTTCTTGGAAAACGTTAGAAGTCTCTTTGTCCAAGAAGAGAGATCCAATTTCTTGATAGTCAACACATAGGTGGGTGGGAGGGCTACTTAAGATTATGATTACTATTGAGTAGTTTAAACTGAAGTGCCCATCTACTTGTCTGCGTGTTTGTTATCAAGAGATTGGAAGATTGCCTTTTTTTCAAGAGTCAGAAAAAGGAATATGAATCCAATCTCCTGATAACCAAAGAATTATTTATATTATTAACAGTTTTTTTTTCTGATGTCCATCAGAAGCCACAATATCAGTCAAATCTATAATTTTTATTTCTTTTTAAACACGTACAGCTTGCAAAGCTTCTTCAATAAAATTACTATTATTGGTATTCACTTTAACAACAAAATCCATTATTGCTTTGCACACAGCAAATTTTGAAGTTCTTATGAGATGCGACTTTATCCCGCAGTAATCAAAAAATTGTTTAACCAAACGTGAAAACTGCGTTTGTTGAAACTCAAGATCAGGATAGTTAAGTGCAAATACTATTTGGTTATAAGGATGAAATCTTACCTTTTCTCCGTTAGTAAATAAGGAATTGTGTACATTTGAGAATATATTTGTGTACTACATTAAAATCTTCCAATAGAAAAATATGTATATAACTCCCAGCTAGAGTATTTGATATGATTGCTTTATTATTGTTAAATTGTTTAATTTTTAAGCGACACTACTTATTGTAATTAAAATTGTAAATGTTGATAATGTACAAGTTTTTATTGCTATGGCTGATTACTCTAATGCAGAACTAGCCGACATGCATTTTATGTATGGTTGAGTTAAAGAAATTGCCACAAAAGCGCGACGTTTTTATGTAGAAGCTTATCTAAACCGCCAAATGTTTTCACATCGTATGTTTGGAAAAATTCACCAGAGATTGAAAGATACCGGTTCACTTTTAAAACCATGTTATTCGGCAGACCAAGGTCTGTATCTACTCCTAAAGCAGAACAAAAAATTATAGCACGGATAGAGCATAATCCAGGAATTGGTGCTACTCTTGTTTGGAGAACCTTCCATGAGCAGTTTCTCTATCCATACCATGTACAACAAGTACAGGCCTTAAATTTAACTGATCATCAGGCACGTTTTGTTTTTTGTTGCTGGTTTCTGAAGACCCGCAGTTTCTTGCCAAAATTCTTTTTGCCGATGAAGCCGGGTTTACACAAAATGGAGTTATTAATTTTTTATAATGCACATGGTTGGGCCCATCCTCATACTGTAATTGAATTTGGACATCAGACACTTTTTTATTAAACTTTTAGATGGGTATTGTAGGCGACAGGTTTTTTTTAGATCCTGTTGTTTTACCAAACCGATTAACAGGCGCTGCTTACCTCAACTTTCTGCAGAACACAATGTATGATATTTTGGATAACATTCCTTTGGTCTACAGGTAACAAATGTGGTTCCAGCATGATAGTGCTCCAGCTTATTTTTTGATTGCTGTTAGAGAGCATTTAGACCAAACGTTTCCACATAGGTGGGTAGGAAGAGGCGGAAGTTTTATGGCCAGATAGATCGCCTAATTTAAACATTTTAGATTTTTTTCTTTGGGGATATTTGAAATCATTAGTGTATGCTACTCCTGTAAATAGCCTCGAAAAGCTGCAATTAAAAATTAATGAAAAGTGCCAAGAATTCCGAGTCAATGATGGGGTTTTAAAAAGATTTACGAATGTCCTTCAGACAAAAATGTCGTGCCTGTTTGGAAATGGAATGAGGGCACTTTGAACATTTACTATAACTCTGTTTTTTGTAAAAATATATAAAAATAAATAATGTTTCATATTTCCGAAACCGTTGCTATGACAACCCATGTTTATTAAGACTTTTTTCTTTGTTGTGGTTTGTACTACCACCCCCTTAAATATTTTAGATATTTTTTTTGAACACCCTGTATAGAATTAGAATTGGCCACATACAGATACTATTACCACATTCTATTTTTGTATTTATGAATTGAATAATATGCTTTTTAAATAAGAAGTTTTTTTTTGTAATTATTTATTGACATTTATTATAATTTTTTTGTAATTTTTAATTTACATTTACATTACATTTTATAATTTCTACTGTGTTTTGAAAGGTAAATTGATATATATCATTACTTGAAAGATGGACAAAGAAGGTAATGTTAGTATGTGGAATTATTTAAATGATTCTCTTCATTATATTCACCAGTTCTTGTTTTCCTAACTTTTTACAATTATCTTTCGATAGTTCTATCACCATTAACAACAATTGATTTGGTTTTTTCATTTAAAAAATAATAAAGTTTTGGGCGAAAACAACATATGAAGAATATGACGAAGATTTCCTGAAACTCAGAAACGGCTATTTAGATAGAAATTGGCATTACTGTATTCTAATAGTTGATTATCGACATTATTTCTAATAAAATCGTTACTTAGTTTGTATATAGGTTGCTTCCAATCATTAATTATTATACTATTATTAACTTTGAAAAATTATTGAATTTTATATATTATGTACCAATTTACAATTTACAGTTCAACAAGAAACACATTTTCTTTAAGAACTAAAATGTAAAATTATTTAATAATAAAATCTGTTTTAATATAAAAAAATGTACTAAAAGTTTGACAAAATGTGAAGCTATTAGAATTATATTATGAATTATATGTGCAAAACTATTTAATTGTTTTGAATTTATTTAACAATTATATATTATTAATATTTATTAGTATCCAAAATATTTACAATTTCTAAACAATTGCTATTTTCTAAATCAGCTAATTGCTTTTATTAATGTTTATAAGAAATATTTATAAAAGAATAACATTTTATTAACAACATATTTCTAATGCTAACATGTGAATGTGAATGTTGAACAGACCATTCTTCTGCAGATGTAGAGTTGGTTGCCTAGAGTGTAGGCGAGCTCGATTATAAATAAAATTGAGACAGTAAATAAAAGTATTTATGTTTTTTGTTGCAGAAAGATGCGGGAGGTGTTGTTTGCGATGTACCGCCGTTGCGAACAATAGCGATGGCAGCGTCTGGCAACATTCCGGAACAAGGAAGACCGCCGGATGGGGTCGCATCAAATCGGAAGTATGCCGCGGATAGAAAAATCCCTACCACGACATATGAAGAATCCATCGCTAATAATAACGGTGAAGAAGGTGGTTACGATGCTAATTTTAATTTGGGAAAAGTTTCAAAATCCGAAAGTTGTAAAGAGACGTTGCGAAAAGTATTTTTCGCTAAACGACCGCCGAACGGGAAAGCCGAAAGCGGCATAAAAAATGTGCCTAATGTAAATAATAATGAGATAATTACTGTTAGCGGTTCGGTGGAGACAGGGAATCGCGTTAAAGCGAGGAACTCGTTCCACCAGGACGTGGAAGAGGCATTGAATTCGCTTTTATGGCAGCCCTACGAATACCAGAAACAGAAAAGCGATGCGTCGTTGAGTTCCTCGAGTTCTTGCAGCAGCCTCTATTCATCCGGCCTTGAATCCTCGAACAATGGCATGGAGAGGAGCGGCAACGGCGCAGACCTACATCTTTTGGTTAATAACCTGCATGTGAACCGGCTTAACCAATCGGGGAGCGGCCTGAGTTCACGTGACCTGACTGAGCAGCATTCGGGAGCCTACTTGCGGCTTGCAGCCAGTCCACTCGAGCACTGCGTCGGTGCTGTGTCGCGTTACGCGTCTCAAACACGTTATAACGTCCACTGTGATGGTTATCTGGGTGCTATGCGTGTCGAAATACAACCACCCTTAACCGGACCGCGAACGGAACATGCCGTTTCAATTTCTACACCATCAGAAAATCATCCGACGCGGAATACCGTGCCGGTGAATCACAACCAGATACTTAGGGCTCAAAGCAATTTAAGTTCAGTGAACGTGGTCGGCCTTCCGAACCACCCCCGACAAGCATCTGTGCCCTCAAATACGACCAGGAATATTATCCCCAGCCATTCGAGAAATACGTCTGAACCTTTCAGATGTAATCCAAGTAATCCTAATTTTTTAGAACCATACCGACCAACAACAACAACAATCAGTAATGCTAATATAGTTTCGGTTTTAAATCACCAACAGCGTTATCATAATGGTAGCAGTAATGTTCCCATAAATCATCTTCGAAGTTCTTCGGTGCCCTATCAACAGAATAATAACACGGCGCAATTGAATCTGGTGCATCATCAAAGAAATGGCTCTGATGTGAATACGAGATCTAGCAGAGTACCGCTAAATGTCAGCAACGTGAATGTGAATTATTACCGAGCGGTGCCTGTGAACGTGGTCTCTGCCGTACCCACGATTCAATGTTTAAACAGCACCGGTGATGGGAATAATGTTTCAAACGTTAATATCGTGCAGGCGATGCCTCAGAATCTACCTGTGCCTACGCAAATAATTAACAATTCCCCATTTACGAATCAATTAGTTCCGACTTTAAATAATAACACCACTTCGACGACGACGTGCACGGAGGTTATAGTGCATAGCAGTCACGACCCTGTGCAGGTGGTGCCGGGGATTCAACGCGCAAATCAAGTACCTGAAGTACGCACCAGGACCTTCACATCCACCGAAGCTCAAACTGATGACATTACTGCTATTGAAAATGCCCCAGCTAACCGTGAACAGCGTCGCCGTGAGCGCAGAGAACGTCGCCATCAGAGGCGGCTGAATAATGCGAACCACCGGCATAGTAATGATAATGGCACCCATAATTCGACCCAAACTAATGACCGTCTGCCGGATTTACTTGATAACACATTACCGCCCCCGTATACGACCGCGCCCGGGCAAGTGGTGCCATCACTGGTACATCCGCCGCCTCCAAACCTGATCGTGCCGCCGGGAACCATTGTGCAAAGTATGGTGCCTAATAATATTGTGCCTAGTGGATTAGTACCCAACGCCATGGTCCCATTCCATCCGCAAGTGGTACCTGGACAGGTCCCGCTTGTGCAAGGAGCAGGACCGGTCCCTGTGCCGGTGCCTTCGCCCACGGGATTCAGGTTTCCCTTCCCGGCCGGAGGCTTTCGAAGGTAAATTTCAATTCATTCATGCTTTTTCGGTTGACATAACGACGATTATGCGGCCAGAGTAAATATCATAAACGGAAATTACACATATCTATGCAAATATGTACATTACGATAATATTGTAGTAAGGGAGTTTTTATTTTCAATCATAAATATTTATAAGCGGCAAATAAAGCGGGCCTGTTTGCATATCGTGGTCGCGGACCATTGACAAAATGTCAAATATGAATGCGTGATAAAGTATAATAAAATTGATATCTCTATACAATTGATAGTGTAGCAATGTTTAATACAATGGAAATTTCACCCGCATTATTGTATTATATGTATTTAATATTGATTATATTTATATATAAATGAAAATATGTTTATTTATGTTAATTTAAAATTTGATACATTCATATAAAACCGGAATAAAAGTTATGCGATATAAATTGAAAATGAAGCAGATGGCAAACTTGAACATAAAGTTTTAATTAAGGAAATTACTATATTAGGTTTTGAAATAAATTGAATAATAAAATTTTGCAATCGAATAATATAATTCAGTTATATCACACTTTAAGGGTCAAAACATATGGGTTAAACTAAAATAATAAAAAATAACTACAACCAATTTACTTTAAACATATTGTAGAGATATAAATAAATTAAATAAATGTAAATTTATGCAAATTACTTATACACCCGAATTTATGCGTATTAAATTAATTAAGTTTTACTTTTAGTATTCATATATCATGTTGATATTAATTTAAATTTTAATAAATAAATTATAGTTTCTTAAAATAATTTTCATACAGACATTATATAAAAATTGTAAATAAAAAAATAATACAATACTGCTACAGACAAAAAATTTCATTTGTAACAGTGTACTTGAGTATTCAAGATACTTAAATTAATTAAACTGATATTCTCAAGCAGGCTCAGATTTTGTTATACATTATTACCAGACTTATAAAAACATCATGTATCGGCGTGTGTCTCTATGAAGTCTTCTATTATATCATATTTTTTATAAATCTTTTATACATATTTAGATATATATTTACTCATTATTTATTATAATCTAACAAATGATTAAATTCTATATAAAATTACAAACTCGTTTTACTAAGTTTGAGCTCAAAAAAGCATGATTTTTGAGAAAAGTTTTTTGTGAAACGTTTAATTTTATTTAAGTTATTTTTTTTTATTGTACATTTAGAGTAGAGTTGAATTCTACGTAACGTTATTTCAAATCAAATGAAGAACAAAAACTGAATTACTTTTTTATTTTAAAAATAATTGAAATAAATATGTGAAGAATTTAATTTATTTCCTATAATACTTTCTCAAAATATGCGACTTTTACTGAAAAATTAGATTAATTTAATCAAATATTTCCTGTTTTCTATTAGTTGAATTAAAATTTTGACGAAAAACATTTGCAACTTCAGAGTGAGAAAAAGTATTTAAAAAAAAATTTAAGAGAATTTAAGTAAATAAAAAAAAAACTTAAACAAAATAAAAAATGTGTTTTATCTCTATTATCGACCTTACCCAACCTGGAAATCTTTTACTACTGATTTTGTGGGATACGGTGGTAAATTGAAGATGATAAGTAGGTAGGTTTGCATTAAATGATACTGAATTACTTTAATTTTTTGCGTTGCAATAGCAAAGCGTTCTTATATAAATTTAGACACAATTAATTCTATTAATTTATCTAGAACAATAGCAGTTTCTAGTTATAGATTTACCGTTAACATTAGTAAAGGGTTTTCCAATAAGAAGTTTTATTTTGAATAGCAGACTATTTGGGCAGCTGTCAATTTTGAAGCTATTATCTTTTGACATTTGACAAGTAAAAACTACGCCATTGTTAAAAATGGAACGATACACGCTTCAACAACGCATTGAAATTATTAAAATTCAATATAAAAATGGTGAAAATTTTTCAGTCATAGTTCGCAAAACTAAAGCACTTTTTGGTCGTCGTAAAGCACCTTCTCGGCCGGCAATAGTAAACCTGGTGAAAAAATTTGAACTGTTGGGACAAGTTTGTGATATGGATAATCGAAACCGTGTGCATCGTTCAAGAACACATGAGAATATTGCTGAAACCCGGGTGTGTTGATTCCTCATCGATCTTTGGAATTAGACATTCCACAAACGACATTACACCATATTTTGCATAAAGACTTAAGTCTTAAGGCTTTTAAAGTTCAGTTAACACAAGAACTCAAGCTGGTCGATCACCATAAACGTCGTATCTTTGCTGGATTGGGTCTTTCAAATGCATCAAAATGATCCGGAATTTTATCAAAAAATCATCTTCAGTGATGAGACCCATTTTCACCTTGGAGGTTACGTTGAAAAGCAGAATTGTCGCATTTGGGGCTGAGAAAATCCAAGAATGATTGTTGAAAAGTCTTTGCATCTTCAACGTGTCATTGTTTGGTGCAGTGTTT
The DNA here is from genome assembly GCA_963932245.1 of Tachinus rufipes. Classification (NCBI taxonomy): domain Eukaryota; kingdom Metazoa; phylum Arthropoda; class Insecta; order Coleoptera; family Staphylinidae; genus Tachinus; species Tachinus rufipes. The sequence goes on along the minus strand of OZ010747.1, from coordinate 40,749,045 downwards.
GTGCTGGCGGTGTAATTGGATCATACTTTTTTGAAAATGAGGCTGGTAGAACTGTTACGGTGAATGGATGGCGCTACCGAGCTATGATTAATGATATTTTATGGCCGCAATTGGAAGATATTGATGTGAACGACGTTTATTTTCAGCAAGACGGCGCCACGTGCCACACAAGTACGAAACAATCGCAATTTTGGAAGAAAAGTTTTTTGACCGTGTTAATTCTCGAAGAGCAGATCACAATTGGCCACCGAGATCTTGTGATTTAACACCTTAAGACTTTTTTCTTTGGGGCCACGTGAAAGATAAGGTCAATGCCAATGCTCCACAATTGATTCAAGACCTTAAAGATGGTATTCGTGAAGTTATCGAGGACATACAGCCGCAAATGTGCGAATTGGTCATGGAAAATTTTATGGAAAGAATGTGGTACTGCAACCGTAACCGTGGCGGCCTTTTGACTGATATTGTTTTCAAATGTTAATGGCATTCCTTCTTCTTTACAATGAAATAAACATTTATTGATTTCTCTTAAAAAAATACCTGTTTTTTTTTAATATCAAAATGAAACCTCTTATTTGAAAACCCTTTATTATTTCTTTCTTAAGATCCTATAACTAACGATATATCTTCACGATCCAAAAGAAAATTGAGAATCGATGTGATAGTTGGGAATGTACACTATCTATTTACAAAAATTGGATTTTATTTTGAAGTGAGTCTACGTAACTTTCTGCAACTGCAGAAAACTTCTATTCTTTATGAAGCTTTAAACTTGATACATCCACTTCAGCATTTTCGAGAAAAGTAACGGAATTCTTCCTGAATGCGTGGCCGGTATAAGATTGAGGATTTTCTAATTTTAAAAGATCGGCGATTTTGGAAGTTATTTTAATTATTGTGTTAACACCAATCAATTGGTTAACTCATTTGCCTTTACGAAATGAATAAAAAATAAAAAACAAAGATTTTTTTTGAAGATTTAAAAAAAAGAATTTTTATTTAAAGTTTTTGTCTCTTTTGTCTTCGATATTTTTTACGCTCAGATTAACAAATATACCTCATTAAGGATTTTTTTAAGTTTTTTTTGTTTGTAAATAATAGCGATTGCAAGTTTGCAATTTTTATATCTATTCCTTGCTTTAAATTAATTATGGTCTTTAGCATCGAAAATTCTGACCATAAACTTGTTAGGGATTTTAACGTTCATTTAACCACCATTGGAAAGTTTTATACCGTATTTTTGATTAAAAGCTTCCTCAATGTCCATATTGTGTATGTTGACTCATTTTAGCTGTTATTTACACCAACCTACTTCAATTGAATTAATATTTGCTCAATGGTAGAGCCCTTGCATATCATGCGAGCAGTCTGATAAATGTTTGGACTGCTGTTTTATCTTTGGTATTATAGTTAGAAAGCTATGTAGTAAAAAATACGTGTTACAAAACATCACAGAAAGTTGACTTTTGTTGAATTGGTTAAATTTTCTTCAGAATTTGACTAGACGAACACGTTTCTATTCATTAGTTAACAAATTTATTTTGCTGATATTGTAAGCTGTCCAGAGATGTGTTTAAACTCATTTCCTAATTGTTGCTTAATGGTATATGTAGGGCAAGATGAGTGTAGCTTCCATATTATATAAATGACATTGTTTTTTCAAAAGATATTTGATAACGATATTTAAATATTTATTGCATTATAAACTTATTATCGGTTTAGTGGGTACATTATAATCTAACCTCAACTTTCAAAATAGTATTTGTTACATACGTTTTTTTTTTAAAACAAACCGGGTTATTAGCATTTTTTAACAAAATATTAAAAAACATTTTATATACATTTTGTAGTAAAGTTAATTCTTTACAACTTTTATACTACAATTTTTTTTTAAACTTTTTTAAGTTTCAAAATATTGAAGCTCTAAAACATAGTTTCTTGCATTTTTGACAAGTCTAACTCCAAAATATTACAAAACATCTTTAATATTTTATAACTTATATTCTTCAACTATTTTTTGAACTTTCATAACTTTTGAGATATTTAAAGAAATTAGAAGCAAAACCATATTTTCTGCTTTACTATTGACTCACAATTATTTGAACTTTTGGAAAATGATTAAACTCTACAAAACTTACGTTATACCTTTCCAGTTTTTCAAATTTCGAAATAATTGAAGAAAACGGCTGACAAAATCGGTTTTTAATCATTTTGACAGTCAAACTATGGAAAAATATAATATTCAAAAAGATTTAGTAAATTATTATAAGTTTTATTCTTTAAGTTTTTCTCTTATTTTTATAATTTTTATAACATTATAAGTATTTGAAGAAATTAGCTCCAAAATCACGTTTTCTGCTCAATTCAATTCTGACAATTTGTCATTTTGTAACAAAATTAATTATTTACAACTATTTTTTAAACTTTTATAACTTTGCTTTTAGTAGCCTTCACTCGCTTTGCTTCTTCGTGCTGCTAAAAGCGGCGGGCCGCTAAAGCTTATTTTTTGCCCATATAGTGTATCTATAAACAATTAAAGAAATAAAGTTTTCTGCATTATGACAGAGCTAGGTACTAGTATTTGATCAAAATAATTAAACTCTTGACAACTTTTGTTCTGACTTTTAAATTATTTGAATAATATAACTTTATAATGAAGTTTTTTGCATTTTGACAGCATAATTGTCAAATTATTAAATAACTTTAATTGAACAAAATTTTCCATAATTTTTATTTTTTAAATTTTTATAATTAGCTCTAAAAACATGTTTTCTACATTTTGACAGCTCTTCTGTTAAAACATTGAACACTTTGTTGTTATCACATAGTAAACATAACAACACCAAATCTTTTGCTATGTGCGCATTTTGCCTACAACTGACGTCACACGCACCGATTATGTTAGCTTTACCGCGTCGGTTAAAGGCGTGTCTATAAATGTATGTGGTCAAAGGTCTTAACTATTTCATAAAATTTCACAAAATTTTGTCAAAATTTCACATAATTACATAAAATGTCACAAAATTTTATACATAAAAATTTCAAATAATATAATTTTATACGAATTTCAAAATAATTTTTATAATTTAATAAAAATTTCACAAAAATTTTGTATAATTTTATGCAATTACAAAATTTCAAAAACATTTAGATTTTACATTTTATTTTTATATTATAAAATATTTATAATTAATTAGTTTTATAAGGCTTATATCTGAAAATGGATGCGTGTTATGTTCCAAGTAAAAGTTGATTTTGCATAATAGATAGACGGCACAGGTCTATAGATTCATTAATTATTAATTTTTGAGCAAATTTGGGACTTCAATAATCTTATAGTGAATGCAATGGTGGCAAATTGTGCATGTTCGAAATTGATGCAAGATTAACTTCATTGCTATGTTAGCCCAATTTGTATGAGTATATAGTATTTTTTTTTAAGTTTTGAAACATTTTTTTTCATGGTGAAGTGACCAATTGTATCGATCTGTACAATGTTGCTACTGCACTTAATTTTTTTGAAGTTCTTAATACAAAACTTTTTTTGCCTTTAAGCAATGTTATCATTATGTGAATTGAAATTTATTTTTTCTGCATAAAAATTAATAACTATCAAATTCAAATCCACGCTGGACTAAAGGTATGTAAACAAAACCTGCATGCGATTGGTCGTCAGCATGGGGCTTGGCTGCTCAATCCAGACTCCATTAAGTGAGATTTTTTATTTAGCTGTGCACGTGAACAACGCGTGTATTTGTTTACTTCTAGTCCAGCGTGGATTTGAATTTGGTATAGATTTGATATTTTGTCAACAACTTTTAAAGGAGCATTATTAATGCAATAGGTGCATTGTATGATATTATTCAATCTTGTATAAAATAGAATTACATTTACTTTGGTTTAAATATGGGTTTTTTTGGCACTGCAGGCCAATATTCTCAACGAGCCGGTCTTTCAGTTTCCGCTTAAATTAAGTTAAAAGCTTAGTTCAAATGAATTTTGTATTTTTTTATTACAAAAATTGCCAGTCATTACCAATGTAATATTTCATAATACATTATTTAATAATAGGTTAGGTTAAATGTATCATGATGCAAGTGGGACATTAGTTCAAATTCAAAGTAAATTTTGGTAAAATTTTGATAATAGGTTTTGTTGCTTAAAATGTTACATTAATAACAATATTTTCAAACATTTTTAAGAATAAAATATCACAAATAAATAAATAAAATAAATTTCAGATTTTTTTACTACCAACCTAAAACATAGTTAAACATTAGATTAAGCTATTTATAAATAAAAAATCTTAGCGGTACATCTGCAGTGTCATTAACTGTTCTGCAGACCACAGATAAATATGTTAAATTTAAATTTTTAAACATTTTTTTTAGCATTTAAGCTTATTTAGTTTATGAAATGTGATTGTATATTTAACCTTTATCCAAATGTAAATAAAAGTCTTAACCACAAAAAATAAATATAACTTATTTCATCTGTAGAAGGCTTTAGTAAAGCCGAAACTAGTCATGTATTCGTAAGAATAAATTTGTGATAAAAATCGTAGTAAATTGTTTTATTATTTCATTAACATGAATTATCACGTAGTAGAAGTCACAACCATCAATTATATTAAATCTTAGATCATGTACACTTATAAACACGTCTTTTGCCGGCGCAGTGAAGCAAACATAATTCGTGCGTGTGGCGTCAGTTGTGGGTAAGAACAAATCTCTTGATGAGTGCCATCAAGAGATTTGGTATTGGTATGTTTACTATGTGATTACAATTTTTAATATTTTGACTATCAAAATGCATAATACATGGTTTTAGGGTTAGTTCTTTCAAATATCTCAAAACTATAAGAAAAAGTTGTAAGAAATTAATTTTGTTGATTATTAAAGTCATTTTTGGATATTTAGTTAGTTAGTTTTACGTTAGAACTGTCAAAATTTAAAGAAAACCTGATTTTAGAGATTTTTTTTTAATATTTATTTGTGTAATGACAATTACCAAAACTAAAGAAAAACTTGAACTATGCAAGTTATAAGGAATTAAATTTATTACAAAATTTATATAAAGTGTTTTTGAGTATTTTGAAGTAAAAGCTGTCAATAATGCAAAAAACTTGGTGTGAAAATTTCTTCAAATATGTTAAAATTTGGGAAAGTTGAAGCGAATAATTATATTATTTGAAAATTTTAAATATATTTTTTATATTTTGACAATATTACTGTCAAAATGATAAAACCAGTTTTGAAAGCTTTTTTAAATTAGTTGAAATATAAAAGTTTTCTAGTGTAGAGTTAACTATTTTCAAAAAGTTAATAATTTTTGATAACTTTTTAATAGTTAGGCTGTCAAAATTTATAAAATATAGGTTTGGAGTTATAAGATATTATATAATCTACCAAAGGGTCCGGTCAACATAGGTGAAATGGGGGGCATTTCACCTATGTTGACCGGACGGATCACGAATATTCGAATTACCTTAAAAAGTACGTTCCTAGCATCAAAAAAACATGTTTGGTCTGATTTTAAAATTTCGATACCTCCCCTTTTTCCATAGGGGGCTAAAAATAGCATTTTCTCATTTTAAATTCTTTCTCCGCACCTATTAAATGAAAAATTCTAAAAAAAAATCATGGAAGAAGGGTTTTAGATGATCTTTAAACACAATTTTTTTCAACCCCTCAAACCTTGTATACAACCCTTAAAATAATTCCAGAAGGGTTGAAATTTACTTTTGGTTATCTAAACCTTCGATTGCATGGAATTTTATTTTTTAACTTTATAAGTAATTGAAAAATCTACAGCCATGATTTTTTGAAACTTTTGAGAGTGGTGCGCCACTATTAAAAATTGATTTTTTTACTTTTTTGCCATTTATACTGTTTTTTTTTTCTGCTTTTGTGCATAGCATTTATAGCTTTCAAAATACCGAAATTCGGATTCTACGGAAAATTTTACATGGGTATAATATTTTCATCAATTTGCAATGATTTGACTGCTCAAAACACTATTTATCGTATTTTTTCAAGTTTTTAAATGTCAGTTTCGTATTCCTGGCATCAAAATTAGTTAGTAAACTAATTTTCATCAAAATCGGTAAAGGTCAAAAAAACTACCCCTATCAAATTTTTTTTACAATTTTAAGACTTTTTGCACTAAAAAATCAAAATTCAAAAAGGGTTAGTAGTAGAGACAAACTCTATTATCTTCAGATGGATTAAATCTATTAAATTAATCGGTTTAGTTTTTTTTTAATTCACTTTTTTTTTAGAAAAAAACATGAAATTTACATGTCATTTTTAAATGGTTCAACTTTATCAATTTTTATTTTTTTATTGGATAGGGTTTATCAAAAACTTTCTAATGATGCATAATAAAGCAGCATATTTTATGCAATCGGAGGTTTAGACAACCTAAAATCAATTTCAACCTTTCTGGTTTACTCAAAAATGTGAAAAATAACAAAAAAGGAGAAAATTTATTTCAACTTTTCTTGATGTAAAATTTTCCGTAGAATCCCAATTTTGGTACTTTGAAAGCTATAAATGCTTTGCAGAGTTACAAAAGCAAAAAAAAAAACAGTAAAAATAATCGCAAAAATTTCAAAAAAATCATGGATGTACATTTTTCAATTACTTATAAACTTAAAAAATAAAATTCCACGCAATCGAAGGTTTAAGAGGGTTTCAGGGGCTGAAAAAAATTGTGTTCAAAGACCACCCAAAACCCTACTTCCATGATTTTTTTTAGAGTTTTTTATTCAATAGGTGCGGAGAATAAAAATAAAAACGAGAAAATGCTATTTTTTGCCCCCTATAGAAAAGACATTTCAACATTTTTAAACTCTACTAAACAGGTTTTTTTAATTCTAGGAAAGTAATTTTTGTGTTAATTTGGATATTCGTGATGGAGGGCATTTCACCTATGTTAACCGTTTTGCATTATGTCAAAATTGCAGAAAACTATGTTTTGGAACCAATTTTTTCAAAAGAAAAAAAACGTTTCTTTTTTTATATTTTGAAGTTATAGCGGTTAAAAGTGCAATAAACTTGGTGCCGATTTATCAATCATCTCAAAAGTTATGACAGATGAAGAAAAATATACAAACTGTCAAAATGATTAAAAACCGGTTTTGACAGCATCTGTTATTTGAATCATTTAAAGGCTTATTTTCAAAACAAATGTATAAACTCTAGTTGTGGGCATAGTTCTTATGTTACCTTCACCACAAAACAAGCGGGAAATATCACAAGGCTTGTTTTGGATCTAATTTCTTTAAACGTAATTTATAATATTAAAGTATTGTATTATGAAAATAATTTGAAAATCAAAGTTTTTTAAGTAGTTTTTAAATCAAAATAACTAAAAATCGGTTTGGCAAGTGGATTTTTTGATTATTTTAGTATAGGGTTTTCCAATAAGAGGTTTCATTTTGAGTATTTTTTAAAAGAAATCAATAATTATTTATTTCATTGTAAAGAGGAAGGTATGCCATTAACATTTGAAAACGATATCAGTCAAATGGCCGCCACGGTTACGGTTGCAGTACCACATTCTTTTCATGAAATTTTCATGACCAATTTGCACATTTGCGGCTGTTCTCGATAACTTCACCAATTCCATCTTTAAGGTCTTGAATCGATTGTGGAGCATTGGCATACACCTTATCTTTCACCTGGCCCCAAAGAAAAAAGTGTAAAGGTGTTAAATCACAAGATCTCGGTGGCCAATTGTGATCACCTCTTCGAGAAATAACACGGTCAGGAAACTTTTCTTTCAAAATTGCGATTATTTCGTTGCTTTTATGGCACGTAGCACCGTTTTGCTGAAAATAAACGTCGTCCACATCAATATCTTCTAAAAAATCATTAATCATAGCTCGGTAGCGCCATCTATTCACCGTTGCAGTTGCACCAGCTTTATTTTCGAAAAAGTAGGGTCCAATCACACCGCCAGCCCAAAAACCGCATCAAACAGTGACACGTTGAGGATGCAAAAACTTTTCAACAATTATTCTTGAATTTTTTGAGCCTTAAATGCGACAATTCTGCTTAATAACGTAGCCTCCTAGGTGAAAATGGGCCTCATCACTGAAGATGATTTTTCAATAAAATTCCGGATCATTTTTTAATAAAGCTTTCAGCTTAAAGTTTTGTGACAATTGGGTCAAGACGAACCATGTTCAGTTAATATGTTCGAAATTGTATGCTCAGTAGCTAAGGGTTAAGAGTTATGATGGAGAATATAGAACTAAGAAATAGAAAATGTTGTGTTGAGTTCAACTATATTTAAAATATTTGTTTATTTTTTAATGATATTTTGATAGTAGAGCTGTAAATTGTTTAAAATGTGGTTATGAAGCTAATTTATTCAAGTAGCTCAAAAGTTGTAAAAGTTGAAAAATATAAATTACAATTAACTAATTAAATACTTTATTTATTAAAATAATATTGCAATTTTTTTATTTTACTTCAACATATTGCAATATAATTTTGTCCAAAATGCAGAAAATCAAGTTTTGGAGTCAAATTTTTCAAATAACTCCAAAGTTATGAATGTTGGGAAAAAATTTGTTATAGAACAAACGTAGAATGGAATGGAATGATCTACAATTTTTTTTTATTATTTTAACATTGGAATTGTTCTAAATTGGTCTGGTTTTGAAGCTTATTTTTTCAAAAAGTACAAAAATTGGACTAAAAAATTTACATAAAAGTTTTGTCTAATTATATTGTCTACAACATTTTATAAAAAAAATTATTTTGATAGTTAAGCTATGAAAATGCAGAAAATTGTTTTTTGAAATATTTTAAAAGTTGCTCCTTTTCCTCTTTTTGTGCTACGACCGTTCGGGTATTGTTTTTGGAGTGCACGGAATCATATTTTGGCCGTTCGGCTATTACGGAGTGGAATTTTAAAAGAACAACTCTATTACCCTACCTCGACTAACGTGGATGTAGGAGTCGGCAGCAGAAGTAGGCGTGTAGTTTAAAATCATTGCATCGTGATTGACATGTAGTGCGTTTGTTTAAGGAAAGTGGAGTTGGAGTAGAATAGACTGGAGTGGTGTGGATAGTTTTTAGAGTAAATACTTACATCCGAATGCAATGGTTGTAAGAAATTAAATTTTTAATAATATATTTTTTAAAATTTTCTAAAAAATATATCAAAATTGTTTTTAGATATTAGAATGATGAAACAAGATCTTTAGAGTTAGTTTTTTCAAGTATTTCAAAGTTGCTTAAAATTTAGCATAAAATTTTTAAGGCATAAAATAACGATTATTAAAAGACAAAAATTTTCTAATTATCTCAAGAGTATTAAAGCAGTTTTTAGATATTTTGATGTTTGAGCTGTAAAAATTGCCGAAGCTGGGTTTTTGGAGAATTTTTATTGCTTGCAAAATTGGAGCATAAAAGTAAGTAAATAATGCATTTATTAAAGAAGTTTTTAGACATTTGGACGAGCTATTAAAAATGCAAAAACTTTTTTTAAAGCAATATTTTTCAAAAATCTTAAATGGCTTCAAAATTAAAGAAGACTTTATAGTATAAGCAAAGAAAAACAGAAAAAAATGCTTGTTATTTTAAATTTCAATATATTTAAATTTTTTTTAAATATTTTTCTTTGTGTGTAAGTATTCCTACTTGTCATGTTATTGCTAATTAAGGATTTTCCAAAAGAAACCTAATTTTATTATTACTGACTTAACCGAAAAAATTCATACATATTCTTTCAAAATTCAATAATAAGATTACATTATTTAAAAATGGTTCTATTTAACTTTTTTATACATCTAAATAAATTAAGTTTAATTTTTTTTTATTCTATCGCTCAGCCTTTTTTAATTGATCACACTTCGTATATCAGGTTCCGCTTCTTGAGTTGGCATATATTATTTAATACACATACATACATTTTATTCTATAATGTGCAGTAGCGTAGCGGAGGTCTCAAAATATATTATCACGAATTCATTTCGTAATTTGATTTCTAAAAGTATTTCATGTTATGCAAAAACTTTCCTAACAAATTGATTCTGAAATGTGTGGGGCTTAGTTACCTTCTATAAGATAAACAAACATAGTTTGAAGATGTAATATTATTATTCTATAATTTTTAATATTTTATAAGTAAGAAAATGCAGCTTTTATATTAAATTATAATTTTTTTAATAAATCAATACACAGCATTTCACGTTTAGGTAAGTTGTCATTCGGAAGTCATAAGCCGCTGGACTCGTCAATCAAGTCCTGTTACTGGGAGCGATGTAAAATATTAGTAAAAGCTCAACAATTTTTATTTTATAAAAATTAGATTTTTGATGTTGACTATAAATTAATTAAAATTATTTAATATTATCTGATATAATTTAATTAAAAATTACTTTTCTTACTGTACCTCATAATTTATTCTATTCTTCTAGAGTGAAAATATTGCTTGATGAAATAACTTTATTTAAAATTTAAACCAGCTTCCATCACGTAAGGGATATTTGCCCGTGTGAATTCTGTACTAAATGTGATCCTTCAACTGAAATGAAAAATTTATCTCGTATAACAAAAATAATAAAATTTAAATTTATTTTTATTTTCCACACGGAAACCCCCCTTTCAAAATGTAAATTGATAATTTGACCCGAACGAAAAGCGGCCGCTGGGTGTTAATTGCTGTTGTAAATTTCCTTGTTTTCCATGTTATAGAGGGGTTAATTTAAAAGACGCATTGCATAAAGATATTTCTGCTTCGTGCCCGAATTAAATAAAAAATGGAATGCGGCTGTAAAAGCTCCCGTCGCTGGCGGAGCGTTTCTAATGAACGTTTTCTGTAGCGAAAACATCTGTTCCTGGGTACATAGCAATAAACGGGAGTCGAAAAAGGGCGCCGGGTCTCGTTGCCGCCCTTTTGCCAGATTTGCATTCATGGCACTAGAAGAAGTTTATTAGTGGATGCGCCATCTGTGCACTCGGCATCAATGCACACGGGGGTGTGATTTACAGTGCACCTCAAGGGAGGGTGGCTAAGAAAAGCGGTTTTATTTGTGTGCACCGGCGGTGACACAATCTGCATTTCCTGTTTTTGTTGAGACCATCATGCGACGGGGATGTTTATGTCTAGTGAAAGTGTTTATCTGTTTTAAACAGATTTATTATTGTAAATAGAAGTTTTCTTTTGCTATTTTAGAATCTAAATAAATTTAGCCAACATCTTGAACAGATCTATCACATTTATTATGATTAATAATAACCTCATATTTCAAAAGACATTTCCAACTAGTTTCGAAACTAGTTTTAAACCAATTCACGATGACAAATTTATTAAAACTTTTTCCATAAATTATTATATAAAAATATCTGCTTTAATTATAATTTCACTTCCTATTTATTATTATTATATTTATTCATGTGCCGAACAAACAAAGTTTTAACGATGCGTAACACATGCAATAAAACTAGACTAAATTTTACTTGTAAATTTGAATCGGCCTTGCTATCAAAAGTAATTTAACTAATTGCTTAATTGTGTCTGTGCGAATTCTGTAAGTTTCGTTTCTAGTTCATGCACCGTAACGTATAGTTTCTTGATTTAATTAATTATAAATCCTCTCGTCGTGGCTTATTATTTTTAGTACAAAACTTATTACCTACAAGAACCATTAGAGAATAAGCAAGCAAGTTCTACTTTAATGTAAATTAAAAGATTATAATCTGCAAGTTAAGAAGCAAAACTTGTCTACAACCAACCAACACAAAACAAATAATCATTGTTTCACGACTAAATAATATTTTTGATGTTATTTTTTTACTTTGTTATAACAGTTTATAATCTTTTCAGGTCATCATAAATTTTCTGTAAGGAATGTATATTTATAGTATTGTATAGCAGGTATATGTTGGGGTTTTGTAGCAGGTATATTGATTTATACAAAGAGTTGGTAGCCTGTACTAAGGTGCCAAATAATATAATATAGGTATTGTGATTAACATTTGTATAGGTTTGGTGGAAAAAATGTAGAGGTACATAAATATATTGTAAAACTGTCTGTCGAAACTAAATAAATTACTGAGTAAAAGAAACATATTATATTTGTCAAATAAAGTTTTATCAGAATATCGTAGTTTAGAAACAGAAAATATTTAGTTGCATAACTGTAAAGTAATTTGAAAAAAAAAATCATTAGTGATAGATTGAATGAACTATTTAACTGTTTATTAAAACATTTTATAGGTTATAGAAGACATGTTATAGGACAACTTTGGTTGGTATAAAATTGAAACGCGATTTTGATAAAAAAACGTTATTAAAAGTTAGCAGAAAAGTCAAAATGGGAAAGTTGTCAACAATTTAAAAAGTTTAATTATTTTAACAAAGTTGTGAAAAGTACTATAAATATGGTTTTAGAGCCAGCTTCTTCAAATATTTTATAAGTTATGAAAGTTGGAAATGTTTTGAAAGTTTAATCTTCTTGATAAAATTTAAGTAACATTCTTAAATATTTTGACGGTTATCAAAATACAAAAACATGATTGTGGTGCTAAATTCTCCAAATATTCTTCACGTTCTTAACGTTCAATTGAAGTTATCATAAAACATTGATCAAAAGTGTTTTTGGATATTTTGAACGAGCTGTCAAAAATGATAGATATTTGAAGAAAATAGCTTAAAAAAAAGATTTTTAGTTTTTATATTTTTAAAAATGAAAAAAGTTGTTTAGAATATTTTAACGCTAGGCTTGTTAAAAAACGTTTTGGAGACAATTTCTTCAAATATTTTTAACTATGAATGTTGGATTTAAAATTATGAAACAAAAGTGGGAAGGAATCAATAAAAAAAAAAAATTAAAATTTTAATATTGAAACTTGCAAACATGAAAAATTTCTGCAAATATATAAGAAATTATAAAAGTTTAACACTTTTTAAGTAAGTAAAGTTTTAAAGATGTTTGATATAATGGCTGTTCCAACAAGAGCGAATAATTAAAATTATTAACAATTTTTTTAAACTTCAAATTTTGGTTTAATTTGAAAGTAGACATGTGAGAAATATGTTTTAAACCACACATCTAATAAATGTTTTCCTCGGGTTTGTTAGCACATTTGCGTTCTTTCGACAAAATTTTAAGTTATTATTTAGCATAACTGTTGCTGGATTTCAGGATAAAGCGTCAAATTTTTTTCTTTAAGCATTAGGTGAGAAAGAAATCACAATTTATGCACCAATTCTGTTTGTACAGCAATTTAATTCTGGTCATCCAAACGGGAGATTACACGTACAGATAATGCTTAGTGCAATATTGCTATTGGACCATCCTGTTAGAATTACATGTTTTTGAGATCCAACCATCTACTTGACGCACACAAAACTGGGCTACCGTTCTCTGATACTGTTTGTTTGTACATTCCAGGCAACATTTTTGAAGAAAAATGGTCCAATCATGTTTCTATCCTAAAATCCAATTATTTTTCTTGAAACACACAATTTTGATTTTTTACAAAGCTTTCATATTTGCAGAAAATTATTTTATTGGAAAACTTAATGTTTTTTCATCGTTTACTAAAATTAATTGCCTAACTTTCTTGGTCTGTATGGTCCGAAGGTTTGAATTATTAAGTAAGAATGTCGTAGGCATGGAGATATCATTTTTTTTTTGGGAGATTCGGCCGGATAGTGCTTTTGAAAATTGGTGCCGAATGGATGAACCCGGACTTTTCGCCACATTTTGGCTGAAACTGACTAGTTTGTAGATACGCCCCCAATAACATTGTGAGGTGGCCGTAGCTCATATTGAGCAGGCAATCTGGGTTTGATTCCTACCAGTGGCAACTTCTAAATTGTCGAATACATTTTGATGCGGTTGTTTCCTTTGCAAGGCAATGCCAAACCAGATAAGTATCTGCTTAGTAAACCCATTTAATAGTGTGGTTTAGATTTCTCGATAAACTGTAGATCCCGCATGTTTGTGTAGAACTATTATCGCACACCACAAACATACGAGAGGGGCGCCTAGGCTAGTACGGCACTAGAAGAAGAAGAAGTTTGTTTTGTTAAAAGCATTATCTATTTCTGTTAAGTTGTATTTTGTTTGTTTCTTTTTAGTATTTATAATAATAATAATAATTCTAAGTGAGCTTTTATGTTGTTTTTTTTTTTGTTGCAGTGGTTTTGATTTGTTTTAAGATTCTTTTTATTTAGTTTTTACATTTTCTTGTCTATTTAAAAATTTGTTATTTTACACTAAACTTTGTTTTTTTTTTTGCGAAATAGCGTTTATGTTGTTATTGACATCTTTTATTGTATAATTACGGGCGAGCGTACATCGGTTCAGTTAACTTACTACACTTAACACATATTGAAATACTTACTTGCATGTGTGTAAGACTGTGTCAATTTCAATAATATATAAAAGAGTTGTCGATAATAAAGTATACAATTTATATGACAGAATTGTGAAATTGTTGATTTATAGAATTGATAGTTGGCAGTTCATATGTCAGATTTGTGAAGTAGCCGACAATTAGTTTTTGATTTGTTTTGATTTGACAGTATCTGCCCAGGTGGTGTAGAGGTTAGCGTTAACTGCTACACCCGGGGTCTTGGGTTTGAGTCCTTTATCTGAAGGGGAGTTTCTTCTGGTTAAGAAAAATCTGCCTTCTTTCGGATAAGAAGAGAAACTTTAGTAGCGGGGGAATTTGTGATATAGTATGGACGGGGGGGGGGCTTGCATTGAGAAATTTGCTTTACTATATAAAACCCTAAAAAAAAATTCAATCAAGTCTATACTCTATCTATAGGATTTTCCAATAAGAGGTTTCATTTTGATATTAAAAAAAACGGGTATTTTTTAAGAGAAAACATTAAATGTTTATTTCATTGTAAAGAGGAAGGTATGCCATTAATATTTGAAACTTTTCTTGCAAAATTGCGATTGTTTTGTTGCTTGTGTGGCACGTACCGCCGTCTTGCTGAAAATAAACGTCGTCCACATCAATATCTTCCAATTCCGGCCATAAAAAATCATTAATCATAGCTTGGTAGCGCCATCCATTAACCGTAACAGTTGCACCAGCCTCATCTTTGAAAAAGTAAGTTTTTTATCATACCGCCTGCCCAAAAATCGCACTTAACAGTGACACGTTGAGGATGCAATGACTTTTCAACAATCATTCTTGGATTTTTGAGCCCCAAATGCTACAATTCTGCTTATGAACGTAGCTTTACTGAAGATAATTTTTTGATGAAATTCCGGAATATTTTGATGCATTTGAAGGACCCAATCAGCGAAGATACAACGTTTATGGTGATCGACCGGCTTGAGCTCTTGTGTTAACTGAACTTTAAAAACCTTAAGACTTAAGTTTTTATGCAAAATACGGTGTAATTTCGTTTGTGGAATGTCTAACTCCAAAGATGGACGAGGAATTGACAAACTTGGGTTTTCTTTATCACTACGGACTACATCAGCAATATTCTCATGTGTTCTTGAGCGATGCACACCGTCTCATTCTTCACATTACAAACTTGTCTAGAAAAAAATGTTTACAAAATTTTCAAGCAAAAAGTGCGTTAAATATTATAAACACACTAGGGTGTGGTTTAAAACTTTATTTTATTAAATTTTGATAGATTGAATCTAAATTTGTGCCGCAAGCGCACAAACTATCAAACAAAAAGATGAGTTTGTTAAACTTCTGAAAAGAGCTTAAACAATTATTAGCCAAATAATCTTTAAAAAAAAAATTGAAATTTTTTTTCTAAGTAAAGAAAAAATGTACAAATTTTTTTTGTAGATGAGTTTTTCTACGCCAGATAAGCATGACACTGATTTTTTTTAATGTAGAATTGTTGGTAAAATTCAAATTTTTAATAATATTTAGTGTATAGTTCTTCTGAAAACTGCTAAATGTGTATTTGTAAAAGTTTATGTTGAAAAATTGGCTTATTTTTGCAGTTTTTTTAAGTTTTAAACCTCTAAACCCAAATACACAAAATAAATTTATATTTTACAATTAATTTACATTAAAATACGTCAACTTTGGCCGTTAAAAATATAAAAAAATAAAAAATGTTTCTTTGTGCCTGGCCCACTGAGAACAAAAACATGGTTTTATGGCTTTTGCGGCTTATAGACAAGCTATAGATTTAAAATGACGCCAGATTTGGATTCTACGGAAAATTTCTGATTGATTTTACTAGTAAATTTATTTTTATTTGGTAAAATTTGCGATTTTTAAACAAAAAATGCGATTAAGTTAAAAAACGACAAAAAAACTTAAAAAAACCCTCATAAACCGATCAAAAGACTACTAGTACTACCTGCTCTGGTACGATTGAAAAGGAATTGCCCAAATATTAAATGTGTTTTCAATAACTTGATTTGACAGTTCATAAGACAGATTTGTTGATAACAATGTTAACAGTTCATATCGAATAGTTTGACACTTGTTTTGTAAAATTAATAGTTTATATGACGGCAAATGTAGCAGACTCGACAATTTAAATAACATATTAAAGTTGACTTTTTATCTAAAAGATGTGTGGGCTTTTATGGCAGACTTGTGAGACAGTTTGTTGTCAATTTGGCTAAACATATCACAGCCTATACGTCAGATTTGTAAAATAATTGATAGTAGCATTCTCAAATTGAGAGTTGGCATTTTCTATGACAGGTTTGTCAAGATTTGCACATAGTTTATACAACAGATTTTGAGACAGTTGCACGTTGTTTTCTTAAATTGATATTTGACAGGTTATCTGACAGATTTGTGAAACAGTTACTTTGTCAAATTAACAGTTTTTATGTTAAGCAATTCACATAACCGAAACAGTATTTTTTTGTTTATAAACGTTTTTGGTTTAGATGAAGAATCAAGTTAAAAATTTATTGCAACTGCCGGTGTTTTAGGGCTTATACATGTGTTACCACCTTACAACTGCCTTTGAACAGATTTGTGAACAACGCATTAAAATTGTCCAAACCAAGAAAAAGTGAATTTCGTGCTCTACGTGAATGTTTTGGTGCTCTACGTGAATGTTTTGGTGCTCAAAATTAACTTTTTGAGCGCACAATTTGGAATTTGATCTAAAAGTTTGATCAAACTGGGTCCGTAACTAACGCCAAAGTACTTCAACATACTCCTATCGATCGCTTTGTGCAGAATATTGCCAATGTTTGTCAAAATGTAACTGCAGAACCAGGAACATAAATTTGTCTTTGATCGCAGGAACTACCTTACGTACTTTACTGCGCAACAAATTTTGATTAAGGGTTTACACTTACGAGAGATAGAGATTTTTGAGAAGAAAATGCATCCTCATGGTGTGTCTTGTGGTCTGGTGGCATAATTGACCCGTATTTTTATTAAAACAATGCGGAAATTGCTATTACAATGAATTCATTTTGCTATTACAATCATTTCAGTTTGCTATCGGAGCTTGATAACAGAATTTTTAGGGGATCAGTGGGAGGATATTGATATAAAAGATCTTTGGTTTTAACAAGACGGTGCCACCAGTCACACAGCAGCAGAAACAATAACGTTATTACGCAGAAATTTTTTAGGTCTCATCATCTTAAGGAAAGGGGTGATATTTATTGGTCGCTGAGATCGTACGATATTACTTCTTTAGATTTCTTTTGTTTGGGTTTGTTTGAAGAGTAGAGTTTACAGATACAAACTAAAGATCATTACAGAGCTGAAACAAGAAATTTGACGCAAAGTAGCCGGTGTTCTGACGCGATATTGTCGAAAATTATGACAAGGGGATTAAGTCATGTCATAGGAGCCGTGGCGGTTATTTGGGCAATGTTATTTTTTACAAAAATATGTATTTTGACAATGATTTTGAGTTTGTTTTACTACATTTATAAATTATCTTAATAGACTTTTGGTGGTCTTTGAATACACAGCTTGCGTATGTGCAAAAATATACTAGTGGTTTTTGGAAGATTGACCTGCGGAACTTTTTTTAATGGATAATTTTTGTTTTTAACTTAAAATTGAACCGGTAGTTTTTGGTGTTGCTTTTGATAATAAAAATGCTGACCAAAAATCTTGAAAAAAAAAATTATAGTTTATTTTCTATGAAGTAGTTGATTTTGACGTTTAGTGAGTTATTTTGAAAAATATAATTAACAGACGCAAATTGCAGAATTTGTTTTTTCAAAATAACTCAGAAATGGGAAAGAATTAATGAAATATGGATTTATCATGAAATATGTAAGGATTAATGATCTATAGGTTTTATGTAATGTTGGTAGTTAGCTAGTTAATTAAAAAAAATAATAATAAAAGTTGAAGTTTTTAAATTATTTTTAATAATAAAGTTTGTAAAAGTATTGCCATGTTTTACAAAGTTGGTATTAAGCACGTTTGCCTTATGACGTGTTAGCATATGTAGTTTGCAGAGACGCCAAGATTCGGGTACAACCTACACTATGGTCGTGTCTGCTATCTCCCATCTCATACAGTCAATAGTATTATATCACCTAAAAACAATTGATAAATTAAATATGATTTATTATTATACTTTATTGAAACAAGGCGAGAATTATAAAATATAAAAATAAAGCATGGTCACCAGCAGTAATATAAACTATTTAATTTAGTTCATAGAAAAACACGAGCATTTTTAATTGTATGTCATGTTTTTAGTTACAAAACACTACAATTGATCGATTATTCTTGATGGAATCGCATGATAAAACAATTTTATAGATGTGGGTTGTATCTGTGGCGAGGCCGTGCCATATCACCTGAAATTATTTTTAATTGTTTACATGCATTTGGAGTATATTAAAAAAAAACTTTATTCTAAAACCTTCGGCTGACAAACAATCAACACTTTGTAATTTTTTTTATATTTAAAGTGATAAATAATCATTATTATTAACATATTGTCAAAAACAACATTGCGTATAGAAGAAATAACCTTTTTAAGTTTTTAATAATTTAGAACCGAAATAACAAATAATAATATTGCCACATATTATGTAGTTACTGTGTAAGAGTTTATTTGTAAATTGATATTGCAACCAGTATAATCTAACAATAATATAAATTAAGATTTAAATGGATTATAATTTATAAAAAAGTAAATAGAATATACATATTTTATTACAAGAACTGGAGAGCAAAGCGAATATTATAATACAGAAAGAAACAATTACCTGGATTGATAATAATATTGGAAACATGAAAACGCTGTACTTGATACACGGAGTGGATATTACGTTAGAGTGTAATATAAATATCTTATAAAATTTACAATATATTTACAATATTACATAAAGACAATCAATAAATTTAATAAAATTTATTTGAATTCTAAACAAACAAATTTACTAAAGTAATTTTTTGTTATTTAAATTTGAAAAACTATCTATCCATTAAAATAATTAAAAATTGGAAATTGGTTTTAAGTTTCACTTAAAGTTTGCTAATTTAACAGATATAATTATAAAGATATTTTAGCAAAGTCTGCTTAGTATGAGGTACTAACATTTCTTCAAAGAAACTAAAAAAATTATTAATTAAATTGTCAGTCTAAATGATTCCAGAATATCTTAGGTTTAATAAAAATTCGGAGTACAGATGTTTCAAAATCTAATTTTTTCAAAGTCTTTTTATATGATTTTTTTTCAGTCGAATTTAGACGACAATTTTACCAACCTTAATCTCCAAACTAAGAAAGTAGTTATTTCTCAGTGATATCCAATTTCTTGATGATTGACACTTTGGTGAGTGAGTGGGAACTTTGGGGTATGCCCCCCCCCCCCCCCCGCTTGAATATTTGTTATCAAGAAATTGGAAATATCTCTTCTCTGCAAGCGTTACAAGTCTCTTTGTTTAAGAAGAAGAAGTTGATATTTAATTTTTGGATGACTTAACAGCCACTCTTTCAAAAGTTTGTTAAACAGGAAATCAGAAGTTTTTTTTCTTTGCAAGCATTAGAAGTTTCTGGAGGAGGGGATGATGAATCTAATCTTTCGATCATCAACTCTGATTTACTTCAGATCATAATTACTATCGAGTAAATTGAACTGAAGTGCTCACCCAATAGTTTGTTATTAAGCAATTAGAAGTTTTTTTGCAAGAAGGAGAAGGTGATGTCCAATATTTTGATCACCAACACTTGGACATATTATAATTACAAGTGATTAGTTGTTTAGAACTGAAGTGCCCACGCATCCGTTTGAGTGTTTGTTATCAAAGCATTGAATATTTTTTTGCAAGTGTCCGCACTATTTTAGTCAGAGCAGGAGGAGGTGATATTCAATCTCTTGAAGACTCACACATGGGCGAATGGGGATTTTTCCAGATTATGATTACCAACGAGTAGTTTGAACTGAATTCTTTATTATCAAAAAATTTAAAGTTTTGTTTGCAAGCGTTAAAAGAATTTTGTTCAAAAAGGAGATAATGTCCAGTCTTTTGATGACCAACACTTGAGCGAGTAGTTTGAACGGGAATGCTTACCCATATGTCCGAGTGTTTGTTATCAAAGAATTGAAGAACTAAGGCAGGTGGATCATGAATATCGCAGAGTAGTTTGAACTGGAGTGTCTACCTACCTACCCAAGAATTTGTTATCAAGAAATTAGAAGTTTTTTTTTGCAACTGTTAGAAGTCTTTTTGTTTAAGAAGGACAAAGTATTCATTTTTTTTATTACCAACAATTGATTACAAGGTATATTGCCGTGGTTTGTAGAACCGAAACAATTGTTTGTGTTTGACTCTTGGCCGCTGTGACCGATAGATTGAGTTTGAAAAATTAATTAATTTATTTTATATTTATTCATTTTACTATTTATACATGCTTTAACCAAGTTGAATAAGGTTGATTTTTATTTGTTACACTTGTGTTGGTACTTTACAGCTGTCTTTGAATATGTAGCTGCAAACACAAGTTTATGCTTATTGGGCTCGTGAATTAAGAGAATGCGGAATGTAGATGCTGACGAGGTCTTAACAACTACTAAAAAAGTGCAATATGAATTGAAATGTTTTGTTAAAGTAAACTTTTTTACATAGCACGAATAACGACTTTTCTTTTCTTGGGTATAAAGTCCCATTTTTCAGTTGTGTGATTAGATTTATAATTGCTGAAGAGCTGGGAGCATTGGAGTTTGAGGCTGTCATGTCAGCAGGGTCTTTCCCTTGATGGAATATTGAAGATCATTTTTGCCATGGATAACTGGAATAGGGACTCGTCTATTGCGTAAAGCTTTGGGTATCGGTCATATTAGATTTTTATCTTTTGTGGTTGATTTCAAAGTTTTTTATTAGCTTTGTCATTAATGTTTGGAGGTATTTTTTTTTTTGAGAATTAATGTTTTGTTTGCGCAAGATAATCCTAGAGGGTTATTAGTCTAACCCAACCTAACGGGTTTTTGAAGCCTTTTTTTGTGACTTTTTCTTTTAATGTCCGCAATTGTTCTTACGGAAGTTAATCTGCCAATACTCTCTTTCAGTTATAGTGAGTAGAGAGTCCAATCTGTACAGGCAACAAATCTTCTTCCTTTATATTTGGTCACCTTCTGAAGAGTTCCAGTAATACTGGGTTGTGGTTGTAGCTAAGGTTATTAATTGCCCTAATTTTAATTTGAAAGTTGATGTTCTTGAATATTGCTTGTTAAGGACGTCTTCTTGGTACTTGGTAACTAGCAATCGCATTTGTTTTGCGGGAGTGTGTCAGGAGTATATATTTTGGAGTAATTCAATAATCTCTTTGCAAAGATTGGTCTCGGTTTACTTCTAAAGTTCCTAAGTAAGTAATCGTATTTAGGATTTTTAGCGTTATCTGGTTTTGTGGTTTGACGCACACACTAGCATGGCGTTGGTGTTCTGTATGAAGAAGAACTCTTTTACATTGCTTATTTTATTTGGAATGCTGTTTTGGGCCCAAGCGAAGGTTTAGCGTTTTTTTTTGTCTTGCGAGACGATCATTTTTATTTAGAATTTGCATCTCTGGAATAAGGGTCGGAGAAAAGAACACATTTAGGGGCATTGGTGGGGGTCGAACAGTTACGGCAGACAAGAGTTGCTACGACGCATCTTTTGGCGTTAGGCTCGTGTCGTTGGTATTTCTGGCATGGCTATACTGACGCTTTGTTTTTTAGGCTTGGCTTTAATACTTAAGCTTAAGAGCTTTGTGAAATCATGGTGCTTTTTGCTATTTTTGGATGCTGCACGGAGAACATCGTCGGTGAAAGTGCAAAACATTGTATCTACATTCACAATTTTTTTAAAAAAATTTTTTTAGTCAGAACAGGAGGAGGTGATATCCAGTATCATACTCAGATCATGATTACCAACGAGTAATTTAAAATACAGTGCCCACCCTCTCTAAGATCTTTAAGCAGTTCTGCGATACACGCAATTGCTGCGAACGTGTTTAAAGCATAGTTTTTTTGCAATATTGTAGCTAAAAGTAGCATTGATTTGTTGTTTGTTAGGCGTTTTTTGTAATGTTTGGCTAATTTACTCAAGCTGCGTGATTATATTTATAATTGCTGCAGTGCTGGGAGCATTGGAGTTTAAGACTGTCAGGGCCTTTCCCTTGATGGAATATTGAAGATCATTATTGCCATGGGTGATTGGAATGGGGAATTGTCTATTGTGCAAGGCTTTGGGTATCTGTCGTATTAGATTTTTAATCTTTGTGGTTGATTCTAAAGTTTTTTATTAGCACTGATTTTTGTGCAATCTTATGGCTGTTCTTACTTCATTATGGAGAGCGTTTAGGATTTTGCGATCTTTGGGATTACAATGCTTTGTAATTAATGTTTGAAGTCTTTTTTTGTGGCTTTGCGGATTAGATTTGACGTTTCTATTGATGTCCTGCTAATGCTCTTTTCTAGGTATAGTAAGTAGAGAGTCCAATCCCTGTAGATAACAAATGTTTTTCTTTCTTATTTTGCCTTTTCCTGAAGAGTTTTATTTGTACTGGATTGTGGTTGGAATGTTCTTGAATATTTCTACGTTAAGGACGTCTTTTTGGTAATTAGCAATCGCATTTGTTTTGCAAGAGTCTGTCAGGAGTATCTATTTTGGAGTAATTCAACAATCTTTTTGCAAATATTTGGTTTACTTTTGTAGTAGGTTTACTGGTTTTTTTGCTTTGTGAGGCGATTATTTTTATGTAGAATTTGCATCCTTGGAAGTTTGTGGGATGAGGCCGGAGCAAATAGCACACTTAGGTGGTGTTTTTTTGAGGCAGTCTATTGATTGGTGGGGCTAAACAGTTACCTTAGACAAGAGTCTCTGAGTTTCTTGTTGGTGTGTCCGTGGCGTTGGTACTTCTGGCATGGCTATACTACCGCCTCGTTTTTAGTCTACCATGTAAAAAAGTTGGCACTTACAAACTTAAGGAAAGCGGTTGTCTTCATGTGATTTTCGATGTTGTCACTGGCAGATTTTAGGTCTATAGCAGCAGGCTTGAAGCTAACCTTGGTGAAAGTTTTTTTGTTTTTTTGTTTTTTTCCTTTTTTTTTATTAGGGGGTTGTTGATGGGGGCAGATGGTACTTGTGCCGTTTGGTCTGGTTGGCGTGCTGTTGCTGACATCTTCTACAGACATCGAGAGGTGGAGAGCAAAATCTCCCTTGTCTTCCGAGGGGCAGTTTGTAGCATGGTCCATTCCATGTCTATGAGTTCAGGGCTTGAATCTCGAGGTCAAAATTGGCAGTGATTGCTTCAAGCACTTGAGTTTCTTTTGTGTGAAAGGGCGGTTTGTGGGTCTTCTAAGTCGCCATGCTGCTGCTCTGGCGTAATTCAGAGCTAGAATAAATTTTAATTATTTCTAAGATTTTTGTTGTTAATAATTTTATTAATTTGTTGCAATAAAAATTGCATTTATTGCTTAGGTTGACTTGTGCTGGCTATAGGTTGGCTTCTCAAAGTAGCTGAAACGGGTCGGCTGTTGGCAGTGAAATTACTGAATGCTCCTGCTGCACGTTTGCTGTTCAGTATTTGACTTGGACAAGTTTAATTTAATACGAAACTTGGAACCTATTATTTATTAATCATGACAAAATATACTGGATTGAAGCCTTATCTTATCAATGAGCAGTATCCTGGATATTTGCATCCAATTCAGTTTGTTTGTTGTAATAAAGAATTGAATTTGTGTGATAGCTCAATGGTAGAGGGCTTGCATATTATGCGAGCAGTCCGGGTTTTAATCTCTTACATGACTAATTAAGAACTTGCTCTTTATCCACCAGGGTTGTTTGGAAGTCACATAATAAGCTGTTGGTTTCATCAAACCTCTTTAAACAAGTCGTAGACTTACTATAGCGATGTGAAATAGCCGTAAAAAGCTACATTGAAATAAAAAAATGAGAATTAATTGTAGTTTGCACAGTTTTATTAGTTCAGATAAAATTAGTAAGATATTGATTTAAAATGTTAAGTATACATAGCTGGATAATTGATTCATTATTTTACACTGCCACTTTATTAATAATGCAATTCTTAAATATCAAATGATGAACAGAGCGACATCTTACTTGCTTAATCACAGATAAAAATTAATTTTGTTCAAATTATTAACTAGATTGAATTTAACAATTACGTTGGTTTTCTACCTGTAAAAATACTAAAAATAACGCATAGATTTTTAAAATAGATATAAATTGAATTTTTAGCGAATATTATTTTATAATTTATTATGAAAACATTGTATTTATTTATGTAATATAATTGCTCACATAAATACATTCAAAGTTAATTTATTTTAACCTGAACACAATTAGCTATTGATAAAACTCCACTGAAACAATAAACAAATGAAAATAAATCGGTAAATATAGTTATAATATATTTTGAAATATATTTTAAAATGTTGCAATAAATGTTCACACTGAATGGTAAGCTTTATGTAACGCTCACGCTCTACGAGTTAAAATAAAACATTTAAATGTCAAAAAATTAGTTTTATTTTATTAAATTAAACACGTTTATATGGTTAACGTAACCTTTAATATGAAATAAAATCTAAAAAGCAACAATTGCGTATAAAATTATTACATTATTCTACAACGTATATTTATGAAAATTTGTAATACACCAGATGGTAAATATTATTGTTCTTAATTACAGAGAGCGGAATTTAACTAGCTTAATCTGGACGTCCCCATGGCAGCTTAATATTTCATTATTTTATAAATAGATTTCCCATGTCTGTAAATGAAAACAGAAGTGATTCCACATGTTTATCTAGTTATGACATGTAGTGTCACGTAGTCTTATTATTATGCAAAGGACATGCCAAAGAAACATTAACCTTTTATATTACACAACGTCAATTATTATTTGCCCTTCAAATATTTTCCTTAATTACATTTCATCACTTCAAATTGGTTTGTACACAGGAAACTGAACGATTCCCTCCCAAAAAATAAGTACTTATTTTTAATAATTGCAATGTAAAAAAATTGAAGACACGCTCATTATTTCTCAATAAAACAGCATGCGATTTTAATGGCCATTATGAAGTTATTAACATGATTATACTTCATGTTGTAATTTGCAAATTTCCAATTTGAGGTATGCATGGTGTGTGCGGCACGTCGATCTCAATGACGACCCGTACCTGACTGCCGCATTGCCTTTTAATTATTTCCGATAATGCGGCGATTATATGTCGATGCGGGATGTTGTGTCGACGTCCACATTGGAAATTGTTGTTGCATCATGAATGCAATATTAATATGTAATTGCGTATATAAGTATAGATCCTGCATTATGGGAAGTTAATGTTTTGTAATCCCTTTGTGATGTTGAAATGTTACTGATTGGAAACATTTTGTAGGATTTGGCTGTCGTCTGTATTATTAAAGCAGGCTTGTATTCATTTAATTTAGGTTTAATAACAAGTCGAATTTTCTGGGTGGCCTGTAAATTATACCTTTCATTAGTTAAGGTCCAAAAATATTAATATTATCCTTGCTACAAACTCCGGAATGAAATTTCTGCCTACATAATTAGAACAATATCACAATTTCTGTAATAACTAATTTGCAAACTCCCACATTTATTGTTTGTTACCTTTGTGTTATATTTATTATTGTTAATAATTTAAATTAAAGGGGACATACGCATAATATTCCAATTAAACTGCACCTATCCTGTTAATACACAACCACTCGTTTTAAATTTCCTTGACAAATCTACCTCAATTATTTTCCTTACACTTGCTTCCTCTTATTAATTTCCATCTCAATTCCGGTAACCGGAAAAAAACTTCCCCAAACGAAGTTGAAGCACGCGGCAGATGTCGGTTGCAATTAAAAAAAATTAATTGTGTAGGGACATAATGTAAACTTTCACCGGTCTACTGAACAGAAATGCAAGGAGAGCGTAAGCATATTAAGGAACTATTCGATTAAAATAAACGACAAATTTACATTGGACACGTTTTGCAATTTAAATTTGAAGCCAAGGCTCCTTAACAAATGTGTCTCTGCGCGATATCTCATAATAATTAACAGTACACGTGACAGAAATGCAGAACTGCAATTGTGAAATAATTATAAATATATAATGCGGTTGTATATAACAAGATGCGGATGTAATTTAAAGGTGATCGCCTCGTGTTGGAATATAATAGGGAAGATGCATTCAACGATTTTATAATCGCTATAATTATGTAATTTGGATATACTTATTTTAATTAAAATGATTTCATCATGTAATACAATAATTAAATTGAAATGAAATTAAACGTGTACGATATGCTTATATTATATATATATATAAATTTCTTTTTTTATTTTTATTTAAAAAGAAAATTTCTTGATGCAGCATCAAAAATTCCATTAGATTTTCTTCGAATTTTAGTTTAATGCAGAACTCTTAATCAGGAACAAGTGCTTTTATAACTTAAATCACGAGAACTTGTTGCATAGTAATAAGACGAATGTAGATTTAACTTGACACCTTTGCACGAGTCTAGTAGGTAGTTTTGAGTGATTTACATCCAATGCACGAGTGGGTATTTGATTGGATGAGAGTATCATACAAATTGCTATATTATTAAAAATCAATTGAGTCATAGGTTAAACCTGATGGTTATTTGCATGATGCTAAAATATTAAAATTCTAAAGTACTTGAAGACTTATAGAATCATTACTTACAACTCAAGATTATGCATAGAAATATTTGTTTGCATTTCTATTATTGATTATGCATAAAATTAATATAATATATAAGAAGAACGTCTCATTAGAAAATTTAAATTTGAATTGATCTTACGTTATTCTTTTTAATTTACATCTTCGTAAGACCATATCCGGTCGATAAATTTCTGCCATTTCTTATTGTATGGAATATTACAATAAATATAATAACAAATAAAAATTAGTTGGTTTTGAGGATCAGTTTGGCTTATATCTGTTGCTTTCAACTTGTTATATTGCCAGGTGTTTGTACACCTCTTCATGCGGGAGGATGCTGTGCACATAGTATAGGGGTGGCAGGTAACATTGAAATCAGGTAAGATTGTATTGAAATAATTCATCTCGGATTTCATAGCACCTGGATAGCTTTTTGTAAATACTTTTTTTTTTAGAAGACTCGTTTTATATTATTAGTTTTTTTTTGTATAATATCTTACATAATATTAAAGTAATTAGTAAGTGGAAAACTAATTAATTTTAATTATTCATCATAGATTTTATACAAGTATAAATCGTTAAAAGTTGTAATTGCATATAATATTGTTGTCTAATTACCAGGTAATATCTTTATTATGGTTTCTTGTCACCAGTATAAAAAAATTGTTCTGTTTGATTTATGCTGACTTAAACGGTTGTTGGTAATTATTCGGAATTAGTACTATAGTTACAATTGTATGTTATTAGTCATCAGTATCAAACATTTAAGTTTGTATAAATATGTTTAGGTTTTTATTATACCTGTATAGATTGAAGTTTTTTGAATGATAAAAAAAGCAAAGCAAAGTAAATACGCTCGAAAAGCCACTACTGAAGACCAATCAGTAAGCTAAATATATGCATTTGAAGTTATTCTAAGCTAACTTCAGATGCATTTATTTAGCTTACTGGTTGGTCTTTACTAGTGATTTTTTTGGTATTTTTACTTTATTGCTGCATTTGGCTTATACAATAACTATGTTGGCCAGTATTAGTTTTTCTACCTTTTTAGTGGTCTGCTTTCGTTTTTTTTTTCTTCGCTTTTTATTGGGTGACTTGGTTGTCAATCTGTCATCGTTTTGTTGCACGACATGTTCTACCTAACTTTATTTTAACCGGTCAATGCGCGTGATGATGTCAGTCGTCTTTGATTTCTCTCTCTGATTAACTTGTTTCTAATTTTATCTTCCAGTCCATATGTAGTCACTGGCAGTATACAAGAGTTATACAAATTTTTTTTGAGTTTTAATGGCATGGCGTTATTCTCGAGGAAGTACTTGATTGTGCCGAACGCCGCCCATGTAAGTGAGCTACATCTGCTGTTTGGTTTGCTTTTCTTAACTTGATTGTGTGACCTAAGTACGTATATTGCTTGACACATTCTATGACCGTGCTATCTAACAAGATGTGGGGATCTACCGGGCTTAATATTTTTGTCTTATTGATGTTTATTTTAGGCTTAACTTTTTTGCTGTTTCATTGAGTTGTTGTAGCATTTGCTCCAGTTTTATAACGTCTTTTGCGATTAGTACGATGTTGTTAGCAAAACGGAGATAAATGAGAGGTATACAGTGTCAATATTTAGCCTTCTCAGTTTTCGTTTCAGTTTTTGAAAATTATTCTGGGCTGAGAGTGAATTGTTTTGGCGAGATCGGGTTTCTTTGTTGCACCTCTCTAACTATCTTTATTTTGATTTTTACGTGTAGTGTTTCATTCTTATAGAAGTTTTGGATTATAGCAACGTTTGTATTAGACGTTCTTAAGCTACTGCTGGCTATCCTCTTCTCTGCTCGTAACGCTGGCAACATACATTACGGGTGGACTTACAGTATTGAGTGGATTTTAAACGACTGGTGAGATTATTGATCTACTTCGGACCTGAGAAAGATTTTTGTCATAAAATTCCATGCTGACAAGGCGGGTTGGGAGTGGAAGGGCGTGTAAAAGTTTAACATCTTTCCGTTGTGAGATTCAAACCCACGATCATTGGCGCAGCAGTCGGAAGCCTACTGCGCCACGCTTTCTTATTATAGCAGCATACCTTGAGTCTATTTTAGCGTTTTCACTGAATTGAACGTTTTGTGAAAATCTATAATGGCCAAGTGTATTGGCGTATTGTACTCTGTGGCGTGCGTAGTGTTTGTAACTGGTTTTTGGTTCTATACCCGCTGCGTTTTTTTTTTAGTAGAATTTTGACTTTGCATTGCACCAATCTTTAGGGTCTCTGCTATCTTGTTTAACAGGATTTCTACTGTTCTTTCAACTACGCTTTTACTCAGCTTTAGAATATCTGAGTTAGTGTGATCTAAGAAAATCGTGTAACTGCAATGCTTTAAAAAATTTGGCCGCTAATAAAGTGCACGCACGAAGTATTTTGATCTAAAAAAAAGAGTTCAAAACACTTTTTTTAATACTTTATTCTACTTAACACAATATTCGCATAGTATAAATACATATTAAATTATCAAAAATATAAACGAACTAATAAATGAGAAAAAATATATAAATTTGTTGAACAGCTTCTTTGTCTATTGTATGTTACCACAAATCAGTTTGGTTACTCAACTTACCGTTTGTTTTGAGTCAATTTTTATCTATTGCTAGTACTGTTCTATTGCCAGCAGCATTTATAAGTCCGTTTTTGTTGCTGCAACTGCTTTCTACCTACTTTTTTTCAGTTTTTTTCTGTATTTTGTGAGTCTAACGCCAATTTGGCGCATACAGTTAACTTTACAAAAGCATTATTTAATTTAATTTCAAAGAATCTATAGATCTTGCAAATGACCCGAATACCTTTCATAATTTATTATATATTTCACGTTTTATGTTGTTTAGTTTAACGTAATTTGCCAAGTAATTGAGCACATCTATTGTTCTATTTATAATTGGTAACTTTTTAAATTGATGTTTTGCGAAATGAGAACGGAGCCATTAGTTGTTTCCTTATTTGCCGCCTTTTTTTTAATAACATCAATTGTTTTCTCTTGTGTCTTTCTGATTATTTGCCTTATGTCTACTATTAATTTTGTCTGTTGTAGCATTGGTTTAAGTACTGTGGGCCTGGCTGTTGTGATTAACCTTTAGTTTTTGGTAAACCAGGCTGCTCTTATAACATGTATGTAGCCGGACTTTTTAGGGAATGTGCAGGCGGAGCTTGGCGCACTGGTATGGCGTTCGCAACGATGACATGCTATTTTGCAAAGCTTGCATAACTCAAACATGATTTTTTGATTTTTGGCTTCTTGGGAATGTTGAACGTACAGTATGGGGAAGGTTTTTCTGTCTCATCTCATGCGTGTCGTAGATGAAGGGGTGTACCTCCAAACGTTAAGCTCTGCCTGCATTAAATCAGCCGCGATGCAGTCAGGTACACTCCTATTTTTTTTTTAATTATTGTAGTGAAAACGGCTACTTTGGCGTCATTCCTATTTTCACATATAATTTGATAATTATTTTGTTACCAGTACAATCAGAAAGGATTAAACTATGTTTTGTAAGAGTATTTTAGCCAAAATATATTTGCATGTAGCATTAAAATGCATTTAAAAGTACTTAAAAACTTATTTATTTCTATATTTGGATACATATTTCGGCTATTTTCAATTATTATCTTACTAAAATATTCTGGCATATTTATTTTAAAATAGGAATGACTCAAGGTAGCGGTCATTATGCTTTTAACAGTCTTTTAAGACATAAGTTGATATATGTAGTGATAGATTTGATGTCTTTTGCAGTAATCTATTGCTGAGCAGAAGTTGCCATTTGTTTGAGGGGTGCATACGAATACAATCAACCGTTTGCGGCGCGGTAGGTTATCTTAAAAGATTTAAAGGTTGCCATTAGCCCTAAGTATTTGGTCTTGTCTAGAATAATTATGGGCTTGTGCCAGCTTGTGCCTTGTGGGTGCTGGCGGGTTTGAGGGGCTTGAGGGAGGACATAGGGAGCTACTTGCCTGACCAGAGTTGGTTAGTGGCAGGGTTGGTTGAGGGTTGTTTGCCCTTGCTGGTTGATTGTATTAATGGTGCTGAAGGCACCTGAAGTGACAGTCCGGCTGATGGTCTAATGGAACAAGAAGATAAAGCTTGCTTCTGCGGAGGTGGGGCTTTGTGGTGGGAGTCGGCATTGCTGTCTTGGAGTTTTCTATCTTTTTCTCGGAGGAGATGAAGTCGGGCGGACCGGCGGCAGGTCTTTTGAGGGACCTGGGCCTAGGTAGGTTTGCTTAACGAACCTTTGAGATGGTAGGCGATGCTGGAGCTTCTGGTGGAGCTGAGAGCTTAATGAAGCTTTTTATTTTGCTGAAGGCGGCTTTTGCTCCCTTTGCTTTGCGCTTGATCATCTTGACCTGGGCGTTCTGCTTGCTGATCTTCTTTGTTTGGCTTTCTATCAGAGACATGATGTGCGGTTCTAGGACGTGGAACTTCTTTGCCTGCTTTTTGATCTGGAGTTTGTTCTTTTCTTTCAAAGCGTACATATTTTCTAAGATGTTGCGGTCCGACATATTCCCGTCTATTTTGGAAAAAAAAAATTAAATTGTATTTTGCGATTTTGGGCGGACGTACCGGCTTCTCTAGTACACCCACTACGAGCTAATGTTGCGGAAGTTTTTTGTATTTGCATTAGGTCCTTGATAATTAATGCAGTCTCCGTTGAGACCGTTCTATATGCTGCAACTTATTGCTATGGTTTGCTGTGTTGATTGCAATTTATTTACTTCTATGTGTTTTGGCATTTTAGTATTTTGATTATTACAATTCTTATTTTTTTTTTTTGTTAATATATTTTTTATCTATTTTGAAGTTTTATTGCTTCTAGTTTAATTTTTTGAAAAATAAAGCCGTTATTTTTTTTGCGTTTAACTGTAATTTCACGTCATTTTTCCAACTTTTGATTAGTTTGAGTATTCTATTATTTGTCTCTCTTAAATCAAGGTACTGTCTTGGCTAGTAAAATTAATGTATGTATTTTGAGTAGTGTAGGATGTATAATTTTTAAAAATATGGTCCCGATTTTGAGTCTTGAGCAGTTTTTCTTTTTCTGATTGTTTTGCTTATTGTGTAATTGTCTAAAGGTTTTTTGTCACTCTAGTTTTACTTAAATTATCTTTTCCCGTGTGTTTATTTTGTTTTTTCTTCCTTTTTTATGTCATTACCTTCCACGCGTTGTTAAGTTTCATCACTTTTTGTGGCAATGATGTGCCCTTCTCGTATGGAATAGGGGAATGCTTTCTAGATATGGGTGGTAAGGGGGAAATGAAATACACGGGGCGAATAAAACTGGCTCTGCTGCGCCTGCCCTAGAATGAACAAGAACAGAACAAGTAATCAAGAACACCGATTCTGGGAAAACAACAAGGCCCGACGAGGTACCAGCTGAATTATTAAAACCTTTGATACTCTAGGTATCCTACTAAAACTGTTTAACAACATATACGAGAGTGGTAATATACCACACGAATGGTTAACCATTTGTGACGTTGCCTAAGAAAAATGGAGCAAAAGAATACTCTGACCACAGAATCTGTCGTGATGAGCCATACACAATTGTATTTTTAAACAACTAGAAGAGGGCATCACTTTTTAGTTTAAATGTATTAAAGCAAAGTAGTCTGGATATGAAGCATAATATTTATATCTGTTTTATTGACTTTCAAAAGTTATTTGATTGTGTTTAGTACTCTAAAAAAACGTTGATAGCTAAGGTATACGATTAATTTTCAACTTACTAACAGCAAAAGTTAAAGGAAGAGGTTAAGATACACTGTGGAGCCAGTTATCATAAATGGCGAAACAATTAACAACATACGATACGCAGACAGTACTAGCATAGAAGACTACAATGCCTAGTTGAAGTAGTAAACATTTATTGCAAACAATACGGTTTAAACATAAATATAAACAAAATCAAAGCCAAGACCATCACAAAGAACATAAACGCAAATCACAACAGGCTACATGTATAAATTGACAACAAAATTATTGAAGATGTATCTTCTTATAAATATCTGGGCACATGGGTAACGGAAAACACAGAACACACAAAAGAAATCAAATGCAGAATATAGATAATCCAAAGTGCCTACAGAAAAATTAAAAAAAAATTGTAACCGCAACATAAAATTAAACCTTTTGTATAATTTATAAATAAAGGGTATTATTATTAGAGCTAAGAACTAGGGTACATCTTTTTTACCCTGTAATACGGGATAGCAGCCTGGAACAACAAGAAATGCTACATCAAATTGATAAAGCTAGAGAGATTACTTACACCATAAAAAGACAAAAAGAATACATTGGTCATATTTTGAGAGGAGACAGATATAGTTTATAATAATCCAAGGAAAAAGAACAGTTAGTAATAATCTTGGGAATTTAAAACCTATGGAAATGGTACATCAACCAACTATTTAGAGTAGCAGTTTAACAATGGCTTTCTATACTACGTGCACTGTTTATTTCCTTTTCAACAGGTATTGATTTTGAATCCAATGAAAATATAGCGGATAATTTTTATTGGATTTAAAATGACTTTAATTAATAAGTTATCTAGATTTTGTTGCAGTTTTATGACTACGGAATTACTTCCGCTTTGAGTTATTTTGCTGTTTTTGCAAATTAAGTTGATTATTTGTAGTAGTCATAGTCTGTTTTTTATTTGACAATTTTGTTTGCAACCGTGGCTTTACTTATCAAATTTTGAAAGTATTTTCTAGTCTGTCAAATAGTCCAGGTGTAAAGTACTTACCTTGATAAATATTTATTACGAGTCGACGGACAGGCAACACTTTTTGTTAATGGGCGGAGATTAATTTTGCTCAAAAGAGGCACTTTTCTCAGTTTTTTTTACGTACGTACTGACACGAAAACAACTAGTGCACTCCGTATTATGTGCAATGCGTTTTGTTAGCTATCAGAAAAAAATTGTACTTGAAATGCAATTGACATTAAGTTTGGTCGCTTGCTTTGCACAACTTGCTTTGTATGTTTCTTATGCCGGATCTGCCTGGAAGCAATAAAAAATCTCACCGTGTATGTTGCTATACATGACATTAATTTTGACTATGATGAATTAGCAATTGTTATACTGGCACTGCAAGGAAAGAATGAGTAATTTAATCAATCTTCAGTACTTTAAGAACTGCATTCTGATATACTATTTTTGTTTGGAGGAGTAGAGTATTCATAAAGAAGTGTTTCATTAGAACAATTACAACAACGATGAAGTACGATGATGTTTTTTTTTCATTATCTTTAAAAAAATCAAAACTTTATTTTTTTAAATTTTTTTTATCTTAAGTAGATATTATAGTTTTTATTTTAAATCTTTGATATATAAAACATTTTAAATCTACAAACTTTATCATTGAAGTGTCCAAAAGACTATTAACAAATACATAATAATATATAGGATGCACATTAATTTACTAATAATGTTATAACAAAGCAGATAAAAATATTTAAAATTATAAACAATATTATAAATAAATTTATAATGCAGCCACGCTTTTGTAATCTATCTACACTAAGTGTAAATTTGTAAAATACGAATGTTTATATAATAAACATATCAAAATTAAAAAAAAAAAAAAAGTTTAAAACGTTCTATAAGTTATGTGATTTGTCCGTAATTTACGATCTATGTAAACGCAGCTTTAGGCTTAAAGGAGCAAGAATTTTTTTTTCTTATCCTTTCTGTAATGTGTCCATTATGAACTGTTATTGCTTAGGAAACGTATGCAATTTTATATGATTTATTACTCACGCATGACGCGTGCCAAGAGTGCCTATAACGTAGCCATCAGGAAAGTGACACCTATTTTAATAAATGTTTTTATTTTTTGTATAAATATTTTAGTCCTAAACCACAATATATAACTTCCACGCAGTTTCATTTTTTTATAATTTGCATCACTCCTATACTTGTGGGAAATAACAAATAGTATCATTACGTGTTAGATAAATAATATACTACTGTTATTATTAATAAATTATTATTATACATTTATATTCTTTAACACTATTTTTCAAACAATAATTAACAAATCTTGCTAGAACTTATTCTTGGTGTACTGACCATGTAATCTGGCTAATTTAAAACTAACTATTTTTTAATTAATCATTATTATATAATAGTTCTTGGTCTTATGAGTTTTATATACCTACAGGAAATTTGTGTATATAATTACCATATCCATTGTACTATTAATAAATTTTTGCTTTGTTAAAATGTGATCATTGTCATCTTATAAAATTTACTTCAATAGAGATTTCACACAACTATAAATTTGGTAAAAAGATATTTGCACTGACCACTGCCCTTTTTCATCTAACAAAATTCAATAGAAAATGGTACAGGTAACCCGGTCGTAGCAGGTGAACGCTCGTCCAGTTATCAACCGTATCTTATTACCAGACAACTGATCAAATAAGTTAGCTTAGAGAATATGCAGCAAGTAAATATTTGCTTTGAATATTAAAACATGCCTAAACTAAATATATATTACATATTTTTGTTAATTAATACTCTTCTCATCAGTGCAGTTTTTTCTGTTTCGGTTTTTAATTACTTAACGAACTGTATTGTTGATATTTTAATTAGTGTGATGTGATTTTTTATAGACTTAATAAAATGAAAAGTATTATTTATTTTACATTTTCAAATCAGTAGAAATTAAATAGATTTTAGTAATCGATAATTATTTTTATGAATGATAGAAATTATACTAATTGTAAAATGTTTTTTTTTTTATTTTTAACTAATTTTGGCTATCTTTGTTTCAGGTAAGATCATACAAAGTATTGTCTGTGCGGCTTTTGAAGAATTTTGTTTATACTAAGTTATAAAAGACCAACTGAATGAAAAAAATATGTAAGTAATATCTACAGTTTAAGCATTTATTATTTTAATTTTTTTTTTTAATTTTATGATTTTCTAATAAAGATTGCTTTTGTATTCATCAGCATGTACTTTATCTATGATAAATCAACTGTTGCTGAAGTACATGAAAATTAGTAGGTTAAAACTGTCTATAGCAAATTAGGACTTTTTTATTGAACATATATTCTGTCCAGGGGATTCTGGGAATTTTTCCGTACGACTACAACTTATTCACAGTATTAAGTTTTTCTGTTGTAGTGTCCATGAGAGTCCAAGGTTTGACTTTGTACAAGAGTACCGGGAACACATAGCATTTTATCAGTCTAATTATAGTTTTGAGGGACAGACTGTGGTTTTTTAAGACTTTTTTATTTTTTGCAAATGCTACTCCATCTTTCTTTGTTTGACTTTTTATTTTGATTAAATGGTCTCATTTCTCATTCCTCTCCACTGCTCTTGGGCTTTTAAAATAAGTGATTTTTTGTAGAATTCTCAAAAATGCTTTTGTTGTCAGCATAGCTTATGTAGTTTATTAATTCAAAAATACTTCTGTTGTCAGTATAGCATTATTAAGTATCATATCCGAGTAAAGGTTAAAAAGCAAAAAAAAAACATCTTTGTCTGATTTCACGTTATATGGCTATAGTATCGGTGTTAACCTCATTTACCTTATTGTCTGCATTCTGGTTCTAGTAAAGATTTTGTATAGTTGTGACGTTTTTATTGCCGATACTTGTTTTCCTGAGGATATCAATTAGTTTGAGAGTGCTTTACAACGCTTTTTTTGTCTTCATACTATTCCTAAAGTCAAATTGGGTGTTGGACATTTGTTCTTTAATTTGACTGTATTATCGAAGTTTTTAGTAGTTGACTCATAATGTATATTGTTCTGTACTCTTTACAAGATTTGGAGGTCTGTTTTTGTTAACTGGATTAAACGCACATTGTAGCAATTGTTTGGGTTTTTTTGGTGTTGTATGTATTGTTGAAGTTTTGAGTTTTGCTAACATTTTAATGGCGTTTTCATCTAACTCAGAACCTGTTACGTTTCCTTCTTTTTCTTGCTCTATTGCTTTCTGTACTTCTTCACATAGTATTCTGGGATCACAATTACAAGTGTTTTCTGATATGCTATTCTTTTCATTTTTAAAGAGACGTTGATTCTTTCTTGGTTTTCAAGGATCGTATTTCTATTAGCCTTTAAAAGTCTACGTTACCTTCATTACTTGTTTATGTCGTGCTTGCTGTCCTAAAACTTTATTTCTTTACGTTTTGTGTTAAACCATTCTTACTTTACTTTCTTGTTTTTTTTTTAACTATTCTATCTAGCTCCGTATATTTTGTTTCATTTACGACCTTTGGTCTTTTTTTATCAATTTAAAATGTTATTTATTCGTTTTTTTTTTCTGCAATGGCTTAAGGTGCTTTTCTATAACTTTTCTGAAAGTGTTTTTTATTTTCTTTGTGAGCGTTTGTTTTGTTGTTGTTTACCGTTTCTATGTTATTCATTTAGTTAGGCTGCAGTCTCACTGCACCACCCACCGCCACCAACTAAAATTCGAACATGTTAAATCATATGGCGACGGTCCCACTGATTCACTATTCTCGCCGGCATCTGTCATTTGGTAACCACCGTTTCATAATATCAAATCGGTTAGTGGTAGCGCGGCAACAGTTGATCGTCATTTGAAACATACTAACTTGATATTTTACAAATCAAAACATAATCTGTAATTTTCGCTTTGATATTTGAGAATTTTAAATACGGTAACATGGAAGAAACATGGACACAATCCGACATTGATAAACTAATTACATTAGTAAATGAAAGGCACGAAATATAAATATAGCATTTTTTTACTGACATAGAAAAGAGTGGGAAATTTAAATATTTGGTGGTCACCAGTAGCTGCAGTGAGACCGTAGTACATTTTGGTGGTTAGTGGCAAACGGTGATAGTTGGTGGCGGTGGTGCAGTGAGACTGCAGCCTTATTCAGATCGTGTTGGGTTTTATTTATTTATTTAAATCTTACTTTTATAGTCGTTATTAACGGGTCATGGTCTAATCTTATATCTGCTGAAGGAGTGGTTTTATTGATTGCATGCTGTTCTGATATCTTTTGTTTACCAAGACATAGTTAATTTGTTGTTTTTTTGTGACATTGTCAGTATTGTGACTTTTAAATATATAGTCTGCGAGGCGGTACTTTAAAGAATGTGTTTGTCACCACTATAGTAACCTTAATACAGTTTGACCGGTATAATAGGAAACTTAATATACTCGAAATGATTGTTTGCTTTATTGCACTTATGCTTTTGCCCGTTTTAGCATCTTTTTTTCGCCCTTACATTCCACACATACTATGAGCTAAACTATACTGGAGTTACTGTAGTTGTTGATCTATGCGAAATTTTATTATTTTATTCTCTTGTTCGTTTTTTTACTCTGCCATATCTTCGTATTTTATCTGGCTGATTAAAGTTTTTCATTACAATAACGAGATTTTCTTTTTTGACTTTGTTAACTACTTCGTTTAGTTCATAGAATTTTTTGGTCATTTGCGGTCGATGCAGGTGCATACTTATATTTATGTTTGTAGAGGTTACCTTTATTATTAGCAGCATTATTTTTTTAGTTATGAGTATGAAACTATTAACTTGTTGCGTTATGTATTTTCTAGTTATTATTTCCACTTTTTTCTTGTTCTTATTGCTTTCTGAGTAACAATACGTAACTCATATTACTTATGCTCATTATCTTCATATTTGTCTATTGCATTGCGTACTGTCACGGGGTAATTTTTTGACGGGGTTAAATGGGGCGTCGCACAAGCACTTAAATACAACTTCGACGCACAAAATGTAGGTTTGAGGTATTAAAGTTATTCGCAGAATCAACAGTTTATAAAAGGTCTATTACGTATAGTAAAAACGATGTTACATACATAATTTATATCTCTGTGACATGTGTCAGTAGACATTATTCCAAAAAAATTCACAACCCCCTTATGATAAACACAATGGCATACGGCAATATTCACAATATATGAAAATCAATTCAAAGTGATAAAAGTCAATGGACTACACGCTATATCTCTGATTACAAAATAACGACAAATTACAATAAAAACAAGGGGCAGATTTCTGCAATAGCGAGAAACGTTTTTGGGCTGAATTTTCAATTCTAAGCAGATGCTGGTATGGTGGTTCTGACTCTGGACAACCAGGCGGCGTAATTGTCAGTTACGTCGGTGACAGTACCTTTCCGGTTTGACTTGCTGTCCTCATTTAAGTTACATATTTTTTGCAATTTTTTTCTTCTTGTTTTATCTGTTTTTTTTTTCAATATCTTTTGCTTCGGGAATCCAAATGGAGGAATTACTCCGGAATTTGAATTGACACTGAACATTGAATATCAAAGAGCTGCAGATTTGACTAGGGATGTTTATTGAACCCTTAATGCAGTAGTTTCCCGTTGTTTTCTGCATTCTATGTTGTTGACTATGAGGTAGTTCTTCCGTTTCTGGGATCAGTTTTTTAAGGACAGGACAAGAGAGTGCTCTACAATTCCAGAATCATATACCCGTAACTGTTGCTTTGATGTACTTGAACGAGTTTTATTGAATATAATTTTTTTGTCAGTTTAAGTACCTATTACTAGCCTAATTCTGATCAATGCTAAATTTTTAAGGTTATATCTGTTTTTCCATTGCACTTTAGTAGCTTATCTTAAGTCTTTTCATTCTAGTTTATGCATTTATAGAGTCACCAAGACTAATTATTTTTCAAGCAAGGCCTTACGTACTTACTTTGGTATTTTTAGAATTGAAGTAACATTCATAGAGCTGTTTTTATATCACTTTAAGTTGGAGTACCAGAAAATGCTTTTAAAACCTTGAAAACACTACAAAGTTGTCTCTTCTTGTTTGGACATTATTGATTTTTTTAAAGATTTTTTTAAATGGCCTTGCAGTTTACGCAATTTTGCCTAATATTAAATTCTTAAAATTATATCAAGTTATTGGGGTAGTGTTAGCATTTTAGGCTTTATACGCGTCTCCAGTAGCTTATCTTTAATTTTTTTAGACTAGCGTATGCTTTTATAGACTCGCTGCCTTGGTGTTTCTGGAATATATATAAGCAACTTTTTCTTTTTAAAGTTCTATGGGAAATTGAAAATGATCATTATCATTACTTATACTTTATCAGTTGCTTGTTTGAAGAGTTCTGCAAATGTTCAACCAAGTTTTAACAAAAGATTCTTCTTTTACCGTTTGTTAATTTTTTTAGTTTTTTTGACTTTTTCTTCATTCAAAATTTTGTTGACTAATGGTATTTACAGCTCTTATAGCACCACAGTTCAAATGGTTTTAGGTTCTTAATGTTTTCTGTTTTTATTGTCTAAGCCTCCATTCTATATAATAGGTTGGACAATATATAGCATCTAAATATTCTTCTTCTTCAGAGTACTTTTTTTAAATTTTTATGAAAGCGCTATGCTTTAATCTGACATTTGATTTTTATTCTATGATCTATTTCTTTAGCTACCTATGTGCCAAGCTATTTATAGGAGAACACTAAGTCTATTGTTAATTGTTACCAATTATTATTATTATTATTTATAGATGGTTTATTTATATTTTGGTTTATTATTATGATAATACCACCTACCACCGTTTTCTCCTGTGCGCTTCTTTCCTTTCTTCTTTGCGCTGCGGTTTTGTTGTACATTTCTGTTGTTTTACTCCTTTTTTTTTTAGTCCAGCATCTGTTGCCAAGAAATTACTTTCAGTTCTGTTTTGGTAAGGTTGTGTTTACCAAAAGAGGCTATGCGTTGCAGTTTATAAGCTTTGCAAGTGTATCGGAGTCTCATCTTCTTTAACAGTGTCCGACTCATTTGTGTTACCAAGGTTTTGGTAATATGTGATATGCGATATGTTAAAAATATTGTTGAGTGTGCCAATCCCTTACAGCTTTTTCACAAGTTTGCTGTGTTCTGACTCAAGTCTTCTGCGGCTAATTTTTTTTGGTTTTGTATGGGACCCTAAAACACCAGAACCTGGTGTAGTACAGGTACTCTTTGGCGGGCTCATTTGCCATGAGGTTTCCTTTTATCCCCTTGTCTTTTGATATCAAGATCAGGCGCTTGACTATTTGACATGATGGTTATCGGTCTGTCAGGGTATAGTCCTATCTTCATCATGTACCTAGCGCATCACTCAATGTAAAATGCTCTTACTATATACATTATATTTTTTGTCGCAGATCTTTTAATCTAAAAAGAACTTTTCTTGTACCTACATTCTTAGGGAACTAGCCCTATTAGTTCAATTTTAAGCCAGTTTTTTTTTTGTTTATTATTGTTTTTTATAGAAGTTGTAAAACGCTTATGTATTCAAGTTTTAAATCGGTAGTTTTTGCTCTTTTAACTTTATATAAAATGGCAAATAGTAAGCGATTTCGAATGCGTTCTAAAATGTTATAAAACTTGACATAACAAGCAATTGTCACTATAAATAACACTTTGCTTTCATAGCTCCTAGGTGTATCCTTTAATATTTTTTCTGAAATATTAATCCAACTGTCCTTGCTTTCTCGATAATCATCTGCTAAGACCTTGCCTTTGTCTCTAAATTGCCATTAGGTAGTTAAAATGTTAACAATTAAATCTTTGCAATTCACTTTATTATTAAAATTAATATTTAAATTTATTCAATCCCAGATTACAACGATTATCCATCACTTAAAACGGTTTCAATAAAATACCAAGGTGAGACAAGTACATAAGACATGTTCATGTACAATAGATAAAAGTCATATGTAGCAATTATAAACAAACAATATAAATACATTTTCCAATTAAATAATAACACTGTCAATATTCAACAGGTTAATGTGCTGCCATTATGAAGAAACACAAAGTTGTTTCTATCGATCAAATCGGCCGACCCATTTTCCTATTCGATATTCAAGAGCTCGTTCACTCAACGGCGTGCATGAAAACTGTTAGAGAGCATTGTTGTTCCACTCTCGCGAGTACATACAACTTATATAACTATATTGACCTTTCCGGCCTGAAATTTCTAAACTAAGCGAACGTTTTGTACATAAAACCGGTCGCGTTACTCGCGGATCAATTTGAAATTTCTACTTTTCGCATGCAATTGCTCGAGAGCCGGTATCTTTCTCACGGCTCGTCTTTCGCAACTGCCTTTATTTAAACAAACATAATAAGCATAATAAAAAAAGAATAATAACTGTTGTAGTTTCACTTTTATTTAATTAAAATGTGCGACCCGTAGTAAAAGAATTACGTTGGTTCATGACACTTTTATTTCAACCGAGAATGTTTAATAAAAAAACGGAATAAGAAATTATTACTGAAACGTGCTGTGGCACAAATTAAAAAAGGAAATTTAACAAATTTTTAAAGTTTATTTATTTATAAAGTTTCCTTGTT
This sequence comes from Tachinus rufipes, assembly GCA_963932245.1. Lineage (NCBI taxonomy): Eukaryota > Metazoa > Arthropoda > Insecta > Coleoptera > Staphylinidae > Tachinus > Tachinus rufipes. The sequence continues at coordinate 40,706,542 of OZ010747.1, read as the reverse complement.
ATAAAATGCGTATCGCACTTACACAACTTACAAAAGGAATTCAATTTCTACTGAAGGAAATGAGATAAAAAAAATTGCCCGGGCGAAATTTTTTTTGAGCTCTTGGAAACGACTTTTTCTGATCTCTTCTTTTCATGAATGAATACGGGAAACTACGATGCGGGTGACTCATTATAGTTACAAAAATGTTGCCTCAGACATAGTAAAAAAATATAACACACAATATATTATAACGAAAACCTGTATCCATAATGGGTTTTGCACTCAAGAATGACAACTATCACTTTCAATCGAGTTTTTGCTAGTTAAATTTGATCCACGACTTCCTATGCAAATTGTATAATTAATGAGATTTTTTAGGTTGGATTAAATTACATTTTGTTGTTTTATTTAATTACGTTAAGTGCTGGTGAAAATTGTGATTGTGCTTTGTGCGCAGATAATTTCATTATTATAAAAAGAAATGAAGTTTATTAAAATCTGAAGTAGGTAAAAAATAATTAAATTATGTACTTTGATTATATTAAAATCCAATTACATTATGTATTTTGATGAACAAATATTATTGTTTATTTTGGTTCTTCGTTACACTAATGAATTTTTAAATTAAATTATATTTTTATAACCAGGAAATATGAGAATGTATCCACCCATACGAAGCGGTCGTATTTGAGATCTTAATTAAGGCATTTGGAATACTAATCGAGTGATAATAATTATGTTTTCATTATCATTCTCATTAACTGGCGACCGAAACTAATTAGTTTGTTTAATCAACCGATATTTCTAAATTGAGCATATTTTATTTTACTATGTAAAAATACAATGCATTTATACGTGCTAGTAAAAAACTTAATTATAACTATTACAAAAATTCAGACATGCTATATGGTTCTAAACCGCACAATTGTTGGGACATTAATAGTTCATCGTGCTAAAATTTGTTTGCATACTTAATTTCCCGCGGGATATGGTTGAAAATTTTGATGCAGGTAATAATAATGCATGTTTCTAATTTGTCTAGTCTATGTTGACTAATGGAATATACTTGTCGATGTCTGTCTACTACTGTATATTGTAGCGAGGGGCGACTGCAAAAAATATTTCCTGTTTTTTTTTTTTAGTTTTTGTGTCCCCCTTCACGGATGCTAGTGATTGAAGTTATAAGTTTTTCAATTGTTGTACAACCTATGTATAAGGAAAACAGTTTACAGGCTGATTAATATAAGCAATTCAAATAAAACATGTTTGAGGAAATGGTTTTAAAGAAGATATAGTTCCTTACAGTTTATTATTTGTTGAATTCATTTGAATTATGTACTCAAATTGCTTTTTAAATCCCTGTAGTGTAAATAGGAGAGTGTAAAGTTCCGAACACAATTAATCAAAGTTTGTCATACTTAGAATAAAAATGCGGCTACCGCTTGTTGCCAATTTTTAATGTGGTTGTATGTCAGTTGTCTTAGTTTATTTTAATTTTATTTATATATTTTCTTTCTTGGTGGTCTCTGAGTAGTTGTTGAGTGACACAACTTATTAGTTCGGAGCTAACTGAGGAAAATATGTGTTGCCATGTTTGAGTTTTTTTTAGAACCTTTGGATATAGCCATCTTATCCCGATAGATAAAACCCATACAACTTATGGTGGTGCCAAAAGTTTCTTGTCTACTCCTTCCAATGCTGGTTGGAAAATGTTATTGGCTTCAAAGTAATGCGATTTTTTTTTTGTATTCATCTGTTGTTCCTAGTGCATATGATGTGTTTAGGGAAATTGGTTGCATGTCTGTTTGCGTATTGTCAGCAGGTTAATGTTGTGACATACTGTTTATGTTTGTTTGCCTTTTTTTTAAATTTTCTTTTTGAGGTGGTTCCTCTTGCACTGCGTTCTTACTGGACGTGTTGTACATCTTTGATGTGTTACTCCTTTAGTAGCTTTGTCTGTTTGATGAAGTTCAGATTTTTTTGAAGGTTGTGTTTTGCAGTTTATAAGATTTGCATTCACTCAACAAGTGTAGCCAAGGTTTTGGTATTGTGCGATAAGAATTATTCTTGAGTCTGTTAACTCGTTTCAGCTTTTCTGTGTTTTGCGTCGGCTGCGGCTTATTTTTTTTCTGTTTTTGTATATAATCGTTTATTTCTTGCCTTTTGGCCTTGAAAAATTCTACAACTTAACATATATAACATTTACCATATAACTTAATTCACTACTAATATAATAATCCTAAACCCTGTTTTAAATTAATTATTTGTTAATTTTGTTTCAATTTTCTTTTTTCTTCTTGTTATCACCATTTCATTCTTCTTCCATCTTCTTTTAGTACCTTATTTCTTTTCATTTACTCTTCTCTCATCTCATTGCATTTTAGCATGTGTTCTATGCTTTCCCTAACTTCTCCACACATCCTACACATTTTCTTTTCTTTTTTCTTCCAAAACTTGCACAGTTTCTCTTCATTTCCACATCTAAATCTTGCAATCATCTGTTTTTTTCATTTTTCCTTCATTTACATTTTTTAGGTACTTTGGTAGTGCATCCGTTATAATGTGTTCATAATTTGAATTGTACCTAGATTTATTTATTCGTGTTCTTTGCTCTTGCACTTGTATATCTCTATCTCTCATCATAATTTCCATACACATATTCTATCTATTCTCACTAGCATATCCATTCTTGTTAAAATAGTTTTCTCTGCATGTTTTCATTTTTCCGCATTTCTCTTTATTTTCTCTTTCAGGCACTTTTGTAATATTTTACAATCATTCCTTTCTCTCACTCTTTCTTCATACCTCATTGCACGCTTTCCTGTTTCTACTCTTAATTTTATTTTATATTATTTTATCTTCATCCATTGCAATGTACGGGAGTCTCTTTGTTTACTCCTAATACTCATCTACTTTTTTTTGTGCTAGGAGGAGAATCTTCTTAATGACTTGCAAAGTGTCGGATTCACCCTTACGGGCGCCTACCGACTAAACTCCCCCCGACTTTGACTGCTGGAAGTTTGTCCTTTCGTGGACATAGCCTTCCTGAATGGTTGTGTATTTAACACGGGAAATATTTACATAATGCACATATCTGCCAACCATATAGGTGTTGCCTAGAATGAGTGGGATCTGATTCCACTTCTAGGTCTGAGCTTCAGATTGACGGACCGGGTCTGAAATTATTATACGTCTAGTCGTCTAATAGAACATTAGAAGCTTTAATTAGCTTGACGAAGTCATCGTTACTTGCTTGCGATAAGCGAATTAACAGTTGATCTTTAGCTGATAGAAGAGAGGCGCTAGGCGCCGATCTTCCTGCCTGTGCAAAGGATTTCTCCATGCTTGCATTGGGACTGCTCCGTGAGGGAGCATGAGACTGCTTACGGGGAGCAGGTGTTTTACCGGTGGCCTGGCTGTTGCGACTAGCCTTTAGTTTCTGATAAACCAGGTAGCTCTTATAACTTTTTGTATGGGCCCTACTACACGCGATGCATTATGCTAAATGGCCGCTCTCTTTAGTAAGAGTGCAACTGGCGCTCGGATGAGCTCCAGCGCACTTGACACACCAATATGGTGCGTTGCACTGGGATGCTTCGTAGCAGTAACGTTGGCAACGGTGACATTGTGCAATCTCGGGGCCTTTGCGTTTGACCTTTGTGGTCACGCGAAGCCCGAACAACTTAGATAGAAAAATAATTTCTTTGTTTTTAGCTCCATGGGGAAGCTGGAAGTACACCATTGGTAAGGATTTTCAGTCCTTGCCACTGCGTGTAATCGATACTGGAGTGTATCTCTGAGCGATGAGCTCAGCCTGCACTATTTCAGCCTTAATGCAGGTGGGCACACCCCAAATAACATCTTTTCGGACCCTAATTGATAGGTGTGGTGAAAGATATCATGCTCTGTGCAATAATCAATCACCGCCATGAAATCATGCTGCGTTTAGGGGATCAGGCGTATGCTATCGACCACTTTTACTGCGCGGTCAATGGTGATGTTCAGTGACTTGAAGGTCGCCTTTAGCCCTAGGTACGCATCCTTCTTATGGATGGTAATACCTTCTTACTGTGGACGCCGGTTGAGCTGACTGGCCTAAGGTGCTAGACCCTTTGGCCTTGATGGTGCTGAAGGCACCTGACGTGTGTGGCCGGCTGAAGGGCTATTAGAGCAAGAAGGTTGAGAGGGCTCACCTAGTTTCTTCTTCACCTTCTTCGATTTTGCTTTACCTTTCTTCCCTTTGACCAGGATGATCTCGCCCTTTTTGGACGGGACTTTTTGGTGGATGGCAGTATCTTTCAACTGTTTATCCGCGCCTTGAATGCAATGAAAATTGCAATTATCCTTGATCGGATCCAATAGTCGGTGCGTCTGTTGGCTCGTTCTCGAAGTGGACTGGTCTGGTCGGCTGCTAGCAGTCGACTTGATACTCATCTCTAGTATTTTATTTGAATAGCCTTTAACTTTTTTTGCTTTTTTCATCCCCAAATTTTTGCTCCGTACAATAACATACTTTTTATCCCTTGTATCCCTGTCGCACATCTTTTGTAGTCCAAAACTTTTCATTCATTTTGCCATTTATACAGACCCTGCTAACTGTTTCCACATATACTTCTTTCATTCTTTTTACTAGGTGCTCATTTATTCCTTTTTTTCTCAAATAAATCCACAATTTTTGTCTACTCACACTGTCAAATGCCGGTTTCAGATCCAAGAATAACGCATACAACTTTTTTCCCTTTTCTGCTATTTCCTTTTCTACTATATGGTGTAGTATGTATACATTATTTATGGTCCCTTTTTTTTCTAAACCCGGTTTGTCCGTCTGGCAAAATCCCATTCATCTCTAGTTCTCCTTTCAGTTTTTTTTCTAGTACCATGGCGTAGATCTTGTATGCTGTACTTAGTAACGCTATACCTCTGTAGTTTTCTGCAAGTTGTTTATTTCTTTTTTGTGTATTGGACATACAAGACCTACTTTCCACTGACCCTTTTCCTTTCCATACTTCATTTATTATCTCAATCAGATCTTTCATACCATACATCTATGCTTCATTTTGTATTCCATCGACACCTGGCGCTTTTTGTTTTTTTTAGTTTTTTTTATTTGCTTCCATATCATTTTGTTTGTTATTTTATCTACATTTTGTTTCAGTTGTTGTGTTGTCATTAGCTGTCTTTCGGTTTTTCTGTCCGATTCTTCATACAGTTTTAAGAAGTGTATCCTCTAGTCTTCAATCAAAATTTTTTGTTTTCTGCTTTTTCTCTTTTTGTTTATGTATTTTCATGCTTTTTCTTCCGAACGTATTTCTTTTATCTCTATTTCTTCTTTTTATATATATTGCTTTAACTTCTTTTTATTTATTCTTGTATATCTTCTGAGCACTTTGATATTTTTCTTCCAATTTTGGAGTACTTTCTTTTTTCTGTGTGCATTATGTGCACCACCATTTGCTTTTTGCAAATGACTTTTCTGTTTGTAAAAACATTTTCTTTATTGATGCGCCTGCAATTATGTTATCTAGTTCTGCCATTTTTTGTTCTACGCCTTTTTTTCAAAATGAATTTTATATAAATTTTGCTTGTACATTTCTACGCTCTCTTGTGTCCATACTATTTTTGTTACTATTTCTTTTTTTTCTTTTTGTTTTTTTTTATGATTTTGTTTTCTGCTTTTGTATGAAAGCAGGTTCTGGTTCTGTAAATGTTTGTTCTATTTGCGAGGTTATTCGATATGAGATATCTTTGTATCTCCTGGTTGTTTGGTATTAAGACCAGGCGGCGAACTTTGCAGATCGTGGCTACTGCTTCCAGATTGATGAACACGCCATAACCAGTTCGTGTTACTGGCGGTTGCGATGTTGATTGACTATTTCACATGATGGTTATTGGTCTGTTAGGGTTTAGTCCCGTCTCAATCATGTCCCTGACGCACCACTCTATAGCAGCCACCTTCATTTGGTTTGTTTCTCTTGGTCTTTATTTTTGTAGATTTTAGCCTCGATGCCATTCTGATCGTTGGTCCTGTTTTTGTACCAGATACTTTCTTTTACTGTATTTAGGTATCTGTTGTTTGTCCACTTGTTTTGCTGTGGTATTATCACATCAAATGTTTTTTTGATGCAATGTCCTTTTATGAAGTCCGACCTCATTATTACAGTTTTTTCTTTATGCAACATAGTTGTTATGCTAGGTTTGTGGGTCCCAAGGTTTACAGTGTGCTTATTTATCTGCAATGTGTATGCTGCTTGGCTTGCCTATGCGTTTATCATCGCGGTAACGATAGTAGTATTTTTATAGCTGCTGTTGGCGTCGTTCTCATTGCCCCCGTTATCAGCAGGTATGTTAGCTTCTAAACTTTACTTAGTTTATTGACCGTACACTTAAAGGTGGATTTTTCTTTCATACAAGCGCTCCACATGTAATAATGGATCAGTCCCATGTGCGTCCGACTATCATTTTGGTTGCAAAGAGCACTCGAATGGCCTTTGTGATTAAAGGTATATCCAGGCGTGTGTGGGAGTGTAGCTTCAGGTTTTTGAAGTTATGTGGTGTTCCGCTGTCTTGTGATTGCATTTTGCAGTTTTTTTTTTTGGTTTACTGGTTTTCTTTCTTTTTTTTACCACCTTTCTACGGAGTTGAATTCCCCGTCCCGTATGTACGTGACAACTATTTTTTTAAATAGTTTTTGCTCCGGCTTTAGTATAAATACCACCTTGGCTGCTTTCCAGCTGCTTGGTATGTGTGAAAGTGTTTAGTTTGCTCTGAGGATCACTCATCAATGCTTTTTCAGGACTACAAACTTTTTCTGCAGCTTGATAGAATAGATTCTATCGGATCTTGGTGACTTAAATGTTGATCTTCTATTTTAGGTTGCTCGGATTGATTATGGCTTCTTTTTATCCTAGTCTCCTTTTTATTTAGCAGCTCTAGGTTTTCTGGATTAGCGTAGAGCACGGAAAGTGTGTCTGCAGCTGCCTTTGTGTATTTCCTATTTTTAGTCCGCAGAGGTCTAATGTTTTTTGTGTAGTTTTTGCTTTGCGGGGACCGTTTTGATTGTCTTTACATTGTCTCTTCTACATTTTGTTGTTGCTTTTTTTATGGAATGTAACGTTAAAATAAACCGCCATAAAATCCCGGCCTACTACATTTCTAAAAACTCTAGACTAAATGTCAAATATTGTTAGCTTTATTAACGTACATGTGCAATTTGAACCTTTTAGTTTAATTAGTCTTGTAGTGATATCCAGACAGACATCGTTAGGTTTTACCTATGCCAGATTTACGAAAAAAAAAAACATTGACAGGTCTTACTCCTCATCAAATTAAACAAAGCTTAGACTACTTACTACAAATATTCTTGAACTTTCAACAATGTTTTTGCACTCTCATACAATATTTCTCAATTGTCAGAAATACTAAAAATGTTTTTTTTTTAACTATCAATAATGCTTTTGAACTGTCATAAATGTTCTTTAACTGCTACAAATGTTCCTAAACTTTTGAACTGTCAATAATGCTCTTTAAACTGTCACAAACATTATAAAATGTTCTTCTATTTTATACAAATGTTCCTGAATTTTTGAAATGTTATAGAACTGTCATATAATGTTCTTCAACTGTCAAAAATGGTAAAAAAATGTTTCTGAACTTTTGACAATGTTCTTGAATATAATATTCCTTAACTGTCATAAATGCTAAAAAATGTCTTAACTGTCAATAATGCGTTGGAACCGTCACATTTGTTATAAAATGTTTTTCAACTGCTGCAAATGTTTCTAAACTTTTAACAAAACTGTCATATAATGTTTCTCAACTGTAAAAAATGCTAAAAATTGACGTTAAATATCAAAATCAAATTGAAACAACTTTTTTATCCAAGTATTGATAAAGTTGCAAAATTTGGTCATAAAGTCTAAAATTGCTATAAAATATTGTCAGAAAGCACTAAAATCTGTCCATAAACTGTTGAAAAGTGTAAAATTTTATTTGTAAATTTTCATATATAACAAAATTTAGTTTTTAAACATGAAAATATTGTTAGAAACTAACAAAATTGGGCTGTATACTATTAAAAAATGCAAAACAAAATTTATGGAATGTCACAAATTTAGCCATTAATTGTTAAAAAGTGTAAAATTCTATCTTAAAAAGTCAAAAATAGCTAAGTCTGGTCATGAAACATTAAAATATTTTCAGATAGAATAAAAATCCGGCCAAAAACAGTTAAAATATTGTTGGAAAGCACCAAATTATATTCATAAAATCTTAAAAGTAGTAAAATCCGGCTATGAAATATCAAAATACTGTCAAAAAGATTCAAAATCTGGTTATAAACTGTCAAAAAGTACAAAACTCTATTTATGTGTCCATTAATGTCAAAAATAACAAAATACGAGAAACTTTGATGGTGGAGCAGATGCTTTCTTTGTTATAGTTTTTTGATACTATATTTTGCTAGTAGGCATCAGTCTGCGATTCTTTCGCAGTCTTGTTGATTTGGCCAGGCTTTATCTTTGTTACCCGCAAAAAAGTGGCAAAATTCTATACAAAATATTAATATATTTTCAAAAAAGTGGCAAAATTCTATACAAAATATTAAAATATTTTCAAAAAAAAAACAAAATCCGGCTAAAAAAGGGCCGACAAGTGCAAAATTTACATTAATATATTTTTGATTTTTATCATATTAGATAGTACATTTTTGACAGATGGTTAATAAAAATACAATTATTCTTAATCTTAAATGATTAAGAATAATTGTGACGAGATAACATTTCAAATAAAATATAAGCTTGTCAGGCTATACAACCGCAATAATGAGTATTTAAGATTTGTTGGTTTTTGACATATTAGATTAGAGAAATTATTACAAATTGCATTTTAAAGTACTCGTGTATTCGTCGCGAATGGTGTCTCGTTAAAATCAACGACCTAAATTTTTTAAATGCTTTTTTATTGTAATTTTTCTGAAACTGATGTAGTATATAAGGGATTTAAGAGAAGAAGGGTTACATCTTATACTTTTTTTTACTTTCGTCGGCATTAATGGTCTTTTTACCATAAATCTAAACAAAACTGTAAAAATCTGGTCACCCTCCATCAGGGGTCAGTAATAGAATTATAAAATTTAAATTTCCCAACTCATTGATCTGAATTGTCTTTGATAAAATAGGATAATAGAACAGCGATAACTATTACATTAAAATATATTGTATAAAAGGAATGATTTGCTGTATAACGGCTACCATCATTTGTCTGGCCTATTTTCTATGCGGTACTGTTGATTAATGAGTAGTATTTACTTTTTTTTTCGAATCGAAACTCAGGTCACATAAAATGTATGCGCTAGTTGTAGGATGTATAGCCCAGAGCTATAACTATTAAATTAATTATACATTTTAAACAGATATAGAAAATATAAAATGACGATCGCTTCTAACGAAACCAATTTATTCTGCATATAAAGCTACCAGCCAGTATCTTTTCGCTCTAATTTGTATTATTAAAGACGAAATAATTGTGACGAGATAATATTTCAAATAAAATATAATCTCTCACGTTTCTCGGCTCGTCAGGCTATACAACCGCAATAATGAAGCCACCTTCGCAAAGAATGAATGATAAGCCCACACACAAGAACCCAACCGGTTATCCGAAACATGTAGTAACATGCGGGAACTTGTATTCCGGCTCTAACGTGGGGTGACATCGTCGGAAACACTAGAGGAAGTGAATGAGATACCATACATGCAGGTGATTCTTCTCCCTTTATATAATAATAATAATAATAAATTCATTTGTTTGGAAATCTTTAAATAGTCTATTTTCGTTGCAGATGAGATGTAATGAATAAACAAACGTTTTGTTTCTGCAGCTCTCTAAACTACAACCATAATGTATTTACTGTTAAACGGCACGAAGTACCGTAAACTCCTTCAACTTGTTGTGGATGCGGGGTGTCGGAGGATGTTGAGGGGGGACAAGACGATGCCGCACTCGGTAATAGCGACACGATGCGAGTGTGTTACTATCTAATTGCACTGCAGACAATGACAAAAGCTGATTTTACATCTCTGACGTAGACGGATGCGTTTCGTTACAGAACAAATACAATTTATCTCGCGACTACAGTTCTAACGCTATAAACATTTCTACGAGTACACAATCTACTAATGATATCATGATTTGCATACTTTAAACAAATTCATTTCTTGTGGGATTTCAAAATTATTTACATGATAAGGACATATAAATAATGACGCTGTGGTTGGTTGTAGTGTGATAATCTCGAAACTTCAAATCCTAGACGTAACATCATAATATTATGAAATATATATTTTCTGTGATTATTTCTAATTTCCTAACAAGCTCTAGCTCGATATAAGCAAAAGTAGATTTTATAGTTTTCAAACTTTGAGATTTAGGTGTTTATAATCTCATAATATATTGTTCTGTGAATACGTTTGAAACAGTAGCATTATTTACGTTATTTTTACATGTGTAGGAGGAATACGCCTCAAGCGCCACATGCTCAATGACCCCCAAACCGATAAAAAAATCTTATTATCTCAAATATGGTATCTAATACATGTCGGCATCATACACTGAAATTCGTTATTTCTTATAATGACTATAATTAACTTTAATAAAAGAAATTATTTTTGGACAATTTTAAATCTTTATATTAATAAATACCTTATATGTATAATATAATTTCTATTTTTTAATTTCTTCCTTTAATCATGCACCAGCCAGCTGTCTTGTGTCTAAAGAGTACTAAGGACATTAAAATATAAGTTAGTATACTTTATTCAAAATCGGTGCCGTAATAAGGGCGGTGCCGTCGGTGACCCCGCACCGGGCGCAGCTTGGTTGGGGCGCAGAAAACCACCTAAACTTTATAATTTTGGAGTTTGGAGGGCAAAATGACGCTCTCGCACCTGGCGCATCAGAAGCTAGTAACGGCACTGTTCAAAAGTACCGGATTAGTTATTGTCTTTATCGAAAAAGATATATCGTTTAAAAAAAATGTGTTGCGTCTTGATGGACGTTGTTTCTGTTGTTTGTTCGCAGGGTTGTCTTTGAACTGGTGCCTGCTTCTATTGTATATTATGTGTGTATAGCTGACGCTTCAACCTCTAGATTAAAAATGGCAAAAGCGTTAAGTTTTGCGAAAAACTTGCTTTGTCTTAGTTTTCTGATAGTATATTCTGTTTGTTGTTTGTAGACTCTCTATCTCTGCTTAATTTAGTCTAATGGGATCAGTATGGGATTCTTTTACTGTTTTTTAGGTTCTGGAAGTCTTTATCTATGTATTACACGTGATTTGGTTGTTGATGCTTTCTAGTTTTGACGTTTCAATAGATAGATACTACTACTACTTTGTTGGAATGCTGGTGTGAGGTTGTGAACGGTCGAAAAATATTGAGATTGGATCGGACTGTAGACAAATTTAGGGCATTTGTGTTCATTCTTGGTTGAAATGCATTTTATCAGCTTGGACTACAGACTGCAGTTTTGAGATATTTTGTATAGAAATTTACTTTAGTTAGTGAGGGTATCTTGAGGCTTGAAACCGGTACTGGCAGCAATACCAGAACGTTGGCTGCTTGTCTTCTGTCATCATCATTTGCGTTATAGTTTTTGCAGGTCTTGCGAGCTTCTACTCCAGTTTTTAGGTTTTCTTTCTTTTTCTTCATTTTACTGTACCTTCTTTATTTTTTGGATTATTATTTACCGTTTCTTCAATAAACAGTTTCTTTTTAATGCATGCTCTATCTATTCTTTTTTCGATTGTACCTGCTAGCGCTTTTTCTTTACCTGGTCTTTTCAACTCTTTTTCATTTTGGGTTTTGTGTAACCATTTAATGCGCAGTAATTTAATAACTTTTTTCTTATTCGTATAGGAACACACTTAAAAAAAACATTTTACAATCTTTTTTTGCAGGTTTACATCTAACATTCTACTCAGAATCTTGTTCTTTCTTTTTTGTCTTTTGCAAATATAATAAATTTATTGTTGGTCATAAGTTCTACAATGATCTATATTGGGTCATTTTTATTATTGAAATAATTTTATATACTTTTTTGCCACAGAGATTTTTATTATTATCCAATATTTTTTGACATTTATTTGTTAAAATATTTAGTATAGTTTGCAGTTTTTTCAACGTTTGGAAATTATATCGTCAAAAGTTTGATCTCAATTGTGGTGCTTACAGTTTGTTTATCAGATAAGTTGTCGCCAGCAGGTTATGCGCCGCATTTGTAAAAATGTTTGAGCGCGAGTTCAATCTACACGTGCATATGCTACTAACAAGACAACAAAAAGCGCGAAGTGAAGAAAATATTGCTTTTATGGGGTTTCATGCGCATAGAAGTTGCAGTATTGCTTTACTTCATCCTACACCTCTTTGGATTGCACAATTAAGGAGCTTTCGTATTTTTTTTTCTTTGTTAATATCTTAATTGAGTATGTTTTTGGTGGTTAGTAGTGATTTAACCTCTCTTGTGACTTTATTTCTTATTTCTGTTTATTTGGGGCATTTTAAGATTGTGTGCTCCGCTCCGGGGTATCATGTTCTCCGAAGTACTTGCATTTGTCAGTTTTTGTTATCGTGAAATGTAGCACATAAGCTTTAAAACGTACATGATTGTTTGGAAATGTTGACTTCTCTATGTTTGCGCGATATCCATAGGTGGATAGGTATAACACCCGCAACATGTATTGCCTTAGTTGACTTTTTTCTGTAGGAGCTTAAAATTCTAGCGGTCAGTATTTCGGTGAGCCAAACTTGTTAATTTTGCACCGTTCTCAACAATTAGAGCTTTTGAAGACGACAACTTGGCGAATTTTGCAAAATATACCTTCAAAGTCTTGGATCACGTATTGCGTCTGTAGTTTGCTAATTCTAGTAAAGCAGTTGGAAACTGATTCTGATTTTGGCAAAAGAATCATTTTTTAGTCGAGGTGCATTTTTGGCTAAAAAAAACAAAATTGCCGTTATTGGTGCGAAAACAACCCACAAGTGTTAAAAAACTTATGAAACTTAAAGAAGAGCCGCGAGCGTCATTGAGATGTATAACCGTATAACCATGTTATGCGAATTTGTGTGGCAAGAACTTGAGAACATTAATGTTGAACTTGTTCAGACTGATTGTTTTTTCTTTTGTTAGTGAGTTAGATAGTCTTATACTATCTGGCGGGTTCATTTTGGCAAAAATGCTGTTGGGAAGTTTTTGTCTTAGTTTTTTTTTGCTATCATATTCTGCTAGTTATTTTTTTATATATCTTTGCTTCTATCTAACTTTTGGTTTTATTTAGGTGGATGGCAACAGTCTAGGATTTTGCGTTGTCTATAATGATTGTATTTTCTTCCGCTTTTTTGCTGTTCTGTTTGTTTGAGCAGTTTTTATCTTTGTTTTTCACGTGATTTACAGGACTATGTATTTTTTTTTTCTATGTTTGCATATTGCTTTTGTGTAGTGATATATTAAGTGATACTAAGCGTTTGTTGGATTGGACATTTTTTTCTTGATTCTATTAGGTTTTTTTTATGTAGCTGACTCGTCTGTGTTCTTTTAAAGTGATTTTTTATGAGTCTTTTGTTATTTGTTGTATACTGGAGTGAAGTTGTGATGTGAGCGGACGTTGTCGTTTTTTCTGATACTAAGGTGTTCTGCTCAGATTTTATGGGAAAAGTTTTTTGGTTTTATTAGTTCCTGGGTCCGGTAGTTTTGGGATTAAACATTTTTTTTTTGTGGGTTGACTCTTAGTCATTGCTTCTACTCGACTTTGTTCTTTATGATAAGCTGTAATCTTGTTTTTTTTTTCTAGCTCAGTTTTCTGCACTGTTTGGTAGGATCACATTGTTTTATTTGTTCCTTTTTTTTTGAAATTCTGTTTTGACGTCTTCTGAGATGAGTTTTTCATTTCTGCTATTCTGGTGATTCGGACAGAGCTGACAGTCTGCTATTCCAATTGTATTGTAATTGAATTGCATTAATGTTGCGTTGCTATTCCACTCGTAAAAACGCAACATCATTTTGACGTCATTGCGATTTGATTTTGATGCGATTGGCATGGTGGAGTGTCAGCTCAAGCTTCAAATTTTGAAATGTTTTTATGCTGATACTTGGTTTAAGAGGCTATATGCATTTTTTTCTAATTGTTTTATTATTGTTTTCTGGAAATTACATATATAACGTTCGGGCAGGCTTGGGGGGCAACATTTCTTAGAACGTCGACTTTATCTTTTGTATTTAACGCATGATTGTCGTTCTTCTGCAGGGAGTTTTTAGGAGACTCTAACTATTTGGTGGCGGTTGATTTCTGGACTAGGATCCGTTTGGGAATTTTGTTAGAAGATGGGGTAAGGTTTATGATTTTCTTTTGCTACTATAATTTTTGAATCAATTCTTCTGTAAATGAAGTCGTGCTTTAATTGATGTCTGCGTTTGGTGGCGGATTGGTTGGTTTGTTCTTCTTTGCTAGTGGCTGTGGCTTTGCCAGTTTTAGCTAGAGCATTTTTTATTGATAAGTGACCAGAGTGTTGTCAGAGTTTCTAATTGATTGAGTTTTGTAACATTACGCTGATACGTGGTTTATGAGGCTGTATACTTATTTTTTCTTTCTCATTTGATGGTAATTGCTTTTGAGAGAAATCAGGCGACTGCTACTGTATTACAGCCTAGCAAGATTGTAAATTTTTTAGAACGTAGTTTTTTAAATTTTGATTTAACCCATGATAATTGTTCTTTCTTAGTGATTTTTTAGGAGGTTCTAACTGTTTGGTGGCAGTTAACTTCTGTGTTAGAATTTGTTTTGGAAATTTGATGGAGGCTGGAGTGAGGTTTTGTGGTTTTTTTTTTTGTATTACGGTATATTGTTTGTATAAGTCTTGGTATAATCAGTGTAGACGTTTGGTGGCATTAGGATTGATTGTGTTTTCTTTTTTGATATGGCTTTGTGTTAACTAGTTTTACCTGAGGATTTTTTTTTTTTGGTAGGTTACAGAATGTTCTCAGAGTTTCTGGTTGGTTAAGTTGTCGCAGTTTTTCTATTTTCTTTTTTAACATTTTGCGTTTTTGTTTTGAGGTTTTATTTTTAGTTCAGTTTTTGGTTAGGATCAGTTTGATTTTAGATTATTTTTGTTTCTGTATTTTTGTTTCTGTGTTTTGTCTTCTAGGTTTTGTTTTGAATTATGCTAGAAATTGTTTTGAGTGTTGCTTTGCGGATTTTTTATTGTCTTTTGTGTTCTGTTTACGAGTTTCAAAACTTTGCTGGTTCAATTCGAATTGGCTGAGAGTTTTTGTGTTTTTTGTTTTTTTCCACATTGATAAAAACTTTATTGGTAGTTTCTAAGTTTTGGAGGTCTTGGTTTGTAAGTTTTTGATAGTGTCTTAAAATTCTAGATGTCTAAATGACGAAGTATAAATGAGATTATATAAAGATCTGCTGGAATGGAGTCTTATGTTAGCTAAGTTCTCCATCTTTTTTTTTGCAATTTAGGAACTTGATGCTGATGTTTACTTCTCCATTCATCTTGATCTGATTGGTTGTTTTCTGCTTTAGGATCTTTGGGTTTTTAGCTCATTTGGCAATTCTGTTGTCCATTCAATCCACATGTTCTCTCTTTTTTTAGTATCTAGTTCTTTTCTGATTTTATTACGTTTCTGGATGGGTTTTAGCTCAGTAGGTATTGATCTGCCGTACACAGTTTAATAGATTCTAATTTTGCGCTGTGTGGACATGTTTTTGTTTTTTCATAAGCTGGAGATTTTTTATTTTATTTGCTCTTACTTATTCTATAAGTTTCGGGCGCTTAATAACTGCGACCCAAAATAATAAGTTTGCACCGGGTGTGAACTTTTAAAATTACTATTGATTTACTTTTTTTAGTTGAGTTTTTAAGTTTTCTATTGTATGTAGTAACAATTTTCTACAGAGTGAGGTGTATTCTTGAAGGCATCATATATGTTCACTAATGTCTCAATAAATTCATCTTCTTGTGCACTTCTGGAACTTCGAATATTAGTTGGATTTGTTGTAAACTCTGTGCTAGGCTAGTAACATAATTGGATGCAGCTTTTGCGTATTGTTATTCTATCATTTTGAGTACATTAGCTGGCTATTGTTAATACGTTATTTTACTTTATATTATTTTTACTTTGTATAATTACTGGAAAGAATTGGCATTAATAGTTGTTTTAAGCTGACATGCCAAAAATTTAAACTAAAGCTATATTGAAGATTATAATTTCTCAGGTAGCTACTAACTTTGTTATCGGGTGGACATGATGTTAGGCCAAACTGGTTGCAAGAATTGAATTAACATCTATTCAGCCGATCTCTATGTGCATTATGTCATATACTGGTCGCCAAAAGTAAGAGAACACTAAGATTTTTATGAAAAGTTTAGATAATATTTAATAATTTTTTTTTCTGGAGGATGCTGTAAGGAAACCTCTCTTACGAGTGCAAACCCTATTTTGTTTTAAGATATTCTACGAAGGACGAACTCATTCAGATCTTTACCGATGGCTCAAAAACTTTTTGAGGTTCTGGAGCGGGATGCTACTGTCTTCACATTGGCATTGATTTGTGCTGGGTGAAAGTACACTCCAACAAAGCAGTTTATTGAGTTTTTGCACAAGGTGCCAACTCTCAAGATGTGTGGGCTTGAATTCTGGACCGCACCATCACTAAAATGCCTCAACATTCTACTAAATTGTAGAGAACAAGATATGTAGAGATTGTGAAATGGATGATGAGACGCATGTACTATGTATCTGCCCGGTTCCCCTACGCAAAAGAGTTTATGTCAGGGGATTGCTGGCTTCACATGGCCATCACAAGGGAAACCGTTTAAAGAGTTCTAGCATACATAAACCACACAATATGACTGTAGATCATTTTTTAATGTAAATAATTTATAAATTATCTAAAATTTTGATACAAATTGAGCTACGAGTTCTTGGTTCTATTACTTTTGGCGGGTAGTATATTATCATTTAGGAATTTAGCTTTCAATCTGCGTAATTAACGTATTGAATTAGAATTTACTTCCAAACCTACAACTAAGAGCAAATTTATGAATATGTACGAGTTTTCGAAAGCATTAAAAACTTATGTAAATCGGTGTTCAGCATTTTGTAGCATTTGTTTACAAATTATTTGAAAATTTAAGAAAATTTATTATCTTTTATTAATGTGTTTTAGCATTAATAACCTTCTTTTAATATGTTTATTCACAAGACCGTAAACATTAATGGAATAATTGCATATCCACCATGCAATTACTTCACAATCACTTAGTTTGTGAAATAAATTCTTCCGGGCAAGTTCGTTAGGACAGATCTTCACTGAGACATTTTCACTTTAAATTTAAGTCTCCGCTTTCGTTGTAGATTACCCTTGTCTGAAGCTGTATTTCTATTTGAATCTTATTATCAGTTATAAATATTGCGTTTATTTTGTCTGTCTGCCATTTAGATTATTCTAGATATAAAGACTCTAATTTAATGTCTGGCAGATTAAAGTTTATAGTATAAGTTTTGTTATATTTGTTTTGAGATAATAATCACTCTAAACTGTTTCTGTTGTTGGCGAATACTGAAAAAAAGATGTATAATATATAAATTTATACAATCAAATATTATGCAAGCTAATAAACAATATTATGTTGTTTGTTTGGATCAAACTGTAGCTTAATATATTTTACGATGACGCTTAACTAGAGCCCAAAAGATAACGTTTAAATATAATCTGAGATTACGGGTTATTATATTGAGGATATATCACCAATAAATAGAGCAACCCAATAGTCTCATAAACTGTGAACACTAAATTTTCTAGCTATTAAAAAATGTAATGAACATTTTATTATATCCTTGTAAAAAATATAACATGGAATTATTATTCTCTGAAAATATATTCTTAAGAAACTAATAGTTTCTTCATAAGCTCCAATTTAAATTCCCCTTCGACTGCAGTCATAATTTTCCAAACAGGATTTCTCGGCTGCACGACTATTTAAGAACCTATCAATTTCGTGTTCAATTTACAAATTCCCACGGGTCATTAAATACCCCCAAGCATCTGACTGGCATCTACGTGCGTTAATAATAATCCGCGGGACGCGATCATGCGTCCTCTACTTCACTCCCTCGTTTGTTATTATTATACGTCTCTCGCCTCACATAATTGATAATAATTAACTGGTTGGTTTTAATACGACTACAACTACAGTTGTTTAAATAATCTTGAATAGAGCACAATGGGAAGAGAATGCACACCTGGGAATTCAGGAAGGAAAACTATGTATGGGAAGTGACGAAGTCGTTGTCAATGGAAGCCGTGATTTTTTTATGTGTCTCTGCTTTGTGTAATAAAAAGGAAAAGATTTTTGTTTTTTGCTTTGAGTGAAAGGAATTCGTTTGAATATACAATTTTTACGCTATAATTGACTGGAAAATTTACAGTTTGTTTCTTTTCATTTTGATAATTACAAAATATATTTAGATAAGTTTTCACATTCCTTTCACATCAAAATATTTTATCAAAGAAACGTAATTAAAAACCTACAAATTAAAACCTTTTTAGCCATAAAATCGATCCACCGTACACTTAATGCGATTAAATTTAAAGCAACTGAAATTGCAGGCTCTAACTTATTTGAACTTTAAAATCTAATTACGATTGATGCAGTATTTTTTCCATTGCATGTGTCCTAGTTGACGATTTTATTTATTTTATTAGAGTCCACCTGTATTTTTTTCCTAATGCAAATCCGGATTTAATCTATATTGGAAACTCTTTGGGGCTGCACCGAATTCGAAATCAGCTTTTATTACCGGATGAAGTGCGCAGTTATCCAATTGGTCCAAGTTATCCTTT
This sequence comes from Tachinus rufipes, assembly GCA_963932245.1. Taxonomy (NCBI): domain Eukaryota; kingdom Metazoa; phylum Arthropoda; class Insecta; order Coleoptera; family Staphylinidae; genus Tachinus; species Tachinus rufipes. Next base: position 40,687,659 of record OZ010747.1, on the reverse strand, counting down.
AATTCTACGTGGAACTTTTATTGCAAGCGATAAATATTTTTTGTTCGGGGATTTTCTCGACGAATTGAAAATTTCCGGAATGCTTCCTTGGTTAATTGATATTTGAGTATGTGGCGTGTTATATTTTTGTATAGCGTGATGTGAATTTTATATACGATCTATCTTATTTTTAATTCAATGCTCATGCATGGAATACATGGCACATACAACAATTACCTAACTGTAGTAACTAATCTGCATAAATGGTAAAGTAGCGGTTAGTCGCCAATCCTACGTGACACAGTTTAAGTTCATAATATTCAGAAATAGTTTAATTGATTTAATTTATAAAAATATTATACTGAATTAATTCTAGCTGTGTTTTTGTATACAGGGTGATTCATAATATCGGGAATATATTTTAATATAAATACTTACTTCTATTAAATTTATAAATATGGAAGGTTTATTGGCCTTATGTTTTCCAATTGAGATCTCAATCAATTCAATAAATGTGTCAGTAAAACAAGGCTGATCTGACATTTAAGCTGCTTCGAATTCTAAAGTTAACTTTTATTAGAAATTTGGAATTAAAATTAAATATTTTTTTTTAAATAATCTCTTTGGCTTGAATTCAACTATAACAACGACATATTGTGTACAAGTGAATCGCAGCCTCGAGCAAAAAATTATTTTATATTGTTGCTTTATTTGCGACGTTGTATATTTGTAACAGTAACTGTTTTCTTGTTATTATTGGCATTTTGTACGCAAAGTGTTCATTTTTATCTTTAAGTAACAGTCTATTAATTACCACGAAAATGGTTAAATACTTTTTTAAGGGGCAGGCGGTGGACCCATAACCATGACTACGAAGTGGACCCATAATCATATAATACACATACGATGACCACGAAGTCTATAATATTTGTGTCTACAAAAACTTTTTCACTTCAATTCCGCACATTTATTTAGTTTTTTTTTTTCATAATGCATGAAGATGTATTTACTATTTTAGAAGATTTACATCTTTTTTTGAGTAAATCTTGTGGCTTCCTGATTTGACTAAACATTTTGTTATTTTTGAAATAGTCTACTTATGGTATCTTTGTAACTGACAATACATCCATTTCTAAATTAATTTTAGTTTATCCATAAAGGATACTTTCAATATTTAGTTAGTTATCTCATAATTAAGTAGTGACAGCACGCCTACCAAAGATCACATTTTCTTATAAGTTTTCTTATCTTCTAGAAGACCTACTTTGCAATTTTTGTTCTGTGAATGGTTTTGATCCCACATTTTATTAAGTTTAGTTTATGATTTTTTTAATTCTGGTACTGTTTCTATTGTATCTAAAGTAATCATCAGCATTTGCTGTTGTATGTTTGCAGATAATTATGATTTTATTTTTTTGTTTGTTTTTGTGTTCATTTTGAGTTCAAACTATTTGCTCTTAATGTTTAGGAATTTTATTGGATTAAGCAACTCTACGCTTATTTTGTTTAGTCCTACTTTTGCTTTGCTATGTATTTTAGGTTTGCTCTCATATGTTCATACTATATTAGTAGTTACTCTTTGACGTAGTTTAGTGCGTTCAATTTAAACTCTATTCTTTGTTTTATGTCTTCATTTCTAACTCTATTCATTCTTGTAATTTCACAGCTACGTCTCTTTTAGTTCAATTTCCGTTGCATTTATTTTTCCTTTGCTTTTCTATTTATTATCCAGTTTTTGGCTGTATCCTTTGAACTATTTTATTTCATATTTTTGATATTGTGTTTATTTGCTTGTTTGTTTGTTTATTGGCAATGGATTTAGCTGCTTTATATAGGCATTAGCCTAGAGAAATTAACTCTAGTTTTGTTTAGTACTAAGTTTTGTACCATTTTATTCTTTGTTGTCAGGTATTCTGTTTTGTTGAAGCTTATTTTTAGTTCAAATTCTTCATCCAGTTTTTGGAGCATAATGCTTAGACCTTTTGTTTGGATATAAGAAATTTAGGAGATGGTTATAGGGACGCTCTAGAGGTTGCGAGGTTTAATGTGATGTTATCTACTTTAAGTTTTTAGACGGTTAGTTGATTTGCCGGGCGTTTGTAAATGAAGCTTTCTTGTCAGCGAGTTGGACTAGGTCAGAATTGAAGCGAACCGCAAGATTATTGTTGATTATGTTGGTGTAGCGGGGAAATCTCGAGGTTTGTTTGAATTTTTTTGTTTTGTACAAACTATGGAGCTTCAAGGAGCATCCTCAAAGTCAGACTTGCGGCAGTTTCTCAGACAAGGGACGCATATGTAATTATTGGTCTAAAGGTAGAAGTGTAGAGCCGGGCTTTGTTCCTGATCGATAAGCCACTGTTTTGACGCAGCATCGGAACAAGAAGTTGATTGAGTAATGGACTGCACGCGCGATTTGTACGTGAGTTCTTTGTCAAAGGTTATTCTCAGATACTTGACATCATCGGACTACGGTATGTAAACGTCGTTAAGGTAGTTTTTTTTATGGGGGTTGATTGAAGAGAACAGATTATTTATTATTCATCATCTTTTCTATGTTCTTAATTAAGGTGTATAGAAGACCGATAGGCCGTTAGTGTTGGGTAAATTTTTGGTCTTTATCAGGTTTGGGTTTATTTATCACAAATGAACCTTTCCAATCCGTAGAAATGTGCTCGGTGAGTTGAATCGCATTTGCAATATTGGTGGGAGCATTTATTGCTTTATGCGAGAACGATTTAGGGCTCTGTTAGATATTTTATCGGGGCCGGGAGCAAACCGACTTTTTAGTTTTTTTGATAATTTCTCTTACTTGAAAAGGTTGAACGCTTTCCAGCGGTGCGTCGTCGTCAGCGTCTCCTAGGAAGTCGTTGTCTATCTGGTGGGCCCTTTTGACGTGGTTCAGTATTCTCGATACATGAGGCTGTCGGCAAATATTTTGGCTTTTCTCTCGATAGTGTATTGAACCCCATTTTTGCCATGAATGATGAGTCGTCTGTTCTGTAAGGCTTTTGAGATTTTCTATATTAGATTTTTATCTTCTGTGATCGATTTGTGTGTTTTTTCAGTACAATTTTTGGTGCAACTTTATGATCTTTCTCACTTTGTAAAGCGAGTTTAAGATCTTGCGATCTTTGGGGTTGCGATGCTTTTGCCGTTGATGCTTGGCGGCATTTCTTCTATGGATTAATGCTTTTGTATTTCGGGATAATCCAAAAAGATTATCGACGCGAAACTGATGGGTTTTAGAAGGTGTTTTTGTGGTTTGTCGGATTTGGTTACTTAAAAATGTGACGGCTTTATATCTTTATCCATTTTTACTGGGGTTGCCAATGTTAAGAGAGTCTAATCTGTGCTCGTGAGTTTTTTTTCTTTTTTTTTCGTAGAGCATCAGTAGTACTGGGGTGTGGTTCAAGCTAAGTTTGGTTGGAGCTAAGTTTATTGATGACTTGAACGTTGACTTTGAAGTTGACGCTCTTGAATATTGCTACGTTCAGACCATCTTTTGGTCTGCAGTGCTGTAATGTGTAGGTTCATCCGGACTCACTACTCGGAAACCCTTTGCTTACTATTAAAATGTAATATATAGGTTTCAGATTAAAATTTATTTTAATAATTTAATGAGCAATCTTTATATCTTAAAGAGTATAGTGCAATTACTATAAGTTGCAATGACACATTAATATTCTCTGAGCATTGGGCAACCTTATTTCCGAACTCCAGCATACCGGTGCTCTAAGCTGATGTGCCGGACATGATTATTTTTTATGATAATAATAATAATAATAATTTATTTGGTATTAGGCCATTTCAAAAATGGATATACATGTCATAGATACATAATGTTTAAAATTTACAAAATACATAATACAAAAGTTACAAAAAATGTCACAAGATAAAAACAGCTAAAAGAGAACACAAAAATATATATTATTAATCATTAAAATAGTCCTGAACAGAGTAAAAACATTTTTTTAGTAAAAAAGATTTTATAAAAGTTTTAAAATCCTTGAGATTCATATGTTGTGCCTGAAGAGGTAGTTTGTTGTACAGTAGAACTCCCATGTAATATGGCGATTTTTCAAATTTAGAAGAGTTATGAGGTACTATTAGCAGTGACGTAGCATGGCGTGTATGATACTTGTGAAAATCGGAATTTTTGGAGAATGTTGAGATATTTTGCTTGACTATTAACAGTGTTCTATAAATGTAAATCGATGGCAGACTTAAAATGTTATATTTAATATAAAATGGTCGACATGAATCTCGATGGTTTACATTAAAAATGAGGCGAATAATTCTTTTTTGTCCAATAAAGACTCTTTGCCAGTTAGATGCTGCTCCCCAAAGAACGACGTTATATGCTAGATGACTATATATAAATGAATAATATGCATTAAGAAGACCCGTTAAGTCTACTGATGATTTCAACTGAGATATTGCATAGTAACCTGTGTTAATTTTTTTACATACATGTTCCAAGTGGTAGTTCCAGTTTAAGAGATTGTCCACTACTAAACCTAAAAACTTAGTTTTATTTTCCGATGCGATATTTAGATTGTTCATTGCAAATGTTAATCCAATGTTGCTATTTGAGTTACGAAAATATATACAAACTGTTTTGCTGATGTTTACCATTAACATATTTTTTTCACACCATTGATGAAACTGAGCAGCTGTATTTTCAACATTAATACGAAGTTGATCCAAACTATCAGCAGATATTAAAAATGATGTATCATCAGCATATATTATAATATTAGTGATTGGTAAGATGTAACTTACTAGGTCATTAATAAACAATAAAAATATGAGAGGACCTAGCACTGAGCCTTGCGGCACCCCTTCTTTGCTTTTAAAATATGTAGAATATTTTCCATTTGCCTTTACACAGAATTTTCTATCACTTAAGAACGATTTTATTAATTTAAGCGTTACACCGCGGAAACCGTAACATTCGAGTTTTTTAATGATAAAATCTAGGTTAAGGCAATCAAAAGCCTGAGAGAGATCGAAAAAAACACCTGCTACATGTTTACCTTTATCTAATTCTTTGTAAACATCATTGATAAAATTAGTAGTTGCTGTTTCAGTAGATCGACCTTCACGAAAACCATGTTGCGCATCGTGAATTAGATTAAATTTGTTTAAAAAACTCATCATTTTGTTGAAAATAATTTTTTCAATAATTTTAGAAAAAACATTAAGTACTGCAATTGGTCTATAGTTTTCGATATTTTGAGAATCATTTTTCTTGAAAATAGGCACTACTGAAGCATTTTTAAGCATTGAAGGAAATTTACCAGTTTTTAATATGTCATTAATAAGAAGAACTAACGGTTCTGCAATTATAGGAAATATGTGCTTAACTATTTTGGAAGATATGTCGATTAAACCAGTGCTGTTTGTGTTTTTCATATTATTGATTACAGTTAGTACGTCGTAGATTTCAACAGAATTGAAGAAGCAACTACTTACATTATTACTACCATATACAGTGCATTCAGAAGATGAGTGTAGTCCAAAGTGATTTGATAGTGTTTTTTGTGTTTTGGTTGCAAAGTGCATTGCAAGAGTTCCGATACAATTTTAGGATCTTGAGTTATTTCATTATTGTGTTTTAATTTAATACATTGATTAGTTTTTGTTCTCCCTAACGTTGAGTTGATGATTTTCCATAGTGTTTTAGATTTATTGTCTGCTTCAGAAATTATATTGGAGTAGTATTCTTGTTTGCGTGCGTTAATAAGTTTTTTATATTCTTTTTTATTGTCTCTATATCTAATTTTAAAGTTAACGTCATTACTATTTAATGATATCCAGTAAAGTTCTTTTAAGCGTTTGCTTTTTTCGATTATGTCATTTGTGATCCATCTATTTTTCTCAGGTTTTTTAACTTTAGATTGAGCAATAGGACAATTAATGTCTATGGCCCACATTAGTATGTTAATAAACTCATTAAATTTTAAATCCACATCACCATCATCATGGTTGCAATTTAAAATTTTGTCAAAGTTAGCATTACTTAAAAATAAATACAATTCATCTAAGTTATTATTATTGATTTTTCTATAATTATTACTTCTATCATAATTAGGTTTACTTATTGGTATACATAATTTTACGGTATAAATCATAGTTAGATGATCGCCTAAGTTAGCTTGGACAATTTTTGAATGCTGAGATCTATTATCTACGTTAGTCACTATATAATCAATTTTAGTGAAAGATGTTTTACCTCTAATGTCTGTAAATATTCTTGTCGGCTCATTTGAAGTACACTTTAAATTGAAACAAGTTAAGATATCATTAAAAAGGTCTTTATGCAAAGAGTTTGTTAAGTAGTCAATGTTAATGTTATGGGCCAGGGAAGAATCAGAAGTCTGAAATTAGAGTTATTTTTGTTGGAGGTTGCTGATCAATATGGCAATTTTTACTTTGAAGAAAATAAGTCTACCGACGACATCTCGAACTATTTCCGTAGATTTTGCCACCTCTTGGATTTTCTTTGGATTGTTTTGTTTTTTTAAGCTCTTTTTGATCTTGTCGATTCATGGTATGCGTAGCATGCGGCAATAAACCCTTATCTCAAAAAGCTTTTCCTGTTTGTTTGTTTCCTGGTTTTAAAATCTAGTTTTTCATTCCATACAGGAGTATTGGGAAAGATGTAGCATTGAACAATTTTTAGTCTTTGATCTAGGCTTAGACTTGGAAAAGTCAGTTTTATTTTAATTTTGACAATTGCTGCATAGAACAAGTTAGTTCTATGCGGGCTAGGATTTCTTGGCGGTATGCTTATTTGTCATACACATAGGATTGGAGAAAATTATATTAGACTTGTTGGATGTGTTCTCCGTTTATTTTCCTTTGGATTTGTTGTTTGTTTTTTGCAATTACTATGGGCTTTGTTTTTGTTAGGTTTATTTGGGGGTTGTATTTTTGCCTTTTGCCTCTAAGCTACTTATCATGCGTGTTAGGTCTATTACGTTGTATGCTAGTACGACCGTGTTCAGCTTTTTATGCTTTACATTAAGTTAAGACTAATGATAGACAAATAGTTTCATGGTTCTATTGTAGCAAACCCTTGCATTAAAGAGGACCATTGCACTAACTAGGCTTTGGGACTACTTTAAGAAGGCGGGTACAGTGACCAGCTACGACTTGGAAAATAGGATCAGATAAATGATTTTTTTTTTATAAATTTTAGTTTTTCAAAAATTTGCAAGTTCTCATATTATTAATTATATTTGTTGAAAAATTGAAGCTTTCTTATGATCAAGATGTCATTAGAAATATTAGGTTAGGTTAGGTTATGTTCGCAGATCTACATTTTATAAAATGTATCGGAAAATAACTAGGCATGATGGCTTAATTTACTGATCCCGACCTGAGGACAGGCATAAAAAGATTATAGGATAGTTTGTTCTGGTTTAGTTAATTTGGCAGGTATTTTGATGAATAATACAGTTCTTTGAACATGTTTATGATACGATTAAATTGGTGGAAGGAGGCCTCTAGTCAGTTGCACAAACCAATGTAATCAACCATGTATTGACCAAACTAATATTTGTAGTAAAAAAAAAATTGAATTCTGTTTATCAGCATCTTGAACAGAACTAGATAAGAAAAGGATTCAAATCTCTAGTAAATTGCGATAGTTATCTGAAACATTTGTTTACTGATCAACAATGTGTTTGTTCCTACATGTACAAACAGCAAGCATATTTTAGACTGACAACGACGATAGAGTTTAATCATTCTAAAATTTTTGACGAAACCCCAAACATAATTAATATCTGCGTGTTCTGATTTATAGAACTAAATTTATGAAAAATAAATTATTTTACAGTAGCAAAAAAAGTTTAGCTTACAATTTGTGACACAAATTTTGTTGGTTTCTTTTGTTTGTTTGTTGCTCTTCTGTATAAATCTTGTTTTTGTTTAAGATTACCTGCCGCATTTCTGATGCGTTGATTTAGTGCATTCCGAGTGTCCCCTTTTATTTTGTAGCAACCCCATAAACAATAATCTAGTGCTGTGAGGTCTAGAGGTTTTAAGAGGCTCACTGATAGGAGCACGGTAAGCTGACTAGCGAAATATGCAGGAGTTCTATTGTGCTGGTAGTGCATTTGCATTCTGATGTTTAAAAGAACATCTTCTAGTAGTCCGTGTCGTTTATTTTGTGAGAAAAAAAAAATAAGTAGTTGTTTTCTGTGAAGATATTCTCTAAAATGAAAGGGCCAATTAAATAACAATCTACCATACCACATTACACGTTTACACAGTATTATTAATGCTGTCATGGGTGAATGTTTTTTCATCTGTAAAATGTATGCGCGATACAACACGAGCATTATTATTTATCTACCGACAAAATTCTATACGTTTACGATAAACTTCCGGTTGTAGGTGTTGTACTTTTTGTACATGGCACGAATGTAAGCTTTGCTTGTGGAGTATGTTTAATACTCTTGTTTGTGGAATGCCCAATTGAATACTAATTTTTTATGAGCTTGTTGTTGCATCTTCTGCTACTTTATCCAGAATATCTTCTACTTCTTCTAAACTTTATCGAGTAGCTTGTTCAGATGTTATGTTAACACTGGGAAGCTTTCCGGTTTTGCACAGTTTGTTGAAAACTCTGATAAATACATTTTTATTATGATGTCTTTGATGTGGAAACCGTTGACGATATTCTCCTAAAGCAGCTGCAGCATTCTCATTAGAAAAACCACAAACAAGCATCATATTTGCATATTCTAGATTTGAATAAGTGTGAAGCACTTTATTTGAACAAACTCAAAAATAAACTTTTAACGGTTTCTCCAGCATGCCTCAAGTCCTAACTAGACTTCAAGCTAGGCCTAAAGCTGAAACCAGAACTTATTCAGTTGCACCAAAGCAAAATCTCACTTTATTTGCGTCAAGCAGAGCTCAAATAAAGGATGCCGTTTTTGAGAGCTTAAGCTTTGAAACGTAACCTTAATGACTGTCATCAATTGTATTTTATTAAGATATAAACAATTGTTTACTGCTACTTAATACTACTACTACTACTTTTTTTAACTGAAATGCAAATTTAGTTTTAGCATTTAATGAGTTATAAGTAGTAAGTTATCAAATGTTTTTGATACTCACATGGCAAACTAAATAAAGAATTTGAATTACGCTAAAACTTTTTAACGTTTACAATATACTTCTTAAGTTTTGTCCGTTCTTCCCGACTCACTCTGTATATACATTTCAAAATTAGGTTTTTATTAATATAGAAAATAATGTGACACAGAAAAATAGTTTTAAATGTATAGTCATAAATATCCAGCAATTATTTAATATGAAGTTACTTTCGGTCTTTCAGTGTGGTAAATATATTGCAGTTTACAAAACATGATCAATAAATTTATATATTGCTGGTTTTCTTTAAGATTGTGTTATTTATAGTAATTTTTCTTCCCGACTGTTTGGAAATAAATTATATTTACTGTAGTTGCAAAACACGCATGTTTTTAAAGCGATTTTGGCACCACTTCAACATAAAAATTTACTAAACATGTCGCAGATCGCATTTACGATTAACGTAATTCAATTACAACAAATTAGTACAACAATTTCCGTGTCCTGTTATTATTATAATTAGTCTGCATTGTAATTAAATTGATTGCATTGTCGCGTCAATAAAATTGCATTAGAAAATGCCCGTTTTTGTGCATACCCTGCAATAAGCTTAAAGAATTATTAGATATTATTATCCAGTTGTTAGCTACACGTAACCTGAATTATTTATTTATTCCGCGTCGATGATAATGTAACATGAGAATGTTGATTAGTTTATGTAATATTAATTTGTTTTCGGAATACGAAACCGAACAATGTGTTTTCTTTTATGTTGCATCAATCAATTTGCTTCTTTAAATATGATGATATTGTTAGATTTCTAGACCGGCAATTTTGTTTTTATTATACAACTTATTCAAATTATTGTAATAATAAATGATTCACATAATTAGATTTTATTGTTAGAATGGATAATAACTTTTTTGCAGTATTAAAAGATTTCAGCCACCTGTAGATATTGTTTCGATTTTTGTAATCAGTGCTTGGCGTTAATAATTTTTTATTTTCCTCGGCGCACATTCATATCGTTTACGGATCGATTCAAGTCAATTAGTGTGGACCGTTTGCGTTGGTTCGCCCGTATCGCCCCTATTAATATGTGATTGATATTTTTATTGATAGCAATTAACTTGATGTATTTAATCGCTTTGTAGTTATTAATGTTGTGGCCCCGTATGTGGCAGCACGATTATGTTATGAATGATTTGCTTTCATTTAAATTATTAAACTTTCCAATTATTTATATGGATGTTTGGTATTGACTAAATCTATATTTATTATTATTTAGTTTCTGATGACATTTTTATTAGGTTTTCAATTATTTTTATACGAAATAAATAAATAATTGCTAATTTTTTTGCAATTCTGCATTATTATGTCAAACTTACATGCTACATCTATAGGTTTTTCGCTTCGCTTAGATGATGCACATCGGACTTCAGTGATATAGTGTTTTATCTATTTTTTCAAGGTTTGGGTGGTTGTGGGCTTGTTGACTTGAAAAAAGAAGTCCAAATTCGTTAAATTGCATGATCTAGGCAGTCAATTCTCCTGCAATAATGTCATTTTTGCATCATGTGCGAGTAGAAGTAGAACCATATTTTTTTGAGACTACTATCCCATATATTTTTGTTTGTAAGGGGGAAATTTATTACGCATATTGTGTGGGGCTCTCGGATTTCCGTATACCCACTAAAACTCTGAACCTCTATATTTTCCTGTACTTGCGGAATCAATGTTGTGGTATTACTTCACAAGTCCAAGACACATTCTATTTTTGGCTTCCATGTCTTATCTTTTAATTTTCTTCTTTTGTTGCCAATATTTTTCTTATTCCTTTATCAATAGCCTTTCAGTTGCTTGCACTTTTTACCATAAGTGGGGTCAGATTGCTGATGTTTATATTCTTTCCGATTTTATTCTGTACTTCTGTTCTGATGTCTTTTTAGTGAGGGCACTTTATCAGTGTATGTTATGGATGATCCCTTTCCCCACAGTAGGTGCAGCCGTCATGCACCGCAAGACACATTTTCTTTAAGTACGGCCCAAAGTATTCGTGTCTTGTAAGGATCTGTGTGAGATGGTAGTTTAGATTTCTATGTTTTATATTTACCCAAGTTGTCACTACGGTTATAAGAGTCTGCGTTTATTTGGCGACATCTCTATTGCTCTGCCATTCTTCTTTCCATTTTTCTATCGTCTTTATTCTATTGGTTATTTGTTCTTTTAGTTGTTTCCTATGTTGTTGTCTCGCTCTTGGGAAAGGTGGTGTATGGGGATTGTTCCTGTTATTGCCTGTATAATTTTAGTCGAGACTGTTCTGTAGGCACTTGCTATTCTGATTGCCATTTTTCTTTGGGCTTTTTGTAGGATTACTTTGTGTTTTTTAATGTTTCAGCTTTCTTTCTTCGAAGATAAATGCTGCGCGCCTTGTACAAAATCTACACCAAACAGTAACACGTTTGGGACTTTCTTTTCATGAAACGCATGTAATTTTTGTCACTTCAAATGAGGCAATTTTGCTTGTTTACTAAGCTATTAACTTGAAAATTGGCGTTATTGCTGAAGACGATACTAATTGTGGTTCAATGAACTAATTGATGAACTCTTTATTCGATTTTAAACGAAAGTGTTTCAAATTTTTGAAGGTGGAAACCACTACTAAATTGGAGGAAATGTAAAACATTGTTTCAAATGTGTTTACTATAGCTGCCAAGAACTACATATGCTTTGGTTTATTTTTTATATATTTAACCTGCATACTTAGTATACTTTTATTTTAATTAATTTTTTTTTTTACCAAAATAAGCGCCATATATAATACGAATACATATTATTTTAAAATAAATATTACTTCTATTTTATTATCATTATGTTGTAAAAAATAAACACAATTTGATATTATATATGTTTCCGTTATTTTTATACATTTATAAAACTTTCATGTTACATCCAACGACCTTGCATGTGTGAAAATATAAACGTAACTTGATATTAATGTATTCACACATGCAATGCAATAAAACGCGATTTATAAACAATTTAGATCAACAAAATATATATTTAAAAATTCAAATTTATAATGCATTTCTTATTTTTAAATACTTTTAATATTTGTGATAGTTAAAGATAATAAGTTTTTAATATAAAGTGAAAACTTATGCAAAGTATTGCCTAACTGAAGCTCGAGACTATTTTTAGCTGAAGTTTTGCAGCGAAAAGTTTTACAAAATATTTAACAAATATAAAATTATCTCGAAAAGTAATCTGTAGTTACAAGAAGGTGGATGTGAAGCATTTCCCAAGTGGTTAAAACTTTTAATATGATGTGTGAAATCTCGAGATGTGATTGAGACAAATATTGCCAATTTATACTTGAAATTGGAATCGTTAAAATTATTATAAATTATTTAAAGATTTTACTATTCTATGTAATAATTAATTTGATTATTGTTTAAATCTATAAATATGTATAACATGAATGATTTAATGTATTTGTATACACAGTTTTGTGTTTTACTAGTGTACATTCATATAATTACATCACACGAGTTGCGACAAATTTTTAACTATTTGTTAAATTAATCAGTCATTTGCTTTATGATATTAATATGTTTATTTTGTTTCAGGTGAGTCATCTTTTAAACATTGATAGCAAATTATATAAGACTGGTGAGTAATTTTGACATAAAGATCTTTTATTAATTGACTAAAAATCAATGGCATACTGGTTAATTTAGGTTTTCTGTACAAAAAATACAAAATAAATACACTTCTATGAATATAATACACACACTATCTAATGTACCACTCTAGTGAAATAGTGAATTCAAATTCGGTATGAGTAAGTACAGTTGAAGTTGATCTGTCAAAACAAAGTAAATAGTTTGGCGCACAATTTTAAAAAGGCGGCATATTTTAAGTGATTACATAATCCCAGACGTTTATAAAAACCCTGTATGAAAATATTGGCATTGTTAACTTGTTTTGATTTATTTGGGTTCCAGTATTGACTCTGTGGAACACTTTGTTGTACATTTGCTGTTTCGAATCTAGAGTTATTTATGGGAACATATTGCTTTCTATAAATCAAATGCTTTGCTGTAGTGTGGCTACATTTTTGTTTTATTGAATCACCTCTGTCAAAACAATTTGCAATTTTAACCTAGTCTTAAATCAAATTGGGTTTTAGGAAAAAAAACTATCAACGTATTTTTTTAATAAAACGTAATCACTCTAACAAGATTTATATAAGATTAGAGTTGTCGTTAAATTATTTAAATTTTATGAAATTTTACTTGATGCGATGGTATACTAGATGCAATAACTTTCCAAAACAAGATAACTTTGGACAAACCATATCTTATCAAGAGTATAAAAATTTATCCGAGTGTAATTTTAGCCATTTGGTGATACTTAGTCAACTGGTTCTTATCATTGATTCAGTCAGTTTACTATAAAATAATTGTTAGATACATTAGTCACGATGTGATATGTAATTTTCTTATATTTCTATTAACGAATAAAAGATTACACTTGTTGAGTTTATTGATTTGTACTATACAATTTATGGTCATTTTTGTTGAATTTATAAAACATGGTAATCCTTTGTAGTCACGACGAGATTTATGATGTTTTGATTTAACAAAAAATTTCTTAAACTAGCAAAGTTTTGAACAACTTATAATAGGTGCATCAACAAGAACGTAATTTTAGCCATTTGGTGAAAGCTTGTCAACTGGTTCTTATCATTGATTCAGTCAGTTTACTATAATATTATTGATTGATACATTAGTTACGATTTGATATGTAATTTTTTTATCTTTCTGTATTTACGAGTAGAAGATTACACTTCTTGAGTTTATTGATTTGTACAATACAATTTATGGTCATTATTGTTGAATTTATAAAACAATCCTTTGTGCCATGACGAGATTTATGATGCTGATCTATGTTTTGATCTGCTAAAAATTGTCTTAAAGAATAAAAATTTTGAACAACTTATAACGGGTGCATCAACAAGAGCGTTAGTGTTGAAAAATTATTTCAACAATTGTGAAATTTTAACTGGCACGGTTTGCAAATTACATCCAATTTTTAGTAATAAAAATTTTCCAAGTGCATCAATTGTGAGGAGAAAAATAATTTAAAAATTGGGTTAACTACTAATATTAGACCACTCACACGTATTTGTTGAGGTTGTTCAGCAGAAAATTTTGAGTTTGGTTACTATAATTTGGCTGAATCTCCGAGAACGTCGTTTTGGCATCTTGCTCCGGGAATAATATGAAGTATATTTTTACAAAAGCCTACAAAGAGAGTTTTGTGACTTGGTGTATTGAACAAAAAAAATCTTTTGCGATGAGGTTCATATTTATGTTTATGGCTTTTAAAACACGCAAAATTGCCGCATTTGGAGTGTGAGACCCCACATATGTTTCATGAGAAGGAAATTAATGCCAAACCTCATGTGTCTAGATTTGGCAGTAGTTTAAGGTGGGCTGGTTATTGCCTCGCGGATTTTTACGCCGCATCTGCAGCTCACATGCTGTCCCCGGTCTCTTCTACTTGTGCTGTTTTTTTGTCTTTTTGTATCTTTTTATCTGCACTGATATCCAGCTCTGCATTCTCTTCTTTCTCCAATCCGTGTGCTATTTATTCTAATTATTTGGTTTGTCCTTAGATGCGTTCTTAGTTTTCTTAGGTCTTCATTCACTTCTTCTTTATGAATAGTTTACTCAGTTCCATTAGTTGTATTCTTTTTGCCATAAATAAGTTTTACCTTGATATCTTTGTGTCTCTATCTGGGATTACTTCTTGGTGTCCTTTCGTTGCCAAGTATATTTTGACTATCTTAAAAGTTGATACGTTATCTTGAGGTTGACAGATAACGATATGTCAACCTTGAGATAGCGTATCTTTTATTTGGTATTTGCCTCGTTATTTCTGTTATTCTGCTTTCCGCTAACATTTTTTTTTCTTTTTTTTTATTTTTGAAATTTTGTTTGGTATTGTAGTTTCTGTAAATGTTGCTTTTCTGGTTTTGTGTGTTTGTTTCCATTGTTTGTTTTTCTATATTTTTCTATTGTCAAACTCATCAATTTTTTTGTTGTTGTAAAGTTTCTTAGCGTTTTTCGTTTATTTTTATTTTTTAGGCATTTCTTAATGATTTTTATTTTATTCACTTTGCTTTTCAGTATATTTTCTAGTTAGTTCTTTTCTATCTTTTTCTTACGGTTTGCATTCTACTAAGGTGACAGAATATACATCTTTTTTGTTCCTTGATTTTTTTAATTTTTTGCTGGTACTTTTCAAATCCTGTGCCTGGTCAGAATTTTTGTTTATTTTCTATCTATACTCTATCTTCGGGATTAGTTTTCTTGTCTATTTTCTTCTTTTTTTTTTATTCTACTCTCTTTGCCATATTTTTATCGTCTTTTCTCTTGCTCTTAATTTTGCATTCTTTTTACTGGTTTTTATTATTTTTATCTTTTCTTCTACCACCATTTTGTAAGCCCTGCTGATCCGTAACAAGCTAGTTCTTGTAGCTCTTCTTATTTTATTCCTATTTTTTGTCTTTATGGCTTCTCACCATGTTTCTGCGGCGTTTAACAATTCTTGCTGCTGTTGCTATTAGCCTTTTGATTGGTGTTTGATTTTCTTCCTTATGGTTATCACTTGATCTTCCTGTATCTTATATGCATTGTATTTTAAACATCATCAATTTAAACTGGTCTATTACATTCTGACATTTGCAGGTTTCAAGAAATAAAAACTGAAATAGCAAACATTTTTTAGAAACTTATTTGTGTAAAATAAGTTGTGAGTTGTGTTTGCCGCAAGTTTAATGCAAATTGATTTCATTTCGGTTCAAAAACATTATTTAAGTTTAGTTGTTATGACCAGTTTAATATCTTTGGTCGAGTTTATCCGGTTTTTAGTCATTAGGAGTTTTGGTAATTGTTAAAAACTACACTTTGTCAAATCAAGTGCACATGGCAGTTGTTAGCATCTTTTTATTTAACTTTTATTTGATTTAGTCAAAAAAATTTATTTGTTTTTACGCATATTACGTTTTACTAGTTTCAATAGTTTTTGCAATAACTAGAAGTAGTACGCCACAAACTCTGTCTACACTAAATTCAAAAAATGAAATTTGTGCTGCCCATCCCGCGCAAGCTTTGATCTGGTAAGAATTGTGAGACAATTCTTTGCAGTTTCACGATATTGATATTGAGAAATGGTTATATACCGCAAATTTGGAACGACTTTTATAATAGTCCAGCTTAGAGTAAAAGGTTCAAGGTTCAGAAGAAAATTACTGCTTAAACTTCAAATAGTTTCGGCAATCCAATTTTGTCAAAGTTAATGATTATGATTTTTTATTAAAAGGGAGCAACAGGAGGAAGAAAAACAAATTGGTGTTAATTTGCATTAATATTTTGATGACATTTTTTAAAATGATTTAAAATAATGAAGCATTGTCGTTATGACCCTTTAACATTTTTTTTGACTCAAATTGTTTTTGGTATTATTTGGCAATAACTGGTCACAAACTTTGTCTATTCTATGTTTTTCAAATACAAAAAGAATAAGTCAACGAATACCATTCAGAGCATTTCTTGTTGTGAACTACTTTACACAAATTTTAACATGTTGCCTACACATTGATTGTTATTTAAACTAAATCTGCTTACCATTTAGACTCTTTAAACACAATTACTTGATAATTGTTAGTAATTCTAAACAAAATTAGGTTTAGTATTAGATTATCGACATATCAACTTCTTCTGGTAGGCCAAAGGTCCTTACGAGTATGAGCGGCGAGATGGGACGTGAGATGAATAATATGTAAGTTTGTTTGTTGTTAAAACTATGAATGCAGAGACGGAAAAAATTATAAATATTTTTACAACCGAGTAGGATTTGAACTCATTATCTTTGCATGACAGCCAAACACCTAAACAACTGACGCACGCTGCTACTTTTGTTACTTTAAGTATTTCTTTTTTTTCCTAAGTATTAACAAAATGAATATACATACAAAACTTATTTGCTCTGATTAGATTTATCAAATTATCAATTATTTATTATTAGTGCATAGACCTTTTGTTAGAGGAGTTTTGGATGAACGGGAAGAATTTTAGGAATTTACTTTATAGTCTTAGGTAAGAGTGTGGCAATGTAGTCCACAAGAATTTATGTTCTGAGCATGTTAATTGGACGTCGTCTTTATTACCAACGCAAAGTTAAGCTTTGATAGATTCGATTTTTGCAAGGTAATGAGGTAGCAGTTGTTTCTCATACTTTCGACTCAAAAGTAAGTTGCGGACGAATAATTGAAGTGAAGATAAATTTGATTGATAAGTGACTACATTTTTTTGTCTTAGAGCCGAGATTAATTTTTTTTTACGATTTTAGCTTTTCTTTTCTTCAGTCTTTCAAAGTCCACTGCTGGACATAGGCCTCCCTTAATTTATTCCAATTTTTTTTGTTTTTGGCTTCTTGATGCCATTTTTTGCAGACTAGTCTTTTTACATCATCCAGAAATCTTTTTTGAAGTCTTTCTACGCTTCTCTTAGTTCTGCGTGGTCTTCACTGTGTGACTCTATTTGTCCAACGGTCATTTCAGTTTTAACCAGAGCTTATTGCACATTCTGTCTGAATGTCGGCCTTTTATCAAGAGTGTCTTCAAGTTATTTTGCAGATTTATTCTACAGAATCGGAGTATTGTTAAAATAGATGCTATCGTGTTGTTTGGTTGGTCGCTTCAAAAAGATAACAGCTTTTTTCAGGATTTACTTTGACTTGCCATACCGTTAGCTAGTTTTCTAGCACTTTTGTAGCTTGTTGTATTCTCAAGGTGACTACTTTGGAAGACTTTGAGTTGAAGATGCCGTATCGTTTGCGTACTGCGTTGTTTTTACTCTGTTATTGTCAAAGAGCATCTCGGAAATATACATATTTGGTGAGACTATCCTTGCAATTTTTTTTAGTCTAAATGCTTTGGCAATGTGGTCTGTCACTTGGTTCAATTGGTAAACAACTGAATGTTTGCGAGAGAAGCAGTGTTGATGATCTGTTGTCATCCTTTTCGTGTCTCAATGGTCTTGGAATCTTGCCTAAGGTGCATACCATACTGATAGAACGGTAGTTTTGAGGAAACCTTTCCCAGTTTGGGAATGTTGATCACGTGCGACTGTTTCCAAGTTTCTGGAAAGTGACCGGCTTGAAGGATTGCGTTATTTATGTTGGTGATTATTTGCTCTACCTTAGAGGGGAGCTAATGGTACGTGATTGTTGCAATCTACAAATTGGTTGAAAACCTTTATGTGGACGATAACACAGATGGAGTACATTGCAATTTTAGGCTGTTGGCATACGCTTTTGCATATCCTATTATTTATCTTGTTTCTGCCGTGAATTTGTGGTACTGGTTTTATTGCGCACGAAAAACCTAGTGGGTTGTTGGCCCGACCGGAGTAAGTTTTAGTACTCTTCTTCAAAGCTTCAACTGCTATATTTGACAAATCCGAGAAGCGTTTTCTAGTTCCGTTATATTGCATAAAAATAATTTAACTTAACTCTAACAATCAAGTAAAGAGGAGAAAATTTGTTTTGTAAGCGGTTCTTTCTCTTTTTGAGAATTTTGAGAACTATTGGGTTGTGATCTGAACTTCGTTCGTTTTACAATTCTTATATTCATCTGGGCTTTGATATTTTTGAGTATTGCTACGTCAAGAATATTGCTCTGATGACCTGCCGTGTGTTAATGTGTAGGTTTATCCGGCACTAGACTCTAAACTCTCATTTGCTTGGAGTACTTAAAAAGTGCGCGACGTATGTCATGCTATTTTATGCAGGGTGTTTTGGACCAGCGATTATGGTTGGCAACTGTTCTAATACATTGTCAAAGTCTGCTTTAGAGATTAGATTAGAAGGGTTTAGATAATCTGACGAGGTTTTAAATGTCTCTTGCCTAAGCAGTTTAGCAATAATTGCGTTAGTTTTAATTGTAGCAGTGTCTGGTGTGACGATTTCAGAATTGCTCAGCGGTCTGTGTTTAGTTTTCGAGACTAGCATAACATCTAATTGTTGGTTGAAGAAGAACTCTTGTACTTCTCCCATTTTACCAGATAAGCTATTAGCATTTCAGAAGCTTATTTGAAAAATAATGTTATTAAGTTTACTATCCACTAATATTTCAGAATTTTGATAGCTGAACAGTGGATGATTTGAAACCAGAACAAAAGATTTTCGCCCAGAGATTTTAGTACAAGATTCGTTACTTTTTGGTGGTTTTTTAGATGGAGTTGGTTTGCCCGTAATTTCTGGAAAGCTTTGCAGCTTAAAAAGTTAGCGTGGTGAAGCTTTGAGTATAGAGCACACTTCGGTTGGGTGTGCTCTTACAACATTCAGATATTTTTTGAGTTATAAGATAATACGTTTACTTTATTATTGATATAGTTTGCCTAAAGATATTTAAACTTTATTGTTCTTTCTTGCTAAGTGGTATATAGATTCAATATGCTAAAGTTAAAATAAAACCAAATGGTGTTCCATTATTTGTCAAAAAATTTGAGTGTAGTAACAAATATTTTGTTAATTTTTAATGTTTCGAATAGTGACACGTGGAAAATTAACTATTTACTATAATTATTTAAACAAAACGTTTTTCTATTTGATGTTATTAATTATTTTGTTATGATCAGAGAATTGTAAAATTATTTTTAAAGAGCCGATTGCGATATTATTATCTTTATTACCAAGAAAACTATACAATAAAAAAACAGTGATACTGCCACATTTAATCAGCATGGAGATCGATAAGCTTTTAAACACTGACTGCAGATATACCCAGTATCTTACTTACAATTATGAATCTAACAATGAAATAAAAGTGAGTTTGGAGACACTGATCTATTCCTAATAGAATTATTACATTTGCATGATTAATATTATGCAAATATTGAACAATAGGACAGAAAGACCACATGGGTCGATATCCAGCCCTATTTATATTCACCTCCATAACTCTTCCAATGTAAAATATAGTAATAATTGTATAATATAAATAAAATTTACTACTAAACAATAATGGAACACACTGGATTATAGTATATCATTATCCAAATTTGAATTGTGTTTAAATAATTATAAAAAATTAAATTGTGGTCTGTCCCCCTTATCCGGTCATCAGCCTGACAATGCAATAAGAATAACTTTTATATATATTTAAATTAATTTTATGTTTACCTAATCAAATTAGGTAATAATTATGATAAAAAGGGCAAATTTCCACAAACATATTTGTAATTGCATTATAATAATAACTCATTTTAATTTCTATAGATCAACAAAATTAAAAGAAACGACCTACTATATACGAAATAAGCAGATGAAAATATTTTAAATAAAAATCGAATATATTTTTATGATCATGTTTGTGCAATTGAGGCTCTACACATCCGATTTTAGTATTCGTTATCTCAACCTAAAATAGCTATCGAGAATCGAGACTACGGGTCCTGAGATCGTGGCGAGGTGATAGTAACCCTGGCCAGGTATCCGAAGGAAGGAATTTACGATCACAATGGCTCCCCGTCTCTGTTCTTTAGAATGAGATGGTAAATCCGGTCTAAGCCACTTCTAAGATTGAAACGATCGGGCTAAAAATGAACCGACAGACTCTCTTTTCGGACTCTCTTTTACAAGCGCGCCAGTTATTTTTTTATAGACATTTATTTAATGAAACGCCCAAACACGAAGGCAGATGAGAACAGAAAAAAAAAAACAGGATTCACGGCTGCTATAAAATTTGATCTAGTGGTTGTAAAATTTAAAATTTTTAAGTGGAACTATTCTTAGATGAGTACTTAAAATTAAATTACCCATATGTTTACTATTCTTGTAATTGCTGTACTTAAAGGTTAGGTGTGTTTAATTAAATTTATACACCGCTAAAGTTTGTAAGAAAATAAGATTAAATTGTTAAGTTAAGAGGGGTGAATTGTGCCTACGCAGATATAAAAATCTTAGATCTAATTAAGGACTTTGTGGAACAATGGGCGTTGGGGTCGCTGCATAGATTTGAATATCGGGTGCGGTTTGATTAATATCCAATTTCCAATAAAGACAGACCAGAATCACGCATAAACGTGGGAAATCATTTTTTCACTAAGGCTATGATCTTATGAACCAAAACGTTTGTCCCGAGGCGTTTAGAAAAGTTTCCTTTCACTTTGTCAAACGAAAATATTCTGAGGCGATTTGTTAAGAGTAACAAAACATTGAGAGACTTGCATTTTATAAATATGAATAAAATGTTAATATAACAATAATAATATTGCTAAAAGCAACGAATTTATATTTTATTATTGATATGGATGATTTAAATGTAGCAATAGTGTGACCACACGTTTTAAATTAGAGATTAAACAAAAATAATTGTAATTTAAATTATTCCATTTGCATTCTTGTAATTGAAAAATATTATTTGTAATCCCATATTAAATTTTAATCAATTTTAGATTGATATTAATTTAATATTATTAATGAACTTTTCTTCTGATCAATGTAATTTTCTCAATTCAATTAATCGGTTTTATATAATCAAACTTATACTGGAATTAGATTTCCCGATTGCGTTTCGTGAAATCTTTATTTGCATCTGACAAACCAGCCATATTAAAATAAATTTTATATTAAACAATGTATATTTCGGAAATGTTTTCCTCGCTCCTCTTTCACTTACATATTTTTCGTATAGATAAGAAACCAATTTCCTGAAATAGTCGCAAAGAACATCACAATATGTTGTCTTGGAAGTGTATTAAATGCGGTTGGAATATAATCTAGAAATAGATTCCATTGGAGGTGATATAATACTAAATTTGTTTCTGCTTTAGGTCTGATATTGGAACATGATGAAGTCTGGTATCACAAATAAATAGTATCAATGATTGTTGCTTTGTTTTTATATTAATCGTGACACCGCAAATAAAGATAATTTTAAATTAAATGAATTAAATAATACACGTTCACTATATAAATCACGAGATATAGTTAGAATTGCAATTAGTTTCAACGCTTACTGGGTCATCATCTCTCACTATTACGAGTATACAAACAAAAGTAAAACGAATGATTAAATGGTAGTTAGCGTTTGCAGCTTTATGTAGCTTATGAGTAGTGTCATTACTAGAAAGAGATTGAATTAGTTTGTATTAAAGAAATTGCTAGAATAATTTATTTTTGCTTTCAAACAATAATGTATAATTTTAAATCTATCAATGACCCGGGGTATTAATTTCTAAAAGGCTTGATTTAGTTTTTTTTTGTTTCAAAATGATATTTAAATTTAACTTGTTGTTCTGCTAAGATTTAACTTTATCATATGGGTAGGTTAGTTTAGGTTAGGCTTAATTCGTTAGCGCAAAAGCCTATTTTGTTTACCAATTAGCTTTTTTAGAAGAAAATGAAATGACAAACAGAATGTGTGGGAAGTTTAGTAACACAAAAAATAAAATTATAGTATACAGGGTGTTCAAAAAAGAATGTAAAAAATTTAAGGGGGTGGTAGTACGAACCACAACAAACAAAAAGTCTTAATAAACATGGGTTGTCAGTGCAACGGTTTTGGAGAGATGGAACATTATTTGTTTTTATATATTTTTACAAATAACAGAGTTAAAGAAGATGTTCGAAGTGCCCTCCTTCCATTTCTAAACAGGCACGACATCTTTTCTGAAGGACATTTGTACTCTTTCTAAAACCCTCTCATTCGCTCGGATTTCTTGGCACTTTTCATTAATTTTTAACTGCAGGTCCTTGAGGCTATTAGCTGGAGTAGCATACACTAATGATTTCAAATATCCCCAAAGAAAAAAATCAGACGATCTTGCTGGTCATAAAACTGGTCTGCTTCTTCCTACCCACCTATGTGGAAAAGTTTAGTCTACATTTTCTCTAACGGCAATTGAAAAATGAGCTGGAGCACCATCATGCTGGAGCCACATTTTTGCCTGTGGGCCAAAGGAATATCATCCAATAGATTCTGCAGAAAGTTAGGCTAAGCTGCGCTTGTTAATCGGTTTGGTAAAACAACAGGATCTAGAAACCTGTTGCCTACAATACTTATCCAAATGTTTAATGAAAAACGTATCTGATGTCCACATTCAATTACAGCATGGGGATTTTGGTCGGTCCAACGATGTGCATTATGAAAATTAACAACTCTATTTTGTGTGAACTCAGCTTCATCCGTAAAAAGAATTTTTGCAAGAAACTGCGGGTCTTTGGCATCCTTGTTTGCTGGATTAGCTACGGATATCTTCCTGTATCTTTCTGAATGCCACACAAACTTTATGTTTTAGGCGTGACAATAGTGCTTTTGTTCTTTTGGTGGTTACCATGCATCTTCTTTGCAAGAATTTATTATTTTTATATAAATTAAGTCTTTGGTTTATTTCTGATTTTGTGGGCTGCTTATCTAGAGTTTTATTTTAATCTATGTGCAGTTTGCCAGTACTTTTCTATAGTGTATGAATGACAGGTGCTTGGGTAGGCCTTGCATATTGGTACAGGTGTGGAGTTATTCTGGCAGGCTGAAAAATAGTTCTTAATTTTATTTCTATGGTAGGAGTCTGTTTTAATAGACCAGTAGTAATTATCAGACGACAAACAAACTTGCAATATCTTACTCTTACTTAGATTGTAATGCTTGGCTGATTAATTTAAATATTGTTGTAGTTTTTGCTAGCGTCGACGAATAAGTAAAAAACATCAAAATGATAGAGGCATTTGAATTTTGGCGCATGCTAAAAATATTATGGACCCACCATATAACGAATGGCGAAATTATGCACCAAGTTCAAAAAAGGAGCTTATTTATATCATCAAGAAACGAAAATTAGAATATTTTGGACATATTATGGGTTAGATTAAAAATCTCTTTAGTGGTTCGGAATCCACTTAAACTGCAGGTCCACTTTTATTGTAAGTTGCCAACATTAGGGGGATGATGAGGGGGGATACTTTAAATTACAATTGGTTATGCAAGGGAAAATTGATGTTAAAGGAACAAGAGGGCGACAGAAGAAAGTAGTTTTTGCAGGGATGTCTAGGTTTGCAGATAATATTTGGCACTCATCAGAGAGGTTTTAGTACAGATGGTGGTTTATTTTTTGTGGTTATCCAACTTTTTTTGTTGGGGCTGGGCGGAAAAATCTTTTATAAGACTGGCAAGTGTCGAATTTATTTTTTCAGGTTGAAATGCCTACCTACTAATAAAACCCCCCAATATTGAGTGCCAATGGGAGTTCGAAACCTTTTGGCTCATGGACCTTCTTTTATTAGATTAGGGTGTGTATATGTTAGTATTACGCCCTATAAGCTGCAGAGATGGTGGGTCGACTTGATCCTTATTAGTATTTTTAGATTTCGGCTACTTGGTTTATTGGACGTTTGTAGAAGAAAACCTCCCCGTCTGGCTTGGCAATTCGGCCAAATCAGGGTTTGGATGAAACGCGAGATTATTGAAGTACTTGACGGCTAAAGCTTTAATGTGTTGGCGCAGAAGAGGCATCCCTAGGTTTGTCTGAATCTCACTGTTTTGAACGTACCATGGAGCACCGAGGAGGCTGCTCAAAGTAGAACTTTGGAATGTCTCGAGACAATTGAGATGGCAGCGCTAGGCCGTGTCCCAGATCGGGGATGCGTACGTTAGCATAGGCCTGTAGAAGTGTAGAGCCGGCTTTTATTTCAAATTGACATGCCGCTGTTTCAACGCAACATTGGAACAAGAGAATAGACTACACGTGTAATTTATACGTGAGTCCCTTGTCTAAGGTAACCTTAAGATACTTGGTAGCATTGGACCACGGTATGGAAACGTTGTTAAGATTGAAGTTCTCATTGGGAGTGATTTGTCGCGGTATGAAGAGAACAGTCTTGCTTTTTTCTGGGTTTACTTTGATTTGTCATTTGTCCAACCGTTCATACAGGTCGTCGGTAGCTTTCTGTAGTGATTATATTGAGTGATCTTGAAGAATAGAGAAGAGCTGTGTCATTAGCAAATTGTGCCATTTTGACCCCGTGCGTCAATCCCAAAAGCATATTGGCGACGTATATGTTAAACAGCAACGAAAATAAAATGGACCCTTGAGGCACCTCTGCCTGTATCTGTCGAGAAGTGGATATATGATCAGAAATTATGAGTGCCAGTATTCTGCGGTTTAGATATGAAGCCATCAGCCTCACAAGACGCATAGGAAATTTATTCCTGTACAATTTAAAAAGAAGGCTCTTATGCCAAACCTTATTGAAGGCTTTTTCGACGTCGAAAAAAACCACTCTTGTGATATTTTTTAGTCTGAACCCTCAATAATAAGGTCCGTCACGCGGTTTAATTGATGGACAGCTGAATGGTCCCATCTGAACCCATGTTGGTGGGGGGAGGGAGAAGATTAGTTTCCGTGTGTTCTTGTATTTTGTCTAGGATCACCCTTTTTATGACCTTATTTAAGGTGCATAGTAGACTGATGGGGCGGTAGTTTTGTGAAAATGTTCGGTCTTTCCCAGGTTTGGGGATGGTCATGATCATTCTGAAGGAAAGTGCTCAGTTTGAAGAGTCGTATTTGCAATATTGGTGAGTGCCATTATTGCTTTATGCGAGAACGATTTTAAAGCTCTGTTTGTTATCTTATCGAAATTGTTTGAGCTTTACATCTTTTGATAATTTTTATGATTCGAGACGGTTGAACGCTTTCCAGCGGTTCGTGGTAGTCGTTCTTAGCGTTCAGGAAGTTTCTGACTGCCCTGTGGACCCGATCGATGTGATCCAAATCTGTGTTCCTTGTGAATACTTTGGAGCATTGGAGTCCGAAGCAGTCGGCAAACGCCTCTGTTTTTCCTTCATTAGAATATTGAACCCTATTGTGCCATGAATAGCTGGAATGGGGACTTGCCTGTTGCATAAGCCCTTGGAGATCATCTACATTGGATGGTCATCCTCTGTGAAAGATTTTATTGTGTTTTGCCAGCACAAAGTTTTGTGCAACTTTATTGCTTCTTTCAACTCGCTGTTGTGCGCATTTATGATTTTGCGGTTCCTGGGGTCGGGATGCCTCTGCCATTGACGTTTTACGACATTTCTGCGTTGTATCAATGATTTTGTGTTGCGAGATAGTCCTAGAGGATTATCGACGCGGACTGGTGGGTCTTGGAAACCTTTTCCGTGGCTTTGCGGATTTGGCTTATAAGAGTTTTGACGGTTCTTTTGAGGTCATTGACTTACTTTTTACTGGTGAAAACATGCCTCTGCTCTCATCCAGAGCACGAGAATAGAGAGGCCAATCAGTGCAAGTTACGAATTTTTCTTTCTTCCCTGTCCCGCTTTCGAAGAATTTACTGGGTCGTTATCAGAGCTCAGTTCATTGACAACGCGTAAATTATATATTAAGTTGACGTTATTGAATATTGCTATGTCAAGCACGTCCCCTATGTCCGACCGATGTTGCTGTGGTGGGCGGGTTTTTCCGGGCTCACTACTTGCAAATCATTTTTCTGTGCATAATCGAACAACTTCGTCCTTTGCAATTTGTCTTTGAGCTATTCCACGCTGCGTGCTTTGAGTTGAAATCTTCATCATTTATTGTGGGTGAGGATACTCCAATTTTAATGTCGCTTCTTCGTTCTTTTTTGTAAAATAGTTTTATGTGGTTTTGTTTTAACGACGACGGTTAAGTTTGATGGACAATAATTGTAGCCCACGTATGTATATAATTAGCCACTAATACATTCTAGTATTAAATAAATAAAACACAATTATAAACTGCTACCTTTGCCTGAGTGGACAATACTTCATTATTTGCAATCATACACATACTTTCAACTACTTTTTGCGATGCATTTAATCGTCTCTCAATTACTTTATCTAACGTACTTTTCTTCCCAGATACACAACAGCATCCACCTGCTTCAAGCGTTCATCATTTACCCTGATTCTACAATCACTTCTTACTTTGTCCTAATCGAAGACCAAGCTTTTATTTTGTTTGCTACATTTATACAGAGATCCATTTCATTTCCTGCAACGTTTAGTCGGTTTAGTGCATTCTGTAGGTCATTTTCATTCTCACACACTATTACAGCATTGTCAGACATTATCTATCCGTACACGGTTAACGTCTTCACAAGCATTCTTTACTTACGCATTTATCCATAAATATATTTAACAACCACGGGAACATCCTTACCTGACACATCTATTAGCAAGTTATTATTGCCTTGCTAGTAATATTTTTTAATTTCTAGTATGTTACGTACAAAAAAGGCGAAGTTTAGTTTAGATACTGGTCTCCCATATAACCTTGAATTACAATAATTTATGTTATGCGTTACTTTCTATATCTTCTCACATTTCATATTCTATGTTATACACAAAAAGGCGAAGTTCAATTCTGGTATTGGTTTTCTACATAACTTTAAATTACAATAATTTATGTTTTGCATTACGTAATATGGAACGCTATTACTATGTAGACAAAAACATTTATAGACGGAGCCGACTTTTAGATATACGGATTTAAACATGGAAAATGCCGTAATTATTTACTTAAGTGTAATTTAAGTTCTTGCAGTCTTGATTTAGTTAGTTGAAGACCGGATGCGACCATTTTAACGCATAAAAGCTGCATTTAATTCTTTAATAAACCTTATTTTTATTTAGTAATTATTGATCTATTTTAATAATTTATTACATTCATTTAGAGAAACTAAAAATTGATTTTGTTCTTGGTTACAACTGTGTTGAACCATAACGGTATTTATAATATTGGTTTTCTATTTAAATACCAAACAAAATAATAATAAGTAATCTAAATTCCAGTACTTGAAAATTATAAAAACCATTATTCATATTAGAGGTAATTACAAGCAACAATCATTCAAGTTATGAAAATTGTCATAAATAATATATTAAGAATGATGAGAAACTGCACATGCAAAATTTCTTTTAATATCCACTAATTTCTATAATTTAAATTAATGTGTATGCCATTAATAATTCTTTAATAGCGACCGATTTCTTGGTAGGTACGTAATTTGATTACTCCTCTAGCAGTGAAATAGAAAACCGAGAGAAACTCTCGCGAGTCCCAGATTAGATGGCGACGGAACCGTGAAAGTGTGCGAGGTCTTTAATAACGTCGTCGGAAGATTTTTATTTGCATAGTGATGATGATCATCTCCACAAAGTCGTATATATAAAAAAATAAGACAAGACTATAGCTACCGGGCATATGGGATTCTAGGTCGATGTTTACCAGTAGCAGTGGTTCGGTTCTTTTTTCTCGCTGTTTTTTTTTTGTTGAAAGACCACGTTTATTTTACTGAATTACTTGATTGGCGTGTTAGAAAAGCGATTTTTCCAAGAAAGTTATTTATGGTTACGTAGTGTTATTGTCTACACGAATATCAAATTAATTCTTTTCCTTATTTTTGGTTATTTGTTATTATGTAACTGCTACTGGTTTAACGTTTTACAATAAATCTTTAGAAATCGAGCATAATAAAGAAAGAATACAAACAATGCACACAATTTGTTACACATAATTTAATTCATACACGGAAAATATCGTTAATTGGAACAATAGTAGCAATATTGTTAAACATGTAGATTGTATAATCACATAACTCATTGTTACTAAAAAATGTCTTAAAGTGATCATAATAATGCCTCATTTTCTATATTTGTTTTGAATGATAAAAGAGTTGCCATTAGAAAATCTATTAAATTAATTATGGTCAACATTAATAAAATTAACGGTCTTTTCTTTTTACATTAAAATGCTTACATCATATAGTATCATTAGTAAATTTTATTGTAAATATGATCATATTGCTCGGAATTCTTTAAATATTTTATAGCACTTTCCTGCTATAAATTATAATTAAATTGTATAATAAAAATTGATTTCTTTTAATAATAAGCGTTACTAATTAGATTGTATTGTAAGCACAATTAGTAATAGCCTTGAAATGCCATCCTAAGTAATAAAATATACTATTGAGGGTGGAAGAAATCGTGCAGAATTGAAGGTTGAATCATGCAACATTTATTTCATCTATTGATGATTACAGATATTTTTTATTGTAAGTATTATTTTATTACATCAGAACAGTACATAATAATAGTGGACATGGAATTAACATCTTTATTACTTTTTCTGCAGTTGTATAAATATATTATATTTTTATTTATAATACTAAAAAATGTAACATGCATTGTTCTTTTTGATTTGAATAGAAATATTTGATGTTGCTTCAGATAATATAAATTTCATTAATTTTGTTCATAGCTTTATAGACTGCAGGATGCACGTGCATTATATTTCATATGATAATATGTCACATATCACTATGTTCATTCAGTTATTCATTTTTCATGTCATAAATGTAACGTGCTCTATTGAATGGTACATATTACATAATGCACATTATGTGTAATACTTTTGACTGGTACTCAATTTGATTGTTTCATACACTATAAAATTATTAAATAATATTTGCTAGTTTCAATATTATGTCTTACAACGCTGCGTAAATCAATATTGGTATAAAATGTACAATCATATACTATTTGTTCTACATATGACGTGATATTGGTTAACCGAATTAAAACAAATGCTAGTGGATATAAAAAATTCAGCGCATATGCAAGGTAATTAATAAAAGCAATCAAATTTTGTTTAATATTGAATGAACAACTGCAAATGTTTGTAAAAACATGTTTACAGCTTAATGTTTTATATCTCTTGAGTGCTATTGAAATTGCATACAGTACAGCCAACAAAAGCACAAAGCTTGCATATTAACTTTGATCCAAAGTATAATATAAACATTTGGTATTTGATTTCAATCTTTAAGTATACCAAAGTGTTTATTGATCTAATATAGTAGTTGATTTTTTTGGATAAGATGTTTTTTATAAAATATATATTTGATGATTTTGTACATTAAAAATAAATCAGATATGACTTTGTAATGACATTTTTTTACGTGGGTACGAGGATGTTTTTACTGGACTATTCGTATTGTTCAATAGTGTAAAATTTCTACTGATTTGTCTGTTTTACTTTTTTTTATCTGGCTCTTTAATACTTTCGTAATTATGAATTGTTTTTGTTTGTATGCATTTCCGCTTTATAAGTAAGGGACCTATCACTAATTCCTGTAGATGCTCGGTACTTTTCTACCATGATCTTTTTATTTAGGTGAGGCTACCTAATATTTAAATTAAGTATTTACTAACTTTGATTTCTTCAAGTGTTATGCCATTTTATTGCGCTAGTTGAAAGCATATTTGACGTCGATAGTGATTAGAGCTGCATACTTTTTTTATTCTATTTAGATTTATGGGATCATGTTTTGGCATGTTTCGTTAACTAGGTTTATGGCGTGTATACTATTTTTTTTGATGAAAGTTAAACAGTTTACTTCCTCATCACGTCTAGTAAACATAATATATTTAGGTCTAATATAGGGGTTAAATCTATATTTTGTTTCTGATTGTTTTGGATTTTCTATAAGCAGCAATTTTACTATCTTTCTTTTATTTGTGAATATTTCTTTCTTTAATTAGTAGTTCATTATTACCTTTATTTCTATCGGGGGGGGGGCTAACTGCCCACGACATATTTGAGAAAGTGAAAATTTCATATTTATGAAATTATGAACTTTCGTGAAATTTTTATAAATAATTTTATAAAAATTTTATAAAATTATTTGGCCGGATTTCGGCAATTCAACAGTTTATGCCGGATTTTGGGTTTTTCTAACAATATTTTTTGATATTTAAAAGCTGGATTTTGATATTTTTGAGTTTTTTTTTAAATAATTATTCTTTTAAAAGTTTTTGGCCGGATTTAACTATATTTTACTTTTCATTTTTTATTAATAATTTATTGCCATTTTTTTTGCAATATTTGGCCAAATTTTGCTATTTTTAAGATTTTATGAATAGAGTTTTGAATTTTTCTAACAATATTTTTAATATTTTATAGCTGGATTTAGCTATTTTTACATTTTTTAACAGTTTATGGCTGGATTTTGGAGCTTTTTGACAATTGCTTAAAATTACAAGAACGGTTTGCTATATTTGACATTTAAACAAAATTTTTGTTGTTTTTAACGTTTTTTTAATTTTTTTGAATATTTTATGATTGGCTTTTATTTTATTCACTGATTTGCTATTTTTATCTTTTTATAAATAGAATTTAGACTTATTAATTGTTTTTGGCTGGATTTTGTTTTTTTTGCGTAATTTTAAATTTTTTTGACCGGATTTTATTATTTCTGCAGTTTTTACAAAGAGAATTTGTACTTTTTAGCAGTTTTTGGCCGGATTTTGGTTGTTTCTGACAATATTGTAATGTTTTATGACGGGTTTAACTATTTTTGCCTTTTTATAACTTGAATTTTAGACAGTTTATGACCAAATTTTCTTATTTCTTACATTTTCTAAGAGCATATGGTCGAATTTTGATGTTTTATAACAATATTTTAATATTTTTATACCGAGTTTTGCTATTTTTGACAGTTTATGAATAAAATTTTGAACTTTTAAACCGTTTTTGGCCAGATTTTGGTTTTATCTGAAAATGTCTTAATGATTTATGGCTGATTTTTGATTGATTATAAATAAAAAATAGCAGATTAAAATTAAACGTTGCTTTTTCTGATAATATTTTGTTGTTGATGAATAGAATTTTGCAGTTTTTAACAGCTTATGACGGGATTTTTGTGTTTTCTGATAATAAGATATGTTTGACTATTTATTTACTGTTTTCTGGCAATTGTTTGATATTTTATAGACGAATTTTGCTAGATTTTATGGATTTTTTTGAAACTTTTTGCCGGGTTTGGCAACAACATTTTGAGGTTTCTTGAGGCTCCCATATTGCCTTTTTATAAATAATTTGCCTTTTTGGGACATTATGTGTAATCGACGTTTAAAGTTTGTCGACTACAATGTTTAGCTGTTGGTAAGTGATCTTCCACTGCGAGTTCTGTCACATCCCCCCTGCGTGACCATAGGCTTCGCAGCAGTGGGAGTAGGATGTCAGTTTGCTTTCTACGGTGGTTTTAAGACCTAGCAAATCGGTTAGAAGCATAACGCCTTCGTTGTTGTCATCTTTTACGAGTTGGACTTACATTAATTGATACTATTTGAATTTATTGTAGAGTTTACTAACTGAAAATACTTTGTAGCCTTTTGCTTGAAGAGCTTCTGCGATTTTTTTTGGTTGATACGTCTAACGTCAACTTTAAATGTTTTGTCTTTAAGTCTTTATTTGCCGGTGATATTAAGGGGATTTTTGGGCCAACTTTTATGGATGAGAATTTTGTCTTTTACGAAGATTGGTGGAGTATCTCTGTCTTCAGAATCTAATTTGTTATCTGAGTTGTTTGAGTTAGAAAGGTGTCGATTTTTTTCTTTTCCTGGTTTGATTTACTCGGACGGGTTATCCTTGAGCTTTTGGTTATCTGTTTTGTGTGTTTTGATTATGAGGCTGATACATTATGGGTGGTGTTATTGTTGGGTGTAGAGGTGAGTTCTTGAAATTTTTTGTGAAGAACATTTACTTCTATTCTAATCCGGTAGAAACCAGTTGCCATGTTGGTTTTTAAAACTTTAATATTTAAAACATTTTTCTTGATTTTTTTGTAAAAATTGATGGTATTGCTATCAATTTGCTGTTTTAACAGGTCAATCTCCAGTTAGGATGTTTCCTTCGTGACTTGCATGTTATCACTGTTTTCCATGGTGGTGGTGTCAGTAGGCTAGTTGGGAGAGTGGTAATTATTTATTACCACTAATCACATGTGTTCATTTCAATTTTGTGGCACTTAGATAATTTGTGGTTTTTTGTTAGCAAGTTTTGCAGGTGGAGACTTGTCGGCGAAAGATGACTGCACGCTTTCGAGGTCTTGCAGAGACTTATTTTTGGGGATGGACTTTGTTTTTTTTTTTTATTCAGGGGGAAAAATGCTTTACGCACTTTGTGTGGGGCTCCCGGTTACCCATATACCCACTAAACACCCTAGAACCTCTAAGCCCTCCAAGCCTTGCGGGATTATCATTGTGGTATTACTTTACAAAGTCTGGACACCTTCTATTTATCCTACTATTCTCGGCTTTCTGCTCTTGCTTTCTGCTCTTGCTTTCTCCTCTTCCTCTTTTGATGCCCCTATTCTCCGTATGTCATCATTAATCGCTCTTTAGTTGTATGCACTTTCACGCACAAGTGGGGTCAAGTTGTTTATGGTTACCTCTTTACCGACTTTTAGCTGCATCTCTTTTCTGGTGCTTTTCCAGCGAGAGCACTCCATCAGTGTGTGTTTCGGGGTACTTTCTCTCCACACTAGAGGCATTCGTCCTGTTCTGCTAGGCACATTCTTTTTAGGTATGATTTGGGGTTGGACTAGTGGTCTTCAGTTTTTTTTTAGCCGACATGATACGACGACACGTTGTAATGTTTGTCTTTGAGTTCAGGCACGTATAGGTGAAAGAATGGCTTAGGCGGTAAACAGATGCCAACCTCTTCTATAAACAAATCTTGTTTATATTCTGGGACGAATAAATGGTGTTTGATACATAAAGGACGATCTCGAAAACCATGTGGTACATGCTAGAAGCTTTATAAGTCTCGGAATTTTGTCCCAGCATGATAATGCAAGATCACACCTAGCAAATCAGACAAGATACTTTACCAAACCCTTTTTTTGAACTGGCCAGTTCTTAGTTCGGTTATTAATTCTATTGAGTTTTTATGAAATCAGCTGGAAAGGAAGATCAGAAACCGTTTTGTGGTACCAGAAAGTTTTCAACACAGCTTTTGTTAGTACTTTAGGAAAAAATGGGTCAACATGCCTCAAGCGGATATTGGGAGGTTGATTGAAAGTATGCCACGAAGTTGCCCGAACGCTATTTAATCTTTTGAAGAGTTACAAGTCATAGTTGTTGACGTCATTAGCTGTAGTTTTTTAAGTCTAATATTTTGTAGTTTTGACAATTTGACTGTCCTAAGATCACACGTAGCAGATCAGACTTTTTGAAAAAAACATTTAACCCCAGTTTTTAGATTAAAACTGAATTTTATTAAGCACTTATGAAATCAGCTGGATAGGAAGATCAGAAAATGCATTATAGCTCTAGAAAGTTTTTAAAAGGTATTATTTGTTTTTTAGGAAGAATGGGTCACATACTTTAAGAGGATATCTGGAGATTTATTGAAAGTTTTGTTATTTAATCTTGTGGAGGTCATATGTATAGACTAGTAGTCTTAGTTGTAGTTTTGTAAACCCAAAATTCTATAGTTTTGACAAATTGACTACATTGACTACATTGATTAAATGACGTTTAATTGCGAATAGAAGTTAGAATAATTTATTTTAAAGAAAAAACACTAGATAACAATCTACTGAGTTTAATTGTTTTTTGAATGCTTAAAAAGAAAAAATACAACCATTTTACTTAGTGTTTTGTTAATTTATTGGACAATGTATTATGTATGCATACAGTTTTCTGCTGCTTTTAAGTTCACTGATTTCTCAAAGAAACACGTACATACATATAACTTTAGCTATTCAGTTATAACAGAACTACACTAGTTAAAAGAAACGTGCTTGTAGAGGTGAGACTACAGATTATAATATTTTTATTAAGAAGTGTGTGATTTTTTTGGCGCATCACCTCCAAGTCCGATCCGTTGAATTGCGTAGGCTAAAGCGTAAGCGTAGGAAGATGCGCGAGGCCTAAGTAGATTTTTCATGTTATTTTATCTGGATTGGAATATGCAGTCATTTTTTGTTCAACGTGTTTGAATTTTTCAAAAAAATAATTTAAAAATTTCTTGTTTTTTTTAAATGAAAAAAAATTATTAAATTTTTTAATTTTTTTTTGTTAAATAAACTATTTCAGATGTATGAGTATATGGAAACGAATTTGAACATGTTGCCGGTTTCCTTCTATAGGTAGTGGTAGAAAGAGCTTCTGTAATGTGAGTGGAACATTAACAGTTTTTGTTTTGGAGCTGAATCGACAGTTTTGTCTTTTTCTTTTGGAGGTATCAAGATTGTTTAGAAAATATGAATCTTGGTAGTTGGAGGCATGACTACTAGTATAGATCGAGTTATGTTATGTAATTAAGCTGAAGTGAATCCTGTTGTTCCATCTATGAGTTGTTGCAAGACGCGAAATGAAGAAATGTCTATTTCTGCCGTTCTTGTGGTTGCAGTTTTATGTTCGTTTCAGACAGACAGATTGAAAAGTATTGAAGCTACTGCATTAAATTCAAAACTCCTAACGTAATATGTGTTATAATACGCCAATTTGTATATTTATATTAACTGATTTTAGCATGCGGTGAGATTAAATTAAATCAAATTGGGCTTCGTGTAATGTGGCATACGTAGAATTTCAAAATTATATATATTTTAGCTAGCCAGATTTATAAAACTCTCTAAACGAAAGCGTTTGGTCAATCATCTTATGCAAAGTCTTTACTTTTATTATTTTCCTATCATGAGAGGTTCGGATCTAGAGAAAAGGAATTTAGGACCTATAAAGAGTTGAAAGAATAAGTTCAAATCGAATTACAGTTTCTTTCCGGTACACCACCATGAGTTGCCGAAAGCGGAGAGCGTATAAAGTACGAATGCGATGAATTCTTTACAAATGCATAATCACGTAAAAGATTTCCGGTATAAAATAGACCATTTATTTAATTGAACCTGACGCATTTATTTTATTTGCCAACTTCCAGCACTACCGAGATGCAGTGGACGAGACGAGCTAGCCGTTTGATATTTTAAGCAATTGGATTGATTCAATTTAACTCAATTTACCTTGCCTGATTTTTCCTGACTTGATATAACACACTTTTACTTGAGCATGTTTATTTATGGAGTCTTGTACAGGGAAATAGTTTTGTATTATTTATGAGACGTAAAAATGCAAATTAAGTCTTTGATTCATTTTTAATATACTTAGTCAAATGTTGCTCTCAATATTCTGCAAGTAGAGGATAAGATTATGTACATACATACATAATAATCGAACATAATATGTTTAGTTAAAGACAATATATTTTATATAATTATTTAATTTAATTTATATCTAACTTATTACGTCAAGCAATAAATATTTGCATCTCCAATAAAGTTGAATGAATATTTAATGGATAATAGCGTAATGCTGCAGTAATCTCTTATTTAATGACAATAGCTGCCGAGCCGTTTCCAGATTAATACCAATTTTATGGATGTCCTCCAAACCATACTCCACGACTAATTCATCAAAGGATTTTATATTTACCAGGACTGTCGTTGAGGCACGAAATTCCCCAATTTTACTACTCCATGTCGATTCTGAACCGTAAAACCGTTTTTACTGGTACCGCGTTTAATTTTTTTTTCCGGAATGTAAACCGTGCAGCAGCAACTCTCACTCACTCCTTCCCTCCTACCGCCGTCGTGTTTTTCTCTGTTTTTAGTGTGCGTTTATTATCTCCGGACCCGGCACGAATTATGGAGCCGCCGATGGATTTACGCGTTTCGAAACTGGCTTGGCCCATGTTAAAAATAGGCAGACAGGAGGAGAGATGGTGTTATTGTGTGTACGGACGAGAGCATATCCATTAAGCATCTTTTTCTTTTGCTTTTGTAGTAACGTCGTCTATATTTTTTGGTTGTGTTGCAGAGAAAAAATATAAATAGAAAAAGCTTATATGTGGATGAGGGTGTTTTCTGCCCTTGACATAGGCCAGGTGGCTTTTCAAAGCCAGGTAGATGTAATGTAATTCATTCGGACGGGAGCACCCCTTGCAATAAAAGAAACCGGGGGATGAAGTTCAGAGAAAAATAAGGTTAAAGTTGCTACGATAATATTTTTTGCTAGCTGGATTCAATCGATTTTCATCTAAATAATTTTAAACAAATTTATAGATTTTCTATCCATTATTCTTACTTAAATATTAAAGCACCTGATAATAGGATTCTATTTAAAATAAGATTTATTACTTCAATATGTAGTTTTATAAATTTGGTAATATAGGAATAAAAAATGTATTCAATTGATTTATTATATAATATGTCAACGTTAAACAAATGAACCATTTTAATTTAATGAAGGCTCACATTTTACATATTGTATTAATTAAACAATGTGGAAACTCGATAAAATTCTCTAGCGCACAGTATGTTTGATCAAAAGTTGAACCATTAGTCCGGTGAAATATTATTTGGCAGCGGAGTGTTGATTTAGCAGAGGCTCAAACAGATGTTGTTATTCCGATTCCAATTAAAATTTCCAAAATCAACATATATGATGCCCGAGGGTCCCGCACTGCCGCCAATAATGCGCGTGATTAATTCTCGCTAATCATAATAATACCTTAATTACAAATTGTAATTGATCGTTTTGCAAATACTAGTAAAATATTACAATTAACATATTATATTTGCATATTAATACCGAAATTTTATACTGATGCGTTATCATATAATTGCATTTTTTTATTACGAGTCATTACTTTTTTTATTTATCCCAGAAAACATGATGAGAGCCTCTTTGTTTCTTTCTCCCTTGTTATTCGTTCTGACCTAGTGGCACAGTTAGGATCTGCTTCTAACGACTTCCTCTTAATTCCCAGCCGGCGGTGTTGTGAAATATTTAAAAAAAGTCGTGTTCACGAAATTCACGACCACCCTTCGCTTAATTAAAATGGTTTACGATCCCCCAACATCGCATTAAAAAAAAATGTTACTCCCGCATTTCAACTTCCAAGTGAGAAATAGTCCGTGTGGAATGGCAACTTCGTAGACTACGATTTATAAGTAATTTAAAGTGAAGAATTTAGAGCTAGGAATGAACAAATGTTTTCTTTAAAATGTATCAAATGAATTAATGATTATTATTTTCTTAAATTACATTTTTATGAACTTTCTTCAAGTCTTAATCTGTACTAAAACTAGTTATGGGTCGACCGATACTAACGGAAATAATTACGGTTATTAATGAGTATTGGATTTTTCTTAATTAATACTTCAATAGCATTTCTGTAACAGCTGTTCCAGGAATGTGTCATCTTAAATGACAAAAAAATCTTTATAGATTAATATTGAAGTAGGGTCGAAAAAACTAATTAAAACGTCAATATTATGTTTACTAATAATTTATTTACCATTAATTTTTTTTAATTATCAAAAATATTTAAATAGAGAAAAATTTATTATTAAATTGGTCAATATGTTTTATTTAATTTAAATTAAGCTATGTTACTAATAAAACTATTTAACTAATTAAGGGTATCGGTATTAAATATCACTAATTTAGTTTATATCTTTTCAGTATAGTGTTGTAATTAGCTGGTTTGTATTAAGCTTATTTAGGTTAGGTTTAGATAGGTTAGCTTAGTTCTAAAGACTCTGCAAAAATGCTGTAATATCAAACATCAGAATGCAATGGTCAGAATAAATACAAAGCATATGACTTTAATTATAATTCTGATACTCTAAAATAACTAATTTTTGTTGACATATTTGGCAGATAATTATAATAAATGAGAGAATTAGGTAAAGTTCTATTGTGGGCTAACCTGAAGAACAAATGAGTTTATTAGGAAAAAAAAAATTGTGAGAGGTATAATGATTTTGCGTTAGCGATCACTGCACTTACAAAGAAGGTAAGTTAGAGCTGGTAGCATTAAAAAAAAAACAGAAGTTGCATGCAAGGCACAACGGTAAAAATTGTCAAGTTTTGATTGACATTTTGACATAAATTGATAGTCAACATTTAATTAAATATATTTAATACGTTACGCAGAAATATCAGTTTTCCGTCAACGGGCTTAGCAAAATTTTATTAACTACCGTAGGAGAGAAAACTAGGGAAACTCATAATAGATACTAGTTTTTTCCTATTAACCTCTGTTTTTGCAGACTGAGCGCGCATACTGAACGATTTTGTCCAAATTTATCTATTATCTATTAAGAGCATCCCAACCACTATCTACAACACATGCTTGATTAGGAAAAAAAATAGGAGGTAGGCGTTTTGCATTGTTTGTTGACTCGGAAAAGAAAAAAAACCTTTTCGAGTCAGTAAAAAAGAGATATCTATGCAGCGGAGAGAAAATATTAATGATTTATACAAGCAGATGTAGCCAAGATTGAAATTAGGTAAAAAAAGGTTGAAACTGTTTCAGATCGTGAGGCAAGGGTGCCGCTAAGTTCTTTATTTTTCTTAGTTTTTAGTTACTTTATTGTTGGATATAGGCTTTTTTTATTTTATTCTATGTTTGTGTGTCCTTTGCGGTCTTCATACATTTTCTTCCTGCTTTGGTCTTGATGTCATTGATCTATCTCATTTGGGGTCTTTCCAAAATCTTTTTAATTTCTCGGCGTCTATAAAAGATTATTCTGTGTGACCACCGTTATTTGCTTTATTATACCACATGTTTAGCCCATTTCCACTTGAGGTTTGCTATGTACTGCATGATGTCTTCAATCTTTATTTTAACCCGTAATAGTAAGTAATTCCTAGCATTGTGCGTTTTATGGCTTTTTAGGTGATTTTTAGTTTTGATGATTTTTTTGGTTTTTTTCATAGGTAACGACGGGCAAAATGCACCTGTCATACCTTTTCTTTTTAAGTACAGCGGGATTTCTTTGTTTTTCAAGTTGAAGCTGAATCTAGTTTGTTTTTTTTTTGCCGATCTTGATTGATGGCCTATACATATTTTTTAAATTGTAATGCCGTCTACAGCCACGTAGGGATAATTACTACTTAAATTTTTTTTTCAATTGGATTTATCTTCAGCCTTATCCCAATCAAGTTGCTTGAACACTTTTTCTAGTGCTAGTAAGAAAAGTTTGGGAAATATGGTGTCGACTTGGCGAACACCTTTGCCGAAAGTTTTTTTTTTGTGTACAGATCTTGGTTGTTTATTTTTACGTAAAAAGTAACGTTTTTATTAAAGTAGAGTATCTTGAATCAATTTGTGCGTCATCCAAGGCTGCCAAGAATGTTCAGTTTTTTATACTGTCAAACGCTTTATGGTTTATGAAGTTTTATGTGCATCGGTATATTGTATTCCTTTGCCTTTTAACAGTCTGCAAATCGATTGTGCCAAAAAAAATTTTGAACCTTATTTTAGCTTTACAGTATGGTACGAAATTAGTTTTGAAGCAAAAAAACAATACAAGTTATGAACAAAAAATGTTTTTGAAAACTTAAAAAAAAATATATTGTTTAAATGTTGGCCTTGGCGGGCGATGCTTCTAGAGCCGTTCATTGGGGGTTTCTTCTACTTTTACTAGCTCATCTGGAACAATTTTGGCAATTTTTTTATAAATTGTCTTCTTGAATCGTTGAGGACGAGTTTCTTTTATGATGATCAGTTGACTTGGAACTTCCATGTAGTGGCGCGAGAACAACGGCCGTATGGGCTGTGGCTCTATCTTGTTGAAACCAAAAGGCATTTGTATTGTATTCTTCTATTTAGGGTCGTTAGAAAAATTGCTAACATGAGAAAAATAAGACCCTACGATACCCACAGAACACAAAGCATACCAAACGGAGAATTTTGGGGTGTAAAAAGATTGTTGGAAAATGAAGTCATCAACAGCCTAGTATTTAATTTTTTGTTAGTTTGCTATTCTAGAAAGATGAAGATCCGCTTTGTCGCTAGTTCATACAATATTGTTGGGAGGCTCAGCTGTAAGGACTACATAGCAGCAATATCTACGTCTTACCCAATCTTTTCTATTAAATTCTTGAGCAAATATAATCTTATAAGAATGTGTGTAGAATTTGATCTACTATTTGAACCGATAACTAAAGTGGAAAAGCATGTTTTTGAGCTTTTTTTTGGGGGGGGGGGGGTTAAGCGGTAAAATCTTCTATAAGACTAGCAAGTGGGGGATTTATTTTCTCAGGTTGAAATGCATACCGACTAAAAATGCTAATGTAAGTTCGAGACCTTACGACTCATGGACCTTTCTTTGTTAGATTAAGATAGTATATAGTTAGTATTAAGCCCTATAGGCTGCGGAGAGATGGTGGGTTGACCTGATTTCTGTTAAAATGTTTTCGAGCAGAACCCGTTGGAGACTGCTTTATTGATGCTCTGACTGCAGCGATGTTTTTAGGTGTTCTTGCGGGTTGAAAATTCTCAGCTGTTTTTTTTAGGATTTGCAAATTCTTTTGCACTTAAGTTTAGAACTTATTTTAAAATTGATATTAAACAATTTTGTGTGGATATAAATTGAAGCACTTATGAAATGGTTTCTCTGCGTCTCAATTACAGGTTCAACGTGTTTGAAATAAGTCTTTACGATAAATATCCATTGTTCATCTAACCACGGTATATTGACTACTGAAACCCCTAGTCAGGGGCCTCTTTGGTGATTAATTGAAATAAAAGACTTCATTATGTCCCACTTTAAATTATTAAAGAGCAATATTTTACTACATTGTTGTGTAAGAGTCAAACAGAATGACAAACATCTCACGGTGACAATGAGAATGGCGAAATACAAACGTGAAGTAAATGGGTTGAAATGGGAGAAATAAAGAAGTATGTTGAAGAATGTTGTTTGGAAAGAAAGGACATTGGCGTAAAAGTAACTAGATAAGGAACTAACATGCGGAATATGTATGGAAGAAGAGGTTTGTTTGTTGAGGAATTTGAGAGACCTATTAGGGAATGAAAAAAGAAAGTTTGTATGAGTGTTTGGGAGTGAGAATAAAAAAAATGATAGTAGCATATACAACGGCGGATACAAATATATTCAAGTTGTAGAAGATCTGCCAGAGTATATAAAAAAGCGTTTACAGAAGGTTTTCAAAGTGCGATAACCAAGTTTAGATGTGGAAGTGAATAAACAAAATGGCAGGCGGTATTTGATGGAAGAGACTTTTTCTGGTATTTTACAAGTTGACGGTTATCGTTTTAGTATGCAATGTGTTCCAATGTCACTATGTTGCCCTGTTATGTTTTAATTTGTTTTTATTTGGGCTACACAAATAAAATGGAGAGGTCCCACTGTGTGCATGTTTATATCTTATTACTCGCCAAGCGCAAAAACAGGATTGTTCTAATTCAACTATT
Source organism: Tachinus rufipes (assembly GCA_963932245.1). Classification (NCBI taxonomy): domain Eukaryota; kingdom Metazoa; phylum Arthropoda; class Insecta; order Coleoptera; family Staphylinidae; genus Tachinus; species Tachinus rufipes. The sequence goes on along the minus strand of OZ010747.1, from coordinate 40,645,393 downwards.
TACTAACGCTGTTGTATGAAACTGTTTATTAAAAGAATGTAAAGTTGTTAAATTCTAAATTGTTGTAGTAATTATCTATTTGTCTAAAATAATTTACTTGTAGCAGTTACGCAAACTATTTTTTTTTCTGAATAATAGAACCACAGGTTTTTTTGTGAAGCATATAACATTGCTCTTATGTAGAGGATGGAAAACGGAACGGACGGAAACATGACCTGATGAAGTTGTATTTTAGTATATCCTACTATAGGAAGATATAGGCAAACCGATTTGAAGAAATTCAAATGTTTACATTTAACGCTAGAAAATTGCCGGGTTTAGTCGCTGCTTTCTGATACCCTATCAGAAATCGCTAGTAGTGTTGTTATTACATCTACGAAAACATATCGGTGAATTTTTTTTTTCTAGAAAAATGTTGACACGTACAGCGCAGTTTTTAAATTAACCTTGTTTCTTATAGAACAAAACGCCATCCAACTCGATATCCAAACGATAAGATTTCAGTCATCACTTATTTTATAAGTCGAACTACATACAATATTCTTCATTTTTTGAGTTAAAGGTTTACAGTTATATTTAACGAGTAAAAAATTAATGAAGGACTAAATAAAAATAACTTAAAAATTTATTGCGGAGAAACGACTTATAGCAACTTTTTTTTTTAATTTGAGGGCACAGATTGGACTTTTTTCTATAATGTGCGAACGTTTTATTCAATTATATTTTTTTGCTGAGTTTGATTCTGTGAATCAACTATTTCCCTTTTAATTTTTTTATTTATTTGTTTAACGTCGTTTTGACTGCTTTGAGATTATTTACCGACGCTATATTTTGAAGTTGTAGTTATTTAAAGGTTGCTGCATTACTAATTTTTACTATTAGTCTCTGATTTGACAAATTTATTTTAATTTGATACAAAGGATGCGCGAAATTTATTAAATTATTAAAAATCAAATACTACACATTTTTTATTGACTTGTTAAGTATAAATGCACACGAAACAAAATGTTAGACCCAAACGGCCACCGCGGCTCTAGTTGCTGCTGTGTATACTTTTTACTAAAGACGTTTTGGAATAAATTCTGCATGTGATGATTTCTTCCATTTGTGAGTAATTTCTGTTCGGGTAGTTTACATTTTTAAATCTTTCTTTAAAAAACCTCAAAGGTTTTTTAGTATACAAAACGAGAAATTACATGTTTTGGGAACTTTGTTGGCAATACCATAGTTTTTTGTGCATATGATTATCTCTCGTATGGCACACTGTTTTCTTTTGAAAAAGCATCGAAAGTTTTTGAATGTGTTTTCGATTTTAAAGATAATGATTGAATCAACTCAGTTTTGTAAACATGAAAGTTCAAATTCCTCGTAAAATTTGTTGGAGGTATTGAAAGGGATGTCTACTTTTTGGACGCGGAAGTCGGATGGTACTGATACTTGCACCGTCGATGTTTTTGGTAGAACTTGCGGGGCGATAGCGTGTACAGCTTCTTTCATTATTCAATTAAAACGTTTATTCAAATTTCTTTCTTGATTAAATTTACAATAACGGGCTACGTCGGACATCAAAATGATCAAGTAACTTGCAAATTGTTACTGTACAATTTTCTCTATTTTTATAATTATTTTTAACAATTAATAATCGTTCAATGCCATTTTTGAACATGTCAACAGGTGTGTTCCATTATTAAATTTTTAAATATCGGGGCTAGAGCGTCTTTAACTTGACAAAACGCATTAGAAAATATTTAGCGATTATGGGACGTTCTCTACCTTGACAAACATATCGAAAATGTAAGATACGTTTGACAAATAAATTCAAAAACCACTGAATTAGTGCCACCAAGTGCAACTATTTTGTCAAATGGAAAACAGCTTATGTTTTTATATGATATCTTTTAAATATGGCAAAACAAACATTTATCAGACTGAAATAGCGCGTGATTTAAAATTTTGGTTCCTTTACAAGAAAAACGAATATTGGACCAATTTTATTGATTTCAATTTAAATACAAGCAATAGTTTACTAGTCTGGTCATAAAGAGAGAAAAACTGCGGCTATAATAGATGTGTTTGTTGTTTTTTTTTTACGTTCAGAAGGTAGCAACAGAGGGAATATTTTGATTAAATTCAATTGGGTTATGGTACACTTTTTCTTTTTAGAAGAGACTGTAAAAAACATAGTAATCTACTATTCCATACATATGCCTTACCGTATTCTAAGCATGTTGGGAATTACTGGATTGACATGACCTAGCTTAAGGAAAACGTCTTTAAGGATTGTTCTGCGTTACATTCACAATATAGGTTGCTTAAATATTGAGACAAAAATGAGTGCACAATTATGGACTTCCTCATTACAAACGGATAAGGTATCCAGGTACACTGAAGAGATACATTTGAAATCGATTTAATCTTTTTTTTTTTAAATAATGTTTCTTACCACTCTACTCGCATACCTGTTATTGTAATTATTGAGACACAATACATCATATTCTGATAACAGACCGTTTTTCTCATTGTGCTACTTGTACTAATACTCATAATAAAACATTTTATGACTCAAAAGGAGAAAACTAATTTGATACACAATTTAAAAAAATACGACCCATAAACTGTAGAGATCTCATTTTATAATATTTATTATGATTCTTGTATAAGAAAAGTATAACTTGTAATTGCAGTCGCGGTTGTTAAATATTATAATAAAGTAATTTTTTCTTGTTGCAGGTGAGTCAATTCTTCTTAAACACAATTTGAACAAACGTAAGTTTTTAACTTAAAAAATCTTTTATGTAATTTACCTGTTTCCTAGAACACATAATAATTAGAATAAACATTAATGTTTCCTACTTTCTATTAACTATTTAAACATAAGGTTTATCACTCAATTATAAATTTGAAACATTAAAGGACAATTTTAATATCATATATGGATTTAAAATTAAATTTATATTGTTATGTAAAATAATTTATTGCATAATTTAATTATCAGTGCATACTTTTTATTGTTACTAATAAATTACCAAAATAGTTGTCTTGTATAACAACAACACTGTTTAGTTAAAGCAAATTACAGCAATTTGTAGTTTGCATTACCAAATTTTTACATTTATTTATTAACACTAATTATGTCATAATTATATTTAACTTTAATTTTTACTTACTATACAAAATAACATATAATTTCATACATATAAAAATTATTTAATAGCACCAGATGATATTGTTATCTCATCTAATTTGCAAAGCATTTGAGGGACAGCTGCATAATTATCAGCTTCTTAATTGTTTTAATAATATTTCTTTATTACTACGTAAATTCAAGGATGTTTTGTGAAGTAATTACGAACCAAAATATATATAACTGCCAGGAAACTGAAATAATTGTTCATATATGAATAATGTATATCATTCTATTTCATGTTAGCTTTTACGATTCCAAAACACACCTTGTATATATTTTTACACAATTATATTATTTATAGACAAAATACGAACTTCCTTTCACAACTGGCTATAAAATAATAAACATCTTGGCATTCCAAACCTTATTTAACATAATTAATTACATAATAAAAAAATAAATTGTTAATGTAATTTTCTCATACAATTTTTGCTTTCTTGTTATTATTTTCCTCGGCAATTTTCTCCTCCAATTACACGGCCAGCCTCCCATTTTAATTCATTATTATTTAATTGTTATTGCATACTTTCGAATCCTATTGATGGTGGAAAGTGAATCTATTTTCCGAGGATAAATTGAGCGATTCCTACTTTAGAAAATTAAAATCCTTTCAATTAAACGATGCTTGTTGATAAACTGATGTTCACGTTGATATTCGAATGAAGCTAAGAGAAATTGATTTTAATTAGCATTTGTAATTACATTTTATTGTGGAAGGAAATTATTGAAAATGAAATGACTTTATTGAAAGATCTAGGCCGATTATTAATCAACAATTATATATCGAGTTTTTTGTAATAGTTAGAAATTGGCTTACAATGAAATTGAAGAAGAAAAAGGTTTAAACTAATTATAAAATAGAAAGGAAATGATTGGTAGATATATCATTTCTTTTAATCATATTTATGTAGCTATTTATAGTTTAATCGAAAGTTGTATATTATTAGATAGATCTTAAAGGTAGAAAATAAACTATGGGTGTGTCATTTTCTATTTAATTTAATAAAAGAAAAAATTACGTTAATTGAGTACAGTTCCTTATTTGTCAAGTTAAGTGCAGAATTAAACTCTTTAAAACGTAATTAATTTCTTTTGGCATAATTTTATATAATATTGCCGCAAGCTATATTTTTCTTCGTCTTAACTCGGTTTATGTCAGTTGCATTATAAATTGTTATTTAATTAATAAACATAAACTTATTATAATATTGAAGTTTAAACAGTCAGAAATTTGGTAAATTTTATATGTATGTAGGGCAATTTATATACTGTGTTTCTAAATATGTGCTTAGTAACATTTATAAGAAATTGATTATATTTTAAACTTATCTACAAAGAAAACTAACTATTCTACTTAGACAATACTATAATGAACTTTTTAATTTTTAGTAGATTTTTTTAGAAGAATTACGTATTTATTTTGCTTAGTTATCTTGCCTACAGAATTCAGATGGATGTGGATTTGTCACGATTTTGGTTACATTTAAAAAAGATGTTTTTGCAAAAAACTTTATCCTAAACCTTAATTCTATTCCCACTAACATACATTCCCAAAGTTATTCTCTAATGCTCTAATTGCAAGCGCTATGGCAATACTTTCAAGTTCTGTAAAAATGCATCAAATGTTCTCAATTGTGCTCTGAGCCACACAACTCGATTTACTATAATGTACATTCTACAAAGGACCGCATTACTCCACAGGAGCTAGGAGGGGAATCTTTCTAAAGACTTGAAAAGTGTCATGTGAATAAACCATTCTGTCAACTGAAAAATTGTTTTGGGTTGAAGTTACATATGGGTGCCGCCCTATAGGCGTCGCGCGTCGGGAGTTTTGTGGAGAACTTGTTCCCACGTCAATGTCCGGGTTTCAGAATATAGAGCATTAGTTTGAAAGTTTAGCTATCTAGTTGGCTAGAAACTTGGCTGAAGATATGATTATTTTTGCAAAATCTTTGTCACTTGCTTGGGACAAGCGGTGTAACGGCTGATTATTAGCTGAGACTAGTGCGCTTTGCACCGATGCCGCTACCTGCGAATGGGATTGCTCTTTGCGTGCATTGTGTGGAGCAGGAGTCTGCTGTCGAGAAGCAGGTGCCTTATCGTGGGCTTGGCTGTTGCGGCTAGCTTTTAGTTTAACATAAACCGGGCAGTTCCGGCGCATATGGGGTGTTGCACCGAGATGCCGTGTGGCCGTAGCGTTGGCAACGAAAGCATTGTGCAAAGTCTGCGGTTTTACGCTTGTACTCTACAGTAACGCGAAGCCCGCACAACTCAGTGAGAGACATGATTTTTCGACTTTTTGCTTCCTGAGGAAGCTGAACGTACAACATTGGGAAGGTTTTCCCGTTCCTACCCATGCGTGTTGTAGAAGTAGGATTAAAAGTTTAAGCAATAAGTTTAGCTTGCACCTCGTCTGCCATGATGTAATCGGGAATAATCCGGATAACATATTTCAGGGATTTTTCAGCCCCTACCTGGTAGGTGTAGTGTACTATGTTGTTTTGAGTACAGTGCTCAATCACAGTTACGTGACTTGAAGGTTGCCAACAGCCCTTGGGAAACAGATTTGTCCGGAGCTGTGATGGGCGCAGGACGACTTATTCCAGCGATTTCTGTGGGTGCTGGCGGAGTTAGGGGACGTGGAAGAGGATCTACGAAGCTAGTGGTTAGACCAGAGTTGGTCAACTCTATCTTAAGGGCTGGCTGGGTTTTGGAATTTTTGGTCTTGGTGGTTGAAGGCTTTTTTGGCGCTGATAGCACATGACGTTTGGAGTCTGTTGATGACCTAGTAGCGCAAGAAATAAAAAATGACTTACCCGTGTTTTTTATTGGTTTTTTAGTCCTTTTGTTTTTTCTTACCAGGGTGAATTTTTTTTCTGGGGGCGGGGCTTTTGTGGTGAGACTCGCCGTTGCGGTCAGGTTGAGTTTTTAGCTTTTTCTCTTTGTAGGACGCGGAGTCGGTTCCTGCGGGTAGCTTGGGTCGGGGGTTCGGTTGGCTTGTTAGTGGTGGCTTCTATCATGGGGAGGCGGGCAGTGCGTTAATGGCGGACTTCACGTCCGTTTTTATCTTGCCGATGGCAAGGCAATCTTTGCTTTTTTGTGCCGCTGGTTATCTTCTTAACTTGTTTTTTTATGTTTTTTGAGCCTCTTTGCTTGTCCTTCTAGCAAGGTCAGGATGATTTTTTTTGCCTATTGTTCAATCAGCTTCTTGTTCTTCTCGAGCTGGTCATAAATCATATATAGGAGCTTACGGTCCGACGTAAGCCCGTCTCTGTTTATTCTGAAAGAAAATTGAATTAATTAATTTAATTGAATTAGTGGGTGGATAATTGATTGAGTGATCAGTTTAATCATCATCCGAGCTTGGTTGCAATGAGAATTGCAGTATTCTGTTGGTCGTTGCAGTCGGATGTTGCTGCGGTAGATGTTATTTCTTCAGCCACTTCTTGAATACTCTCTCTACCTTTCTAATTGGTTTTCTTCTATAGACAAGTGTTTTCTATTCAATTTGAAGACAATACGTTTTCTGAATATCACCAATTTGAGACTTACTTTGTCGATGCTGCTAAATTGTCTTTCACTATGCACCGTTTTTCTTGTTAATGCTGAGCGCTTTTTTGCTTGTGTTGGGACAAGAAATGGTTTGAGGCAGTCAACAAATCAAAGCTTTTTTCCATATTTTGTAGTACAGGAAGGAAGTTTAAGCTAACATGTTTTTGAAACTTTCTTAAGTATGCTAATTTAGTTTTAATCTTGTCTTTGCTTGTAGAAAGTACAGATTCGTTTGGAACATTCTTACTTGGTGATATAGGAAGCTACACCAAACTTCATCTTGTCGATGTATTCAAGCTACTAATATTGTACCTATATTAAAGGGTGAATTATATATGGATCTTGTTTTGACTTTTAAATTTATTGCTGTTTCCTTATGTATTTGGAAAAAAAATTTAATCTAAAGAGATTATGTGAGGTTATCTTATTATTTGCTTCTTCAATCATTGGCTTAAAAAAAAAACAGTATTTATGAAATTGTCACTACCCTGTATTGCTATGGTAGCTTTGCTTTAACTCATAAAAGTCTATTTTAGATATTAGCCTACAATAACTTCGGCATAACTTACCTAAAATCTTCAAGATAGAGTTTAATTATGCATTTTTCATTTTTAAAATACATCCATCATTTATTAATATTATTATTGAGCTGTTGGCTCAGAAACTATTATTTCTGTTTAAAACCTACTTGGAACGAAGTCTTGAGATTTCCACAAGAAAACTCTTTTGTAGACGATTTTAAGTTTGTTATCAATAACATTAATGCAGTGCTTGTAGAAACCGCTTCTCGTCTTGTTAGCAAACATTTTTAGGTTTCTCTGGATAAATCGACGCTGTTCTTGAGTCACGTGGTATTATACCGAATAATGTAAGCTTTTTAAACAAAATTTAAAACTGGCTTGTGTCTACATCATCCTCAATGTCAGATCATATTTAGATAGAATTCAAATTAGAACATAAACACAAAATAAATCGTAGGTAGGTTAACTTTTGTCTACTTAGTTGGCATTTGGCAAGAAAATCTTTGAACAGAGCAAAAATATCAAAAAAAATTAGATAGGACGTCTTGTAAAAACTGAAATACTTCTTAAAACCCGTGTATAACTCAGAGTGGTTTGACACTATGACTCTAACTCAGGGAATGACTGCTGCTGCTCATCACCTTGTAGAGAAGGCTAATGCTATAACAGTAAAAAATGTTTCGGCATACAAGGCACCTGGATTTGTTGGAATCTTTCTAACTTTCTTACAATTGGGCGAGTCCTGATACGCCTGGCAAGAATCTATGGAGCATGTATTGCTTTTTGGTTTTTGGTACATTCCCATAGCATGAAAAGAAGTAAAAATTGTATTTATGCCAAAATCAAGACGTAGTGACTACACCCAATAAGCCTCATCTCTTTCTTTTTGAAAAGACTCGAGAGACTGTGCGAAAGATCAATTTGGGAAACGGCACTAATAACCACGCTTATGCACCTGAACCAAGATGCGTACAGGTTAGGCTTACCGAATCGGCACTACGTGGCAGATCAAATCAAGAGGTGGCTACAAGACAAAACGTTTAATCTGGGAGAATTTATAGAAGCGTTTGACATAACCATCTTTAATAAAATAGAAACTGCGTTTTTAACACATGGTGTTAACCCCACAAGCAGAGGATGTATAAAAAAACATATGCTAGAGAAAAAAACCTTTAAAGTTACTGCGTCCAGGAGGGTTGTTCCCAAGGGTGCCCGCAGAGAAGTGTACTATTACTGCTACTATGGAACATAGTAGTAAATAGCCTTATTAGACAACTCAATGATTGTGGTTTCTACACAATTGGCTATGCAGATAATATAACGATCTTGGCAAATTTGAAGTGATACTGTGTAATATGATGCAAGAAGTCTTTGTTATAATTAAAATCAATTTTTAATTATAACAAAGACCATGCCGACTGTTATAAATCTCTTCTTTGTTTGAAATAATTTACTTCTCTTTTCATTTTTGCGGATCGTTTTTTTATCTTAATTACCTTTAAGTAAAAACCGCTAGTCATTAATTCTTTCTCTACCTGCTCAATCTGTTTTTTTCTTTTTTGTATTATTGTATGTAATTCATAAACATTTTAATCATAATAATTTCAATATAGTTTTCCAGCTCTCTGTATATTTTATGTTTTACTGTCGTATATATGCTTTGTAAATTTTTTTTTATATTTATACTTGTTTGTATCATCGTTCGATTATTGCGTTGTAAAGGTTGAAACTAGTTAATAATAATAATTGTAATATAGTACATATCTTATTAAACACAGACTTTGGGGATTTTAAGACAACATGAGCAAAAGGTAAAATAAACTCTTTTATAAAGTATGTTGATTTTAAGTTTATTTGTTTGAGAACGTTACATGACTTTGTTACTAAAACAGAACATGAAATACGAAACTAAGTTAGCATGAAACCTATATCTATTTTTAATATTGATGTCTGTGTTGGTGTGAAAGTATACTATCAGAGTACATTCATTAAGTAAACAAACTTTAACTAGTATCTACAAATTCATTTTATCAATATGAAAAACACGCATCTTTGAATTTTTTTTTCTAAAATTGTTACAGTAATTTTATAACATTTTTTATTATTGTTTTGACATTAAACATTTATTAACACAGACAATGTCATGGGAGAGATTAACTTGGGGATATTTTGTTCGATAAATTTCACTCTCGGTGAACTATTATAGTTATAAATAATATTCTACCCCTCAGTTTTTGTGGAATTCCCTACGCTTGTTTGCAAATGATTTAAAACTACCAAATACAAAAAACACATAAATTAAGACTTTTGGCAATTATTTAGAATACATTACATAATATTTCACAGCAGTTATAATAAAATGTAACCTTTAGCAACAACAAAATCTTTCATAAAACAATTAATTCTGTGTGGTCTTTTTTTGTAAACACATTATGCAATGACTACTCAAATTTGTGATGGTAACTACAATGTTTGTAAACAATTGTTAAAATATATTTCAACGAATAAGGTGCAGTTTGATTAACATTTACATTCCATGTTTACTTACCGGTTATAACTTTTAAAATAAAAAAATTACATGTTGCGGATTACAAATTAACAATAGAAAGTGAGTTGCTTAATGAGCTGCTTTATCACTCTGAATAAATATAAAGGCCAAAGGATGTTTGCGTGATTTTGTTTGGTATATGGGGCATATTAAAAATTCATAAAGGTACACCGAAATCAGATTGATATTAGACAGGAAGTTGTTTTCTTGGGCAATGATTGGGTTAATTAATATTAGATTAATTATAGGTTTGCAATGTGTGCTGTGGGATTTGGAGGTGTGTTTCTTGTGCTGAAAGGAAGTTAAATGTTTATTAATTTGGATAACTTTCAAATATTATTATATAAATAAAAAAGATATGGTTTTATTTAAATATTGGAAATAAATTAACATAGTCGGAAGTTTATTTCTTAATTATACGGATGGATGGAATAAATGGGTCATTGTCGTAGCATATATAAGGTGTGGAGAAGCGGTTCTGACACTGATATAAATTGAAACAGTTTGTACACACAAACAGGAAGACAAGGGTTATCTAAAATCTTATGGTTAACAAGAATAGAGTACAATTAGTTTTTTTGTATTAAATATAGTTTTGTCTTTTTATATACGTAAAGCTTTATCTAAAAAAACGTTTAATTGTTAATTTTTAATCCATAAAAAAAAACATTTATACACAGGTTTGGTTTTTTATGCATAAATCCGGCTTTTAATATTGAAATCAGTTATATTATTCTGGTTAACTGTTATAAAAAAAGAGTGGGCTATGTAACGTTTGGAATTTGAATTACCATTTATTTTGTTTTAAAGGTATAATGACATTTATGAGTTGACAGAAATTTAGTTTTACTTGACATTTACAAATTGGACGCTTTACACTTGAACAAAGTTGGGAAATAATGAAAACTTACTTCCAAAGTGGTGAGTCTTCTACTCAAACGGTAAGAAATTTACTAGACAAATTTGATAGAAAAGAAGTGCCTTCGCGAAACTGGATCATTATTGGATAAAACAATACTTTTATGTTCTTGTCCAGTGCGTTCAGCCGAAAAAATTAATGCTGTTGCCCAGAGTCTGCGTGAACATGCATCAACATGAACTCATCATCGAGGAGAATTTTGTATAAAGGCCTCGGTTTGAAGGCTTACAAAGTTCAATTAGTCCAAGAAATTAAGCCTTATGACCGTCTGATACGTTTTCAGTTTGCCCAATGAGCAATTGTTTAGCCGAAGATGAGCATTTTTATCGAAAAATTGTATTTTCCGATGAAGTTTATTTTTATCTTGGAGACCATGTCAATAAGCAAAATTGTCGAATTTGGGGATCAGAGAATCTACACATGACTATTGAACAGCCTATGCATCCACAACGAGTAACCGTTTGGTGTGGTTTTTGGTCTGGCGGCATTATTGAGTAATTATTTTTTGAAAATGAGCAAGTTGTTACCGTTCATTAGCGATTGTTACTGTGCCATGCTAAACGAATTTTTGTTTTCAAAAATTGGAGAGTATGAAATGGATTACATTTGCTTTTTAACAGGACCACTTGCCATACAGCCAAACTATCGATCTTTTGCGCACTGTTTTTGGAAATTGAATAATCAGCCGAAATGCTGATGTCAACTGGCCGCCTAAGAGCTGTGATTTGACTCTGTTGGATTTTTTTTTTGTGGGGAGACTTTACGGATAAGTGTTACGCTAACTATCCAGAGACGATTGATGCTTTGAAACACGAAATTGAAATTGCCATTCATGCGATTGGAGCCTAAACAATCGAAAACGTACTAAATTGGGTTAATCGGATGGGTTACGTTATTTATTATTAAATTTAAATTTCAAAAGTTAGATGGCCCACCCTTTTTATAAATCCGTGTTTTAAGCGCAAATGAAGCTTTGTTTGTCGAAATTATAATTTATTTTGCACAATTCTGGCATTTATTTACGGGTCGTACAAATTGCACTCACTACGATGTTTAGAACCTTAAGAATCTAAAATTTAATTAAATTTTTTTTTTGGTTTGTGAGGGGATTTTTCTAGGATGAGAGATGTGGATAGGAATGGATATGTTTAGGAATGTGGTTTTACCCACTTATGGAAGAGGTAATTTGGTTACAATTGAATTTACCGGTTGTTTGTTGACTGATTCTTCTCAATCTGGTTTGGCGAGTTTTGCCAGATTAGGATTGGAGTGAACCGCAAGGTTTTTAAAGTACTTTTTGGTCAAAGTTTTAATGAGTTATTGTAGTGGGAGAATCTTGAGAAGTTGGTTCTAGTATCCAAGTTTTGGTCTAACTATGAAGCAAAGTCTTGTTTTGGAAGGCCTCAAGATTTAAGAGGTGGTTGTTTGCAGCCGTTGCAGATGGGATAAGTCATACGTGATCATCGGTCTGACGGGTTTTGTTCCGGAGCGGCATGCCACTATTCTGACGTAACGATATAGCAGAGTTTTAGCTATGCTGGCTTTGTTTAGTAAGGACTATACATGGGGCTTGAGTCTTTTAGTAACAATTACCTTAAGATACTTGGCAGTGCTTTTTGAAGACGTAAGGTGACTATTTTGGTTGAGCTTGATGAATATACTAGGTGGCGTAAAAGTCACAACCCTATCGGAAGATGCTATAATTTTTGCAAATGGCGGTAAGTTCTGCTTTGACATTTGTGAAGTAAACAGATAAATTGTCATACTCCTCAAGTACGCAAAATAATTGTTTCGATTTTTTGTGCGTGAATTTAGACGTAGATTTCTCGGTAGTCTGACACTAACTGGGCAAACACTACGGCGTTTAACTGCTTGCCTAGAAGAGTGTGGGTCAATACGAGATGCTGTCAGGTCTGGGCGGCTCTGAAGAAGCCGTTCTGCTGAAAATTTTGCGGTTGTGGCTGAAGATGTCGCAGAGGAATCCGGAGTATTGATCAGACAACGTTAGGCATCAATCGACGGTCTTTATAGAGAATTTTGGTGAAAGATTTGAAGATGTTCTCAAAGTGCAGACAGTGCATCAGCTACTAGCCGTTGATCGCCAAGCGCGGGTAACCTACGCTCAAGCTATCCTGAATTTCGATCATCACGTTGAAGACAACTTTTTATCGAAAATCGTGAATAAGCAGAATGATCGCTTTTGAGGTACCGAAAATCCGCGTATAACACACGAAGATCTATTACGCCGCGGGCCAAACGACTACTGTGAACGGCGAGCGCTACAGAGCAATGCTCAACGACTTTCTTTTGCCTCAACTGAACGAATTGGGACTGGAGAACATATGGTTCTAACAGGATGGAGCAACGGCGCTTACTGCACGACCCACAACCGAAATTCTGAGTGCTGCATTTCCGGTAAGATTGCCAGATTTAACCGTTCTAGATTTCTTTTTGTGGAGTTTCTTGAAGTCACGAATCTATGTCAACAAGCTTCAGACTCTTGAAGCTTTCAAAGAGAATATTTGTCAGAAACGCGGGAACCTATTGCCGGAAGTTCTGGCAAGAGTGATGGTAAATGTCATAAATTGAGCCCGTATGGTCATCAATTCTGGCCGCGGCCACTTGGCCGATATCATTTTTTTTACTTAATTAAAAAAAATTTAGACATCAAATAAACACAATCCAAAAGCAAATCTAAAGTTTTTGTTTATTAAAAAAAATCACAGTCAAACAACATTGGGTGACAACTTTTGCGCCATCAAGTATAAGTGCTGTGTTATCACCATATTGAGCCATTTTAACTCTATGCATGCTTTCCGATGCGGCGAGAGAATGAAACCTTAAGGAACTAGAGTTGTGACCTGCAATGACGTAGATAAGAACTTTTACTGCCAGACTTTTGCGGTTTAGATACGAGGCTATCAGCTTTATAAGACGCAGAGGAAATTGTTGTCTGATCAGTTTTACCACCCCCGTGTGTTTGAAACCTTCAACAATGTGGTCTTCACGCTGTTAAGTTGATAAACACTCGAGTGATCTCATCTGAACTAATGTTGTTGGGAGGGAAGAAGATTGTTCAGATTAGTGTGTTCTTGAATAATATCTAAGATCACCTTCTCTATGACCTTACTTAAGGTACATTAAAGGCTTATAGGCCGATAGTTTTAGGGAAACTTCCTGTTTTTCCCAGGTTTTACGATGTTGATAACATGAAAGCCTTTCCAAACTGTCGGAAAGTGCCTTGTTTGAAGAATAGTATTTGCAATATCGGTAAGAGCCATGCTATGCGAGAACGATTTTAAAGCTTTGTTTGGAATTTTATTTGGACTTGGGGCAGAGCGGGATTTCAGTTTCTTAATAATTTCTTTGACTTGAGAAGGTCTGACGCTGTCTAGTCTTGTGACATCGTCAGCGTTTGTTAGGAAATGTCTGGCTTCTCTGCGAACCTTTTTGATGTGCTCCAGATCCGTGTATTCTGTGTATGAGTCAGAGTATTAGAGTCGAACTCTGTCTGCGAATATTTCGGCTTTTTCCTCAATCGTGTATTGCATCTTATTCTCATTGTGAATGTTAGGAATGGTAACCCGTCTGCTTCTAATGGCTTTTGAGATTTTTCACATTGGGTTTTTATCCTTTGAGAAAGATTCCAGTGTATTTTTCTAGCACTTATGTGCTTCTTTATGGCCGTTTTGACTTTGTTGTGAAGTTGATTTAGGGTTTCTATGGTTGCGATACTTTTGCCATTAATGTTTGTAAAATTTTTTCTTTGGACCAACACTTTTGTTTCTTGAGATAATCTTAGAGGATTATTGACGCAAACTTGAAAGGCTTTAGAATCTTTTTCCGAGGCTTGTTGGACTTGACTACTCAAAAGTGCGACGACTTTTTTGATTTTCTCAGTCGTTTGCACTGAGGTCAGGCTACTAACGTATCTAGAGAAGAAAGTCCAATCCGAATATGACGAATTTTCTTCGTTCTTTGAACCTTTTTTCAAATAGCTTCAATAGTACCGAAATGTAGTCAGAGCTTAGGCCGTTGGTTGTCGTTATTAGAGCTTGCGAGTTGACTTTCTTTAGTTTTGCTACGTCAAGAACATCCCCTCGGTGGCCCACTGTACTATGATGAATGAGTTTATTTGGATTCAGGACTTGCATACTAGTTTTTTAGTTTCGCATAGTCAAACAGGGCTTGACCCTTAGCATTAGTTATTAAGCTATTCCACGTGTTGATTTTAATTGAAGTTCTCTGCAATTATTGTGAGATGTGGGTTAATGTAATCGGAGGTGATCTTGATTTTGCCGAGTCCTGGCACAGTCACAGTATCTACTTTGGAGTGATCCAATGATCTTTTTTTCAGTTCCAAATACGTGAATGTATTTTTTATTATATAGGGTTGTTATTTTTTCTGATTTTTTGAGTAGGTTTTTGTTTTTTAACTACATAAGACATTGATCCAAAAAGAAATTTAAAAATAAATGTCTTAGAATGAATGGAGGAACCATTAATGACAACAGACGGTAACAATTGTCGATAATATAATTTTCATCTTCTTGTTGTTTAGTATTTTTGATTATCCTATTTTTCTCTGTTTGTTGATGTCGTTTCTACACGGCATTTTTGATTTGTTGACGTTTTGTTTTGCTTTCTTCCTGGGCCACTATGTTGTTGTTTTCTTGGTTCATCGTTTGTTTGTCTGCAGCAATTCCTACCATTGCAATAACGATCAATTAAATTGTATATGAATCATAATCACAGCTCAATTTTTTGGTACCTTTGATAAAAGATGCACTTTATTAAATACTTATTTCAAAAATTAATTTCTTTCCTTGTAAGGGTTTTAGATTGATATCCAACATTTGATTTCTTCAGAAACGACGGGAACTTGAATTTACATTTTCATAGACAACTAGCATTGATTGGAGGTTTTTTGTCTATAGTGATAAACAGCTAACCAAAAATCAGTAATATACAGAATACCATTGCGCAAAATAGTGGCTACTAAGAAGCTTACTGTATTCAAAAAATATGCAAACATATTGTCTAATATTGAACTTACAGGACTTTACAAATTAATTTACAATAATGCATCTATATGCTTGAAAATAAGTGAATATATTAAGTCTCAACTAATCGCCATGAATAAGACATAAACATATTTTATATCTTTGTTTTGCCCATCGTACGGAAACTGATCATTAACATCAATTTTAAGTAAATTAAATATTGGAATTTCCATACTGATTATATAGTAATTTGTCCAACGAATGAGCCATTTCATTTCAAATTAATTATCAAATGGCATCAAAACTGATAATATTAAAAACAACAACCCCTCACTAACATATGGATATTAAGTGTGCAAACGGCACAATAATGTCGATCGTAAAACTAAATTACAGCACGTACTAATAAAATCCATCAGGCGTGGTTGTTAAAAATGTGCATTATAGCTACATTTCGCGACGCATGAAAATTTTAAGCTACGCCCGGATTATTATCTTTACAAAATTCAATTTAATTAATATCGCATTGTTATGTTCAAAACAATGATGCGGGAATTAAATAAATATATGATGATTTTTTTGTGAATATAAAGGGCCCATGTTATTCAACCCCATGGATTGCAATATGTTGGGGGCAGCTTGTGCAAATAATAATTTTGCATTTATCGTTTATCCCCTGTTTGCGAGTCAACAAGCCAGGCCAAAATTAATTTGAATATGTAACTAGGCTCAATTGATGTGAAATATTTTTGACATAAATGTATAATTAGCCGAAAATTATATTTGCATAACATTAAAAATTAATTTTAAAAAGTCTCGTCTCGTAAATGGTTGGCAAGAATTAAATCTCACGTTACACGCTACCATACATCATAAGCAATTTTTCACCACCGTATACAATGCGGCATATTCTTTTGTATATTGAGCCTCTGCTGGTTGATTTTATTTATTTTTTGTTGCGGCAAGCTTCGCCTTACTCATTTATCACGACAAATTAATTCAATCCATCATCGAAACGCGTTTTTTTTTCTTACTATAAATTAAAACCGAATCCGGTTTATAGTGTCTTTTCAAGTGAAAGCAATATTTTTTTATAAATAAATTAGAAATGAGCACAAATAACATTATTTTGAATCAATAAATTCATCCTTTTTGCACGACAATCAGTGCTAATTAAGTGAAAATTTACTTCGAGAAAGTTATAAATCGATTCGACCCTTTTTGGCTAATCCGTATGTCGGATCGGGGTTTAAAGGTTGTTTCATTGTTTATTGTTCGGAATGGTTTGATTTTATTGATTGTTTTACGGCTGGCAAACGTTTACGTGAATTAAATGAACAATAGGTGCGGGTTTATTGGTGTAATTGCATGTTCAAAGTACAGAAACCTTGCCAAGTTAGAAGTTATTGCGGTTCAACAAGCTTAAAATAATTTCCACCTGGTATTAATCGAATCTGAAAATATTTTTATGTGCAGGTGATATTCCCAAACAAAACGTGAATCAGAGCGATAACTGAATTATTAATTTTACTTTGTTCAAGTTTGTGTTATTTTATATGTAAACAAAGAAAAATGTTTTATTTTTGTTTAATTTTATTTGAAATGGAATGAGTAAAGCGTGACGTTAAAGCGATATTAACACTTATTATATTTATTTTATTTTTATTTGTAGGTCATGTAAACAGATTTCTCTAATTGAAGATTTGTATAATAACATTGCATTTGTTAGCAATAACAACTCTCTAATATCATATATGCCAATTTTATTATTTTACTAAAGGTAATTCGTGAGTAAATACGATATAAGTGGTCGTGATCACTTAAAATATAATCAAAGTCGTAGACAAGTGTTAATGATTATTTGTACAATTTTCCAGGTTGTGCTAATATATGTTAGTATTTCAGCATCTACCCACACACAAAGTAAAATGCATCAGATTTTCAAATAAATACGTATTCTAAATATAGCTTCTTGTTGATATAATTTTATTTTAGGAGTTAAAATAATTTAAAAATATAAATTTACTACATACGAAATTAGATTCTGCTACAACTCAGTAAATATATATATATAAAAATATTAAAATTATAACAAACTCAATTTAGTTCAGAATATTATTTATAAACTCGTCTTATAACAAGCTGTCAAGCAAATAAATGGAATGGAAGTAAACATTTTAATATAACAAAGTTGGATATGGTTTAATTTAATTTATATTACTTTTAATAAAATTGAATATACCATTAGCACAAAAAATATGTTCAAAACTTTCTAACAAATCTAAAAACATTGTTGAGTGGCATTAAAAAATTAAATTTATGAAAAAATATTCTAAACTAAAAAACATCCATAGACGCGTTTCGAGGTTTACCTCTCATCAGTATGGCTTTATTTAAACAAATTGATTTTTAACTTACTTCGTCAACATTGTTCACCACCACAATTCAAAGTGAATATTTTAAAGGGTGTATTGACTATTTATACTAACTGACTTAATGACTTTATTTAATGGCTATGGTTAATAGCATTCTGAGAATGAACAAATAAACTAATTATTTCGGGATATTAAGCTGATAGTAATGACATGAAAGAATTAAAACAGAAATTTGAAAATTAAAAATAGAATAAATTTTTTGCATAAATTATAATTACTATTATACAATTTCGTGTATATCAGAACATATATATTTTATATTGTTGAGTGGGTAATCAGTATATTAAAACTATTATTTATATTTTTATGACTGCAGACAATATACCAAATGCAGTAATAGTGTATAATGTAAATACTGCTACAATAGAAAATAAATCCTCGTCACGACACGCAGTTTAATATCGCCACGGAGCTGTTTTAAAATGGGATTTGGTTATTTAACGCATATCGTAATGGAGTAATTACAAAATTAGAAAAAATTAAGAGAACCAAACAAGAAGATATCGACATAAATGAGTACAATTGAGATTAGACAACTGAAATAATAGACGAAGAGAACTGTTTAAAGGTGTTGAAAAAAAAACTAAGTATTTGAGAACAACAAATGCACAAACTTGAAAGAGTAGACAGACACACATCTACAAATTAGCCATAAATTTTAAAGGTTGTGGAAGATTTCTATGCAAACCTCTAAAAACCAATACCAAAAAAAAAATCATCTCAATAGTGTCAAATAAGAGTTCAAAGACATACTGGATATTACTATAGAAGAAAATAAAGAACAAAGCATCGGGAGAAGACTCGGTTGTTAACAACACAATCGAGTAAGTGATGGAAAAAGCTAACGAATATAATCAATCACTATATCTAGCCTAGATTTCAGGAAAGCGTTAGACACTGTTGAATTCTGGGCATAAACCGATATGACTGATATCTCGCATCCCGCTGTCTACCTGCAATACATCAAAACCAGAGTTTACGACCAATGCACCCGCACATAAGGAGCAGAGAAACATATACTCTAACCAAGGGCAACATGTAAACCAATAATGAGAGAAACTCAAAGAGCAACAAAAAGGTCGATGCTGCAAAAAGCTCTGGCAGATAAAAATAAACACATATAAAGGGTAGGACCGAGGGTATGACATGTTTTAGTTGAATTTTGAATCACATGTTTCTACCGATGCTGTTAATTTTTGCGTCACAATTACATAATAAGAGAAGTATGGTTATATACTTCTATAGACAGAAAATGCATCGTTTTACTTTGGAGCAACGTTTTAAAATACTAAATATTTAATTTGAAAATGGGTATTATTTGTCTGCAACATCGCAAAAATTGCGTACGTTGTTTGAAAGAAATTAAGCGCCATCGATTGAAGGAATACGAAAGTGCGTGAAACTGGTATGCTGGTAGACAATGCGCAAGCACGCTCATCCAAGTGTCGCTTCTATAGCTCGAAGTCAGCAACTCGGTATTTATCGAACCACTTTGAGGCGGAATCTTCACAAAGACCTCGGTATCTTTGCGAACAAAGTTCAATTCGTTGAAGAAATTAAAATAGCGAACCTTGGTGCCCGTTTTTGCTATGCTAAGTGGGCTTTAAACAAATTGAATTTTAACCGAAAAATTATCTTTTTGGACGTGGTTCATTTGTATCTTGGAGGTTATGTAAGCAAACAAAACTGCTTGAGAAACCAATGCATTCATTGCCAGTTACTGTTTGGTACATATTTTGGAGTGGTGGCGTTATTGGGCCATTTTTCTTGGAAAACGTTGATAGAGCCAACGTTACTGTTACCGGAGATTGTTACAGAGGCATGATCACTGATTTTTTGTGACCCGAATTGGAGGAACTTGACTTACAGCAGCTCTGGATTTAACAAGATGGGGCAACATCCCATACTGCACATGCCACGATCAATTTTCTGCGCACCAAATTCAACTATTTTTTTTGTGGGACGCATTGAAGGAAAAGGTGTATGCTGACAATTCACAGACAATTGATTATTTAAAGCAGAACATTCGCAAAACTATCGCCGAAATATCGCTGGAAACTGTGGCGCAAATACTCGAGAATGGCCTACTACCAAGCCTGCCGCGGCGGCCGTTTGTTTTTTATTCTATATGATTAAAATTTTAACTTAAAGATGGCCCACCCTTTATAAGATCTGCGACAGCAATAACAGATGTGGCACAACAAATAGCCACTCAAGTAACAGTAGCGGGCCAAGAAAAAATGGAGATGGAACTATAGATATAAAAATGAAGACATATAAGGTTTTTTGTAAAATTAAAGAGTTTAAAGTTTCTTTATTATTATGTTTATTCTAAAATAATTCAACATATTATAATTATATAACGAGTTGTATTAATTAACTTAATAATAAAGTGCGGTAATTGGGAATATGCTTCGGAATATGCTTTATTATAGCTTCTGCAAGAGAAAATTGTATAGAAGACAACACGCATATAGTAAATATAACTTTGATTCCTACTTTGATTTTCCTAATATGTATGAATTAAAGCTCTTTTCAGATTATTGTATTAAATATTCTAATATTTATTTTTCTTTATTACAGGTAAGATGTTCATCCCAATTTAACCACATTAAAGAAATACATTTGTAAGTTTATCCAAAAATATAATTTTATCATTTTTATTAAATATTAATTTAATTATGAAATGTTTACCTTTACTGAATATATTAACCATAAATATGACATGCTTCTTTATATTTTATTCACGATTTAATTTCAATATACATAGATCTATGTCACGATCTCTTTTAAAATTTTACAATTGCATGCAATTTCCTCAATGTGATTTTTATATATTAGTTTCCGGTCATTATTTGCACGTTGTCTAACAATTTTCTTGACTTTCTTCAACTGATTTATGCAATACTGTAATTCTGATGATTACCGATGTTTGACTTCCTGTTAAACAAACATTTTTGTATTCAATCTAACTGATTAATTAATATAATTAATTGTTGTGACCTCTACTACGTGATAATTTAAGTTTATGAAATAACAAAACAATTTACTATGTTTTTATCACAAATTTATTCTTACGAATACATTACCAGTTTTGGCTCTACCAGAGCTTTCTACAGATGTAATAAGTTATATTATTATATATTACATATAAATAAATTTGTGATAAAAACATAGTAAATTGTTTTATTATTTTAAGATAATTTATAACAATTGTTTATTATATTGTTATTTTAATCAATTTTACTTGAATATGACAACAAGTCTCACTCACAAGTTTACAATTTATTTAGTTTTTAATTCTAGATATAATTTACTAAATTTGTGTCAGTTACATCATCATGTTTTCTAGATAAAGATTATTTATAGGCGAAACTAGACCTTGATTTAATTTAAAATGATGATTACAAAACAATGATTTTGCTTATAAGGAATATATTGTGGATATTTGGCAATGATATGCAAATTTTATTCATATTGTAAAATAACTCATAAATTTTATACCATTTTTTAGTTGTTTTATATAAGGTAGTCTATTAAATCGTTGGCTTAGTAACAGAGGAGCAAAAACAACAAGTCTATTTTTTGAAGAGAGCCAGCAAACAAAAGAAAAACTGTTTAAACTTTATGAAACTTCAATTCTTTATTTGTATTAATAGGTCGCCTTACGCTTGTTTAATTGAGCATATTATTATTTATTTACAGTTTGTTAGTTTTTTTAATTTGTTATAGTTTGCCATTATAATACTAAGCCACTTTTACATCTATATTTGGCGTTCTGGATATATTTATGAGACTAGCTAGTAACCTAAGAAAGAATAAGTTTATCAAAGCTTATAGTTTTTCACACGGTTTATAAAGGGTTTTTCAGTTGGCGCGGGTAGATTTTGGCGGCCCGTGGTGGTCATTTTATTTTGGAAACATCAAATTTTGCTACTTATGCCAAATTACAATGGCAAGTTTCACGATTGAACAGCACGTTCAAATGATAAAACTTTATTATCAAAATGATAATGCAAACGTTGCGCGCATTGCGCTCATTTTACGGTAGACGTGGTGGTCCTTCACAGTCGACTCTTCAACGTTTGCTGGCCAAATTTGAGACGACGGGTTTGGTAAATAATCAGCCAACACCTGTACGTTCAAGGAACGCAGGATCGGCGGAGATCATCGCCGCGGTCCGTAAAAGTGTAAAGCAGAACTCGAGGCAGTTGATTCTTTCTTCGCCGTGCACAAGAACTCGGGTTTTTGCAGATTTCAATTTGCAGAATTTTGCGTTGCGACTTAGGCCTATACCCGTACAAGATCATGACCATGTTTGTTTGCTGACTGGGCTTCGGATCGTTTGGAAGAGGACTCCAATTCTGGCTGAAAATCATATTTAGCGATGCTATGAGGCGCATTTTTGGATGAATGGCTATGATAGCAAACAAAATTGCCGTATATGGGACGAAACCAACTCACACGAGGTTCATCAGGTGATAATGCATTTTCAAAAAGTTACCATTTGGTGTGGATTTTGGGCCGGCGACGTCATTGGTTTGTACTTTTTTGAAAACGACATTGGTGAGGCTGTCACCGTCAACGGCGAGCGTTATAAAGCAATTATAACCAATTTTTTATGGCTTAAATTGAACCATATGGAACTAGACGATATGTGCCACACAGGGGACGCCACAATTGACATTCTGCATGAACGTTTTGAGGGTAAGGTTATCTCTCGCAGGGGTGATGTGAATTGGCCACCAAGGTCATGCAATTTGACCCCGCTAGACTTTTTCTTGTGGGGTTTCTTAAACTACAAACGACCGATGTCCTAAAGGTGAACATAACACAGGCCATCGCTCAAATTTAGCAGGATCTATGCGGAAGAGTTATTGAAAATTATACCACTCGGATCCGTTACATTACGTGTTACGAAAGTAAGTTTTTTGTGAAAGTTAGTGTTTTTGATTGTAGATTATTAGTAATATCTTACATACTGCTTATTGTTATGATTACTGAATTGTTTTCTCCGTATTATTCCAAATGCTTATTGGACTTGTTGCAGAATTAA
Source organism: Tachinus rufipes (assembly GCA_963932245.1). Classification (NCBI taxonomy): domain Eukaryota; kingdom Metazoa; phylum Arthropoda; class Insecta; order Coleoptera; family Staphylinidae; genus Tachinus; species Tachinus rufipes. Next base: position 40,622,172 of record OZ010747.1, on the reverse strand, counting down.
ACTGTAGTTGTTGTAACAGTTAGAGACATCTAGTTTTTTTTTACATTCTAATTAAATTAAAGCGTGTAATGTGTAGTTTTGTAATTTTATTAAAGATTTTAGTACATGTGCAATTTCTAAATTCACATGTGCTTTGCAAAAGTGTTGATATAGAATGGCAAAAGCATATTTTGACTATTTTAAAATTGAAAACTTTAGAATCAGTGTGAAGAACGACAATTGCTTTGTAATTTTGTACCTGTGGAGGTTCTTAAACATTACTTTTCTTAGAAAATCAAAGAAAATCTTTGTAAAAACTTTAGTCAATATTGTTTATGCCGTAGTTTGATAAGTCTAAATTATTTGTTTTTTTTTTTAATTTTTAATTGTGATATTTAGGATTGGATTTTAATGCTAATGCATTAATAATTTGAACCATTTTAATCAGGTTTTTTTATTAAAGTGTATAATTTTTTTGGCACCTTGGTCTAGTCTGGCTGTTGACGACCATGCTTTTAAATGCCTTCAGTCTGCTTTAGAGATAAGGGTAATTTAAGTTCTACTTTTAAAAAATATTTTGATATTAAAGTCTCAGTGTTTGTACAAATTATTGTTTAACTTATTAATAAAATTAGATTGCCCAATTGGAAACTTCTGGATAATAACACATTTCCAGAACTGATTCTTTGCAGAGGATTTTTTTTTAAATTTTTAAAATGATTGTTAATCAAATTAACAATAACAATGTAATATCTCATTTACAACAATCTTTTAAAATTTTTTTTTTTTTTTTTAAATTTAGACCGAGAACTGGACAACATTTAATATCAGTTATTGTACATTATTACAATTTTTTGAAAAATATTTTGATCAAATATTTTATAGACTAAACAGTCGGTCAAAACGGTAGGTTTGAATTGATTGTTTTTTTTTTAATTATTAATCGTTTTTTTTTTGTTACATATTTGTCGGTCACAATCTTCCGTTCCGTAATTTAGCACCTAAAAATTGACTGATTCGAACCGACCGATTTCTGAATTACGAAGTGTCTCTAACCCCAGTTATATAGTAAATAGTAAATTTGTTTATTTGTGGTAAAGAATTTATTAAGGTCAGTTTTATTATTTATTTTTCATTTTTATTTGTATTTTTTCTTTTAATTGTTTTTAAAAAATATTTTTTACGGTTTAAGTTTTATATAAATCTCAACTTTTTAAAAAGCCTTGGACTCTCCAAATTAGTTAAATACATTTAAATATAAGATGTAACGTTTCTACCAGATTCTTGAAAAGTTTTAATAATTTTCAAATACGACTTGGAGGAAACTGATCAAATTAAACTAGGAAAAAGATGAATAGTTAATGTGAACAGTGATATAGATACCTTCACTTACTAGCTGAATCACCAATCATTGTCTTTATTTATACACTGCACGATCTTACATCTTTACATCTTGATAAAATTTATAACCAAAACATAGTTTTATTAATTTAGGAGAAATAACTTCAGCAGAAACACACGATCTTGACAAAAGTTACACATTTTGCGTGGGTTGTAAGCTAAAAATGTTTTATTGTTAGTTTAGCTTTGGTAGATAGACAAAAATACGTTTGGTTTTTTTTTTAATTTTTAGCTAGCTAATTAGCTTTGTATATTTTTCTGCTAAAATGACATCAACGTTTATCAACTTGGTCTAAGAAAAGTTTTTATTTATTCGAACAAAGTTGGTTAATCAGTTTTTTAATGCAAAACTGAACATTGTTGGTATTTATTAAATAGAGTTAGATATTCTAAATTCTATTGTTTATAACAATTTTTTACTTTGAGACACATACCTATTCTGAGCACATTGTTTTATGCATTGAACTAATATATACTTATGAACATCAAGTTTGTACGACATATTATTCATTTGATGGAAAGGATATATTAAACTTGAATAAAATTGATATGTTTTGGACTCAACGTTACCTAGATCAAACTATGTTTTTTATTGAAAACTTTTGTGAATGTATATATTGAAATATTATTTTTGTTTAATTTAATTTTAAAACTTGCTGCAGGTTTTTAACTATTTTTTCTACTTATTGGTACTAGGGTATTTTCTGAGATTGGTTTATTTTTGATCATTTGTTTAGTACAAAATTTAAAGATATTTTTCTTAAATTCTGTGCTCTTAACTTTAATTAGGTTTGTTTGGTAGCATATTTTTTTACTTTTTACAACAACGGCACCACTAGAAATAAACCATGCTAAATATAGTAGCTTTGTTGTACAAGGCTCTTTATACGCTAAGAAAGATTTTTACAGAATTCTGAGTCTCTTTAAGTTTATGGTAAGTGTACGTATAAAACTTTTCAACTAGATGCATAACTTGCCTACACCTAGTACTTTTTACAGAAATTTAAAATTATAAAAGAACGGTTCTAATTATTTTCTTTTGAAGTTTACCAATATAACAAACTAGTATTTAATACGGCTAAAGATTAGTTTAGTAGTGAGCGTATTTTTGTCTAGCCAAAGATTAGTACTGACTGTGATGTAAACGGTCGATATAAAGTTGATTGTACCAGATCAGTTTTAACATTGCTGCCAATGTGAAGGCATGACGTTTTAATATTAGCTTTGACGTGATTTTGGGCTTTTTATACTAAATATTTGTCGGGTTATTTGTCACCCTATGGGTTATTTCGGCTTATCTTGACTTGAAGCAGTAGAAGTATTTTCTTTACAACTTTTTCTAGAAGGCAACAGTGTTTGCTGGTCTTTACCGCAGTGTTCCATAGTCCAGTTGCATTTATGCGCAGTGCTGCTGATGTTGCTACTTCTTTGACATAGATGTTTAGGAGTGGCAGCCAAAGCATTGTTTCCATGGCTGCAGTTGGCGCTGTTATGCATGCCGCCTATTACACTTACGAGTGGCGATAGCACCTTACCCTGAGGGCAACTTTTAGCAACAACTTTTTTGACTAGTGCGTCGTCTACAGTCACTTTTACGGCTCTTTTCTCTAGCATATCTTTTATTCATCTACTGATTGTGAGGTCAATGCCATGTGCCGTGAGGGTTATTTCTATTTGGTGGAAGGTGAAATGCACCTTTAATACTTATGAATATTATTGGTCAGTTACCGGTGTAGCATGTTGATTTTGGTGTATTGACGTTGTAGTAAGTGTCCTTTCTTGAAATGGTATTTTGCACAGTTTCTCTAGTGTTTTTAGAAGAAAAGACGTGAGATTTATCAGGCTTCTATGCTAAAGCGAAAGGCGATGTCGGAGTGCCGTTTGAGCGTTTTAAGCAACTGAATTGTTGTTGGTTTTTGTTTGATAAGTTTTTTGTAATCTTTTTGGACGTTTTTGTAGGAAATCTTTTTTTGGTTTGTTAAAGTATTCCTTTGCAGACGCTTTTAGTTGTTTGAACTTGTCAAGTCACCAGGTTGTGGCATTGTCAGAACCAGAAACCGACTTAAGCGGCCAGGATGTCTTTGTATGCTATATAAACCGACGTAGCTTTCAATTTCTTTAACATTTTTGGGTTTACTTAAAACTGTATAGACACATAAACTCTGCGATATGTTGTTTTGAAAGGTAGTTTTGTCAGTTAGCCTTAGGTTTTGGTACAACTTGTATTTAATCTGCATATGAAATGCTGTTATATGCTTATTTGTAAATACATGTTCTTAGCCTACACTTAGTACGGTTTTCAATGACATTTCCTTTGTGTTTTCCAAATTGTCAAACTATGGATTTTAGTATATATGGTTCCTGGATTTGAAACCCATCTCTATGGTGACTCAGTCCCTAGGTTTTTTTCATCTTCTCTTACAGGTGTCTACGTATGGCACAAACACGTAAGTAGTTTTTCTTTCTACAGGATCTACCGCTAGCCAGTGTAAGGTGATTTGGAGAGGCTTCTCTTCCGACTAGAACCACCGGCTACGCTCTTTCTTTAAGACAATGTGCCCTTTTATGTTTGTTTTAAAATATGGTAATTTGTAAGCTAAACATGATACCAACACCGGCAAATATATTATAATTATCTTATTTTTATTAATTCAGTTATTTATTTATTTCAAATTTATGTAAATGTACTCTACCGAAAACTCAAATTTTATTTAGAAATAATAAAGATATCTTTGAGACAGGAATGAAAATTGGAAAAGTGGTGTTCAGTGGTGTGAATGTTGTACAAAAAGCCATCTTAAAAGTATATGCCTAATTGTGCAGTAGAAAGCTAAAACTTGTCAAATAATTGTTTTCTTTTTATTGGTGTTTTCAACTGTCTGCCCTAATATAATTAGACGCTATCATAGTTTCACATTTTAAGGGACTTAATACTTTCTATTCCAATCAAGTCATTATTTTAACAATTTAGATATTCAGCATAGTTTGAAGTTTATATTTTAATAAAACCAATCAAATTATGCGTATATTTTGTTGAGATCTAATAATAACACTGGACATGAATGTATACATAAACGGAAATTAAAAATTAATAAAGTGTACTACTCAATAGTAACAGACACACGCACAAAGTGATGTAGTCATTCTAACAAAGTTATTATCGAAAGTTCTTAGTCCAATTTGTAATGCGGGTATTCTACTTTAAAAGAGCAATCGCCTACATGATAAATGATGTCATACCAATCGAAAAAAGTGTCCCAAAAACTATCCCACAGATAAAAACTTATATATTCTCGCTAAAGTAAATTGCTGCAGTGGTAATATCTGTGACATACTATGTCGATTTCCATGATGGATAAACGTCGCCTCCATCTCAAGCAGACCGAGTGGAATTGTCCTATCCCGGATCTCCAACCGCGCGTGTTTCTGATGATACGTATTCTATAAGGTGGCCGATTTATTACGACTAAAGAGCCCTGCAATTGCCCCCACATACGGTGACGACAGATTCGCACAGATTGATCATTTTTTCATTCGCGTTGATTACCGCTAATAAATAACAGGCGCGGTTAAGGAGGAGGAATTTTGATCGATGAATCGAGGTCATTTACTTCGTCCTTTTTTTTCACACTTTCTAATGGGAGATTTTTTATTCGGTACGTTTTAAAATATGAAATCCGATGCGTGCATTCACATCATGTAATTATATAGTGAAAAAAATTGTAATGAGCAAACTCACACAAAAAATCACATCCAAGGTCGCCGTTATGCAAGGCTAAGTATGTACGGGGAATCGTAATGATGATGTTTGTATATTTCAGTATTTATTAGAAAATATGTATTTAGATTGTTTTAAATATATTAGGTTAAATTTTACATTGAATTTCTTAAATAAAAGTTTCTACTCTGCTTAATATTTAAATGCGATTAGCTCAAAATAATTATTATAAATATATATTTAATAAGTAACCTGACGTCATTTCGTTATAATACTATAAATGCTAATTGTATTAATAATTATTTATAAGTTGCCTTGAAATTTCTACGGACAAAATTCGAACGATGATTAATTCATTATCCTTTCAGTATATAAAAGTTAATGTTTTATGGAATTAGAAATCCATTATCGACTCGTTATCCTGTAATATCATAATTCTATACATATTCATCCGCATCAAACATTATTAAATTTCACGGCATGTTCTACTTTGCGGTCGGAATTGCCATTGAAAAGTTTGCAATCTGTTTCGCGATTTTATCATTCCGCACAGTTTTTTTTATTCAATTCTGTCTGCACCGTTCGCGGAATTGATATAAATGTCGATCGTTTAGGTGTTTGATTATTTGCATACAATAGGCGGTACAATACCTCGACCATATAAAATATTTTTTTAATTATTAACGCTGTGTGAGGGGTAAAGGTATAGTTTATTTCGGTCATAAAGCATACAAACCGAATTGCATATCAACAATAAAACGCGAGCGAGCTATCCCATTAGCCGGAGTCACGGGGTCGGCTTCAGTTTCAGTTCCCCCGTAATATCATTTTGCGCGTTCCGCGAAATTTATGGCTTTTAATCGCAGTAAAATTTAATTATTTAGTAACTCTTGACACCTAGTCAGAACAAGGTCGATACATGGGAAATAAAGGTCAGTTTCGTTTACATCGCTATTAGGATTATACAGTAAGCCGCTTTTATTCTTCAAAGTAATTTTTTGTGTATTTTTGCTTATTTTAAAAATTAATACAATCTATGTTCACTTAGCAGTAAAATTTCTAAGAGAAAAATCTTCGAACAACCCGCTACCAATTACGCGGTGATTGACCATGAAATGAAACTCATTTCATGTATTATGAGATATACCGAAAGCTATAAACTGCATTAATGCAAGATGCAGTTGGAGGCAGTATTATAAATAGGACAAGTTTTTTGGAGATTGGAGAATTATGTTAGTTAAATTACAAATCTTGAAGTTTGCTTAATTATTATTATGAAAATAAATGTTTTGTTATTCACATATATAAAATTAACTGTGCCAGGTTGTGTGTGTGTAAAAATAAACAAATTAAAGATTCGTATACTACCTCCAATGTGATTATAGAAGTGTTTTAAAAGCAAACAAAAAACATAAAATGAACAATTAACGTGTTGTGGCAGCTAATCAATCACTGAAGAAATCAATGTGGTATAAGTAATGATATAGATCAATAATTTTAAATATAGCAGTCATTGGTCAAACAATTAATGCTGCCAATGATAAGTATAATGATAAATATATATTTTACCTTAAATGAAATTACGTTCTTACAGGTTTATACCTGTTCTTACAGGTTTCTTGCAGGTTCTTACCTATTCTCTAAAAGTCGAGATATTTTTGGATTAACAACTACTTTGTTTAAGAGCATAACAATATTATTTTATTTCTGACAAAATTAATAAATCATATTAAAGTTATATTATCCTCAATCATAAAAAAAGTAGATAAACTTGACACTAATAACTATGATTCAATATCTCTTTTACGTTTTGTTTTTGAAGTGATAGCAATGTTTATATTATATATTTAAAAAATAATGGTATTCTTGATGAAAGTCATTTAGCATTCCTAAGGAAAGATCAACATGCGACCTAACCTTTCACAGCGTTCTAGTCAGAGAGCTCGCGTCAAAAAAAATGTAAGAGTTTTCGGAAGCTTGATATTTTGAGATTGGGTTCCATTTCAATCATGATTGGCCTGCCTAGAGTCAGCAGATTTGCCGCCTGGATTTAAATATAGTGTGGCAAAAGGTCAGTTTTAGGATTTCTGCTATTCTTATTATAATTTCTTGTTTGGGTTTTTGTGGCATAATGTTTTTTAGCCACTTTCATTATATCGTAAATCTAAAGGTACATTATCTAGTAGGTTTGTTGAACAATTTTGGCAAAAAAATAATTAGATAACTGGCCTCTGCCAAATGAACTTCAAAGCCAGGCCATAGAGTTGATTATTAATCATTTTGAACCATACATTAATACTAAATTACTGTTTACTGTGGAATAAAGATTTTCATCTGACCATTGATGTTTGTTATGATGATTTCTATTGCGTGTTTTATCTATAAACAAAATTTTATGGTATTGCCTACGAATTTGATTTATTTAATTTTACAAAATTGTAGCCTTGGATACAGCTCATTTCCGCGAAGAGTTTTCTATACTGCTGCCTGATAATTGATTTGAAGACGAGTTGCAATGTGTTTTGAGCCTACACCTGAACTACGTTATGCAATACCCAGGATTTTTTTTTTCTACACGCACATCTAGACTATTTTTTTGATTAGATTTCATTCTTGTACGTAAAACAATTCAAATTGTTTGAAATACACTACAATATTTTTTTTTTTTTTTTTGGGTTGGGGCGGCAAAATCTTCAAAGGGTTTGTGTTGATTTTGCCTGGAAGTGCGGCACATAAATAGTAATGTAAAAAACATTTGTGCATAACCTTCCCAACTAAATATGAAAATAACGCACTGTAAAATGGGTATCATAATGCGTCCTACGACGCCAACCATATAGGCGTTGCTTTAGATATAGTTTACGTTTCCTTTCACGTTTTACCGTGCGAGGTGTCTTACAGCCGACAGTAAATTTGCTTGAGAGTCAGTTATTTGTTTGAAAAACTCTGCCATATTGGAATTAATAGTTTTTGGACCGGATTGCGAGCGGGTTTTATTTCGCTGCTTAGCTTGCAGCGAATGATGCAGTGTGTTGCCCTGCTCATAAGGCGCGTTCACGTCTTTTGTGCATTCCGCAGAATAGTGCGGACCGGCGCATTTCACACAGACAGGATTACCATAACACCTGGATGTTATGTGCCTGTTTGTCGTTTTGTTACAACTTTAATGGCCAGACCAAAAAGCTCAGAGATGTTGAAATTTTTTTGACTTTTTTTTTACATCTTTCTCTGAGTCAGACTCTTCGGGGGTGTTTTTGATGATCGCTTGACGAATTTTTTGCTTCGCGTTTGATAAGTGTAAAACCTAGCAGGACCTGCAGTTTGCAGAATTTCCGTAGCCTTACGGAAGTCATCCATGGAATTTAAAGTAAAGCGGATGCCGTCGCTGATGTTGATAGCACGGACAACTTTCACACCGCTGTCTTTGAAGGACTGGCTCCACATGTTAAATTTGTTTTTATTTTGAATAAGAAGTGGTGGAGGCTTTTCAACTACGCTCGAAGAGGGCGTCGAAGACTGATTATTTTTACCCGCGGGCGTAGCAGATGTTTGTTTTGCTTGCCTTTACAGAATTTCTCTTACCCTCTTCCAAACGTCTTTTCTTCTGCGATGATTTTTTCTCTTGTACGAGCTTGTATGGTTGTTCTGGCTCTACGGGCTGCTGAACATCTATCAGTTGTGACCTGCCAAGTGCGTCGGTGAAGAGAGTCTCGGAGGGTTGGTCCTGGGCTGAATCCTCTTTGGTTTCAGACGAGGAGTCGGAAATTAGTTTGAGGCTGGCCTCTTGATTGCATCCGGCAGCGGTGGCTCTTGTTCCATCTGCAATACAGAATCAACATTAGACTTGCATCCAACACGCTTTTAGACGAAAATCCTTCAATCACTTGGTTGATGCCTTCAATGGCCCCGGCGAGCGTATCTTCTATCCTGTTAATCCTTTTGTCGAATGCGGTTTTGAACCGCTTTATTTTTTCAGCATCCATTTTGAGATCTGAAAAAAAAATTGTTAATTAAATGTGATAAATCACAAATAATTAACAATAGATAGCGGTGCGGTGATTTTTAATAAAAATTGCATTTATCCGTGGTGACGCTTGCTGGCGATGTGGACTGGTCGGCTGCTGGCAGTCGAATTCGCTGTCTTGGGTTACCTCGACTAGGGGACGCTACTTCCTATATTCTTCAAATAATTTTATTATAATTAAAGATTTTTATGTGTAATATATTATAGCTATCCTACCCGCCAAAAGTAAAGAGATATAAAAAACCAGCAATTTTGATCAAAAACTAACAAATTATTAAAATTTTTAATCAACTTACCTTGGAGTACAAAAACATCAGAAATTTTATTGTTGTTTTTCTAGATTAACTATGTAGTGATATTTCAATTTTATCTTAAAAATTAGTTGAATAGTTTTATTTAAATCAAAATACGCTTGTGAGCGTGGCGTTTTTTAACAATAAGGCGATTTCCAGAGACAGATTCCACTTCAACTCCAGAACCAGATAGTTAAAAGTGACAAATTACAGATCTTTTACTAATTGCACAAATCACAATGCCTCCACCATACATCATAAACGACACAATTTTTGTGTCACTGGTAAATGCACAAAACTGCACACTTTTCCATGCCCTTACTCACAGTTCTACGGCACCTGTCAGACGTCAGTCTTACTCATATCAGATAACAAACTTTAGATATGTACCATACTTAGCAGCATCAAGCTCACAAAACTTTGTTTCCAGAAAACTCTTCTTCAAAAAAATATTATCTTGGCAAACCCCAAACAATATACTGCAATTCACAATTATTTCCAAAAGTTTTACAACTTGAATAAAAGGAAGGAGTCCCCGTTCTACTTTTCAGAAATCACCTAAGCTACGCCCAGGCTCTTGTTTACTACTGCATTTACGGACGCCGCCGCACGCAATACAAACTTTCAGTTTTGAAATACACTAACTACTTTCTTTAAAAACTTGTAATTGTCTCACAATTATTACCCCAAAAGCCTTACAAATTGTTTAAAGATAGTCAATAGAACTAATAGCTTATTAGTTGACTTCCGAATCACCTCAGTGAATAAAGAACAAGTTATTATTTTAATTGTATGTTGAGAATCAAACTCTAGACTATTAACGTGCTACGCTTCTACAACTGAGCTATCATCTTTAAATCTATTATCTGTCATAGACCTAGTAGTTTTTTCTTAGGTTTATCAGGAGGTATTGGTCTAAGAGCGGCCTTGGATCAATTTGTTTTGTTACGTCCTATTGAGTCAACTTCTTTAATAATGCTTAACTTGATCCATAAAATAACAACACAGTAAGTAATTGGCTGGTTGAAGAAATTAGTTGGCAAGTCTCTGGATTCTTCTAATGTTGTCATTTTCTATGTCTCGATTTAATGATTTTTGTTGGATGTGTAAATGTCAATTAAAAACGAGTAAAAGTGATCTTTGACTCTGTAGCAGTGCCGATCGTTATCAACCTCTTGAAAACTACCTAAACTGCAGCTCAACTTGGCTTAGTGGGTGGGCGGGACAACGTTTTTAAATTACCGGCCCAGTATTCATAAACTGTTATAGGGGGATTTTTATTGGTAGATTTTATTTTTGGGGGATTTTTATTTATTATTTGTTTTTGTTTGTTTGGTGTAATTGAAACTCCCGCAATACATTGATAATAATTAGGCCGTGCATTGAAAAGAAGTAGGCTGTGTGCATCATTTTTTATATCACAAAAGTTTCAGTCGTTGATTCAAATACTAGCCGTACGTTTACGGTATATTCAGGGATGGCCAACAGGTCGATCGCGATCGACCGGTAGATCGCGAAGCAATTTTTGGTCGATCATTGCTGACAAGAGACAAAATTAAAAAGAGCGAAAAAAAATTATTAAATAATTTGTATAATTTTATTTTTTGATTTGTCAGATTTTTTATAAAATATTCAAAAAAAGTTTTATCTAAGAAATAAATTATTTTTTAGATGATTGAAACTATAAATATTTTAGTATGCGTGCAAACGTGTGCTCGTGGGATTCCCCGGCGCTTATCGTGTGATTCCCCGGCGCTGAATTCGGGAATATTTTAAGCAAGCGTTAGTATTTCACTTGTTTACTTGTGTAGTGAAGAATAGTTCAATTCTTGAATGAAAGTGTTATTATCAAAGTAAGTTGTCATATTCCCTAACATGTTATAACACAATTTCCTTAAAAAGTTTGCGCTCAAAAAACCGATCTAACAATTACTTAATCTATTTTAAAGAGCGTCAGTTGTTGAATTAGAATTATACAGCCAGACACGAATAGTGTGGCGTCTATAATAGGCAACTTAGTATACACAAAAATTATGTTAAATGTGGTTAAACTAATGCCTTTGCCCGTTTTGGCATTTTTCATTTGCGCTTACATTTTAAACATTCCATGGGCGACGTTTTTCTGGGATTGAAAGATACTGAAACGGGCAGAGGCAAAAGTTTAACCACATTTAACATAATTTTTGTGTATACTAAGTTGCTTATTATAGAGACCACTCTATTCGTGTCTGGCTGTACTTAGCAATTAAATTTCATTTAGGGCCGTAATATCCAACTTCTAATAAGGCACCTAATAAACTATTAGCTAATTAGAAAAATGAATCTATAACTCTACAAACTGATTTAATTTTACAAGCCAGAGAACTTGAGGAAGATTTTTGGAAACACGTCAATCAAGAAAAGTGTCCCAATATCACCAAATGTAGCAAATACATCTATTCTTGTTTTGGATCCACATACTTATGTGAATCGGCCTTTTCATATTTAAAGTTAACAAAAACTAAACATCGTTCCTTACTTACGGATTCCCATACTCAAGATACATTAGCATTATCTTTATCTGGATACACACCAAATTTTGAACGCTTGGCTGGAGACATGCAGACACAGACTTCTCATTAATAATAAAACTTGAAAATAAAATGATTACTTTTCAATTAATAAATATTATTAAGTATATATTATGTTAGTTTAATACCTCCTTCCCCGTCATCACTCATTAGTATACCAGCCGTATGTTTGAAGTGTTATATATATATATATATATATATATATATATATATATATCAAGACTTTAGTAGGTAGATCGCGACACATTTTTAAGAAAAATAGTCGATCATATATATATATAAAGAAGTTGGCCACTCAGTATATTTTACTGCATTTACTGTAATCTTAAATGAGTAATATTTACTATCTCCACTTTCCCAAGATTTGATTTGTAGGGGGGTTTTCTACTCGGAGTGGGGAGAAAACGTTTATTTGACTTGGCAACACTGCTACTTTCTCTCAGTGATAGTAGATGCCTGCTGGGCTGTCAGGTCTTTGTCCGGTCGATTGTGGTCCGATTCCGTTTCAAAACACTAGCACGTTAGCACAGCAATCCGATACTTCCATTGGAGCACCGATATTCTTTTTCTTTTTTTCAAGTGTTTTGTTTGATTACCGATCTTTACCGGATATTCCTATACGTCGGCTATCTGCACGACTTCGATTGTATAATTAGCCAAATACATTGTGAGAGTGCACTTCTATATGTAAGATGATCTGCCTGTGGGTGACGATTATACTAGACCGGCCAACATTGACATTTGTTTAGGCTGAGACATAGTTGGTTTTGGGACGACCTCAGAAACCTTAAAGGTTTCATCTTTCTTAAACTAATATGGGTTTTTACTACTAATCACCAACTACACTAAACAGAGGACAAACAACCAAGACAAGAAAGTTCGTAACACCTCAGGTCAGTGGACGTTTGTAAAACGTGAGTATTTGGGAAATCATTCATAGAATTTAGAACCAATACGTATCAGACTGGAGGACAAAAAAGCAGGACAAATTATGCTATGGTTTGGAAGAAAATAATAGTTCTCCAGCTTAAGAACTAGCCTAGACAACAAGTTTGACACAGTTTAGCAATTTGGCTCTACACATTTTCAGCTGCTACTGAATTAAACTAGGATTGCATTTTTTATACAATTTACTACGAACAGCATCTGATCTTATTCTGCTATTTCATATCCCTGACAATATAATAATATGCAGCAAAAAGGAACTATCAAGAAAGCATGACTCTGGTACACAAGATTACAAACATGCATCAGATTATCTATTGGTCCAAGATTGTCGTTTGCAATGCCGTCTTGCAAATCTAGTGAACTCTCAAATACATATGATAGAGTTGATAGATGATAAATGATAATGATACTGATTGGTAAATATCTAAAATTATGTTTTTGATAACAAAGTATGAATATGAATTCTAATTCATATTTCTTAAACTCGTCGGAATAACTAGCTAACTTATGCGTGAGCAGGATAGACATTTTTTATTTTACATACGACAATACGCTTTGTATTTTTTTTTTTAAGTTTAAAAAATTACTAGTACTAATAGTAACTTAATAAAATTACACAAGTATAAATTGATACAGAAATACATAAACTATAAATGCTAGGAGACGTATTCTGCAATCGTATAAAATGCGCGATCTACCAAGAACTGTTTTGCTTTAAACATTTTCATGTTTAAAGCTTTACATGCATCTGGAAGCAAACTGTAAAGTTTAATTTTTGGATCATTTTTTTTACTTTTACTAAGTTTATATAATGGCTCAATCTGTTTGTGCTTATTTCTGGTTTCAAATGAATGAGCTTGAGAATGTGAATTGATTAAATTGTGATGTTGACGCATTGTCCCAAGCTTGTATACCATAAGTCATTGTACAATAAAATAATAAAAAGTATACGATAAAAGCTGCATCAATCCCAAACGTATCTTTAGTTTTACGAATAGCTTTTGTGCACACTTGATCAATTTGAACATCCGAACGCATGTTTGAATTCTCGAATATTCCAAGAAACTTTGCACAATCTGTTTCTTTAATGTTTTTGGTTGCAAATTTTAACTTTGGCTGTTTTTGATAGTTTATTTGCACAAAACCATTCAGAGGCATATCTCATTAGCTTTTGTATTGAGAATTTATATTAACATGCTCGTATCATCAGCATATAAATCTGTATGACTCGGTAGATAAGATGGAACATTGTTTATAAAAATTATGAACAACAAAGGTTCTAGTATTGAACCTTGTGGTACACATGTATTGACATTTTGAACTTTACCATATTCTTTGTTGTAAGATACACTTTGTGATCTATTACCTAAATAAGGTCTGTCATGGTAAGAGCCAACCCTCTTACTCCATACTATTCTAGTTTTGATAATAGTTGCAGCAGTTGTCCAAATGCATTTTTTTCTACTTCTAGCTCTTTGTTTAATTTATTTGTAAAATTATGTATAGCATCAGATATTGAAAGATTTTTTCTGAAACCAAATTGGCTATTGGACAAATTGTTCTTGATTTAAATACTGGAATTACTTAACTAATTTTAATCTTTTAGGAAAAGTTTCAGTGCTCAAACAAAGATTAAATATAATAAATAATGAACGTTATAATTTGTTTTACTAACCTGGTATTAATCTCAAATATGTTCATTGTTCTATTGACCTTAAGTTTATTGGTAATATTGATTATTTCTTCAGGTGTTATATTATTTAATATTATAGAAGATGAAGAATGATTTAAATTGGAATTTGTGAGTACCGTAATAGAATTGCAAACACTTTCTCTTATATTTTTAATTTTATCGTCTGCAATATTGCAGAAATATGTATTAAAACATTTTGAAAATAATTCTGAACTAGCTATACGAGACTCCATAATTCTTTTCTGCTCTTAGTAGCATTTAGAATGTTCAATTTGTTATAATTTAATTGATCATTAACCAGCCGATATCGATATGTACTATTCAATATTTGAATTTTATTTGATTAGTTTTATGAACGGCTAGCTTTATTTGTCATAATAGGAACCAAGATAAAAAGTAACGTGAGAGTTAATTAAATATTTTGCTTTGATTATTTTTATTTTGTTTTAACATAAATGGAAACATTTTTTTAAGAACACAAATCATTGATGCATTTCATAGGACAATTCTTTTCAATTTATTATATGAAAAAAGCTACCGACCGAGGTCATTCTGTAGTGTAGCGAAGTATCAATAATATAATAAGATAGAAAACAATTAACAATTAGAAGAGAATGTTGCCATGAAATATATATTGCATAATACATTTTTAAACATCAATAGATAATGATCATCAATTCAATCGATACTCCAGGCAAATGATTTACGAAATATGTCCATTACGCCCACCTATAACTGAAACTACCATTAGCAAGATAATAATATTAACAATGAAATAATTAAGTTGAATTAATCTTTTTTATAATATTATGGTCACGCTTTGTAATTCAAATGGAAACTACCCAAATTTCCGCAGTTAAGTAGCGTTAAATTAATTTACTCTTAAGACAATGATTACGCTCCTTACGCCAGTGTTTAGTCACATTTTGCCTTGACAATGGACGTGTAATTATATACAAATTTGTTTATAGATAATTATATTTATGATGGCCGAGGGAAATTATATGAGCTGCTCCCAATTTAAAACAACGCAGCAGATTTCCTGCCATATAATTATATTCTTTTTAAATATAAATATAAAAAAGCACAATGCAGTCTTTTATTGTGAGAAATTCATATTTCGTAAGCTGTGAAAATAATCGCGTTATTTGCCTTCGTGGCCGATTTCCTCTGTAGAGAGAAAGCTGCTGTTGTAGACGGAGGGATATTCGGAAAGATGGAATGATATTTTACAGTTCGTTAGACCGCGAGTGTTTGAATTGTTACGATTTCACTGTCTCTCTATTGGAATTAACATTTCGAACGCGATGATAATTCCCCATTACGTGAAATCACCACAGCGAGATAATTAGCAAAGGTGTAATTATATCGGTCAGCCTTTCAACGCCAAGAGTGAAAACAATTTTTTTTATAAAATGATATGTTTGGATTGTGAATGCAAGAAAGTATTACAAGAAAATTTTGATACGAATCATTAGATAAGAGAAAAACTGTTGAGATTTTTTATATTAAGTAATTCTTTGATAATTTAATAATAACATTTTATTATATATTTATGTCCCAGTGCACACAAATTTGTTCAAATAAAGTTTGTGAGAAATTGTATAAACATTACGAAAAAACAAATATTCTCAAAAGTGCCGAATAGAATAACGATTATTTTACTAATAAACGTCAGTAATCAGATCAATTAATTATTATTATAACATTATATCACATAAATCTACGCTCAATTATATGATATAGATTATTTTTCACAGAGTTAAATACAGCCGGATTTTCTATGTATATTGTAGAAATTAAGGAATAAAGAATGCTTACTTTTTTAATCCAATCTGTTTGTTAAAATTGAATCTACTATTTTTTTGCAAATATTGTTTGTTGTTGTCACAAATGTTGATACATTTTGTTGGCTTTATTTGTTACATTTGCTTGTAGTAGTGCTGATTGATTGAAAAAAGTAGTTTACTGAACTAATAAATTAACATATAATTATTGCATTTGCACTTACTAGATTTGATTGCAATAAAACGAGCTTACGATGTAACAGATAAAATGGCATAATACTTCCTGGGAGATGTCATAACAAAAGCAAAAGCATAAGATAATCTGTGAGTTGACATACTGCCATGACTAAATTAAGTTTTCTTAATTACCATTAGCGCAGAGTCTGTAATTATTTAATTGCAATAAAATTAGAATCTAATTATATTATTATAATACGAACGTAGTCAATAATAGAAACTAACCTAGAACAACAATACTAGAATTAATTTACAATATTTTCATATTACGCTTTACGTTTTACTTCCAACTTTAAAAAGAATATCTTCTAACACAAACAATTGAATTTGTGAATTAAAAAAATATATTTATAATTATTTTAAATAAATTATTCTTTTGTATTAAATCATAATATGTCAAGAATGTACACTACAGTTGTCAATGCATTAAATATTTATTGGATTATTTAAGTGCATATTGGTAACGATTGTACTAATGCTTGCAAGAATCCGTGGGAGTACGACCTTGCGGAATTCCACGCTTGAAATGATACTATTCAGTGCAATAATTAATTAAAATCCCGTTTTTTTGTTTCGGATGTAATTGCTCAGTGGAAGTACCAATTATTATAAATGCTTGACATTCTTTTATATAATAATATATTATATGTATAAAAATATGTTGCCTACAGGAATTAAACAATAAAATGAAAGTGAATTATTCGTTGTTTTATGTTCCGGTTTGCAGCGATTTATCATTTTAATATTTTTGACTTACCAGAGCGTGGACATTTATTATCAGTAACCATCTAGTTAAGTCTGTTCCAGGCTTTTATCTAGAGTTTTATCGCATTTAATAATCAGAAGCTGTATTATAATTTCTATAATCCTTGCTTATGATCTGTGTCAATTTTAAACTGTAATTTTATTAAATTTAAATCTGCATAACAATTTTTTCTTTACTTTTATTTGTGATTTTTTTAATAAAAGGGATAGGATTTCAAGGATTAATAAAACATTCAACAATGTTCATCAATGTTTTTTTTTTTAATTTTATTTTAAAGAGTAGTGGATTTAATTAAACTATTTTAGTCTTTTTTTTTAGAAATTGGCTGTTATTTTGTTGATTAAGTTAGCAATATTGACTTTTAAATGGTCAGTTGTTGCTGATTTAGCGTATATTTTTGAAATCAAATAGCTCCTTATACAAAATAATTCAGTGGTGTTGAATATCAAATAAATCATCTAAGGAAGCCTCGTCCTAATGACTGGAGCATTTCTTGATATTATTGAATCGTTGATTTTTTTTTTAATAAAATTGATTGATTTAGTGGCAGTATGATGATCCTGGCGTCATACTGTTAAAAGCATTTAGTATAGATCAATGTTATGTATTTTAGAAACAAAAACATTTGAACTATAACAATATATGCCGTTGAACAACATCAGATATGCCGACGATACAATGATATTCACTGACTCTCTTGAAAGACTCAAAACACCATTAAACAAAATTGTAGCGTTTAGTAAAAAAAAGGACTTAACAATCGCAACAAAACAAAGTTTATGGTCAAAAGCAAAGAAAAGATGTCAATGTAAATCTTATTTAATTACAATCAACAAATAGAGTTAGTGAGGCAGACAACATACTTAGGCACATTGTGAAGGAAAACTGGGACAATAGTCGAAATATAAAGAATAGAATTGGAAAAGCCTCTTCAAAAACTACGAACATCTTGATACCAAAATGTTGAGGTGCTACATATTCTCAATGAAGCAACAACAATAAAGCTGGAAGCCTTTGAAATGTGGCTTTATTGACGCATCCTGCGGATATATTTTAAGGCCAGAGTAACAAACATGATGAAGAAAGAAACGGAGATAATAGACACTATCAAAACTTGCAAACTTCAATATCTAGGCCACATTATGAGGAACGAGATTTGGTACGCTATATTATAAGCCATCATTCAAGGCTAGATACACGGCAAGCGAGGTTCAGGACGGAGGAGAGTATCATGGTTGCAGAATCAGGCTGCAGGGCGTGGTACGGAAAGACGTTGAAGGAGCTTTTCAGAATAACAACCAATAAAGTGAAGATAGTCATGCTTATCGTAAACATCCGAAATCAGATATGCACCTAAAGAAGTAGAAATATCGTTGACCATAACATGATAGAAACTTCAGTTTGAATCATTCTAAAGTTTCGGTTCTTGGCATTTTTGTTTTTGTTTTTTTGTTTTTTTTAAGGACGTAGTGAGGTGTTGGCCTCAACAAGTGGCCCTTGAGAATAACTAACGTATGGCAATACCTTTCGGTTTTCTTCTCTGCGTAAGTCCTGCTGTTAATTTGTCCTAGTCACTGTCTCTAATCTGGTATTAGATTGAGGTGGGCTAGTTTTGGCCTCGCGGAATTCACGCAGTCTGCTGCGGCAAAGCATGCTGTTTCCGACCCATCTCTTTCTATACCCTTTTTTTCTGCCCTACTTCATACACTGGCATTTCACTTTTTTTCTCCTATTCTTGTGTTATTCAGTCTAGATATTTGCATTGTTTTTAGGTTTCTTTTTAGTTTTTTTATATCTTCATTAACTTTTTTCTAGTCGTTCTCTTTTTCTTTCATAAATATTTTGTGCAGCTCTATTAAGTGCATCCCTTTTGGTAGTCTTACATTTGCCTGTTTAACTTCTAGTGAGATTCTTGAATCTTCATTTGGTATTAGTTTTTGTGTCCCCTGGTTGCCAGATATATTCTGACCATTTTGAAAGTTGCATTTTCTGTCAACCTCGAGATGGCGTATCTTTTGTTTAGATATTCCTTAGTCAATTCCGTCAACTTATTTTCCTTGAGAAGTTCTCTCTTTTTCTTTCAATTTCTGTTGGTACTAATTTTTCAGTATATGTTCTTCTCTTATTTCTCTGTTTACCTTCTATTCCTTTGCAGGCATATTTGTTTTGACTTTCTTTGTTTTTTTCATCTTTATTACTTTTTTTCATACAAAATATACATTTTTCCTCTTTTTCTACCTTTTTTTTTTGTAAGTATTTTTCAAAGACTCCATGTCCGGTGAGTAGTTGTGTTGTATTAGTTCTCTTGTTCATTCTTCTTTTTCTTTTTCGTTCCATTGTCTTTGCCATGTTTCCACCATATTTTCTCTCGTTCGTCTCTTTGCTTCTTGCTGACTTGTTCTTTTATTTACGATTTTTTATACCTAATCTTTCTTCCACAATTACTTCTAGTGCCTCCTGCGACACCGTCATGTAGGCTCTGCAGAACTTTAACGAACTTGCTCTCATAGCTCCTCTTTAATTTTTATTGTAATTTTTTTTGTCATCAAAGCTTCTCCCCATGTCTCTGCGGCATACAACTTTTTACTTCTAGCCGCAGTTGCTATTAGCCTTCTTGTCCTTTCTCCTTTATTTTTTATCCATTTCTTTATCATCTCTATTGCCAACTCTAACGTTTTATTTAGTACTTCTATGTTTGTATCCTTACCTACCAGAGCCACGTTATTTGCTAATGCCGTTATTGTTAGACCTTCCGGCAGCCACATCTTGAGTAGCTGATTACAAACTAAATTCCATAGTTTAGGATCTAGTGCAGAACCCTGTGGTACTACTTTAGTCAGTCTAAATTTTCCATTTCTGGTCAGTAGGTTTTTCTCCTGAAGGTAGCTCATATGTCTTCTTTTTTGTATGTTCTACTGTTTGCTTCTGTTGCTATGGTTTTTACCTTTTTAATGGCTCCTAGAGTTGTTCTTCTTTTTGTAAATCCATATTGCTCCTGTTTTTATCTTTCTTTTTCTTTTATTTTTTGTTCAATTTTTTTTACGATAACTTTTTCCATAATTTTTGGTAATGTGTTGATCAGGCATATTGGTCTGTACGTCGTTGTTTTGCTTACTTCTTTTTTTCTCAATTAGTACCAGGTTTGCATTTTTCCAGCAAGCTGGAAAAATTCTACTTTTGCAGGGATTGTTTTTGTTTTGTCAGCTATTCCTGCTGGTTTTTTTACTATTACTCCAGTGGGAAACAATTTTTCAATGATTAATACTTCATTCTTTTCTTCCTTTAAGCACACTGCTTTCATTTCTTCTAATTTATTCATTACTATTTTCTATAGTTTGTCCCAGGGATCTCTGTCTATGGATTCTAAAATTCTGTCATTTTTCAGTTTTTTTTCAGTTTCATCAGAATTTGTTTCCTTTTTTTTTGTCTTCTTTTTCCCTTTTTTCGTTTGTGCTGTATTGTATGTATTTATGTAAACTGAGCGATTCTTCTTCTGTCACTGTCCAGCCCCTTAATACTCTAGCCGTTTGGCATAGCCATTGAATAGATGACTGATTTGTCAATAAACAAAATTTACTTACAATAAGTGATTATTTGGCTTTACTGCTTTGACCAATTAAACATGTAATCTTAAATTATTACGTTGAGGAATTAATAAGTTTTTCACAATTATTCTTGTTAGAAAGAATATATATATAATATAGCTTTGCTTTGTGCATTTTTTTGTAGAGTAGAGAATAACTGCTCTGAAATTTGATTGTTGTGTTTGTTGTATGATACGTAGAACCGCACTTTGACTAGATTAATTTTATCCATATTTTCAAACAAAATATTATTAATTATGGTCCGGTATTGTAACGCGAACTCCGACGTAATTTGTGGAGAAATATTGTACGATGATGTCTTTTTCTTCTTTAAGTGCCATGTCTATTTTTTTGTGTTTGATTCTAGACAGAGTGTAGCAATTCTTCTGCTGATACATCCTCTTATTGTGGGAGGTTTTTAGCCTGTAATTTTTTTTTTTGGCTTCATATTTGCCATTGAGAATAGGGCGGAGCAGATTGTACTTTGCGCATTGCATTATATGCTTCATGTATTCCAGTTTCTTTTGTTAGATTGTTGACTTAGATAGAGCACTTTTGAGTACAATTTTCATTAGTACTTCATCATTTTTTACTGTTTAGGTTTATGGTATTTTGAGTATCTTTTTGTATAGCTACATTTTTAATGCTTTGATGCGTTTGAGTGTCTAGGTTTTGCAATCATGTAGAAGAATTGACTGACCGTATATAGCATTTGGTAAACCTTTTCTTTATACTCTTGTTTATATAGTTATTTGAGAGTAGTGGTTTTAGTAGCGACTGTAGCGCAATGGTCTAGTGCAAGGACTGTTGTGCAGGCGGAAGCCCTGGTTTGATTGCCGGCAGCGGCAATATCTAATTTGTTGAGTATTTTGATGCGGTTGTCTTCTTTGCAAGGCATTGGCAACGAAGTATTTACCTAGTAAACCTCTTTAGTTGTGTTGTTTGGATTCCACGTTAAACTATAGGTCTTGCATGTTTGTGTGGAACTAGTATTGTACACCACAAACGTAGCGAGCACGGCACTATAAGAAGAAGAAGAAGGTTTCAGTAACGCTTTGGGTTTTTTTTCTATTTTGCAATTAATTTCTTTTTGCGGGTCCATTGATTGATTTATAAAATTGTCTAAATATTTGATATGTTGTGTTTTTGCTTTTTTGCGATCATAGGTCATTATTTACTAACTATTATTAATTTTGTTTTCTTGACATCTGTTGCTTTCTTTGATTATATTATTGAGCATGTATTGCAGTTGTTTAATTAACTCTGCTATAATCTGCGTATCTGATGTTGCTGCCACTTTTTTCACTAATTCGTACTCTTACTTCTTCTTCTTCTTCCAGAGCACTCTTAAAGATATTATTTGGGGTAGATGTTAAAGACTATAGGAGATAAGACACATCTTTGTCTAACTACTCTTTTGATGGCAATTTCTTTAGACTTCTTGTTATTTACAATAACGGTTGCAGATTGGTTCCAATATAACCTATATTGGAACCAATCTTACTAACAGTTTTACATCTTTACGTTTTTGTCATCTAGGACTGTATTCTTTATAATTCCAACAATCTTACTATGATGTACTTTATTGAAAGTTTTTTTATGATCAATAAAGCATATTTCAAATGCCTAGACCGCCTTTGAAGCCAAATTGCTTTTTTCTTATTATTTCTTCACATTTCTTTCTATTGGTGCAGTTTTGTGCAATGCGTTAATAGTTTTTGGATTTAGCATTAACGTTCTTAGGATTAGGTATGACGGTAGTTTTTAGCCAGTTTTTTTGGGATTTGTTCTGTGTCATAGATTTTGTTCAATACTTGTGTAATGTCTAGAAGTTTAAGGCATGAGCTTAACGCCTTTCCGTTTTTAGATTGTCTACTAATATAGACTTTAAGTTGTATGAGTTTTATTCCTGGCAAAAGCTAGTTAAACAAGTTTTACGATCTGCAGTTATTCACAACTGATAACGTAAAGTAAGTTAAGTTCATGACTTTTGAAATTAACTCTAGCTCAGGCTATCTCATAATCAACATCTGGCCTGCCATCATTCTATATTTTTGTTACACCTTACTAGACGCAAAGCTTTTTTTTAAAATGATACACAATCAATTATACAGCCGATGTGAGGAACAAATGTTCAATACCCAGTTCGGCTGAGAAGCGTTCAGTATACAAGTACAATTTTAGATATGTCAAGATGTAAACTGTGATATCTATGTTTGTTTTATAGATAACGAAAAGGACTTTGATAAAGCACTCCAAACTAATTGCCATTCTCAGGGAGACAAATGTCGACGATAAAGATATCAAAATTGTTTTAAGCCTCTACTGGAACCAGAGTGCAGACATTAAGGATGAAGCCATGCGACGTGGAGACATTCATTCAAGGATGTGTTTTATTCCTGACGCTTTTCAACATTTAATTGAAAATGATATTTAAAGATGCTTTGAATAATTAACACTATAAGATTTGCTGAATGACGACACAGGATTTTTTGGAAATTTCATGGAAGGGTTGCAGCATTTTTTGAACGAGTATTAGCACTATAGGAACAGCAAATAACGCAAAAAACTAAATTTAGACTCGGGTAGATACTCTCCTACATAACAAGAAAATTGAAAGAGTGCATAAATTTACTTAAATGGAAAGTCTGCTAAATGAGGAATGGGACGATACAATTGAAAAAAAAATTTGAATAGACAAAGTTAGAGTAGCATTTCTAAAAATTGACAAAGTTTAAAAAAAAAACATGGTCTGTTCCTCAAAACTAAAATTAGACTGATGTGTTTTTGGTATGCTTATAAATAAATATTTATAACTGTGGCTGGATTTCCGAGATAATCTTTTTTTTTTCATGGGCTTGTTGGCATAAACTATTGACTTTAAAAAACCTCAGCGAAACGCGTTAAATTGCACGATCTAGGCGGCTAATTTTGGTCGCCGAAAGATTACAAGACCATGGAAAAATGTCTTGAGTAATAATGTCTTTGTTTTACGTGATGTGTGGCAAGTAGCACTGTCCTATTAAAACCAAATATCTTTGAGATACATAGCATCTATTTGACGGTCAAACATTATTCCTGATACCGTTCGCCAATAACTATGCATTACCGCCCGCGCCTTTGAAAAAATATTATGCTTCAAGTCCAAAATCTAAACCAAACAAAATATTTAAACTTATTGTTTCATGAAACACATGTGGGTTTTTGTTATTTTAAATGAGGCAATTTTGCTTGTTTACGAAGTCATATCAACATGAAAATGGGCTTCACTATGAAAGATAATTTGTTAAAAATCTCACTGTTTACTTGCTTTTGTTCAATAAACTAGTTTGCAATTATTTTTTTTTTGATTTTGTAGTTTGTAATCTTAAGTTGTTGAGTAAGTTTGATTGTGAAGGCATAGAGATGCTAATTTTGTGTGAAAATGAGATGCATAGTGCTTTTTGAAATGTTTAATTTTTGAGCACGATGCCAAATGGTTGTTTGCGTACTCTTGGTCACATTCTGGCCAACAGCCGTGATGTTTTCACGTCAAACACGTGTCTTTGGTCTGAAATCAGTAATTGGCTCAGTCTCTTTGATTTTTTATTATTCTTTTTAAGGTTGATATAATTAAAACATTACAATTTTCAAGAATTGGACGTAATTTGCTAATCGTGGCAATCAAATTTACAGTTTTTAAATAATGTTTAACAATAAGAAAGGGGCATAATAAAATCATATCAATAGGTCATAACAATGGATTTCTAAAAAACACAATTAAAAATATTATTACTAAGAAAAAGTATAGCTACTATACAGTTGATTTATTCTAAGATAAAAGTTATGGAACCCATAAAATACATTTCAATAACATATTTTGGTAACATAGCCAAGAAAATGGAAATATTTGTTGTAAATCAGAAGTGTACGAGTTAAGTTGTACCACATGTAATGCACGATTTATAGGGCAAACAGGAAGAAACTAGGTTTAAAGAACATTACCGCTCTTTCAGATTACGCTATTCAGATAGTACTTTTGCAAATCATATTTCTGAAAATAGGTACATATTCCCGTATATTGATAAACTTAAAATCATTCACAACTGCTCTTGAAATTACTAAACAAAAAAATAATCTTTCCGTAAACTTGCTTAATAATTAACCCGACTTGTGAAAATCTTTTTTGTTTGAAATAATTTAATCCTTTTTCTCCTTTTTGTTCTTTATCTTAATTACCTTTAAGTAAAAACTGCCATTTATTAATTATTTCTCTACCTGGTTAATCTGTTTTTTCCTTTTTGTATTATTGTATGTAATTCATAATAATTTCAATGTAATTTTCCACCTCTCTGTACATTTGATCGTCTACTGTCGTATATATGCTTTATAAATTTTCTTTTATATTCATCACCGTCCGATGATGGCATTGTAAAGGTTGAAACTAGTTACGGGATTTTAAATATTTTTGTTGTATATATATATATATATAGTACATAGTAAATGTGTTTTATTTATTTTATGATGAACTATCACATAAAAACGGCCACCACTATTCAATTTTTAAATTGTTGCTGTTATTTACCTTTTCAAATGCGCGCATGGTCAGCATAGTTATGGGCTTGTACTCACTCGAACGCACTAAAACAACTGATAAATGCAGTAAAAACTCTAATATGTACTAAAGTTTTGATATCATTCGATGACTGTTCTGAGAGCATGATTGTTCTATTGAACGATCTTCTACTTGAGTAAACCAATTGCTTCTGCAATATCGAACATGGCAAGTTTAGATTAGTTGAGCGCTTTTCCGAACAACATGATTTCCGGTAGTTACATTTGCTCATTGTTTTCACTTCATTTCTTTTTAATTGTTTTGAACCATACTGTTCATAAGAAGTGCAAATAAACTGTTCTACATTACAATGCTAGGAATATTTAATTATGACTCACACTACATGTAATATTTTTAAATAAACAAAGATGTTATTGATCCAACATAAAATAGTTGTATTTATTTATATACTACTTCTATATGTTCTGCCTCAACATTTCAACTGGTTTAATTTGCTATTATACGGGAATATGGTAATTATTTTAATGCAAACCTGTCTCTCTTACATATAAGTAAAATTCTTCATACACATTTAATTTATTATATAAAGTTTGTATATTTCACATATAGTAACATTGGTATTTCCGCTATTTAATTACAGTGCACTTCACAGAAAGTAGTCTACAAGATGACCAGAAAACATGGCACGTGCACAGGATGCGTTTACTTGAAAAGGTCTTAAATCCTTAAACTGGCAATATTTATAGCCTAGCCTTTACACATTTAATTTATATCCATATTTGACAATAGAAAAAGTTAACTAACATTCTTTCAAACATTTTTATTAATTACACAAATGATTATTTTTATGTATAATAAAAATGTTTAGCTTTGGAGTTAAGTTAGTTAAGCTTAACATGTTTTCAATAAATATTTTAAGTATAAGTGCTGAATATATTTTTTTTAAGAAAACGGCTTCCTTATACTCTTATTGGCTTAATGAAATGTAAGGAGGTTATCCAGTTTTATTTAAGTTTGTTTATATCTGGAACCATGAATGTCAAAGCTTGAACAAATATGCATATGTATAATTAATTTATTACCAAGTTTGAGGTCGGATGCATGTTTGAGGTCGGATCGGGACCAGTGTACATCAACCTCTTAGTTGTCAAACTACCTAACCGCTTTATATAATCTGTTTATTATTTGAATATAATACATAGAAATAATAAATAATGTCATAGCAATCTTCTAACATGTTCTGTTTGTGTTGTATAAACACTATGATAAGGGATAACGAACAGAGTTGTACACGTACTTAAACTTGATCAATAAACCGACCGACAAATTAATTGCTTTGTTAGCTTTGGGTGTTTATTGTGGACTTACAGTTGCTTTAATACACATTTAACACACGGCCATAAATAGACCTCTAAGTGGATTTTGAAAGCGGTACAAAACAGTTTTTTTTGTTCTCCACACAAATACACGATTATTGTGTTTATTGGAAACAATAAAATGAACCAATTACAAATTGGCGCAAATGCAAATAATGTGTATCCCAATTACAAAATCCCAAAGCAAACACAATTAAACTTTATGCTTATTTATCATGAAGTATGTGAATTGAATTTTCGGGTAGCGGATGGAGTTTATTAAATATTACACACTACTTAACCTAAATAACTCGTTTCAGCGGTGCGAAATTTTAAAGGCAAATATTGAAATGCGGACTTAGGTGGAAAGTGCGACCCTCTGTAAACACTTTTCGAAAAGGGAATATCGTTACGACGAGGGAGTGAAATACAGTCGTTTGCAAAAATGTATATATTGACGGAACTGGGTTATATAATATCTAAAGCATAACTCAAAGGGAAGATACTTTTTGGTATAGTCAATAAGATACATTTATTTTACAATATCCTGAAGCACTTTTCAATAAATCAAAGATCATATAATATGAATAAAATATGTATTACCTATCAATTTATTTTTTGAAAGGGTATATTTTTAAATAAATTTATTTATTCTGTTCATATACCATTTCATTATTAGATTTTTTTTTGTAAAAAAAACATATTTACTTTTAATTAAATTTTGATAAAGTGGCACAAATAGCACTGGACTTTTTTTAAAACGTTTTTTATAAAGCAAAAATATTTTAATTAATCAACAAAAGCTCATTTGATTTTGATGCTTTTATTGTGTCTTTATTATTATAATAAAAAAACAACTGTTGCTTAATCAATAATTTTATACAGGGAGTTTATAAATGAATGGGATTATGTAATCACTTTAAATGTGCCGCTTTTTTTAAATTGTTCACTAAACTATTTGTTTTGACAGATCAACTTTGACAGCTGTCAAGCAAACATATGAAAACATATGTAGTATAGTGAACGATTTTAATAAGGCGGCATATTTAAAGTGATTACATAATCCCATTCATTTATAAACTCCCTGTATTATAATATGGCGGAAAGACTAAGGTACAGAACTAAAATTTTATGAACAAACTTTTTATCAAACATGGACGTAGAAAATACAATGTGAGGAACCGCATTGTTTTGAAATAATGAGTGCTCGGTTAATTTTACATTAATTGTTTATTTATTGACATTGAAATTTTTGTTACAGAATTCTATTTTATTCAACTAAGTGCGGAAAATAACATTGCTTAAATGACAATTTCCTTCTCGGATGCAAATTTGTTTGAATGTTTGAAGTTGGTCATAACATCTTCTAACAGTTTCCGATTAGTTTTCTGCAATTCATTGCAAATAGCATCTTTAATAAATACGTGACTTCAGAAAAATCCACAAGAAAAATTACAAACCGTTAGGTGAGGAGAACGTTTTGGTTAGGGCACATCGCCAAAACGAAAAATGATTCATTTCTGAAAAATAACCCGAAGAACTCTCAGGCTCCTGCTGTATGTGGGCCATGGTTCTATCTTGCTGAAACTATACACTTCCAATATCTATTTGCTGTCTCTGTAGTTTTGGCACTGGAAACTTGGTTCATTTAAATGAATCAATCTGGGTCAATTACGCCAAAATTAGCAACAGCACATCACGCCGTCACTCGAGGGATATGCAGGGACCGTTGATACAACTGCTGTGGATTATCCATGAGCCAATATCAGCAGTTTTGTTTGAAACAAATTCCCCACTTTTAACATAATTATAGTACACGAACATACACGAACATACAATGGTAGACATTCCACTGCGAAATAGTGACTAAAATTGCGTAGCCTGTTGAGTTGAATGACACTATACCGGTTTTTCCTACTCTTCTAGTCGCAGTGTATGGCGCGTTTAAAAAACATGCGGTTTTCCTGAATCACCCTGTATATACGAATGGGTGTACTCTCGCAATCGATGAATAGCAAGTAATTGCATTATTTTTAAAATTTTACATTTTATTAGAAAAGGGTACTAGACCATTTTATCCTTATTGTCATCTGAATTATTATCATCATCATCATCTTTGGTGTTCTGTTTTTTGTAGACAATTTTCCGGGTCTTCCATTCTTTTTTTAATTTTGCTATACCTTTCTGTTTTCATTAGAACATCAGTCATCTTGCATCTTCTTCATCTTTGTTCTGGATTTGCTTTCACTATTTCTTTGATCACGATCTTTAATGATTGGTTTTCTCAATGCGTGCCGTGCCTTATTCATTCTTCCTTTTTTTTATGTTTTTTTTTTCACTGTTTTTTTCTTTCTTGTGCTATCCAGGCTAGTACATACTAGTAGACCATGTTGCGCGATTTGTTTATAGGTCTAGAGACACCGTTCTTTGTATCGTCTAGCGTCCACACTACGATGTGAGTTTCTCGGTCTTATCTTTTCAGTTCATCATGGAGGACATTGTCTTGTGTGGAATGAGTTCCTGCTTAGTGCTATTTACAAGTCAAAGAACTCGAAAAGGTAAACGTTGGTGGACGCGCGCAGTGCTTGCATAAGGACCTAGGTTCGGTAATGTATTATTAAATCAATTAAGACTGGAAGACGCAATGGGTTTTTGAAATTTTACTTAGTTGACGTCTACTGATTTTGAAGATTTGCTTCTAATTCTTGGAGGGATAATAATGAAGCAATATACAAAATTTAGAGAAACCATCACAGCTTCTCTTCGAACGGCAGTTACACAGCGTTTCCTAGTAACTAGAGACTCATTCATGAGCCTGCTGGATCTCCAGAACACTCACTGAAAATATTCAGCTAACTTGCATAAAATTTGTGATGAATTTTGTGATTACTTTGTTTCTCTAGACGGAGAGGTAGCTTGGCAATCTGGCAATTCAATAAAGTAATTTACCTATTTAACTTATTTAATTAATTAAAAGATTTAGTTAAATAATTATTTGATTTAGTTAAATATAAAGTAGCTAATTTTGTACCACTAATTAAACAAATTTTAAGTAAAGGTTAATTTAAATTAATTTATTAAAGAGTTAATGTAATTTACCAGAGCATTTTTACTTATCTCGTCTACATTGTTTTTACTCTGTGTATCATCCAAGTTTGTGTTACGGCTGCCCTTTGACTTGTTCGCTGGTAGCAGCAATTGCAAATACCCGTAAGTAAACCATGTGGACTTTTTGGGAAAGGTTCCACTTGTCGGATTATATTTTTTTCGCTCCCGGTTGAATGATGTTTTTAAATTATGGATTTTTTTTTATCTCTGCCACTGTCACATTAAGCTTTGCAGCCAGAGATTCTATGGCTACTTTTCTTTTTATCAGGTTTTTGTGGTCGGGACTCTTAACATCTTACAAACAATAAGACGCATGGTAATCTTCAATTAGTTTTAAAACTTTCTTCTTAGACCACATGTTTTCAAAAGAATTGTAAACAGCCGAACTACGCCACTCGATAGCTGGAGACAGACTGAAACGTGACATCCACACTGTCAAAATGTTGCGCAACATGTCTAAAGTTGCATGCGGTCTCACATTCCGATCGGGAAACTTTAGACCTGCGATTTTTAGTCTTGCAACAGGCCCGTAGACGGTGATTGTTCTATAGACATGTCTACGTAGACAAGCTGAAACACGTCTCAGAGACCAAAATTGCAACATGTCTACTAGTGTGTACTAGGCTATCGACTCACTATTGCTTGCAGTGTATTTGTTATAGAGAATAGGAATTATTTCTGCCGTTTTTGTATATCCTTGTGAGTTCTATTTACAAATACAGACAGAACGGCGACGGACAGAATTATAATAGCTGCTGAAAGAATTGTAACAGTTGCATGCATATTAACAAGCAAAAGGGAATGGCAAACCAGCTTATTCTGGCGTTGGCATTCCTTTTTTGGGATTGTAGTGTAGTCTATGATCATAGTTTTAGATAAACATACTGAATCTACAGTTTAACATGAAATTTGAACTACAGTACGCCATAGTTTTATTGCTTTTAGTTATATTTTGTATATAGATATTGCTGCCGGCGTAACGATTTTTTTCAGCATAAGTGCAATGGTTTTCTAGCAATTCATTTAGTAAAAGTCATAATTATAATTATGAAAATTGGAATTTGTATGATTTTGTTGAACATTTTCTAAAATGAATTTGCGAAGATAGTTG
Source organism: Tachinus rufipes (assembly GCA_963932245.1). Lineage (NCBI taxonomy): Eukaryota > Metazoa > Arthropoda > Insecta > Coleoptera > Staphylinidae > Tachinus > Tachinus rufipes. The sequence continues at coordinate 40,591,043 of OZ010747.1, read as the reverse complement.
CAATCTATTATAAAATGTTATGGTATACTTTAGTACCAGTCAAGAATGGAGTTTGGGTTGATAAGTAAAATTAAAGTTTTTATTTTAAAATTTGATCAGCGGAGTATTGCTACGATAGCAGGATGGCGGAGTACACATGGTTGTTGCTGAGCGATGAATAATTGCCAGCCTTTAGTACCGATCTTTTACTGACGCAATAGGATTCATTACAATTCAGTCGGATAGAATAACTTCATATTTTATACTTAACTTTTATTGTTGCTACTGGTATTATGTCAAACATTTCAGGCTGACATATATTTTCTATTCTACAAATTTATGTATAAATGTAGTATTTACATAAAAAATTAATATAAAAATAAAAAAAAAGATTATCTGCGTCACCTATTACAGGTAGGTTGTACTATGTAGAACAGAGGCAAACAGGATAAGTTTGCCCAGCGGAACTGCGAGATTCCCGCAAAAAAATTTAATTAAATTAGAATATTTTTAGTAGTAATTCTTGGATTTTTTTGAATCGTTTTATTAGCCCTAACGAGCTATCAAAACGCTTACATTAGATTGCAGAATTTGATTTTGAGCAAAAAGTGCAAATCATCGAGTAGCTATATAGAGACCTCGATTGCAAGCTGCCAAACACTAGTACGATAACCCGGAGTTAACCTCAAGCTGAATCTACGACGATTAGAGGAAATTTTAATTATGGCGAAAGCAGAAGGCAGTGTAAGCGAATTTGGTAATTTACTATTGTCAACGATTTGAGCAAAATTAAATTAATTAATTTTTAGTAAACCATGGAGTATTTTTTGGATTTAAACTTGATTTGATTCTACAATAATCATACAAAACTTCAATTCTGGCTAATATAGAATATTTAAAAAGCATTGTGAAGAGTAAGGATTGACTCTAAGAGAAGAACCTTTTACCGGAGTTAAACAGAAACGAGATTTTTTTTAAATAAACTTTTGGTTGATTTCTCAAAGGCAAAGAATCTGTAAATCTTAATTAAATCATTATTACTATTAGTAATAGAAGTCGTTAAGGACTGTGGCATTAAAGAAGCAATATAATCCATAGCCTGAAATGAAACCTAATATCACAAGTAGCAATATTTTTGGAAAAGCGGTAATGTTTAAATGTTATATGTAGATATGTTGAATGAAATCGAACCTGGCTTGCCTTAGCAACGACTTTCTGCGTCATAATTATTTAGATTTTGCAACGGTCTTCTAGTAAATTATTTACTGAGCATCGTAATTATAATCAACACTAATGTTTAATTATTTATTGGTTTGCTTGTTGTGAAAATAGATTTTATGTTGGATTTGTAATGTCGACGCTGTCAAGCCAAAACGGCATAAACGCCAAAGATTTTTTGTTTTTAATACCTTTGTATAGAATTTTTTGTTCCGCATTTAACAGTTCCAGTCGCGGATTATTTTTAAGATTAGGCAACCGCCATTAGATACATTTATACTAAACTTGACACAAACGCGTTCTTGTTATTATAAGTCAAACCATTAAAAATTATAAAATTTGTTTTTTATTTAAGCCATTATTAGTTTATTTAATTTCTTCTGTTAAATTTACTTAATGTCGTTTATGGCAGCGTCGATGAATTAGAATGCAATCTACTATTAGATTATTTTTTATATTGATAAATAGAATTAAAACTTGTATCTTCAAATATCCTTTGGCGCACATCAAAGTATTGCTAAAAAGCCATATTTAAAGGGTACACCAAGGCAGAAGCTACTGTAATATGTTCAAAAAGAAGAATTGATGAGATAGGTTAAGCGGAATCTTAGCTACTAGCCGAACACACGTATGGCGCTGTGCGATGAATACTTTCCAGTTATGTTTTAAGATCGATTTCTTACTTACGGAAAGGGAAAAGGTACGTCTTTGTTCTTGCGTCCGTAACAACTCATACTGGTAGAATAACTTCAAACTTTTACTTTTAATTAATTTTCTATATGGGATAACATCTTGGTAAATTGCATCGAACAAGATTAACTTGCTTTAGCTACTACAGTATGGGGAATAAAGTGGGATTCCTGCAAAGGAAATAAATTGTAACCACAATTTAAAACATTTGTTGACTGATTTTGAAATGATTTACTAGCTCTTAAAACGTCTAAATTAGAACCTAACCTAACTTGCAGTATATGATCTTGAGTAGAAAGTGCAGATGGCGCATTGATTAGCTTTATAGGGATCTTGGGTAGCTGAGAAACGGTACTACGGTAAAAGTTACATTAGAGAGCATAGCAATGGTAACTGGAGAACTAATACTCGAAATTAATCTAAAGCCAACTTTATGAAAGAGAAGGTTAGCATAAGCAAATTTGGCAAAATGTTATTGTTGTCAGAAATTTTATCAAAATAAACTCAAAGATCAACACAACACAACAAAGGAAATATAACTTGTAGCATATCACCATGAGTTAACCTTGATCTGATTTGTTGTTTTAGTAATCTTAGCCTATTGTCTATTATTCTGTCAACGTGATTTCTCTATTTTGTTTTTTGATAAACCTCATTACTTCTTGGAGTTTGCACTGCTTTTTTGATTATTGCGTTGATGTTGTTGAATTTTATGATTTGTTTAACGCTTTGGTTGTATACAGTTAATTTACATTGATTTGGCTTTTTTGCAATAGTTATTAATGCTGTTTTTCTTAATGAGATGTTGAATTTTTTGGCAGCTTTGAATAAATAATAAAATGACTGCATTGTCAGCATAGCACACGATTGTTTTCTATTCTGTATCCCTTGCCAGCTGCTTTGACTGTTTATTATTTCGTCTCTGACCAGATTGAATAGGATTGGGCTGAGGCTGTCTCTTTGCCTTAATCCCTTTGCGATTGGAGTTTTCTTTGTCATTTTGCTACTTGTTTTTATTCTTGTTGAGTTTTTTGATCGTTGATATTATTCTGCGGTTGATTTTTTTTTAGGTGTTGAGTACATATCTTAGCCTTACTCTGTCGAAGGCTTTTGTGAGGTCAATAAAGCACATAAATGCCGTTTTGTTGTATTTCTTAGTTTTCTTAGTTTTCTTTGCTATTTGCCATAGACTAAATATTGCGTCAATTCTGGATCTATTTTCTCGAAATCTTTGTTGTCCTTCGTTTATTCTTGTTTTTTTTTTATTTTACATGATACCAGTTTAATTAGTAATTTTAGGCTTGCACTCAGTAAGCAAATAGATATTCAAAAAGGTAACTATTCGGTTGCATCATTTTTGATACCTACATATTTTTTTTTTAATTTCTATTTTTCTACATACAAAAGTTACATTTTTTATTATGCTACATTGTACAAAGATGGCCTTGTTCAATAGGACATGCGGCCGAATTACATTATTAATTACACTATTTAACTACAACTGTACTAAACTGCAAATATATTTTCGGTGGCATATTCCTTCAGTAAATTATATTATGTTTTATTATGCAGCGTTGATCATTTACAATATGACTAGTCTATAGCCAAATCGAAAACAATATTTGTTGTTAGTACGAACTATGCTTTAACTGATTATAACCCATAATATAATATAATATATCAAATGTTACAATCTCCATACCAATATACTCTACTCATAATTTAATTAAAAAAATATTTATAGCCAATAAAAAAAATCTCAAACAGAAAAACTGAATTAAAATTACTATCCATAAATTTCCCCGCTATTTATATTTATGCGGTACATTTAATGAATATTGTATATCCAATTTATCGTTGAGTATACATATAACATCTCTATGCTTATTAAGTTTTTATTTACGAAGCAATAAAAATGTACATTAAAAATTAATGACTTCAGATAACACTAACAATATATGAAATAAAATTTGTAAATATTTAATGAATATTCCTACCTATGATTATTATTTGCGTAATATATTAGTGTAACAAAAGTCATGCAGTGTCCGTGTAATAAAAAAACTAATAAATATTCAATGGTTAAACTATTTGCTTATTTTTTGAGATAATGATAGCAACATAGTGTTAATTTATTATATTGACATTAATTTTTAAAATTGCTTTTTAGTTTACATTTAATATTTAATAATAAGACATGATGAGTAATAAATTTTAAAATTAAAAAAAAAAATGGTTACTTTATATACGAGGTAACTGTCATTCATTTCTGACTTAACCAAGAAATCATGCACTTATAAGAATGATATTTTATTATTCTTTTATATAATTCCCCTTAATCTCAACACATCTATTACATCGCCTAATTAGTAATTCTATTCCTTCATAAAAATATTCTGAAAATTTGTCGTAACCTATGTAATAAGGTAGCATAATAAGCGTAATTCTTGTTCTTTAAAATCAATTATCAAGAGATGCTATCACAATTCCATAATGGCCACATGATTTTTTTGGTTGGCGGGGATACTTAGGCTTTTCTTGCCGGTGGTTCCCTTTCAAGCCGCCATTTTATGGATTTTTTTTTGGAAAGAGAATCATGATACAAGACCATAGTTTTATCTACCGTAACATAGATTGCAGAACTTCTTCTTGTCTTTTTTACAGAGCTTCGAAAAAGATTGACTCGTTACTGTTTTTGAACAGCAGGCAGATGTTTTGGGACTCATTTTGCACTAACTTTATTCGTATGCAAATGATAACACTAACAAAAAAAATAACTTTGGACACTTTACAAAATTGAAGCGTTTGAAATATCAAAACATAAGGACTACAAAATATACAACTGTTAAATGCAGACAGACACTAACAACAGAAAGTACAAAGCAATATAATAATCTGCCAACATTTATAAAAAGTCTTAAATACATACCATTTAAACTAAAAATAAAACACATGCTACTACATAACAAAATATAAATTAAATAAATAAAGAAAACAACTCAAACAAGCCTTTAATACCGATAGCCTGAGACGGGAATGAATACCCACAAACCTCAGGACGATGAGAGAGGGACGAAACCATTTTTTATTTTATTTTATACATTAAAAATAATTTTCATTTTATCTTAATTTTAATTTGTTGCTAGAGCTAGTTTTATAATTAATTTTTAGTTTAATGTATATATGTAATAATATTAATAATAAAATTCTTAAATACTTAAAAAAAAAAAAAAAATACCAAAAAAAATAAGAATATTCTGAACAAGCAGAACCAGAAATAAAGAAGTTATTTGTAAAATGAACCACAATAGGCTGCTGCTAAAGATTACTAAACAGTGAAAACTTGAATACCTTGACCACATAGGACCCAGATAATCTTTAATGCAAAAATTTAGGGTAAAAGTGTATAGGAACTAATCCACGCCAGCTATGACAGATATTGCTATAAACAGTAATAAACATGGTAGTTGTCAACGTTCTTTGACAATCTAAGAGAAAGATATACAAAGAAGTTGTACTACTCTTTAGAATGAACTTGCAAATCAATACGGGAGTTTAAAAAATGTCTACATGGGTATTGGAAATAGTGATACGATCAAGTATATACTTGTCTAGTTTCCTGGACTGGCTACGTGTATTTGATATTGCAGTCTCTAATGTCAAAATGTATGGTAGCATGCACAAAACTAAAACGTTTTTCTAATTATTTGTTATTATTTTGTTTTAATTATCCTAAATAGGACAAAATCTTTAATAACTTGATGAGAATTACGAGAAAAAAGTCACATAACTAACGCTCATTTCTATATTATTTTAAACTCAAGGCTCCACCATAGTTATATAATAAAATCTCTGCGATGACTTATAATTAAAATACCATTATTATTATTAAAAACCAATTGTTATATATGACAAGGAGCGCATTATTCATTAGTGCTAATTTTCTGTACAAGAGTTAAATTATTACATAATGCTCTATAATTAATTCGATTGGTAACTATTGAAAATTACAATGAAGTGTAAAATATTATTGAGCGCGTTTTTATGGCAAATTCTTCCAGAAGAGTACATAAACTGCACTCGAAATAAAAACAATAAACAGCAGACATATTTTCCGACTTAATACTTCATGAAACTTTAGCCAGAATGAAATCCCGCTTCGTTGAGGAGTCGTTTTTATTGTCCGAAAGTCGTAACCTATAAAGGCCGCCAGTAAAATAATTCATAAAAAAGCAAGAAAATTATTATTAGCGCTAAATTATAAATGCGGAGGTAAAAGTTTTAACACCGATGCAACATTAATTAGGCCGCACTTTTGAGCGCGCAGCCGTTCACCGCGCCGTGAAGTTTTAGTTTCATTACAAGCGGTACGTAACACCTAACATCAAAGCATTCATAATTCATAACTCGTTAATAAATCGTGCTCGTGCGTTATTCCCGAATTAAACTAAATGCAAAAGGGGAAAATTGCCATGAATAAAGTTATAGTGTGGAGGGTTTTGCGGAATGTGTTGCATTTGCAGGTAATGACGTTCTGGTTTTGGCTTGCAGCTCTTCCCTTTACTCTTTGCTGCAAATACGAAATTGAAAAACGTCTGCTTCTATTTGTACAAATTGTGATATTATGAGCCGGGGGAAATAGCCCTGTCAATTTAGAATTTGGGTTAAGCCTCGCATGTAAGCTTCCGCAAATCCACAGCAACGAACGAAAATTATCTTCGCATCCGACAGAAGAAATAAAGTTTTACGATTATATAAATAAGAACCAATACCATAAATAATATATTTTACCTTCCTCAAACTAAAATTATTGGTTATTTTGTATATTAATATAATTAAAATATTTAAAATAAATTGTTCCTGACAATCAATACCCTGTGGTATTTTAAATTATTATTATATAAATAAATTAGTCTACATGGGCAACATTGAGATGTTGTATTATATGAATGATATACGATAATTTGAGTTTAATTGATATTTATTACTTGATTTATGGCATGTTCGTTGTTATCTGAAATTATATAATGTATTTATAAAATATGATTAATTTAATTTGAGTCATCGGAAATGCATGGACATAAAGATTTATGTTCTTCAAGTGTATTATTGATTAGTTAAAATTAGAAATATGTATAGTTTCTATTTTGTTTACTTTAATTTAAAGACAAATACAAAATATACTTTCCGAGTGAAAATAATTAACATTCTGCCGTACTTTTAAATACAATGTGTTCTGCACTATTTGTTTGCTCATATTGTTACGTAAAATTTAATTAACGATCAAAGGAAGAGTTGATGATTTGAAAAATTTTTTTTTAACTTCCGTTAGAATAGTGTCGCATGTCGCATTTTTTGTTGTTGAATTTTAATCAAAATCAATTTATTTATGTTTGAGCCAGGCATCTGGTATGATATGATGTTCAATTCAATTTGACGTTATTTGTAGAAAATTTAAATTAAAAACATACTTTTTTGTAATTATTTGTATTTTGACAGGCTTTTAAAAATAAAATTACATCAGAAAACCATCTTTTTTGATAACATAAAATTCCTGCAAATGTTTTTAAATTAACTTTTTAACTTTTATTAAAAATAAAATTGTTGTTAAATGTTATAAACAAATTGATAAATTTTGAAACTATATGGTAATTTAGTTTTAAATACAAATATTAATTAAATTGCATAATTAATTTATAACGTGTTTTTTTTGTTCTAGGTAAGTTCTTACAAGACTTTTATATCTAAGAATGTATGTAAGTAATTAAAATTAATCTTAGTTAAATAACAAATAGAATATGGCCTTTATTATAATTCCGATAAGGAAACATAATCATGTTACAGGCTACTTGAAAATACATATGAATTTACGTCTTATTATGCATGTAACAGGTATGAATAAACAAAATTTAACAGTAGATAGATTTTTCTGTGCTGAATCATTTCTTATAGCAAATGATTTGTTCATTGTTATTCTTGAGAAGAAAATCAAACAAGCAGAGTATATATCGATTTAGAATCATCATTATATCTCAAGAATATCAAAGAACTACATTTTTTGCATTAATTTTTTTTTTTTTTTTTTTAACAGAAAAATCATTCTACTCTCAAGTTCTGTCTAGTTCACCTGTTACACTTTGTACATGTACAGCTAAATAATTAAGTTAGCCGAGTTACTTAATTTACAAGAAATTATTTGTCATTATTTTTTGTGCAAAATGTATTATTAAAACAATTTACTGCAAATTATAACTGATTTATGAAAGATTCAGTTCAGATTTATCCTGTTCACAAATTACTACAGCTCGAAGTTAGTTGGTGTCTATGCTGTGTTACTGTGATTAGTTTTATTATATTATTTATCTGCGAACATGAATCTTTATTGTGTGAGCGGTATTTGTCTAGATAGGGGCAAATTATTTGGTAATAGTATATACCAATGTCATTGTTTATAGAGTTTTTAAGTTTTACGTTTATCATCCAAGCAATTAACAAACTACGGTTGCCATTTCAAACAGTATTATATTTTTTAAGTATTTAATTTGGATTCTGCACAAACAAATCTAAAAACATCTTGTTTGGGATTCCGAAAGCACTTTTTTTTTGGCGAGTTAGTGGATTTTTTGAATCTTTATTATCTAGATCAGGCGTTGTTTATAGTTAATACTTTTAGATTGCTTATGTAGTCCATAACCAGTTAGCTTTTAATAATGGCGAGCGTATCATCTGTAGTATCTGTTGAAATATTGTTCTTATTTGATCATGTTTTGTAGAATCATTAAATAGCTGCTATCTCTGCTTGAACTGAGGCATGATTTGTTAGAAATAACTTAATTGACGTCTCTTGGCTCCTACTTTTATATATTTTGGCTCCAGTGTCGTTGTCATTTTTACGCGCTAATGGTAGATCTGTATACAAGATGGTTTGTTTACTTATCTTATCTTATCTTGCGACTGTATACCAAAAAACTTTTGTATGCTGTAATAACCTTTTATGAAGTCTGATTTCATGTTTGGTGTATCTTATTGTGTGGTTTGTAAGCTTTGAGATTTAAAGTGTGTGATTGCAGTGATTTTAATGCTGCAGTGGGAGTTGTTTTTATTGCTCTTGCTATTAGCAAACATGTTAATTTTTGTCCATTATTTAGTTTGTTTTTCGTATTTTCTTTCATTTTATACGAGTGCGCTACGTATGTGATGATTTTTGTCTAACTATCGATTTAGTTTGCAAAAAGCACCCAGACGGTCTTTGTAGCCACATTATTTTGATAGGAATGAAAGCGTAGTTTGGTATTAAGCGTGAGTCTCATGTACTTTATTTCCTTTGTCGTTGGGAGTGTGGTTTTTTACATTTCCAGATTTTTTAGTCCTTGGTGATTTGTTGTTTTGTAAACAAATACGATTACTGTTTTGATTGGGTTTACTAATAGCTGTTTCTTGTACACCGTTATGCAGTATTGCGTTCTGCAACATCATGCTCTAAACTTATTGGATGCAAAGATTAACACATTTGTCAAAAATGCTCATTTTGTTCACTAACTGCAGTAGGTTGTTTATGATAATACACATTTTTGTGGGCATCCGCCAACAAAATATATTCGACAAATTAAATATTGCCGCTGCGGGGAATCGAACCCGGGCTGCCTGCTCAACAGTCCTCGCACTAGATCATTGTGCTAAAATGTAATTATTACAGTTTAATTTTCAAGCATATTCGACAAGTGATATGTTTCTAATGGATGCGAAAGATTAAGCACACAAATGCTTATTCAATATCTTATAATGGTAACAGACTAGTTTATGTGCAGTGTATAGTATGTTTGCATTTGTTGACTAACTGTAGTTTGCGGGACATTGTCTGTGGCAAGTATTGCCATTGATCAGTTTGTGTGATTTTTGTGATTTGATACTGGTAATGTGTTTTCAATATCTCCAACACAAACTATAGAAACATATTTCCCAGGATTTGGGGCTAATCCATGGATAGGCATGTCTGTATATGTCACGAGAGTAGAGGACTGGGAGCGGAGCTGGGGCGCACGGTGTTGTTGAGGTGTACCGCTTAGCGCAGTTAGCACAACTCGTGGGAGGTGCGGGGGTTGTTGTGCGGTTTTCTTGAGTAGTAAACGTAAAATCGAAAGAATAGTTTGAGGTAATTGCGTAAATCGGCATTGTCTTGGAAGTGTGTACGTTGGGCATATGTGTTCCAGAAGAATGTATGTGGGACATAGCGAACCTTATCGTATAATAGTTTTTGGAAAGACGATTTATAGCTTGGCTCTCGGTTAACTTGACGGTTTGATTTCAGCCAGAAAGTTGAGAATTGATTGGCAATCGATTACTGGCTTTTTTGGGCTAGGAGGGAAATCTTTCTAAAGTTTTTAACCACAAAGTGTCGGATTCACTCTCACGGGCGTCTGCCAGCTTTTTGCTTGACCTAAACGGTCACGCGAAGCCCGCATAACTCAGTTCTGGGGATGCTGAACGTATAGCATGTGGAGGATTTTCCGTCTTTTTACATACGTGTTGAAGATGTAGGGGTGTAGCGATAAATTGAACTTGCACCACATCTTATCTTATCTTTAATTATTTGAAGGTTGCTATCATTCCTAAGTGTTTGGCGTGTGCTTGCCCCTTCTGGCGTGTGCTAGCCCCTTCTGGCGTGTAGGAGGGGCTTGAGGGAGGACCTACAGAGCTACTTGCCAGACCAGAGTTGGTCAGTTGTGCCTTAAAGGCAGGGCGGGTTGAAGATTCTTTGACTTTGATGGTGCTGACGGTACTTGACTTGACGTTCCGGCCGATGGCCTTGTAGATTAAGAAGGTAAAGGGGCTCGCCTTATTTCTTTCTAGATTTTTTGGATTTTTTTTCTTTCTACCAAGAGCAAACTTTTCTCTGGAGTCGTCATTGCTTTCTTGTCAAATGTTAATTGGCATAGTCACCTAATTAACATCCGCGACTCTGTGCAATGAGAATTGCAGATTGTCCGTTGTCGGTTCTTTAGGCGGCAGGTGCAGCTGTGAAATTTTCTCGGTATGATGTGCTCTAGTCGGCTGCTTTCTGATTGGTGTTTGCATTGGTATCGGTGCAACGGCAGATCTTTTAGTGCCCCGCCTCGTATATATCTGTTGGTCATTTTTTCTAGTAGTTTTAGTATAAAAGATGTTATATTGATTGGTTGGTAAAATTTGGTCAGGGCTTGGCTTTGATATAAATACCATCTTGACTGTCACAAATTATTTTGAAAGTGGAAGATGAAAAACCTAAAATTATAAAACATAAACGTGCTCAACGCCATGAAAAGTATGAAACCAAAAAAATCAACGGGCCCAGATCAGATACTAATACAGATGTTGCAACTGTTTTATAAAAAACTAACAGATAGACTGCTGGATTTTTTTAACACAATATATGACACAGGCGTTATACCACGACAATGGCTCGTATCGACATTTGTACTATTCCCAAAAAAAAAACAAATGCTAGAAAAGGCACAGATTATTGGACGTACGCATTTATAAATCATATAATGAAGTTTTTCCTAAAAATTGTACATAAGAATATACATAAAACTAGAAGAGAACACAAGTAACACACACTTTAGGTTCAGAAAAGGCTTGGAAACAAGGAAGGCTCTTTTTGGAGTTAATGTTCTTTTCCAACGCTGTTTAGGCATAAACCAAGATTTATTTGTATGCTTCATTGACTTTCAAAAGGCTTTTGATAGGGTTAAGCAAAAAATATAACAACAACTGATACTTAAAAAGAACTTGGACAAGAAGGATGTTAGAATAATCACCAACTTATACTGGGGTCAATCTACAAGTGTAAAGGTCAAGAATAAGTTAACAGAGGAAATTGAAATATGCCGGTGAGTTAGGCAAGGCTGCATACTGTCTACGCTCTTGTTTAACATATATAATAAGACCATATTTGATAAGGCCTTGTCTGGAAAACCCATGGGTATAATCATAAATGGAGAAGTACTAAACAACATCAGATATGCGGCTGATACAGTGTTACTGACAAGTAGTATAACAGAACTTTAGCTCATAATGGAAAGAGTGAACAATAAATGTAATAAGTATAAACTACAGATAAACCTAACAAAAATTAAATATATGATAATTTTGAAAACACATATCCAACAGGTTTAACTGAATATTAGTGACACTGTAATAGAAAAGGTTGATTTGTATAAGTATCTTGGAACTGTGCTTTGTGAGACGGGTGACCAGGCTAGTAAGATTATGAGAAGAGTGGAGGTAGCAAGAGCGGCTTTCATGAAAATGAGGAAGTTTTTGTGTTGAAGAGATGCCAGTATAGAACTCAGAACAAGAGTGCTGCGCTGCCTTTTCCCACCCTGCTGTACGGAGTTAAAACCTGGACTCTAAAACAACTCTAGAACTAAAAAAGAAGCTTTTCAGATGTGGTGCTATTGGAGAATGTGGCAAATTCCATGGACTCATAGAATTACCAACATCAAAATCCTTTGCAAGATAAAAAAAGATTGCAAATCTTCCATCTCTAAAGAAAAGAAAACTTGAATATCTAGGTCAAGTCATAAGAAGCTTCAGATATGAACTTTTCATGCTCATTATGCAAGGAAAGATCAAGGGAAAGCGCAGTATTGGTAGGCATCAAGTCTTCTGGCTAAAAAACTTGCGTGATTGATTTAACTGCAGCAGTGTTGAGTTGTTCAGGGCTGCAGCAAACAAGATCAAAATTATTATGATGGTGTACAACCTCCGATAGGAGAAGAATGACAAGAAGAAAATCAATACTTCCATAAACATTGCTCAAACGAAACACCAAACACATCTAAACAAGTATTTACTCGTAGTACAAAGCTTGCTAGGAACTTGACTGTTCTCCAGCTATTCGGAAGGCTATCTCTAATGCTTTCACATTGAGGTTTTCTCAGGGGAGCAAGCCTTTTTTGTAACATGATGGGATAGATTCTGTTAGCACCTGGTGGCTTGAACGGTTAAAACGTGCGGATACTTTTGATCAGATGCTTTTGTTAACTATGGCGTTTGCTTCTACCCAGTTTTTTTTTATTTTTTTATATTTATTTTAAAGTCTTTTTGCTTAGGAGCTCAGATACCGTTTCTTTTAGCATTATTTAACAGTTTGAGAGTGTTTGTCTTTGATCTGTCAAACTTTCTTTTTTGCCAAGTGAAATTTATTTGTGGTATATTTGAAAGTATGTTACGGCCGCCAGGTGGCGCTGACACCAGTAACACACGCCAACACTGCGAAGCGTTTGACTAACCAAAGTGCATAAAAGAAATTTATTCCAGAATTTAACAGCTACTTTTGCGGAAGCAACACACGTAGCAACATTGTTAACAGAGACAGGAATTCTGACTTAACTTAACTTTTACTACCGCAACCACTTCTTGCGCGTCCCCTGTTGAACGACAAACGCTATCACGACGAACTTTTTTACTTTGACGGCAACCTTGCATTGCAAATTATGCCAGTCTTAAGACCATACCGACCGCGACCTTGGTTTGTAGTATTTTAACAAAAACAGCAACTTTCACTTCATCGCTGCTTCTACAAATAATTTGATAATCGATTTATTTTTTTACCAGTACATTTAGAAAGGATTAAACTATGATATGTCGAAGTCTTTTTTTGTGAAATTATATTTGCAACTAGCAACAAAATGAAAATATTTCTATAGCCCTATAGACATTTTCTTTTCTTAATACATAAAATGTATAAAAGTTATTTTCTGTCCAGTGAGATGCTAGGCACTTTGATGAAGGATGCATACCCTGAAACACTAGTGTATGTGTCTGACATTAAGTAGAGAAATAATTTACATAAAATACATCATTTATAAAATGTTAATGGATTTTTTGTTTGTTTCAAAAATGGCTTTTTACGCATAGAAAGGTTCCACACTTCCATACTGCGAAATGTTTGGGGATAAGTGTAAAATAAGCTGAATTATTGAATATAATGAACCTGTTAAATAAATTTCTTTATAGTCTCTTCAAATTAGACAAAAAAATTGACGTTATAGAGAAATTTTACTTAGCGACTTGTATACTTAGGTGTATTTGGCACGCATGTAAATAGGTGGATTTGGAGTAATAGACATATTTTTATATCAATTTTTGCGTTTTTGAATAGTTTTACTTTCATTAAAAGTTGTTGAGCGGAAAATTTCTAATCGATATAGGTTATTTGAGTTTTCTTATAATTTTCCTTTTTTCCGCTAGTAGACGCGGAATATAAAGTCACGATTTTGCGCGCTCTGGCGAGCAAACCACGCATTATTGGAAAAATTGAAAGACCTATATCGATCGGAAATTTTTTGCTCTAAAACTTTGATCTCTTATAATTTTTCCAGAAAATGCATAGTTTTGGTTGAGAATTCAAAAAATCAGCAAAAGGTCACAATTTGCGAATTTTTTTAACATTCTTTAGCGGAATATGCTTTCACTATTGGAAAATCCAAATAGCCTATATTAATCGGAATTTTTTTGCTGTACAACTTTGATCTCTTGTAATTTTTCATCAAAATGCATAGTTTCGGCTATAAGTGCAAAAAAATAAAATATATACTTTATTTTTCGCGCTTTCTAGCGGGAAAACGGAAAATTATAGAAAAATTTAAATGACTTATATCGATAGGAAATTTTCTGCTCTACAACTTTTAATAGAAATAATTTTTGGCCAAAATGCATAGTTTTCGCTAAAAATGAAAGAAACCATTAAAAAACGCAAAAATTGATAAATATGTATCAAAACCACCCTTTTTCATGCGTGCGCTAGGTGAAAATAATCTTCAGACAGTCCAAATACACCTAAGTATACACATGTCGCTAAGCTGTGGGTAAAATTTCTCTGAAAAATATCTAATTTAATGGGACTATTAACTAATTACAGAAAAACGGAGAGGTAATTTGATTTAATCATTACATATTATACATTATCTCATTCGTATTTAATATACAAACCGAATTCCACTGCTTAAAATGCACTAGATTGGGTAAAACTAGAATAACATACTAAGCACTACATTTGTAAAGTAAAATCTTCAACCACTTTGCCTTTATTATGCATTAAGGAACAACCGATACACTGTTTTAGTTAAATAAACAGTTTCAAAAATAATATGTGTAAATTTGCACTGCATTGCAAAGAAGGTAATTTAATTAAAGTTACAAAGCTTGCATCCGTAACTATTTTTGCATAGTTTTATAAAAAGACGACATAATTGTTTACTCAACTTTGTTTCCTTTCAAACAAGTTCAACTCTGAAAGTTAACTTAACATCGCAAAGTTGGATGTGATAAATTCTTGAAATATCACAGCAAGTAATTATAAAAAAATATACACTTTTAATAAAAACTAGCTATAATAATAAAAATCCGATAATTTTTTATTGCTACATAAAATTTTTATCATTATTTTAATTTCATCTCTCAACAATGATCAATAAATCTTAATAGGTTTTCTGTAGGTCGCACTGCCAGTATTCACATAAACATGTAAATTTTCACGTAGGTGATATATTTTTTATTTATCGCAGGAAAATGGCCCGGAATAATAAATATCCGACACTCAAGCAGTGCTTAAAAAACGTGTAGTGCGGTTTCTCATGTTGTTTTCTCCGTGGAACCGTCGTTAACACGTCGGCAAATCGTCTATTTTTTATCCAAGTCCTCCGGAGAAAAATTTAAGACGGCTACTTTTATATCTCACTCAATAAATCACTTTGCTGTATAATTTTAGTGGCAGCCATTTATATTTTAATTTTATATATAAATAAACGCAGCTTAGTGATAGATGCACATTTCAGGCTATCTATTTCAAACATAGTATAATGTTTCATGTGTAAATTACTTGAGTGTAGGAGTGCGGCATGCTTAAAGCGATATGCAAACAGTAATTACAAGAACAGAATTGCAATGATAACGTTCAACGTTATTTAATAGTTTTATTATATAAATAAATGAATATTTAAATTGGATTTTATTCAGAGCGTAATACATTTAAAGTGTTTGAAGAATTCAAATATCGGTCAATTCATCCGCAAACAAAACATTAGTTTCTAGTTTCGGCTTGGCCAAGCGTAACTCGGCGCATTTATTGCCGGCAGGAAGGAACGGGACATCTTTTATCCAGTGTGCGCCTTCTGCACGACTCGAGGTTATACATAATTCACGTTCGGCAGGCGTACGCAGGACAACAAAGTTTTTATTGTATCTTTCAATGATGCTCTTGTCCTCCACGGATAAACGTTAAATTTAATTTCGCCTCCTTAATTTAAGCTGTGCAGAGGGCCATCCATCTTGCAGAAGGTCCAGCAATAACTCAAGTCGTCTGCTCTGTTGAAAGCATTAAAACTAGTTATATTAACTTTTAAATAGATGATGTTCATATAGAATACAATTATATTTAAAGAAATATATTGATATAAATTCTTTGAATGTAAGCAGTTGCTAAACTAATGATAATTAATGGTTTAATCCTGACATTCTAATCTCAAAGGAATGAAACGTTGGAACGGTTTGCATGTAATGTTGACCCTACCGGAAAGGGCAGGGCAGCCGACAAATATCTTTACTCAGTCTTCTATTATGTCCCTTTCAAGGATATTTCCGTTTTAGTTGGAAATAGTTCTAAAATGTTTGTCTTTACATGTTCCACAGGGAGTTGCATTTAGTTAGTTTCAATTATTGTTGCATACCTGCATAGGTGGCATTGCCTGTTTCTAATACAAAATACCTACCATACGTTATTCAATTGCGAGAATATGCTAAGAATTTTCCAATAAGGTTATTACCGTAGCTTGCGATGCATCAGTTAACATGCACATACTGTATCGAATGTGGCTGATCTAATTTAATTTTTATTTTCATTGTGGCTTATTATATTATTATCTCGTTGATAATGAGGAAGTTTACCTAGATCTTATTTTTTAAATGATAATTTATTGACTTATTAAATTGAAATAAATTGGCTGTGACAATATAATTGCAGCATGCCAACGTATAATTTAAAACATATATTACAACGAAATTACATTATGTAGATATCGTAAATTGACGATTAAATTATATTCAATTTCATAGTACTTAATTATTATTTGTGTTTGCAAATAATACTGACATCTATTTTGATATTTAATAATAGCAATACATAATCAATCCGTTTAACTCAAACTAAACCTCTTTATCAAACGCATTAATCTACTTAGATTAATTTTAATTTAAGCAGTTTAAACAGTAACTGATGAGAAGATGTAATACGATATTTCCTCGAAACCACATTTATTCTTTTAATGACGTCTCCGAGGCGCTTCTGATCATCCAGGTTAAACCACGAGATGATGCCAGTCGTAACCGCATAATTAATTAATAATGAACGCAATGAGCTGGAATGGTAGTTGGAATTTTGTATAAAGATTTGTAAAATAATTAAATATTTTGTCTATAATAGTGAATTTTAGATAAAAAGATTTAAAATGATTTTTGATTCTCTTTCAAACTTAATTATATCTCACTATAAATAAATGTTCAATTATATATATAGTTAAGATAATAACAGTTTTCTAGTCGTATTTTAGATCATAAAATGATGTCTTGTAGCCCATGGCGGAAAAATGATATTGCAGATAGTTGAAGTCCTTGCCGAGGTCGCTTGTAGGAAAGGTACTCAGCTGCGAGAGTTACTTCTTTCTTGGTTTTCTTCTCTACTGTCACCATCTTGGCTATTGCTAATCCCGCTATGGTTAACCACTATTTCTTGTGAATTCAAGTTACTTTGATAAAGAACATCAATATCGTGTTTGACAATATACGCACTGTAAGGCAGCTTTGCCTTACAGTGTGGGAAAACATACATTAACGCATAATAAGCTGGTGTTCAAAGTACGGAAGCCAAATGCTACATTCTTTACTACAGCTATTTACCTAAAAATTGAGTGTATTAATTTTTTTTGTCTTGGAATTGAATAGACTATAGTATATTTTGAAATCTCTTGTGGTATTTGAAGCCATTTTCGGATTTTTTTTAGCCAATATTGTCTTTAAGACTTATACTTATTTTACCTTCTGCTATTAGGCGTACATCTCATTTTGTCCACCCAAGATATCTTTAAAATACGTCTCTAAATCCATATTTTGAAAGCTTCTAAACGTTTCATTGTTGATATGTTTAGGCTCTAACTCTCCATTCCATAAAGTGATAAAGATCATCGTAACATTTGATGGCTCTCCATCAGGTAGTAAAACTTTGATTGCGTTTACATAACATTGTTTTTATTTTAATAAATTGAAATCTTGCCATCTCAACTCGGATTTTATTCAGGATTTTATTTGTTGTTTACTGAGTAACGTAGGTGTTTAGAACGCTGTACTTGTTTTACATTCTTATGCTTAAGTTTTTATTCTGAATACAGATTTTTTGCTTACCAAGTTTATCTTGTCCAACATTATTTGTAGGTCTTTTATGTTGTCTGCATAACGGCGATTACTGATTAGTGTTTCGTTTACTTGTTACACGTTTCTAAAACTTCTTCGAAGATATGTTTAGAATATGAATTGAACAACATCATTTGGGATGACTTTCATAACGAAAGTAGTTTTGAGCCAATCTGTTGAAATATGATCTGTGTTGTAGATTTTGTTGAAAAGATGTATTATTAAGTTCAGATTTTGTTTGTTAATGGTCCATAGAAGTTTAACTGGGAGTTCACTCTTCAGTATTGATGGCTCTTTTGAGTTTACTGATGTTTTGTTGTTGATATACAAACTTTTTTTGTGCATTTTTTTGTGCATATTGTGGCAATTGTGTTTTCTTTCCAGTTTTTTTATTATTTTGTGTTTATCTATCTTTTTTTGTCTTCCTTGATCTTTTGTTTGGCATTCTTTTATATTTTCTTGTATCTTATTGCTTTCACTTATTCATCTTTCAGCTATTGTTTTTAGAATTTTGTTTGTCTCATTTTTGGTATATCCATTTTTTCTTTGGTTATGCTTTTTATAGTGTCTCTTATATTGGCTCAATCTTGGTCAATGCTGTTGGAGTCATTTATTGTTGTCTGCAAGTTTAGCTTTCTTATCGGGTTTTTTTAGTTTGTCTGTATCTATCCTCCGATAAATTTATTATACGAAAGTGATTGGATTTTATTTCAGCTCCAGAATAAGTTTGATCCCTGTTATATGTTGTTTGTTGTTATAAAGTTTATTTGGTTTCTAGTGGCAATTTAAACAAAGTGTTTGTTTTATTAGATTTTTTTGCTGCCAGAACGGTTACGAAGGTTGTCTCTTGTTCTCCATATTTGTTCATATCTTTAATTTTGCTTTTGTCTACTTTTGAGTCTCCTATTACAATATTAACAGCTTGTGTTTTTAGGTTTTTTATTGTTTGGTCTATCTGACTGAAATTTGTATGATGTTTATATTCATAAGCCGTTTTTTACATATTTTTTTACATTTTGTTATTGATAAGAATGGATACTCTATGTCTGTGATTACGGTTTTCTTCTCTTACCTGAATAGTATAATTTTACTTTCTTGCATCTACGCCACTTCTTGGGTATCTTACTTTGCTCATGTCCAGCATATCTATGTTTTGTCTTTTTATTTTGCTTATGGCATTTTGCAGCTTTCCTGGCTAGTTGCCCTAAAACGCATTGAATGTAGAGTAAAATAACAATAACGTGGACGGATTCAGTAGCCAATATGCTGTGGTTGGGTGAACAACGGGGTTTTATCGTGGAGGCTTATATCAAATACGCTGAAACTGTAACTGCGTTGCTTTTTGCACGCGTTTCTGTTTTAAATTAAAATTTAACGACAACGGGAACTGCAAATCTTAAAACATTGCTGCAGCCAGAGCGTCAATAGAGCAGTCGTAAACCTGTTTGCTCGTAAACATGTCTCTACGCTTTGGATATTGGTTTAAACGGTCAGGAAAATTTTGCACATTGATTGTTTAAAAATTATCAACATATTCGGTAAGACGTAGAGATTGCAGTAACGCAACGGTAGTCTCTCGTATTTACATCTTTTCGGGGCAATAAACAAGCAGAATTGTGGATACTGGTTTGCTGATAACTTCTGAAAACTCTATCTCAGCGACTTTATCAAACCATATCTATGATATGTTACGAGATTTTTTACGCTTTTAAATAAAGGGATACGGTATACTTGTATATGCTTTCATAACAGAGTTGAGCCACAGCTCATACGGTTTAGCATTCTTACGTCACTTTACAAAAGATGTTTCTTGGTCGACTGACCTCTTTACGAGAAGCCGTTTAATGGTTGCCTTGTTTTTCTGATTCAAGATTGGGCAATTTTTTCTTATGAGGATACTTAACATTAAACATTATTCTCGAACCTTACAAATACTTAAGAATATCATTTATGAAGAAATTGACAGGAATTTTCAGGATGTGCTGTTTAGAATGAAAAACATTTTTATGGAAGATTTGGAAGACATATATATGTACTTTAATTTATCTCGGAAATGTGGGACTATATTATACCCCACACTGTATAAAGATTTTCACTTGCAAATTGAAATTAACATCAGATACGCATATAATACTAGCTAACAGTTTAATGAACTACAATCTTTTATGAGTTGCGTAGTAGAATATAGCAAACTTTTTGGACTGTTAAGAAATATCTGTAAAACTAGTTTTGTTTCATTCAGGTTGTATTATGTCTTTTCAAAACGAGCACATCTATGTTTTTAAGGCAAAATACATTAACAACTTTTTATTGTATTTGCGGTCTATATTCTCTAGATAATTAACTGTTACACCAACCTCAATGAGTTATTTGTTAAATCATCTGCGTTAGTTGATTGTAAAACTATCACGCAGATAACAAAATAGTGGAACTGTTGGATTACTTTATTATCTGCTGAATAATTATCACCCAAACGAATTGTACATGTGCTTTAAGACAACATATTTTTTGTAATATTTTGCTAAGCAACCCATACTATTCGGTAAGCAAGGTAAGCGCCGCTTTGTCGTGGCTCGTAATGATTCACATTTGCATTATTTATTGTATTTTTTTAAATATTATTTTTTGTAAGTTTTTAATTATTGCATATATATTATTGTTAAAAAAATGTTAAATTTGCAATTAAAAATATAAAGAATCATAATATTACTATGACTAATAAGATATGAGATAACGATTTACGTTGTTACATTAAATTCGATAGGTTCCAGTTTTTATGTGCGGAGATTTCTCGGATTTTTTGTGTTTTGTTGTCCACCAGGTCTTGTTCTCCAGGTGTAGAGAAGCCTTGGATCTGTTGTGGTGACTCCTTGTCTCAAGGAGTTTTAGATGCAACCTGGGTTTGGTGACTGCGCTAAGTCCGACCAAGTGCCATTCTAATTTACAACTCCAAGTGCTGCAAATTGCGTGAGGTTTACGTGGTGGTGGTAAAACGCTTATTTGGCGTAAGAGTGGGGCGTTTCTTGGTGTGCAAGTAGTTTTAATTTTTGTTGTTGTGATTTTGTTTGGTTGCTATGTTGCTGACTTGATTCGTTGCTTCATAATTTAGTCTTAATTTTTAATTGAAACTTTACTTTCTTCTATGGAGTTGCTTTTATAATTGCGACTGTGCCTAGTGGTCTATCTGTCATCCCGTTTTGCCACCTGCACTAGGCCATGCGCCTGTATCCATCTGTGTGCGCTGAAGGATAGTTCCGTGTGATAACTCCGCAGGTAGACCTTGATTTTACTGGGCTGTAAGGCAGGTGTTGCTTGTTCCTGTTGACATGCTGGCAGGTAAAAGGGCTACTCTGGAGTTTGTCTGCCTATGTGACAAATATGTGCATTGGTGATAGACTTTTCTGAACCTGGATATTATCTGGTTCTTGCTCTGGTTTGGTTGATGTCTGCTTTGACTGCACCGATTTTTTTTTGTAGTTTGGGAAAAGATTCTTCAAAAGACTGTATAATTCACCCTCTGAAGGTGTTGCTTACAGAGTAAACTTTCCTCGGATTATGCCTAGAAGTTTGAGACCGTAAGGCTCATATATCTTCTGTTTGAAAATTGTATTTTAGAAGCGGTTGGTTAGAACGCCCTATAGGCTGCGGGATGGGATTGCGCGGTAAGCCACTTTAGGAAGTAATGATATTAATCGGTTTCTTATAGAAGAATTTATATTTGTCTGGCTTAGCAAGTCTGGCCAGATCCGGGTTGAAGTGAACCACGAGGTTGTCAAAGTATATTTTGGCTAACGTTATTAAGTGTTGGCGCAGCTGAGGATAACCGAGATTGTTACGAGTTTCTTTATTTTAAACATACCATGGGGCTCCAACGTGTCACCGTAAAGTAACCGTAAAGTAAGATAAAACCCAGAGACGATTGAGGTACGTTTTTGCAGTTGTTCTCATGATTAAAGACTCTAAAGTGATTTTTGGTATGGTCTGATGTTGGTGGTGTACATCCGGATTTTGTTCTAAAGCGACATGCCGCTGTTTTGCCAAAGAATTGAAATTAACAGTTTTTTTTGCCAATCTGGGTTTGCCTATGTAATACCCAGATACTTGACAGCATCGGACCACGGAATAAGTACGTTGTTTAGAAGTTTGACACCAGAGTTATGCGGTTTAGATATGAAGCTATCAGCTTTATAAGACGTAGAGGAAATCTTAGTATGTTCAGCTTTAAAAGTAAACTTTTGTGTTAAACCTCGTCAACGGTTTTTCTCGGTCTGAAACCAGTGACAATTTTGTTAATCATTCGGTTTTTTTGGTGGACTACACAGTAGTCCCGTCGAAACCTATAATAGTAGGAGAAAATGGATAGATTTCTTATAGTTTTGGATTATGTCCAAGAGCAGATCAAGTTTTCAATTTCGAGATTATTTCTCTGATTTGAGAAAGTCAAACGCTATGTAACAGTGTGTTGTTGTCAGTGTTTTTTAAGAAGTCATTGACTTCTTGGCCAACGGACGTGCTTCAGATTAGTGTACTTAGTCATTGAAGGGAAGCATTAAAGTTCTAAGCTATCAGCAAATGACTGCACAGACTGGTGAAATTATGTTCAACGTGCAGCGCAATACGCAAGTTGAATATATGACAAAACTGCGTAAAATGAATTTAAAATGTATAATTTTTTTAGTAATACTTATTTAGGTTTTAACACTTTAAAAGACGGGGCGACATATTTGAAATTTGCGGGGGAGCGCCAAAGTACTTAGCGCCGCCGCTGGACTGCTACTGATCATTTTTCAAGAATGAATTGAAGTTTTTTTGCAAGATTCTTTAAGTTTCTGAATGCAATCTCGACTAACAACCGTCAACGACTAAAAAGCGTTGTCAAAATATACAACTTCCGTCACTTATCTACGTTTGCTTTTATGGTTGGAGAAATTAGAAGATTTTTGCTGTTGCATCTTATGAAAAGACTTGCTGTAACAATAAATTTTATATTTTTAAAGAATCTTCTTCTTTACTTTTTTTTAAGCATTAATTATATTTTTTTACTTTTTATGCTCACTTTTGCTATATCTGGATCTGCCGATTCCCAGCCACTCGCTTTACGTTAGCCATATATTTCTTCTGCGGTCTTCTTAGCTTTTTTAGTTTCTTTTGGGCGCACATTTTTTGGTTACACATGTTTCTGCATGGTTCCACTATTTTGATATTTTTCCTTCAATAATGAGCTTGTTTAGCACTATTACAAGTGCTTCCTAAATAGATTCACCATCTATTTGTATTATCTTCTATAGTTGGACAATTACCTGTTTCTGTCATTTGATGATGCACATTGGTGAACACTTTTGGATTATGTATTTTTTGAGCAGGGAAATTTATCATTGAATTACGGAACATCCAGTATATAAATATTTTTGAAATTTGTTTATTTTGATAATGACAGTATTTATTTCTATTATTTTGTATACAGAAAAAAGCAAAGTTTAATCATATAATTGATCTTTCACGTAACGGATTTGTACAATAATTTATTTTCTAAAAGCTGTTGTAGATTCAACATCTTTTCTCATTTTTTAGGCAATCGGAGTATGGCCTCAGCAATCACTTTTATGTTTTCTATTTCATGTCTTTTTTTATTCTTATCACAGATTCAATTTATTGTGTGAATTTGTAGTATCTTTATGTTTCCATTTCTTTAATAACTGTTTTTATATTCTTATACTCGTATTTTTGAATGAGTATTTTTTTAATTGTTATAATTTTTAATTTTTTAAGGTTTATATTTTAATCAGAATCTAGCTAGTTTATTGGTATGATGTATTTTGATGAAAAATTGCAGATAAAATAATTTTTGTAATATATTGTATATCTAGATGAAATATTTTCAATTTTTTTCACATTACTTTTCATTCTCCAAATTTTCTGAGCTTAGAATTCTAGCGTTTATAGTCAGCACACTGCAACTGAGTATAGTATCTCACATTGAAATTTATATTCATTTGTATCAAATGAAATAGTTTATGCTTTATATTTTTTTATAGTTTATGTGCTGTTTAAACGACAGCACATGAATATATCATTTAAAAAATAACTACGTAACCAAAAATAAATAACATAAACAAAATGTTATAATTTAGTAGTTTTATCGATTGTAAATAATTATAAATTTATCTACTAACTGATATTCTATAGTTATAATTCAATAATAATTGATCATAAATAACTATTCAGATATATTGCACGATTTAAATGCCTTTAAGGAAGTATAAATATCTAAATATTATCGTCGAGAGCTAATGCTTCAAGCTTTTTGCGATAAACTTGTTCAACGTTTCCGGTTACCATGAGCATTTTTCGCTTACACACACGGGTTGCTTTAACGTGGGGGTTGGCCCTTTCACAGTTTCCCTCTTCTTGGCCGCGCTCCATTCTCGGCGAACAATAAAGAGTGCGGCACGGACGTGTTTAGAATAAAAATTTCAATACATCTCCATTGTAGCAGGTTAAGGTCGGTCCAAATATAGATCCACTCAACGAAAGGAACATCACTACTAAAATTTAAAAGAGGAATCGTTAAAAAAATCATTTTATTAATATAAGTGAGAACTATTTGTAAGTACTGATTTGTTATGTTGTCAGCAAAACATTGTAAAACACACATTTTCTACGGCGGCCCAATGTGTACGTCAACAACTTTAATTATGAATTACGAACCAGAAAGTTCCGAATTTTCAGGCGGACTTTCATAATTCATTTTAAACATGAGTCCGCATACATTCGTTATTTAGTAGATTTCACAATCGTACTGCAAAAACAAATGCGACGAAAGATAATATGTAATTTTGCTGCTACTAATAGTGGAACATTTTATTTCAGTCGATTTATTGTGGCTATTATTCCAATAAATTGGACTATTTTAAATCTGTTTAGTTAATAAATATCATTGCCAGACTGGGGAGAGTGTAGTTTATAGTTATGGGTCCTTGGGGCTGCAAAAAATATTACAATTATATAATTGGATAACGTAGCCGAATGTACGAGGGGATTATCCGGTCGTCGGATATGTTGGTCGGGACTCGGGAGAGCCATTTATCATCGCGTAGGCATGTAGATGATGCCCATGTGGTCTTGACCGACCCCCATTACTGTATACATCCATCGGGGGGATTCGTTAACGCCAAGAAACATTTTCCATCTGCGGTTGAATATATCAAACTTGTTGCCGAATATAAAATAATTTCTTTGAAATTTACAATTAATCTATGAACGTGCCGTCGTAGACCATTCGAGCATTAATTGTATCCCCTCGTTGTATGTGTCGACACATCCATATGGAGATTTAGGTTACATACGTGATGTACATCCTTATTAAACTCGCGTATATCTAATGCTCATTAGATAATGAATACTGAAGCTACGGTGTCACTTAATCCTGCTGTTGAAACGACGGTTTAATGATTACAGCCACCGTTTATTCTAGCTATGCCCTAATAAATGCTTCATCTTGAATATCATCGCAGGGATTCATTTACAATACGTATATTTTAGGTTATGGGATTTAAATGGTATCATTAAAATTTATTAATCATTTTGATTTCAAGACAGAATAGGGGAATTAATGTACGACATCTTATGTGGAATTTCATTAAAATTTACGGTTTGTTCAAGATGTCTGTTCTGGGATTGTTTTAATCAATTATTCAAACCAATTAATTGAGTGTTTATTTACTACAATATAGTCGCTGTTGAGCATATGAATTATATGTTATTTAAGTTGTTACATAGAATTGTGGAAGGCTTTTATAGAAGTTATTAAATATTAAGCTGGTTAATGAAAATGTATGTATATCATTTAAAGATCTGCTGTAATAATAAACTTAGTCATTTGTTTTAAAGGAAAATTATTTGCTCAATTCTAATCTGTGTGTATAATAATAAACTTGTTAGGGTAAACGTATCAAATTTTATTGCCAGTACTTAAGATATTTTCACTCAAGAAATTAATCATAAATAAAGTACTTTCCTTCTAAATACGTCTAGCGTCGTTGCACTGGGGGAGCTTTTAGTCCTATTGTGCACTTCTGGTTACTTAAGTTTGAAGTCCAGAAACTTTTGCCTAGGAACTGTCTTGAGCTTTTCTTTGGTTAGCTCGTGCTTACTGAGAAGTCATTACATTGCATATTGTAAGCTTTGCACTTGATCCGTGACAATTGCTGTAAATATGAGAGTTTATGAAAGCAATCGAGAGTTTTATTACCGACATGACTAAATCAAAACTTACTGTTTATAGGTCGTGTAGTTCTAAAATTACTTAACTAGCCGTTATGTGTTTTGCCTTTTCAAACAAGTCGTATATTATTACGGGAGTGATATATTCATTTTATTTTTGACGTAGTTAGGTGTTGGCTTCAGCAAGTGTTCTTTGACCGGGGTTATATAATATAGCTAGCTATAAAAAGCACAATAAATATAGGAAGCAATCAATTTGTATGATTGGTTATTTTGCGTTTTTATTTCTTTGCAGTTCTGTTGATTATTGAATTTATTTACGCTGAATCATTACTGCAAACCGATTATTGTAAAATATTTCTATTACATTTATAACTTTAATGTTTTTATTGTATTTGCTGCAAAGTGAAACGTTTCTACACGCTTAAAATTACTTCAGCTTTATTAGACTGATTTTGACATGGCATAATGTGTCCTGGGTTATGATCATTGGATAGATGAACATTTGGGTATTTGAATTGCATTAACTGTTATGACTTACATCTAGTAGCAGCTTGTTGGGTTTCTAGAAAATGCTTTTGGTTTAATTTCTATATTTACGTTGCACTTTTTGCGAAAAATGATTTTTTTTTATTAGTTTAAATTATTATCTGTTTCTGCTATGAGAGCGCTATTGTCTGCGTAGCAGTTTATTTCTATACATTATGGTGATGTTTTTAATGATTACTTACCTTGAGTAATATCTACGTTACTGGATTGAACAAAAATGTTTATATTGTATTTTGCCTGATTTTGGTATATTGTAAATTGCTTAATGCTTTCATAATCCTAAGAGAAATTGAATTGCTTTTACAAAAGTAATCATTTTCAGAATTTTTCTATTCATGTGACATGTTAGTACATTTATTCAGGTTTTGTCTAGCATGTAGAAGTTTAACTGTACTGTAATTAAATAAATTTAAACCTAATCATTCCGACTTTAAACTAAAAAACAATGTTTATCAAAAACTACTACACCAACCTGTCAAAATGGAAGCAAACCTGATCTATATTTGCTTTTATTATGAACTTAATTAACACAAACGTTTTATCAACATTTTTTATTGATTATGTTATATACACAATTTGTTTATTGTTGAAATGATAAGAACGACGATTTGTTGTTCTCATTTTTTTTTGTATTGCTTTTGGTTTCTAGGAATGTTTAATTGATGTAAGCAAATAAGAAAACCATGGTGCAGACATAAACTAATTAGTACCAAGATCAAAATATGCGGAGGAGTCAGGCAAGAAGATATAATATCACCTAAGTTGTTCACTCTTTCTTTAGAAGATATTTTTAAAAACATATTGCGTGAGAAAAAACAAGGCATCGCTATCAGTCGGTACAAAATGAACCTAAGAAAATTCAAAATCATGAACCAAGAAGGAAAAGGTCAACTACATCAAAAGGACGACCACGTTGTTCTCTTCTGGATTGTATGGTTTTTTTTGGGGAAAAATCCTTATTATCTACCTGCCTTGCGTCGCCTTATGGCTTAGTAGAAATTTTTAGTTTTATCTACTTCCTGTTTATAACGTTCACAGCCTAGGCCTAATTAGGTTTACATTTCTGTTATAAGTGATATAGTTTGGGTAATGATGCGTAACCGATTGGATGTCCGTATTATTGTGAGTTTAATTTTTTGTGTAAAAACTTTTTTATAATGAATTCATGATGATTTACTAAAACTGATCTTGGCCGTTCTTCTCAAAAATCAACACCAATAATGAAAGTACAAAATAATATTATATCAATAGGACTCTGGAATACCAACTGCAGTGCCAAATATCCCGAACAACTTAAATTATTCATTTCAGACCACAATATTGATATAATGCTATTATCGGAAACTGATGATTTGTAAATTTTCTCTAAGATCTTTGTTCCTTATATACCAAGGAACTCCGGGAATTATTTTCACAGTTATAGATTGGCAGGTTTTGAGAGTTTTGAAATATGTCTTTGCCACCGTTCCCTATACCGGTGAAGCATAGGATAGTTGGGCTCTGATTGTCGATTTATAAAGCGTCATTTTAGTTTTAAGTTTCATCTATTTATGACGTAGAAATGGTGCTAAACTTATCATCGTGACTTTGGTTTTGTCTCTAATTTTATTAACATGGGCTCTCCATGTTAAAGATTTGTTCAATGTTACTCTTAACATTGCTTGGGTAGCCTAAGATATCGGTGTGCCGTCAAGGATGATGTTTTGGTAAGGGTTATTGGTCTTTTTGTGAATAGAATTGCTTGGCTTTTAGACGGGTTGGTTTTAATGCCCCACTTTTTGGTCCATTCGGTGATGGTGTGTTTGTGTGGTTATAAATATTGGTGAATCGGCTCTATGAATTATTGCCGTATCGTCCGCAAACTGAGCAAGAATGGTTCTGTTAGTCATTGCCTGGATATCTGCAACATAGATGTTATATAGGGCAGGTGGTAGTGTCGAGCCTTGGGGAACACCGGCTGTCATCGGTTTAACTGAAGAAAGCGTGTTTGTGATTTTTACTTGAAAATTTTGTTGTTTAAAAAGTTTTTAATAACTTTGCCCAGGTGGTGAGGGTATTTTGCTCGATATAGTTTAACTATCAGGCCATCGTGCCATACCTTGTCGAACGCTATGTCGAAGAAAACGAGCCGTTTTCTTCGACATAGCGGTTGATTTTTTGTTGTTAAAACCTTTGGATATGTGGTCTGCCAGTAGTGCCAGTTGGTAAACGGAAGAGTGTTGTTTTCTATGCTGATGGTTTGGAATTACTTGGATAATTTTACTGTGGTTGTTTAAGTGTATAAGTATGATTTTCTCAGCTATTTTGCTCGGAGCTGGTAGCAGGCTTATTGGACGACAATTCTGTGAAAACTATTTAGGCTTGTTTGGATTTGAAAATACAACAATTATGGCATGTTTTCATTTTTGTGGGAAATATCCTTGTCTTAAAATCCCATTAATAATGTAGGTGAGACCTACTATGGCTTTCCTTGGTAGGTTTTTTAATGCCGCGTTTGAGATATTGTCATATCCGGGAGCTTATTACGAATTGGTGTGTTTAATTGCCTCAACCACTTCTAGAGGGTTTGTAAAAGGTATTATTTTGTCTTCGGCGTTGTTTCCATAATACTCGATCTTTTTTTCCACATCTTCCATTATGCCGACATCTAAGATGTTGTATGTCGGACTAAATTGGTCTTCTAGAGACAACGCGATAGCTTCGGCTTTCTCTAATGTGGTGTGTGCTAAACCATTTTGATCGTGGATAGTGGGAATGGTTTGTGCTTTTTTTTTAGACATTTAGATATGTTCTAAGTTTTGGGCATTTTGTCATCTGTTTGTTGAAAAAGGTTGTCTTACTGTTGGTTCTTGAATTGTTTGATTTCCTCTTTATTCTGTTTTCCAATCTGTTTTTAATTTGTTTGTCGTGAGCAGTTCTGGTTTGTTAGAATTTCTGTCTGGCTGTGTTTTTCTCTCTTATGAGACATTTTAAGTATGGGGGAAGTCCAAGTGGGTTGTTATCCTTCATGATGATATTGCTAGTAGCTTTATCTTGCACAGTATGTATGGAGAAATATCCTGTGTGGAGCAG
Source organism: Tachinus rufipes (assembly GCA_963932245.1). NCBI lineage: Eukaryota > Metazoa > Arthropoda > Insecta > Coleoptera > Staphylinidae > Tachinus > Tachinus rufipes. The sequence continues at coordinate 40,560,866 of OZ010747.1, read as the reverse complement.
ATTTTTGGTAGTGGGCCAAGATAATTTTCAACAAACAGATAAAACTGTTTGCAGTTTATGTTCTTTTTAGTTTTGTCATGTTTTTCTACAGAAGTTCCAAGTATTGTTAGTAGGACAGGAAGGGGGTTTGAATCTATTGAACTGTGCATGGATAGGTTTTTATCTATAAATTTAATTAGAATCCTGCCTTTGGTATTTGTGGCGCGGCAGTTTCATGCCACTTGTTTGGAGTTGAGGTCACTTCCGATAAGAGTGGGAATTATCTTTAAAAGCCATTTTTAAATTATTTACTATCAGTAGTTTTGTTGGTGGTTGATACACCGAGGTGTATGCATACTTGAACGTTCGCTGGCACGCAACTAAACTGGGGACGACCACAAAATCGAACAAGTAAACAAATACATTTATTTTTGACATAAATTAAAACTGGGCAAGGAAAACCATGCTGCAGAGATCACCAGAGTAAGACAAAGCTGTGCCGCATTTGAAAAACTGAAGTATATACTCAAAAATCTGACATACCACATTGCTTAAATGTTATGATACGTGCATATTACCTGTTACAACATATAGCTTCGAAACGTTGTCATGGACAGCGAAAAGCGCAATTACAAATTAAGAAATCAGACGACAAATCAAAGTTAAAGATAAGATTGAACGAACTTTAGTGGAGCTGAGTAGGACATCTAATTGGGAAAAATACCAACAAATGAATCTACCAAGTCCCACAACATTGGAGTCTAACAACCACTAAAAAAAGTATTGAAAGACCCCAAAAAATATAACTTGATATTGGTATTAGCTTAAACAAACTTTTCAAATGACCTGAACTAGAGAAGAAACAAATATTTTTTACATATAAAAAGTTTAACGCAATTTGCATACTCTGATGAGTCACAATCTGTGAAAACTACCACAAATATGTATAAGAAGTGAGCTTACACTGCCAACAAATTGACTTAACCTTACGTAGAACCAACACTTAAAAGAATTTGATCGGTGGAGTTTTTGTGTTTACTGGAACTAGATTTACTTTACTGTAAAACGAAAACTTCTGCAGTAATACGACCGAATCAAGATTTGTTGTTGTCAGACCTTTCAAGGAAAAACGACAATTGACACCAGACAACATTCAGGCACCACCTTCAATAATACCCTTTTTTTAGCATGTTGACTTCCACGACATTTTTTAGGAAACTGCAATTATAGCATATATATAGAATAGAATAGAAAAATAGAATAGAATAGATTTATTCTCTTAGGCCAACACAAATATAAATAAATATATAATATGGATGTGAACGTCAAATAAAAGTACATAAAACAGTTTAAATGAAATTATAACAAATCGCAAACACAATACAAATTAAAAATTGTTATAAAATTACACTAATAGTGAGTCACTTAAAATTTCATTAATATTATAATATGCTTTAACAAATAACATATTTTTTACTTTTTTCTTTAAGCTTTTCATGTTGAGACTTTTACATTCAGAACTCAATTTATTTCAAATTTTTATACCTATACAAAAATAGGTGTTGTGAAAAGTATTACTTTTATGTAACTCATTGGATAGTAGATGACCATTTCTAGTGAAATAATTGTGGTTTTGAGATAAAGTCTTAAAGCTATGTAAGTTTATTTTGATGTAGCACAATGTTTTCAAAGTATACACACATGGAAATGTTAAAATTTTATTTTGTATAAAGATAGGCTTGCAAGATTTCTTGAATTTGAAGATTAAAAATTAACCTAATAATTTTTTTTTTGCAAAATAAAAACTATAAATATCAGGAACAGTTCCCCATAAAAGTACATTTAACGAAAGGTGCGTTTTTTAACTGAAGAATAGAAATATATGCCATTTTTTTGCAAACATAATCAATATGCTCTGACCACGAAAGATCAGCATCAAAATATGTTTCAAGATACTTAACTGATTTAGACAGTTTATATTCAAAATTATATAAATGTTATTAAAATCAGTTGGTAAAATTTGTCGTTTAGAAAAGTACATACTTTCTGTTTTATTGAGATTGATTATTAAGGCATTACTTTTACACCAAGAAGTGAATTGTGTAAATGGCTTGTAACGCTTTAGTTTTGAGTTCATAAATGTTAGATGCACTTACCAAAATGCTAGTGTCATTTGCAAAAATAGTTACCTTGCCATCTAATATAGCATCAGGCAAGTCATTGATATAAATAAGAAAAAATAGTGGCCCTAACGTAGAACCTTGTGGGACACGTAAGTTTATATTTTTAGTAGTAGATTGTACTAAACCATCTTAAACAAACATTTTTCTGTTAGAAAGATATGATTTGATTAGACTTAAAAATTTTCCTCTAAATCCAATGTTTTGTAATTTGTTAATTACAAATTCAATATTTACAGTGTCAAAAGCGCAAGAAAGATCGAAAAAAAAGACTTAAGACGTGTTTATTTTTATCAATGTTTTCAACAACGTGATTGAAAAGATTGCAAGATGCAGTTTCAATTGACCTAAGTCTATAACCATGTTGACAGTTGCTTAAATGTTAACATAATTTATTTGTTTATTAATAAACAAAATCATTCTTTCGTACATGATTTTTTCGATAAATTTCGATATGGTGGATAATAGAGATATGGCTCTATAGTTTTCTATATTGGTTCTATCACCTTTTTTAAATAATGGTATGACTGACATCTAATGCTTTATAACATAAATAAACTAAATGCACTTTTATAATATCAATGACACTAAGAATTGCATTATGTGGAATATCATCTGATCCCGCAGAAAAAGAAGATTTTAAGGTTTAGGAAGTAGAAATAATATCATACACTGTTATGTTTGTCATGACAAGCGTATTACAAATATGTTTCCCAAAAGTACAATCAGTAGATAATTTGAAGTTATAGTGAATATTTAATTTACTTTCCACAATGTTAGAAAAGTGCTGGACAAAACTATTACAAATATCTATTTTGTTACTAATAATATTGTTGTCAACAACAATTTTGTCAACAGCATTATGTTTGATATTTTTGTTAAGTGGCGTATTAACTAAATACCAAATAGATTTAATTTTATTATTTGAATTATAAATAACATCTGAATAATATTGTTTTTTGCAAAGTTTAATGTTTTCAGAATGTTCCCGTTTTTTTTATTTTTGTACAAAGTTGTTAGTTCTTGTGAACCTGAGTTGTGACTGATCCAGAACAGTTGTTTTAAATTCTTACTTTCATTACAAATGTTTGTAGTAATCCATGGACTTTTTTCAATTTTCTCAGGTGGTAATAGTTCTAACGGACATGTATTATTAAAGTTTTCATATAGTTTGTCAATAAAATATTGGAAAGCATCGTTGTTATTGTTAAAAAAATTCTACAAGTTATCTCGTAGTTTTGGCATATGTAACAGAAAATAAATTTTCCAAAAAATATTTTAATTGCTTAGAAAACTACAAAATAACTGGTTCTTGGCTTTTCTGGCCAGCCAGAATTTAGACTATGAGTTTACTTAGTTTACAGAAATGTTTGTTTGTGTTTGCGTAATTTAGAGTTCGATTTGCTCTACACAGATTTTTTGCGACGGAGTTGTTTTGACATACTTAACCGGGTTTTTTTTAAATGATCTTGTTTGACTTATTGTGCTGTATAATTTAAATAAACATTTTATTATTTTACTTTTAAAAAGTTAAAAATGTATACACCAGAAAACAATTGTGTACACACTATGGAACAAAAACTATTAATTTTGTGTTTGTTTTACATTTTCATGCTGCCTTCAGTTAAGCACATAGTTACTTCAGATGTTCAAAATGTTGGCCGGTGGTGGCCAGACACATAACGGAGCGGTTGCCGCAGTTACGTCGGTCAATAATTCAATAGAGATCACTGCACGCACATGCTATTGTCGTTACGTCAATAGACTTGATAGATCTTACTCTGGATTCTGGATTTGAGTGGGAGGGAGAAACTATTTTATTGCACTTAGACTTCATTAGGCGCTTACCATCTCCTGTAGTGGTATCTTACTTCTCCATCTCTATTTACAGCCAATCTATGTGGTTGGTATGCTAGGACATTGCTTGGAGGGGTTTCACTTACGCTGGCCATGTCAAGCCAGAAATTTTCTAACATAAACTTTCTTGAATAGGAGAGCGCCAGACAGGTACATAGTACCTACGTGCTCGGTTATCTCGTCTTTTATTTTTGATCCTCTGCACATTGGGTTGTCTACAATATCCATAGTATTCATAAGTTTTTTTAATTGAGAGTGATTGATTTTTCTTAATGAGTCCCGATGAGCTGATTATTATTCGGGAATTATCCGTCCTGTTGGAAGAAGACTTCATCATTATCATGCTAATTTTCACTTCACGTACACATTGTCTAGCAGACATCTGCGAAGAAGTGGAAACTTTTTTAACACAATAGTACGAGGTCTTTCAATTTTTCTTTCTGAGTATCACAAATCGTTCCATATCCGGAGAGTGGCTCAGTTGAGTGAAGCGCCTAATTTGAATCTCCTCGCATAATTTGTCGCAGGTTCGAGCCCAAGCTTCGGTAGAAAAAAATTAAGAAATTATGTCATTTGATTATTCTTAGTCTTAATGATTAGTGTTCATTTAACCATAATTACATTTAGTATGAGAGTGAGGGTGGACCAGATACTAGGTCTTGTCAGTATCTACAGTTCCTCCATTCTCTCAATTAACAGGTGCGATAGCATATATTTGTGTATTCATGTACATATTCAAAGGCAGTTTGTGTGGTAGTAGTATAAGCGTAATTTCTAATTTATATATTGTAGATATTATTTATTTAACATAAAATTAAAGGTAGTGTCAAACAGGCTTTACAGGCTTTATATATCATATATTATTAAACCAAATCATTCAGTTACCTTGAACACAATACATACCTCACGCAATTGGTATTATATTAATTAGATAGGTTTATCATATTAGATCATTAAGATTGGCCATTCAATTCGGCTACACCCTGTACAAACACATTTTATTTTAAATCTTTATAAAGATTATCATATTTTTTTGCTATTATTATATTAGCTAAAATGAATATTCTTTTTGAGATGGTTCTATAAAAAAGATGATTTATTATAAACTTCTTTGGAGTAAAATGCGTTTAAGTATTATACTATTTTATACAATCTTTGAACACATTATGAGATTTATTATACATAATATCTGACTATTAAAGAATCCTGAGAGGAAATAAAAATAAATATACTGTCTTTGTACAAATCTTCATAATAAAATCACATAGGTTTTTTGCTATTATCTACTTAGTTCTACAAGCAATTATTCTTATATCATAAAGGAAATGGCATTTTTGTGAATTTTATTATCCATAAAAGCATAATTAAGAGGTCATTTCATAAACGCTTGTCTGAACTACGATCTCTATTACAATATTATGCCGGATATGACATGGACGTTTATATTTTATGTATGTACTTCACACGTCATGACATGTAAAGAGAGTAAGAATGTTTCATTTGTAAGAAGATTTAAATATGTAATAACAATTTTATTTGAAGGTTTATATGATAATGATGACATTTATTCTCAATATAAGATGAATTAATAATATACAGTTTATTTATTTAATACAACAAAGTGTGTTAATAAAACCAAGCCAATCGAATATTTGTCTATCTCTAGGCATTTTCTCTTTGCCAAGTCTATGTTTGGTAGGCTGTTCAGGTCATCCGGAAGAGACAGAGAGCAAACATTCAGGGCCAGACGAGCACTCTGGAGCACTTACTACGGCGATTAGCTGATTATCCCGAATACGGCTCACGTTCAAACAATCCATACAAACTCCCCGAAAAGCATGATCTAAAAATCAAGGGATTTAAAAGAGAGTGAAAAAATATCCGATTAAACTACCGACGATTTTTTTTCATCTGTAGACGTTTTTATGCGGTTTAGTTGGAATGATAATGCGCATTGTTCATTTAGCAATTTGTTCTCGTTTAATTAAAAAAAAAACAAGCCATGAAAAACTGGAGAAATAAGTGTGTCTGGGACGTGTCATTGAGGATTTAGTTTTTCTTCGTTTTGTAATAATATCTTTTTATTATCCTGTGTAATTTATGTCATATTTTTGTTGTCACCTAAAAATTTACAATCTATCTAGTAAAACCCTAAGTTATGTTATTTTCGGTTTGACACTCGAGAAGTGATTAATGTCCGCAAAAACCGTAGGGAACGTCTCGAGACGATCAATTCTTCAATGGGAAATCATAAACAGCGTTTAAAAGGGCATCCCGTTTGGCCACCGGCCAACGAAATAAAGCAAAACAACTTGATCGATAGCGATGCTAAAATTTTCTGAAAAATATGCTGTCCGCGAATATGTGTGAGTGCTGGGCGAAAAGTTAAATTATGGATATTGAAAGATTGATTGCATTCTTTTATATATTACTTTTGCGGTTTTTACAGATAAAAAAAAATCTATATGTTAAATTAAATTAGAAATTATTTACATTAATTTTGGTCTCAAAGATATTTAATAATGAGTGACATTTATATGATTTATTAATAAACTCATGATATAGCAAAACTTTCTAATGCACTCGGCATGTTTAAATATATTTGGAAAATTACAAAGTAGAAATCAAAAGCTATCATCTCAATGCAGTGTTTATTTTTGAACCGTTACTAACCAACTTTCGCGTACTCAAAGTGACGAAACTGTTGCCATTTTAAATGATTAAGCTAGTTAGTTATGATGCCTACATCAAAGCGGGTGTCCTCTTAATCGAGCTGTAAATTTTAATCACATTAGTCTGTGAACTGCCCTACCCAAATGAACGATGTTGCACACTTGTGTGCTGGAGAGTACACATACGTAAAAAGATAATAATAAACAAAGTAGTTGTATCCGTCGCGAATTATCGACGCGAGACGTAAGCGACGAGGCGAGGAAGCTAGAAAAGGAAAGTAAACCATACGTGGGAGGGTTGTGCGAGCTAATAAAAATATTTCAAGAAAGTAGTTTGCGAGAAAGTGGCACAGAGTTGTTGTTGGTGCATGGCCGGATAACCTCTCTAACCTCTTCAGTTTTGAAGAGGATGATGGTACAGTTTTTTTCTTCTGTACATGGACCTTGCCGTCGGCTGAGATTGTAATTTAGAGAGAAAATATACGTCGCTTAAATATTCATTCAATTCATAACATAATATAAAACCTGAATATATATTGTGTTCAAAAAATAAATTTTCTATTCTCCTTCTATGAAGTACCAATGTAAATTTGCCCTACTTTAATAAGAAGAACTAATTAAAAACGACAAAGTCACTGAAAGAATTTCAGGTTTTTATTTTCACAGCTTTTAATTAAATACAAGCTAACAATATATATCAAGGAAGCTGACATACTTTTTTTAAAATAAATGTTTTATAATTGCATTATCAACCAACTGTTAACAAATTATGATAGAGTAATTATAGTGTTTGAATAGAATACATTTCGGCGTAAATGCATTACGCTGGTAATACAAATGTATAAATAAGCTATATGTAAATGTAATTAAAAGCTTATTGAAAGTGCTCCGGATCGGAATTTTGATTTATTTCATCTGCATTTACAATATGCCCCACTCATATTGTCGCTGACTTTTGTTTGTGAAATAAAATCTGTCTGGGATAAACAAACGGATTATTCATATTAAATTGAATGGGTAAAATTGGTTACCAATTTTTTGTAGTTCTGTGCGTCTATTTTGTTTGTAATTACAAAAAAAAATCGTTCTCTGCAATGACTAGTAAGTACAGGGATTGCGGAAAACCATTGAAATCATTATTATAAATCATGCGTGAATCTATTTGGTTATTGGCTAATAAATTTATAGTGAGAAGCCGAATGATCAATAAAAGTAGAAATATTTCAGAAATAGAGTTCTTTTATTTTATATGTATGTATTTATTTATTTTACGATTAGTTTCTATTGTTAATTACAGAAATAATTATAAAAACGTGTTACTTTTGCCAAATTTCACTTACTTGTTGATTAGTTTAGCGAAAGCCGGATGTTTTTATAAGTCGAATGCGGGTACTTTCAAAATAAAAAGATAAACCAAAATATTATAATTAAAATACAACGTTAATGGAACAAACTGAAAATATTTTTCTTTTTACTATTGACGCACTGAGTGAAGATGCTACATTTTTTTTAGGTGATTTTTACACTATTTAATTCAAATTAGTACTAAAATAATGAGTTGGCTTTAAATCCAACAAGTTCGTGGGTCGCTCGCTCCTTTGCAAACTCAGTAATTGGTTCTACAGGACTACGTAGATTAAGTGTGTAATTATTTAGGGCCGGTTGAATTATATACGCCTAAAAGTGACTTTAAACAAAGGCGCTATAAAATTTTAACTTCGATAACAACTTTAAAGTAAGCTGATCTCATACATTAATTTAGTGGAACTTAAGTTAAGGAAACGTAATAAGTAAGTTTTCCATATGGTGCGAAATTAAGCAGACACACTGTATATAAAATTTGAAGCACTTGGCCGTTTCAAGCATGATGTCTTGAGACTTTAAGAGATATAGGATTGGACTGAAGATATATTATGGTGATTTACTAATTTATACTGGATTTAATCAAACGCGGCGTGACAAGGTTGCATCTTATCTTCACTGTTCTCTAATGTTTATTCTAAAGAATATTCAAAGAGGCATTGAAAAACTAGCCAGCATTATTATAAATGATAAAATTGTAACTAACCTTTGTTACTCAGAGTCCACGGTACTGCTGAAGAATTCCAGAAGGTTTTGGACGCAATCGTCGATAAATACACAATAACAAGACTCGACTTAAATATAAAAAAGACCAAAGTATTAGTAATTTGCAAGCAGAATAATGTCGCAGTTAACATAATATTTAAGTAAGAATTCTTGGAGCAAGTTCTGTAGAGATCTGCAGTTAACTCTAAGAATTTGTTTTTTGAGATGTTAAGTCTTCTACACTCTGTTATATGGCATGGAAGCCTAGACAATAAACAAATGCGAAGAAAAACGACTTTAAGATATTGGCTTACAGAAAAATATTTAAAGTTTTATGGACAAAAAAAGTCATCAACGGTGAAATACTCAAACGACTAAATAAGTCCACCAATGTTTTTACCACTGTCAAAAGACAAAAACTGGAACATTTTGGATATGATATAAAGGATGGTTGAGACCTTTACTACGTGGTAATCCATAATAATAATAAAATAAAACACTGTCTACGTTTTTTACCACAAATACTTTATTGATATAATCTATATTCTAAAGAATATATATTAATATTAACAAAAGTTCACGACTCGAGTTTCGACTTTTGAGGGCCATTATCAAGTGAAAACAAACTAACAAAGAAATACATTTATACAGAAAAATTATTATAAAAATTGAAGTGAGGGAAAAAATAAATCGTATTACTAGTGGTCTAGAGGGATTTGAAAAGAGGTGATTTATATTGTGGTAAGTCCTTTTGCTCATTGAGAAGATTAACAAGAGGATTACATTGTTTTATGTGAATTTCGGCGGCTTCTAACAGATTAAGCTTAGTGCCTTTTGTACAGGTATGTAATATTTTGATTTGATTAATTTCAGGAAAAGTGTGATTCGAATTTATAATATGATTTGCAAATGAGCTTGTGTCATGATTAAGTCTAAACGCTTTAAAATGTTCTGTATATCGTGTTTCAAAACTTCTGCCAGTCTGCCCAACATAAACACTATTGCATTCGGAACATGAAATTTCATAAACACCCGATTTCCTTAAGGGATTAATTTTATCTTTAGCATTAAATAATATATTTGATAATTTACAACTTGGTTTAAAAGCAATTTGTTGATTTTGTTTTCGAAGGATGTGCGCTATGTTCTCTGTGGTTTTTCCAAAATAAGTTAATGTTGTAAATGACTCTTTGTTTAAATTTGAAACTTTTGGATAAATGTGAGAAATTGTATTTTGATACAATTTATTATTAATTAAATTTTGAATAATATTGACTGGAAAACCATTCATATTTCCTATAGATATAATTTTATTTAGTTCTAAATTACGATAATGATTTGATAATGGAATTGAAACTGCTCTTTGTGCCATAGAATGATAAGCTGCTAGCTTATGTGACATGGGATGATTGGATTTAAAAGGAATTGTAGTATTGACGCTGGTTGGTTTTCTAAATATATTCCTTTTAAATCCAATCATCCCATGTCACATAAGCTAGCAGCTTATCATTCTATGGCACAAAGAGCAGTTTCAATTCCATTATCAAATCATTATCGTAATTTAGAACTAAATAAAATTATATCTATAGGAAATATGAATGGTTTTCCAGTCAATATTATTCAAAATTTAATTAATAATAAATTGTATCAAAATACAATTTCTCACATTTATCCAAAAGTTTCAAATTTAAACAAAGAGTCATTTACAACATTAACTTATTTTGGAAAAACCACAGAGAACATAGCGCACATCCTTCGAAAACAAAATCAACAAATTGCTTTTAAACCAAGTTGTAAATTATCAAATATATTATTTAATGCTAAAGATAAAATTAATCCCTTAAGGAAATCGGGTGTTTATGAAATTTCATGTTCCGAATGCAATAGTGTTTATGTTGGGCAGACTGGCAGAAGTTTTGAAACACGATATACAGAACATTTTAAAGCGTTTAGACTTAATCATGACACAAGCTCATTTGCAAATCATATTATAAATTCGAATCACACTTTTCCTGAAATTAATCAAATCAAAATATTACATACCTGTACAAAAGGCACTAAGCTTAATCTGTTAGAAGCCGCCGAAATTCACATAAAACAATGTAATCCTCTTGTTAATCTTCTCAATGAGCAAAAGGACTTACCACAATATAAATCACCTCTTTTCAAATCCCTCTAGACCACTAGTAATACGATTTATTTTTTCCCTCACTTCAATTTTTATAATAATTTTTCTGTATAAATGTATTTCTTTGTTAGTTTGTTTTCACTTGATAATGGCCCTCAAAAGTCGAAACTCGAGTCGTGAACTTTTGTTAATATTAATATATATTCTTTAGAATATAGATTATATCAATAAAGTATTTGTGGTAAAAAACGTAGACAGTGTTTTATTTTATTATTATTTTGGATATGGTATTAGAGGCCAAAAATACCGCTATTACATTACACCATGCAAGGAAATATAGCAGGAAATCAAGGACCAGGCTTCAGAAAAAAATTGCGCGACTAATACAACATCTTTGATTGGCAGTTGTTTTGATTATTGTTTAGTCATTTACAATTGTGATCCGGTGTGATGTAAAAAAGTGCAAATTTGGTTTTTGCTAGCTTAATTAAAAAAAAAAATAGCTGCATAAAAACCACTCTACAATCCGAACACTGACTACTGCAATTAAATCTCGGACGATTATTGTAAGTAAGTAAATTTGTCTCTAATAAAATTGATGTAAGGAACCACATGATTGGTTAGAATCTTCTCAATGTACCAAGCACTTGTTAAACCTTTCTTCTTGCGGCTACAGCTTCTCTTAACGATGAACACAATGTATTTTTGTTCTGGTCAGTTCTTTAATTTCCAGGATTCAGTCGCTATATAGGCATATCTTGTTTTTGTCGGAGAATAGTACTGATCCCCACTGATTCAGTGTCTAATTCAGATGATCTTGTGCAAAACGTAGGCGTGCTTGATAATGAGCTAGAGTAAGTTTTGGACCAGTGGCAGGTTTTTTAGAAAACAAGTTTTTTTTACAGCAGTCTTTGTTTTACTATCTACTGACTAATATTTACTTCCTGTACATTACGAAGCTGTTGTTGCACTTGAACCGCATTAAGTAGATGGTTTCTTAATATTGTTGACACTATAAAGCGGTTACTTCGCTTCTATGTAAATTGTTTTCTGCATATTTCTGATAGCCGTTGAATAAATCCAGTTTTCTCATAACGTTTGAACACTTTTTGAACTGCTGAGCGTGTCATATTCAGTCTTCAACAGCGCTGACTAAGCCTGTTCTATTACACCATCTATCTATACAATAATAATGACAATAATGATTAGTTGTTTAATTTGCTTAAGTTGAATTTGAATTTGCTGATTTGGTTTAGGCGAGTCTTTTTTGTATTAATTAAAATGTTGAATATTAATTATTACAAAATACCAGCATTAATTGTTTTATATAATGTAGTAATAATAAATTTGTTTCAATAATTAGTGGAAGTATTACTATCTACATTATACGCTGCTCGTGAAAATGATAATCCATATTATTTAAGAAGTTCTTTTGAAATTTTTAGTTTTTTTTTTTTAATTTCTTTAAAAAATCTAATTATTGTACATTGAGAGAATAAATTTTGCATACAATTATCTTTTTATATTTTTTTTTATTACAATATATCTGAAATATTTCACAAAATGTCCACTCACAAATTAGTCATTGACATTTCTAATGATGTCTTATGATTAGGTTATACAATAGATAGACTAAAGGATTATATTATAATTTATCACTAACTTAAACCCCATACTTTAATAGTCCCTAGGCGGCGTAGTGCGCACATAATACTGCGTACACACTTGCAACAATCTGCCGTACCGCAACACCGTTGCGTAACATAGTCGCGTACCATCACTCCGCCGGAATGGGACACTTCGGCGCCGCCGTTTCGGCGCGGCCAATTTATCGCGGCCGATTCGGCGCGGGGACACCTCGGCGCTGGCCATTTCGGCGCCAGAACTTTTCAAATAAAATAAAAGTATATATACACATTATAATAAAAATTGATTTATTTGTGAAACATAACAAATAATGTATGATAAATAAAATATAAAATACATATAAATTACATAACATATCAAACAAAAATTATACATAAAAATCATAATATATGTACGTACATATTTAAATTGTCAAATATACAATATATATTATAATAAATAAACATAATTTTGGCCCGCAAATAATTTATGGGTAATTAATTATCACTTTTTAATGATAGGTAATAACCTGAAAAATATAAAGGATAATAGTCTATTAAAATAAATAACTAAAAGAATTAAAAATATAAAATAGTAAAAATACCAAATAAATTTTTATGATTACAATATATTTGTATATACTATGTTTTATTTGAAAAGTTTTGGCGCCGAAACAGCCGGCACCGAATCGGCCAGCGCCCTAGACCCCACTCCGCAACATAACTGCGTACCGCAACATCGTCTCGTAACATTTTCTTTGATCCGACGGCAGAAAACCGACAAGCGATGGAACTCTGTTGCGGGGTGATGTTGCGCGAGGATGTTACGCGACGGTGTTGCGGTACGGCAGGTTGTTGCAAGTGTGTACGCAGTATAAGATGCGTTTCTTTCACTGTTCTGGATGGTTCCAAACAATTCTGTGCTTGACGCCCAAGTACCTTTCACAGAGAGCGCGACGTCCTAACTTGTTCCGAGTTTTCTTCCCCTCTCTCCTCATGCACTACCTACGGTAGACGGTGCATCAGAACGGTTGGAGCGTGTTGCTCTTGAAAAAAAAACAGTAATAGTACTTAACGTATCGAGTTCACAGAAGAAAAGACCGTGCTTTGCTGCGAAAACTTTCGGCATGTAGTTAACTTGTGCGCATGCTACGTAATGTATTAAAATTATTAGAAGAAATGAAGCAACATCTTAATCAAGCCATATTGTTTGTTGCATCTGTTCCCTACTAGTTTAGAAGCTTGGAGCAATTGATCTATTAAGAATCTGTGTTGGTTACAGCAATGTAGAATGAAAAATCCTTTTTCAGCTGTCCCGTGTTTCTCTATATTCTCTAATACGTAATTACGGTCTTGCAACTGTTAATTTATTTATTTATTTGTTTATTTAAAAGGTTTTTCAAACAGCAACTGTGTTTTTTTTGTTTCTTTTGCCACACTGGAGAAAACGTTGTTTGATTTTAGCAAAACCGAATCTTCTATGTTAAACTTTTTCTTACCGAAATGACTGACCGCACAATTCTGAAGACTCTCGCTAGCTAATACTAGAAAGTTGATTTTGTAAGTAAGAAAACTCGAAGAGGTTGCACATATGCAACGGACGAGTAACTCATAATTGAAGTTTGCAGGAGGCAAAACCCGAGGATTTATAAACTATTGGTACGGTAAAGGTAAGCAGTATCCGGCTCAGCTTCTCTATACAGCGCTCAACAGGATTGGCTTGGCGGTGTCTGACGGCGACAAATATAATTTTAGTTTTATTACGGTTCACCGTTTCATACCAGGCGGCAGAAGTAAATTGTGTACTTTTTTTAATGAGTAGTTACAGCATCTGTAGTAGCCCGCTTTAGCAAAAATAGAGCTATATACTTACTAAACACGTCCAACAATCAAACACTTTTTGGAAATAGGGAGTGGACCATATAAATCAAGAAAAACTAATTTATTGGGAGACTTTGGAATTAAAGGCGTAAATGGCACAATTTTTGGTTTTTTACAACTAACATACGAACTGACTCACCGTTTCACGTCTCTGTTTATCTATTACCACCAAACTTTAGACTTTAGGGCTGACCAACTTTTGCACTAGCCAAATTGCCAAGTGCTTTATGATACGCTTTAATAGTGTCACAAACTAATGCTTTTGGAATGCATAGTAAAGAAGGCTCACTTTGGCACGAAGCAACTAAGCAAATCCCTATGAATTACAAATTGGCTTTTATTACTAATATTTTCCCTTAACTTAACTAACTTGGCATCTTGTTTTTTCAAGGAAACAAGGTCTTTTAACTAATAGGTAGATATATTAAAGAATGTATGTAAAAACACTTCTACGAAGGGAAGCCTAATATGAATTGTACACATTATATGGACCTTTAAATACAAATTTGCATTTGCCATAAGTAAATATATCAAGGAGTACAAACGGTTTAGTTATTTCAAAGATACTTCTATTTTGAATTTATCGGTGAACTCTTTTTTTATATTATAGTTTTTTATTACCTGCCATTACCATTAGTTATTTTTGCTTATTTGATTTAGCAAGACAAATTTATTGTTTTTATAAGCTGTTTTTAAACAAGTTTTTTAGCGCTTAACATTTTATTTGGTGCATAATACTACAAAGATAGCAATACAAGCTCTTTTAGGTATCTTTGAGTTGTACTGAAGCAAATAACAACAATTTACAGCAGTTAAAATAGTGTGGAAGTTTTGTCGTCAGATTATCATTGTTCAAATTTGTTTTGTTTTTGGACAAATTTATTTTTTTTAAAGGTTATTGTGGGTTTAGCGACTAAAACTGTTCAATTTTCAATAAGACTTATTTAGCTATTTTGCTGGAACGTAAGAGTATTTGCTTGAACATTGGACAAATCTTGCTACTCTTTTTTAAATTTTAGTTTTACATCTCTGCTTTCCACTTTTTATTATCTGGCATTTTCTTTGTTTTTTTTTTTTTTGAACATAACTTTTGCATCTTTTCTTCATTTCTTGCGTTTTCCGCATTTTTTTCAAATCATTTTTAATTACGTCTTTTAGCAAACACTTTCATTCTAACGCTTTTTTTTTTGCAACCCAATATGGACATTAGTGGATATTTGCAGTAACAATCTGCTTCATTGAACAAAAAAGAAACAAAAAATGTTAAAAGTCATCTTAAAATTGATATTAGGAAGCCGCAAAATTTTTAATTTGTACTTGTATTTGTTTGCTAAATTTTATTTTTTTTATTGTTTATTTTTTTTTTTTGTACTAAGAAAGGATATTGTTTGAAAATGGTACAATTTTTTGGTAAACAATTTGCATAAAAAAGTCAAAATATTGTTGCTTTAAAATAGTTTTTGAAATTATTGAATTTTATTAAAACGAACGGTTAGAATCCGTACTCGTCAAATAACTAAACGTATAACAAAAATTGAAGTCAAAACTATTAATCAAATTTGCTAATTGTTGGCATACGATGTTACTAAAGATACAATACATAAAAAAATGTTAAGTGATCTCAATAAAATTTTGTGATATGTCGGTAAATATATTAAAACTCAAACTCAAATCTCAAGTAAACAGACAATTGAAAGACTAGCTTTTGGACACACAACAATTTAACAAACAGATTCTATGTCAACAATTACCGTCCTGATCTTAAAAACTTTTTAGGTTGCTTAAAAATTGATTTTATTGAAAGCGGTTTGCTAAATTTTTGTTTGTCAAGTGAAAATGCCTTTGTCCGTACACTTTATTTTTAGTAGAGCTTCTACTAGACTATCTGCAGTAACGAATGCATGCATCTTCCGAAAATTGAAATTAAGGGACAATTTGACGTAGGTGAAAGTTCCAACTTTTTTTAAAAGTTTTAAATATTACTTAAAAACTTTCTTTTGGTAGACAAAACAAACACATATCCGGTTTTCTGGTTGGTAAAGAATCCGGCGTTCTGTTTCAACCCAAAGTGGTCAACGGTAATTCTAATTTAGCAAATATTGTGCATTTTTTAATAATTGTTTTGCTTTTATCCAACATGGCTCCAGCCATATGCTACTTACGCCTTTGCAAATTAAAAAGTCTTTAATGCAGTTCTAATGGGTAATAAGTAAAATTTGGACTTAGTTAGGAGAATAGTTAAGCTATTGTAAAGGTTTAAATAAAAAACGAGTATTTTTTAAGAGAAATCAATAAATGTCTATTTTATTGTAAAGAGGAAGCTATGCCATTAACATTTGAAAACAATATCAGTCAAATGGCCGCCACGGTTACGGTTGCAGTACCACATTCTTTTTATCAAATTTTTCATGACAAATTTGCACATTTGCGGCTGTATGTCCTCGATAACTTTACGAATTCCATCTTTAAGGTCTTGAATCGATTGTGGAGCATTGGCATAGACTTTATCTTTTACGTGGCCACAAAGAAAAAGTCTAAAGGTGTTAAATCACAAGATCTCGGTGGCCAATTGTGATTACCTTTTCGAGAAATAACACAGACAGAAAACTTTTCTTGCAAAATTGCAATTGTTTTGTTGTTTGTGTGGTATGTAGCGCCGTCTTGCTGAAAATAAACGTCGATCACATCAATATCTTCTAATTCCGGTCATAAAAAATTATTAATCATAGCTCAGTAACGCCATCCATTCACCGTAACAGTTGCATCAGCAAATGCGACAATTTTGCTTATTAACGTAGCCTCCGAGGTGAAAATGGGTCTCATTACTGAAGCCTTAAGACTTAAGTCTTTTTGCAAACTACGGTGTAATGTCGTTTGTGGAATGTCTAATTCCAAAGATCGACGAGGAATCGACAACACTTCTGGCTACATCAGCAATATTCTCATGTGTTCTTGAGCGATGCACACGGTTTCGATTCTTCACATCACAAACTTGTCCTAACAGCTCAAATTTTTCCGCCAGGTTTACTATTGCTGGCCGAGAAGGTGCTTTACGACGACTAAAAAGTGCTTTAGTTTTGCAAACTGTGACTGATTTTTTTTTACCATTTTTGTAGTGAATTTTAATAATTTCAATGCGTTGTTGAAGCGTGTATCGTTCTATTTTTACTAATGGCGTAGTTTTTACTTGTAGCTTCAAAATTGACAGCTGCCCAAATAGCCTGTTATTCAAAATGAAACTTCTTATTGGAAAACTATAGTTTAACATATAAACTAAGTGATGACTGGAAATTTTATTTTTTGGATATTAAGTTGGTTGGTGTTTTGTCTTATAAGAATCAATGTTGATTTAAAAACGGCGTTGTACGTGTCAACATTTTTTTAGAGGAAAAATTGACCGATATTTTTGTAGATGTAATAGGATTTCAGTATATAATGTTGGCTAATAAGATTTTTCTATAACAATAATACTAGCGGCACTCTATCAGGACGTGGCAACTAAACCCGGCAATTCTCTCGCGTCAAAACAATGAACTAATATTGCCTATGTCACAATACAATGTAATTGATATTTAATTTACAGTTTGTGTCAAGTTGCAATTTTCTTTAATTGTTAGAATTATGATAAAACAACAACTTGTACAGGACACGATTGTGCGGTTTTATAGTGAGAATAAAAATAGTGGAAAATTGTATACAGCCAGAAATCTTTTGGAGGAGACAAGTTTTAGAAGCACTACCTACAATATTTTGAACTAACAGACAACTGTTAGTAAGGTTGGTAGCGGCAGAAAAGCTTCTATTATATTTGTAAAAAGTAAATCGAATGGTTAAAAAGACAATTTAACAACAAAGACAAAATTAGTTAGATATAAAATTAAATTGCTTACAACCGTATGTCTGTTAGATACTTAAACGAGATGTTATTAGGTGCAAAGATCTCCAGATTACACAGAAGAACAGATCACAATGGTTAAATCTTAGTGTCAGTGTATGCTTAGAAATTATCAAGGAAAAAGTGTAATTTTGGACGACAAAAGTTATTTTCTTTTATGTCTTTTGCAAATGCCTGGAAATAACATATTTTGCACAAACAATATTTTAAAAAAGTTTTGATGTGTAATATAGTTAAAAAAAAAATTATGTTGTACATTCTGATATCTGAAAAGGGTATTTCACCCTGGTGAACTAAGTGAACTCGCCATTAACTAAGAAGTGTATGAAAAACATTGTTATAGGAAAGTCTTGCTTCTATTCATTGAGAAACATATTATATGTAATGACCACATCTTTTGGGCCGACAAAACATCTTTTTATTACACCAAAAATGTTTCTGGCGACTAACAATTTATGCCGAAAAACTGAAATCTTACAAATCTGCCGCAATGTTGTCTAATTAAAGTTTCTTTGGGAGTTTTCTAGTATATAAGAATGATTGGAAAGCACATACTACGGAACAGTTGACAAATACAATACAAATGGGTATTAGAAAAATCAACAAAGAAGGCGTTTAGCACTCATGCAGTGTTATACCAAGAAAACTGAGCACATGGACCTTTTGCTGCGGTCTACTAATAAATTTTGAAAATTACCTATACAAAATTATTCATTTCAATATCACTTATCACCTTGTCTCTAAATGTTAATGTTAACTTAGCCCAAATTTTTACTAATCACCCGTTATATTTTAATATCAAAGAATAAAGTTTAAAGCAAAATATTTTTTTAAAGTAAAGAAAATCATACATCTATTTAAATCACTTAGTTTTAAACTGATAATAAAAATGGTGATTATAGACAAAAATCTTTCAAAGTGTTGATATGAAACTAAATACTTATAATTAGCAAAAACAACGATAACCTTTAACTATAAACAAATTAACACAATTCGAATTGAATCATATAATTTAAGTCACTATTTTAGCAGTAAATTATTTAAATTCAAAAATCTGAGATTCTTGACAATTTAACATTTCCATACATCATTAAATCGGGTTTATACGCGTTTGAATACGAAGTCGAAAATATTAGCTATTATAATATTTTTATTATCCTGAAATATTCTTCATAAATTTGTAACATTCTTTTTTGAACCATCATAAATTACGAAAAAGTATAGATTGCATTTTTTCTTAGTTTACTTCCACGACCTACAAACTGTATAACATTGGAAACCTTAAGCTGGCAATAAATTCAAATATAACAGCGATTTATCATGAAATGACAATAGTATTTTTTTAATATATTTTCCAGTTATAATTTTTATGAAAAAAATAAAATCATATATTTTTAGTAGTGCATTAATATTTTATGGAATAAAGATAATTAAATATTTAAATTTTCATTTTATCCACACATATTGTTTTATGCGTTTAAATACAATAGATGGAAAAGCGTATACGTTTTATCTATATAATTTTTATATGAATGAAAGATATATTACATTTGCTTCTAGTTTCCCGAAGAATCGTGAGACTCCTTCCCGTTAATAATACGAATCTCGGTTTCACAATCGTTCCCGAGAACAATCCACTATTAAAACAACATTGTTCGGGCAGCAATTAAGCAATGATGAAAACTTAATCGATAATTAGCAATTATCATATTTAACGAGCGCTTTATTCAAATTGATTTTTTTTGTTTTGTTGACAAGACAATGGACGGGACAATTTCACTGGATTCGTATAATTGCCTCTTTTAAATCGACATTTTTTATTGTAGAAGCAATATAATTGAGCTTATGTAAGTTACATGTATCATGTTAAAATAGCATTGTTTGAGATTTAATATTGAGAAAATGATACATAAATGTAAACATCATGGGAACAATATCACTTTTAAATTAGCTACTATAATCGTTGTTGCATAAGTTTCATGGGTATTAGAAGACATTACGTTTAATGTTGACACATTTACTTGTTTCAATATATTGTAATGATGATTTACTGTTGTATAATACTAATTTTTTTTTTCTTTGTTGCAGGTAAATACAAATGGCAAGGTTATATATAAATAAAACAATATTGTGGTGAGTAACGGTTCTAGTTTTCATTTACATATTGAAGCTACCTAAAGTTTACATGATATTTTATAATACACACACGCGCAATAATAAAAAATTTCATGGCGCATTGGAAATTTATGCACATATGTAATCTACAAATGTTACACGTAATGTATTATCAAACTTATAAGACTACTTATTAGCAACGTTATTATCCATTTCAAACATAATTTATTGACCAGAATAAATCTACTAATAAAGCTATATATTATATATTTCCTATTAACAACAGTAATGTGCTTATAAATAAATTACACAATGGAAATATCACATAACTAATGTTCCGCTTCAACGACGAAATGTTTATATTGGATACACGACCCAATATATTATTTCCCGGCAAAGCATACTGAAAAAAAAACTCGACAGTAACGTTTCCATCTTTGCTTTTTAACATTTCAGTATGTGAACCTGAGAGGAGTAAATATTTGGGCTGTTTTTTATTTATTTATATTGTTATATTTGAGTTAGATATCTGTGTGGAATTACAAATCGAATTTTGGTCAGGTTTCATCATTGGATGGATGTATTCTCCGAAAAAAAAAGATACAGCAGGAACGTATTAATATTTAATAAAAGCTATCCGACCATTAGCAAAATTAATTTTTAATCCCAGCTAGGAGCCATGCAAGGCTTTCATTTGGTAATTGAAGTATTTGCGAACAAAAATAACGCAGTGAATCGTTAAGAATAAAAATGAAAATATATATATATTATTTGTCTAATGTCAATCTTGATATATTACATGGAGAGTTAGTTAATTGAATTTTATTTTGAGTGTCATAATTGAACTAAATTATAATGATCGATGATATAGAATCAGTTATGTTTAATAATAATTGCATCAATTCATAACATTGATAGATAGTTTGAATTGGAAAGTGGTTTACAAAAAATCAAAAATGTATATGGGAATACAAAGGACAATAATCCAATGGTATTGTCGGAAGATTGGCAATTAGAGTGAAAACCGATTACAAAAATATTCCATTAATCGTGAGGGATTGGAATCAAGATTAAAATGCCGCCCTGTTCGATTTTATTTTATTTTGTGCATGGGATGTCAACGCTCGCGCATAACAAACCGCCAATCATGCATTTTGTTAATTAAATTTCTTTGACAGGATGTGGATTGTTTTGTTTTTCAGGAATGCTAAATAAAGATATTCGATCTAAAATTATTTGGATTCTATCATAAAATGGAATAGCATTTTATATTGACTCTTTATCTTTGCTAAACGATATAATTGATTCGTATTAAATAAAGGATGAGAATTTAATACCAAATCATTCATATTGATTATTGAGATGTAGTAGTTTTTAATTACTATATTAGTTTCCCAGTTTAGTAATTGAGGAAGACTGTTATTGTTTCTAACTCCTCTAACCGCAATGCTGGTGTTCTTAATGGTTGTTATGTTTGTCGTACATTACTTTTCTTGCGTGTTTTATATCATTGTGGATAGTTTTATTTAAGACTAAATAAACTTCAAGTTGCTTATTAAATTAAATATAAGCAAATAATACAGTTTTTTTTTTATTATAATTATAAATCACAAAAATAGTTTGTTTTGTATATTTTTTAATATAAGATAAATAAAGTATTAATTTCTATTTAGGATATTCAGTTTGATCATTTGTTTGCTTATTTAATTTTACTGAAGTTTCTTGCATTAATGGCATTTACTAAGTATGAATTAAATACGTTTAATTTGAAATAGAGATTATTCTTCTGATTGAAAGTTCTATGAACATAAGGCAACGTACATCTCACTTAATATTTATTATATCTTTTTTAGCGGCGCACTCTGAAAAACAGTTCCTCTGAAGATCGGAAAGTGATGTTTTGCTGCTCAGGGCGGGAAAATTATATGCAGGGCCCTACGGCGCTAAAATCCATTGCAGCCTGCTAAAATAATATAGTTTACTAAATTTTGATTGATTTAAAAATAAATATAAAAAAAATAGATTTTCTATTTTGTATTTCGTTTCTATGTCTGATAAACATCGGCGTGCTGCAAATATTGCTTTCTTGCTCTTGATACTTAAAATACTGAATACTTTACTTCAATAAATTGGAGAATGCTATTTTATTGTATTCCTATGCACTATTAAGCTTAATTAACTTCAAATCGTAAAATGGGTCACAAGAACTTTATGTAAGATTGACTAATAATAAACTACTTGTTTTAAACTGTCTACTAATGATTTTTTAACGTAACTGGTAAATTTAAAAAGAAAATGAAACTTTAAGAGGTTTTCATATTTTACGACATTTACTCTCACTAGTTTCACAAGCACTGAACTTAGATTTTTGTATGGAAAGATCATATTCTTTTCTGTACTCTAAAAATCAACACCTTGATCCAGCATTAAAGGCAGTTTTTAAAAAGTAGATTTTATGAAAAGTTGTTAGTTGGACCACATAAACTATTCCACCCTTTCTAGCTCTTCAATTTGACTTAACGTTCAGTTAAGCCGTTTGCTGTTGTTGCTCTCAACCGGAACAACTTCACCATTGCTAGAAAATATTCATTTTTTTGACAGCAACCGCATTCAGCCAGCAATTCCAAATACTAGCTTTGGAAACGAGAACGGAAATCATTTGAGTGGTTTTTCAGTCTTGGAAGTAGCAACAGCTTTTGATAGTTTCTAGTTTCTACAGTGTTAAAAAGAATTGAAGATTATTGATTGAAATTGGAACCATTGACGGTTTTACAATTAGGATTCTTGTAGTTTAGGCAGACTTTCTCTACTACTCTGCAACAGTTTCTTCAATAAGCGGACAAGACGCTTTTACTATCCAGATTGAACTTAAGGGTCTGAATAACACATAACAAGATAATAAGTTGAAAATATACTTCTTGAATATTAGAATCCAGGTTTTTTTATTGTTTTTTAGGAAAATTGGATCAGCTTGGCCAACTCCTGTTACTTTAAAGGCTACATCATTTTTTTTTTTAAGTAAAACATTTATTTAAAACTGTTTTATTTGTTTTTTGACCATCTAATGTCTAATATTGTTTGAGCAAAGTACTCGTCAAGTCTTGAATTTTGGTATAGCATTAACATATTTCTCTTGTATCAATTTTGTAATTACTGGATGCAGGTATAGCCCAAGTATACCAAATTTATTAACAAAAAGTTTTAACGATGAAATTTATTTTCTACACCTTTTAAAGGTTCTTTCTGTATCACTTTAAAGACAATTTTTTTTCTTAATCAATCACTTGTATTGCACTTTATTTTTCTCATTGGACTGCTTCCTACAGTTATTTGAAAGTTTAGTTTTACTATCTGTTGTTACTTAGAAAGGTAGCAACTGTAATTCTACAACATTGCCTTGCTGCCATTTGGTTGTTTTATTGGGATGGTCTGCATTTATTGTAGTTAACTTTTATTAAGTTGGTTTTCTTTTAGATTGTTTTTTCTTATGTACCAAGGCTCGTCTTGTTTCTAATGATTTCATATATTTCTTGGCTGTTGTTTCCTATAGTTGTGGTCTTACAGTTGGTTTGTATAGAAGCATTTCAGTGTCATTTTTTTATGAGCCAGTAATGGGTAGAGTTTTATGGTTGTTGTTATTCTGTGTTTCTTAATTTTTTTATCCATTCTGTGCTAAGGTTGGCAGCATTTTTGTTATATAAGAATGGTGCAAGTGATGATTTATGTGGTACTACAGCCATTATAGTTCTTCTGTTTGAAATTGTTTTATCAATTTTTACTTGAATGATTTTTTTGTTAGAAAAGAGTGTAAAACTTTCCAAGTTGTTTATGCTATCCGTTTCTGTATATTTTGATGGATTAATAATCTATCTTGCCATACTGTTGAAGGTTTTCTCAATATCAAAAAATATGACACCCGTCGACTTTCTGGTGCAAAAGTTCTTGCTGATTTACTCTGGCAAGCTGATGATTTGTGTTATTTTTTTGTTGGTGGTAGTTCTCTATTTTTTTTTGTTAGGTCCAAGTCTAATATGTAATACGAAGCATTGCTCTTCCAAGGAGAGGGCTATGGCTTTGGTTTTTTTTTGCCATTTTTTATTTCGATACGGCTGTGTAACGCCGGCATTGAAACATGATTCTTTCTCGGGCGTTTGGAAATTTGCCAGAGCTTGGAAATGTCATCCAAATCTCCCTTGAAAGCGTACTTATTATTGGTTTTTTGAAATTTTTGATTTTATCTTTTGATGAAGTTCTTTGGCATTTCTTAGGTCCTTTGCTGTCTTTTAAATTTTTATTTTGTTTTGAAAAAAGTACGTTTAGTTATTTTAAGGGCTGTGGTAATCCTAGAAGATTGCTTTTGTTGAATTCAATTGTGGTGGTTGCTTTTTCAGTGGCGGCTTGTATTGCTTTTATGAAGTTTATTTTAATTTTGTGACTTGGAGTAAAACTGGTAGGTGGTCAGATTCCAATTTGTTTATCACCGTTATTGTGGTATTGTTCTTAATTTGTATTGTAATGGCAATATCCAGTATGTCTGGTGGATGGATGGCCTTGTTTACTGAATTAGGTTGTTGTGTCTGCGCTTTGGATGGTTACTTGATTTACTTCGCTGTATTTAAGTAGAGATTTCCCCTTTTGCGTTTAATTTTTTGTGTTTACCGTCTACCTACATTTTTTTTTTGGCGACGTGTGTTTGACTTTTTTAAAAACCTCACATGTGTTTGATTTGCTTTTTTGGAAGCGCATATCGATTAAACCCTACCCAGAAGGAGGATGGGACGCCCTATAGGCTAAGGGATGCCTCCTACAATAGTTGGGATACTAAGATCTTAATTTTTTTTAGAGTCTTGGTGGTGATTATTATCCTGGTAGCTTCTAGTTGCTTCATTGTTGGTAAGTCAATTTCTGCGTGGTCTATTGTGCGTTTGACCAACATGGCAGTGCGTCCTCTTTTTTTATTGTTTCTGTAGATGTAATTGGGAAACTTGGTTGTGTGTATGGGTTTAAGGCCTGTTTTTGATAATAACATTTGTGATCTGATAGGTAATTTTAAAGTTTTTCTATTTTGTTGAGGATGCTGTTGCAGTACCAGAAGCAAGCTTATTGATAGTGTCCAGTTTCAGAAGCGCAATCATAAGGTTTTGTTTTGGTAAATCCGTATCATTGTTAGCAGTGTTAATGACTCTTAAGAGTTCTGCTATAGGCGAGTTATCTTCTGGTTAATTTGCTTCTTTTTCATGTGTGGGTTGGATAGCTCTGGCATAGGACGTCAGTTGTAGGTGTGACTTGGTTGCTCGTATTTGATTGGACGAGGCTGATTTTGAGAGGGTGTTTTAATTTTTGTTTTTTGTTTTTGATAGACGCCCCGGCATTTTTTATAGCAGGCTGGATGTTTTTTTTGGCAATTTGCAGATTTGTTTCTGTCCATCAGTTTGCTGTGTGCAGATGGGTGGTATTGTGCACATCTGATACATACATATTTGTATGCCATTGATGACAGTGAGCTGGTTCACCTAATTTTGGTTTTTTTTTTCTATTTTTAATTTTAGTCCAAGTAGATGAGTCAGTAACCATATGTCTTCGTTTTTTCGTGTTTTAGGATTGATTTTAGTTGTTGACTGTAGATAATTAATTTCTGCTTCTAGTTTTTTTTTACTTTTTTTTATTTGCTTTCATGTTGATTTTTTCTTTACGATAATGGGTGGAGGTTTTTATTTGAGGTTGAAGTTGTGTCTTTGTTTGGATTTCACTGTCATCATCTGATTTGCTATTGCTGCTGCTTGAAAGATGTCTCTGTTTGTCTATAGACTTCATAGCATGCCGATTGTTCGTTTTTAGTTAAAGTGGAGTTTATTTCATCGATGTTGTTGTTAGTTGATGGGGCAAGTGGAGGAAATGATACTTTTCTCCAAATGTTTATTTGTAAAGGTGGGTCTATTTTTTTTTAACTTTTAGCATTTTTGGGTTTCAGCATTATAGTATTACATGGTTTTTTGGTGATGATCTGTGACAGTGTTGGTTAAACTATCAGATATATTGCCATCTTTAGTATTCAAGTTAGAATTTTGTATCATTTTAATTTGGTTAATCTACTTGTTTTTCATTTATATGCTCATTTGATAAAAACTTGTTGCCATGTCATGTCTGACTTTAGGGTTTTGTTGTTTGTTTTAAGGAATCCGATTTGTTGTTCATCTTCTAGGTGCATAGAAGAATGTTCTTATTAGGTCATAGTAACTTAACTTACCTATTTCTGTCGCCTAACATAAGTTGGAACTGCTTAAACTGTACGGTGATGCATTCAAATTTGATGTAAACTAGCAAATGTTATTGCTATTCCGAAAGTCGAAAATCCGCTGAAGACTGAGTAAACTAGCGTCCGATAAGCCTGCTATTGAATCTGAGTAAGTAATTTATATTGAAATGCCGGATTATTAAGTTTGTTTCATCTCGTCACATCTGGCAAATAGAAAGTTCTACGTGGCAACGGCTGTTAAGTCAACGAATGTCAAGAATATTGAAGCCATTGTACCGCAATTTGTACGTCAATGATATACCTAGAAACGAATGCATGGCTTTTTACGCTGACGATACTGGTTGTTTTGATCAATCCTGGGCTGCTAAAGTGGCCATTAAGAAAGTGCAAACGCAGTTGCTTAAGCGCTATTTTTAGAAGTGGAGTCGGGTAATCAAACCTAGGTGTGACCCCTAGGTGCGAATGAAATACTGTGAAAAAGAAAAACTAAATATTTGAGGGTGACTCTAGAGAAACGACTGAACGGAACCTTGTAGTTTGCGTTCCAGGATCGTGATGATATGCATTGAAGTTTGACAGAAAATTTTATTCCTTTTTGATCGCCGTACCGAACCTCGACCAATTTTTATGATTACAATCCTTATTGCACTTGCAAATAAAGATTGGTAGCACATTAATTTTTGAATACGTCCACAAACAATTTGTTGATACAAACCTCTCACAGATATGAAAGGTTTGATTTCAGCGAACCTTGATCCGTACGTAGCTTTGGTACGATTTTATAAATTACATAGTAACTAGGATAGTATGTACAAGGTTTGGTTCATATCTGGACACCGCTTTAGAAGTTTATAGTGGTTTTAAATTTTGATATGAGCAATTAAAATGAACTTTATTTTACAATCTCAACAATAAAATAATGACAATTTTTAACATTACGATCTGATATAGCTACAAACATTTTGTTTTATTATTAAAATCTTGTTGCTTATTGTTTATGTAGGTGAAACAAATACACATTTAATAATTTTCTTTTATAAAATATTCAAATATCGATTGCCTGATATTGATTTAAGTTTAATTCCACATTCTAAATATCCTGCTTTAAATTGACAAAACAAAGCTCTTAACAAAAATACTTTGCAAACATCTATTGCAGCGGTACATAATTTATTTAAGCTTTTAATGATCTCGACATGTTTTTATTAATTTTATTCGAATGTACTGAAAGTTATTCGTTGAAAGCTTATCATGTTGGATTGTAATAAGCTGCTCTGGAAATTTAAAATCCGTCCCTATTGAGTAGAAAATCCGCCCTACATTTTTCATTGTCTTTTTTTGCGATCTAGCGTTATTAAAACTTTTCTATTGTATTAACTTAAAATAGCTTTTTAATGTACTTTGATGTCATATTTTTTACTCCAGGTGCATTTGAATAAGCTTTATTTGAAAACACGCGAGTAAAAAAATAGTGAATACAAACAAATTCAATATTTGTGCATGTGACGATTCAGTTCACACGATACGTGATTCATTTACCGAAATAAATCATTCGAATGATTTGATTTGATTGTTCATAATATAATTACAACTGTATGATAATCGATCGTTTTATAGATAGCGATACGATAATAACAAGTAAGGAAATTGCAACGAGTTAAAATATTGCAGACTTTAGTTATCTTTAATATTAATAAAATGGGATTTTTAGCACAATAGTAAAAATGCATTACAAATCAACACACATTTGCTAGATTGCATTTCCCATTTTCGTGTTTTCGTTATTCATAGCTTCTGCTAACATGCTGAAAGCACTGGAGCCTGATCCATATTCCTGCTAATCAGAGTAAGTTCTAAGATTCATAAGTCCACATACTATAAAAGCTTAATTTAAAATTTTATTATTTTTGGTTATATTTTGTTATCGTAAAACTATTTAAAGTAAAAAATCAACTGTTGCTATCTGCACTTCACTTAATTTACACAAGTAATTTTGTGTATATAGAGCAACGATTCGATTCCAAATAACACTCACTTGGTTGCACATTTTTGCTAAGTTTTCAATTACACGCTTTGTCGGGTAAATACAGCATTGGATACAACTATGTAATACTGTCATCTGGCACGTATCATGTGGCGAAAATTATAGGCTTTCCTCCCTATTACTGAACAAACAGGGGTCACAAAATGATTCAAAATGCATTTATTCCGCAAAGACAGTATTTCCTTAAGGTTCAACGTACCATTGATAATTAAATATAATTTTTCTTCCGGTTGCAGTACCCTTCACAAAACTCGCCTGTTATAAATAAACCAGAGTGAACATTACCTGAAGGTCGTTAAACCCCTTTCCTCCAGTGATTATTCCGACCGATTACGCGGATATTAAATATTATTAAGGGACGGTGACGATGGCGGATATAATATCAGGGAGAGCGTTATTAAATGGAATGTCTATTTCAGTCGCTATTCATTATGCCTGCCGGTGACGGACGGGAAGATAGCGATAGACGCGACAACATCGCGCCGACAAGTGACAGCTGCCTGTCGCGAGGGGGCGGATGTGTGAGCGTGCACATGCATGCATCTTACCGTTAAAACACATGCACGAGTATAGCCATAATGCACGAAATAAAATTAGAATGAACGCGCAGACATCTGGGACTTTGGGCCTTCTTGCGTAACAAGAGACCCATAAATAATATTGTGGTATACTCTACAGAATTAATATAATATTTTTTAGAAATTTATCTCGAGGACCACTTATTTATGATTTCATAAATACATTAACCTGGTACTGTTTTCGAGTATCAGAGGGATTAGGTTATAATTTACGTCTTAATTGCTTGTAGAGTGATATTTACAGAAGTACTTATGTATATGCTACAGATTACCATAATATATGAGACTATAACTTTATTAGATAATAAGTTGTCAATTTTTTTGCGAGTTTAATAACCTTGTTGCGAAAGGAGAAAATAGATAAAGCAATCATTTAGGTACATTATTATCCTACATGTTATGTATCTTACAGTTGGGGCTATATAATTTGATCGAGGTCTTCCATGAAACATGCCACGAAACTTGAAGCAATCCATCACTGAGGCCATAAACACGTTGTCTGATGAGACGGAAAACCTCAAAATCTAATTTATACAGGTCGTAATGGATTTTTGGAAATGAAATGAAAGTAATTAATCCTTTAGGTGATTCGAACATTTATACGGTAGTCTAGTATGTTTTTTTTTCTTAAACTATTATGATCAGAATCTATCCATACAAGGTGATTATAATAATGATAATATGTAGTTAGATTATAAAAGAGATATTTTTTTAAAATATAAGTTTAATTTTCCAAAATTGGACGAATCTAAATGTTACAAAATAATAATCATTGATTTACAGCAGTTGTTTTGGAATTATTGCCTTTTTGTTGTGTGAAAAATATTAGGGAATAGATTAGATACTTAAGAGGTCTAGTGTCCACTCACAGTTTAAATTACTCTACTTGATTTTGCATATAGCTATTGACTACAATATTTAATGATTTTTTAGCAATGTATCACTTTGAAGAGTCCAATATTTACATCATTTTTGTTGTAGGTAAAACTTTAAGTGTTACAAGAATGATGGAAAATGGTATCTTAAACTTTAACATTTTAAAGTTATGTTAGAATGTTAGCGCATTAGGTTAGAGCTGCTCTTATTGACAATCTCTCTTGACTTAAAATGATTAGTGATATTGTATTGTTTACAATCATAGGGTTTTATGCTTGTAAATGATAAAACAGATTAAAATTTAACGTGTATTCAACACGCAAATGACTTTTATATATGTTTTAGATTATAATGCTCTATGGCTTTCGTATTCTGAAGTTAGACAGAATAAATTTTATTTGCAGAGAAGATTTGGTGGTTGGTGGTAAAAGGTAATTGTTGGTAGGTTTGTTTTGCTTTGAGTTTCAACCAAGAGTTACAATTTAGATTGGGACTTCTGGATACGGCATGTGGTAAAGGAGTTTAGAAGCCGTTCCGATAGTGAACCGGACGGTCGAATTTTTGTGATGATAATTTCAATTTTTGAAGAAGCTTTTCCAGGTGTTTGTTTCTAGGGCTTGGGGCGCTTTTACTTCAACCCGTCGGAGGCTGGTGATATGCCTGAGAATAGTTATTAAGTAATGTGGCGTTTGTGCAGTTTTGGGCTTGTATCTCTTTGGGAATTGTCTCAGGAAGTGAAAACGGTGTTCCTGGATACTGCCTTTTTAGGATAGGAATTGCTTTAAGAGTGTTGCCCATAACTTTTGATTTGCACGGGACTCACAGGTTTTTATTTCTTGCCATAGGTCCACTCCTGATAATTAGGAACTTCAATTGGAACTCCACATATTTGACTACCGCCATACCCACGGACTATGGTTATTATTACAGTCCAACACTGACGACTGTCTTAGGGGCTTGCACCGTATTTTCAATGACACAATCGACTAACGGCATTCCACCTACCTGGAGACCACACATGTAAGACTTCTTACAAAACATTGTTTTCACACTGACCCCAAAGCCTCTTTTTAGCGACTTTCTGGGGCGCGCAAATATTTGGTTGCGGGTTGCACTAACCTTTACGGGCTATGGGAAACTTCATACGCTTCTAGACTTCTTCGGTCCTTGGTGGACACTTTCACTAAGATGCCTACGGGCACCATGTGAACGCTGAGTAGTACTGACATCCAAACTGAACGTAACGTTTTTTATGACTTCTAGACAAAACTACAATAATTCCAGGTGGATAACTATGGCCATCTTCAACCTGCACACTCGAGATACACATAAGGAATATTTTGCTAACCTTTTTGTAACCGCCGACTTTCTTCCTCTCACTATGCAGAGCGGGAGCTGGTAACACATGACTACTTGCCCAAGAGTATATTATCAAGAAATTTGATACATCTCTTATCACTTATTGCAATTTTGCTATTTTTGAATATGACGGAATGAATTACATATGTCACTGAAACGTCAGAAGTGGGCGCAATAAATAATTTTATGAGGATTAACGCTAGTGGGCGAGGTACTAAGTAAATGGACTGTGGGTGGCCTATTTAGAATGTCCAAGTGTTTTTTATGAAGATATTGATCTCATCCTTGTTGCATTTCTGCTGTTTTTTAATATGAGAGAATGTACGACAAATATCACTAAAGTGTCAGAAGTCGGTGCAATAATCAAATTAAAAAAAAAACATTTTTAGGTTATATGCGGACTGTGACACTATAATCACAAAGTAGCGGTGGTGTGTTAACATTTTTAAGTGTTATATTGTGCACACAATAATTGCAAACACATATTTTTTTGTCACAACTCACAAAAGAAAAAATTAGCCGGTGAATGAGGGTTCTAACTATATTACAACGGAACAATAGATGAAACTATGGTCTTGAAAAGATGGAAAGAGAATATTTTCAATTTTTTTTTTAAGGGAAAGTATAAAGTATAGATCTGGTAAAAGCCTTTCATTGTGTTATGTAGGTTTAGCAAAAAAAAAAATAGTAAACTGGAAACACAAACGATTCATATGTAATATCGGACAATGAGGTTAGATGAGAAAATGGTTTCAGATTGGTATAAATGTGAAACAAGGATGTAGTTTATTCCCGACTTTGTATTTAATTGTTTACCAATGATATTATTGTTTGCAGAAATTACAAAATAATATTTGAAAATAGATGACTTAAGGAAATGGAAGAAACATGGTTTCAGTATCTTCTTCTTATAGTGCCATACTTGCTACGAGTGTTCGGCGCCCTTCTCGTATGTTTGTGGTGCGCGATAATTGTTCCACACAAACATTAAACATACTTTGCTGGTTTGCCATTGCCTTGCAAAGGAGACGACCGCATCGAAATATATTTGACAAATTAGATATTGCCGCTGCCGGGAAACGAACCCGCGCTGCCGCCTGCACAACAGTCCTTGCACTAGACCATTGTGCTACGGTCGCCTTGGTTTCAGTATAATTAAGAGAAAAATAAAGATAATAATAATTGGAGAGACAAGTTAAAAGGTTTATAGTAGTAGTATAGTATCTTGGTACTCAGTTTACAGAGAATTGACAAAACTATACATAGGAATGGCAAAAAAACTCAAGATTTGATGAAAAAATATTGTTTGTTGAAGGACATTATTGAAGGTTTGGTGGAAGATCAGCCAAAAAGAAGAAAATCACTGACGTATTGAAAAAACAAGAATATAATGAGTTGCTAAGAATGGCAGAGGGTCTTAAAAAACGGATGAGAGGCACATTACAGGTGTTGTGATAGGGCTCTACGATAACCAAAAATACAATGATAAAGTTGACTAAAAACGAAAAATAAATAGGTTGGTTAAGTTGCCAAACAGAATAGGTAATCTTGAAGTTTTTTTGGGTTTAGACTTAAAAAGTGTTGGATTGGCTCTCACGATCGCCTACCTACTACCGGAGTAACAGCTGGTTTTTAGCTGAAAGATGTGCCCTTTGCGCCGGTTAGATCTCCTTTTTGGTGGACTAGGAGTCTGCTGACGAGGAGCAGGTGTCTTAGCTCTCAGACTGAGGTAAACCGGGCAGTCCTTGTAGCTAGAAGTGAGCGGCCCTCCGCACTTGGCGCATATAGCTACATACCCGGACTCTTTGTTATATGTGCACGCAGAGCTTGGATGAGCTGCGGTGGCATTGTGAAATATTTGCGGTTTATTGCTTGTACCCGATGGTAAGGCGAAGTTTTTTTTGTCCTTTTTCATACGTGTTGTGTTGTTGAGATAAGGTTGTATCCCTGAGCGATGAGCGCAACCTGGACCACATCAGCTGTGATGCAGTCAGGTACATTCCTGATGACATTTTTAAGTGTCTTTTTAGACACTAACTAGTATGTGTAGTGAATGATATTGTTTTTTTACGCAATCATCAATTGCTGCAGCGTCATCTGTAAGTGCTGGCAAAGTTGATGGCTGAAAGTCTTTTTGGCACTGAAGGCACTTAATGTGCGGGGTCAGTTGATGGTCTATTGGAGCAACAAATTGAATTGGACTAAACCGAATGTTTTTTTTCTTTCTTCCTACTAGTGTGAGTCGTGTGAACGTTGTGGTCCCCATCACTTCTTCTTCGGAGAGTGCGGAGTTAGGACGTTTGGGCCGGGATCTTTGTGATCTTTGATTGGGGGGTTGGAACCAGAACTTCCGGTGGCGTGGGTGGAAGGGTTTTTTGGGAGGTTAGCTTAGCAGCGAAGGTTTTTGTGGCAGCGGTGGTGGCGGCTTTGCTTTGCATTTATCAAGGTACGTCTCTTTTCCTTTGGGTGGTGAAGTAGGTTGCTCTCATTGTGTTCTTGTCGGCTTCTAGCAGTCAATTGTCCCCGCTGTATTTCACTTTCTTTTAATCTCTAGTCACAGCAACAAAGAATAAAAACGTTTGAAAAATGATGAGAATTAACTAGAAAATTAAAGTAATAATTGAAAAATATAAAAACTAGTTCAACAACAGAAGCAACATATGGAAAGCATTACTTCGACGGTAGGACAAAATGCTAAGATATGTTTTTAAATATGATAGAATTATATAACTGATTATAGAAGACTGGGCAAAAGAAAATACTTGCAAGGAAAAATGGACAATAGAAGACAGATAAGAAAGGAAGCAACTATAAGCAAATAGAGATACTAACATAAAGGATGGTTGCGACCTTTACTATGTGGTAATCCATAATAATAATAATAAAATTAAACACTTTTTACCACAAGTATTGTATTTGTGGTAAAAAAAGTGTTTTATTTTATTGTTAATAAAGATATTACTCTAGAACAGGTTAGAAGCGTGATCAATCTATGTGGTTGAAGATTCAGGAAAATGAACAGTAAATACGTGGTTTAATAAAAGAGCAATTCTCTTGTAACTTGATGATTCTTGGTTTGTTACTATTTCTCTTATATATAAATTTAACCTGACAATATTTTATCATCAATTTTCTTCTACGCCGACGATAGTATTTTTCCTTTGAGATCAGCTTGGGTGTTGATAGCTAAACAGCATTTCTAGGTATTACTGGAGAAAACTGCAAACTATCTTTTTTTATTAATGTTTGCTAATAATAATTTTCTATAATAATACCTAGTAGTATTAATATAAAATAAGATTATTAACGCTAAAAATTGTTTTCTGAAGAATAAACTATTTTACTGGTTTCCGCAATCAACAGTTGGGTTATTAATCAGTTTTAGCATGTTTAGAATGCAGTGGATCAACTTTTGAGCTATTTATGAGTTGTCACTGCATTGTTGGTTTGACATAAATTGTTCTGAATAAATCACAATACAGGAAGTTTAAACTTTAACCTAACAATGAATACGTTGGAAATGTTGTTATTTAATTTATGCGCTGTGCGATTTCCTACTAGACTAATGTCTATTCCACAAAAATTTACCGCTCTAGTGCTTTTTGCACAAGAATCTGGGACACAGCAAAGATGTTAAGGCCGTGGTGGTGAATTTGACCAACACTTAAAATTTTGGTTTCTATAAATTAGTTTTATTTAATAGTACTTAAAAATATCTCGATAATACTTAGATCTGGGCAGTCGACAATTTACATACTCTCATTTTAAATAAACGTTTGGCTCAAAATAGTTAACGGGAAACATTTGTTCTTTTGAGCTGCCAAATGAATTGACTGTAATATTTTTGCAACATTATTTGCAAGAAAAATTTATTGAATGTTTATCGACAAATGTAGTTTTTGCAAAATGGCGCACCTTCGCGTTTTGATTATTTGAACAATGTGTTTGAAAATAAATAGACTTGTCAAAATGATATTTTTCAATGGCCTCTTTAGTCACCTACCCTAGATTTTTATATATAGAGCTTTGTAAAGACCATAGTATACACCAACCAAATAATGAATCTTGAGATTTTTTGTAATCGTGTTGAAGCAGCTGCGACAACAATTCCACGGCAAGATTTCTTACAAGTTATGTCTATTCATAAATAGGTCAAATGAGACTTAGCGTTCAACAACAAAGCGATAACTTGAAACTACTGGTGTAAATTGGTATTCATCATTTTGAAACATTTAAAGTTTGCACAAAAAGAATTACTGCTTACCTAACAGAATATGAAAAAAACTTTACTAAAGTTAGTAGCAGATTCCTTTATAACTGATAAGACTTTCTCAAACAAGTACTCAAAATCTTCTCTGTGTGTGCAATTTTGAAGCACAACATCAAAATTATTGTCAATGTCTTTTTTTGTAATAAGAAGCCCGACAGGAACTATAACTGAGGAATGTTTACGTGTAGCATATTTTTTATATTTTGAATCACATAATGTCTTAATGATTTAGGTAATTTTAACGTATTTGTTTAAATAGTTTTATCATGATTTGTTTTATTTGTATGCTAAATATTGCAGAACTATACTCTGTTCATTTTACGTTTTAATTTGTTTATAAACAGTTTTGACTAAAATATAGCATTTATCTATATGTCTATTAATATTATCTAAAATATCTAAATTAATTAATTTTACATTACATAGCTTAAATCTAACAGGTATTTATATTTAGAAATATTAAGACCAAGGTTTTTAGCTTACAATTAATTTAATATAAACTCGTACTAATTTATGTTATGCGAACTAAATGTTATACATTAAGCTTACCCTATTTAATAGCATAAATAACCCCAATCAAGCTTTCTGGGATGATATGCCAAAAATCCAGCCTCAGTTAAGCTTGCATTATATAAGATAAACTGTATTAAAATAGTTTACGGTTCATATTATAATTAACTTGTTTGACACTTATTATAACAATATTTTCACTGTTATGTAATTTATACAAGATTAATTTGAAATGCTGCAAAAATATAGATTTACTCCTACATACATTGGATAATAACTAACATTTCAATCTTCGAAAAGCAAATGTAAGATGCAACCTTGAGCAGTCATATTTATAGATTACGACCAATAAATTAATCGACTCGTTAAAAAGGCAAATTAATATTCTCATTGTGATTGCTGTTTTTATATGAACGTCAAACATTTACATCAAGTTTTTAATTTATTGTCTCAATTGTTATGGTACAATATGACGCATCGGTAAATTTTCCTATCTGATTATATCGTTACATAATTACCATGATGTAAACATTTCGCCCCCATTATCGGCACGGAACAATAAAAATTCTTCATCAACACGAATTAATTAAAATGCACACGGCGTTCATAATGGTAATCAGTAATAATGCGTTATAATAAATCACGTGCATAGTAACATCCATATGTAAAAGAGGAATATTACATAATTTATTTGCATACTAAACATCTTTGTTAACATAATTGATATATTAGAAGCGTAATTCATCGTAGATTTTCAATTACATCTTGTACTAAATGAAGTTTCAGTGGATTCAGCAGGGTCCGAAACTTGTTGAAAGTTACGAGTATATTTGCTTTGTTCGCAGAGCCATCAAGTGGACTTACTATTAGGTTTCCCTTTTATATTAATTATGGAAACGCTTTCTTTCTGGAAAGTCAAGTTATTATTTAGGGTTTTGTTTGTTTGTAGTTTGCTATATTTACAAAGCAAGTTTTCTAATATAAAAATCTCCGTAACATAATTAAGTTGGATGTTTGGAAAACTTCAAGTATTAAATGTTGCGTCACGGTTAAACTAGTTTCCAAACTACCAAGCCAAACTTTAGAAGCTTTAAAATTATTATTAGCAACAGACTTCAGATATTAATAATAATTGCTGTTAAATTAGGTCTAGTTATTCTTTAAGTTTAATTTAATGTGATTGCGTCTGTATGGATTAAACCGATTGTTATTTTCTGTTTAACAATAAAACAATACCTTCTCAAACAGATGGAAGTTGGTAAACAGTGCGTAAGACGTGAATGAATTGACATTTCGCGGTGGAGTGAGTGTAGCAGCTTATTTTACAAAGAAGCACGTATATCAGACACGAGATGCTGGATGTAATGAACGCTCAGCGGATGTAGTTAATAAACTCTGATTTTAATACAGCTTATGTCTGTGCCAACATGACAAGGGGTTGTTCGGAACATAAACAAGAATTCATAGATAGTTAAAACTTAAGAGCAACATTTTAAACGAGGCAGATACATAACACACCGTCTTATAAATATTCTTCATCATATTATATTGCAATAGAATTATTTATATTTTATGTAGAATATTTCTTACTTGATATGTACGTATATTATAGCGAAACGTTTTATTCAGGATATCATTACGGTTCAGGTAATTATTTATTATATTGAGTGCACATTTAAATTTATGATTGATTTTAATAAAGGATAATTTGAACACATTAATTTAACGGTATTTTTAATAATTTTGCTAATATTAAAAATACTAAGAAAAAAGTTATGCGTATATAATCTGCAAAAAAGTGATTACAGACTATTATACAACCCAAATTGTGTACTGGTAACAACTTATAAACAATTTTAAGCTTGAGGAAGGATATAATTTATCTGTTTACAATTAATTTATCTAATCCATTATAAATATATTCAAAAGCAGCACTAAACTTTTTCTATGGTTTTAGGTAGTGATGTAGAGTCGCAATTCAGTTTCTTTTTTGTTATTGGGCGGTACCGGCAGGTCAATTGAAATATTCCTTAATCTAAAAATGTCATATATATATATATATATATATAATTATGGGAAATATAAAAGACTATATGTACATATTAAAATTTTAAATACTTGCTCTCTTATATATCTTTGTAACATAAATAAATACTCCTATAACTTATAACAGATGGATTATTAAATTAGTTAATTTAAGTTTGTTATCAAAAGTTGAGTTCAATAATGCAAACTTATCAATTTTTTTTCCTACAAGATAGAGCAGTGCCACTAAGACAGAATGCCCACAATGAAGCCAACGTTGCTGCTGTTAACGAGATTATACGTGAACCAATTTTACGACGTTTTGAAGATGTGACTTTATGATTACTACATAACGTATTGAACTTGATGAAGTAATTGGCAGGCACTCAAAAGCTACTTTTACTGCATAAAATGTCTTCTGACAAACTCTACTCTGAGCTTGACATCAAGTCTACGGTTAATATAAAATGCTATATGGGTATGAAGTCTGAAGCTATACTGTTGTTATGGACAAATCATACCATTAACAAAGAAGTTCTTATGCACATACTTTAAAATAGAGAACAAATACATGATGAAATTGTACGACCTATGTACAAGGTATTATTAAATGGAACGGGAAGTAGAAAATCGGAAAATTGGTAGGTTTGAATGTTTATTACTTATTTAAAGCAACAATAGGCCCAATTAAATTTTTCGTATTCATTTTAAATATTTATTAAATGAAGACAGAACTTTAAACAGGAGAAGTTAGGCACACTGTATATGAAGTCATGGCGGCGAAGAGATGGTTCAGTACGCTCCATGATTCCGCGAGCTAGCAATTAGGGGCAAAAGTTTCTTGCAGAGGTACTCCTGCCGGTAAGGTTAAAGGTGAGAACAGAAACTAAGATAAATTTAGAATCGATGCGTCTGTCCTAGATTGGGCGCCTGCAAACAACGTCTGTACCCAGAATGGGCGGCTGGTTTATAACTTGAGAAGAGAACTTGCCAACAAGCTTGGAGGCGTTTTAATTCTCAATCACCCTTCAAATGATGAAGTTGAATTTTCAAACGACATTACTTTAGTTGGGTATGGCTAGAAGCCCACAATTCCTTACGGACGCGTAATTTAAATTTAACAAAACAACACAAACAGCAAACAACAAAATAAACTAACTTATTATTAACTAACAACATACGCACGAAAGTGCTAAGAGCTGATAGGCCATAAGGAAGATTAAAAATCTAAAAAATCAAAAACCACAAAGGCAATATGTATAAGAGATATCGGAGGTTATAAAGGGCTATGAAAAATTATACAAATCTACAACACAAATAATTAAAATAATAGCATCAATATTGTTTTTTAAAATGAATTTTGAAGAAATTCCAGAAATAGACATTTCAGAAATAATTAAAGTACTACAACAGCTAAAGAACGGAAGAACCCTTTAGGAAAATAGAATATGAATGTCTTTCTTTTAATCAAAATCACCCTCAGGTTTCAAATTATCTCCGTGCCTAATGGGTGTTCTGCGTTCTCCGGGGCCAACCTTAGTAGGTGTAGGTGTTTTAAAATAACCTTCTGGGTGCAAATTATCATGTGGACGAATAGCTTTAGGTCTTTCAGAAGGTTGCCAATTATCAGGTTTCCTCTTAGTGAAATCACCTTTTGAATACAAATTACCCTCAGGTCTTTTTTGTTTAGGCCTTTCAGCTGGTACAAATTTGCTTTTTTCTGGACGATCAAAATCACTTTCAGGTTTCAAATTATCACCATGCTTGATTGGTGTTCTGCGTTCTCTTGGACCAACCTTGATAGGTGTAGGTCTTTCAAAATCACCTTCTGGATGCAAGTTATGATGTGAACGAATAGGAGGCAATACAAACATAATGTACTACAGACTAATAGGCCTTTTTTACAAGTTGCTAAATAAATCATAACAAACCGAGTAACGAATAAACTTGACTTCTATCAGCCGCCAAAGCAGGCAGGATTTTAAAAAGGTTACAGCACATTAGATTATTTACAGACTAACCTTATACTAATAGAGTACAACAATCTATTACACCCGGTGTTTATCGATTTTGAAAAAGCTTGGTCGATCTGTGGGTTATATTTACTTCTATAGAAAATGCCAGAATACATTCAAAGCACACAAATTTACTGAACCATATTTACAAAAATGCTCCGTTTCAAGTAAAAATGGACGAGAACGCAGCCTCAGATAAAATCAGAATAAATAGAGGAGTCCCAAGACTACCCAAGTCCTGGAAGACATTTTTAAGAACTTGTTATGGGAATGCAGATGCATAAACTTAGATGGAAAATACCTAAACAACTTAAGGTTTGCTGATGATATAGTGTTCTAATCAGTCCAGACCAAAAGACATGCTAGATTAGGGGAATATACTGTCGAACCGGTTCAAGACTAACATTATGAGCTTGGAAGCTTATCAATGCCAAATACAAGGCCATATTATAGATCAAATAGACCAGTATGTATATTTTGGACATCTGATTAAACTTGGCAACGCAAACAAAGCAAGCAAGCAAAACTAGGCAGTTAGACAGAGTTTGATAGACTTGGATAGACTCAAAAACACCGACTTACCAAAGAGTTTTAAATATAAGGTATACGATGTGTGCATACTACCTGTTACAACTTATGTTCTAGAAACTATGATATTGTCGGTGAAAAACCGACTACGAATCCTCCAGTGTACGATGAAACAAGGCATGTAACTCTAAGAAAAAGAAAAAGGAACGAGAATATCTGAAGAAGAACTGGAGTCCAACCAACGAACATCTGAACTTAAGTGGAACTAGGTAGGTCATGTAGCGAGAGAGAAAAACAGAGAAAAACTACAAAAAACGATTAAAACAATTTGAAGGTTGCGGCCGAAGTGTTTGAACTTGATGGAGGGCCTATGGAGCTATAAGGCTGACTAGAGGTGGACGCTTTGGCCTTAGGGACTGGCCGGGTTGAAGACTCTTTGTTGGCTGATGACCTTGATGGAGCTGAAGACGCCTGACTTGCTGAGCCGACTGATGGCCTAGTTAAAGTAGAATCTGAAAGAGACTCACTCAATTTTTTCTTTTGTTTCTTAGAGGAGTTGGTCACGATGGTGTATCTCTTCTTTACAATCGGGGCTCTTTTGTGGGTGGCGAGGTTGCTATCGAGCTAGACATCCATTAGATTTTCTTTCTTGGATGGATTGGAATCTATCGGATTCTTGGCCTGGACCGGGAGTTTAGCTGGCTAGCCGGTGGGGATCTTTAAATGGATATGTGACCAGTGCAGTGAAGGTTACCCGCTAAAACGCAGTGAGCAGCTGGGTAATACTACAAATAATGATTATAATGTGCATAACAAACTAAACGAAATGTTTAATATGATAAAGATGATACAAAAGCAGTTAGAAACCTTAAATTGTAATTGTGTAAATACAACAATGATAGAGAAGGTCATTAATAATTTATCTGGAACAAAGATTTCTACAGATATGTCAATCGATTCTTATAGCAACAACCAAGAGAGGGCATCTGTAGCAACAAACACTAATATAAATAATACAACACAATCCCGGAAAAATGCGAATGACGATAAGACGCAAACAACAAAAACTTTTAGTTCGACACTGAAGAAATTATCAGATAAAGACAAAAAGAAAGAAGAAATATTAACAGCAAAAACGCCAAACAATAATATAAATAATAATATAAACGTAAACAATGAAATAAAAGATGTAGACTCCGAGGGATTTAAAGTAATTAATAGAAAAAAGAAGAAAACAGCCCCACCGATTATAGGAAAAGCTGATAATTCTACCATTAAAAGTGTTTCTAAATTAAGTCATTTATATGTGAGTAGATTTGATCCGAATGTGACAGCTGATGAGATTAAAAAATATCTCAATGAAATGAATTTTAATTCAGTAAGATGTGAGAAGAAAGCTTCAAACCACCCAACGGAATATTCATCATTTCAAATATCAGATACTGCCAATAATATTGAAAAAATGAAGGAGCCCTCTATCTGGCCATCAGGTGTCTGGGTTAATTTGTTTTTTCCCTGGCTAGTGAAGAAGAAAATAAACCCTTAATGCTAAATATATTCCATCAGAATGTACAATCATTAAACCCTAAAATTGGCGAAATTGAGTTGTGCTTAGAAGTTTTAGATATTAATTTTCATGTTTTATGTCTTAGCGAAACGTGGTCGAAAAGCTATGAATGTGTAGCACAAAAAATTGTAAATTTTGAACTGGCAGCATTTTTTACAAGATCTAACATTAGTCACGGAAGAGTATCAATATATACTCATCATTTGATTGAATTTAACGTAAGGAATGATATTATGAATTTATCCCAGGAAATACACTGCGAAGTGGCGGCGGTGGAAATATCTAGGTATAATTCTTTAGTTATAGCAATATACAGGGTGTCCGGAAAATACGTGTACAACGTTTGACGACAGACTCCTGACGTCAAAATAGGTCGATCTAAGCCGACTTAGTTATATCCAAAATTGTCTCGTTTAGCCGGTAGAGGGCGTCAAAAATTTGTAAATATTAAAAAGAAATTACCTGTAACAATAATTTTTTAAGTGACCTTGTTGCTATGGCGTTTAATAATTTGACAATTATTGACAAATTGTCACCAGTCTATGAAATTTACTCAAGTATACGATCAACATTCTTGAATTACCAGTTCATTTTACCATTAAAAATGGAAAATTATACAAACTCTCAGAAAGTTGACATGCTCCTGGTTTACGGGTTTTGTCAAGGAAATGGGCG
Organism: Tachinus rufipes; assembly: GCA_963932245.1. NCBI lineage: Eukaryota > Metazoa > Arthropoda > Insecta > Coleoptera > Staphylinidae > Tachinus > Tachinus rufipes. The sequence goes on along the minus strand of OZ010747.1, from coordinate 40,517,764 downwards.
TCAGAGTGTTAGGGTTTACATGGAGAGGTTTCCCAACCGTCGAATACCAAACCACCAAACATTTGCCAATATTGAGCGTCATCTTCGGGAAACGGGCAGTTTTGAGAAAAAGTTTGAAGGCAGGGGTCGTATGCGAACAACTCGAACTGTGGAAACAGAAGAGATGATTCTGGAAAGAGTTGAAGAAGAACCAAGTACCAGTACCCGTCTCTTAGAACGTGAGTTAAATGTTCCTAAAACGATTGTCAATGAGGTTTTAAGAGAACAGTTGTTACATCCTTACCACATACAAAAAGTCCAGGAACTTTTACCGACTGATCCCCCCATGCGGCTTACATTTTGTCAATTTATTAGAAACAAAAGAATCCTTGTTCCAAATTTTTGTAGAAAAATTATGTTTACTGCTTTACAAGATCTGGGGTAACCAATCTGCACAACGAACATATTTATTCCGATGAAAATCCACATGCCATTAAAGTTGCACATTATCAGCATCAATTTAAAATTAATATTTGGGCAGGTATTATTGATTACTACCTTATTGGTCCCATTGTTATTCCAGACAGGTTAGATAGAAATATTTATTTAAATTTTTTGCAAGACACATACCAATTCTTCTGGAGAATTTGCCCCTTTTACTTCGGAGGGAAATGTGGTATATGCATGATGGTGCCCCGCCCCATTTTTCCGTTGCCGTTCGGCAATACTTACATCATCAATATCCCAACCGATGGATTGGAAGAGGCAATGATGCACCAGTAAAATGGCCACCACGTTCTTCTGAGTTAAATATGTGTGACTTCTTTTTGTGGGGCGCTATTAAAACAGAAGTTTACAAGACTCCGGTAAACACACGCGATGATTTATTGCAGCAGATTTTAAATGCAGGCAACCATTTTAATAATCCCGAGACATTAGATAGGGTCCAATATCATTTTTTAAAGAGTGTTAATAAATGTATTCAGCAAGATGGCGGTCATTTTACACATTTGCTTAAGTAATGTTTTTGTTTTACTTAGTTTCTTACAATAGATACTTTCAACTTTGTTATACTTTTGTATTTTTTTTTGACGCCCTCTACCGGCTAAACGAGACAATTTTGGATATAACTAAGTCGGCTTAGATCGACCTATTTTGACGTCAGGAGTCTGTCGTCAAACGTTGTACACGTATTTTCCGGACACCCTGTATAGAACGCCAAGCGGCAATTTCACCGAGTTTATAAATACATTTAATAATGTTCTGTTGCTAGCAGAAGCATCTCAACTAAATATTATAATCAACGGTGATTTTAACATTCTATTTGGGCAAAGAAATTCTCAAACAGACAGCTTTATGGATTTATTAAATATGTTTAATTTGTGTGTCACTATAAAATGTAACACGCGTCTTAACAATTGTTTAGACAACATATTAACCAATCTTGATCACTATACTTCGTTTGCAGTAAACACGAAACTTTCAGATCATAAAGCTGTTATCATAAATGCGCAGATTAGTACAAATAAGGATTACAAATCAGAAAAGGTATTAAGTAGATCTATAACTGAAACAGGCTTATTTAATTTATTCAAGTTAACTGAAAATATTGACTGGAGTTTTGTAAATAGTTTTGCCTTATTCCTCACGTTTTGCTTCTGGTTGGTTTAACGATAGATTAGCTTATATTCGCGATAATGTAAACTTACTGCTTGATATTTATAAACAATATCCCAATGAAGCAAATAAAACAGCTTTTTACAATCACAGAAGCTATTACAGATCAGAAATCGAAAAAACAAAAAAACAATTTAACGATAAGAAAGTAACTGATTCTATAAATACTCCAAGAGCTATGTGGAATATAGTAAATAATAATTTAAATAAGACTAATTGCAGTTCACAACCTAACCATTTTTCTTCATTAGAGTTTGCAAATTATTTTAACAACATTCTACTCGATATAGTGACTAATATTCCTCAAAGCTCAAAAACGCCTTCAGAATATATGTCTTCTGTCCAAATAAATAACGACACAGAACTAAAGTTTGGTGAAGTATCACATTGCGAAATTAGAAACGCTGTCAACCGAATAAAAAACAAACCTAGTAAAGATGTGTACGGGTTAAGTGCAAAATCTATTAAAGCTATAATAAATTTAATTATCTCACCTCTTGCTAAATTGATAAATATTAGTATAAGTGCTGGCATATTTCCAAAAGTCTTAAAAACTTCAAAAGTAATTCCCATTTTAAAAAAAGGTAATGTGGACGATTTAGCAAACTATCGATCGATTTAGCCAATCTCTATCATACCTATTATTAGTAAAATTTTTGAAGCTGTGTTGAAGAATAAAATCGCGGAATATATGGAAGTGCAATCCTATTATACCTCTAGACAGTTTGGGTTTCGTACCAACCACTCTACTGCAATGGCAGTAAGTGAATTAACCGAGTCGATTGCAAACGCATTTGAAAAACGACAATACGCGGGAGCCATTTTCTGTGACCTAAGCAAGGCATTTAATTGTGTATCCCACCAAGTTCTAGAAAAGAAAATGTTGCACTATAATTTTAACCCACAATCAGTGAAGCTTATTATGTCATATTTGAGTAACAAAATAGACATAATATGCTGCAAAAATAAGCAGACAGAAAGTTTAAGCGGTGAATATAGTGTGCCTCAAGGTTCCGTACTGGGCCCTATCCTGTTTTTGATCTATATTAATGGTTTACCAAATGCAATATCAAAAGCCGAGTTAATACTTTACGCGGACGATACTGCTAGTATAAATAAACACCACATACTGAACGAGTTAGTGCGGGATCTGGTGGATACACAATTGATGCTTTCAGAATGGTTTTCGGCTAATCTTTTAAGCCTAAATGCTTCAAAGACTGTCAATACAATATTTTCGCTGAGACCAGTCGACAAGGAACTAAACGTAGAGGTAGTAAAGTTTCTTGGGGTTCAAATAGATCCGGGGCTTACGTGGAATTGTCATATTGACAGCATAGCTTCCTCAGTTAGTAAGAATATTTTTATATTACGTAATATTGCAAAAATAACATCGCTCAATGTGAGTCTTGCAGTTTACCATGGATATATCATGTCAAAACTTGCATATGCTATTACAGTATGGGGTCATATGCTTTCATTAATCTTAGCCTCTTAACAATGCCTGCAATTTATATATATATGAATGTTTAAAATATATGAAAACAAACACAGACAACTACAATAGTAAACAAAGTTTTCATGGATATAATACAAGAAAGAAAGAAAACATCAGACCTGATTTTTTAAGATTGATTAAATCTAGAACATTAAATAATTACTATGGACCAAAGCTATTTAATGTCCTTCCTCCAAATGTAAAAATGCTGCCATTCAAACGTTTTCTAATTTATGTAAAAGTGTTATTGTTGAAATTGGCACCATACAATATTGAAGAATATGTAAACCATAACTTTTTAAATACGTTCAATTAATATGTATATTTTAGACCTATGTAATACATTTTTGTAAATGCATCAATAAACATTATTATTATTATTATTATTATTATTATTTGACTTGCTGTATCTTCTGGGATTCTATGGTAGTAGATAAAGCCGTGCGTGGGCACCCTGCTGTTGATAGAGGTTTCCATCTTGGACAGAGCAGCTTTTGCATCCTCTGCGTTGAGATTTATCTGCTTGATCTGTTCTTTATAGTTGTAGATCTTTTTGGATTGTCTTTCTACCAAGGACATGATGTGTGTTTACAACGCGTTGATCTTCTTGGTCTGCTTCTCAATTAGTTTCTCGTTTTTTTTAGCTGATTGTACATTATTTCCTGGATTTGGTAGTCCGTCGTGTTCCCGTAGGGGTCTATACTGAAAGATAATACTGAATTAATTAATTCAGAATTAATTGAGTTGATAATTTTCATTGATAAATTCTTCTTCTTCTTCTTTAGTCAGCCATTTTCTATACTTTGGATATAAGCCTCCCTTTTACTTTTCCAAACCTGTCGATCCTGTGCGACCCTGAACCAGTTCAGACCCGCTGCTCTTTTGAAGTCATTGGCCCATCTCATTTGTGGTCGTCCTCTTCCTCTGTTCTCTCCCCATGGCTTCCATCTTAAGACTTTGCCACTCTATTTATCTTGCCCTCTAGCCACATGTCCACCCCATCCCCACTTCAGCTTTGCTATTCTTGTGACTATGTCATGTACTTTAGTTTTTTGTCTTATCCAGGTGTTCGTTTTATGATCTCTTAGTGATATTCCCAGTATCCTTCTCTCTATTGCTCTTTGATGTACGCGCAATTTTCTTAGAATTTTCTTTGTAAAAACCCAGGTCTCAGCACCAGAAGTCTGTACTGGTAGTATGCACTGGTCATATAGCTGTGCTTTTAGACTGAGTGGTATGTCCATTGCTACTGCATCTTTTAGTTTGCTGTATGCAGCCCAGCCTAGTTTTATCCTCCTGTCTATCTCTAGTTCTTGATTTGCCTTTCCTATTACTATTTGTTGACCTAAATAGTTGTATTTATCTACCTTGCGGATCTCCTGATTATCTATTTCCATGGTGATATCTTCGTTAAATTGATAAATTAGTCTCAATCAAATCATTTGTACTTTGTTTTGTATTGCAATTAAAATGGCATTTAACCGGGCTGCGGTTTTGTTTTTGTCGAGTGAGATTGGAGTTGTCGCTCTTGGTAGTCTAGTCTGTTACCACCCGTTGGCAACATTGCAATGCTTTGTTTTAAATAGACAGTCACATGCATGGGACTAAGCTTGGATTTACGTTGAGGCCTTGCCCAGGTCCAGTATGTCGCTTCTGAACAACCCGAGGCGTTTTAAACTTATATCTTATTTTATGTCATTCTTGACGTTAAGGAGACTTTTCAGCATCATTTTATATATTAAGATTTTGTCATGATTTAATGACATTTTTTAAGGTTAAAGAACAATTTGTTATAGTTTTAAAAGTTATGTGCGTAAGTGATATGTTTATATCTTAAAAGTAATTTGACAAGGTTTAAATGTACTTAGATACTCAGGAACATTTCAGTTTTTTATGATATTTTTGAAAACGATTTGACATTTTAGGAATATCTTATGATTTATGACAGAAACAGGTTTGTCACTTGTCAGCAAAATGTTTAAAGATTTCAGAATTATTTTTTAAAGTAGTTTTGGACTTTTAGACATGTTATGACAGTTTTGGTTAATAGAAAAGCCAACAACATATTATTTATTATTAAAAGCTAATAATACATCATCATTTTGGCAGTTGGATGTAGTAACGTTAATAACGCTTTATTGTTTTGCTAGTTTGACTGTTTGACAGTTAATTGAAATTAGTTTGAATTATGTGTTGTAAGTTGGATAGTTTATTATATTCATTGATAATTTTGACAGATTTTTTTTTAGTTTGACAGTTTTTGACTGTTTCTCATTGCATTTGTTGCTAGAATTGCAGTTTTTTCATTTTTATTGAAGTGAAATATCTGAAATTTTTTATTGTTTAAATAAATTTGCTCGTAATATGAATTAGGACAGAATAGACTTCTGAAGATGAACTAACCATTCTTCTACCAGTTGCAGTAAGTCTATTTAGATTCTAGAAGTACGTACTGTAATGGAGTTGGAGTCTCAAAATGATGATAATCAAAAGCATGATATACTATAAAAAATAATATTGTCAAACTTTGAATAAACTATAGAAGAGAGTTATAGATTCTAAGAAGTTAAGAGACCTACACAAAGAATAGACTACAATATGACGATATAGATTGCAAAAAGTTTTGTTACACTGATTTTTACAAAATTAATAATGTACTTTTTGGCGTTTTGGAGGGGGGCCTGTTGTAGACCGGGGCACGGATGCCTTGCATCGATAGCACCCTCATATATTTTAACAAATTAAATCATAAGATTAGCATTAAACAGAATCTATCATCTATGGTCTGTAGTACATAATGTTGATTATAAGCTATACTTCCGTAAAAGCATAAGTAGCAGTTTTGTTGTCAAATTAACATGTAATTGTATCATCAAACCATGTAGAAGCGACAGGTGTTTCTATTAAATTATATGTAAATTTATACTGAAAGTTTAAATGAAATAGCTAATTTTAGCATCAGCCTAAACGGCTATAGAAAGTGTAAAATAAATCTATAAAGGGACATATTAAGTTTGAAGGATACAGAAACAATTTATTGAATAGTATTTTACTATTGCAAACCTAATCTCAATGCACATTTATTATTTATCTAATAAAATTATTTCTATTTAATTGTTTAATATACTCACAAAAAAAAAGTTTCTAACTAGTAGAAAAACGAATGTAGGAAGAGCAGTAACTGTTCATTTATGTCTATTTAAATATTTCAGAACATGGATATAGGTAATTAAAATACCAATTAACAATTCTTAATTTAAAAAGCATTTGCCGATATTACAAAAAGAGTGAAATAATTTTATGAGTCAACTTTTCGATATAAATTTATGGTCTATAAAAAACACGTTTATACTGTAAGCCAATAAATGTGAAAGCAATAAAATGTATCATCACCTCCTACGTAGTCAAGCTACTTTTTGATAGATGCAAATTTTAACATAGATAAATTAAATTGATTAAACAATATCACAAAATACTATGAACTAGGTTGGATTAGATGTTCTACTTCAATCATTTAATAAGAACGAAAACAAGCTGATACTTTACTTCAAAAATGATGAACGTAAACATCATCAAATAGTATAAAGATAAAAACAAAACACACATATGGAGAAGGAAAACCGTGCCATATCAGTTAATAAATCATGGGCATTACATGTTAATTTATTGCTGAAGTTGGAGAGATCGAAGATCAGATAGAATTTAATACCTATTAAATTAAATCGATAAAAACAATAATAAAAGTTTTGCGAGGTCAATTAGATATCGTGCGGAGAGAAAAATATGACACTAACAAAGTTCGAACAATAAATTTAAAGTTGAAAATTTTAATGGGTGCAATTATTCACGAGAAATGAATTAATCGTTGTTTAATGACTACTTGCAAGGGAACTAATACATTTAATACGAGCTAATAAACATTCCAGCGGATGTAGTTATTAATATTGATATGGCATAGACTAATAATTATTATTTAAATAATAACGTTTAGCTTTTAACACATTATCCTCATTTTCCTTTGAGCACAATGCGAGTTTTTCAACCGAATTGTGTGCAACCGCAAAATTCTATATATTTTTTTCTCCTATCCTGCCGTCGCGTTCTAAATGCTAGTCCTGCTTTGAATGTCGGTGAAATGCAATCCGCATGCTGATTTTTTCCAGGTCTCAAGGCGAAGCGATTGGATAACAGTAACCAATATTTGAAAAGGTTACAAAACCCACGACACGTTCATTAGTAATAAGCAAGTGCTTATTTATAGAATAGCAATTTCGATACAATGCAGATGTATTCTTTCTCCTAATTGCTTATAATGATGCTGAAAAGATTTGTATGGGTCACGTTTCAGTTACATAAACCAGTTGCGTAAAAGTTTTGAGGAAATTGTTCAAGTGATTTATATTTGGCAGCATATTGTAACAATTAATCTTAAATTATTTTTTGCTAAAAGGAGCAAATTAAATATTAGTTTACAAAAAACAGCCTTGGCGTGATAAATTTGTTTAAAGCGTGTCATAATATTTATTTCCTTTTTTAGTAGGTTAATTTTGTTCAGCTGATTTAGCAAAACATGGTTATTAATGATTCTATTATGAATTAGTTAGAAGCAAACCATAATGTATTGAGAAAAAATTGATCTTTAAGCCTTGAATATAAAACAGGAAGTCTTCTTTACTTTGAATGTTGCATAACATAGTTTTACATGCGAGTAACTTATGCATACATTCCTACTCTTCAGCCATCCGGAATATAATTTAAATTTATTTTTCCATATCATATAAAATATGTTATGTTTCCTAAATAACTAATTATTAACGTAATAATTAACACCGCTCGTTAAGTTTATAATGTACAATCAGGCTACTCATAAATATAGTATTGAGGTTTATGTTTCGGGTTATTAACTATCAATAAATAATATTATTTGTGCATGGATGTGTAAGACGAAATGATTTAAAAATGTTTTTTTTTATCAATTGCAAGTCACGGGCATTAAACTCAAATGCAATTAACGCTGAAAATAAATCCAAAGGTAATAAATCCTTCGCCACAACAACAATAAAACGGCTTAAAACAATCGTTGCGCTGTTATCAAATACACCTACACTTATATATAATTGACCAATTATACTGAAACCTTCCTCTTCCTTTTTCCATCGCGCTTAATGCATTGTCTATCTCTATTAATAATTTAAATCCTTTATATTTATTATATCAAACGAACAATGTCTTTTGTGTTATTTTTTAATGTGAGAATGAAATTCTTTATTTACACGTTACAGTTATACCGCATGTGTTTGTATATATATTTTTTAGTATTAAAATTGCTTCTAGCAACAGATGTTCTGGTTTTCACCTGGTGCTGTCGCATAGCATATGCCGGACGCAAGGACGTTTGGGTGCACAACCTTGACCGCCCGACCATTGTTTCATGCAGTCGGTACAGATCGCACGAAGATGCCATTTGTGGATAATTATGTTTTTTTTATTATTTACAGCGGGTTATGTTCGTAATTATGCATACTTGCAAACAGACAATATAAAAGGCGACTGGATATGAATGTGGGTGGATGAACAATGTGTATGTAGCAACATACGTATGTAAAAATGACGGTTTATTATATTTTATTGGGTCAAAAGGTTTGTTATGAATGATATTCTATTAGACATCGCAACAAAAGTAAAAATTTATACAGAAAATAGTATGGAAAGATATTTCATAATGCAGCAAAATTTACATGGTCGATCAAGTGCATTCCTTTTTAAAAATAGGTTAGTGTTTATTGTGAAATCTTTATTATCATAAATAATTATTTTATCTCACTGTATCTTTCTATTTATCTTTGTAAAAAAAATTTTATGCACAGGGTGTGCAAGATTGCAAAATGCACATCAACAACAATATCATCGGGGAGAAAGGCATGGATTCTACTCTTTGTGCGCTACTATCTATTCAACAGTTGTATACAACAGAACTTACTTCTTTACCAATCTCAAACCAATCAATCCTTTTGCTATGTAACCTTATTATTTTTCTGGTTTATGTTGCTATATCAATTATATCGTATTTTGGAAATTAAACTATTTTAGCAGTTCTACCGGTACCTTATCAACATTTTCTAGTTAATGTATTCTTTTTAGGTTGACCAGTTTTTTTTGCTTCTTTTTACTTCTTTGTTTTTTTTTTTTTCATTTGTCTACTACAAGTTTTGGTTTTTAATCTTAGTTCATTCTTGTTGTATAGTAGTGTTTTTTCAGTTTTAAATGATTTTACAACTAAAACTTATCTGTTCCTAAACTTTTTTCTATCTATTTGATTTATTTGACTTTTTTTGTCAAAGTACACAGTTTTTTTTTCTGTTTATGGTTTCATTCTAGAATTTTTAGCTTAGTATTGCAGCATATTTGAACTTATTTAAAAGATTTATTCTTAATTGTTGACATTGGTCTTAGTATTATACTTTTTTATATTAGCTAAAATAGCACCAAATTTGTATTTAATGTATAGATTTTACACAAATTGCTATTGGTCATTTGTTTAGATTTGGCAAATTACACATTGTATGAATGACATTATGTGGCATTTTTTTAAACCTTAATAAATCTGATGTTGCTATGAATGAAAGCAAAAATTGTGTTTAATAAAATAGTTGGATGCAAGAATATTTGATGACAATGAACCTTTTGGGCGGTCGTAGAAAAAACTTTCTTGCAAGCAAGAACTGAATGAGCATAAAGAGCAAATTTGTTATTATTTGCAAACAGTTGATGAACTATATATTTTTGGTTACGTCTTTACTGTGTTTATTTTAAATGATGCTTTTAACATTGGTTTTGTTACTATAAGCCAGTCTGTGAGCTAATGCAACAATATGATATATACTTTTAAATTTATAACCAAATAATATGTGTGCGTTTCACTAGATTTACACAAAGTAACGTTTGCCACGTTTCAATCCGGAGTTTCAAGTCTCCCATTCGGATCTCCGGGGAGACAGTGACGAGCGAACCAACTACATCAATAGATGGAAAGAAAAGTAAATGAGAATTTGTACGAGGAATGTTAGAAAAATGGCACAAGAAGGTAAAACCTACAACGCACTAAAAGAAATGAAACGACTGAATATCTGCATAATGGGGATAAGCGAAATGCGGTGGCCGGTCACAGGAGCAATGGATATAAACGACCACGAATTATTTTATTCTGGAACATCCAATAACAAGCACGAATATGGAGTCGGCGTCATTATGACCAAACAAATGGCTAGAAGCGTGAAGAACTTCACACCGATATCTGAAAGAGTTCTACTGATTCAACTTGACGCAACTCCCGTAAACATCAATTTTATCCAGGTCTACGCACCAACTGCGGATAAACCAAACGAAGAGATTGAAGAATTCTATGAAGTCATTACAGAACTATTACGAGCTTTACCAAAACAGGAAATCACCATCACGGGGGCGGGAGAGGGGACTTTAACTCAAAACTTGGTACAGGATATAAGTCAGAATATATCGGACCGTACGGGTTAGAAGAAGAGAATAAATTAGTCATACTGAACACACAATTCAAGATGCCTCCAAGGAAGCTCTATACCTGGAAGTCCCCACTCAGCAGACCAGGACTTCTTATCAGAAATCAGATCGATTTCATACTCATAAATAAAATATTTTTAAATAGTTGCATTTCACATTCCCTGGTGCAGATATTAATTCCGATCATGTACCAGTGGTTGGGGAATTTAAAGTTCGGTTTAAGAAAACGAAGGCCAAAAACAATAACAAATGCAATATGAGAATACTTAAAGATCCTAGCTTCAAAAGCGAGGTAGAGAAAGAAATAAACGAGAAAATCAGTAAAGAAATGAACGAAACCGAATCAGTAAAATAACAAATGATAGTTTTGAATAAAATCATTCAAAGTATCAAGATGACACATTTAAATGAAGGGGAAGAGAAGAAGAAGAAGAAAAAATCATGGATGACAAATGAAATAACAAATTTAATGGAGCAAAGGCCAAAGAAAGAGAAAGAACGGAATCATGCCAAGAGATAGAAGAGCTGCAGAAAAGATATGACGTTTTTAATGTACACTGAAGAATTAGAGAATTGACTGGTAAAACAAGAAAAAAAGAACCTTGGGAAGCTGGTGACGAATGAGGGAAAGATCATTATAAACTTAGAAGACAAGAAGAAAAATTGGAGGGAATATCTCAACAAACTTTTTGAAGATAAAAGAATAGCAACATCAACCATCAAAGGAGAAACAGGTCCGCACATTCTGGAAGATTAAGTGGATGCAGCAATAAAACAAATGAAAGATGGGAAAGCGACGGGGCCTGACGACACATAAGTTGAAATCCTGAAACTACTAAATGAGAAGCACATTAAAAGTCTCACCAACATATTTAATAGAATATACAACTCGGGTAGCATACCAAAAGAATGGTTGAAGTTGGAATTTATCGTATTATCAAAGAAAGTGGGAGCAAAAAGATGTGAGGAATATAGAAATATCAGCTTTAGTAGTAATCATCTCAAAATATTTCTAAAATATTACACAAAGGAATTTACAAAAAATGCGAAGAACAAAGCTCAGCAAACCAATTCTATACGGGGTCGAGTTCTGGACACAAAATGTGGAAACATACACGCATCTTGCGGATATCTTGGAAGGACAAAGTAGCAAACATAGAAGTTCTCCGCAGGTTGAAATTTGCAAACTTCAATATCTAGGCGACATTATGAGTAACGAGAACAGGTACGCCCTATTACAAGCCATCATCCAAGGCAAGATACACTGCAAGCGAGGTTCAGGACGGAGGAGAATATCATGGTTGCAGAATTTTAGGGCTTGATACGGGAAGACGTCGAATGAGCTCTTCAGAATAGCAACCAATAAAGTGAAGATTGTTATACTCATCGCAAACATCCAAAATTGGATATGCACCTGAAGAAGAAGAGCAACTTGTGAAATTTACTCTCGACATCCAGACTACTGTGGACAAGATTTTCTTGTTAACTAATGATTTACTGTGTGGTTTTTTAAGCTATTTCTAGGGTTGGTATTTTATACCTTGCTACATCTATGCTTTTTTTATTTATAAGCATACTTAGTACTTCTTTCTCTTCTTTTCCAGCTTTGTTTTGTCTTCTGCTGGAAGTAGGTCTCATTCATTTTGTGCCATATTTATCGGTTTTTTGTGGCCTTCCAATTCTACGTTTGTTTTTCTGTTCAATTGTCATTTTTATAGTGGATATATTCTTGTTTTTTTGCGGCAAACATATTTTTATTGACAGTTTGTATCTGGTGTGTTAGTTTTTTGGCTAATTCTATATTCAATTTTTTTCAAGTTGACGGAGTTTTATCTCTAGTTTGTTGTGATATTGATTATTTTTTATCTTACTTTACCGAGGTCTATTTTGATTTTTGATTGTAGCTTTTATTAGCCTGTGGTCACTTTTTGTGTGGAATCTATTTAGGCCTGTGACGTCAGTGACTTTGTTTTTTTGTTGGATATGATGTAGTCGATCTCATTTTTGTTCGTGAGTTTAGACTTTTCTATGCCTATCTTCTCTGTGTTGGTTTTTGGTAGAAGCTGTTTATGCAGCAAAAGTTTTTTCTTGAAGGTTTCTATTGTTTCTTGTACCTAGTCCAAAGTTTTCGAAGCTTCGGATGTTATCGATTTTGTTTTGTTTTTTTTTTCAATAATGGTATTAAAATCTCCGATGATGAACGAGAAGAAGGTATTTTCTTCTGATCGATCAGTATTGATATCCTCATAAAGCTGTTCTATTTTGGTATCATCAGCGTTACGTTACTGGGTTACTAGTGGGGGTGCATACTTGTATTACCTATGGACTGTATTTGTTTGATAGTTTGAGTTTCTTGAATATGCAGTCCATTTTTTTTTGTAATGTAATGTTTCAGTTTATGTTTATTTTTTAAATTTTCAATAAAAAGCGAAGCTCTCAGTGTTTTTTCACGTCCCAGAAAACCATCATTTTTGCACAAAAAATGCGTCTTTGTCGTTTTGGTGATGTAAATTTTTATAAATCCTTTTTTTGGGCTAGGAGTGAAATTTTCTTAAAGACTTGCAATGTGTCGGATTTACTCTCACGAGCGCCTGCCGTTGGTTTAGACCAACTCTCCTCCCCCCTTCCTATGAATAAATGCTGGAAGTTTGGTCACTACTGTGACATTAACCTTCTTGTCTAACAGAAGATTATTACGGGTAGTTTTACAAAATGCATTTGTAGTGTCCTACTATAAGCGTTGCTTAGAGTATTTTGGAGAACTTGTACCATGCGGGTTTCAGACTATCGGGCATTTGTATGAAATATTGGCCACCTATTTCACATCAGCTGTTCAACATTGTTTGTTTTACAATTTGTAATCATTGCACGGAAATCCGCATGCAAAACAAGTTTCATGCTTATCGACTTAAACGTTACAATCAGCTCTTGATCAAATAAATACCTAATCACGCCGTTCTCTTTCGGGGTAGGCAATTGAGGTGTTGGGCACACCGAGCCACAAAGAAGACATGTGTATAGTATGTGTGGATGCGTATATGATGTAACGTATCTATTTGGAAAGAACGCTATGCTTTGCATCACTTTGTTGGGGACAACCATCCAACTCGTGATTGCTCCGGCCGTCGCTTAACTTTTGTTAGCGCTGTTAATCATACATGTTCACTATGCCGAACTACCGACACAGCTCTTGATAAATGGTTTTATTATCCCGAACTGCAATGGGCGGAGAGCGGGATGTGCTAGCACTCTTTGTGGATGCTGACTAATTTGGTAGGCTCAAAGGAGCAAAAATTTTGATTAGAGTTGGTCGACTGCTGTTCGGGTGGAGGACTTTATAGAGTTGGTGGTTTATGGTTTTGGTGGCGCTGAAGACACCTAGCGCGATAGGCCGGCTGATGGCCTGTAAAGTAACTAAAGAGGACTCAACCGTTTCCTTCCTCAGTTTCTTTGACTTATTTTTTTTTTCTATCAGGTTGAATTTCTTCTCTAGGATGGGCTGCTCGTTGATTGCAGTTTTTTTACGCTGGTTTCTACGTTCAGCTTTTGTCTATGCTAGAAGAATTTATAAATAATTGATTATTTAAAGTTAAATTAGTGGTTTGATGATTGATTGCGTGCCCACCTTTAATAAATTATCTGTGGCTCGGTGCAATAAGAATTGCAGTTATCATCTGGTTTGCTGCATTCTGGTGTGGCTGCAGTGGTTTCTAGAGGTGCAGTCAGGTTGTATGCTGGCAGTCGATTTATCTCTGCTGTCTGCTGCTTGCTGCTTTTTATAAACCTATTGCATGGACTGTACACAGTTTTTGTTTGGGACTGAACAACTCATTATGCTCATTTCCAAATCTTAAAAAAAAATCTGAAATTTCTATTTTTGAAACTTTTATTTGGCGGTCAATCAACACAAATCTTTAACTTTGTTGACTTGATCTAGTGATGTTTACACTTTGGGTCATCATTAATGAATTCTCTGTCCAATTTGCATCTGCTTTCACTAATATTTGATTGAATTTAAAAAATAAGACGGGCTCCATATGTCACCAGTTTCTCATGGATATTTTTGTGACTGTTTTTTTAATTTTTATGACGTTTTTGTGACAAATGTTAAACAATGAACCAAGCTTGGAAATAGATGACACTATAAAATGACATATAAATTTGACATAAGAAAATTATTTTTATAGCTAGGTAGATATAGAAAATTCCCCTCGTAGCAATAAAAATAAAAATTTTGTTTTTTTTATCTGGGTTGATGTATTTTTGATAGACTTTACCAAGTTTGGTCTAAAGAAGTTCTTACTTATTTTTTAATCCGTAAGAAATTGTTTAATTTTGATTGAGCTGCATAATTTTATAAATTCATTACTGTAGTAAGAATTACCAACTTTTTTGAACAAAACATTAACCCTTACTTAGGACCCAATCTAGCTATAACTATACCGCTTCCCGAAACCATTTCAACAGATACAAAAAATGCGTCTATTTTATGAATATTGGAAATGATCAAAATTGCGCATGCATCCTTTTTTATGTGTTGGAATGTTTTCGGCAACCGGTATATATAAATTACAGAAAATCTATTTTTTTGTTTTTTACATTAATTGGTTAGTTTTTTACTAGTACATTAAAAAATGATTAAAATATATTTTGACCAAATTTTTTAAAGAAATAAATGCGCATTTAGGTATTTTTGAATGTATATTAGTGCTATTTGCAAATATCATTTGACTAAATACTTGAAAAAACATAATTTCATTTTTTCTGAATGTATTAGTAAAAAAAAATAATTACCAAATTATATATAGAAATAGGAGTTACGCCAAAGTTGCTGTTTTTGTTATAGTACTAAAAATCAAGGTAACGGTTAAGTGGTTTGAGAATGGCTTGTAACAAATAACACATACAATGTCTTACTCGTAGTGCATGGTTGTATTTGTTTTTTTAAGTAGCACCTGTCTTTATTGTGTACCACCTGAGACAACGTAATATACCGCATGAGATACATGTACGATACGTTGAGAACTTTTCAGAACGATCAGCAAATTTTTTTTACTAACGATGTTAGTGAAAATAATAAGAAATGTTAAATTTATTAATAAACTTATAACAAGTATTTTTTTTAATGTAAGAAACTTGTGTTATTAGCAAATATTATATCCGATGTAAAATCACCCTTAAATATATTTTTAAATTTATCATATAATTTAAAAAAAAATATTTTTATATTATTATTTTTCAGTTAATTATGTAGAACAAAACATTTTTAAAATCAATTTAACTGAATATGCTTGGAGCTTGATTTTATAATAATATATTAATTAATTTTTATAAAATAATCACAATTTTCACTTGTTTAAAAATAATGTTATAATTAAAACACATTACCATATTTATGTTATATTGCATTAAAGCTAAATACATTTGATGTTATGAATATTCTGTTTAGTAATAACTATTTCATAACTTACACGATATATTTAATGCAAGAATTGAAATTGTTAGTATTATGAATAATAAATTTAGATGAAAAAATAGTATAATTGAATTCATATTGCAAAACGGTTGCTATTATTCATTATGCAAAATGTACTAGATTAATTATCATCACAAGTATTCTCAATAATAACACTGCACAGAAAACAACCGACTACATCAATGTAAATGCTAATTAATGATAATTAGTTACTTGAAGTGTATAACTATTAATGAATTTTCTTGTTTTTCAGAAGTAGATATTCGGAAGAACCACCCAAGTCATGCTGCGGAATTTTAAGTTGGAGACCAGGATCATTGAGATGGTTTATAGCGCTGATTGCTCTCGTTGCTGTATGCTGTGTTTTGGTTGGCACGGCGTTAGGTGCGATGAGGCCATCTGGAAGAGATCATCTTACGGTGTCTTTGCTTATGATAGGTAAGTTAAAAAGTATTTATCTACAACCGCAAAATAAGAGACATGTTATCCATCTACGCAAGAATGTCGGAGATTATATTTAAAAGCACTCAGCACATTGTTGATGTTAGCACGAGTATAAATATAAAACAACCTACTAGTTCAGGGAGCATTTAAAATATAGATAACATGTTGTTATCATACGTTTAAACCTACTCATGATTATTGTATGACTCATAATTCATAATACATAAAGTATACGCCTACAAAATCAGCGACCGATATATAAGTTATATATGATTCATATAGTGTGTGTTTGGATTGTACTTAACTTGAACCCCAGCTGCATTTCTATTGCACCCTCATCCTTTAAACGTGCAGGGTTGTTTTCTAATTAAATTAAGTTTAAATATTAAAGCAACGCAATAATGCTATATTCATTAAAGCACCCCTGCTCTTAGTTTCTATGGGGGGATAGGGCGAAATTTAATAGACTCACTCGCCCATTTAAAGTGTAGCGTCCCCTTGCATATTACGGAATTGTAAGTACAAATTCCTATGCAAATAATTTTGAGGTGAAAGCGAGAAGATGAGAAATGCAGCAATCTTATATAGGGTACTTCATAAGTAGCCGGCAAGAATTTTTTGCTTGGATCAATAAAAAGAGCTCTAGGAAGATGATAATTTTGTAATATACTAATATATCTATGTTGCTTTTTATAAAGGTTTTTACAACATAAAAAAAGTTTTAAATTTGTACGGAGGAATTCATACACGTTGAAACTATCACACTGATTGATCTTAATAAGTTGCGGATTGTTTTTTTTTTGGATTTTTTTTAGTATTTGTTGATAAAGTGATTAAAAAAAATCTTTTAAATAGTCTCTGAAATTATTGAATAGTTTTTAGAGATTTTGACAAGTTGATGCGTAGATTTGATTAGATTAACTTGATTAATTTTTATTAATATAGTTACTTTCCTTAAGATTAATTATATTTTACCAACTTCAACAACTGGTTATTGTATTATGATTCGTAGCTTGTTTGAGTATTGGTACAGGTTCTTTGTTATAAATTTGACTTTTTTCAACTATTAGTTTAATTTATAATTAAGGGGGAGGGAGTCTTCTTAAAGATTTGAAGCTCTCAGTTTAACATAAACAGGGCAGCCTTTGTAACTTGCGGTGTAGGGCTACCGCATCCGATGAATGTAGATACATGCCCGGACTCTTTCTTGAAGATTCACGCGGAGCTTTGATGAGCTTCAGCGCATTTATCGTACGATGTTACGTGACTTGAAATTTGCCAACAGCCCTTGGAAGACAGATTTGTTTCAAATTGTGATGGGCGGAGGGCAGCGTGTTTCAGCGCCTTTTGTGGAATCTGGCGAAGTTGAGGTGCGTAATTGAAGACCTAGGGAGCTAGTAGTTGGACCAGAGTTGGTCGGCTGCGCTTTAGGGACTTGCCGGGTTGAAGACCTTTTGACCTTGGTGGTGGAAGACCTTTTTGGCGCTGAAGGCACCTGACGTGTGGGGTTGGCTGAAGGTCTAGTAGAGCCAGATTTCAAAGAGGACTATATATCTGTATTTTTTCTTGGTTTCTTCGTCTTTTTATTTCCTTCTACTCTGATGAGTCCCTTCTCTGGAGGCGGGGCTCCTTTGTGGGCGGCAACGTTACTTTTCAGCTGGATGTCCAGTGATTCTTTGTCCTCGAAGGGGCTTGAGTGAACAGGGTTCTTGGCAGGCTTCTTGAGAGAGGTCTAGACTTGGAGATCCGGGGTTCACTCTTTCTTATCTCTTGCGTAAGGAACGCGGAACGTTGAGAGTCTCTTTCAGCTCCAATTTATCTTTTTTAATGTTGTCGAAAACGCAGTCCATCCTTTCCGTTTCTTCCTCGATCAGCTTGAATCTGTTTAGGTTGTTTATCTGCATGTCTTATCTTTTTCAGCTAGTTCTCCAGCTTTTGGGTGTGGACTTTGAGGAGCGCCATTGGACATGTCTGCTTTTGGCGACAGATGCTGGCAATTCGCATGATCGATTTTCGGCGTCATTTATTGCAGTGAAAACTGCATTAATCTGGGCTACCGGCTTGCTTTTTTTGTGTGGTTAAGTGGGTCGCTCTCGGAGGTGTTGACTTGACTGCTGCTAGTCAAAGACTAGTGAATTCCAATCACAGCTCAAATTATGTGATTTTTATTTATGCTGTTAGCAACTGTACATTCTATACGTAACTGCCATTTGTTCTTGTAAAGCTTATTGGGATTGATAACTTGGGATTTAAATTTCTTTTTGGTTATTTGTTTTAATACTAAAAGAATTATTACCTTTTTGGTGGGAGGGATTAAATGTTGTTTGTGGCTGGACCTGCAAGGATATTAGGTATTTGTTTATGCAATAGTTTTGGCGTTGTTGTGTTGGTTTTTGGTATGGTTTCTGAGGAGATTGATATGCCAATTAGGACTCATTGCAGGAAGCTTTCTTTTCTTTGTTTTATTACTGAAAAGAATTATTATTTTTTTGCTAGGTTTTTAGGTTTCCAATGTTTCAATGCAAATGTAGAGCTTACATTACTACGGTATGTATGCCTCCTGCAACGAACTAGCAGAATCAATACATTGACTACAGTTTTAGAAGTTATCTAATGCTGCACCTCAGGCGTATACTTCCTCACTTAAAGTTAGAGTTTGTGTGTTGGGTCTACTATGTCAAGCTGTTTTATTACTATCACTTTTTGATTTTTGGCATTTCAGGCCATGGCTTTTCTTTGGTGATGTCTAATATTTTAGATTCTGTATAGTTTGTTGGGATAGTTTTACTGCTTACTTTTTTCTAGGTTTTTAGTGGCTTAAATGCAGTAGTTGACAGTTTATTAGTGCGTTTAGATAGGTTTTGTTGCTGGTGCTCTTTGAACAGTTAAAAGTTGACTATATTGTAGATGTTGATATAATTGGCTATTGTAATAGTTTAAGTGGCGTATGTAGCGGGGTGAGGATATGCAATAGGATAGGGTCACATGTTATTGGTTACGATTTGTAATTCGAATTGAAGCCAAGCGGCCTTCTTCTCTTTTATTAATAACTACTATTTTATAAACATTAATTATACTTATAAATATTAATTGTTTAATTATGCAAACCAACCTTGCGGAATAGCTGCGTTATCATAACATTGATTGTTTTATTTAATTCAATCAATGCCATGATACAAGGGTACTACATCCCCCTTTTTATGAGATTGAATTTAGTTTTAATAAAATATAAATTTCAGTTTAATTTTTTTTTTTTTTTTTTTAACTAAATTCAATTACTCAATTAATCTATCTTAGAACTAAAATAAATTTACATACAATTAAAATAATGCAGTTCGGTGTATTTGTATTGCATTGTCAGTGACATTGAAAATTAAATAAAAGAATGTGCTTCTCGTTGCGTTTTGCAAAACTTTGATTTGTTATTCTGACCTGTTATTACGATTACACTTCACCTACTTAAAATAATACTATAAAATAAAAACATAATATGTACTCATTATTAAATTTTTAACATTTAACACTTTTAGTTTCTTTCACGATAATGTTGTATTCTGTTTTTATGCACTGTCACTTGTTTGTTATTGTTTTCTATTGTACAATTTACACTATCACAATTTATTACTTTAAAAGGGCCATTAAACCATGGATCTAGCTTTTTTCTTGATTCATTGGTAATTAATACTAGGTCACCTGGTTGTAATGTCCTTTTATTATTTGTATTTTTATCGTAAATGTTTTTTCGTTTTAATTTTTCTTTTAAAATATATTTGCTAACACGTTTATTTGTTGTTTGCATTCTAAACTTAACTTCTAAATAATAAGAGTCTACATTGTATAAAGGATCTATGGTGTTATTTGTAAATGAATTTGGTATTTCGCATTTTTTCCCGAAAACTAATTCAAACGGTGTGTAGTTATGATAAGTACTTGGGGCTGTATTATAACAGAAACAGTAATAAGGTATCCACTGATCCCAATCTGTTTTCATATCGTTTATATACATCCTCATGTACTCATTAAAAACTTTATGATTCCTTTCACATCCACCAATGCTTTGGCTATGGTATGCAGTTGAAAATTTGTGATTTATTTTCATTAAATTTGTTAAGTTACTTATGACTTCATTTTTGTATTCTGTGCCCATATCAGTTCTGATTTCTTTCATTGGACCATATACCAAAGTTTTTCATAACTGCTTTAGCAATAGTGCAAGCCTCTTTATTTGCTATAGGAATTATTATGACATATTTAGTTAGTTCACATTGTATAGTGACTGCGTATGAATTACCGTTTGTCGTTGTTGAAAAAGGACCGATTGTATCAATGCATACTATATCGAAAGCCTGTTGGGGTGTTGGTGTGATTACCATTGGTTCTACGTGTTTTATTTTGTTTTTGTTAATTTGACATTTATTACAAGTTTTTACAAAAGTGGCTACGTCGCGAGACATGCCTTTCCATCTATAATATGATCTAAGTTTTTTCAAAAGTTTTTTCTGTCCGCAATGTCCTCCTATCATTGGATCTTTGTGAAACTTTTCTATTAATTTGTGACGTTCTTCTTTGCCATTTATTATTTTTTGATTTGTATATAATATTATATTTAGTTCTTTTAATATTTTATTACCTTGTTCTTTTATTTCATTTATTGTGCACATTTTAAAAATATTATCGTTCATATTAAGTTTTAATTCATTTATGTTAAGATCACTAGCCATATTCTCTAGCTGAGACAAGATTTTTTCTAGAAAAAATTTGCCATTAGTCATCAAAACTTCTCTTTCAGATCTGAATTTTCCTTGTTTCCCTATAATTATACTAATATAATTATCATTATTTTCGAACTTTAAAATTGGTAATTTAACAATATCATATTTATCAAAGCTACTATATACTTTAGGTTTCACCTCTTTGTTATCTGTTGTTTTATTTATTATTTCTGGTACGGACTTTGTCATAGAACGAGTGATTGCTAAGATTTGCTTGTTTTCATGTGCAATATTCTTTAACTCGCTTATGTTTATCCTCGATAGTGCATCTGCGCCTACATTTTCAATTCCTTTAATATATTCTATTTCAAAATCATACTCTTCTATATCCAATCTCATTCTAGTTAATTTAGATGAGGGATCTTTCAATGAAAACAAATAAATTAATGGTTTATGATCTGATTTTACTGTAAATTTTTTACCGTATAAATAAGGTTTAAAATGTTTGATTGCCCAATGTATTGCTGCTAATTCCTTCTCAATGGTAGCTTTATTTATTTCGCCTTTTGTGAATGATTTTGAGGCAAACGCAATAGGCAAATCATTTCCTTTGAAATTTTGAGAAAGTACTGCACCACATGCTTCTTTAGATGCATCGGTTGTTAAGATAAATTCTTTATCAAAGTTTGGGTATTGCAGTATTTCTGGTGACAGTAAAGAATTTTTTAATTTTATAAATGATTGTTCACATTCATTGTCCCAATTAAATTTGTTGTTTTTCTTCGTAAGTTTGTTAAGTGGTTTTGTAATTTCTGCGAAATTTCTTATAAATCTCCTATAATAATTGCAGAAAGCTACAAAACGTTTAATGTCGTCTACGTTAGTAGGTGTAGGATATTTCTCAATTACTTCGTACTTTGAATCATCAGGTAATATACCTTTGTCTGTAATTTTGTGTCCTAGATAAGTGACATCAGTTCTAAAAAATTTGCATTTTTCTGGATTTAGTTTAAGATTAAATTTTCGACATGTTTCAAAAACTTTTTTTATATTTTGAATATGATGCTCTTGAGAACATCCAATTACAATTAAATCATCCATGTATAAAAATGCTTTTTAGGGTGTTATACCACTAAACGCAATTGACATCATTCTTTGAAAACTATTAGGACTTATTTTGAGACCAAATGGTAGCCTGGTAAATCTATATGATCCATTATCTACACTAAAAGACGTAATGTCTCGTGAGTTTTCTTCTAATGGGACTTGATGAAAACCTGATGTTAAGTCTAGTACCGAGAACCATTTTGCACGACCAAGTTGGTCTAGAATATCGTCTATTCTAGGCAAAGGAAATTTATCGGCTACTAGTTTCTTATTTAGCTGTCTATAATCAATGACTAGGCGCCATTTCTTTTCTCCCTTAGTCGATTTCTTGGGGACTAGTATTATAGGGCTATTGTACTCTGAAATTGATGGTGCAATTATTCCATCTTTTAACATTTTACCTACTTGATTATTAATTTCCTGTTTTTGAGAGTGTGGAGTTCGATAATTTTTTATATATACAGGACTGCTGTCAGTTAGCTTAATTGTTTGTTTATAAAAATTATTAGTGCTTAATTTATCGGTCTTTAATCCAAAAATGTCTGAAAATTCTTCACATAGTGTCAACATTTCATTTTTTACGCATTTAGGCATATCTTTATCGATTTGTTGATTTAATATCAATTTTCTATTATTATTATTTGTTTCTAATTTAAATATATTAAAGTTATTTAAGTTTGATATTTGTACATTTGCTATATTTACTGATACACTTTCATCATTTGTGTTAATAATTTTCACTAGAGGGTTTTGATTTGATATTATGGTACTTGCCACAAAAACACCTGGTGCTATTTCGTCGTTTATTATAACTGAATCTTGTGTTATTGTTGAAAACTTTTTTATATAACGAATAACTTCACAGCGAGGTGGTATTGTTAATACATTTTCATTTAAATGATGATGAATTGGAACAGTGATTTCCTGGTTTGTTGATCTTATACTTATCGTCCAGTTAGAATAATCTAATTGGCATTGATATTTAGTAATAAAATCTCTACCTAGAATTGCATCAGATGGAATTGGAAAATCATCATTTACAATATGAAAAGTATGCTCAA
Organism: Tachinus rufipes; assembly: GCA_963932245.1. Taxonomy (NCBI): domain Eukaryota; kingdom Metazoa; phylum Arthropoda; class Insecta; order Coleoptera; family Staphylinidae; genus Tachinus; species Tachinus rufipes. The sequence continues at coordinate 40,494,274 of OZ010747.1, read as the reverse complement.
TTGCAATGTTATTTATACAAATGAAAGTTTCAGTTGTTGCTATTGAATTTGACATTTCATTTGTAATGCCTTTTAATTTACAAGCCTTTGCCCAATCAACGATTTGAGTTGGGTCAATTTTTGATCTTTTAATTAATGATATGTCTGCACCGGTATCAATCAAGAACGTAACGTGATGATCTCTCGTCATTTCTGTTTTTAATATTACAAAGTTTGATAGTGCAAGGTCCAAATTAAAATTTTTTAAAGGTTTGCCCCCAGTGGACCTGGTTGGGGGTCCTTTCGGTTTTCCGAACCGTTTTCCGATTCGTATGTACGTACAAACTGGTTTTGTCCGTTTCTTTGAGAGAATCCTCGGTGCGAATTTCCTCTATGGTAATTTGTCTTAATATTACTATTATGGTTATTACTATGTTGATAATTGTAATCATAACCGTTATTATTAAATTGTGAATTATAATTATTCCTATTACTAAATTGATTATGAAAACCTCTCTTGTTAAATTGATTATAAAAACCTCTATTATTATTTTGAAAGCCTCAATTATTAAATTGTGTATTTCTAAATTCTCTATTATTAAATTGTTTGTATTGAGATCCTTTGTGATCTCTTGTAAAGAATACGTTAGCTGCATCAGATGGATAATCTGCTGCTACGCTAACATATTTGATAATTGCGTCTTGTGACGTTGTAAATGTGCCTGCTTCCATAATGATTTTTACTTTTTCGGAGCATGCATTTTTTGATAAGGTCTTAACTGTTGAGTCTGTGACATATGTTTCAGCTAAATTTACGGGTACTCCCTCCGAAATATATGCTCTTTTTAATGAATTTGCTAATGATTCTATATCTGCGGCGTATTTGGATGTATCTTTTGTATTTTTTAATGCTAATAATTTTCCAGTTATTAATCGCGAACTTTCTCCTTTTAATCCGGTTTTAATATTTTCTATTATTTCGTCAATAGAATTAGGTGATGATATTATATCTCTTGCTTTTCCAACTAACTTTGTTTTTATAAAAGCAATGGCATTTATTTCATGACCTGTTGAATTAGCTTTTAATAAAGTTAAAGCATCAAGGAATGCTTGTTTTTTATCTTGACTACCGTCGAACTCGTTCGGTAGTATTCTACTAGCTAAATTAAAAAATTCAATTGATGACATGGTGCCCGGTTTTGTAATTGTATCGCGCCTAGTTGTCAATATTAACTTAATTTCATCATATATTTGATCAATATTTTCAAAAATTACTTTTACTGTTTCTATTTCATTCGCATCTACACTTGATGATTCAACTTTTTCTTTAAATATTAGTTTGTGGTTATTATAATCAGTATTAATTAATTTAAGCTTATTTATTCTACTTGTATTTAATTCTTGATTTACGCGTCTATCTTGCGGATCTTTTTTTATATTAGATAAATAGTTTTTAAATTCTTCGTGTAATTTTAAATAAATTTCCGACATAACATCATAGATTCTTTATGCATTACAATAATTAATTAACATTACTAAATTTTATTATGCTTTACTAAGACTAACCTTTATAAAATAGACAAAATTACGAAAAATAAATAATAAATACAGTTTTGTTTTTTTTTTTTTTTAACTCACGCCTTAGCCAGTTGATCGCATGATTTTCTTATTTCATTTTTATTAATTTCTTCTCTGATGATGGACCGCATCGACTTTGAAATCCTCTTCTTTGTCCAGATTAGCAGAATTGTTAATAGTATTATGCTAACAATGATGAGGAACCATTCCGTTCTTGTAAGCGATGATGATGATGTAGATTCGGTTGCAGCATTCGTTCCTGTACCTGCGGCTTGGACGATGATTTCTTCTTGCTTCGTTTGTGTTGTTCCCATTTTCACGTACCCACTGACACATACACGACACTTAATTTTTACTAGATCATTTCACTAATGTACCGGCATATGACTTGCCAGAGCCTTCTTACTGCGCTTTCACGGCAGGAACTTTTAGGGCAGGATCGCCATGTAATAGTTTAAGTGGCGTATGTAGCGGGGTGAGGATATGCAATAGGATAGGGTCACATGTTATTGGTTACGATTTGTAATTCGAATTGAAGCCAAGCGGTCTTCTTCTCTTTTATTAATAACTACTATTTTATAAACATTAATTATACTTATAAATATTAATTGTTTAATTATGCAAACCAACCTTGCGGAATAGCTGCGTTATCATAACATTGATTGTTTTATTTAATTCAATCAATGCCATGATACAAGGGTACTACACTATGTTTGGAAGTAGAGGTATCTTTTTTGAAGGGATTTGCTCTCACGGGAGCTGATTAAATTTTCCCTTATTTGAATTCTTAGAAGTTTGCCATCTACGCTACCTAAACTGTAAGGTCGCACAATGTTGAGAGACACGTAATCTTTTGGCTATGTGGGTTTTGTGGTAGCTGAACGTAATACATGGGGAAGGGTTTCTTATCCCTTTCTATGTGCTTGACTGAAGTTTTTTTGTTCTGGACATTTGCAATTGCAGCGCGGAAATGCTGCATGCTGAAGTGTTTTGACTTGAAGGAGGGCCTACGGAGCTATTAGGCAGCCGAGATGTGCTTTTGGAGCAGGACTGTTAAAAGATTTTTTGGTCTTGTTGGCTTAGCTGATGGTCTTGGTTACGCATAACTTGCTGGACCGGTTGGTGGCTTTGTTGAAGAAGAAACTGAAAGAGGCTTCACTTGCTTACCTTTAGGTTCTTTGACTTTTTGAACACCTAAGTGTATGTCTCTCTGGGAGATGTTTTTGCGCAGGCCAAGAAAGATCACGGTGAGATCCAGTTTGCTCTGCCTTATGCTGCCAGCAACGGTATCGATCCTTTCCGGATGACGTGCTTTTTCAGACAAGATATTTTATCCTGTTTTTTCAAGTGGGCCTTCACTTTCTAGAACTAGACGTAGATTAAACTCAAGATTTGGCTACCCGTCATTTTATGATCAACTTAACCTAACGGGCTATGAAAAACAAAAACAAATGACTGGAGCATCCTAGCGGAGAACAAAGGAACACATAAGAGGCATAACAATAATACAAGGTTGGAGGAAGAAATAGCAAAACTTAAATGGAACACTGTTGGTTACGTAGCTAAATATCAGGATGATAGATGGACAAAAAATATAATTCAGTGGAGACCATATCAAGGAAGAAGTTCTAGAGGAAGACCTTTCATGCGATGGACGGATGACATTAAAAGCAGTGCAGGCTTATTGTGGCTGAGGGAATCTTAAAACAAACAATAATTGAAAAAGAAAATCTTGGGAGTTATGGGTATCTCATGTTTTTTATCTATAGTTAGAAGAGTGACACATGGAATACGCACAAGACGCTGGTCTAGCTTTTTTTTTCTTACATTGTTCTTAACTGCCTTATTTTGGAAGCGATCTAGGGGTTTATAGTAATTTGTGATCTCTAATTTTTTTTGTATATTTGCCGCATTCTGATCATATTTCTTAAAACGACTTCATTTTAATGGATATTTTTTAAAAAGTTTATGATGTAGAATTTATTGGAGATGGCGTTAAGGGGTCATAGTCATAATAGCGTTGGGTATTATTATGGTTATGAAACGCTTTTTATCATAACTTTTAATGTAAATATTGTTGTTCTGTTGTTTTTTCTCTATTGTCGAATACATTTTGATGGCTTACTATTGTTAATAGAATTTGGATCTATGGTAAGTTGTGGGTTGTTTATGTTTTGGTGTTAATATAATGTTGGTTTGTGATTATGGCCAAGTATTTCCATTCTATTTATTTTTGACATACCTATTGCTGTGTACGCGTTGTTTGCAACAAATTGTCATATTTAGAAATTTTGTGGTTGGGAATTGGGAATGGATGATAGGATTCTTAGTTGTATTAGTTTGTAAGTTGCGCTTTATGGTTGTTATAATAAAGAAGTTCTTTGTGGATAGACAACTGAAATCATATAGTTTTCAAGGATAAAAAGTAAAGGATTGAAACAAATTTGACATGGAATATCACCTTTATTATGTGCAACATTAGTTTTTAAAAATTACTTTATTTAAATGGCTTTTATGGGTTCTAATGCTGCAATCTTTGTCTCAAGTTTTGCATTACTTTTCTCAACAATTCTGGTCTAATATTTTTTATTTCTTCTAAAATACGCATTTTAGGACGCCTTTTATAGATAGTCAAATTGAGAGCATTGGGTGGCCATGTTATGTTACCAAACTTCGAAATCAAGTAAACAGGAAACAATTTTGCAATTCAATTTGAGTTTGCTGTACTGTATGTGCGGTGGCATCGTCTTGTTGACATATTCACATAACATATAATATAGAAACGAGTTTCATCATTAAATTTTACTAGTTATAGTATTATGAGTGTTGCTGTATTTTTTATTGAAAGTTTACAAGTGTCAAATTCTTTGGGTAATGTTTTGTCAGTAAAGCCTACGTTCTTTGATGATTAAGGTGTATCCGAAAGGGTTTCTACGGCTTTCAATAGTTGTGACTTTTTCTTTTTGTTTAGTATTTTTTGCATTATCGAAAAGGTTTTAGAAGCGTTCTTGATGATAATTATGGATCTTTGATTGTTTTTGTATTTTTGTCCGCATTTGTAAAATAACTAAATGCTGTATATTTAGTGTTACTACTTTTGTCACTGCGGTACTTTGTTTTTTTTTTGCAAACTATCGAAAAAGTTAATACAAATGTTTTTTGATGAATTGTAAAACCATTTTTTGCAATTTTAAAAATAATTTGTAATTGCTAGTTTTGGACTGGAAAACCTTTAAAAGGTTTTTGCATTTTGTCGCACATTCACACAGTTTATGTTTTTATATGGCATTGGAAGCACGAGGAAGATTGCCAACTCGGTGGATAGACGGTGTTACTAGGCTGTTTGGTCATACAATGCATGAGGCCACAGAAATGGCACAGGACAGAAAGACATGGAAAGTCGCTGTTGATATGATTCCATAATAGTGCCACCAAACCCTCACGAAGGGTACAAGGATCAAGAAGGAAGCAAACGCTTTTGCTGCAGATAGAAAGTGAAAATATTTAAGCGTTAAACATTTTGAGAATTAAACTTTAGAAGCACTTCTATTATAAACTATCGACTTTTTTTAATCAAACTCTGGAACTAATATTTCGATTGATAAAACTAATGAGCTATGATGTAATTAACTAATTCAAAATTTGAAAACCAGTTTGAGTTTTTTAAGAAAATTATTGATATTATTAAAAATAATGATAAAGAGGTTTTGAGAATTGCTACAGATGGGTTTAGCTTCAGAAATAGTTTATTCAACACGAGTTTGTGTGTTCTTTTACTTTTCGTTGTAGCTGGTATAAAAGAAATTGCGATTTTTTGTTTGCAACTTTTTATATTTTGTTCTGCATTGTTTCTAAAACAAATGTTTAATATCACTAAGTTTTGAAGTAATTTGCCATACCATTATAAATTTTTAATAAATATAAAAGGACCAATTAAAAAAAAAAAACAAAACTAGTTGAAATTGAGTTTGAAAACAAATGTATTTGATAAAAAACATTGTTTTCCATGTGACTTATGACACGTACTGTATAATTTAATTTAAATTTATATTATATAATGGCTTATGTGGGAAGTATTGAATATCAATTTAGTCTTTTTTTTATTGAACAACATGCAGAACGAATACGAGTAAGTCGAGAAGAAATATTGAGACCGAAAAATATTCAATAAGGAAAATTGTGGACCGTGCAAGGTTTTCATTAAAAAATTTAATATATTCTAGCTCTCGCCCTACATAGAATTATGTGTATTTCATTTTGCGTAAAGGTAATCATAAATTAAACGAATTATATTAAAACTTTTATTAAACCAGTTGACTACAATAAAAAAAATCATCAATGGACGATATCGCTTTGGCGTTACATATCACAATAAATCCCCTGATAAGCGTTTGGTTAAATTCCTATCTGTCACCATAGTAACGCAGGCAATCTGCCGGCTTAATAATGCGATAATTAAGTCGGTCCCCATGGGGAGGCGCCACACCAAACGCGCGGCGACGGTGTGTACAGCCCTCCAGGTCTAACGGTGATCGTGGCCCATTGTTGTTTTGATTAAATATACTGCAAATTTAATTTGTCCCCGTATTCAAACTTTAGGATTAATAATTAATTTGATATCCGTATCAAAGTAAGGGTACAATAACCTTGATTATTTAAGAAATAGAATCGATTAAATAATTCAATACCGTTGGCACTTTCAATTAATGATTTTCCAATGTTACCGAGGGCATTCCAATATTTCATCCTGACGCCATGTCATTTCGGCAAATGTCTATAAAAACAGAATCATGGAGCGATTTACATCGAAACCCTTTCACCAAGGGTGTGTTTTTCATTGAATCGAATCGCGAGCTGTTAGAAACACGCAGGGCCAAACCTCGTTTTATAACTAATTGATTTATTTATTATTAGGGTGGCAGCTAATTGACGTTGCAAAATGCATACGATAAGTCACTCTTCTGCAAATTGCCGACGTCGTTCAATTGGGAATTAAATATTGCAGCGCTTGCAATTTATTAATTAGTTCCTTTGTTGTAGTTTCAAAAATATAATGGCAATTAAATTTCATTGGCCGCATTAAAATATATTCCCATTAAAATATATATAATTTATGCGTATGTGTTTAGTCAGTCGTAAATTATCGATGTAATGGAAACACTTTATTCGTTAATTGAATTGCGCAAATAACATCATAGAACTCGACATAAAAACACAAGCCACGAACATTTACTAATTGCCAAGTGTAGTTGTATGTTAAGTAGATTAGGTCGTGTTGTTGATTTTGAATACACAAGTGTTATCTAGCTGAATATTGCTAGTTGCGAATCACACTGTTTGAAATGGCCAATACATTATTATTACATACAGTTAGAAACAAGTGATTGGATTTTATACATTGTCACCGAGTGTAGTTTCATTCTATATTAAACTACATTTGCATAATATACATTTTTATAAATAATAATCGGAAGATATAACCTAGTTGACTCCATAATTAATAATAGTTATTCTTTAGTAAATATGTAATAATGTTTATTAAATCAAACTTCAGTAATTTTAGTAAAGTTTGCGGTGGGAAGTAACTTCTAATCTCTTGCTAACAAACACTTAAACGGGTGGGCGGGCACTCCAATTTAAACTACTTGTTGGTAATTATGAATTAGAGTTTTACCCACTCATCCAAATGTTGGTCATGAAGGGTTGGTATCACCAGCTTTTCTTTGAATAAAGTGACTTTTTTTTTGTTAAAATACTACAAATCAAGGTAGCGGTCGGTATGGTCTTAATGCTTGCAGAGAGGAGTTTCAATCTCTTAAGAACAAAGACTTGGGTGGGTTGGTGGGAACTCTAGTTTAACCTACTCGTCTGTAATCATGTTTTGAAATAAAGTACTTACCCGTCCAAGTGACCATCATCAAGGGATTAGATGTCACTATCACCTTCTTTGACATAAAGACTTTTAAAGTTTGCAGAGAAGAAAACTTTTAATTTTTGGATAACTAACACTTGTACGGTTGGGCGGGAACCTCAGTTTAAACTATTTTGGAGTGAACAACTCACCCACTTAAGTGTTTATCATTAAGTGATTGGATATTACCTCATTCTCTGTTTACATAAAAAAATCTAACGCTTGCAGATAAAACTGATTTGAACTTTAAACTACTCAATTATAAATTGAATTATCTTACCCACTTACCCAAGTATTAATTATTAAGGGATTGGATGTCACCATCACCTCTTTTGATACAGAGACTTTTAACGTTTGCAGAGAAGACAAACTACCAATTTCTTGATAAGTAACACTTGGGCAAGAATCTCAGTTCAAACCATCTGTTCGTAATCATGTTTTGGAGTGACCCACTCACTTGCCCAAGTGTCCGTCATCAAGAGATGTCAAAATTACCTTTTTGGTCATAGAAATTTTGAACACTTGCAAAGAAGACAAACTTTCAATTTGTTGATAAGTAACATTTGGGGGGAACTCCAGTTCAAACAATCAGTCTGTACTTATGTTTTGGAGTGAGCCACCCTCCTTCTTAAGTGATTGGATATTACCTTATCTTTTTCTGACATTAAAACTTCTGGAGCTTGCAGAGACAAATAACTTGTAATCTTTTGATGACAAATATTTGGGCATGTGAGTGGTTACTCCTGTTCAAACTACTCGATAGTAGTTATCAATTGTAGTATCAAGTGTTGGTCATCAAAAGGTTAAATTTATTATTGCCTTCTTTCCTTGACGCTTGCAGAGGATTTACTTCCAATTTTTTGATGACAAACATTTGGGTGGGTTTCAAACTACTTGTCCGTAATCAAGTTCTGGAGTGCCTACTCACTAAGTGTTCGTCATCAAGGGATTGGATGTCACTATCACTTCCTTTGACATAGAGAGTCTTAACGCTTGCAGAGAAGAGAAACTTCCATAACTAAAACTTAGTCAAGTGGGCGGGAACTCTTGTTTAAACTATATGTTTGTACTTATAATCTAGAATCAACCACCGACCCGCTTAAGTGTCCGTCATCAAATGATTGGATATAACTTCCTCTTCTTCTATCATAAAAAGTTTTTCTATATGTTACCATCACTTCCGTTAATATACATTTGTAACGCTTGCAGAAAGGATTAACTTCCAATTTCTTGATGACAAACTATTTGATGGCAATCATGAATTGGAGCGACCTATCCACCCGATTAAGTGTCCAGCATCACGTGATTGGATATTATCTCTTCCTCTTCTGGCATAAAACTTCTATCGCTTGCATAATTGACTTTCAACAATTTAAACTATTACTATATTACTATTGAGTAATCACGAATTGGAGTAACCTACTCTACCCACCTAAGTGTTAGTCATCACGAGATTGATATTAGTATTGCCATCGCCAACTTACTAATTAGAATCTGCAAAGATTATTAACATTTTGACAAAGCTTTCTAGAGATTTTTGGTGCAGTTGTGCTTTATTATTGTATACTGTTTACTCAACTACTCAAAGAATTTATTAATCAGTTTATTCTGAGATGATTTGTTTTTTGTTAATTTGTTCATATTGGATAAAACTAACCTCATCTTTGCAATGTTTGGACGAAAATTGTGTGATGTCGTAGTTGATTGATACGGAAGACTTCGTGAAAATACATTGCAGATGTGATATGGCTTCAAACATTTCTGGGCAACTATGCCGTTAGATGCTCTTGTTTGTTGCTACGTTTTATGTTGCGGAGCTGCTAGTGGCCGGTTCAGTATGGTTGAATTTTATGAAAACCTGGCTGAGCGTGTTACCGGTGGTCGCGTTTCTTAATTGGGTTTTGTAGCTCGACTGTCAGGGGTTGCATGTTGCATCTGTATTTGTAACTCATTTTTAAATTACTGTTTTTTTTTTCACTGCCGGTTTGTTTTGAGGCCCCAATCCTCAAAATATATAGTACGTTGATCACTCTAAGTGTTGACATGTTTGCACCCATTTGTACAATCTGAACTGTGGGCCGTTCTTGGTGATTATGGTGCCTGTGTATCTGAAACATTAAAACACCTACCTTCCTAGGATGCGGGCGATAGCTCCGCTTTTAATCTTTCCTGCTACAAATTAATTTTGTGAACAGATCTACAAGTACCAAGATGTTTTTTTTTAAGTAGTTTGATAAGGTCTATGGCAACGTTGCTAGATAGTACTCTGCTTATTTATGCTTGTAGGGCTGCGTATGGTTGTCGATGTCCCCGTTTTATAGCGGTGCATACGATTCATTTCCGTACGTATTTTTGTATATTTTGATTCAGCTGGTTTTTTTGGTTTTGTCACGGCCTAGGTTAATGTAACACGCAAAGGCCGCTTTTTGGGGTCAAGTGGAAGTAATAGTTTTCTTGTTCCGTTGATTTTTGGTATAGGGTACCGTTCACTTCTTTTCCGTCTGTTTTTTGAAACGATTGGAGAATGTTTATGATTTGGAAGGCATTAGCTTACCGTTAATAAAGATTATAATTATAATTATTATCTTTGTCTTACTCTTGCGTAATTTTGATCTTTTTAATCCGGGAATTTTTAAGAGACGGGTCTCTAGAGGAAGCATATACATATATATATATATATATATATATATATATATAAGTTGTGGTTGTTTGGTTGGTCTTTCCGGTTGCTGCTCAATATGTAGGGTAGTTATATTTTTATTGACAGTGCTCAATGTTTAAGCCAAATGATTATAAGAATAACGCTTTACCACTTTTGACTGGTGATTTTTTAAGTTGCTTAACTATGAGAGTGTTTGTGAGTTGATTTTGGCTCCAAGCCTATACTAGTGCAAAGCATTTTTGCTCTTTGATGTAATATTGGTTCTCGGTTGCGTTTAATTTTACTGATTCAAAACTATCCGTTTTTATCTGTACTGAAAATGGTAGGTAAGCTACGGGAGGGACGGTGAAGTTGCTTGACGGCTGTGGTTCATTTACAAGCTTTGGTATTAGTCCTTAGCTCTGGTATGTACTGTTGTATTCAGTTACGGATTCCTAATAGTTGTCAACGGGTTTGAGGTGCTAGGTAATTTTGACGATTTGCTGTAGATTATTATACTGTTAAAGTAGTTTACTTAAACATGAGGGATAGATGTTGTTTAAATGTTTCTTGTTTTTTGTACGATTTGTTGTAGTTGATTATACGAGGGACACTGCCAAAGTTTGCGGAAAATGTAAAGCCTATCACAAACTACGTTATGTAAATTGCTTTATTGCTTCTCAAAATATTCCCCTTTAAAATCTATACACTTTTGCATCCGATGAAACAACAATCTTTAATACAATTTTGCCACTCTGAGCGAGGTACCTCCAAAACAAGTGATTTAAATGCTTCAACAGCCTCTTTAGGCAATGAAAAACGCTTGCTACGTATTTTATTTTTGAAATGTCGAAATAGGAAGAAGTCATTGGGCGATAAATCAGGCGAATGTGGGCAATGAGTCATTAATTGGATGTTGTTACTGGTCATAAACTCTACAGTTTGTTTTGCTGTGTGAGCGCTTGCATTGTCATGATGAACAATGATTCACCGGTTTATGTTGCTCTTTCTGATTTTTGCGATAATTTCCGGCAAACAAATTGAAGTATACCAGTCAGCATTAACTGTCCTACGATCCTCTAATACAACAGTTGCAACATGACCCGTTTTTCCGAAGAAACGAGCAATCATTCTTTTTGAAACGTTTCGTGAAAGCACCACTTTTGTGGGTTCAGGTTCATTTTGAAACACCCATAGAGTCGATTGCTATTTAGTTTCAGGCTCATATGAATATATCCAAGATTCGTCACCTGTTACGATGTTATATACCGAATTTGAACTGTTTTTGTTCTTCTTTCAAATTGTGTGGATCCAACGACTGCAAAGCTTTCTGTCATGCAAATGATCGTGCAAAATCGTATGTATTTGTTTCGCTGCAATGTCTAAGGATGCCTCTATCTTACTATAGGTCACATGCCGATCTGACAAATTCATTTCACGCACAGCATCAATATTTTTCGCGACAACAGAGGTACATAGACCTTCGCGAAAATCGTCATCAACCGTTGGTCTTCTACGCTTGAATTCTGCAAACCATTTATAAACCATAGTTTTGGATGGTGCTTCATCCTCAAATAACAAACTAAGTTTTTCCACACATTGCTGCGGTGTTAAACCGTATCGAAAATCATAAAAAATTGTCACTCGGAAGTCACGATTCGAAATTTTTCACACAGTTATTACTTTCGTTAAATTTTCTTGAAACAAAACCGAGCAGTTTGAAATCAAACTGTCAACTGAATTATAGGTGAAAAACGTAAAATTTTACGAATATTACATCGCAGAACACTGGCAATTTTGGCAGTACTTGATTCCACGAACTTTAGCAGTGCCCCTCGTATTTTCAAAGTAAATTTGCAGAAGTAGCTTTTAAGTCAATTTTGACTCATGACACGTTGCAGCGTTTTTAGATCGAATATCATCACCTGGAATTGGTAGTGGGCTCCGTCACGTGTGCTAAAAAGCGGTGTATAAAGTCTTTTTTATCGGTATCTACCAATAACCACTCTTAAAATCTAATAACAGATAAATTTTTTGACACAAACAGAAAATATTATATTTTTAAGCCACGAGTATTGAAACCATCTACAATTCAGCGAAGAGGTTTAAAATTTATAATGAGAGAATGTTTATAAAACGTAATATTCCTACAGATTTGAAGTGATTGCAATAATAAATGTTGTGAGCCTCTTAAATAGAAGGGACCCTTAAACAGTCGCAGAGACTCTGCTTATTATGAAATATTTTATATTTTCATTAATTTTTTATTTCAAGAAGAAGAAGATAATCTATTATTTCACTTTTGAATACTTTATGACTGAATATATTTACACGTTGACACTTTCATAAATCTTGATCAGTATGATCCTAATGTTTTCAAGATTTTTATATTTATATTAAATTCTATTACGAGTATATCAATCTTAAATCTGTCTCATTTTTTTAAATAGATTACTTTAATTCAATCTTACTAAAGAGAAATATTTACATAAATAGGTAATTTATTTAACTCTAAAGTTTATATAGTCAGTGGCCACGGTCGATAATCATTTCCCGGATGAATGAAGGTACTTATATAATTAAAAAAACTGTAATTATTTAATTAAATTAGCAAGAAATATTATAAAAAAATAATTATACAAATTTTAACTGTTTATCTTAGAATAAAAACAATACAGAATTTTGTTTATAAATTTAATTTTCCTTAACTAAATCTGAAATTGCGTTCTTAAATATAATTTTATTGAGCATAATTATCACATGATATAATAGCAATAAAATTGGTACATATAAATAATTAATAGAACACTGTTAACATTATTTATATGCATTTATATGGTCAAAACATGATGTAATTATTAAAACAAGGCTATAAACAATATTTTGATTAAGAGTTTAATTAGTTCGTAGAAGGTCAACAAGAGCACAAATAGTACAGTTAAAATAGCAACAGCTGTTTGTACAAAAAGAGGAAAAACCAGTCTTTACATACATTTTTTTGTATAAATTACAATAATTCATTTGAGTGTTCATGTAATACGTGGGAGAATGTAAATATTTTTGCAGATGCTTTGCTTAAATATATAAAAGAATACTAATTAAATGCAGATCTATATTATTTTATTAAAATTAGTAACAAATATTTGTTTTGTAAATATAATTATCATTATCAAATCAATGGTTTTAATTAAATTTTAATTAATTTTGTATAGAGATAACATGATGAAGTCATTATCTAAATATGATTTCATTGCAAAATGTCGATCATTTCAATTTGAATAGTAATAGTTTTTGTTAATTTATTCACAATGTTGTGCTTTTGATGCAAATAGGGAATATATAATAAAGTTTTTACTTTTGTTACGATATTAATAAATGATTAATATTATTAAAATAAATATTAAAACGATATTCAAGAAAATCATATGATTCTTTTATGGGGGAAATAGAAAGGAAGAAGTATCGACTAATAAATTTGTTCTACTTGAACATATCAAATCGACCTAGTATGTTTACAATAAAATTTATTACATTGTATACACATATTTGTTCAATTGTAAATTGTACGGATGGTCAAGTTTACATGCAAATCTTTATTAATAAATCAGTAAACATCGAAGTTTTAATTAGAAATTGTAGAACATTACCAAACAAATTAATAATTAAGGTTAATTAACATTTTTAACAGCGATGTTAAATAACATTTTTGAAGGTTGCTGGGTAATATTTAAAAAACTTGATGCTTGATTGACTAAAAAGTGATATTAACAACGATGTTAGCTAATATTGATGTTAAAATTTGTCCAAAATATTATTTCTTTTTTCGCATTGTTTCAATAAAGTTATTTTGGAACATTGATAATTCATTTATGAGTTAGCGTTAACACTGTTGCATTCTAATGGCATCGTAAGAATACTTTGCTTGAGTAAATACACGTTTTAATACTAAAATCTAAATTCATTGTGAGTCAGTTGTATTGGTAACTCAATTATAAAAACATGCTGAACCAATCTAGCATTATTTTTTTATTGCTATAGTACGCTGACATAATTTTAATACATGCGAATATAAATAATTGAAGCGAATAAGTTATGTACAGAATGCTTATTAAAAAATTAAAGATTGCATTTTGTTAACTAATTCGGCATGTTATTGGTCACTCGATTAAATAAACGTTTGTTATATTGACAAATACTTAATTAATTGATATAAAATTTGATTGTTTTTAAAATTTTTATTTGAGCAGCGATACGCAAGTTTTAGTGTAACTTTAGGAGACGAAAATGCTTTTGGGTTACATTGAGTTAAAAATTTATCTTGCAGTACCAAAAATAAATATCGCTGATCTTGAATAAGATCACAATGCATTGCGCTTCTTTCTTTGGTACGTTATGCATACTATTATACAAATGCACTTGTTGGCTGTGAATGTATTGTGTCATGCAGTTTTTTATATTGCTAAATACTTTTTATTTTAGACAGTTTTTTACACTGGTTTTGCGTGGTTTAGCGAGGTAGGGCAAAGTGTAATTTATGAATTTATTCATTTACTAGGTCGTTCTCAAACTGTAACTTTTGGTGAAGTTTATGACTACTTGAAAAGATGTTTTTTTTTGTATCATTGCCTTCTATGTGGTTGCTAAGGATTGAATGCTGATTTGTATTTGCAATTGATAGAACTTTTTTCTTTGGTGTGTACCTCATCTATGTATACTGGTGGTCGGAAACTTGATGCAAATTTGATGTGCTAATTTGGTTTTAATCTGATTTGGGCCGTAATATGTCAGGTGTAAATTATTGTAAAAAATTTTTTTTTTTAATCATTTGCTGTAACTTATTGCAATTATTGTATATTTAAAAAAATAATAATTTGCTTTTGAAAATATAAAGATTTATGATATTACTATGTAATCCAGAGATGTTGCCGTTGATACACCAAATCTGACGTAAGTCCTAGTTTTGATGCGTGAAGTTTTTTTGGATTTTTTGTGCTTTGTTGTCACCGGGCCTTGGGCAACTACCTAGAGATGTCCTCCAAGGTTGGAGAAGCCTTGAGGCTGTTGTTGTGGCTCTTTGTTTGAAGAGTTTTTAGATACCCTGAAGTTTGCTTGGCTGCTACCAATGTGCGTTGGTGATAGACTTTTCTGGACCCGGATATTATCTGGTTCTCACTCAGGTTTGGTTGATGTCTGTTTGATGGCGTAGCACGCACCGACGTTTTTTGTGGTTTCAAAGGAGAATCTTTTAAAGACTATCTGATCTATTCTCTAAAGGAGAGAATGCGTGCAAGTTTTTAGAAACAGGTTGGTTAGAACGTCTTATAGACTGTGGGATAAGCTACTTTAGGAAGTGATAGGAATGTTTGTCTTTGTCTAGCTCAGCAAGTCTGGCCAGACAGGGGTTGGAGTGTACCGCGAGGTACTTTTCAGTCACTTTTAAATGAGACTTTGAAAGGCTTCAAGAGTTTAGTGTGAAGAATTTCATTATTGGTGAGGGCCATTATTGATTTATGACATAAATATTGGTCTGCTCTATCCGGAGTTCAGCGCCAGGAGAAGATTGAGTTTTTGTTTTGAGACAATTTCTCTGATTCAATAAGATTGTTATGTAACAATGTATCGTTGTCAGTATCCTCTAAGAAGTCTATGATTTCTTGGTGGATCTTTTCGACGTGCTCCAGATCAGTGTTCTCAGTCAGGAATTTGAAGCTGTCAGCAAATCACTGCACCACTGGTAAAATATCGTCTTTTTATAGCAACCCGGATGAGCTTCTACTTCGTTGATAGGCTAATTCCGATGTTCAACGTGCAGCCCTATTCTTCTTTATACTTATCCGTTCCGGATGTTGGCAATCATGTTTGTTATCATCACTTTGTTGGCTGCAGCTCTGAATAGTTGTGTGGTGGTCATTCGTAGATTTTTGAAACAGGATATGCGCTATCTTTTTGCGCTTCTTTTTCCTTGCACTTTTCCTTGTAGTATGTTTTGTAATAGTATTTGTATTATGTGCTTGTGTTGATGTTCAGGCCGTATTTATAGCTACTTTTTGAACAGATTTTTTCCATTTATCAGAATTCTCGCTTTGATGTTTGGTGATGATTCTTAGGTCTTTGTCTAACTTTGTCTAACTTTGCGTCTTTTAGGATGTCTATCTTTTTGTGATGTTGAATTCTGTCAAACGCTTTTTGGTAGTCGACGTTCATGTCATGTCATTGTACGCTGAATAGGGCTTTCCTTGTTGACTTGGTGATAAGGGTTTTTCGCATAGCTTATATATTTTCTGTGCGTAGGTCTAATACATGATGACGTAGTGTAAGTATATTATTGCTGAACATAAGAAACAACAATAACGCGAAACGTGTTTTTTTTTTACATAGTACGTCTAGCAGCTATTGTGTATCACTAGTTAGTACTCCTAGTTTTTTTTTTATAAAGTTTAGAAACTTTTGCCAAAAAATTGTTTTCAGCTTATCTTTGGTTAGCCTGTGCTTGCCAAAGAAAGCAGTACGTTGCATACATCGTACTTGATCGGCAGATGTAGCGTAGTTTTTTTGTATTCCAGACATCCGCAGTATAACGGATTTGCATGGATTTCTATTCAAGCATGTGTTTGTTTAGTACACAGTAAGCTTTTGCAGTATTGTCTGGATGTAATGGCACTTTTTGAACTTTTTCTAGTTGCTCTTTAGCCCAAAAACGGCAATTTTGCCTACTGACGTAGCCATTAAGCCAGAAATGGACCTTATTGCTGAACAAAATTTTAGTCAAAGACAGTGGATCTTCTTCAAGTTTTCCAGTTAGAGTTGAATTTTGTATGCTTTTAAACTAAGATTATACATAAAATACGCCAGTTGTTTCATACGACAAGCCAAGCTGTGCGAGAACGGAGTCGAATGGATTCATCACGGTCATCGCTTACACTCTCAGCTACCGCCGCTATATTTTCTCCACTATGTGTTGAATGTGGTCTATTTGGTCGCGTATTATCCAATAATGAAAGTTGGATTTCAAATTTTTTTATGGTAAAGCAAATTGTGAGTTCTGTAATCCGATTATGTCGACCATCAGTTCTATCTAAGCTCACAGAGCGTTGATTTTTGTAATACAGCTGAATAATTTGTAGACGCTGTCTTTCCATTATGAACTGTCAAACAATACTGAACAAAAATACCATGACAGTTTGACTTGGCGCACGCTTGATCTGTCATCAAAATCCCTACTACAAAAAGTTCTTCTAATTGAATTAAAGAAAATTTGTTGAAACTACATGACATGAAGATCAAAATACATATAAAACTAAAAAAAATGTTAAGTTATATAAATTTAATCTAAACGTTTAAAGTACAGTAGAGAGTTGGAAATGACATTTATTTATATAGTCTACTAAAATTGTTTTATCAATAGAAACCGTTTTTTTAAGAAATAAGTTGTTACTATTGATTGAAGGAATATTATGAAGATGCCCAAGGGGTGCTTGTGTATGTAAAGTTTAATCGGAAAGTGAAAAGGATTTTTTTATCATTTTTAAATTTTTTTTTCATTTTCATATTTTACGGGGCAGGTAACAGTGGTAAGCACCACGGGCAAGAAAGCATTTACAGTAGTTTACTATCTGCCGCCCGCGCTTGTGTGGCGTGCTGAAAACAATATTCTCCTACCTCTGATACTTATTAATTTATTCATAAACATTATTACTTAGATTCTTCTAATATTTTTATCACATCCTATATTAGAATGAATCTATTAGTAGCATATTAACTAAATCTCGTTTAATACTGAATTATAAAAAATCGAGAACATGAAAATAGTAAACCAATTATGTCTGTATTAAGAAAAACTATTAAAGTACGTTTAAATATTGCATGACTAAATAAATAAAATTGCTGCACACAATAATTCTATTTAAATTAATTTGTACCTTCTTTGATCGTTGAACGTTTGATGTTTATGAAGCATGTTAGATATGATAATATGATTGTGTAAAAACAATAATGCTTTAACTTAATTTTTATTTTACATTTGCATCCATTGTCTGAGATGCAATTCTCACAATACTAGAAGTTAAATATATGATGATGTTATTTTAATGTGTATAAAATAATAATACAATTATTATCTTACTCATTTCATCTGTTATTTATTACTGGTATTGGATAAAGAGCCGCAGTTAATGATATTAAGAAAAAAAGATATTTTAATTTGTATTTGATAAGATGGTGGGAAAGATATTTAGCCATAATATATTAAGTTACTAAATATGAATTATTATATGACAAAATAGTGTATATAAGAATTGTTTATTAGTTTTTAAAATAATAAAACAATTACGAATACATTATTACGTTGTGGCTCTACTATACAGGGTGTTCAAAAAAGAATGTAAAATATTACGAACCACAACAAACAAAAAAGTCTTAATAAACATGGGTTGTCATAGCAATGGTTTCGGAGATATGGAACTTTTTTTTTTCCCTCCATTTTTTATTTTACAAAAAAGTGCATTTTCTTATCATAGTTGGCTTATGTTTTGTGAAATAAACATTCAGTATTTGACAGTTGTTGTTAGTGCACAAGTTGTTATTGCTATGGCTGATTACTTTAATGCAGAACTAGCCGACATGCATTTTATGTATGGTTGTGCTAATGGGATTGCCACCAAAGCGCGACGGCTTTATGTAGAAGCTTATCCAAATTGTCAGATTCCTTTACATCGTATGTTTGGAAGAATTCATCAGAGATTGAGAGATACCAGTTCACTTTGCTAATAGCACGGATAAAGCATAATCCAGGGACGAGTGTGCGGAGAATATCAGCTGACGTAGGAATTGGTGCTACTCTTGTTTGGAGAACCCTCCACGAGCAGCTACTCTATCCATACCATGTACAACGAGTACAGGCCTTTTTAACTGATCATCAGGCATGTTTGGTTTTTTATCACTGGTTTCTACGCAAGGATGCTGAAGACCCTCAGTTTTTTGCCAATTTTCATAATGCACATCGTTGGCCCGACAAAAATCCTCATGGTGTAATTGAATGTGGACATCAGACACGTTTTTCATTAAACATTTGGATGAGTATTGTAGGCGGTGTAAGGGGTGGTGGCCTCTTGTTCTAGCAACGAGAAATCGTTGCCAAAGGCGGATGAATCATCTAGTGATCAACGGCATGAAGGTGCAGAAGGCAACGAGAATCCACTGCATTAAAGATCCCAATGGATTTCCTTAGTACAAATCATCATCATGGATCGTATCAAGATTAAATATCCCGGAGTTAATAGTCCCCCCAATTGGATCTCCGGGGAGGACAAGATTGAACGAAGTCGTGAGACTAAGCACTTGGAATGTAAGAAGCCTGTGACAAGCAAGCAAAATTACAATGTGGCGGCGGAAATGAAGAGACTAAAAATAAATATCCTAGGCATAAGTGACTTAAGATGGCCAGAAAATGGGGTTCATCACATGGATGAATGTTGTATTATTCCGGAAACACGGATAAATCAAACAAATATGGAGTAGCTATCATGATCGACAAGAACGTACATAGAGCAGTAACCAGTTTTGTTCCTTACTCAGAGAAATGCTGATACAAATCCCATCTCATAAAAGAAACATCAATATTTTCCAAATTTATGCATCAAAACCCGACGAAAAAATTGAAGTTTTACAAAGATTTGTACACTGTACTAAAAGCACCAAGAAAGAAGACGTTACAATAATCATGGGAGATTACAATGCAAACATTAGAGAGGGGCGGTAGATGATGCAGTAGGAAGCTTTGGACAGAAAAGCTCGTAGTTACTAATACGTGCTACAAATTACCAAAAAGGATGCTTTATACTTGGAAATATCCTCAGAACACCGAAGGAAAGATAGTAAAGAACCAAATTGACTACATACTGATTAAGAAATAGTATAACAACAGTAAAAGCCTACCCAGGACCTGATGTCGGATCAGACCACAACCCTATAGTTGCCAGACTTTATATTAAACTTAAACAATTTAAACCTAAAGGAAAAATTAACAAGATAGCAACAGAAAAAATGAAAGAGGCGGAGATTAAAGAGCAAGTACAAAGAGAAGTTTTTTTATAAAATTAAAGCTACACGAAAGAACATGATATACACAGATATAGACCACAAATGGATTAACATTAAAACAGCGTTCATAGATGGAAGTAAGGATAGACTCCTTCAAATGCAGACTTTTCTATGTGATTGGCAAATAAGAGTAGAGCTAAGAACTAGAATGGTAAGTTGTTACGTTTTCTCTATTTTACTCTACGGAATGGAAGCATGGACGTTAAAACAAGTAGATATGAATAAAATGACGGCTTTTGAACTATAGACGCATGGTGAAGGTATCCTGGACAGCTAAAGTTTTTAACATTAAGGTACTAGAACGTATGAATAAACCACTGATGATCACTTACAATTAAACAAAGAAAGTTACAATATCTTAGTCATAAAATAAGAGGAGAAAAATATAAACTGCTCCAGCTGATTTGCAGAGAAAGATAGCTGGTAGAAGAAACATTGGCAGACGCAGAATTTTATGGCTGCGAAATTTGAGGGAATGGTACAATACAACATCCAAAGAACTGTTCCGAGCTTCCTACTCAAAAGTAAAAATAACGGTTATGATTGCAAACCTCCTGAAAGCAGATGCCACTTGAAGAAGAAGAATGTAGGCGACAGGTTTCTAGGTCTTGTTGTTTTACCGAACCGATTAACAGGCGCTGCTTGCCTCAACTTTCTGCAGAACACAATGTATGATCTTTTGGATGACATTTCATTGGTGGTTCCAGCATGATTTTGCTCTAGCTCATTTTTCGATTGCCGTTAGAGAGCGTTTAGACCAAACTTTTCCACATAATTGGGTAGGAAGAGGCGAACCAGCCTTATGGCCAACAAGATGGCCTGATTTAAACCCTCTTGATTTTTTTCTTTGGGGATATTCGAAATCATTAGTGTACTCTTAATTGTAAATAGCCTCGAGGAGCTGCAGTTAAAAATTAATAAAAAGTGCCAAGAAATCCGAGCCAATGAGGGGGTTTTAGAAAGAGTACGAATGTCTTTCTGACAAAGATGTTGTGCCTGTTTGGAAATGGAAGGAGGGCACTTCAAACATCTTCTATAACTCTGTTCGTTGTAAAAATATATAAAAATAAATAATGTTCTATATTTTTGAAACCGTTGCTATGACAACCCATGTTTATTGAAATTTGTTTGTTTGTTGTGGTTCGTACTACCACCCCCTTAAATATTTTACATTTTTTTGTAATGACCAAGGGTAACAAAACATGGGATCGGGAGACCACAAAAGATATTATTAGATAATATTAAGGAGGTGGCAGGTAGAAATTGGTATCAGATAGCCCAAAGCAGAAGTGAGTGGAAAATATAAAGGAGGCCTACGTACACAAGTGAGCAAATGAAGGTTGAGAATAAGAAGTATAACTTCTTCTTATTCTCAACCTCAAGACAAGGTTTTAGTCAATTAGTTATCCTTTGCAAATCCTGCTTTTCCCCTCTTTTTTGAAAAGAAGATTGTAGGATAATTTATTTATCGTCTCTTCTTGTCTAGTTTTGCATATCATGCTCAGTTATCATAGGTCACCACAGTCGTACTATGTATTAAAAAAAAAAGAAAAATAATATCGATTTTGCCTTTCCCTTTAACATTTACAATGTTAACGTACTAAAATAATAATACATTTGATTGGTGCCGCTATTGAATTTAAACTTAATTAATTAATTCTACGCTCGATTCTACGTAAGATGAAAAAATTGCAAACAAAATAAAACTTGGGATTTAATTTATTTTTAATAAATCATTGCTAAATCGTTTTATCGTTATTATTAATATTACTACTAATCATTTTAGTATGATTAGACATTAATAAAATAACATGCCCATAAAATAAAACTAATAAATATAATAAATAATCTCTGAAGCGCATTAAATAATAGACGATCTCATTTGATGCGAATTGATTTATTTTATGATACCAACCAAGTTTAGTATTTTATCAGCGATTACTAATTTATAGCGTATACTTTCTAATGATATTATAAAAGTTATGTTTATTATTACATCAAAGTTAAGATCCAATCAATATCTTAACGATATATTAAATGTGGAAGTGTACCAATCAATTGAAGGGGAATTTAATATTTTGATGGCTTTGCAGATTTTATACTTGTATACAAAGTTAAATGTTAATAATTAAAATATTTCGATTTTTAATATTATAATCATAATTAACACTTCATTAAAACAATAAATAATAAAATTAAATATTAATGAACATAAAGTTAATAAAGATTTTTTTTTAATTCTCTACCCCGCAGCGATAGACAAATGCAATTAATACAAAGACTTTATCACTTTATTAACTTTGCACGCGGGCTTTTGCAGAATTAAATAAGCTAAACAAATATTTGAGAACGAGGACAAATTGAGTTCCTCAGACCCTTATAAAATAATATGCCAAAACAAACAGACAGCTATCACAGGAATATAGTGGCACACGGTCGTCTAACTATGTAGACGTAAAACCCGAATTCACTTAAAAAACATTGTAAATTAGTGAAAGTCGTTAGGACAACAAAAAAATTAATAAAATCTGTTCTACATTATTGCCAGTAACATTCTAAACGTGTATTATGCAGAATAACAGCACTGAAATCAGTTTACTGCACGTTATATGCATTATTCACATTTTTTATTGGCAATGCAAATAAATTGTAAAAAATGTAGACCGTTATGTGTGCAGGATGCACATTGATACGTAATAGCTGTTGTCGCTTGTTTAGCGAGAAAAACTTTTGATTTATGGTTGAGATGTTTAATAGCGGACGTAAAATGGCCCTCATTAAAATAGCTCGTACATATGTGCAGGATATGTTAGTGATTCTCTTAACAATATTGATAAAGTTTAATTATAATTGGAAATATATTTGTGCACTTTTAGGAATAATTAATTTAGTCATCAAATTTAGTTGACTAAAAAATAAGCTAATATTCCAATTATATTAATGGGGTATATTACCTTTTATAATAGTGGTTTAGGTCAAGATAAATCTCATTGATACATTGTTGAATGACATGCAGGTCAATGTGTTGGAGAAAAATATTGTTTCGAAATAGAACGCACCATACAATGTTACAACCGACACAATACGTATGCGAAATAAAATATAGCAACAATTCGTTCCATGAAATTGATTGATCGCTTTGTGCAAATTTTACAACATAACAAAACATGTCACGCAGTTAATCCTACCATTTGCTCATCCAATTTTTTCGATTGGGAAACACGACCAACATCATAGTACCGTACCGTTTGTATTTTTTATATGTACAATCTATAGGAGTGTGTAGATTAATATTCCGCACATAAACCATGAACGTGATCGACCACAAATGAATTAACGTGCCATTTTACAAGGCACGCACCGTGTATGTATACTGTATACACACAGCAACTTTGCGGAATTTTATTTGTGTCCGATTCATCAGCTTTCCTTCAATATGGCCAATTAATCCGGAAGCGTCTCCCATGTGTGGGCTGGTTATATAATGGATATTTAAAATGATTGCGGATTAATTGCAACATATTTTCAGATCGATGGCGCGGATCGCCATTCATGAATAGAGATTGTTTTTTAAATATTTCATTTTTATCGAGCCATGCGCAATATGTTGCATTTATATGTGGCCTTGGGAAAGTGTATTCGATCGAATATTTGCCACTTTTAAGTATAAAGTTTTATTACCTACATTATAAGCGCATTTAAATTCCGATTATGTTAATTTTATTAGCTTTCGATAACGATCTAATGTGATCTCTGCTAAAGGTTAAACGAACTAAATGATGCCGATTACAATCAAATTACATGAAAAGGAAATATGCACATATGAGCAATGAGAAGTGTTGTCCAAACGCTTAACTCAAAAATTGTTTGTCATTTTAGTGAAAAGGGAATACAATATTAAGCACAATGAGAGTACAAAATGTTGAAAATTAAAATTTAATTACATTTATTGAACTAATTAATTATGCTAATTGTGTTAGTTTTGATCAAAGATGAAAGTAGCGTTGTATCACCACTAAGTAGAACAAATAATGCTGGAGTTTGCTCGTGCTATTCATTGGGAAAATGCCATACATTATTTCATATTTAATTGTTTTAAGAAACTTGCAGAAGGTTTGCTGTTTTTCTATTATTAATGCGTAGCTTATGAAGCATTACATCAATTATTTCTTTTTTTTTTAATCAAATTGAAAGTGATGTTTATCTGAAGGTTGGATTATGGTGGATTTATTTGCAAAAAACAGAAAAAGAAATGATTTGAATTTATCTTGGATTTTTAGCTTTGCTTAAAATTAGGTTTGAGGATTAGGTTTTAAATAAGGTGTTTTATGTAACAACGTAAAACAGCTTGTCAATTTTTTTTTTTATTGTAAGGATAAGTTTTTTAAAGGCTTGATAAGTGTCACAGACTAAACTCCCTTCTCTTCGATTTCTAGAAGTTTGCATCTTATAGTACAAGGACTTTTCTGCCTTATTGGGAATTGTTTTAGAGGGAAATATCAAGACTGCACGTAGTGTTCTAGACATATAGGTGTTGCATAGTGTTTGCAAAGAACTTATACCACGACTTTGTTTGGTATGCAGATTAACGGACAAAAAAGTTTCTAGTTTATTAGGCTAGGAGATGCAAAGGAAGATAATATATTATTTTTTTTTAATTGAGCTTTATTTGCATGAGCCATGCAGAAGAGAAGCTGAGTTTTGACTGATAGCGTTAGAGTTTTGCGCCTGATTGCCCGATGCTTGTGCATAGGATTACTTTTTGTCACCTTGTGAATGCTCTGGCTGTAACTTGTGGTGTGCGGCATTGTGCGGGATGCTCAGCATGCATGTAGCGCAGACTCTTTTGTAAATTTGCACGTGGAGCTAGAAAGACCTCCTGAGCACTTAACGTCTACGTAGGGGGAATTGCATCTAGATGCCGTGTGGCCCATAATGCTGGCAACGATGGCTTTGGACAATGTTTCCAGATTTGCGATTAAACTCAACGCTCATAGTGTGACATGATTTCTCGACTGAGAAATTTACGTTTAGGGCGGGTTTGATGATTGCGTTCATATCCTTGAGTGTAGCCGACATCACTTGAAGTACAAATTTATCGCTTATTACCATAGAGGTGGGCGTCGTGAGTCAGCACTTTTTGCAGTTGCTCACAATGGGCATGTTAAATAGGCTGAAAACCTATTGGCTCTACCAGGAGTGATTGCTATGGCTTTAGGGTGCAAACCCTTTAGGTTTGTTGACTAAAGGCCTTGGTGGCTCTGACTTGTTGGGCCAGCTGATGGCCCAATAGGAGCAGAAACTTGAGAGGACTCACCTAATTCTTTCTAATGTTTTGTGGACTTTTTGCTATGGACCACGATGGTAAATCTCTTTTCTTGGGGCGGGGTTTTATTGTGGGCGGCGACCTTGCTGTCCGGCTGGACCTTTGTCGGCTTTTTGTTTTCAGAGGGCTAGACTCGACGGGGTTTTTGGCAAGCTTTTAGAGGGAGGTCTTGCAGCATGTCTGCAGCAGGTGGTGAAGACTTTGATCTTTGGAACCTCTACGTAGGAGGTTGGGGCCGGAATTATTGATGGCGTGGGTTGTTGGGAGATCTGCTTGGCAACGGATGACATCATGGAAGCGGTGGAAGTAGTTTTGCTTTTCCTAATTTTCTGAGTAATATCCATACGCAGGAGGAAGAGAATTTTTTTCATGTCTAGCTTATTCTGCTTTGGTTTTTGGTTATTGATGCGCACTGATTCATCGTCAGTTATTTGAATGGCAAATTGTTTGAGTCTTATAAACTTCTCGATCTGTTTTGTGAGGAGATCCTTTGGCATCTGAAGTTAGACATACATTGCCTCAAGATTTGGTCATCACTCAGATCGGGTTTGTGGTATATACTGAAAGAGAAGCTGAAATAATCAGTTAATTATTTAATTCTGGGGATTATAAATCTCCATAACAAAATATGCCACTTCCGAGTGATACAGAAGGGATTTGGTTTGTTATCAATCTTAGTAGATATTATGTTTTGTCTAAGTGGAAGTTTGATGGGCAATTTGTTACAGTTCTGCTATCGATGAATAGTTTGATATTTTAATTGATTTTTGTAGGAAGTTTGAGAAACAAGCAATTTTTTGCTTACAATTTTAATGAACATTTGATAATTTTTGAATAAAGTTTGTTTGTCTCTGCATCTGGTCGAAGAGACAGTTTACATTTTTTTGAGCTAGGTGGGGAATTTTTTTAAAGACTTACAAAGTGTTGGATTCACTTTTACGAGCGCCTACCGACTAAACCCCCTTAATTTGATTGCTGGAAGTTTGACACCTCTTTCGTGTAAATACCTTTTTGTTTAATGATGAAAAAATAGTTACGGGTTTTGAATAATTACATAATGCGCTTAGTGTGCCGCTCTATAGGCGCTGCATAGATTTTTGCAAAGTACTCGCACAACGTCTATGTCCGGGATTCAGACTGTCGGAGAAAGTCTGAGAGAATTAGCCATTTATTTGGCTAGAAACTGAGCGGAAGTAATGATTAACTTTCTAAACATATCGTTGCTTGCATGGGAAAAGCGGAGCAACAATTGGTTTTTATCTAAAAACTGTGGCAACGATGGCATTGTCCAATCTTTGCCGACTTTTGCTTCTACTCCACAGTAGCCCGCAGATCTCGGTGAAAGATAGAATCTCTCGGCTTTTACCGTCTTGAGGAAGCGGGACGTACAGCATTGGTAAGGATTTTTTGTTCTTTCTCATGTGTTTTGTTGATTTAGAATTAAATTCCTGAGCGAAGAGATCAGCTTGCACCACGTCTGTCGTGACGCAATCGGGAATATTCTTGATGACGTATTTGAGTTTTTTTTCAGCCCTTATTTAGAAGGTGTAGTGCACGTTTTTGGTAGTACAGTGCTCAATCACAGCATACGAGGGATGCATGCGGATGCCACCAACCACGTTTACGGCGCGGTTGTTGGTGATGTTTTGCGACTTAAAAGTTGCTAACAGCTCTTTATAAAGAGATTTTTTTTTTAATCTTTATGGAAGGAGGGCGTCATATGTCAGCGCCCTATGTGGGAGCTGACGTAGTTAAGTGGCGTAAAAGAGGACTTAGAGGTCTACTAGTCGGACCAGAATTGGTCGATTTTTAGAGGCTGGCTGCGTTAAAGATCCTTTGGCCTTGGTGGCTGAAGGCCCTTTTGGCGCTAAAGGCATCTGACTGGCTGTTGGCTAGAATTGCAAGGAATTAAGGAGGGCTTACCCGGATCTTTCCTTGCTTTCTTTGTCTTCTTCTTTTTTTCCACCTGCTTAAATTCTTCTGCTGGGGCGGGGTTTAGGTGTGGGCGGTGACGTCATTCTCAAGCGGTTTTCATCGTTTCCTCCTTGAAGGGGTTTGTCAGATTTTTGGGAGGTAGGCCTGGAGCTGTTGTTCCGGGGTCTCGGCGGGCGCAGATAACTGCGACTTCTTTGGGGGAGCCCTAGGATAGAGCTTCCGTTGTTGCAGGTTCTGTTATGGGTGGCAAGAATCCGTTTTATCAGCGAATTTGTGGTCACGAGCGAGGCATTTTTGCTCTGTCTTACCTTCTGGTACCTCTTGTTCATTTTGCTAAGCTTTGAAATTAACTTTTCCAGCTGATATAAAATTCCCAGATTATGAGATTGTTGCACTTTTTCATTACTTCTTTCAAGGCTACGCAAAACCATTAGATTAAGCTAATAAACCAACAATTGAGATCTTAACATTAGACGTCAAGAATGCGTCTCGTTTAGCTGCGAGGTGGTCATATACCCGAAATATTTTTAAAATGTTAACGTTATTTGTTTATTTTTTTAATAAATACATATATTATTTTTATACAGTAATTTTTTTGCTGTTTTTTAATTTGAGGGCTTAAAAAGAACATTCTTAGAGCTCTAACTTCTAAGTTGTAGATTGCTTAAATGTGTTAAGATTAATTGTATTCATTTACACATCTATTGTGGGTCTTGCAAATTGAGTGCTGTTTCTTTATATCGCTGTTAGAAACTTTGACCTTAATAATTAGTACAATATGGTACGAAGTTTGACAAATTTTTAGTTGATTTAGATTGTGAAAAACTTTTAGAAAAAAGCACGTTTTTGTTAGGAAACATTTTTATGAGATTTTTGAGAAGCAAATGAATTTCCAACGATGGGCCCACAATGCATTGAAAGTTAGGCTGCAAGATTTTGCGGTTTAATTTTGAGTGACTTTTTTTGTGTGGTTTTCTCAAGGTTTATGGTTTATGGAAATAATTGACAGTTGCCGGTGTAAGAATGAATTTAAGCGTGTTATCAAGGAATTAATCAGAGTTTTGGTTAACCTGTTGTTTAATTATATTCAAGAGAAGCAACGTTTACAGGTGGAACCTAGGCAATTTGATTAATTAGACATAATATTTAAAAGTTTTTCAAAATTATATTGTGTATTGAATTTTTTCTTTTATTTATTCTCATTTGTGCAAACAAGGCTAATATGATGCAAATTTATAGCTTTTATTAAATCTACGACTTTTGCAAGACTGTATACGCTAAAGATCAATAAAATTCATATATTATTTACGAACTTGAATATATATGAGTTACGATTGAAGGAATTTTATACTTACACCTTATTTATTCTCTTAAACGTAAAACTGTGTTTAAAAAATTGTACTTTAAAAATAAATTATTTAATGTCGTCATAACTTGATTAGTAAGCTTGAATGTAACACAAGTGGAAAGTTTGAATCCCGGTCGTATCATATTTTTGATTATACTCGCATTCACAAATGTCGCATTACAATTTTCATAGTTCTTACTATAAATAAATTATCATATTGCCTCTGAAATAATTTCAGCTTCTTGCTTACCAGGTCGTTTGAGGTCTATTATTTCATTCATTGACGCAATATAAATTAATTTCAAAAATATTCATAGAAAAAGTATTAAACCAATGGTGCATGTATATTTTCTATGAAAATATTACAGCTTTTTATTCTAAATAAACTATTATTAAAGTTACTGATATTTATTCAAAAAAAAAAAATGGATTTATTATACAATTTTTTAAAAATGTTTTATAGTTCTTAATTTGTTGTGAAATGAAATGATCATTAATAAAGCATGGTAATTTAATTCTAAAACTTAAAATGTAGTAATGTAACAAATTGCAAAGCAGTTAATTTTAATCAAATTTTAGCAATTTGCTATGGACACTAATATAATACTTTATGTAGCAACAGTAATTGGGAAAACCAACAAAATGCAAAAATGATGAAACTCACTAAGAGTTTTTTTATATAACTACCGAACATAATTGGTATACGATTCACCAATAAAGTTTATGAAACTGTAATAAATTTGATCATTTAACAAGAGATGTGACAATAGAAATAAGATTCTTGCTTAAAACGTTTTACTGGGTCAAGTAGAAAATACTACCTTAGATTTATTATGTTGTTATTCCATAATTTGCATTAAATATTTTTCGTAATAAATTTACGGACGCTAGTAATGCTTTTTAATATAAGCTCAGAAAGGTCTAGGTTGATTTTATAAATTTATTGCATTTCTTAATGAAACTTTGTAGTTCAAAATGAAATAAATAATTTGAGGGTAGATTTAATTATCATCTATATGACTCATTTCAGTTAATCAATACCATATTATTGCCTATACTTAACTAATATGCTTTTTTTATTTTTCCAGGTGTTGGAATTATCTTAGTGACAGTCAGTGGAGTAGCTTGGAGACTAACATCACACGATTCTTCAACTTGCCGATCAATGCTAGGTCTTGGTTCAACAGAATCAGTTGAAGTATGTACTAGAAGATTTGTGCCCCGCTTGCCACCATCGTATGGAAGACCGCATCATCCGTACGCTGCAATGATGTATCCTGAATTTCAGTATAGGCCGCCACCGCCAAGTTATCAAGCATCCATGCAAGAATATAGATTAAGGTTACTGCTATTGGATAGAGGGAATACTCCACAGATACAAGCTGGTATACAAAATGCAGTATCACCACCTCCAACTTATCGAAGCCACAGTGGTAGTTTATTAAGGTGATTAAATTGTTAAATATTTTATATAAGAAATAAAAATATATAAATTCTATGCAAATTATATTTATGAATTGTTTTATTCAATTTTTATTTATTTTTTATTTTTTTGTTCATCAATCAGAGCTCCTTTATCCAATCGAAGAGAGGCCGCCCAATCGGAATATAGTTGTCCACCATCGTACAGATCGCAAACGTCATCATCGCGGCCGGCAACGATAATGCATAACAATTCCATAATCCACAGTCGGGAGCAATCACTAAGTCTATCCGAATCCAACAACGGCGGATCTGTAGTGAATGTAGTCAACATTTTATCCACAAATGAAGAAGATATAGCTCTAGATAACATAACTCTGGACTCTCTTAAGCTAGAACCCGATAATGAAATCAACCCTTTGAAAATGCTTCTCAAAGGTGGCTCGAATGATTTAGAAGGTGGAAAGGATGGCAACTTAGTGACGATTGTGCAAACAAGCGACCAACACCCTGTTATAGTTACTGTAAGTGGCGGCTCAAATACTGACAATTGTAACACCGTTCAAATTACCGAGATTCCTAATGAAATGGAGATCTTGGCGCATTTATAGTGACTAGAGAGACGTTTTTGTCTTGTATACTGATTTTTAACGACTGTATTATTATGTGAATATTATTATTTTTGGCTTAATTATTATTATTATGTTTTGTTAATTTGTAACATTTACAAATATCATTCCCTGGGTGATGATTTGTATGTATTTTTACCAGTGTACATTTTAATTAATGTAACACCTTGTATATTGCGATATTATGTGCCTATATTGTAGATAGGACTGTATATTATATAAATAATCTATTTTAATTTGTATTATAAATAAATATAAAAAGTTTTTATATATTTCTGTGTTAATGTGTTTTTTAATTTACCAACATATTTTTTATAGCAAATTTATTATTCTTTAGTAGATTTTCAACAATTTTAGAAATAAATATTTTTATTCATAATAAAATATAATGTTTTATAAATAATGTTATCAATGCAAATACATTTTATGCTTATGAACTTTTATTCATTTTTGATAAGATTAGATTTCCAGGATATTTACAGCAGTACAGGTTTTGCAGAGTGTGGTTGGTGTTTCTGGAAATCTACTATTGCTAGTACTTCATTGCTGTATGACCTTTTTTAAACTATTTGGAAATCCGCCTATACATAAAATCGGCATGATATCTTAAATGGTGTCTGTGTCTATTATCTTTATAACATATACAGTTGGCCTTGCTACGATCCCAGTTTTAATTAGTAATGTAGCTCTGATACAATTTATTAAATAATGAATAAATCTTGGAGTTTGTTATAAACTGGATGCCTGTGTAGATTATTGTTGAGTTGATATTTTTTGGCAAATGTTTATAAAATATTTAAAATATGTCTGAGGCTATTTTTTTGATATTTTGAGAGGAGGTCTAAAAAAAATGACCTACGCGATAGACTATGCACTGCAAAGAAATTAAACAAACATGGGGACTAAGACTCGATATGATCAGTTGAATAAATACTGTATTGATCAGACCCAGCATCAAATATGAAGCGATCGTATGTGGTGAAAAAATACCCCAAATGTACAGCAACCAAACTAGGTTGGAAGTACACAGAATAGTATGTTTGCTTCGAACGGAAGCAATGAGAACTCCATCAGCACCCATGTAAACACTGCTTTTGCTACCACCATTGTGATGATGTAGGCAAGTCAAGCAGCCGAAAGAGTACTAAATATTGGACTTTACTAACCGAGAATAACAAACTGTGTTACATGAGGAAGAGACAATAAAGATGAGATCAGATTTTATAAAAAGTTATTCCATACAGAAGTCATTTGAAGTAATAATATCGTTGGAACACAATCAAAGAACCATCTGGTAAGCAGATGGATCTAAAGATTATAATGACTCCGGAGCCGAAATATATGAAGGCAGAAGCGGGGTAATGTTGATTACGTTATTCCTGGTCAAACATGCCTTAGTTTTTCAAGCGGGGATAGCTGCCAATGAATGCCTTTAGAAATATGTCGAACATTTCAACAGACCAATAACCGTAATGTCCGACAGCCAATCGGCACTACAGGCAATACGTTTGCTAGTAATAAAATCCAAACTGGTGATGGACAGCACAACCAGTCTAAAAACATTAACCACTAGTAGGGTACGTTTGATCTGGATACCAAAAGATCAGGGTATAGAAGAAGACCTAAAAGCAGGCCAGCTTGCCAAAAACATTTATTAGACCTGAAGCTGCTAACAGTATCTTATACCAGACCGGAAAACAAATAATCCGTAGTAATGTTGATGAGCTAAACTAAACTGCGATAGCTTACAGTGCTTACAACTCAACACTGTGACTTAAACAAACACATGCATATAATGAAAATCCAGACAGATTTTTTATGCCGCGGGTGTCTGGAGGACAAAAAATCTGCTACATCTGATGATCAAGTGCAAGGTCTACAATACACAACTTACTTGGTTCTTTGGCAAGCACTGTAATCTAACACTGTTTGCTTCAAAATATGCTGTATAATAGAAATAGTAAGTTAAGAAATGTGTGATTATAATATGCAAAACGTACAAACTCTGGTCACAATAATCACAAGTTATAAAACGGCGTATTGGTGTGTGCAACGTATACATCTATCTGTAGTTCTAACATATACGCTTGCAACTATCCGCCATCTTGGGAATAATACGGATTGGTCGGTATCAAGATTTTGATAGTCGTGAGCGTCTGTTTGAGCAGAACAAATAGTTTAAACTTTGTATACACAAGCACGCCACGAGTCTCCTAATATTTCTTTGCACAACGCTATTAGAATGTCATTGTGTTCTGTTATTAACAGCGCGCGGAAATAAGATTAAGGAACGTTGACTGTCAAGACACTTCAGTAAAGTAAGTATTATCAAAGCTAATATCTTAGTGCGCACAGAGTCAACAAAGATGTGCGGATTTAAACCCTGTCTAATTTTTGTTTTGTTTTTAGAGTCTACATTTTAAGTCTTAACGCTTGTGTTGCCACCTCACTGCTGTCTTTAATTGCCTGTAAATTAATTACACAATACATACATACTCCAATCACACCAAAATACAAATTTACTTTACATCTACATCTAAATTATAAAAAAAGGTTTAATTGGTTTTATAAAGAGATCTTAATCAATCGAAAATTTGCATCAGTAAAAGAGTATAGCATCTTGAGTATTTTTGCCATCTACATGATTTTTTTGGCAAATTTATAAAAATTATGATTTTGTAAATATTGTACTAAGATTAAGTTAATGATGTCAAGAAAGCTATTGATAAGACTTACAGATTTGTGATTAATTATAATACATTCATATTTAATCGCAAAACTACACTGCGTGCTGTGTGTGGCAGTTCAAACTCTATTTTTAATTAGTGTCATTAGCCTTAAGCTACTTACTATCAGTCAGTTTAAGAAAATTAGACTCTAACTAGATTAATTAAAAATTGTGTTATCAGCGTAACTTATAATGATTACTCTTTTGCACAGTTTGTGATACTTTTAAATTAATTTCCAATGATTTCAACAACTAAAAACACGCTACAGAGAAATGCTCTTTTTCGGTAGTTTTAAAAACTAACTGATTAAATTTAAAAAAGCTTTATCAATGTTATTCTTTTTATTAAAGCCATAATTGTCTTATAATTTTATAGAAACATTACAATAGACTTACTATTCCAAAGTTCTTTACTCTTTACTCTTTGCGTATCTCTAACTTTGTATGTTGGTTTTAGTAATAAAATATCTCTTTTTGACTTATTGTATTAAGTTTGATGATATTTTTTATACGTTTTTAAAATAAACATATTATTAAAACCAAACTATTGACAAGGAACTAAATTCTTTGTTGCTTAACTTGTGTTTGACAAAGAAGGTTCTACGTAGCATAATGTATGCATTGCACTTACTCAATAGATCTAGCAAAGTTTCCTTGTCTTTCAAATATTCTATGCATATGTCTGTTTAGGTCACAGTGTTCAGTTTATCAGCCTGTAAGTCTCTTCAGTTTTGTTCGGTTTATATGCATTACCACGGTTTGAGTAATGTATGGTGGTTTTATTAAAAATAGCTTTCTGTGTTTTATTTCTTTACGGTTTTTTTACAGATTGCTGTATTGTGTTACAAGTTTACTACAGATTATTTATTTTTGGTTTTGTATGGGATCCCAAAAGTAAGTCTAATAAACATTTGTATGCTTCCATTTTTAGCGATTTGGTCCGTTTTAAGTTTTTTTCGTAATCACATCAGACGTATCCTGTTAGATTTACCAAACCTTTCTAGGCTGGTTATGCTCTATCATTAGTTTACATTTTATTACTTGCGGGAGTGTTGCCTATAGTGTCACTTGACTATCGAGCATACTGGTTATTGGTCTATTAAATTATTATGTTTCCAGCGCATAGTGTTAAGGGGTCTTTTACATCGAGAAAAATAGAGCATCCTTAATAGTTGTATGCTGACCTTATTATATAAGTTAAAAATAAAACAAAAATACCGTCGTATTTAGGAAGAATTCTATTTTTAAATGACATCGTCAATTTTTATTAAACTTTAGTTTTTAATTATATTTTTAGGTTTTTAATATGGCCATATTAAAGGGCTTATTACAAATAATAATATGAACAAAAATAATAATACCTTTATGTCGTTCAATAATTTAATGTATTATCTTTGCGTTAGTGCAAGAATCATGAGATTATAATGAATAAACACTGCAGGAATTAACTATTAAAAAGTCGTATTTATCAAATAAATTGCGATAATATTGGCTTGTACGCTAGAGACATACAGCATTTTTGGGAACTGGAGCGATAACGTGATTTAGACCGAGTCTCATCTGCGTACACTGTAAATAACTAGTGTTATATAATATTATACGCAATTTAATTTAAAAAAATATTATTTTCATTAGGTTCATTATTTACTTTAGTTTTTGACAAAAATTAAAATGAAATGAATCATAATATAGTTAAAAATCATAATACAAAATTAATGGATTGCTTTTTTATTAATTTCTTGGCATAAACAAATCAATTTTTTTAGGTTTTCATAAAAAGTAAAACAATAATTTATTGTAGTAATACAAAATCTTAAATACCTTCTTTTCAAAATGATATATTTGCCATTCATAATCTAAACAAAAAAAAATCTATATTTTTGTAAATCAGTTTGTAAATACTTCTATTATATCTGTACACTTCTTAGTAGAAAAGTAACAGTTCGAATTTACTAAAAGTTGTTAATTTTCTTAAAATAAACATTAGAAAGACATCAGACATTTTAATATCTTAACTTCTTTGAAACAAAAAAAAAAACAAATTAATTAATTTCTATTTTGATCAACATATTTAAATAAACATATAAAAAACTTTTTTAAGTTGTTGAATATTTGCAAAACATAGATATAAAGTGATTCTTCAAATTATATACTAACTGCAATACTGTTAATTGATAATTTATTCAAAAGTTTTAAAATTGCAGTTTTGTAATACAAATTGTAATCAAACGTTCAACAACATTTTGTTACCTCATAATAATAAACGCTAAAGTTTCTGTAGACTGTTGGTAGTGCAATTATTAAATCTCGACTTTAGTGAGGTAGTTTCAGTACATCTGGATTTACTTCTTATATTTTATAAACAACACACAAACTTGTTGAAATTCAAAACAATGTTTAAGTTATAAATAATGTTTAAGTTGTTCTGTAATTAATAATGTAAACTATATCAAATATTAAAGTTTAAAAAAAGCAAACGTAATTATAAATCTTAGAAAAATGTTGGCAAAAAGGTGTGTGTGCCATTTACAACATGGTAAACTGTTTAAACAAAAATATTAGTTTTGTAAAGAAATTTATTTTTTTTGCTAATGCTGACATTTCATTTTTATATTATCTGTTGTTTACTAAATTATTAATTGTGTAATCTATTAATAAATATTATTTTAGTCAAATGGTTCAAAGAGGTTGTTCCGAACTCTCTAATACTGTTGCTGAAGACGATAGCTAGTACTTAGTTTTGTTACTCTTATTTTAATAGTGTAATCTGTTTGTATATCATATTTCAGACAAATTGAAGTAACTTTTTTGAATGATTCTAATATTAATATATATCTAATATTGTTGACAAACATTTAGATAGGTAATAGTTTTGTTAGTAACATTTAAATTGTCTAATCTATTACTCTCAACATTGAAAACGTTGATGAATATTTACATTATTAAATTATTATATAATTTTAATCTTTAGGGTTGTATAATAGGAGAACGCACAGGAAAACTATTATACGGGATTCATTATGAAAGTAATGCGCATGATTTCATTGTGACGCGACTATCAATCCCAGCCCTGTAAAACCGGTCGGAAAATGTTGTGGAGGATCTGCTCTTCCAACGCAGCTGGTCGCCAACTTTGTCCAACTGTTCTGAGCGGAAAGACGTGTCTTTGCGAGAAATGTGTTTTTTGACTTTGTAAGTTTTGGATTTGATTTAAAATTAAGCGGATTTTTTTAACTCTGTCGTAACCAGAGACAAATCTTGGATGTTTGAGTATGACCTAGAACTGAAAAGGCAGAGCAGCTCGTAGCACACAAAATTATATTTCCCGCCCTAAGAAAGCGCGAATGAGCAAGTTTCGCATCAAAACGTTGCTCATTATTTTCTTTGACGTCCAAGAAATAGTCCATTTTGAGTTTGTACTGCAAAGAAAAACTGTCAACTCAACCTTTTACTTCAAGGTGCTCAAAAAATTGAAACGCCGGATCGAAGCGCGTGAGAACTGACATCAAAGACTCGGTCAAGCTCTACCATGACAATGCCCCCAGTCAAAACGGCCGTCATCGTTACCAACTTCCTGGCCCAAAGCAACACCTTGGTGGTCTTCCAGCTCCCTTACACGGTTAAGACTTGACTCCGTGCAACTTTTTTTTGTTTTCCCGACTGAGAGGAAAGAATTGGGAGTCCGTGAAAAACAATCAAAAGCATATTTCAAGATGCTTTCCAGGCGTAGCAAACACGTCTCCAAAAGTGTATTGATGCAGGGAGAGAATATTTTGAAGAATTTTAAGCGTTTGTACCAGTACGATCAATAAATCAGTTTTTCATAGAAAATGCTCATTACTTTCATAATGGACTCTGTATATTGAAGTTAGAAACAAGTACTGCGTAATGTGTGCTTGTGCAAAAAATAAAAATACTACTCCAGCAGAACACAAGTGCTTTAAAAACTGGGCAGGAACGTTGACAAATATAAAGTCTGACATAATAGTTGAAGGTTTTAAATAAAGCAATAAAATGCATAATTTTTAATTTTACCAACTAGTCGGTAGTGGCAGCAGTGTCACAAAAAAATGAACTACTACAAGTAAAGCCATATGGGGCAAAGTTGGAACAATAAATTGAATGCAAAAATCATTTATTCCGTAATTATTGCAA
The DNA here is from genome assembly GCA_963932245.1 of Tachinus rufipes. Taxonomy (NCBI): domain Eukaryota; kingdom Metazoa; phylum Arthropoda; class Insecta; order Coleoptera; family Staphylinidae; genus Tachinus; species Tachinus rufipes. Next base: position 40,456,524 of record OZ010747.1, on the reverse strand, counting down.
CAAACTAAAAAAATAACCATAAATGTTATTTATTAAATTTAATTGCAGCTCTATATCTTAGACATACTTTGAAACCTAGTATAATGCTGTTGTCAAGACGATGCAACATAGGTAAGCAGAATTTATTGATTTAAATAAAAAAAATATCTAATTTGTCTAATGATATATTAAACAACCTAAATCACATATTTGGAGATCATAGCATTTGATTAAATTATTTTGAAATGTTTCAAAAACTAGAAAAAAAATTTGGTATCAGAAATAAATTAGTATTTTTTAAGATATTTTGACTTATATTTACAAACTAACGCACAATTTACAGACCTTGAACATAACCAATAATAATGCCAAATGTTATAATGCAAATTTATAGGTGGGAAGCAAATAAACTTTTTATTAAAAGGTTCATACCATACACGGTGCAAAGCTTTATCTTTTAATGCAAAACATGATTACTACGCAATAGTACACAAAGCTCATACTAGTCATAGTTAAAGTGATAAAAACTTATTTGCAAAAATATATTTATTTATTAGATCTTTTTTTAGTTTTATAATTTTTTTTATTAGTTCTATATATACTGTATATGAATATATCTTAAATTATACAGAGTGTGTCCTAACTGGAAGCAAAAAACAAAACTTTAGGTAAATTTTTTAAGTTTAAAACAAAAAATCTAAATAACTTTATTAGCTATCTTGCTTCGTTTTTGAGATAATCAGAAAATACACATCAATTATAAAACTTTTTACTTAGCAAAATTTTAGTAAAAAAAAACATTTGTAACAATGGTAACAACAAATAATATTACTTTAATAAGTTCTCAACATGGCCACAATGAGCGTGGATGCAAGCTTAACAACGCACTAAAAGAGAATAATAAACTGCTTCAAAATCTGTATTAAATGTGCAATGCAGCATTCGCAATTATCTTTTGTAGCTGCTCCACGTTGTTTAGCTTCGCATAAGCCAATTGTTTCATGTGTCCCCACCCATAAAAGTCTAATAGATTTATATCGGAAAATCTTGCAGGCCAGTTTAATGGACTTCTTCTACCAAGTGTTTCTTTGTGCTAGTACATCATGTTACGTAAGGATAAAGGAACATTGTTATCAAGCAAATTTTTCATCTAATTTTTGAGAATTTCTGCTTATAAATCAGCATTTAAACGAAGTGGTAAGATTTGAATTGGCAGTAGTTCCTCATTAAAAACCCCATAACATGTGTTAACCAAAGTTCTTTATTGGTAAGCTCGTACCCTAACTGCGTACGGATTTCTTAATGACCTAATGTATATTGTAATTGTCATCTCTTGTGAATATAGATTTATCGCTCCACAATATTGAACTAATGAAGTTAGGATCTTGTTGATGTTGTTCAAGAAGCCCTTGAGAAAATGCAAGTCGCTGTGCTGAGTCGCCTGGTTGTAGGTGTTGTACTTTTTGATAATAATATAGGTGAAGAATTTTCCTATTTAAGATTTAAGGTTTTTCAGACAAAGTTTTTAGATAGTTGTAAACGGGCGGAAAGTTGTTTAACACTGACCCCATTTATCAAACTCAACTCAACTATTTGTTTCTCATCTCCCACGGTGTGCTGCTGATGTAGACCTCTGCTAAGATGATTTCTAATTCCAAATTCACAAAGCCTTTAAAATAAGTCTTAAAATACGCGACGAGAAGATTGCCTTCTGTAAGAAAATCTTAATTGATGCTCGCAACTTGCAGCTAGGGCATTACCATTACATAATCCGTAAACACAAATGATATATGCCTATTCTCCGTTGTAGAACAGGATTTTTATCAAATTTTACTAACCGAACCAAAGAAAACAATAAAGTAATGTTGTTTTGTTTGTTTTTTTGCTGAATAAAAAGTAATAACTCGGAATCAAAACGAGGTAGACAAAAAAGTAATTTAGATTTTCTGTTTGAAATTAAAAATAGGACCAAAGTTTTATTTTTCGCTTCCAGTTAGGAAACACCTTGTATATACATATATAATTATAGATAAAACTTTAAAAGTTTGTAAAATTCACAAATGATTATCAATTTTACAATAGATTGAAAATTTAAGATAAAGAATCAATTTTTCTTTATAAATAATGCTTAACATGTGAGCAATAACATTTGTAATATAACCCAACTATTTTGTAAACTGCTAATGCGTACTTTTTTTTGCGTCGATTATATAGAACAATATGATCTCAATTTTCCAATCTACAATTAAATTGATGATCATTTGTGCATTTTAGAGACCTTTATTGTTGTTTATCTATAATTAGATAGATAAGTTAATGATTAATAATTTAAATTAATTATAAATTATTTATTTATTTTATTTATATATTTATACGGCAAAGGTTTTAGTACACTGTTATCAAACTACTATTGTTCAGTTTTTGTTTTAAGCTGCAAATTGCGTAGTAAGCTTTGTTTAACTTATTTAAAACATTAGTAATATGAGGTTGCCATGATCAATTTGAATTTAATAAAACTTAATTTTTTTTTGTTTTATCCATAACTTTTATCTGCTAACAATAATATTTGTAATCCTAGAGTTGTTGTGTTTATTATAAAATTTTACTGCTACAGTTTTTTTCAATATTAAGTATTAACTTATTTCTGATACACCAGTCTCTGAATTGATTAAGAATAACGTTTGTCTTTGTTATGCATTCATCTGTGCTTTTTCCAGTAACACATATTATGGTGTTGTCTGCAAACATGCATAACTTTTTACAATCTATAAATTTAGTAATATCATCTACAAACAATAGAAATAGCATTGGTTCACCAACACTACCCTGGGGTACCCCCATACTCATATAAAAATTATGTGATTTTGAATTGATTATTTTTACATAAAAATGTCTATTTAGGAGATAGGAACGAACCCTGGTTTTGTTTAAGAGAAATTCAGAATCCAAACAATTAAACGCCTTAGAAAGGTCAAAGAATAATCTCAAAACTTTATTACTTTGATTTATTACACCATAAACAGATTCAATAGATTGCTTTTTCCTAAAACCATGCTGTGCGTTGTTTAGTACATATATCATATTTATTTAAATAATTTATTATTTGTGAAAAAATTGCTTTTTTCATTATTTTGGAAAATACACTTAACAACGATATTGGCCTATAATTGTTTATATCATTAGAATTGCCGTTTTTAAAGATTGGTATTATTTGTGCCAACTTTAACATATCAGGATATTGCTCTAATTGTACAGATAAATTAATTATTTCGGCTAGTATGGGAAATATTTTCTGTTCACATTTTTTTATTAATACCACTGGTACATTGTCAGAACCAGGTGCAGAGTTTGACTTTAAAATTAAAATAATTTCTTTTACATCGGATGCTATTATTGGTGCAAAAAACATTGATTTTGATTGCATTGAATTATGTGTAGTACAAGTTGTTGACAGGTTATTACTAAAATGTTTAATTTGATGTGATTTTGTAATAGATGAAAAATATTTACCAAAAATATTTCCTATCTCTATATCGTTATCAATTATTTTGTTATTTGTATTTAGTGTTATAATACTATGTTTGGTTTGTTATTCACTAACTATCTTCCAGATAAATTTTTATTTGTTATTACTATTATTTAGATTTGATAATAATGTTGCTTTGCAATGTTTAGTTTTTGTTTATAATCTGCTTTTAAAAATTTAGTTGATCGTCAGTTATATTTTTTCGAAGCCAATTTAGATTTAGGAGGTTAGTAGACTCTTTAAAAATCTCAAAAATAGTGCCAATCTATAAGAAAGGACCAAAAACTCATATCGAAAACTATCGACCAATAGCACTGTTGAATACCTTCTCAAAAATAATAGAGTCTGTTGTGGTTGACCAGATAGTCTCATTTTTTAATAAATGTAAGTTGTTCAATCCAAACCAATTTGGTTTTCGCCAAGGCAGATCGACGATCGATGCGGTAACTCAATTTATGAATAAAGTTTATAGAGAAATCGACGACGGAAATAACTGTATAGGAATCTTTCTAGATTTACAAAAAGCGTTCGATTTAGTCAATTATGATAATTTACTTAGTAAACTATATAGCTACGGAATCAGAGGACTAGCGCTTGATTGGTTCCAAAGCTATCTTGAAGGACGTCGTCATTACGTACAGATAGAACAAGTTAAATCAGGTTCTTTAGATATGAAGAAAGGAGTTCCTCAAGGCTCTGTCCTTGGGCCAATTCTATTCATAATTTACGTGAATGATTTACAAATCAAGAACTCTGTTATGTACGCAGATGATACGTCTCTTCTGATAGCGTCAAAGACACTAGACACACTAATTTATAATGCAAATCTGCAACTAGATCATGCGACTACCTGGCTTAGCGGCAATAATCTACTTATAAATGAATCGAAGACAGTGTTATTAAAATTCAACAAAAACAAAAAATCTAACGAGAGCATTTTAATAAGACACAACAAAAAATCCATCAAACAAGCTGAACATACAAAATTTCTTGGTATCATAATTGATGAAGGACTAAATTTTAGTGCACATATAGACTATTTGGCAAAACGATTGTGTACTCAATGTTATGTTATTAAACAGCTTAAGCGGAAAGTTGATCTACCGGTAATAAAATCATATTATTTTGCCCATTTTCATTCACTAATAACATATGGAATTACAATATGGGGCTTATCTAAAGACTTTAAAAGGATATTTGTCATTCAGAAAAGAGCAGTTCGTGCCATGCTACAACTAAGCAATACTGTCTCATGTAAAGGATATTTTAAAGAGCTGGGAATCCTAACCTTGCCAAGTTTATTAATTTTTGAACTTTTGAAGTATGTCAAAAAGCACATAAATTTGTTTACAAAACTAAACAATTTTAATAACTATAATACTAGGCACGGTTCAAATCTACTGGAAATCCCGCAGCACAATTTAACGTCATATGAAAAATCTCCGGAATATGCTGGCATTAAAGCCTATAATAAAATCCCTAACCAAATTAAAGAAATGCCAACCAAAATATATAAAAACACATTAAAAAATATATTGATACAAAAATGTTATTATTCATTTGCCGATTTTATTGAAGATTCTCTAGAATTTGAACACATTTAGTGTTAATATCGGTGCCTTGCTGTGGGGGCCTCGTGTGTGCCTTTAGCACTGTTTTGCAGGAGCGAGGAACTTTCTTCTGTAGACTGAAAGTGCTGCTCTGTAATGGTTTTTGGTTTTGTGGCATATTTTAGATTTTGTTGTCTGAAATATGGGATAGAGCTGGGAATCGTTGTGGAGCGGTATTTTTTGTAGTCGATACAAGACAGTTTTTTGTTTGTTCCTGTAGAATGGTGCTGGAAGCGCATGCGGAGTTTTCATAGTGGGGTATCGATATACAGTGTAATATGGACGGGATTGACTTCTCTCTCCACAAACACTCGGGCGCCTTGGAAATGCTATACTGATCATATATTCATAGTTTTATTTTATAAGCAGTTTGATAAATGTATTTAGTCTTAATTAATATTATTTGTTATCTAGTAGTATGTTGTAATTTTTAACCTGTTTGTAAACATGACTTGTCCTCTGTCTTTGATCTTTGAAATGTATTACTGATCATATATTTATATTTATATTTTTTATTCTATAATCAGTTCCTTAAATGTAATTAGTTTTAATTAATATTATCTATTATCTAGTAGTATGTTGTAATTTTTAATTTGTTTGTAAACATGACTTGTCCTATGTCTTTGATCTCTGGAATAAACGATATTATTATTATTATTATTATTATTATTATTATTATTATTACTTTTAATTCAGTATTATACCATGGTAAATGTCTAACATTATTATTATTGTTATTATTTTTCATTTTAGTAGTTTTTAAAGGAAAGCTGCTAATGTATGCGTTTTCAAAAACATTTCAAAAAATATTATAATTTGTGTTGATGTTTTATGCAAATTTAATTTGATTTATATTTAGACTGTTACTTAAAAATGTAGCTCTAAATTTATTTATATTCTTAATTAAATAAATTCGTTTACTTTTTCTTCTGTTTCAATAAATGTTTTCGATGTTTCTGTTTTTAAAGTCTGAGCAGTGTGATCTGATATGCATGGATCAACTATTTTAAATGTGAAGTTGTTACAAATAGTTTTTAAGACTACAAGATTTTAAATTAAAATTAGAAAAAAAAATTCTCAATGTTAGTGATTCGAAGTTTATTACTAAATTGTTAATGTTTAAGTCCCCACAAATAATTAGCTCCAAGTTAAAGTTACAACTTTTGTTAGTTTGAATACAAATATTTCAAAATTTTTCCCAGGCACCCTTTAAATACACAGTATACATCTATTCTTAATAAATTCAATTGCATTACATTCAAAGTGTTTTTGGACATTATACATTGTTACATAACTTAATTGCTTACAATTGCTTACTACACACATAAATTGAACGACAGAAAAAGAAAATAGTAGAGCACCCAGTTATACAGACATAGTTTCGTCTATTTTTATCCAGTGATCACTTACACAAAATATGTCCGGTTGTTCTTGACTTAAAAACACTTCTATTGCTGCTATTTTGTTAGAAATTCTTTGCACAAATAAGTGGATTATATTAGTGATTGTGGAAGGTGGGTTTTGCTTAAAAAATACAATTTGTTTGGATGTGTAACTTTGTTTGTAATTGAGCTGCATTATTAACAGCTTTGTGATTAAGTTGATCCCTGGATAATCTCGCATTGTTTGTAGGTAATATATGCAAGTCTTCGATGGACTCATTTCCATTTTCAATTGCTGTTGTGCACGTATCTTCAATATGTTGATCGGATGAGTTTACATCAATAACTTTTGTATAGTAATTATTTATATTATTAATAATTGCATAAATGTGTTGCAAGAGTTTGACTTTTCCAGTCTCGGGTATTAGATTCCTATTTTTAGTAAAGTCTCGAACTGATTTTAAAGTTGAATTAGTTTTTATAAAATGATAGTTGTCAATTTTTCTAGAAATACTATACATTATTTGATTGTTTTTGTATATAATATCGTTGTAATTATTATTATTACTCTAATATGTAGCTGCTACAACTATCTTATTGTATTTTATGTTTGAAAGCATATCTCTGACTTTGTAAAAATTCAAAAACTTCTTATTATTTGCCTCTTCAGAGTTCAGAGCCGGCTATTAATATTAAATAATCGTCACAAGTATAAGATTTGGTTAATTGGTTTAAATCACTTACAATCTGTTCAAATGTTCCATTAGGTATAAAAACTGATTCTATTACATAGTTATCTTTGTCATCTATAATTGAGGCAAGCACATCCGCACATTCGCGCCCGTTGCCGTCCGCCAGAATTAGTATTTTAGTATACACTGTTAGGCTGGCTTACGATTTTCCATTCCGGAATCTCGGCATAGAATTTCATTAAAAACTTAAAATAAAACGGGACCTGTTCTATTTATTTTGTACGGGTAGTCCGAATAGGTTTTCCGAACGCTCAATAACGCGTGTAATTCAATGATGAGCAACATACCATCCGGTTTTCCGAATTAAAAATGACTGAAATTGTTGGTATTAAATCAATAAACTACAAAATTTTGATTGTATTTTGATTAATTAATTTATTAATTTTATAAAAACATATTAATTTGTTTTTTTGTTATAACAATATTGTTACATAAAATTTGTTACTATATTTGTCAATTTCAATGCAACAATTGCTTTTTTATAATTCAATTATTTAACGTCGGTTTATCACCGACTCCAGAGGTTAAGACTATCACATCTAGGAATTTTGCCGCAAATTCAGGAATTCTAACTTAAATTATTGGGTTCTTTATTGCGCACGCAACATCAAAGCAGTACACGGGACCTACAAAAGTTTCTCTTCTTATTCGAAAGAAGGCGTACTCATCACAACACATTTTTTCTAAACCAGAAAAACTGTCCCTCCAGATAAGGGGGATAAAGTGCTACCCTAAATTTAAAGATCTTCCATAGAGCTCTTCATTTTGTAACATAGCAAATTGAATGATTCAAACGTACTTTACTTTAGTTTAAATTAATTTGTTTAGAATTCACTGCTGGGTGACAAAAGATATAAGTATCACTGCGGCCATAATCGTAAATTGAGTTTGAATAAATTATTCATTTATTTCATAATTAATTCTTCTTTATTGCGCGTTTTACAGCTATTTTACATTGCTCCAGAAGTTATTACTTTAGTCATACTTGGAGATTGAACCTCGGACTGTTAGCGTGCTACGTTAATGCTCTATAACTGACCCATATCACTGTTTAATTCATTGATTATTCATAATTGTTTAAACCGCGAGAAATGACGATGCCGATTAATGCGGACATTTAGTATTAAGTTGCACTAGCTAGAGCTGCAGTCGTTTATTTAATAATTTACATCATCAATTGTGTTTATAACATAATTATTTATTCAAATTTGTCTTTTGCTATCATACAAGGCACACTAATTATTAGAAATTACTTAATTGTCACAATTGTGATGTTGATTATTGCTTCAATGTATTTTATATGTGTTGCATTTTGGTTCAATAAAGAATTGATTTCACTTAGCAAAGTTTCCTCAAGTTTGGAAAGAAAGTTACATTATGCTTTTGCATAAATTTTGAGCTAAGAAAGATATTATTAACTACAGGGTATATGCATCCAGTCTGCCATTCCTAAGTAGTTTGATCAAATTGTTACTTGCCAAATACAATGGATGTGCAAAAGCATTACAATGGAACAGCAACATGGGTTTTGTGAGAATTGTTCTACTTTTACAAACCTTCTTTGTTACAAAAATTATCTTTTAAATGCCTTTGAATCAAGAATTCAAATTGATTCTATTTACACAGATTTTTCAAAAGCTTTTGATTGTGTTAACCATAAAATTTTAATTGTAAAGCCTTGGGCTTTTAGTTTTTATAATTTTGTTATTGCAGAGTTGTCGAGCTTTTTTGAAAATCGTACTCAGTGTGATAAAATTAATAACTTTTTATTACAATCAATTATTGTTTGATTTAATGTTTCTCAGAGACCTCATTGTGGTCCAATTCAGTTTTTACTTTTTATTAATAATCATTTTTATTCTATTAATTCTTTGTTTTTTGTTTTTACTTGCTGACAATCCAAAATTTATCAAAGAATATCATCTATCGATGATTGGATTAAATTGCAAAATGACTTGGATTTTGTTCATTCATGGTGTCTTATTAATAACTTGTTGTTTAATACAAATAAATATTTTTCTATAAGCTTTAACAGAACTTTAAGTAAAGTATCGTATGACTATACTATCGGTAATGATGTTTTGAAAAATGTTACACAAATAAAAGATTTGAGCGTAGTTTTTGACCCAAAACTAACTTTTGTTGAGCATATAAACAATATTTGCACCCGTGCTATAAAAATGTTAGGGTTTGTGTACAGAATATCAACCTATCACCAAGCACACTCAAACTACATGATTGCTCCTTGTACGCTCTCGTTTAGAGTACGCCTTGTCAGTTTGGTGTCTATTCTACAGTATTCGTACATGCAATATATAGAACGCATTCAAAACAAATTTTTTCGTTTATTGTCGTACAAATTATGCATTTTATTCAAAAATTACAATTTTAACCACATTGCATTGCAATATAATCTTCCATCGCTGAAAATTTGGCGTAAAAGAGCCGACTTATCATTTTACGTGGGCTTATGATATCTAGGTTTGATTGCCAAGAGCTACAAGTTACTCATCCATTTCAAATACCCAACAATAATCGCCGAACTAGGCTCTCTGTTATTTAGAGAATCTATACATTCTACCAATTATGGATTCAATAATCCAATTGGCAGAATGTGCAGAATTGCGAATAGCTTTTCTAATAATATTGATTTATTTTGTGTTTCAAAATGTTAAGAGGCAGTTATGTGTTGATAAATAATTTTATATTTTGTTTTTTTGTTTTTATGTACGTATATATATTTTTCTCTATGTTTATTTTTCAATATTCTTGTCTATTTTGATGTAATTGTAATATTGCTTGCAATTCATTATTATTTATGTACATAATGATGTAGATGTAAATGGTTTTTTTTATATATACCGTAAATAAAGTATTATTATTATTTTAGTATAATATATATTTTTTATTAATTAACGTAATAAAATATTAACATATTTATTATGTATGCAACTTAGAGGTTCTTATTGTTATATTTTATATATTAATAAATCTGTTAAATATTAATACTTGGTATATATGGTTTATATTTATATGAGAATAAAACTCATCATATGTATTCCAGAAATTCGTTATAAATTTACAGTAGAAGACATAGGACGTAGGCAACCCAATAAACGCCTGAAGTTTTATTATGAGTAATATACTTTAATTCAATTTTTGTATTTTATCAAGTTATTAATAATTAATTTAAAACAATTATTATGTTTTACCAATCTGGTGAACTATGTTTATTAATTAAATGTAATACAATGTAGTAGTAAGAACAGCAAATAAAACAAACATGTAATTAAACATATGTAGTTAGCAAATTAAAATCTTCACGATAGATAGTATTAGCAATTTGTATCAGTAATAAGTTGCAACCATTAAACTTAATATAATTATTTATAAAAAATACATTTTAATTGGACTATAGAATTTGTGGTTTCTTATTAAACTCTTGATTTATTTTTCTACATTCAAAGTATTTGACCGTAAGAATCAGCACAAAAGAATTACGGTTTGTATACACATAACACAATGCACACTGATTATAGTACGGCACTAACATATTAACACAAAGAAAAGCAAAGCTTAGCTTTAGTTTATAAATGAATGGGATTATGTAATCACTTTAAATATACCGCTTTTTTAAAATTGTCTACTATACTATTTGTTTTGACAGTTCAACTTTGACAGTTGTCAAGCAAGCAAGGTTATAAGAATGTGTATAAATGAAGAGAATATTTTTATTATTGAATCCTGCTTTAGGAATGGGCATGAGGAATGGCTCTATTCTATTCCGGATTGTGTTCGAGAGTTTACAACTGATAATTATAAACATGTAAACAATGTAAAGATATAAAAATATTTTTATTATTGAATCCTAAGATAGGCTTTACTTTATTTACGCATGTTCACTAGAGCGGCACAAACGTACATTCGATGGTTACATAATCCCAAACATTTATAATCACCCTGTATAAATCTTGGATATACTGGATACCTGACTCGCGTTTATAAAGTGACGCAAAATATTTTACGCCGGCCATTTTGTGAGTGACTTGATAATGCTAAATATGTATTAAAAACATCTTACATTTTTTCGTTTTAGTTTTTTAATCATTTAAAACATGCATTATATACTACTAACATTGTAAACTAACTATTAAAATGTTTCGGAGAACAATCGGTTAATTACATCCAAAGTTAAGACTAATAATTTGTTTGTGATAAAAAATTAATACCTTCTAAGCGAGTCTACCAACTTGAAACAAATTTTAAACCAACATTACTACACGTATTGCTGACGTTTTACTACCATAGTTAAACTTTGTATATAGAACGGTTTTTAAAGTACAGTAATAAAAAAAAAAGTATAACTTTTTTATGAAAAACAATACAATAATCGGCAACAATAAAACATTACCAAACATAGGCCATTTACGTAGAGCATTTAGATTTTTATTTGTAAACTTTAATGTGCGTGCTATCTGCAATATGTGTGGTGGTTTTTTATATGTTAAATAAACTGAAGTAATTTTTCTAGCGTAATTACCAATTAAAATAGGTTTTAACATTTTTACATTATATGCATTATGTATATGATGATAACGTTGAAATTTTGTAAAAGTTTTAAGAAAATTGGTTTGTAAATAAATCAGTGGCGTGCAAAAGATCAAATGAAGATTTAAATTTCAGAATAACAACTTTTGTTCTTCTGCACGTTACTGTTTTATTTGCAAAACAATTATTTTGAAACATCACAGAACTTTAACATTATTGCCATATACATAATGCATATAATGTATACAATGTTAAAACTTATTTTACTTTATAATTACACTGGAGGAATTAATTCAGTATGCTATAAAACATCACTTTCATTGCAGATGGCAAGCGCAGAAACTCTACAAATAAAAATATAATTACACCATGTAAATAGCTTATATTTTGTGCTAATTTACAATTGTTGCCAGTTTTTGTACTATTGCTCATAAAAAAGTTGTGCAAGTTTACATTATTTAGAAATTTTTATGTGTTTTTTTTTTTTAAGTTACTGTACTGCAAAAACCACTGCATATACAAAGTTTGACTATAATAATAAAACGTCAGTAATACGTGTAATAATGTTGTCCAAAAATGTTGTTTAAGTTGGTAAAACAATTTAAAAGATGTTAATTGTTTATTAAAAACACATTTTTTGTCTTAACTTCGGATCCAATTAACTATTTAAATAGTTTTTTGTTATTGTTAGTGACACATAATGTATGATTTAAATGAATAGAACCCTAAAATAACAAAATGTAAGATGTTTTTAATATTTGCTTTGTATTACTAAGTCACACATAAAATGGCTGCCGTAATATAATTTGTTTCACTATATAAACGCATCAACATAGAGAGTCAGGTAACCAGTTATATATATCTATAGTATAAATTCACCGAGAAATTTACATGTTGTGCTGAGTTCATAGTTGTTTTTATTTATTACAATTTGAAAATTGCTAGGAAGATACTTTCGTTTAGTAAAATGCATGCATATAGTTTTGTCTCTGTTTAAGATTATTTTATTTTTTTGGCACCAAAAATTAATTTCAGAAAATATGTTGTATACTTTTATGGATAGTTGTTCAGAGTTTGATGCTGATGCCGCAATTGAAGTGTCGTCTGCGTACATAACTACATTTCCTTTGAAAATTGCTTCAAGAAAATAATTAGCAAATAATATGTACAGCAAAGGTCCTAGCACCAAACCTTGTAGAACCCCTATATCTAAGTTTTGTACGCTTGACCACTTATATTTACGCATATTTTTGTTGAGCTAGATAAGATTCAATCAAGTTTGCAAATACCCCCCTAAATCCTAGTTTTTCTAACTTGCCCATAATAAACTTAGCATTAACTGTATCAAAAGCTTTAGATTGATCAAAAAATAGACCTAACATATTTTTCTTGATTAATTTCTTCTATTACATATGTTATAAACTGGCATGTGTTTTAAATTATACGTTAAAATTTTTTTGAGAAACTTGTCAATGGTGAAATATGGCAATTTCTTATTTTACATTTTTCATTTTTCTTATGAATAGGTAAAACAGAAGCAATTTTTAAAATGTTTGGAAATTAATGTTGCTTTATTATAAAAATATATTATGGTTATTTCTAACTAAACGGATGATATTGTTGATATTGTTATTTCATCTACTCTCGATGTGTGCTTAGACTTAACTCTAACAATAAAGTTTTTAATTTAAATTACTAGAATTAGTTTAATAAAAAAAGTACAATTGACAACCTTAACACTAATTGTGCAGTTACAGAACATATTGTTCGGCCTAAATTAGCATTTACAAGAGACCAAGTTTCTTTTGCTTTCTTGTAGAGTTAACAATTTTACATGCAAAATAGTTTTGTTTTGTTTTAATAATATTAGTTTGATATTGATATACAATTCTTTTAATTGAAAATTATTCATATTATTGCTGATCCAAAACAAATTTTTCAATTGGTTGTCTTCTTGTATTAATTCAGGAGTTATCCAATTATTACATTTTACAGTTTTAACAACTACATTCTCAGTTAGACAAACTCTCTATATATTTGTTCTTGTATTGAATATTGTTACCAAGTATGGGGAGGAGCATCGAAAGCTACAATATCTTTTTTAAACTTTATAAACAAGCTATTCTATCCAAAACTGACTAATGACTTAGATACTTTACAACACAGGCGTAATGTTGCAGATCTTTGCATTATCTATAAATATTTCAATGGACATGTTGTTCAAATGAACTAAAAGACATATTGTCATCTAAACAGTTCAGAGGTGTAGAACCAAAACTTTTAAAAGAGAATTCTTTAACCGTACTACTAATTTCAGTATTTCCCAAGACTTATAACTCACTAATATTCAAGATCAATGTTTACAAACTGCTTAAATCTAGTGTTCAATGTGATAGATTTAACAAGTGTGGTTCCGTTTGTTGAAATTCAAAGGTATTTTTATGTTGTGGTGACATATTAAGAAATACCTAAATATCATATTTTAAAATTTAAATTAAAATGTTAATAATATTTACCAATTTTTATTAACTTTAAACTGAACTTTCTATTAATATTAGTTTTGTTCTAGACGCTCCTCTACTTGACTATCATATCCAAACTACTTTTTTTTAAAAGCATTTTATCTTAATTATTCATTTATTTTAGTTGCTTCTACTCTTTTTTCTTTTATAAGAAACTAAAATTGTTGTCAAGTTGGCGCTTAGGCAAAATAGTAATATAGTTAATATAGTTATCTTTTCAGTTAGTCTGCAACCATTAAACATAATAACAAAACATTAAAAATTATCAATAATAAGATAAAAACAAGCATTAACTACACAAAAAGACACTAAATAAAAACTATAAGAGAACATAGATTAGATAAACGGAATGATAGAGAAGAATGATTGGTTGAACTCTGTATAGAAACACTTTTTAAACGTAGATTATACAGGGTGTCCGGAAAATACGTGTACAACGTTTGACGACAGACTCCTGACGTCAAAATAGGTCGATCTAAGCCGACTTAGTTATATCCAAAATTGTCTCGTTTAGCCGGTAGAAGGCGTCAAAAATTTGTAAATATTAAAAAGAAATTACCTGTAACAATAATTTTTTAAGTGACTTTGTTGCTATGGCGTTTAATAATTTGACAATTATTGACAAATTGTCACCAGTCTATGAAATTTACTCAAGTATACGATCAACATTCTTGAATTACAAGTTCATTTTACCATTAAAAATGGAAAATTATACAAACTCTCAGAAAGTTGACATGCTCCTGGTATACGGGTTTTGTCAAAGAAATGGGCGTCAGAGTGTTAGGGTTTACATGGAGAGGTTTCCTAACCGTCGAATAGCAAACCACCAAACATTTGCCAATATTGAGCGTCATCTTCGGGAAACGGGCAGTTTTGAGAAAAAGTTTGAAGGCAGGGGTCGTATGCGAACAACTCGAACTGTGGAAACAGAAGAGATGATTCTGGAAAGAGTTGAAGAAGAACCAAGTACCAGTACCCGTCTCTTAGAACGTGTGTTAAATGTTCCTAAAACGATTGTCAATGAGGTTTTAAGAGAACAGTTGTTACATCCTTACCACATACAAAAAGTCCAGGAACTTTTACCGACTGATCCCCCCATGCGGCTTACATTTTGTCAATTTATTAGAAACAAAAGAATCCTTGTTCCAAATTTTTGTAGAAAAATTATGTTTACTGACGAGGCATGCTTTACAAGATCTGGGGTAACCAATCTGCACAACGAACATATTTATTCCGATGAAAATCCACATGCCATTAAAGTTGCACATCATCAGCATCAATTTAAAATTAATATTTGGGCAGGTATTATTGATCACTACCTTATTGGTCCCATTGTTATTCCAGACAGGTTAGATGGAAATATTTGTTTAAATTTTTTGCAAGACACATTACCAATTCTTCTGGAGAATTTGCCCCTTTTACTTCGGAGGGAAATGTGGTATATGTATGATGGTGCCCCGCCCCATTTTTCCGTTGCCGTTCGGCAATACTTACATCATCAATATCCCAACCGATGGATTGGAAGAGGCAATGATGCACTAGTAAAATGGCCACCACGTTCTCCTGAGTTAAATATGTGTGACTTCTTTTTGTGGGGCGCTATTAAAACAGAAGTTTACAAGACTCCGGTAAACACACGCGATGATTTATTGCAGCGGATTTTAAATGCAGGCAACCATTTTAATAATCCCGAGACATTAGATAGGGTCCAATATCATTTTTTAAAGAGTGTTAATAAGTGTATTCAGCAAGATGGCAGTCATTTTACACATTTGCTTAAGTAATGTTTTTGTTTTACTTAGTTTCTTACAATAGATACTTTCAACTTTGTTATACTTTTGTTTTTTTTTACGCCCTCTACCGGCTAAACGAGACAATTTTGGATATAACTAAGTCGGCTTAGATCGACCTATTTTGACGTCAGGAGTCTGTCGTCAAACGTTGTACACGTATTTTCCGGACACCCTGTATATATAAAAAAGCCATAAGATATAAAAAAATATCAAATAAATTACACTAATAATTAAAACACAAGTTTTTTTGAGTTTCAACAGTTTATTTGAAGAACTGCTACATGTTTCACCACACAGTGGCATTATCAGGCAGATAGATGATTAAAGAAAAAAAAAATACGTCGTCGGTGATTTTAAGCATAGCAGTTCCACAACTATAATTGTTTCTAAAACTTGATTGAAGTTTGGGAAGAATATTATACCATTCAATATATGCTCTTAACTGATCATCCACAATTTTCTCAATTAATTTAGATAAAATTGGCAGTAAATTTATAGGTCTTAAGTCGCCATATTCAACAAGAGTTTTTGTCTTAGAAAGTAGAATAGCCGCAGAAAAAATAATCAAATCTGGTAATGCCATGTTTTGCCTTGTGGGCTATCTGCTATCTCCACGTTTGAACTTTCAATTCAAATTTTAAATATTTAAACGACGCTCTTTTGGTATTTTTTTTTTTTTTTTAGGACGTAGTGAGTTGTTTGGCTCTCAACAAGTGGCCCTTAAGAATAACTTACGCATGGTAATACCTTCCGGTTTTCTTCTCTGCGCAAATCCTGTTGTTTTAATGTTCCTGCCTAAACTAACCTACATTTGGTGCTAGTTTGAGGCGGGCTGGTTTTTGCTTCGCGGATTTTCACGCATCATCTGCGGCACGTATGCTGTCCCCGGCCCCTCTCTCCCTATAGCCCCTACCTTTGTCTGTCTCTTTTGTCATTTTGCCTTTTCTTATCTGCACTGGCATCTACCTCGGCATTCTCTTCTTTCTCCCATCTTTGTGTTATTTACTCTAATTATATAATTTGTTCTCAGATGTGCTCTTAGCTTACTAAGGTCTTCGTTCACTTCTTCTTTATCATATCCCCTCTCCTTCATGAATAATTTATGCAGTTCCATCAGTTGTATTCCTTTTGGCAGTCCTAGATTTGTAAGTTTTACCTCCAGTGATATCCTTGTATCTCCATCAGGAATTACTTCTTCATGTCCTCTCGTTGCCAGGTATATTCTGACTATCTGAAAGGTTGCGTTCTCAGTCATCATCGAGATAGCATATCTACCATTTGGTATTTGCCTTGTTATTTCTGTTATTCTGCTTTCCTTCCATATTTCTTTTCTCCTTCTCCTTATCTCTGCAATTTTGTTTGGTATCGTAGTCTCTGTAAATGTTCTTCTTTTTTCTTCTGTTTCTTGGTATGCACAATTGTCATATCCTTTCTTATTTTTTTCTTTTTGATCTTTTTCTCTGTTTTCTTGTTTCCATTTAGCTTCTCTCATCTCTTTCCTTTCTCTTCTATGGCTTTTAGTTTGTGTGTTTGTTTCCATTGTTTGTTTTTTTATATTTTTCTATTGTCAAACTCTTCAATTTTTTTTTTTAGTACACTTGTTGCAAAGTTTTTTAACGCCCTCCATTTATTTTCATCTTTTAAGCATTTGTTAATGATTGTTCTTTTATCCACTTTGCTTTCTTGTATATATTCTAGTTTTTTTCTATCTTCCTCCCACGCCTCGCATTCTACTAGAGTGTGTTCTGCGTTATCGTGTGTTTCTTCCTGACAAAATGTACACCTTTCTTCTTCATTTATTTTTTTAATTTTTAATTTTCCAAATGCTCCGTGCCCGGTCAGTATTTGTGTTGTATAATAGCACGTCTCGGGTTTCTTCTCTACCCATTCTTTTATGTCTGGGATTAATTCTCTCGTCCATTTCCCCTTTTCTCCTGTATCCCATTTTCTCTGCCATCTTTCCATAGTCTTCTCTCTTGCTCTTATCTTTGCTTCTTTTTTACTCGTTCCTTCTTTTACAAGTTTTTTTATTTCTATTCTTTCCTCCACCATCATATCCGCGGGAGGTGTTGCCGCAATTACCTCTACTGCCTCTTGTGACACTGTTCTGTAAGCTCTACAAATCCTTAGCGAGCTTGCTCTTGTGGCTCCTCTTACTTCCTTTCTGTTTTTCTTTGTTTTCATGGCTTCTCCCCATGTTTCTGCGGCGTACAGCAATTTGCTTCTTGCTGCCGTTGCTATTAGCCTTCTGCTTTCTTCTCCTGGACCTCCGTTGTTTGGCATAAGTCTACCAAGCTTTCTCTCAATTTTCTTTGTTCCAATGACCGCTTCCTTAACCTGTTCATTCCATCCATTTGCTTCGAGTGTCACTCCAAGGTATTTGATTTTTTTTCCTATGGTTATCTCTTGATCTCCCACCTGTATCTTACCTGTTCCTCTATTATTCCTCTTAGTCGATAGCCATGCCGCCTCAGTTTTTTGTGTTGCTAGTATTAAGCTCTTACTTCTCATCCATATTTGTATCATATCAATTGCCAGCTCTAATCTTCCTTTTAGTACTTCTATTTCTACGTCTCTACCTACTACTGCTATGTCGTCCGCAAATGCTGTTATTGACACGCCTTCCGGCATCTTCATTCGAAGTAACTCGTTATAGACAAGGTTCCACAGTTTTGGTCCCAGTGCTGAGCCCTGCGGTACCCCTCTAGTAAGTTTGAATCTTCCATTTTTGGTCACTAGGTTTCTGTCCTGTAAGTAGCTCCATATAATCTTGATTGTTTTTTTGTTCAGTTTTTTCTTCTTTGCCGCCTCTATGATTGCTGCCCATGATACGCTATTAAACGCGTTCTGTATGTCCAACGCTATCATTACACAGTGTTGCCTTTTCCTCTGCGTTCCGCTGTTTGCTTCTTTTGCTATTGCTTTCACTTTTTCAATAGCTCCTAAGGTTGTTTTTCCTTTGGTAAATCCGTATTGTTCTTTTTCCCATCCTCCTTTTTTTTCTATTTCTTGTTCTATTCTCCGTACAATAACTTTCTCCATTATTTTAGCCAGTGTGTTGATTAAGCATATTGGTCTGTATGATGTTGCTTTTCCTGCTTCTTTTTTTTTTCTCAATCAGTACCAACATCCTGGGAAAGTTCCTTCTTTTAGGCACCTGTTGATTATTTGAGTTATTTCTATCTCGTTTCCGTCTAAAGCTGCTTTAACAATCTCTGTTGTTATTTCGTTCGGACCTGGTGCTTTGTTGTTAGGCAATTCTTTTATGATCTCTTTGATCTCTTCCACTGTTGCCATAACTGTTGCTTCTTTTTCTTCTTTTGTTTCTGGTTCTTCTACTGGTTCTCCCTTGGGAAATAGTTTTTTAATTATGACTTCTTCTTCTTCGTCTTCTTTTAAGCAGATTCTTTTTGTTCTTCCACCCAATTTATCCATCACTATTTTGTACGGTTTTCCCCAAGGATCCCCATCTATAGATTCTATCATTTCTTTCCAGCATCTTTTTCTGCTATCCCTAATTGCCTTTTTTAAACATTTTCTGTCGTTTTTTAGTTTCTCTTCTATTTCCTCTGTGTTCTCTCCTCTTCTTCTCAGCCTTTTGATTTTCCTCGCTGTATTGTGTTTTTCCTGCATTCTTTTATTTCCTCACACCACCAGTATGGTCCTTTTCGTCCGCCTTCCCTGTACCTAGGAATTGCTTCCTCCGCCGCTTTTCTCAGTTTTTCTGAGTACCTCTCGCATCTTTTCTTAATATTTTCGTTTTCTGTCACTTCTTCTGTTTCCATGCCTCTCTTTATCTTTTCTTTGTCCATTCTTCTTACGTTCCATTTACCTTCTCTCGTGTGCTCCTGTTTTCCTTTCTCCTTTGTATTGTATTGTATATGTTTGTGTAGACTCAGTGATTCTTCTTCAGTCACGGTCCATTCATTTATTATTTTTGCCATTTCCCACGTTGCTATGGTGATGTCAATATGTGATTTTGAGCTTCCTCTTACAAACGTCGGTTTGTCTCCATTGTTGCAGATTGTAAGATTTAACCCTGTTATCATCTCCTCTAAGATTTTTCCTCTTAAATCGTTCTTGTAGCCTCCCCATCTCGGTGATTTTGCGTTGAAATCTCCTCCTACAATAATTTTTTTGTTTTTCTGTTTTCTTAAACTTCTTTCTAATTCTTCTATCCACTCTCGATAGTATTCCAGACCGCAGTTTGGGCTGATATAACAGCTGTATACTATCATGTTTTGTACTTCTGCCCACACTATTCCTTCTTTTGGTGTTCCCCATCTTTCCACCTTGTCCCTACACTTCCCCCTAGCTAAAACTGCTGCATCTGTTCCTTTGTCTCTTATCCACTTACCATTTAGTTTGTTTTTATTAGGTTCACTCACTAGTACTAGGTCTATTTCCTCTCTCTCCGCTGTTGCTATTAGTAAATCGTGAGCCTCTCTTCCCCTCTCTATGTTTATTTGTATAAACTTATACATTATGTGATACTATTTTTTCCTCCTGTTCTCTCCAGTTATCTGGGTTGTTGTCCTCCATATTCTTCTTTGTTTTCCTCATTTCATTTTCTTTGCAGCTGGACATCTTTTCTCTCCCGTTCTGTGTCCTAATACTTTGCATTCAATGCAGTATTCTTTGTTTCTGCATTCGGCAACCTGATGTCCCTCCTTTCCGCATTTTATACATAGCAAAGACCTGTCTTCCCCATTGCATTCTGCCGCTACATGTCCTTTCCTCCAGCATTTATAACATTTTCTTTCATTTGCTATAACTTTCTCTACTCTGCATCTTATGAGTCCTATGTTTATTCTTCCTTCTCCTATTATCTGTTCTGCTATTTTTTTGTCCATTTTGACTATAGCGGTTTGTTTTTCTCTATAACCTTTCTTTATGGAAATTATTGTACTTCCTTCTGTGTTCACTTTGTTCATAATTTCTTCCAGTATTTCTTCTCGCTTAATTTCCGGGCTAATATCTTTGATTATCACTAGTTCTGTAGTTTTGTTGCTGGCTTTTCGTACATTGCTGCCTTCCATTCCATTTTTAATTTTTTCTATCTCTTTCTCGGTCTCATTACCCTTTGTAATTAGTAACAACTCCCCTTTTTTTGTTTCTCTTACCTCCTTGAACGTAGATCCTTTTATCTGGGTTTTTGCCTGTCTCAGCAAATCTGCATATGTAACACCTTGTTTGCTCACGACTATAGCACCTGTTTCCGTACCTGTTTTTTTTTTCTCTATTTGTCTCCGCTACCTGTCTTCTTCCATTAGTTCAGGGTATTTTATTTTTGCTTGTTGTAAGATACCACCTTCTTTGCCTATTTCATCTTTATTTATTAAAAGTCCTGTATCCATTTCCTTTCCCATTATTGGGTTTTTTTTTTTCACGTTTACATATCTATAGTCTGTATCTCTTCATTCTTTATTTATAATATTTTTTATATCCTCTTCATTAGCCACTTTTAATATCTCCTAGTCCGAGATGAAATGGTTTTTACGGTTTTCTTCCCTATTATCTCCAGTTTCCATTGTCTGTGTCGACATTTCTATACCTATTTTTGTTTTATTTTCATTCTCCTGTTCTTTTTTTTGGATTTCTTCAAATTCCATTCTCTCCATATTTGTTTCTAGTTGATTCGCCACCTTTTTAATTTCCAGTTTAGTGGTTGTACACTCACTGGTTAAGTTTTTTAACTCTCTAATTAATTTCCCCATTATTTGGATTGTTGTGGGGTTATTTGCTCTCTTCGCCTCGTTGTTACCTCCTGGCGAATCTATTTCTCTCCCTCTTTTTTGATTCGTTTGATCTAATTCTTTATCTTTTTTTTATCCGGCGGTGTTCTTTGCAACATCCCGCTTTTTAAAAATGCATCCATCTTATTACGTTTTTTGACCCTTGGCCTAAATTCACTTTTAATTAATATCAAATTGCTGTTTCCGCGTTTATGTTTTATTATGTAACACTAGACGTGTCGCGCGTCACGACACGAGTGTGTTTTAAAACACGACCGCACCTTTATTTTTTTGTGTGTCCAGTTTTACACTTTTTTGAACTTTCACAATAAACTTTTCACCTTTCCACTGTTTGTTCTAATTCACAGAATTTTTAGTTTTTTAAATAACGTAGATTATTCACCATTATTTAAATCGCCTTTATGCACATTCGCGAGCGCGTCCGTTCTCCGTCGGACATTGACCGCTCTTTTGGTATTAATTATTGCGATTTGGAAAACTAGTTTGCCGTTTGCAAAGATGTAGTTATCAAACGTTTGTATACAGAGTGTAAGGTAAACATGCGGCAAAAATTTAAGAGGTTATTCCTGAACCTATTCTAATAATATTTTGTCTTATGTTGATTTCTAAAAAACCTTTTTGTTTCAAAGATACAAAGTGAACAAAACTTGCAACAACCATATTTGATATTTGTTGAAATCATTAATGTAAATAAAAGTATGACGTACGCCAATGAGTATATCAAGTACAAGAAATTAATGAGTTTATCAAGTACAAAAAATTGTTAACAATAACTTGAAACGGCTGTTTTATCTACTAATATACAAGTGGATTTTATTGGAATACGTCTCATCATTGATCATCACATGAATCAGTTGCAGTTGTTTAGATTGAGTGACGTTTGGCTGTTTGACGTGTCTTTAATAGTTAATAAACTCTACTATAAATTACTATACAAACGCCGAGATGACTGACGTGCATTTCATGTATGCCATGTATGGACTTGCTAATGGCAAATCATTACAAGCTAGACGATTGTACATTGAACTGTTTCCTGACCGTAATATCCCCAACCAAAAAATTTACAAAATAAATACATTGACGGCTTTGTAAATAAACACATTGATACAAAATGGAGGGCCAGGAAGATCGATGACAGTAAGAACGATACAACTAGAACAGAATGTGCTGGACATGATAGAAGAAGATCCAAGTAGTTCTACGCAAAAAAAATGTCAATACTTTGAATGTAAGTCATTGGGCAGTTTGGAAAATACTTAAGGGCAATTTGTTATATCTATACCACATTCTGTTTTTTGCAAACATTAGAAATCGCTTAATTTTTGACACACATTCTTTTCACCGATTAAACCAGCTTTATAAGAAATACAATAAGGAATTTTCATAACAACCATGTGTGAGCAAATGCAAATCTGCATCAGGTATATAAAAACCGTTTTCAACATCAGTTTTCCTTAAATGTTTGGGTTGAAACTGTGGGAGACTGTCTAATTAGACCAGTATTTCTACTAGGAAAACTTACCGGCTAGGTGTATTGCAACTTTTTGGAATACATGCTACCTCAGTTTCTGGATGATGTACCATTGGCAACAAGAATTGTAATGTGGTTTGTTGCACGATGGTGCACCACCACATTTCAGTTTGGTTGCTCGTGATTATTTAACAGAAATATACAAAGATTGCTGGATTGGTTGAGGTGAGCACGCATGGCCTACTGGAACTATCTAAAGTCATTACTTAGCGCTACTTCAGTGGAAAATTTGGACGACTTGCAAAATCGGATAATTGCTAGGTGTAACTCAATTAGAAACAGCCCTGGTGTGTTTGAAAGAGTCCGGCACTTAATGACAAGAAGATTAAATGCTTGTATCTAGGCTAGAGCAAGTCATTTCAAACATTTATTGTAGATTCAGCAACTGTACATGTACTTTTTGATAATAAAATGTTGTAACTGTCGCAAATTTAGTTCACCATTTATCTTTGATACAAAGGAGTTTTTCAGAAATCATCATAAGATAAAATATTTTTAGAACAGGCCAAGAAATAACCTCTTTAATTTTTGCCGCATGTTTACCTAACACCCTGTATATAATCTTTGTTTAA
This sequence comes from Tachinus rufipes, assembly GCA_963932245.1. Classification (NCBI taxonomy): domain Eukaryota; kingdom Metazoa; phylum Arthropoda; class Insecta; order Coleoptera; family Staphylinidae; genus Tachinus; species Tachinus rufipes. Next base: position 40,432,553 of record OZ010747.1, on the reverse strand, counting down.
AAAATGTCGGATCAAAACACCAAACGCTTGTCTAGTGCTCAATATGACCAATAAAAACTGCATAAACTGAATCAAATTAAAAAAACTGTGGATTAAGTGAACAAATGACAATAACAATAAGTTGTATATAATAAATAGAAAGTGCGTTCTTTCAACTTCGCGGAAAAATTGTGAAAATTAAAGAATATATTAGCTTTCTTTACTGCCAAAAAAACAAAGAAATGATTAAAAAAGAATGTTTGAAATCAAATTTAAACGCGAAAGAAGAACCTGCACAATTTAATACAAATAAGGTAAACATAAATAATTATTTAAACAATTCTGCTGAATGGCCAACACAATTAAATGCTATAGATATTCAAATTACAAAACATTATTTAACGCAGAAACCCAAAAGATGTTTATAGTAGAAAAAATATTAATTTTAATTTTATTGCACAGCAAGTATTAGTGAAAAAGTATATCGGCAATGGCTATTGTAATCAGAAACAGCAAATTCTGTGTTTTGTGGTCCATGCAAATTATTGGAGAATCATTAAAGTCTGATAACATACGAGATTTGTCCGGAAAATACGTATAAAAATGGAACAATAACTTTATTTTACAATTATTCAGATGTTTCAATATGTTCTCCTTCAAAATACTAAGATCGCTGAAAGTCTTCAGTTGTGAAGCTCTTCAGTTGCCCAAAGCACAACTTTGCATTTTGAGAACAGGAAAAAGTCGCAAGGGGCTAAATCGGTTGGATAAAGAGGGTGTTTTGTCGCGGTGATTGAGCTTCGGGCCAAAAAGTCGCGCACAACGAGAGACGTGTGAGCAGGCGCGTTGTTGTGATGAAAGATCCACTTGCCCCCTTGTGCCAAACCCTATCGAACTCGGGCCACACAAACTCTGAGATGTCTCAAAACTTGAAAATTTCTGTTCACTGTCTGGCCGGGAAGAACAAATTCGTGGTGGACAATGCACCTAGAATCAAAGAAACCAAACAACATTTTTTCACATAGCTCCTTGATTTTTGCAACTTTTTTGTTCTCTGTTACCCTGCTTGCTTCCACTCCTAAACTTGTTTCAAACACTCAAAAATCTCACGGCCATTTTTGCCTAGCTTTGCAAGAAACTTGATGTTGATGCGCTGTTCCTCAATCAAAGATCCATGCCAACGGCAGGTAAAAAAGGGTTACTTTCAACAAGCAGACGTAAACTCCTACTTATTCGCAGAGCGCTCTAGCTCAAACTGAGCGTTGTGGGGATTACATAGCAAAGGGGGATTACCGGGCCGCCACTCGACAACGCCTTGACACGTCGCCTCAATTTTTTTATACGTATTTCCCGGACAAACCTCGTATTTTGTAAAAATAATGTCAACGACTGGCAACATTTATTACACATTCTTCAGTATAGTGCAAATCACATAAAATATATTAAACATATTTTAGAATAATTAACAGTACAACAATAGATGCTACTTAACAAAAGCTTTATAACTGCAAAAAAAAACATAGACATTCAGTTATTAAAAAAAAATTAATAATAAAAATTCTTTCTCTCTCTTAACAGTGTCTAGCACTGAGAGGGTCTTCTATACGTCTTTATCATACAACAACCATTAATGAAAACTTTTTACTACTACAAAAATGCTATCAAAGTTTAATACTGTATTAAAATAATTCAAAATAAAATTATAACATTATTAGCCATATCAATACAATCAATGATGCAAGACTTAAAATGTTTCTCAATTATTGTAGTTGTACCCCAATGTGACCCTTACCAAACAAATAACAATGATAGTTAGGCTTTTTTTGTCTGCATTACCATTTAAAATACATGAACATTGTTTAAAAAAAATTAAGAATTAAACCACTGCACATTTTTTATACCTTGTGCAGCTCATAGCCTAATTTTAGTAGTAAACGTTTCTGCAAAACATGCATACATTTTTTTTAATCTTGTTCAATAGTTATTTGATTTTTTTTTGTTCATCTAACCACAGATGGGGTATTTTAATCAAACATATGCCAAAATTCACTTTTAAAGAAATGTAATACATTATTTTATAAAAGCGGCATTTTTATATCTTGCACACAGGCACCTATAAAATGCCTAAATATTTAAGTCTTCAAGTTTTTTTCTTTTTAATTTTCAATATTTCTTTATAAAGCTTTTCCCTCCTATTCTAATAATTTTGGTTTCTTACTTTAAACTAAGCTTATTTTTTATTTTTTCTAAACATCTTAATTTTTATTTCTTTTAAATAACTAATAAGCAATAACCATCATGTCATCTGTATATGTTAATAACTTTCTTTTTACCTAACTACTACATGTTTGCCTGCGTTAATCTCAATTTGTAAATTGGAGCTGAGTGAGCAACTCTGTCTAACGCCTTTTATTGTCCATCAATTTTATACATTATTCTATTGGCCCAAACTTTAATCATCTAATAATTTTTACATATATCTTTTATTCTTCATACCAGATGCTAACTTATAAAGTATAGACACGTTCACAAAAACTGCTTTAGTCCAAAAGTCAAAAAACAACTTTTTTGTAGCTATTTTCATTGTTTATTGAACGTTTTTATATATTGGGAATACAAGACTTACTCTCCATTGTCTAACAAATATTTTACCTTTCCACACTTTATTAATAATTTTTCTTAATCTATCAATCAAATGTTCTATATCTTATTCACATTTATAGATGTACTAACAACATTCCATTTTTGGACAAAATATTAGTCCACACATAGAACTAAAAACGTTTAAAACATATTTAAATAACATCATTGTTTTTAGTAGATAAGATAAATGTTACGTTTATAATTGGCATCTAAAATTTTGCATTGATCGTTTATATAGCTTAAACGAATTTTAGAAATTGTTCAAGTAAAAAAAATTGTGCTTGTACCTCTTTGATGCAATATAAATAGATTAATTCAAGGTATTGGTAGTAGCACATTGTTTTTTAGAACTATTTTTGTATAACTAACAATATTTCATGAAAAACCTATTAACTCTATTAAATCAATCTCGTCACTCTGACATCAAAAAATAAATACTTACTTTAAAAAGAATCTTTTCTGGAAATTGTTTCTATACAAGCTAGTTTCTTTTATATTCATTTTGTGCCTCATTTATTTATACACTATTACGTCTCATTTTCGAGTCAACTCTATATAAAAAATATAGTCTTTTTGTAAATACAATTGCAACCATCCTGATTTATAAATACAGTAATAAAAAAGTACTTAAAGAATAGATTTTATATACTACGTATCTCTTGAAAAAAAAATTGATTTAAATTAAGTAAAAAATAAATAAATGTTTAATAGGTAATTAAAATAAATAATGCAGACTTATAAATATACAAAAATAAATAAATAAATAAATTACTATTCTAATTATAACCCAGACTAGACTGTAGAAATTGGAATATTTTGTTAAAACTATGCTGGCTAAGTGACTAGTTATCTCAACAATTAATTATACACTTTACACCATACATGGTTGTTGTTCATAAGTCAAACACATTCCCAAGTTATCATCTGGTGATTCCTCTCTAGCAGTAGGTCCGAAATGTACACCAATTGTGAAAGGTGTCACACTACTTTCAACTCTACAGGGGGTTTCGCCCATCGGGCATAAGGAACTTCCACAATGCGCTAAAGAACAATGCCCCATGCTCATTTCATCTGGCTGAAAATGACCGCAAACATAAAAAAGTATTTGCAAACATTTTGGAATATACTACCATTAATAAATCTTCAGAGTCGCATGGTAACATAATTTTATCGGTGCAGATTTCCATCATGCGACTTTGCACATCTGCCGGTACTCCATCACCTGAGCCAACATCTTGCTGGTCAGTTGCATCTGTATCTTGGTCTGCCTGCGTGTCTGGCGTATTACTGGCATTATCAGCAGTTGGCGAGTTACTGTTGCTATCGGTGTTTTGATTAATTGCTTGCGGATTCTGACTTCCGATTCGAAATGAATTGTGATCACACGGTTCGTATGCGATTGAACACATTTCGTCTTCCTGTCGCATACATATATTATAATCTTGATTTGCAAGTATGCGGCCGTTATCAGCAAAATTCATTGTTTTTATCACACCTGTAAATTAACAAAATTAATTAAATGTCGTTTAATTGTTCTTTTCACATATTAGTATAATTTCAATTTTATAACATAATTGATGAATTTATAATTATTACAGCTAATAGTATTTGTATAACATTGTGTTGTGACAGTTACCTTTTGTTCCTGTGTGATATTGCAGACATCCGGCAGGTGCTCGTTGAGTAAACGGGATCTGGGTGATCCTGACCTCCCATAATCTCCCAATCGCCTTTTTACTAAGGTTCATGCTGATGGTAATGGCTTCATCGACATTATCGACATCGTAATACACTAGAAACACGAGCCGTTTAGATAGCGGAATGAGAAAATCCGTGTATAATTACCATGCTGGCCACTATTTACTCCACATAATGTCAACTCTTTCGTGTTACTACCACCCATTACGAAGAAGTCTTCTTCACATACACCTGTTCGACGATTGGGCTGACCCTATAATAATAATGTTTTAAATCTTCTATTAAATCAATTTATTTAAAATTAATGTAAAAACTACTTACTAAATGAAAATGAATAAAATCCAATCTAAATTGTGCAATTTCAGGATCCATCTTTTTAACTTTTAACGAACAAGTGGTCATTTCCCTAGATAAATCAGGAAAATCTGGATTGACGAAGTAGGTTATGTTATTATAGATATCCTGGTCGCATGTTGCTGTAACTATGAATTATAATTAATGTAGGGTAAGTATGTGTTTATTAGTAATGATACATACATACGCAACAAACACCAAATCCTAACGCACACGCTCCGTGGGATGAACCGCTTTCCATCCTACATTCATATGCATTCATGCAAATACCTAAAAGTAGTAAACAATTATTAATTATTATTATTCTGGAAATCTGTGGTAACTTTTTATGATTATAAACATACTAATAATAATTGATTTGAAAGTATGTATACATAATCGAAATGGGTTTTCAGGCAACCATTTACAAAGTTTCAATCTAATAGCAATTTTATTGTTGTACATTAATAAAATATTTTCCTTTTTCCATTCTTGCTACTTAAAACATTGTTGATTTAAATATTTAACAAAACACATTTCTGTAATTCATGTAATCCTCACATAGATTTTAATATTGTTATTGAGTGTTAACCTTTAATTTAATTTTTAGTCGATAAAACATTACTATTGTTGTTTGTTGGCGTACTTACCTTTTCTTCTTCCATCGTTGGAGTTGCATTCTTCTTCTACAGGAATCGGAAAGAAATTCAAAACTGAAACATTAAAATATTATATTAATTATATTTATTTGTTCAATTTCAAACAACACAAAAATATCTTTGAGTTTCAACAAGTAAAATAACAACCGTTTAAATTACCTTGAATAGTTCTCGAAAAATTATCAATTTTTGCGACTTTTTAAAGATTTCGATTAATCATTTCTGTCAGTAGAATTTCTAGCAAGCTTTATACTACGTTTTACATTCCTTTTATACAATGTCCACGCAAATATCTATAGAAGATCTAGCAGCATAACGCCGCTGTTGTGAAGTAATGTAAAGTATCTAGATCATTAGTAAATTTTGATTTAAATAGCTCGTTTTTCAATAAAACTTAAAAGAGATAAATAATTTCAGGGGAACAATGTGGTGCATCAAAGTGTAGATGTAGACAAAGTAAAGCAAACAATTTTCTTGCAGTTTTACATAAAGAGTATTTAAATTTAAAAAATTAAATTAAATTTAATGTTATGTAAAAAATACATAAATAAAAATTATAAACATTTTGCAAGTTAAAGAGGTCTTGTATAGACTTCATTATCAAACCAAAACAAATCATGATCAATATATACAAAACTTACCTAATCCGTAGAAAGCTATGTGACATAATTAATTAATCAATTAATTTAAAATTTCTAAGGTAATACTTTTAATTCTGCCTATATTTAGCATAACTTTTGAAACTTGTTTGTCTGATCAACTAAATTTTAAATAAAATATACAAAATAACAATTTGAATTTAGAAATAACCTAAATACTTCATTGTTATTTAAAAAACTTATTGGTTAGGTACTTAATGGGTTAGGAAAGAAAAGATGCTCATGCAATGTTTTGTATTTTGTAATATGGCTTTCAACTGTGTGCAATATTCTATTTTATATTCCCCATAAGGAAGCAAAATCTTCCCTCTTGACAATTGTATCTTTGTGGTGGTTACGGGGCTTGCGTGTTTCAATAAATCGTCGTAGGTGGTTCTGGTTCAAAAAGAGACTTCTCCGTACCAGAACCTCAAATCAACAAGCGGTGGGGTGCAAGGTCCCAGACTAATTCAGATCACCTAGCAGCGTGATGATGAGTCTCTAGGAATTTGTAACACTCCACTTTGGCCTGAATTTCTATTTAAACAAAAGGTTGAGACTAACCAATCTTAATCAATCTGCTACGTCGTCCAGTCAGATGAATAACAACAGGTTGAACCCTTGGTTGCGATGAGGTGCGTAACAAGCCATACGCTGTAATGGTTTAGTGTGTAGTACCCACCCGTGTACAACCTACCTCCGGGGACTATATTTTTCTGGTAGCCCTAGCAATCAATATTTGACGTCCCTATATTTTCGGGCTTCATTTTGAGTAGGAATCCAGAGCAGCCGTCGCAAACTAGAAATGATATCAGGACCCAATAATCCTAATTCAAGATTCCTGGCTAGTAAAATCTAAAGTTTACAGATTGAGCAAAATTAATAAAAATGTATTTGCAAACCCTAAAAACGAACACAATTGTGGCATCTGCATACCTGTCATACAACCCACCTCATCATTTTACAGCTCTGGATGACTTGGTGCAGCATTGCAACATAAACCTTCTAGTTGGATGTGATACCAATTCCCATCATACCATTTGAAAAAGCAAGGACACAAATGACAGAGGTAAGCCATTACATGATTTCATTATTAAATAATCTAGATACTAAACCGAGGAGTCAAACCAGTCTCTAATAGACAGTACACTAACAAACATTTTAAACAAAATCCTAGACTGGCAAGTGTCTACGTCAGCCTCAATGTCAGACCATAGATGGTCCTACCAAAACCTTAAGCTAAGCAACAATGCTGACTTTCAAAAGAACTTATCACGTAGTTTTTTAATTATACTCGTAAGTGTAGACAAAATAGAAAACTACTTAAGTAAGTTGAAACATTATCTAACACAATCATACAAGAACTCTTGCCCACTTAAGACGTCACTTATTTTTCAGTCTTTACCTTTCTAACACAAGAGTGGTCTAATACTGCAACGCTAACCCCATCAAGGAATGACTGTTCACCACCTTGTAGAAGAGGCGCGTATAACCTAAACAATCAATAACTTCTAGTCATATAAGGCATCTGAATTGGATGAGATTTTTCCTCCTCCCTACAATAAAGTAAAGATAGCATTCTCATTTAACTAGCAAAATTCATGGAGCATGTATTGCTTTTTGCTACACACAAAAAGTAAAAATTGTATTCATAGCAACAAAAATAAATATAATATGCAAAAAATAAATATGTTGTTCGGGCAAGTACAACAGGCAGCATGCAAACAACACCAATTGTAGCTATTAAGGGAACGGTGTGCTTGCCCCTCTTAACATCTACGTTAAAGAGGTTACAACAGCGGGGGCATTACGCTTTAATGCAACTGAATTTTGGTACATTGCAGGAAAAATTAGCAAACTCTGTTTTCTCCTAAAAAGTTGTTAAAAAACCACAACAAACAACTGACACAATGCCACCCATGTTTTATTTCATAGATCCTACAATGTACAAATGCAGGAACCATAACAGCAAAACGTAAATGCAAAACGTAGATAAGGATAAACTCTTACAACTCTACACCAATGACACTAAAACATTCCAAAGCTCTGAAACGGGAATCTACTTGCAAGATATAGATACACAAAATTATCCTCCAAGCAGAAGTAACATCTTTGGAGCAATAAAAATAATAACCCAAAAATATGTACCAAAATTGTGCAAACCTTAACAAAGAGCAAAGCAGCAATTCAGCCCAAAATTACATCATAGCTAGTATGACATAATGTCACCCTCACTCTAGCAGCACGTAAAAACAATATTAAGTTGTGCTGAGTGAAAGTACACTTTAATACAGTAAAAAATACTATAAGATTTATAAGCTATCGCGCAAAATCAAAAACCAAAATGTGTAGACCTGAACCATAAACCGATTCACCTCTCAAACGCCTTACCGCTCTACTAAGCAAACAGATACTACGTACTGGATGTTAACAGGCAAAAAAGTAATAAATACTCCAAACCTTAAGATAGCCGACTATTACCTACGTTTCTAAAATGAACAAACAGTAAACTGGCATACATTTTTTAAGAAAACTGTGGCAGCCAAAAATATGTTATTATCTGCAGTTTGGGTTTTGCTCATTTTTCTTAAACAAATCTGTAAAAATTTAGACTTGAATAGCTTTGTGGTTGTCTAAAAACTTATGAAGGATACATTTAGACAATTTGAAATTTTTTAACCAGTGTCTTATTAGTTTAACTTTTGTCTTTTTCTACAGCCGCCAGAATCAAATATTAATAAACCACATTATCAAAGTCCATTTGCAGTCTTAAGAATCTTTTGGCAAAGAAACGGTAAGCAAAAGAGCCTGCTAAAAGTGGTTTGTTTGCTTTAAAGATAATAGTACCAGCATAGTCAACAAGTTAGAAAAGAGGAACAAGACCCTTAAGTATTGCTTCAAAATAAGTCTTTTTCACTATTCGTAAATAGTATTTAACAAACGCTGTCTAGCTTAAAACATATTACATAAATGTGCAATAGCTTTAAGTGGCCAAAACAATAGTGGGCAGCTTAGATCAAAAGACAGGGCATATCTTTATACAACTAAACATTATTTTTGGACAAGAATAAAACCATTAAATTGACAGAACAAAACCTTACCACGTTCACTAACCAATTTAATCAACCAAATATGGACTTAGTTTTTGGCTTAAAAGTTGATATCTCTAATATTTGTGGTTTAAAAAAATTCTGTTCATCGGTATCTTGAACATAGAAAACTCCATATTCTCTTTCTACTGCGCTTTCACCAGCTTTATTTTTGATTTACATTAATAAACTTTTTTAAATAACTAAAAGTCCTATTCATTGTTTTGCAGATAATAGCACTCTTCCTACTTTATACTTTCCAAAGACCATTTTGATAAATACAGCAAAACGTTTTGAAATTTCTAGGTTAGAATTTGTAGCATCTATAAACAAAGACCTCAAAACAATATCTGAATGGGGTACTCCAAACATGGTCAATTTTAACTATAAAAAACTAAACTTCTTACTGTTTATTTAAAATCAAAATCTGATGAATCATCAGTACCAAATATTAAACTAAACAACAAAACGATATCTAAATTGTCTTCTCGTCTTCTAAAGATTACAATCTAACAGAATTTTCTTTTCAATGACTATTTTGTAAACATAGCGTCAAAAGTGTCTATAAAATTAGATGTAAACAGTTATATTTATTTATGTTTTTATTTATATTTGTTTTTGAATTAAATTGTCGACAATACAAAAGAAAGAACATGTATAGTTAACAGCGCTAACAAAAAATAAGCAACGGCGTAACACGTAATACAAAAAAAAACATAGACATTATTATGGTTAAACTGATTATGAATTACAGACAATAATAAAAACAAAAAAAGAGATTAAAAAATAGCGGTTTTTACTTGACGGTAATTGAGAAAAGAGAGGATTAAATTATTACAAACAAAGGTGATTTATACAAGTCGGTTTGATCATTAAGCAAGTTTACGAAAAGATTATTTTTTGATTTCGTAATTTTAAGGGATTCTAACATATTTAACTTTCTGCCTTTAGAATAGTTGCAAATGATTTTAAATTTACCAATATCTGGGAATGTGTGTATAATATAAATAATTTTGTGTACAAATAAAAGCATAATATATCAGGGTAAAAAGGGAGGTTTAACTTGATTTCAAAAAGGTGCTTACCGGCTAAGCTGCATACCTAACAAAATATGAAAAAAAGGCCTAAGAACGTTTTAGTAAGAGCAGTTTTTTGGGGACTTTTCTCAAAATTTTGTCGTGTATCCAGAGCAACATTAAAAAAAAGCAGTTGAGCAGAGGTCTTTAATACCGGCGTCACATCGTTTCTGCTTCCTTTTACACTTACACCTTTGAACAGTCAGTAAATATAATCTACCACATGCATGTCTCAAACAAAATCATACAAGATTGTAAAACCAAAAAAAAAAAAATAATAAAAATTCTACTAAAACAATACTTAGTCAGCATGCGGCGCATTGACGCACACAATCTTTCAACCAACAAAACACGAAACGGCAAAAAGCAGCGTTGATTTTTGATACCAAAACGCATGCGTCACTTCTGTAACATATTTCATGTTTGGTGCGGGTTTTGTCAATTAAAGTTAAGTAAAAAATTTAAAAACCTACCCGGTTTATCAAAAATTTACTCGAATATGCAAAACATAAATTTCTAGGTTAGAATCTGTAGCATCTATAAACAAAGACCTCAAAACAATATCTGAATGGAGCACTTCTAACATGGGCAATTTTAACTGTAAAAAAACCCAACTTCTTACTGTTTCAAAATCCAAATCCAAAGTGTCATTAATACCAAATATTAATCTAAACAACGAATCTATATCTAAATCTTCTCCAATTTGTCTTCTAGGTGTCACATAATCTTCTCTGGAACGAGTATATAAAAAATTAGGATTTCTTAATAGATGTAAAAAGTTTTTTATTTCTATTTAACTTTTGCATAACTATAAAACTTATATTCGTCTTTGTATTGAATATTGTTTCCAAGTATGGGGAGAAGCATTGGAAACTACACTATTTCTTTTAAATACTATTCAGAAACAAGCTATTCGGATTATTGCCGATCCAAAATTGACTAATGACTTAGATACTTTACAACAGAGGCGTAATGTTGCAGATCTTTGCATTTTCTATAGATATTTTAATGGATATTGTTCAAACGAAATACAAGACATTTTGCCATCTAAACAAATGATTACCTCCCGTAGCCAAATGTGGCAATGTTACTAACATCCCACACGAGGTGGTATTGCTTCATAAAAGTTAGTATCAGTTTTTTTATGATAAGTGAAGCTTTCTCAAACAAATACTCAAAATCTTGTGTGTGCAATTTCAGAACAATACTTCATTGTAAACAACCATTTTTTTGTAAAAATCAGAGTTTCTTGACCACCAACGTATAAATTCTCTTCTTTCTGTTTTTTTTAAGCAAAAAATTAAAGTAAGTACATTTTTTTAATTTCAAACAAAAAATTTAAATAACTTTTTTGTATATCTTGCTTCGTTTTCAAGATAATCGAAAAATACATTTAGCTAAATTTAAGTAAAAAAAAAACATTTGTAACAATAGTAACAACAAACAAAACAATATTATTTTAATAAGTTTTTAAAATGGCTACTATGAGCGTTAATGCAAGCTTGACAACGCACTAAAAAAAAATGATAAACTGCTTTAAAATCTGTTGTGTTTTAAACGTGCAATGCAGCATTTGTAATTCTCTTTTGTAGATGCTTCACGTTTTTTATTGACTCCGCATAAACCAATTGTTTCATGTATCCCACATATAAAAGTCCAATAAATTTAAATCAGGAGATCTTGCAAGCCAGTTTACTGAACCTCTTCTATCAATCCACTTATCATTAAAATTATTGTTGAGCCACCGAACTACATATCGCCCAACATGAAATTCTGCGTACAAACCAGCATTTAAACAAGGTGGTAAGAGTTGAATTGGCAGTAGTTGCCCATTAAAAACTCCACACCACGTGTTAACTGAAAATCTTTGTTATAGTCTATGTACAACCACGCTGGATTCTAAGTAAACAAATACACTCGTTCACGGGCACAGGTCGAGGTACAAGGTCGCAAGGCAATAAAAGGAAATTTATGAAGATAGGAAAAACACTAATTAAAATATATGTATAGGGTATAGGTTCAGGTATATTAATAAATATTAGGAAAGTACAGATATTATATTCATAATTATAAATGTTTTCTTAACAACCGCAAATATTTCACTATGTATAAAATCTCATTTTAATAGGGTCTGGATTGAGCAGCCAAGCCCCCTGCTAACGACCAATTGCATGCAGGCTTGCATGTGTTCACGTGCTGATCACGCGGTTTTGTTTACATACTTACTCACTTAGTGCAGCGTGGTTTTGAATACACTTTAGTCAGCTCGTACCCTAACTGCGTACTGATTTCTTAATGATCAGATATGCTCATTATGTATATTGTTAATGCCATTTCTTGTAAACATAGATTCATTGCTCCACAACATTGAACTAAAGAAGTTAGAATCTTGTTAATGTCTTTCAAGAAGCCATTCAGAAAATGTCAAAAAATGGTTGTGCTGCTTCGCCTGGTTATATGAGTAAAGAATCTTCCTATATAAAGTTTTTAGATAGTTGTAAACGGGCGGTTCATCAAAAACTGTGTCAACTATTTGTTCTTCAACGCACACTTATTAAAGTAATATTGTTTTAAAATTAATAAATTATGCATTTTATGTAAATTGCCTTTTCATCCAGTAAGAAACACATACACTCGTGTTTCAGGGTTTGCTCCCATCATCACTGTGCCCAGCATCTCACTGGTCAAAGAGACAATTTACATAAAATCACAGTAACTATTAAACAATTTATGTTTAGTAATGTTTCAAAGGTGTTAACGCAATGCCCCCTATTAGGAGAAACGTTGAACTGTTGTGTGTAAAGGAGAGCTGTAATATAGTTAAATCAGATAACCGAAACTTTATCATTTAAAATTAATAAATGATGTATTTTATGTAAACTGCCTTTTCATCGATTTACATAAATGTAAACTGTCTCTTCAACCAGTGAGATGCTAGGCACACTGATAATGGGTGCATACTCTAAAACACAAGTGTATGCGTCTCTTACTGTTTAAAAAAGCAATTTACATAAAATATAAATAAAATGTTTCATTTTTTGCCAGTTCCAGTTCCAGTTAGAAATTTATTTATTTATTAAACCTACATAATTTTTATAAATTAATAAACATAAATAAATAATTGTAATTAAGACAAACTATAAGTGGCGAACTTTTTTACCATTGGAAGGCATATTTAAATTAAGCAATAATAAAGGAGCTTACATAAGTTGATATTAATTTTTAGTCATAATATTTTCAACTCTACATTGACTTGACGATGAGAAAAAATATTCCAAATCATATTATAGTAATTCAAAATTCGTAGAAATCGAATAGTTAACTTATGAAGTGAACAAGTTGTTTTATACAACTAAAACTAAATATAAAAAATGCCGCCCCAAAATATGTGCCATCCGGTGCTAACTTTAACTTTAAAATAAATTATGTGCAGTTCACCAAACCACAGAGTATTTGTTTGTGCATATGCAAAAATATCAAATTAAAAAAATATAACGAAAGCTCCAATTTGTCCACCAAAAGTCAAAAAACCCACATACTACCTCAGATTTTGACTTAAAAACAGTAAAATACTGTTTTTTATAATTAAAATCAATCAACTAAAACTCTACTCTTTAACAACAACACTGCCTCAAATCCAGAAAAGAAGAATGAATTGGTCATCTCATAATGCATAAAACATTATTGTCAAACAGATATCAGAAGTAATCTTAAAAAAAAGAACTAGCAAATAATTGAACAGAACTCTTGGGATGAAGGTATTACGCAGAAGTAGAAAACACACAAAAATAGAGAAAAAATACTACGTACCGTAAAAATATTCTATCATAAACTGTACAAAAGTCGCCACGTAAAAATCTGAACCCAAATACACTAACACCGAAAAAATCTATTGTCAACCAAAGATCCAAAAAACATCCAGATATCACTAATCAAACTATTCCTGTCAAAAATAAAAAACAACAAATTGCCGGGAAAAGACAATATACTCAAAGAAGCAATACAAGTAAATAGCAAAAGACACGTTTTTGACGGAGAAAATAAAACACTTTCTTAACCCCTATCTTCACAATATCACAATTCTAGACAAATGGCACAAAACAATTACTATCCAGCTCTACAAAAAAAAAGGAATAAGGCTTGCAAAACTATTGACTCATGGCACTTTTGAACAACCTTTACAAATTTACAAAGGATTTTTAGCAACTAAACAAATAACCGGATTTTTCTAAAAATTTGAAAGAAACCTCTACATAGCATCAAAGTAAAAAAAACAGTGAAGTACAACAAACCATTATCCTTTGCATTTGTAAGCTTTCATAAAACTTTTAACATAGTTGGAGTTTAATGGAGGTTATGAGAGAATAAGAGAATATCTCATAGATTATAAATGTGTGAAAGACAAATCTCATTAAACGTATAAGAAAAGGGACACCATATCTACAAAACTGTTTTGATGTATGCCCTCAAAAAACTCAATTAAGACACAAAAGGCATCACCATAGATAGGCAAAACCATCTTCGTTTTGCGGACGACATAATCCATATAACTGGCAAGCTAGAAAAGCTAAGATAAATACTAAAAGAACTTTATAATATATGCTTGAAGATTGGTTTAGAGATCAATTTTTCTAAAACAAAAATTAAGACTAATTATGTACAGAGTGAACACTTATTACAATATTGGAAACGCAACGTGGATTTAGTCTACAAATATACCTTAATCATGAAATCAAAATAACTAGAGAAAACCAGACATATAGACTACACAAAAGAATTAACTTTGCTTTAGCAGCGTATGAAAAGCTCAGTTACATCTTTAAAGGTAAAATCTCAATATGCTCTAAAAGCCAATCTTTCAATACTGATTTAAACTCGGGATCTAGTTTAAACCAAATTTGTACGTATTAAAGTGATATTCAATAGTGAGTTAAACCATAAACGCCGTGTTATCATAGCAGAAACTAAACTCGCCAGATTTACCGTTTAAACTAATATTACGTCATTTCTATGAGAAAAGTCACCAATAACAAGAGATGTTTTGATGTTTATATGAATATATGGAAAATTTGTAAGACAACAAAACTGTTCCATTAATGTGGAATTTTTTTTTTTATTTTATTATAGATAAATAGGATTATAAAACTTAACCCTAACCGCCAACTGAACAAAAAAATTTAAAATAATCCAATGTAAAGATCAATGCTTGGAGTAACAACACCGCGTTACCAATAAGGACCTATAGAGACAAACCAAAGTGGTAGACGTAGTTGAACAAATAACCAAACTAAATGGGGTGGCCACGTAGAACTAATAAAGGGCAAAAAATAAATCAAAAAACTATTAGAGTAGAGATCAAAAACCGACCAACGATACAGAGAAAAACCACCTACGTGCTAGGTAGACAACCTAAAAATAATTTCAAAAAATTGGATCTAAGAAACCCCAAAACTGAAAACGATAAAAGACTGTAAAGGAGTTCTATGTCCAACACTTGACGGAACGAGCTGGGTTTTATACCTTAGAAACTTCAAGACGTTTTGATATATTTGTTGATTGTTCTTTAAAAAACATGAATAGTTTGCAAACCTTAAAGCGCAAAATACAAATAAAAAATTAAAAACACCAATACCAACAAGATTTTTGAAATTTCTTAGAAAAAGACGGCTGGTCAGATGTGTTATCACTTATTATCGTATGTATTAAGTTAAAGTATAGGGTTTTACATTAAGAAGTGTCATTTTTATTTTATAAAAAAAAAAACTTGTGATAATAATAATAATAATAACAAGTAAATATATTTGTAGTTCAATTTTAAGTAGAAACTCTCCCTCCGTCTACTTGTGGAACACAATATCATTTAAATGGCCGCCACGGTTGCGGTTACAAATTTCCATTCTTTTGAAAAAATCACTCGGAAGCACATTCGGATAATTGGCGTAAACTTTGTCTTTAACGTAGCCATACAGGAAAAAGTCTAGCGGTGTTAAATCACACGACCTAACTCTACGAGCCGTCTGCCCTAAATTTTTACCATATCTGTAGTGAATTTTCACTAATTCAATTTTTTTCTTGACGCGTATATCGTACCATTTTCGTAAATGAGATAGTTTTTACTTTTAAACTGTCAAAAAATAACATTAATATTTTTAGAAGTACAAAAATGGCGAGAACTTTAAAATGAGACTTCTTAATGAAAAACCCTATATTATGTATAAAACTTAGATATCTGTAAAGACATATTTAATTATGGTTATTTGTGTATAGACTATATTTGTATCATAATCTGAATTATATACTAAACTTTATTTAAACATTTTTATTATTGTAAATCAAACAAACACAGTTTCATTTATGCTTATATATAATATAATGAATAAAGTTAGAGAATTTGCCGTTTATTAAAAAAATAGCTCTGTCACTGGTGGAACTTGTAATACAAACACACTTAAGTTATGTTTTACATGCCGACTTCAAATACGGTTTCTAAAATAAAATGTTATTAACGTTAGTGATACTTTATCAACAATGAATATTGTTCAGTTACTTTCTTAATGTAATTCGTAAAACTCTTAATTGTGGTGCTAATAATAATACTTTAGTGCCAATTCATAAACTATGGTACTTCAAGATCTTGAGTACTGCATTTTTATAAAAAACATCTCCAGTATACAAACACCTTCTATGTCTATTAAGTAAACATAAAAAAATCCTAAAAAATAAAATTTGTTATAAATAGTTTCTGATATTCGGTTCAATCTTTTACATTTCTGTATACTGCTAACAAAATTGGTTAGTGTAGTATACCTTATACCACAATAATCAATTTGAGAGTGAACTAATTTTTCCCATTTTTTATTTATTTTACAAAATGTTTTGCGAGGGTTTCTCTTCATATATTATATATTATTTCTCTATAAAGTAAAAGGAAGTTGATTCAATAAAATATAATTTATAAATTGATATTATTAAATGTCAATACATACATTTTAAAACAGTTATACTTGTAATTAATTGTTTAATCAAATAATATATAATTACCTTTTCCTTGTCTCACTTCCGTTGTAGCGTTATCACTTTGAAAATCATTGCGCTGCACATTACTCTCCGCCCAAATGTCGATATCTTGTAGTGTGGGCAGCCCACAGCAACTTTTTACAAACACTATAATTAGACATACCAACAGCTTGTGCCGTTTCATTTTCAATAATGTTTAAACATTGCGCATTCTACAGTTACATCGGACAGACTGACCGGTCTTCATATTCAGCCTCTGCATGTTTAGAGAAATGTATGCCAAGTAGTTCTTAAAGTTAGGTCAGTTTAACTCGATTCAAAGGCGGCTCGCGAACGCAAAATTTATTCATATACATAAGGTGTAATTATATTTTATTTCTCTAAATAAATTAAAGATTTCTTGATATATTAATAGTTAAGAATAAATTATAATTTAATAAGCCATGAGAGCACTTGCAATTATTTAATTTGCCGATATGTAAAAGTTGATGCGCCACTGTTGAAGTAACATCGGCGTTTGTCATTTATACAAAGGTACCGTAATGTTAGTGAAACCATTTGAATTGAACTAGTTTATAAATTCTGCAAAAAATGACATAAATTCACTCGGAAGCGCAGTCTACCTACTCGTATTAAATTAATGCTAATTTAACTATTTTTTACATATCCTATTTACAAGCAATTTTTAAACTTTATTACTACTTTCATTAAGAATATAATAAATATATTTTTGTGTTATTTTTAAATTGCGGATTCAGTATACGTTTGTTGCATAACTTTTATAAATACTGTATGAACAATTAGTTTTTACTATTTAAATTTAAATAACTTTAAAATATATTTAAACTTTATCAAGTAAATGTTATAATCGAAGAATCTCACATTAGATAATAAAATATTATATGTTTGTACATAATTGGTAGTATTAATACAAGGTCTAGCAATTTAATCACAGATTACGTGGAGTTAAACTAAAAGTAACACAGTCTATTTATAGTTCACTCATTTATCAATTGATGGTACTAATTAGTAATGGAAAATCTCGTTTGAGATAGTCATCCGGACCATTCAAATAGACTCACTAAAAATTTTCGTTCAGTTTGATTCTTGGAATTGAGCCGTTTGTCACATTAATTTTATTTATGAATTGTAAATTATATTATTTTTATATTATGATTTAATATAATAAAATATAACAAATATATTTGTTTGTTTTGTTTTTGTAATTTTTATAGTTGATTATATATTTTTGTTTATTATAGTTTTAGATATATAAAATAAACATTATTTATCACCAAAAAAATGCGCTCGTATTATTCGTCGCACGTCCCATTCATTTCAATTAAGTATAATATATGTCCTAAAACCTATTTATTGCCGACACGTGGTCCAGTCTAATTTGAAATAAGACGGCCAATTTAGATTAAAACATACATCCCCATTCTCATACAATATAGCACGTGATAATTTTTATTCATTGTTTCCTTCTCAATTCAAGCATTTGAAAAGAGCCCTCAAAACAAAGATCCAAATGTCAATATTAAAAATCTTGCAGATTCTAAGGAAGAGAATTTGACGCACATGTTTTGATTGTAGCAAAAACTCGTAAGATGTTGACTATATTCGCATAATACCTTATAACCCTTAATTTTTGGTTTAAAAAGTTTAATTTCATAACGAACAAAAAGATGTTCACAATTACTCTTTTTTTTTTTGACGTAGTGAGGTGTTAGCCTCAACAAGTGGCCCTTAAGAATGACTTACGCATGGCAATACCTTCCGGTTTTCTTCTCTGCGTAAATCCTGTTGTTATATGTCCTTGTCAAACTAGTCTAGATTTGGCAGTAGTTCGAGGTAGGCTGGTTATTGCCTCGAGGATCTTCACACAGAATCTGTGGCACGCATGCTGTCTCCGGCCCTTTTCTCTCCCTATAGCCCCTACCTTTTTTCTGTCTCTTTTGTTTTTTTTTATCTTTTTTATCTGCACTGACATCCAGTTTTACATTCTCTTCTTTCTCCAATCCGTGTCTTATTTATTCTAATTATTTGGTTTGTCCTCAGATGCGTTCTTAGTTTTCTTAGGTCTTTGTTCACTTCTTCTTTATTGTATCCTCTTTGCTTCATGAATAGTTTATGAAGTTCCATTAGCTGTATTCCTTTTGGCAGTCTTAAATTTGTTAGTTTTACCTCCAGTGATATCCTTGTATCTCTATCTGGGATTACTTCTTCGTGTCCTCTTGTTGCCAAATATATTTTGACCATCTCAAAAGTTGCATTATCCGTCAACCTGGAGATAGCGTACCTACCATTTGGTATTTGCCTCGTTATTTCTGTTATTCTGAATTACTTTAGCCTTTTGTTTTCTCCTTCTCCTTATCTCTGCAATTTCGTTTGGTATCGTAGTTTCTGTAAATGTTTTTCTATTTTCTTTTATTTCTTGGTATGCATAATTGTCCTGACCTTCCTTATTTTTTTCTGTTTAATCTTTTTCTCTGTTTTGTTGTTTCCATTTTGCTTCTCTTCTTTCTCTCCTTTCTCTTCTATGGCTTCTATTTTGTGTGTTGGTTTCCATTGTTAGTTTTTTTTTTTTTTCTATATTCTTTCATTGTCAAACTCCTAATTTTTTTTCTTAGTACTCTTGTTGCAAAGTTTTTTAGCGTCCTCTATTTATTTTCATCTCTTAAGCATTTCTTAATGATTGTTGTTTTATCTACTTTGCTTTCCAGTATTTTTTCTAGTTCTTTTTTATCTTCCTCCCACGCTTCGCATTCTACTAGAGTGTGTTCTGCATTATTGTGTGTTTTTTCCTGACAGAATATACACCTTTGCTCTTCCTTGATTTTTTAAATTTTTTGCAAGAACTTTCAAAAGGCTTTGTCTAATAGCACGTCTCGGGTTTGTTCTCTACCCACTCTATTATTTCCGGGATTAGTTTTCTTGTTCATTCTCCCTATTCTCCTCTATTCCATTGTCTCTGCCATCTTTCCATTCTTTCTCTCTTGCTCTTAACTTTGCATACTTTTTACTGGTTCCTTCTTTTATTAGTTTCTTTATTTCTATTCTTTTTTCCACCATCATATCCGCGGGAGGTGTTGCCGCAATTACCTATACTGCCTCTTGTGACACCGTTCTGTAAACCCTGCAGATCCTTAACAAACTGGCTCTTGTAGCTCTTCTTGTTTTATTTCTGTTTTTTTTTTGTCTTTATGGCTTCTCCTCGTGTTTCTGCGGCGTATAACAATTTGCTTCTTGCTGCTGTTGCTATTAACCTTCTGGCTTCTTCTCCTGGACCTCCGTTGTTTGGCATGAGTCTACCGAGCTTTCTCTCCATTTCCTTTGTTCCCATGACTTCCTTAACCTGTTCATTCCATCCCTTTGCTTCAAGTGTCACCCCAAAGTAATTGATTTTTTTCCCTATGGTTATCACTTGGTCTCCTACCTGTATCATACCTGTTCCTCTATTAGTCCTCTTAGTCGATAGCCAGGCCGCTTCTGTTTTTTGTGTTGTTAATTTTAAATCCTTATTTCTTATACATAACTGTATCATATCTATTGCCAGCTCTAGTCTTCCTTTTAGTATATCCATTTCTATTTATTATAAACACAGTTCCATAGTTATGGCCCTAGTACTGAGCCCTGTGGTATCCCTCTCGTAAGTTTAAATTTTCCGTTCTTGGTCACTAGGTTTCTACCCTGTAAGTAAAGTAGCTCCATATGATCTTGATTGTTTTCTTCTTCAGTTCTCTTTTCTTTGCCGCCTCTATAATTGCTTATAGACTCCCTTTGCTCTTCCTCCCAGTTTGTTCATCACTATTTTGTACAGTTTTCCCCAAGGATCACCGTTTATAGATTCTATCATTTCTTTTCAGCATCTTCTTCTGCTATCCCTGATTGCTTTTTTTAAGATTTTTCTGTCGTTTTTTACTTCCTTCTCCGTTTCCTCTGTATTTTCTCCTTTTTTTCTCTGTCTTTTGATTTTCCTTTCTGTTTGTATTGTTTTTTTTCTGCTTTCTTTTATTTCCTCGCACCACCAGTATGGTCCTTTTCACCCTTCTTCTCTGTACCTTGGAATTGCTTCATCAGCCGCTTTTCTCAGCTTTTCTGAGTATATTTCGAATCTTTTTTCTATGTTTTCGTGTTCTGTAATTTTTTTTGTTTCCATGGCTCTCTTTATCTTCTCTTTGTTCATTCTTCTTACGTTCCATCTACTTTCTCTTGTGTACTCCTGTTTTCCTTTCTCCTTTGTATTATATTGTATATGTTTGTGTAAACTCAGTGATTCCTCTTCTGTCACGTTCCATTCATACCTGTAATTTCCTATGTTGCTATGGTAATGTCAATATGTGATTTTGAGCTCCCTCTTACGAACGTAGGTTTGTCTCCTTTGTTGCAAATGGTAAGGTTTAACCCAGCTATTATCTCCTCTAAGATTTTTCTTCTTAAATCACTCTTGTATCCTCCCCATCTTGGTGATTTTGCATTGAAATCTCCTCCTGCTATGATTTTTTTTGCTTTTCTGTTTTCTTAAACTGTTCTCTAATTTTTCTATCCACTCCCGATAGTATTCCATTCCGCAGTTTGGACTGATATAACAGCTGTATACTATCATACTTTCTACTTCAACCCACACTATTCCTTCTTTTGGTGTTCCCCATCTTTCCATTTTGCCCCTACATTTTCCCCTACCTAAAGCAGCAGCATCTGTTTTATTGTCTCTTATCCACTTACCATTTAATTTCTTTTTATTTGGTTCACTCACTATCACTAGGTCTATTTGCTCTCTCTCTACTGTTGCTATCAGTATATCGTGTGCCTCTTTTCCTCTCCCTATGTTTGTTTGTATAAACATTTTGGTTTATGATACGCTTCTCGTGTTGTCTCTAGTTGCTGGGGTTGTTGTCTTCTATATTCTTTTTTGTTTTCTTCGTTTCTTCTTTTTTTGTAGCCGGACATCTTTTATCTCCCGTTCTGTGTCCTATCGTTGTGCATTCTATACAATATTCTCTGTTCTTGCATTCTGCAACCTGATCTCCCTCTTTTCCGCATTTTATGCATAGCAATGACCTACCTTCTCCTTTGCATTCCGCCGCTACATCTCTTTTTATCCAGCATTTGTAACATTTTCTCTCGTTTGCTGTTACTTTTTCTACTCTGCATCTTATGAGTCCTATGTTTATTCTTCCTTCTCTTATTATCTGTTCCGCTGCTTTTTTGTCCATCTTGACTATAGCTGTTTGTTTTTCTCTATACCCTTTCTTTATGAATATTATCGTACTTCCTTCTGTGTTTGCTTTGTTCATAATTTCTTCCAATATTTCTTTTCTAGTAGTCTCCGGACTAATATCTTTGATAATCACTAATTCTGTGAGTACGTTGTTGGCTTTCTTACATGGTATGGAGGAACAACATTGTAAAATATATTTTATTATATTTATAATAATACAATGTTGTTCCTTTTCTACTAAATCTATCATCTACCATCTTTTCAATTAAATCTACCATCTTTATTATATACTTATTTTATACTTTATCTTGCACTTTTATATTTATTTAATTTTAATTATATATATATTTATTTCCCCAACAACAACCACCTTCTACTAACAGACATCATAACTTACAATTCCAAGATGGCTTATTTGACAAATTGTCAAATTAATTAATTTATTATTTATAAAAAAAACATCACTCAAAAATATCAAAATTTAAAATAAAATAATTTTACTAATAATATATATATATATATATATTGTCCAGATAAAGAATTGTTTGGTGAGGTTTAATTATAATGGCTAATTATGATAATTACTTTATAATATTATAATTTTATATACAAATAGTTGTAAGTATTTATTTTTAATGTCCATATACATTTTTTGTTAGTTATGTATTTTTTTAGGCCTGATGAAGTTATTAACCTAATAACGAAACGTCGCCACTTATTTAAATATATAAAATATATAATTATTTTTTGTATTTTATTATATTTAAAATTTTAAAAGACTTCAACCCGTTAACTTTTTTAACAAATATTAAAGAAAAGTCGTTAAACTTCAATAATAATATATATATATATATATATAACATTTTTATTGCACAAGTAATTTACAACATTTTGAACAGGTATAATACATAGAAGGAAAAAAAATGTTTTGTACAAACGGCTATCGACCGTAGTCTTTCAGCCATTGATACGTTTTATTTTTGTTATATCATAAAAATTGACATTCTGAAAGTCCTGGATTGATCATTTAGACCAGGGATCAGCAAACTACGGCAAGCGGGCCAAATCTGGCCCGCCATATGTTTTTAATTTGGCCCGCAAAGACATCATTAAAAAAAAAAAAAATGGGACGGATATATTTTCTGAAGTTACAACTACATTTACAACAACGTTTTTTGGATTTTGATGCAAGTATAAAAGAAATTTCCTTATTTAAAACATAAAATTTTTACGATTTGGCCCGTTTCAAAATAAGTTCGCCGATCCCTGACTTAGACAATATCAAAAGATATAATTACATATATAAAAACCTATATTTAGTATAAATATTTATGTTTTAAAAACTAGATTTGAAACAGCTTTAGTCTGATTTTTTGATAAATCCAAGAAATAAGCATTTTGAAGGTTAAATTTATTATTTAGACAATACAAACTTGTTTTAAGTAATAAAAGGATTCTTATATAGATTTGTATTTTAAAGAAATCGTATATATTAAAAAAATAGTTAATTTGAAGAAATCTTGAGAAACAGCATTACTTTGTATTAAATCTAAAAAATAGGATTCTGGGTAGTAAATTGATTATTTAGACAATACCAATAAGTAGATTCGTATGCAAAAATGTTTTCTAAAGACATTTTATTTAAAAAAAAATTTAAAGAAAAAAATAGTTTATTTGAAAAAAATTTGATAAAACCGCTTTAGTCTGAATTTTTCTTAAATACAAGAAATTGAAATTCTGGAGACTAAATCTACCAATAAATGAGTTCGTATGTAAAATTGTATTCATTTTAAACATTTTATATGAAAAAAAAAAGATTTATTTAAAAAAAGATTTAAAATAACGTTACTTCAGTTCAAACTACCTGTCCTTAATCATATTCTGAAGTATCTTAATCAAATGAGTAGAGACATTTCATTTTCTCAAGTGTCCGTCATCCAGTAATTGGATAGAGAGAAGTAACTTCCAATCTCCAGTTCAAACTACCCACCAAAATGTTAGTCATCAAAAATTGGTATTACCACCTAAAACTTTAAATGTCAAAACTTCTTGCAGAGAAAAGAAACTTCCAGTTTGTTTACCAGCTTTTTATGATCCTGATCCAATTTTGATGAGAATGATTACTGATAAATTTGTCAAATGCTTTTTCCTTTTTATTAATTGCCTGTTTTATTAAAATTAAATACCTTTGTTTTGATTAATTAATTAATTTTTTTATTAGTTAAAAATGTGATATTTAGAAATTACTTAATATGCCACAACAACATAAAAATACCTTTGAATTTCAACTAGTAAAACTACCCTTACTAAAATATGAATAAATATTTGTGGCTTATAAATCTCGGAAAACACTGACTTTATTTCATGTGTCAATAGTATGATTAAAAAAAACTTTTACAAGTTTCAGCACTACATCTCTGAATTGTCAGTGAATATTTGTTAGAATTCCTAACAAGCTTTATACTACAAGTAAATATTTGTTTAGATGGCAATATGTCTTATATTTATTTCGGTTCAACAATGCCCATTAAAAGATCTATAGAAAATGCAAAGATCTGCAACATTACGCCTGTGTTGTAAAGTATCCAAGAGTTTAGAAGAGATAGTGTAGTTTTCGATGCTCTTCTCCATACTAAACAATATTCAATACAAGGACAAATTTAAGGTTTATATAAAGGGTTTTCCAATAAGAAGTTTCATTTTGAATAGCAGAATATTTGGGCAGCTGTCAACTTTGAAGCTATTATCTTTTCACCTTTGTCAAGTAAAAACTACGCGATTATTAAAAATGGAACGATACACGCTTCAACAAGGCATTAAAATTATTAAAATTCACTACAAAAATAGTGAACATTTTTCAGTCACAGTTCGCAAAATTAATGCACTTTTTGGTCGTCGTAAAGCATCTTCTCGGCCGGCAATAGTAAACCGGGTGGAAAAATTGGAGCTGTTGGGACAAGTTTGTGATGTGAAGAATCGAAACCGTGTAAATCGATCAAGAACACATAAAAATATTGCTGATGTAACCCGTAGTGTTGAAGAAAACCCAGGTTTGTCAATTCCTTGTTGATCTTTGGAATTAGACATTCCACAAACAACATTACACTGTATTTTGCATAAAGACTTAAGTTTTAAGACTTTTAAAATTCAGTTAACACAAGAACTCAAGCCGGTCGATCACCATAAACGTCGTATCTTTGCTGATTGGGTCCTTCAAATGCATCAAAATGATCCGGAATTTCATCAAAAAATCATCTTCAGAAATGAGGCCCATTTTCAACTCGGAGACAGAATTGTCGCATTTGGGACTCATAAAATTCAAGAATGATTGTTGAAAAGTCTTTGCATCCTCAACGTGTCACTGTTTGGTGCGGTTTTTGGGCTGGCGGTGTAATTGGACCCTACTTTTTCGAAAATAAGGCTGGTGCAACTGTCAATGTCTTTATTGCTAATACAACTTGGGTTGTTACTCTTTGTGCTATTTTTTTTCAAATGTTAAAATTATGTTTATAAACCAATCTTAATCAAATTGTTTAACAACATTTATGAATCAGCTAGAATAGCACTAGTTGCTGATCCAGTTAACAAATAATAACCAAACAGTACCAAACGGCATTAAATTATATTGCAATCTACTAAAAAAATATGACTAAGATCTTCAAATGCATATTTAACAGATATTAAAAAACATTGTTATATAAATTACTTTTTAATAGTAGCTGTAAAATGAACAATAAAGAAAAAAAAAACATTAAGACACAATATTTTTTCTTAATTTTGTTGATTAGACTCTTTGGTTTAATATTTATTAGGGAAGTGTTTAGTCCAGTAAAACAGTCTGAGTCAAAATTGAATCATAAAATATTAAAATGTTTTAAGAAAAAAAACTAAAAACGGTTTAAAAATGTAAAATTCTATTTATGAAATAATAAAATAAGCAAATTTGTATTTATAAAATTTCAAAAATAACAAAATCCTGTTTTAAAATACCCAAATATTGTTAAAAATCATCAAAATTTGACTGCAAACTGTTGAAAAATGTTATAAAATGTCAAAAACAGCAAAAACCGGTTTTATCAAAACATTGTTAAAAAGTTTGGCTATAAACTATTGAAACGTGCAAAATTTTTTTTATAAAAATTTAAAAATAATAAAATTTCCGTTTCCTACTTGGATGTTAGCTACCAACAAAGCAACTTTTACTTTCGACAAATCTCTAACATTTCTTAACCAAGAGATCCAGCATCTTCCCGCAGTTTTACATTCTGCAATCTTCTCTTGTGTTATGAGCTCTAGTATTTTATATCTTTCTCTTTTCATAGTATGTCCCAGATATTTTAGTATCCGACATTTAATTGTTTCTATAACTTTTAGCTCTTTTCTCATCGTTCGTTTTTCTCATTCGTAATTTTGTTGGTCCACAATATTTTTAGGACTCCCCTATACACCCACATTTCAAAAGCTTGGAGTTTATTTGTAATTATTGTATTAATATGGAAAACACGTAGCACCTCACCATTCTAGTTTGTAGTTCCAGTTTAAGATGTAGTTTTAAATAGTTAGTTCAATTCTGTACTGGTTTTCTTTTGTCAAAACGTTGTTGTTTATTATCTAGTAAGGTTAGCATTAGGTGTTGCTGTTTTTGAAATAATTATATATTTATATATCTGCTAGTATCACTGTGTCATCCGCGTATCTTATTGAGTTGATTGGTTGTCCGATTACAATCGACCTTGTATGTTCTTTTTCAGGGATTTCTTCCTAGAGTATTGCTTTTGAGTACAAATTAAATAGCATCGGAGACTAAATGCACCCCTGTCTAACGTCTCTCTAGATATTATTGTTTTCTGTGGAATTATCATCTACTCTCAGCTCTGCCGTGTGATTTTAATACAGATTTTTAATTATTTGTATGTCCGCTGCGTCTAATAGTTCATGCTAGAGCTTGACAAAAGCTTTCTCATAGTTTATAAAGCAAGCATGTACCTATACGTTTACATCCAAACATCATTTTGTCAATACGTTAATGCCAAATAGTGCATTGCGAGTGCTCATGCCAATTCTGAATCTGAACTGAGTATCACTAATACTTTCTTCCAATTTGTTGTTAAGTGTTTTGTGTATTAGTTTTAGAAATACTTTTAACAAGGCGTGGCTTGTGAAACTTATAGCTTAAGTTCTTGATGGCGTGTTGTACTTCCGTTTTTGTTATTGGGGTGCTAGTTATCTCTTATAGTGTGTTACTTAGAGGGCCTCTAGTATTCTCAAAAAGTATTTTGTTGTAATTTTCCCTTCCTTAATTTTTGCATTTTTTCTTTTAGTTTCCGTTAGTTCTTTAACTTTTATGTGTAAATTGAAATTGTCGTATTGTTTTTGGAGCTTTTCAAATTTTTTGCATTTGTCAAACAGCTACTCTCCTTTTGCTTCTCTAATCATTCTTTTGATCTTTTTATTAATCTCTATGTATTTTGTATGTTTGTCACAAAAAATTAAAAACAGAAAATTGGCAAATCCGGTTATAAAATTGAAATATGTTTTTTTTTGAAATTTCAAAAATACCAAAATACACAAAATCTTTTATTAACTGTCAAAAAATGCAAAACTTTATTCATATAATGTCAAAAACAGCAAAAGCAGGTCATAAAGTATAAAAATATTGTCCAAAACTACTAAAATGTACCATAAAACTGCAACATTCTACCATTAAAAAGTCAAAAATTTCAAAATTTGTTTATAAAATATTAAAATATTTTCAAAATAAACCAAAATCTAACCAAACCAATATTTTGTTTGTAAAATGTTGGAAATAGCAAAATTTTTAACAATTGTCAAAAGACACCAAAAACCCAATAAAAATAAAAATCCGGCACACTGTTGCTTTTTTTAAATAATAAAAGTCAAAATTAACAAAACCATAAAATATAAACATATTGTTAAAAAACTGGAATCTACTTTTGAAATCAATCAAACTATTGTCATATAGCACCAAAATCCGGTCATACACTGTTGAAAGGTGTGAACTTTTGTTAAGGAATGTCAAAAATTGCAACATTTGGCCATAAAGTATAAAAATATTGTCAGAAAGCACCAAAGCAAATTCCGGTTTTGAAACAATAAAATATTGTTAACATGCGGCCATAAACTGTTAAAAAATGTAAAAAAATTTATAAAATTTTAAAAATAGCAAAACCCGACTATAATTATCAAAATATTGTCAGAAAATTCAAAATCCGGTCATAAAGTATAAAAGTATTGTCAGAAAATACCAAATTTTACCATAAACTGTAAAAATGCAAAATTTTATTTTATTGGCAATTTATTATAAAAAGTCAAAAATTTGCCATTTCTGTCAAAAAATATTAAAATATTTTTTTGAACCATTATCTAGTCAAACACAGTTAAAATATCCAAAATTCTTTTTGTATAATGTCAAAAATAGCAAAATTTAACCATAAACTGTTAATAATAGAAAATACCAAAATATAAGAAAATACTTTTAGAGAGAACCAAAATCAGGCATAAACTATTAAAAAATGCAACATTTTATTTATAAAGCTTTGAAATAAATGTCAGGAAGCGCAGTATGGGGCTTGTGGGCTTTTGCTTTTTTTGACTCTTGCTTAATCGGAGAATTGGTTAATTATTTTTTGATGCTTGCCCAATTAGTTCGTGGAATTTGAAAACAATTACTTTTGACTTTTGTTGTTTATTTTGATATTTTTTTTTTCAAATTTATTTAGGATTAACCTTAGCATATTTACAATATTAATAATATCTTTTATAAGTAGGCGGCATTTGTTCTAAATCCATTTTTTTAAAGTTTTGTGATATTTGAATGAGTCACTAGAAAAATGCTATTCATACGACAAATTTTTTACAATTTTCTTTTCATATAGAAATAATAAATTTGAATTAATTATTTACTGCCACAAACAACTCTTCCGGAAGTTTATAAAACGATTATTCTCAATTTTGTCTAGTATTATTGTCATAAACACATTTATGCAACATATTTGTAACAATATTATTACTAATATAACCTGTGAGTTAGGATATTAGCAGAAATATTGGGGACAGTATATAAAGAAAGTAACCGTATGATTTTTTTTTGTGTTATATACATATAAAACGACAAATAAAACAAATTATCTTATTTTATATAGAATTTCAATACTAAATTCAAACTATCGACTAGTTGATTTAAAATTCATGATAAATAAATACATTCATTCAATTAACAACAATTATGAAAGTTTGTTATTTGTAAAATCAATATTTTTGATAATTAGGAATTTAAGTATATAAGAAAAAATACTTTTATTATTTTATTTTGCAGTTATATAACTTTTACTAATTAAAATAAATACTGATTTAATTATGCTAAATAAATAATTTTATTTATGGATACTGCGAAAATATAGTAAGCACCTAACATCTTGTTCACTTGTGCCTTGTGCAGCAGCGACAGAAATTTCTCCTACCGCCGCCGCGGGAGAATTTTTCACAATTCATAATTCATCCTAGACTCGCACCCCATGATACTAAAACAGTATTTTATTTAGCCGCATGGCAGCACTATACGGTTTTCAACTAGTAATGCGTAGAAGGGAGAACGATGTGCCTGCTCTACTTCCTCCCATTGAGTAATAGCGTGGTTGCGTCTACACATGGTGGTTAAATACAGGGAGTTTATAAATGAATGGGATTATGTAATCACTTTAAATATGCCGCCTTTTTAAAATCGTCCACTATACTACATATGTTTTCATATGTTTGCTTGACAGCTGTCAAAGTTGATCTGTCAAAAAAAATAGTTTAGTGAACAATTTAACAAAAGCGGCACATTTAAAGTGATTACATAATCCCATTCATTTATAAACTCCCTGTATCTTCCAATATAATATGTCAATCAACGATATTACATTACTTGTCACTAAATTAAATGTTTTCTTAAATTTTAAATAATATGTTTTACAAAGTTATAAATAAATCTAAAAGCCGTGTCTCGTAATATACTTTATTTATTCTGGAGTGCAACAAAAAATTAAGTATGTAGAAAAAAATGCGGTGTATGTGCATTGTGCAGCACATAATTTAAATTTAGTTTTAAATGATGCAATGAACTGAGTACAAGAATTTTTTTTCAACTATTCAAGAAATATATGTTTTTTTTTTGGCATTAGTATAAATAGGTGGAACATACTATCAAAAATTACGACAGGAGAAAAAATTAAATCCAACACGCCGGTCGCTTGTCATCGTGTATTGCAGTCAAAGAAAGGTATAAGGATATTTAAAAAGCGCTATCAAAAATTATTTTAGGAAGTACATTTTTATAATAACATTAGTCATTAAAATTTTGTCCCCAATCAACATAATATCAAAACTATTGCAGTCTATTAATATTGATCTCACAAAAGGGTCCGAACTTTTAAAATCAGCTTTGTTAGAAATAAAACAATGTCGTAATGAAATTAATATTGTTCTATCAGAAGCAAAACTTGTTGCAAAAAGTTGGAATGTAAAAGAACAATTTACAAGCAAGAGGTTGAAAATCACAAAAAGTTTTTTGATGAATTTTCAGTTAATCATAGTTTCAGTAATAAAACAGAAATGTTTGACATTGTTATATGTCAACTCAAAAATAGATTTCAAGGAATTAATACAATTACTGAGTATATTAACTTTCTTCATCTTAAAATATTTATTAATTAATTTTTTTATTAATTTGAAGGTACGCTATTGGGTTAATCTGTAATTTTTACAAAAAAACTTTCAACTTTTTAATAAACTTTCAGTTTTTGCATTTTTGATAGCTGGGCTTGTGATACTTCAGAGATTAATATGACATTTTTACAACAAAAATAAAATTTTCGACTTTATACTAAATTTTCAGTTTTAGCATTTTTTATGGCGGGTCACATCTCAGAGATTAATCTTTCATTTTTACAACAACAATAAAAAAATTTAAAATTTTTCCAATTTTTCAGATTTTAGATAAAAAATATAAACTAGCTCTATATGTAGACAATTTCTTTATTTTTCAAAATATGTATTAAAAAACGTGTTCTTAAAACCAGATGATTGATTGTAAACCAGTACCAGTACCCCTACAAAATGTAAAATGATGAAAACATTACATATCAACAATTAGATAGTTTAATGTATTTAAGTGTACTCACACGTTCAGACATATAGTATAAGCTACTTAAACCAGTTTAATGCTGATTATAATCAATCATTATGTCAGTGTGTAAAGTTTGAATGGCCAGAACCAGAGAAGGCTTTACAAATGCGGACTGAACAAATGACAAACAAGAAGAATTAAAACAAAAAACAAAATATGATTGGGATGTACATGCATAGCAATCAATCAAATCTACAATTACTAATAATTATGTTAACAAAAATCATTAAATCTTTTTTTTTACATCAATATATGTTCAATAAGAAATAAAGAACTTGATTTGAAATATATTTAAACAATAACGAAAATATTGATATCATATCAATTATTAATGAGCATTGGTTACTTAAACCGAAAGTTGACCTAGTAAACATGCCGGGTTTTGTGCTTGCCAATAGTTTTTCTCGAGAATCTGATGCGCTTGATGAAGGTATGCTGCTGCTTAAAACTGGAATCGAGTCAACAGTATTAGAAAAAATTGATAAGCATTACAAATATCTTGCAAAATTTCTGCAATAGTGTTACTGCAATGTAATACAATAAAATTATTGTTTCAGTATATCGTACTCCTAGTGGTATTTTTATATAGATTTTACCAATGTTATGTCACAGTGCTATGCATATTATAAAAGTACGGTAGATTGGCTTATATTTGTGGTAAAAACAAACCTTTTGTGACATAATAAATAGTTTTAATTTTAAACATATTATAAATGACAATACTAGGATTACACTAAACTTTACTACATGCATAGATAATATATTTACTAACACTTTTATTCCTTTAGAAGCTAATGTAGTTGAATAAAATAAAAATGCACATAAGGTCATTCACACAAAAAAAACGTAGCTCAATTCAAAAACGCCATTACAAAAACAAACAGGACTGAGGTTACTGACAATACTCAAATAGAAACATCTTTTAATATGTTTCATAAAACTTTATTGCTACACTTTGAAAGCTGTATTCCAATAAAAAATGTTGCTGCTAAAAATAACATTGAAAAACATGCATGCATGGTTCAACACACAACTCAAACAACAACAAAAAAAATTTAAACACTATTAGCTCGATAAACAAACATTTTAATTCTGAAGAATTTAAAGCTTTAGAAAAAATAATGTAAAATCCAAAGATAGTATACTAACACCAAATGACTATCAAAAATATTTTATAAACATAGCTACATTATTGTCATAAACAACACAAAGATAATAGTGAATCAATAAGATTACTAAACTCTGTAGAACTCAAATCTAAAAATTCAATTTTTCTTGAACCGGTAACAATACATGAAATTAATAATATAATTGCTTCTCTAAGTAACAGTAAATGTCCAGATATTTACGGTTTAACTTCAAGTATTTTAAAATTAATCACAAGTGAACTTGAAGTTTTATTAAAGCATTTGGTTAATCTTTCTTTTGAACAAGTTTAAAATATCAAAAGTAGTCTCAATTTCTAAAAATTGAAATATTGATAATATAGAAAACTACAGACCAATTTTAATTATACCTGTTCTAACTAAAATATGGGAAGCAGCATTACACAAAAAGCTATACCAATATATGAACAAAAAACTTTCTTCTGCACAGTACAGCTACATAAAAAGAAAATCAACTATCGTCATCCACAACTTAGTTCATAAAATATATAAAGTTTTACTGTGTTTTACATATACTTAGTTGCATAAATTAGAACACTATGGTATTTGTGGAAGTTTATGCAACAGAAAACAATGCTTTATTTTTAATAACAATATGTCAACAAAAGAAAAAATGTTGGTCGAAATTCCACAAGGATATATTTTGAGACCTCTGCAAAAATGTCAAGTCTTATTGAAGATAAACAATCAGTAAATTCTAGTATTATAGATGGTAAAAACTGGTATTCTGTGAATGATTTAGTTGTCAATAAAGGTAAAACTGTACAATTAAAGTTTGCAAATAATGGCGGAGATAAACATGAGCATGTAAAATTTCTTGATATCTGCTTACAACCTATACTTACGTGAGAAGTTCACACTAAAATGTTAGCAAATAAGTTAAACAGCAATCTTTATTTGCTGCGCAAAATATCAAACAGTACAAGTGTGAATGTTACAAGAACTTTCTATTTTGCGTTTATACAATCTGTTCTCAGTTACGGCATTTTTTTTTGTGGTAGTAAGCCACAAAATATTTATTTTACAAAAATGTTATAAGAATAATATCTAATAAAACCCAAATAACCAGCTGCAAACCCTATTTTAAAGATTTAAGGATAATCGACGGTCCATCAATATTTATTTTTCCTTGCCTCATGTTCATCAGAAATAAAAAACAAAAATCAATTAGACATAAAGTTGTTCATAATTATAACACAAGGCGTAATAATAAT
The DNA here is from genome assembly GCA_963932245.1 of Tachinus rufipes. NCBI lineage: Eukaryota > Metazoa > Arthropoda > Insecta > Coleoptera > Staphylinidae > Tachinus > Tachinus rufipes. Next base: position 40,398,630 of record OZ010747.1, on the reverse strand, counting down.
ATTAAACAACAACTAAGTTAAACAAAACTCAAAAAAGATATAAATATCTGTCAGTAAGGTTGTACAATCATCAGCCAGTCCAGATGAAGGTTCTCTCTATTAGCAATTTTAAAACTGTGATACAAGAACGGCTCATACAAAAAGCTTTACCTGTATATACAATTTAATTTTTATTCTGATCTAGCCGTACTTTCTCTTATGTTTATAAAATATGCTTTTTAATATGTTTTTTTAGTAAAGTATTGTTTTTTTTACATATATTTTTATGTTTCATATAATAAGTATTTTTAAATATTTGAATTTTTATATTACATGTTAATATTTTATCAAATTAATGTTAATAACTAACACTTAAGTAGGCGGGTGAGTCACTCCAAATCATAATTACCATTAAATATTTAGAACCCACCAGCAAGTTTGTAATCAAAAAATTTTCTTTTTGCAATTGCTAGCGTTAGAAGTCTCTTTGTCCAAGAAGGAATACGTAATAATCGATCTTTTGATGACACTTGCGCAGGTCGATGAATCATTCCACATCATGATTACCAACAAGTAGTTTCAATCAGAAGAAAAACAAATTGAAAGTGCTAGAAGTCCCTTAGAGAATAAGGTGATATCCAATCTCTTGATGACCAACACTTTGGTGGGTGAGTGGTTAGATGGGTCACACTAAACCATGATTACCGTCAAGAACCTTGAGTTTGTTAACAAAAAAATGAATTTTTCTCCTCTTTGCAAAGCGATAGATCTATACCAGAGAAAAAAAATATAAATCCAATCTCTTAATGACCAACATTTGGGTGGGAGGTTAAATCACTCCAGATCATAATTACCATTGAATAGATTGAATTGGAGTTCAAGAAAGAGAAAATGATCTACAACCTTTTGATGACCAACACTTGGGCGGGTAATTAAGTTACTTCAGATCTTGTTAATAACAAGTAGTTTCAATTGTAGTTGGAGTTTGTTAACAAAAAATTTAAAATGTCTCCTTTTTGTAAGCGTTAAAAGTCTCTATGTTAGAAGAGAGGATGACAAATCCAATCTCTTTACGATCAACACTGAATAAGTCAATTCAGATCATGATTAACATCTAGTTATTAGAACTGAAGTGCACACCCACTCGCCCGAGTTTTCATTATCAAGAAATTTAAAGTAATGAGTAAGCTACACTCCAGATCATTATTACCATCAAGTAATTTAAACTGAAGTGAACAGCCACCCTCCAGAGTTTTTATTATCAAGAGATTAAAAGTTTCTCCTTTTTGCAAACGTTAGAAGTCAGAAAAGAAGATGATGAATCAAATCTCTTGATGACCAAAACATTGGTGAATGGGAATGTTACTTCAATTTATGATTACCAACCAGTAGTTTAAACTGGATTAAAGAATCAAACAAAATACAGTTAAATTATCGCTTACCATTTAAAGAATTATACACACATCATTAACAGCTTTTTCATTTTCTTTAACAATTTAACAATTTTATCTTTCTGTCGTAGATCAGAAGCCACAATACTAGTCAAATCTTTTTAATTTCTTTCAAAACACGTACAGATTGCAAAACTTCTTCACTAAAATCATCACCATTGGTAATATTAGCATCCATTTTAATAACTAATCACATCGTTGCTTTGCACAAAGCAAATTTTAAAGTTCTCATAAGATTAATGTCCTGCAATAATCAGAAAAAATGTTTAACCAAACGTGAAGATTGCGTTTGTTGAAACTCAGGACCCGGATTGTTAAGTGCGAATACTAATTGGTTATCAGGATATATAGATTTGAAGATGTATTGTTGTACTACATCAAAAATTCCAATTAAGAAATTTTTATATAATTCCATGATTATGGTTAGATTGTTCAATTTTCAAGCAACTTGATACGATTGAAGATGACTATGTAGATTAATACACTTATCGTAATTAAAATTGCAAATGTAATGGAAAGCTGTTATTGCCATCAAACCCCCCCCCCCCCCCACGGTTTTTTTTCTAAATACGGCACTGTCTCTCCAACTTTTTAAGGTTATATATTACGTCAGTGGCAAGAATTTGTATTTTAAAATTTAAATACATTCAATTATTGACACAAATACATTAACTTACTTACAATAACACAAAAATTTTGATATTTTGCAAACAGTAAAGAACGTTAACTGAATTTATTCGAATGCATATTGTAAATTAGGATCTAAGCATAATTTTCTAGTTGCTATAACCACTACCACTGCAGTGTTAAGGCGGAAAAACTAAAAATGCAATGTAAGTTAAATTTTAATGATGTCTAATTAATTATCTTTATCCTCATTGATTTTAGAACTTTTTCAATAAATATAGACGAAACTATAAAGATAAACAAATTAAATGTAATATTTGAAATCTTAATTTTAAAACTGCCAAGGTTTTTAGAAATTATTATTGACCATTTATATAAAGTAACACTTTATATACATCGTCGGAAAAATTTACTTTATTTTCTAAAATATGGGTGTCAAAGTTATAATATATTTTATTTAAAAAGCAACATACTGAGTAGTATGACACTGCTTTTTTAGGTCTGTTACAACCTACACTTTGGACAGTTTGCAAAGCTCAAACTATGCACACAAACAAATTACTGTGTATAAAAGATTGCCTGCCTAAGGATGACAAATATTTGTTTGTGTGAACAAATTGGACAGTTTGCAAACTGTTCAAATCGTAGATTGGAACAGATCTTTTGCTGCACAAATTATGCGTTAGTGCTTACAAGACTCAACTTTTGTTTGTTAAAGAACAGATAAATCAAATTAAGTTGGTTAATTTTGTATATTACTATTTACCTTTGTGTAAAAATTTTGTTAGTTACTTTACCTATCAGTTCTTCACAGCTTCAATTAAACATAGTACGTTGCAAGTGAAATATTTAAACTCTAGCTTAATTTTTTAAAGTTAAATGTTATTGGGAACTAAAATTAATCAATTAAAAATCAAAATAACGTTTATTCAACAGATTTCTTTACAAATGACAACACCTGAAAATAACATCTCGATTTTCTTTCTCTCGTTCAGCTTATAAATAGTTGGTAATATATAATATATATGTACGTATATATAAACATTTAAGAGTATAAATATTTATATATAATTAGTGCTGCACTTTTAATAAAATATATATTTTCTGATGTGATTTCAAGTATAAAAATAACAACAGTTTTGCATTCGGGGGGGTCGAGGAACTGTTTTGAGGATTAACGGATGATGGAGAGAGGTAGGGATGGATGCACACTAGAATACCTGTTTAAGTACAATGAATCATGAAACCAAAAAAAATAATAACGAAAAGTGTCCGACAGAATCGAACCACTAAAATTTTTTTATATAAACTAAAAAAAATACAATACCAACAAATTAAAAATACAATAAATTTATAAAATATAAATTAAAAAAAATATGAGGAACTATGCACTTAATTTTCTACAAACTATTTACAAATTTTATATACCTTGTTGTAATCAATTAATTTAATGTTTCTATCCAGTACAATATAATTTAAAATTATTTCAAAATTTTAAAATCACATGTATTTGGATCTAAAGAAAAATGTTCCTAATACATTTTTACTATAAACTTAGGTTAGATTTAGCACCGGTTTTACGTTTTATTCTATGTTATGACCATTCTATTATTCAATTACAAATTAATCAAAATTTGTAATTGATTAATGTGTGGCATATGATCTGCAGCTTAAAAATGTTTCAAAATTAAAAATTTCCTGCAAAAATATTGATTTGACTGCACAATAATTAGCTCCTATTTCCTATTATGAGAAAAATAGTACGGCAGTTATATAGTAAATACGGAACAATATATTTTGTTAATTATAAAAAATACACTAAGAAGTTTGTCAAGCAGACATACACCTTAACTTATATTCAATTTTAAACCTTTGGATATAACATATTTAGCTAAAAATATTATCTTTCTTTATATATTTGAAATAATTTAACATTCAAGTTGTATTCGGTTCCAACTTAAAAGTAGTGTCATTTGATGACTAAATAAAAAGGAATCACTTCATTGAGCCTCTAATTAAAAAAAAAAGAATTGTAATATTTAGCAAGCAATTTAACAACATTATTTTTGTTTCCTTCGTATACCAAGTTATGGGTGGGTTTAAAGCTTGTTATTTACAGAATAGCCCCAAAAGAATTTCTTAAAAATGCAAAAATTAAATGGAACACAAATCAAAATCATCTACATATCTTCTTAATATCATAAAAAATAAATACATAATTTGCATTGATATGTTTTTTTTACGCGTTGAACTAATTGTGTGCAAAAAAAACTCTTGTACAATATATATTTTGCTAGCTTCGCTATAAATAACAATATACAATAAACAACAATATTTACCTATTTTTTGAGATATGCGAAAAAATAATCAGTCTATTTTCTTTTAAAAATTCTCCTAATCAGTAAAAAGTCCGGACTATTTTATCTTAGCATTGTTAAGTAACTGGTTACTTTTCAACCCCTCGCTACGAACAAAGTCTATTTCTGCATATGAAAAGCTAGGTTCAGGTTGATTTTCATTTGAGGCTTCCCCCATTTGATTTTTGGGAGTACGCGGGCTCTTAGTGGATTCTTCGTCGTTAGTCGACGCTAAATCTAAACTCGCGTAATGCAGTTGACTGTCAATAGGTGCAGTCCGGATGTTATCACTATTAACGGAAGCGGGTCGCGAACCAACTATCGTCGACGTCGTCGAACCAACTTCGCTGCTTTCTGAATTAGGTCGGGATAGTTTGCTGTCGGAATTTGTTGATGCTGGCCGTCCTGATTTCAAATCCTCGTCTTGTCTAGATTCGGCATTTTCATCGGTAATAGGTTTAAAGCATCTACTCGATTCACCAATCTCCATATTGGAAAATTGACTCGATAATGATGCTGATGACGGGCATGGGGAAATATTTTTTGGTGTATTACGCGCATCAATAACGCCTGGTTTCATGACCGCATAATCTCCAGCTTCAGTACGCTCAACTTTTACTGCAGGATTATAATTTACGTAGTCGGAAGTGTCTGGCGGCTTCGTCCTTTCAAAATCCATACTCGTATAATCGTCACGGCGGTATCCAGAGGTTGATTGGTTATATTTGGCATTCAAAATGGCCGCTGGAATTTTGATAGAAATGTTTTTGTTTTCGGCGATGGGAGATTTGGAAGCGTTGCTTGGGGATATGGGACTATTTAAACTAAATGGGAATATTGTTGAGGAACTAGAAGGGGTGGTGACGCTGGAACTTGAGCTATCTTTGGAGTCTCTCCGGCTATTCTTGCGGGATCTCTGACGAGGCAAACTCGAATAGGGACTGTTTTGTTGTAGAGGAAGATAAAATTTAGGAGGTGTCCCTGTGGAACTTTTCCTTCCGCCGAGAATACCGTAAATCGGACTTGTACCTGAGATTTTTTGGGCTTGAGAATTCTGCGTGTTTTGTATAGTAATCGGTTGCGAGCGGTGGTTTTCCTTTTTCTTGCGTCCTTTTTTATTACTCGAACCGATCGACATATTTGTGTAGTCCCCTGTGGTTGAGGACGGTTGATTCGATTTGCCCAATGACATTTCAACATAGCCGTCAGGTTCTGTACGCTGTTGATGATTATAATAACTGTCAATATATTCCAGCGATGATGGAGATCCTTGTAAATAACCACTCAACGTTGATTTCGCCGGTGAAGCCACATATGCCTCATGTGAATCATTGGTATTTCTAGATTGGAAATTCATATCGATATATTCGGGGTGATGCTGTGACATAGGCGATGTCGAGGGTTTCATCGATAATGGGGATAGTGCTGGATTTTGCGGGGAAGATGATGGTCTTATTCGCGAAGCATTATTTCGCCTATTGTCCATATCCATGTAATCTGGTCTCGTCGCCTCTCGTGTTACTTCCTGCATGAACACTGGCTTAGCTGGAGATGATCCTGGTCTCATATCGACGTAGGGGGTTGTATCAGGGGGCTTTTCAATATGACCAGGTTTCATTTCCACATAACTATACATAATAAATTATTAATAATAATAAAAATAAAATTTAAATTAAGACATACCCTGCAGGCGTCCTATTAATAGGTTTCATGTCCACATATCCAGGATTACATTTTCTGGCGGAAAAATCCATCTCCATTAAATCATCCATGGGGTCAATTGAACTGTGAGAGCTATGCAATCGAGAGTTAGACAGCATTGGAGCACTAGAAGATTTCGTGCCGTGGTGATTGTGTGGCCCGTGAGGTGGAAGGACCCGATTGTAACCCTTCTTGCTTTTAGAGCCGACACTCCAAGCGCGATCCCTATTTTGTTCCATACGCGATTTATATGGCTTCGAGCCCATTGAGTACGTTCTAGGTCGTTCTGCTGAACTAGTTTCATCCTCTTCAGATGGTGTGAAATAGGAAACTACTTTTTCTAGCTGATATTCCGCAAAACGCATATCTGCAATAAAATTATTTAATCAAATATTGTTAATTAAATTGTAATTAAAACTTACCAGTAGAAGGTGTTCCTGATGTGACGCTACTCATACTAGCAGCGGGGGACATTGTTGTGTACCTTCCTCGGGGGCTCATGTCAACATAACCATCATCTGAACTGATCGGTGCCATTGGTACATAGCTGCTAGGAGTAGGACTCGAATGTACAATACAAGGACTATCAGTACAATCATCACAGTTTTCTTCAGCAATGGCTTCATCGGGGGTTAAAGAAGTCGGGAAGCGAGCACGATGGATTTCATCGTGCCATGGTTCAGTCTCGTCGATACTTAAGGAGGATCCGGCGGAATCCGTAGAGCAAGCCGCCGACGGGGGGCTTACAGGACTGCCGGAAGGTGGGCTATGTGAAATATCCCTTACATGCATAGATTGGGGTCTATGTGATGAGAAGAATCCAGTCATTCTATCCCATACGGGAACCGGATGTCCCTCGCTTGTAGTGCGCGGTCGCGATGGCATACTATCACAACGCGCTCTGCTATCAGCAAAACCTGGAACGACATATCAACATAAGTACCGAACCTTTTTAAAACCACCCCTAATAATTAATTTTATATGATATTGATTAGTAAGTTATTTGCATAATGACGTTTGAAGTTATATTTATGTTGTTAACGCTAATGATATTAATAACGAAATAAAAATAAAATAAAAAACATAAAATAAATGAAATTGTTAGTAAAATAATGATAAATGAGAATGATACATACACTTAGAGGATTGGTTTGTTGAGCGCTTGGCAGCTCGCGGGGGATGTAAGGGGTTGTCAGTAGTGATAGGTGCAGGATGAGCTAGAGGCAGTGAACGTGTGCGTTGGTGGTTCACCGTCCCAGGCCAAGCCACATTCCCTGCTGTGGCAAACAAATCATACGATAACCATACGTTCATTAAGAAAATAGATTAACAATAACAAAAAAAAGTGGAAGAATGCCTGCCATTAGTAAAGTTGTCGTTGTGTTGTAAATTATTAAATAATACAAATAATATTCCAATTTTTACAACAATCATTGTCACATGAACCAGAAATAATGCACCATTAAACGCAGATGCATTTCAATTGCTTGTAAGGTCATTAATCAATATACCACATTCATTGCCTGATAATTTGATCGTGTCTGTGTAATATTGATTTGATATTCTTTTAAATGTTTGCATTTTTAATCGTTTATTATTTGTAAATAAGTGGGCTTTTGCGTAGGTGGTAGATTGTTCAAGTTAACTTTACGTTAATAATGCAAAACATCGTTAAAGTACAGTAGATTTTCTGTTCAGATCAATTTTCATTAAAAAGCAATTGACAATAGATAGATTAATTAATAGATTAAAATTATGATTCATCCAGATTTTTAAATATTTATAGAAAAATTTATTCATTAATTAAAATCATTGTATCTTACAAGTTGAAACAGTTATATTTTCTAAATTCTATTTGTTAACAACTTTTGATGTTAAGATTGTTAACTATGAACATTTTAACTCAAATTTGGTATTATCTGTATTGGATATGTTAGTTTACTGTTTTAATCTAATTTTGGGAAATATATTCGAAGATTACCATGGACTGTCGTTTTGGAGCTATACTCAAAAATACTTTTTAGATTGTTTTCAGATTACCAATTTAATTAATTTTTTTTTTTCAGAAACTTTTAAACCATATTGAGACGTCTTCGTCACTCTATATAAGCTGATATGTAAAACCGATTATACCGATCTTATGCGAACATAACCATAAAAAGACAAACGAACTACATATCTCTTTCCTAAGAATTCAAAATGTGTGACTAAAATCAACCATTTTTTTTTCTTTTTAGTCCGTTAATTCCGGTAAAAAACTGTCCTGCATTTGGCCATTTCCGATTCAACACTGATGGCGCCATTCCACCAGTAGGAGAAGGCATTGAGGGAGGGTCGCTGCCTTCTTGCAATGCACAACATTTGGATGCTCAATTTGGCCGGCAAACAACTTCCTTTTCATGTTTTTTGTAAACCAGACCATCTCTTGTTTAGAGTTTATTAATTTTTTTGTAAACCAGACCATCTCTTGTTTAGAGTTTATTAATTTTATAATTTTTTTTAGAGCAAATCGGAAGTGTAGACATCACCAGGCTGAAGAAGAAGAAGATCATTGAAATGTTCCTTTGAAGCGATGGCAATGGTGAGTCCATTGAACCCAATTTCCCATGATTTTTTCACGTAAATAGAACCTAATGTCAGCAATGACACATGCAATCGACGTTAAATATAGAGTATTGCAAGATAACGTTGAGTTAATAGGCCATTCAAGCTGGTCACTTAGGAGACGTATTTCACGTAGTAATACTCAAGAACGTGAACTCGCAAATTGAAACTAGAACAATCAATGCCTTAAGATGCGACCACAACCCAATATTATTGAAATTCTATGAAAGGAGATCAAATGAGGGTAAAGGAAAATTCGTTACCCACACGAGTGGACTCTCTTCCCAAGATACCTGCAAGAGAGCATAGACAAACTAGCCCCAGTAAGAATGGTTGCTGATATAGAACGAGCCGTCAAACAGTTAACTAATGCGATCTTACGTATAAAGCACTTTCCAAAAGACTGGTAATTAACTCACATGTAATTAATACCCCAAAACCTGGAAAGTACTGTAAGATTCCTCAAAACTATCGTCTCCTATGCACCTTGAAGATAAGGTCATAGAAAAGTCATATTGGAAATAATTCAAGAACACACTGAGTTCTACCCATTCATCAGCATGAGTTTCGTCGTGAATACTCTATTGATCACATTATCGAAGGGTTCAGACTGACAAAAACCACAGGGGTGGTCTTTTTCAATGTCAAAAAAGCCTTCGATAAAGTCTGACACATTGGTGGCTTACTTCTAAAACTATACAGATTCAAATTTCCTCTGCGTTATAAAGCTGATATTCATAACTAAAACGTAAAACATGTTTCTACCTCATGGCAGATCACGACAGAAGTACCTCAAGGCTCTATTCTTGCGCCGATGCAGTTTAACCTATACGTAGCCGACATGCCTTCGGATTAGAAGCATGGGGTTAAGTAGGCGTAGTATGGTGATGATGCAACACTGCAAAAGTGCTCACCATGAGGTTTCAAAAAGCTACCAGTGATCTTCAGGACTGGTTAAATGACTGACGAGTCAAAGTGAACCCAGAGAATAATAAAAAATAAATCCAGTTACTATACTCCCAAGATAAAACAAAGTCAAAACAGTAAGCTGGATAAGGAAAATCTACTTAAAAAACAAGCAAAGACTAGTTCAAAGGTATTGACGATAGATTTGTGATTATAGCCTATTTACTCATACTACCTGACAATCTGAAGTAAAAAAAGATTATATTTGAAGTTCTTCTTCCTTTATATGAATGAACGTATACTGGCAATTGGTTTCTACTTTTTTTGTTTGATAATGTTTTGAAGTTTTATGAAACGTTTTGTATGAAAGCGCTGTTATTGTACTGCTATCTTTATCACTCGCACACTGGTAAAGCATAAACACTTCTATTCAAAATATATAAGGATGTTATTGCTTGTTAGATGTCTTAACCAGTTTATGTCCACATTTTGCTCGACAGCGTTTTTTGCTTTATTTTTGCTTTAATCAAAAGACCATAAAGTAACATAGAATAAAAACATAATAAATAATACTTGTTGATTTAGGAAAACTTCTAAAATTAAATAAATTTTTTTTTTTTCACAATATGTTTACGTAAATAACAAACTGTTGAAAAATAAACAATAACAAGTTGCATAGTAATTATAAAAAGTTATTTTGATAAAGAATGCTAAAAATATAATATTGTTATATTGTTATTATTTGACGTCATTGCTGTAAACTGTTTTTCAATAAAAAAATATATTATTTGCGTCTATATAGTTATCGTACAAATAAAGATGACATTTTGTTTTAAAATTGGCATAACATCAGACCACAATTATTTGTAGAAATAATTAGAATATTTGTATCGTGAATTAGCTTTAAATTTTCTAGTAACAAGGCCAAACAACACATTCGTAGCCTACAGAAATAAGAAATTGCTTATCACAACAAAGCCAACTATACCAAGGCGCCGTAACAAAAAAAAATAATAAACGCACAACACATTAATAACATGACATAATATATTTAGAAGCAGCAGCAGAGCACTACTCACTCATGATTAATATGCATGAGTAAAATGATGATATTAGTTTCTAGAAAACTATAATTGCTTGTTTTTCAAGCGTCACTTGTGCATTGCAAATAACCGAACAGAAAGGAACACATAAACACATGAATGAATGTTATTTATAAATAGCAGATTCTAAGAACACCATATTTAAATCACCGATTCGTAAAAATAATCGTTTACGTGTTTTTGTATCTATTTTTAACCTTTACCTGCGGCGCTTGAGATCACGAGGCCGCCCCCACGATTTTTAACCCGCCAATAACAATGCATTTATAAATAAATATGAAAATGTAATTAAACAAACATATGATTGGTGAGGACAAAACTAATGTGTTAGTTGGGATTTCCCAGTGCAGTGCTAATTCATGCTGTTCTTTGTATGCACTAATTCTATTTTTGTAGTATACTACACTTATTTGAAAACAGACCTGCTATGGAATGGCGTCTTTCTGACAGTAGCAAAACTGCACGTGGATAACAAGTTTGTTGTTGCAAGCCAGCTGCTAATAACATGCGCGCATAAATAAATTAAACAAAAATAAAATCGTGAAAATAAGAGAATTTGAAAGCATGAAATAAAAACTACAAGCTTTGTGGTTTTATTGAAACAAATGCTGTCTGCGATGAGAAAAGGTGCTTGCTCTGTGAACAAATATAGAACATTTTCCAGCTCAGACAATAATGAGATTTTATCATGATTTTTTTGACTTAGCCCGTATATTGACAATACGCCCCTATTTTAATAGTGCAGATGGTAACATTTATCTTTACAAAACGGGAAAAACAAAAGCTTGTAGTTGTTATTTCTAAAGCAGAATAAGAAGCATGGCATGTGGTACACCTGGTGACAACATTAAATGCCCCCGGCGCGCGGACGAATCTGCAGGCGCCCGAAACATTTCCAGGCAGGTGATCCTTTGATTTCTATAAGGAGCCCCCTTTAAATTCGTCCGCGCCCCGAGCGGACCATTACATAACATGTATAAAGGTATACGTAAGAATCCATACCGGTGTTATTTGTAGACGTGCAAGGGGCAGGTGTTTCGTTGACGTTAGGTGTGTGATCTGTAAAGCAAAGTAACTAACTACTAAGAGGGAACGCCACACAATATAAATATATGTTTACCTATTTAATTAAGCAAAGTTAATTTCTATCGAAACAACTACAATCGCATATCTGGAAATAGTATTGTTCTTGTTATTTTAGTTACCTAACTAGTCGCCCACTTTTATTCATCAGGTACCATGACAAGTACATATTGTAAAGCAAACGAGTCAAGTTACAGGATGCTATTTCATGTGACCTGTTTAAATCGATAATACTACTCCATTCAACTAAACTGTTTCATGATATTTCAGTACAAGTAACATCGTGCCAGAAAAGATCTCACGTTGTTAAGATTTTGTTTCAGTTGACCTATATATTACAATAAAGTTTGGGTAAAGTGCAATTCTCATTCACTGAATGAATTTAAAAAAAAATAAAATTTATTCTGCAGTAAATCTGAACTTTAATTAATTGAAAACAATTGTTCGCAAAGAAACTTAATATTTTTTATTGGTGTGTTCTGCCCACATTGTCTTTCAGCTGATAAAGTTATAAACTTAAATGTGTCGCATCTTCGCTTAACTGAGTGAATGAATTTTAAAGAAAAAAATATATAATAAATTGGATATAAATTTCGCGTCATTTCTTTGTATTGCGGTTGCAAACTTAATAATGACAGATGTCATCTATGTGCATTACAAATTCAGAAAATATTTTAAGACAAAACCCAATCTAAAATTGTTGGTTGGCCGTGTGTGTACCAAATAATTCAAAAGATCATATCCAATCTTTTGATAACCAACACTTGGGCGAGTGAATGGGCGACTCCAAATTATAATTACCATCGAGTAGTTTGAACTGGAGTGCTCACCCACCCGCCAGAGTGTGTATTATCAAAGAATTGAAAGTTTCTCCTCCCTTCAAGTGATATAAGTTCCTTAGTAAGAGGAGGAAAAGATGATATCCAATCTCTTGATGACCAACACTTGGGCGGGTGGGTGGGCCACTCCAAATCCTGATTATCATCGAGTAATTTGAACTAGAGTGAAAATTGAAAATGTCTCCGTGATATCCAATCTTTTGATGACCAACACGGGTCACTCTAAATCATAATTACCATCAAGTAGTTTGCACTGGAGTGCACACATATCCGCCAGAGTGTTTGTTATTAAAAAATTGGAAGTTTCTCGTTTCTGCAAGTATTAGAATTCCCTTGGCCAGAGAAGGAAGAATTTCCAATTTCTTAATGACCAACACTTGGGTGGATAGCTGGGTCACTTTTTTTTTCATCTTCCTGTTGTCATCAGTTTTTGGCTTCTAATGAACCAGTAAAATCTTCATTCTTAATTTCCTTCAAAACAAGTACAGCTTGCAAAACTTGTTCACTAAAATTACCACTATTGGTAATACCATCATCCATTTCAACAACAAAAGCCATTGATAATTCCTATATAACATTAAACACTAAAAAGAAAATAATACAAACGATACGTCTTCCCTATAAAACTATACGGGGCCGAATAATGGACACTAAAAATTATATTTAATAATATTTCGTACACATCACATAAAGAGACGGCAAAAACCTGTAGAAATTAATAGTAGAGAGAAAAATTGAGGAAAAGAGATAAAGAGAAAGATTGCCAAAAATATGGATCGACCTTATAAAGACGACAAAGAACCAAAGAGCCTCACAAGCAGCATGCTAGTCCAGGAACAGGTGGCAACAAACGAGTAAACTACAATCAAAAAAAGAATTAACGAAGAAGAAAAAAGACATTAAAATCTTTCAATAGAGAAATTATATAATTCTTAGCTAGAGTATCTGATATGATTGCTTCATTACGGTCGAATTGTTAAAGTTTCAAGCGACTGCATTCAATTATGTTTTAGATAGACAACAAAAAACATGAAAAGTAAGTTAAAATTCCAGAAGCAAAACAATAGTTTCAGCCATCTAATCTGAAAATGTAATAAAAAAAAAGAAAAATATAAATGTTGAGAAATGATTATTTGAAAGTAGAATGGTGCAATAAAAACTGTTGTACACTATTAGACCATGCAAAGGGACCAAGACAACTGAACGAGATGAAATTCCCAGATAACCATGCCATTAATATTTTGTTAGAACTCTTCAATACAAAGCTGGCTTTATACACCGTGATTACCTCTTACAACATTTGTTACCATAACAAAAAAAAATACAGAATGTTCCAAATATGTTAAAAGTTCCAATCTACGATAAATATGCCAAAAGTAATCAACATACATACGTAATTGAACCGGTCATAACTATGTAGACAAAATACAAGTTATAACTGGAAATAATTGAACAATGTTATTACACAATGGAATTCTGTAGTATTTGTACTAACATGAAGTTTGACCATGAATCCAGAATTGATTGTAGTTTATGTAATTGGCACTCGCAAGACTCACTATATCAACAATAAACAACTCAATTCTTGGATAAGAAGAGTTCTACTCTCGTGTCCATTCAATTTAGTTGTTGACATGCTTTATCAGATTGAGAGATGTATGAATGTTGTTACATAACTATCAAATTACATGTTTAATTGAATTCGAATTGCACTTTTAATTTAAGTTCTAAATAAATTAACTAATTTGAAATGAATGAATGAATGAATAAATAGATATGTTTTATCTTAGATAGGAGAAATATATATATATAATTGCACATATAATGGTTTCTTTTCATTGCCAAATATATAGGAAAACATAACATTTCAAACGGAGCTCATAATATAATTAAAATTTGTTTTGGTTGAATGGACCAATGCATAAAAAATATATAATATAATAAATTAATATTTTATGAAATGCAAATGTATTATTTTAATTGAAATATGTGTATTTTTTTCGTATCATTAATTCAGATTATATAATATATGAATTTATGTCGACCATAACTTTTTGACTAATGATTGAATAATAAAATAATATATGTATACAATCGTTTGAGAAAATCTTAAGGGACTTTGTCGGGAGTTGATTTTTATCACCCTAATCGACTTCTTACTTCCGGTTTTAGTGGAACCGGCCCTATTTGCATAGGGCTATGAACCATTGGTGAGGTCTTGAACTGTCTCAAAATCACACCAAATACAAACAGAATATTTATATAATGTCTGGCTAACAGAAACCAGACAATACAAATACATTTCTTCTTCACTAAAATAACAAATATTTAAAATTATTTCTAGATATGCATTTTGTTAATAAAGCAATTTAATTAATTTCTAATAACTAATTATATATTAGTGCATCAATATAATCATAAAATGTCGTTTCAGGAAATATAATATAACGTTGAATTTGCGTTTGACCTACTTCCGCGAGAGCATCGTAGTATTGTGCATGTCTTGGTAGTAAAATCAATAAAATAGCAAACAGTGCGAAAATTTCGTGCTCCCCTCGGAAAAGATTTTCGGCGTTGTTGGTGTTCGTGTGGGTCAATATTCCGACGCTGCAGCATGAGCTCAATAAATGCGACATATTTATTTAAACACTGCGTAGAATAACTATATTATTAATCGGATGATTTGTTAATTTCATCCACACAGCAACCACAAACAAAATGTTTACATTATTATGAACGATAGACTTGTTTTTGTTATTGTCGGTACATTCTAAACTTTATACTGTTTACTCGAGGAATATTCCAGGCGAAACTATTTCCTAGTCTCTAATTGAAATAATGACTAGTTCGTCCGAACATTCTTAATAAGTGTAATTAATGGTTGTCGGCACGTGTTTCAAATTATTCTGCATTTATGTTATCAATGAATGCGTACTATCTATGTAGAATATAATATATATTTTTTAAAACTCACCTTGTTGATAAGGAATAGGTTTCGGAGTTCCCGTCAAGGTCTGCCTTCTGGGCATGCTCGGCTTAGATGATTCCGTTGCTGAACTGGATCTATTTCGGCTTTTAGGGCCCAACTCTTCTCTACTACTGTTACTATTTGATGTCATTGCACTAAAAAATAAATATTAAATTATATTATATTAATATTTAAAAATTTATTGTTTAAAAATGTAATATTTCTTGCACTGAAAAATTCAGGTCAATAACCTTACTGGATTAAAATAAAATGATTTTTTCATGTGCAAACTTTTTGTTCACACAGGATTTATTTTATTTGCAAAAATTATTTCTTCTTCGGCATAAATAAAATAAATTTTCTTCACAAGATTTCTTACTACATTTACATATTATGCATTTACATATTACATTGAGCCAATTAAAATATTCTTCAACAATTAAAGTGCAGGATTTGGCTTAATTATGTTTTTAATTATATATGTAGTAATCATTTCAGCGCATAATATATTATTTTTATTAAAATCCATATAAAACCTACTCTTCGTCCCTAATTTGTATGTAGAAATATGTTTGCAATCGTTTGGTATTACTATTTCATCTTTGATTATAAACAACAATCTTAATAAATGCAAATAAATCATATTTTTAAGAAATCACAAATTTTATGTTAACTTAAGTGTTGTTTGCATATACTACAAGAACTAATAATTGCAAAAAATTAAGTCACTAGTGTGCTTATTTCAATGTTTTGCATCATCTATTATTATTGAATCAATGGAATCTTTTGGGATTTTTCGTTTCGTTCATGTATGAATATATTTGTTGCTCTTTTCACACATCGATTTTAGACGTACAATAAAACAATATTTCACCGTTGAATTGGTGCTAAACATCCTTTTACTGTAGTGCAATGAAATTGCTATCTTTCTGGTTTACGAAGTTAGCAATTTCATTGCACAATTCAGTTTTCTGAACAAATGGATGACAAACAAAGCGTAAATGTTTTGATACAAACTGGGGAAAATCCAAAATAAACGTTTGAAATGTTAAATTAGTTTATGGTGGTTTGCTATAAATTCGAATTCATTTTTTCTGAATATTATAGCTACTATTAGAACGTTTTAGATAAGATGTGCAAAAAATTCAAAACTCTTTGTGACCACTATGTTGTCAGTACCCACAACAAAGCGTTTGGAAATATAATTTCAGATCTGTTTTTGTGAAATAGAATAAAGTGTATTCACGTGTGTACTTTATAGGACACTAATTAATATTTATTATTGATACAGCTCCTCCAGGAACCATCGCAGCCACACCCGACTGGTACAGCAAACCAGAGAGTAACTGTAATTATTAATTTAATAAATTAATTCAAACTTTATTTCAGTATGAACCCTGACTGTAACTTGACGGACTCCGAGATCCTCGATATGATGTATGGCCAATTAAAGAATAATGAAAAACAGGCCACCAAAATCAACGCCCTGGAATCGTACATCTTATGCCTGGTGAAAGGAGAAACTGACAGAATCAACGTCCACGAGGACCAAGTAAAGCAGATGAGGCGCGACCATAAAGAAGCCCTCTCGAAGATGGAAGGCAGCATAAAGACCGTCATAAGCGTTGCAGTCTACCAACTCCAGTCCGACTACTAGCTGCATAGGTACTTCTGTAAGCCCCACAAATCCGTCAGCACCCACAAAAGGTGCTGGCACACACTGCCTTCTGCCCATCACTATTCGGGATAAATCCGTTTACCAAGAGCTGTTGACAATGTTTAAATCAATAAACGTAATCAATCTCGTATGCAGTGATCGATCATTGTACTAAAAACAAATTTTCACTACACCTCTCAATTAGGGGCTGTAAAGACACTAAAGTACGTTATCAGGAATGTATCAAACTGCATCAAGGCTGATGTAATACAAGCTGAAGCTAAAACCAGAAAAATCCTGTTTATCACTGAGTTATGTGAGCTTCGTGTTACCGTCGAGTATAAACTCCAACTAAAAAGTTTTGATTTGTCAAAAAAACTTCACTTATAGCTTCACGGGCAACTGCAAGTAACTGTCTACTGACACAAATCGAGAACATATAACATATGAACTGTCAACTTTAATTTTTAACAGTTAAGTCATATAAAACTACTAATTTGACAAAGCACCAGTCAACTGTTTTGAAAACTGTCATATAAACAGTCAAGTAACAAATTGACATTTATCCACTGTCTCACAAATTTGTCGCATGAGCTACTTGATATATAAACTGCAAACCTTAATCTTGACATATAAAGTGCCAACTGTCGATTTATAATGCAACTGTCTTCTGTTTCACAATTTTGACGTATCTGTCAACTAGAATTTGTATTACAATATATCGTCAATTTGACAATAAATTCTATTACATGCGCCGTCTTTCATATAAACTATTGTTTCATAAATCTTTTAGATAAAATCTAATATATGATAAAGTCTACCAAATGAATTGTCATGTATTAACTATTTCACAAATTTGGCATGTGAAATGTCTCGACATATGAATTGTAAATATTATTCTTGGCAAATATGAACTTCAAGCATTTAATGCTGTCAATCTTCCAAACATGTCAATGTCGAATTGTACAATAATAATAATCCAGAAAGTGAGCTCAAAATTTACCACTAAAAAAGCAAAAGTTCAACAAAAAATATATATAACAAACACCTGCAATAACGGAGAAAATATAGAAAGACTTGATTAAGAACTACAACATTTAAACTAGGGCATCTTATGTAAAGCGGAACTAAAAAGCTTTTAGTAGAACAAAAACAAACCTGAAATAAGGACACTTATTGTTCCCAAACAACTCACTCGCTGATAATCAAAAATTAAGTAAAAATGTTATCCATATCAAGCGGAGTCATCAACAATTTCATGCTGAAATCTTAACTGTAAAAAAAAACATATAAGAACTGCTGTCCTGCAAGCTTCATATTAATAATTTAATAACACAGAAAATAGTTTAATTAAAATTGTAGTAGTGTACTTATAAAGAAAATTGATGCAAACAGAAACAGTGCCTCGGAAAAAGAAGGTAGGTCAGAAGACTAGAAGAGTGTGTCTTGAGAAGTCTCAGTGAAACAATGAGAAAAGTTTTGCATAGCGTACATTATAGTAATTAGTTTGTTGTTAATAAACGTGTTAAGTAATTCAGAGAAGAGCCGGCGCAACTTAAGTGACGATAACAAGGCAAGATCCGGCCAATTGAACCAAATAGGCCCCTAGGCAGTTCTTGAAAGACACTTACGGATCGAATCCAAAACAAAGCAGGAAATATTTTGAACCACACTGCCCACATCCAGGAGTGGATAAATATAAATAAATTCAAAGTTGATTGATATCAAAAGTGTTAACTTCGAGCTAATATACCTTCAAATCTCGTAATCAAGTCAATCGATAAAAACATGCGTTTTATAAGCACTTTATTCCAGTTCATTTACTTAATTCTAATAAATGAGAAGCTACAGTGGCGCAGTGGTCTAGTGCAAGAACTGTTGCCTTCTAGAAGTATTATTCGGATTACGCCTTAAATGTGAGTTAGTGTAGAATTTATTATCGCACACCACAAACTTAAAATTGATATGTATTCGTGGCAGCTACGACAGCAGAAGAAGTATTATAATTTTCTATACAAAAACTTAGTTAAGACTTAGGGCCGGTATATTCATGTAATCGGTAAGGTATTGATTAATTATGTGTTCAGTTAACTTATAAGTCTCTTAAAATTTTGGTTGAATAATATTGTAATGCAGTATAGTAGTACAGTTTAAATCAAAAATAGATTGACTTTTTAGTAATACGGTTGTGGCACTACTGCTTGTTGCTATTTGTTTGTGGTTACATTCATTTCAATCAAAACCGCTTGAGGTTATGTTCTTCTCGTTATTTTCTTACTAGCGGGGGAAGTGATCTGTGTAATCTATCGGTCTTGTAAAATTGATTTAATGAAAGATTGCCACTTCTGAACACATGAATAGACGTTTACGCATGGCAATCTTATTAGTAACAATACAAAGCACTTTAATGAAAGGTGAATATATTGGCCCTTAGATCCGTTACTGACAAACAATTTCAAAATACATGTCTCATGTATTTCTAGCAATTAATTGCATTACTACAGCTCTTAATTTTTTGAAATATCACTATAAGTTTTGATTCAACGCATATTTATTCTGGTATAAGTACAAGTAGACCGTACACTACGCATCCATCCTATCAATACCAAATATAAATAGTCGACGTTGACTTTAAACAGTTTTGTTTATCGCAAGTGAACAGGAAGCACTATTAGTTAATTGCAAATTACTTGATAAACAAATTCGTCTCATTATATTTATATTATCTTGTTTATAAACGCAAAATTTATTCAAAAGCACACTGACGAGCAATAAATCTGTGCTTAACTATATGCCACGTTGGTCGTTAGATTGAGTTTAAATAAATTATTTAATACTTTGCAAGTAACGAGTACTGAAGCGTCTGCATACTGTTTGGTACAATACCAGTACGTACTTTGTTATCAATTGTGATATATTTCTATTTTGCTTGTAATAATGAGTAATATAAATACAAATTTACATAATAATTGAAAAGAATAGTATGATCGACATTCTTTTACAAATGATACGTACTGAAATTGTTTAAATTTTGTATTAAAATGTTGTATAACTTGTGGTTTCAATGAGTCGACTAAAACTAATATAATCATATCATTATCTTTCCGGTTGTAAATCATATAATTTTATGAATGTGGTATTAGATTTCATTCATTAATTCACATAGTTATTGAATTGCCAAAACGCAAAATAAATACGACCTAAATTTAATAACCAGATTATAAAATAACTATCTTTGGGTATAACCCAAGCGATTGCATAAATATTACTCATTCCATTATATAATTTATATGCTTAAAATGTGTGCCATTCAATGGAAATTTTAGGAAAACATTTACACAATTTAAATATTCATAATTGATTTTTAGAATTATATTCTTGTTGATTCGCACAATTTATCTTCTAATAAACATTACCAAGAATTGCGACCGACAATAATAATTGTTTGTTTGTGATATTAATCCATATGACTACTCAAAATAACAATTACATTTAAATAACGTCGCGTCATCGCCGATGGTACCGAGAATTGAAAACAAATCACTTTATCTTAGCATAAAAATGCCTTATCAAATGTGTTTATCAAAGTTGTTTTCGTCCGCCCTGTTTGTTTATTAATCGAAAAAATTGTTATGTTTCTCTCGTGCACACGAAGAGGTTGTTGTTTTCGCTCGTTACTTTCATGTGTGTGTGTATTTTTTTTCCTCTGGATATTCGATTATCCGACGACCTTAATTGCCAGTCGTCGCTATGCCGCTTGTTTTTCACATTTGAAAAACAACTTGTTTTTAAACGTTTGCAAATTCATCCTGATATAACATTACTTTAAAAACAATAATATGTTCTGTATAACATTATCAATGGAAATATATTAATTGTTTATATAATTCTTGCATTATTTTTGTTTGTTTGTTGCATATAATAATGCATATTATTAAAATATTTATTTATATAAAAAGATAGTCCTAAAATGATGAAGATTTTCAATATACAGATTAAAATAATAAAAAAAAGAGATAAATCGACCTAACTTTCTGTGTGATAGTTATTAGATTTTTTGTCAAAATTTTTTAAAAAATTGTTTGAACTTTTTTTTAATTACAAAACGCCAGTTTCCGGCAAAACGGTACAAGTCACAAAAAATTGTTTTGTTACAAAAAAAAAACCACGAGTATAAAAACTATTTTAGTCTCAAAATCTTTGCTGAATCTATGCCACTGGTTTTAGTTTACAACTATTTTTTTGAAAAATATTAGCTGTGCAAACTTTATTGAAAACAAAATTAAAACAGCGTTTATATAAGATATCTTCATAATTTTGGACAAAAAATTTCGATATTTATAAATTACACATAACATTGATTTCTATGTTTTGATAAAAAATCACATTTAAATTGTGTGGACATTCACCTTAATATGTTGCGGATTATAGTTTTCGGAGAACGACTATTCCACCTTTGGGGTCCGGTTAGATTTTCTTGAAAATTTCCCGTTATGCAGCTTTGAAAAATAGTGATTAAATTAAATATTATACGGGTGTGTATCCAACACGAACCCGCACGAGGCAAAATATTTGAGCTGTGTTCTCCTCATGCGCGTCCGTGAATCCGAAAAATATTAATTAAAAAAATCAACCTAATTTTTTACCGATTTCAAAATTACTTTTTTTGAAAAACATAGGTTTTCATATAAACATTGAAAAATATAATAATTATACAAATTTAAATGCTGCTTCTCAATCAATTCTATGATAAAAAAGTTATATGCCACTCAAGAGTAGAACGTGCATTATTTTGCCAAAAAAATATTTGTTTATAATGTTGAATAAATAAAAAAAAAATGAGTTTGTGTCGTTCGTCGGCCGCGTGTGTAATAAGTTTGAGAAACACTGTATCTACTTGATATAGATATTGTATGAGCAATATTGTTGTGTAAATATGATTAGTAAATCACTGTATAATTACAAATTGTGCTCAAAACATGTTTATGCCGAATAATTATCATAAATATTTTTTTTATAAATTTACTAGAATTAAGTACACGATTTAATAAAACAAATAAAAGCAGACAACTACACGTTTTTTATCAATTTATTAAGTGGTTTTATGAAAATAGCTTGTTAATTGTTTAATTATTACTTCTATTCATTATGTTTTTATATAACAAAAACAAGTAATCTTGGAATACTAAATAACTAATTAGCTGGTAACAAATAATGATTTTTCGTAGTATTTATTTATTAAATCAGTAATCGCTTTAGTAGTAGAATAAAAAGCGTGTTCTACATATTAAATTGAGCCAATTAAAAATTCGCATCGCATTGCGATTGACGTCAATGAAAATCACACATTTGTATTCAAATAATCCAATAATACTTACTGGAAAACTGTATGGTGAACATTTTGGGCGATGTTTGCATCTTCAGTTTCCAGCCATAATTCCCCAGCACCAATTCCACTGGAGCGGCCGGCCTGTTAAAGATAATTAATTTATGCAAAAATATAAAATAAAATCGTACGATAAAGTAACATTTCGCTGACCTTCATGATAACATTTCTAATAAATCGAGTTGACCTTTTCACAAATTATTCAACTTTTATACACATAATTTTCAATTCATAAATTGTAATAGCATATCGAATTACTTACTTCCAAGTAGAAATAATTCTTAAGATGGCCACAACTTCTTATGCTGCTTAATGACAATTCAGCTTGTGGGGTGTCACAGTCTTTTCTAATTAAACTAAGAGTCTTATCGGTAAGGCAGAGTCGGTATATTGTATCAGACGTTTTATTGTAACCGGAAATCATCGCCATTGCTCCCAAGCCACGGTTCAATAAAGTCACTTGCCAAACATGTTCTGTAAAAAAAAATTAAAATTAGTATCATAATTGAATAATTGTGATAAAAATATATTTGTATAAAAAAATTATACATGACCTTTAAATTTAATAGTTTTATTTGGAATCGATTTTACATAAAATTATAATTTAATTGTAAATAAAATTGATTTTTATACTCTGTAGACATTATTTATATAATTTATGGGAGATAGGTGATGAAAAGATAGGTGAAGGATAAAAACTAAACCGTTGGGTTAGTGAAAGGAAAATATGTCTCCGATACAATTTTTTTTGCGAATGAATTTCTTGCAATAAATGGGTTTATAGCGAGATTTTTGATTAATTTATTCAATAATACCGTTTGTACATATGCAAACAAAAGAAGTTTGCGACGGAAGCCGTTGACGAATGTTCTTTGTTACCACGCAATTGCAATTAAAAAATCAATTTAAATTATTTTATAACTTTTAATTTTGAAATTTTAGGAACCCAAAATGCGGAACCTCCAATTTAGTAGATAACATTTTTGATGTACTATTACAAGTAACATTGCCAATATACAAACACCTGCAATTTTTTGTTTCATCAGTGGCCAGACGCATCAAATTTCCTACTACAATATTGTCATTTTTTGTAACATTTTCCAAAACTTGCAACTTGTAATTTCATTTTAAAATCTTTTGAGTTGTGTAAACTAGCTCATAATGGGTAATTTAAAAACGACTAATATCTTTAGAGTTATTACAATAATCTAAAATGGCCAAACTTAGAGGTTGCCCAAATGTTTAAATGTTCGACAAATCAAAACGATCCATCATAGTTGTAACACGTTGGAGGTATGTGAGAAAATGAAGCCAGAACAGAAATCGCTCAACCACTAAAATAGACGTCAAACAAGAAACGTCCAGGAAGAAGTTCGTAGAACCATCATAACTGATTGCTCAGTCAGCTTGTTAGGAAGTCGTATGTGCCAATAAAAGTTTCAAAACTTTAACGACAAGTAGCGCGACTAGATTGCCTGAGAATACCAGAATGAAGTAAAGTTTTGTTGATGAGATAGATGAGTGCTGTATTTGCGTAAATTTGATTGTGGTGTAGAACGACATTTGTTTATGGGCACTCACAGAGTTTTAAACTCTAAATGCGGATAGGTACATTAAAAATTGTCTGCAAGACCATGGTACCTTTCATTCATTCAGGGGCGGAGCTACTTGTAAGCAAGAGTATGCGCATTAGCACAAGAGTCCCACAAAAAAATGACAAAATTGTTCGATTTTCTTTTTCAATATTTTGCTGTAAACCCCAGAACACTGGCAGTCAGTACTTCTCGACATATAAAGACAGGGGTGCCTCAAGAGTCTATTTTATCACCGTTGTTGTTTCGGGATTGACGCACGGGGTTCAAATGGCACAATTTGCTAATGACATAGCTCTTCTCCATTCTTCAAGATCACTCGATATGATCATTATGAGACTACCGAAAGCCACCGACGACCTGGATAAATGGTTGGACAAATGGCAAGTCAAAATAAACCCAGAGAAAAGCAAGGCTGTTCTCTTCACACAGCAAAAAATCACTCCCAATGAGAACGTCAATCTTAACGACGTTCCCATACCGTGGTCTGATTCTGCCAAGTATCTTGGGGTTACCTTGGACAAGGGTCTCACGTATAAATTACACGTGTAGTCTATTCTCGATAAAGCCAGATTGACAAAAAATCTTTTTGTTCCTATGTTGCGCCGAAACAGCGGCATGTCGATTCGGAACAAAACCCGGCTCTACACTTCTACCATGAAGTCTATGCTAACATACGCAACCCCGATCTGGGGCACGGCCTCTACTTTGAGGAGCCTCCTCAGTGCTCCATGGTACTGTCGTAACAGGGAAATTCGGACCTAGGAATGCGCCAACACATCGAAACTTTACCCGTAAAGTACTTCGATCATCTCGCGTTTCATCTGAACCCTCATTTGGCCCAACTTGCCGAGCTAGACAGGAAGACTTAATAATACTAACAGGGATCAGGTCAATCCACCATCTGTCCGCAGCCTATAGGCCTTAATGCTAACTGTATACTATCTTAATCTAACAAAGGAAGGTACATAAGCCGTAAGGTTTCGAACTTCCATTGGTATTCAATGTGAAGCGGTTTTTAGTCGGTAAGCATTTCAACTTGACAGTCTTAAAGAAGATTTTACCGCCTAGCCCCCCAAAAAAAAGTCCTAAAATGCAAGCCAAAACGACGATTTAGAATCCTAAAGACCAAAAAGTCATTTGAGGTAAAATCTGATAGATTATAATAAACTATAAACTTTACTGAAACAATGTTAATATTATTTGACAAATCTGATACATTTCGGTCAAACTATGATATTATTGTAAACTGTTTTAGTAACTTTTGACTGATGTTGTAACGTTTTAAATAAAATTTGACACATCTAGCAGATTGTATCATGTTCCTGTAAACTGTTTGACAATTTTAGTAACTTTTTGACATTTTCACAATTTTTTTAACAGATTTATGGTATGAACTTATGGTATATTAATCATTGCTGTAGTAAACTATTTGGTAGTTTTAGTAACTTTTTGAAACTTGTTGACAAAGTAGTTTAAAATTTGACATATGACTGGCTGATAGTACGTATTTTAGTACATTTCTGATTGTTTTAGTAACCTTTTGAAGTTTTTAGTAACTTTTTAACAGTTTTAGTAATATTCTGAAAGATTTATAATCCTGTTTGACCAATCTGAAAAATTTATGTCAACTTATTATATTGCTGAAAACCATTTGACAGTCTTAGTAACTTTTGACAAATGTGGTAATATTTTTGAGTTTGGCAAATTTTTGACAAATGTAATTATTTTTTGACATTATTTTTTGCCGTTTAGAATACATACATACATAAACTATTACTCTAAATTGTTTGACAGATAAAGTATTTTATTAAAATTTTTAGTAATTTTTTGACAATTTAAAATACAATTTGACGTATCAGGCAAATGGTACGCATTTTAGAACATTGCTGTAACTTGTCAAAGTGTCCCGAATGCTGAATTGTAAAAACCAAAATTTGATACATTTTTTCTTTGCGGTGATCTAACAAAGTCTATGTCATTAACCCAAAGACAATTCATGCTCTCAAAATCAAAAGCTCTACTGAAGAAATAAACTTATCTTTGCAAAAACGTCAATAAAAATTAAGATTTGCATGATTAAGAAAGGATTCTAGTTGAGTAATGTATTATTTCACAAATGTTTCTGGTCAGTATCAAAATAAAAAATCTTGTTTATCATTCAATTCAAATAACAAAAATCATTCCTACACAATAAAGCGACAAATAGTGTAACAAGCAATCTAAATTAAGACACTTTATAAATAACGCCTTTGACGTATTAACATGATGATGACATGATAAAAGTTATTATCCAATAAAGCAAAAATGCAAAAAAAATAGTTGCCTTTCACAAAATTATGTAGAAAACATTCTTCCTCGCTCAAATTACTATAGACTTCATTCACAATATTTAAGATAACGTTATCAATTTAAACAAAATGGCGATTGATTGATTTTGCAATTATGCGAAGAGAGATTTTTTTTTAATTTGATTTATGCTTTTTTTTATTATTTGGGGTAGATTACTTTATCCTACTTCCAAAGTAATCAACCCCAAATTATTTTGTAGTAGATGATGGTTGTTTACACAACGGCTCATTGCCAACAAACAATAATTTAAAATCTGTTTTTCTTATTACCATGGAAACACTATTTAAGACCCGCTTTATAGAAAACTAATCATTTTTAAAACTTGCAATAATTTGTGAAAGCTAAAAATAATTTTAACGTACTTGCTTTCCAAAAAGTCATCAAAACGAATGCCACATTCCGTAAATAACTAGTATTTTCCGCGAACCCATATTGATTTAGGAAAAAATACATTTAAAAAAACCTTGTAGAACTCATTAAAATATTTTCGTCACAATTTATTTTTGATTTAATGAAACTGCAATATTGATAAATCATAAAAGATAATTGCATTCGACATTTACTTATTACATAAGTAAAATATAATAGCAGCGCCGAGAGCTTAATGTATGCAGTTAAAAGATCAAGCAACATATGAAAAAAGCACTGTATCCATCAAAATGAAATCAATTAAATTAATATTGTATGATATGAATGTACATACCACGTCTCCACTTTAATGTATAAATCACTGTCTCATCCTCCTTATATTTGTACTTTTTATTTTTCACGAACATATTTTTATACGTTTTCATTTAAACTGCGTGCTGGTTTTGCCTATACTGCGACGACGACGGACAGAGCGAGCGCAACACGGCCACCTGTTGATTTGTTTACAGAAAACTGGCTCCGTTCAATAATAACGTTTTCTGGATACGAGCCCCGACACTATCCGTCTCTATCGCCCCTCTATCAGCCCGCATCTGTTCTCCCGCTCGCTATCTATTTATTTATTGCCGTAAAATTTCACAAACAAATTAATCATACTTGTTTTGCGTGACACCGGCTCACACTTAATGAATTGCTATTGGGAAGCCACTGATAATATAAATAATACTGAGAAAAACTAATCTGATATCACACACAATTTATAACATATTGAGCGAAATATATTATTATTAATATGTTTTTTTGCATTGTCAGTAAATATTGAGAAATGTTTATTTCCTATTTATCTACTATCAGATTATCATATTTTGTTTACTACTACTGTAAGTGAACACGCGTCCGGAGCGTGCAATAATTCTATAAATACATTATGGAATAATATTATTTAAATTAGCCCTCTCCGAAAAAAAGCATGTCTTATTGAGATAATGTTATAATTATGTCCAATTAATTCATGTGTTAATGGACGTTTCCTCGCTTAAAATGGTATGCTGTGCACGATTCGTCCATTAATACAATTACGCAATGTTCGACTATTATACGAATGTTGCTCTTAATAAATATTTGTATCCATTAGTTAAATGTGTACTATTTCAACAATATTTACACACAATACACGAGCCAAATACTGTTACACTCCTTGAGTGTTATGTGAGAGATAATTAATTGTTGATTAAACAAACAATTATAAATAGCACAGCGCGTTTTCTAGTCCTTTGTGATTAGTTGTTTTTTTACTACGATTGTTCATGTTGGTTTCATACATTATTCAGACTGTATTGATTTGAAATTGTTATTTGAAATTAGCAAATCACAACAATAGCTTTCTGAAATTGATTAACAATATTTAAAATTTAAATATGTAAGTATAAAATTGTACGTAATGAATTTCAAAATAATAAATAAACAGTTTTGTTCAAAATATATTATTTCAAATTATTACTTGTTGTCCGTCCCTTGGGAAACATTTTGCATAAACAGTTTTGCTAAAATTGCGGCCATTTGTATAATATAAAATAAATATTTGATTTAATAGGTCGGTTGATAACACATTTCACCATCAAATCAACAATTTGCGTAAAATTAGGAGTTGCGAGAATATTACTAAATTCAATTACATACCTACCCAAAAAAAACCAGAGTACTTGTATGTACGTTTGACATGGATAAAACATTGTCTTCTAAAATTTAAGCCTAAATAAATTTTTATACAATATATTAGTGGACTTCATTTTTATAGATATTGAAAAAAAAAACCTTTTAACTTTACCTATAAATTAGCAAAATACATTAAAGTTTTTTAAAGCTATAAAACTGAAAACAAGGATCCACAATCAGAATAAGTTTTGAAAAAACAATTTTTTTCTTTCTAACATTTCAAATTTAATTATGGGCTTCGGAAATGACCTAACCTAACCAAAACCACTAAACCGTAAGAGGTATTTGTTGTGCTTTTTACTTTACATTTTTTACTGTCAATGATGCGTCAAAATTAATTTAAAAAAATCCTAAATATTCTTTATACGTTTTTGAATGATCGTAAAACCACATTTTCAATTGCTTTGATGTTATAACAGACATAACTTTCAAATTAGCAACTCAATATATTTCTGACCACTGCAACAGACACAGAAGACCCACTCACCCAGCTGAAAACATCAATTTCCTCTACTACCAACCCATACCAATGACATTTTTCACAATCAATCAGAAGATAAACAAACCGAGAACCTACAAAGCACTTCAACTAAGCCAGGAAAAAGACAAAAAGCAACATCACTTAAACTAAAACAGTTCCGATAGCGACTTATAAAGAATCTCAAAACAAGACTCAAATAATCAAAAGCCCTCCATCCATCTTAGTCAAAGATAATACAAAATGAAAACAGATTCATAACGGCATTAAAGATCTCAAACTGAAGCAGACATAACATGCCTCATCTCATTTATTAAAACCAGCCCAAAAACTCCTACTGACCATCAAGATATTAAAACATACCTTACCTTAAATTACTCACATACATATGAATATAAAACATGTATCCACAGAGAAAATAGCAAAAGCTCTTCAAGCCAAAGGTTAGTTTTATCAGTAAACAAACTACACAATAAATTTAAAACGTTTCAACTTACGTATGTACAACTGGAAAAAGATGACTAATTAAAACATAACCTGGTAAGACTTAAAATAACAGTTAATGATAAACTTAAATCGGGCAAACCAGGTCACGGCTATCGCTGCCAAGCGTATAGTCATGCAGCAAAGATGTGTACAAACAAATACAATGCGTCCGGTGCGCCAAAAATAAGCCTTCGGCCCACTGCTTTTAACATCAGAAAATTAGAAACCAAGGCAAGTGCGCCAACTGCCATAGAAATCATCCAGCCATCTATAAGGCATGTCCTACATACCAAGAAAAGAAAGCTAATGTCAAAACCATTTCAATCGCCACCCACAAACACCAATCAGATACCAACAGGCAAAACAACAACTTACGCAAAAGCAGCACACCCACTAACAGACCAAGCAACATCCAGAAACCAACCCTTAAAGCAGATCTCCAAAATGTTTTAAACACCGCTGTCTCTTACAAAGCTATGCGATCTCACCACGCTATAGCAAGTCAGGATACAACATTCAATGCCAAAGTTGCCATCGTTATGGTCACACGACATCTCGATGCAATTCCCCATTCGTATGCGTGAAGTGTGCCGGTGCCCATCCCAGCACCGCATCAAGTTGAAGGCAAGCCCAACATCTAAGCTCTATTCCAAAGTACCTGCCGCTCAATGCCAGCAAGGACCAATCCTATACTCAGGCAACGGGAAGACAGGTGCAAAACGCTACGCTTTCTGTAAAAAATCAGTTTCTCCTCCGCTTGGCTTAAGCCAGTAGCGCTGATTTTAAATTCTTTTAATTATTTTCAGCACATCTCCTAAATTAATTCTAGATGAAGACTACGCTCGTTAGTCTGAATTTGTAGACATAGGGTACAAAATCTCCCCAACACTATGTAATGCCTATATGGCAAGCACAAATGTGCATTCTTAAATTTTCCTCATCAAGACAAAATTCTCTAAGGCAGGAAGATCCTTGCACTAATAAGTGCAAACTTCTAGGTATCATTAAGCAAAAAAATTCAGTCGGTAGGCGACTGTGACGACAAGTCCGACACTTTGCAAATCTTCAAGACCAATCTACATAAATAAAATTAAACACCAAAAACGACAAAAAGGATCTGATAAAACAAACCTAATGATTGTGTTAATAAAAGTCAACACATAAAAAACACAAAACAAAAACGTCAGAACATATGGAACTGCGATTAGCAGTGACAGAATACGCATACGCTACGCCAAAAAGTGCATCAATCGACTTGAAACGCCACTCCGTCCATCCAGCGTTCTAAGCATGAGGGCGGTGCGTTTGTCGGTATCAGTTCTATGTTCAGCATCAATTGCTGGAGTTAGAGCAGGTCAAGAGTAGTTTAGACATAGTCAGGAATGGTGTTATAATAAATTTTTGGGAAAACGTTTTGAAAATTTCTGCTTTGTACGAGTACCAAAATTGACTTATTTTATAAGGTTTTGTAGCCAACTTCGCTGGTTTCTCTTCCTTCTCTCTGATTGATTGACAAATTAACATTTACATTGGTGTTTGTGTGTGTGCAAACTTGTACTTAACAATGGTTATCGGTTTATGTAAATTATCTTGTCCTCGCAAAACACTTAGAGACTTCTGAGTAAGAGAATAAAATCATTTCCACCACATTTAAGTCCCTTGTAGCTCCCCCAGTGGTAACCTCACTTCGTTGTTCCAACACAGCCAAGCTATGTGACTGGTGTATGCAAAGACAAACTAGCAACTCTTAAGTTGAAAAAGACCTGGCACGTTAACAGTATATGCTCGATTATCTCGTCATCCATTTCAAATCCTCTACATACCATAGCACTTACAGTGCCTATTGTAAACATGACAAAGAGCGTGGAGCAATAGTTTAGGCATCTGACTGCTGCACCAAAAATCGTGGGTTCAAATCAAAAACCAAAACTTTTTAAAAGCTCTCCCACTCCCCAACCCGCTTTTTCAGCGTATAGTTTCATGACTAAGATCCTTCTCTGATCCGGAAAAGATTAAAAATATCTCCAGTGGTTCCAGTCTATCTGTTATGTATTACGGAAGAGAGAGAAGTTGCGTAAAAAGATGTGTATCATGATGATAATGATTGTAAACATGTGTTTTTAGTTGGCAGTGGCCTTGTTGTACCACCGCATGTTAAACGAGTTTCTTTTTATTGGAAAAATTAAAACTTTTCAATAAAAGTGTAGTGCAGAGTTCATTCCCACACACCTTAAGGGTTGATTCTTTGCTCACTTAGCCTTCATATTGCCTATTTCGATAGAGTGTCCTTTCTTCCAGAGCAACAACACGAATTGTATGCACAATCTGTTAAAGTGAGAGCCTATATGTAATCCCAAGCTTATTTATAGCTAAAATTGCTGCTCTTGGAGTTATCTACAAACTTAAAGTTCAATAATTCTCGCAATATTCTTTAAGGCTATACCGAGTTTTCTAAAATCGCTTTTCAATACATTCGCTAATTTTGCTATCAGAACGCAAAACTGTATCTGAAATAAAACTGCAGAATAGGGTTTTGAAATAAGAAGTCTCATTTAGTGGCATTTTGATCTGGTGAATTTGTCAAACTACGATTTAAGAAAATGTTACGATACACGCTCCAACGAAGTATTGAAATAAGAAAAATTCAAACACAGTTTGTGATGTTTTTGGTCGGTGTGAATCACCTTCCTGCACAAAATTTTGGCAAAATGGTCAAGTTACTTATGTAAAATTGCCAGTTCGAACTCGTACTGTCAAGTCAGCCCAAAACATTGCCGCTGTCGCTAACAGTGTCGCAGTAAACCTAAGGTTGTCATCCCAAGTCGTTCACAGCAATTAAAGATCTCACAGTCCAGCCTTCATCGCATACTGCATAATGATTTTAGCCTACATGCTTATGACGTGCAACTGACGCAGAAATTAAAGACGGTTGATCATAAGCAACGCCTAACATTCTTCTTCTTTATTTCGCGTTTTACAGCTATTTTACATCGCCCCAGAAGTCTTACGACTTGTATGAAGGGGGTTGATGGGACCAACGGCTTATTAGGTGACTTCCGAATCACCCCGGTGGATAAAGAGCAAAGTTATTATTTTTAGTCATATTCGGGGATCGAACCCCGGACTGTTAGCGTGCTACGCTAACGCTCTATAACTGAGCCATCTCACCGACATTCATTTCTTGGATTCTGGAAATGCAGGCAATTATTTCGAAAAACTCGGATATAAATTAGGGCCCCAGATCGTGTGATTTAACTCGCTAAACTATTTTTTTTAAGCTGCTTGAAGGAAAGAGTAAGCTAATGCCCCGCAAACAATTCTAGCGCTCAAAGACAAAACTCGAGCTGTAATTCGCCAGATAAAGTTGTGCAAAAATCTCTTGCAAAACTTCCTCAAAAGAGTGACGGACAGAGTCGAGATGGGCATTTTTAGATACCATTTTCCAAAAGCAATCGTAGAGTTTCTATTTAGATTTTAAATTAAAAAATGTGTACTACTTAAGAATAAATAAATGTTTCTTTTAAAATTAAAATGGGACTTCTTATTGGATGTTTCAAAGTTCTTTCAAGTTTTAACAAGTATGTCTATTAAGTACCTTTCAAGAAAAAAATTAAACAAATTGAGGCACGTGAGTCCAGAACAAGTTGCTTAAGCTGTTGCTTTAAGAACCCCTCAAAGTACCGTCTCAGATGCTTTGATAAGATTTTGGAAAATGGGATAATATACGAGAACATCGCGATAAAGTATACGAAGAACAAAAGACCATTTTATTCAAATGCAAGCGTTACGTAATCGTTAGCATTAGCTCTTGTTCAAATGCTAAACGATGTCTAAAGAAACACAATTTTAGTATATACGGTTCGCAGACGCCTAAACAAACATAGATTAAAAACTAGAACTTTTAACCGCAGATCATCGGCGACAGCGTTTGCAATTTGCACAAGCAATCGATACACAGCAGATAGCCGAGACAAAAATTAGAAAAATGCTCTAGAGCAATTTGCAAAATGCTATTTGTCTCCCTCTATGGGGGCAATATGAATACCGACCAATATATACAACAATTTTTAGAAAATCACGTAGTTCCCTTTGTACCATTTGTTGGTAATAACTTTCTTTTAATGCAAGATAATGCTTCTCCACACATTGCAAAAATCAACCAAGATTACCTGAATGATGTCCACATCACTGTATTGCCTTGATCGCCAAAAAACCCAAATTTAAATCCGATAGAGCACGCATAAGACAACGCATTCATCAAAACTATTTTAAGTTTCAGACGCTTGAAAACTTAGAGCAAGCCCTTTATGACGAGTGAAACCAAATTTCGCAAGAACGATTTGCTAATTTGGTTAGAATCATACCCATTCGTTTGGGCGCTGTAACTAGAGGTCTTAGAGACCCTACGCACCTTTAACCTAAAAATTATTTGACCGTTTTTATTTAAAAAATAAAGTTTTCTTGTTATTTTTTCTTTGCATTTTTATAAAAAAGATCTCATGTTAAATTACCATTTAATTACCAATTTCGTTAATATTTAATTGTTTGTCTAAAAATTTATTAAATATTTGATATGTCCTGTTATTATTATAAATATATAGTTCAATAATTATAAAAAATACCAAAACATATCAAACATGTTTTATAATACCAAACGACATGACAAGGTAATATCATAAAAACAAGTTTACTATTCTGTTGTGTTGTGAATTTGCAATTATTAATAGTATAACATTGTTTTTAACATTTGTACAATTATGAAACTACTGTCTAGAACCAAATTTGATAAAAAATACCGTTTCTATAAAAATACAATACAGCTGAAAATTTCTAATTTAAACTATAATCTCAATATATAAACCAAGATAATTTCTTAGCATTTCAACTCAACCTTGCCTAATATGGTGCAATTCATGACAGCATGACGCTACCATTCTGAACAACACAACCAAATGAATTGTTAGTTGTAATTCATTTCAGACCAATTGTAACTAATTGCAAATTAGCTCAATTTACATGTAATTAGATGCAATTGCAAATTCATCAAGAACTATTTTGAAATGATGATACTAAAGAAGAAATATGAATTAATTATCTCATACTACGAGGATATAGAAACAAATTTGCTACACTGATTGCATAATATTTTTTATTATAATATACTTGCAGTTAATGTGCAACACAAACACAACTTTTTACTTTCATTATTAATTTGTTTGAACTTGAAGTCTTAAATAATGATTGTTGACGCCTATAATTCGTGTGGCGTCTCATTCTAACACACGCATGGCCATGTAAGTAAGTCTCGCACAGTCTGCCGACAGCCTCCAGGATGTTTGTATGATATTTGATTATGTTGTTTACTATCGTTCCGAGTAAACAAGCATTAAAACTGTCCACTCTAATGAACAATTGTTCGGTATTATATATTTTTTGTTTGAGCCGACTCCGTTATATATTTAGCACGCAGAAAATGATTTTGTGTTGTGCTGCGTAGAAAATTTTCGTCTATTGCGCAATACGCTTTCGCACGCAGAATTGGAAATTAATTACATAATGTTAGTCCGTTATTTTTATTCGAGAAACTAAACAAACATGAATTGCATTTAATGCAATGAGATTTTTTACGAGTTAATCTAGTTAATGTTATCGTGTTTGTTTTGTGTGGAGGCTCACTGGCGCTATGTGCCCTGTCATTGATAAAAATGTGTTTATTTTTTGCATTAGATATAAACACAATTTTATATTTTATTTGTTTAAATGAATGAGAATTTAACCAATTTCATTTATTAATATAAACACTAAGATTAATTATTTTAACCAAAGTGACGTAATCTAGTTTATATAATATACGCGCAGATGATAACAGGAAAAAAACCCAACTAGTTTGTTACATCCAATTTAGTGTTATTTTCAAATCAATTAACGGGAAATATTTTCCCCACTATTTGATAATAAAATTATAACATTATTTAAAGTAATTTGTAGTTTAGTTTTATTGGTAGATTAATGTCTTTAAATGACATTCTTCAGTAGCGAGAAGGTAAATGAATGGTTGTCCCACACAATTTTAGTGTACTAAACAAGGATGAATGCGCCGGGATTGCTCAAACCTCCCCAGTTGAATCGGCACTCTAAGAAAGTTCATTCAACTACCTAAGATTCTACTAAACTATGTCCCCATATTTTTTTATGAAGCTAGATTATGCGATTTAGATTAGTGATCTTCAAAACCAATTGTTATGCAAAGGAGATCCGTAGACTACTTAAGTTAAAGATTACATCTTATACCTGCTTGAACCAGTAAATAGATATGATCAAGGTCTAGTGATGTCTGGTGTGAAAAGCCAATTTTGCAATGTGATATTATCACAATTTGAAATGCTGGTTCTGGGAATTATCTGTATTAAAAGTACTTTCATCATTGACATAGTAATCTTACTCATTTATATCCAATAATAAAATGTTTTTACACAAACAGCTATGAAATGAATCACTCAAAATATCAGAATCTAAAACTTGAGCAAAATTACATTCAAAAAAATAATGTTATATTCTATTCAATTCCACGATAGAATGGGAGAAACAAAACATGTTGTACACAATAGGTCAGTTGGTAAACGATACTCAGATGCCAAATACTACCGGCTCTACCTTAAAATTGAATGTACTTCAGGCCAATAAAACCATCAAATCTAATGCATAGTTCTAAGGTATGCAAATTCTAAATTGTATAGTAGGTTTCAGTAATATAAATATATCCGCATTCTGTACCAATATTTACAATAATAAAGCAAAAAGAGTAATACAAACTTATCTCTAAAAAAAATGGTAAAAAGACGCCCTCTTCTTTCTAAATAAATTACTATGAGTTTTAATATATAACAATATTCATGCATGCAATATGATAATCATTTACAACTACTGCGCCCACAACTTTTGTATAATCATTTTAGCCCCATTGTCATTTCTACGTCGTATACAAACACGAATAGAATTAGCTGTCCTTTGACTAACTTCAGTTTTGTTCTACTAACAAGATAAATTGCTCTAAATAATTCCAAATATCTCTCTAACTCAATGCAACCCAACGTTTACTTCTGTTGTTCTTAAACTATCACAGTTGCCAAAAGATGCTTCCTAACAAAGCCAACCGACTCAAACTGCCATAGAAACTATCCAACCAGCTACAAGAGATGTTCAACTTACCAAGAGAAAAATGCACAAATGTCAAAACATTACTAAGCACAACAAGCTCCGATCAGATACCAACAAGAACAACAACCTCCTCAGGAAACCACCTTATATGCAAAAGCTGTACACCCACCAACAGACTAAACAACATCCAGAAAACCGACGCTAATAGCAGAACTTTCAGAATGTTTTAAACATCGTAAATGACGATAAAAACTTGCTAAAGCAAATCCTTATGATTGCGATCGATTTCATCGCCCGACTGAACCTCGACCGGATAAATTTTCGTTAATTGAAATCAATCCACAAGAATGAATTCCAACAGATCCGCCTACACATAGGTGATCGTGATGACAAGTAGAACAAAGACGACCAACAAAGAAAATGTAATGGTCGTCCAGGAAGATTTCATCGACAAGTTCAACCACAAAAACGCTCCCCCAGAGAGTGAATTCATCAAAGTGGTTTCAAAGAAGAAGTCGAAAATAATGAAAAAGTACCATGGTAAAGTTTTTTTTTTATCTAAAACTAACAGGCCATCGGCCACCTCACGTCAGGTACCCTCAGCGCCAGCAGGGCCTTAAACCACCAAGGCCAAAAAGTTTTCCCGGCCGGCCCCTACAACTAAAACCTAATTAAGTTAGGTTAGGTAATTCCCGGCAAATGGCCCAAGTTGGCCTCGTCCTAGAGAATTTCATCAACAAGTGGTCTCGATGAAAAAGTTGGAAATGATGAAGGACCATGATGAGGTTATTTTTATTATCTAAACAAGCTCTCATGTCAGGTGCCCTCAGCCACTAAAGATAAGATTCAATTAGTTTAGGTTAGGTTAAGTCCTCCCCGCAAATGACCTAGGTTGGCCTTGTCTAGGAAGATTCCATCGACAAGCCATCGGCCTCCCCTTGTCAGGTTCCCTCAGCGCCAGCAGGGCCATCAGCCACTAAAGCCTTAGGGTCTTCGACCCGGCCGGCCCGTAATGCTAAGACCCAATTAGTTTAGGTTAGGCTAGGTCTTTCCGTACAAATAACCTAAGTTTGCCTAGCCTAGGATTTCAAAAACAAACAAAAACCTAGAAGAAAAATTCATCAAAGTGGTTTCCACGAAAAAGTCGAAAATGATGAAGAAGGGCTATAATGAGGTTATTTTTTTTTAATCTAATCAGTCTCCCCATGTCAGGTGCCCTAAGCCATCAAGGACAATGGGTCTTCAACCCAGCCGATCCCTAAAGCTAAGACCCTATTAGGTTAAGTTAGGTTAGGTCATTCCCCGCAAATGACCCAAGTTGGCCTCCTCCTATTACAATATGTAATAAAAATGTATTCCAGGAATTATCTGCACTGTTCAAGTCAAAGAACATTAAAATCAATGGCATCCAAATGCATCTGACATAGCATTCAAATTTTTGTAATGTGATAAAACTTTGTGAAGACAATGACATTTATCACTACATCAAGCCAAACCTGAACAGACTTTAAAATAGGTTAATCAAAATATACCTTGTATCAAGTCTGATGTGTTGCAGATAGAGCTTATGGCTCAGTAGTGTAAACCAACTTCTGTAACGCGCATCGGAAAAGATGGAAAACCTTTTCCAATACGTTCAGCTTCAGCAGGAAGCTAAAAGTAGAAAAATCCTGTCTCTCATTGAGATATGCAGGCTTTGTGTCATCATTATTTCATCCCGCGCTGGAATGTTCCAACGCGGTGGGTAAAAGTGGTGTCTAGACTGAAGATCGCTTTCAAATAACAGTTGTTAAAGAGTGCGGAGATGGTGCACTCAGTGTTATCATGGAAGTATGTCCGGTTGCATAAACCGAGTACGTAGCAAAGATCAGAATGTTGCATAATCCATGGTTATTCCGGGAATCGTTATAGAGTTCGGTTAAAAATGCGTAGTCGGGCTTTAGAGTGACTGACAACTGGAAATTTTGGTTCGCATTTCTTTTATTCACTCTTCTTGACTATAATTGCCTGTCGCGTTCTCAAAAGGGTCGTGTTAGGGTAGACAGCGCTGCCTGGTGGCCGCAACAACGGCATATAGATAGAACTCGCCGTATGTATACGTTAAATGAACCCATTAAGAAGTCCGGGCATGTTGCAATATGCGTCGCGTGCAATTAGCCGCACACAGCAAGCTACAAACCACGCTCATAGTAAGGCACGTGCTTCTCAAAAGCAGATATCCGCTCCACCTCGGAACATTCCCGCAAGGAGGAATCCTATGAGCAGACTACGGAAAAAGCGCAAAACGCAACTCTGTCAGTCAAAAATCAGCTGCTACTCCGCTTAGCCCAAGCGAGTGAAGATGATTTTATAGAGATTTATTTATCTTCAGTAAAGCTTCTAGCCAACTAAAATGTAAACAATAGTACTTGCTTTAACTTAAGTAATCGCAAAGCAACGGTTATAAGTAGCAATATTTTAGGTTAGGTTTGCAAAACAATAGATAATATAATAAAAATTGTTGTTTAGAAAAAAAAAGTGTCAAATCCGTCAAATTAGACAAAAAAATTATGTTACGCCCCTATAATGCAATTATCTATCAAAAATATAGATTTTTAGGTTATGTATATGCTCAACAAATACAAATACAAACGTCAATCTCACAACAAAGACAGTTTGAGTTGTCTGAGTAGCTATTATGAATAAAAAAGCAACAGTTTTAAGTGCAGCATTTTTAGATTTGTTAGGTTAGGTGCACAACTTCAATCTGCAAGACCCCTACGAGTATCGATTCAGGCCTGAAAAGCCAACGGCGAAGCACTGATAAAATAAATGTTGGTTGTATTTTTCTGCAAAATGACTTCCCTTAATCAGAGACTTTGTGATTATTATTGTGTAAAAAGACAAAGATAACCTAATACGTTTTTGAAATTTTCCCGCCCATTCCTTTCTTATTATTAAATTTAATCCGACTACCTTAGCAATAAAATAGATTCATGTCCAGCTTAATGAAAGACTATTTAATTTGCCAAACTTTTTTACTGCTTACTATAGGATATATTTTTTGCCAAAATACAAATTCACTAGAAATTGTAATATCAGCTTGACAATTTATTGGTATATTATGTTTACTATAACATTTTGTGGACTTTGCCTCTAGTTCAATATTAATATTTTTATAAATAGTTGCAGTTCTGATTGTATCAAGTGGTTTAAATTACATTATATTTTTTTTAATTTCATAAGCACAATTCGAAAATGTTTGTAATACTGAATGGTAAACGTGACTAGGCTAAATAAATATTATCATTGCATTTATGTAGTTTCAATGATAACAAAACAAAATCAAAATTAATTGAGTCCATTCATTCAAATTAGATATTAATAAATTAATTTTGAATTTAAAAAATATTCTATAACAATTGATAATTGTTTTGTATGTAAATTATTTAAAAAAATAGTACCAATTACTAAACAACGTTATCTATGACATTGTAAACATTGTAATTGACACATGTATGAATTTTCTCTTGAAAATACTTCAATAGAAATGCGATTTACACGTGTCCCTCCATTATAGGTGCAATAACAATTTTATTATCTGGAAAAAAGTGTACATTCGCTCCGATGCAATATTTATTATTTTTCAAATGTAACCATGGAATTTCGAACAGATTATTAAATCGCTTGAAATGTGTAATAATATTTACAATAGCGCGTATAAATTATTCCAGCATGATGTAATGTTTGTAATGTGTGTCAACATTAATGTGCTTTTTAGACTATAAAATACATCGCATACTTCATATAATTTATATATTTTCATTCATTATTTTTTTCATGTACTAAAAATATATGTAATTAAGAAT
The DNA here is from genome assembly GCA_963932245.1 of Tachinus rufipes. NCBI lineage: Eukaryota > Metazoa > Arthropoda > Insecta > Coleoptera > Staphylinidae > Tachinus > Tachinus rufipes. Next base: position 40,357,970 of record OZ010747.1, on the reverse strand, counting down.
GCTCATCATCAAGGTGGAATGCCGACGAATACAACCTTGCTATCTGCACAAATGCAAGGAATGGTATAATAAAAAACGCTTATTACGATTAAAATAGAAAGACATAAAAAATGTTGCTCTTTTATCAGGTTTCAGATGCACGTGTGATATTGTAAGAAATTCAAAGTTAATTCCGTTAAAATACGTTGAACTGTCTTTTTAAATAAATTAGTTTACAACGAAAATGGTTTGGAAAATTTTAATCAAATGTATAAATTTTTCCATATAAATATTGTTTGTTTGTTTAAGATGTTTTTGTTATTCAAACCCCAATTTCACCATCAATTAAATGATTTATGCAACATTGTATTGAATGCGTCGTTGTTATTTAAAGACAATTAACATTTATAAAAATAATTGTATTTAATTTAGTTTAACAAAATTAACATTTCACGGTTGCTTAAAAGATTAAAAGAAAGTCCGCTTTTTTTATTTAACATTTCTGACACAGATACCGCGAGCACGTGACGTCACATTTTTACGATTTTAAATGTAAAACCAAACAATCATGTTGTGTGATGACGTAAATACCTTCCATAGAATTCCGATTCAATTGCAATCGGACATCTCCTACGTAAATAAAACAAATAAAAATAATATTTTTCACCTCGAAAACATGTTTTAATGTTTTTATCCTTAAATTAACTCCTTCCTTTTCAGCGGTTCTTTGGCCTGACTAAACAAGTGTGTTTATTTATATATTTTTTGTAAAGAAACAATGCTCGTAAAATGTTTGGGTACAAAATTGAGTCGTAATTTATTTATGGCTTCTCTACGACGACGTTAGGTAATTTGTTTGTATTTACTTCGCATAAATAATTGTACTTAATTGATGGTCGTTAATTTGGTTTTATCTGCTCGTATGGAAAACGTGCCGTAATTTTCGCTTGTAAAATGCATCAATTTAAATATTTTATATTTAATCCCCACCATGTTAAATTGGTTACAATAGCGCAGTGTGATAAATAATAATAAATTGACGATAATAAAATCAAATTAAAATGCCATAAAGCCGCGTAGTAAAAATACATTTTACATTATACATTCGTGATTGCAAATATTTACAGATTTTCGAGGGCAAATTCCAATCTAATCGTATTCAGAACATTGTATAAACTTAGATGACGCCAAATCAGCTGATATAATGTAAGTAAATATTCTGATTGTATTACATATAATATTGTTTGCTAAAACTAAACATCATCAATCAATCAATCAGTCAATCAAGGTATTGGTTTGGTTAATTATTGAAAGTGCTAAGAGTAATTTTGATGCAACAAATCGGGGTCAATGTGTGTTTATAGTAATGCTACTAAAACTGGTGATAGAATTTTTTTTACTTTTTCGTACCCACTAGTGTGACGCAAGCCAAAGCTCGGCAAATTGTAGTAATTTTTATCAATCAAAATACACTGTTTCTTATAGAGCACTTTCTTCTTTTCATTATTTGTTATAAAATTAAATTTTACTTTTCACCACAAGCGGCAGGATAATCGTTACCAAAAGCATAAAAAAAATGTAAAAATTAAAAATAATGTCTGTAGTAGTTTGATGATTAGAAAATTGCAAATAAATGCAGACGCATGTACAGTAATTCGACTATAGCTTGCTTGGCGCATGGAATGTGTGAAATGTGAACGCAAGAAACAGTTGCTAGTTTGTGTTTGAAATAGTGTAATTATAAAGTATTGCTTTTGTTCAAAAGCCCATATTTTACGTACTTTGAATAAGTATTTGTAAATTCTCGACACAATATGTATTACCAAACTCGTAATTGAGAGAATAGAAACGATATGGATACTGACGAGGTCTAGTATCTGCTCTACACACACTTCAGATTGAAAAGGATAAATTTTTTTCCAATATTTTTATTTTTATAAAATAAGTAAATTATGTTTTATATATAATTTCAACAAAATCTCTTAAAACAAAGTTACACTAACTGATTGCAGTTCTTTTTGCGAAGATTTGTGCTATTGTAAAGCCTGTTACTAAAAAAACAAAACAAAAATTGCGTTTTTGCAATAGAAGAATGAACTTTGACTCGCTTTAAACATCTTATAAATATAAAAAATTACACAAATTATTTTTTTCACTTACTTCCGATGAATCAGTCGATTATTTTTTGGAGCAAACTGTCATTCTTTAAATCAAGAAGCTTTCACTCCATCTGTGTTTTGAACCACAAGACCTGTCGTCTGCTTAGTATGTCCCAGATATTTGATCAGATTCAGATCCCGATATCATGCTGACCAATTTATTTTCATTATACCCACATGTTTTAAAAAGGTAATTAAAGTCTGTCTTGCATTAAGACAAAAGTTTTTCAATATGTGGGGCAAAAAGTACCACATTGTCTTCCTTGATGTATCTACAAGTATTTAAAGCGGCGACAATCCCCTTATAGTTGATACAATATTTCCCTACCGTCAATCAAAATCATCCGTAAACAAAACTGATCATAATTCCAAATCTGGTAATTTATTTTGAGACCACATTGAGAAGAACGACAATTTTGTCGCTCTACTCAATTGGCACTTACAACTTCAAAACAACTTCTTTAAATCTTCTTCTTACTAAACATTACAATAGTTCCACAAACTTCTTCCAAGACTTTTCTAGTTTGAATTGCCGTTTAAAGTCTGCTTCAAAGTGTTTGCCACGCAATAAATCAATCATATATGGCAGTGGTTAATCGTTTTTTGCCCTAATATAATCTTATCACATACAATTCTGGTTTGCTAAAAATTTGGGCACCTGTAATTTCGACCATTTTTGATCATTGCTATAGCACTAACAATATCAGTCAATGCTAAATCATCTATTATGAACTGATTTACAACCAATTTGACAATAACAAACAAAACAAAAAATAAATGAAAACAATTATTTATCTAGAGAAAATACACTTTTTCAAAAAATGGAAACTAGTAGTAGAAAATTTCGACGCTCAATACCTATTCAGTAAAAACAAAACTAATAAAAAAAATTAATTTTGTATCCTTTCTTTAAATTTGCATTTACAGAAGTAAAAACAAATTTGAAAAACCAATCTATCTTCTAATAAGACTAAGAAAGCTAGGCAGTGTGTCAAAATAGATCATCATTCACTCAAACAAACAATTAACAAAATATCTTTAACTGCAAAAAGAAAAAACTTACACTAGAAATGTGAATTTACGAAACAGTTTAATTAAAGTTTGAATAATAACTGCATAATTTCTTCACGACAAAATAGAAACGTGTAATAACGTAGCCTAGATAAACTCAATAAAGAATAAGTTTTCAATCCACGTCATAACCCAAACATTTGCATACGCTTGATGTATTAACTTTTAGTTCATATAGAAAGTTATTGGCAATTTTATAAAAGGGAATAGGGAATTGCGTCAACATAAATTAATATACGTACAACAAATAATATGTTTTTAAAGTAAATATTTTTAAATGATTTAGAAATCATTGTGTTGTTTGATTATTTCAATATCAAACGTCATACATCTTATCACTAAATACTTGATTTGTACATTATATAAATGATAATAAACAAAACTAAATAACACTACAATCTATTTTTTTACATTATTTTCGTCCTCGATACTTTTTTTTGTACGTAAGAGTGTGTGTGTAAATAACAAGGTAATGTTTGTTTATATATTCATTAAAGTAAAATTAAACTGTTATTTGGTTCTAGGCCACATTGTTTACCTGTAGAAAAGTGCTGTAATTACTGCGATATCTTAATATTGCGTCGCGTCGCTATTTATACCGACTTTATATTTAGAGCATTGTCTGGTGTAAAAAAAAGCTTGAGACGGTTGCGCCGAAAAATAAATTGAAAAAATGGCTGAGGTCTCTTTTTTCTGATGGCCCGGTGCATTCTTACACGGAACTAATGAGCTCCGGCGGGGATATTTTTAATGCGCATTGCATTCCAATAATTCCCCCTTTATTGCTTCCCGAATATAAGACCTAACAAATCGATGTGTCATTTATTGTTTATTATTAAAATAAATGTTATAGGTAATTAAAATTATTGATTTGATAATTGTAATTTTGTATACATAAAAACTAATGTGTACTGTTCGATAAAACTTGAAAGGTATGTTAAGTACAATAAGAAACGTGGGAAAGACATTAAAGTTTCATAAAAATATGCCATAATACCATTAGAATAAGTTGGAAATGCAACACTAACCACAATATTTGTGATTGCGTTTCTTTAAGTTCAAGACTAAGCAACCGGCCAAAATGTGTCGACATGTAATTATATTTATGATCATTCTTGTAGGTTGCCAATATGTGCGATGTTTTAACTCTTTAATATTATTATATTGAATAATCTTTTTGTCAAAGCTAGAGTATTTTAAATTATTATATATTCTTCTTTATTGTGCATTTTACAGCTATTTTGCACCAGAAGTCATACGACCTGTTTGAACCTTATTAGGTGACTTCCGAATTATTGATTGTATATTCTTTAATCTCCACCGAAATCATCTGCGTTTTCAGTCAAACACACTGTATCATCCGCGTACCCGATGTTGTTAATAGTTTCTCCATTTACTACTATGCCTTTCGTGTTCTCTGAGAGTGCCTCTTGACGTATCGGTTCGCTATAAATATTAAACAAGAGTATTGACATCATGCACACCTGACAAACTACCCGACAAATTTTAATTTCCTCTGAAATTTCCTTCTCTATTTTTACTTTGGCCGTCTGGATGCAATATAGATTAATGATTCGTCGCAAATCCCTATTTAATTTTTTCTTAGTTTTTTTTTTGAAGTATTTAGTCAAATCCTTTCTCAAAATCTATAAAAGAAGCATGAATTTCTTGGTTCATATCAAGGCATCTTTGGGTTAGTACGATAGGGACTTAGCTGGTAGCTAATCCTTTCCTAAATCCCATATGTGCAGCTTTTGGTAGATTCTGTTAAGTATTATTTTTTAAAACATGAAGAGCAAGGGACTCATCAAGGATATTCTTTAATGGTCAAAATAGTCTCTAGCATTAGCTTTTTTGGAAAGCACAGTAAACTCTGGTATTATGCCAGTGCTATATATCGAATTGAAGAGGTTTGATAAGATAGTGATAAAATTTTCATACATCAGCTTTATAAATTTCGTCGGGTCCGTGTATTAATTGCGTATTCTACCGCTTCTCTCAAAATGCTTGGTCCGGTTGCTATCTATAGGCATTAAATCCCAGTAGTATAATGGATTCTACATTAACATTCCGCACAGCTTCATGTTGATCATCTCTTATTTCCACTTTGCTCATAATATAGTTTCATCTATTGATGTTGGTATTTCAGAAAACAATTCTAATAAGCAATCCTATAAAACTGATAGATACCGCTTAAGGCCACTCGCTCAGAAAAGAGCAATCAGATCTGCAGCTTTTTGCTCCAGTTATTAACAAAACATATGCACCGATCATATCCGTAATGCAATAACACCTTATGCTATAGGTAAAACAATCCTTGTCTACCTCTGCCCAAATAATCTCCTGTCAACCTTAAATAACGTGACAGAAACTGTTATTGTGGACAGAATCCGGGAGCGACGCCCAAAAACCAATGGTCAAATCATCAACATGACTTTAGACTTGGGCTCTCCTCAACCCATCAATTAAGTAACTAATCCAACCAAGACAGGTTTTGTCTAAAACATGCCACCACTAGTATTATATTCTTTGATGTTGAAAAAAGGCTCCTCTACTCCAAAGTTTCGGGTTCAATTCAAAATTGATAAAACTCGTTGCTCATAAAAAAAAACATTGGCAGTAAAGCTGTTTGAGTACATGTCTACCGCCCGCACAATCAAAGCAGGAGATCATCAAGATTCAGTTTTACTTTCGATGCTCTTTAACTTTTATATCTTTGACATACATTGCCTGGTGAAAAATCTGTTGTACACTTCAGGCCCCCGAAAGTCATTACACTAAGGCTTCAAGCGCCTTGTGAAACTCATGAAATCTGGCTAATGTACTAGAGAGTAAAAATCAAACCTTGAAAAGAGCAAAACTATACTTTTGTCCAGTAATTATTGGCTAACTCTTCACAAAAACATCTTCCTCAATTGTGTTCCAATTTCATGAATGGGTAACTAGACATTAAATTAGATAAAGGTCTAACTTTCAGATTGCCCATATGTTCATCATTCGTAAGATGATCTTCTGTCTGACCCAGCTGCTTCGCAAAAACAACACTATGAGTACGAGTTTAGTCCAATACTGACATAGGCATATACAGCTTGGAGTATGACTGCTACTTCCTACCTTAACAGAATAGAATCATTGCAAAGTAAGACTCTGAGAAACATTCTCAAAGCAACTTATTATATTTGTAATCCTGAGCTAACTAGAGTCTCTTGCTGTAGAAGGCTTATTAACCGCCACCATACAAATCATCGCCTACAAGTTTGATGCATGATGCGTACTTCTAATGACCTCTTTAAAAGTCGCCTATAAGGCAATCAGATTAGGAGGTTGTACACAGAAATGTGCGATACTTCCTGAGTAGTTGGTTGGAGCTCACAATGTATTTTATGAGTGTATCCGACATGTTTAAATCTTTTAAAAATTCCTCTAACCAGTCACAAAAACATCGTTTACTCCATAGTACAGTTTATTATTTATTTTTGAATAAATACACGCTTCTGATTATTTACAAAAATCAAATCAATTTGTATTAAAAATTACCATGTAATGTAGTCAAAATCAGTTCCTAAAAAATATAAATAAACGGCTGCATTCTACAAATATTCTTCCTGTATTTAATTAAGTGGTCTAATTAAATTAACCTTAGAATTTATTGAGCATTAAATGTAAAAATTAAAATAAGAATTATAACTAATTAATCAGAGTATGAAAAAGATAAAACAAAATAATTTTGTCAAAAACATTTTTTAGTATAATTATTTTCTGCTTATCTAACATTTTAGCGTCGAGTTTTAGGTCTACATATTTCATTAGCGTTTAAAATTGATATTTATTATCAAAATGAATATTTTAATGTATTTAAAATCATAATTTGTTATAATCTTCTTGGACAAAATATGTAAAATTCGCGATAAAGAATGCCAATGACCGTCGTGGAAATTAACACTAATTAGAATCGATTTTAATAAAAATTTTCAACTGTATATAATTTGCATTAATTAATACCCATTGGAATTTATGTAAAAATGTCAGTGTGGCTAATGTTAGACTATTAAAAACCAATTAAGGTGTTTGAAAGCGAGGACAAATTAAGATTTTGTCTTATTTTGATTGAATGTGAAATTATTTAATATTATAATATAAAGGGCTTGTTTACGTACTAGTTTAATTAAGGGAAATAAATTGCATTTGCTGAAAAATATCGTCCCACACTATCTCATTTCCATTATCGATTAGAACTTCATGTGTATTTATAGCGCGTCTTCACCTACGCAATATCCAACATTGATCTGCGTACGTAAGTAAATGATAAAAAAAATAAACAAGCAATTACATAAAAATATATACGTGCCTTTTAATTGGTTATAAGGCACGCTCGTTAACTGTGTGCCTTTAACCAGAATTCACTTAATTAAAAAAAAAGTATAAAATTTCTTAAAAAGAATAATTAATTGCGTTTATTGTTGTTTAATTAAAGCACTGGAATTAAGGCGGTAGTTATTAAAAGAAAACTTCTGCATTAAATCGTAATTTGTGGAATAATAACAATATATGGATTAATTAAATTTATTATTAAGCAGATTACAATCTAAAAAAAATAAAATTTATTGCAGTGGAACGCCTTCTAATAACATCCCCACAAAAATCATAATCACCAAATAAATCCTGACATTTGATCCCTTCATTTTCACAGACGCTTTTCTAGGAACCCCTATTGAGACAGCCGAAATAAATGAACACCCGGCAATTAAGTTCTTATTTAAAAAAATCACGTTCCGTATGTCAAAAGCAATATCATCTGCGTCAATAATTTGTGACGCATTAACAATGGGAACAATGCGCCGTTAAATATTAATTTTATAATTATTATTATTTCATCGCGTATGTATAATACGCACATATGGTTTTCATATTTTTACGATTGCTAAATCGATTGGCGCCTGTCCGTTACACACAAATATCTTATCAATTACGTGCATTCTACATACTTATCTTTTTTTATATATTTTTTTACGTAGATTAGGCCGAAATACTAGGCGTTATCGGTCCGCTTCCAAGAACACAGGTGTAAATATGTTTATATTTGTCGTAATCAACTCGAAAAAATAACCTATCTATGTTTACCACTGAATTATGTAAATAAATATGCTTTTACGTATGTGGAAAATTTAATGCACATATTTTGAATGTATAAATAGAAAGATAACCGCAGTGTTTTACTTTGTTTGTTCTGAAGTGCGTAATCATCGCGTAGCAAAATAAAATTGTTAATAATTATGCCACATCTCAAAAGCTATCGATCGAAATCTTTCTGCTCAACTCTACTTAATTATTTAAGTAATGATGGTCATTAATATAAATGCTGCGACTTTTCGGAAACGGTAATCGATACTGACCAGTTAGTTTGCAGTGACGCAGCAATTGAGGAGAAACTGGAGCAAGTTGCTCAATGCGCAGAATGGAAAACAATAAATTTAATATGTACACAAAAATATCGGTGCTATAATTCCACGTGTATTTTGCAGCATTTAACAATCAATAATGTTGTGACATCGATGACCTGTAAATTCTATCCCTTTTTATAGAAATTATGTGACCTAGATTAGTTTTAATATTCGATAAGTTTGTAACGGTGACTGGAATTTTAATAAAATGTAATTTTAATTTTGCAATTTATTCCTATATTAGCTTTTATAAACATTATTTTAAATTATTTAATAGTGAGCGAAAAAAATAACTTTAATTGTTTGATTTATGATAGTTATAAACTTGACGTTTGAAGAGAAATTGATTAATACAATTTGACAGTGCACTTATTGTAAAGATGAGAATTGATCGTCGCAATGCTATGTGAAAATCTCAATAGGAATGAACTAAAACCAATAAACTGCACACAAGGGGTCAGCGGTTAGATTTTCCATAAAATACTGCAGGCTTTGTTTGTACTACAACAAACAGTAGACACATTATTTGCATTTGTAACAGTTTCAATAAAATATAATTAAAATACTGCAGGCTTTGTTTGTACTACAACAAACAGTAGACACATTATTTGCATTTGTAACAGTTTCAATAAAATATAATTTATTATATTAATCACCTCGCCTTATTTGATTTCTACGTACTGAAGGACATTGAATAAGGTGGATCGAGTATCACCATTTCATGTTCTCGGTAGACATAGCGTGCCAAGTAAACCCACAATTTTTTAAATTGTTTCTGTATTATTTGAATTTATGAAGATAAATTATAATTTTATTTAAATTTAAGTTATTTTTATTAAAAAGTTGATTTTTTCAAATTGTATAGTGTTGGGACGTGATAGTTCATTATAAATTAAATAAAACACGTTTACTATGTACTATATCACAAAATATATTTTAAAAACCGTTACTAGTTTCAACCTTTACTAGGTCATCATCGGACGATAATATAAATAAGAATGATTTTTTTTATTCAATCAACAATTTTTAGGTAAGTTGTCACTGTTAACAAGCTTAGTATATAACATTTTAGCCATTATCATGTTGTGTAAGGATTCTTAAATGCATTGGCTTAAAAACTAAATCGTTTGAGCCATGCTTTATCCGACCGAAAACACTAAAAAAAAAAAGTGTCCAAACCATTTACCAGTTGATCAAATTTCATATAATTTCATAAAACTTCATACAATTTCATACAAATCACAATAAACTTCACAATTGCACATAATTTTATAATTACACAAAAGACGAAGAACGTCGTCTAACTTTTGACAAGCACTGGTTAGAGCATAGACAGAACCATGTGTTCACTGATTAGGCTCTGGAGCAGTTGAAAGTTTTTTTGGATGAATAGATATGTGAATACGTAAAATACAGATTTAGAACGATACAAATCCACGAGATAATCCCAAAAAAATTCACTGTTTGGTGCGGATTTTGGTCTGGCAGAATCATCGGTCCGTACTTGTTCCAAATCAAAAACTGGCATTGCCATAACCGTCAACAACTAACTTCTTGTAGTCTAAACTAGATTATATGGACACCGACAATATGTGGTTCCAATAGACATTCTGAGCGCACAATTTTAAGGCATGGTTATTAACACCTAAAAGAAAAAATCGCTATACTGGTAAAAATGATGTTAAACTTCAGGAAAAATTAGAACGCTGGAAGCCTTTGTAGAAGCGGTAATAAAAAAAGCACAAGGCCAGACTTGACAAACAAAACGCCATATTCTGACAAATAAACTCGGAGCTATCAAAGTAAGAGCAGAAACACGTTAGTGATGAGTTGAGGAAAAAGAGGTATGCGGGGCAACTGATGTACTAGACAGAGACTTACTCTAAAGACAATTCCAGCTATTTACGTAAATGCTAAAAAAGTTTTTAGTGTGTGCAAGCCAAATACAATGAGCTACATAGAGGCTGTATGGCAAAGAATTTTCCCGCAAACAAAAATTGTGTAGTATGAATTAAAATCCGTTGTAACAAAAAAAAAAAAGCAAGAACAACGTCTGTAAGACTACGCCAATGACAAGCAACCTATAGTAAAGCATGTAATATGAGATGTGTGATTTATTTAAAATAATTTTATATTTATCTTTTATCCCCTTTAATACAGTCCCCTCCCCTATCTATACACCGCTGCATATGTCTCATCAAACAACTTTGCTGTTTTTGCTTTTTGAACAGGTCAACAGAATGAAAACGTTTTCATCACATGTGATGATTTTTGTGAGCAAGTTTGGGTCGTTATGTAATTGTCATGCCTCGTACTCACGCCTAGAAACCAAGTGATAGTCATAAACCAAACAAAACTTTTTGAAAATCGTACTGGCTTAAAAAATCGGAAAGCTGAAAGCTTGTTAAGATATTGACAAGAGTATAATACGCCAAGGCACTAACTCCATCAAGGGCTACGCAAAGAACGTGTACAACACAAATTACAGGAAAATAAGTTGGGTTAAATTAATACCAATGTGATTTATCAACAAAAATTAACAAAAGTCTTGATAACAAACAAGGTTAGTAGTATCAGAACACATCTCAGCATCAACATCAAAGTTTGTGGTTTAAGTGTATCAACACAACTTAAACCAAACTTAAACAAAACTCAAATGTGTTCCAGCACTTTTCCTAAAAATCGACTGCCCAAATTTTTAATAACTGTCAACGTAGCAATTGTATAGAATAACCGTAGTGCAGGTTACATGCACAAAGCAAAAGGCTGGCATTCAGTCGTAAACGGATTTACGTATTAAGAATCACAGGTCAAAAGCCCCGCTGACTTGTTTGTATCTAGAGATCTTAATTGGTAATAAACAACAAGTCTGAAACTCAATAATAAACCACTAAGTAGTAATATTTTATATTTATTAAAACTCGTCCCCAGCTGAAGATAGTTACTGCTCGGCTTCAGCTTATGTACTTCTGCGTTTAAACAACCTAAGAAAAAATCTGAAGCAGACATCCTGCGATCTAGCAGTTTATTTCAAAATAATCGTAAAAAAATTTATGAAAACTTCTACAGCAAACAATAACAAGAAACTTTGTCAAAATGGCATAATGTTTCTATTCGTTAATACGTAACCTTAACCTAGCTTAGACATGGTATAACTAAAACATAGTCTAGGAATTTCAAACAAATGTTTTGATATATCACTGCTTATTTCATAACTTTATTATTAGAATGTTTTTACAAAGTTTATAATTTATATTACAAAACTGGCATGTGAACTTGAATCTACATTAAATAAAATTCATTATGTGGTATGTAATACATGGATGCTTTTTTATTACAAACATTTCAAATATTTACTATGGTAAATCCAATTATATAGATATAAAATAGTTAATAAATAACACAAACAAGTAGTGTTGTTGTATTTAAGTTTCTTCGCGCGTTGTCATGTAATTTACTTGTTGGCAATTAGTACAATAAAAAAATTAACCAAATAGAGGCTGAGAGAGTAGCATTAATATTGCATAATAAAAAAATGGCATCGCAATGCAGTCAGCTGTAAATAAATAAATAGGTTACGACAGAATCATAACAATTTTTTTATTAATATATAAAAAATACAGAGGAAATGCCACACATACTCGTCGTGGAATGTCTGTGGGCGTTGTTTCTTTTTATTAAATAATTACATATATTTTTATGCACATAATATTTTTATTGCAGAGTGAAATGTTATCTATGCACGCCACTGGCTGTGCTCCTTTCAATTTCTCCTTCACCTCATTATTATATCCTTTTGTTGTTCACGTCTAGCCCGAAACGGTTTTTATGCAAAATGATCCGTGAGATATAGTTTGGGAGTCTGGCAAAACAACCCTCCGATAACTACCTGGCGGCTCAAAATTCGTGGAAACGTGTGGGGGACCTTAAAAATTTCGCCCCGGCATGAAATTCTTGCCTTTGGGAATCAATAGCCGACCAAATTTCCAAGATGTAAACAGAAACGATCGATGTCATTCGACGGCGCCCCATAATAAGGGGATTTTAATTATTCATCATCAATAGATGAGGGGAAAGTTTCTATTATTACTAATTGCGCAATATTGTTTAAGGGTTGGCAATAATGTAAAAATAAAATCGTATCATATTTCATCAGTAAAAAATAAGGGGGATTTTTATGATTGTGATTTATATTTAAGGATAAAAGCTCTCAGCTACCTAGGAGTATCTGATAACGGTAATAAACTTCCTCAAAACACGTCGCTAAATATAATTTTTATTAGTTACTCGTGCGATGGTTTATTTTCGCTACAAAGGCGGATGTAAAAGTTATTACACACTAAAAAGGCCCACTTCAAATCAATTTTTAATATTTAATATCCATTATTATTAAATATTTATCTACAAGTACAACGCAGCAATTCAAGCCATAGGCAAAACAATTTTTATTAATATTTATTGATATTTTAGTGTTAAATTATTCGAGTATTTGCATTTCTAGCATATTTTTATTAAGCAGCTGTTTAATGCGTTAACTAATTGCGTAATAAAAAAACGTACTAAATATAATTTTATTTATGCGAATCGACATTCTCAGTAGTAGTTATTTGTTCCTGGTTGTAGTGTAAACAATTTCTGGAAAAGAATAACATAGGTGGCATTTATTGGTAATTATAAAAATATGTATTTATAGAACTTGTAATGGGAAAATAAAAAAGTACCTAGAACAGATAAAAATACGCAGCCAATAATGTAATTGTTCTTTTAGTATTATTTTATTATTTTGAAACACAAATATTCCATAAAACTTATTTTTTCTCAATTTCAGCTTCATACCAAGTTTTATCTACAGCATATAATACTTGCTTATTTATGCATTTATGAAAATTTCCGTAAATTCAGAAACTTTTATTTAGTAATCGTGACCAAACATTTATCTAAAACTGAAAACAATGTGATCAAATTATATAAAACCGGACAAAACATTGTTAATGGTTTAAAGTAACGTAATTATCTAAACCATCAAAATAAATTGTTTTATCTTGAGCATTAACTATTCCAATTTTATATGAAAAATTTGGAAACTCAAAATATACAAATTGTACTTTTATTGCCTCAAAATAATCAATACGACGTTACAATTACCTGAACAGTTTAGTAAACTGCTTTCATTGAAGATACGTCCAGATCAAGTAAGCAAGCATTTCATAAACGCTGTCTATCAATAAAGACTGGTACTCACGCATCTTCTCAAATGATCAGCTTGCTCGCTAAATTTGTATAAAACTATTAAAAGCAATAGCAATTTTAAAAAAGACATTAACATTTGTTACAGTAATTCTTAATGTATCCTGACTGTTTTATTTTACAAAGCGAATACGCGATAGAAATGCTCTGTTTCTTTTGCGTACAATAACAAACAGGGCGATTAAATGATAGTAATATATCTAGTAATCAAGCCATTGATGCGGGGTATAAATTATTGGATTGTTGAAAAATATTGTCACAGATAAGATTAGGTTAGGCTATACCTTTCCAAAATACATTTCATTGCTTTGACAAGATAGGACTGCAGATCTATGCTGCGATAGTTTGTTTTGCTGTAAATTTGTAAGTAGGTGCAGGAGCGGAGCAGTTTTCTGTGATGTCGGGAGGAAGTTTGAATTAAAATTAAATTTTTAAGTGCAATTTTTGTCGTGTTTTTTTTGCCGTCAACTCGAACTATGTTTTCAGGCGTCCCAACAAATCCAAAAATGTCATAGACAGCAAATATATCTGTTGCATTCGGCGTCGAGACTAGACTTCCACTAAAACCCAAAAAACGGTCCAGGTTTACAAAAAGTTTTCGCTACAAAGCTAACTTTTCGACGACGATAGTATTTGGACTTTATAAAAACTATGTTTAATCTAGAATTTCGCAGCAAAAACTTTTCGTAATACGCCCGCGTCCTGGACCGTTTTTCCGGTTTTACCTGAAATCCGGCCTCGACACCTAAATCAACCGCCATGTTTGCTGTCCATGACATTTTTGAATTTGTAGGGACGCCTGACAACATAGTGCCACTACAAGAAAACATTCAACAAAACTGTAAAAAATCAACTTTAATTTAAAGTCCCCGCAACAAAGCAGAGCACGCGTCGCTTCTGCAACCCTATCTTGGACTAATAGAGTGGTATACTTATGGTTAAATATAGCTGTAAAATTGGCCGACATGCCGGGCCCAATCTTTAAAAGCTTTCGAACTCAAATGGTCCATTTTTACTTTAAAAATTACATATCCATTCAGATGGTGTACATAATCGTCCATCTGAGCAAGCCATCTTGTAGATCGATTTTGTACTAAGTGAAGAAAGTTGCACTTCTACAGTTAGGTCAGTGACAAACGTTGCAGATTCTCATCCCCAAAACTTTAATAAAAACATAACGCACAAATCTTAATGCGCTACAAAAATACGGAAAAGAAAACTTTCAATGTTATTTCGTACAGGTTTTTAAAATGTGAAAAATGTGTATTATGTCGTTAAATGTCATAGCTACTGCTATTGTGCTCGTTAACCAAAGTTTACTCTTCATGCAGCAAACTACAAACCAAACATATCGCTCGCTAAAAGTTGACACCCTATGCAAAAGCCTTGATATGTGTACATTTCTGCTTATTGTTGTAAGAGCCACCTAAGGCATTTGTGGTTGCTCCCAAAAATTTATTGTTTTTGAATCGGAGTGACTGGATATCCAGTGTCCAAAGCTTAAATTTGGCATATCCGTTACATCCTGTATGATGCATCCTCATTTAACGTGTACTTGCATGGTAAACAGTTTGTTTTTATTTGTAATATTTATAAACCCTGTATAATGTTGTTATGTTTGCATGCATTCACTCGAAACAGGACGGACGCCTAAGTTTTCGCAACTTGATGCGAAACATAAATTGTGGAAGAAAAGAAGAATTTGCTGGCGCGCGGTATAAATAATATTATTTATCTTATAAATAGTGTTATGAAATAAGTATGTTGCGCGCCGCCGCTTTTTTTACGTTTAAATATAGTTATTTGGCTTTGCGGCTGGTAGAATGTGTTTTGAAAGTTGTTTATTTTCATAGTCGTCTCGTTCGGTAATGCCGATGGAATTTGCGAGGTGTTGTTTTTTCCTTTCGTTTTCTAGGAAGCGACATTCGTCATGAAGAAGTCCGTCCGACCGATTGAATGCGGTTTTCCCCTCTGACCGGGACCGCCGTTCCGACATTTCTTGAATGGTCGATTGGTGCACACATACAAACACACACACTGCTGCAAAAGGAAAGAAAATTCATATGGAAGAGAGAGAGAGAGAGAACAGTTCGAAATTCCGCGAGAGAATGTCGACTTAGCCCGCCCGTTCTGTTCGCTCCGTGTTCGCTCGGGGAACTCTTGTAACTGTAAATACATATCTTGAGAGAGTGATTCAAAATAGTGGAATGCCAACAATGTTTGTATTTGGTTATGTGTGTTGCTGGTCGCTGCCTGCACACGTAAATCGTGGGATTAATGTGTGTCGCGCACAGAAACAACAATCGCCGTCGCGACACAAGCACCGGCGTCGCTACAATCAATTACCCACAGGCTACATAAATACACCCACCACAATATACAAAAATAGTAAACTCACTTATAATTAATCAATACTATGCTAATATATTTTTTTCTTAATTTAAAAATAATCACTATTTTGCAGAAAATATACGGAAATTTATTACAATGTTATTCAATCGCCTATTATTATTTAAATAACACAAAGAAATAACAAAAACAATCTATACATAATTCTTATTGTTCTTGACCCTTAACATAAGCCACGAGCCGTCTCAGTTATAAACATAATCCTAGTACAAATAACAAATGTCCCTGGAGAAAATAATGTTTTCCAAATGAGTTAGTTATATTTAGATCTTCCAACAAGTTACTGCTAATTATTTTCTTAAGGTCACATTAAAATTGTCTTTTATTAATGACCAAAAATATTTTAATTTAATTATTTATTAGCAAATTAGAAATGTTGTTATGTTCTTTAAATTTTTAAAAGTTTCCATCAAATTTGCATTTATTATTGCCGACTTTCGCATAAATATTAAGTTCCTGGTCGGTCCTCCGTCCAGCACAATTTATTTTAGTAGTCGCAAATTTATATCCGAGTATATTTATTTTCTCCGAACTACTTTTAAACTGGTCAGTGATATGCCTAAAAAAATATTGTGTTTGTCGACTTACTGGAAAAACATGTTTTGATGAAATTTGCAATATTCTGTTTTTATTATCAAAGCATAATAATTATAATAAAATAACAAGATATAATTTAATAATAAAAATAATTTATATCATCGAACATGTTATGAGTTGTGTATTTCATAAATTGCATTCTTAATTAATGATGGTGTATGGTATTTATACTTTATCGATATTTTTTAAATTTTAATTATTTAAGACAGCATCGTTTAAATAAAAGAACAAAACATGATAAACAAATACACCAATTAGATTATTACAAGAATTTGTGTGGCATAAATTAGGCATATCAATTTAAACATTTTATCTCACTATCAAAAATTATTATTATTGTGCTCTCTTCAGTGTAATAGAAAAAGCAAAAACCTCAGTTTTAGATTGAACTCGAACTGCATCGAAAATGTAGTACAGGGAGTTTATAAATGAATGGGATTATGTAATCACTTTAAATGTGCCGCTTTTTTTAAATTGTTTACTATACTATTTGTTTTGACAGATCAACTTTGACAGCTGTCAAGCAAACATATGTAGTATAGAAAACAGTTTTAAAGAGGCGGCATATTTAAAGTGATTACATAATCCCATTCATTTATAAACTCCCTGTATAAATATCTATGTTTGTAGCAGATCTAGTGCAACCTTTGGACAAGACGAATTTGCTGTGAGATAAAAAAAATCTTTGAATTAAATGAAAATTTTTATTTAAAAAGCTAAACCGTAATGTATGAATAAATTTAAAGTAGCCTTTTTACAAAACTCTTCACAATCATCTAGTTAGTTAAATTACTGAAAATATTGAGCAAAATAAATCATCAGCAGCTTTTTACGTCGCTGCAGGCATATTAGCCTCTTTGCCCGTAATGCTGGCAACTTACATTACAGGTGGACCTACAGTTTTAAATGAATTTCGAACCACTGTAGAGATTATTAAAGGATCTTAGTCATGAAACCACACACTGACAAAGCTAGTTGGAAAGTGGGAGAGCTTATAAATGTTTGAAATAGTTTCCGCTGAGATTCAAACCCCCGATCTTCGGTGCAGCAGTCGGATACCTAAACAACTGCGCCATACTAATTAGCATAAAATATTAGCTAATTTACAAAAAAATAATGAAAGTATATTAGTAGTGTCCTTAGTGTTTGGCATAAGCCAAGAATTACTTAATATATTGTAGATAGTGAGCGAGTGAGTTTGACAATCAAGTTGATATGAGAAAAGATGTATTTTAAAATAATCTATTTCATTCATTATGTTTTAATTGTAATCCATACTCTTATCTATCCATCAATGAGCATTACTTTAGTAGAAAACAATACAATAAATCAATGTACAACGTTCCACCATATTATTGTTTATAATTTAAATCTCAATAGCAGTAAAACAAAATTATTTTCGTAATAAATTCTATGTTGTTTATGTTTATTGTAAAGATTATTATTATCTATAAATTAATCCAATTTCTGGCTCAAATTCCATCCATTTATATGCATTCAGAAACTGAAGTTTTTATATCACTTTGTTGTTATAAAATAGATAACGCAATTAAGTTTTCGGTTTTTATTGAAGAGAATTCAAGAAAAAAGTATAATTCTTTTTTTTCAGTTAATGTTTTGAAGTTGCGATTATGGTTAGAATAAAGAGTTCGTGAAAAATTTCACCAATTGAGAGAAGAAGCAATATTGTCCTTTTATGTGAACGTAGTTTTTTATTAAAAAAAATCGCATATTGTCTTAACCAAAACCAATCCAGAGTAATGAAAAGTTATCAGTTTATCAGCGCTGAACTAGAGAGAGACGATATGTCGCAAGAGAAAAACCGGAGACCAAAGACAAACAAATAAAGCTCACGACCGATGCTTTTGCAATATAACTGTACGATTTACCGCCAAATCAGATCTTTTGGGTTGAGATTTACATCTTCTGTTACCACTTACAGCTCAACATCGACAACAAGGTTTGGTGCAGGTTTAAATTGGGTTGTAGCCTCAAATAGCGCAGA
The DNA here is from genome assembly GCA_963932245.1 of Tachinus rufipes. Taxonomy (NCBI): domain Eukaryota; kingdom Metazoa; phylum Arthropoda; class Insecta; order Coleoptera; family Staphylinidae; genus Tachinus; species Tachinus rufipes. Next base: position 40,339,062 of record OZ010747.1, on the reverse strand, counting down.
GTAGTGTTCAGCCAGCAATGAATCATAGTTCTGTTCAGGAATACATGATGCTTTCTTGTGATTTTGTAAAAGAATTAGTAAACGGCAAAATATTGAGTTCTCAATTGCAAAAGCTGTGCACTGAACTGTGGGCATTATGATGTAGTGCTATTTTTTTATAAAAGTCTCCTCTAATCTTCATTCTAGAAAATTGTACCGTCCTGATAAGGTGCTGAAACCCCACGTGCAGTCCTACTTAAGATGAAAGAATTCCCCTTTTCAGCAAGATAATGCCGCATATTGCTGGGTCTTCCTAAAAGTTTGCTAGGAGGCAACCGTAGCGCAATGGTCTAGTGTGAGGACTGTTGAGCAGGCTGCATGGGTTCGATTCCTTGCAGCGGCAATATCTAATTTGTCAACTATATTTCGATGCGTTCATCTCCTTCGCAAGACAATTGCAAACCAGCAAAATATCTGCCTAATAAACCCCTCCAGTAGTCTGCTTCATATTCCACGTTAACTTGTAGGTCCGCATGTTTATGTAAAACTATTATCGCACACCATAAACAAGAGAAGCTCCTACGCTCCTAGCGAGTACTGCACTATAACTAAGATAGGGAGAAAAATACTCAGCAAACTTTTGTGGATCTCCGCCAAAAATTGGTAAGTTGCTTGAGAAGCAAATACAAATTCTGTTGCATGGTTAAAACACTGCGTTCTATTTAAAAATATTTCTTAACTAAAATTAATTATTAAAAGATATTCATTTGCAACACGCAACATGATGCATTATCATCACAATAGTGCGCTACTGTCACTATAAGCGGCGTAGTAGAACCATGTTTGTAGTAGATAGTTGAAAAAACGCAGACTGTTAATTTATTGCATAAAACCCGCAGAAAAAAAATACTTAAATTGAATCAAAAACGTGCTATGCACTTGGATGAATGACCAACAAAGTGATGCAGAGCGTAGCGTTCTATCCACCTGGATCCGTTACCTCATATAAGCATCCAAAGATACACGTGTCTTCTCTGTGGCTCGGTGTGTCCGATACCTCAACACCTAACGGTATAAAAAGTAATTATGTATAGAACAAGCAAGAACTGCAAAAAGTACTTACAGGACATGACTTGATCCTGGAGCTGCTTATGAGAATGGAGAGATGTTATGTTCTTATGTATTGAGTTGAAGCGTGGCCGCTAACACAACCAGCTCTTGTGTGTGCTATCGTCGCATGCTTTGCATCAGCTAGATGAACAGTCAGCAACAACATCGTCAAGCATAAACGAGGATAAATCGATTATCAAGACTAGAAAGCTCTCGTATCTTGCTCATATTATAAGGCATCCAAAGACATATTTTTTTTTACCTTTTCATCCAAGAAAAAATTCATAGAAGACGCAGCGCAGAAACTTACAAAACTTCATGGCTGACAAACTTAAAGCAATGGTTCGACTGCACCACAGTTTAGAGCAGCAGCAAATAGAGTTATGATTGCCAACGTTCGCTGAGCGGATATGGCACGCAAAAATATAAAATTGCTAAGAAAGCCCAATAGTTGTATAAAAATCATTATAAATCGCACAGAAAAGCAACTTATAGTAATAATTTCTTCAAATAAATCATGTTAATGAAATTAAGCAGCAACATCGCTCAAAAAATCCAATTCAAAATTCATTATTAATCGCATAATTTAATTAAAGAAAATTTATCAATCGCGCAGAGAAAAACTTATTTGCAAAATAAAACCATTATCAACAATTGCCATAAAACACAGCGGCTCGCTGCAGTCATATTTGAGCTTACCGTTGTGCGAGTTCCATCATAATTGTAGAATACACACTAGCATACATGTGCGTTTGTGTTGGCACCTTTGACCAGGCTAGTACACAATTTTAGAATGAATAAATTTTACAAAAACGGGTTTGTTACAAAATTTGGTAAAACTATTATCACAACTTATTTTAATCATAAATTGATTTAAACGTTAACTACAGTATCGCAATCCTACAGAATTCTTTGAAGGTCTATGATACGCATCCAACCACTATATCTTACCGGTATATTTTTGTTACCCTACCCCACAACAAAAACTCCACACAGCATAGAAACTAGTAAAAAAATATTCAAAAAGTGATATACTACAAGATGTGAAGGAAATGACACTATAAAGATTAAATTTTTATGGCATAAGATAGAGAATATAATATAAAAAACGTCTTTACCAACAAGACGTGCCATACATGCAAAAAATATTAGTATCAATTCCAATAAGCCACAGACAGTTTCAAGATCTCAAAGCCAACAATGAAGACGCTATTGCGGAAATAAGGTCTTATCTTTGCAAAACTTTTCGAAAAAAGAGGCCAATTGACTGATGTTATTTCACACATAATGTACAGACAAACTTCTAGCGTTGAGTGAATGATTATTAGAAAGAGCCGCAAGACTAATAAATCTGTCCTCCTTGCACATTAGCTATTGCCTATTTGCCATCTCCAAGTCTCGGGGTTAGTTGCCGAAACTTGAAGGTAACAGATAGTCGATAGCTAGTATGTAAAGAGAACAGAACCATCTTTAGAAGCGGCATATACGAGTACGCACAAATGTATTACTTTCACTCAACGCTTCTAGTCAAAAAATTCTTATTTATTTTATTAAAAAAAATACAACTTGTTCTCTTAATAAATCACTCTTTACTTATGTAAGAAAAAAGTTGCAATATGAATTTGCATAAACTAATATTTGCTTATTAATGTTAATTTAGGATGAATGGTCAAATTTAAATACCAAACTGCCTGCGTTAATCTATGATTCTTTGGAATATCATTAGCTTTACATATTATGACCACATTAAACAGAGCTGCAGAAGCTTTTAAAAGCTTACCTGTTTAATTCTGAAAACACATTGCAAGATCAATTAATAAACGATTTAAAAACCTTATTTAACGATCTTTAAGTTCGACTTAATTTTATACCAGAAACAGTAGTAGTAAATATATTTATATACAGATTATACATGTTCAATCAAATTATCAAATAATAGAAACTGTTAACAGATTCAATTCGACAGCTGTTAATTTCCAATAACAATTTACTCGACATATGAAAACTGAAAAATCAATTAGATATGAATAATTAATAATAATAATTGAATTGTTTAATAATTTAAAAACATATGTTCATCAATTACCATAGAAGAAATGTTGCCGCAATTACGCAAATATTTGATGAGTTTCTTAACTTCCGGAACCTCTATTCTACACATTTAATTGTTCTGTATATATCCCCCACGAGTGTCATCTTACTTCATTCATAAAATATGCACAAACCAAACCCAACCTCACCACCTAATTCAAAATTAACAGCAATGCGTAGTTTGATGTCCCAAATGGGCAATAAAGCAATACTTTATACTTTAGCAAATTTTAATTTATACGCACTCGGCAGTAAATCTGTTAAAAAGGGCGGGAATGCAACTTGATTTTTAAGAATGTCACCAGAGGGGATTAACACTGCAGAATTTCTTATTACTCACTGAAATATGTTTTGCATACGAAATTATTTTTTTATAAAAATTCAATCCACGTATTAATGTTTTCATTCATTATCTTTTCAGTAAGTAATTACGACCAATTAGTTTTGCAGCGATTGAGAATTCACATTCACATTCTACATCGAGGTTATAAAATTTTATTATTACAAACAAAAATGGAAATTAATTTTTATTTTCCAATTTTAACGCATTAACATTAAACTAATTATCAAAAACTACGTATTCCATCAAGACTCAATAATAATATATTTAAATTTCACCGAAATGCGTTGTTATTCTTTATTACTGCGCAGTTAAATTTCGAATATAATAATAAGTAACTGTTCTTATATGATGGAGCAAAGGAAGTGTTACATTATAGTAATTGGAAATGAAATGAGATTTGTTTACATTTTTCGAGGCGTCACAGCGGAAGTTGTATTATTTTTTTCTATGAATGTAAATATTGATTAGATTATATAAAATAATCCGCTTGTTATGATAAAATTGTTATCAACATGATTTTTATATATACATAATTGTAACAAAAAATAAATCTTTTGATAATTTTGTATCGATTGTTATTCTGATGCAAATTTTGTAGATGTAAATGCTAATTATATAGCATTGAATAAGATATGGCAACCGGATGTTGAATTAAGAACGCAAAACAATTATTACGCAATACTGTGAGATTGATGCTTTCTTTATTATTAACTTTGTTGCAAATAAGTTTGTTATTATTGTAGGAAATGTGCGGCGTTGTTTGGTCGGGCATATGTTTGCGTCGCTTATCGATTTTTCTTGGTAACCAAAATAAACATATGTGCACCTAGGGGTGCGTCAATAATAAATGTATCTGACCATAACAATGCCAGTCGCGACGGTGTATTTTCGATCCGACCTTGTGGCGTACTCATAAATGCGGCGGGAGTTTACATGTATACAATTCCAATGTGGATTGGGGTGGTTTTGATCGAGGGTTGGAAGCATGGCGGGGTGGAAAGCGGGGGGTTGAGAAGACGCTTACCAAACGTGGGGCGAGGCGTCTCGCCGTCAGCTACCTCCTCGCCCTGTTGTTGTGACAGGAGCGCCTTGAGCCACGCGTCTAATTCCTCCTCGCTATCGAGAACGACGCAAAAACAGTCATCCTTGGTGTACAGAGCGATGACATGTTTGTGTTTGGTATCGTGGCGTTTGTTAATGTTGAAGCAAGTCTTGAGCGGAATGCTGCGCTTGGGCGCGTGACCGTTGTTGAACTTCTTCTCGGAGTCGTAGTACTCCAGGCGGGCGGACGATTCGCATGTTTCGGCCCGCAGCACGAAGAACTTCCTCTTGGAAGTCTTTAATTTCTTGAGGTAGCCGGAACGTATGACGGGCCCGCCACAGGGGTCCCCGTGGGAACTTGAGCTCTTCACCGACATACTCCCTCTGTCTTGCGCGCGCGTTTTTTACGCACTCACACCCCTCACATTTAATAACAATAATATAAACTTTAAACAAGAGTCACGGACTGGAAAATGTCCAAGGGTACTGGATATTTTTCGTGCGCAATACACGAACACGTCAACATTCCAGGTCAACGAAAGGTAGGCATTTCCTGTTAGGAAGAAACGCACTCGCGAAATTATATCGTGGGATCCGGGATTGGTATGCTGGATCCGTGTGTGAAGCGGGGAATTCTCGAGTAATTGTGATCCTCACGCGAGAGACACTCCGCACGACACACTCTGACTGACACTACTCGCGCAACTACGTTCTTTCCTCGATTTCATCCATCTTGCAGCCGAGGTCGGTCATGTGTTTGTAGACGTCTGCGTTTTGTTGCTGTCTGCAAGCAGCGCGACTCTTCGCCGTCTCCCTCGTACACTAAGTATTAGAAGAGGAGCATGTGCTTGCTATACCGCTCTACGCTGCCGCTCAACGCTGCCAGTCGAGTTGTAAACAAGAAACGCGCATGAGCAACTTCGTAGTATTCGATAACAGGAAAAGGCACTGCCTATGAGGCGTCACGCATGTTCGTAAAAAACATTACTCCACACATTGGTAACTCTTAACTTGCAACGGGCACCATGGTAGCGGCAACCCCCGCGTAATATTTATCCCTCCAACTCGTCGATACCGCCATCCAGTAAAGTGATAATAAGCGGCACGGTTTTATGACGCAGTTGGAAATACAGCGCTATAGAACGAGACTAAACGAGACTACAAAATCCGAGCGGGTACTGCGTCCTTGCGTACCCTCTCTCCCCCCGCCAACCCAGACGCTCAGCATTGCCAAAAACAACAAATATTGCACAACGTGTGTGAACGTGTGTGCGGGTTGCGCACTACGGCGCACTACGTGGTGCAGGGGGAGGGGGTTTTGGACGCCGCCCGTAGGAGCAACGCCCTTAGCAGGTCATTCATACTGCGGGTCACTCTACACTCTACCAACCATGACGGCTCCTCGCGGCTTCTATTCACTGCTATTCACTACTACTATTTACTACAAGTAGCCCTTATGGGCCACCGCCACTGATTCCATGGGCGCCTGCAATGTCGTGCAACTCCCACACTCACAAACAATAATAAACTGCTCTCTCATCGAAAAAATCTTTACCAGCATTTCCCACATGATTCATTTATTCTTCAAATTCAACACTTGCAAACTTTGGAATTTTAATTGCCGCCCGATTCCCACATAAGCAACGCATTTTAATTAATTTAAATTAGCGTTTTGTTGTTTGCAGCAAATCGATATAATGTATTTCGTGAAACTCTGGTTACATATTATTATTTTATTTACATAAATTATATACTAACAAATCAACAACAATATTTAATTGACGTATTTATAATACGTATATAACAAATTATAAAGCTGGTAATTTGCCAATGTTTTCAATTACATATATTTCAAAATTCAACAGTGAATATATAAAATATATCTACTCATTCAATATACATACAAAAATCACCCTTATAGACCATATTGAAAAGCTCGTGTTTAAACTATTTAACTAAATAATGTAATTAGGGCAGCATGTTTCATGCTGACATACATTCCATTGCATCTCGATTATTTACCACTATAATTCAATACATATGTATATTCAAAAGTCTGGTGTAATGTATTTATTATATATTTCATTTACTAACTTACATAATATTTCAATATTAATTTTTACTATTGCTTCAAAATTTTACGTATAATATGTATGTATGTATACCTTATTTGATGCACAAAGGCGGGAATATTGTAGGGCGTCTTCACTTTTGCGGTACGCTTTATTTTCAAGGTTGTTTATGGTGGTGCCGTAATTACAATTGATTATTATTATTACATGTATTGGATTTGCTTTAAAATATAGAGAAAAATAAGCATGAAATGTTTTTTTAAGAATAAACTCTTCTCAGAATGTCTAATGTTTTTTGTAATAAAAATACTTATATAACATTTTACTATAAAAATATAATCAAAGTTTTCAAACAATAATAAATATGGAATTAATATATTAATAAAAACATTAAACATAAAAAAATAATGTTAATATATTTTTTTGAATGTAATAAAATAAACAAAAAAGATTTAATAAGAAAGCAAAGTAACGGTTTCAGAAATAAGATAGTTTATTCTTTTTGTCCAGAAAAACAAAAACAAAGATGTTTGAAGTGCCTTCTTTCCATTTCCAAGTAAGGCATCTTAATCTGAATAATATTTGAACTCTTCTTAAAACCTCTCAATTGGCTCGAATTTGTTGGCATTCGTAGCTGTAGCTTTTCAACGCAATTTGCTGTAGTGCCATAGACCCAATGTTTTTAAATATCGCCAAAGAAAGAAATCTAGAATTTAAATCAAGCGATCTTGCAGACGTTAAGAACATAACATATAGTGCAGTATGTGTCGCACTTTACAAGTAAAATTAAACTTCTTACGAAAGAAAATCAAAAAGTACTTACAATACAAAGTGATAAATTAAATCACAATGACTAACAATAAAATCGAGAAAGTCAATGACCGCAAATATTTTAGCGTAGCAAAAACAAGAGTAGAAACAAAAAATAATATAACAAAGGTAAAAGAAATACAGAAAAACAATATGGTTGCAAATTTACTAATGCAAAATATTGAAGTTGATGATAATAATTTTTTTTTTAATTAAATAAATTTATTAACCAAGATTAATATTTAATCACTTGTGTCTTGTATTAGGGACATTAAATAATACATGACAAATTTTGTTCTAATGTATAAATAAATTTATTATAATATATTTACATATATTTTTTTTTTTAATTTAGTTTTTTCTCCCCACTTGCTGCTTTACACCGTCTTCATATATGATTGGCTGCAGAGCTTTGTATTCGGAGCACCATTTTAATTTTTTTTTTTCATTAATCTTATTTTGTGTGTATTATCATGTTTTTTATTTATTTGTTTGTTTTGATCTTCTTATTATATAGTGTTCTTTTATTTTTGTTTTAAATTCTTTATAAGTTTTTGTTTTTTTAAATATTTTCAGGTAGTTGATTGTATGTGATTAGTCCATTGTCTAGTATTGTTTTTTTCGCTTTTTCTGTTCTTGTTGTGTGTTTATGTATATTACTTCTTCTTCTCGTGTTATGTCTATTAATTTCTTTGTTTAATATTACATATATGTAGATTTGTTTTAATTTTTTAATTTTTAATTTTAAATATTAGTTTGCATTTTTCTATTTTAATTTTTTTGTTAATGTTTGTTTTGTTAATTATTTTGTATACTTTTTCTGTTGGAGTTAGCTTTGGTAGTTTATGTATTTTTTAAAGTTTTTTGTTTTGTTGTCTTTGTATTTTTTGTATATTTGTTTTTGTTGTTTCGCCCTATATATTAATTAAATAGTTAATTTTTGCTAAATATAATGAGTAGTATTTACTTATTGCAGTTTTTTTAGTATGCATTTCCTGGCTTTATAGACAGCTTCTAATGTTGCTGCACTTTCTTTTAATTTAATTTTTTTGTCTTACTACCATATACGTCGGTTTTTCTTTATTTATTGTTTGTAAGTTTTTGTCATACAATTTAGTTATTTTCTTTAGTTTCTTAACGTTTTCATTTATATTTCTTTCTATTGCTTCTTTGTTTTTCCGTGATATATAATACATGTGTCGTCAGCGTATGATATATTTTGCCAATCAAGTTTATCTCATATATATCATTTATGTATAATATATATATAATATTGACGCTAGTACTCCACTTTGTGGTAGCCCATATTCTGCTATTGTCGATGTACTAAGTATGTTGTTTATTCTTGTTCTTTGTGTTCTGTTTTTAATGAAGGTTTTTAGTAGTTTTAAGTTTGTGTTTCTTATTACAAAACTTTCTATTTTTTTAGTTAATTTGTCTTTGTCAATGGTGTCAAAAGCTTTTCTCATGTCTATAAATATTGGTATTACATACTGCTTTTTATCCAGCTTTCCTGTTAGGTGTTGTATTATGTCAGTTGCTATGTTTTAATTTTTTTGAAATGCATATTGATTTTTGTTTATTATTTATATGGAAAATGTAATCGTGCAAACAAAATTAAATAAAAAGAAAATAAACAATAGCAAGTGCAATAAAGACCAAGATCTAGAAAATTTTATATAACATATGGAATGTCTTCAGAATCAAGTTTAAATGTAGCGCTTAGACTATTTCATTATCATATTTGCCGATTGGAAATTTTTATATCTGAAAATGATCTTTTATCTTTATTTAAAAAAAAACTAGAAAGAGCAATTGTTGGGTAATATTGTCAGCAGTGTTTAATTTAATTTACTGATATACACTGTAAATACTGGATTGTCTGACTATTTAGATATCGCAGTCTGACATGAATTTTATGTGACAAAAAGTCACAAGTCTTAAAACTGTTAGGCCGATTACAACTTGCGGTAAATTTAATATTTATAATTACAAAATACAAATTGACAAACAAAACAGAAATCAACAAAAAAATATAAATATATTTTTTGTCAAATTCAGTTTTTATTTTCATTATAATCTTATTTTAAGTCACTACATTTTGTCTACGGTTGTAATAATCTATTTGTTTGTTAAAAAATTCTGTCTTCCAAACCAAACTTTGAGTATCCAGATCTGATAAATATGCTGGACTGTCAATTTAAACTACAATTTCAGTGCGTTGTGCGTTGTCTTGGTAAAAACAGCTTTTGTCTATTACAATTAAACCAGTTTACAGACAACACTATACTATCCGTAAATATATTACGCAATAGTTCTCATATATTAACGTCTAAGTTTATTTAACATTTTGTTGAAATTTATTATTAGAACTATGAAACTATTTATTTACTTTAGCAAAGTACGCTGGCATCCATTTATGTTTTTGTTTTAATTTCAAATTGTGATTTGTAACTATTTCAACAAGTGAAACACTCCCTAAAACTATCACATTGAAGACAAGGTTTAAACAGTCTGTGAACATTGACTTAGGTAATTTGTAGCTTATAAGTCTCTAGAAATACTAAATTTGGAAGTTTATTCTATGTGTCGATAAAAAAATCTCTCTTAAAAGTTTCGGTCCTTTATCTCTAAACAGTCAGTGAATATTTGTTAGAATTCCAACCTTTGAACTACAAATAAATGTTTGTTTAGTTGGCAATATGTTTTGTATTTTGTTTAAACTATGTTCATTGAAATATCTATAGCAAATGCAAAGTTTTGCAACATTACGTTTGTGTTGTAAATAGCTTTTTTGAATAGAGTTTAGAAGAGATAGTGTAGTTTTTGATGCTCTTCCCCATACTATAAATGAATGAAACAATATTATATTCAATACAAGGACAAATGTAAGTTTTATATACAGAGTGTCAATAATTTACGTGTATTTTATGGGTAACTTTGTTATTTTAAATGTTACAGAATTGGTTAAATTAGCAAAGTTGGGCAGAATTTCTAAAAAAAAGTAATGTTATATTATATTTATTTTAAATTGGTCATAGGTCTTCAAATTAAATAATAATAATAATACGTTTATTTCTTGCCTTTCGGCCTTGAAAATTACATTTACAAATACATTTACAACTTCCCAAAATAATAAAACTTAATCCTTCTAAAATTAACACAATTAAGAATATTTTCTTCTCTGTTTGTCTATTTCTTTTCTTCGTTTTTTAACTGCCCTCATCCATTCTACCTCTCTTCTGTCCCCTTTCAATATCTCATTTTTTTCCATCTGTTCTTCTCTCATTTCGTTACACTCTTTCAACATATGTTCTATAGTTTCCTTAGTCTCTCCGCACATTTTCAAATCCTCTTCCATCCAAAATCTTGTCACTTGCTCTTTATTACCACATCTGAATCTTGCAATCATCTTTTTGTCATCTTTACTATATCTATCGCTCTCTAAGTACATTGGCAATTCACTTGCTATAATATGTTCATAATTTGCGTTGTACCTAGACTCTTTCACTCGCATTCTCCTTTCTTGCCTTTGTATATCTCTATCTCTTCTCATAGTTTCGTACCATGTCTCTCTTCCAGATTCTTTCATTCTTTCAATTTCTTGGCTCGCATATCCATTTCTATTGTAATAATTTTCCCTGATCTCCCCTAGCTTTTAATTTCTTGCTCTCATTTTCTCTTTCATGCATTTTTGTAATATTTTGCATTCGTGTCTCTGTCTCATTCTTTCTTCATATTTCATTGCTCTTTTTCCTGCTTCTACTCTTAACTTATCTTTTTTGACTTCCTCTAGCACAATATATGCTGAAGTTTCTCTATTTAAACCTAGCACCCATCTCCAATATTTTACATGTATTGCTTCTAATTTTTCTTGTTCTTTCCATCTCCATATTTCTGACACATACAATATCATACTCCTAACTAAACTATCAAACATAAGCTTTTTTATTCTCATACATTCAGATTTTCTTTCACTTATTCCCCAAACTTGTCCCACTACTTTATTTGCTTTTCGAGCCATCTCTTTAATGTGCTCGCTCTCGGTGTTACTCGTACAAAAAACATATCTCAAATATTTAAAAGATTTTACTTCCATAATACCTTGCTCATTCCATTTCCAGTCCTTTATCTTTTTTCTCCCACCTCCCTTTCTGAACACCATAATTTTTGTTTTTTCTACATTAACTTCTAAACTTTTTTTTCTAAAATATTTTTCTAAACTTTTCATCATCTCTTTCATTTCCTTCGCTTCTTTTGCTAGTATTACCATGTCGTCTGCGTATGCTAGCGACCACACTTTTTTTCTACTAACTATTACCCCTTCTGCTTGAGCCAACCTCAATTTTTTTTCTACATCTGCTATGTAGGTTGCAAACAAAGTAGGATTCAATGGAAAGCCCTGACTTACTCCTTTTGTTGTCCAAAATCTTTCACTCATTTTTTCGTTAACACATACCCTACTTGCTGTCTCCTCATACACGTCTTCCATTTTTCTTACCAGGTGCTCGCTAATTCCTTTCTGTCTCATACACTTCCACAGTTTCTCTCTATCCACAGTATCAAATGCCGCCTTTAGATCCACAAATAACGCATATACTTTCCCCCTTTTCTCTGCTATTTCCTTTTCCACAATATGATGTAAAATATATACGTTATCCATGGTACCTCTTCTCTTCCTGAAACCGGCTTGCCTATCTGGAATTATCTCATTCATACTTAGTTCCTCATTCAACTTTTCTTCTAATATCATGGCGTAGATCTTGTATGCCGTACTCAGTAGTATTATTCCCCTGTAGTTATTTACTAGCTTTTTGGATCCACTTTTGTGTATAGGGCATACAAGACCTTCTCTTCATTGACTCGGAAACTTTTCTCCCTTCCATACTTTGTTTATTAACTCACTCAATCTTTCAATCAGTTTTTTCGTACCATACAACCACGCTTCATTCTGTGTCCCATCCATACCTGGCGCTTTCTTTTTCTTTAATTTTTTTATCATTTCCCATATTGCCTCTTTTGAAATTTCTTCTGCTTGGTGGATTGGCTCTTGTCTCTTTAGTTTTTTTTCTTTTTTCTTTTCTCCTCCAAACAAACTTGAAAAATGTTCCTTCAACGCTTTCATTGGTATTTCCTCAATATCTTCCTGTTTTCTTCTTATTTCTTTGTTTATGTATTTCCATGCTTCTGCTTCTGTCTTTATTTTTTTAAATTCTATTTCTTCTTTTTTTATAAATCTTTTGTGTTTTTGTTGTTTCTCCAGTGCCTTAACATCTTTCTGGCTTCTTGTTTTTTTTTAGTACATTCGCTGTTCCACCATTTGCTCTTTTTCATTTTTTCTTCTTTTCTTCTATATGGTTTTTTTACTACCGCATCTCCAATTGTTTCCTCTAATTCTCTCATTATCTCTTCAACATTTCTTCCGTTTTCTCTAATTTTTATCAGATTTGTTTTGTACTTTATCACACTTTTTTCTGTCCATGTTATCTTTTCTTCACTTTTTTTTAATTTTCCTGTCTTTTTACAGTTTCCCCAGTTAAGTTGAGTTCTAATGGCTGGTGATCTGATTCAACTCTTATTCCTACTTTAAGATTGTCTATCTCTTCCCACGCCTCCTCATTTACAACTAGGTAGTCTATTACTGATTGTCCGTTTGTCCCTATATAAGTAAATTCTCCCTCTTTATCTCCTGTGATGTTTCCATTAAATATGTCCCAACCTCTTTCTTCTATAATTTCTATCATTTCTTTTCCTTCTCTATTTTCTGTAGTATCTTTTGATTTTCTGTTTCTTGTGTTCTCGTGTTTTTTTTTTTAACTTAAATAACTTTTTGTCTATTTACTCTAGAGCAAACATAAAAAATGTATTCTGTTGATATTTTTGTGTAGAATTGAAATAAATTAACAAAAAAATTATGGCATTTTTGATTTTTGAGATATAAACCAAACATGACTTTTTTTTAAATGGCAACCTTAGTTGGCTATGAGTTATTGAAAAGTTTATTTTTTTTTTTGATAACTTTATTAATAATCTAACTAAATAATAATTAAAAATACTATAAATTAAATTAATTATTATTGTAATAATGCTTCAAAATGACCACCGTTTTTTTGAATACATAGTTGACAACGTTTTAACATATTATTTTGTACTTTTAATAAAGTATTATGTCTAATTTCTGTTAGAGCTTTTCTGATTTTAGTTAGTTCATCGATATTATGTGGCTTTTTTTGTAAACTTTTGACCAGTAAATATGATTTTTTTGGTTGAATAATCCATTATTTGTAAATTTTGCCTCGTCAGTAAATAGCATTGAATGAGAAAATAGTTCGTGTCTTTGACTTTCTTTAATAAACTAAGAAACATAATTTAATTTTCTTTCGAAATCTGTTGGATACAAAGTGTTTCCAATATGATGATGATAAGCCTTAAAATAATTTTGTTTTAATATTTTTCTTGCTTCTTCTTTGGATACGTTACACTCTGGCTCAATCTCTCGTACAGATGCGGTTGGTTTAAAAATATTGTATGCCAAAACACGTATTTCTAAATCTTCATTAAAATTAATTTTGTTTTTTTTTGGTTTACAAAATGATCCATATTCTTTTAATTTTTTTTTCAAATGTTACAAACAAGCTTTTACTGGGCAGCCTTCTTTCCATGTATGTTTGTAGATACAATTCAGATGCCGTTTGTATCACGATTACAATTGTAGTAACAAAACAACAATTTTTTTTTCTACCGTCGAATAAGCCATATTATCCGGGATAATGATAACTTTATTATTATTTATAAACACAATAGTTTTAAGTTTAAATGTGTTTAAATAAATGCGTTCTTTTTGAATAACTGGAAAATATTAAACTTGACAACTATATGAATAAATAAAAAAAATTATTTTGTTTTTAATTTCAAGATATTCTTATAGTATAATAATTGTTTTATTGATAAATTCTTGGTTTTGCAAACTCTGAAAAACTGATTAAATAAGATATAACAAATTATACATTTTTGAAATAAAAAAAACAAGCTTTTCAATAAACTCATAAGGTTTGTTTATACACACACTCAAACTGGTTTGAAACTGGACGGCGCATGCGCATTATGATTTGACCGTTCCAACACAACCATGTACGGATTGTTGTACGAAAAGTCGGCTGTTCCAACACACCTCTGTACGATACGCAAACTGGTTAGTGAACGATCAAAACAGTTTGCGGTCATTTTGACGTATGATTTGTGTAAACAATACAAAAATGAATTATTTAAGAGAAAAAAAAAGTTATTTTAGTGATGATAGTTTTTTAGATGATATATAAGTGATGATGATAATTTGGAATTGGAGTTTGGTATTTCAAGAACAAAAAATAAAAATTATTTAGGTAGGTTGTTAAATAATATAATTACATAAAATAGATTTTGCAAATTAAGGTTTTTTTTTAAATAAATTAATGATGATGTGGTGTTTTTTTTGAACATTTTCCATAGTATTGCTGACATTTTTTCAACAAGTCAGTATTTTAAACAACATTTTGGACAATATGGGAAACTTTTTGTTTTAAGCCAGCTAAGAGAAATATTTGGTAGATACAGTAAATTTTAGAAATAGTATTTGTTTTTAATGCGTTAAAAATTGATTATTAATAATTCCTAGAATTTACGGTAGTTTTAGTTTTAAAATTAATCGTATGTTGTTGCAGGTTTTAATTTTTTATGGTTCATTGGGCATCAAACAGCTAGTTTTAGGGATGTTGCAGATAGGTTTGACATAACCATAAGCTCCCTACATTTCATAGTTAGACGATTAACCGTTTATTTAAGCAATCTAGCCCCGACGTTATAAAATGGCCTAATCCTAATAAAAAGGTGGTGATTGAACAAGCCTTCTCTAAAAATTTGCAGGTATTATAGGTGCTATCGATGGTTGTCATATTAAAATAGACAAACCAAAAGTGGATGCCAATTCTTATATCAATAGAAGAGGTATTATTCTATAAAGGTAAATCAATAGTTTTTTTATACCCACCATTATACCTATATCAAAACATATTTTTTTATTCTATCTTGGTTACAAGCAGTTTGTGACAACACAAGACACATTCGGGACTTATTTGTAAGATATCCCGGCTCGGTCTACAATAGCAGAGTATTTAGAAATTTACCACTTTATAACACATTGGAAGAAAAGTGCACGCTTTTCTATTTACTTGGTGATAGTGGATACGCACTTTAAAAGAACCTACTTACTCCTTTCAGAGACAGAGATCAACTTAATCAAAAGCAAAGCAACTATCTAAATCTCAATATGTTATCGAGCATTGTTTTAGAATATTGAAACAAAAGTTCAGGCAATTTTACCATGTTAAATTAAGAGATATGAGTTATATTGTGCATTTCATTAGAGCAGTTTGTGTTCTACTCAACATTTCAATTGATGATGAATTTAACATGTTGGAAAATAAAGGTGTAGCACAAGATGAAGCAGTATCTGTCGACAATGAAATTATTTTTTATCATTTATTGTCAATAGACTTACATAGTACAAAATGTTTGTACTTACATGTTTATTATTTCGATGACATTTTGACAAAAAGACATAAGCGCCATCAAAAATTATAAAATTATCAAATCATTTGTAGAACTTTTGCTACAACACGTACGTCTTTTAGTCAGTACATCATTGACGTATACTTATTTTTCTGAGAATAAAATAAAATATTAAAAAACAAAATAATTTATTTCTTTCTAAATTAAATAACATTCTTACTAAATTATATAACATTTTTAACATTAAGACCATACCGACCGCTACCTTGATTTGTAGTATTTTAACAAATCGGCAACTTCCCCTTCATCGTTGCTTCTACAAATAATTTGATAATCGATTTATTTTTTTACCAGTACATTTAGAAAAGATTAAACTATAATATGTCTTTTTTGTGAAATTATATTTGCAAATAGCAACAAAATGCATTCAAAAATACAGAAAAACGCATTTATTTCTATATTTGATGGGTTTTTTCGGTTATTTCCTAACTATTATTTGACTAAAAGACTTCGACATATCATAGTTTAATCCTTTCTAAATGTACTGGTAAAAAAATAATTCGATTATCAAATTATTTGTAGAAGCAGCGATGAAGGGAAAGTTGCCGTTTTTGTTAAAATACTACAAATTAAGGTAGCGGTCGGTATGCTCTTAATATAATATTTATTTAATTATTATTGTTATCTATATTCAATAGAATAATTTTTATTTGTAAAGATCAGTTTTTCTTTCTTTAAGCTTCAATTTCTCATTTTCTATAACCATTTTTTTTTTGTTAGTATTCTATCCGATCTTGCCTGATTGTCTGCAATATACTTGCTTTCTTCTGTCTATTATGTTTTTTTGGTACATCTGTAGATTTTATATCTGGTATTTCCTCGGGGATATCTTTGGGCATCATATTCTCTTCCTGCATTTCAAAATTGTTTGGAATATGAATTGTGTAGTTTAAAAGGATCAATTCCGGATATACATTTTTTTTTGTTGAAAATAATCTATCCATTTCTTTGGCATATTCAAAAAAAACTTTCTTCTTCTTTTCGTTGAAGTTTTGATGTTGATATACTTTTTATAATTGTAATCTAATGCCCTTTATCTATTCTTGCAGCTATTTGCATTTATGTTTGTCTGCAGCATTTCTTGCAACTGTCTTGCAATTTTTTTCCACATTTGTCGCAGTGTTTGAAATTCTAACGTTCCTACTTTCTTTGTATACAAACCATATAAGTGGATTTTAGTTCCGTTGGTCGTCCAACTGATTATACAGTTCTTTCATGACTTTTATCAGGTTGGCTGTTAGTACCAGCTTATTTCAAAACATTTGCCACAGGTATGGAAATGTATGTATTTGAAAAGTTCTGCAACAATAATACAAAATATTTTTTTTTTTCAATTAATAAATGGTACATTAAAATGCCCGTTTTTATTAAAAAATCGCATAACATATCAACCAATCTGAATGGAATATAAAGTAACGTATTCCAATGCAAAATATAAAAAATAAGTAAAATGAATATTAAAAATGTCATATTTAATTATATGTAAAAACTTATGTTTATGCTTAATACCAATAAAAATGTTTATATTAAAAAACAAACCATAAACTACAATAAATAATGGATAAGGATTGTAATTATTTACCGCTCATTTTTTTGAACACCAATTAATTTATTTTTATTCAATAAATGTAATTCCAATAACAGATTACATTCCAATTCACCGACTTCACCGTTGTTTTTAGAGGTTATGTTTGACCAGTTTTATGTTTTAGCGCGTTCCAACACGTTGCGATCTGAAACTAGTCGAATAACAGTTCAAAAACAACGCATGCGCCTTGAATCGTTTATAAACCAGTTCATGTACGGTACGCAAACTGCGTGTTGGAACAAACCTATAGTCAACTAAGGTTGTCATTTAAAAAAAGCAAGTTTGGTTTATATTTCAAAAATCAAAAATGCTATGACTTTCTTGTTAATTTATTTGAATTCTACACAAAAATATCTACAGAATACATTTTTTATTTTTACTCTAGAAAAAATAGACAAAAAGTTATTTAAGTTTGAAAAAAACAACCGTTTTTAATTTTTTTGAAAACCTATGATAAATTTAAGAATGGCAATACGTTTTTCTGGAAATTCTGCTCAACTTTGCTAATTTAACCAACTCTGTAACATTTAAAATAACGAAATTACCCATAGAACACACGTAGGTTATTGGCACCCTTATTTGCCGACTGAAAGTCTCTATTACTGAAAATGATTTTTATCTTTATTTGATAAAACTAGAAAGAGCAATTGATTGGGTAATGTTTTTAGTAATGTTTAATCTAATTTACCGATAGAAACTGTAAATACTGGATTGTCTGACCATTTAGACAATCTGACGAATTTTATGTAACAAGAAGTCACAAGTCTTAAAACTGTTAGGCCGATTTCAACTCACGGTAAATTAAATTTTTATATTTACTTATATTTTTCAAAATAGTAATTACTTAAAAATAACCAATTAAAGGTTGATTATGAATCTGAAGTTTTTTCAACATTTTGACATCAAGCAATAATTTCTTACAAAATGAATTAAAATTATTACAGAATTTGAGAATATACATTGGTGTACTCCTTAACTTAAAAACATGCGTCATACTTTTTTATTATTAAATTATGTTTGTGATTGTTTTAATGATCCGGCATTATTAAATTAACAGAATGATTATCGGCAATAAAAAACAGAAACGCAATCAAACAAGCAAAAGTTTTTGCAAATAATAAAATAATTGAAAACAACAGTAATCCATGTATGGATTATTATAAATTTGCAGATGAATATTTTCAAATAAACCAAAAGTCTGTAAAATTAAACCTTTATACTAAACCTGTTAAAAACTGATATTAGCAGTTATAGGTCAATCCATTTATGCAATACAGTATCAAAAATGATAAAAACGGCAGTTGCAAACCGAATTACAGAATTTACAAATAAATATAAATTATTTAATAATAACCAGTTTGGAGTTTCCAAAGGCAAATCAATCACGTCAGTATAATTAAATTTGTAAACACTCTACACAAGTTTAGCGATTGAAATAAACAATGCGCAAGAATATTTATTGTTCTGTAAATGCGCTCAATCTTGTATATTATGAGCTGCTACTAGCTACTAAAGCTAAAAAAATATGGAATGTAATGTTTGGCGTTGTCTTGGACACGCAGTCAGTTAGAAGGACCGATGTGCAAAGGTGTACCTCAAGAGTTTTGGGTCCACTTTTGTTTATAATATACAGGTTGTTAACTAATGTATAATTCTTACACAAAAAATTCCTTTTTGAATTGCTAGGTCATTTTTTTCCTACAATTTTAAATTTGTAGAATCAAAATTTAATGCATTGTATAACAACAATTTATTTAAATTAATAATTAAAAATTAAATTTTAATAGCGCAATAAATAATTATTATTATTAATAACAACAACAATTTAAAGCAAAAAATTATAAAAGATGTTGAAAATGTAATTCTCCTGCTCAAATAGACGCATTAATTCTATACCTCATAGATTGACGGACCCTTTGAAATATTCCTGAGGTGTCGTAAAGACACTATATCTATGGGCATACTATAACAATGAACACAAGTTTTATTAGCAGTGATAAATAAACACAAAAAATCAATCATGTTTTGCTAAAATTGCTTAAGCAAAGCCTTGGAACAGTTTATTTAAATGAATGTCAGCCAGCGGATGCGGAATTTTTCAGCCAATTTAAGACAAATGCAAGTTTTTTGTTATGCCCACAGCTTTGGTTATCTGTTTACCTCAATTTAACAATTGTCCAGTACTATTTGGTAAAGTTTTTATAAACGGCGCAGTATACAACTTTTTTTATTTTTACAAAAGCAGTAACATCGACAGATAAAAAACTGATCGTAAAAAAAAATTTATACATGTATCTTTCAATGTACGATTTTAATAATGGTTTTGACAAGTAATGCTATGTTTATATAAAGGCTCAAAACATTTCAGATCATATTTGAACATTTACATTACATTTTACTGAACTCTGTATGTTTAATAATTATTTATCAAAGTTCAAAATAGTTAGCAAACAAAATTAATATGTTGGTCAGTAGTTTACACTCTTTAATTTACAAAATATATAATCATATGAATGCGTGGAATATAAAGTTTTTGATTTTTGGGTGTACTGCTTTTCAATTTTTTTTTATAGAGATACATTCAAACTAAGGTTTATATTAAAAAACCACGCATTTTTGACGCTCTTTCAGATGATATTAATAACACTTAACATAACCAATTCTTATTTCAATTAAGCGGGTGAAATCGACATCATATACTATTCGTTAACATTATTTAACATTTTGTTAAAATTTATTATTAGAACTGTGAAATTATTTATTTACTTTAGCAAAGTACGCTGACATCCATTTATGATCTTTTTTTTTTAATTTTAAAATGTGATAAATATTTGTAGCTTATAAGTCTTGGAAAATACTAAATTTGAAAGTTTATTCCATGTGTCAATAAAAAAATCTCTCTTAAAAGTTTTTGTCCTACATCTCTAAACTGTCAGTTAATATTTGTTAGAATTCCTAGCCTTGTATTTCGTTTAAACAACGTCCGTTGAAATATCTATAGAAAATGCAAAGATCTGCAACATTACGCATGTGTTGTAAACTATCTAAGTCGTTAGTCAATTTTGGATTAGCAATGATCCGAATAGCTCGTTTTTTAATAGAGTTTTGAAGAGATAGTGTAGTTTCCAATGCTCCTCCCCATACTTGGAAACAATATTTAATATAAGGGCTAATATAAGTTTTATAGATATGCAAAATTTGAACAGAAGTAAACATTTTTTACATCTATTAAGAAACCTAGTTTTCTGGATACTTTTAAAGCTATGTCAACAAAATAATTGTTCCAAAGAAAATTGTGTGACATTATAGGCCCCTAGAAAACAAATTGAAGAAATTTTAGATATAGATTTGTTGTTTAGTTTAATATTTGGTACTAATGATACATCGGATTTTAACTTTAAAACAGTAAAAAGTTGAGTTTTTTAAGAGCAAAAATTAACCATGTTGGTAGTGCCCCATTCAGGTATTGTTTGAAGACTTTGTTTATAGATGATACAAATTCTAACTCAGAAGATCTGCCATATTTGTTGATATGATCTTTTGGAAAGTATAAAGTATGGAAAGTGCTGTTATCTGCAGAACTATGAAAAGGACTCTTAGTTATTTGAAGAAGTTCATTAAAGTAAATCAAAAATAAAGAACAGAACCTTGAGGAACACCAGCATTTATAATGTTAGAGTCAGAGTTAAAATCATTAATTTTAACTATAATTTTTTTATGGTTAAGAAAACTATTAATAAGATTTACATATTTATTATCAAGACCTATACAATGACTTACATAAGCCAAAAGATCTGTTGTTGAAAGTTTTGATCAAAATCCATATTGAGTATCTGAGATGAAGTTATTTTGTTCTAAGAATTTGACTATGTAAAAATTAATATATTTTTCAAAATGACTTTACAGATTGGACAATAATGCAATTAGTCTATAATTTGAAAAATCAGACTTGTCTCTTTTTTTAGGTATGGGAGCATTTTGCCAACAATTTGAATATGTTTTATTTTTGTATGATAAGGCAAATATTTTAGTCAAAATGGAAGATAATTTATTTGCAAATGTTTTAAAAATAATAGGTGGAATTTTATTTATACCTGATGCTTTTCTGGTGATTAATTTAAGAAGATATCATTTGACAATCTACTGTCTAAAATGAATTTGATTAATTATTTTTCTACAAGCTGGTATTGTAGGTACAGCAATAGGAGAATTTATGATAGTATAGTAGAGTTAGATGCAAATTGGTTTCAAAAATATCTCTTTTATGTTATTAACTAGATTGTTTTGAAAAGTTTGAAAAAGGGATTTTACAGATTTTGTACTACCTTGCAATGAATTTATTGTTTTATAAAATTTTTATATTTTTAAATTGTTTTAGATAGTCACAATAATTACAGGCTAACTTATAATCTTGTTTAGTTTGTTTGGAATATTTGTGTTTCTTAAACGCTTTTTGTTTTTTATTAACAAATTGTTTTGTCTAAATTGACATTGATTTTCTGTTGCAATATGTGGATCTTTAAAATGTATCAAAATCAAAAGTATTAATTTTTTTTTTTATTTTTACTGTTCATTTTAGAATAATGATAGATGAGGCCGCGGTTGGTAGTTATAAGAAAAGAAGTTTTAACAACAAAAGTAATAAGTGAATGATCAAAATTTTCTAAAGCAGCTTCAACACAAGTTGTTGTAATTTCTGGAATAGTTGAAAAATAAAAATCTAATAATCTTTGGTTTATCAAAAAGTCCACCACAAGGAAAATATGTGGGTTGCTGAGATTAAAAAATATGCTATTATAACCAATGCAATAAATTTTGTACGTCGTTAGTCTAGAATAAGCTTGTTGTTTGTGGGCACAAACACCCTACCCTGTTGGTCAGCAAATGAATGTTTGAGATGATAATCGAAATTTACTAGATTAAAACGACCTGGATCTTTATTGTTTCAGTCAAAAAGATGATATGGGGTTTTCTATGTTTAACATATTGATAAACAAAATTTAAATTCTTTTTTAGACCACAAATGTTAGAGAAATTAACTTTTAAATCACAAACTAAGTCAATGTTTGGTTTACTAAATTGGTTAGTAAAACAGACGAGGCTTTGTTCCGACAATTTAACCGTATCAGAAGCCATGTTTGATTTTGAGAGCGGGTTGCCCCGTGAATTAGTTCTACTTACAGTGTTATGGCAGTCGCTTAATGACGATTGGGCAAGGCCTACCATGTTGCCACAGCTCCCGACCGGAACTAGGGTATCTCTTCCTTATTCTGTAAACGTTTTTTTTCAGTTTGTTTGTACATCATAATAGTCCACAAGCTTAGTCTTTTCATTTTATACATATTCTGTCGTCAATGTTATATATTGTTATATAAGTTTTTAAAAACTTGTATAAAACTAAATAACTTTATCAGCAAAAATATTTTTTGATAGATGTTTTGTTTCATAAAACATTTTAAGAAGTCAACGGTAGACTCAGAAAAGTATACTTTAAACCGCCAAAAAGAGCTGACACTTTGTACATTTTGTTTGCCATAAATCTAAACTAACTAACTTGTACATTTTGTACACAAGCTATAGATAACAATCTTTGTATGAGTAGACGTAAATCATGTATATGTTTGGCAAATCTTTAAAGAACATTTCCTTGCCCGTATCACTTACAAAAATAGTATGGTTTACGGTTATATAAAAACTGTCGTCTGTGCATTTAATTTTTCCAGTGGTTGTTACACAAAGTAATTTTAATCCCGATTTTCTTAAAATAATTATGTTTTAAGAAAAAACCTGGTTTAGTAGTGATGAAACTTTTAAGTTTTACAATTTGCATGAATAGTCAGATGTAAATCTGCAGCAATTTCAAAAGAATGATTTGGGTTTTTATTAATATTTAGACAGGTATTGTTGGTAATTGTTTTATTGAAACTTTTTGTTTGATAAATTGACTACACACACATTGAAAAAAAAATGTCGCCGTTGGATGTTATTAATAAAATGTTGTTTATACATAATGTCTATTCAACCCCCTTTTTACATAAGAAAGTAGTATTTAAATAAACTGTTTAGGAAAGTCTTGTTACAAAGCCATGTTACTGGGTAACACAATTTTTGCTGACTTAGATCTGATATTTGTTTTTACCTAACTTTGGGGTTCAAAAATAATAACAATTTTTGCCTATCACATCAAGTTTTTGTTTTACAACATTTTAGTCATTTTTATGCTTTTATCGTTTAATTTCATGTACCAATGCTATAATAACTTAATTGATAAAAAATTGAGAATCAATAGTACTAATTAAGTTAAAAATACTTATAAAGTTTTATTGATAGTGTCATATAAGAAGAAATGATATAATTTACGTACGTTTTATGTTGTCCGAAGTAAAAAAATTTAATATTTTAAATTTTAAGAAATAAATTTTTGTTTGTAGGACTTTCTAAAATGCACCATTCCCAAACAATCTTTTTTAATGTTTCAACACTAGTCAACTTTCATGTGAGCATCCCATCTTCCTTGGTATTGCTTTTTTATATGTTTTAAATTTTGGTGTTCAATCTGCTTATCACTTACATCTCCTAGATTTTTAAAAAAATTGTGAAGATGACTGTATAAAAAATGAACTTTAATGCTCATGTTGCAACCCAGACAATTAATTTTTTTAATAAATCTTTGAACAAGTTCAACATAATTGTCTGTTTTTTTATTTCCTAATAAATTTTTGATAAGTGCCACAAAAGAATTTCTTGCATTTTTTCCACCTTATTCATAGAATTTAAAATGTTTGAATCGTTGACTAATTTTTTAATTTATAGTCTATTAAATATGCCAGCTTTTAGTTTTTCAAAGCTCAGTTTAAAAAATTCATTGAATATGTATTTAAAACATTGTCTATCTAATTTTTAAGCTCTAACAAAGTGTTTTATTAATAATAATAATAAAAATTCTTTACTTACGGTATAAGTAAAATCATTTACATTTACATAAAAATACAATAAATATAAACAATATAATACATATATAAAATAATCAATATAAAAAACAGAAGCAAAAGATCGACATAAAAAACATAATATAATATAAAATACATAACATTTAATCAATATGACTCAATTGAATCTTAAACATTGATTTAGAACAAAAAAAAATGAAATTGTTTGTTAAACAGTTTGCAAATCTACAAATTCTACCAATGGGGTTGTGAAATCCATAATTAGTAGAATGTGTAAATTCTCTAAATAATGGCACGTCGTTCACTAATAGGAATGTAGAATGGAAGAGATACAAGTAACTCAGGACAGTCTACTTCAGACATCACTAGACCACGCAAAAATAAGAGATCTGATCTTTTACGCCGAAGTTTTAGTGACGGTAAATTGTATAGTAAAGAAATGTAATTGCGATCAAAATTAACCAACAATATACCAGATCTACAGGACAACAGACGAAAAAATTTGTTTTGAACACGTTCAATATTCTGACTATGGATTTTATAGAAAGGGCACCAGACTGACGGAACGTACTCTAAATGAGAACGCACCAAGGCACAGTATAGTAATTTAAGAGTACTTGGAGAAAGATCAGCTGACATCCTATATAGAAACCCCAGCATTTTTATAGCACAATTACATATGTAGCAGATATGATCAACAAACGTTAGTTTAAAATCAAAAATTACACCCAAGTCTTTAATTTGTGTTACTTGTTGTAGCACCATGTTATCGATAGTATAATCGTACGAAATTTTGCTTAACAAAAAAAAACTGATTGCAAAACATTTATTAACATTAAACAAAATGTTATTAATAAGAAACCAAGCACTAACAGAGTTTAAATTTTGTTGTAAAAGATTACAATCATCGATAGATAAAATACTTATTAAATACTAATACAGTCAGAAAGATCATTGATAAAAAGTAAAAATAAAATTGGTCCGCAGTAAGATCCCTGAGGAACACCTGATGGAACTAAAATTGATTGTGAAAGAAAGTTATTGATTTTTACACACTGCGATCGGTTTTTCAAAAAGCAAGATAACAGAAAACCACTGCATTATGAAAACCCAAGGCACAAAGCTTAGCAATCAAAATAGTGTGGCTCACACGATCAAAGGCCTTTGAAAAGTCGGTGTAAATAGAATCAACTTGAGTTTTGTTTTCAAAAGCGTTTAAAATGTAATTTTTGTAAGAAAGTAGATTGGTAAGTGTAGATCGACCCTCACGAAACCCATGCTGTTCATCTACTAAAATGCTTTTGCACCAATGTATTTGACCAGTTATAATTTGATCAAATAATTTTGGGGTAGCAGATTGAATGCAAATGCTTCTATAGTTTGTAATATTTTTTTTAGCACCAGATTTATGCAATGGCATAATACAAGTTTGTTTCCATACATCAGGAAATTTAGTTTCATTTAATGAAGCGTTGAAAAGTAAATGTAATAGTTTTGAAATTGAATAAATACAATTCTTTAAGAGCATAGAAGGAATACCGTCAGGTCCAGTGCTAAGATTAGATTTAAGGCTTGTAATTCCATTAAAAATATCTAGTAAACTGACTAAGAAATTTGTATGAATTACATTTTTATCAAACTTAAACAATGGAATTGGATGAATTTGAGAGTTATAAACCCAAGAGAAAAAAATCTGCAAATTTGTTTACAAGATCGTCACCATTAATACAGGTTTGATCACCATAATACATTGTAGCTGGAAAAGCATTAGTTTTCCTAGCTTCATTTACAAATCTCCAAAAATGTTTTGGATTAGACCGAATGTTATTCTCGGTGCGTAAAATGTACTGTTTCTAAAGACGTGCGTTTAGATTTTTACATGAAATTCGAAGAGAATCAAATTCATTGTAATTAGAAAAAAGTTCTGAAGATTTAAATTGTTTATATGTAATTTTTGTTAGTTTAGTAAGTGAAATTAATTCCTTGCTAAACCAAATAAGAAAGTTGTCATTCCACACTCTTTTAGGTACATAACAATCAATTGCATAATACAAAACAGGATAAAATAAATCAACACATACATTAATATCACAGTTGTTAAAAAGAACAGACCAATCAACGTTCAACAAAAAATCATTGATTGCGCTGAAGTTAGCACATTTAAAATCATTAAAAACGTAGTTACAGTTTAAAATATCACAAGAAGTATCACATTTGACATCTATCACATAGGCATTATGATGTTGACTTATATCTAATAAAACTTCTGCAGCATTTATCACAGTAATATTATCACAATCATTAGTAAAACACAAATCCAAAAATACATCCATACTATTTGGTATGGTTATACATTGAACACAGTTTAAAAATCCAAATGAGTTAGCAACTAACGGTCTAGGGTATTTTTCGTTACAAGTAACTCCAGATCCAAATTCATCATTTAGCCACGTTGCTTCTGGTAAATTGTAATTTCCCAGTAGAATTAATTTACTATTAGGAAAGACATCAGCAAAAGATTCAACGGAGTAGCAGTGGTCAGCATATTTATTGATAACCGAACAAGGAGGTAATTAAACTGCACCAATTATGTACGATATAAACTTAAAGTTGACAATTACAAACACATGTTCAACGCTTAGATATGGCGGATGTAGTAATGTACACTTAAGATGACTTCTAACCGCAATCAATACGCCACTTACGTTTAATTTAGGGCTAGTTAAATTAGACCGATCACATCTAAATAGGTTATAGCCAGTTAGTCTTAGTTCTAAATCAGTGATGTCTTTAGATAGCCAAGTTTCGGATAAAACAATAATGTCATAACTTGACAAAGCTACAGCTAACAAAAGTTTTTTTTAGTTTGGTTTTTATACCTTCAACGTTTTGGTAGTAAATTGAGATACCGTTGGTATTCCTAGAGACGGGTCCAAACTGTTGAGCGAATTTAACGTCCGAAAATTCCCTGCAAGGCAATGTTTGCCGGCCAAAAGATTTTAGAAAAAACTAAACCAGCTTGATCGGCTAGAATAAATACTTTAAAACTGCTGTAGTTTCCAGATCTCACTACCAACTCAACAACATCAATCAAAATAGATGGTAGTTTAGCTTTCATATAGTTTGCAATTTTAGTTTTATTTGTTCAACGCTTAAGTTGTGACACATAAATATATGAAGGGAAAACGTAGGCTTGTAGCTGGTCATTGTCTGGACCACATTCAAAAATCGTTGGAGTTTTGTGCTGTACTCTAGGTTTAATTGATTGTGAACTACTAGTAGTAGTAGAAGTACTGGAGAGAATTGTTTTTGCTGGTGGCAACTGAATTGAATCCGTATTAATAACAGATCTAGTAGAAACAAGTTCAAGTAGACGGCATGATTTTAAGTCTAAAATTTCTATATCTTTCAGAGCTATCTTCTCCTCCAAATAGGAAATTTAGTCAGTTAAAAGTTTATTGTTAGAGCAAACTTCATCTAACAATACTTGATACAACATGATGTTTTCTTTGTATAGTTTGCATAGGTCAGATTCCGATTTAAAATCAAATAAAACACCACAATGACATTTCTTGTAGCGAATAGCACAGCTATTATGAACAATAACTCCACAACCACTACAAGTAATTCCAGATTGTGCTATACGGTTACACTTGCAAAAACTAGTCATAGTAATAAATGCAAATATAAATGTGAATAAAATAAAATATGTAGGAAAAGGTTTAAAACAAGGAGACAAATTTTACACCGGTACGGTCTATCTCCTGGTGACTGACTTTAAAACAAACACAGATAGACCACGAAAAGGTTACAGTAGAGACAACGGGATAATCAAAAACAAACTTTAAAATAAAATTATAAT
Organism: Tachinus rufipes; assembly: GCA_963932245.1. Taxonomy (NCBI): domain Eukaryota; kingdom Metazoa; phylum Arthropoda; class Insecta; order Coleoptera; family Staphylinidae; genus Tachinus; species Tachinus rufipes. Next base: position 40,310,609 of record OZ010747.1, on the reverse strand, counting down.
ATAAAATCACAAATTAAAACTCAATGTTACGCCACTGGTTCGAATAGTAAGAAAATATGCCGCAAACGACGTGGATGTTGCAACAATAATTAAAGGTTAATTTATTAACAACAATGCACATCAAGAATATCGCCTGCTATAAGGAGTTAATAATTAGCATATATAACTACTTACACACTCAACACAAGATGTGCCAAGAAATTTATAATTAAATTAACTTAATAACACACAAAATCACAATAGCACCAAAATAATAATAACACACAACACAGTGGCGTTACACTTCCAACAGATAACCAGTTTTATGTGAAGTGATTTTTGAACGCTCTACTAAAAGTTAGTGTATTACATTTGGGTCCCCAACATTTATACCACTTCTTGCCAATCTTTCTGAATTCAATGCTTGTCCTTGGCTCTGCTGTCCCATAAACACAAAAAACATGGACACTTTGTGAATCCTCCTTCTTGACCAAGTAAGTAGTTGACCATTTTAAGATCTACGCAGATGATTCACTAAAGATCTTTATACTTAATTAGCTCCATCAACTTTTTAATTGTATCGTAGTCTTTTTTGAAAAATACTGAATGCCTAATTAGAATTAAACCGTGTTTATTTCTATTATATGGCAAAACGCACTTCAAACTTCTATTCAAACTGTCTAAAAACAATCGTATATAGTGTCACATCCATAAAATTTAATAAGCCTAGCACATTGAAGGAATAAACTAAATCACTGTCTACTTTAAATTATTGTAAAAATTCTGTTTTTCTGGTACGATAGATTGTAACTTTAGTACCTAGCTCAAACATTTTTTTTTATTAAGCCTGAAAGCTAGCTTTTTTTGAAAGATTTAAACCTCTTACTAAATTTTTAATTCGGCTTGGATAAACCTAGAAAGTGTAGATTGTGTAGTAGAATTGCATTTAAAATCAGCATCTTGTTTGTCAATTTCATCTGCAAAACCTCACAAGAAATAGAGATTTTTAAACACTTGCACAGGTACTTCTTCAGAATAGAGTATTGGGCGCATTGCTGATTCTAGGTTTGAGTATATAATTTTTTGTCTAGTTATTTTTTTGTGGCCACTAGTTTTTGTTAAACAGAAATAACAATTATCTGTGTAATTTTTAGGCTCTCGTCATATTATTGGAATATCAAATGCCAGTTTTTCTCGCTTTATTTTGCTCCACTGTCGTAAATTTTCAAGACAAAGTTTACATACCTTATGTGGAGCCCTAAACTTGTCTTGGTCTGCAAGTTGCACTTTAAAGTATGCAAAGTACACATGTTTTACAAAATTGCTAATACTCATCCTCTATTCCTTAGTTTCTCCTAGTAGCCATTTCACTTGCACACGCTTGTATGTTTAAGAAACTAACTTACAGTAAACATGTCTAAAACTTTTAAGGGGTTATGGTTATGCAAATTGCCTGATAGTGCACCACCGCAGTTGTAAACAGGTAGGCGGTCGCTACCTGCAAGTGAGTACTTAATAACAAACATATTAGACAATAAGATTCGAGTTAATTTAATTTTAACAGACGCAGACTGAAACGTGAATTATCATTTTTGAAATCAGCACCCCAAAATTAGTTAATAACAAGTATCAGATAAAAGTCAGGAAAAAAAAAGTTAAAATTTGTTCCCCAGTAATATAACCAGTCTATAAATATTAAAAAAAATTTTTGGCTTCTACTATCACCTTTTAGATTCTGTTATTTACACCATGTATATATTTAAAAAAAAAAATAGCACAAAACAAATTATGCATATATGTAGTTATCTTTTATCTCTATAAAATTATTTGATGCCATAATTTATTTAGAAAAATGTATGTATTATTTATTTATACTTATGCATTTTGTATAGTTTTGTATTCTATCAGCAATATCACTAAATATGTATAAATTAGCACATATTTCTTCAAAATTTTGTTTAAATGTGCGAGTAGTTTTTAAGTTCAATTGTAAATTTTAATAAAACTGAACTTTTTTCAAAACAATTTTTAACAAATCTTGTGTAAAATATTGATACTTTGCTAAAAAGGTTGAAGGTTACATCGGAGCTACAAATTCAAATTTCTTTTCTGGTTAAGAAAAAAATGCATTGTGATGAGTACGTCTTTTTTTCGGATAAGCGTCAATAGGCTTTGTAACTAAATAAGATCGACGTTAAATAAATAAAGTAAAAACATGCATTTTTTACAGTTTAATAAAATAATATTGCAAAACAAGGCAAAGGTTAGTAAATTTTTAAAACTTATAGTATTAACTAAATTATTGTAGTATGAGGTATTGTATAATATTTTTTGCACAATAATATATTTTTTAATAATAACTTATTTGAAAGTGTCATTGACAAATTTATTAAATTTGTTAACTATTTCATAACATTACTAAAACTAAGTTGTATTATCACATTTAATTTCGAATTTATTGCTTAAACAACATCGTTAAATTTACGTTGTGCTGTACTATCTTGATGAACGAGTTCATCTCAAAGTTAAACGGACGTCTTTGGGCAGTTAACTATAAATTTTGCTATTAAACATAACCCATGTAGGGTTATTTGTTGACCTTTACTAGATTTATTTTATTTTTTATGTTGCCAATTATTGTTGTAACTAATCTTTAACATTCTTGTATATAATATGTAGAAATTTTGTTTATCTTTGGTCTATTTGAAATTGGTTGAGTGCGTTAAATATAGATGGCCAGTATCAAACGCTTTCTTGAAGACAATGAAGATTAGAACATGCCGTTTATTGTATTCTATTGCTTTTTCTATTAGGATCTTTATTAATTGCAGATGATTGTTTGTGCTGTATTCTTTTTGAAAAGCAACTTACTCACAAGGTTTGTAAGTGTTTGGTTTGTTTTCCAGGCGCTTTATAATTATTTTAGTAAAAAGTTTCTATAGGTTCAAAAGTGAGCTTATCTGTAGTCTGTAGTTTTCTAAAGTTTGTGACGTCGCCTTTTTTGTAGATGAATATTGTGACCCTGTAATTTTATTTCTTTGGGATCGTGCCTTTTCTAAAATAGTTTTAACAGAGCAAATTTATTGAAAAGCGTATTTTTCTCACTTTTACTGATTCTATCACTATTTGGTTTTTGCCGGAGAATTTTTTTTTATATCTTCTATTGTAATGTCTGGTTTTAAAGCCAACGTTTATTACGTGTAGTAATAATTTTTTTTTATTTTGCTTTGCCCTGAGCTTAAATATTTCAACTTTTTTTTCTGCCAGTTTTCTTCTCATAGTCATGTTCTAAAAATATATCATAGATGTTCTAAAATGTACAAACACTAAGCTGTATGAAGTTGAATAGCAAATTTTAGTTTATCACTAAAAACCACTTGATGTCATTTTTGTAGTATAATTAACTGATAATTAGAACTCACACAAACACGAACAAACAATAGAGTTATAGAAATACAATATATTAAATCATTACAGTAATATACTGACGCAAACAATTTTTTTCTACAAATATGTGTTATTGATTGTAGTATTAAAAATTAATAGGATCTCACGTACAATACTCTCAGAAGCCAATATTTGCAAATTCTGATCAAGCAAAAAATTAAAATTATTATTAAAATTTATAAATCTAATATCATTTTGTTAAATTATATTAAATTAAATTTTCAAGTTTGTTTATATATTTAGTAACAATTTGTACACAATCAGAAACATTGCGATTGTTAAGGTCAATATCTAAAAAAAATCAAGAACTTTGGGATTAATGATAACATTTTAGATAAATATTTTATTAGTATTGATTACACAAATATGTTTCAACAAATAACAATTACTATTTTATTATTAAAGCATTACGTTATCAACAGTTCATAAGTTTTTAGATATGTTTAGTGTTGCTACTGTACTGTTGTTTATAACCAGAGACTGATTTTTTCTTTAATAACTAACTATTAAAAATACTAAATAATATAAAATAATCCAACATTAGCAGAATTTAAAACTAAACGGATACCGATATGAAGACAGTTTCAAAGTTTTGTTTTTTAAAATATATTGACATTTTTAACTATACTTAATTCAATGATGTATATAATAAAAAACCTATCATTATTAATCACATTTTTTTTAGATAATTGCTTTTGATTTTATGTTTTGGTGGTTAATAATGTAATCATGTGTTTATAATAATTATATTGTTTTAGCTAGAATTTTGCTCTAGACAGAATGCAACATAATTTGTAGCTCCGATACTTATATGTAGCGAGGCAAGAAACAAAGGAGGATAAATAGCTGTTGTGTATGTACATTTCATCTTTCAAACTTTCAGAAGCAACGGCTTAGATATTTTTTATTAATTAATTCAATAGGAAGTAGTTTTTCTTTTGTAAACGGCACTTTTAATGTATTTGCAAATGACTCGTGGTCTTTCATACCAAAAATCCTTATTTTTTTAATTGTTCAATTACTTTAAAAACCAGTATTTAAAAAAAAAATCTGATATTAAAAAAAATTCTCCTTTTATTGTTTCATTACATCATTTATAGAAAACTGACACGCCATATTTCTTCGTTAGAAAATATATAGTTACAAATTTTGCATTACGTCGGGAAACCAAATTATTTTTTTTATCAAAGAAAGCTTGTAGGATTTCTTGGTTAACCTTCGCCTGCACAATATATAAATTTATTTAAATTTTACTGCATATTTTTTGGACATAGTGACTGGACTAACAAGTTTATCAACACAATTGTTACGCAATTTTAAATTTTGCAGGGCTGCGTAGAGTACGTTATAGACTGTAAACATAATAGAGATTATAGGTATGTACAATTGCGTCATTCAAAACTTAGTATCTTTGCTCTTATCAATCTTGGTACTTGGTGTAACTAAAAGTGACCCGTTGTTTATATTTTGTATAACTTTATTAGATTTTATTAAGTTGCAAATCCAATTAAATTTGTTATTTTATATACGCATCTAAACATTCCATACACATGTGATCTTTGTAGCTCGGTATGCTCAATACCTTGATTGTTTACTCCAAAAAGAAACAACTTGACTTGGTATTTATATATTTATTTATTTATATGGATTTTTGCGTTGTTTTGTTGGTAAATTTGATGTTTAATTGAGAAACTATACTTACATTTGTCATGTTACGCTATATACAAAATTTAAAACAGCCTAGTTGTTTTGCAATCTTTTCAAACAAAGACAAAATCCGTGCAAGTCAATGTAAAACATAGTTGACACGCTTAACTTGGTGATTAAGCTTAGAAATTAAATTAAAAAGAAGTTAATTATTGTATTTTAACAAACAATGTTTTTTTGTAGTTGTAGTAGAACTAGCAAAATTTGACTATCAAGTTGTTGGTTGCAAACATTAACGCTGAGCTGTTTACAAATGTCACCATCTTAGAAAACTTGACACAATTAATAATAAATAAAAAAATTTAACACACAATTTACAAAATGCAACTTTTACATATAAATATAACATACATACGTTAGTACAAAGCTAAATGTTGTTTTGAAGTATGTGGACAAACGTCGAAAACTACACTATTTTTTCTAAATTTTAAAAAACTAACTAATGACTGAAATACATTACAACTTATGCGAAATGTTGTATTTTCTATACATATTTTTATAAACATTGTTAAAAAAATACAAAACATATTGTTTTATGAACGAATATTTATTTGTACAAGGGGCACTGCTAAAGTTTGCAGAATCAAGTACTGCCTGTATTGCCATCGTTCCGCAATTGCTATATTCGTAAAATTTGACGTTTTTCACCTATAATTCAGTTGACAGTTTGATTTCAAACTGCTCGGTTTTGTTTCAACAAAATTTAACAAGAGTATTAATTGTGTGAAAAGTGGAAATTTCAAATTGTGACTTCCGAGTGATGATTTTTATGATTTTCGATACGGTTTAACACAGCAGCAATGTGTAGAAAAACTTAGTTTGTTATTTGAGGATAAAGCACCATCCAAAACTGTGGTTTGCAGAATTCAAGCGTAGAAGACCAACGTTTGATGACAATCTTTGCGAAGGTCGTCTATGCACCTTTGTTGTCGCAAAAAATATTGATGCTGTGCGTAAAATAATTTTGTCAGATCGGCATGTGACCTATAGTGAGATAGAGGCATCTTTAAGCATTGCAGCAAAATAAATACATACGATTTTGTACGATCATTTGCATGTCAGGAAGCTTTGCAGTCCTTAGATTCAACACAATTTGAAAGAAGAACAAAAACAGGCACGTGTCAAAAGGTGCAAGGAAATGCTAAAGAAATTTGTACGAGGTTGTTCAAATTTGGTATATAACAACGTAACAGGTGACAAATCTTGGATATATTCATATAAGCTTGAAACTAAACAGCAATCAACTAGATGTTTTAAAATGAACTTAAACCCACAAAAGTGGTGCGTTCACAAAACGTTTCAAAAAGAATGATGCTTGTTTCTTCAAAAAAAAAAACGGGCCATGTTGCAACTGTTGCATTAGAAGACTGAAAGACAGTTAATGCTGATTGGTATACTTCAATTTGTTTGCCGGAAGTTATCGCAAAAATCAGAAGGAACAACATAAGCCGGCAAAGCATTGTTCATCATGACAATGCAAGCGCTCACACAGCAAGACAAACTGTAAAGATTTTGACCAGTAACAACATCCAATTAATGACTCATTGCCCATATTCGCCTGATTTATTGCCCAATGACTCCTTTTTATTTTGACATATCAAAAATAAAATGCGTGGCAAACGTTTTTCATCGGCCGTTGAAGCATTTAAATCTTGTTTTGGAGGTACTTCGTTCAGAGTGGCAAAATTGTTTTAAAGATTGGTTTCACTGGATGCAAAAGTGTATAGATTTTAAGGGGAAATATTTTAAGAAGCAATAAAGCGATTTAGATAACGTAACTTGTATTTTGCTTTACATTTTTTGCAAACTTTGGCAGTGTTCCTCGTGCTAGGAACTTATATTCACTGACAGTTTAAAGACGCAAGACTAAAACTTTTATAAAAGAATTCTTTTTACTAGATTATTGACACATGGAATAACTTTTTAAATTTATTATTTTTTTTTATAAACTGCAAATATAGAAATACGCTACTGAAAATATCTCCTTTAATATTTACTGCAAGCACATTAAATCGGGACCATTAGATTGATACACTCTTGAAATTTTTTTACTTTCTAGACTATTCAATGTTATTTTTTCAGATAAAATTGCAATTTCATATTGCTAACGTAGCTATAGACTTATTAAAACAATATAACATAAATCGTTGCTTTGACCACTCGACCTATAGAACATGTCTGTAATGTGATTAACAGAACATTGCGATGTTTACCGCATCCTCCAAACACTTCTATATTGGAAAGCTTAAAATACTTCAAGATGCATTAGATAATCTAATTACTAGCATGCCTAGAAGGGTTGATAAATGCATAAGAATACACGGAGATGTAACGCATTATAAATTTTGTTTTTAGTAAATATTATTTTTTATTCAAAATGTAATCTATTGTATATCAACATACACTATTTTTAACAAGTTTCAGAAATACATATCAACTTTTTTAATTTATTGTATAAATAATAGTATCTCTTAAATAGTTTGTCTTGCCACTACTACTTCTTCATTTTACTCAATAGTCAAACAGCTTAGTAATGCACTGTATTAGAACATTGTTAGAAAATATTATTAAAAATATTCGTTCAATTGATCGGATGTCACCAAATATATTACCATCGGCTTAGGTTTAACAAATATAGTTACATTATTTACAAACAATTTCAAAATATAACAATTCTACAAGTAAACTTTATTATGATTACAAAAGTATTTCCAACCAAGTGACTAAATAATATCATAAAAAACAATGCTGCAAACGGTCTGGAAACATACATATTTACTTGATTCTGATTTTTGGCCTATTTAAATTACACTGATTTATGCTTCGTCTTGTAGAATTAGCATACATAAGGCTTAAAAATAATTTTTATATAAACAGACAACTAACGTAACGTGTCAAAAAATTTAATGCATTTTATATAAAAGTGTCTGCATGTGCAGGGCTTTTAATTAAAAAGTGTCATTTTTATTCTATAAAAATAATTCAAATTTAGGTAGAAACTTTCTACTTGTGGAACACGACATTACTAAAATGGCCGCGACGGCTACGGTTACTAATTTTCATTTTTTTGCAAAAATGCTGCATCACTCTGCCGCACATTTGTAGTTCTATTTTGCAAATTACAGCCCGCCCGAGTATTATTCTTGAGCTTTTTGATTGTTGTGGGATAATTTGCGTAAACTTTGTCTTTAACGTAACCCCACAGGAAAAATGTTAAATCACACGACCTAGGTGGCCAATTGATGTCTCCTCTTAGCAAAATAACACGTCTGAGAAATTGTTAATTCAATAGTGCTATTCTTTCTTTACTTGTGAGGCATGTAGCCCCGTCTTGCTAAAAGTTGACATCACCTACGTTCATATCGTCTAATATTGGCCACAAAAAGTCTGTAAGCATCGTACAATAACGCTGCACATTGACTGTAACAGTTTCACCTATTTATTCTCAAAAAAATATGGCCCCATCACACTACCGGCTCAAAAACCGCACGAAACCACTTTAATGGAAATGGGCCTTGTTGCTCAAGATGATTTTACTGAAGAACTGGGGATATTTTTCTGCATTATCAGCCCATTGAACAAAAGTACTGCGTTGTTTTTAGTATCTCAGTTTTAATTCTTGAGCTAGCTGTACTTTATATGCATGCAATGTTTTTGTCACTACGACAACGGACTGATGACTTAACTTCACTAACTTAGCCAAATGTCTCAAATTTCTTAATTATCTTCACAACTGCTGTTCGTCACAATAATTCATTCCGACATAATACACTGCAAACTCTACGAACCGTCTCCGTTAAATTTTTACCATATCTATAGTAAATTTTTACTATTTATATTCTTTGTTGAAGCGAATATTGTACCATTTTTGTAAACGAGATAGTTTTTACTTTTTAATTGTCAAAGTATAACATTGGCCGCGTTTAGAATGACTCATCATGCGTACTGAACGCGCTCGCTGACTACCGCTGAGCATTGTTTGTTAGCAACGTTTGTCATTTTACTCACCATACATTGGTTGCTGACCAAGTAACTCATCAATCAGTCATAGATTGATGAGTCGTTCTAAACGCAACCATTCATACCTTTACATGTACAAAAAAAATCCTTTATATTGATAGTTTCTGTACAATGAAAAATTTTTTTTTTTTTTAATATTTCAAATAACTGTATGTAAGATAGAAGCCAGTATGTCGTAAAAAAGTAAATGTCAATTTTTCTATATGCTTGGACCTATTAACCAAACGTAAATTTGCAGTGTTATACAGCATTGCAAAATGTAGTAACATCAATTGAGCTATTTTTTTTTGTAAATCAATAATTCTTATCGTTGATGTTTTTTATAGTAACTTGAACGTAAGCCGTTTTCGAAATAATTTTTTTGTAAAAATTTATTGGCCCTTAAAACTGCATTTTTTTATGATGTCCGGTCAAACATATGATTGTCTACACTCAACCTTATTTGTTAGTGATTCACTTTTATTGTCGAGAATTTTTATGTATGATTAATTTAAAACATTTTTGGATGAGTTGATAATCACTCTGTAGTCGTAAAAGAGTTTAAATAAGATCTTCAAACATACTTAATTTTTTTATTCATAAAAAAACACCACATTTTGAACGGCGTTTTTAATGTTTTTGCAATATTGTTTACTTAAACTGGTATATCCTTAAATACTTTAACAACTTTTGACAAAATTGTAACTCTGTCAAATTATTGTCGATACTAATACAAATAGACTACAATTAAATATATCAATGCAGTATTAAACACTAGCTAGCACAAAGCCTATACATTAAATTAATCGGCAAATTATAGTGATAAGTAGTGCCGCAATGGTTAACAAAACATGTTACTGCGGTTCTACTTGTCAGACATATATATTAGTTAATATCAAGAAACATGAGACAATGATGCTGTTGAATAATATCTGATGCAAATGCTTAAGTATAATAATAATAATAATTCTTTATTACCCAACAGTTCAAATAAAACTAATTACAGGATAATATTAAAAACTTAAAAACAAAAATCAGATATAAAATTTCTACAAGAAAATAAAGTTGACAAACTACAAATTAAATTTAAAATATAATAAAAATAAAACATAAAATAAGATAACAGATATAAAATATAGAATAAAAAATAAAAGATAAATAATCATTTATAAAATATTGGTTTCATTCAGAAGATAGGATTTTAGTACGTTACGAGCTTACATGAAATATATCAATTTCAGGACAATAAATATTTACGTAGTTACACATTGACCTTAGTGGTGATCGTTGACGATGAAACGTATTTGCTCTTGTAGTATAAAAAAACGTGGTTTGATCGGCTGGTGAGTCGAGGTGTTATAGGTTGTGTATTATCTCTGAGTCCGTAACATCATTATGTAAAATCTGATGGAGAAAAAGCACTCTTTTTTTGTTTAGTGACGTATAGTTAAATTTTTAGAAAAGATTTTGATGCGAATATCCTTGGACGTGATAAATTTTATATTTCCTGTAGTATAATGTTTTTAAAATAACATTCCGCCGTGTTGTTAGAAGTTTTGTATTGAACATTAATAACAACATGTCATTTTACATTACAGATTCATGTGGATAGCAACCATTAGCTTTGTAATAAAAATATCCCATAAAATATTTTTAAAATCTTTCAAGTTTATACATATCAACAGCATATGATGGAGACCAAACCACTGCCCTGTATTCTAGCTTTGATCAAACATACGATTTGCACATTCATTGAGTTACAGCAGACTTATTGAAAAACTCACGTGTTTTTAAATAAAAAAACTTATTGTCCACAACATAATCATAAAAAATAGGTTATAGTTTGCTATTAAAAAACATACATTTACTAATATTAACTTTAAAACAATTAATTTTGTCCTATTGCTGAATTTGCGGCAGAACATGTACAGATAAACAATCATCTATAGATTTAATCAATCTAATTATTTTAACATTATTTGCATATATAAAAATTTGAGAAAAGATGTTGGTTAATGTATCAGTTACAAATAACAAAAACAATAGAGGTCTTAGGTTTAACTGTCAAGGCACCCTTGAGGGCAAAGTCTACGTACTGGGATCTATCCGGTATGTACTAAACTAATTAAACTACTACTAAAACCACAGTAATTTTGAAATAAAGAATTTATGGTCTATATAGAGTTAAACGCTTTACTATAATCGGTATGTATAATATCAACCTGAAGTAGTAGACTTGTAGATCTGAAACTCAACATTTTAGTAAATTTTGTTAACTACAATAGATTCAAAAATCTCAAAATTATTTTATACTCTCTCCGTTTCAAAATAAATATCCAAAAAAATAGTAATTTTTTAAATAATAGTTTTGAGAAATTCACAATTAATATTTGAAGAAATTTCCACAGCTAAACATAAAAAAACATCTTGAATAAAAGTGTTCTCTATTCTTAAAAAATCAGATCTTTTAAAAGAACGGTAATTTTTATTTCAGACGTACCTAAATAATTTTTCACTTAGCAACTCAACATTATTTAAAATATCACCAAAAAAATATGATGCATTTGCAATTTCAATTCAAAATTATTATCAAGTAATATTTTTATTTTATTTAAATGGTCATGTTAGCATGTTTAGCAACGTAAAATTTACATCTTAAGCCACAATAACATTTATCATAACTTTTATCTTTTTCTGCTCTGCGAGTATCGTTAAAAACGATGCATTTTTCATTTATCACATTTGTTACTGCATTTGATTGCCATGTCAACCGATCTGAGGGACAAGTTTCCATTACAAACATAGCAATTTTGAATCATTTTAACTGACATAAAAATAGAAAACTAAGCAAGAATAATAAACAGGGATACAAGTATTTCACATCTACTTCGCTCTTTGTATATGACTAAAATATAACGTGCTCTTAATACATGTAAACTTCTTTGGTTGTAACTTTGTAGTTAGTTAGTTTAACGCTTTAATAAGTTTGATCTTGCCATTTTATTGACAATATTATTAACCGGTATTATCAAAAACCAACGTTGCTTTTCACAAAATCACAATAACTTTGTTACCGATCACGTTGGGACTATCACCTTAGTAACTAGGAATAACAAAATATATAAAAAATAGTTAAAACTATTAATTCAAACTATAATTTTGTTGTTGTCAAAAAAGCTGTTTATTAGACTTACAGGTTTGTCATCAAAACCTATACAATAGAGACAGTTAGTAAGATTAAGACTCAAAGCATTTGATAAGGTATAACTATCAAATGCTTTGGAAATGTGTAGAGCTATTGCAAGATAAAATGTGATGACAACAACGCTAATATTGATTTTAATTATTAATCGACGCCGCCAATATAATCTGTCAAATACAATTTTTTTATTAACAACATCTTCTTTAAAATTGTTTTGCCTTAGATGTGACCTACAGCTCTACCAATTAAAAAAAAATGTGATAGTATTTTATCAAATGTTTGCGGACTACTTACAAAATTGTTCACTTTAAATGCCAATATATTTACTATTAATAGAACATAATATTTTTATTCTTAGTAAAATGTGGTCGATAAGTTCTATTGCAGATTTAAAACTAGGATTTTTTAATTATAAAGTGTACAGGTGTGACTGTAACCATATTGCAACATCAAAATTACGTGGCGGAGAAATACTTATTGGCGTGTCCAATAAGTACTATGAAGAATTGTTTGTCTATGTTGATATTGGTAGTATTAAAATAGTCATTGATTTTGTTTATATTTTACCTGGTTTAGACCACTCTACTTATCAACGTCACTGTAAAAGTGTAATTAAATTAGTGAATGCAACACTGTTTCTATTATTGGCAATTACAACTTTCCTCAAACGTTGTGGATTAATGATGAATTTAGTGTAAACACAGAATCTACTTGTCCTAAAGGTATTTTACTAGCTAACACGTTTGGGTATATTAATTAGCATCAATTGAACTACATACTAAACATAAAATTAGTTTTGCTAGATTTATTGTTTGCGCCTTTGACATTTTCTTTAAAAATGTGACAAAATTAATCTCAGGGTTGATTTTATTAGGTGAATTAAATATATAATTCTAAAGATTCAAATAAATTCTATACACATAAATAAAAAAAATTATATTTTCAAAACATGTGTTTCCTAGAAAAACAATAAAAATAAAATTAAAAATAATGCGTATAACTAAACAAAAAGTTTGTAACTTAATATAAATGTAATATAAATTGTTTCTGACTTAATATAAATGAATAATCATAATTGCAATATAAGCTTTATAACGCACTTACCTATAAAAACCGCAAGCTAGAGTCGCGATTGAATTAATTGCACTGGATAGCCAAAAAGCAGTTTCTAAGAGAACAGACATTTGCAAAAAAATCACTTAGCAAAAATCCCGCACGGCGGCACCAAAAACGCGCAAGGCGCAAACGAAACTTGCTTGGACAAAGATTGCAAAGCCGACCAGTATGAAGCGCGCGACGCGGCACGCTACAAGTGTGCAGAACCGGACTTTGGTTTAATATGCGATGTATGAAACAGACCCCTCTCTTGACCGGATTCGATACTGATAAAATATAGGTACAATCCCCAACAGCAGATTTAATGACGTATGGGCTCTCAAATAATAGAAAAAAAATTAAGTTTCTTGCGTTAGTGTCAATGAAATAGGATTAGTCCTTAGGAGCACTATATCCCCCACGTTGTAAGGCTTGTAAATACGACGCCTACTACAACATTTGGAGCTTATTTCGAGCAAGATAAAGTCGAATAGGTGCATCTGCTCTAGGTTTGGGAGATGGTAAAACTGAGTCTAGGAGAGCCAAGTACTCCGTAGATTCGTGTACAACGCTATTTAAAAAGATGGTAAACAAAGGTGTTTTACAAGCCCATTCAGTGTGTTTTTCCGAGCAGTAAGCCCAAAATAATCTTCCTAATTCTCGCATTACACGTTCAACAGGGTTGCTCTAGGGATGACGTACTGAAGCAAAAACGGGCAAGATGCCAAACTTACCAAGAAAGTTTGACCAACGTTTAGCGGTGAATTATGTTCCGTGGTCACTTAAAATACGGTCAAGTGTACTGACGTTAATAAAGTAACCCTTCTTCATTCGGTTTACTACCGCAGTAGTAGTAACACGTTTTAAAGGATACAAGGTAACAAGTTTACTAAACACATCAAGAACCACAAAGATACAAGTCACACTACCGACAAAACGTGGTAAAGGACTATACAGGTCAACTGCAACTAAATCTCCGGGAGCATCAGGTAATATCGGTTTTATAGACGGTTTGAAATTCGTGAGTGTTTTATGCGTTGGCAAGATGGACATGCTTTTAATTGCAACTTAATACTGGCAAACATATTTAGCCACCATACTTTGTAACAAAGCGCGCACTAAGTTTTATAAACACCAAAGTGCCCATAAAATTCGTGGTACACATAAACAAAGTCTGATATCAACGACTTCGGAATACAGAGAAATAGCAGAGAATCTTCATCATTTTTTAGAAATAACAAATCTTCATGTAACATATAACGAGCATCAGAATTTTGATTTAATGTTATTTTGTGCCGTGTCCGCCCGTTGCAAAGTTGGCACGCGGCGCATTAACGTAGGCGATTGTCTGTGAGCTGCAAAAGCCATAATACGAAAAGACTTTTCAAAAAATGTACTTAGTAGGGTAGGGATAACTAATTTTAAATTTGTACTCCTGTAGCGCAAGTACCCAACGCGCAATTTTGGGGGACAACAGTCTACACGTATTGAAATAAGTCAATGCGCGTTGAGTGGTGATTACTTAAAACGGTTTTTCTAACAAAAAAATTGCCAGCGTCTTAGGTTGCGTACCACGCTCAGCAATTCTTTTTTTGAGACCAAATACCGGATTTCACGAGAGAGTAAAAGCTTGCTAAAATAACTTACTACGTGTTTTTTGTTATCTACAATCTGGTAAAGAACGACACCCACGCCAACATCGCTTGCATCACACTGTACCTCAAACGGAAAATCAGTGCTTGGGTGATACAACAGTACGTCTTGCGGTAAGATGTTTCTTATAGCCAAATACGAGTCATTTTTGGTTGCCCCTATGATCATTTGTTTTATTTCTGCAGCAACTGAGTAGAAGTCAAAAGACTTTAAACTGATAAGCCTTAGTACCCACTCAAAAATCTGTGTACCGCTTGTGCTCTGGTTTAATGGGAACCTGCCAATAACAACATTGCAGATCCAAGGACAACATACATTTTACACTAGATAAGTTGTGTAAAATATCCTCAATTGATGGGAGAAGTTTATTATCAACCTCAGTTACCGCATTAAGACGACGCGAATCTAGGCAAAGTTGGATTGTCCCGTCCAGTTTGACAGTTGTCATTAATGGGCTAGCAAATGGGGTATTTGCATTTTCAATGATTCTCCATGGTTTCATTTTTGCAATCTCCGCTTCAGCGATTTTGCGATTGAAATCGGGCATTGCTTAACCGCAAAACGGGCAAGAATCCGTTAAACTGATGGCATGCTTATAGACATAGGTTACATCTGGTTTATTGCTGAAACTATTTTGATGTTTCTGTAAAAGTTCAGAAAACTCGTTTTTTTCAAACGACGTTAGAAAAAGTTGGTTTACAAATAAAAAATTTGGATTAGGTTTGTCATAACTAAAAAAAAAACAAACTGAGGTATTGAATTAAGCAAGCAAATTCTTAATCTAACGGAAATTGGAAGCAAAAGCTCATAAATTGGGTTTATGGTTCTTATTGATATTACTTCATCTGCTTTAGGAATTTGTAGTGTTTGCTCGTGTAAAACAATAAATTTTTTATAATTATAAATAAAATCTGCTTCGACAATAATTTAGTATGATAAGTTAGGTATAACCAAAAACTCGCATTCTCCTAAAAATAAATCTAAGAGGTAAGCAAGTAACAACTGATGTGTTACTTTGCTGGCTTTATAAGCACCTGTAACACAAATACCTTGTACTGGCAAAACTGGTGCCTGTGGAAATGCAGGTGAAATTTGCTGAAATATTTTGTTTGACTTACAAGTGATATCACTACTTGTGTCCACAAAAGCTGGGAACTTAAAGTTTTCTAACTGTAATAATACAACCGGAGTATTAGTAAGGGTAGTTTAATGAAAATAATCGCATTTTTTTTCAAATAGGTTTTCTGAGTTTTGTATTGCAAAAGGGTTGGTCCTTTTTAATACCTCAATCGGCGGACCTAAACAGTCGGGTTTAAGTAATTTTCCAAATACTCCTGTTCAGTGATAGCAAAAATGTTGTCTACCAAGGTAGTGGACAAGTTCTCCCCTTAGAAAATTGTGTCCTTTACGTTCTCCAACAACTCTAAGTTTGCAATAGCATTTTGTAAACGAGGTGCAAAACTTGGGCGAGTACGAACATGTGTATCCGAGCGTTGCTGGCCGGCATATTGATAACGAGGAGGTTGTTTGTGCAAATCAAAATTTGTTCCGAGGTTACGTCACGTATTAGAGCTGTTGCAACATTAATGGGAAAATGTCGCGCAATTGTGTTTATTAGATGATACAGTTCATATGTAAAAAATAATGACTGCGCTTGTGCATATAAATTAAAGAAATAGGTAGTAAATAATCCATCCAAAAATTTATAACGGCCCATTTCAATCAAGCGACGCGTTTCATGCTGTCGATCTACGCTTCAGTATTCGTCAATAAACATTTGTTTAAATGAGTTAAAGTCGCAAAACATATCAACTACAGCGTCAAACCAAACTTGAGTTTTCTCTGCAAAAAGTGTGTGCCCCCATACACCAAGCTGATCGTAGTCTTATCCACAAGTTAACATAGTCGTTTCCAGCTTTTCAATAAATTGCAGTGGTTGTGAACATTTACCTTTAAAGAGATTTATTACTTTTTTTGGGTTTACATTTATTGGTAGAGGTACCTAGTCACAATAAATAGACCGAGTAAATGGATGTGGTTGTGGTGTAATATAAATTGTTTATAACTTAATATGAATGAATAATCATAATTGCAATATAAACTTTATAACGCCCAGGATAGGCACTTACCTAGAAAAACCGCAGGCTGGAGTCGCGATTGAATTAATTGCACTGGATAGCCAAAAAGAGGTTTCTAAGAGAACAGACATTCGCAAAAGAATCACTTAGCGGGAATCCCGCAGGCCGGCACAGAAAACGCGCAAGGCCAAACGCAACTTGCTTAGCCAAAGATCGCGAAGCCGACCAGCATAAAGCGCGCGACGCGGAACGCGACAAGTGTGCAAAGCCGGACTATGTCACAAACTTGAGTCTTATTGAATTGCTGTTTTCTATTGTACCATTTGATCTTCAACATTCTGCTTACAGTTTAGTTTTAAAACTTGATTTTTTACATAATGCACCAGACAACGTAATGGTAATTTCAAAGATTACGTTTCTTTAAATGATGTCTTTCTCAATATAAGATGGAATAATATATCTGTCTATTGTAATATTGATGAAGCATGTCACCGTTTTTATTTTTTAGTTTTGATACAATTGATCTTTATGTACCCAAAACAAATAAAAAATCCTATAACTTTTTTATATAGTTCACAAAAGAGCTAAAAGACCATGTGTTTACTAAAAAAAAGTTACACAAAGTATAAGTGCTGTCTCAACCAGCAGCTGACTACCACAAATTTAGTGCAATACATGATAAGCAATTGGCTAATACGTGCTATTCTGATCACATTAAGAAAGTGGAAGATTCAATTAAATCTAATTCTAAAGCTTTTTGGGGATGCTTTAAATCTAAACGTAACAGTAATCAGGCACCATCAACATTCACAAATGGTGTTTTTTAAATTGACATCACCGATAGCATTGTAAACCATTTTGCTAAGTGACATTACCTTTTAAAGTGCTTTGTGAGTTTATTGATTGTTCTGACTCAGTTGGAATTCATGTCCCAGCTTGAGTTTTACGTAATGACTATTTATTTTATATACCTTATAAACATACATATTATATGCAGCACTTTGCATCTACACGTATTTTGAAGCATGCCAATAAAGCTAAAGTGGATTTTTAAAGAATTATTTCAATACCCATACGTCACCTTTTTAATATTAGTTGTTTTATGTTTAATTTCTATAGTTTCTAAGTTGTAGATATATACTTATTTTGTAATGGCTTTTGTTGACTAGTAAATAAATAAAAGATTTACTCCATTTTTGTCTAAAGTAGAATTGATTAACATACAGGTATGTCAAAAGATCTGTTGTTTTGAACAAAATCAAAATATTGAGTATCTGAGATAGACTTATTTTGTTTTAAAAACTTGACAATGCAGAATTTATTATATTTTTAAAACAATTTAACTGTTTGGACAGTAATCAGTTGGTCTTTAATTAGAAAAACCATTTGCTATTTTTCAACAACTTGAGATTGGTTTTTTTTTGTATGAAAAGGCAAATATTTTAGTCAGAATGAGAGTTAATTTATTTTAAGAATTTTATTTTTACCTGATGCCATTCTGGTATATAAATTAAAAAAAATATCTTTTGAGAACCAGTTGTTTAAAGTTAATTAAACCCATTATTTTACTACTAGCCGGCATTGTAGGTATTAGAATAGAAAGATATAGAATCGTAGTAATTTTTCTTTTGGATTAGTATCTAAAATGTTTTGGTCATTTGAAAGCGGAGGTATTGACGATTTTTAACTACCTTGCAATAAATTTTTGTTATCTATGGAAAACTGAGAAATTTGATAAGCCTTGTTTCTGTCAAACCTATCTTCTTCTGATTATATTAAGTTGTCACTATGTTAATAGTTTTAGTTCACACTAATAACCGTTTATAACAGAATTAAAGTGTTTTTAAATGTCCTTTTCAATTATGTAACAATACGCTAATAGAATACTATACATTGTCATTAAAAATATACCTCATAAAATAATTCTTAATACAACAAAACTTTGACAAATTACGGATATTACGCACAACGTAATAGAATAATTACATTTTATAGGTATATCGTTGCAATAATTAGTCGTAATTGCGTTATTCCATTGATACTAAAAACATGTGTATATGACTATGTACGTGTGTAATGAAACTATGTAATTAACATACAATTTTTTAACTTTTTTGAGTTACATTTATGAGTAACATAAATGTATAGTTTTTATAATTATAAATTAAAAAAATCATACATTGTTTGTTTCAAATATTTTTCTATAATTAGTAGATTAGATAGCACATCAACAACACATTTACAATGACTCATCAAATTATAGCATGTAAACAACAACTCATTAAAATAAAGGTATTTAGATATTCAGATAGGTACCAACATATTTATTTTATTAATCATTTAACTTCTATTAGTAATTTCAGATAGGTCCATGTTGACTACCGAATGCTCAATTCAAGGAAGCAATAAACCAAGGAAGGGAGGGTTAAAACTCCATTTGTCTTTATAACCTGACCCGACTAGTCAACATTATTATCCTGTATATTCGTATAATAATAATAATATGATAGTTTGTTGACTTGCAATCCAATCAATAAAATTTCCGTCTTGGTCTTGCATAGACAGACATGCATTATTGTTCTTAGTTCGCATTCTTGCGGTGGTACAATGAACTTGTAATAAAATTTGGGGTGTTTTTTTCTTTCTCTCTCTCTTAGCGTCGCAGCAGCATTTTAAAATGCAAGGGAGATCTGTCGGTGGGTATCAGACAAGTCGTTGACTTGTGCATGGGGTTCACTTGGAAGATTGCTGATGAGGTCTGGGGACACTGAAAGTGCCAAAGCACTTTTCACACTCGGAATTTAAAAATAAATAGAATGGATGATGAGTATACATGGCACGTGTTGTGCTATTTATGGTCTATTGATTGTGTATCAGTTACGTTTCCACCCCTCGCTCGTGTAACAAACATAAGTTGAAACACTTTTTTAACCATTATTTCTTTGAGCAGATGACTAATGCTTTTAGAGACGAGTATGTAACTTTTTTCGCATCCTTGCATATGTTAATGATATAATCACTTAAGATATATTATTTATATTCTAGTATGATTACAAAAAATATATTAATAATAATTAGTATTAAATTATTTCAATTGTATTCAAATTAATATCGAATATACAAAAATCAAAAGTTTATATCTTAATAATTAATTATGAAATGCGAGATATAATGAGTAAAATATATAAGCAATAATAATAATACATTTATTTATTGCCTTTTGGCCTTGAAATTTACATTTACCAATATATTTATAACTTTCCAAAATAATATATCATAATTCTTATAAAAATAACACAATTAATTTTTTTTTTGTTTGTCTACTTTTTTTCTTTGTTTTTTACTGCCCTCATCCATTCTATCCCTCTTCCGTGTCCCCTAATATCTTTTTTTTTTCCATTTGTTTTTCTCTCATTTCGTTACACTCTTTTAACATAGGTTTCATAGTTTTATTAGTCTCTCTGCACATTCTGCACGTTTTCTAATTTTTTTCTATACAAAATCTTGTTAATCTTGCAATTATTTTTACTATATATTGCTCTCTAGGTACATTGGCAGTTCACTTTAAGTAATATGTTCATAATTTGCGTTGTACCTATACTCTGTCACTTGTATTCTTCTTTCTTGTTTTTGTATTTTTCTATCTCTTTCCATAATTTCGTGCCATGTCTCTCTCAGATTTTTCAATTCTTTCAATTTCTTGGCTAGCATCTTACTTAGTTTTCCATTTCTTGATCTCTATCATGCATTTTTAAAAGATTTTCCATTTGTGTTTCTATCTTATTTTTTCTTCATACTTTATTGCCTTTTTCCCTGCTTTTACTCTTAACTTATCTTTTTTGACTTCCTCCAGCTCGATATATGCTAGAGTTTCTCTGTTTAAACCTAGCACACATCTCCAATATTTTACATGTATTGCTTATAATTTTTTTTATTCTTTCCATTTCTATATTTCTGACTCATACAAAACAAATATAAATACTTACGGACATAATAAAATGCAACTTTCTAATAAAAGTCATTAAAAACTAACGATTATTGAAAAACAGAAATCAGAAAATATATTTAGATTATAAATCAATTAATTCCAGCATCAGTAAAATAATGTAATTGTGATCTGTTCAATAAATATGAATTATGACAAGACAAAAACAAAACAAAAACACTATATACAATTACAATCTGGTCTAAAACCAGTGACTAATTTTAATCTAACTTAATTTACTATTGTTTAATATATAAGCTCAATAACGCCCTTTAAATTTTATTTGTTGGTTACATTATAGTTGGCAAATACATTAGCACTAGCTCTGCTTTTTTTTTCTAACTCGTGGGGTTTAACTTGTTTGAGTCTTCTTAACCTTAAAGTTTATGTTCATATGTCTTTTTTGATTTTGATTTTTGATTTTTGATTTTTGATTTTTGATTTTTGATTTTTGATTTTTGATTTTTGATTTTTGATTTTTGATTTTTGATTTTTGATTTTTGATTTTTGATTTTTGATTTTTGATTTTTGATTTTTGATTTTTGGTTTTTGGTTTTTGATTTTTGATTTTTGATTTTTGATTGATCGTTGCAATTTTATTGATTAATTCATTTATGATGTACTAAGATACGTCAATAATACCCTTAAGTACTTAAAGTTGGTATTATTTCTTTATTTATTGCATTCCTATAACTGTGCGCCATAAGTCCATACAGGTCAAAGTTTCTTTTTTTATATATAATATTTGTTTCTTATTTTTTAAGTCTAGTCATACCCTTGCTGTTTATGATAACTGGCAGTATTTAAGATTGATTGTAAAATTTGTATAAATTGAAGATATATTTAGTTTTATTATGATTTTAATTAATGTAGAAGCAAAAATATCAAATTTTATATATTATCATACATTCACAACTACGAGCAGAACTACAACAATTGTTATTTTAGAAAAAAAACTTAACACAATATAAAAAGTCTACTAAATTTAATGTTCAATGAAGTATGATTTCTATAAGTTGAAATTTTAATCATATAGGTTATAAGAACAAAAGGTTTATTTGTATATTATTTTTATTTTATTTCAGAGAGTGTATATTCCAATTAAGTATAAAATATGATTTCATTTAGATGGCAGGCTTAGCAGTAGACCATTCTCAAAAACCTCTTTCTTTTAGCTTTGCGAATGTTCTGCTTTAAGTAGTCAATTGTCTCTGGATTGCCAGCATACACCTTTTCCTTCAATGCGCCCCATAAAAAAAAATTCTGCGGTGTCAAATCACAGCTGTGAGGTGACCAGTTAACATCACCAAACGGCTAATAACGCGGTTGTTGAATTTGGTGCGCAGAAGATTAATTGTGGCATGTGCAGTATGGGATGTTGCCCCATCTTGTTGAAACCAGAGCTGCCGTAGATAAAGTTCCTCCAATTCGGGTCACAAAAAATTAGTGATCATGCAACGATCTCAGCTAACAGTAAAGTTGGCTCTATCATCGTTAATATTTTAACATAGTATTATCATACAAATTTAACATTAAAGAAAATATAAAAATACGTAAATAAACGTAAATTCGTGTTTATAATACAATTAGAGCATTTTGTTCTCGAAGCTGTATGCTTGTAGAGAAAATATATGTATAATGTATATGTATAGGGTTTATTGCTTATTAATATGCGGTTATTATAGTTATGATAATCTTTTTATTGACACTGAGTTATTTATATTTATTAAGCTATTTATATTTATTTTATTATTAAGATTATTCCAAAAAAGTAGTTAACATTGACATAGTATATTTCTATCACAATTTTTCTAAGGATGTTACTCGGCTAAGAAACAAACAACTCCAACATACTTGTATATGCTAGCATAATGATTGACTAGGATAATTACGACTTATACACAGCATAACAAATTAATTATTGTAAGACATTTTTCTGTTTATAGTTGAAAATTTCAAGGAATTGAGGAAAATTTACAAGTTATATCTTGTTTTCTAGGCGGCTCATACACCTAACAAAAAATAATTATCAGGCGGAAAAAGTCAAGAAAAATATGGACAAAAAGTTGAAAAGCGCAATTTAAAACTGCGAAACCAAAGAAAGCGCATGAGGCCTATAAAATTATTTTACGTAAGAAACGACAAACAAGGCAGCGATGGATACGGGGAAAATGATCTTCTTCTTCTTTTCCTGCGCATATCCATTAATGGATGTTTGCGACTACATGTTCCATTTCTACTCGATCCCTAGCTGTATGGATCAAACTTTCTACAGTTTGGAGTCCCGTCCATTGCTTTGTGTTCCGCAACCAGGACATCTTCTTCTTTCCTATTCCCCTTTTTCCATCAATTTTGCTTTCGATTATTAATTGCAGTATATGGTACTTTTGGTTGCGCATTAGGTGACCTAGGTACGCAGTTTTGCTTATTTTTATTGTAATTAATAATTTGCGGTATTTGTTAATTTGTCTGAGCACTTCTTCGTTTGTGACTCTTGCTGTTCATGGGATCTTAAGTATTCTGCGGTACAGCCACATCTCAAAGGCTTCAAGTTTGTTTATTGATGCTGTTTTCATTGTCCATCCCTCTATAACGTAAAAGAGAATCAACC
Organism: Tachinus rufipes; assembly: GCA_963932245.1. Lineage (NCBI taxonomy): Eukaryota > Metazoa > Arthropoda > Insecta > Coleoptera > Staphylinidae > Tachinus > Tachinus rufipes. The sequence continues at coordinate 40,286,853 of OZ010747.1, read as the reverse complement.
ATATATAACACTTGACGAGCCGTAGCTTGAGGCTGATATCAAAGTCAGTGTTAGTTAAGACTTTTTTTTAACTTCATAAATGCGCTACGTGTATTTTTAATTCTGCATTTTATTTCAATGTCCGATGTCCATTCCTCAGTGAGCCATGTACCCAGATATTTAAATTTGTTCACCCGTTCAATTGGTAACTCGTCAAATGTTAATCTGTCATTCCTCGTTGCGTCTGGGTCTCTGCTAATTACCATAAACTTTGTTTTTTTAGTGTTAATGTTCAATCCCATTTGTTTACTATGTATTCCTACGCTATTAACTAATTGTTGTAGATCCTCTGTACTTTCGGCTATCAGTGTTGTGTCGTCCTCATATCAAATGTCTTTTATCCAGTTTCCGTTAACTTAAATGCCTTTTTCGATATTGCCAAGTGCTTTTTGGAATATTTTCTCTAAGTATAGGTTAAACAGGAGAGGTGATAGAACGCACCCCTGTCTGACTCTTCTACAAATCTGTATTGGTTTGGATACTTTGTTATCAATTTTAACTTGTGCTGTTTGGTTCTAATAAAGGTTCTCAATACATCTGATGTTTTTTTGGTCAATATCTAGGTTTTTAAGGATTTCGATAAGTTTGTGATGTTAAACGTGATCAAATGCCTTCTTGCATACAGTCCATCCCTCCATACCGTAAAGGAGAATCGACCATATATAACACTTGACGAGCCGTAGCTTGAGGCTGATATCAAAGTCAGTGTTGGTTAAGACTTTTTTTAACTTCATAAATGCGCTACGTGCATTTTTAATTCTGCATTTTGTTTCGATGTCTGATGTCCATTCCTCAGTGAGCCATGTACCCAGATATTTAAATTTGTTCACCCGTTCAATTGGTAACTTGTCAAATGTTAATCTATCATTCTTCGTTGCGTCTGTGTCTCTGCTAATTACCATAAACTTTGTTTTTTCAGTGTTAATGTTCAATCCCATTTGTCTACTATGTATTCCTACGCTATTAACTAATTGTTGTAGATTCTTTGTGTTTTCGGCTATCAGTGTTGTGTCGTCGGCATATCAAAAGTCTATTATACAGTTTCCAATAATTTTAATGCCTATTTCGATATTGCAAAGTGCTTCTTGGAATATTTTCTCTAAGTATAGGTTAAACAGGAGAAGTAATAGAACGCACCCTTGTCTGACTTTTCTACAAATCTGTATTGGTTTGGTTACTCTGTTGTCAATTTTAACTTGTGCTGTTTGGTTCCAATAAAGGTTCTCAATACATCTGATGTTTTTTTGGTCAATATCTAGGTTTTTAAGGATTTCGATAAGTTTGTGATGTTGGACGTGATCAAACGCATTCTCGCATAAAGTCCATTCCTCCATACCGTAAAAGAGAATCGACCATATATAACACTTGACGAGCCGTAGCTTGAGGCTGATATCAAAGTCAGTGTTGGATAAGATTTTTTTTAACTTCATAAATGCGCTACGTGCATTTTTAATTCTGCATTTTATTTTGATGTCTGATGTCCATTCCTCAGTGAGCCATGTACCCAAATATTTAAATTTGTTCACCCGTTCAATTGGTAACTCGTCAAATGTTAATCTGTCATTCCTCGTTGCGTCTGTGTTTCTGCTAATTACCACAAACTTTATTTTTTCAGTGTTAATGTTCAATCCCATTTGTCTACTATGTATTCCTACGCTATTATCTAATTGTTGTAGATCGTCTGTGCTTTCGGCTATCAGTGTTGTGTCGTCCGCATATCAAATCTCTTTTATACAGTTTCCGTTAACTTTAATGTCTTTTTCGATATTGCAAAGTGCTTCTTGGAATATTTTCTCTGAGTATAGGTTAAACAGGAGAGGTAATAATAATAATAATAATAATAATACTTTATTATACGGCAAATCGCCTTTAAATACAAAAATATAAACAATAGGAAAAATATATATAGTGTACATCTTATTCTATTACAAACAATTAAAAATATAAAACTAAATTAATCTTTCGAGAGTTACATTTAAACATATTATGAGGTTGAAACAAACTAAAATTAATATCATTTTGTAGAATATTACATTCTCGCATTAAACGGGATACAGAGTTAAAATATCCATAATTAGTTTTATGCTGTTTGCATCTGAAAATAGAAGTGTGGCGCGTGTATCGTTGTTGACCTAAATTGAAGTTGATTCTGCACAGTTGATCTGAGCAGTCTATAAATCCATTTATAAGTTTTTGAGCAAAATTTAGGTCTGCAATAATCCTACGGTGATGCAATAATTGTAAACTGTGCAAGTTAATAATTGTTGCATTATTAACATTGTTGTTGTTGTTCTGGAATCCTACTTTATACGAGTATATTTTCAAAATTTTTTGTTGAATTTTTTCAATTTTAGGTACATTTCCACTCTGGTGAGGTGACCAAATTACTGAATTATATTCTAATATTGATCGTACTAACGATCTGTACATAGTTAAAGATGCTGCTGCATTTAATTCATTTGAAGTTCTTGATACAAAACCTAATAACTTTCTTGCCTTAGAACAAATGTTATCAATATGCAAATTAAAGTTTAGCTTTGCATCAAAAATAACACCTAAATCTGCTATTTTATCGACAGCAGTTAAAGGCGCATTGTTAATGCAATAAACATATTGAATGTTATTGTTTAATCTGCTGAAGGTATTTGAATAACATTTAGTCTGATTTAAAAACAAGTTGTTTTTTTTAAACCAAATGCCAATATTGTCTAGGTCAATTTGAATATCATGGCAATCTGATATTGATTTAACATTTTTAAAATTTTTTAAATCATCAGCATACAATAGACAATTACAGTTAACAATTACATCGCACAAATCATTTATAAATAACAGGAATAAATCTGGTCCACAATGTGATCCTTGCGGTACACCTGACGATACATTAACTATTCTTGATAAATGGTTATTAATTTTGACGCATTGAGTCCTGCCAGTTAAAAAACTACTCAACCAATTCACCACTTGTTCATGAAATCCCATTGCTACTAGTTTTGCAATCAACGTACCATGGTCAACTCGATCGAACGCTTTTGCAAAGTCCGTATAAATTGCATCAACTTGCATTCTCTGTTCAAAGGCGCTAATAATCATTGATTAATAACACATAAGATTCGTAGCTGTTGATCTTCCTTTTAAAAAACTATGCTGATAGTTTGTAATTGCGTGTTTACTCATCCATTTTAACTGCTCAGCTATCAATGCATCAAACAATTTGGGAATGGCTGATTGATTACAAATTCCTCTGTAATTACTAATTTCATTTCTGCTACCTGATTTAAAAATTGGTACTATATAGCTCTGTTTCCAAAAGTTGGGAAATATACCAGTATTAACTGACATAGTAAATTGTGTAATGTCAGTGAATAGTGTACATTGAAAATAATTTGTATAGCTGTTAAGTATTATTTTGGCAATTTTATTACTTATTATGAAGTTAATTCACAAATGCAATATCTGTTATTTATGATAAATTATTGACAGCTTCTACAACAACTGTGTTCAAATATAAAACAAAGTTATTATTTAAGAAAAATTTCATAACCTTAAAGTTTGTTTACTTGCTTGATGTATGTTCAAATTGTGTTATTATCAAATTATTATTTAAATGCATGAGTTGGTATTGTGATATTTTGTATATGTACAGCCACTGTAGTCGATCGGTAAAGTACTTGATTCGTAAGCAAGTTTTCGATTTCAGCGCTGGTTCAAATCCTAACTCAACAGAAATTTATTTTTATTGCTATTTTTGTTTTAATATTATATTGCACCACTAACTATCCATTCCGAGGCTTACCTTATGTTTGTCATAATTAATTAGTCACCACAAAAGGTCCTGTGGTGTGAAGTGTGTGTCCCAGTCAAACCTTTTTAAATTATTTATTTAGTTGTTGAATTTTTTCAATTGTGTAATTTAAATCTGATAGCTTTTATTTGAAAATATGGATTGCACAGTAGCTACTATTGATAATCTTTTTAAAAGTTATTTCATTCCATTTTAAAGCCAAATATTAGAAAATTTAAGCACTATAACCGGTAAATTAGATGCAATAAATTCCAGAGTGAATACTTTGGAGAATGAAAATAAAATGTTAAGAGCGGAGATACAACAACTTAAAAGCATCGACCTAATGTCAAATGAAGATACAATTAAAGAAATTAATGATAGAAAAAAAAGAAGTAAAAACGTTATGGTTTTTAACGTAGAGGAGTCAACATCAGAAAATGTGAATGAACGAATTGAAAAGGACAGAATGGAAATTACGAATATTTTAAAATCCATTGATAACATACCGAATCCGGAAAAAATATCAAGAGTTGGTCGATCGTCTAACAAACCACGACCACTAAAAATTGAATTTCTAAACTCAAATATTGTTAAAAACATTATGAAAAACAAACACAAAATTGTTAATCGAAATGTTATAATCAATACTGATAAGACTATTTCCGACACGTATAAAACAAGGAGATAAAAATATATTTATTAAATATATAAATGATTGTCCCACCATTGTGACATTGAAGCCAAATTCAAAAAACTATCAAGTTTAACTGTGTATTATCAAAATGCTGGCGGGATTCGAACAAAGTTACAAGATCTCAGAGTTAATCTATCAGTCTGTTTATATGATGTTATAATAATAGTAGAAACTTGGCTTATAGAAGATATCAATAATGAAGAAATAAATCTTAATAATTATGTCATTTTTAGAAATGACAGGTCAAATGAATCGAGTGTTAAAACTAAAGGAGGAGAAATTTTAATTGCTATAAAGAAAGAAATCAATTCGGAGCTTATTATAAATACTCCTCAATGTGTGGAGCAACTGTTTGTGCTATTAAAATTTAGAAGGGAAACACTGATCATAGGCGGAATATACATCCCACCTAGATCAGATAACCTAAAATATAATGTACATTGTGAAACTGTAGAAAACATTGTTGTCAAATATCCAAATAGTAGATATTTGATTTGCGGTGATTATAATTTGCCTGAACCTCAATTAGAAAATGATGAGTTGGGTCTGTATTTAACAACACCAGCTGGTGCAAATGCTTTAACTATAAGCGAATCTTTTGAAATTCTGAATCTTTTACAGATCAATAACATTCCAAATTCACGAGGAATTTTTCTAGATTTAATTTTTACTAGAAACAAATCTTGCATTGTTGAAGCTGCAAATGACCTCTTATTTGCTAATAGCGTTCACCATAGTGCTTGTGTTATCATTGTGAAAAAATGCAACACAGAACATCAAATGGAATTTAAAAAACTAAGACCTGATTATAAAAATGCAATTTTTTCTGAAATTAATAATTTTCTAGCACAAGTGGATTGGAATAAAATGTTTATGACCAATAATTATAACGTCAACATTAATGAATTGGTTGATAAATTTTACAATGTGTTATTTGAAGCTTTGAATCTATTTGTACCTGTAATATTGTTTAGAACGTCTACATACCCTAAGTGGTTTAATGGTGAACTTATTAATCTTGTTAAAGCCAAGAAAATTGCTCATTCAACGTACAAAAATTCAGGTTATCAACGTGATTACGATCAGTTTAAATACTTACGTGATAGGTGCAAATCCATTGGAAAGTCTTTATATTCGGACTTTGTTCAACGTGCTAATAACAACATCTGCGTTGATCCAAAATTGTTTTGGAAGTTTATAAATGAAAAAAGAAAAACTGATGGATACCCAAAACTACTACGATTCTGTGATAAATTCTGTGATAGCGAACAAGACAGTGTTAATTTATTTGCCGATTTTTTTTCATCGGTATATGTAAGTGATATTGGTTCAGTCCCGAATTATGATTTTAAATGTGATGTAAATAACTCTAAGTTCTTGATAAATGTTGATGATGTTTTTAATGGTATTTCTAATTTAAAAGAATCTGTGATATGTGGCCCTGATGGCATTCCCACTTTGTTTTTAAAAAACTGTGTATGCACTTTAGCTAAACCTTTATGTTATTTATTTAATAAAACGCACCCCTGTCTGACTCTTCTACAAATCTGTATTAGTTTGGTTACTTTGTTGTCAATTTTAACTTGTGCTGTTTGGTTCCAATAAAGGTTTTCAATACATCTGATGTCTTTTTGGTCAATTTCTAGGTTTTTAAGGATTTCGATAAGTTTATGATGTTGAACGTGATAAAACGCCTTCTTGTAATTTATGAAGCCTAGGTATACACTTTTCCTCTGGTCGTAACAGTTCTGCCCGAGGACTTGTATTGCGGTTATTGCTTCCCTTGTGCTCAAGCCTTGCCTGAACTCAAATTGAGTTTCACTCATTGTGTCTTCACATTTTCTGTAGAGTCTTTGATGTATGATTTTTAGGAACAGTTTTAAGGTGTGGCTCATAAGGCTAATTGCAGTTTGTATAGCTTTTACTACTTCACTCTTGCTAATTGAAGGACCCGTTAAGTTGTTGTCTTCCTCAATTGCCCTATGTTGTCTTTTGTTTTCTGCAAATAGCTCCTTGAAGTAGTTTTTCTAAATGTTTTTTTTTCTGTTGTATATCTATTGCAATTTGATTTTGTCAATTTACTAACATGGAGATATTATTTTTTCGGAAAGTTCCTGCTATCTCCTTTAGTTTTTTTATCAGAAGCCCGATTTAGATTCTGTAGAAGTAGAAATAGCTAAAACAAATTGTTTAAACCAATTACAGAAAACAAAGGAAGAAATTTGTATTATAAAAAAAAACATTAAAAAACAACGAAACAGTGATTTATAGCATTTAAAGCGACGTAAAAGAATAACTGCATCACGCTTGGTATTAAAACTGAAACCATCTTTAAGGATGATAGTTTTTGGAAACTTAAAATTGCAGAAAAATTATTTTTTAATGCCTGTGTGTTACAAGAAATTGTTCATTCTTGAAAAAATCGAAATATGCTTATTAAGGACCTAACATTTATTAAAGCGGATATTGCTAATATATAAAATAAATAGTTTTTTTATATTCATATTTGTTTTACTTCTTTTCTTTCATAATTTTAATTAATACTTATAATAATAACAGGAATAATAAAATGATAATAAACATAAGTGTTTATAGTAGTAGTTCTTAGTGGCATTCACCTTCCAACAACTCAACAATAATTCCGGCGTGTCAAAAACAAATCAGTATTCTTGTTAAGCAAAGCAAAATTAACAAAAATATTTAAAAGTTAAAATTTTATTAAACTTCAAAACTTAAAAATCATTTATTATATAATTACGTATATTAAGAATTTCATTTACAAAAAAAATATATTTTCTTTATTTATTTTATAATATCTGTTTATTGTAGACATTTTAAAAATGTGATGAATTTTTATAAAGACATGTTTTGATGATTTATCATCATCTTCAATATAATAATAAGAATAAATTTGAATTTAAAACAGAAAATCCGATGATCATCAAAACATGTCTGTAAAAAAATACATCACATATTAAAATAAAATCTTATATAATTTTTTAAAATGTCTACAAAAAAGTAGTATTTATTGGTTATTAATTATTATTACTAATTATAAAGTTTTCGGGATTTTTATTTAATTAAAAATAAAATTTATTTAAAGTTATATTTATCAATGTCATTAATCAATAATTATTTCTACATCTAATACTATTATATGTTTAAATACTATCTAGAACCGCAACAATATATTTAACCGCAATAGTTTTAGATGATATAATTCAAAAACAATTATATTTGTTTTACATTCAAATTGAATAGAGCTTTAAAACCGGTTCCTATACATAAAACTAGCCGTTTGTAGAGGTGTAGCATTTACGTTATTGTGACTTTATCTTACGATTAATCACATTTTGCTTTATTGGGTATTGTGTACAATAAAATGAACTAGGTTTTTATCAAAATAAATTTTAATTTGCTTCAAAACAAAGAGCACACAAAACTATGTATAATATATAAATTTTAACTTATAATTTTGCAGTAAAGAATACAAATAAACAAATTCTAATTTGATAGAGTCATAGCTTAAAGATTCATTTACTTGTATACAAAATAAAGTTTCTTAATTTTTATTATTAACTGATCTGTTGCGTAAGCCCCGAGACGCGCATTGTCTCCCAGCATTCCAGTTTCACGCACTTTTTTTACAAACTTTTGTATTTCTTTGATTGATGGCGCTTTATTTTCTTCAAACAACGTATGCAATTTTTGCGCTGCTGCGTTTGTAAAAAAAAACCCTAAACCGCGCCTTTAATGTATCTATTACCGCTGGGCCACGAAACAAACGCGCCGCTTGTAGCGTGAAGACGCTGGAAGCGTATTTTAGCAGCGTCAAAAACACAAGGCCACGAGCCTGTCAATTTTTGTTGGAGCGTTTATTTTGACATTTCTATTTAGGGTTATGATACATTTATATTTGTTTATTTAGACTTTTTAACACTTTTTTTTATTTATATATTTATTCTGCCAATATATTCATTAAAGATAAATTATATTAATGTTACTTTTCAAAATATACAAAATTTTAAAAATGTAAATTATTTACATAAACAAAAAATCATAGAATGCGGAAAAAAAAACAAAAATAATCTTACCGCTTATAGCGTCTAAACACAAGTAGCGTCAATTCCGTATTATATTTGACATTTCTATTTAAGATTATGATACCTTTATATTTGTTTATATAAAAATTTTAATATTTTTTTTAATTCAAATTTTATTCATTCTACCAATAAATCTTTTAAAGGTAAATTATATTAATCTTACTTTTCAATATAAAATGTATGTACAACATTTTAAATATATAAAAAGTATATTTACACAACAGAAAACTAAATTTATTTTAAAAACTAAATTAATTAACTTTTAAAATAATTTTATTTACTTATTTGTCATTTAGAATATGACATGTAAAACCCAGTGATTTTTCTTATTCAAAGCTTTCTAGCTTTGTTCTTTTAGCTTTCACGTTAATAATAAAAAATAATAGTTTTAAATTAAATTTTATTTCTTCAAATTTAATAATTAAAAACCCAAAATCTTGGCAGAATTGGCTTTGGCAAACTAAACTTGATAAAAGAATATACTCTATCAAACAATGTAGGTTTCATCCTTTCTAAAATTATGGCAGTAAATTTTGAAAACTGACAAAATGTGTTTTATATGTATACTGCAAAACCTATACAAACATATCATAAAATTATACATTATTTTTCTTACTTAACTAATAACTTTACAAAAAAAAAAATTAATAATAATTTATTTAATTCAATATAGTTAAATAAGTTAAATCATAATAATGATAAAATACAATTTTTTTTTATAATTACAATCTAGACAAAAATATCAATTAAAAAGAAAACATTCGGGCGTCTATATTTAGGAGCGTTTGAAACAAACCGATTTGTTTCAGACGCTGATGCTCAAATAATACGCTCCAAAGGTATAAACAGTCAAATTTTATTGTGTACGTACTTGATTTTTTGTATTAATTTGTTTTTAAGAGGCTTATAAGATGAGCGTCAAACGCAATGGACGCTCGTGTTTGTTTCGCTAGAAGCAAACGACGCTGCGTCTTGCAGCACTATTTCGTGGCCTGGTACGTATAAACCCATGTATTTGAATTGGACGCTTGACGCTCCTTTTTGCAGCGCCGAGCGTTTACGCTCATAGCGTCATGGCTCGTGGCCCAGCGGTTAGAGATGTACAAATCTAAAACTTGGCATTATTGTTTAAGTAAAAACTTCTTCAATTTGTGAACTAGGTCTTTATGCCACATCTTGTCGAATGCTTGCGCAACATCCAAATATGCAAATTTTTTTTATAGAAATGTTTCTATAATATTGTTTATTATATAGATTTAGTTGCTAGTTGAATGTTTAGATTTGAATCCAAACTGGTAGTAAAAGATTAAATTCTTAATGTCTATAATTTGATTTAGTTTTTTAGCAAAATTGAGATACGGGCTTGTAAGCACACACTTTATGAAGTGGCTTTCCGGGTTTATAGATTATGATAACTTATCACATTTTTAAAACGTATTTATATATTATCTAAATACAGCATTTTTTAAGTATGTTAATTTATTTATAGCTTTTCTGAAGTTTTTTGACACACAGTTATTAGGTCAAACCCTTCTGCTTTTCTTGAACCGATATTTTTTTAAATTTTACTTATTACTTCTAGGTCTAATGCATTTTTTTCTTAAATTGTTTCTTTACAGTTAATCTTGTTTTATTGTTATTCATTTTGCTGAAAAAAAAAATCTGCATAATTTGCAAAGCAATTAGTGTTTTGTTTGCTGGCTATGGGTCATTTTAGCGCTCTTAAAATTTGTTTTATGTATTTCTTAATTTTTTGTTTTAACACTTAGTTTAAAGTACGTTTAATATGTCAGTTTGTTTACTAAAATAGGATTCTTTTCTTTTTTTATAATGTTAATACTTAATGTTAAGATTATTAGTATAAAGTTTTGTCTCAACATTCTTCAATATGTAGAAATCTTGTGGCTGTATTTTTAGTAATAAAAAATCTATAAAAGTTGGCACCTTGTTTGTGTCAGTTGGTCAGTATATAAGTTTGCCTGTGGACAAAAAACTACAACCATCTACTTTGATTGCGTTTAGAAATATTTGTCGTTTTGGGTTAATTTGCGCCCCAGAATGTACTTTCTGTAATAAAATTGCTTTCTATGATATATCTATTGTCTTGTTTTTTTTAATAACTTAAGGTGAGTTTTACTTTGTTAGCTATGTTTTTTGTTTTAGTGTAGCTCTTTAAAAAAACATTACTAGTGGGGTAGAAAATAGCCCAAAAAATCACATGCAGCGATCGATTTTGAAACCACTATTATAAAACGTGTACTACAACAAGGTTCTACAATTTTAAATGATACCAATCGTCACGGCCGTAGGATATGCAGACAACCTAGCTATTGTAGTTACTGCAAAGACAAAGAACACCCTAACAGCTTTTGCAAACTGTGCAATACAGCAAAACACCAACTGGATAAAATAAAAAAGCAGTACTTTTGAGCAATACTAGAAAAAACAATGAAATTACTGTAAAAATGTTAGGCAAAAATATCACCACCAGTTACAAGATAAAATACCTAGACGTGACTTTTGACTTTGGGGCAATAACAAAAAGGCACATAATAAACACTATCATAAAAGCAGAATCATCTGCCAAGATGCTTGTTTGTCTGATGCCAAATATACAGGCTCCCACAACAAGAAAGGGGAGTGTGTTACGCATTAAATAATTTTATATGCCGCTCCTATCTGGGAAAAAGGCCTGACATTAGAAGTACAAGAATATGCTACTGAAGGTGCAACAAAAAATGGCTATACGCTTATGCAGCGGATACCAAATTGTTTTCACTGACGCAATTCTTGTAGTTGCAGACCTTCTGGCAGAAGAAAGGAAGAGTGAATATGGAAAGAATCCAGCAGAAAAGTTAACCTTAAGGGGCAATACTTTAAAGAACTGGAAAAATTGGAGTAAAAATACAGAAAACGTAGGCCAGTGGATAAAGAAGGTTATTCCAAATTTTCAGAACAATGAATAAGGAAAAGTCACGGGGTAACACTACATATTGACACAGATGTTGACCGAGCATGGATGTTTGGAGGTGTATTTAAACAGATTTAAGATAACAGCAACCCCAATATGTGCCTACTGCCAATATAGAGAAAAAAAAACTCCTCCATAGCAGTATTTGATTATGTTTCCGTTTGAGTTGGTTTTTAGTTTGAGCAAACATTTTTTATTTGATTATTTAGTTTGGTGACATTTAGTTCATAAATTTAAATAATTAATAATACAAAGGCGGGTCAGTTTGTGCGTGACTTTTTAAATTTCCCGCCTCTTAACTAAAAGGGCAACACAGCTCCTATCAAGAGGAATCTGTCAGTTGACTCCTGTCAAAACTTTAATAAGCTGCGTCATTTAGTTTGTGTTTGAGAGCCATTGATAGCAGACTACCTCGTAATTTGAGGCATTATTTTTACGGAAAAAACCATTACTTAAAGAAGATCTAAACTTGATAAATATTATGGGAACTCTGCACTATCAATTTCAATAGTAAAATAGTATACTTTATTGTGAAAAAATGTCTTGCTTTAGAAAGAAGGTTGCTGCCGCTGCAGTTCTTATTGCAATTTTACAGAAACAACAAACAAAACTAAAAAAAAAAATTGGGTTAAAGAATGGATAGCCAGAAAACCTACTCTTAATGCTTACGCAATGTCATGTGCCTTGACCCCTTTTTATTTCTAAATTTTGTTGCACTCCTGGTTAGCTTGGGTACGAAGATTATGCATTTTATGTCAAATTTTAACTCTGGTTGTGTTAATTTTTTGGCTATAAAGTTTTATATAAATTTCTAATTTTACTTGGCATAACTCCAAGAGTTCCTTAAACATTTTTATTAAAAGCAAGGTAAAGTTTTTTTCATTCACTTGCACACAACTTTTAACAAAACCGAAATAAATTTTAACTTTCTTTGAGCGCTCTCTCAACTTGTTTAGACCTGCAAGCAATTTATGTCGCGATCACTTGCCGAAAGTTGTGCCACTTGCCGGGAGAAAACTCTTGAACACTGTTTACATTGCGTAAATCATTTGCAAATACTTTCAGATATTAACTTGTTATAGTTTTACTTGCCCGTGTAAATTGCGCTTAATAACAGTGTTGTTGACTTTTATACCGTATTCCCTATGTGAGTAAACATTAACACTCTAAACACATAACAATTAAAGAAATTTAAATTATGGTGTTGGCCAAAAGAATGTGGAAGCTATAGGCATTTTAGTTGGCTCAGTGGTTTCAATTTTGAATTATCACTTGAGTATGAGAAAGCTTTTTACAAAATGGGTGCCGCGTTTGCTCACAATCGACCACAAACTCAATCGTCTGACAACTTTGTAGAAGTGTTTGGAGTTGTTCAACCGCATTATGGACAAGTTTTTGGGCCATTTCGTAATTGTGGACAAAACGTGGATCCACCAAAACACACCAAATACCAAACAGCAACCAAAACAGTGGGTTTCTGGGGGTAAAACGGCGCTAAGAAAAGCCAAGGTGAGATTGTCAGACAATAAAGTCATGGGGATCGTTTCTTGAAATGCAGGCGGTCCACATTGACTACCTTCAAAAAGGTAAAACAATCAATGGCAACTTATTGGGTCAATTTAATGAGGTTTAAAAAAAAACTAGCGCGTTTGGCCAAAAATAAAGTTTTTTTCCACCAGGACAATGCAAAGGTGCACACATGTGCAGTTTCTACGGCAAAAACCCATAAATTAAGCTTCCTTGTCTTCCCTATACTCCAAATTTAACCCCGAGTGATTAATTTTTGTTCCAAACCTGAAGAAATGGCTCGGCGCAAAAAGATTTGACTCCAACAATAAAACCATCTTACAATCAATTACCTATTTTGATGACCTCATCAAATCTTATTTTTTAAAAAAGTTATATAAAAAAATGGAGAAACGTTGGACAAAGTGTATAGAGCTCAAAGGAGACTACTTTGAAAAATAAATTGATTTTTTATTCAAAATCCTGTGTTTCATTGAAAAAGTCACAAACTTAGTAACCCGCCCTTGTATATATTGATGTTTAAAAATGCAATTAGTTTGAAGCTTGGTATTTTGAGTTTATACTACTAGATAGTCTTGTAGTACGAAAAGAAATTACCGGCAGATTTTTTAACTTATAGATGACGTCATGAAAAACGATCAGAGATATCGCCATATGTCAGAAAAACTCCCTTGCTTATAGACAATACGTAGTAATGAGCAATTAAAGCAGTGAGAGATATGTTTGTTTTTAACCAAAAATCTGAGATTGCCAAAACGCCACTTAGTTTTACGGTACTCTTCTGATGACCTCAGCAGTTTAGTTTCGTTTTTTTAGCCAAACTATCTGTATTTGTCAACTCTTTACAAGTTAGCTGCAGTGACAAAGCTAGAATTTTTGGGCCCCACCGCAAAATATTAAAAAAGGCCCACTCAAAGACAGTTTAAAAAAATTACAATTTTGTTATTTATTTAACATTTAATTTGTAAGGTTTTGAAATAAACGTCAGAGGGCCCTCTATGCCTGTGTTCCCTTCCGCATTTCAGACCCTTGCTTCAGGTAGCTCTACCGCTGGTTAGCTGTCCATTTAGTATTGTATTATTTTATTATTACTTTTGATATTATGTTTATGTTGAATTCTATAGTTATAAATTATTGTAAATATTATTTTCTTGTAATTAATATGTGTTTGTGTCTAGACAATAACGAAATTTTTATTATATTATATTAAGTAGGCTACAAGATTATTAATTTTTCAAAGAACAAGCCGGGCCGCACCTGGACCATCTGTGTAATTAGGGAAAAACTTGCCGGAAAGGGTCGTTTTTGTTAATCCCGATTATCCCCTTAATAACATTGTAAATATTGTACATCTGTATATAAATAGTGTGATTTTAAAATAAAGAGTCAGTCTAGCTTCGACAAGCAAAATAGCAACATCGTACATTCGATTTTTACTTACGTTCCTTTACCAATTCAAATTACATCGCTTAATAGGAAACAAGTGATTTACGACCACTTGATTAGGCGACGCAACATTTCCACTGTCGAGACGTTGAAAAGAACGCCTTGGCACAAAACATTGGTCCTTCGAACCGGATTGAACCAGAAATCCACGAACACGTTAACCCATGCTTGAAGTAAATATGAAGTTAAAGGAGTTACGTATCAAGCGAGGAATGATAAAATCAAAGTTAACACGGTTTACCGCATTTCTCAGCAAATTTGTGAACACCGACGACCCACAGAATCTTGCCATCGCAAAACAGAGGATCGACGGCGCATACGATAAATTCTGCGACATTCATTGCGCTATTCAAATGGAAGAGGAAGAAACCAGTTTTGACGAAGAAATGGCGAATTTTGAATCAAGCTACAACGCCGCAATAAGTAGGGCTACGATTTTGTTTAATCAACCTTGCAATAACAATCAAGCCTACGTCGATTACCTTCAACAGCAACCAAGATACAGTGATAAAATTACCACCAATAGCGTTACCAAAATTCAGCGGAAATCTTAAAGAATGGTATGGATTCATTCTGCCAACTGGTTGATACAAACAAAGGAATCAGAAACGGTCAAAGACTTCATCATTTAAAGTCGTCACTTACTGGCGAAGCCCCCGAAACAATCGCTTCCCTTGATGTAACTCCAGCAAACTACGATATAGCTTGGCAACTATTAAAGGAGCGTTACGACAACAAGCGTTTGATTGTACGAGAACATGTCTGCGCTATTCTGAACATCTAGACGTGAAGTATTAGACAATCTGTCCAAGTTAGGAAACAGCATTGCCAAACACAATCGTGCGTTGGACGCACTAAACATCAACAAATACGATGCGTTAATGATAAACATTGCAACCCGAAAAATGGACCCTACAACTACCAAAGAATGGGAAAACTCACTGCAAGACAAGGACGCAATACCTAAGGTATCCACATTAGTCGAGTTTATCAGCAAAAAGGTTAATACTTTGAAGTCCGTCAATAAAATGATTGGCGAAAACGGATATCAATCCAAAAATAAACATACCAACGGACACGGGGCAAAAACTACAAATTACGCCGCTACCGCATCTAAATTGACACAAAAGCCACGAATGAAATGTGCTGTGTGCGATATCAGCCACCCGCTATTTCTATGCGAACACTTCAAGAAATTAGCACTTCAACAAAAAATTGACATTGTGAAAAAGCACAAACTATGTATTAACTGCTTGGGAAATAACTACTCGCAAAACAATTGCTACTCCAAACGTAATTGCAATCTATGCAACAAAAGGCATCACACGTTGATACATATCGAGAAAACACCCGCGGAATTGTGTTATCAATCATCAACAATTATAGAAGAAACGCTGTTACCAACTGCTGAAATAAACATTATAGACAGAAATGGTGCGCTACAGACATGCCGCGTGCTACTAGATTCGGGCTCCCAATCCAACTTTCTGACGTCCAGCTTGGCAAAAAGGCTTGGATTACCAAGAAAAGCTATTAGCATTGCTATCAGCGGAGTAACATCATCCAGCATAAGCGTAAAATGGAAAACTAATGCAAAAATCTACTCTCGAATAAGCAACGATAGTTGGAAAATTACGTTCTTGATACTTGACAAGTTAACGGAAAATCTACCGATGAAATCTTATAAGGGAATGGGCATAAAAACACCCAAACAAATCAAATTGGCAGATCCCAAGTACAATCAATCGGGACGTATTGATGCTATAATTGGCGCGCCCCTATTTTGGGAGTTGTTAATGGTGGGACAAGTGATATCAAATGGGTTAAACTACCAAAAGACGAACATGGAGAATGGAAGAGGTGTTTCATAAATATCAGACAAAAAATCAAAAAATCTGCAAAGATCACTACCGAGCAAACACTAGGTGAGACATATCAGGAAGATTTATTGTAAAACTGCCCATTAAAGATGATGCTCCAATCATCGGTAGTTTGTATGATATTGCTGTAAAACGTTTTACGCACTTGGAAAAAAGACTTGGTGCTGACAGAAACCTAAAAAATCAATACAGAGCGTTTATTAACGAGTATATAGAACTTGACCACATGAAGGAAATACAAGAAACAAGCACATCAGCCACACCATATTACCAGCCACATCACCCGGTGATAAAGGAAAATAACTTGACAACAAAGCTACGAGTAGTCTTTGATGCATCTTGCAAAACATCAAACGGAGTATCGTTGAATGAAATCTTGCATACTGGCCCAACTATACAGCAAGACCTTTTCACAATAATTGCAAGATTTAGAACATTTGAAGTCGTGATCACAGCGGACACCCAAAAAATGTATCGCCAAATTAAAATAGAACCTTCACAAACGCATCTACAGAGAATTCTATGGAGGAGCGATCCAAACACAAAATTAAAAATCTTCGAACTTAGCACCGTTACGTATAGCACCGCTCCTGCTTCATTTCTTGTCATAAAATGCTTAGACGAGTTGGCCAAGCAAGAATGTAAAACATTTTCGACGGCATCAACAATAGCGCGTAGAGATTTCTACGTTGATGATCTCATTACAAGAGCAAAAACATATGAAGAAGCCAGAACAATACGTGAGGAACTACCATTGCTCTTGGTAAAAGGCGGTTTTAAACTACATAAATGGGCATCAAATAACCTTGCAATTTTAGCAACGCTAGATCCACGTGAAACTTGTAGTGGAATGACTGTGGAAAAGAACGAAATTGTTAAAACCTTGGGGTTGTATTGGAACGCAACAAAGGACTCTCTCACATACGTACAACCTGCATCGTCAAGCACAAGCCGACCGGTGACCAAATGGACCATTCTATCAGACATCGCCAGCATATTTGATCCCCTAGGACTTATCGGACCCGTAAATATAAAAGCAAAAATTATAATGCAGCAATTGTGGAAATTAAAAATAGGATGGGACGAATCTCTGCCCATGTCTATTTACACTTAATGGTCTCAATATTTAATTGACATACGTAATATAAGCGCCATAACAATCCCACGAAAGGTCGTTCACTGGAAAAACCTTACTCGAACTGAACTACACGCGTTTGCAGACGCTAGCGAACAGGGATACGACGCCTGTATATACATCTGCACGACCAACAATTCGGGAAAGAGAGCTGCTAACTTATTATGTGCAAAATCTAGAGTTGCGCCATTAAAAACAACCTCAATAGTGCGACTGGAACTTTGTGCGGCCGTCCTAGCAACGCGACTAGCGCACCAACTGAAAGAATCTCTCAATCTGGAAATCAATCAAATTTATTATTGGACGGACTCCACCATTGTATTGAGCTGGATAAAGACTGATAAAGAATGGAAAACCTTTGTAGCTAACAGAGTGGTAGAAATAAATTCATTGACAAAGGCAACCGAATGGGAACATGTACTCACAGATACAAATCCTGCTGACATCATATCGAGAGGACAAAATGCTACAGTTTTTTCAACAAACGAGTTGTAGTGGAACGGACCTTCTTGGTTACTTAAGCAAAGCGTTGACTGGCCTAAATTAAAAAAGAATAAAGAAGACTATAACAAAATCCCAGAGATGAAACAACCCCGTAATGAATGTTTGGTTACCATCTTCGAACACACATTTAGCGAAGACCTGTTGAATCAATTCTCGAACTATAATCGTTTACTGCGAGTCCTAGCGTATGTTCGAAGATTTATACATAACTGTGCAAGAAAAGAAAAAACGGATGAATTTCTGAAGCCAACCGAGCTACTAGACGCTAAACAAAACCTAATTCAAATGGAACAGGCAAGACATTTTGCAGAAGAAATGAAAGATTTGATGGCGGGGCGCCATGTCAGGAAAGGCAGCAAATTGTTATGCCTCAACCCGTTTATTATAAATGGCCTAATTCATGTAGGAGGAAGATTAAAGAACTCTTTGCTACCATTTCAACACAAACACCCGTTGGTTCTACCTCACGGCCGCTTAACAAACCTGTTAATAAAATCGGAACACAAAAGACTGCTACATAGTGGACCACAGTTAGTTGGCGGCTATTAGAAAGCAGTACTAGCCAATATCAGAAAGAAGCGTAGTCAGGCATTTCTTAAAAAGATGCATCAAATGCTTCAGAACAACACCCAGTGTGTTTAAAACACAACTGATGGGTGACCTACCGCAACAAGAATTCAACCCTCCAGACCTTTCATAGTAACAGGAGTCGATTACTGCGGACCATTTACAATCAAATCTGAAAATCGGCGCTCAAAAGTTCACACAAAGGCGTATGTGGTAGTCTTTGTTTGCTTTTCTACGAAAGCAGTGCATAAATAAGTTGTTTCCAATCTAACAACGGAAGCCTTTTTAGCTACCCTCAAAAGATTTATTGCTAGAAGGGGAATGGTGAGCGACATACTTAGCAATAATGGTACAAATTTTGTAGGAGCCAAAAACGAAATTCAGAAAATATATCAATTGATAAAGGATTCAGAAGAAGGCATTATGGATCGACTCAACGGCAAAAGAATCAAATGGCACTTTATACCCCCACGAGCTCCTAATTTTGGCGGGCTATGAAAATCTGCAGTAAAATCCGCAAAAACGCACATGCGGAGGGTAATAGGCGACATAAAATTAACCTTTGAAAAACTAACCACATTCATATGCCAAATAGAAGCTGTCCTTAACTCTCGGCCACTGGGTCCGCTATCAAACGATCCAAACGACCTTGCCTATCTGACATCTGGGCATTTTTTAGTCGGCAACGCACTTACTGCATAGCCTTTTAAAGTTACCAGACAACAGAATTTCACGTTGGCAACATGTGGAAAAAATGCGACAGCATTTTTGGAAAAGATGGTCATCGGAATATCTGCTTACTCTACAACAACGGCCAAAGGAAAAATCCAGACAATCTCCATCCCTAGAAATTGGTCAGATAGTAATAATAAAAGAAGACAACGAACCCCCGCTTCACTGGAAGTTAGGCTGTATCGAGGATGTATTTCCTAGCAAGGACGGGGTCGTCAGAACGGCAACTATACGAACAGCAACGGACATCATAAAACGAGCGGTAACCAAAATATGTCTAATGTCGCTCTAACATATTTTGAAAGGAAACTTTTCAAGGGGGCCGGCATGTTGAATTCTATAGTTATAAATTATTGTAAATATTATTTTCTTGTAATTAATATGTGTTTGTGTCTAGACAATAACGAGATTTTTATTATATTATATTAAGTAGGCTACAGGATTATTAATTTTTCAAAGAACAAGCCGGGCCGCACCTGGACCATCTGTGTAATTAGGGAAAACCTCGCCGGAAAGGGTCGTTTTTGTTAATCCCGATTATCCCCTTAATAATATTGTAAATATTGTACATCTGTATATAAATAGTGTGATTTTAAAATAAAGAGTCAGTCTAGCTTCAACAAGCAAAATAGCAACATCGTACATTCGATTTTTACTTACGTTCCTTTACCAATTCAAATTACATCATTAATAGGAAACAAGTGATTTACGACCACTTGATTAGGCGACGCAACATTTCCACTGTCGAGACGTTGAAAAGAACGCCTTGGCACAAAACATTTTAATTATTCGAACAAGTCTACAAGTTTTTGAGAATCTGAGCTTATTAAGACATATTCATATTTACCCCTTTTACTTACTTGGTTAAAGATATCTTTCAGTGCAAGAGTAAACAGCTTAAGCAAGATTGTATCTATTATATTGTGTCTGGCTCTCTTTTCTATTATAATATTACTGTTATTTGTGTTTTTGTCCATGCGTATACAAAAGATTGAGTTTTTGTATATTTGTTTTATTAGGTTGGTGTACTTTAAATTAATCTTGTTTTGTTTATTGTAGCAAAAATTGCTCACAGTTCATTAAAGTAAAATGCTTTTTTGTAATCAATAAAAGCTAGGTGCAAGGGGACCTTGTATTTGGTGAATTTTTTTCTAGTGTGCGGACAATCTATTGTGCTATAACTTTTGCAAAATCAGGTTTGTTTGGGGGACTGGTAGAAGGCAGTTTGTTATTATTTTGGTAAAAAGTTTGTACATATGTTGACGGTGTCAAGCTGATTGGTCTGTATTTCTTGGTGTTGGTATTGTCTTTTCTCTTGTGTATTAAGCTAACTGCTGCGATTTTCCAGGCAGTGGGTATGCTTTTTTCTTCCAAACACTTACTTATTAGTAGTCTTATTGCGTTTAGTACCACTTGTTCTCTTAGTTTTATTTGCCTGTTGTTTGCTGTTGTAGTTTCTGTTGTATTTTGGACGTTGAGATTTTTGGTATGGCTTCTGAATTTGCGTTTGTCACTATTTAATCATTCATATTTGGCAGTTTTGATATGTAAGATTGGTATAGTTTAGTGTAACATTTTTTAGTTGTTTCTGCAATTTTACATATTTTCCAGACAAGGTATTTCATACTTTTATGGATGAGTATTCCAACTCCGTCTTGTTGGTGGTTTATGTCGCTGTCGTTTTTGGCACAAAACGTGGTTTGATTTAAGAGTGATGTATTTCTTTTTGGGTAAGCAAGTTTCATTTAGGCACAAGTAATACCATTTTATTTTGATTAACGTTTTTCTCATTGTTCTAGATGTTTTGAAAGTTGCATGATCTGTCCTTTGTATGTTGCTGCTATAATTTTATTTTGTTTGCGTTTTGAGATTTTTGGTTAGTCTGAAGTTGAATTCGAATTTTTGCGTTCCCCAGAATTTTCAAAGCTAACTAGTTTGGTTGAATTAGTGAGAGATTTTGTGTAGTTTACTCTCTTGAGGTATATTTGTTGATGGTTTTAGATTCACTTCCATATCATGTTTAAGTTAAAGGCTATTTGGCATATAAATTTCCGCGCGTTGATAAATTAAACTCTCTAACTCCAATAACTTTAATACTTAGCCGATAAAAAAATATTTTGTGTTTTTACTTCAAAATGTATAGTATTTAATAAGACATTGAATTTTTTTGTTCTGCTTTCAATCTTATACTTGAGAGAATGTTAGCCGCGAGTATAGTATAGGCAATGCCTAACAAACTCGATATGCAATAGAGTCCTTAATATTTATTTTTTTATTTTGTGCAAAAATGTAATATGATCCCAATGAATTTAGTTAGCACGTCAATAAATTTTCACAAACTGCCACAAAAACATGCAAATTTAGAAATAAAGTTTTGGGTACTTTTGTATACTATTTAATGCTATTTCCAACTATATATTTTTTAAACTGTACCTATAATATAATTGGTTTTTTCCAGAATATTGATGACAAACTTGTATGTAAAAATAAGATTAAAGACAACGTTGTTACTTTATTACGCAATCTCCTAAACTACAATTGCTTGTGATACATAATTTATTAATATGCTAATAAAAATTGTTTCTTAAGTTTTTATTATAAAATGATTGTAATGCTTATTTTATTTTTACACTATTTTCAAGTTTCAGTTTATTTTGTCAATATAATTTACTTGATTCAATCTTTAATGATGTAATTTATGATTTACATGATTTACATTTTTAATTTAATTGCAATATAATTGTCTATTCAATTAATACTATAAAAAAATATTTTAGTTAATCTTTATTAACGGAATGATTACAACTAACAATATTTCAATAAATTCCTTAATGTTACCATAGTAATGGCACTAGATCAATATCAATTCAAGTAGACAGTTATTTCCAGTACTCGACAAAGTGCAAGATAATGATTTTCAAATATGTTATCAAAGTAAAATACTACTCTGATATTCTGAATGAGTTTAAATCTAGTTCATACTGTCGGATTAGTTATAATGAATGTTATGATTTATGAATGACATATCAATCGTAATTTCTTGATAAATTATTGTGATTTATTTTGTTTACTATGCACAAATTTATATCAAATTGCTATATTGCATATTAATAAATGCAATTTTACAATTTACATATTATTATATCAGTAAATCATCATTATCAAGTCCAATAAAATTAATTGGAATGTATTTAAGCAGAACATATTTTATTCAGTAATGAGATGTTTAAAACTATAAAATATCATACAAAAATAATGATTTCGTAGACATGATCTATTGTAAAATACACCGGACCTTCGGCACAGCCCGGAACCCTAGGTGGTCATTCAATGTGTTAAGAAGTTATAGTATATATGATACACAAAATATTTAAATTGGTAAATAACCAAACCATGTAAGTTTAAAACTAAAATGCCCAAAGTAAATTTTAAGTTTAAATCATTAAAAGGCGCAAACTTACTCAGTTAATCATAGTTTTTTCTTTTGAAAATAGGTTACAGTAACATAATTTTACAGAAGCACCATCAATTACAACAAAAATAAAACTACTATTGTTATCAACATTTTAAGATTAAAAAAAAAAATGAAACTAATTCAACATTTACTTTCTTTATTGTTGCAATAGCATCAGCAACTAGAGACTAAATCTCATTGAGAAAAATGTCTCTTACGTATTACAAGTTTCACAACGGGGATCATTGCTCCGACCCTAACACGTTATTCTTGCTTACTAAAATTACAAACAAAATATTCTAATTTTAATTTAATTATTACTGTAATAAGGTAGTATATTATTAAACTCTATCAATAATTGTAATTTATCACAATGCATAAAATATTTAAAGTATAAAGCAAAGCACAAGAAATTAAAACAAGCAAAACAACATCAAACTTTTTGAAAAATACCCTCAGAAAAACATTTTGTTTATTAACGTAAAATTGATTTAATTTTTATTAACGAGTAATAACCAAAATGACATAAAAAAAATGCAGTGGGTTTGCAAAAAATATACATAAATAGCCACTAATAGTCTAACAATTGTAAAATTGTTATTCAATAATTGTTCAAACTTCAAGATACTTTTGGTTTATTATTGCTTTACATTATTTCTAAAATGTTTTGGTTGAGTAGTTTGTATAACTTATCAAATTATGTACTAAACACGGACAGAAGTTTGCAAATTGCACATAGATATAGTTGCATGCACTACTACTTTTGGCATAATGCATGGCATTAGTAAATACTTAATAACTAAAACTTAAGTAACCACCAAGACATAGGATACAAAAAATTATATAATGTAAACATTTGTGAGTAGTTAAAACTACACACAAATGTATAAAAACTTATTAAATTTTGAAAAAATAGTTTTGTTTTTTAGAACAGAAATAAAAAATTTTAGATTATCTGCAAAAAAAAGAAAAGATATATAAACACATAAAAAATTGTTAATAAAAAGCAAAAAAAAAAATTAGAATTAGGTAACCAAAAAAGGCAACCAAAATACTTTGGCTCACAAAATCAAAGATATTTTGAATAACTTGGTGTTAATAGAATCAACTTCTACTCTTATTACAAAAGCAAAAAAAGATTGTAAAATGTTTAAAGATGTAGTAGTATGAACTAAAATTAGCAAAAAAGTTTTAATAAACATAGGTCCGCAAAGTAACGGTTTTGAAGATATGAAATGTTATTCTTTTTTTCAAATTGCAGTTTTTTTTATCATAGTTAATTGATGGCTTGTAAAATGAACATTAAGAATTTGACTGTTGTTGCCAGTTGTCAAGTTTTTGTTTGTTATGACTGTTTACTCTTAAGCAAAATTAGCTAACATGCATATTCTGGTATATTCAGCAAACAATGTCATTTGTCCGGAAAACCAAAGTTAGTATCTACTCTTAAAACAAAACAAAAATTTAGCACGTATAGAGCATATTCCGGAACAAATATGCGGAGAATATTAGCCAATGTAAGAGTTACTGCTCCTCTTGTTTGAAATATCCTCCACTAGCTGCTTTATCCAAACCATGTACAACAAGTACAGGCCTTACATCTACTTGATCATCAAGCACAGTTTTTGTTGCTGGTTTCTACGCAATCATGCTGAAAATCTCCGTTTTCTTGCCAATATTCTTTTTAGGAATAAACCCGGCTTTACACAAAATGGAGTTGTTAATTTTCAGAACACAAATGTTTGGTCCAACAAAAATCCCTTTGCTCTAATAGAATTTAGGCATCAGACACGTTTTTCATTAAACATTTGGATAGGTATAATAAACAAAATGTTTCTAAGTTTTGTTATTTTAACAAACTGATTAACAGGCGCTGCTTATCTATAGCAAGATTGCTTTATTTAAACACTTAAGATTTTTTGTTTTTAATATTTGAAAACATTGATCTATGATAGTTCTGTAAATAGCGTTGAGAAATAAAATACTAAACACAAAAAAAACTTATAGTTACAGGAGACTTAAACATTATTATAGCTAAAGACACTAATAAAACAAGAAAAAAAAATACAAATAATACAAGTTTACTATATACTAGTTCAGATCATAACGCCATAATAACAACTTGAAATTAAAGATTAAAAAAATACATATACAAAAACAACAAAATATAAAACAAAATATGATAACATATAAACACGTTCAAAAACAAAACTATTTAAATTAAAATAAATTCTTTTAAAACACTATGCAAATATTTTCCAAAAAACAAACTTTTTTTTTCAAACTAAAATATAAATAAACAAATAATACTAATAACAAAAACAATGTATCACATTTTTTTCTAGGCATATCAAAAATTGAATAAAATCAACAACAAATTTTTATAAACAAATTTGAAAAAAATCTTAGGTTCTCAACTTTAGTAAACTTTAAGAATTAATAAAGTAAAAAAAAAAAAAAAAATGTATAATCAATTTATTTGTTGTTTTTAAATAAATATGCAGGTAGATTCTTAAATTAAAAAAATATTTTGGTAAGGTTTTATTTAAATTTGTATAAAAAATTTTGCAAAAAATGTCTAAAAAATTAATAGTCCGGGAGCTGGTAACAAAAAAGTGCAAGAGTTTAGGAAAGGCTGATATTTTGAGATCGGACTGTTTTTTGGTCATAGAACGCCTCTGCAAAGTCAGCACCCCAGGTGTCGGGACCCCTGGCGATGGCACGCTAAGAAAGGTGTAATTTTAACACCTTACTTAGCGTACCCAAAAATTGTTTTGGAAAAGCTGAAAATTTATCGGCAAATAGTCGATGCATTACAAATCCTTAATCAAGCAATCAGACAGTAATAACCAAACGCACGGCGTCAGCACAGTTGCGTACATGCTACAAGAACTAACTTAATGCAAATGATTTGAAAAAGCTGAAATTTGAAAATATGTCAAATCACGTAATTAAATTCATAAAACAAACAGTCTGACATAGTTTTTATAAGAACCCAATCAGTCAGCACCCAATTGAAGTCGTGATAAGGCGCACGTCAAGAAATTAAAAAAAAAAACATTCATTCATTGGTAGAACTATGCAGCAAATGCAGCATAGTCAACCAATGCGACATAGTTGCAACAAATACGTCACGGCATCAGTTTAATAGAATCACTCGTTCCGTTCCTACGTGCCACGTGGAGAAAATATGGAAAATTTGTGTGCTATTTGTGTATTTTGTATGAGAGAAGACAATATATTGAAGTTTACTACAAGTACTCTTACAAGATGCAAATCAATTTTAAAAAATTCGTCATAATAATAGTTTATCTTTCAATAATGTATTTTTATCGTTACATTCTAATAATGAGATTTAAGGTTATCATGTAACATGCTATAGAAAATATACAGCTCTGGGGAAGAAATTCAGAAAAACCTTGCTTGATACAACCATCTCCGAAACGAGATGAAGAACAAAACTATTTACATTAATTACGATTATTGCTACAAATTTGAAGCTATTGATGGAGTAGTTACAAAAACAATAGATGATACTTTCTCGTGTTTGCCCCATAAAGAAGCAGATACAAAGATCATTTATCATATTTGCAATATCGAATATGAAGCAAATATTTTAGTAAGATGTTCAGACACCGACATACTTGTTATTCTACTAGAAAATATGATGAATTTGAAAAGTACTTCAAAGATTTGGATGGACGTTGGCGTTGGAAATAATCATAATAACTATCAATGTTAGTCAACTATACGAGAAATTAAGAGAATCAATGTGTACTGCTCTCCCTGCGTTTCATGCATTTACTGGTTGCAATTACAATCCCGCATTTTTTAGGAAAAGAAAAAAAAAAACCATATACGCTATTAAAATCGTCCAAAGAATTTCAGGAAACTTTCACAGATTTGAGCCGAATAAGTGATGACAATTTCAATAAAGTCTTTGAAAAAATCGAAGAATTTGTTTGTCATTTATATGGTTTAAAAGTCAGAAGTGTAGATGAAGCTCGGTTTATACTCTTTAACAAAGCATACACGTTCAAAGACACCAACGATGTCTTTCAAATTACTACCAGTAACGTTGACGGTTCAAATTTACTACCATGTAAAACTGAGTTGAGAAAACAATTACAACGTGCTGCATACAAATCAAACATCTGGAGCAACGCACATAAAAAACAGCCAACTCAACTGCAGTAGAAAACGGTTGGCTAGAAATCAATGGGCAATATGACTACGACTGGTATGAAGGAAGTCAACTGCCCAACTTTATCAGTGACGTTCTAATTCAACCAAATATTACTAATACAGGTAATTTTTTGTACAAACAACTATTGATTACAGTTAATTAAATATTTTACACATACATATATCACTTGACTGACTAAACATTGAATATTTTTTTATGTACAGAAAACAAATTGGGTGCAACAGACGATGTGACGGAAAAAGCAAATGAAACAGAAGGAACCTCAGACGGCTTGGATAATGATTGCGACAAAGAAAACGATGAAATTAATAACGATAATAATATAGAACCCTAAATAAAACATAAATAAATA
Source organism: Tachinus rufipes (assembly GCA_963932245.1). Classification (NCBI taxonomy): domain Eukaryota; kingdom Metazoa; phylum Arthropoda; class Insecta; order Coleoptera; family Staphylinidae; genus Tachinus; species Tachinus rufipes. Next base: position 40,259,455 of record OZ010747.1, on the reverse strand, counting down.
CTAAGTATTTTTTGATTGGTCAAAAACCTTTAATTACGACAAGCAGCGTGCGCGCCTTATCACGACTTCAATTGGGTGCTGATTGATTGGGTTCTGATAAAAACTATGTCTGACTGTTTGTTTTATGAATTTAATTACGTAATTTGACATATTCCCAACTTTCAGCTTTTTCTAATCATTTGCATAAAGTTAGTTCTTGTAGCATGTACGCAACTGTGCTGACGCCGTGCGTTTGGTTATTACTGTCTGGCTGCTTGATTAACGTTTTGTAATGCATCGACTATTTGCCGATGAATTTTCAGCTTTTCCAAAAAAAAATTTTTGGGTACGCTTAGTAAGTTGTTAAAATTACACCTTTCTTAGCGTGCCATCGCCAGGTGTCCCGACACCTGGGGTGCTGACTTTGCAGAGGCATTCTATGACCAATAAACAGTCCGATCTCAAAATATCAGCCTTTCCTAAACTCTTGCACATTTTTGTTACCAGCTCCCGGACTATAAGTTTTCTAAAAGACTAAAATATAAATAAATAAATAATTCTATAAATAAAAAAATTATCACATTTTTTTTAACGTAATAATGTAATTTAAATAAACAAAAATGTTTATAAAAAAAGTATAAAAAAAAATTAATTTGCAAATTTGCCACAATTTAGTTTTTTATCTTTAATTCTTGGATACTACATACATCTTTCAAGACATTTTCTTTGGTTTAAAAAAAATTAAAGTTAAAGAAGCCGCAAAATTATCCATATTTTTTACTAGTACTCGATTTATTAGTTGGTTTTCTTTTCTAACATTTATAAAAAGCTTAACTAATTCCCAATTCTAGTTTTTTGAGAAACTTTCTTCTTTCTATTGAAAAGTTTTTGTTGTTATATTTTGAATATAATTTGAAAATTGATTTCTAAATTATTTAAAAAAGAAAAAACATTGTCAATGGCCATTGACAAATAATAAGATGGAAATTTGATGTATAACTTTGAAATACGAAGATACTAAGGTGGGGTTTTAGCTGTAAAAATAAAATACATAAGTACTAAGGTGGGGTTTGAGCACTGTCACAACACTTTACGCATATGCTACCTTACTGCAAGTCTAAATATAATTAAAGCAACACCGGAAATGTACAGAGCAATAAATTTTAGGAAGATACTGAAGCCAACGCCTTTGTGCGGAATAACTTTTTATTAATATTGTTGTGTTTAAAGTTGGTGGGGTTTATTATACCCCACCTATGCAACGCCGGGTTAAAGAAAGAAAAAATTAAAAAAAAAACAACAGTAATAGTCAAATTAATTTAAGAAAAAATCACACCAATCATGACCAAACTGATAAATACAACCATCAAAAACAAATATTCAAAATGTATAAAAAACCATCATAAAACCAAAAAAAAAACAATTTTCAAAAAAATCAGACTAATGGCCTCAGTATCAATAACTAAAATAGTAGATAGCATAATACATAATAGACTACTATATTGCATTTCAAAAAAACTAAATTTGTAGCTATAGATCTAACACACAATATTCAAAACATTCTGCAACTGCAAAAAAAATGTTTGGTAGTTTTTTATCGATCAAAAGAAAGCTTTTGACATAATATCCAAAACAAAACTGACAGTAAAACTACATCCACGATATATTTGAAATTAAGTTACATTAGTAAATGACTGATACTGCAATAACTTACTTACCATTAATGAAAATGAAACAAATTACATGTTAATAACACGTAAAAAAACCTAATATTACACTACGAATCAACAATGTAAACATAAAAAAAGTAATAAATACAAAATACCAAAGACTAACAATAAACAACAATTTAATATTGAATGAACACATACAATATTAAAGTATAAAAAAGACAAAGGCAATTGGCGCACTATATAAACTTACATAACTAATATAAATATAAAAACAGTAATTTTTAATGCATTATTTTAATTCACAAACAAATTATCTAATAAAAATATGGGTAAACAATAAACAAAAAAACATAAAAAAGCTACAAAGACAGCAAAATTAAACAACAAAATATAATCTTTATAAGATTAAACTTGGTCAAGTCAAAGCAGAATTTAAAATAATACAAAAAAATACACACTAAGAACACCAGAAAGAAGAATGAGCTTCATATAGAACTAAATAATAGCGGTTTTCTGAACATTTTTTACAGCAATGTTAATTAACATTTTGAAAGTTGCTAGATAATATTTAAAAAACTCGATACCTGGTTGGTTCAAAAGTGATTTTTACAGCGATGTTAAAATATGTTCTGAATAAGCCCATAAAACAAGTACAAAATCGCAAAGTCTAGCTTAATTATACCATAAAAAATAATAAATATAAAAAACATATTATAATTCCAAACAAAACTAAAAAACATTTAATAAAAAATTAAACATAAAAGAAAATTACAAGAAAGCAATAAAAGATACAACCAAAAATATTTAACTAAAAAAACTGAAATCTGAAAAAAATTTCCTCGATTCGATCTACATATAGCGGAACTGCAGGATTAATAAATCTACAAGCAAATAAAACATAATGTAAATATGTAAGATATTCAATATCTTTAAAAAAAATCTTACATAACTAATCAAAAACTTGAATGTATTTGAATGTATTGTTTTTAAACTTAAACAATAAAACTGTACTGACTTAAAAAAAATGAAAATAAATAAATAACACATAATAATAATACTTTTTATTATTGTTGGTTTAGTATTTGTAGTTATTAAAATCATTAGTTTTTCTGGTTTTGTTGTCAAATCTTTAGAAATGCGTTGGATTTAATTAAATATAATTTTTGTTATGTGCAATATACTGCTTGAAAAAGCGTGCACCAAAATTTGTACACAGGGCGCAAATAGATTAAAATTTTTGTTAATGAACTTTTTTTTTTCTTGTAAGTGAAATTAATTTTTTGCTAAATCAACTATTTTTATATAATACAAAACAAAATAAAATAAATCAACGTATACAGCAATATCAGAATTATAAAAAAGTGCAAACAAATTAACATAAAAAAACCTTTAATAGAACTAAAATCTGCAAGTTTAAAATCATAATTACAATATTACAGTTATCACATTTTATATTTTTTACATAAGCGTAATGGTATTGGCTTACATCTAACAGAACATCTACAGCCATTGCAGTTTTGGAGCTAGAACCTCAGGACGTTGGTATTCCTAGTAAAGATTTCAGACTTAAAAATTGTTGGCAGAAGTAGCACCGCATCGCATTAATTTATAAATCTTTTTACCGTTATATTTGTAAGTCAAAAAGTTAAAAAACGTAAAAGTTTTTAGAAAAACTAGACCGCATAATAATTAGCAAGAATAATAGCTTCAAAACCACTGTAACTTCCAGACAGTTAAGTTAACAACAACTGATATAGCTAGAAACTGTATTTTTATGTGACTTACTTCATCACATTTATTAGTTTTACTTTAAGTTTAGACACATGATACATTACACAACTTACTACACTCAACAAGATTGTCATAATGCGGAAAGCAAAAGTATAAAAACGGTTTTATATGCTTAGATAGATAAATATACGTTTTTATTTTATTTTTGTATATCCATCTTTGTAGATGATAGGTGGTTTCTGAAGAGTGTATCTAATTGTACATAGTTTCCAATTTATGATTGCAATTCCGTTAAAAATATACTCTTTGTAATGTTTTTTTGGGGTTTAGAATTAAAAAACAAAATTTGTTTAGATGTTTGAAATTTATTTTCTGACTTGGTTTAATTTTGAATGCATTTTGCGCAGCGTATAGAAATATTTTTAGTTCCGCTTGTGAGAAGTTTGTCTTGCCTAAGAACCATTTAGTTTGTTCACGCGCAGTGTGCAGTAAAGTGTGCAGATGAACAAGTTTATACTGATTTTGATATGATTTGTGATTAATATATACAAACGGTGTACAAATTCACTTAGTGAAGTTATTTTATGAGAAATAATCTACTAATCACCTATAGTAGTAAATATAAGATTAAACCATGTATTAAATGGAGTACAAAAAAATAAACAGAAAAAAAAGTTAAATACCAATTTAGATTAAAATTATTATAGTAAAAATTAAAAAGTTAAGTGAGAGAACATACTTAGTCTGAGTTTTGGTTTTTTCTATTTGTATGATTTGTATGTAATAGAAATAAAGTTTATGATTATTATTAACAATTTTTATTCTTTTGGTTTTACATTCAGAAGGCTACAAATGTTTGAGTTAAGATTATCAAAAACCAGTTTCTTCTTGTCCCACTGTTATTGGAATTGGTTCTAAATAATTCTGTTAAAATTTCCAAGCTACTAAGTTTGCGTTTTCTTACATTTTGTTGCCCTTTTATTTTCCTCTTTATAATTATCCAAATTATTATTGTCCAAAATATTTTAATTTCCTGGTCTTAATACTTGGAAGTATTTTACATTCTTTTCCATCCTCAAAATATCCTTAATATTTGTCCATAGCACCAAATTTTAAAAGTTTGTATCTTATTCATGTGAGCTTGTTTTAGTGTCAAATTTTCCATACTGTATAATAAAATAAAAAAAAAACTTTGAGTTTTAGGGAGATATCTTTGTCTCGCCGTTTTTACATAAGGTTTGATATTTCATCAGTCATCTTTGACTGGTGTTTTGTATTTGATAGAGATGTCACACTTTGCATTTTCTAATTCTTTTTTAATGTTTTTCTATTGTTCATTTCCCACCATATTTCTTGTGTTTCTTGTACTGCATAATGCCTTTAAATTTTTATTGACTAATTGGTAAGATTTTTATCTAATATTGTTCTCTTTTAGTCTCGTCCAGTCTTTTTTTGGTTATTTACTAATGTTATTATTTGATTGGGTAGATGCACCCCACTAAAGCTTTTTATTTACTTTACAGTGTAAGATATACAGGGTCTTTATAAATGTCTGGGATTATGTAATCACTTTAAATATGCCGCCTTTTTAAAATTGTTCACCAAACTATTTACATTGTTTTGACAGTTCAACTTCAACTGTATTTACGCACACCGAATTTGAATTCACTATTTTACTAGAGTGGCACAGACGTACATTAGATAGTTACATAATCTCAAACTTTTATAATGACCCAGTACAAAACAATTATAACAATCTACATTGCACAATCTAGTATACTACGGAATAAATAAAATAAATTGAAACATTAAAGATGTGGTTTTGAAAGAAAAACCTTAAAGAGATTACTTGTTAAAAAACGTCAATAAGAGTCTAAAACAAAAATTGATGTTCCTAAGAGTGAAAAGAACACATAGGACCTGCAAAAAACTGTACTATTAATGACTAGAAGAGCAAAAAAAAATAATCATATTACATCAACAAAACATTATTATGCAGCTGCCGCTTCAAATTCAAAGTACATACAAGAAATGATTACTTAAATGTCAAACTAAACAAACTAACAAAAATTTGTAACTTAATGCAAAAGGTTTTAATCATAACCAAAAAGTATTAATAATATAATAAAAAGTTTGTAGTTAGGTAGAAAACAAAAAATATTATAAAATGTGAACGAGTATTACATTATTAATCATTCTTGTTTTGTATTAAATTTTAGCTAAGACCAACGCGCAATAATGTTTACATCCATTGACTAAATACTGATAAATAAAACAGTCATAATTGCAATATAATAATATTCCGAGAATTATAGTGATAAGTAATATTATTCACAATTCTTATAAATTCTACCTGTTTTAATTAATTGAATTATTTCAGTAGTCTATCAACGCATACGCAATTTGTTAATAAACATTTTATACTTTAACACCCTTGCCCAACTTGAGCAGACTAAATATATTTAAAATTATGGTATAAAGAAAAGCAAAATAATGAAATGAACATAAATATTTATAACTGACAACATAAGTGCCAAAAAAGTACTGTAAAAAAATCTAAAAACTATTGCTTGTTGTTAAGAAAATCACTTCTTGTACTATATACTATGTACTAGTCGTAACCAAATTGGCAGATAAATATGCAACATTAAAAATAGATTAGACTAGATAAAAATTGTAAAATAATGTCGTGTTTCCATTAAAAATAACAAATAAAGCACACAATTGTCTTGCAACAGTGCTACTATTAATTACTAATAATTGATATCTAAAAACACAAGTAAACTTGGTTAATACAAATGGTATAAAATTAGAAAAGGAAAAGAAAATAAATAAGCAAAAAATAGTCAAAATTCATATTTGAAAGAATGTATTTTACAGGAAATTTCCGTAAAACACATTTTAGAAAACCAAGGGCGGGACCCTTGGTTTTCTAAAATTTTCCGCAAAAAATTGAAAAAAAAACATTTTATAAAAAAAATTTCTACGCTTGGAGACTTGAAATTTGAATAAATACTCTTTTGATCGCAAAAATAAAAAAACTAGGTTTTGGGTAAAATATAATACATAATTGCTAAAAATGGGATACTTTTAAGTGATTTTTCTCGGATTTTCCGTAATTTTACTAATTTTTCGGTTTTTTTCAAGACAATTTAATAAAACAGACATAAAAATCGCGTTCTAGAAGAAATTTTCTTTCGATTACACTAATTCATTTTTTTTTAATTTTTTTTTTGTAATTATGAATCCAAAAAAATAATTATTTTTTAACATAATTGTTTTCGATTTTTTTTAATTTTTGCTCTCCCAAAATAAAAAAATAAAAATACTAATCCAAAATAAGTAGTACGCCAAACGCGGCTCTAATCCGTATTTATTCACATACAAATCTAGCAAATGTCTTATGTCCAACTTTTATATTTTTATTGATAAAAAAAAATTATCAAATTATGACATAATTGCTATCTCTAAAATAGCATTAACAATGTGGTCGTCTTCAAACAAGCAATAAGAGAGTAATTATGGATAACATAACTAAAATCCAATGCTTAAAAGTTTTTAATTTTTTTGATATTAATACTATTAATAGTAGTAAATATATTTATTTCATATTATGTGAAAGTCAATTTGCAAAACCGGACAAACACCATTTTTACTATTTTGAAAAAACAAAAAAACATTTCATTCTTGAATAATATTAAATGTTATAATAATTTTTTTTAACAAACATAGAATTAGACAAATGATAACTTTATATTTGTTAAAAAAATAATTTGATAGTTTTGTTGTCTATCCCAATATGTATATCGTGTGTTAGATAATAAATTATTTTTTGATTTGTTATTTCAAATAAACTTTTATCTAGCCAAGCTTCTATTATATCAAATTTTTGTTCTTTCTTGGGCTTTAGGCAATATAATTAAAAATTCTTTAAATCATATTTTGGACTTAGTATACTTTAACTTCGAATGTCAAGTATTTAGAGAAACATTTCCTCTAGTTTCTGAAGATACTCACCATCTTGCACTTACAATGTTGTTTAGATTTGTTTCCAGTTAATAAGGATGTTGTCAAACTTAACTATAATAAAAATATACCCGGCAGTGTATGCATATCTGAGCAATATTAAGTGGAGTACACTTTAAAAAAATTTTGATGTAAATTTAGCTTTTGTTGAATTTTATAATATATTAAATAGTGCACTGCATAAGTTTATTTCAATTTAAAGAGTTAAACAAAAAAGAAAATATCCACCTTGGTATAACATAGAAAATATAAAGCTTGTTAAAGAAAAAGCTTCAGTCAGACTAAAACTTAAATTCAATTCTCCCACAATTACCACGGAGTTTAAACAACTTAGAGCTGCAAATAAACTTAAAACTAAATTTGCTTACAGTATTTATATATTCTCAATTAAAAATAAAATTGTTTCAAACCCAAAACAGTTTTGGACATACATCAATTTTAAGAAACCCAACTCATCTAGAATTCCTTCTACTTTGATTTGTAATAATAAAGAATTTGATAATTCTAAGAACATTGCTATTGGCTTTTGAATTCGTGCACATTCTCCCGTCTACAAATGTTAACCTTCATAACTGGAACTATATACATAACTTTACATATTCTCAAGTTTCAGAAGATGCTGTGTTTTCCTATGCTTTGTTTGCTAGTTTTTAACCGTGAGTTATTTTGCTTGTTTTTCTTGTTAGATTTTGTTGTGCAACATGACTTATGCAGCTCCGTTTGAGACTTGTGCACACTAGGTTTAGTGATATAGGATATATGTGTATTTTAATATATGACCAATATTTCAAAAACTAAGTACAGTTTTTATTGGCCAATTGTTCAACTGAAGTTTATCAGAAAGAAACTGTTTGACAAAATTTAGTAAAAAAAATTCTGTATAAAAAAAAAATGTATTTTTGGATTGCTATAATAGTTTGCTAAGTCCTCATTTGTTGGGTGTCAAAAAACAAATGTAATACTGCTTTCTAAATCTACACATAGAGTGAGTTAAAAAGTATAGTTCAAACTTAAGGGTATGATGTTACAATAAGCAAAAAATGTTAATAAATCAATTTTTGAAATCACAATTTGTTGACAACGCTGACGCGAGAAATCTCTAACGTTCTTTACCTGTTGAGGATCTCATCAAATATGCAAAAGCTTTGTTAATTCTATTAACTTAATCTTGAATTTCTGTTGCATAAACTTTTTCTTTTAATGTGAATCTGTTCTTCTAACCCAGCGTTGAAAACAAATTATTTACTCAACTCTAACCTAAAGTGAAAAATTCATAAGAACCATCCAAATAAAAATTCTGCTAGCGATGATATTTTATCGGCTTTCTTATTAAATGATTGCGCTGTTCTGTTTTGTCATTCTCTCACAATCTTATTCAATTTATCTATTACATTCTCTACTTTCCCTAATAATCTGAAAATAAATTCTATTTGTACAGTACCTTAAATTAATATCAATCTTTACAACATTGATAATTATCGCCCTATTGCAATCCACACATTGACGCCAAAGTCTTTGGGCGTATCCTTTATAATCAAATATACAACCATGTTAAGCCCTACATCTCCATTAACCAACATGGGTTTCTTTTAGGACCTTTAACTGTTATTAATCTGTGTGTTATTACACACAAAATAGCTAAAACTCTTGACACTTCTGGGCGTTATTTATACTGATATGTCTAAGGCCTTTGATAGAGTTAAACATAATATCTAAATTTTAGCTAAGCTTAAAGGTTTTGGTTTCTGCATTTCATCTATTATACTAATGTTATCTTATTTTAAAAAGCGTAAGTCGTATGTGACTTGCAATTTTTATAAATCTAATTTTTATTTTCCAACTTCTGGTGTTCCGCAAAGATCAATATTGGGGATCATGTTGTTTAATTTATTTATTAATAATTTCTCCACATCACTAGGTTGTCGTCAGCATCTTCTACACGCAAATAATCTCAAAATCTACTCTAAGATCAACAGTATCAATGACTTCTTTCAGTTGCAAAACATGTTAAATCAAATTTTTACATGGTATGATGTTAATCGATTGGATTTAAACATTAAGTGTAAGTTTATGTCTTATACACAAAAAACTAATGCTATAAAGTTCAATTATTTTATTAATAGCTGTCCAGTTGAGTGTGTAAGTACGTTTTTTGCTTGCCTCTACCGAAAGCATAATTTTTGGCCAAAAATCGCCTTTTCGGCCCGCATATTGCCATTGGGCCACATCAACTATTTGAGGTATATGATTGGCTGTAAATCACAATTTCATATGTAGACGTCTTACCTGACAGTAGTGAAAAATTATAATAAACATTGATAATAATGTTTTTAATTGGAGCAGGCAAAAAACTATCGAGTGTAACTCGTGCCAAAAGGCTTTAGCAGCTCTTTGCTAAAGCGGCGAGCTGCTAAAGCTTATTTTTGGCTCTTGTTACACTATATACTATTAAAGACCTTGGTGTTTGCTTTGATACTAAACTAACGTTTAACTATTACATTGAAAACTTTGTTTAAAGTTCCATGAAAACTATGGGTTTTATTCATCAAAACAGAAATAGTTTTTAAAACCTAAGTACTTTAAAGGCTTTATATCATTCTTTTGTCCGTTCTAAATTAGAATACGCTTTTTTAATTTTATTATTATTAACTTACTTAATAAATTTAATTTTGAATCGTTTGAGCTTCCATGTTGTAAAACAAGTGTTATTTTTGTGCACAAACTTTTGCATAATATTATCAATTCTAACAGTCGACAAAATCAACTTTTAGTTTACCTTCTATGCGTACTATTATGGTTTTAAGTTGCCAATTGATGATTTTTGTAGCAGTTTTAACAATGCCACCTTGCTGTGATATTTTTAGTGATAGTCTTAAGTGTATAATTAATTAAGTTATTTAATTTTAATTTTAATTTTTTTTTGCAAAGTTATTCTTATTTTAAATTGTTTATTTTTATATGTATGTTTAATATTTTATGTTACTTGTATATGGTATTTTTTGTATGTTGTTTTGTAATTGAGAATTGTTTTTTGTAGGGCAATAAATACCTATTATTATTAATATTATTATTATAAGCTCTTACTTGTTCTATAAAGTTTTTATCTGCGCTGATGAGTTTACTCAAAATCAAGTCATGTATTGTGTTTTACTAAGATTTATTTTTAGTTTTACTGTTTTGAAGGCGCAGTTTAGTTTTTGTAAAACTTTTTTGCCTCGTCCATATAATCGACAAACAGTAATGTTGTTGTTTATGCCCATGTTTCCAAAGTCCACCGTTTTGAACATATACTCAAAAAACTCCGTTAGTAATTTCACCTTGTTTTACGCCTTTCTCTAACAAAATACTTGATATTTTCTTGGATTTGAACGCTTGCCTTAACCTTTTCGCATATGTTTTAAATTACGTTTAAGTATCTAGAATCTACCCGGCATTCCGTAAAGGCGTACTTTATTTCTTGTTTTTTTGTTATTTTTATAATCGACAAATAATAAAACCAGGAGTTTATTGCATTCCATAACTTATTCAATAAGGTTTTTAATTACATAGAAGTAATAATTCGTGTTTTGTTACCCCGATTTGAAACTTGTTTGTACTAATCTAGCTTGTTGGTTATTTGTTTTGTAATTATTTGCATAAATAGTTTATAAATATAAAAAAGCAAACTAATTGGCCGTTAATTTTCTATTTATTGGGACATTTAATTTTGGTTTCAATCTTTGAATATTAAAAAAAGAAAGATTAATATAATTAATTTTGAAAAAAAACTAAAACGATGCAATTTCAGTAGTAATCTATTGTACAAAACTTTATGAAAAAAATAGATTGCACTTCTAATCTGATTTGCGTGGTTAATTTTTTTTTTTTTTGAAAACATAAAAATCAAGTTTTAAGCATTTAGCATATTGACCTCTAAGCAAAAGCTTTACTGCTACAAAAATAAGTTACGTTTATGAATATCGTTTAAAGAAGTATATTAAAAAACTATTTATTGTTGTTATTGTTTTATAACAAAACAAAATAATGTAATAATGAAACCTGTCAACAAAATAATTGTAAAGTGCTCTAAGCTCCAAGAACTTGTTTTTAATGAAATCATTTTTTTTTTTTAATTAAAGCTATTTAAAAAGTGGTTTTAGTAATAAAACCATTCTCTAAACGTTAGATTTTCTTTCTTAATAGCAGAAATCAGGGTGTTTTAAATCAGGGTATTTTGAGCAGTATCCAAAACACCCTAATTAAAAATAATACGTTTTTTTTGCAAAATTGGCTTACAGATTGCTTACGTAAACTTCTGTATTTTAGATACAAACACAATAACTGTTCTATCCATGTAATCATTCATTTTAAAAGTAGCCATTTAGAATTAATTTTTTTTTCTAATTTATGCAACCAGTTCTATTTGTATAAAAATAATAATACATTTTGAGACAAGTTTTTTTTTCTAGTTTTTCAGTGCGAGTGAATTTTATTTATTTCTCAGGTGGCGGTGCCGGGCACAGCTAATGCAGCTACTACCGGTGCTTTGTTAGTATTTTTTATAATTTGTTTTGATAGATGATACAAAGATCAGCTATCTAAAAATTCTGTTTATTCAGCATATTTAAGGGGGGAGAATAGTTGCGCTATTATAAGAGTTCACAAAACCAAACTCAGCAAGAAATCGCTTGAATATAATTGAATAAAGTTTTCACACATTATAGAACAAAGATCAATCTGTGCCCTCAAACTTGAAAAAAAAAATTGCAAAGTGAAGTATTTATTTAATGCTTCATTAATTTTTTATTTGTTAAATAACTGCAAATCTTTAACCCAAAAAGCATAGAATACTTTATGAGTTCAACATATAAAATAAGTAATGACTGAAATTTTATCGTTTAGATATTAATTGGCGTTTTGTACCATAAGATTTAAATATCAATTTAAAAACGGCTCAGTATGTGTCACAAATTATCCAGAAGAAAAAGCTTACCAATATTATTGTAGATGTAATAAGGTTTTAGTAAGTAATATTTGCTAATATTATTTTTCCATAACAATACTACTAGCTGCGGCACCCCATCAAGACGCGGCTACTAAACTCGGCAATGCTCTTGCGTTAATAATTCAAAATTGATTTTGCAACCGGTCTACGCAATAAGTTGCGGAAGAAACACAATCAAACATCACCAGTAACAAGATATTCCCCAAAGTGCAATATAAATTAGATTTAAGTGGTTAAATGTAAATAAAAACGGTTTTCAGTAATGCTTATTGCAATACAACTTAATAGTATAGATTGCATAAAATAAGTTTATAACAAAGATTACAAAAATCCGGTCTGCTTGTGTAAGGTTTACCGGAAGCAGGAAAAAGCAAAATGTAAAATAATTAACAAAATTGCGATATGGAATTTTAGAAGTCTCCATACATCTGGTAAAATAAACAATGTTGTTCTAAAAATAAAAAGACTCAACATAAATATACTTAGCTTAAGCATTGTGCAATATGCAAAATCAGGTAAACACAAAACCAAAACCTGTACAACATACTACGCAGAGAACGATTTCATCCATAGATACGGATCAGCATACAGTTTTATTCCATACTAAACCGTATTATACTACTAAAGCTGACTTCAAACAACGTTCTAGTTAACATGGTACAAGTATAGGGTTCTACAGCAAATGAAAACAAAGACAAAATACGAGTTTTTTTCTACCAAGGCTAATGTAAGTTGCTACCGTTACGGACAGAAAAGAGGTCAATACGCCAGCTGTGGCATGTATACGGCTAAAACAAACAAAAACCTAATTAAATGTTTTCTTTCTTTCCTCTCCATTTGTTCAACAATTGTATGAAGTAATAAAAATACATTAATAAAATAATCTTCAACTACCATATATAACTAATAACAAATGAATATATTGAATGATCCAGTGTAAGTGTATGTTAACTTGTCTCCTATAGACCGGACAATTACTGCAGCTAATCACGCTTTATTTTATCATTATGAAAATTACGTGAAGCATTTCTTCTTAAACTTGTTGTACTTTTTACAGCAGTTTTTGTACATATATTTGTCCTATTGTAGGAGGCATATAACTGTAGCAACTCTACAGTACAGATATTATTAGTTTTTATGGTCAGAATAGAAACAAAGATTACAAACCTCACTCCTCAGACGAAGTGTTAGGCCACTTGCTCAGTAGTGTGGTGCTTGGCGCGTTCTTTCCGTTGAAACCTCAACTTGTATGTACTACGTCTCTGACACCAGTAGATAAAAGTTAAATTAAAATAAAATTTATTGTTTAGATCATTTAGCAGTATTGCGTAAATTGTTTTAGTTAAAATTATTGAAAAACAAATAAAACCTACTTGTTTGTATACAATACATATTTAAAAATAAATAGAAGTTTAATATTTTATTCTGTATGTAAGTAAGTTTTATGTACAGTACATTACCTTATTCTGTAGCTATACTACCTCTTAAATTAATTATTATAGTAAATACCAAATTACGACTATTGCATTTGAAAAGAGAATATCTCCGAAAAATAACATTCTTTTAAACGACCCATTAACTTCCCACAAATAAAACGCTACCATTATTTTTATTTTGCTGCGTCTGTATTGTGCTTTTCATCTTTTTTTTTGCCCCCCAGCTATAATCCCCCGTGTAAAAAGGCTCCGTCTGAACGCTCTGACACGAAACTATCCGTAACACTCAGTCTCAGTCTGCATAACCTCGTCCGTCTAGGCTATTCTTATAAATTAGAACTGTCTGTCTACAATAAGCCGCTATACAAATAAATACAAAAAAATAAAACAACTCACACATAAATACATTCGACATATATACACACACTCGCGAGCACCGCATAAAAAAGGAGACAACACAAACATCGCGCGCGTTCTTATTTACAAATTGCCGCAACTGGAACGGTCGGTAATAAATCGGAGATGACTGAATACTAATCTCGGACGGAAATAGCGACAAGGAGCTTATGAATTTCAAGATCTCCAAACTGCCCAGACGTTGTTAGACACAATAACATATTTTTTTAACGTCGTTTTTATTTTGCAACTGTCTAAAAAATATTTTAGATTCATATTCGTGTTAAAGCACCGTTAATCTACTTCTATATCAATATTCTATTAAGATGTTCAGCACACTGCAACGATTACTAAATCGCGATGATGGATGTCTGGAAACCCCATTTAATAAAGATAGTAAACAAGTCGCTGAATGTATATATTTATACACACGTATATTTAGTCGAAATTCTTTAATGAGAAAATGTCAATGATCTGTATAATACCCTTCCGTTTCCGATTGCACAATCTTGTGCATAAAATACATCATAATTATTATATTTAGTATAAACATCTCAGTTTTACGTCCGGTCAACTTGATTTATGTTTTTGCTACACTACAAGGCTAATTGTAGCACGCACTTTGGATGCGCGTCGTAGTAGAATAATAAAATGTGCAAGGAAAATGAATCACGTATACTGTGTTTGTTTACCATTGTGCACTGGACGGCGGACCTCCTACGAAGTCTCACGATTTCCGCAGACCCCCCATCTTTCATTGCCAAGGCATACCTTCAGTGCATTCGGGCCAGAGGCGAATTAATTTTTACGAGACTCAATACAGATTATTTTTAATGTTATGTGTTTGTCAAACGTGTCTTTAGATAGTGGAAATTTTAAATTAGATAGTAAGTTAATTTATCAATCAATACAATGAAAAATCATGTATTTTTTATCAATGTTGCATATTTTTAAATTGCACTAGCTTTTAATTTAATACCTTCAATAAGATCTCTGATTGTTCACCATTCTTCTTTGGCAATAATATTATTTCTGTCTTAAGGCGATTCCTTACGTGCCGAGTAGTTTCTAAGGGACGCAGCGGCAGGGAACGAGGTAGCGAGAGGGCCGACCCGAAAAGTTTACCCCACTACCACAAATAGGCTCTATTCTTTGCTAATAAAGTGAGACCGTCGCACAGAAGCACACGCATGTTTACTGAAACGAAGAGCGGAGAGTACATATTAGCCAGGGCGGAATTCTATCTTAGAAATTAAATATAAAAATTATATATTTTATATATAAATTAATTTATCCGAAACTTTAAACTTGCTAACGCAATGCTGTAATGGTTAATAAAAATATAATGTTGTCAATTACATGATTACATTATTGTGAACAAAAAAAATATATTTTTATAATAATTGTTAATTAATAACTAATAATCTTTTAATTAAATTTAATAAAAGTAATATATCGCCGGAGAAAGAAAAAACGTTGCGTTTGAATACTAAAAAAGCAAACGTAATAAAAATTTAACAAAGATTAAATTAAAAGAAAAACGGATGTGAGAAATTAGTAAAATAAATTTTGCGGTAGTAATATTTTTTGGATACGAACACAATATTGTATCCTTTACTAAATCTGTTGAGTTACATTTTATGGGTACGCAGCGACAGGAGACGAGGTAGTATTCCCACTGCCCCAAATATGCATATATACTTTACAAATAAAGTGAAGCAGTCGCAAACTTTAATCACATGACAAATACGGCGGGCAGGGAGCACGCACATATTTTTAAATACTATAATAATTATATTATATTATTAAATATTTGAATAATATAATTACATATTTGAACATATCGCTTCTATTCATTATTATCATTTCAGCTTTCTGCTTTCTGCTTCAATATTATCAATAATCATAAAAAAAAACTATTATTGTTGTTTACAGTTTCATAAATTAATTTTCTACAAACATCATAATATATTACTTTTTATCATATAGGAATCTTTTAAATTAACTTTAGAATTAATAATAATAATACACAAACAAAAACTTTTAATTTTTTTATTTCACTAAAACAATAAGATTCTTTATAACAATAATAAAACAAAACAACATGTAATCGATGTTACACACATGACTAATAAAGTTATATAATAATATTTGTCTACGACGATTTTATAATAACTTATTATATTAGTATTTCACTACAAAAAAAATGAACTAAGAACTGTCTCTAACGATATGGTTACAGCAGATGGTATCAGCATTTCATATTTTTCACTACCAATTATAGTCTTTACAATATATGTAAATATAAATATATAAAAAATTATAATATATAAATTAGTCGCACAAGTAAAAAAGTGAAGCGCAACATCTTATACTAATTTATCACTGTTATCACTTTCTCATAATTTTTCATTTTGTTCTTTTTTTCGTTTATTTTGCGCTTCAATTATAGCATCTGGATCTCTAATCTCCATACTGCGATCTAGTCTACTATCTAAAATTTCGGGCAACAAACAGTCCATAAAAAAATTGATTAGTTTTCTTTCCATTTTCTCTTTCCAAAATATGTCATCTCTATGAACTTCTTGAATTTTTATTCCTTTAAATGTCCAAACAGCAAAATAACACATATCTTTTTTAGAAATGTGCAACTGACCTTGAATCTGATAGTACCATTTATGATTGAAATTAATAGTTCCATCTTTTTTCCAAAATTTGATTAATCCCAATTTAATTGCATCTTCCGGTGTATGATTTTTTGAAGTATATGGACACTTTACTTCTACTATATTGTTTTCGTCAACCAATCCATCAGGACTTGCAGCTAAATATGGTAAATTAGTATCAATAAATAATCCACATGGTTGTATTTCTTTTTTAATTTCTTTCGATAAAGAATGAATTGCCAACGCTTCATGTTGTATACCATGTTGTATTGCTGGTACAGTAATTATTTTTGTACTTAATATATTTTTTACTAAATTTTTACAGCTAGTGTAATTACGC
The DNA here is from genome assembly GCA_963932245.1 of Tachinus rufipes. Classification (NCBI taxonomy): domain Eukaryota; kingdom Metazoa; phylum Arthropoda; class Insecta; order Coleoptera; family Staphylinidae; genus Tachinus; species Tachinus rufipes. Next base: position 40,242,224 of record OZ010747.1, on the reverse strand, counting down.
CTTGTACAAATCTCGCCAAATCTGGATGCTGTTAATTTATTTCTTCTATAATTAAACCATGCTTGGCATTCTCTTTGCTGTTTAGTTTTATCTTGAATTTCCCGATGTTGGTTTACTTCACATTTTAGTTTGTCCAAAAAAATATTTTTTTGCAACTCCATTTCTTCTGGGTTAATATCGGGTTTATTGCAACTACTTCCGTAATCTTTATCTTGCAATGTTACAGATCGCACAAACAATTTTTTGGGAATCATCCGTGTTGCATTGCGTCGTATTTTAGTTTTATCAACCCTGTCTATATTTCGTTGCTCAAGCCTTTTCAAAAATTTTCCGGGACTTTTATTGTTATTTAATTTCTTATGTACATAGTACATGCTTCTTCTGGTGTTGTGTGAAATGACTGCTGCAAAGCAACGGCTTTCATACGATCTGCCTTTTGTAAAATTTATTCTTTTGCCACCAATAAATTTTGCAATTATAGAGTTAAATTGTTCAACAGCATTGTTGTCCACATCGCATATCAAACTTTTAGCATGATTTGCAATGTAGTTATTAGCGCTCATCAGTTTTTCATGTAAATTTGTCAGTTTTAAGTCGGAAAAGACACTACATTCTTTATAATCTTCCTTACAAAAATAATCTAATTGTTTACATTTGGCGTGTTCTCCAAGTATGTGACTACAACTATTTGAAATATCCGCTTTAAGAAGCTCTACTTTTGTATTATCACATTTTTCATTTTTTCTGTACTTTATAGCTTTTGTGATGGCTCCACGAAATCTCAATAAATTGATTCGTAATTTTCTTCTTAAAATTAAAGGCCCAGCTGAAGTATCTTTGGATAAATCACTTATTTTGTTGATATAATTTCGCAGAAGATGATTTCTACATTCCACTTTTTGTACTTTTACTTGGTAATCTTTATATGGATCTTTTTCTAAGATTCGTTTGAAAGTACTACTATCACCATCTGCTACGAATGTATCAAAAATAACACCATACATCAAAATGCTGTTTTCAAATCCGTCTAATATTATATCGGCCTCCATGCTAGTCGACGAGCCCGAGTAATTTTTGTAGCAGTGATGTTCCTTTGGTGCTTCGTTTTTCAGTTCACTAAATTTGCATATGGTACAAAACTTGTTGCGAACCCCAAGAAATACCACCTTTTTTGTTGCTACTCCTACAATTGCAGCACAACCGGATGATGAATTATAAGCTCCAGATCTATAGGAACGTTTGGCCCAGGAACCATCGCACACTACTTTAATTAATGGATATCCATTCTTAATTCGGCCGCACTTTCGAGCAATTTCTTTTTCCTCCTCTATAGCCGATTGCATAGAGTCCTTAGCACTTTCTTGCCATGCATTTGAAATTACATCATGAACCTGTTTATACTTTGTATTTGACATTGATGGCATGTCCAAAGATTTTCTAAAATCTGACAACACTGGGTATATGCGGCAGAGAAGATTCACACGTGTTAGGGTGAGGATCGTTTCTTGGCGACCGCAGCCCCGTTCATTATTAATACATTTAATGTTAATTAAACTTAGTGAATACAACCATTTGAGTTTGATAATCAATTCATTTATTTCAGTATTATTTTAATTAAACTATCACATATACAGAGTGTTTCAAAACATTTGTCGGAAAATAAAGGGTGGGATTGGTTGGCTAATTATAAGAAAAAAAGTTCCCATTAACATGGTTTCGCAAACGAACCGTATTCAAGATACAGGTTGTAAATTTTTTTTTTTTTTTAATTTTTGACTGAGTTTTGTATTTCAAACGGTTCCTGAGATAAACCGTTTGAAATACAAAACTCAGCTTTTGTACACATCTTAGCAATAATATTAACTACTTTTTAAGCGCTTATTCAATATTTTTATGTGCCATTGACGGAGATTTTAGGGTTGCGTGAGGTTTTTACGGTTCTAATTTCTATCACACTTGGGAAATAGGCATTCTGAAAGCACATTGTGAACCACCAATATTTTCAACACAAAAAAGGTACTCCTAGTCAAAAGCTCTAACGTAAACCGTTTTAGAGAAATACGGCATTTTATGATAGAAAACATAAAAAAAGATGTTATATTCTTATCACATAAAGCAAGTACAAGCCCTTTTACCAGCGGATTATCCGCAAAGATTGGCTATGTGTCAATGGTTTCAAGAAAGAATTGCGTAAAATCCTCGATTATTAGAACAAGTTTTATTTACGGACAAAGCAAATTTTTCTCGCGATGCGATTAAGAACCTCCATAATAATCATATATGAGCCGACAAAAATCCACATGCCATAATAGAAGGCCATCATCAGCAAACATTTTCCGTTAATGTTTGGTCAGGTGTTGTAAGAGACCATTTAATAGGTCTATATTTTTTGCCGTTTAAGCTAAATGGTCAATCATATCGTAATTTTCTTGAAGAAGAGCTGCCAAAACTTTTAGAGAACGTTCCGGTTCAATTAAGAAACGAAATGTGGTTTATGCACGATAGTGCTCCTGCACATTTTAGTTTAGTTGCGCGTCAATTCTTAAATGAACAGTATAGGAACCGTTGGATAGATCAAGGAAGTCCACAGGCTTGGTCTCCTCGGTCTCCAGATCTAAATGTTTTGGATTTTTTGGGGGGTCTTAAAAAGTTTAGTTTACACTACATCAGTTAATACTGATGAAAAACTAAGAAATTGCATTATTGCATCCTGCAATACGATACGAAACACTAGGCATTTTTGAACAGGTACGTCAGTCACTAAGACGTAGGTTGGAAGCCTGCGTTACCGTAAGAAGAGGTCATTTTCAACCATTTTTGTAATTTTTCTTGTTTTTTATGTTATTGCTAAGATTTGTAAAATAAAGATTTTGTGATCATGTTGCTACTTTTTCTTTCCGTTCCTGAAATAAAAACAAAATATATTTTTTTACACACTGTATCTCGAAAACGGTGGGTTTGCGGAACCATGTTAATAGGAACTTTTTTTTTATAATTAACCAAGTAATCCCACCCTTTATTTTCCGACACATGTTTTGAAACACTCTGTATACTAAGAAAATTTATAACATAATTAGAGCGGGGATGTCAATCGGCTTAAAACAATGGTAACTATCTAAAAAGTATTAAAAAACAATTACAATTTTACAAAGTAATGAGCAGATTACGTATTTTTGAAAATTTTGCAGATTATAAAAAGTTATGCTTTTAAATAATATAATGCTTGTATGTTCATTTTTAACTTTCTGAAAACATTAAAAAAAAGTTAAAAACAGTACCCCGTTGTGTTCTCGTTAGCTTTTCTAACAAAAATATCAAAATTTTAAAGTAGTAAATGAAAAATTAGATTTGTATAATTCACCAATTTTAGATATGTTATTAAAATAAATTTATTTAATAAACAAAAATTTCAGATGTAATTATTTAATGTTCAAAATATGACGTACATCTAACCTTAAAAATCAAAATTTGAAGTAAATCATAATAACAATCAAATTTTGTTAAATATACGCAAATATTGAACATGCTGATTATTTAGTGAAACCCGGTTTATGTATATTATATAAAAATAAATATAAAAACATAAATAAAATTATTAATTAATTAAAAAATGAATATAATTAAATTCTATAAAATTAACGAAGAAAATATTAATAATCCACTATTATTATCTTAGACGCATTATACCATTAAATTTGTGCAAAATAATAAATAAACAAATAATACATACTAATCATATTATATATAATAATACCAATGAAATATAATAAATTTAAATTGGCATTGTATAGCGCCTTAATTTTAAACGTATTTTTAGCTGCTTCACATCTGTTAATTGTCGCCGCAATAGGCAAGAGTTGATCCAAACTTTATTATTTTTCTTTCAATATATTTGTGCTAAAACACACCCTTTTCGTGTGAGCGAGTGGGGCATAGCAATGCTTCTCGCTTCACCGAACATCTATCCAGTCACAGCATATTAATACTAGTGCACGTGTTTCGTCGCTAGATAGAAGCACATTCTGTTAAGATTATTTCAAATAAATGTGTATTTGTAATTGATGATTTACTAATTGTTTTTTTGACATTTTACTATTTTAAAAAAATATATTGATTGTATTATAATTAATCTATGCTTATGTGTAAAAAAATTGACAAATTCTAATACTAACTTCATTTTATTGCAAGTTAAATCAAGTTTCAAAATTTAAAATTATAAAAATTTAATATTTATCGACACTTAGGCATAGAATAAATAATTTACAAAATATTAAAAAAAAAATCGATTCGATTTGATGAAAATTGACACCACAATTGGATTACTACTGTGAAGGTAAATATTCGCGCGCCGTGATTCCTCTTAAAGATATTCAACCACTTTAATAATATATTTGTATTAATCTTACGTTTTTGCGCTTACTTATATTTTCTCCTCCTTTATTTACAGCTTTTTTGGTTATTTATTTGCTTTGTGGCAAAAATATTTGCGCTTTTGTAAATATCAAGCAAAGCAGAAGCGGCATGCTTAAAAAAACAATGTTCACTTGCTACTAAAAAGTTGCACTCAGACAAATCTAAAACATTGCTAAATATAACAAGTAAAACATTGAAATTAAGATGATATGCTTGCAGGCTTTCTATCCAAACTGTAAATAATTTTTTTTATCTGATTTTTACTTTATTGGTGTTTTGTTTTCTATTTTTTCTTGGAGTAGGTTGTTGAGTGGCGCATATACGTGTACTGTTTTAAGATTAAATATTCGTACAAAATTACTATCTTTAAAAACTAAATATGTTTCTTGTTAGTGTTCTGTCGTGGATTTAATCATAAAGCCTCAATTTTATATGGTAGTGAATAAATTAGTAAAATTTGACAAAAAATTGGCGGTTACACAAGATCTCTAGGTGAGATGTTTTTTTGCATAAAGCTACTAATATGTCATCGGTATAGGTATCACAAAACTTTAAGTTTTTGATGACCCCCGATAAATCTTTGAAACGTTTAAGTAGCGTTTTAAAAATCAAAGGTCGTATAAAAAAACATAAACATTCTGAACAGCTTTATTATTGCTGTCTTGACAACGTCGTTGTCTGCAATTCACATCTGATTAAAGAGTTTCACCAGAAAAATTGTTAAGAAAGTTGTCACTTTTTGATTTATTATTGAAGTTTGGAAAAAAAAAAAATTTGCTGTGATTTTAGTTTATGGTTTAATATGACTGGAGTAGACAGTACATTGATACTACAATTGGTTTGTATCTACTTAAAGATTATTAAATGCAAAAAAATAAACAATTGGTTTAAAATTATTTTTTTACCACAAACCTCCATGTACTTCTGCTTTACCATGGCCACTTAATCACCCACCGTTTTGCAAGAGGGGGTGGTGCAAATGAATACTTCCGCTAGTCCCGTTGCTAATCGTAAAAGGTAATCAATAGGCAAGGAGAAAACCTCGTTAAAAAACCCTCAGTTAGCACTATTTCCAATATTATTAATGGAACTTTAAATTTATGTAAGAAGTCGAGAGACGGTATCTTGCTTATTGAAGTAAAAAATAAAATGCAGAGCAGTACAATGTAGGAATGCACGTTGTTAGGTAGTATTGCGGTGACAGTTGAGCCGCATAAATCTTTAAATATTTCAAAGGGAGTAATTTTATGGTATGAATTGTTATACACAACTGTTGACAAATGCAAACAAAAACTGGCGTTGCAAGGCGTTATCAATATTAAAAAGCTAACCTGTAGAAAGGATGGTGAAGTCAGAGATACAACATCTATGATTTTAACATTCGATTCCAAACGGCTCCCAGATGAAGTTAAGGTGGCATATGTTACTCGCCCGTTTATTCCTAACCCAATGAGGTGTTTCTAATGTTGACGTTTTGAACACATTGCAGTTAGGTGATTAGGTGTTGCAACATGTGTAAAATGCAGTAAAAAAAAACATGACCCTGATCCATGCAACAGTTTACCTTTATGTGTGAATTGCAAAGATAAGCATCCTGTTTATTCTCGAAATTGTCCAAAAATGAAAGAGGAAAGGAAGATAGCCAAGATCAGAGTAACAGACAAACTCCCTTACTTTGATGCTTAAAAGAAGTGTAGAGCAAAAAAATTAGAGAGTTCTTCTACTCCCCCAGATAATAATTTAGAAGAAAAGCTAAAAAACGCTAATAAGCAAAGAGTTAAAATTACGTAGCTTTAAACATGGCATTAACCATTATACAATGAAACTGCAACGGATATAATGCACATAACAAATCTTTTAAAATTTTACTAGCTAAAATTTCACCTATTTGCGTTTTCTTACAGGAAACTAATTTTAAGGTTGGAAGTTCAGTTAATCTTTGTGGTTATACTATTTATCGGAAAGATTGTATAAATGTTGATCGTGCTCAGGGTGGAGCAGCATTAATGGTTTGTAATACGGTTTTTAGCAAAGAACTCCGTGTCAACACTTCATTAGAAGCAGTAACCGTTTAATTAACTCAGTTTCCCACTGACCGTTTGCTGAATCTATATTTTGCCGAACGTCAGTTTGGACATTAGTTTGATTGATCAATTACTTGAACAACTTCCGTCCCTGTTCTTCCTTATGGGTGACTTTAATGCTCATAACACTATGTGGGGCTCAAGTCGAATCAATGTCAAAAGTCGTAACTTAGCCAATCTATTTTCAGAAACGGATTTAGTTATCTTAAATAAATGTAACAATACCTACTTTTCCGTGTCTAATAGATCGTTCTCGGCTATTGACCTTACTATTTGTTTTTTAAGTATCTCAGCATTGCTAGATTGCAAAGTCTTGGAACATCTTTATGATAGTGATCACTTTCCAATACTCATTTGCGTGCTTGGTCATAAAATTCATGAAAACCGTAATCGGAATTGGAGAATAAAAGATGCTGATTGGGATAGTTTTGTTCAAGTATTTGATTATGTTAACAGTGTCTAAGCCACTATTGACAAAGATGTTGAAACTTTCACCAATTTTATCATACAAACAGCTCATGCCAGTATCTCTCTGTCTTCAGGGAAACCTTGCAGAGAGCCTGTTCCTTAGTGGAATTTTGATTGTGAACAAATTAAAATAAACATACGTCGTTCTTTTTGAAGGTTTAATCACTTTCCAACTAAAGAGAACTTATTTGAAATATAAAGTTGTTGCACAAAGAACTTGCAAAAAAGTTAAAGAATTTGGTCAGAATACGTTACTTCTATAAATTCAAAAACCCCCATCGGGAAGGTGTGGGAAAAAATCAGAAAAATTTCTGGCCAAACCGCATCTGTACCTGTTAGTGGGTTTTTGTCAGGTGATCAAATTATTACCGATCCTTTTGATATCTCGAATATTCTGGCCAATGTATATTTTGACCCTTCCAGTGATGATAATTACAATAAAAAAAATCAAGAGGATAAAACTAACATGAAAAAAAACATCTGTTATTCGTTTCCGACGATAAGGAAATGTATAATACACCGTTTAGTGTTTGAGATTTTGACTCGGCATTATCTGAAGCGCACAATACTGCTCCAGGTGCCGATTTAATACACAATGCTATGCTTAACCATTTAAGTCGCTCTGCCAAACTTTGGCAGTTTATAACCGTGCATGGTCAGCCCCGAGTCATGAAAGCTGGCTATTATCGTACCAGTACTTAAACCTGGTAAAAATAAAAAGCTCTCAACAAGTTATAGACCTATCTCTCTAACTAGTTGATTAAGCAAGTTATTAGAGAGAATGCTCAATAAGCGCCTTACTTGGTTATTAGACTCAAGTGGTCTAATTGCTGATATACAATGTAGTTCAAAGCGTCATTGCTCTACGACTGATCACCTTGTTCGGCTGGATACAGCAAATAAAAATGCCTTTGTGCAAAATCAACATCTTGTTGCTGTATTTTTTGACATTGCAAAAGCATATGACATGACGTGGAAGTACAATGTTCTACAAACGTTTTATTTGTAGGGTACTTGCGAAAACATGGCATTGTTTATATAAAGCTTTTTAACTTCACGTTTATTTAAGGTACGTGTTTGTGATAGCATCTCGAGCATACGTCAGCAACAGAATGGTGTTCCGCAAAGATCCATTTCAAGCGTGACGCTATTTATAATAGCTATTAACACCATAAGTCAGTTTATCAAGCATCCTGTAAGCGGATGTATGTATGTTGATGACGTAGCTATCTACTGCGTTTCGAGAAACATGCCAACATTGGAACGTCAACTTCAAATAACTATCAACCGCGTTTTGAACTGGGCTAATAGCAATGGATTTACTTTTTTGACATGCAAAACGTTGCTTATCCATTTTTGCAGAAGGCAAACTTTGCACGGTGACCCTTTATCATATCTTGGGGGAGAATCTATTCTTGTACAGGATAGTGTTCAATTTCTCAATGTCAAATTTCACCGTGCTTTAACTTGGCGTCCCCATTTAATAATCAAGATGTGTTTTGGCATTAAACCTGCTTAGGTTTTAAAGTGGAAAGTCATGGGGAGCGGATTGAAAAACAATGCTATTTTTGCATCGCGCTTTGGTGCGTTCCAAATTAGTTTATGGTTTCATAATCTATGACTCTGCAACACCATCTACATTACGTATTGTTGATCTTGTTTACCATACAAGAATTTGGTTAGCAACTAGCGCATTTTGCACTAGTCCTATTGCTAGTGTTTTGTGCGAGGCGGCTGAACCATCACTCTGTCCTTGGCGTAAGATCTTGACTGTTAGGTACGCCGCAAAACTAAAAGCTAAACGCTTGCATCCGACGTTTTCTGTCGTGCATAATAATATAATAGTGGTCTTGACAATTTATATCAGGATACAGTCACAAAAACCGGTTGTTATAAGAAATTGCAGTACACTTTGGGAACTGAATTTTCAACTTCCTGATGTCTACTAACTTTCTTACTGCCGCGATCCTTCTTGGACGTTTCAACGTCCGAGGTTAAATACTGCATTATCAAGAATGAGCAATGCATCAATTTTACCAGTTGAATATCGAACTGAATTTGCAAAAATCCATAGCATTGCAAAAACGGATATATTCTTGTTAGTGTTTAAGAGTTGTATAAAGTAATTGTGATAGTTAATCGTTAATAATAAAAAGCAAAATATAAAGTGCGGAGTTTCTCTTATCTCCCTTTAAAAATAAGAGTGGCGCCCTAAGGGGAACTGCAGGAGTCCGGTCAACCAAACCCCAAAGATTGAGCTAGCCGGCTCGGCAGCTATAGAAGCCGCCGCAAGTACCACGAGTCAAGCCCAGGCTTGTGAGTTACACTTGTTGAGTGCATTAAATACCATAGATGATCAATATTATTATTTGCTGAAGCAAACTTTGTCTGGATCCCCAGTCATGTAGGTATCAGTGGCAATAAAAAAAATGATGCGTTTGCCAAATTGGCTATAACTAACGCTGATAATGTTACAAACAAAGCTTGTGTTAAAGATGTTTGTAATTTTTTACAATAATCTATATTGTCTAACTGGCAGACGGAATGGTTAGCTATTCAAGACAACAAGCTGCAATGTACTAAAAGCGTCATTACACCGTTGAGTTTGTCATGCAGGCCAAAACGTAAGAAAGAGGTTATCCTCACGCGACTTTGCATCAGTCACTCATAGGCATTTGTTGGCATTTGAGGAGCCGCCAGTTTGTGTACCCGTAATGTTCCATTAACTTTTTGTCATATCTTATTAGATTGTCGGCAGTTTTTGGAACATGGAGCTGCTTCTGAATTATCACCCAGTTTGTCGATTGTCTTGGGCGATCAGATTGTTGAAGTTGATTGTCTGCTCGAATTTATTTGACGGAGCAGACTGGGTATATGGATATAATTGTTAATTTATTGTGATTAACGTTTGTGTATCGTGAAATCCAGCAGTGTTTAGGATCTTTTACACCCTAGAGACCGTTGGAATTATATAGTCATTTTGCTATAGTTTTTAATAGTTTGTGAATGTTTGTTTTATCTTTGTTATTTATTAATTAAGCCATACATCAAAAGGTAAAATGGCGTATGTTAAAAAAAAAACTTAAAAAAATAATAGTCATCTTAGGTTGATATGCCAAAAATCTAAACTAACTAACTTAATCACACCACATTTTATCAATTAGCAACCAATAGTTAAAATTGTTGGTCAATGGACGGCTACAAGAAATCCGCCCTTCGGGCTACTAAATGGACCCCAAAAAAGCCAAAGTGTAAGCTTTCTAATTAATTGTGTAAATTTTAATGTAAGAAAACTTGATAAAAAATAATTTGTAAATATTTTTGAAACTTATAAATATCATCTGTATTCTATTTCTATTTTACATTTTGTCTACTTTATGAATGGGTTCTTTGATTTATTAGTATTTATTAAGCTTTTCTATAATTTATTTAAAATTTTAAGATTTTGTTTTTTATTTATTATATAAAAACTCTCTAGGTTATTCTTCTGATGCTTATTCTGTCATACTTCAATTTATATACAAAATTAATTAAGTAATTTTTTTTAGGTATTTTATAATATAAATATTTTTTGTTTGTTTCTGAGCTTACTTTATGTATAGGTTACGGTTAAGGGGGCAGTTTGATGAGTGTCATAAAACTACGAGCAGAACTCACGCAATTTAACTCCTTTTTAAAATCGGTTTTTTGCAACGTGTTGAGAATGAAATTTCCAATCTAATGAAATATATAAAAATCCAAAACCTTCAATTGTTTATTAAATTTTGAAATTATTTTGTAATTTTTTTGTCGAAATATTTGCTTAAACTTTAAGAGTTATACTTCATTGAACATTAAACTTAGTAGACTTTTTATTGTGCTATAAGTTATTTTTCTAAAATAACAATTGTTACAGTTCTGCTCGTAGTTGTGAACGTATGATAAAATGTGAAATTTAAAATTCCCGCGTGTATTAATTTTTCTAACAGTTTGGTACTGCTGCCACATTAATTAAAATCATAATAAATGTCATATTATAAATTTTTAAGTTATAGCAGATGATGGTTTGATAATATAATATAATTGTGATTACAATAATATCAAGTTACCTTCCGCCATAATCTGTTAACTTATAATATGACTATATTCATTCATTATGATTCATTAATGTGGCAGCAGTACCAAACTGTTAGAAAAATTAATAATAATACCTGAATATGCCACAACAAAATAAAAATACCTTTGAATTTCAACTAGTAAAACCACACTTGCTGAATCTATCACATTTAAGACTAGATTTAAGCAGTCTGTGAACATTGATTTTAAACATTTGTAGCTTATAAGTCTTGGGAAATACGAAATTTAAAAATTTATAAGTTTAATGAAATCTCTTTTAAAAGTTTTAGTTGTACATCTCTAAACTGTTGGTGAATATTTGTTAGAGTTCCTAGCAAATGTTGTAATACGAGTAAATATTTGTTTAGATAGCAAAATGTATTTTGTGTGAACAATGTCCATTAAAATATTTATAGAAAATGCAACATAACGCTTGTGTTGTAAAGTAGCTCGTTTTTGAATTTAATTTAAAAGAGATAGTGTAGTTTTTGATGCTCCTCGCCATACTTAGAAAAAATATTTAATACAAAAACAAATTTAAATTTTATATTTGTATATGCAAAAAATGAACACAAGTAAAAATAATTACGTCTATTAAGAAATTCTTAGTTTTCTAGATATTTTCAAAGCTATGTCAACAACATGGTTGTTTCAGAGAAGATTATGTATTATATTTATTTTAATTTTGTTTCAGTTTTTTCACCTACTAACTTATTTTAAGCTGCTTTTTGTTATTCTATTTTCTTTTAAATTTTTGTCTTATGTTTGTTTGTTTATGTTTTTGTTATTCTTGTAAGTTATTTTTCCCGTCACATTGTTACTATAAGTTTTTGCCACATGTTTTCATATTTCATTTATATGTTTTTTAAATTTTTGTATTTGTTATCAAGTACTTCTCAATTACACAGTGTTTTTAATAATTTTAAATTAGGGCTATAATTTAACATGAAAATATAAAATTTTATTCATCACTCTTACAGCATTTGTAATCCTTACTTTTTCTAAATTGTTTTTTTATTTTTTTATTTTAACGTACTTTAATTTAATACGCGTTAATCTTTATTGCCTATAACTATCACAATAAAATAATGTCAGTAAAATGAAATCGAATGCTACTTAGATTTTATTGAAATTATTTAATTTTGATGACAAAATTTATTGATGTTTGTCATTAGTCATCAAAATCAGAATCGACTTCCTAAGTGTCCTACTGCTTGTAACTAATTTACCAATAAATTTTTGTATCTGTTCGCATTCCACAGGCACTTCCTTTAGGAACACAGTGACTGCCACAGCAATTTTTTTTTTTTCAGTCTGTATGTCTTTTATCTATCTACTATGTCTTAAAAGTGCGATTTCTGTTTTATTAAAAGTTTTGCCAAACGCTCTTTTGATGTCTAAAAATACCCCAAAAATGAACATTTTGTCTTGTAGCAACATTTGTCAATCTGTCACAAGGTGCAGAACGGATTTTTTTTAAGTGTACCATGCATACAGTTAGAAAAGAAACAAAACGTTATTATATCAAGTTAAGGTAAAAGACTATTCTAATAGAAAAAATACAAAAATTACTTCAAAAGGGTAGAAATTTGGCGGAAACTTGAGGGCAACAAAGGTAACCTCAATGGTATCGCTAGAGCATGGTCATGCACATCCGGATGAAGTTGATACAATTGTGCAGGGTGATTGCAATTGCGTCCATTGCCTGCAAACTTAAACATACCGCGGATTAAGTTCTTTAAACAAAATAAAAAGTTTAAAACAGAAAGACACTTTGACAGAAGTCTTTTCAAAAGCGGCTAAGTGCTCTATGATTAGAAAAAGACGACAAAGATATGGTTAAAAGACTACTGAAGTATTTGAATAGAAACAAGACCAGTAACCGGGAGACAAACATAGCCAGGTTGGAAGCTACGGACCTGAAAGCAATAATGTATAGAAAACTAAAAAAATAAAAAAAGATTAAAAAAAGATGCAAAAAAACAATTGCCATTTAAAAATGCAATAAAGTTAGGAACATAAATTTTAGAAATATGCTGGATTACGTATTCAGTAACACATAAGGATTATAGTCTAGTCAAATATGCTCCAATATTAATTTCACCTCTAAAAAAATCTAAAAGTTTTGAAACTTTGTACTTTTTATTATAGGTACCTAATTAAGAATAAAAGTCCCGACAAATATGACACAAGCTTTAACGGTAATGACCAAAAACAGAACACTTTTTTTGGTTTTTTGTTAATATATCAAGAACTGTTGGTTGGAAGTAAAAGTTGACCATATATGTAATAAAAACTGATAAAATTTGCAATAAAAATTATCCTATACATTTTTTTGTATTCCCAGCGGTTACAGATTTATAGGAAGCTAAAGAATATATTTTTTTTTGTATTGTTACGAGCCAAGAAGCCGGTCTCTTTTGTTAGGTTCTCCGTTCATTTGACGTTTCTTCCCTTTTCCCTCAACAACCTGCCCTTCCTTCCACATAGCGTTTACAATACGCGTCAAATTGTAGTGTTAGTGCGGTTTTTCTTTTACCTTTTTTGTTCATGGAAAAAGGTAGTAATCAACCTTTTAACAATGTTTATAAAGATAGCTATCAACAAGCAGAGTGATAAGGATTTAAACAACTACTTATAGCATAAGCTTGATCCTTACTCTTATCTTTATTTGAAGAAACTGGAATTTATAAAACAAAAAACATCTGCTTTATACGATACTTTTTCTATACTACAAAAACAAACCAATTTTTTTGATTTTGATATTGTTTTGGATGGAGGATTAGTGTACACAAGGTGGTGTGGCCAAAAAATCCTTAATCTCAACAATTTGCCAATGTTATTTTATCTATGTTCTCAAGCAATATGCCGGCCAAAACTGTACCGTTGTGTTTGATGGCTATTTAGCTAAACCATCTAGTACGTAGACAGTTAAACAGAACCAAAATACAAGTTATAGAGGTTAGTTGGCATAAACTTTGAACACAAAACACAAATCACAGTCAAACAAGATGGTTTTCTTTGTAATGAGCACAATAAATTCAGATTTATTTCATTTTTTTAACTGCTCTTTACTACCATAGACTTAAAACAGAACAAGCACCTAGTAACGCTGGTAAATTGATCATCCGCACAAGAGTAATAATATCCTTAACAAGTAACAAAGTAGTAATAGTTGGCAAAGATGTTGATCTTATTGTCTTTTTTATGGCTTTACCCCGTCTGAAGAACAGATATTATTTGTTAAACCAAGCCACGGTAGAGTAGAAAGGAAGGCATATTTGAGTCAGCAATTGCAAACTATAGGAATAATAAACTGCATACTTTTTGTGCATGCATTCAGCGGATGTGATACGATTTCCTCTGCATATCAAAAAAGAAAACTTGTCTGTTTCAATTTGTTCAAGAAGCGAGCTACATTGCAAAGTATTACTGATGTAATAATTTCTGGCATTGTACAATAGAGTGCATTGCAAACTTCCTTTAACATGCATTGTTACAATGCTTTTACCAAATTGGTTTTGAATGCTAAACCAAACTTTTCTGCATTGTTGCTCACAGATGAATCAGCAACGCAACATGTTTTTTGTGTATACCACCAAATCCAAGTTTGGCTAAGAAATAAGCTTCCTCCAGAACAGTGGGGTTAGAAGTTTGAGCCAGCCGGTTGATCCTAGTAACTACAGACGTCGCAGCAGAATTCTCAATCTCATTTCTTGCAAATGTTTAACTAGATATAGAAACAGATGTGGTTGCTAAAAAACAGGAATAATGTGCACAAACATTTGTCACAACTGCTATGAAGAATACTTGAATAGCATTACTTCCCCCCTAAAGAAAACTTTGATGACCCTGATAATCTGGATTTTTTCATAACTTTAGAAGAAACACAACTGTCGGTAAAAAGGCTTGTAAATGAAGATCAAAATGCTTAATTTACTAGACCTATAATTAGAAATCAGGTAAAATTGCACTTTTTTATTTTTTACTGATTACGTGCAGTTTAGCAGTAGTAATTAGTAATGTTCATACATTGTTTTACAGTTTGCTTACTTCTTGTTATTGTTATGTATATTTAAAGTTTATATTTAAGTGACAGTTCTTTCTTACAATTATTTTATAGCTACCTGTTCTTACTGTGTTTCAAGCAACAAGTGTCACAGCTCAAGTAGATGTTTTGGCATCTTCAATAAATTACATTTTGTGTCGAGCAATTTTTTTTTTTGGAAAAATTGCAATTATTAATCTTCTATAACATTGCTAGAAATACTAAAAAAATGTATATAATCATTATTGCAAATTTTATCAGCTTTCATTATGCATATAGTTAACTTTTACCTCCAACCTACAGTTCTGGAGACATTAACAAAAAACCAAAAAAAGTGTTTTGTTTTTGGTGATTGCCGTTAGAGCTTGTGTCATATTTATCAGGACTTTTAGTATATTTTTTACTGGGTACCTATAAATCAGTGTAAAAAGTTTTAAAACTTTTGGAATAATATTGCATATATTTTTTTTTAACTCTTCAATTGTATGCGGATTGTTACAGTACACTTTATTGCAGTTAGACAGATCGGGCGATCTGAAAAACCATAAACCTGCGACTGGCGTTACAAACTGAACTTGTAGCTCTAAATTTAGCAATTATTTCTGGACATCACTTTTAGCAAGTGCAGCAGTATGTGGATGTTTTGTGGTAAACCTTTTATTTAACGTTACAAACGATTTACATCTGAAATAAGTTTCAACAATAAACACTTTTTGTTTGATTGAAAATGGCATTTTGCCGAACTTATTGACAACCGTTATTAACATGTGACAACACAACACTGAGCACACGATCAATATCACTTTCAGTACACGAGGCCTTCTTTATCTTGACCCCAAGCGTTCAATATCACTTTCAGTACACGGTGCCTCCTTTATCTTGGCCACTCTGTATTATTAAACCAAGGCAACATAGAAACGGGATTGGACAAATGGCGCGTAGAATAAAATGTTTTAACTGATTAGGTGTAATCCAAGAAATAAGAAAATTAGCGACAAAGTCCATACAAATCGGCACCAGAATATATAACTATGAGGTGACAAGAGAGGAAACCAACAGACCAACAACAAAATTTAAAAGTTGAAAAATTAAGATTAAACAAATGAAAAAAAAAATAGAAAAAATGTGGCGGAAATAATTAATAAACTAGATGAGCTAAACAAAAAAATATTTACCGAAAGCACAAAGTCGCCTGCAAACAATATATTAAAAAAAAAGCGCACAACATACAGAAAACAGGTATATCAATTGTGCTCATTTCATCATCGTTTCACAAAAAAATAATGAGTCGTTATTATCGCTATCACTATTTCCACCATTATTGTTGTCTTTGCATGTATTGAACTTGAGTATATGTAAAAGAATATATTATGAAATATTAGCTAGTTGCTAAATGTTTGAAGAAAATTTCTAATTTTTTTTTTCAATAAATATTTACCTTAGAGTATAATGTCGGCAACCAATAATGGTAACTGATCTCTAATAAACCAAATAAAATTAAATTGATTATTCTTAATGGTCCAACCAGAAGCTTCTGGAGATAACGAGGTTCGATATTTTAAGTAGGCGTTGCTCCAAAATTTTGCTACATATCAAACTCGTAATAAATGTTGCCGTAGCTCTAATTTACATAAAGGTAAATTTGATGAGTCAAAATTTCTGAACATTTTTTGAAGGTGTCGTTTGGGTTTTTGGATTGAAACGTACTGGAGAATAAGTGAAATCTCACATAATTGACGTCGCAAAAATGAGGCACTTCATAAATATTCAACAAATTTCTCTAACGTAGCGAAAGCACGCTCTACAATGTTCTCATTATCAGCAACAAGATATTGAAATGCTAATTGATAATCTTCCAATTCCGTAAACAATTTGAAAGACCGGAGCTTGCTTTTACGAAAAAAGGCAGGTGTGTAATCACAGCCAATATGTACCCATAGTTTTAAAAAAGCGTTCAGATGCTCCATGTTTCCGAAAAGTATAATTATTATATCTAAATCCGAGCACCTTAACACAACTTCAGCGTCAAAATCAATTTGGCAAATATGGTATATTATCTTAGAATTGGCTTCTTCATGCTCTTCACAAGATAATGATTCCTCTTTTCTGTCATAAGGTGCAGCATAATAAACCGTCTATTACAACTATATCAACACACAGAGGATGCAAATTGTTATCAACACTCATTTTTTTTCCATAATTTTAATCAATTGCGATTTGTCTGTCTAGCAAATACTTCCATCAGCATGACACATGGATGTCGGCACAGTTGTAAGAGGAAAAGTTAATATTTTTTTTATGTCAACTTTGTGGTTCTGGGATATACCCAACATGGGACCAAACAAATCTCTCTGCATCTTTAATTCAACAATTTTATTTCCAAGAGTGACCTTTTTTTTCTTTGAAGCAGCAGCAAAATTAAGTACTTTATTTTTACACATCTATAAACTGTTTTCTCAAAGCATCACCATTTTCTTTCATTTTCAATAAAAGTTCAACAACATCCGAGGAAGCAGGCTTCCAGTCGCAATATTATAGAGATTATCTTTATCTACATTGGAATCAAATGGATTTAAATTTTTCTGCAAAATCTCAATAAAGTTTGAGACTTGTTTAGCATAAATTTTAATTCTGTTAGGTTCTAAATCCGCAGTTACGTCTTGTAATTCTTTTAAACCACAAATATCCAAAATGTGTGAAATTAAGGCAGTTCTTATGCTATGACTTTTTGTCTAGCGTTGACGTGCTGCTAACGAATTTGTTAAATGTGCAATGCCACTTAATCGTCTGGCAGCATCGGCATTTATTTATTTATTTATTGTTTGTTCCAATGTAAGACTTATAGGTATTCTGGAAAAAGGTTTATCTGTTCTTTTGATGCCAAAGTAACTTTTTTTGAAATCTTTTTCCAGTCTCGGGTGCGTCTCATTAACATTATTTAAATTATCCGAGTATTTCACACACCACCATGCATAGTTTTGATGATTAACTATGAAAAATAAGTTACTGAATTTTGGTATCATATATTTATACATTTCAAAATCACCCATACGTATGCTTCTAGAGAAGTAGATGTAATAATTGATGAGCTGTATATACATCATATAGTACTGAGCTGTCTTTCCATGGTTGCCTCGTCGCGTACTATTGACATATTTTTCATATGATGAAAATAATCCAGATAAAACTTCATTAGGAACCACTTCTGACGCAGTTGAATACGAAATATTTGTTTCTTGACATTTTAAAAGATCGTCGTAAATCTGCTCTTTAAGGAAATTATATTTAACTGCTTTAGTTTTTAAAAATTGTTTAAAATGCAACATTTGCAAACCAAGAGCCATCAAAGGATGCAAACGTTTACAACGATTAAAATGTTTCTTTTCAATAATCCCGTTTATCAATCCACTAGCTATAATTTAGCTCTCAATCAGCATGTGCATCAATCCAGACTCATTTATAAATGTGCCAATTGATTTAAAATATGCCATCATTAAGTGAAACAAACCAAGGTGTATGAACAGATTGTCAAACCTACGCTTTTTCTCAGCTTGAATTTTCAATGCAATTTTTGTTATTGCTAATTCATAAGTTACTTGTACTTGAGTTTGATAACATTCCTTACCAATTTGTTGAGCCTGTTCCATTGTATTAACCACCACAGCTACATTGGTAGGTGAAGAATTAATAGGCGTTAGATATGAGACTTTTTGCTTTAAGCTCTCGTCTTTCAACAATTGACAATTAAAGCTTGTCCACATTGGAGTGTTTGGCACATAAAAAAAAGTGAAAACTAGCGCAATAAATCGATAGATTGTATTAATGACAATTTATATGGAAGAGTAAACTTATCTTGTTCAAGAGGAGTTAAATATCCAGACATCTTCAATCGTTTGACGTATGGCATTGTAGGCAACAATAGCTTCAAAAGTTCTTTTTCTTTTAGATGGGCCTGGCAATGTTTTATCAACATCATCACTGGCAGTATTTAGATTTTGTTCTTGACAAACACTATCATTTATATTTTGATAGATAATTCCAACTGTGTTATGTAGAGTTTCTTTTCCATTAATTGTATCGACAAACCTGTCGAAATTATCAAATGCTACTCTTGTGCATAATAACGAATTGCAAATAATGTCAAGAGGAGAAATTTGTGATGTAGCAACAGATGAAATAGTAACTTAAGTTTCAAATTTTTCTAGAGTGTTATAGTTGCAGCAATGTTCAAATCTATTTAAAATATTAATAATCTTCCGGCTATTTGTAAGATTTTTTATAATCATTCCAAGAGTTATATGTTTAGACGGCTTAACTATCCCATTACTGACACAAAAAACAGCATCTGAGGCAAATAAACTTGTCAATCGTCTACAATTTTCACTATCTCTTCGACGAGCATCTTTCCCTCTAATCAAGGCTTTGAAGAATTGTTCCAATATTGCCGGAATAGAACATTTGCTTTTAATTAAATTTTCAGTTTTGATGTTTGATGGAAATTTAGTTTTATCTATATTTAAAATTGATTTCCGCAGGATTAATGCCGTTCTGTCGATCAAATAATTTTCTTCAAGACTTGCTAAGTCGTTGTCTTGAATTAAATTACTGTCTCTGTTCAAGATCACTTTATGCTTATTTTTAATTTGAATTTGAATTGTCTTTTGGAAGTGTTTCACTATCTTACTTTTGAGAAAATGATTGGTTATGTAATTTGAGTCCGGTAAATTTTTTTCTTGTAGTTCAGTCTCCAAGTTGTGGTTGTAAATATCACAAAGAGATGACAATAATTTTTGGTCTTTTGAGGAATGTAACGTTTGCTGTTTTTCTTTGACTTGTTTCCGGTCCTTTTCACAATTAAACAAACTCTTTTGATATTAATATCTTCTTCCGTAGCATTATCCTCAGGCTCTAGAACTTCTTCACTGACTGGCGTTTCATTAAAGCTTGGAGCAGCTAAATTAATGTCATTATTTGAATCATTCTTGTTAATATCAACATTACTGACTTTGATTATGAGAATATTCTCATCTAGAGTACCTTTCTGCTCATTTATTATTGAATAATCAGCCTGTGAAGAGATAGCAAGAGATAGCTAAGATGATTAAGATTTGGTGGAGGGTTAGATGAGCTTAAATTGACATCAAAGATGTAAAACTGCTGTAACATTGTTTATGGTATCCATCAGTAGAATTCACACAATCCGGCAACACCACGTTTTTGTATTTGAGATTAAACTTGATTTGAGCATTCAAAATATCTACACACTTATTTAATTTTTCTTCTTAAAATGTTGCTATTTTACCACTTTGACTGGACAAAAACAACATTTTTTTTTTTGGCTTTCATCGCAACAAAATATACGCCATCTTGAAAAGTAAGAGCTGTCACCGCTATCTCTGTCACACACCCGAGGAATTACATACCGCACTCTTGTAACTCGCCTATTCTCCGACTTAAAATGATCAATTTTCTAATTAAACAACCGAACTTCTATATGGCAAAATAACAGTATATTCTTTTATCATGAAATTACAATATATTAAATTGCCAGACATTTTAAATTGTTTTTAAAATTATTATTTTTTTATTATTTAAATTGTGTCAGGCACGATGTTAACGTTGGCAAAACTGTCTGGCAAAATAAATTTATAATGGTAAAATGAAAATGTTTTGAAAATGCTCAATTTTACCTGTACGGTAGGGCTGCGCACATTTATACGCAACCGCTCCCAGCTGCCAGACTCAGCCCGTTAATAATAATAATAATTTTATTCATGTTTTCAAAAAATACATTTTTTACATACGTCATTAAACCTAACAGTAATAGTTAAAAAATACAGTAAATAATAAAATAAATTACCAGTAAAAAGTTTTCTACATTAAAACAGTTAAAAAAAATCACAATAATAGTATACACCTACATTTACTAAACGATTTATATAATTTTAAACTAGGACGTACTTAAAAAATTAGATTCATAAATTATATTATTTAAAAAATCGTTGACTGAATAGTATGCTTTATTTACAAAATATGTTTTAATAAGGTTCTTAAATTTATTTCCTTGCAAATCAGTTATAGATTTTGGTAACTTATTATACAGTTTTATGCCAAGAAATTCACTAGCTGTGACTGACTTAGTTAGTCTATATTGAGGTAGTCTTAGATGATGCCCTTGTCTGGTGTTATGACTATGGATAGTAGTACTTGCAGTATATGAGTGAATGTTTCTTTTTATAAATAAAATGCTTTCAAGCATAAATAATGAAGGTAGGGTCAGAATATTCAGTCTTTTAAATGTTTCTTTGCAGTCTGCTCTATAGGACAGGCCAGCCAGAATTCTTACAGCTTTTCTTTGTAAAGAAAATATCCTTTTAGACCCATGCGAATTTCCCCAAATTACAATAGCATAGGATAAATGTGAATGCAGATTTCCAAAATAACACATCTTTAAAACGGATTCTGATACTGTTCCTTGCAAATTTCTTAAAGCGTATATGTTTTTATTTAATTTTTTAGACAGTTCTTCACCATGTTTATTCCAATTAAGTTTGGCGTCCATATGTACACCAAGAAATTTAACTGATTTATCTAGTTGTATTGGCATAGGTCTCACCTTACCTATCATCAATAAGGATGAGAAATATTTAAAAACTAGCCGATCTAAAATGGTTTCTCGAAAACGTTGCTAGCTCTCGTACTAGTAGTAATAGTTAAAAAACTGTACCAAAACAATTTCAAGGTCACCCAAGCCTTACCAAAACAATTTCAAGGTCACCCAAGCCTTGGGTAAAAAAAAACAAAAATAAATTACCGTAAGACTCTTCCTTATAGGACCGAGAAATAAGAGCATCATATTACTGAAAGAAAGCGTAAGTAAAATCAAAAACAGAAAAGCTTCGCGACCAGATGGTATGATTAAGCAGCCAAATCCTCCCCAGATTAATTTTTAACGGGGGAATATAAATGCTTAGTTAAAAACTATTTCTAAAAAAGAAAATTGCATCAACTTGATACGTTTAGAAAAAAAAGCAAAATACAGAAAAAAGATGTAGGAAATATTCTCAAACAATTGATAAAACACTAATTAAAAAGAGAAATAGAAAACAAGCTAACTAACCACTAATACGCCTTAAAAAAAAACAAATAGACAATAGACGTAATAGATGCTTCTAAAAAAAAAAAATTAAAAAAAAAACTAAAATAATGCGGCCAAATAGAGCAAATAATAATAAAAAAATGAAAAAATAAACATCAGCAATTACTACTACTATTTAAAAGATAAAACAATTGCAATTTATAACAGCAAAAATGTAGGTGTAACGTATAGTTTTCTACAAGAAACCGTACTAGGGTTTATTTTGGGAAATATTTTTTACTCAATATTACTACAAAAACCGGAATTGAAATGATTGGATTTATGGATAACATGGCAATAGTTGTGAGTCTTGGAAAACTTAATTAAAAAATAAACCAGATACTAAAGTTATCAAAAAGAAAAAGCTAAAAATAGCCAACAAAAATTAAAAGCCGTTATCCTCTATAATAAGAAAAAAATATTAAGAGTAGATTCAAGATGCAAGACATCAAAAATAAATTAAAAGAAACTACCAAATACATAAAAAATAACAACATAAAAGAACACTTAGTAAGGACTGCTGTCAAAACAGAAAAAAATCTTTATGGCTTTATTTAAATTGATACTCAACATCTAAGGAAAACATTACGTTTTCTGGCAAACTCCATAACCTTGCACGCGGGTGTGTGCAGCGCATATTCCACAACGTTGCTAGAAGCGGTACAAACAATAGCAAAGCTGATACTCATAGATATATTACCTAAAACAAAGCAAGATTATACTTTTTCAGCAAGAAACTGGCAATAATAAAAGAAAAAAAAATTGAAAAAAGAAACCGCATGTAGAAAACTAATTTGCTAATAAAAACATAAAAAAGTGAATTAAGAAAAAGCATGGTAAGTAAACTTTTTTATAACGCAAGTACTAAGCGGCTACGATTGCTTACTTACTTATACTTACGCAGATTTAAAACGGCCAAGAATGATCTTATTTGCTTTCAATAGGTTGGTTTTACATGGTGTTAATAATGTCGGAGAGATATTACACCGGGAGATTTCTTATCTGATTCTAACCCAAAAGTTTCTATAAAGTTATGATCTAAAATGCTTTTTTTTAAATAATGGTTTTTCCAACAATTAGTTTGAATTGGTTTTCAGTTAAAGTTATTATAGTCAATTTTACAAATGAAGAATATGCAAACATACATTATACGTATGGGTTTGTAAATGGCAATACTTACAAATCCAGAAAGTTGTATCAACAGTAATTTGCCAATCACGTAATACTTAATAGTAAGACATTTTACAAATCCACATAGCAAGAGCACATAAAGATGTCAAGACTCTGGAAATTGAAAAAGCAGTTTTGAATGATGTTGAAAACAATCTTAATACAAATACAAGAAAAATAGCGTCAGTATTGGGAATCACGCATGTTCTAGTATAAATTTTTTTTCTTTCCCTAATTTTCAATTACGTCTTAACTTTTATCAAAAGTTTTTTTAAAGTTCTTTATTCGATCAATTAGTACCATTTTTAGACAAAGCAAAATTAAAAAAAAAATTATTTGGAGTTTTTACAACAACCATTTGTAGGCTGAAGAATATCTACGCGCAATAATAAAAGAAAAAATTAAAAACAATTTTACGTGAATGTGTGGTAAAAGATGTTTTGATAAGACCATTTTTTATGCCAAAAAGATTCAACAAACAATTACATATATCTTAAATTTCTTTAACAGCATCTCCTTAACAATATCTCACTTAACATGAGAAATTAAGGCTATTCCTTTGACCTAAACAATCTTATTTTTTTTTGGAAACACCTAACATGTTTGGTTTACAACATGCCAATAAACACAGAAGATAGCTAAGAAATAAAACTGTAGCTTCATTTCAGACTATTCAAAATAACCCAGAAATATTTCAAAAAGTCGGTATGCGTGTATTTGAGCAGATAAATTACATTTTTAACATTTAATTTAAATAAATTGTTGTTATAATATAATAATAATTGTTTATTTCTTGTCTTTTAGCCATGAAAATTCTACAACTTAACATAACATTTACTATATAACTTAATTTGCTACTAATATAATATATAATTATAAAACTTTTAACCCTGTTTTTAATTAATTTTTTATTAATTCTGTTTTAATTTTCTTTTTTTTGTTACCGCTATCATTCATTTAATTCTTTTTAATACTTCATTTTTTCCCATTTGTTCTTATTTTATCTCATTGCATTTCAGCATCTATTCTATGTTTTCTTTAGTTTTTCCACCCATCCTATACATTTTATTTCCCCTTTCATCTAAAATTTGCACACTTTCTCCTCATTTCCACATCTAAATTTTGCATTTTGCATCATTTTTTTTTTCTATTTTTCCGTAACTTACATTTTCTAGGTACTTTGGTAGTGCATAGTAATTTAAATTGTACTTAGATTTGCTCTTGCACTTGTATATTTCCATCTTTTACCATAATTTCCTTCCACATATTTTTATCTATTCTTAGTCTATTTACTTCTTCACTAGAAAATCTATTTTTGTTAAAATATTTTTTTTGCTTTTTTTTATTTTTCCGCATTTTCCTTTTATTTTCTTGTTCGGGCACTTTTGTAATATTTTACATTCATTTCTTTTTCTCACTCTTTCTTTATACCTCATTGCATGATTTCCTGCTTCTACTTTTAGTTTATTTATTTTAACTTGTTCCGTTACAATGTATGATGTGGTCTTTTTGTTTACCCTTAATACTTTACTCCAGTATTTTGTTTGAATAGCTTCTAATTTTTCTTGCTTTTTCCATCTCCAAATTTCCGCTCCGTACAATAACATACTTTTTACTAAATTATTAAACATAATTCCTTTTATTTTCATACATTCAAATTTTCTTTTACCAATTCCCCATACTTGTCTTATCGCTTTATTTGCCTTTCTTGTCATATTTTTTATGTGTTCATATTCATTATTGCTTGTACAAAAAACATACCCTAGGTATTTAAATGTTTTTACTTCTTTAGTTTCTTTTCTATCTCCAATTTTCTACTCTTCTTCCCTACTTTCTAAAAGTCATAATTTTTGATTTATTTACATTTACTTCTAACTTTTTTTTTCTAAAATATTTATCCAGGCATCTAATCATTTTGTTCATTTCATTTGCTTGCAACCACACTTTCTCTTTGCTCACCACCACCCCACTCGTCTGAACCTTACATAGTATCTTTTCTACATCTGCAATGTATGCCGCAAACAGACTAGGACTAAGTGGGCATCCTTGTTTTGCATCTTTCTTAGTTCAAAACTGATTTTGTCATTTATACAGATCTTGCTAACTGTTTCCACGTATACTTCTTTTTTTCTTTTTACTAGGAGCTCATTTTTTTTTTTTTTCAAATACATCTACATCTTTCTCTACTCACAATGTCCTTTTCTACTATATGGTGTAGTATGTATACATTATCTATAGTCACTCTTTCTTTTCTAAAGCCGACCTGTTTGTCTGGCAATATTTCATTTATCTCTAATTCTTCACTCAGTTTTTCTTCTAGTACTATGGCGTAGATCTTGTATGTACTTTAGTAACGTTATACCTCTGTAATTTTCTGCAAGCTTTTTATTTTCTTTTTTGTGTATTGGACATTCGAGACCTACTCTCCACTGACTAGGAAACTCTTTTCCTTTCTATACTTTATTTATTATCTCACTCAGTCTCTCAATCAGATCAGATCTTCAGTACCATACATCCATGCTTTATTTTGTATCCCATTTACACTTGGCGCTTTTTGTTTTTATACAACTCATTAAATAAGTTTTAATTTTGTGGATTTTTTTTTTTTAATTATTTTTTATTTAGCTTCAACGGATTTCAGAGCTTTGACAACTTCCGTATGATTTTTATTTAAGAAATTATTTTTTAGCGAGTTGCAATGGGGTTTAACGCAAATATTTTTACCTAGCTATATATATATATATATATATATATATATATATCTTGCTCACTTTTAGCAATATGCCTAGAGAACATTGGAGATGCCATATTATATTCATTTCTGACATAAACATAAACAGCAGTTGGCAGTATTAAAAATTGAACAATAAATTGCTGTGTGTAAAGGTAATACAAATTGGCAACAACTTGTAGTAAAATTGGCGTGCGTTAATCAGATTAAATAAGTCATTAAAATTAAGCAACAAATTGACAAATGTAAAGACAACTTAACAGCGAAAAGCGAAGATGTACGAGTTATTGTTTTTTATTTTTCATTTTTTGTTTTAATATTAAATTACTACAGTTAAAATTAGAACTTTGTTATGCATCTACCTTTGGATAATTAATTTTTTACAGCAATATGCTGTAAGGTAAATAATAAGCTATTGTTGTTTTTTTTAGTATTTTATAAAAAATAAAAATTATTTTCTTCATAGGATTTGTACATCTTTTTTATTTTATTACTTATATTTATATTACTGTTAAATTTGATTTGTATTTGCTTGGTTCTGCTTTAGGTTATAAATAATAAAATTTATTAATATTTTAAATCTGCAATTTTTGTATTGATAATTCAGACAAGTAAGTTTTACCCATTAGGAGTTTTAATAGAAAATACGTTTAATCATCGATTTTGATACAACACTAGTAATGATTATACAGTAGCCGCATGTTGGTTATATCATATCCGACTGGTCTGTTTACTATTGGAGTTTTCTTAGCAAGGTCGGTTTGTCCGCATGCGGTTGCAGCATGGGCCCGGTCTGATCTGCGGCGTGGTGCAGCTGCGTAAATCCCGGATATCGTGCCAAGGAACTAGCTTGGGGAAATCTGGGGTTGTTTTTTATACGATCTCTATGTAGCTCCTTATAAATAATATAAATCGATTTTAATTTTTTTAACTTCTTGTATATTTTTTTTAATTGGTTAATTATAAATAAATCTTTTAGAAGTTTATTTTTAATTTTTAATAAATGTAATGTAATTTTTTAGTCATTATCTAAACATTAATCAAAAGTGATAAAACTCACAACACGTTAAAATAACTCAAATAGCTTAATTGGCTCTATACATAATAGGTAGTCATAACTTGTTTATTTCATCGATGAACTCATTAGTCATTCATAGTGTAGAAAGCGTTTGTCAATCAAAAATCTTTTATTCTGATTAGTTCTTTTTAGCTGATTAGGTAGAAGGTTATATGGTTATGTATATTTATACATTCTAGTAATCATAGTGATCGTAATGTTGATTAGATGAAGTTAGTTAAATTTTGCTACTCGAAAAAAAAGTTTGGAATAACAGAATTTTATATTGGCTTTGTTTATTTTATAAAATCTTGTATATATTGAAACTAGTCTATGAAAAACGCAAATACAATAAATAAAAAGTAAACTCATGTATATGAAAAATAGTTCTTTATTATATTTTGTAGTTATTTTGTCACATTTAATGATCATTAACATTAATCAGCTTTTATAAATTTTAGCATCAGTAATTAAATTGATATCAAAAGAAATACATAGTATGTTATTAAAGTTGGTTTATTAAATATTAATCTCAAAACTATCACA
Source organism: Tachinus rufipes (assembly GCA_963932245.1). Lineage (NCBI taxonomy): Eukaryota > Metazoa > Arthropoda > Insecta > Coleoptera > Staphylinidae > Tachinus > Tachinus rufipes. The sequence continues at coordinate 40,214,474 of OZ010747.1, read as the reverse complement.
TTAAAGACTAAATTTAAACAGTCTGTGAACATTGACTTTAAATATTTGTGGCTTTCAAGTCTCGGAAAATTTTGAATTTTGTTTGCGATACAATGCTATTATTTCTTACATGTCATAAAACAAAGATTTATGTTAATTGAATTTTATAACATTTGTAAGTACCTGCTGTTAAGTGGGTGCACGTGTTTGGTTTTTACTAAATCCTCTTCAAAGAGGCTTAAATTCCTGGAATTATGAATCAGCCCTTGTAATTAGCCAACTTTTGTGTCCCACCACTATCAGACATGAATTTACCTTTTTTGTATTTGTACAATTTACGAGCAGTTCCGTTTCTACACTTGTACTAGCTACACTTGTAACAAACTTGTAATCAGACTTGCAATACAATAAATGTTTTTTATGTGAAAGTTATTTTTATTTTAACGTTATATTAATGTTTGTGACATCAATAATTAGATGTAAAAGTTGTTAAGACAACAGTTAATTTACATCGCAAACGCAATCCACGGCCGTCTTCTGAACCAGGAAGAATATCAACTGCCGTACACAAAACAAATTTAAAAGTTTATTTTATGTTTTTATAGTACGGTTAAAAAATCAATCTTAAAAGTTTTGTTATATATTTCTGCACTGTCAGTGAATATTTCTTAGAATTCCTACCAAGTCTTGTACTACGAGTAAATATTTGTTTAGATGGCAATATGTCTTGTACTTCGTTTGAACAATGTCCATTGAAATTTCTATAGAAAATGTATCTAAGTTATTAATCAATTTTGGATCGGCAATGATCCAAATAGCTTGTTTTTGAATAAAGTTTAGAAGAGATAGTGTAGATTTGAATGCTTTTCTCTATAAATGATCCGGAAAATTATAGACCAATCTTGTTACTTCCAATAATTTCTAAGGTATTGGAAAAGATATTGCTCAACTAAATATTGGCATTTCTCAATGCAAATAATATATTAAACCCCAACCAGTTTGGATTTCGTAAGGGGTACTCAACCACAGCTGCAATTCTGGCTATAACTGAGGATGTACTAGCAGCGTATGAACGCAGTGAATATACTGCCGCCACGTTTATTGATCTTAGCAAAGCCTTTGACTGTGTTCAACACACAATATTAATACAAAAATTATATTTATAATTATTATTATAATTTTCATCCAGCAGCTTGTCGTATGATTTCTTGCTATCTTGGTAAAAGACAACAATGTGTTGCGGTCAATGGATCTACTTCCAAACTAGTTGATATAAAACATGATGTTCCACAAGGATCTATACTTGGCCCATTACTATTTTTACTATACGTAAATGATCTGCCGCACCAAACAAACCAGGCCACTACAGTGCTGTATGCCGGCGACACTACGTTAGCAAATAAATCAAGTAGTTTGGAAGAAGCTATTGATCAAAACAATGTAACACTTGGCAATATCTCAAATTGGTTTTCATCAAACTCTCTATGTCTGAATGCTAAAAAACTGTCAATATAGTTTTCTCACTAAGTAACAAAATACTCCAAACTTAGATAGGACATTTACGGCGAAGAGTTGTCTAAAAAGATAGTTAAGAACATTTACTTACTGCGCCATTTAGCACAAGCTTTACCAAAGTTTGCATTGAGATCGGCATATTTTTCACGGTGTTCAGCTAACCTAAGTTATAGCATGCTAATTTGGGGACACTCTCCAATATCTCAGAGATTATTTGGATTACAAAGACAAGCTGTACGAGTCATAGCTAAAATAGGTTACCAGGAAGACTGTAAAACATCTTTTAAATCTTTAAAAATTTTAACTCTACCGTGTATGTATGTTTTTAAATTATTTTATTCACAAGAATTACTATTTCTATGATACTAGAACAAAGAATGCCATTTATCCACACAAAACAAGACTTTGTAAATCACAAAATGGAGTAAATTTGTATGAAATATAGTTTTTTAATATTGTACCAAACGATCTAAAAAATCTTCCGCGTAATAAATTTAAAAGCACAATTAAAGCTTATTTAATATCAATGGCCTTTTACACTATTGAGGAATTTATGGATAATAAATTTACTAATTTTATTTAATATTTTAATTTGTACTTATACTTTTATTATTTCAATACTGTATTTTTCTATATCTTTTATATTGACATGTGTAAATTTGATGATAATAGCACGAATAAATTATTATTATTATTATATACTTGGCAACAATATTCAATACAAGAACAAATAAAAACATTTTACATCTATTAAAAACTCCTAGTTTTCTAGGTACTTTAAAAGCAATGTCAACAACATAGTCGTTCCAGAAAAAAAATTGTAAAATTGTAACCCTTAGAAGACAAACTAAAAATTTAGATATAGATTCGTTGTTTAGTTTAACATTTGGTATTGATAATACCTCGGATTATAATTTTAAAACATGAAAAAGTTGAGTTTTTTTAGAGTTAAAACTGATCACGTTAAGAGTGCTCCATTCAGATATTGTTTTAAAGTTTTTATTTATAGATGATATAAATTCTAATCTAAAAATTTCATGACCCTCTGCCATATTTGTTGATATGGTTTTTGGAAAGTATGAAGTATATACGCTGCTAAAACTATAAATAAGACTTTAACTTATTTGAAGAAGTTCATTAATGTAAATCAAAAATAAAGTTGGCAAAAGAGCAAAACTTTGAGGAACACTAGCATTTATGATTTTAGAGCAGAGTTAAACTATCAGTTCTAACTATAATTTTTCTATTGTTAAAAAAACTATGATAATAATCTAAGATGAAGTTATTTTGCTCTAAGAACTTGACAATGTAAAAACTAATATACTTTTCAAAAACTGTTGATAAATTGGACAATAATGCAATTGAATCATAATTTGAAAAATCAGACTTGTCTCTCTTTTAAGGTATTTGCAATTTTCTAACAATTTAGAAATGTTTTATTTTTATATGATAAGACAAATATTTTATTCAAAATAAGAGCTAATTCATTTGCAAGGTTTTTTTAAATGGGAAGAATAGTTATGCTATTATAAGGGTTTACAGAATAAAACGCGGCAAGCAAATGCCTGAATATAATTGAATAAAATGTTTACACATTATATAAGTTCAATCTGTCCTTAAACTTAAAAAAAATAATTATCCAATAAATTGTTTCTCCTCAATTAATTTTGAAAAAGTAGAGTTTTTATTTAATGCTTCATTAATTTTTTACTAGTTAAATATAACTGCAAATCTTTAACTCAAAGCATAAAGACATAAAATATTGTATTGTAAAAAAACGGGATCTCAGGGCTTAATTTGTGGGTTGATACCAATAATAATTTCAGTTCTTTCTAAGAATCCACAAACTTATTTATTCAAATTATAATAAATGAACACTTTCTGTTATATAGTTAATTGTCTATCAAAATTACCTAAAAGGATACATATTATTATTCACCCACCAACATGTGTTTGGTAGCGGTTGTTTAGTAATATTGCCAATGTAATTGATAAAATTATTGTAAGAATATATTACAATTAGAGAGCTATTATTGAGTATTAATGTTAAAGTATACTAACCTACACAGGTGTGAGAATACTTGAATTAAGTATTCCTTCAATCCGAGAGGCAGTAAGTAATTTGATGCAACTTAGCTGTACAACAGCTCACAGGTAAAAGGACCAGGTAAGAGTAAATTTATTACATTTAATCTTACCAGGTTATCACAAGGTAAAATTGATATTTCCCAAAGACAAAAAGAATGTGGAATTCTTGAGTTTTTTGCAAACAATATAAATAAAATAAATATGTTTATTTATTTTATTTATAAAATTAATATAAATTCATAAATAAACTAATTATGTTAATTTATGAGGCTGAATCACTTTGATTCGCCTCGGTATGTAGCTCAACATATAAAATAAATGATGACTAAAATCTTATTGTTTGGACATTGAGTTGATTGTTGTTTTGTTCTATTTGAACCAATTTTAATTTAAAAACGGCGCTGTATGTGTCAATATTTTTTTAGATGAAACGATTTACCGATATTCTTGTAGATGTAATAAGAGTTTAGTTTGTAATGTTTGCTAATCATATTTTTTCATAACAATACTACTAGCGGACGCGGCGGGCGACTAAACTCGGCAAGTTCTCTAGCGTTAAGAGGGGAAAATATTTGCGCTATTATAAGGGTTCACAGAATCAAACTTGGCAAAAAAACGCCTAAATATAGTTGTATAAAATGTTCACACATTTTAGAAGAAAGTTCAATCGGTGTACTCAAATCTTTTAAAAACTAATGCAATAAGTCACAATTAATTTTTAAAAATTGCGTTTTTATTTAGTTCTTTATTAATTTTTTATTCGTAAAATATAACTCCAAATTTTAAACTCAAAAAATAAAGACATAGAATATGGTATGTAGTTCAACATATAAAAAGAGTGATAACTGAAATCTTATAGTTTGGATATTGAGTAGGTTGGCGTTCTGTCTTGTAAAAAAAATTTTAATTTAAAAAGAGCACTGTACGTGTCATTATGTTTAAAAAAAAAAGTTCACCGATATTCTCGTAGATGTGATAAGATTTAATATTGTTACATAACAATACTACTAGCGGCATTATAACAAGACGCCGCTAGAGAATTGCCGGGTATAGTTGCCCCAACTATACCCAGTAATTCTTTAGCGTTAAGAATAATTGGTAGAAATTTATCTATACCTGATGCCTTTCTGGTATTTAATTTAAAAAGATATCTTTTAACAAACCCGTTGCTTAAAATAAATTGGACCCAGGTGCAACAATAGAAAGATTTATAATAGAGTTAGATGTTTTGCAAAAACATTTGCTTTTTTTTAGATTTTAAAATCTAGTTATTGTTTTGATCATTTTAAAAAGAGAGGTTTGAAGACTTTTTATTACCTTGCAATAAATTTATTGTTTTATAAATTTTGTTGTTGTTTTTGGAAGGCTGAGAAATTCGATCAGCTTTATTTTTGCCAATTCTATATTTTTAGATTGTCACAATAATTACGAGCTATTTTATAATCCCGCTTAGTCTGTTTGAATCGATTACTGATAAGTTTCTTAAATGCTTTTTGCTTTTTAATAACTGCCTGTTTTGTCTGAATTGAAAACAAGTACTTTTGTTTTGGTTTAATAACAAAGAACAAAACATATTTTTTTATGACATTTTGATTTGTTTTTCTACTGCAATATGTAGACTATTAGCAGTGAGTATTAAAATCGAAACTATTAAACAATTTTTTTTTGAAAGAAATATGTTTAGAAACTTGCCGTAGAGACAGTAAAAGTTTCAAAATGACACAAAAATGATAAGACAGACTCTTGATGAGAAGTATAATTTAAAATCGGACAGAATTAACACAAGCAATTGCAATACACTGAATAAGAGCAATTGGTTGTAGAGTTGCTATAAGCATTGTTTTTAGGCAGATATGTTTTTTTAAATTACATAATTATTTTTTGTGTTATTGTTTTTAGTCTAAAGTAAAACTAACAGACTGCAGTGGTGCCAGAAGAAACAATACTGGTTTTATATATGAGCGGAAGTGGTCTTTAACAACAAATCCAGATTATGTTCATGGCACTCTAATGTACGTTTAAGGGTTAGACTTAAAGGTTAAAAGTAAAATGTACAATTTGTTTAACATTGTCACACTTACTCTTAGTGTAATGGTTTAAAAAACAATATGTTACGGAAAAAAGTCTTTTTTGATATTTATTTCGGGTCTATTAAACGCGCGTCGTTACATTGACACTGTTTTAAAAACCTTTCTACTTATGTTCATTTAAAACTAATTAAAAACAAGCAAGATAAAGTGCTACCTTATACTGATAGCAAAACTACAGACTTTTGAAAACAAAACAACATCAATTGTTTGTTTTGGCTATTAAATATTATCACTTGGCTTATCTTATTCTATAAAACGTGTTTGAAATACAATTGAGAGAACATTGCTCAGTTAAATGTTCAAAGTCTATCAAATAAAATAAACATTGTAGAACTTTTTTGTTATAAACACGCCATAGATATTTTATGTGATATTATGGAAATACATATTCCCGGTTTTAAATTAGCTTCACATTTCAGTATTTCCATAAAAACTCGTGGTAGATGTGCAATTTTTGTTGAGCTCATATTGACAACTACGAACAATTACCACTCAAAATGTACGTTGAAGAATTAAACATTGAAATGTGCGGAGTAACGATTACTTTACATAATAATGTCAAAATAAATATTATTAGCGTATATAGGTCAACACAAGGTGCAATAAACGTCTATGTTATTTGACATATTTCAATCTTTTGTCTTAATCAATAAGTTATATGGTCCTTCAAGAATATTGTCACAGACCTTCCTTTAGAACAATTTTCTGTTTTTAGTAAATCAGTAAATATTGCGGATCATTTTGCTGTAATTTTCAAATGTAACTGCGTGTTTAACACTTCCAAAAAGCAAAATTACCAACAACGTTGCCTCAATGAACAAAATATTGTCAGATTCCAAGAACTTTTACATAATATTGATTGGGATTCTACGGTCTACAATAAAGAAAATGTTTTTATTACTATTATTACTAATAAATTCAATTGTGCTTGTCCATTAAAACAAAAATCATCATACAAAAGCTTTGGTAAAAACTGAATAAATGGCAAGTTAATTAGAGAAAGTTATGAACTGAAAAACATTTTCTGGCTTAGTGTGAATACAAATAATGTTAATATGATACAATATTATAAGTTAATGAAACGATATCATTTAAAAAAACATTGATAGAGCTAAAAAAAAATGTTAGTAACATAATTAATAACTCCAACAACAAAACCAAAACAACATGAAACCTTATAAATTCTACACTAGGAAATACAAATTCAAAGACGCAACAGAACATAACACTAAGATTAAAAAACAACAATATTAATGACCCAAATAAAATATGCAAAGAATTTAGAATGTATTTTACAAAGGTTGCCAATCTGCAGTTGCTTAAGCACTATAACAACAGAGTATCGGATGAATGCACTGCTACAAACCTCTTAAATTCAAATTCATTTTATTTTACCCCGACTAATATAAAGAAAATTTCTAAAATTGTATTGTCTCTAAAAACTAAAAAATTTACTGGATTGGACAATATTACAACAAATGTTATTAAATCAAGTATAGACCTAATAAAAGAACCTTTAACTCACATTTTCAATTTGTTTCAATGTGCTACGATTATTCTCTTATATAAAAAAGGCGATAGTTTAAATATTGATAACTACAGACCCATTTCTTCGTTAAGTATTTTTTTTTCTAATTTTTGAAACGTTGATTCATAACAGAATATATTCTTACTTAAATCAAATCAATTTATTAGCAAATCATCAACATGGTTTTAGAAAGAACAAGTCTAATAAAACGGTTTCCATTAAATTATATCAATTTATTTATAAAGAATTGGAAAAAAATAAACTTATTTTGTGCATTTTCTTTGATTTATCACGGGCTTTTGACACAATTAATCCTAAATTTATTATTGAAAAAATTAATAACTTAGGTATTTGAGGTCTTATTTCTGATTGCTTAAAGACATATCTCACTTACCGTAAACTGGTAGTTAAAGCAAATGGTACCATATCAAACCAACATAAAATATCTCTGGGGGTACCACAAGGATCAATGTTAGGGCCACTTTTGTTTATAATGTATGTGAATGACTTAAACCAAAACATCAGCACCAGACACATTGTAATGTTTGCAGATGATACGGCCATATCTAATTCCGCAACAAATGAAGCAGAATTAGAATATAAATTTAATCTTGTTGTAAACAAATTTACTATATGGTGTAAAAAAATAGTCTGATTTTAAATACAGATAAAACGACAATACTCCCAATCTATCAACAAAAAAACATTTTTTAATAATATCTCACTTAAATGAGATAAATAGCGTCAACTACAATTTTGAAAAAAAATATAAGTATCTTGGTACAATAATTGATACAAAGTTACAATGGCACGATCATATTCAAGTAGTGTGCAATAAATTAAACAAATCATTTTACATCATTTTGAAAGAACGTCGTCTATTCACGCATATAAAACAGGAAATACGCATCATCTTAGAACTGCCGTCCATAAAACGTCAAAATATAAAAAATCTCTTAAATATGCGTCTATTAAGTTTTATAATAAACTACCCTCAAATATAAAAGAAATACAGTCATTTGATGTTTTTAAATCAATAAGAAAAAATCTTATAAAAAGATCGTACCATAAAACCTGTGATTATTTATGTGATAACAAATTTGAATATTAATTGTGTTTATATTATCGTAATATGTAACTTTTGTATGTATGTTTACTACTTTTATTTATTGCTTTATTATCTTCACTATTTTTATAGCTGTAATATGTAATTAACTATTCATATCCACACACGTGGCTTAAATGAAATAAAGTATTATTATTATTATTTCATCTAAAAAAAAAATCTCATTCTTTGAATGGCTGGGATTTAGGCAAGGCGGATTGTTATCAAGCCATACCTAATTGTTATTTAGAAAACGTCTGACAATATGGCATGTATCCAGTACGATTGTCTTGCTAATTGCTGGAAGCAGGTGTTGTAATTTTAAAGCATCGAGTTCAGTAAGTAAGGTTTTCGGAACGACTCCTGTAGTTGATATAACCAATGGGAATATACGTACTCCTTTCAATCGCCACATTTGTTTTATTTCTGCAGACAGTTCTAAATATTTATTTATTTTTGTGGCATACGTTGATTGTAAGTTGTGGTTTAGTGGTACTGCAATGTCTATGATTGACACTTCCTGCTGTTCTTTGTTATATACCACTATGTCAGGTCTGTTTGCTTTTATTTTAACGTCTGTTCTTATTTCGCGATCCCAATATAGTTTATACCTATCATTTTCAAGTACATCTGTTGGTTCATATTTATAGTACGGGGTATCAGATGGGAGAAGCATAAAATCTCTGGCTAGCTGTTGATGGATAATCTTGGCCATGTTGTTGTGTCTCTGCGTGTAGTCCATATTCGCTAACATCGAGCATCCGCCAGTGATGTGTTCAATGGTTTCATTTGGTTTTCCGCATCTTCGGCATTTATCAATTATTGATGTTTCTTTAATAATGTATTTTTGATAGTTTTTGGTTAATATAACCCTATCTTGGATGGCTCGCATGAATCCCGTTGTCTCAGCGTACAAACCTCCTTGTTTTAGCCATATGTTAGAGGCGCTAATATCGTTTGTATCAGATAATAGTTGATGCGGGTGAGTACCGTGGATTTCCTTCTGTTGCCATCTTTGCAGTTTGCTTTCAATTTCATACGGTACATGTTCATGCTCATGCTCATGCTGGCTCAGGTGTAGTGGCGAATTGTTAATATCTGCTTTGCATATTGCTTCAAACATGATGTTGTGGGTAGCTTTGCTCATAAAATACTTTCTAAGTGAAGTGATTTGAGATAGGTGTTGCTGTATTATGTCTAGTATACCCATTCCACCCATTTCCGCTGGTAAGGTGATGCGTTCGATTGCTGATTTCGGGTGATTCATACGGTATCTAGTCATACTTACCCGTATTATTCTTGATACTTTTTCCAGGTCGGTGTTTGACCATTTTATGAGTCCAAATGAGTAGGTTAATATAGGAATAGCGTATGTGTTAATTGCTTTGATTTTATTAACTGAACTTAATAGGGTGTTAAGGATCAGTTCTACACGTTTCTCAAATTTTATTATAAGTTCTTGTTTAATTTTGGTATGGTTAATACCTCGTAGCTGCATGATACCTAGATATTTATAGTTATCTTCTTTGCCTAGATTTTTGATCACTTGTTTATCATCTAGTGGAAAACCTTCAGTTCTAGTTAGCGTACCTCGTTCGAGTTGGATAGTTTTAGACTTGTCTATACCGAATTCCATTTTTATGGCATCGCTGAATTCTTTGGTGATGTTTAGTAGTTCGTGAAGTTGTGTGGTAGATTTTGCGAATAACTTGAGGTCATCCATATAGAGTAGGTGGTTTATGATATGCCCGCTTCTGTTTGCGTCCGGGTTTTTAATATTATATCCCATTTGCGTATCTTTGAGTGTTCGGCTAAGCGGGTTGAGGCCAATGCAGAACCATAGCGCGCTTAGTGCGTCTCCTTGGAAAATTCCCCGCATGATATTGATAGCTCTGGATTTTATCATTTGCTTTCCATCTGAGATATATAGTTCAGTAGACCATTGCTTCATCGCTTCTTCGAGAAAGTGAATTAAGGTTTGGTCTATCTTGTATATTTTTAGTATGTCAATTAGGTATGAGTGAGGCATCGAATCAAACGCTTTTTTGTAATCAATGTATGCCATACTAAGATTTCTTTGTGTTTTTACAGCCTGGTTGACTACAATTGCATCGATAGTAATTTGGTCCTTACAGCCTTTAGAGTTCTTATAGCACCCCTTCTGCTCTTCAGTCATTATGTTATTAGTTTCGAAGTGGTTTTGTATTTTGTTGGTTAAGACAGATGTTAGGAGTTTGTAAATTGTAGGAAAGCATGTAATAGGTCTGTACTTGGACGGGTCTAGTGTGTTATTGTCCTTGGGAAGAAGATATGTTTTGCTTCTTGTAAGAAAGCTTGGGATTAATTTTGGATGTTTTATGATGTGGTTAAACAGTCTCGCTATTATTTCATGGCTTGCTGGTAGTTTTTTATACCAAAAGTTTTGTATTTGTTCAGGGCCAGCTGCTTTTCAGTTGCTGGTTCTTCGAATAGCTTCAGTAACATCTTTTACAGTTATATTTATTGCTTCCATTACCACTATATTTTCTGATCTTTGTTTTTCTTCTTGTAACATGTTACACCTTCCATTATGTTCTTTTGATTCTTCCCATATTCCTGCCCAGAAATCAGTTATACTCTTTAGAGTGGGAATTCCTTCAGTAGGGTTCGTATTGTTGTTGTTGTTACTTAAATTTCTGTAGAAGTTTTTTTGATTATTATGGAATTGTGCGTTTTGGGTTTTTTGGTTTGTACATTCCTTATAGCGCCTAAGTCTTTTTGCATACACTGCTAATTGTTGTGTGTGTGTATCTATTATTTCCGTTAATTTGTTATGGTCTACTTGATCAATCGGTATGGGTGCTATGATTTTTGTTATATTTTTAACTAGTTTTTTTGATTTGCTTGATTTTCTATATTGAGTTAGTCTTCCTAGGTTGGCGCGTATGGTATTTATTCTTTTTTCTAGCCGTGTCAGCCAACGGGGTGCGATCTTTTGCTTTTTTGTATTTTCAGCTTCATTCTGCGGGGTTGTTTTTAATCCCATAGATCTTGCTGTGCTTGCTGCTGCACAGTATATTAGCAGATGGAGTTGCTCTATATCCTCACATATGTTTAGGTGATCAGGCAGAATTTTAGTATTTAGGTACTCTAATGTTTGGTATACGTGTTTGCTTGGAATAACTTTTGGGATCTTGTGTCTGCTATTTGAATCTGTTCCTGAAAATTCAATGAGTGCGACATTAAATTGGTGTTCTATTTCATTTCTTAGTTGTTGCGTTGTTGCAAGGTTTTCATTTGGTTCCGCTATGTTTATTATGTGGATCTCGGTATTTGTTTCTTCAGGTCCAGGTTGGTCATTCTGTTTTTCCATAGTTCGCTGGTTATTTTCTTCTTCATTCTCGAAAATTTGTTGTTCATATTCTTTTTTAATTTCTTTAATATCATTTGTAGTTAGCATATTTTTGGTGATAATAGCTCTTTTCCGATCTATTAGATTTTGCTCCGTCACTCGTGCAGCTAATTCTGGATATAATTGAATAAAGTTTTCATGCATGTTTGTTCTATACATTGTCATGTCTGTTTCCGCTTTGGTACTTTTCATATAGCAACGCATCACGTTTTGGTTCATTTCTTTTGTCCATTTAATGCGTTGACGTATCAATCCTGCTTTAGTGGTTAACTGATTTATTTCAGCTAAAGCACCTTCAGCATTTAGGGCTTGGTGATGTTGAGTGTCCCTATTAGTATTGGCTGTAGTAATTTCGGGTGACCCGGTAGAGGTCCGCCTATTCAACCTCATACCACCAATGGTTTGTCGGCTGCCACGTCCAGCATTGGCTCCAGACGTGCCCTGGCGCTCTCCAGGAAGCGACTTGTTTCCGAGGCTATTTAAATTATTATTCTCCATTTTTACGTGGGATTTGCATTTTATACCTTCTGCGAGGTTTTAGTTCAGCCGCCCCAACTAGGGGAACAGACGCTGTTTGCAGTCGCCCATTGTGGGTCAGACACTGCTCTGCTAGTTTTGGTCCGCCCCGGGTATTTAATTTCCCCGGTACCCACCATTTCTGGTGAGCTTTCCCCTATCCGCCACCTGGGGAGGCGCCCGATGGGGGACTAGCAACCCCTCACGGGTTATTATTATTATTATTATTATTATTATTATTTAGATGAACTGCGTTACCAGCTTCAGATAAAAAAAAAGTTAGGTAAAGATTAAATTAATTGTAAATTTTATAAAACACAACATATCAAACTAAAAAAACATACTTGGTGTAAATATAATAAACTACAAAAGTCTTCTTTTTTCTACTTGAGGCAATACGTCTAGCGTGTCTGCACTATATGATTTTGGTTTTTCAGTAATTGTATTTTTTGAATAAAATCTAGATTTTTTTTAAGAGATTGTTTTCAGTTTTTATTTAGTTAGCTCAAGTGTAGAGCAATACATTGCAAAATGTAAGCCTAGCACTTGCTCAGCAGATATAGTAAAGTTTTTTAATACTTTGCAGCATAGAACATTTGTTTAAATTTTTATTATATGCGTGTGTTTGATTATGTACACTGTACAGTTATAAGTTTTATAAATTTTTGTATATATATTGAGTCTATTTTTATTTGTTTTTAATGTATACGGGGAATTAATTGAAATTATCTGCGCTTGAAAAACCGAGGTTTTCTTAGTAATAACGTAATTTTCCTTTTCCGCATCCTGCTTTTATGTATTCCGGTTCTGGCGCCGCTGTGATCTTTTGTCCAATCTGTATATCTTCTATTCTATTCTATTCTATTCTATATCAGATAGCTCTTGTGTGCCTAGCTATAGTAAGTAACTTTTTATAAAGTCATCTTTACTGTTTTTTATATTATATAACGTTTTAATGTTTCAAGTTTGTTAATTCTAGAATTTGCTAACGTGTTTATTTATCTGTAGTCGGCATGCTGTTTGTCTTGGGTGTATCACTATAACTAAGTGCAAAAGCAGTGTTTTTATAGCTGTTGTTAAAGTTATTTCCATTGCTCCAATTTTCAAGTAACATTCTAATGTTTGTGTACATTATCTAGTTTGGTTACAGTACTTTACTTCAGATTTTTTATACCTTATACGTGTGTAATTATTTTGCTCACTATATAACCATCTGGCCATGTTGAGTTAGTGTTTATGTTTGTATGTGACTATCAATTTGGTTGCAAAAAACTCTTAAAAGAACAGTTTTCATCAGAATAAGAAAAACTAGTTTGACATAAAGCATGAATCTCGAGTACTTTATTTTATTATGTCATTGGGAATGTCTTTTAATAAATTTTTAAATATGTTAAGTATTTGGTTTGTTATTCTGAATCATGCTAGATACAGTTACTCCAAATTTTTTGCTTACAAAGATGATAAAATTATTGACGTAGTTTAAGGCAAAAACGTCCAAGTTTTTTAGTAACTTCAGTAACCTGTCTATGATAAAGCACCACGGTAGAGGTGCAGTGATTTATATACTTGTTAACGAGTTGATGTACAAGAGCGTTCCCACAACCAAAACCAGAGGTAATGAACATCCAATAGGCAACTAGAACCAGTTGTAATAGATTAAGAAGTATAAAAAAAAATTATTCTAAGCGCTCAAAATAGTTAAAATTTGCACTTGGCGCGACGTAGAACGTATCTCTGTCTGTTTTGGTCTAACCTCAACTCTTCTACTAACAATAACGCTGCTGTTTTTAATAATGTCTAGGCCTACATAATTGTTTATTGCAACAATAGGAATTATATGTTTGCTTTTGACAATGTTTTGTAGCTTTATTCCGCTGCGTAATTGCTCATTGCTGATGTATAAATTCTTACTAATTTTAATCAATTATCATTTAACAAACCTTGAGAACGAGTTGCTGAACATCAAGTGGAATGTACTAGTAATCAGCAAAACTTAGAGAAAAGGCACTAACTACCTTGAAATTAGGACATTTCATGTATCAGAAAAACTCGTCATCAAAGCACGGGCAATATTGAACAGAGTCATCTATATATTTATCAAACTAAAAAACAAATTCAGCATGCAAACTATACAAGCATACGGCCCCAACTCTCGCTCAACAGACAAAGAAAACAAACAGTTGTACAAAGTCATAACAACCGCAAAAGTTGCAAAAAACACCAATTTTACTATTATAATAGGAGACTTTAACGCCAAAGTTAGAAAAAAAAAACAGCAACGGACTCACCATATGTAGAGTCTGGGTGAGAAAAACCTGAAAGGACAAACCGAGTTCCTCAACAAAAAGAAGATGTACTGTTTAAACACTTTCTTAAAAAAACACCCAAATAGGAAATGGATTGGGAAAAGTCGAGACAACACGACAAAAAATGAAATAAACTACGTTCTTGCAACTCAGAAAACGTATATGTTTGGACGCATAAATTTTAAACCGATTTGACACAGAAAGTAATCACAGAATAGAAAGATCCAAAATACAACTGAACGTCCTGCTAGAGAGGAAACAATAAATAAAGAAGAAAATCCGTCCCACTATATCAAAACTTAAAGAGAAAGAAGAAAAATACAACGCCCAATTCAGCAAAAACCTACATCCAACCGATGAGCTACTGAAGTTAGAACTAAATGTGTTAACAATAAGAATAACTACAAGCATCAGAATAGCGGTAAAAAAGTCTAAACTCCGCAAAAAAACAAAAAAAAAACACATAATTAGCAAGGAATCGGGAGTACTGATCAAAAAACAAAAAACGGAAAGCAATAGACAGAGACTCTCCAGAAAATGCAACTTTAAACAAAAATATCAAAAAGACCATAAGGAAAGACTGCAGAGAACTCAACCCAATACAAATCCATAAAGCTATTCAAAACAACACCAACATAAAAGTTTTGCGCGTTAGAAGATAAAAAAAGTAGCGATTCATTAGGAAAAAAATGACAAAAAAAAAATTATCATATAATAGAACAAGATTGCAGAAGCCATCGAAAGTTTATACGTAAACTTATATAGCCAAATAGTTCAATCTAAAGATCAGCGGGCAGAGTTGAGATAAACAGTTTAAAATGAGAGAAGATTGAACCAAGAGGAAAATACTCATCAAAAAAGGCGTGTGGCAGGGCGACACCATTTTGGCAAAATTGAAAAACGTGTTCAAAAAACTATTGTAGAAGAAAAAGGTAAGGGATAAACTTACAAGATAAAATCTTGAACAAAAAAATAAGGTAAAGAACTGGAATCATAGATGTCATAGAACAAATGGCACATCTTAAATGACAATAAACGAGACACGTAGCAAATGAAAATGGCCAATGGTCCAAAACAATATTACAGCGGAGTATCTAATAGAAGCATTGGCCGCTCCCAAATGAGATGGAAGGACGATATAAAGACGCGGGCAGGAACTGAATACAGACTGCCAAACAAAAATTGACATAAAGCGTATGTTCAGGAGTACAAAAATCAGGCTAAAGAAGTTTAGAAAAAACAAATGCACCTTTCACAACACACGAAAGCTTTGCCAAATAAAAATATAATGGCGCTAGAGATAATGCAACACTAGAAGCATTTATTGACAACTTTATAATTTTTAAACAAATTGAAATTATAAGTAGTGCAAATAATTTGCTTAGACTGACATTGCTGTTAGAAGAAGATGCTGCAACATAGTGGCAAGACATTATAAGCCAAATTACTAAAAAAAAACACTATTTTACAGCTACAAAAAAATGTCTTACAAACGCCACAATATAAAAGAAATATTTATGAAAATCTGAAACCAAACAAAGCTTTAAAAATAAAAACGCGCTAAAATCTCAAATTTAAACACATTGCCGGACTATTTTATTCAAAAAAATTCCTAAAATAGTATCAAAATTTTGGACAAATTAATTGCTTGAAAAAGATAGATTGAAAATAGTTGCGTTAAAAAGGAAACCTGTGAAAAGAATAACAAAAAAATTAAAGAAATCCCAAAAAATAAGTTAAATGTGCATACTGATGCATTCATGACTACACTATAAATGTTTGTTTGTTAAAAATCAAATTGCAAATGAAAAAATTATAAACAGAAATTGCAGACTACAGTTCTTAGTCAGCCTAAACCTACACTTGCATGTTATGGATGAGTTGTGAGTAAAGTCGTTGTTCAACTTGTAATTCAAGAAATAACAATGAACAATGTATAGCATTTAGTTTATTAACGCTTTGCGTTCCCGAATCAACAGACCGTCCCACAGTATATATATAGAGGTCGCTACACTTATAGGCACCGCCAATTTAGATACATGCACTGCAGCTTTTTTCATGCTATATTCTGCAAAGGAATACATTTTGTTACTCAATCACAAAGATTACGTTACCGGACAAAAAAAAATCAGATTAAAAAATTTTTACGACAAATGTTATGGTATCATTTTATGGAAAAAATATCATTTTTATTGTCTTATCAAACAGCACAAACAATTGCACGCTAGAGCTAGACTCTAGTCTAGAATACTAAAAAAAGACAGAGTTAATTGACAGATACATTATGGCTCATCTTTATCAAATAAAATTTATTTACCTGAATACAAAAACCTGTTTGTAGAATACACCTCATATAGATATCTAGCTGTACAAATAGTTAGCCTTACTATAAAACTTTAACATACTAAAACTGAAAATTTAAATAAGCAAAAAAACAAGAAAAAGTAAACAAATTACTAAATGAATGAAAGAAAGTTTTTAAAAGTTTCGGCAACTTGTTTAACTAAGCACCGTATTGTTATAGAAAGCAATTATCGTCTTATTGCAGGGTAACCAAATCAACTTCTACCAAAAATGAGAACTGAACTCAAAGCAGAAATAACTTTGATGCTAGTAGAACAAATTATAATTCCAAGTCAATCATCATCGGTTGCACCTGTTGTATTAGTCCCAAAAAATAGCTTGTATATGTATTTATTATTGTAGATTTAATGCCATAAACTAAAGCAAATTTCTATCTACTGCAAAAATGACATTTTGCATTTAACTCACGGCGTCAATTACTTATCAATTATAGACCAAGATATTGGAAGATTTAAATGCAAAAAGAAAAACTAATTAACTTATGAATTTATCTCATTTGGTTTGAGCTAAATTTCAACAAATGGTAGACAATTAAACAATTAAAAAATCAAATTTTAATTGTTTGAATGTTTGTTTATATTGATGACTTTTGATGAGTAATAGTATCAACTGCGTTTAAGAAACATATTGATTACTTAGCAACAACCTTTTAGCATTTACAGACAATAAACCCTTAGATACATAATCTTGTCAAAAGAAAAAAACAACCGTTTCTAAAAATGTAAAAACAGTTATAGATATGAAACACGTATTTTTATTCTTACAAACAATTTTTTTTGTTCTTACAAAACGTACCGCCAATTTGTTTAAAAAAAAACATTTCTTGGAAGTGAGGTCCTGAACATCAAAAATTGTTTAAGAAATTAAAAAAAAGTTTCCTACAACATCTTCTGTTCTTAAGCCTGCTGATGAAAATCAAGACTTTATATTCAAAACTGATGTAAGTAACTATGCAATTGGTGCCGTATTAGTACAATGAAAAAAGGATAATAAACGTTCGATTGGGTATGCAAATATACTTACAAGTGCCAAACAAATCTACTTCAAAACAGAACGCAGAGCTCTTGCAATTGTTTGATCAAACATTTAAGGAGAACTGATGTTGAAAACAATCTTCACATACCTGATGCGGATTTTCATTTGCCCAGACATGATGTTATAAATAATCGTTATTGCATTTCTTAATAAAACTGGCTTTATTGATTAAAAGATTATGTGTCAGGAATTGAGGGATTAGAAATAATGTTTGCAAAAGCCATTGACATAACGCAATACATAAAGGAACATTAGCAGATAATGCCTGAACACGCTGAATGTGTTATAAATACAACAAATTGCTTTAAAAATTTTTCTGTCTAATGAATTACATTCAAAGTATTGGCAATTTTGCGCGTAGAACTACTTGGATCTTCTGCTATCATGTCCATTATATTATGTTCCAATTGTACCGTTCTTGCTATCATTGATTTAACTGGCCCTCCATTTTGTTTCAATGTGTCTGTTTCACAAAGACGCTGATGAATGTTTTCAAAGATTTTTTGGTTAAGGATATTACGTCTAAAAAACCGTTCAATGTACAATCGTCTTGCTTGTGAATTGCCATCAGCAAGTTCATCCATGAAATGCATGTCAGTCAACTCGGCGTTCGTATAGGGATTCATGGTAGAAGAATTCACTAACTATTAAAGACACGCCAAACAGCCAAACGTTACTCAATCTAAACAACTGCGACCAATACATGTGATAATCAATGACAAAACGTATTCAAATAAAACCTACTTGTACATTAGCAGATAAAACAACTGTTTCAAGTTATCGTTAATAATTTTTAGTACTTGATAAACTCATTAATTTGTTGTACTTGATATACTCATTGTTGTACGCCATACTATTATTTACATTAATGATTTTAACATCGAATATTGTTGTCGCAAATTTTGGTCACCATGTATCTTCAAAACAAAGGGGTTTTTCAGAAACCATTAGAAGAAAAAATATTCTTTAAATAGGCTAAGGAATAACCCCTTACATTTTTGCCGCATGTTTACCTAACATCCTGTATATTATACAAAAATTGCACTTAATGTAAAAAGTACAAAACCACTAATTTGAAACCTGTAGAATTGATTCAAACATCCAGTGATTTGAAGCAGTACTTGTTTTTAATTTATTTGAGCCACTACCAACTTTAAGTGATAAAAAAAATTGTGACTTCCTGATGGGTTGAGTTATTTCTATTAGAAAGAGCTACCACCAAAACCTGTGCTAAAGTTTACACAAACAAAAAATTTCTACGCTATGGATTACAATTTGTCAGCTTTGTTATGCAACAAGTAATAAAGCCACAACTTGCTAATTTGGTTGGCAAAGAACACTCTACATGGCTCAAAAAACTCGCAGCAATTTGATTCTTTTTAAACTCAGTAATTTGAAACTTAATTTCAAAGCTTAGATTGAACAGCAGTTATTCAATCAAAAAACTTTGTCGAAGAAATTATCCCATATTTACAAAGACTTGCTATTGTCGACCAATCATCGAATGCTGTGTTAACTAAGCTTAAACTCTAATTTTAGTTTGGTAGTTTTATGGTGTTTTTAATGAATACGTCAATAAAACAAATGACATATTTTAAACATATTGCTTTTATGGTTAGAGATGATAAGAATAATGCAAAATATACATAAAAGTTTGTTAATACAAATGCAATATTTAAACACATTACAAGAAAATTAATAAAAAAATGCGGCGTTATTTTTAACTAATATCAATTAATGTTTGTAGTAATAATTGCAATGTAGTATTTTTTTTTAGGACGTAGTGAGTTGTTGGCTCTCAACAAGTGGCCCTTAAGAATAACTTACGCATGGTAATACTTTCCGGTTTTTTTCTCTGCTCAAATCCTGTTGTTATAATGTCCCTGTCCAAACTAACCTACATTTGGCGCTAGTTGGAGGTGGGCTGGTTTTTGCCTTGCGGATTTTTACGCATCATTTGCGGCACGCATGCTGTCCCCGACCCCTCTCTCCCTATAACCTCTACCTTTGTCTGTTTCTTTTGTCATTTTGCCTTTTTTTATCTGCACTGGCATCTACCTCTGCATTGTTTTCTTTCTCCCATCCGTGTGTTATTTACTCTAATTATATAATTTGTTCTCAGATGTTCACATCTTCTTCATTGTACTGCCTCTCCTCCATGAATAGTTTATGTTGTTTCACTAGTTGTTTTCCTTTTGGCAACCCTAGATTTGTAAGTTTTACCTCCAGTGATATCCATGTATCTCCATCAGGAATTACTTCTTTATGTTCTTTTGTTGCCGGGTATATTTTGACTATCTGAAAGGTTGCGTTTTCAGTCAGCCTCGAGATAGCATATCTACCATTTGGTATTTGCCTTGTTATTTTTGTTATTCTGCTTTCCTTCCACATTTCTTTTCTTTTTCTCTTTATCTCTGCAATTTTGTTTGGTATTGTAGTCTCTGTAAATGTTCTTTTTTTTTCTTTTTTTTAGTATGCAAAATTGTCCTGTACGTTTTTTTTTTTCTTCTTTTTGATATTTTTCTCTGTATTCTTGTATCCATTTAGCTTTTCTCATCTTTTTTCTATATCTTCTATGGCTTTTAGTTTGTGTGTTAGTTTCCATTGTTTGTTTTTTTTATATTCTTCAATTGTCAAACTCTTCAGTTTTTTTTTTTTAGTACACTTGTTGAGAAGTTTCTTAGCGCCCTCCATTTATTTTCATCTTTTAAGCATTTGTTAATGATTGTTGTATTATCCACTTTGCTTCCTAGTATATATTCTAGTTTTTTTCTATCTTCCTCCCACGCCTTGCATTCTACTAGAGTGTGTTCTGCGTTATTGTGTGTTTCTTCCTGGCAAAATGTACACCTTTCTTCTTCCTTCATTTTTTAAATTTTTTGCAAACATTTTTCAAATGCTCTGTGCCCGGCCAGTATTTGTGTTGTATAATAGCACGTCTCGGGTTTCTTCTCTATCCATTCATTTATCTCTGAGATTAGTTCTCTTGTCCATTTCCCCTTTTCTCCTGTATCCCATTTTCTCTGCCCATTCCATAGTCTTTTCTCTTGCTCTTATCTTTGCTTATTTTTTACTCGTTCCTTCTTTTACAATTTTTTTTATTTCTATTCTTTCTTTCACCATTATATCCGCGGGAGGTGTTGCTACAATTACCTCTACTGCTTCTTGTGACATTGTTCTGTAAGCGCTACAAATCCTTAGCGAGCTTGCTCTCGTGGCTTCTCTCACTTTATTTCTGTTTTTATGTTTGTTTTTATGGCTTTCCTTCATGTTTCTGCGGCATACAGCAATTTGCTTCTTGCTGCCGTTGCTATTAGTTTTCTGCTTTCTTCTTCTGGACCTCCGTTGTTTGGCATAAGTCTACCAAGCTTTCTCTTTATTTCCTTTGTTCCAATGACCGCTTCCTTAACCTGTTTATTCCATCCCTTTGCTTTGAGTGTCACTCCGAGGAATTTGATTTTTTTTCTTATGGTTATCTTTTAATCTCCCACTTGTATCTTACCTGTTCCTCTATTATTCCTCTTAGTCGATAGCCATGCCGTCTCAGTTTTTAGTGTTGCTAGTTTTAAACCCTTATTTATCATCCATATTTGTATCATATTAATTGCCAGCTCTAATCTTCCTCTTAGTACTTCTATTTCTACGTCTCTACCTACTACTGCTATGTCGTCAGCAAATGCTGTTATTGGCATGCCTTCCGGCATCTTCATTCGAAGTAACTTGTTATAGACAAGGTTCCACAGTTTTGGTCCCAGTGCTGAGCCCTGCGGTACCCCTCTGGTAAGTTTGAATCTTTCCTTTTTGGTCACTAGGTTTCTGTCCTGTAAGTAGCTCTATATGATCTTAATTGGTTTTCTGTTCAGTTCTTTCTTCTTTGCCGCCTCTATGATTGCTGCTCATGATACGCTATGCAATGTAGTATATTGTTTAAACAAACTTTCAAATAAACCAGTACATTAAAAGTGCATAATAATGTTTTGTTGTTATAAACATGTTGATATATTTTATATCTAAAGTATTATTAACAAATATTAAGCAAGTGCAATATACAAGATTAAATTTTTGTACTAAGTGAATTAGCTATTGTTCTAGTATTTATATTTTATTTGGTTTGATTCTTACCCATTTTAACTAATACATCTTTAATCATAAATTCATTTTCACTTTATAATAATAATTAGTTATTTATTGTTATGATTTTTATTTTTAAAGCAAAAAGTGGTTAGGGTTGGCTTTAGTTTTGCCAATTTTAAATCAGTAAACTATTGAAGATAAAACCTTGGTGACTAGTAGTACTAATAACTGTTTACATATTTTTTTTTAGAATAAGCTACTAATAAAAAAAAATATGTTTAATTGTTTTGATAAAATGTTGAAAATAAACATAACATTGAACTTAAACTAATATTCTTAATATTTTAAAGTGTGCGGTCAACCACTTTAATACATATTTTTAAAGTTCTTATATAAATACACAGATTATTAAATTTGTTGATATATACTTTCATAAATATCACATAAACGCGACAGTTAAACATCTATAAGATGTTGTCAACGTCCATTTAATTTTATTAATGATCTGTTATTGATTCATTCACGAATTCACGTGCGCATAATATAGGTCATATACTGTAGATATTTTTAAATAGCAACACCAAATTTAAGTAAGTTATATAATGCAAGCGCAATGTATATCTGAAACAGCAATAACTGTAAATTTAGATTGTCTGGGTTAAAAATAACATCTTTGTCGAAATATGGACACATCAAAGAGAAATAAATTTGTATTTTAAATGGACCTACTATTATTGAGTGAAATATTTATTTCATTTTATGTTTGTCAAAAGCTATATTACGATGTAGCAATAAATGTACATACAATTGATTAATTATTGAAATAAACAGAAAAAACATAAAAGAGCTAAAATTTAATTAAATTAAAATGATTCTAAACTTAGCAACTGCTTTTGAAATTAATAATACATAATTTTTATATCCTTAAAACAATAATTAATTGATTTATTTAGTATAAAAATAATTCCGATTGAATGAAAATGAATAAAATGAATTTATTTCTAGTGCATATTTAATTTTTTTAATCGCATTCAGATTCCTTTGAATAGCATTGACAGAAAACGTAAACAACAAAATATGTTTATAAATAATAGTTGTAAGCAATTTTACAATAATACTAATAAATAATTCACTAGTTAGTATTTAAACGATGCTATTTTGTTTAAAGATCAAATATTTAACAAGATTTTTATCACTGTAACTGTGAGTGGAAATTTTGATATAAAACCCCGTACATGTGGGTTTTTACCAATTACTAAGCTGGACGTAAGCGATACTGGAATTTCCATGTTTTTATATTCAAATATCGGGGCATAAAATACAATAATTTCCATATAGGGCCAAGTGATAATGTTGCCACATTATGATAGTAATTGCGCTACTAATTAAAACAATGTAAATAGAAAATGTAATTATATTCCATAGTTATGCTAATTGAGCTTAATGGATCTCAGGTGAGAGGTTCTAGTATGTTACGTTATATAATCAAAAAGCAAAGGTTTTGTTTGGGTACTTTAAATAGATGTGAATTTATTTACAGTTGTTCCGCACCGCAAAAGGAATTTTAAAGTAGTCAATAGCGCGCCAGTAATATAAAATTTCATATGTAAACTTTACTAGCGTGAACTTTTTAACAATGCAGCGTTCCAACTTTTAAAAAAAATGCACAACTAGAGTTATTTAAATTGTAAAATGTTTACGAAAGACAATACATACATATATTTAATTGTTCTGTTAATAACTGTGTTCTCCTC
Source organism: Tachinus rufipes (assembly GCA_963932245.1). Taxonomy (NCBI): domain Eukaryota; kingdom Metazoa; phylum Arthropoda; class Insecta; order Coleoptera; family Staphylinidae; genus Tachinus; species Tachinus rufipes. Next base: position 40,190,729 of record OZ010747.1, on the reverse strand, counting down.
CTGACCACTATACACTTGTGTCCCTTAGGTCATATAGAGTAACTTTTATTTTAACTGGAATAGATTAAATTTTTAATTTTAATTAATAGTTATTACAACATGTAAAAATTAAAATGAAAAAATTAACATATGTTTAATTTTATATTTATGTACTTTATAAATATAAAATTGAACAGATTAGAAAAGTTTTTGGCAAAAATAATACTTTGTAGATTTAAAGTAATAATATAAATGTAAATGCACTTAAAAGCATTTTCCAGTTTTAATCTATTTTTGCTTTCTGCTGAACCACGGAATCGCTTTACCGACGCAATGTAGGACTCACTACCTACTAATGGTGGTATACTGAACACAAATGTTAGCGTTAACAGCGCTATAAAGTTCCAACGTCGATAGATGTTACAAAAATGCTATTCTGTACGCGACTGTTAACTACATTGATGTATATTAACATTTTCGCTGTTATATTAACATCCGTCAAATCACTAGACGCTACGGATGTTGGGAGATTGTTGTTTGAACTGAAGTGAATAAATCAAAATAAATTATTTACCAGTAATCGTTACATTCTTTGTATTAAATAAATAAACATAACCACTTAGATAGAGATAGATTTGATATTTTGATTTATTGTTGGTTAGGTTAGTTTAGGTTAGGTTAGTTAATTATATGCGTTTGCAACGAAAGATATTACGCGATTTTCAAAATCCTTATGACGTCCCTAATAATATTATTGTAAGTTTTTATAGATTGAGCAAAGATGTGTCAATAAAATAATTGTATTGTGTCACTGCGGAATACATAATCACCTTCCATCTCTTCTAAATACAATGCCGTTTTTCTTTTGCGTTATATGGATTGTCTAAAATATTTTATTTATTTTATAAGCATAATAACCGTTCATACGTTTTTTCTTAATTGAAACATATACTAATATATAAATAAAAAGATTAAATACCATACTAAAGGCCTGATTACACAGTACGAGCAAGAATCCGAGCTGGCCTAGTCAGGCAGTGCAGCTACTCGCACCGTGTGACCCCATCATACGATAATAGCAAGGGACAGTAACTCGTACATGATGCGAGTAGCTAATAATACGTTTATTTCTTGCCTTTCGGCCTTGAAAATTACATTTACAAATACATTTACAACTTCCCAAAATAATATAACTAAATCCTTATAAAATTAACACAATTAAGAATATTTTCTTCTTTGTTCGTCTATTTCTTTTCTTTGTTTTTTAACTGCTCTCATCCATTCTACCCCTCTTCCGTCCCCTTTCAATATCTCATTTTTTCCCATCTGTTCTTCTTTCGTAACACTCTTTCAACATATGTTCTATAGTTTCCTTGATCTCTCCGCACATTCTGCACATTTTCAAATCCTCTTCCATCCAGAATCTTGTCACTTGCTCTTTATTACCACATCTGAATCTTGCAATCATCTTTTTGTCATCTTTACTATATCTATCGCTCACTAAGTACATTGGCAATTCACTTTCTATAATATGTTCATAATTTGCGTTGTACCTAGACTTTTTCACTTGCATTCTCCTTTCTTGCCTTTGTATATCTCTATCTCTTTCCAAAATTTTGTACCATGTCTCTCTCCCAGATTCTCTCATTCTTTCAATTTCTTGGCTCGCATATCCATTTCTATTGTAATAATTTTCCTTGATCTTCCCCAGCTTTTCATTTCTTGCTCTCATTTTCTCTTTCATGCATTCTTGTAATACTTTGCATTTGTGTCTCTGTCTCATTCTTTCTTCATACTTCCTTGCTCTTTTTTCTGCTTCTACTCTTAACTTATTTTTTTTGACTTCCTCCAGCACAATATATGCTGGAGTTTCTCTATTTAAACCTAGCACCCATCTCCAATATTTTACATGTATTGCTTCTAATTTTTCTTGTTCCTTCCATCTCTATATTTCTGACCCATACAATATCATACTCCTAACTAAACTATCAAACCTAAACACTTTTATTCTCATACATTCAAATTTTCTTTCACTTATTCCCTAAACTTGTCCCACTACTTTATTTGCTTTTCGAGCCATCTCTTTAATGTGCTCGCTCTCGGTGTTACTCGTACAAAAAACATATCCCAAATAATTAAAAAATTTTACTTCCGTAATACTTTGCCCATTCCATTTCCAGTCCTCCAACTTTTTTCTCCCACCCCCCTTTCTGAACACCATAATTTTTGTTTTTTTTACATTAACTTCTAAACTTTTTTTTCTAAAATATTTTTCTAAACTTTTCATCATCTCTTTCATTTCCTTTGCTTCTTTTGCTAGTATTACCATGTCGTCTGCATATGCTAGCGACCACACTTTTTCTCTACCAACTATTACCCCTCCTGCTTGAGCCAACCTCATTTTTTTTTCTACATCTGATATGTAGGTTGCAAATAAAGTAGGACTCAATGGACAGCCCTGTCTTACTCTTTTTGTTGTCCAAAATCTTTCACTCATTTTTCCGTTAACACATTCCCTACTTGCTGTCTCCTCAAACACGTCTTCCATTCTTCTTACCAGGTGCTAATTCCTTTCTCTCTCATACACTTTCACAGTTTCTCTCTATCCACAGTATCAAATGCCGCCTATAGATCCAGTAATAACGCATATACTTTCCTCCCTTTCTCTGCTATTTCCTTTTCCACAATATGATGTAAAATATATACGTTATCCATGGTACCTCTTCCCTTCCTGAAACCGGCTTGCCCATCTGGAATTATCTCATTCATACTTAGTTCCTTATTCAACTTTTCTTCTAATATCATGGCGTAGATCTTGTATGCCGTACCCAGTAGTGTTATTCCCCTGTAGTTATTTACTTGCTTTTTAGATCCACTTTTGTGTATTGGGCATACAAGACCTTCTCTCCATTGACTCGGAAACCCTTCTCCCTAGGTGCGAGTGCACTGCAGAAACTGACTAGGCCAGCTCGGATGGTAGCTCGCACTGTGTAAACAGGCTTTTACTGTTCAAACGATGTGCGGTTTTACTCAACCGTATCACTCAATATTTTGACATACGGACAGATGACTGAAATTAACCGCACTGTAAATGTGGCAATGTAACAAACTAGTTAACATTAGGTTGTTCAGAATATCGTTTTTAACAGCGCTGTTCAATTTGCTTTAACATTGCATGTTTATTACATCGATGTTAAATTTACAGCTGTTAACAACATTTGTTTAGAATACCACTACAAACCACTTCTCAAATTAAACATTACTAAAGAAGTCGTTAAGCTTGAGGTTTATAACCACATTACAAATGCAATGCTAATGATTTCTTCTTACAGAGATTGGGAAAGATACATTTTTCCTAAAACTATCGTCTAATTAGTCTTCTGTCAACCATAAAAAAAGTGGCAAAAACTGTTATTTTGGATAGAACCTAAGATCACACGGCGTCTAAATTTAGTTTGTAGTTTTTCTACAATTTATAAACTAACCAGAGTTAGTAATTAAATCAAAAATAGTTTTTGTACAAAACAAAACACTGGTGTTATACTTTTGATGTTAGAAAGACCTTTAGAAAGATCTGGCATCAAGGACTACTCTTGAGACTTTAGAGTTTCATGTTTAATTTAAGATTAATAAAATTGATTGTTTTTTATTTAAATCTCAACATATCCAAAAATGTAGTTGTTGTATCTGGTGTCAATTGGAAAAACGGTGTTGGACGCTAAAAGTTACAAACAGTTTTTGCTACAAAATTCAAGATATAGTTTAAAGAATACCAGATACAACAACTTAAAATACCTAGAAACGTAGTTCTAGTTAACAGCAAAAAAACTTGACTATAACTGCACTTGAAAATTTAACTTTAATTAAAACGTTTTTTTACACCGCAAAGCACAACTAGCTATGATTTGTTTTACTTTTACTTACTTATAGATTGACAACAAAAAATAACCAATTCACGTCATGTCTGCTGTTTTATTCTAGACTAATATGGGCACGTGTCTACGCTTTGCTCAATTGAGACAAGGAAGACTCAAGGTTTAGTTCTATCATCAATGTTTTTTAACTTGTATGTATCAAACACAAGCATCCAAAAGTCATTACGCTTAGAGTTCAAGTTGTTTATGAACTATTTAAAACTTGCTATATCTTTCTCTAAGAATTATTTGCTAGTTTCTTACTAAAACGTTTATCTAAATGTTGCTACACAAAAAAAAAATTGTAGTGGCAATGATGATATGTTGTTATATAGTTTAAATACCAATAGTAATTATTATAAAATGTTTGATTTATTTAAAATTAGTTTCTTTAAAAACCCACTTCTTAAATTAGTTTAAATAACTTCTATTGATTGAAAGTTTAAAACGTCTTCAGGTATTTTATTAAAAAATTTCTTTACAGCCACTTTATTTTTACTAATTCAAATTTGTTGTTAAAAGTTGTTACAACACATCTTTTGTTTGCTTTGTTCTATGTTTGTAATTAACTTATAACCAATTGTTCTTGTACTGTAAGTTGTTATAATCAGTTTTTTGTCAAGTTTTCTAAAGCCTGTTTAGGGTTAAACAAGTAGATAAATAAATATACATAACAATATAAAATAATAATAAACATAAAAAATTATAAGTTAAAAATAAACAAAAATGATGAATAATCAAAAATAAACAAAAAATATGTGTTCATCTTCTACAACAATATTAAAAAAAAATCAACATTAAAACAGTACAATCATCATAATCTATAGTACAACAAGGTGGGTAAACGCCATCTTCTCGGTAACACTCGGTTTCAAAGCGTAGGAATAAGTTGCGTAATATGAAGACCACACCGTACTACAATTTTAAATTCTAGTTTACTTCTGATAAAAGCAAAATATACTCAAAGATTTTTTAATTAAATAAAAGTAATCTAATAATAAATCTCATCAATTTTAGTATTAATTTATCTATCAAATAGCACACCGAGATCTTTGTAAGTCGTAATCTTTAATAAAAGTTGGTTATCAATAGTATAATCAAAAACAATATTTGATTCTTTTGCAAAAGTATGTTATTGTGCAGCATTTTGATATATTTAGTTTGCAAATAGATTGTTTTACACCACATAATTATTGTTTAAATGTCAAGTTAAAGATGAAACTGTAAAATATTTTATTTTTAAATAGCTAGCATAATAAACATTGATTTTTTAAAGTTTTGCAAATATTATTTATAAAAATGATAAAAATGTATAGCCATAAGTGGACCTTTGAAGAACACCATATGAAGTTAAAATAAAGTTGTTCAGCTATTATTCTCTTAAAAACCTAAGCAAAATTGTTAATTAAGTCAATTGGACAACAGTTTAATACCCTTCTCTGTTTAAATTAAACAAATATTGTAGTAGATTTGCTAAAGCAGTACAACTTCGGATGATATAGATTTAATTCTAAAAGAAGTAGTATTACTGACAAAATTAGAATACTTTTATAAATTTAAAATTTTGTAAACACTACTACAAAAATTAGCAAAAAAGTTTACAATTTCTTGTTAGTATGACGTCATAGTTTATATTTATAAATCATAAATGATCAAATTCAAGAATTGTTCTTTAAGTAATTAAGCAATGTATGACTAAAATTGATTTGAATTACTTTTGAGTTTTGCCTCAACTGTAATACTTTTGCGAATAATTATTAGTTTTGATTTTTTTCAAAGTCTATGTTTACAAAATGCTTCAATCTTGTCTCGTAGTTTCAGTAACTTGTTAAAATTTAAAAGTTTTTTTATGTTGTTGTGACATTTTAAATAAATCCAAAATATCACATTGTAAATACAAAATTAAAATTAAAGAAAAAAACCGCATGATAACAATAACAATAATAAAATAGTGTTGGATAATTTATTTTTAAATGCAGTTAGAAACCAATAAATAAAAATGCTAATTTTTTAATAAAAATTTTTATGGTTAAAAAAGCTTATTCTTAAGTTGTCGTGATATATATAAAAAAACGTTTATTAGCAAACTTGTAAAGCATGTTAACACCGTCATTGTAATTTTTTGATTTTTTGAAATAATCGTAGCGTACCTCACGTGCGTCTTGCTCTGTAGTAGTGCACTTCTTAAAACTTTAGAGAAGAAACAGCTACACCGTTTTTGTTGCAAATCCTTTTTTGTAGTATTTAAAGCATTTTATAGTGATTATACGTATTTTAAAACAAACAAGCAATTATTTTATTTGCAAAAAAGCTTTGACATCTACGTAGAAAAAAGATGCGATGAACATCAGCGTAGTGTTCACAATGCGTGCTACCAAAAATATGGAAAAAAAGAGAGTAAGGATGTTGGCATTTTTAAAAACCAGAATGATATCTGCAACTTGAGCCTGATTTTGATTTCAAAAATTAATTATTGTTTTGTAAAAAAACTAAGTAGTTTGATCAGTAATGCAAAAATTAAGTAAAGAAAGTATTGGGCTACATCTTGATGAACGCAATACTAATTTTGCTTTTTTAATCTTAGAACGTATAGCAACATCAAAAATGCAACTTGCGTGTGCATACACTACTTGCTAAGGGGACTAAAAAAGCAACCTACCGAGAATTAAGTAGACAACACCATAAAACAAATTTATTGATTTATATCGGAAAAGTCTAACAAACGACAGTTATTTACATGGATACCGGACTCTCGTTTATAAAGTGACGCAGATTATAATACAGCCGCCATTTTGTGTGTGACTTGATAATACTAAACATATATTAAAAACAGCTTACATATTATTATTTTTGATTTTTAAACATTTAAAACATGCATTGTATGTATGTAAGTTTTTGCGGTACAAAAATTAAAAAAAAAACTTAAAATATCTTTAAAAAAAATAAGCCCATATAACTTTTCTTTATAAAAAAGAGTGTAACAATCATAAAACATAAGCCATTTACGTAGTGCATTTAGATTTTTATTTGTAAACTTTATGTGCGTGCCATCTAGATTGCAAGTGATTTTTTATGTATGCAATAAACTGAATTAATTTTTCTAATGTAATTACCAACTAAAATAAGTTTTAACAATGTATATATTATAAGCATTATGTATACGTTGAAGTTTTGTAAATGTTTCAAAAAAATCGGTTTGTAAATAAATCAGCGGTGTGCAATAATTTTTAATTTTCAGAATAACAGTATTTGTTCTTTTGCACGCTACTTTTATATTTACAAAACAATTTTCTTTAAATATTCACAAAATTTCAACATTGTTACCATATACGTAATGTATATAATGTATACAATGTTAAAATTTATTTAAGTTGGTAATTCTACTATAGGATTTAATTCAGTATGCTGCGCATATAAAAAATACTTCCATTGCAAATGAAACAGAACGTTTACAAATTTTGTGCTGTTTTGCGATTGTTGCCGATTTTTGTCCAATTGCTCATAAAAAAGTTGTGCAAGTTTATCTTTTTTTAAGAATTCTCAAGATTTTTTTTTAAATTACTGTACTGCTAAAATCACTGCATATTCAAAGTTTGACTAAGATAATAAAACGTCAGAAATATATGTAATAATGTTATCTAATTTGGCTTAAGTTGGTACGTCCATTTAAAAGATATCAATTGTTTATTAAAAACATATTTTTGGTCTTAACTTTAGGTTCAATTTTTGTCCAAATTATTTAAATAGTTTTTTTTTATTGTTAATAACATACATACGTTATATTAAATGTTTAAAACTTTAAAATAATAGAATGTAAGATGTTTTTAATATTTGATTTGCATTAAATCACACTCAATAGCCGCCATAAAATAATTTGCTTCACTATAGAAACGCATCAATATTCCGAGTCAAGTATTCAGTTATAATATAATAATATATTCATGGTTTTTTATAAATGTTTTGATAGAACATTATATAAGAAAAAAATGTTTCTGATGTCAGAACCGTAAACAAATTTATAAAGAAATACGAACATGGCATCTTGACAAACAAAGGCAAATAATAATTTTGGAGAATACTGATTATAAAATTCTTTTGGAGAAATAGTACAAACAAAAAATAAAGACCACAAAAAAACTACAAACTATTTGCAAAACTGAAGCAAATGTTCATAAAAAACATTAGAAGTGCTTTTTATAAAACAACAAAATTCTTTGCTATTGAATGATTTTATAAAAATTGTCAGTCATTGTTTCTAAAAGAAGTTTTTTTATCCGCAATCAATACAAAAGATAAACGTGGTATATAAAAAGTTTGATTAAACATATTTAACGATTTTTCTTCTGCAGATTTTAAATGTTTGCGTTGAAACTTTTGTTTATTTCTATCTTTAAACAAAATAGAAAATTATTTTTAACTTTTAGTTTGAATAGAATTTTTTTAATTTGATTGAATTAGTTTTTTTTTTTCTGTTTTTGTAATAAACAATATTTATTTTTTTGTTTACAATCTGCAATGACTAATAATAGACAGACAAAAAGACCATAAAAATGATTGATATATTTAAAACAAATGAGATGACTATATATAATATCATCAACTTAATTAATTATAGTTTATAAATCAATGAGTAAATCAATAGTTAAATTGAGTAATGCATAAATAATTTTGCAGGTAAATAATACAATAAGTTAATAAATAATTTAGTGATACACATAAATACATATTATATCAATAAAAATAAAATAAATTTAGCCTGATATACTTTCTTTTGCGTTTATTGTTATACTAAAACTAAATAGTTTGTTGATAAAGTTGTTGGACAAAAATATTGGATACATATTATTGAATTAAAATGATTTAAAAAACTCACGCCAAAGCATATTTTTTTAAATTGTAACTTTATAAAACATATTTAAACACACTTTAAAACTAAATTAATTGAAGTTTATTTGATACAAAATTTACTATTATAGTCGACAATTCGAGCGTACTAGGTACGCTAAACTATTGTGATATGTTATCCAAAACATGGTGCAATAGAAACATAACAACAAGTTATACAAAAGTTGCATACTTTTCTTGCAAAACATAAAAACATGGATGATTTAAGTTTATAGCAAATACAGCTACAATAAAGTGTAAACTGAATAAACTTATTTATAGATTCAGATAAATTGGAGTATTCACAAATATTTTAATTAACAAAACGTAGTGTAGTCCCGCTCATTTGAAATAAGATATTAGAGTACGACTTATGATTACAGAAAAACCTGCAATTAATAAAATATTAAAAACGTATATTGTAATCAGTGGGCGTCACATTGAAGTATTACGTAGTTTAAATAAGACAATTTTAATATTATTTGTGGTAATTAATTAACAAAAGAATGCTGAAGACTTAAACTAAGGATTGGTATCCGTAATAAACAACAAAATCTTTTTTATCCAGATAATTTGTTGGTGTCACTGGAAAAATGAAAATAAATGTTTAGTACAAAATTGAAAAATTGATCAGAGCTAGAAAATGCATATAGAATATTGTAAAATGTAGTATAATATATGATGGTAAGATGGCGGCAAAAACGCAATACTTGCAACATTGACAAATTTTCTGAAATCTTCTATTAGAAAGTTATATCAATAATGCTCAAAAGTTTCTAAATAATTATTTTGGCGAGCATTTTAGGGCCAAAACAGATGATTTCCGTAGAGGCCGGCAAAAAATACATGTAAGTTTTAGTCAAATAACTAACTTGAACGATTAGCTAATTGTTCTTCATTTCTCCTAATAGTATAAATAGATTTAAGTTATGAACACCAAATATTCCACAACATGTTAATAATAACCTTAGTTATCTAAAAAAATTATCACAAAGAACTAAAACTCAGATTATTTTTTAATGACTTTTGTTTATTTTTTTAATATACATTCGGTATATCATTACTGTTATACACTTGGAGAAAATATAATTTAAAAATTGAACAGGGCGATAGAAATTATAGTAATAAATAATAATAAACATTGCAATTACATATTAATCCTAAAAATGCCGCCGCCGTTAAAACGCTCTTGTTTCAAATTAAGATGGGTCATTGAGCAGGATGCAGAGTTTATAAATAGCCAGTTTTATTACTCTATCTAAAGTTTTTAATGTAGCCGCTCTGGTAATTCTATCTTTTCCTTGATGTAATTTTTGAATTCTAACTAATTTCTATCGCAGTGGCTGTCTTTTTAAATGACTGCTATTTGCCCCATTTTGGTATTGTACCTATGTTTACTGTCCACTTTGTCTTTTTTAGCAATTTTGATAAATATTCCAGCAACTTCAAAAGTGTTGCTGCAATCTTTGTACGTGTTGTCACCGAAACAATTAATTCAATTTTATTTTTTAGATTTTGCTACAACATATCAATTAAAAATTGACAAGCGTTTGAACAACTAAATTGTTTGGATCTGCTGAGAAAGAAGTCAAGGCCTGAAGTTTAACATGGATCCTACTTAAGCCATCAGTGTATACTGTTTCTCTTAGTTAGCAGATTATTAACACAAAATAAACGCTGCTAACTTGTTATTGGCTCTTACAAAAATATTTCTTTGACTAGCCCTCTTCTGAACACAATTTTTTTTTTGCTAATTTTATGTGTACTGTATATGTGACTATGCAAATAATTATCACAACATAACATTTTACAGTTTGGTTTTAAAAATGGCAAATCTTCTATTATGAGCGTATTTGGCGTAGGCTTGAATCAAAGACAACTGGTAAATTTTTGGAATATACCTTTTACTGTGCTTCTGGTAGCTATCGGCCAGTATTAATTTCTAATTGCAGCAAGTGTTGCCTAGGTCTCTAAATGCAAGTTATTTTCATGTTAGTACTGTATGGTTAATTTTATGAAGAAATTCTTTGATGGTATTACTATTCCCTTACATGCATAAGTTGACCGTTATCAATAAACGGTTAATTCAAGCATAGAAGCTTACTTTGCTTATTATCATCTTTTTTTTTCTGCAATTGTTGTAACTCAACAGTACAAGATTTTTAGGATTTTGATTAGCAGGCGTTGATAAAAATTAAGCACCAGGCCGTGATTTTGACTGGTGACGAAAAGTATTTATTAAACTATTTCAAATCACTTGTTCTTAGATTTGCTTGTAGTATGCATTTTTTTTTTTTTTCAGGTATGTTCAAGTTTTTGTAGGTAACATTGGGCAAAGATATCAGATTGGTTTTACAAAGAAATTGAATCCCATGGGGTTCGATCCTCAAATATGACTAAAATAATAACTTTGCTTTTTATCCACCGGGGTGATTCGGTAGTCACCTAATAAGCCGTTGGTCCCATCAACCCCCTTCATACAAGTAGTAAGACTTCTGGGGCGATGTAAAATAGCTGTAAAACCGCGAAATAAAGAAGAAATCATTTTTTCTAATCTTTATTTGTCAATACATTTTCTGTATATCTTTTGATATTACATAGTCATTTGTTTATTTTAACTTTTAAAATATTGTTTAAAAAATTCCTATTAATTGTTTTTATAGAAGCGTCAAATTCTACCCGTAATTTGATGTTTGGCTAGTTTTATTTATGACGGCTTGATTGGGGTACATAATATTTTTTAATTTTATTTGTTTTATTAGTTGCATATGGCCAAGTAATTGATATTTTAAAATCAAGTTATTAATATATGAAACGCATGTATGTGCTGTGTGCATTTATCCAGCAGTGAACGAAGCGCCTCATGCAAAGCTTTTGGCACCAATGAGAGTTTGAATAATTCCATTACATGGCTGCATTATTGCGGAAGTATCTTAGTAATGCTTTTTTAATTGATAAGGTACTAATTACTTTCACCGCGTCTATTTTAGTTGCTGCCTTTAGGTAGTGCATCTTCTTAATAAAGTTTTGATCTATTAATGAAGCAAAAGTGTTGTAAAATTCTAACCGTCTGTCATATGCGCCAAAAAATTGGAGTAGAATTAAAGTCAACAATTTAATTTGTGACGTAATTCCGCTTCTAGTTGATTTCATAGAACTCGTATCTACTTCAGCTTTGGATATAAATTTTCAGGCTTTAGCTTACACGCATCTAATTCCTCATCTGAATCGGAAAATATTCGGTTTCATTTGTCAATTCCATATAACTGCTCTTCAAGTTGTGTTAGTGTTTTTATAATGCTTTAGCTTAAATCGAAACGATTTCTAATGCAGCTGCCGGCTTCAGATCTGTTTTGAGCGTATTTTAATTGCTTACTTGCTCGCTTGAGTTAGGATGTATGATTTTTTAGTCAAGCTTTTTTTATTATTATACTGAAAGGTGTTAAAAAAAAATGTAAAATTTTTAAGAGGGTGGTAGTACAAACCACAACAAACAAAAAAGTCTTTATAAACATGAGTTGTCATAGCAACGGTTTCAGAGAAAAGGAACATTATTTATTTTTATAATTTTTTTACAAAGAACAGAGTTATAGAAGATGTTTGACGTGCCCTCTTTCTATTTAAAAAACAGGCGCGACATCTTTGTCTGAAAAACATTTGTACTCTTTTTAAAACCCCCTCATTGGCTTGGATTTCTTAGCACTTTTCATTAATTTTGAACTGCAGCTTCTCGAGTCAATTTACATTTAAAATATCCTTAAAAAAACCAAAAGGGTTTAAATCGGGCAATCTTGCTGGCCATATAACTGGTCCGCCTATTCTTACCCACCTATGTCAAAAAGTTTGCTTTAAATACTTTCTAACGGCAATTGAAAAATGAGCTGGAGCACCATTATGCTAGAACCACATTTGTTGCTTGTGGGCCAAAAGAATGTCAACCAAAAAAATCATACATTGTGTTTTGCAAAAAGTTGAGGTAAGCAGCGCCTGTTAATTGGTATGGTAAAACAACAAGACCTAGAAACCTGTCGCCTACAATACCCATCCAAATGTTTAATGAAAAACGTGTCAGATGTTCACATTCAATTACAGTATGGAGATTTTCATTAGTCCAACGATGTGCTTTATGAAAATTAAAAACTCCATTTTGTGTGAACCTGGCTTCATCTGTAAACAGAATTTTGACAAGAAACTGCGGGTCTTTAGCATCATTGCGTAGAATCCTGCGTCAAAAGACCAAACGTGTCTGATGATCAATTAAATTTAAGGCTTGTACTTGTTGTACATGGTATGGATAAAGCAGCTGCTTGTGGAGGGTTCTCAAAACAAGAGTAGCACCAATTCCTATCTCGGTTGATATTCTCCGCACACTCGTCGAAGTAAATCGGTATCTCTCAATCTCCAGTGAATTCTTCCAAACATACGTTGTGAAGGAATCTGGCGATTTAGATAAGCTTCTACATAAAGACGTCGGGTTTTAGTGGCAATCCTATTAGCACGACCATACATGAAATGCCTGTCGGCTAATTCTACATTAGAGTAATCAACCATAGCAATGAAAACTTGTGGACTAACAACAATTGTCAAATACTAAATGTTTATTTCACAAAACATCAGCCAACTATGGTAAGAAAATGCACGTTTTTGCAAAATAATATTAAGCCGTTTTTGTTTGTTGTGGTTTGTAATACCACTCCCTTAAATATTTTACATTTTTTTTTGAACACCCTTATATAGTTGATTAATTGTGTTTGTTTTTTCACAACCGATTCGGAAGGATCAATATTTTTCGATCATCTTTTTGATAGCGGTTTTTATTTTGATTGAACTAAAACTTGGTTTGTTTTTTGGTGATTTTTGTTTATTTTTTTAAATACATAATTTAACTGAATAATAATCAACATTGCAAATTCTCAATCCTAAACAGATAGGTTGATGATTATGTTAAGTAAGATTCAATATTGTATACATAAAAAAAAAATCATAACTGATCAGTATCAAAAAACGTTTATAATTTAGGATTAAACACATAAATAATATTTTATTATTCAATATTGATAACAATTAACTTTCAGTCAAATTTATGCTTTCGATTTGTTATAATACCATATTTAAATATCTTAATACTGCATGGAATTTTGTATCGATTAGCTAGGTATATTAAGCCACACTACTCATTTAACGCACTTGTCATTAAACCCCACTTGACATTCGAAAAATAAATGTAACGCATTTCAAATGTCTTAATCCAACATGACTGGTGTTTATATTTATATAATTTTAACACGAATGATATATTTACAATGACAAAAAATTAGAGCGCCCTATTTAGAAATCCTTGTTATTTCACTTGCATGCGTCTCGTCTGCAAACCGAATTTGAATAATGTTAGTCTAGACTTATTTATAGGTCTCACCTATGAAATATTTTTTAATAGATCTAATTATAATGCTTTTCGAATAGACATTTAAAAGTTACATAGTGCAACTAAATTACTTAAGTGGCGTATGAAATAGCGCATTAAAATACCATTTTGTACGTTCGTCAAAAATATCACGTTTCATTCATGTGAACGACCATTAAGTCGTTTTTTAAATAAACAATGGGTTTCCAAATTGTCGGCGTTTACAATATACATTAATGACGCGTGTGGATTATTAAATAGAGTTCACCCGATTGTTGCAGATGGACAATATGTCATTATTTAATATTGTAATAAAAAATGTACAATCGCTCAATAAAAATCACAGGAAGTCTGTGACAAAAATAATAATTTATGTTTGGTGAATGGTGTGGACGATTTCATTCATTGCATGAGGAAGACAGGACACGTCGTTTACGGAGTGTTGCTATATTGAAATTAATGGCTCTGTATTTGCTTGAGAATGATAATTGTATACAACTGTTATTGCAAGAATACACAGAAAATTTAAATTGAATATATGCAACCCTATCATCACTCCTGCGTTTTGTTGGTGTACGTTGGGTGCTTGTTCCATGAAGTTCGCTAAAAATCGATATAAAGGCGGAAAAATTTATTAATCTTCTATTTCCACGTTTAATTCTGCCCAAATAACTAAAAATACAAGTAATAATAAATTAGTATTATCTTTAATGTAATTACATTTATACACTTTAGGGTGACAATATCAATAAAGTTAAACATTATCAAGTGTTTCGAATCTAATTAACAAAGTAAATTACCCACCAGTGCACGATACATAGGAAGCCTATGTAACTATCATGCAATGTGGTAGTATTGTCATTAAAATGTGTGCTGTTAATTGTACAGTGTAGCGGCAAACTATAAAACCAACGGCGGAAGGGTCGACTGAATTACACACTTGAGGGCAGTTTACTTAACACGACGCCAAATAAGCGGTCATGTCAAGTTGATTAACATAAAGATGCCAGCACAGGTCAAATATGTAGGAAAACATCATTAAGGGGTGGAGATCTATTTACGATGGACTAAAATAAATACTAAAAATAAATTGAAGTAAAAAAAAACAAAAGAGATAAAATAATTGTGGTATAATAAAAATTTAGTAATTAATTAATTATAAACTAGATTTGACTGTAGTGTAATATTAATAATTTTCTTTTTTTAAACGGCTCTTTTAATTTCATTCAGCTATTTCAAAACAGGGAGACAATATTCTACTTGTGTTTGAATATCAAATCACTTCCTTGAAGCAGAACATGCAAAAGAACATAGTTTTTAACACTCTCTATTGTAATAGTCTATTTCTCGAATTATTTAAATTGTTTGACTGTATAGACAAAATTTTATTATTCGAAACAAATAAAAATGATTAGATAGTGGACAACGAATCTACGTCACACTTCACTAATGATTTAAAACTTCTATGTGAAACACAAAGCTACTGTTCTACAATAAAATTAGCAACAAAAAAACACAGTGTGCACAGAAGCAATAGGAAAAGTCGTAACAAAGCAATGTATCTTGAAAAATGTGGTGTATGCTCCGTAATTAAGTAAGAATCTTCTATCAGTAAGTGCAATAACCAAAAATGGAAGTGAAATTAAATTTACTAAATAAAAGGTTGAGATATACAAAAATAATATATACATAATATATTTTATACAAAAAAAAAGAAAAATGGCCATTACAGCATAAATGTCAACAGTGAAAAACAAGAAACAGCTTTAACAACGACATCGGAAAAATCAAAAATACTGCAGCTTCAAAAGATGGGTAATTTAAGCAAAGAAAACTTATTGAAATTAAGAAACTTATTCACTGGTCTAACTTTAGTCAAAAGACAAATCAATTTTTTAGATGACATATGCGAATGTTGTGTACGAACAAAACAGACACAACTTCCGTTTAAAACAGAGCAAACAAGAGCAATTGAGGCGTGTAAAAGCAAAACTCGTCTTATCCACTTTTGGTGTTAAATGAGTTACATTTTGTAAGTGCTAAATACATTATTGTACTGCAAAACTTGACTTATCCCTTTTAAAATAAATGATGAAATAACGATGTAGTTGCAAAACTTGTTTTATCCACCTGAGGTTGCGAATCAAAACAGGTCTTATCAACGCAGCCAATGAGAAGACGCGGTTCCTGGGCGTTATTGAGTTGTGTGCGACATTGACAGTCAAAATTTTTAAAAAACAAGGCACTGTAACGCAACTTAATTATGTAAACATTGCTCTGTGAGAGATTGGAAAACCCGAATTAGAGATTTTTTTAAGCACATCTTGTCATGGCATTTTAAGTTTTCTAATGCTAAAAGATTTATGATTTAATAAAATTATAATATTTTTTGATTTGTATTTCTTTTTGTAAAAAAATAAAAAAAAAAATTTCATATTTCAATTTTATTGTTGCAAAACTTGTCTTATTCATATTTAATTATATTTTTTATCAAAAACCTTATAAATATTGTTTAAATAAATTTCTGTTGACAATTTTTATCAATGTCTTACACAAGAATATTCTATTATTCATAATAATTACTAAGTAATATACCGTGCACACGTTTTTCTCATTTATCTCGGAATCGACTAAAGTGGATAAGACAACTTTTGCTTTTACACGCCTCAATTAGACCAATAAAAATAATACACTCAGACGTGTTTGGCTCAATAAATCCTATGCAATGGAAACAAATATTTTATCCTTCTTTGATGATTTTACTCATCATCAAGATGCAATAATTAAAAAATACAAAAATTTGTTCGAAGTAAAATGGAATCTGAAAGTGCACAAATTCAGATGTGACAATGATGGCAAATACATCTCCAAAGAAATCAAGGCATGGTCCAAACAAGATAGAATGATTTTGGACTATACAGTTCTACATACTTCTCAACTCAATGGTAAAGCAGAACAATTTAACAGAACCTTGTTAGAAAAAGCCAAAACATTAATTTTGGATGAAAACCAACACAAAGAAATGTGGGGAGAAGCTGTAAGAACTGCAGCTTATCTAACAAATAGGAATCCTTTATCAACTGTTGATACAACGATTTGATAATCGGAACAAGATATGTAAGCTGCAAAAATCACTATATAGAATTAAACAAGCTTTAACGCTATAGAATACAACGATTTTCTGAAACGCAACAAACTACAACAGATATCATAAGAACAGTGTGTCTATAAAAGCAAAAACAATGAAATAATATTAGCTATATATGTGGACGAGGGAACCATAATGGAAGTGATCAAAACAAAATCGATGAACTACTGATAAATTTGACACGAGAATTCAAAGTAACAGTGTTTACTAAACTTAAAACCTTTATAGGGATAGAGATTGAAAAATGTGCAGATAAACTCGAGCTAAAACAAACTGAATTTGCAAAAAAGTGCTCTAAGAAAATTTCAAATGACCAAAGCCAAAACAGTAACAACACCCATAGAAGATAAACGTCCCAAACAAGAGATGGAAATACAAAAATGTGTATTTCCGTATAGAAAAGCAATAAAAAGCCTCTTAAATCTCTTTACTAAAACCAAACCAGATTTGACTTACGCTGTAAGTTCTTGCAGTTGTTTTGTAGAAAACTCTGCTTTATTAAACGTAACTGACCTAAGAAAAATTCTAAAATATTAAAAAAAAAACAATAAACAGTGGCATTGAGTACAAGGTAAAAAATAACATAAATATTTTAAATGCATACTGTGACTCAGACTATGCAGGTGATATAAGTACAAGAAGAAGCACAACAGGCTACGTAATATTTTTAGAAAATGCTTTGGTTAGCTGGTGTTTAAGATTGCAACCTATTGTGGCGTTATCAAGCACAAAAGCAGAACTCATTGCAGCAAAAAAGTGTATAAAAGATCTTCTATACTTAAAAAAAATATTGACCAAATTAACAACTGTACAAGTAAAACTGAATCTACAAATTGACAACAAGAGTGCAATGTCTCTAATTAAAAATGAAATTATATACAAACGCAGCAAATACATAGAAGTGCGCTATAAGTTTATTTGTAAAAAAGTGTCCAAAGAAATAATTAATATCAAATATTGTCCCACAGACAGACAAATCACAGATGTAGTTTTAAAAATGGTGTTTTATTTAATCTCAATCAACAGATTCTACCTGGCAAGTTTTCTAATGTTTTTAAGAATAATTGTTCTGAGTATTTATTATAAAATAATGGTGACAATACGTACCCCAACGTGTTTAATAAAAATATTGCTGATGACATCGTTCTTTATGAAAACGGTGTATTATTAGTCAATACCTTTGGTCATTAGCATGTTTATTAGTATGTCATGCTGTATATTCATTTAGTGAAACGTTTTAACATAATCAATAAAACAAATATATACGTCTTTCCTTTGGATTTTACATTTTTGCAGAAGAACAGATATTTCGAACAATGTTTCTCTTGTCCCAAGTCAATCACACAAACAAACCTAATACTATTTAAATCTGTAACTTTGAAAAAGATAAAGATTGGTTAAAAATAGTTTGTCATTTTGTTCTGTTCTTTGCTAATATCTTAATTTCTACGTTTTTTTCTTTTCTGTTTTGCATACTCCAATCTCGGTCTATTGCATGTATTTTTAAATTTTTGCTTTTATTTTTGTTTTTTACATCTCATGACTTTGGTTTAATTTATTTTAATGTTATAACCATTTATTAAGGTTTTTAACTACTTAATACCTTTTTTTTTTATTTCTTCTTATTATCTGCTAATGTTGTTATATTATTAACAAACCTAAGCATATCTATTTGTTCTCAATTATCTCTTCATTATAGTTTTTTTATTTACTTATTACCTTTTCTATTTATATGTTAATTGATCTCTTATCTAACTTTTTTCCAATTTTTGCTTCTTATTCTTTTTGTTTTTTCTTCTTTTAATTATTGAATTTTGTTTTTTATTCAAACTGTAAATAGTTCTTATATTTTTATTATTCCAGTTTATTTAACTTTTTCTATTCTTATCTACATTAATCTACATTATGAAAAGTAAATTGACAATTGTCTTTTGTGTTTATTAATTTTTTCTAAACTTTAATTGGTCTATACGTTTACCTCAATTTTCTATAAAATATTTTTAAGAGTATTTTAGATGCTTATCGTTCTATGGTTTACTTGAAGTAATTCCTGCTTTTATGGTATTAATATTATTATACTAATCTGAAAATATCTTTGGTATTTCTTTTTCTTTGTATACATATTTAATTAACTAGTCAATATCTTCCAACTTTTTTCCTGTATGTAATTTTATATAGTATTACATCTATTACTGCCATTTTTTAAATTTTTAATTTATTGTGCTTAAATTAAAATTTGATTTAATAATGTCGTAGTCTTGATCATATGTTTACCCCAATGTAACTTTTATAGTTTTTAACCAACTATTTTTTTTCAACTAATACGACTATATGCGTATAATCTACGTTTTATTCTATTATTTTGGTTTTTAATCTATATATATACTTTTACAGTTTTGACTTCTATGCCTATTATTGCGTTTCAGTCTCCTAATATAATTAAGTTTCTGTTTTTTATGTAAGCAATTTTTGTTTCTCGCTCAATATAGACATTTTCACTTATTTGTCATATTTATTAAATTTTGTAGTTGGCATGTATGCTTGAACTATTACTGTATCTGTTGGTTTTGTATCTATCTTAATTATTATACTCACTTTTTTGACAAAAACTTTTTACGTAATAACTTATTATTTTAATCATTATAATCCTTGTCTCTTAATTATGTGTTTATTACCCTATAATTTTTTTATCAAATTTTTTTTTATTCTTCTTTTATGCTAATTGTAACCTATTCATTTTTAGTTTCAAATTCTATAATTTCCAACTTATGCTTTTAACATTTGAAGTTTGGACGTTTTTCCTTTTTTTTTAATTTTTCTCAATGATAATAATTTTCTTGCTTTCCAAAATATATAGGTCTATTACTGTAACAATAAAATTAGATTTTGACCACTGGCTTACTAACCTACAGTAATTTAGTTTTAAAATCAATATTATGGCTATTTTTAATAGTGATGGTAGTAGTGCTGTTTTTTGAATTTGATCAGTAAATGTATTTAATATGTATATAAAAAAAAACTCTAGCACTTATTAAGAGTTTTTTGTTTTTTTTTTTTACATTAACGCCAAAAAAGGTACCAAGAGTGAATCATAAAGGTTCAAAAATTAAAAATCTGAATAAGTGAAACTGCCCTCATAGTTTACCCACCCATAATAAGTAAAAAAAGACTAAAATTGAGCAAAAGTTGTTTCCGTACTTGCTAGGTACATTTTTTAAGCAATTTTTTTGAATTTGACTAGATCTTAGGCGGAATGTAGCAGTTTTTTTGCTGATAGACCCGTCCATTGTTAGAAGTTTTTCAGCCATGACAGTTTTTTGCAACCGATTTCTCCTTGGTTTATGGTATTTTAAATATCTTTGTATATAGCCACATTTTAAAATCTTATAAGCGATTCATTGTTGCCTGCTTGAGTGCTTAAGTTTTGCAACCATATAAAAAAGTTAACCATATATAATTTGGTAAATTTTTTTTTTACTCTTATTTAGATAATTATTTGAGAGTAGCGGTTTTAGTTTTATAAATGGTGTTCTATCTATTTTTCTATTGATTGATTTATAAAACTTGATTAATGTTTAAAATGTTAACCTTTTTCTATTCTTTTAACATCAAGGGTAAATACTGTCTGATTGACGTATATTTTACTAACTATTATTAACTTGGGTTTCTTGTTTATTGTAAAGGTCTATATATTTTTGTCAATTGTATTGAGCATGTGCACCAGTTTTTTAATTGGTTTTGTTGTAATTGCCGTGTCATCTGCGTATCTACCAATTTTTACTCCTACATTTTTTTTCAGACCTACTCTAAAGATATTTTTGGCGTCGTTGTTAAAGAGGATGAAGAAACAATACACGTGTTAACTCCTTTTTGGATAAAGATGTCTTCAGATTCTCGTTGTTGACAACAACGGTTGCAGGTTGGTTATAATATAAGTTGGCTAACAATCTCACATCTTTGTTATCTAAGCCAATATGTTTCATACTTATTACACTGTACTCATATAATTAACAAAACATATGTATGTAGGAGAGTCTAGTGCATAAAACGTCTCTAAAACCAAATTGCTCTTTGCTCATTATATCTTCACAGTTCCTGTTAATGTGGTTTTATACAATGCGCAATAATAGTTTTAGGGTATAGCTCATAAAACTTATTAATCAAAACTTACTATAAGTATAATCAGTCTTTTAGGATCTGTCCTGTGTTATTTTGTTAAATATTTGAGTAATAGTTATGTTATTATTGTCTAGCAGTTTAAGCTATTCCGGTATTTTGGTTTTTAGAATGTCTGATAGCCTTTTCTACTTCAGATTTTATTATGCTAGGGCTATGTTAGTAAACTGATAAGAGATTAATCTCAATTATCTTCGAACAGTTCACCTATATACCTTTTCCACTCATGTTTTTTCATTTTGTTCCGAGCATTGCTTTCCTATGCAAATTTTTTAGAGTATAACGTTTGTTTCCGCTAGCCATTTATAAACCTTTTAGTGCACATTAAATTTGTCGTATTTTGATTGGAATTCTTTTACTACTCTACTTTTTATATTCGATTTTGTTTCTGTTTTTTCAATCTCTGCGTTTTTACATTAAGTGCGTGATATTTTTTCCTGTATTTTTTTTATTGCTGTCTATATTGCTTTCTATTTTTGCTCTGATTCGGTGCTTGATAGTAAGTTCTGTACCATTGTCTGCACGTTCTTATTTACTGCCAAACTTTGTGTGTGAGTTTTTTAGCAGTTGGCAATATAATGTTGTTTTTAGGCGTTAAGGTTTATTTTTTTTTAGTTTGATATTAAGATTGGCGCACTGTAAGTTGTGGTTCAAAGCTAAGTCAACTCCTGGGTTTGTTTTTGCACTTTTGATGGAGTTCTTAAACCGGCTGTTAATCAAGATGATGCCAACCTAATTTCAAACTGTGTTATTCTGGTGTCTGATAGTGACTTTTAAGTGTAGAATTGTCTTTTCAGTAATTAGTATCGTGTGTTAATGGTTTTTTTTTTACAGAAACGTCCATCCCTTTCACTTCGTTTGCCTGGTCGTTAGAAACTGGTAACTCTGGGAGTTATGTCGGTGCTTCTTAGTATTGGTTTTTTTAATTTGACCATAAATTTGTTTGATTTTGGCTGGAATAAACTTTTTTATAACTAAAAATCTTCTTGGTCCGGAGTAGATAAATAATCTCTCCAGTGGTTCGGAATCTACTCAAAACTGTAGGTCCGTTTTCAATGTAAGTTCCTAGCACTACGGGTAGAGAATAGACTGCGCGTCAGCAGTGTGAATAAGTTTTTTATGACTATCATATAAGTTGTTATATTCAAAACTATAACCAAACTTATCCATTGATTTAAGCCAGTGAAAGAATTTTTACTTGTCAGAAAAATGCATATGCAAATATTTTGGCTTTTTCTTAATCTTTAAGCAACTAACTGACATCTATTTGTTTAACTAATACAAAGTTGCGCATTACCACACATTGACATTGCACCTTAAATTAACTGCTTGTCTAAACTACGCTCAAATGTTAATACACCTTGCAAACAAGTATTAGAAACAGATAAACCATGCATACAAGCAATTTACACTATCTAGAGCTTATGCATATGACGGCAAATGCACACCATCAGGACTACAACAAAAACACCAGTAAACGTGTTAAGGCAGCAAAAAGCCTAGAATTATGTTAAACATAAAAAAACACAGAAAAACTGCAGCGGGAATGCAACATCACAAGGGCTCGGTTGGCCCTCTTTTTCTGAACTAGAACTTTATTCACAAATGTTTAAATCCAAGAATCTTGAAAATCCAAGAATCTTAGATTCACAAAACAGAGAGATAAAGAGGTTAAGCATCCCGGGCAGATGGCTAACAGCTAAAGTGGTAATAAAAAGGAAAGAAACCAAGAAATAGATCATTCTTGGATCTGGGTACCTTTCCTACGATCAGTAGGAACACTACCACTACCTGCACCAACTGCTGATTTTTGGTGGCAATGCCCAACATAAAAAGTTAAAAACTCCTAGAACTTATAGTAGACTATAATATCAATATTATGCATATAAATTAGTTAAAACACACACTTGGATAATACAAAGGACACTGCCAAAGTTTGCAAAAAATGTAAAGCAAAACACAAATTACGTTATGAAAATTGCTTTATTGCTTTTCAAAATATTTTCCTTTAAAATTGATACACTTTTGCATCCAATGAAACCAATCTTCAAAACAATTTTGCCACTCTGAGCGGCTTCTTCAGACGACGAAAAACGTTTTTCACGCATTTTATTTTTGATGTGTCAAAACAGGAGACAAAAGTCATTGGGCAATAAATCAGGCAAATATGAACAATGAGTCATTAATTGGATGTTGTTATTAGTCAAAAACTCTACAGTTTGTCGTGCTGTGATAAACAATGATTTGCCGGTTTATGTAGTTTCTTCTAATTTTAGCAATAACTTCCGGCAAACAAATTGAATATACCAGTCAACATTAACTGTCCTTCAATCCTTTAATGCAACAGTTGCAACATGACTCGTTTTTCCAAAGAAACAAGCAATCATTTTTTTCGAAACGCTTTGTGAACGCACCACTTTTGTGGGTCAAGGTTCATTTTGAAACACCCATACAGTCAATTGCTGTTTAGTTTCAGGCTCATATGAATATATCCAAAATTTGTCACCTGTTACGATGTTATATACCAAATTTGAACGACTCCCTTCAAATTACTATAGCTTTTCCTCGCACCACTTAACAAGTGTCTGTTTTTGTTCTTCTTTCAAATTGTGTGGAATCCAACCACTGCAAAGCTTCCTGAGATGCAAATAATCGTGCAAAATCGTATGTATTTGTTTTGCTGCAATGCCTAAGGATGCCTTTATCTCACTATAGGTCACATGCCGACGTGGCTGAACTTAGCTACGGCTACGGATTCGTTTAAGAAACACATTTGTAAATCCGCGCTCTCACTCAAGCATCGCCCAGCTAAATCATTAACATGCGTACCAGTATTGGAATTTAGCGGCGCTCTTATATTTGTTTTAGATCAATATAAAACTTAATAATTTAAACAAATTGCTCTGTTGTTTAACTAAATAGTATTATTTAGCAATAATTAAATAAATAATAAATTTAAAACAACTGCGTTGTCAACAAAATATGTAGATATAAATGGGTGTTATTAAATTATAAATATAACATTAAAACAGCGTTCAATATTTTTACATAAAAAATAATTTGTAGCTTTTAAACGTTTTTACATATATTTGCATCATATTATTTAACAAATAGAAATAAACTTATTTATGAAACAAAAATCTAATTAATTTGACTAATAATTTAATTTAAGGTTGGATGGCCATTGCTTAAGCTAATAAATATTTAATTAACCAATAATAATAAAACCTTAAACTTCTGGATATCCGAAAAAGATTTGTTTAAAAACGGAAAATGTAAAATATAGGAAAAATAAATTATTCAGTTTTTTGGCTGACACAACCTTATTTATAAACGGATCCGCAATGTTTTTGCTAATAATTGTTTCTATTTAACTAACAAATGGGAATACAATTTTAATTTTCCGGATATCTCGGGAGAAATTAGTTTAAAACCGAAAAATGTAAAATATAGCTAAAATAAATGATTCAGTTTTTTGGCTGACACAACCTTATTTATGAACGGATCCGCAATGTTTTTGCTAATAATTGTTTCTATTTAACTAATAAATGGGAATACATATTCAATTTTTTTGATATCTCGGGGGAAATTGGTTCAAAAACGGAAAATGTAAAATATAGCAAAAATAAATGATTCAGTTTTTTGGCTGACACAACCTTATTTATGAAGGGATCCGCAATGTTTTTGCTAATAATTGTTTCTATTTAACTAATAAATGAGAATACATATTCAATTTTTTTGATATCTCGGGGGAAATTGGTTCAAAAACGGAAAATGTAAAATATTGCAAAAATAAATGATTCAGTTTTTTGGCTGACACAACCTTATTTATGAAGGGATCCGCAATGTTTTTGCTAATAATTGTTTCTATTTAACTAATAAATGAGAATACATATTCAATTTTTTTGATATCTCGGGGGAAATTGGTTCAAAAACGGAAAATGTAAAATATTGCAAAAATAAATGATTCAGTTTTTTGGCTGACACAACCTTATTTATGAAGGGATCCGCAATGTTTTTGCTAATAATTGTTTCTATTTAACTAATAAATGAGAATACATATTCAATTTTTTTGATATCTCGTGGGAAATTGGTTCAAAAACGGAAAATGTAAAATATAGCAAAAATAAATGATTCAGTTTTTTGGCTGACACAACCTTATTTATGAAGGGATCCGCAATGTTTTTGCTAATAATTGTTTCTATTTAACTAATAAATGAGAATACATATTCAATTTTTTTGATATCTCGGGGGAAATTGGTTCAAAAACGAAAAATGTAAAATATAGCAAAAATAAATGATTCAGTTTTTTGGCTGACACAACCTTATTTATGAAGGGATCCGCAATGTTTTTGCTAATAATTGTTTCTATTTAACTAATAAATGAGAATACATATTCAATTTTTTTGATATCTCGGGGGAAATTGGTTCAAAAACGGAAAATGTAAAATATTGCAAAAATAAATGATTCAGTTTTTTTTGGCTGACACAACCTTATTTATTAACGGATCCGCAATGTTTTTGCTAATAATTGTTTCTATTTAACTAATAAATGAGAATACATATTCAATTTTTTTGATATCTCGGGGGAAATTGGTTCAAAAACGGAAAATGTAAAATATTGCAAAAATAAATGATTCAGTTTTTTGGCTGACACAACCTTATTTATGAAGGGATCCGCAATGTTTTTGCTAATAATTGTTTCTATTTAACTAATAAATGAGAATACATATTCAATTTTTTTGATATCTCGGGGGAAATTGGTTCAAAAACGGAAAATGTAAAATATTGCAAAAATAAATGATTCAGTTTTTTTTGGCTGACACAACCTTATTTATTAACGGATCCGCAATATTTTTGCTAATAATTGTTTCTATTTAACTAATAAATGAGAATACATATTCAATTTTTTTGATATCTCGGGGGAAATTGGTTCAAAAACGGAAAATGTAAAATATAGCAAAAATAAATGATTCAGTTTTTTGGCTGACACAACCTTATTTATGAAGGGATCCGCAATGTTTTTGCTAATAATTGTTTCTATTTAACTAATAAATGAGAATACATATTCAATTTTTTTGATATCTCGGGGGAAATTGGTTCAAAAACGGAAAATGTAAAATATTGCAAAAATAAATGATTCAGTTTTTTGGCTGACACAACCTTATTTATGAAGGGATCCGCAATGTTTTTGCTAATAATTGTTTCTATTTAACTAATAAATGAGAATACATATTCAATTTTTTTGATATCTCGGGGGAAATTGGTTCAAAAACGGAAAATGTAAAATATTGCAAAAATAAATGATTCAGTTTTTTGGCTGACACAACCTTATTTATGAAGGGATCCGCAATGTTTTTGCTAATAATTGTTTCTATTTAACTAATAAATGAGAATACATATTCAATTTTTTTGATATCTCGTGGGAAATTGGTTCAAAAACGGAAAATGTAAAATATAGCAAAAATAAATGATTCAGTTTTTTGGCTGACACAACCTTATTTATGAAGGGATCCGCAATGTTTTTGCTAATAATTGTTTCTATTTAACTAATAAATGAGAATACATATTCAATTTTTTTGATATCTCGGGGGAAATTGGTTCAAAAACGAAAAATGTAAAATATAGCAAAAATAAATGATTCAGTTTTTTGGCTGACACAACCTTATTTATGAAGGGATCCGCAATGTTTTTGCTAATAATTGTTTCTATTTAACTAATAAATGAGAATACATATTCAATTTTTTTGATATCTCGGGGGAAATTGGTTCAAAAACGGAAAATGTAAAATATTGCAAAAATAAATGATTCAGTTTTTTTTGGCTGACACAACCTTATTTATTAACGGATCCGCAATGTTTTTGCTAATAATTGTTTCTATTTAACTAATAAATGAGAATACATATTCAATTTTTTTGATATCTCGGGGGAAATTGGTTCAAAAACGGAAAATGTAAAATATTGCAAAAATAAATGATTCAGTTTTTTGGCTGACACAACCTTATTTATGAAGGGATCCGCAATGTTTTTGCTAATAATTGTTTCTATTTAACTAATAAATGAGAATACATATTCAATTTTTTTGATATCTCGGGGGAAATTGGTTCAAAAACGGAAAATGTAAAATATTGCAAAAATAAATGATTCAGTTTTTTTTGGCTGACACAACCTTATTTATTAACGGATCCGCAATGTTTTTGCTAATAATTGTTTCTATTTAACTAATAAATGAGAATACATATTCAATTTTTTTGATATCTCGGGGGAAATTGGTTCAAAAACGGAAAATGTAAAATATAGCAAAAATAAATGATTCAGTTTTTTGGCTGACACAACCTTATTTATGAAGGGATCCGCAATGTTTTTGCTAATAATTGTTTCTATTTAACTAATAAATGAGAATACATATTCAATTTTTTTGATATCTCGGGGGAAATTGGTTCAAAAACGGAAAATGTAAAATATTGCAAAAATAAATGATTCAGTTTTTTGGCTGACACAACCTTATTTATGAAGGGATCCGCAATGTTTTTGCTAATATTTGTTTCTATTTAACTAATAAATGAGAATACATATTCAATTTTTTTGATATCTCGGGGAAAATTGGTTCAAAAACGGAAAATGTAAAATATTGCAAAAATAAATGATTCAGTTTTTTGGCTGACACAACCTTATTTATGAACGGATCCGCAATGTTTTTGCTAATAAGTGTTTCTATTTAACTAATAAATTGGAATATATATTCAATTTTTCGGATATCTCAGGGGAAATTGGTTCAATAACGGAAAATGTAAAATATTGCAAAAATAAATGATTCAGTTTTTTGGCTGACACAACCTTATTTATGAAGGGATCCGCAATGTTTTTGCTAATAATTGTTTCTATTTAACTAATAAATGAGAATACATATTCAATTTTTTTGATATCTCGGGGGAAATTGGTTCAAAAACGGAAAATGTAAAATATTGCAAAAATAAATGATTCTGTTTTTTGGCTGACACAACCTTATTTATGAAGGGATCCGCAATGTTTTTGCTAATAATTGTTTCTATTTAACTAATAAATGAGAATACATATTCAATTTTTTTGATATCTCGGGGGAAATTGGTTCAAAAACGGAAAATGTAAAATATTGCAAAAATAAATGATTCAGTTTTTTGGCTGACACAACCTTATTTATGAAGGGATCCGCAATGTTTTTGCTAATAATTGTTTCTATTTAACTAATAAATGAGAATACATATTCAATTTTTTTGATATCTCGGGGGAAATTGGTTCAAAAACGGAAAATGTAAAATATTGCAAAAATAAATGATTCAGTTTTTTGGCTGACACAACCTTATTTATGAAGGGATCTGCAATATTTTGCTAATAATTGTTTCTATTTAACTAATAAATGAGAATACATATTCAATTTTTTTGATATCTCGGGGGAAATTGGTTCAAAAACGGAAAATGTAAAATATTGCAAAAATAAATGATTCAGTTTTTTCCGTTTTTGAACCAATTTCCCCCGAGATATCAAAAAAATTGAATATGTATTCTCATTTATTAGTTAAATAGAAACAAATATTAGCAAAAACATTGCGGATCCCTTCATAAATAAGGTTGTGTCAGCCAAAAAACTGAATCATTTATTTTTGCAATATTTTACATTTTCCGTTTTTGAACCAATTTCCCCCGAGATATCAAAAAAATTGAATATGTATTCTCATTTATTAGTTAAATAGAAACAATTATTAGCAAAAACATTGCGGATCCCTTCATAAATAAGGTTGTGTCAGCCAAAAAACTGAATCATTTATTTTTGCTATATTTTACATTTTCCGTTTTTGAACCAATTTCCCCCGAGATATAAAAAAAATTGAATATGTATTCTCATTTATTAGTTAAATAGAAACAATTATTAGCAAAAACATTGCGGATCCGTTAATAAATAAGGTTGTGTCAGCCAAAAAAAACTGAATCATTTATTTTTGCAATATTTTACATTTTTCGTTTTTGAACCAATTTCCCCCGAGATATCAAAAAAATTGAATATGTATTCTCATTTATTAGTTAAATAGAAACAATTATTAGCAAAAACATTGCGGATCCCTTCATAAATAAGGTTGTGTCAGCCAAAAAACTGAATCATTTATTTTTGCTATATTTTACATTTTCCGTTTTTGAACCAATTTCCCCCGAGATATCAAAAAAATTGAATATGTATTCCCATTTATTAGTTAAATAGAAACAATTATTAGCAAAAACATTGCGGATCCCTTCATAAATAAGGTTGTGTCAGCCAAAAAACTGAATCATTTATTTTAGCTATATTTTACATTTTTCGGTTTTAAACTAATTTCTCCCGAGATATCCGGAAAATTGAATATGTATTCCCATTTGTTAGTTAAATAGAAACAATTATTAGCAAAAACATTGCGGATCCGTTTATAAATAAGGTTGTGTCAGCCAAAAAACTGAATAATTTATTTTTCCTATATTTTACATTTTCCGTTTTTAAACAAATCTTTTTCGGATATCCAGAAGTTTAAGGTTTTATTATTATTGGTTACATAAATATTTATTAGCTTAAGCAATGGCCATCCAACCTTAAATTAAATTATTAGTCAAATTAATTAGATTTTTGTTTCATAAATAAGTTTATTTCTATTTGTTAAATAATATGATGCAAATATATGTAAAAACGTTTAAAAGCTACAAATTATTTTTTATGTAAAAATATTGAACGCTGTTTTAATGTTATATTTATAATTTAATAACACCCATTTATATCTACATATTTTGTTGACAACGCAGTTGTTTTAAATTTATTATTTATTTAATTATTGCTAAATAATACTATTTAGTTAAACAACAGAGCAATTTGTTTAAATTATTAAGTTTTATATTGATCTAAAACAAATATAAGAGCGCCGCTAAATTCCAATACTGGTACGCATGTTAATGATTTAGCTGGGCGATGCTTGAGTGAGAGCGCGGATTCACAAATGTGTTTCTTAAACGAATCCGTAGCCGTAGCTAAGTTCAGCCACGTCACATGCCGATCTGACAAAATTATTTCACGCATAGCATCAATATTTTTTGCGACAACAGAGGTGCATGGACGACCTTCCCAAAGATCGTTACCAAACGTTGGTCTTCTACGCTTGAATTCTGTAAACCATTTGTAAACCATAGTTTTGGATGGTGCTTCATCCCCAAGTAACGAACTAAATTTTTTTGCTGCGGTGTTAAACCGTATCGAAAATCATAAAAAATCAATTATTACTTTCGTTAAATTTTGTTAAAACAAAACCGAGCGGTTTGAAATTAAACTAGCAACTGAATTATAAGTGAAAAACGTCAAATTTTACAAATATGACAATCGTAGAACGCTGACAATACGAACAGTACTTGATTCCGCAAACTTTAGCAGTGCTTCCGCCGGTCTAAAACTTAATATGACCAAATGACTATATACAGTAATGTTAAAACCCAGCATTACATATTGAGTTTTTTTATGGAAAAAACCACCTTCAAGTGTACGACCAACAAACTAAGTAAAGTTCAAAGACCGCACTTCAGTTAATGGTAATAGCAAAGACAAGACAATCAGCGTACAGTTTCTTTTGGCAAACATAACTTAACCAAAATAGAGCTGAAAGTGAATCCTTAGCAAAAATTCTGGACTTTCTTGAAGAGACAGAGCTGCTAAAAGAGTAAGACAAGACTGCAGTGCAAAATATGCTAAGTAAACCACCTTAAAAAAAATAAGGAAGGTGGGTTTTTAGTCAGTAAAACCTGTCTTTTAAAGATTTTCCCTTTCCATGTAAAAAAGAACTTCTAATTTACTTAATAAATCATTCACATATTAACACATATTAACTAAACAATATAAAAAAAGATATCTGTGACGCCAAACCTAATTAAATATAAACAATTATAAAGTTTCTTGACACGTTATTTCATATTTTTTAACAATATAATTGATTTAATTTTTTGTAATTTTTAAAACTACCTAATCTTTTATAATAATATTTTTTTGCTACCATTAATGTATTCTTCAACAACGTTATTTCTTTATTTACTTACACTAGCCATGCGTCTTCCACTTTTTTAGTATTTATCAGTGTTCCTAATAAATTTTTGATATTGTATTTTTCAGGATTGAATGATTAAAAAAAAACAAACATTACATTTTGGTAAACCCTAAAAGATGCCAATTCTAACTGATTAAGTAATTTATCATTTTTAAAAAGGACAAAAAGCAAACAACTATGATTAATGCGCAAAGAATGTAGCTTGGCATAGTTTCTATACCTCATAATAATAAAGACAATTTTTGAGAATTTTTGTCTTATATGCCAATTCATGAAGTAGTAGTCGATGTCTACGTTGCACTTCCAAGTCTAATCTTGAGCACAGCTTTTATCATTTAAGCTACATTTTTGTCTACTTTGTCTGCTATATTATACTAATATTAAATTAAATTAAATGCAAAAAATTGATTAATTATACTTTTATTTTGATAAATATATTACCCCGTATTATTATAAAACATCCAGAAGAGTCTTTAAAATGCGCCCAAAAATTGTCTTGTTTGCAACATAATTTACCGTTTCTTTACTTACCTTTTTTTTTTCATTAGAGCCATACTCATATTATTGTTAGTTTGTTAAGATTAAAAAATTAAAACATTTCTGTACCTGATCTAAATAGGACATTGTTTTATTTAGATTAGTACTTATTTGAAACTTTTAATAAATAAATTTGTTGAAAACTAATAATAACACTAACACTAAGTGTTTACATAAATTATAAAAAAAATATAAAATAGTTAATTATACCCAATTTCGAAAACAGTGCTGCAAACAATCATACAAAAGTGTACAAGCTGAATAACTACATATTTGATTTAGTTTAGTGGGATTTTTATTTATTTAAAAGCCTAACAACAATCTTACAAGAAAACAATTTCAAACTATCTGCTAAAAAAAGTTGGAAATAATATTTTAACATCCTTGTTTTTATTATAGTGGGGAGAATGAATTTTAAATAATTTAAATAAATACACAGTTTACATTAAATGGATTTATTTTATGCATATTAACTGGCAGTGCACATAGCTTACACAATATACTCCTTTCATTTTCATAATATGTGACATATATTTCTATAGAGCATTAAATCATTTAACAATATATTTATTTATTAATATTTTATTGTTATTCTTTTATATATATTTAAACCCGCTAAATTGTTTTTTATAGTCTTGTATTATTGAGCCTTCATTAAAGTCTATATTATATTTATATTCGATTTAATATCCCATCTAAAAAATGCTTCATATATATTTTTTTATAATTTTAAAACACCTTTTAAAAAATAACTCTAAGCAATTAAATCTTTTTTTATTTAACAAATATACCTGTTTATTTAAATAGTTTATTTTTTTTATATATAAAAAAGTTTTATTCTATCATATGTTTATCTTTTTCTTTTTAGCAAAACATAGGCGGTTTTGTTTATTTATTTGTTATTATTATAATTTCTTTGCTATGGACACGTAGTTTTATGGAGTAAGAATTTAGTAATAACTAAATAGTTATTACTACAAACACTATTTCTTATATACAAGCAGATTATCACTAACACATTCGAAGCTTTTTTTGGTTGGTTGAAACAAAACCGGATATATTCGGGAAGTCGTCACGGATCGGGATAATTCAGATTATATCGTTCTTATAATCTACCCTAAAATTAATTTAGAATCAATTTGTCACGTGACAAATGAATTACTCTTGGCGTTTTATATAAATTTCTCATCTAAGTACTTCTTTTAATCTACCCGTTTCGTTATACACTACTTGGTCTCTATGCTATACATAAGTATATTGATCTAGGATACGTTTTCTCTAAGATAATCTGAATTATCACCGTTCTAATACAGCCTACATTTAGATCGAATCACATTTCGTGTATTATTTATATTTGTATATATAATTTTTTTTAGGTTTTAATTTTTTTTCTCAAAACGTGTGCGCGCGCGAAACTTCTTAGTTTCCACAGAGGAATTACAAAACGAAGTATAAATGGCTAAACATGTACTTAGATACTAGTGTCTTTACATTTAACCAACTTTCAACCATCTGTCTATCGAGTATTCTAATGCTGCCAGCCACCTGAAACAGAAATAATAAATTAATATATAAATAATAAAGCAGTCAATATTTAGATAAAAACGAGATAGATATCGGTAATTCACTTTCAACCAATTTATAGTGTAGTTAAAATACAATAGAACCCTTAAAAAATAACATATTTGTTTTTAACTTCAGTCGCAACACACTTTTGGATACTGGATTAACCTATAAAAATCTGTAAAAAAACATAGTATCAATTGGAGAATCTCAGTAGTCAACTTTACAAATAGACTTTTCTAAGCAAAATCTCCGAAATAAATAGCTAGGTGTAAATAAATAAAAAAAATAATATAACTTAAAAATTATTGGTTTTAATTATAACATGAATTTTTATTTTATACAAACTGATTACCTATTTAATATTTAAAAAATAACAGTCACTTATGCCTGTATTACACTGAGAATAATTATATCTTAAATTATATATGTAAAAAAATTTAAATCTTAAAAACTGTAAAATGCACAAATAATCATCAATCTTATTGTAGATTAAAATTTTAAAATTTTAAGATTTTTTTTAGTTTTTCTTTATAATTAACGCAAAAAATGTACGCATTGACAGTTTAAAAAAAAATAGTTTTGTTATTTTATAAATGCTATTTCTCTTCCTTGGTCAACATATTCTTTCTTTTCATTTCTTTTTCTTTTATCTTTCAGTACTTTGCTTATACTGCCTATAGCTTTTTGTGTTCCTTCTAACCCCATATTTTTGTCACATACCGGGTCGTGCTTTTTACTAAGCTCTCATCATTCTTTTTATTTTCAAACTTTTTTTCATCTATATACTTGCTATAACACCTTATTTCCTTTTTGAAATAAATATTTTATTTGTTCATTTCGCCATTGGCATTAAGAATATCCAAAATACTCACCGGCATAATGTTCGACTCATTGATAATTTTTAGCAAAACATTTATTTTAATATTTACAATCATTTGCTCAAATATGTTTTGTGGCCATTTTAACAAGAATGTAGTGACAATGTTTTCTCTCATTTTGTTCAAATCGAGATTAACTAACTAATGCTTTTACAATTAAAATACTCGGCCAAAGCTTATTGTTTTTACTCAATATGGGCGGTTACAGTATTAGGCAGCTTAAGTTTTTGGTGTTTTAAGATGTAGTATGTAGCTAAAAAACAGTTTTTAAAATAGAAAGTTACATCAGAAGAATTAGTTCAGGCAGACAAAGTGCACAATTCCTCAGGATGATTACTATCACTATACCTTACATATCTTAAGAGTATTTCTCAGACTATTGCAGTTAAAGCAAATTGCAAAATGTGTAACAACTAATGAGAAAATATTAAGAAGTGAGAGAAACACAAATTACGCGCAGAATACTTGCAAATGCCCTATAGATGATCAAGGAACATCGGATAAAATCGGATAATAGCGGCTGTAAATCTTACAATATGCAACCAAGGAAATAAATTAACGTTTGTAAGAAAAAGATCTAAATCATACATTGACATTACTATAGAAACGTGGGAAACGGCTCGAATAGCAAGGGGCTGTACAGTGACAGAAGAAAAATTGCTAAGCCTATATAAGTACATACAATACAGTACAAACGCAAAAGGAAACAAAAAACAAAAAAGAAAGAAGACAAAACATAAGAAGGATGGGCGGAAAAATAATAAAAAGAGCTATGGAGTGATAGAAAACAAGAACATAAAAAAAATATGCAAAAAGTACTCAAGCAAGTTGAAAAAGGCAAGAGAAGAATCAATCCCCAAGTACAAACAAGGAGAAAAAAAAAACTGGTGCAAAGAGATCAAGAAAAACAGGAAGAAAGCAATACAAGCAGCAAGGAAGGTCAAAAGACAGTAAATAAAAAGAAAAGATTTTGACAAAGCTGAAGAAGAACTAAAAAAAGACAAAAAGGCTATAAAGAAAGCAATCAAGAACAGTAAGAAAAAATGCTGAAAAGAAATGTTAGAAACCATAGATGGAGATCCCTAGGGAAAGCTATACAAAATAGTAATGAATAAACTAGGAGGAATGAGGACAATTTGCTTAAAGAAAAAAAAAGTAAGAAAGTAAAAATTGAAAAAAAAAAATCCCAGTGAAGAAATTATAGAAAAACCAATAGAAATAACTGACAAAACCAATGCAGTTCCTGCAACAGTGGAAGAGATAAAACAGATTGTAAGAGAACTACCTAATACCAAGGCACCAAGATCGGACAAGATAACAACAGAGATAATAAAAACAGCGTTAGAAGGAAATGAGATAAAGATAATTCAAATAATAAACAGATGTCTAAAAGAAGGAACATTTTCTGCCTACTGGAAGAAGGCAAACCTAGTGTTAATTGAGAAGAAGAAGGAAGTAGGCAAATCAAAAGGCAAATATGCCTGATCAACATTAGCAAAAATTATAGAAAAAGTTATCGTGAAGAGAAATGAACAAGAAATAGAAGAAAAAGAGGACGAGGACAGAAGCAATATAGATTTACAAAGGGAAGATCTAAAAGCCATTAAAATAGTAAAGGACATAGCAAAAAAGCAAACAGTGAACTACACAGAAAAAAACAACACTGTGTAATAATAACGCTAGGTATACAAAATGCTTTTAACAGCACACTATCGGAAGCAATTATAGAAAAGCAGCAAAACAAAAAAGAATTAACAAATAAAACTATTAAGATAAAATAGAGTTATCTTCAAGGGTGAAATCTAATCTATAATGAGCTACTCAGGATGCGGTTGCCGGAAGAAGTGACAATAACGGCATTTGCGGATAACGTGAATCTAGTAGGAAGGAATATAGACATAGAAGTATTAAAAGAAAAGTTAAAGTTGTCAATAAAGAAAATAACGACTTAGGTCTGGCGTTACACTTGAAACAAAGTGATAAAACAGGTTAAAGAAGCTGTAAAAAAAAAACAAAGAAAATAAACAAAACGCTTAGTAGACTTACGCCAAACAAGGAAGACTAAAAGAAGAAGCAAGGAGACTAATAGCTACGGTGGCTAAAAGTAAATTATTCTACGCGGCAAAAACATAGAGAGGCGCAAAAAAAACAGAAAAAAAAAGCTACGAGAGCAAACTTGTTAATGATCTGCACAGCCTACAGGACGGTATCACAGGAAGCACTAAAAGTAATTGCGGCAACACTACCCGCAGATTTGATGGTAGAAGAAAGATTAGACATAACGAAATTCGTAAATAAAAGAACTTGTAAACAAGCAAAAAGACTGGCAAAAAAGAATACAATAAAAAAATGGCAAGGCCAGTAGAAAGAAAGAAAAAAGGAAAATAGACAAAAAAACTAACACTAAATAATAATAAATTAAAAAAATTAGTAGAGAATAAAACAGCGGCGTGTTACTATACAACATGGAAGCTTTGGTAAGTATTCACAGAAACTAAATAAAAAAAAGAAAGATCTATATTTTGTCAAAAAGACACGCATGACAACGCAGAACATACGATAGCAGAGTGCAAAGCAAAGGAGGAAGATAGGAAAAAGTAATGTCAATTTTATAATTCCAGGTTAAACATTATGAACTCGTACCGCTATTTTTAGTCACTACTTTCTCATGCAGTATGACCGTTTTGAGTTGCTTAAGAACTGTAATAGTTGATGATACTGTATTTGAAAATGTGTCCTAATAAGAAACCCCAAGAACAAAAAGTTAATAAAACTCAATCAAAAATATGAAAAAAATATCACTTTAGACAATCTATACAAAGAAATAAAACTTAAAAAAAAATCCAGCAGATGTAAATTGAAAATGATTGGATTATTTAATGTAGTTATTATACAACTATTATACAAAATTTTAATAGATTAAATAATAAAATACTGTATTTTAATAAAATATACGCCTGAGTGACAAAAACAAATAGAGAACGCTAAGAAACTATGCAACAACAGTACTGAGAAAAAATATAGAGAAGTTTGAACACACAGATCAAAAAACAAAAAAAAAGAAGAATGAGAAGCTAATTGAAAGCAAAAACTTAAAGAAAACAAAACAAAATTGTAGAAATAAGAAACAGAAAAAAGGAAATGATCAAAGAAAGCAAATTAAATAAATTAACTAAACAACTTCAATACAGCAAATACGCCATCAGGTTGACACAAAGAACTAATTCCAAATAGAGATTCTAAAATATCACTAGTAAAGTAAAACTGACAAATCTAAGACTACCAAGAATGATACATTTATTAAAGCTACACAAAATATTTATAAAAGAAAGAAGATACGACAAGGAATAAGTTAATAAAGATATAGAAACACTAAGAAGATACTTAAGGACAAATCAAATATCTAAAATGAATAAAGCAAAAATGAAAGAAAAGAGAGATAGATGTCAGTGTAGACAGTAAGACAAAAAAAGGGTATAGGGAAAAATGGGTAGGAGACAGCATGTGTTGACGCAGCAAACTGTGTGAATTTCGCAAGGCCAAAACCAGCCCACCTCAAATTAGTACCACATTAGTGACAATGACAAGAACAAATTAACAGCAAGACCAACACAGAGAAAAAACCAATAGGTATTGCCATGCGCAAGTCATTCTCAAGGATCACTTGTTGAGGCCAACACCTCACTACGTCCTTAAAGAAAAAAAAACAACAAATCTAATCTAAATCTAATTCTATTTGTTATAGACCGGTGTATTTTTTTTTGTTTTGTTTTTTTTTTGTATTTTAGCGTTGACTACTAAGGTCATTAGCTATTGTTTACACATCTAAAATATTTATTCGTAGTACTGCGTGACTCAGAGTAGATTTCAGTTTTTAACACGTTATAATAACAGTATAAAAAGTGTTGGAATAATTTTAATATTAAATTAATAAAGTACAGAGATGCGGATTTCATTTTTTAAACACAATGTTGTCCAAATGTCGACCATCCTTCTCATAGCACTCCTCCAATACTGCTTTTAAATGTTTAAATACCCGCCGACACATTTCAACAGGAATATTGTTAATGGCCTCTCGAATGTTGTTTTTTAACTGCTCCGTAGTGTTCATATGCCAACAACGTCATTTTTCTTTACTCACTAAAGCTCTGTGTAACCAGCGCTAATTTATTTTTCTTTGTCTAAAATATTAGCAAACAAACAGAAACTGAGTGGGCATTGCTATCTCATACCTTCCATTGTCTAATAACTTTTACTCAATCTTCTATTCACACTAACTTTACTTTTAGTTTCTATATAAATGCTTTGATTCTTTTAACTAGATGTTCTTTTATACCTTTTCCTATCAAACACAACTACAGTATATTTCTTATTTAGTCGTTTTTCTAGCTTCTTGGCGTGTACTGTGTATACCGTTTAGTATTTCTTTGTAATTTACTGCTATTTTTTATGTCTAATACAATTAAAACTTACTCTACTCTACTTTTACTTTTTTATTTGCTTTTATAACGTTTCTTTTGTAATTTTTTCTAGTTGTACTTAAGGTTCCTCAATTTTATTTTTGTTTTTTAAATAGTTTTGTAAAAGTTTTCTCTATTTTTTTATTGATTTTTTCTGTATTTTTTGTGGTTACTTGAATCTGTTTATATATTTCTATAACTACCCATAACCATACTATCTTTGCAAATAATTCATTTACTTTACTCTGTTTACTTATTATTTCACTTGTTACGTAAAGTTCAAGTAATTGGTGATCTGAATCTACGCTTTCGCCGACATTAAATTTTGTTATGTATTGCCATGCATCTTCTTTGATTAGCACTTAGTCAATAACTAATTGTTTTTTAGTTCTCTCCTAAGTATATTTTTCCTTTTCTGCTTTCCGTTATATTACGTCTTATTTTTCAATAATTTCTATCATTTTTCCCCTCTTTATTATCTTGTTTGTCTATCAAGTACTTGGTACTTTAACCCCGAGTTCCAATTAGTGCATTGTATTATATTTGGAAACAAAAATAATTAATTATAAATATTTAATTTTTTTAAACAATAAATTAACAAAAACAATAAAAATATGTTTCAAATAAACTTGCCACTTGCAACCATGCGACCAATTATATTGATTTAATTTTTGTTAATAATTTTTGGAATAACAGACAAAATTTTGACATTATTTGTTTTTCTTCTTCTTCAGCTTTGTGTTCTTTAGAAAAAAACTCTTTTTTTGTCAGTTTTCTTGATTGTTGGCAGCCAAGTGGCACTTGGTTTTTACTATTTCCCGAAAATCATCTTTCTATTCTTTTTGTAGCCTTTAAATTCTATTTTTATTTTGTCTCAATCAGTGTGTTAGTTTATGTGTCCAATAGTCTATGCACTGTCTGGCCACGTGTCCTGACTGACCAGCTCCACTTTATGCGTGCTCGTGTTATAACATCTTGGAGACAAATTCTGTTTCTGATATTTTTGATCTTAATTCGATAATATAAGTTTACTCCTAGCTTTGACCGTTCATTCGTAGCA
The DNA here is from genome assembly GCA_963932245.1 of Tachinus rufipes. Classification (NCBI taxonomy): domain Eukaryota; kingdom Metazoa; phylum Arthropoda; class Insecta; order Coleoptera; family Staphylinidae; genus Tachinus; species Tachinus rufipes. Next base: position 40,150,638 of record OZ010747.1, on the reverse strand, counting down.
ATTCCTACTGTTTTATTGTCTTTGCTAAGTTTTATGTGTATTTGTTTTTAAAAAATGGTAGGATGCAGCCAAACAGAAAGCAATTTGACTGCATAAATGTCAATCCCTGGTGACCCAACCCAGACTCAAGAGGCCTGCCAACAACCCGTGTGAGTTCAGCACCTCCAAGGACAAACAACCCATGGAGTTGCAGCGGCACAGCAAAATTGACGCCCACAAAGAAATCCCGCCTTAAGAGAAAGGACATACCGTCGTGTCGTATTCCAAAAATTCGAAGAAACAGAAAAAAAAAAACAGGGTGAGTATTCTAATTCTAATCTTATTATGCCATCAACCGGCATCGCAAGTCCTCAATTCGCAGGAGTGCTGCCTTAAAACGCCCACCTCCAATTGTTATACGAGATAAAACCGTATTGCAAAGGTTGTCGGCAATGTTCAAAAATAGGAACATCACCATCGATCGCGCCATACATGTGAAAGATGGCATCCGCATGCACCCCTTATCCGATGCGGAATTCAAACTGCAATAAACTATGTCGAGCGCAACAATGTTTATCATTATAGCTACACCTATCAACTCAAGTCTGAAAATACCCTAAAATACATAATTATACTATTATATGTATTTGTACAAATAAATTATTAATAAAAAACATAGTAAATTGTTTTATTATTTTATAACCCCAAAATACATTATTTATTAGAAAGGTGCCCAAATTTATTAGAAAGGTGCCCAAATGCATCGCTCTCGGGTGGGTAAACTCTTCTCTCAATCAAGCGCATGGGAAGATAAAGGAAAATCTTTCCTATGTGTTACGTTCAGTTACCACAGAACCCACAAAGCCAAATTATTACGCTCCGGTTAGAGTACAAAAGTCTAGTGACACTGTACAATGCTACCGTTGCAAACGTTATGGCCACACGGCATCAAGGTGAATTTCACCATATGTTTGCGTAAAATGCGCTGAAGCACATTCTAGCTCCACTTGCACCAAGGCTAAGAAATCATGACATGTTGTAAAATGCAACGCCTGCAAAGAGCCGCACATAGCAAGCAACAAAAGTTGCTCTGCTTATATCAAGCTGAGGGCAAGCCAAACTTTGTCAATACCCAATCCAGTGCACTTGTTTCTCAGCGGCTCCCAGGAGCATACCCAATGCAAGCAAAGAAAAATTCTATGCCAACCCAACAGGAAACTAGGCGCAATACGCTAACATAACTTTTGACAAAAATCAGCTTCTAACAAAGCTAATTTTAAGAAGGTATTTATATCTTCCCTACATCTCCTAGTGTAGAAATTAGAGACAAAGTATTTGTCCGACAGTCTGTTTCCAGATATAGACGTGGCACAAGTTTGCCACACCCTCTATACAACGTCTATAAGACTGGTACATTAGATTCTATACTAGATCCATGGCACAGTAGATGCCAAACTTCCTGTGAAGATGATTTCAACACTTGTAAGTTTTTAAAAAGATTCTCCTTTCACCACAGAAAAAAAAAAAATTTTGATTGTAATACTAAGTTGCTCAGTACTCATTATCTTTGTTTCAGCAAGGTTTTTAAGCCTGCTTCTTTAGACGCAGTGTTTAACTTGGATAAAATTTTGTTAATATCGTCCTGTTCAACAAAATGATGTCGTCGGCTTAACGTAAACCATTAAAACATTTTCTGTAGACATTTAACCTTATAATTGTTCAGTGCAGTTTTTTTAATATATTTTCTAAAGCCAACGTGAATAATTTAAAAATGATGGTATTGCTTTGTTAAATACATCTCTGTATTGAGATTATGTCTGTAGTAGTGTCCACGTCAAGTTTTACTTAAAAGGTATTTTTATAGATGTTTTTAAGGAGATCAGTAAACCTGGAGTCTATCCTAGCGTTGTTTATTGCGTCAAAAACTGCCCACTATTCAATTCACTCAAACGCCTTTCCGTAGTCGATGAATGCCATATGGATTGCAATGTTGTACCGGGCACTTTATTTAATGAACATACAAATCGCATGTAGATGAACTGTATTAAAATGGCATGTTCTGGTGGCTGGTAGAAATCAAGCTTATCGTTAACCAATTGTTTGTAAGTTTAGTAAACAGTTTATATAAGTGTGAATGTTGCTATTATCATTTTTGTGTGCATTATAGTAACTTAAAAGTTTTGCCAAGCTGCTGGTATTTTTCCGCATTTACTCAAGAAAGTTTTTATATCATCAAGTAATTTTGCATTTGTTTGGCATATTCTCTAAATTTGCACTTGTATTTGTTTTAAAATTGTTTTCAGATTATGATGCAGTTGAAATACAAAATTTTTTGTAGAATTTCTGGATAATAATAACTATTTTAACTTTCTCTCTTTTGTTGTTTTTAGTTTTTATTTTTGTTACAATGGCCCTTACAATTATCATTTTATTGCCATTTTCATGGTGGTCCTAAATAGTATCTAACCCATGCATAGAAATACAAATACACAAAACTAATTTAATAACTCCACAGAAGTAGGTAAGCAATTTTTGTTCTGATAATCAAATCAAAACAAGGCTGACATTGTTACCTCCAGCAAATAATAAAATTCCTAAACGGACTAATGTAGAAGTAGAAAAAAACACGTAAAGATAAGAAGGCTTACAAAGAAGTACTAATGAATTGTCGTTATGTCTAAATAATAACCGTTTATTAGCCCTTCTTGCAAAATACACATATCCGCACATTTTAAAACTTTAAATAAAATTGTTGTTACCACCAAAACCAGCAATCTGGTCTAGAAAATCTTAAAGCCATATCTAAGCACACTGAACTTAACAAACCTACAATAACCAAAACATGACTACTGCAAAAAGTCCGACAGTAAACAAACTTTGAACAGTACTTGGTTGCTGGATGTAATTTAAAAAAAAAATTAAAAAAACTCTGTTAATGCAATAAAATTTTTAATCGCACTCTTTGTATATTCACATGTGTGGTTTTAGTTTTAATAGTATTTGTGTTTAAAAATTATTATTTATAAATAAAAATAACAAATAAACAATTTACCTTTTTCGATCCATATCTGATTCCGTATGAAAGTAGAAATGTTTCTGATTCGTATCGGATGGAATTACTTCAAACGCGTGCTTTTTACTTCCCGATGATGTCTGCTGTACTCTATAGCCATGTAAGCAAGCCACACCTAAAAACAATAATTTATTAAACGTACTTGTTTAATTTTTTGTTTGTTTATCAAACATATGTTAAACAAAAATATACTTAAAACTTAATACATACCAAATGCAGTTTTGGAATTAGCATCTTGATAAAAATATAAACAAGCATCCTTCAGAACACAATATCGTCTACTCCAAGATTTCCATTGTGTTCCCAGTTTCACCAAATATCCAAAGCAATCAGGTTTCCTGATAGCGCTTGGTGGAACTGTAAGATTTCTTCTTGTCTGTTCCAACCAGACATCTGTCATTTGACTATTGGAAGCGGCTTGTTGTAGTACTTCCAACCATCTAGACACGGCCTGGTCGGTGTCAGCAGCTAAATGCAACGTAGGTATCCCTTTTCTTCGTAAGCAAAATCTAAAAGGTCTTGGTGGAAAATCACCTTCTGTATCACCTGCTGCGTTTATATTGTAATTAAATAACATCATAGCACCAACTGGTTGTTTGTCCTGAAACAAAATAATTAACAATATTAAATATTAATTAGTAGTAAATGTCTTCTAATACAAAATTCGTTTAAAGTAATTTGAATTAAATGAACAATATTTTAATAAATATACTATTTATAATAAGGTATAAATAACAAGATCCTAAAAACGGTTAAAATTCATGTCAGGTTAAAATTCTCTTATAAAATTATTAGCTGTGGATTCTTTAACCAATAGATTTTCCATCATGCAAAATCCCGTAAAAAACTAACCGGATATTGTCTAATAACAATATTTCAAATCAAATTATTAATTTACACTTTGTAAACTCTCAAAACTAAAGTAAATAATAATTATAACTAGTAATTAATAAACAAAAATCAAAAACAATATGAAAACAAAAATGTTTTAATTGCTATAGAGAATTTGAAGTTGAAATATTGCGTGATTGTGACCAATAATAAAGATAAAATCTCTTAAAATTGACATAATTAACGTAAAGTTATACAAGGGACACTGCCAAAGTTTGCGGAAAATGTAAAGCAAAACACAAATTACGTTATGTACAATCGCTTTATTGCTTTTCAAAATATTCTCCTTTAAATTTTACACACTTTTGCATCCGATGAAACCAATCTTCAAAACAATTTTGCCACTCTGAGCGAGGTACCTCCAAAACAAATGATTTAAATGCTTCAACGGCCTCTTCAGGCGATGAAAAACGCTTGCCCCGCATTTTAATTTTGATATGTCAAAATAAGAAGAAGTCATTTAGCAATAAATCAGGCAAATATGGGCAATGAGTCATTAATTGGATGTTATTACTGGTCAAAAACTCTACAGTTTGTCGTGCTGTGAGCGCTTGCATTGTCATGATGAACAATGATTCGCCGGTTTATGTTGTTCCTTCTGATTTTTGCAATAACTTCCGGCAAACAAATTGAAGTATACCAGTCAGCATTAATTGTCCATCAATCCTCTAATGCAACAGGATCAACATGACCCATTTTTCCAAAAAAAACAAACCATCATTCTTTTCAAAACGCTTCGTGAACGCACCATTTTTTTGGGTTTAGGTTCATTTTGAAACACCCATACAGTCAATTGATGTTTGATTTCAAGCTCATATAAATATATCCAAGATTTGTCACCTGTTACAATGTTATATACAGAATTTGAACAACCCCTTTCGAATTTCTTTAGAATTTTCTTGCACCACTTGACACGTGCCTGTTTTTGTTCTTCTTTCAAATTGTGTGGGATTCAACGACTGCAAAGCTTCTTGACATGCAAATGATTGTGCAAAATTGTTTGTATTTGTTTCGCTACAATGCCTTAGGATGCTTCTATCTCACTTTTAATCACATGTAAATCTGACAAAATCATTTCATGCACAGCATCAATATTTTTCGCAACAACAGAGGTGCATGGACGACCTTCGCAAAAATCGTCATCAAACGTTGGTCTTCCACGATTGAATTCTGCAAACCATTTGTAAACCATAGTTTTGGATGGTGTTTCATCCCCAAATAACGAATTAAGTTTTTACACACATTGCTGCCGGTGTTAAACCGTATCAAATATCATAAAAAATCATCATTCAGAAGTCACAATTTGAAATTTCCATTTTTCACACAATTATTACTCTCGTTAAATTTTGTTGAAACGAAACCGAGCAGATTAAAATAGAACTGCCAACTGAATTATAGGCGAAAAACGTCAAATTTTACAAATATGGCAATCGCAGAACGCTGGCAATACAGGCAGTACTTGATTCTGCAAACTTTAGCAGTGCCCTTTGTATTAGTAAGTAAGATTATTTCTAAAACCAACATTTGTATAGCTTTTTATTATGCTCATTAAACCACTCATTTTATCAATATAAAAATCATTTTAGTACTACTAAAGTACTCAATGTAGGTCATTAAAGTTTGCTAAAGACTACAAACAATAATTATCAACAAACGTGATTAAAAAATGTTTACTTAAGCAACAATAAAACTATCTAAATTTAGTTGCAAGAATAACCCAAACTCTAAAAAAATAGTTTAAAAAACCATAAAAGCAGCAGGAAAAGATGCTAGTGCAAAAACACCATTTTGATTTGACTTTTACACAAAGTAGACGTTAATAAATCAAACGATGCTTTAAAAATACTGAGCAAGCTCTCATTGCATTTAGCCTTTTGAGCGTAACAGGACTATGTGTACGGCAATATTTATTTCTTGTACTCATGAGAACAAACAAATAGAAAAACAAACAGTTAAATATTTTTGCAAAACCGTAAATCCTGCAGAAATGCTAAAAACGCAATCGCAAAACCAAATCTTATAAAGTAAACCAGACATAAACCGTGCAAACAAAAGAAATCCAAAAATTCCAAATAACTAAATCAAATTCAATGATTGGAATAAAGCCAACTTTTAACACAAACAAGACTACATTGAAGACGCAACAACAACACTTGCACAACCTACACTAGTAACTACCACAAGTAAACCAGAGTTACAAAACCAAAATCTGTCTAGAGAAGCAAAGAATAGCAAAGGAAATCAAGAGTCACCCTCAAAAGTAAAAATACAAAAAAATAACTCTATTAAAACTATCAACTTCAAAATTTTTAGTAAGGCTGTTGATTAAAAAAAAAAGTGCAAACCTTGTTTTCACTTATGTACTTATGAAAATCACGTGCACACAACGCATCACATTAGCCAAAAAACCTAGGAATAAAACAATCTTTAAATCATTGACCTTAAAAAAAATCCAAATTCATAACGGACTACATGGATACCGGGACCACCTTATAAATATGGTATAAAAATAAACTTGTGCAAGCAAGTGGAAAAACATAAGTACCTTGGTACTAGAATTGGAAAACCAAATGAAACTTAAGGGTACGCATAGGAATTTTCTATAGTGTGTTCCTATACGGATGTAAAACTTGATAAATAACGCATAAAAGCAATTAAAATATGAGTCTAAAAGAGATGAATAAGCATTATCTAGTCACGCAAGATCCGAAATACAAAAATGTTGAAAAAATAATAATATAAAAAAAATGAATGAATAATAAAAAATTGTTTATAAAAACGTCATAAAAAATGGTGAATGCAAATCCAAAACAAAAAAAAGACAAAAGACACAAGACAAATGATCTAAGAAAAAACAATGGTAAAGTCTAATAAAAATAAAACAACTAAGCACCACTCGATACAAAACAACGTCTGCCCCAAGACCTTCAAATTGTAATTTCTAATCTAAATCTTTAAAAAACCCAGCATGTTTTATTGATAAACAAAGGTTTCTAAAAAAAGTAAAAAATTCAATGAACAGATTGCACTTGAGTTTCTTGACAATAACGTTTCAAACAATTTGCCGTCCCAAAAAAAAAAGAACACAAAAAACAGCAATGTTTTGCAAATCAATCTACATTATTGTAAAGCAGCTTCTGCAGATCTTATATTGTCAAACACTTCATTAATATTGCTTTTGTCTAAATACTCTAGATCCACAAGAAAAAGCGAAAAGAATTAAATAATTTAAGTATATGGTTACTTGCAACTCAACCATTATTCGATCCCCACACCTACATCATACCAAAACACGTAATAAATCTAATGCCAATATTATGGAATCTATGTTTCAGAAACCTTGTAAAAACCATGATAACAAAAGTAAAAAAAAAACAAAAAAAAAGTAATTTTCCGCTACCTGCTAAGATATTACAAGCAACGGAGTTAACGCACCGCTGATCTTTGATGCAAACCAAACGTTAAAAAAACGCTCCTTCTGTAAAACAGGAACCAAAAAAAAACTGACTGAGGTTTATGCTACAAAATAATATGTAGTCAAATTGTGGTCTGACCAAAGCTGACAACAAGAACGTTACGTAATCTAAAAATAACTACTCACTTGTGTGACAACCGCTTTCAAACAAGTACTGACCAAGTACTGCCAACGTAAACCACACCTCCAACAAAACCTCTAAATAAAATAAGGGGCAAAAGCAAACACTTAAAAACTGTTTAACACAGCCAAAAACGGTAATTGAGTTACCACAAAACCAGTCTCTAAATATACAACAATCCTGTAAAAAAAAATTTGAAAAAAAAGATGTTGTATTCACATGCTCCCGCATCTAAAAAATTGCACTAAAAAGAGATTAGATCTCTGTTGACAAAAAACAGATGCACAAAGTCAGTCAGAAGTATTTTTTCAGAAGCCACTGCAAATAGACTTCCCAAAATCTTTAATGATTAAGTCTTCTAATCTAAAAAACCTTAAATTTGTCAAACAAATTTATCTACAAAAAAACTTCTTAACAACACGACTAGTAATCTAGGCAAAATACAGAGCTTGGCATATTTGCTAATAAGGGTGGCAATGAGAAGAACACTCATAGCAGTTATAAAAATATTACAATACCACCACTACACTTACTTGTAATCTCTGAGTACAGAAAAGAAATAAATGAACACACTTTAAATATCGGCCATTACAGACCAAACCAATAAAAATTGCATGAAAATAAAACTGATGTCAGATTTCATAAAAAGTTATTGCATAATACCAATACCCAGTCAATACAACCATCTGAAATATAAATGGAAGCAAAAACTAAAATGTTACCGGAGTTGATATATTTATCGTGTTTAATTATTTATTCATATGTTTTTCTTTTTTTACAGTGTAATACTTTTATTTTTATTTTATTCTAAGTATATTTTGTAAAAATTTCTTAATTTCTGTTCAGATTTTTGCTTTTTTTTATATAGTATTATTCCATTCCTTTCTTAAATTCCTTATTTAGTTTTTTTTGTTGTTCGTGTTTTATATTCCATTTGCTTCTATCTTCATTCATTCTGCAAATGTGTGTGTGTGATTTTTCCATTTTATTTCTATTAAAAAAGGTGTTTTACAGCATAAAAAATTTATCTTTTTATGCAAATAATAAACCTGTTTTTTTTTGCATTTTTTAAATGCTTTTTCACGTAATAATATAAATATAAATAAGCTTAACACACATCTTTGTCTCACTCTTTGTTTTGTAGTAAATTCTAGTAGTAGTAATTCCTCATAATTTGTTTTCATTATGTTGAAATTTTCCTTATACATGTTCTTTATTAGTTTAATTGTTGTCTTCTCAACTCCTTTGTTTTTTATTTCTTTCCAAATATCTTCTCGTTTTTTGTCAAACGTTTTTTATAGATCTACAAAGCAGATGTGACCGTCTTAATTTTTTTTTGTGTGAGTTTTTTGCTTATTTGACTTAATATAAAAATCAAGTTCTGAGCGTTTCTTCTTCTTCTAAAACCACATTAATTATCCTCCTTGTTTTTTGAAGTTGAATGTTTTAGTTAAGATCTTGCTGAAGTAGTTATTGCAATTTGTTTTTTATTATTTATTTAACAGATCTTTAATTATGTTATTCTTTCTATTGCCATGCATTTAACCGTATCCGGTGTAATTTTGTATATTACTGCTGCTTTTTCGTTTTTCAGCTTTTTTATTGTTTTTATTAGTTTTTCTTCTATTATTTCATTGGTTCCTTCTGTATCTGTGTTAAGTTTTGATCTTTTCTGTTATTTTGTCTGACAGTTTTTTAAAGTGTTATACTTCTTTGTTTGTTCCCTATTTATAATGTTCTGCATGTTTCTAGTGCCGCTTCTAGTTATGGTTTTTGAATGATTCCAATTTTTTTTATTTTAATGTCTATTTTCCTTTATTTTGACTGTTTTTTCTTTAGTAGTTGTTGATATTGCTGTTAAATTTATGTTTGTTTTAATTTGTATGTTTATATATTTTGTTTTGTCTTCTTTGGTCCATTTTTAGTAGGTAATGAGCTCTATCTTAGTTTGTCGTGTTACTTTTTTTAGTTGTTCTTGTTTACTAAAAAGTAGTCTATTATCAATCTATAACTTCAAATTTGAAAAAACACAACCATATATTGTGCTAAAAATGTGTGCATATTCTTGTGTTTGACTTTTCTATTTGTTATTATCAGGTTGTTTTTAACACATTATATTTTCTTTGATAAAATTTATCGGTTTTTCTCCTTCTTTTCCCATTCAGTATAAATTCTTTTGTTTTTCTTTCCCAATTTTTTGTTCAAGTACGTTATAATTTATTTATTTTTTGTTCTCTCATCATTTTCTCTTTGAACCTCCTCATGTTTTAAAATTTAATCTTTAATTATTAGTTTACATATTTCTTCATTCAGTGTTATTTGTATTAACATTATTCTTTTGTTCCATTATAACATCTTTTACCCTTCCCAGATACAGAGAAGGAGGAAGAAGAAAACCGTACTGGTGGTGCAAAGAGGTCAAGGAAAGCAGGAAGAAAGCAATACAAACAGCAAGAAAAGTCAAAAGACAAAGAAAAATGGAAAAAAATTCTGATAAAACTGAAAAAAAAACTGAAAACTGACAAAAAGGTTTAAAAAAAAAGATTAAAGACAGTAGGAAAAAATACTGGAAAGAAAAGTTATATAAACCTATATGCCTGATCTGATCAACACATTAGCAAAAAATATGGAAAAAATTATCGTGAAAAGAGTTGAACAGGAAATAGAAGAAAAAGGAGGATAGAAACAGAAACAACATAGATTTACAAAGGGAAGAACGACTCTAAGAGCCATTGAAAAGATAATAACCATAGCAAAAGAAGCAAACAGTGGACCATATAGAAAAAGACAACACTGTGTCATAATAGCGCTAGATATACAAAATGCGTTCAACAGCATACTATGGAACGCAATTATAAAAGCAGCAAAAAAAGAGAACTAACAAATAAAATTAACAAATAAACCTACCTACCAAAATAATATGGAGCTACTTTTAGGAGAAAAATCTTCTGACCAAAAATGGAAAATTTAAGCCTAAACTATAGAACTTAGTTTATAACCAGCTACTCAGGATGCGGCTGCCAAAAGAAGTGACAATAACAGCATTAGCGGATGATTAAGCTCTGGTAGGTAGGGATATAGACATAGAAGTACTAAATGAAAGGTTAGAGTTGACAATAGAGATGATAAAGAGAAATAAAGAGTTAGATCTGGTTCCGCAAAAAACCGCGGCGGCATGGCTATTGAAAAAAAAAAACAAACAGGGGAAATGAAAAAATACAGGTAAGTGAACAATAATAACTATCTTCTTCTTCTTCTTCTTCTTCTTCTTCTTCTTTTTCTTCTTCTTAAATAAAATAAACCTTACATAAACATAAACCTCCCTTAAACTCTTCCACATGTTTCTGTTATGTGCTGTTTGTTGCCATTTTTGTCCAGCAACCTTGCGGATATTGTCCCTCCATCTTTTCTAAGGTCTTCCTGCACTGCGAGTCGTTATTCTAGGTCTCCACTGTATGATTCTTAGAGTCCATTTTTATGAACCCTACCTGGCAACATGACCTGCCCAGCTCCACTTAAAGTTTGCAAATCGTACAATTACGTCGTCAACGCCAGTTCTTTTGCGGATTTTGTCGTTTCTAATGTGGTCCCTCAAGCTTATACCAAGCATCGCACGCTCCATGGATCTTTGACAGGTTCTGAGTTTATTTGCAGATCTTACTGTGAGAGTGGTTGTTTTGAGCACATACGTTTTGACGGGAAGGATACACTTGTTATAAACTTCCCGCTTTAAACCGTATGGGATGGTCTTAATTTTTAAAATGTATCCAAGTTTACCAAACGCTGCCCAGCTCATTTTTACGCAACGTGATATTTCCTCTGTGCAAAGTGATAGGATGAACAGGTTAAAGAAGCGGTAAAAAAGAACAAACAAAAAATGGAAGGAATGCTTAAAAGGTTTATGCCAAACAAAGGAGGACCAGAAGGAGGGGCAAGAAGGCTAATAGCAACTGCGGCTAGAAGTAAACTATTTAGCTTTAAAGAAAAAAAAAACAAAAAAAAAGTAAGAAGAGCTATGAGAGCAAGTTTGTTAAGGATCTGCATGGCCTACAGGACAGTGTCGTAGAAGGAACTAGAAATATTTGCGGCAACACGACCCAAAAATTTTACGGTAGAAAAAAAATTAAGTATCAAAAAAAATGGTAAATGAAAAAACTAGTAAGCAAGAATCAAAAAGACGAACAAGAGAGAATATGATGGAAAGATGGCAAAAACAGTAAGAAGAAGGACAAAAAAAATAAACAAGGGAACTAATACCAGAAATACAAGAATGGGTAGTGAAAAAACCGGAGACGTGTTACTATACAACACAACTACTCACCAAACATGGAGCCTTTGGAAAAAATAAATAAGATAATAAAAACAGGAAAAATGTATATTTTGTCAAACAGACACGCATGACAACGCAGAACATACGCTAGTAGAGTGCAAAGCGTGGGAGGAAAATAGAAAAAACGCTAAAAAAGATATAGAAAAACAAAGTAGACAAATCTATAATTATTAAAATATGCCTGAGTAACAAAAACAAATGGAGAGCACGAAGAAACTATGCAAGTGGACTTTGAAGCTTTGAGATTTAGGTAAACCAAATAGAAAAAAACACACAAATTAAAAGCCACAAAAAACAAAGAAAAAAAAAAGCAAAAAGCTAAATGGAAGCAAAAGAATATGGTAAAAGTAATAAAGAGGAAAGAAACAAAGAAAGTCAAAACAATTATGCTTGCCAAGAAAAAAAAGGTGAACAGAGAGACAAGAAAAGAACATATATTGAAACATATTGAAAAAAGAACTGCTCAAGAAAAATAAGTTGACGGAATTGACTAAACAACTTCTAAACAGAAGATACGCCATCTCAAGGTTGACATAAAACTAATCCCAAATAGAGATTAAAAAATCTAGAAGTTAAACTGACAAATGTAGGATTACCCAAAGGGTTGCAATTAAACTAAGAAGATACAGAAGAACAATGCAAATATCTAGACTAAACAACACAACAATAGGAGAAAAGAGAGGAGAACGCCAGTGTAGAAAGTAGGGCAAAAAAACAGTGTATAAAAAAAGATGGGCCGTGAACAACATGTGTTGCCGCAGCAGCCTGCGTGAATTCCTCAAGACCAAAACCAACCCATCTCAAAGTGGTACCACATTAGAAACAATAACTAGGACAAATTAACAGCACAGACTTACGCAGAAAAAAAAAACAAAAGGTAATGCCATGCGTTAGTTATTCTCAAGAGCCACTTGTTGAAGCCAACACCTCAATACGTCCAAAAAAACCTTTTCCGGTAATATTATTACTTCTATTTTTCCTTATTTTATATTATATTTTTTATGTATTATTTTAACTCCTGTTTCCTTCTTTTTCATTTCCATTATTATTATTATTTCTATCTGTTGTTTGGTCATTTCTACAATCTTTTCAGTTTTGTAACCCCTTACATTTTATGTTTTTAGTCTTAGTTTGATTCGTTTTTCCTTCTTTTCTTCATTTCCTTCTAATAATGTCCTATTTAATACTTTGTTACTTTCTATCCGTTTTTTATAGGTTTTTGTGTTTATTTTTTCTTATGTTTTTTTTTCTATTTATTTCTGCTATTATAAATGTATATGTTTCTCTTCTGTGTTGTTGTTGTTATATTTACAATAATATCTAATTTATTCTTTAACATCTCTTTGACCAAACATTTATTTATATTATGTTTTTTCTCTCTTCTTTTCATTGTTTCCACCCTATCTTCTAGTTTATTTAATTAATTTTTTCACTGTTAGTGTTCTTTTGTTTTTTGCATTTTTTTATTGTATTGTTATTGGCCGATTCTAATGTTTAAAATATCTTTCATGATATTTTTGTCTATATTAAAGTTAAATATTCTTTTAGAATGTCATTCCGCTCTTCCAACCGCAGCACGTAAAAATAACATCAAACTATGCTGAAAAAATACTCCAATACAGTAGAAAACACCAAGGCTGATTGACTGGCGCGCATTAGGTTAACTACTAAAATGTGTGGCTCTGAACCATATTCCGGTCCATTTCTCAAAAGCCTTACCACCCTACTGAAAACAAATACGTACCATGCACTGAAAGTACAATAATACAATACCTTAGGATGTAGATAGGCAAAGGAAACAATGAGTACCTAAACCCCTAAGGTACCCAAATATTACCTACAACTCCTTAAAAAAAACCTAAAAATGTTAACAAAAGTCTTGACATGGCATTGTCAACTTAGAAAATACATGCTCACGTTGGGAATTAAAAATAGCCCACAAGTAGAGAATGCTCGATAACGAAACAATTGAGCATGTATTTTGAACATGCCCAGCCCTTTTTTATTCAACATGGCTAGAATAAGAGAAACCCTTCCCAACAGTGTCCTGGTGTACATCAACTATATAGGTTATTTGTGCGTTAGGTCAACCGAGTGAGGGTACTACTAAAAGATATAAAAAGTCTATTGAGGCATAAATGCGGTAAAATTTAGTTTATCTTCTACTCAAAATTTAGAATCCGGAATACTTTTTTTTATTCCACACCACTCACCACACAACAACCACGTAACACCACACAGCATATTTGATTAGCAATCAAAAAAAAATCATGAAGCAAACAACTATCACTAGTTGTCTGTCGCTAATAACATTTTGCGCTTTTAAGTATAAAACATTTAACTAAAGGTAACAAAACATGTAAGCTGCTACAAAGATTTGGACAATAAAAGCTGGTTTCTTTCAATGCCATCATATCACACTAAGCTTGTCTACCACACACATACATAAGAAAACATAAGTTTAATTGTAAAATAGAAATGTGTAATTTGTAATAAAAGCACTCATTGGTTAAAGTTAATTTTGGTTTACTTACAAATCTTGCTGTGCATTAGTAAATTACGATTGAGGACCAATAACTTTTGCTAAAGTAATTAGATAAACTTTTGAAACGTAACTCAAAAACATTAAAATTTTAGAGCAAACAAAGCATTTAAAGTCAAGGTACAAAAATTAGAATAAAAAAATAGAACTGAAAATATTTTGTAAAATAATTTTATCCTATCAAAGACAAACACTTTTTATCAAACAAAAATAAATGTGATAAAAAAAAACTTTAGAAATACTGTATATTAAAACTATTAATTGAAAACCTTAATAAAAGTAAGGATTTAATAAAGGTGCATTAAATGTTGTTCATTTTTATTAACTTACTTTCTATTGACTAATGTATTTTATAACAATACAGAACAAAAACAATGTTTCTAAAATTTATTGACAGTAATAGTATATTGTAATATAAGTGTACAAAGGCATTTATAGAACAACAAGTATGAAGCACAAAGTAAATGCTTCATAAGTTTTTCAAAGAGTCTTTCCGCTGGTGTATTTCATTGTTTTCTACAAAAGCAAATCAACATTGACCTTTTCCACTAATTTTTTCTTCTACCAGGGTTGTCAATTAAAGTTAAAAAAAAAAAACACTAAAGTATTTTATGTTTCCTATCCATTTTTTGTCACACAAGAGGTCTTAGCTCTAAATATAATATTTTTGGTTTAAGTTAACAACTTCAATATAAAAATAATAAAATAGATACAAACAAATTATAATGTATTGTCTGAGATAGTTTAAAGTTTCTCGACCTTAAATATTTCAATTCATTGATGCAAACAGAATGTCGTTCTATATCTGCTTAAATTTAAGTATTTCCGTAATATATCTGCAATATACTAAAAATAAATGCCAAATGCAAGATCATTGACACGTTTAAAATATAAATATTTACAGATGCCGCGTATCACGTTGTGCATCAAGATGGCCCCAGTCAAAACATCACATCTTACGGCGGAATTCCACTTGATACTTTGCATTAATTTTAAAATTAGGATGTTTGAAATATACTAATGAGACAATATTTAACCAACATAAAAAAAACTACAAACGCTAAAAAAACAATTAATTGTGTTAATTTAATATATTAGAATAGACAGATAATAATTAATAATTATTTCAAGCTGTGTATTTTAGTTGGACACTAGTTTATAGTTTTGTATTATATTATTTTGAGAATGCTTACCATATCAGTCTTATAATAATAAAGACAGTTATCTCTCTTTATAGAAAACCATCGTCTAATCCACTTGTTAGTAGGAATGCCACTTGCATTGCCTCCAAGTTTCCAGAGATATCCACTATACAATGGGGCTCCTCCATGAATTTCGGCAGATGCTGGACTCAAAACGCCACATGTTCTTGCAACCTGAAAAAGTAATGTATTATTAAAGTACCAAATTAAGTTAAAATATTAATATTTATTTTTTTTTCTATTAGCAAATATACATAATAATAATAAAACTGTAACAATAATAATCAATAATATTTATTTGAGAATCCAACTTATTTAAAACATTTTTATAAATTTGATTGAAACTTAACTCAACTTAAATCCAGACTTCAAAAATGATTGTTTTTTTTATAAAATGTATATGTATACAAAATAACTGTTATTTATATGGTTTGGTTTGCGTTATTTGAATTTTGGTCTTAAATAACTCAACTGTAATAAAATTACGTTTCTGTAGACACACAATAAAACTAAAAGTACAGTAAAAATAGTGAGAAATAGTCCTGGGTAACAACTTAGATAACTCCTAAATGCTGCAGAAACTTTAAAATTGCTTGAAGAAGCATTATAACAAACAGAACAATATTGTCATGTGCAATCGTAAAGTTTGAATGATTTTATGTACAAATTAGACACAAATAACCACATGATTGTTGTTGCTAAGTATGATTAAATTTTGTATAGTTTTGTAATAATATTAACTCCACATATGGAGAAGAATATTAAACTTGTTTGTATAATGAGTGATGTGATTTATACAATTTCACCTTTAATTATTATTATAGAAAATGTAAAAATCTGAAACAATACGCAGACAACAGTAAAGTATCTGAATCATTAGTCAAATTAAGCTAGAGAATAATTTAAATATAATAATAATTTTTGTAAGACTATAACTCATAAAAGAAAGTGTAGTTTCAGATGCTCTTCATACTTGCAAACAATGTTCAATACAAGAGCGTATATACATTAAATTTGTATATGCAAAAGTGAGAAAAAAATTAATAATAATTAAAAAAAATGTGGAAAGTAATAAAAGAGTTAAATACATCAAATAGTAAAGTGAAAACAGTTATTGCTTTTGACAAAGCTTTGTAAATATCTTCTAATAATGCTAAAAACTTCAATAAATATTTTAGAAATAGCATTAATGAGCTTGTTACTAATATAGTAGTAATAAATCAATGGTCACAAAACACCCCTTTTATCTGAAACTTTTCAATTGTTAACTAATTTCAAACTACAAAGTTCAAAACAACTAAAAAATATTGTAACAGAGTTTTAAAAATAAAGGTAGCGGGAACGATATTAATATTAAACTTGGAAACAACTTTTTTGTGTTAATGGCTATCCTATCTTAAACATGTATGTCTCTAACAAAAGAACAAATTTAAGAAAAATAAATAAAAAATAATAATAAATAAGAATTTAATGTTTAAATGTAACTAAACAAAAACAATAATGCTTAAATCAAATTGCACTTAAAAAACTTAAATATAACCAAGTCAACGATATTAAATATTTAGGTATTATAATCGAAAACAAATTTAATTTACAATTTGATATTTTTTTAATAAATTGTTAACAATATTTTAATTTATAGCAGACTATTGATTTATAATACAATAATTATAAGGCCCCACTACTAATTTTGAATAATAATCTTGTATATGCTGACTGGAGTACAGAATAAAAATTTGATATACTACAAAACGGAGCATGGAAATTCATTTTGAAGTGTAATAAGTCTGAGTGTTTGTAAAACTATTCAATTGTAAAATACGGTATTTTTTTTAATCAAGTCTGAATTGTTTCCGGAAAATCTTAAAATAAATCAAAATATTGAAATGCATTCATATCTAACAAGAGCTAGGAATAATTTTAAATTAAAAAAACTTCAACATCAAATAGTTTAAAGGTGTTAAACAATTTAATAATATATCCATTTGTATAAATAATGTATCTAACATTGCAAAATTAAAAAAAAAAAAACTGTAAATACTTTATTAATTATAGACATTGAAATGTAGATATTAGATAATAATTAATATTTTTTTAGTTAAAACATTAAAATGCAATTAAAATTAAATTCATTCAGTACTCGTAGAGTCAAAATAATCCAGTCAATATCAACCTACTTTTCATAACTTATTTCGTGTGCACAATAATATGACACGATGGCAATGATCCAAAAAAATATCTATTGATTAATTCATGAAAATTTGTAAAACATATTTTTTTAGTAATGACGTATAGTGGTTAGCTCGGCTTCTAAACTTATCTCTTGATTTTTAGGGATTTTTTTTAGTAATTAATAAAAACGCACCAAAACTTTACATACAATTTGATTATTTTGTCAAATTGTTTGTCGTTACACTTTAAATTTAAATACAAAATGGCAATGTAAAATTTAGCACTGTAGGTTTTTAATTTTTAATTTATTAATTAGGTCAAAAACAGACTTATCATCACTTTTGATAAATACTGATAATAACTTCGCCTTATTTTATTTTTAGTTGGAGTATTTTTGAAAAAAAAATTTATGTTTATAGTATATTGCATATTTTTAGTTTTTTATCAGTTACTGTTACTAAAAATGACTTCTTTTTTACGTTTGCATCTAAAATTGGCTGTGTTGGAATAAAAAAGTGAGTTGTTATTTACTAACCATACCGCCAATTTTTTTTTTCAATCTTGTTTTGTTAGTATATGTTTACTCTTTTTCAATTTCAGTTTGATGGATGGTTACTGAACGTATTTTCACCAGGTTACAAGATACTAAATGTTTCTTATAGTTATCTTATAATATAATAATTGCAGCATTGAAAATCAATTTCTGATATAATAAAATTACGCAAGAACAACAATTTGGTTTTAAATTTATTCAGTATTAAGATTATGAATTTCTTAAGCAGAAACTAACAGAGAGTATCATTTAATGCCAATGTCGAGCACAATAGTTTTAGTAAATTTGATTATCAATTCTATATACAAACCCCAACAGTTTTATTGCCATCAAATTGATCGAAAACAATGTCTAAATATTTTAAACGGAAATCACCAGACATTGACGTCAGCAGACTAAACGATCAAATTCGACAAAAGACAATGGATAAAATTAATCAAAATCTTTGAGACGCAGACAAGCAAGATACACAAGATGTAGATACACAATGGAAATCTATTCACAAAGCCTTGATATCTGCTGACAACGGGATGATAAAATCAAAACAAAAATAGATAATAATAATAATAATAATAATATTCATTTTTATTTTACAAAATTACAAAAAAGGCAAAGTTCATCACACTGATAAAATTATAGATCTTATAAAGAAAAGAAAAATGTTTAAGAAAAGCGATTCGCTAAGGTACAAAACGATAAACTGTAACATCAGAACAAAAACTGTAACGTTCAGATTTTCGTTTAGTTGGATATAAAGTAATAAAATTTGATAGCTCTTTTGCTATTTTAAATTTAAAATGTTTTGCTGCGCATGCGTGCGCTTCAAAATAAAGGAGAGAATAGAAAAAACTCTTTTCCGCAGGCCGCGGATACGTGTGGTCGGGTAAAAAATGTAAAACAACGAATTATTTTTGTAGTTTAAGTCGTATATAGTTTGACTAGAATTACATTATTTAGCCGATGTGTCATTTACCATATATGTGGTCATAGTAAATGTAATTGTGCTATTGTTATCGTTTTTGGTGTTAGATTTCCTCGTGGAAAATAATAAAAGTAAGTGTCGATGGTTTTTTTAACACTTAATTAAATTTAATTGAGCAATAGGTTTTTATAAAAGTAATTTGTAAAGCCAGCCAGGGATTCATACATTATCATATCCTTCCTTAACAAGTAAAACCGATTGTCGTGGTATTGTGATCGTGAAAGAAAATAATGGAAATTAATCCAAACAGAAAATACCTAGGGTAAAGAAACGGGGATGCCACGTGTTGAGGCCAAATGGAAACATTCTCTCTAGTGAATACAGTATCCAGATAATTCTGAGAAAAATATTGATTCCTTATATTTTAACCCAGCCTTATTAAAGACCAATAGTAGCCCATGAGCCCAATCTAATGTCCATTCTACTGCAATCTCGCCACGATATCGCAATCCGGTACGTTTACCAATCCATTCATAGTTAGGCGCCATTCTAGGCTAAATAATAATCTTGTATTTAATGAAATCCTTAAAAATCTATTGTTCGTAATTATCCGAACTAAGTAAACTTATAATATGAATAGCTTTCTAATATTTTGATTTTTTGATGAATATATATTATTGTGCATTTTAGTTTATTCTTTTCTCCTCTACCAATTTTTCCTTAAATTGTTAACTGGCGCCCAGACCTGCTTAATTTAATTAATTATACAATTTCAACTCATACTCCGCGCCGATCGAATAGCAGCCGCAAGCAAGTGAACGCGCTTAAGTCAAGAAGCCGTCACAAAACAAAGCAGGCTAAGGAAAGTTGGTTGGCTAACAAGTGCAAAGAAATCAAAGAATGTCAAAAAAATACAACAGCTTCAATATGCATAAGAAGATTAAAGAAATAACGGGAACGAAAAAAAAAAACAGCAATCAAATATGATAAACGATGCAAACTGAAATATTATAACAAGTATTACAGAAAAACTGAAGAGATCGACGGAGTATATAAACAAATTATTTTGGGATAATAGACCGTCAAACAAATCAACGAGCGCAGGGCTACGGGAGCAGATGAAATTCTAATAAAGCTTATAAAACTCATTAAAAAGAACTCGGTAAAAGTCCTAACTAAGCTGTAATTTACTCCACTGGAATAATATCACGGCGGTGGCTAGTGTCCACGTTTATCACGCTATAAAAAAAATAAAGCTAAGGAATGTTCAAACCACAAAACAATTGCGTTGATAAACCACGTTCTAAAGATCATCTTAAAAATCATCCACAACCGCATGTACAGCAAGATAAACTCAAAAGTTAGTAAGATTCAAATGTGATTCAGGAATGGCACGGGCACAAGGGAGGCGTTATTTGAAACAAATGTGCTCATACAGCGGTGCCTAAGTGTGAACCAAAAAGTATACATTTCTTTATCGGTTTTGAAAAAGCATTTGACAAAATCTAGAATAAAAAGATAATAAACATTCTAAAAAAAAAACATTGACAACTGAGACATCAGAATTACATACCTCTATTGGCACCAAAAGGCCAGAATCAAAATAAATAAACAACAATCTATTGGAAAAGATAGAGATTACACGTAGCGTTTTTACCAAGGGTACGTGTTTTCCTCCTTGCTGTTTAATGTATAAAAGCCTGGTTACACAGTGCAAGCTAGCATCCGAGCTGGCCTAGTCAGTTACTTGCAGTGCAACTACTCGCACCATGTGACCCCATCATACAATAATGGCAAAGGACAGTAACTCGTATGAAAAGGTCACACGGTGCAAGTAGCTGCACTGCAGTAACTGACTAAGCCAGCTCTGATGCTAGCTCGCACTGTGTAACCAGGCCTTTAGGCAAGGTTATTATTCAGAAAGCCATAACAGGATGCTCCAAAGGCAACACAATACTATTTGCAAAGAACATCTTCAAAACGTAGTGGATCGCCTCAATACTTCATGTAACAACTATGGGCTAAAGATGAATATAAACAAAACAGAACTAATAATTATCACAAAAAATAATACTAACAACGAACACTTGTATATATCTAGTACGCTCGTAGAGAGGGTCACACCACAGCCGTCTCTATTTACAAGCCGTGCTCATAGAAACTTGGCAACACTGAAAGTGGGCTATCAGTTTGTATTGAAATACATGGGAAAGTGGTAGGAAGAGTGATATTAAAGTGTTTTGAATTCAAATATAAAGGTAAGTCTAACAAATATTTATAATATGTGTATAGGAAAAATGTCATACTACTTATTTTCTTGCTTTATAAGTCAATATCAATGTTTTTAATTTAAATAAAGCTGGTGTTTTGGTTTAGTTTGTTTTTAGGTTATGTGATTAAAACCAGTTTAATGTCAATATTAATTAATAAATACACACTTAAATAATAGTTAAATGCTGTATTTAAATAATTTAAATAAAGTGATTTAATTTTATTGTCTGTTGTGCATATAATAACATGTACTTTTTATTTTATTTTAGATGCCAAGAAGATGTATACACTGGAGACAAGTGGATCCCGTAGTTTTTTATTTCTACAACATGAAGAACAAAGTGCACTAGTTCAATATAAACAAACCAATGGACCTTTTAATAATACAGTGCTTGTGTGAAGTATTTAAAAAAAAGTGATATTTTGTTTAAACTTTTTGAAATCGATAAAGACTGTGAAAAGAAAATTTCTCTAACGGACTGTAGTTATTATCATAAGTTATAGAAGTGCTGTAAAAATATAATTATAAATTAGTGCCAGTGATGTTTTTTAATATAGAAAACAGGAAACATATTTATTGTACGTAAGTAAGTTATTTTCGTTGCGATGGTTTTGTATGCCGTTAATTATTAATATAGCAGTTTCCTTTACTGATATAAAAGTAATTAACATGTTGCTAATTTAAAAATAACTCTTACTGTAAATATCAATTTGCAAGCATCTGTTTAGTCGCTAAAGCTTTTATTAAAAAAAAATGTATTGTGCGATGACAATGTTTTTTAATTTTTTGGCTGGTTTATCGAATAACAGCAAATTACAGCTAAAACTTTATTTATTTGTTGGCTCTTTATATGTAATTTATTTGTATGTGGACTAAGCAATTTTTGCTTCTATAAGACTCAACTTTGGTCTGTAATTTATATTATTACTCATTTTGCATTTTATTATTATGTATATATGAAGTATAACAAACTAGTCAATTAGCGAGTAATTTAGTTGACTACTCTCGATTAAATTACTTGCTATTTGACAAAATTTTACCAATTTTATATTTGTGTTTTATTTATATCACCGGTTATTATTATAAATTATAATTTTTATGTAATGCATATTTTGTTAATAAAGTCTGTGATTATTATTGCCAATTTTGTATTTGTGTGTATTATTAATCATATCTGTGGTTCTTATAATTTAGATTTTTCAGAAATTATCATTTTTATATAATATTTTGTTATAGGTAAGTGTAATTACATTTTACATATATACAGTTCATATTTATTGATTCCAGAGTTTTATTTTCATTTTTATATGTTTTTTAATTACAGTTTGATTTATATTATTAAAATTTACATTTATTTAATTTAATAATTTTCGTTTGTTATTTTGTGTAGCGAGTTCTCCCGTTCGAACCGCACGTAGGCCGGCCCACCTATGGGAACGAATGCGACGTTGCCAAGCGTATCAGCACGGCTTGTAAGTAGAGACGGCTGTGGTCACACAATATAAATATCTTATAAAACTGGTCATCCAAAACGCTGAACAAAAGAAAGAAATAAGAACTCGCATTGAAATTGCTAGAGCAATATTTACTAAAATAATGAAACTATTCTGTAGTTGCGTCAACGTCATCTAAGGATACGGATGCTGCGCTGCTACGTATTTTCTACCTTACTATACGGAGTGAGAGAGTAGATACTAAAAAAAAACAGACAAAAACAAACTGGCGGCATTCGAACGATGGTGCTGTAGAAGAATACTGAAGATATCGTATATAGAGTCACAAACATAGAAGTACTTAAAAAGATCAATAAAAAAATAATACCATGAAAAAAGAGCAATACAGGTTGCTAAGAAAGATAATGAATAAGAGAAGTATAGAAAAAAGAAAGATCTCTTGGCTTAGTAATTTGAGAAAATGGTTCAACCAAACATCAAATAAACTATTCGGAATAGTGGTTAATAAAGTCAAAATTGCTGCAATAATTTCTAACCTCCAATAAGAAACTGAACTATAAGAAGATAACAATTACAATACGTCTAATAAAAACTTATTTCAGCTATAAAAGGATTTAAATTTAAATTTTTTTAAATTTTTTGTTTTAAGTATTTGTAAGAAAAATTTCTTACATGGGTTGATAACAAATAAAAAAAAAATTACGCCTTAAAACCGTGTACCTGTTTGAGGTTTGAAAATTCGATTTTTTGGGCTGTCAATTTTTTTTTTTGTATCATTAGTTTAGTTATTAGTTCTTTGCGGAGCAAAAAGTATATGCCGTATTGCAGAATATCCCCATATTATGAGACCATATTTCAAATACAACTAACACAAACCAAATAAGCAATTCTGGCAGCAGTAGAGTTTACAAAAGCAGCCAGATTGCAAAATAAGAATACATTCTTACTTAAAATATTAGCCGCGTAATCCCCATGTTGATGCCTCTCTATCAAAATCTAAAAAACTTGCAAATCTGATACTACGTCATTATTTTTTTCTATTAGACAGATAAGACATTAATAATCTGTAGCTTAACAGCATAAAGTTGTAAGAATAGAGCTTCCGTAACATAATACAGTGCGACACCGAGCCGAATAACACGGCTTCCGTCGTAGACAAACATTTACAAAATCCGTATTGACACTTCGAGATATTATCATTTTCTTCAAAATATTGAAAAAAATAATTTTGTAACCATTTTTCAAAAACCTTTGCAAAAATTGATAATTGTGTTGTGTTTTCATTTCTATTTTTGTATATAGGTATTTCCACGGATAATTTAAGTGCATCCGGAAAACATTTTATATTAATACAGTTATTGAATAAAGTTGTATATATTTTATCTTTTGCGCGTTTGATTACAGCAAATAATATTCCAAAATAGTCTCTACTTTTGCTGTTTGTTAAACAGTCTGTTGCTGTTTGCTACTATAAGGGTTTACAGAATAAAAGCAAAAAAAACGCCTAAATTTATTTGAATAAAAATTTCATACAATATAGAAAAAAGTTCAATCTGTGTTCTCAAGCTTTTAAAATTATCCGATAACTTGTTTCTCCGCAATTAATTTTTATAAAGTGGAGTTTTTATTTAATGCTTCACTAATTTTTTACTCGTTAAATATAACTGCAAATCTTTAATCCAAAGCATGAAGACATAGAATATTGTATGTAGTTTAACATATAAAATAAATTATTACTAAAATCATATTGTTGGATATTGAGTTGGTTCGCGTTTTGTCCAATTTACCGTTATTCTTGTAGATGTAATAGAATTTTAGTTTGTAATGTTTGCTAATAATATGTTTTCATAACAATACTAGCGGACGCCGACAAATTCTCTAGCGTTAACAGTATTTTTAGCAATATTTACAAAATACACATTAAAATCATTAGGTTTAATATCACATTTTATATTATCGCGTTTTTTATCACAGTTAACAGGAAGATTTAAGTTGAATAGATTCCACAAAGCTTTCGGTTTAATGCTAGAGTCAGAAACGTAGTCACTATAATATGCTTACATTGTACTACTGTTTTGTATTTGGATTTTTGGTCATTTTAAGATAGTTGTGTATAAAATTTAACACGCATTTAACGCAATTTATTATTGTAAAAAATAATTTCTTTTTTAGATGGTTTTCATCCATTACATCTGTATGGAAATAATTCATAAAAATCAAACAAAATTTTGTCCGTAAATATATTACAATTCTGCAAAAAAACAAAAATCTCATAAAACAAGAATAGGTTATGACAAAAAAAAATAAGTTTTCACACATTGCAGCTAATTTAGAACACTAAACTTAGCAATCAAAATACTTATACAATCAAGTAGCTCTAAAAGTCGGTGTAGATAAAATCAACACTTTAGATTTAAATACAATAACCATCAATAATGATCATAATAAAGTAAATCATCCATGCTGCTGTTCTTTTAAGATGCATTTAAAATTCTATTTAAGAATGGCAGTTTAAATGCATATACATCTAAAGTTAGTAATATCTTCATTAACTCCATTTTTAAACAAAAACGTAATATAACTTTATCTCCATATTAAAAAAAAAAGAATTGAATCAAAAAACATTGAAAAGTATTTAAATTTGCACAGCTTTGAAAAAAGTTCTAAAGTTTTTGTGCACTCTCTGAAGTATTGTTTCAAGAATTTTGTCAATTTAAGCTTAAATGTTGTTTTCAGGGTTTCCAGAGTCCTAAGATGTTTGTTGTATACCAGGAATTTTAAGTATCCCACAAAAAAATAATCTCAAAGAGCCAAATCATAAAAACGTACCGGCCAGTTCAAATTGTCTCTTAGAAATATGAGGTGCCCGGAAAGTCTATCTCACAAAAAGTCCATGCAAATCTATGCTGTGTGGGCTGTGACCCCTGCTAAAACCAGACGTCTTCCAGTTTCATTCTTTCCAATTAAAACAAAAAAAATCCTGGATTATAGTCAGATAACGTGCAAAAGTGACTCTATCCGTTCAATTTTTTTTTCTTCAATAAAGTAAAGGCTAATGACATTCTTGAAACTGCACACTATACTGTCACCCTGTTGAATGCAAAAGCTTCTGTTGGACCTGCCTAGGATTTGTATCACTCCAATAGCGCATATTCTGTTTATTGACACATCCTAAGGGATGAAAATGTGCCTCTTCATAAAAAAAAAACAATATCGTCTCAAAACAACGCAGCAAGCATGCTTTCACTAGCAAATTGTCTAGTTTTAAAATCACGTCGCTTCAATTCTTGAACAAAAACAATGCAAATAAAGATGTTCATTAACAATTTGTTAAATAGAACGCTTCAAAATTGTCCAAATTGAACGCCTAAGAGATTGTTAGATTGCAGCTCAAACCTCCTTAATGTTTTCTGCGGTATTCTAAATCCCCCTTCTTCCTGCACACGGACGATCAAACAGGCGTTCGACAAATAGGTATGCACAATGAACACATTCGAAACGAGACTGAAACCGCGTAAAACATAAACTTTTCACAACCTCTTTTTCAAATCGCTCCACTTTCAACATTATAGAACCGTTACGGAAGAAAAAAAGACCTTTTATAATCCGCGCGCCACTTAGTAAATAAAGAGTCGTGGCAGATATAAGAAATACGTTTTTAAATCAGTTTGTTTACTTTTATTTTTTTTTTTTTAATTTAATGATTAAAACATAGTAAAGCATAGTTAAAACATTACAAACCATGCTTTAACCCTATAAAAAAATAAACAATAATTTTAAAATGCATATCATATTTTATGTCACAGTTATTTTCGATTTTTGAAAATTTTGAACAATTTTATGCACAACTTAAAAACATTATACTTGCAAGTAAAGTTGACTAATAAAACTACTACTAAGTACCAAACCAAAATCTGTCAATTAAAAATCTGCAAAAGATAATGAAAAACTGTGCACTAGATAATTACGCACATTAATGCATTAATGATTTGAACTTTTAAAAATATGTATATCAGTCCAGATCTTCCTCAAAAAGCCTGCCAAAAACCCAGTTAAATTTAACACAAAAACAAGGAAATGATGCAAATCCAGCAGGACAACTAACTACGTTACGGTCCACCTAGAAAAGAGATTTTTCCTGGTTGGCAACAAGAAAAAGACAAAAAAGCAGGAATTGAATTGGTTAAATCTTTTTTAATTATCTTATTAGCAAACCCACATAAGGTGCTTTCAGCACTACCTAATGTTGATGGCTTTATCGGCCACCAAAGTCAAAATATCTTTAACCCAGACAGCCCTTAAGACCCAGACGATCAAGTCAGTTTACTAGCTCCTTACGCTCCCCAACAAACTTTACAGAAGATGCTGTAACAAGACGCTCACTAACTATTGTAATACGGGATAAATCCGTCTTTTAAGGACTGTTGGTTTCAATTAGAGTCTGAAAAGATCCTAAAATAAGTTGTAAAAAATGTATCCAAATTCATTAAGGCTGATGAGGTGTGGGTAAATTTAACCGCTCTAGGATATGGTTTCTTATCAATCAAGAGCATAGGAAAGGATGAATGCTCTACGTTCAGATTCCACAGAACGCAAAAAAAAACACACTTTATGTGCATTATTTATATTTTCTATCAAAGTCATTATTAGTTAGGCAAGAAGGGAAATGCATCCAGAAATGCAAACATCAAAAGAAAATTTCAATTAGAAGGAAGTTTAGTGAGCATGCGCTTGTGAAAGTGGATCCGACAAGTGCAAGTCATTAAAAAAATTTTCCTCCCAATTACAAAAAAGATAATGCTAAAAATGTTGTTTTCTAACCAAACAAAAAAAAAAAAACAGTTGACATCAAATTAAGAATTGAAAACGTTCTAGTTACTAGCAGTGGCGCATTATCTGATAAATTTGCTAACTATTTTGCCAATATTGCCCTAAACTCTTTCATAAATCATTAATATAATCTAATAACTGTACTACGTTGTAAAATTTTTCAATAATTATTTTTTATATTCATCCCGTAGATAGTAAAAAAATATTAAAAATAATATATAAAATTAGGTTTAGAGATTCTATTATACAAAAAAATTAAATGTAACTAATATTCGACTCATTTATATATTGAACACATTTTCTAAAATGAGTTTAGGACAAAAATACTTTGTAGAAACTGCTTCCATCTAGTTATTGCAGTTTGTGCAAACTAACAAAGATAAATATAAGCTTGTACTATTTTTTTACTTATTACGCGCAGTTGGCACTGTAGATAATATTTTAGTTATTAAAAAAAATAAACACAATTTGCATTAGAAGACCAATTGCTAAGTGGATAAAATCGTATTTAGAAAACCGTTAGTTAATAAAAATGCAAAAAACAGTCATCATTTGACTATAATGTTACAGTAAGTGTTTCTCAAAGATCATTAACAAAAATAATAATTAACAAAACAATAAATAATTTGTCTTAAAAAAGTAATTATAAATCTTCTTTTTAATAATATAAATAAATCACCAACTAGTATCATTTTTGTCATAGTTTAATATTGAGAATAGTGAAATAATAAATTAAAAAAAGTTCTGCCCAAGGTTTTTTTTTATATAAAAATATATTTCTAATACTTATGTAGAAGATTGTTACTTCTTTTATAAACAGGCATTTGTTAATTATGTTGATTATTTATATAAAATAGAAAATGTGGAACTAAAAAACATAACATTTAGTTTGTTATTGTTATAAGTATAACTTCTTTATAGAAATAATTATTTATTAAATCCACAATTAAACAATAATTAGCATAATTAAATAGAAATAGACAAATTATCAATTTCATTGTGCTATGACAAGATTAATTACTTTTCTTATTAAAATAAGTGTAATATAATTACAAACTATGTAATGTGATTACCCTTTCCTAATAAGTATATAATTATAATAATAATAGCCTATGCTCCATTAATGCATATGTACGCAGTAGTTATAATTGTTCATAAAGAGGTGTCTACGCTTGTAGTGTTAAATTTGTTGTAAAACTGCTGTGTTTTTATATTACGCCTTTCATAAATTAATTTTGATAGAAGTTATTGCGTGAACTCTTGATTAAATGTTTATTATACAAGTATTATTATTAACATAAAAAATACGTAAAAATGATTTAAAACTTGATTAATAATCATTGACGACAGAAACAAATCGGTGACCCACCAAAGAAGTATTAATAATCCACATTTTTTCTAGTTAAATGGCTCGTGGCAAACGATAAATTTTAAATGACCTATCCTATAATAACATTATTAAACAAGCTCTATTAATAAATGCGTAAATTTAAAATGTGCTGTTGTTCCATTTAACTGCTTACCTCTAAAGTAAGTGTGTCGCTTCCTGCATGTGCAACTTTGACGACCTCGGAATGACTCTTATCTAATACGCTGACTCCATTGACGGCCAGCACAATATCTCCCACTTCAAGACCAGAGCTTTCGGCCGGTGTATCTGGTTCAATTGCTGAAACAACAACCGGCTTCGATCCGTGAATCCGGAAACCAAACTCGCCGGAAACTCTTCGGACTATAACTGTTTTATCACTTTCTGAAATACAAAAAAAATATTTATTAATAAAAATAAGTATATACTAAAATGAGTCATAATTTTAGTAGTTAGCACATTTTGTAGACAATTATTTTTGTTCATAATCAATAATTAAACAAATACAATGTTTTAAATGCTGGTTTACTTTATAAACACTAATTTGTGTTAGTAAATACTGATTTTTAAAATAACTTTATGAGGGTTTATTTAAGGTATACAAATTTTTTTTATCTATTATATACATATTTTGATAATGTTATAACCCGTTGCATATAATGTAATCAATTGCTGGCTGTTGTAACAACAGTGCATAAATTTGTAGTTTGCTTCAATGTTCGAGTATTTAGTTAACTGCAACTTATAATAGACGCAGTATTTTTTTAACAAATACGTATTGATAATAGTCTCATTCTTAAAAAAGCATTTATTTTAAATTAGACATTGGTTTTATGTAGTAGAGTTAGTATTTACTGTTTTATATAATATAAATTATTACATACTGTATTTATCATAATCAACATTTTAGTACAAATAAAAAGAAAACTGTATTTAGAATAAAAATTAAGGCATAATTTTATTTACTTCCTGCTAATAATAACTTTTAAATAGTAATTTTTGTAAATGTTTGTTATTGTTATTGTATTAACGTAAATACTTTCATAAATTCCGGAAAAAATAGATACTTTTTAATTTATCCTTTATCCACTGCATATGTGTGAGTGTAAGCCTCCCCCAGCTCTTTTCAACGGTCTGTATCTTAGGTTATCCTTTTCCACTTTAGGCCCGCTTGTTTTTTTTATATCATTCTTCCACCGCATTTGTGGATTTTCCCGTTTTCTATGATCAATTTATGAGCGCCAATTCTCTATTTCTCTATTCTATCTTTCTTGATCTTAAAGCCGTTGTCCCGGCAGTACAATGTCTAAAGACTTCTTTTTACAATGATCCATTTGTTTATTTTATGGTTTTTAAGAGTAATTACCAAGATCTATTTTTCCAGAGCTTGTCTAGTTTTTCTTATGTTATTCAGGTTTGCTTGCGTAAAAGTTTTAGCCCCGTACGTGATGAAAGGTTTAACACATAAATCAAATATTCTGTTACGTTGTTAGTATGATATTCTTTTTTAAGCAGATAGAAAAGTTTAAGTTTATTTTAAGATTTTTAATTTGCTTTCCCTTTAAAAAGGGGAGGCCATCTTTAAGTTAAAAATTTAATCATATAGGATAAATAACAAACTGCTTATTTTTAGATAAATTTAATTTTATTTCAGAGAGTGTATATTCCGATTAAGTATAAAATATAGTTTTATTTAAATGACCGCCGCTGCAATCTTGGCAGTAAGCCATTCTTGAGGACCAACTATCGAGTATTTGCGCCGCTGTTTCCAGAGGTATTTTGGTAATAACTTTGAAAATGTTCTGCTTTAAGTTGTCAATTGTCTGTGGATTGTCAACATACTTTTCCTTAAATGCGCCCTACAAAAAATTCAGCGTTGTCAAATCGCAGCTGTGAGGTTCACATCACCAAAACGGCTAATATTGCAGTTGTTAAAATTGGTTTGCAAAGATTGATCGTGGCATGTGCAGTATGGGATGTTAAACCATCTTGTTAAAACCAGAGCTACTTTAGGTCAAGTTCCTTCAATTCGGGCCACAAAAAAATAGTAATCATGCTTCTGTAACGGTCTCCGGTAACAGTAATTTTAGCTCTATCATCGTTTTCAAAGAAAAATGACCCAATAACGCTAACATTCCAAAATGCGCATCAAACGGTAACTCGCATTAAATGCATTAGTTTCTCAACTGTAGCATGTAGATTTTCTGTTCTCCAAATACGGCAGTTTTGTTTGTTTACATAACCTGCATAATAAAAATGGGTCTTAACGTCTGAAGCAAAATCGGGCAAAGTTAGATATTTTAATTTGTTGAACAAGTTGCACTTTTTACGCAAACATACCGATGTCTTTGTGAAAAATCCGCCTCAAAGTAGTTCATCAAATATCGAGTTGCTGACTTCTGCGCCAAGTTGATGATCTTGCTTGCGTACACTTCAAACAACAGAAGCAACAATTTTGGCAGAACGCTTTGGATAAGTATGATGCGCGCATTGTCTACCAGCATTCCAGCTTCACGCACTTTTTTTACAAACTTTTGTATTTCCTTTATTTTTTCCAAACAACGTACGCAATTTTTGCGCTGTTGCAGACAACTGAAACCAATTTTCATAATAAATTTTTAGTATTTCAAAACATTGCTCCTAAGTACAACAATGTATGTTGGTAGAAACATGTGATTCAAAATTCAACTAAAACATGACCCACTCTTTAGTTTGCTAATCATTGTCTGTAGTTCATCCATCCAGCTAAAAGCCACTAGCACAACACCATCTGCAATTTGTAGAGTTTAGTTATCTCCCGTTCACAAATACTCACTCCCAATTTAAGTCTTAAAAAATGTCATCCAAAGCCATAATAAATAGTTCTGAAAATATCGTATACTTTTGTCTTAGTCCTTGTTACAAGTTGCTTGGGTTTGTTTTAAGTTGGTTGTCTAGTTGGACCATCATTTTTGGTTGTTCGTATATGTAATTTATATAAAAAATTTATAAAAATTCTATAACGTAAATTTATTCTGCCGTTGACAAGTGCTTCTTCTACAGCCCAAGCATTTTTAATGTATATAAGTGTTCAGTTGTACCAAACCGTTTCCGAAATCCCGCTTGTTTGGATGGTTGGTATTTATATATGGTTATTGGTAATTAGTTTTGTAAATATTTTGTACATCTGGAATAAAAAACATTATGGTCTATAATTTTTAATTTTTTTTGGATTTTCTTTTTTTGTGTATAATATAGTATTTGCACAGTTTGATTTTTGTGGTATCTTTCCTTTAAAAAAGAATTTATAGTACATTTCTACAAGAATGTGGTCATTGCCCAAAGCCTTGTTTTTTTTTAATTTATGGTTAATTCTGGCAGAACTTTTTTAACGGTAATTATTTGTTATTGGTTTTGTTTTGATTTGTTGAATGGTTCTCTGTTTAAACTGTACAAGTTGTTGTAAAATTATTTAGTTATCTGAATATCTTTTTGTTGTCATTCTTTTTTGCTTACTCGTTTATCAACATAATTATCTTTTTCTTAAGCAACTTTGATCTCAGTGCCTTCATTTTTCAATTCTCATCTATTACTCTTTTTATGCGCTCTTGATAATCTTTGATGTTTTGTATGATTTTTTGCCTTCTTTTGTTTAGTTCAGGGAACTCTACACAGCTTTTCTGTGTTTGTTTATTATCCTGCGTAGTTGTTGTAGCGAAAAGTTGCAATATCTGGTTTAGGTTACAGTAGGTTTTTGTGGTCGCTTTCATTAGGTGATCTATTGTTGCTAAATTTAGATCAGTTATACACATTCCGTTTTCATTTTGGATTTTGGCGCTTTCTAATTCTTCTCTGTTTTGTATGTTATATTTTTTCAAGAAGCGATAATAATTTCTTCTTAATACTTAACTTTTGCTGTTTCTTGTTCCGTGACCAATATTGCCAATGTAATTCTCTGTATAAACAACAAATAAAAAAATAGCAATTAACTTAGAGCCGTAATATCCAACTCCTAATAAAGCATCTAATAAACTATTAGCTGAATAACCTAACTTTTAATTTTATTCATTTTATTAAAACCTAAGAACAGCCAATTAAATATATGCTTAACATATACATTTATAACAAATAAAAACAATAAGCATATAATTTAAAAGCCGTTCAGAGGTGTAACAAAAATATATCAAATTAAAGTTTAAAAAAAGTTAGGTTATTCAGCTAATAGTTTATTAGGTGGTTTATTAGGAGTTGGATATTACAGGCCTTAGGGCCGTAATATCCAGCTCCTAATAAAGTACCTAATAAACTATTAGCTGAATAACCTAACTTTTTTCAAATTTTAATTTAATTTATTTTTGTTACATCTTTGAGCGGCCAATAAATTATATGCTAAATGTTTTTATTTGTTATAAATGTATATGTTAAGCATATATTTAAATGGCTGTTCATAAGTTTTAATAAAATAAATAAAATTAAAAGTTAGGTTATTCAGCTAATAGTTTATTAGATGCTTTATTAGGAGTTGGATATTACAGGCCTTAATCTAACAAATTCAATCTTTGTTCAAGAATCACTATCAATTTATTAGCAAAACGTTCCAATAAATATTTAATAAAATACTTTAATATATACTAATCGTTATAAATAAATGAATACCAAGTAAATATAAGTGAATTTTGATAAAACTTTCAGAAAAAACAATACAAATTTCAACATTAGATTAATTAATTGTTAAAATACTTGTAAATTTTTGCCAAATGAGTTACTTTAAACGGGGTAAAATAATCGGTCTACAAAATATCCATTTCTAATGTTGCTAATTGTGTGGGACGCAGTGTCACTCCACTCTTACAGAAACATACAAGAATAAACAACGGTTACCGTCATGACGTCTTAAAATTGATAGTGTTTTTTGGCCGGCGCGGCGGCTCCATTTTTTGACTTCAATAAAAATTTGTAAAAAAAGTTTAATTAACCATAAAATCTTCATACTATTTGGTATAGTAGAAAAAAGTTGCATTAATGTAACAAATAAAATTGTGATAAACTGCAGAATGGTCAAAAAACGTCTTAGAGAGAAAAATAATTTTGCAAGTGCAGATTTATAGCACTACACACCGTTAGCACGGTGAAGTGTAGTGATGTAAGGAGCTATTTCCCATAGAAGTAAATTAAATTTCATCTACTAGTTTACCTTTAAATGCAATTCGTTATATTAGTAACTTATTAAAACCAGTCTTAACTCCAACAAAAACTGTCATCAAAATCCTATTCTCCAACAAGATAATGAACGGCCACATACCGCAAAGGTTTCAATCGAGTTCCTAGATTCTGTTAATGTAAATGTTCATTGGACTGTCTAGACATATTTACAGCCAATTCCAAAAGAATAATCTTTAGCAACGGAGATATTTGGGATAGCAAATTACATACTATTGATTCGCTCATTTTAAATACGACTGATCACGTTGCTGATGCGTAAGTAAGAGAAAGCATTATTAGTGTTTACACAAATGTTAATTGTTAAAGTTTCTAAAACTTTCATCAACTATTAATAAAAATAAAATACCTGTTTTCCAAAAATGTTATTAAAATATATCTACATTTACTGAGTGCTCATTTACATATAGCAGCCAGTATAGTTTTAATCAATACAAAAAACATTTAAACAAATAAACTTAGCATTTCAACAAAAAAAAACTTAAAATTCAAATCTAAACATACGCGTGGTAACACTGCTAATTTAGTAACAAATTTAGTAAAATGCACTAAAAGACACATCAAAACATGGTTGTGAATTGTCAGCAATTAAAACTTTCAAAAAACTTCTTTCTTAAAACTGAATAACTATTAAATAAAATTAGAAAAAAAAACTTAGAATGTGTATATTTCACATCAAAGACAATTATTTTACTATATTTAAACATATATATGTATACTGTGGTTTTACCCATTTTATAAATCAATAGAAAAAAAGAAGAAATTGCATTTACGACTATACCACCTAACCTTAACTAATATCAGAAATCATAATACTATCAACTTAAAATAGAAGTATAAACAAACACAATTAAACAGCAAAAACAGTTATTTAGAGTTATTTATTATTATTATTTAGTTATTACTGAACAAGGTGTGTTTATATACTATACTATTTTATTATCTTCACTATAAAAAAATAAAAAATACTTAAGAAAATAAAAAAATTAAAATAATGAGAGTTATAATAAAAAAAACGGGAGTTTGGACAGATACACAGAAAAGGAACAAATGATTAATAAGTAATTGACTACGTGGTAGTAACTGAATTGTCTATATGGCAGAAAATAGAGAAATTTTAAGTAGGAGATAGAATAAAATCAGATCACTAGCCATTGGAAGTACATAGACAATACAATAAATAAATCAACAAAAAAAAGTAATATGACCAAAAGAAAGCATAACAAATTACAAAAATAAATGGATAGATAAACTTTACAGAAAACAATTAATATATGAAGTATTTACAAATGTCTTTAAAGTTTCCAAAATAGTGCATATACACAAAAAAAACAATGCTAATGATCTCCATAACTATAAACCAATTTCTACTATCCTTTTAATTGCAAATCTTATCAAAATTATTTTATTAAACTAATTTTTAAACATGTTCTGTTAACCGACGCTTAATTTAGGTTTAAAGAAAATAAATCAACAATTATATAGATCTTGAGAGTAGTGAGTACGTGGAATATGCTGTTGTATGACTTTACTTATTGTGATATAAATGCAAGATTTTGTGTTCTTAAACAAATTTATATTTATTAACAAACAACCTACTTGAGACAGCTAACAAGCAAACGCTAAATAAAAACAAGACGGTCATAATGTTTTTTTTTTCTTTCTAATGCCCGTCTGACACTGCATTTTTCTGTATTACTTTCTGTATAGTCAACTGTACAATCCAAAAAAGTACAGTATCATACACGAATACAGTTTTCTATATAGATAGTTATACAGAAATATTAAGAAACAAAATTTTATTGTACAGTTTCTGAGCAAGTTAATGCGCAGAAAACAAATTTACGTATGTAAACAATAATGGCGGCGCATGTAGTCAGCTGATTTTAATTTTAATTATTAATTCTGTTAAATATTATAATAAACATGCTAAGAATGAGGCATTAGAACAAATATTAGAAGAAACTTAAGAATCATCTACAACAATAACCAAAATTAAAACAAAATATAATTTGTAAAAAATATTTTGTAAGGTTATGTCAACTCAGCAGCCAATAGAATGCCGCCTTTCATTCATTTTTGCTACAATAAACGGCATAGTATCATACAAGAAAATATTAACTGTAGACACAATTATATAGAAACTACTCAAGGTCAATTTGTACAATCGATTATATAGAAAGTTATACAGAAAAATGCACAGTGTCAGACGAGTATAACACTTTAAATCAAACATAATTCTGACAACATTAAAACATTAAGTTAACCCCAAATTTTTCTTGTCGAACTATGTGACAAACAAATTTGCAAAAATAATTTTTATTGCGCAACTTAATTTAAAAAATGTCTAGTCAAACTATTTTAACAACTTATCATTTTGTAACTTTACCAAAAAATTATAGATAGACTTTTAAGGTCAATGCTATATTTTTCAATAAAGCAACTTTTTGCCTTAATGATTTTGTAACAATCCGTATATGAAAATTTAATGTCGTAAACGCACATTACGGTAAGTAATAGTATACAAAAAAGTATAACTTAAATCATACATTTAATGCAAATGCAAAAATTTCAACAATAATAAATCTTTTTTTATTTGACCTTTTCTGTTTTATTTTGTTTTGTGTTGTTTTAATTAGATAATCTTTGCTATTTGACTTCTTTATATATAATTTATACATTGTTTTTTTTTAACAATTCATATATGACGGATAAAAAATCGTGTCTATAGTGGCTATATAAACATAAATAACACATTATGTTCATTCCAAAATTCAATTGTGCTCTATAAAATACCAATTCTAATTCTTAACTGTTTTAAAGAATACGAGGGACACTGCCAAAGTTCGCAAAAAATGTAAAGCAATACACAAATTACGTTATGTAAATCGCTTTATTGCTCAAAATATTTTCTATACACTTTTGCATCCGATTAAACCAATCTTCAAAACAATTTTGCCACTCTGATCAAAGTACCTCCAAAACAAGTAATTTAAATGCTTCAACGGCCTCTTCCGGCGATGAAAAACGCTTGCCAACATTTTATTTTTGATATGTCAAAATAAGAAGAAGTTATTGGGCAATAAATCAGGCAAATATGGGCAATGAGTTATTAATTGGATTTCAGCGATAATTTCCGGCAAACAAACTGAAGTATACTAGTCAGCATTAACTGTCCTTCAATCCTCTAATGCAACAGTTGCAACATGACCCGTTTTGACCCGCCTGACAATGTTATATACCAAATTTAAACAACCCCCTTCAAATGTCTTTAGCATTTCCTTGCACCACTTGACACGTGCCTGTTTCTGTTCTTTTTTCAAATTGTGTGGGATCCAACGACTGCAAAGCATCCTGACATGCAAATGATCTCACTAAAGATCACATGCCGATTTAACAAAATCAGTTCACGCACAGCATCAATATTTTTTGCGACAACAGAGATGCATGGACAACCTTCGCAAAGATCGTCATCAAACGTTGGTCTTCCACGCTTGAATTCTACAAACCATTTGTAAACCATAGTTTTGGATGGTGCTTTTTTCTTAAATAACAAACAAGTTTTTCAACACATTGCTGCGATGTTAAACCGTATTGAAAATTATGAAAAATCATCACTCGGAAGTCACAATTCAAAATTTCCATTTTTCACACAATTATTACTTTCGTTAAATTTTGTTGAAACAAAACCGAGCAGTTTGAAATTGAACTGTCAACTGATTTATAGGTGAAAAACGTCAAATTTTACGAATATGACAATGCAAAACGCTGGCAATACAGGCAGTACTTGATTCCGCAAACTTTAGCATTGCCCCCCGTACTCCATGTTTCTATTTTGCAAAAAATTTTTGCTCAATTATACATTTGATTAGTAGTAGATAAATTAACTTAGATCACAAAAATGTGCATAGTGTTTTTTCTATGTTAGATCAATATGTAGCAAAAACATAATAATAGATAATTACAAAATTGCAAGTAATTCTAGTTGACACTTTTTTGATATTTTTTTCACAGGACACAAATTACTAAAATCTATAGTTGCCCAGAAACAGAATAACCGGTATAACAGACAACTTAATGTACACAAAAATGTTGTTTGCTCTGTTGCACCAATGTTTGCTTGTTTTAACATCCTTTATTCGCGTTTACTTTACATATTCCATGGACCACGCTGCTCTAGAAAAGCTTCCGGTATTATTTGTAAAAACCAGACTAAATAAACTTAATACTAAAAGACCAACCCAAATGTCGACCTTACGTGCAAGTCAGTGCCAGCTGCTAAATAAGTAACAAAGCTCTGCCAACAAGTCATGGCGGTATAACCAGCAAACCAAAAATTAAAGAAATGTAATTCTACTAACCTGCTAAAGCAGCAACAACCATCTGTACGAAAATAAAACAAAACAAAAAAAAATCTCAGACTAGTTTATCATTTGTACTGTAAAACTATCTAACCCGCCTGACTAACGTAGCGTTTTAAATGCTAACATCCCCCCAAAAGTAATAATAAATCAAATTCTGAAATAATATTACTCCGGGCAAGTTAAAAACTCAAAACCTCATAAAAATCATCCCGCTATTTACAAAAATTGCAGTAACATCCAGGTAGTAACCATAAAAGTATGTGTGCCAACCCAAAACTAAAACAAAAAAATAGTAAAATAAGTGCAAACAATATGACATTTATAGAGCAGAAAAAGAAAACAGCGCGGGACTGTGCAACATACGAAGAACTAGTCAAAAAAATACTAAGTTCATAAGTAAAACTAAAATTATAACTATCCAAAATAAGCAAGAAAGATCGTTATCAATAAGAAAGATTTGTAGCCAAAATTCAAACATTTTACAAAACACTCTACAGTTATGTAATACCAAAACCCAATTAACGAAAAAATCATATTTTAAACGTAGGTTAAATTTTTTTTCTGAAACTAGCAAAAATTAAATAAAAACAGCACAGAAACAGATTGAAAACAGAAATAACTAAAGAAATAACCAAATAACAAATAAATGCTCAAAATAAAAATAAAAAAAGTTTTCAAAAATGCTTTAACAAAAAACAAATCCCAAGCTTGAAAAAGCTGAAGTAATCCTACTTTATATAAAAAGGGCAACAGCAAAAAAACAAAAATTACGGACCCGTCAGATTATTATCACATCTATACAATATTTTACGTTAACTTGGCCAAAACTAAATAATTAAACTTTCTATCTACTAAAAAACGTATCATCTGACACATAGCATTACATTGTGGAAGCAAAACCAAACGGTGGAATTAGACAGATATGACAAAATTGGGGTGCATTTGTCAAGCTAATCTTTATCTTCAAAAACCCAAAAATCTCCCGTAATTTCAAGTAGAAAGTTTAAAAGACATATGCCCTGCCGTCAACAACATATAGCCTCAAAACCATAGCATTTATGTAAAAATGTGTTAATTGCTCAAAACAACACAAATAAAATGCTGGAAAATAGCTTAAAAAATTGACAGCCAGAAAAGATTAAAGGATATAAACGGTAATTTATAAAATTAGAAGAGACCTATATCTAGAAGTAGATTGTTTAAAGCAAAAATAAAGAAAATAAAGAATGCATAAAAATATGCAGTAGTAAATACAAAAAAGCTACACTAAAAAGCATTTGAGGTAAGTAATTATTATAGTTCTTGCAAGTAGTTACTGCAAGATATAATATTATTTTATCACTGGTACAAATAAATGTAGAAAAACTAAACTAATTTTGTTTACTTATTTGATCAACATTATTGACAAAAGTTTAATGAAAATCAAGTAAACTCCAAAGTTGTATAAAACAAAATAGATCACTTAATTTTAACGCAGCAAAGATGTTTAAAAGCATTTTTCTTAATATCAAATTTGTTTGCGTAACAATTTTTTGTATAAATAACCTTTTTAAAATAAATTTTTTTAAAGTGTATGCTCCAAACCTGCAAGTCAAATTTATGTGAGTTTTTGGCGTACACCAGCTGCTTTGCATTACGCGCCA
Source organism: Tachinus rufipes (assembly GCA_963932245.1). Taxonomy (NCBI): domain Eukaryota; kingdom Metazoa; phylum Arthropoda; class Insecta; order Coleoptera; family Staphylinidae; genus Tachinus; species Tachinus rufipes. The sequence goes on along the minus strand of OZ010747.1, from coordinate 40,110,247 downwards.
ACCTGCGCTCTGACGTGCCATAACTGGTTGGTCATAAATGAATTTTAAATGTCAAAACAATTAATATTAACTAGAAACTAAACATTTTAGATAAATACATTTATTTGGTCTGATTTGAATTTTAAATATAATCACTATTTTGTAAGAAATAATTGAATACAGTTTCAAGTTTTTTTTTTTCATTTTAGCAAACATTGATTATGAGCCTTTTTGACAACACTAAAATTAATAATATACAATTATGTTTAGTATGTAATAACAATAATAATAATAATAATAATAATAATAATAATAATAATAATAATAATAATAATAGATTTATTTCTTAGAGAAACTGTACATACATAATTCATAAAAATAAAACATACAGTAAAAATAAGAAGCACGTTAATATTTAGATTAATAGTATAGATATATTTGCATATATATCTTTATTTCTGCAACAAAGAATTAAAAAATTCTTGTATAGTATACGGTTCTACGTTGAGCAGTTGTCTTATATTTCGTGCAAAAATGCAATAACATTTAATTTGACGATAATGAAGAGGTAAAACATTGAATAATTTAATACAACTATAAAATAGACTTTTTTCAAAATTACTAGATTGTGTTTAGGATAGGTGTATGATTTTTGAACATTGCGTGTGCTGTAAGCGTGATTCGTTATTGATGTTACAAAATAATAACGATGTCTAAAAGTAAACAAAATACATTCTTGAATATAAATTGCTGGAAACGTTAAGTAATTGTTTTGTTTAAATATTCCTCTGCAGCTTTCATTATACTTTAAATCACATATTAATCTCAAGACAGCTTTTTGAGTTTTAAATAATGGCTACCATATGAAAAATGTTCCCAAAGTATAATAGCATATTTCAGAATAGAGTAAAAATTTGCGTAATAAATTGTTTTTAAGGTGCTGTATTGTACATAATTTTTCATAACTCTCATTGAGTATAATGTTTTTGACAGTTTCTTCAATGTCTGATCTATGTGTAAATCCCAGCTTAAATTCTGATCTAATGTGACGCCTAAGAACTTTGCATCACTTTTAAACTCATATAAAGTTCCATCTAATGCGATTGTTGCCGGTAAATCTAGTTTGTTTTGTTTTGTATTAAAAAGTACATAATTAGTTTTAGATTTGCTTAATTTATTTTTAATAAGTCACAAATGCACTTGTGTTGCTTTTATTTGCATTTTGTTTAACGGAGTTGTATAATTTATTTGATATTAACAAATTGGTGTCGCCTGCATAATTAACAATTTTGTTATTTTTGTCAGTCATTGAATCAGCCAATCATTAACATAAATTACAAACAACATTGGACCAGCTATGCTACCTTGTAATTCCGGTATTTATATTTAAGAATTTTGATTCAATTTGATTTATTCTACTGTCCAGAACAATTTTTTGTATTCTATCAGAAATATATGATTGAATTAATTTATGACAAAACCCTCGTATGCCATATTTAAATAATTTATTTAAAAGTATTTCATGATTTAGACAATCAAAAGCCCTGGATAAATCAAGAAATATTCCAAGCGGCAATTCTTTTTCGTCCTATGCAGTTATTATTTTATTGACAAACTCAAATGCTGCTGTGTCAGTACATTTGCCTTTAATAAAACCATGCTGAGTTTTACAAATACTGTTGTTATAATTAAGAAAATTGATTACACGGTTTATAATAGCAGTTTCAAATTTTTTTGAAAAATTAGTTAGGATTGCAATGGGTCTATAGTTTTCGATGTTTGATGAGTCACCTTCTTTGAAATGTGATTTTACAATTGAATATTTCATTTGATTTGGAAATACTCCTGACTCGAATGATGCATCTAAAATATGACACAAATGTTTTACAATTACTTCTATACATCTTTTTATTACGATCATTGAAATTTCATCAACACCAACAGATTTTTTGTTTTTTAGTTTTTTAACAATATTAATTATTTCATCCTTGGTAGGCGGAAATAAAAATATTGAATTTTGTTGATCTTTGATTTTAGTTAGATTATTCGTAATACTAGGCATCTCTTTTAATAATGATTTTGTAATATTTATATAGTATTCATTAAATTTTGCTGCATCATTTGCATTCCAGTTTGGTTGGGCTTGTTAGTTTTTTGAAGGTTTTAAACATTTAATAATATCCCATGTTGTTTTTGAAATATTTTCAGTATTTCGAATTTTTTCATCAAAATAAGTGCATTTAGAAAGTTGTAGTTGCTTATTATACTCTTGTTTAACATACTTGTACGTCGGTGCGTATGAATGATCGTGCTTAGATAAAACATCCAAAACGTCTAGTTCTTCTTTCAGAGTTTTAATTTAAGCATTGGATTAGAACACATGTTTATTTTAACTGCGTTTTGAATTTTACATTTTCTACTCGGAAAATACTCATTATAATGCAACAAAAACATATTTAAAAAAAACTTCCCATTTAGAATTGACATCTAATACACTATAAACAGATGTCCAGTCTTGATTAATTATATTAAGATTAAATGTATCTATATTATATTCGGACAGATTCCGTGTATAATAGTATCTAATATTAGCATCTGAACTACTATTATCGATTTTAAAAGTAATTTTTTGTCCATAATGATCAGTAGAGAGCGGATTCCTAGGTATTATGCTTACGCATTAATGCACGAATTGTGAAGAATGTAATCATTTGAAACTAAGTTTTTTAAGCTTTTTTGCTTTTTTAGTACTTTTTTTTAATTTGGTGCTTATTTTAAGATTTTGTGCTTATTTTGAAGCTTTTTCTTTAGTTTTGGTGCATTTTTTTTTGTTAAATTAGTTCTTTGTGTAAATCTTTAAAATGTAGTGGATTGAAATGTACATAAAAAAAACGTAAATTATTTCTTCTTTAGAAAACGAAAGCAAAATTTCCGTTTCAAGATCTTGCATATTTTTATAATATTATTTAGACAATTTTAGTATAATTCTGTTAATCCCGGTTGAGCTTTTAGCGTATTTTAATGCCACCTCTTGAAGCTAGTCAAAAAACTGTATTTTTTAATTCCCAAAATAGTCGGTAGGACGGGGATTCTCTCAATGTCAAAAATTTTAAAAACGTATTACAATTTTCGGATCTTGCAAGTAAGTTCTAAAAAATAAAGAATTTCAAAATGATTTAGCTTTCTTAAAAGCTAATTATGGTTTTGTGAGTCATGCCATAAAATTTCTAGAAAAACAGGAAAATACGTTAAATGAAAGTCTAAGTATAATTAGAGATTTTAAAGATGCAATTTTAAAAGTACTATGCTATATTAAGCAAACAGATAATCAAAATCTGAAGATATTTTTTTGAAAAATGAAAGTTTATCTATATTAAATAAAATAAACTGTGTTTTGAGTAGAGAGAATGTTCCAGATTTCGATATAAATCCAGATTTTAAAGCAAAATTTAAACATACACCAATAACAAGTAATCAAATGCAGAATTTTACAGTTGAACACTTTGAGCAACATTTAATTATTAACTGTTTCCGTGGATAATTCTTTTTTAATTATTTAAAAGTTTTTTGTGTTATTTAAAATGTGTGAGGAAAATATCATCACTCAAACTGTTGTAATTATAAATGTTATAAAAAATTTTAGTTTTTCTTTTCAATTGTTTCATGCCTTTTTAATGCTTTTTTACATGTTTGGTGCTTTTTTAATGCTTTTTTAGTAACATTTTATGCCTTTTTAATGCTTTTTTACATGTTTGGTGCTTTTTTAATGCACTTTTAGTAAAATTTTTATGCTTTTTAAAGCGCTTTTTTTCGTATTTTTAATGCTTTTTATCCGCTTTCTAATGATCAGACATGTGTCTCGATAATATTTCAACATCACAGATGTTAGATAAATTTGTTATTATATTATCTATACTGGTTTGAGAGTAATGTGTAACTCTTGTAAAAACTTTTACTAAAGGCTCAAGTTCATATGAATTTAAAAGATTAATATAGTGTGTTTTGCCTGTTGTATTGCTCAATATATCAATGTTAAAATCACCATCTATTATAAATTTACCTTGTTCATTATTAGGTTTGTCTAGTAATTGTTGAAATACTTAAAAAAAAATTTCAATGTTGCTTGTTGGTGGTCTATATATGCAAACAATTGTAATGCTTAAATTAAACAAACTAACTGTTGCACACGCACATTCAACTTTGTTTGGTACTGTTTTATTATTCAGATCTTTTCTTACTGTAGCTTTAAATTCTTCTCTGACATATATAGCAAAGCCACCTTGTTTATTCTTTTCCCTACAAAAATGCGATATTAATTTAAAATTATCAACTTTATATTCTACTAATTCTTCTTCGGATTGCCAGTGTTCCGAAAGTAAAATAACATTAAGATTTTCATTTTGATTAATTGTATAATTTAGTATATCGATTGATGTACTAATTGATTGCATATTTTGATGAAATATGTCCACGTAGTGATCTATTTTTGTAGAGTTGGTTTGGTTCTTCGCTGTTGTTGAGTTGGGTACTTCTTTCTGTTGAGGTAGAATAAAAAATTATTGACGCTAATATTTTAAGTACTAGGCTCCATGATTTTTGTTAAATATTCCAATGCAACTGATACTTTAAATGATGCATAATCGGATGGATGTTTCGATTCAATTTTCTCGCATTTGCTGTTGAGTATTCCTTTAACTGTTAAGTAATTGATTACAGTTTCTATTGTGGTGTCCGGATGTAAACGATAGATATGGTAGTGAGCGTATCTCGATGTTCCTTTCAGTGCAGTGTCTTATCCTGTTCCAAAAACAACTCGCCGTCGTTGTCTTCTGGACTTCAGTCCATGGTTCATTGTCAAATTGGTTTGTAACTAAAATGTTGTTTTCTGCGGGTTGGTTGAGCAGAGTACTATTTTTGCCGCTATGCGGCGCATCATTGCAGGGTCCGCTAAGCGGGTTGAATTCTTCTTTTTGCAAATTTTTAGCACCATCTTTTGGCTGTATAGTGACATCTGGTTTCTTGCCGACGTCTTCAATATTTGCAGGTTTCTGTTTTTCAAAGTTGTTTTCTTTTTTCTTAGGTCAAGGATTCCCGCCATAAGAAGTAAAACTTTTTACTGTTTTTGTAAGATTATCAACTTTTGTGGTTAAGTTAATTATCAAGATATTTTTCTTATTAATTAATTTATTTTGAGATTTTACCTTATTGTGAAGAGAATTTACTTCCTTTTTTAACATTACTAATACATGAAGACTCATCTTTCGTATTCCATTCTTATCGCATTTGAAACATGCAGTTGTTCCAAATTTATCATCAGATTTACATTCTTCATGAAAATATAGATCACAAATATTGCACTGAACACTGTCACTAATTATTATTTTAGAACATGCTACACACATTATTTCATCGCCGGTAATTGTTGATGTTGAACTATTTAAATCGCTGTCTGATACAGAGCAACCCATCTTACTCGCGGCCAAATAAAACCTTGCTGATTGTTTTAAATCATAATGATAGTGGTCCGTATGTACCGTTTTTGTTATTATCGAAGTTAACTAATAACATTTTCAGATGACAGCACTAGCTGCACTCAGTGCAATATATTAAAATAAAATTTATTTCAATTTGCAATATTAACGTGTATTTTGTTTACGGTTTATATTAAAAAATTCTATTTAAATAAGGTTGCACCTAAGTGCAGTTAGTGGTATCATGCAAAATTAGTTAATATTGATTTTAACAAAGGCAATAAAATACGTAATATTGATTTTGAATTAACTTCAAAAATATTTGTATACAAAAATATTAATGAGTTAATTGTTTCAAGCAGATTAAACGCCAAATAATTTGTTTAGGCTCGCTTCGCTGTGATCAATGGATTTCTAGTAGGTTTGCATAAAGCATTTTAAGTTTGATATGATTTTGTGTTAGTAAGGTATTAACAAATATGTCAATAGTTGTTTTGTCAAACCACAATATCGAAATACTTTTGAGCGTTCGGTTGTAACCACTGTTCAACGCTTCGGCGCAGCATTTCGACGTTCGCGTCAGAAGCATATAATGAAATTACTGTTTGATATTAGCTCGGTACAAGGCATGAACATAATAGTATATGAAAAATAAATTCCATTAACACAGAAATACATCAATAAAAGTTATTTGGATTCTATTTTGTTTGTTATTTATATTAAAGACATTGATATTAAACTGTTAAATTATGTAGACGGTACAAATCTTCAATTCAATAGATAATATAAGAAATGTTTTTTTTTAACTAAAATGATTTTAAATTGAGAAAAAAAGTGGTGTTTGTCATTAACTAAGGATGAGCTGTTACAATATCTATCATCAAATCTAACAAAAAATGCGACAGTTGTAGAGTAATATAAAAAAATCTTTTATCAAATAATGTAGGTTACATATTAGAATGTATAAAACTTATATAAAAAGGAAGAATAAGTTTGCTAACAAATCAAATAATTTAAAACAAAAAATGGTCAAGAATTCTAAATTTCGTTACAATTTGATTGAATTCTATAATAAAATTATAAGAAATCAATTAATTTTAATTATTTTATTTATATCGTTGTTACTGTTAGTTTTTGTATTTGTATTGACTATTTTCAATTGGGTGCTGTATGTAACTTATGTGTACTATAAACAATAAAAATTAATTTATTGTTATTATAGTTTGAGTTATTAGAAAACGTCACTTGTATATACAACAACGCTTACTTTCTCTAGAGCGCAATGTTATAATAATTATTAGATTATATTAGTTAAACAAATAATGTGATTGACTGTATATAAGTTTTAAACATCATTTAAATAATTACTGACATAAGAATGTTTCTCATATTAATTCATTCAATCGACAACATTATATTTTGTTTTAAATTCCAAAACTCTACTCACATTCTAAAAATAAATTAAATCAAAGAGTGCAGTTACAATTTTTAATTAAAAACATCTAAAGCTTTTTAAATGCAGCTATAATTTGGCATAAACGATTTCCCATATTTCAGTATACATCAAAGTAGTCAAATTTATTTGCTTTAGACTTGTATCTGTATTAATATACACACTACACAGTGCATTCTACTCCATCTAAATTTAGAAACAATTTTTCGTCGGCATCTAAACACCACGAGCCATTTCCGCAGGAAAAAATGTGGTGTATAATTGACGGCGCTGAAGATAGATAACGATTTTCTACTAACTCATCAACTTTTCCTGATCAATGTTCGTTACGCTACGTCAAGATGCAATGGACCACCAACAGATTTGTCAACCTTATCTTACGCAGACAATGGTGGTACACACACATAGTATAATAATAGAAAAAATATAATAAAAAAGAATGGAATACAATTTGCTCGTTTTTATTATAAAAACATATGTATATATAAATTTCTTATAAGTAATATTTATATAAATTCTAATAAGTAAATGAAAATATTTTACATTAATAGAACATAAAGTATATATATATTGTTACTGATAATGTTAATTTTATGATGCAATGTTTGCCATTTAAATTTATAAATATTTTCTTGTTGTAGCCAGCAGAGGTTTATTATTAGCACTTGTTTATATACTTTGAATTATGTTTGTTTATTTGTAAACGGCATTTTTTACAATTATGTAAAATTCTTTTCTTGCAGAATTTAATGCTGTTTTCATAGTAAAATAACATATTATACAAAAATTTCTAATAAGTTCAATAATTAAGTTAACGATCAAATAAAAACTTCTTATTTGTATTTATATTATTTATTAAACTCATCATTTAATGACAAAAGCAATTTTTAATATGTTTAATATTTAGTTGGTTTTCAATAAAATACTATACTCAATTAAAAACCAAATTCCAAATTGAATAACATTTTAATTAAAAAAAAAATGACAATATTGAAACTTGAACAAGGTCTTTTGGTCTATCTATACAAAATCATAATAATAATATTTTACATTATTTCTTTCTATATTAGTTTTTCTCTTCTTTTTTAAATCCATCACCACTTACCATTTTTTTTATGTTTTAACTTTTTTCATATTCCATAATCCACAAATTGCCCTTAGATAGTCATTTTCTTTTGAAGTTATCAAATAATTATAATATATTGCTTGACCTACGACCATATTTTCTTTTTTTTAAACATATGGCAGTACGTGTTAGTATTTCATTACTGGCCACAAAAACAATATAATTTTTTTCAAACTAATTACAAATAATTTGTTTTACTAACGTTATTATTTATTTACAATAGATGGAGACATCTTATTTCATAATTTTAATTTTTTATAGTAGCTTATAGACGGTACTTAGTAAATCTTACTAAACGATTATTTATTTGATTCAATCGTATAATTTACTACAATTCAATCAAATAAATAATCGTTTAGTAAGACTTACTAAGTACCTTCTATAAGCTACTATAGAAAATAAAAATGATGAAATAAGATGTCTCCATCTATTGTAAATAAATAATAAATTTCTGAATAACCGGCATCATTAACGTTTATACAATTGGCAACCATTTTTAGATTTTGGATGCTTTCCAACGTTAATTAATTAATTATGAAATATAAACTAAATAAATTCAAGTCAATCCGGCAATTCTGGTTGTATTTAAATCATTTTATTGCATACATCGTAGACTATCATAAGACCAACAAATTATTGATTATAACTTGTTCGCTGTCAATTATTAATATAGCCATATAAAAAACACTGTAAGCAAAGTTTGTAAAACTAAACAATCATATGCATTTTGAATATTATAGTTTATGTTTAAACCAAAATTTATTTATAAGTACTGAGTTTGCATTCATTGATTAAAACTTTATTGTAATGCAGAAAAACGCGCTTTTACACTTGTATTTTAAACAATTATTTAAATAAAATAAAAGTGTGCATAACCATCACGCATTTCGAAAATAAACCTAATTGAACATGTCTAAAATGAATAAGGCAGTCGTGGAAAACTTCTTATCTACATTTAAAAGGTTAAAAATACATTTTACTGCTATTTTTATGTCCAAAATGACGTGTACTGTGCGATAGACGCGTTTATATAAAATCTTCAGTGCCTCAGATTTCTGATGTAGCTCAAACTGACAATGTAATAATATAATAAACTAAATTATTTTTTTAATTTGTTTGGAATACAAAAATCAACCGACTCAGTTTCTTCAGATCTTCAATAAAAATGTACTTCTTTTAAAATAGTCAATATCTGCTTATCTTTTAATGATTGCTTAGTACTCCAATTTTGCATTTTGATATTAGTGCCCCTCATAATTTTTGCAGAACTATTCTTAAACTTTTTCAGGTAAAATTTCAACTTGTTACTTCTGGTGGTAACCAGTTGCAGTCCAGACGCCGTCTAGTCAAGATTGCCTTGAGAAGAGTTCCCGCAGCAACCGAATAATTGCAACCCAAGCTCGGATAATTAATTAAACTAGTCACTTAATCAATTATCCACCCATTAAATCGATTGAATTAATTTTAATTAATTCAACTTTCATTTAGAATGGATAAAAACCCGGAATTTACGGATCTTCAGATCCGTAAGAGCAAAACCGCTTTGGACATGTCCTCCTTGCCTACTTGCTCTACTAGACCTCCAGTCAACGCACGTCAAGTGTTTTCAGCTCTACTTTTAGCTTACAGTTACCAAGGCCAATAAATCTTCTACCCGGCCAGTCCTTAAAGCAAAGTCGGCCAATTCTGGTCCTACTAAGTTCTCCATGACGCCCCTTCACTTTCGCATCCACAAAAGACGCTGGCACACGTCGCCCTCCTTTTATCACCGTTCAAGAGAAATCCCTCTATAAAGGGCTGTTGTCAACTTTCAAGTCACTAAACATCTCCACCAACCGCGCCGTACACGTGAACAATGGCATACGTTTACATTCCCTTACTCATTCAGATTTTTGTGTTGTAATAAGACACTGCACTACCAACAATGTAGTGCATTTCACCTACCAAACAAGAGCTAAAAATACCCTGAAGTACGTTATCAAGAATATTTCCGATTGCTTCATGGCCGACCTGGTGCAAGCTGAGCTCATCGCTCAGGGGTTTAATCCTACTTCTACTACACGCATGGGAAGATAGTCCCAGAAGTAAAAACCCTGTAGATTTAGATCTGGCAACCTAGCAAGCCACTGAACTAGACCGCGCCTACCCATCCACGGCAACTATAAAAACACTGTTTTTGGTACCGCCAATGCACTTAACTGTAATGATATTAACGCAACAAACAGCGTAACGACTACAAATAAATATTTTTTTGTTCTTATAATGCCGTGTTCTCATGTACAAAGGTGCTTGTCCCTATTGTAAGTTTATGTGTTTGTGCAATAATAGTTCAACACAAACATGCAGAATCTACAATTTAACGTAGAAACTAAACCACATTACTAACCGGTTTTACTATACAGATACTAAGCTGATTTTCCATTGCCTTGCAAAGAAAGCGACCGCATTAAAACTGATTCTACAAATTAGATAAAGGCGCTGCTGGGAATCAAACCCAGACAACCATAAGTTACATTAAAAAAAAACAACAAAAATAAAATCCAATTGCCTAAAAAGTTATTGCATATAATAGTCATTTGATGTACTAATAACGTCGTAAGACGAAGAAACAAATAGTATCCGGGCCAAGAACAAAATAACACTTAAAATAGAACATATAAAAACAGAAACCAACTGTACTATCCCTGAGCAAACATGCTTTAGTTTTCTTAGAGAAATAGCTGCCATTTTGACAGACCGGTAACTTGCCAGTAGTAAAACACAAACTAGTAATAGATTGCATAACTAGTTTAAAAGTATTTGTTTACTGCAAGAAAAAGGATTACTAATCCAAAAACCCTAAATAGCTAGGAAAGGACTGAGAAGACAAAAAAAACCAACAATAATTAAAATCCTTCAAATAAATACCAAAGCAAAAATACTAATAATAAGTCAACCAATCCAAAGCAACATTTAAAATTTAAAAAAAAAAACAACTGGTTTTGTGAAAATAAGATGGACACGGCAATAAAAGTACTAAACCCTGAATTAATATTTAAAAATATAGGCAAAGCATTGGATATATGTTCATTACGACAACAGTTTTTCCTACTTATCTAGAAACAATAAAATTAATTACCTGGAAGATACTCTGTACAGAATAGACATGCATATCAAGTGCAAAAAACTACATTTATTGCCGGTGACTTCAATGCAAAGTCGCCTCATTAGTATTACCAATAGAAAAAAGCAGATTGTAACTAACTAGATGACCATGAATAACCTATGTATAGTAAATCAAGGTAAAAGTGTTGCATCAAAAAAGTAATACTTTTCCTCAGTCTTAAACTGCATTAAAGATCACGCAATAGAAGTGGTAAACAAAAATGTTAAAGCAATCTTAACTACATTGTTTTCAACATCAATAAAAAACAACAGATGGCAGTTTTCAAAGAACAAAAGAAAGGTTGTCAGGTTAAAAAACTTCAGAATGCTCTAAAGGAAACAGAGTTGTACGGAGAGATAACTTTGTCCAAACAGTTCTCAACAATCGTAGAAAAAGTCAGTGACAAATCGATGCCAAAAAGAAAATGTGAAAGGATTGTCGGTATATTGGATTGTGTCTGTTACGCAATTTACCACACATAAAAATTTATTTATGGTAAAACTATAAAAATTAGAAAAAATAACTATAAGACTTTTTTTGGTCTTAACTAACTAAAAAATCTTTTGTGAAAATGTATTTTCTGACATTTATGGCAATGGCTACAAACAATTATAAAAATAATGGTAGGATTCCCGCCAATACCAAAACTGACAAAAGAAGTTATAGGCAAAGTTCCTTGCGAAAGTAAGTTAATTTTGACTTTGCGACTATTGATAAATTTGTCAACTTTACAAGCAAAGAACTACAAGAATCATGTGCAAATCTAAAACACAACTTATGTCTAAGACCTAAAATCATTCCATAAAAAATATTAAAAGAGGGATATCTGTAACTCTAATGTTAAACGTTTAAAACAACCTTGCGGCTTCAGCAACCATTCCAACAGAAAAGGAAGATGCGCTACTTGTCTTGTTGCAAAAGAAAAGCAAATCAAAGCCTGAAAATCATGAATGTTTTAAACCTATCAGTCGTTTAGACGCTTAGAACAAGGCTTAATAAAAAGCAAGAACGTACGGGAGATCTCTCAAATAACAATTTGTATTTCAAAAAAGACGACAAACTGTAGATGCTCTCAGACAAGTTATAAACATTGCTAAAAACGACGCATATTTAGCAGTGTACTAGAAGATGTGTGTGATGGTAACATTTAATGTCCAAAATTTGTTTAAAAGTGCATAAATTACATTCACTGGCATTGCGGTCAACGTAATTTTAATCACAAAGCGCGACGGCAAAAACAACGCTAATGAACATGGTCTACACTGGACTTCTGCGGGTAACAAATTGGATAGATAGAAAGGGTCTCAAATTAACACTACAAAAAGTTAGTTACTCTGAACAAAGCAGTTAAATAATTAAGAATATGGTTTGACACCAAACTAAAGTTTTCCAAACATGCCAAGAAAACTATTAAAAAAATAGAAAAACCAGTATCTGCCCTAAATAGAATGCTGCCTAACGTTGAAAAACCTATGCTGAAGGAGCACCAGCATAGCATACAATAACCGGCAATAAAGTGCTGTTTTAAAAACTGACTGAAGTTCAAGAGAGTAATGTTCATCAAAGTGTGCAGTGCATACAGATTAATATCAACAAAAGCTGTAAGAGTTATTGCTAAAACTCTGCCTTGAATTGAATTTCTAATTAAAAAAAAAGTTGAAGTGTTTAGTAGAACACTAAGGAATACTGCCAAAGAATCTAAAATAGCTAAATGGCAAAACAAATGGAACAACAGGACAAATGGAGAATAGACGTATAAATTTATATTTAACATCCAAAAGTAGCTCGACAGATCTTATAAAGATGTAGATTATTTATATTTATGCACTTTCAAACTTTTAATGCTTCAAACATAGTTGAGAGCTTAGTAAAATCAAAGACCACCCGGAAACATGCGTACGCAAAATTATAGAAACAATAAAGGCTGGTGTAAAACGTGAAAGGAAAAAGATAATTGTTTTAGTAAGGTCAGTCTGCTCACATGCATTCAATCTCACACTGTTGCCTAAACACCGACATATCAAAAAGTATGAAGGTATTGGCTACAAATAACATGATACGCTTGATCTACACTAAAGGATCAAAGTATTGAAAAAAAACATTAAAGCAAACTAGCTTGTCAAAAAAAATAACCAAAATAAATTTCATTAAAAGTGAACCTACTTTTGAAACCCCATAAAAGATCAAAATATAAATAATCCATAAAAAACAAACAATCCAACAAAACAGCTATTTCTAAGTGTGTGAACACAACGGCGATACGACCATCAAACAGCGCTCCGATCATGAACAGGGCTCCAATAATCAAACAGCGCTCCGTTGTCCCTAAAAAAGTATAACTTAAAAATAAATTTCTAATTTGGAACTAATTTAGCTTACTAATCTAAAAAAAACTGAACATAAGCGATATAAGTCTTCTGAACTATTATTAGATTAAACTGAATTCTAATCACATTAAAAAATTAAATTTATGAAAAAATATTCTAAACTAAAAAAACTAAAAAAACATCCATAGACGCGTTTCGAGGTTTACCTCTCATCAGTATGGCTTTATTTATTTAAACTAATTGATTTTTAACTTACTTCGTCAACATTGTTCACCACCACAATTCAAAGTGAATATTTTAAAAAGTGTATTGACTATTTATACTAACTGACTTAATGACTTTATTTAATGGCTATGGTTAATAGCATTCTGAGAATGAACTAATAAACTAATTATTTTGGGATATTAAGCTGATGGTAATGACATGAAAGAATTTAAAAGGAAATTTGAAAATTAAAAATAGAATATTGCTTTTACAACTGTCTCATTTGAGGACATTGCGTCTCTTCTTTATATATTTTATATATGAATTCTAATCACTTTGCAGTTCCTGTAAAAATCTAAATAAATGTCTTTACAGTCAATACATTTTACGTACTAAGAACAACATTCAAGCTAATCCAAAACATTTTTGAAAGTTCGTTATCAAATCTAGAAAATAAAATGGTTTTCCTACAATCATGTAATATGGCGAGCAAACTAGTAATAATAGAAACGATTGTGTTAATTTGTTTGCTGACTTCTTTTGTTCTGATTATGATTCTAATACTCATGTTGTACAAATACGACAAACAAGTACTCTCTAGAAAACTTTCAATAAGCTTATTGGATGTTTTTAATGAGATTGAAAGCCTCACAGGCAACCTTGTCACAAGAACCGATGGAATACCTTCATTACTATTAAAAAATTGCATTTATTCAATTTCAAAGCCATTGTGTTTTTTTTTAATGTGTAACAAAGATACGTTTCCTCATGTGTAGAAACAAAGCTACATCACGCCACTGCATAAAACTGGATCCAAGAAAGACATTAAAAACTTTAGAGGTATTTGTATCCAATCTGCAATACCTAAATTATTTGATAAAATTATTACTAGTCAAATACAATAAATGTCCAAAAATATCTTAGTAAAAGAGCAACATGGCTTTCGTAAGGGGCGATCCACATTGATAAATCTGCTCTGCTATGAAAACAAGTTGATAAACGCTTTCCAATCAAAGTTGCAAATTGACTCTATTTACACAAATTTTACAAAAGCTTTTAACCGTGTAAACCATAGTGTTTTGATAGCTAAACTTCATGCACTTGTTTTTCTTGACAATGTGGTTTGCTGGTTGAAAAGCTATTTGAAAAACCGTACACAGTATGTAAAAATTAATAACTTTTTGTTACAAATCATTGCTGTCCCATCAGGTGTGCCCCAAGGGTCACATTGTAGACCATTACTTTTCTTGCTATTTATCAATGATCTTTCATGATGTATTTATTCATCTTCGTTTCTTTTGTTTGCTGACGATTTTAAAATTTATAAAAACATATCATCTCTTGAGGATTGTCATCTTT
Source organism: Tachinus rufipes (assembly GCA_963932245.1). Classification (NCBI taxonomy): domain Eukaryota; kingdom Metazoa; phylum Arthropoda; class Insecta; order Coleoptera; family Staphylinidae; genus Tachinus; species Tachinus rufipes. The sequence continues at coordinate 40,095,183 of OZ010747.1, read as the reverse complement.
TACAAATTGACTTAAACTCTATCAATAACTTGTGTGTCAATAATAGTTTATTATTTAATGCACAAAAATATTTTTGTCCAAAATTATAGGCATATCAGCAACGATTATACTATTAACAATGTAGCACTTAAACAAGTAAATCAGATTAAAGATTTAGATGTAATTTTTGACCAGAAACTTACATTCATAATCATATACACTACATGTGTAATCGCGCCACAAAAATGTTGGGATTTGTTTATAAAATGTCATCAGATCTATATCCCAATACACTCAAAATACTTTATTGTGCTCTAGTGCGCTCGCATTTAGAGTATGTTCCATCAGTATGGTGTCAATCCTACAAAAATAAATAATAAATAAATTTTTTAGACTAATGTCTTATACATTAGAGATCTTGTCGGAAAACTTTGAGCAAAATTTGATTTCCCAGCAGTTAAATTTTCCTTCATTGCAACTTCGACAAAGAAAAGCAGATCTTTCCTTTATGCGTGGGCTTGTAATGTCGGAGTTTGATTGTGAAAATCTACTAAAAACGTTACCATTTTATGTTTCCTCAAATAATAGGCGTACTAGACAAGTGCCAATATTTAGGGAGCCTACGCATTCTACTAATTATGGGTTTAATCATCCACTATCCAATGTGTAGATATGCTAATAAAGGGTCGTCTGAAATTGATTTTAATCTATTTTGTTCTATAAATAACTGTAAAACTCAAAAGTATCAATTGTAAATAGGATCTGTTATTCTATGTTATGTTGTTGCTTATTGTAGTTTTTAATTTTTTTTTGTTGTGTAATTATTTTTAATATTAGTATTATTTTTGTATACATATGTACTTGTTTCTCATCATTTTTTTATATATTTGTGTGATGCAGATGTATATAGCTTCTTATGCCGTTAATAAAGAATTATTATCATCATTATGCGACTGAATGGTAGAAGGTTTACTGAAAAAAAATGTAACACAAAAAGAATAGGCTTTTAATGATCAAGTTTTATAATATGCACAAAAACTTCTTTTATTTTTTACTATACTTTATAGTATTAGTTTCTTATGACTATGGATTGTTTCTAAATTATATAATAAAATTATTAAAATTTGGCTATAATCAACTTTTATTTGTGTATACCAAAATTGCACACAATTTATAAATATTGGAATTTTTAAAAACACTTTTTTAGCAAAATTTGCATGCTTGATATTTATGAAATATATTTAATAATTTGCCAAAGTATGAATAATTTTTTCTATTTAATACTGATAAATAAACATATTTTTTGGCCCACATTTTTAATATTTTTGCAATTTTGTCAAGCTCATGCTAATATTTTAGTAGTAGATATTTATTTTAGTACGCAGTATAAAATATTTATAGATTATTATTAAATTTTACGTGCAGATAATTATATCAACGCGGAAGTTCCATAAAATACTTAAAATTCCTTCGTTGCATATTTTTACACCTGACGTACATTTGGCTTACTAGAATCACTTTATTTTTACTACAAGAATTTTTATCATCAACTATTTTTATTAAGCAGATGTTATCACCTAATATAATTGACATTTAATTTCCCGCGAGGCTGTTTATTATGTAATTAAATATAGACAGTGTTTTTATTAGGTGGGTAGCGATAGGATGGCATCCGATGAAAAACTTGCCTGAATCCGCTCTTGACCTAGTCTAGACGCGCTATATTTACTTTACACGACCACTAACTATCATAGTCCGAAAATATCAGTATATTTTTATTATATAAAAACTTACGCAACGTTTAAACGACAGTTTTGTTGATGATTCAATTGTGATGATGTGCTAGATTATGCGCACATAATGAAGTCGAAAATAAATTTTTGTATATTTTTAAACGATGCTGGAAATATTATTAGTTATTTTTAATTCGTCGTCAGTGTAAAAACTAATTAAAGTATGTTAGTTTTTGTTAAATGATTGATAATGCTTTTACCATTTTTCTGTGTTGATATTAATTTCAGAGCTTGATTCTCTCGACACCAAACTACTAACATTAATTTTAAAAGTTCCTCTAAGCTGCTTCGTATCGACTCATGCTCGCCTGTCGTTGATTCCGGTGCTAATTGAAAAAAAGAAATAAAATAAATAAACAAAACTTTTCCATTAAATATAGCAAAGCAAATAGCAACAAGCAAAAATGTGTGCAATGTGTACAAACATGTAAATAAGTAAGATTTATAAAATAATAATAATAGAAAGATACATATTATACATTTTTTTAAATAAAACTTGGCGTAAGATCCAATTTTAACACATTGGCTTGATTGATGTACATTTTTATATATTTATAAATAAGTAAAAACTGTTTTCTTCAATAAAAATAAATTATGTGTAAGTGCTAGTAATTGATACTTACACATCATCATAAATGATTCATTCAATACAATTCCTTCCCATTTTAATTTTAATTTGCATATCTTATTAATTATAGTATTTTAAAAAAAGGAAAATTTTATATTTTATTATAAGTTTCGAGTGCATTTACCTTAGAAACTATTATCTAATAACCGACGGAAGTCCTGGCTCATATAGTATGATGTTATCGCCTCCCAAACATTGTTTGTGTTGGCAGTTAGTTTGGGCATTATATATTTACTAAAATATTGACCCCTTAAAATGTCTTTAAAGAATTATGTATTAAAATATATATTACTTTAAAATCATTTATTTGAAAATAATAAAGCACATTTTCAAGTTGATGTTGATATTAAAACTATTTGTGAATATAATAAAATAATTTACTAATTTTATAAAAAAAAAAATAATAAAACAATAATACAAAATGATTATAATAAAATTTCATAGAATGTTACATTTATAATTATTTTGAATACACAAGTTAAAATAATAAAATAATATATAGTTATGTATTTTACTGTTGCAACTTAATAATTTGGTCCAGCAACTCATAGCAATGATGTTATTTTTATTGCATATTTATTCTCAGGAAAATATTTATGCTTTTTATATAATCTGCTTTTGAAAGTGGACCGCTGACCCAGTGCAGACGCCGAGAATATTACAAATAACTTGCACAATTGAAAAGGTTTATTTATTCTTTGTTTAAAATGGTTTAAATAGTAAATATTATATTCTCTAATATTTAATAATAGCTTGCAAGTAAATATAAAGTAGACGTAGGAAGTGTAGAAATAATATTTTACTTCTTTATGCCAGCACAAAGACTGGAATTAAGAAAAATCGTAATTACTTACATTTTCCCAGTTTTTAAAGCTTTGACCCACAGCTTTTACTGTACACATTATTAACCTAGTAATTACTTAGCTTGTTTGTCTCTTTTTTATTGGTCATTAGTAATGCGTTGAACGCCCAACATATTCATTACATTAATGTGCTTGTCTTATATCGTTTAGATCATACTAACCTCATAAATGTAGTTCTTGCAGTCGTGTGAGGTACATTTATCAATCAATTCACATTATGTGTGTTATAACTAAAACCCTAACATGCATGGGGGGGGGGGGTCTGATAAACTTTTTGCTGCATTCATTGACATGGTTTTATCATATTGATTTAAATAAATATTCTGATGCAAACGGATACAAATATAACAAGAATGATCCAAAGCTGAAAACTAGATGCACGTTCAAAAATCTCTTTGCAGGTCATTTGCACTCTTTAGTAAATACCTTGATAAATATTTCTGCGTATATAAGCAAATACGAGTAAAAAAATTGAAAAACCCAAATCGTTGCAATGAATTTGTGGCAATGTCATTTAATGTTATTAAGAAAAGATTAAAGAACTCTAGGATAATCATACAATTAAAAATAAGTATTAAACTTTTGTAAAATTAAAAACTTTAAAAGTGGAAACCACAAAGAAGTCATGTTTGCCCGTGTAATATATTTAGAAAATCTTTCAAAAATTGCCAAAAGTGCAAAAAAAAACTTGAAAACAGCACAGTAAAATTATTTATAACAATTGTTTTGTCTGTTATAAAATGTAGTACATAAGTTTATAAAACTCAAACGGTAAGAAATGTACGAAACAAATTTCATAGAAAAGAAGTGCCTTCAACGCAGTTTGTGAACCAATTTGTGAAGCAAATTTGCAAAACTGGATTGTTAGTGGATAAAACAACACCATCACGTTCTTGTCCAGTGACTATGACTATTGAACAGCCTATGCATCCACAACAAGTAACCGTTTTGTGTGGTTTTTGGTCCGGCGGCATTATTGGGTCATTTTTCTTCAAAAATAAGTAAGGAACCGCCGTTACTGTCAATAGCAAACGTTACTGTGCCATCCTAAACAAATTTTTGTTGTTGTTTTGAGTATAAAATGATTTGGTTTTAACAAGACGGGGCCACATGCCATATAGCCAACGTAACCATCAATCTTTTGCGCACTGTTTTTGGAAATCGAATAGTTAGCCAAAATGCTGATGTCAATTGGCCGCCTAAGAACTGTGATTTGACCCAGTTGATTTTTTTTGTGGAAAAACCTTAAGGGTAAGTTTTACGTTAACCATCCAGAGACAATTGCTGCCTTGAAACACAAAATCGACGTTGCCATTCTTGCGATTGGAGCGCAAACAATCAAAAATGTACTAAAAATTAGGTTAATCGGATGGGTTATTGTCAAGCCAGCCGTGGCAGTTATTTGGATAATGTTGCATTTTATTCTTAAATGAAAACGTTCAATCTTTCTAATAAACACATAATTTTGAAAAAATATTTATTAGTTTTTTATTTATAGCCAATTCAAATTCCAAAAGTTAGATAGCTTACCGTTTTTAAATAGATGTATATAAAAGAACGCATGCATCCTATATCTATATTTGCATACAAATTATAGTGCTGATTTAATCATACATTAAAAAACTTATTACTAAACTATTGCTACAAATTTATGGGATTTGTTTTTTTTTTGGTCGGGCTTTTTATTTTAACCTTATTCACTATAAAATGTCAACAATTTTAAAACGTATGTTGTTATAAACACAATGTTAAAACCAAAATTTGTAGTATTTTAACAAAAACGGCAACTTTGGCTTCATCGCTGCTTCTACAAATAATTTGATAATCGATTTATTTTTTTACTAGTACATTTAGAAAAGATTAAACTATGATATGTCAAAGTTTTTTTTGTAAAATTATATTTGCAAATAGCAACAAAATGCATTCAAAAATACAGAAAAAACGCATTTATTTATATATTTGATGGGTTTTTTCGGCAATTTCCTAACTATTATTTGACTAATATGGAAAATACATCCAACATAATTACTAAATACTATAAAATGAAAAAAAAAAAAAAAATGAAAATATAACAAGATATAAAATTTGTAAGTCAATGCAAAAAACCTACTTTCGCTAAATCAAAATACCATATTAACCTTAGTCAACATATGAAGAATCGAATTACAAAAAACATACTCAACAGAGAACTTCACAACAAATACAATAAAATAAATCAAATTGAAATGGAGAAATATAACATATACCAAAAACTAACAAAATGTCTACACCACATTGAAATAGAAAATCTAAATATAAAAATTATTAATATTCTCGCACCAATTAAAACAAAAAAATATTAACAAGAAAAAAGACAAAATTAAAAAATTAAAAAAAAAGAAAAGAAATTTGAGTTAGAAAATAACAAAACAGAAAACAATTTTATAAATTCACACGTTTTCTACAATAAATATACAAATTTAACAAATATAAAACTTTGAATAGAAGAAACCAATCTCCTAAACAAAAAATATAAATATGCAACAAAAAACTTCAAGAACAACTTACAACTACAATCTATTGAAATAGAATCTGCAATATATAATATGCAGAAATAATCAAATTATTTAAACAAGAAGAAAACAGAATTACTTCTTCAACATCTTTCAAAACAAATCCTGAAAATAAAATAATTAAAAAACTTAAAAATAAAATTAATAATAATAACATCACTGCAATGATTGCTGACAAATGAGCTGGCTTAGTAATAATAAAAAAAGAAGAATACAACAACAAAGTACTTCAATATATTAATGATAACAATTTTATAGAAATTACATCAACATACACCGATACCCTCAACCAACTTGTTCTTCGTACCAAAAATACTATAATATCAAGTAAACAAACAATCAATAAATATAACCCTACCTACAATACATTGATACCAATGAATCTACAACTTCCTAAACTATATGGCCAACCTAAATTACATAAATTAAATATACCTATAAGACCAAAAAAGTTGCAAGAGATTTGGGATTTAGATCAACCTCAAGAAGACGAAACTCATAACTGTGAGTAAGCAACCAATCGGAGATGCAGAATTATGGGTTGGGCGGAATAGGCTGGAAAGAGTCAGCAAAATTAAGTACCTGGGACAAATACTGAGCGGGGACTGGGACCCCTCGGTAGAGATAAAAGCGAGGATCAAACAAGTGAGAGCCACATTTATACGCATGAAGAAAGTTCTCTGTGGACACAACCTGAATATAGAACTAAGAATGAGAATGACCCGATGCTATATTTTCTCTGTCCTCATGTATGGGGTCGAATCATGGACCCTTACTGAGGCTACCCTGAAAAAACTTGAGACGTTCGAGATGTGGGTTTACCGACGCATGCTGAAGATAAGTTGGATAGATCGAGTCACTAATCTAGAAGTACTGAACAGATTGAAAAAAGAGAAGGAAATTGTTAACACCGTGAAGATCAGAAAACTAGCTTATTTCGGCCATGTAATGAGACAACCATCTTACACCTAGTGATGCAAGGAAAAATCAAAGAAGGGCGTGTAACATACTAGCTAAACATTTCTAAATTACTCATAAACACACTACCATAAACTCAATCGACTTAACAAATAAACTAAAAAACATAATATTAGATCCAAATAATAAAATTATCTCTTTTGACATAATTAATTTATACACAAACATTCCTATACCAGAAACTATCACTGCACTGCATAACACCTTAACATCAAAAAACTTATACAAAAACGACGTTAATGACATTATGCTTTTAACAAAATTTTTAACTTCTGAAACAATATTCACATACAATGACAAAATCTACAAATTAACAGACGGTTTACCTATGGAAGCTTCTAGCTCAACAATTCTAGCAAACATTTTTCTAAATACACTAGAAAAGAACATTATTATTAAAAATAACAATCCATTTAACAATAACATCATTCTATGGCAAAGATATATTGATGCCATAATATGCGTATTTAGAGGACCATTATCAACCATAACAAACTTTCATAATTTTTTAAACACTATACATCCTAACATACAATTTACTCTAAAACTAGAAAACAATAAACAAATTAACTTTCTCGACCTTACAATATCTAAAATTTACAACAAATTAGACTTAGACCCTAGAATAATTATTCCATTTGATTCAAACCATAGTAATAACCATAAATTTTCAACTTTTCACTCAGTTACACATAGAGCACTAAATTTACCACTATCTCCTACAAATTTAAAAATTAAAATTAACATCATTAAACAATTAGCTATTTCTAATAATTTTCCAATCAAAACAATTAACAAAATTATAAACAGACATAAACAAAAAATTGAATTAAGAAACAACACATCACTTATAAATATCAACAAACACAATAAAACACAATACAGAAAACTAACATACTATAATAACAGCAACAAAATTAAAAAACTACTATTCAATTATGACATTAACGGATCTTTTTCTACTACTAACACAATTAAAAACACAATTTGAAACAACAAACAGAAAACAGACGTTTTAATGAAATCAGGAATTTATAAATTAGACTGCCAAGACTGTAACGCTACTTGCATTGGACAAACAGGACGAGCATTAAAACACAGAATAAAAGAACACAACACTAAAAACAACAAATCAACTTTCTCTAAACATCTTCAAATACATAAACACAACTTTAACCACAACAACAATACAAAATTAATACACGAATGTAAAAAAGGCTTGAAAATGTCTATTTTAAATCTTTCGAAATTGATAATATAAAAAATAACAAAAAATATACATGCCTAAATGAACAAATTAACACAAAATACCAACACATTTACACTTTTTTTTAAATCAAACATAATAACACAACACAAACACAATAAATAACACTTAAAAAAATTTAATAATCAATATTACATAAACATAAACATTATATTTGTCAATCATATTAATGTCAAAAATATTTATTATATATTTATACACGTAAGTTATTATTATTTATATAATATTTTAATTTTAGTTTAATACAATTATAATTATATTTATAGTTACTGACGATTCCTTAAACGGTGAAACCGGTTTATTTAAAAAATGATAAAAATAAAGCATACAAAAGTATAAAAAAAATTTAATTATACAATTTAAAATAAACTATAATATGTTTTATACAAGATTTTTTTGCATATCAAAGTTATTGTATATTTTTTTAATGAGAAATTTCATTTTGAATAGCAGGCTATTTGGACAGCTGTCAATTTTGAAGCTATTTTCTTTTGACATTTGACAAGTAAAAACTACGCTTTTATTAAAAATGGAACAATACACGCTTCAACAAAACTTTATTAAAACTCACTACAAAAATGGTGAAAATTTTTCAGTCACAGTTCACATAACTAAAGTACTTATTAGTCGTCGTAAAGCACTTTCTCGACCGGCAATAGTAAATCTGTTGGAAAAATTTGAGCTGTTGGAATAAGTTTGTGATGTAAAAAATCAAAACCGTGTGCATCGCTCAAGAACACATGAGAATATTGCTGATGTAGCCTGTAGTATTGAAAAAAACCCAATTTTGTCGATTCCTCGTCGATCTTTGGAAATAGTCATTCCACAAACGACATTACACCGTATTTTGCATTAATAAATTTGTAAATTCAATCAATTCAATTCTATCCATAATTGTTAATTAATACCGACTGAAACAAAAGGTAGCACTTATTGATATCAATAAGATTATGACAAACACCGGATTACCGAATTCAAAAGAGCAACTCAATTAAATAAATTTGACAAATATAAATTAGCATACAGAGTTGGGTCTTTAATTGATGGCCTGCATCAAAATAGAGTAAATAAGTATATTAATTTAAACAACTTAATAAACATAAAAATAACATGTAACAAATTGACTAATTTACACTGTGAGGCAAATTCTAATAGTAAGAAGTTGCCTATTGAGAATAATGTTATTGATTCTAATATTTTAAATACCTCATCTAACTACGACGTCAACGATGACATCAATACTTTTAGTGATAGTAGCTTAAACTCTTCCACTAACGTTATAGCTGTCAAAATTCTGGGCATGCAAATAGACAAGAATATAACTTGGTTATCTCATTGCGACTATGTTAATATTAAACGTGTTACATGATAAGAATATTAAAATCAATAGTGAAACCAAAAACATTAAAAACTATTTACCACGCCAATTTTGAATCCCATCTTAGATATGATCTTATTTTTTCTGGTAGCAGTCTACACATTAATGACCTTTTTAAAACACAAAAACGTATTTTACAATCAATGAGTGGTCTTAAATATAATGACAGTTGTAGAGGTGTGTTTAGAGCACATAACATATTGACAGTTACTGGGCTGTACGTGTTAATTTTCAACCATAAAAACAAACATTTATTTGAAGAAAATCAAATCTGCCATCACTACATTACGAGAAACGCAAATTTTACATACAATTATCCAATCCATCGCCTTTAAGCAAGTGAAAAAGGACCATGGTACGCAGCAATGAAATATTTCAACCACTTACCTAACCATCTCAAGAAAATAAAAAACTTTAATCAATTTAAAACCAAAGTTTTTAAATATTTATGTTATAAAGAATTATATACTATAGAAGAATATTTTTATTAATATGTACACTTGTATTGTTTGACTCATTTTTCTTATTTATATGTGTTTATTCTGTTTTGTTATATGTACGTATATCTACAGAAATAAAACTTATTATTATTATTATTATTATTATTATTATTATTATTATTATTATTATTATTATTATTATTATTATTATTATTATTATTATTATTATTATTATTATTATTATTATTATTATTATTATTATTATTATTATAGTTATAAGTACTAACAGTACCTTAAGTACAACAAAGCAATCTAATTCAGCAAAATATAAATTTTTACTTAATTGTGGTTTTTTAGCAACACAAATTGCAAATCTGCAAATAACATAGATAAACAATATAACTACATGACAAAAAATGGAATTAGTATCTACTATCAAAATGCTCGTGGTTTGAACTCAAAATCAATCAAATTTATTGTAATAGCGCAGTCAATGATTTTTCAATCATTGCAATTACTTAAACTTTTTTCACTAATAATGTCTCTAACTATGAAGTTTTTGATAGTACATATACAGTTTTTCGTAACGATCGTAACCGTGTTTTATCTAACAAAAAAAGTGGCGGTGGCGTATTAATTGCTGTAAAATCAACTTTAAACGCATCAGAAGTAATAATAGATCATACTTCGCTATCGCATAACCAAATTGATTTAGTAATTATTTATAATAATATTAGTTTTTATGTCATAAATGTTTATTTTAATCTTACAGTGCGGTTAGAACAACTAATTATGTTTACCAACACTATAGAAACTTTTCCATTTTTGTTTGACAGCAACATTATTATAATAGGTGACTTTTACTTGAACAAATACATAATAAACCCCACTTCATGCCCATCATCTAAATGTTTATTTAATAGTGTCTAGTTTTTGAGAATTGATTAATATAATTCAATTAAAAATGAGTATGGTCGCATCCTCGACTTAGTTTTTACTAACATGAATTGCGCAACAAATCGAATGGTTGATGCTTTTACTACTGAAGACAAACATCACTCTGCTTTGAAAGTACGCGTTGATTTACCTGAGAAGTTAAATAATCTAAAACATTCTTTGTTAACTTGTAGTAACACAAACTCTAGGTCATTTAACTTCAAAAAAACTAATTTTACAAATTTATATCAAGCCATTTTAGTTGTAATTAGTCTGATGTTCTTTTAACAGTTAATGTTGATGATGCCTGCAATTTATTTTACAATAAACTGTTTCAGACATTTCATGATCATGTTCTTTTTGTCTGACGCACTCCTAATAAATATCCTATGTGATTTTTGAACAAACTAAAAGAAAAATTGCAAGAAAAAATAAATATTTACGTTTAAAAAATTAAAACCCACTATCTCAGTATTTTAAAACAAAATACCAATTGTTACGCCGTGAAACCAAGTCGCTTTCTTAATCTGATTTTCATATATTTGTTACAAATTCAGAAAAGAACTTTTTCATAAATCCTGGAAAGTTTTGGGATTATATTAAAATTATTCGTAATGATACGTCAATTCCTACTAATATGGAATACGAAAATAAGTCTCTCTCCTCACTTAATAATATAGTTAATGCATATTCAATGCATTTTTCAAAATACTATTTTATTTTCTCTTCTAATAACTATGATAAATCAAATAGCATTAACAGTTTCGAGAGTCTTAAAATATTGAAGCTAGAAGCTAATGAAATTGATATAGCACTTTGTAAGTTAGGTAACAAATTAAATGCTAGTTCTGGTAGAATACCTGCTCTTATCCTTATTGTCAAAACGTGTTAGTTACACCAATAACACATATTTTTAATACGTAATTAAAAAAATAGTAAGTTTCCGTCACGTTGGAAGACTACTCGTATTATACCTATTCATAAATCAAGCAGTAAAAAAAGTATTTCTAATTATCGTCCTATAGCTGTTATTTATAATTTATCAAAATGTTTTGAATTATCATTGTGCACATGTATCAATCCGTATGTAAACAATAAATGATCTGCTATCCAACATGGCTTTAGGCCTAAAAAGTCAACAATATCAAACACAACTATTTTAAAAATTTTTGGACAACCGTACGCACGTTGATATTATTTATACTGATGTCTCCAAAGCATTTGATAGAATTGATCATGAAATACTTCTATTTAAACTATTGTCATTTGATTTTTCTCCGGCAGTCTGTAATTTACTGAGCAGTTATCTTATCAACAGAACACTGTTTGTTGAACTCAAAGGATTTAAGTCAGAACAATTTATCTCAATCTGGAATACCACAAGGTTCAAATCTTGGCCCAGTCTTGTTTAATTGCTTTATGAATGACATTACTAATAAAATTGACCAAAACGTAGTTTTATTTGCTGTTGATTTAAAAAAATTTAACCCAATTTTTAAATTAAATAACTGCTTAGATTTACAAAAAAATCTTAATTACACATTTGCATGATGCAACAACAATAAAATTTGTTTGAATGTTTCAAAATGTAAGGTCATGTCATTAACTAGAAATAAAACAAAAGTTTTGTTTGACACCATATTAATAAAACTGTACTTAACAGGGTTGTATCTTTTAAAGATTAGGGTGTGTTATTTGACTGCAAGTTGTCTTTCAATGACCACGTTGAATCAATTGTAGCTGCAGCAAATCGTTCGCTTAGATTTATTACACGTAATAGCAAATTATTTCATGATATTCATGCAGTTAAAGTTAGATCTAAACTAGAGTATGCGTGCTGTGTGTGGAATCCATACTACAATAAATACTCAATTTCAATTGAATCAATACAAAAGCGCTTTGTTAAATATTTATTTAAAAAAAAACTGGTGTTTACCCTGATTAAAATTATAATTATAACACACTTTTATCACAATTTCAATTACAATCTTTAGAAATTTGTCGCAGGGCTCACCTTCTAACAGTGGTTTTAGGTGTATTTTAGGTTTTTCAGCGATGGAATTGATGATCATTTGTGTACTTTGCGGTTTTTTGAAGTTTCATCCATGTTTGTGTGTGTGGTTCGGTGGAGAGTTGTGGATGATGTCATACAAACATTAGTCTAAATTAGTCTAAATTAACTTAACTATTTTATATTGTACATTTTGTAAATGATTTTAATCTGTAATTAGAATATTTTCCGTTGATTAAATAAAAAATAAAAAAAAAACTTAAGTCTTGAGGCTACGTTAATAAGCAAAATTGTCGCATTTAGGGCTCAAAAAATCTAAGAATGATTGTTGAAAAGTCTTTGCATCCTCAACGTGTCTACTACTTTTTCAAAAATAAAGCTGGTGCAACTGTTACGTTGAATGGATGGCGCTACCGAGCTATGATTAATGATTTTTTATGGCCGGAATTGAAAAATATTGATGTGGACGACGTTTATTTTCATTTCAGCAAGACGGCGCTACGTGCCACACAAGCAACGAAACAATCGCAATTTTGCAAGAAAAGTTTTTTGACCGTGTTATTTCTCGAAGAAGTGATCACAATTGGCCACCAAGATCTTGTGATTTAACACCTTTAGATTTTTTCATTGGGGCCACGTGAAAGATAAAGTCTATGCCAATCGTTATGTTATCGAAGACATACACCCGCAAATGTACAAATTGGTCATGGAAAATTTCATGAAAAGAATGTGGTACTGCAACCATAACCGTGGGGGCCATTTGATTGATATCTTTTTTAAATGTTAATGGCATACCTTCCTCTTTACAATGAAATAAACATTTATTGATTTCTCTTAAAAAATACCCGTTTTTTTTAAAATATCAAAATGAACCCTCTTATTGGAAAACCATATATAATCTACAACCTATTATACCGTGTCGAGGTATCGGGCACACCAAGCCACAGAAAAAACGTGTAAGTTTTTGTAGCAAAGTTAAAGCATTTAAAAACTAGCTTCAAACATTAATTTGTCATTTTAATTGTTATTATAAAATATATAAAATATTTTTTATCTAAATTTAATTCTTTGTAATTATTCATACATAAAAGTTTGTACTTGATATTTGCAACAAATTTTGCATTTGATTGTTTTTACGTCGTTGCATTCACAACACATTTTTGCAATAATTTGTGATTTATTTAATTACAAATAATTTATAATGCAAATAGAACTAGTGGGGCAGTTGTTTATCAAAGTTTTTAATTCATATAATATAAAAACAAATAATATTTTATTTATGCAGCAAGTTTTTTTTTTATCAGTTAAATATCTGTTTATGAGCCACATTAAATTTACAGTCGGTTATATTTTGCTAATTTTTTAAACAACTTTTCTGGCAGTTTATATATCTCTGTAAAGTGTAGATTTGGAACTAGTTGCTATCATACAATTTCTAGCTTAAAAGCAATAAACTTTTAAGAGAGATTTTTTTAACCGTACACATGGAATAAACCACAAATATTCAAGGTCAATGTCCACAGACTGCTTAAATCTGGTCTTTAATGTTTTAATGTAATTGTTTCAGTATAAAAAAAAAAAATTAAAAAAATTTGTCAAATAAATCTCTCTTAAAGGTTTCGCTGCAATTACTACAAATAATTTATTTAGATAAAAATATGTTCTGTTTTTCTTTTAAACCATGTCTATAGACATCTTTAAAAGACGCAAAGATTTGTTATATTAGGCCAATAAGAAATGTTAATTTTTTAAACATTTTTGTAATTATATCAATAGTATGCTTGTTATATCTTGCCAAAAAAACCAAAGTGTGTAAATCTGTAGTTTTGTAAGTTTAATATTTGGTACGGCTGATATCTCAAAATTTTATATAGTAAAATTCATTTTTGTAGAGATAAAATTAACCATAATAGAAGTACTTCAATCAAATATTGTTTCAAAATATTTGTAGTTTATAGATTCTTTAGATTCTAACTTAAAAATTTCAAAACTTTTTGCTACAATTGTTGATACCAATTTTAAGAAGTATATATCATAGAGTGCTATACCTGCAAAACAATAAATAAAACATTTAGTTTAGTTTGAAGAAGTTATCATTTATGTAAATCAAAAATAGATTCGGCAAAGGGCAGAACCTTGAACAACACCAGAAATTTTAGTTTTAAAGTTAGAGTTAAAACTATTTCTAACTATAAGTTTTTGTCTTGAAACTATTGATAAAACTGGTGTGTGATCAAGACTGCATTAAAACTTGTTACTAAGATTAAGACGCCATCTGTCAAATACTTGGAAATTGTCTAAAGCTACTGCAAAAAAGAGCAGCGTAGCGCAGTAGTCAAGGCATCTGACTGTTGCACCAAAACTCGTGGGTTTAAATTTCACAACAAAAACTATTTCAAACGTATATACGCTTTTCTACTTCCCAACTTGCCTTGTCAGCGTGGAATTTTATGAGTAACATCCTTTTCTGGTCCGGAGTAGATTAATAATCTCTGCAGTGGTTACAAATCTAGTTAAAAATATAAGTCTACCTTCAATGAAAGTTGCTAGCATTGCGGGCAGAGAAAATGCTAAATGCGCCTACTGTGGGGTGAAAGGGAGCTGATGATAACAATGACTGCAAGAATTTCTACATAGTTGTTCAAATTAGAAATAAAATTTACAGATGTCAGAAGATTGTTTGTCAAACATTTTCATCAAAATTCATATTAATTATCTAAAAACAAATTTTTATTCTTAGAATTTATCATTGTAAAAATTAATGTATTTTGCAAAAATTATAAATTAGATTTATATTCTTTATGAGGTATGGGTTGATCATTTGTATTTGTCCAAAAACTTGGAAATGTTTCTTTTTTATATGATAAAAACCCAACATGTTTGCTTAAACATATAAAAAATAGAATAAAAATTATTTTTTTTGCAAATAATTTAAAAATGATAATAATTAAAATTTCATCTATACCGTAGTATTTAATTAAAAAAAAAAACCGACAACCAACCTAAAATAAAATAGACCAGTTATTGTACTACTAACTGACATTGTAAGTACAACAATAAGAATACTCTTAGAATAGTAATGTCAAATTCAAAAATATTCGTTTTATTGGAAAAATAACTAGATATTTTCTAGATAGAAGTATTAAAAATTTCAAACTAATTTGCCATACATATTTTGAAGTATTCATATTTATTTAAAATTGATATATTTGTTTAGCTTTGTCTTGTCAGTCAGTTGTTTTTTTTTTGTCAAAACTCAGTAAAGTACTTTTATTTTGGTTTAATGTATATTAATTTTATTGAAATAATTAAAAAATTGTTTTTGCTGTATAATAAATAGATTTAGATTTAGGCTTGGTAGTAACAAAAAATGTATAAAAATACAATTAATTTTTTTAAGAAAAAATCAACAGTATGTAATTAAAGATACAAATCTAATAACCTTAGATTGCATTTGTTTTTATTCTTCCTACTATTACTAAATTAGAAAAAAAAATGTTGTTACAATAAATTCGAATAACGTTTTAGAATCTCTATACTAGACAAATTTTATCTGAGCCAACAAGAGTAACACGTTTAACTTTACATTACTTGATATTATAATAATTGATATAGACATTAAATTGATATCCTCAAATGTTATTGACAATTATTCAATAACTGATCATTATATGATTTCATGTAAAATTGCTTTAGATATAAAAGTAAACAAGTTATCTAAACATTTTTATAAAAACTTTATTAGTATTGATTACGAAAGTTTTAATTCCGATTTGCAAAGTCTATATATATATATATATATATATATATATATATAGACTATATAGTAAATCAAACAAAAACATGTTAACAATTTTTAATTTACATGAACCAATTATTCAAAGTAGGATGCAAAAAGAATTTCGTAAACCTTGGATTACGGACAATTTAATTTTGATGACAAAATTGAGAAATAATGCATTGCGCCAATATAAAACTACTAAAAACGTTTCTCATTTTGATTATTATAAATTGTTAAGAAACCAAACAACATTTGTTATGCGGCAAGAACGTAAAGTATATTTATAGTTTAGAATTAGTAAAAAAAGTACTAAGTCTATGTGAGAAGGTTTACGAGAATAACAAATCCATTCAAACAAAACAAAACCAGACTTGCCATTTAACTTAACAACAAATATTGAAGCCATTAATGTTAATTTCACAAATATTCCTAAAATATCCACAAACTTTTCTAACACATTTAATATTGCAATACAACTCAAAAATTGAACGTTGGTCAAAAACTTACATTTGTTAAAACATCAAGTTTTAAAATAAAAAAAATTGTACATAGTATAAAAACAAACGGCTTATGGCAGCAACAAAATTAACATTGAGATGTATTTTGAGTTGTCCTTTTATATTTAACATTTTAACTTTTATTAATAACTTCTGCATTAAAAAAACCGCATTTCCTAAAGCCTGGAAACATGCTCTTGTAACACCTTAACTAAAATGAAGTGAACCTAAAAGTTTAAAAAATCTGAGACCAATAAGCATTCTTCCCACGTTATCAAAAGTCTTTGAGAGATCTATTCATCAGTTACGCCAATATCTATATACTTACAAACTACTACAAGATCTTCAGTCAGGTATTCGTCCTGGCTATAGTTGTAAAACTGCAATGTACTACTGTAATATGTGTTATTACAGATAATATTTTAGGCGCTGTAGATAAAAGCAAATTGACTGTTTTAGTGATGCTTGACTTCTCAAAGGCTTTTGACCTTATTGCTCTTAAGATACTTTGCTCAAAGTTACGGTTCATGACCTTAAATGAAAATATTTAACAAATCGCTCACAAAGTGTGCGTATAGGAAATAAATTATCGTCATCTGTCATAGTAAGTAAGGGGGTTCCTCAGGGATCTATTTTCAGAATTACTGAAAACTATAGCAAACTGTCAGTATCACGCATATGCTAATAACACTTAATTATATTATTCTTTTGAAAGATTAATCAATAAATCATGGACTTAAAATAATCCATCAAAATCTGCAGTTATAGTATTTTAAAATAAAAAAATTGCTTGTAGAAAACAATATAATGCTGATCATTGATCAACAAATTATGACATTTTCAAAATGTTATAAAAACCTGAGATTACATATAGACCCTACTCTTTGATTTAAAACGCAAGTTTCAAAAATGATTGGAAAAGCTTATAGGACACTTAAATTGCTATATGCTCGTCGGCATGTAATGAATACAAAGATAAAACAACACTATGCAACTGTTTAGTACTTAGTCACTTCAATTATTGTGATGTAGTATATGGCGATTGTCTTGATGCATTTGATAGAAATCGAATTGAAAAAATGCATAAATCTTGCTTGAAGTTTATATAATACATTAGAAAACAATAACAAATATCATACAAATTGAATAATAATCTTAATCTATATTATTAAACTAGGCATACAACAATAATAGTAGTAATTACAAAATTATTTTTCATGCCATATAATATTAAAAAAATATATAATCTAATTAAGTTTAGATTCAATAAACTGTGTAAGTTTAAAACTTCTTATAGATATAGAATTTACAATGTTATTAGGCAATAACAATCATTCATCATACATCGATAACTATTGCAATGTATCTAACATGAAAGCAATACATATCATAAACATATCAGAAATCTGCAAAACTTTAGTTTATTAACATTGTCAAGCAAATATAGTATTAAATTGCAATAATCAAACTAAGACTAAATAATATACAAATAAACCGTGATTCTAAATACATTAACAAGTTTACAAAAAAAAATTGTTTGTAGCATTTTATGCTGAATGTATTTAAAATGTCTTGAATAAAAAATTTAAGCAGTAATAAATTTTAAATATTGTAAATTGTCAACTATTTCTTGTCTTTCATAATTAGTATAAATATTTACGATTCCTCTATCTGATTTAAAAATTTTATGCTGTATTCAATTTAAGTTTGTTTACTTTAAACTACTACTCAAGTTGTAATTGCAAAATTATGTTTAGGATTGCATCTTAATGTTACTAACTAACAGAAATAAGGGCAACATCGATAAATTGGTTTAAAAAGCTATACTCTTTATTAATAAAATATTCAACATAGTTTATGTAAGTTAAGAACAATATATGAAATATGAAATAATAAATGAATTTACTTCTGTTGTTATCACAAATATTTTTATTTCTACAGATTTAGTTACTTAATTTTAAAGAAAGATGCAATAAAATAAAATTTGTGATAAAAAACATAGTAAATTAGTTTATAAATTAAGAACAATAAAGTTTCCATACTTTTACCCTGTGTTATTATTTGTGTATCACATTTGTCTGACAAATAATAAGCTACTGTAATATTTTACTTTCTATTTGTTAATTATTTGACTATTTCAAAACAGATTCACCTATACTGTATTAGTACTGTTTTTTTAATTAGCAACTTTATAACTATAGTTTTAAAAGCTCTTTATAAATTTTAAAATATGGCAATAATACTTCCATGACTGAATTTTTAAATTAAAACTGAGTTAATAAAAACTGGCAATTATTTTTTTATTAATACACCTTTAAGAGTGCAAGTATTTATAGAGAAATTACCCGATGTTTCTTTACCAGCGGAGCCATTTTTAACAAGATATTTGGCTAAATGCCTCATTTTATTATGCAAATAATTTTGAAAAATTAAAAAAATTGTCTTTGATTTCTCAGAAACAGTAAACTAGTAAAGCAGTATCAAATTGCAAAACAGTTTAAAAACTACAAAAAATACAAAATAATTTAGCTTTTTTAAAAAGTAATTATAGTTTTGTTAGTCGATAAAAGCTTTAGAAAAGCAAGAAGTTTTCTTAATAAATTCTGATGAGATTATAAAACAAAACTAAAAAGTCTATTAACGCAGTTCAAAATTGTAAAAACCAAATTTGGAGCAATTTCTGCAAAAACTGTAGGTTCCAATCAATCAAACATCAGATATTTTGTCAAGAGTAAATGTAGAAATTGTCATGTATCCTGCCATTTTATCCAAATTCAAATATGCTCCATTTACTTGTGTAGATGTAAAAAGAAGTTTTTTTAATTCAATATTTTTGTTCAATTTATTCATTTTTTATCTACTTTATTTATATGTATTATTTTATATGACATTTGTAATAGGTTAATAATTTTCACAAATATTTTTAAGCTTTTTTATTTTTTTTATGCTTATTGTATGCGTTTTAAAAAATAATCTTGCGTTTTTTTTAACGCTTATTTTGATTTTTTTTAAGCTGTTTTATCCGGTCTTTATTCAATACTACAATAAATACTACAATAATTCTCATTAGCAATGTAATACTTTATATCTCTTTGACTATGACTTATGTATGTGACTTACCTTACGTAAACAATGATGATTAAACTCCTCTCATTTTATTTCAACATATTTTTAGTAATTCTAGCTTCACTTAACTTAATAACTTTTGGATTTAACTTATTAATAACCAAAATATGTTGAATTTTCTTTAGAGTATTAAAATATTCTTTCTATAATAGTCAAATCTTCATATTATTTTATTTTTACATTTCTATTGTTAATTAATGTTTTATTTTTAAGAACATTTGTTTCAAGACGGTATACTTTTATGTTATCTGATAATATATTTTGAAATAGTGCTAAAACAACCTTCATGTTAAGACTTAAGTCATTATTTGACTCATCAATGTTGAATATAATAAAAATGTTAATAAACATTAATATATTACAGCGTTCAATTACCAGTACATCAGTTTTTTTCTTTAATTTATTTACTAAGGTATAGAAGTCATTGATTGATACTACGATGTGATTCAATATTCTGTGTTTTTATTATCAAAACTTTTTATTTTACAAATATTCTATTGAAAAATATTATATAAGTTCATTATATTTCTCACTTTATTAAAAGTGCAAACTATTAATTTGGTCAAAACCAAATCAGTTTATACTACTAAAACTATTATTTTAATTCCCAAATAGAGTAGTTCTGCTTGTTTACGTAGCCGCTTAAACAAAAACGCTCCTCGTCTCTAAAGAAAATCTTTTGCAAAAATCTGTTTCATAGTTAAATAATCTATAAGTTTCATTTCTTGTGTAATTAAGATTTTGTAAAGATGTAAGTTTAAATCCTTAATCTAAATTTGTTGCGTAGTAGAGTAAGTAAACCCCAAATACTACAATCAATGACAAATTGATGCTCCTAATTCTGCAGTTACATTTTGATGAGTATGTTGAGGTACTTTGGCCTTAGTTATGGATTTTATTTGCTCAAACTTTTAGATCAAATTCCAAATGATGCGTTCAAAAAGTTGATTTTAAGCACCAACATATTTACGTAGAGCACACAATGAATAAATGACTAAAATTGTTTATGTTGCTATTATGTATATAATACAATGTTCAACATTAACATTTAACTTGATGTTTTAAAAATATTTATCTGTGTTATGTGAAAGTTCAACATAAATCACCTTTTGTAAAAAAATCAATGTCAGGTTGATTACATTGGTTTGTGAAACAAATTAAGCTTTATTTCGCCAAACTAATCTTAGCCATGTTTACAATCATGTTTTTTTTAGAGTAAACTATGCAAGGCTGTTTTTATAAACAAAATTGTAATCAGTATGCAAATAAATTTTTGAATTTTTTATAAATTAAAAAAATTGTAACATCTCAGATAACAGATACTACGTTTAAGTTTTATCTTAAACTCTTTTTTACAATATCTACCAATCACAACAAACTATTTCTGCAAGTAAGCTAATAAATATTTGTCTAGGTAACTCATACCAAAATATTGTTGACAATAAAATAATAATTACTCTAGAACTTTTAAAAAACATAAAAAAAAACTAACATTAATACAAAGTCTAAGCGTCACAATCAAACCTTTCCAGTTCAAGCAGATACAAAAAACTGAAAATATAAATTATTCTATAAAATAATAACCTAACCTATTGATAATTATTCTGTTTAACAATCAACTACACTAAAATCTTGAATGAATACTGATATATGGATGTCCCTCAGTACCCAGAAATCTAATAATATTGACCCCTACAAGACAATGTGTTACTACTGCAGTATTTGGTTTTGCATTATCTTTATTAATCATAGATCTAAACAGCATGATCTGTAAAAATACAAAGCTTTGTTGCTGCATTGCTTATTACCACTTAATATAGATCTTTATCAATATGTATTCTTAAATTATAAATTTTTTTGCAAACAAATTGTAGAAAAAAATTGATATTAAAATTTTTTGAAATAAAATATCGATTGCCGATGTATACTGTCTCTATATTATTTAAAAATTAAATGCTAATTTTTAGTCAAATTAAATAAACAACATATTAACAATATTTTTTAATAGAAACAATTTTAAGATAAGATAATTGTAGCAGTATAGCTTTCGCAGAAGGATGTCATAAGATACGCAATCAAAAGCTTTGGACAAGTCCATGAAAGTTTCAACAGAGTATTCCCCTCTTTCAAAACTGTCATATACTGTCTGAGTAAAAGAACTCATTGCGTCCCCCGGAGGCCTCCCTCTGCGAAAGCCATACTGTTGGTTAGATAAAAGTTTGTTGTTTTTCAGAAAATTGAGCATTTGTTCCAATAGAATTCTTTCTATAATTTTAGAAAATATAAACAAAATAGAGATTGGCCTATAATTATTTTTGTCATTTAAGTCACTTTTTTTTGTGAACTGGAATGACACACGCTTTTTGTAAACAAGCTGAAAAGATGCTAGATGTTATGCATGCGTTTATCAGCGCAGTTAATGGTTTTAATATAGGATTGATAACACATTTTAATAAATGTGTGTTCATACCATAAATGTCTTTACTATGAGTTGGTTTCAATTTGTGTATTGTATCAATAATATTTAATGAACTAACCTCTTGAAATTTAAAGTAAGTACTAGGAATAGTTGTGTGTACCTGATTAAAAAGAGATATTGGATCAGTATTTGTTTTTGGTAAAACTTTTAGTAAGTCTTCAGCAACTTGGCTAAAATATGTGTTAAACTCATCTGGATTTATGGCACGTAAGGTGCTTGTTAGAAAGTGTATGTTGTTTAATTAGAGACCAGATAACTCTTGGGTTATTGCCGGACTCCCTAATAAGTTTTGAGTTTTGTGTTATTCTTGTGGTTTTCAAAGCATAATAGTATTTATTTTTATAACTAATGTAGTTAGGTTTTAGATCTTGATATCTTATGCTAGCACTTCTTAACAACATAAGCATTTTTTTTTAAATTATTGTCGTCAAACTAGAATACTTTTTAGAACTCTTAGCCGCTGTGATTCGACTAACTGATTTTGAGTAAATTATTAATTTATATCATTATAGAAATTAATATATTTTGCAAAAACTTAAAATTACTAAACAAAAAATAATCCTTCCGTAAACTTGCTTGATAATCAATCCGACCTGTATAAATCTCCTTTGTGTTAAAAGTAGTTTTTGTTAGCATTGCTTATAATCATTAATGTACAGTATATGATTTTATTTACGTAAATGTATTAAACTTGAGGGTTATTTACACATAGACTAAGTGGGTCTTTAAAGAGTGGAAAAGTACATTGACAAGAAGTTATTGAGGTACTTCACAACCGTCTGAGGTTATTATAGGCTGAGAAGAGTCTTAAAGATGTGTAAAACAAAGTACATTGGCATTGATGTCATTAAGGTACTTGACAATTGTAGCATACCAAGTACGCTGCCAAAGTTGGAGTTGTACTAGACTGTAAAAGATGGTTATTTGTACACTAGCACAAGGCTTTGGGAGTTGTATGTTAACACCGTATTTGACATGGAGGTTTTATACGTAAAAGTCGTAGGAGGTATGTTTGAGCACTGGCAGTTGAAGCCTTGTGGTTGCACAATAACTGCAAAAGATTGTCAAGCTTACACAGGCCAGTTGGGCCATGAAGTTGTATGCGGGGCACATTACATTAATAAGGAGCAGTAGACTTTAAGCAGTGAAGCGATGCGGTAAAAATCTTTTGAGAACAATGGCAGCTCCTTCTTTATTATATATATTATATATTAAGTTAATTAATATAAGTCGTTAAAGCACGGAGTAATGGTTGGGAGGTTTAGCATGCGATTAGTTATATAAAAAACTTATTTATATAACTATGTTTTACATTTGTTTAAAATAATTCAATCTTCTCACCCCTTTTTTGCAAAATGTTCTTTTGTCTTAATTACGTATAAGTAAAAACCATTCATTAATCTTTTCTCTACCTGCTTAATATAATAATAATAATGTTTCCCTTTTGTATTATTCTATAAAATTAATAATATTTTAATCATAATAACTTCAATGTAACTTTTCTCTTCTCTGTACATTTTATGTTTTACTAATGTATATATGCTTTGCATTTTTTTAAATATTTATACTGGTTTGTATCACCGTCTGATAATGGCCTTGTAGAAGGTGGAAATATGTTATAGTTTTTTTTTAAATACAGGTATATTCGTGATATAGACATGGTAAATGTGTTTTAAAAATATGATAATTAGTTAAGTTACTATCTAATTAAGTTTAAATTTACTAAACTGAGTTGACAATTTTAATAGGCAATGACAATATTTCTTTATACACCGATAACTATTACAATCTAACATGGAAGCAATGAGCGTGTATAGTATGCCCATAGATATAATGTCACTATGACATGGGCTTAATTTTTCTAAAAGGATTATTTCATTAGCAACCAATTATGATTGTATTATATACCTGGAACCCGAAGTAATTTTCAAAGGTAAAAATATTGTAAATTTATATAATATTTATATATATATATTTACCCTTGAACATCGAGGTGTTATAAGCTAATTATGGTATACAATACAAACATAAATGTCTCCCCAAAGATTAGTAATGAAATAATCCGCTGAGATAATTTAAGATACTATATCTATTATAATTCAAAACTATTAGCATATCTACATTCTGCAAAATTTGCAGTTTATTAACATTGTCAAGCAAATATAGTATTAAACTGCAATAAAACTAAGACTAAATAATATACCAATAAACCGTGATTTTTAAATTTACATTAATAAGTTTACAAAAAAAAATTGTTTGTAGTATTTTATGCTGAAAGTAATTAAAATGTTTTAAAATGAAAAGTTAAGCAGTTATAAATCTTAAATATTTTATATTGTCAACTATTTCTAGTCTTTCATGATTAGTATAAATTATTACGTTTCTTCTATTTGATTTGGAAATTTTATGCTGTATTTAATTTAAGTTTGTTTTTTTTAAACTACTACTCAAGTTGTAATTGCAAAATTATTTTTAAGATTGCATCTTAATGTTACTATCTAACAGAAATAAAGGCAACATTGACAAATAGGTTTAAAAAGCTATACTCTTTATTAATAAAATATTCAACATTGCTTATGTAAATTAAGAACAATATCATTGATGGTTGTGACTTCTATTATGTGATAATATGTTTTTATAAAATTATAAATCAATTTACTACTGTTATTTTATCACAAATAATTTTATTTTTACAGATTTAGTTACAATTTTAATTTAAGAGAATTGCAATAAAATAAAATTTGTGATAAAAAATATTATGAATTGTTTTATTAGTTTATAAATTAAAAACAATAAAGTTTCTATACTTTTACTCTTTGTTATTATTTGTGTATCACATTCTCTGACAAATAATAAGCCACTTTGATATTTTGCTTTCTATTTGTTAAATAATTGACCATTTCTAAACTGATCCACATATACTATATTATTTAACTTTATGACTATAGTTTTAAAAGCTTCATAAATCTTAAAATATGGCAATAATATTTCCAAGTTTTTTTTTATTAAGGTTAATTTTTCATAAATAATTTATTTACTCCGCATAAACCAATTCATTGTTTTTAGCATAAGACAGACAACACATGTTTTTAAATATAAAAACTTTTTCTTATCTAAAAAAATGTTTAGGAAATAAAATTACTTTTGATATATGACATCACGTACACGATATTTTTTAATGCAAACCTGCCAGTATATGTCTATAATTATTTAGAAAAAAATGAGTTTATTATTGGTAGAACCTATAAGTTTTTTACAATTTTGTGAAATTATTTTTATTTTTATATATTCTATTTAGTTAAAATAATAATAATTCTTTTTTATATTTAGCAAACTGACAAATTTAGTTAGTGCAGCTTTATTTATTGAACTATAATTAATTTTAATTTCTTGTATCCATAGTTAAACCACTAAATGTCTAGAACTGATTCTTGAGGTTAAAATAAAACCTTTTTTGTCTATAAATTTATTTCCAATAATGTAAAACAATAGTAAAAAAAACATTATTTTAATGACCATTTTTCACAAATTAATTTAATTTTTATTACTAGAGCCCGATCTTTAGCTTTTATGCTTACAAGAAATATTAGAAGCACCATGTTTGTTTAAATGTGTTTATGTAAATTTTTAATTTTTATGCCTTTTTAATGATAATTTGAGATAAATCGGCCACGAAAATTGATTTTTATTGTATAAAATTTGAACAAAATCGGAGATATCGATGTGGGGACGACGACGACGATTTAAGTTTTTTCAGTTTTTGCGCTGTAAATAAGCAAAAAATACACAAAATTCATATTGAAAAATTTTTCCATAGAACATTTGATTAAAAATTTGATATTTTTGATTCCGCTACACCTATAGACTTGAAATTTAAATATGATACTCCTGAAACATAGTACTTTAGATTGCAAAAATTAAAAAAAAAGATTTGCTTGCCCTAGGGTAAAATATAATACATAATTGCTAAAAATGGGTTACTTTTAAGAGTATTTCTTAAATTTTCTGTTTTTTTTTTCAGAATAATTTAAAAAACAAACATAAAAATCGCTTTCTACGTAAAATTTCCCTTTGATTACTTTAATTCAATTTTTTTTTAGTCTTTTTTTGCAAAATTATGAAAGGTTAAAAAAATTACTTTTTATCATAATTTTCGAAAAAGTTAGACATATATATACTACTATACTTTTTTGAAAAAAATTATGATAAAAAATAATTATTTTTAAGTCGTTTTTAATTTTTTTTTTCAAAAAAGCCGAAAAATTAGTAAAATTGCGGAAAATCCGAGGAAGATCTTTTAAAAATAACTCATTTTTAGCAATTATGTATTATATTTTACCCTAGGGTAAACAAATCTAGTTTTTTTATTTTTGCTACCAAAAGTACTATGTTTCAGGAGTATTATATTCAAATTTCAATTCTCCAGGTGCAGCAAAATCAAAGAAATCGAATTTTTCATAATATAGTATTTTTCCAATTTTCCGCAAAAAAAATTGGAAAACCAAAGTTAGGATCGTGTTCTACGGAAAATTTCCTATAAAATACATTTTTTCCAATATGAGTTTTGACTATGTTTTGCTTATTTACAGCGCAAAAACTGAAAAATAACAAAATATTCCTAAAAAGTTAAAATGGCCGCCATTTACACTGTAGTGCACTTAAAAATCAAAAATTTTAGGAATCAACATATTTTGGTACTCGGGGTACCAAAATATGTCGAACATGTGTACAAAATTTGAGTGAAATTGGAGATATCAATGTGGGGACGATTGTCCGAATTTCAGTGGAATTACCCTGTATTTATTTCTATTTGTTTAATTTCATTAGCTTTATATACCATAAAGAAGTTAATCAAAGCATATCCGAAATTGAAACTGAAAAGTATATTTGTAAAACATTATTTTGCCAAGCTTGTAACACGACCTAAGTACTTTCAAAAAATATTCTAAATAAAAGTACCTTTCGCAAAAATTATGTTCATACGTTTTATAAAAAAAATTGTCTAAAATTGTCAGACGCAGCGTTCTAATATGAAAATACTTTATAAAAATTTGATTCATTGTATGCACTTTATTAGCCCACAATCTTAATTGCGTCAAAGAAACTATTTGATTACAGTTTCACTTGGTAAATAAATTAATAAAAACTGGCAATTTTTTTTATTAATACGCCTTTAAGAGGCAAGTATTTATAGAGAAATTACCCGATGTTGCTTTACCAGCGGAGCCATTTTTAACAAGATATTTAGCTAAATGCTTCATATTATTATGCAAATAATTTTGAAAATTAAAAAAAAAATTGTCCTTGATTTCTCAGAAACAACTAGTAAAGCAGTATCAAATTGCCAAACAGTTTTAAATCAACAAAAAATACTACTAATAGTTTTGTTAGTCAATAAAAGCTTTAGAAAAGCAAGAAGTTTGCTTAATAAATTCTGTTGAGATTATAAAAAAAAACTAAAAAGTATTAACGCAGTTCAAAATGGTAAAAACCAAATTTGGAGCAATTTCTGCAAAAATTATAGGTTCCAATCATTCAAACATCAGAAATTTTGTCGAGAGTAAATATAGAAAAATTTGTCATGTATCCTGCCATTTTATCCAAATTCAAATATTCTCAATTTACAAGTGTAGATCTAAAAAGAAGTTTTTTTAATTTAATATTTTAGTTCAATTTATTCATTTTTTAACTACTTTATTTATATGTATTATTTTAAATTACATTTGTGATAGGTTAATAACACTTTGTATTTTTCATATATATTTTTAAGCTTTTTTATTTTTTTCATGTTTATTTTGTGCGGTTTTAAAAATAATTTTGCCTTTTTTTTGAGCGCTTATTTTGACTTTTTTTAAGCTGTTTTATCCGGTTTTTATTCAATACTAATACAATAACAATAATTCTCATTTGCAATGTAATACTTTATATCTCTTTGACTATGACGTATGTATGTGATTTACCTTACGTAAACAATGATGATTAAATCCCTCTAATTTTATTTCAACATATTTTTAGTAATTCTAGCTTCACTTAACATAATAACATTTGGTTTTAACTTATTAATAACCAAAATATGTTGAATTTTCTATAGAGCATTATAATATTCCTTCTATAATAAATCATTTAATTTTTAAATTACTATTGTTAATTAATGTTTTATTTTTAAGCACATTTGTTTCAAGACGGTATACTTTGTTATGTTATCTTATAATATATTTTAAAATCGTGCTAAAACAACCTTCATGTCAAAACTTAAGTCATTATTTGACTTATCCATGTTGAATATAATAAAAAAATGAATAAACATTAATATAATACAGCGTTCAATTACCAGTTTTTTTTTTTTAATTTATTTACTAAGGTATAGAAGTCTTTGATTGATACTACCGTGTGATTCAATGTTCTGTGTTTTTATTATCAAAACTTTTTATTTTACAAATATTCTATTGAAAAATAAGTTATATAAGTAATAATTATATTTTTCACTTTATTAAAAGTGCCAACTATTAATTTGGTCAAAATCAAACCAGTTTATACTACTAAAATTATCATTTAAAGTAAAGAGCAAAATAATATATTTTTCAGCCCTTTGCTTTTAGCAGCCTTCAATCGCTTCGCTCCTTTGTGCTGCTAAAAACACTTTTCATTTTGTCAAACAAATATATAGAGCTTTTTATGTTCAAAATAAAAATAAACAAAATTCAATTTTCAAATATAGTTAACGTAATGTTTATACTAAAAGGTGATTTAGTTTGAGCTTCCAGCATGTGCAATGGTGTTTGGCTTTATGTAAACTCTTCTTTTTAAATAACGCAAAAAAATCCAACAAAATGTCCTGTGTACTGCTAACACAGTCTTGTTAAAATCAAAGATCTTTGTTATAAAAATTAAAAAAAAAAATATAAGCCAATTTATGCCACTAGACCACAAAGCACAATATACAGTCACTTTTTGAGAGTGCATTTTATTTTCAAAAATCTCTTTTGGTATTTTAAGTCCCAAATAGGGCAGTTCTGCTTGTTTACGTAGGCGCTTAAACAAAAACGCTCCTCGTCTATAAAGAGGATCTTTTGCAAAAATCTGTTTCATAGTTAAATAATCTATAGGTTTCATTTCTTGTGTTATTGGGATTTTGTAAAAATGTAAGTGTAAATCCCTAATCTAAATTTGTTGCGTAGTAGAGTAAGTAAAACCCAGATACTACAATCAATGACAAATTGATGTTCCTAATTCTGCAGTTACATTTTGATGAGTATGTTGAAGTACTTTGGCGTTAGTTATGGATCTAAATTGTTCAAACTTTTAGATCAAATTCCAAATGATGCGTTCAAAAGGTTGATTTTAAGCACCAACATATTTACGTAGAGCACACAATGAATGAATAACTAAGATTGTTTATGTTGCAATTATGTTTATAAAACAATGTTCAACATTAACATTTAACTTAATGTTTTAAAAATATTTATCTGTGTTATGTGAAAGTTCAACATAAATCACCTTTTGTAAAAAAATCAATGTCAGGTTGATTACATTGGTTTGTGAAACAAATTAAGCTTTATTTCGCCAAACTAATCTTAACCATGTTTACAATCATGTTTTTTTTAGAGTAAACTATGCAAGGCTGTTTTTTATAAACAAAATTGTAATCAGTATGCAAATAAATTTTTGAATTTTTCATAAATTAAATCAAAAATTGTAACATCTCAGATAACAGATACTACGTTTAAGTTTTATCTTAAACTCTTTTTTACAATATCTACCAATCACGACAAACTATTTTTGCAAGTAGACTAATAAATATTTATCTAAGTAACTCATACCAGAATATTGTTGACAATAAAATAATAATTACTCTGGAACATTTAAGAAACTCAAAAAAAAAAATCTAACATCAATACAAAGTGTAAACACCACAACCAAACATTACCAGTTCAAGCAGATACAAAAAACTGAAAATATAAATAATTATATAAAATAATAACCTAACCTATTAATAATTATTCTGTTTAACAAAAAACTACACTAAAATCTTGAATGAATACTGATATATGTATGTCTCTCAGTACCCAGAAATCTAAAAATATTGACCCCTACAAGACAATGTGATAATACTGCAGTATTTGGTTTTGCATTATCTTTATTAATCATAGATCTAAACAGCATTATCTGTAAAAATACAAAGCTATGTTGCTGCATTGCTTATTACTACGTAATATAGATCTCCATAAATATGTATTATTAAATCCTAAAATTTTTTGCAAACAATTTGTAGTAAAAAATTGATATCAAATTTTTTTTAAATAAAATATCGATTGCCGATGTATACTGTCTCTATATTATTTACAGTTAGCAATATTCACTGCTACAATTTTGTCAAACCGATTGGCATGCAGTAAGGTAGTAGCAAAAAATTAAATGCTAATTTTCAGTCAGTTCATCAGAGTCAAATTAAATAAACAACATATTAACAATATTTTTTAATTAAAAACAATTTTAAATAGTGTTTATATTTTCTACTTTATCGGTTATTTTAATAATTTCACTTTGAGATATTGTTAAGAGATATGCTTTTATAATTTGTGGCCGATTACCATGTATATATTTCATAATTTTAGATAAGTACTAGTAAATTATGTTTTTAAGACAATAATTCTTAAAGTTAATGTTTACTAACAAAAGTTATTGCATTAAAGTTGTTTTTAAAATGCACTACACTTGAATACAAAACATTACACTTTCTTCTGATAGTTTCTAAAATCTTTCTATTTTCAATTTTTTTAATTTTACTATTATTTTTTATATATATATATATATTTAATGATAAATAGACAATAATAAATTTATTAATTTAATAATATAGTTAACTAAATATAAATTTTTCAAATAAATATAAAGTACCAGCTAATGCATTTTTACTGATACATCACATGTACTAATGAAGACAAATCTTCCCTATGTTTGTTTATACATCACAAAACCTAAAAGTATTTCTAAACTTAAAACGAAGCACTTGAATGAATACAAAAATGTCTGTGAATCACCATTGATTTCCTTGTTCAATCTAGATATTTTTAAACGACTTTGTCACCATTTCGAAATTCGACAATAATACAAACACAGCAATTAATTTCATTGAGAAAAAAAAAAAAAAATTTGCTTAAAATTATATAAAAATAAACAAATCAATTTTCCTTGTAACAAATCAGATCAAAATAATTTTATTATTAAAATCAATACATCCTTCTTTTCATGTTTAAAATCAGGTATACAAAAGAGCAAGATTGTTTTATAAAATTTGAGTACAATTAAATTATATTTGTCTGTACTTTGCGTTTGTGTTTTGCGGTGCGAAATGGTTAGTCTGCAAAGCTTTAAATATAAATTGTGGTTAGTTATTTAATTATAACTTGTATTTGTTTTTGAGTAAAATAGTCTACATACCAAGCACCATTTTCGCATTGATTCCTCAAAGTATATCACAAAAAAAACGCGATAAAAACAAAGCACAGAGAATTTCGGTGTTTACTTGCAACCGCGGAATGCTTGTGTATGCGTTGACCTGAGAATACCGAGCAGAACTTTTAAAATTTCAAACACACACACACATACAACCAAGTTTCTGTTCTATTTCAGTAACTTGTAGAAACACGCCAGTTATAGGACGTTGCGTCACACCTACTTATGAATTAATGCGACCGTGTAGCGAACGCAAAAGCCTGAATTTCACGTCGCGAAATAAAAATCGCTCAATAAATTAATTGTTTAGTTTAGATCAGTTTTAATGGTTTTTTTCACGCGTGCTCGCCTAGCATAGGCCTTCGCTAATTAGACGTTGTGGGCGCCGTCGCGTGTCTGTTTTAATTATGCTCTAATTAGAGAAAGAAGCCACTGTATAAAAGTAGCGGAAAGTCACGGGGATTTTAATCGTTTAAGCAGCATGATAATTAAAAGTCCCCTATGACAAAGGGATAATTTTCTATTAAGTTCTTACAGAATAAAAAATTAATTAAAGTTTTAATAACATAATAAACGTTAATAATATAGTATTAGTGAAATAATGAGAAGAAATGTCTGTTGAAAGTTTAATTATAAAAGGAGATTTATTTTTATTCATATCCCTTTTTATACTTTAATTAAGCTGTTAAATTGTCATCATTTATTTCGGTTATTTTTAATCACAAATTAAGCTACAATAACTAGATTTTATTTAAACTTAGAAACTGTTGCAATGTTTTGGGATCTTATTTAAAGCTAAATTAAATTAAAAAATGTTATTTTATAAACTTGATTAAGTAATCAAAATTATTTTTTTTATTATAGTTTAGTTTATTCAATAATAAATGAATAACTAGAAAAAATCAAACAATTATTGGTAAATCATTATCTTATGTACAATAATACTAGCAAAAATGTACATTATTGTTGATAAATAAGTTAAAAATTATTATATAAAAATTAATCCATCATTAAAAACGAGTTTGTATCTGCTGTTATGTTAAAATGAGCATAATGTAGTATTAAATAAATAAATACAATACGTATTAGGATGAGACGCAACGCTAATAGATTTTTGCGTGTATGTCGCTCAGAGATCCTTCCAAAACTCTTCTCAGCTGCCATTTTAATGAAAGAATATTTACACCTTTGATTGCCACAAGATTTCAAACTTGTGCTTTCTCTGCTACTGGTCTATTCCATTTTGACCTTTCCAGTAATTAGCAAAAATATTCTGTAGACTTCCTTGTTTAAAACTGTTGTGTCATATTCTGAATTTTTTTGCAATTAGGAAATGACCAACGGTGAGGGCTCTTATGAAAAAAATCTGGATCCAGGATTGGCGTCAAAAGAAAGAATGCAACTGCACCGTCAATTCATGCACAACGTTGTTTAGAATGTTAACAAACTAAAATATAACTTTATCCCATCCACTTCGCTTGTCGTGGCAGTGGGTGCAAAAAAATCAACCCAGTTTCCGCATAACTCTTTTGACAAGAAAATGAGTTGGATTTTGTTTTCACACAAAAACTCCCGCCAACATTTAGAGGTAAATTGTGTCCCATGGTCACTTAGTAATTCTTTTGTCATACTATTAATAATAGTGGCAGTTGTAGCTTTTTCAATTGGTACAACGTAAAATCTCCTGAAAAACCAAGCACAACAAATATGTAAGTCACACCACCGTAGCAATAAGCCATAAAAGTCTACCAAAATGGGGTCATTGGGCCCTTTTGGAAGGATGACTTCAAACGTTGGCTTTGGAAGAAAAAGTGTTTGCATGACAAAGTTCACAAAGTAAAGTATTTTGTTCTAGTATTCTGAGAAATACATAAATATGCTTCGAAATCAACATTGCGTTGACAGAATAACATTTGGTTATGAATAAAATTATTGAAAACACTGGAGATTTCAAGCTCAGATATAAGTTTAGAGAGCTTAGGATTGGCTCTTTGAGCATTTGATAGCATTCGGCAAATTTAAGATAGCTTAATCCGTGGTGGCCTGTAAGTATGACAAATTTTCAACCTAGTAACAGAACTCTCTACTTTTGCAGAGCATATACAACGCTTAGTAATTCTTTCGTTAAATAACTAGACTTACAACAACAGTTGGCTACAGTAAGCAACTACATGTTTATCTCCTTCTATTGTTTGCAATAGAACAGCCCTAATACCAACATCAATGGCGTTGCACTCCACCACAAAATTGTGCTTGTGACTAAAATAAATAATAGCACCTCTTTAAATAATTCTTCTTAAATGGCGTTAAAAAATACAGTACGGACACCTTCCGAACTCCACTTATAACCCTTTTTCAACAATCCAGATAAATGCACAACAAGAGTAGAAAAACACTTGACAAAGCCTCTGTCAAAATCAGCCAGACCTAAAAACGCCTGAAGCTAGCGTACATTACGTGCTGTAAGGAAATCGCGCACCCTCTTGAATTTGATCGGGTAGGCATTCATTAGAATCCATGTTGTAACACAAGAAATTTACTGATTTGCAGAAAAATTAACATTTGCGTTAATTATTTAATTAATAATCGTGTTAATACCAAATTCAAATGTTCTAGATGTTCCAAAAATATCCAAGACATAATAAGCAAATTGTCTACGTATACATGAACAAAACCTTCAAAATCTACTCCAAGAATTCTGTCAATGTACCGCGTAAATGAGCTAACCATATGGTAATACACAAAGCTGGTATGTCAAATACCCACACAAAATTCCGTATATTGGCAATGATCTTCCATGTTATTAACCCTTTAATGCCCCAATTTTTAATCTTCATCAACATTGAATCATTTGTTTACACCTGCCAGGTATGGGTGCATTTTTTTTGCGATGAAGAGTTTTGTGTGCATTCCAATATTGTTTACAGTTTTTCCAAAAAAAGTGTGTATTAAGAATAAAATATATTTGAACTTTACGTTATATGTTATTAAGTGT
Source organism: Tachinus rufipes (assembly GCA_963932245.1). Lineage (NCBI taxonomy): Eukaryota > Metazoa > Arthropoda > Insecta > Coleoptera > Staphylinidae > Tachinus > Tachinus rufipes. The sequence continues at coordinate 40,060,024 of OZ010747.1, read as the reverse complement.
ACCCCGTCTTGAGACGGCTCTGAGCATTAGAGGGTTAAATGAGGTTTTTAAACAAAAATGTAAACATTTTATTACATGAATTTTTAATGCGCACAAAGCAAGTGATAAACTGTCGTGTTTAAAGTCAACCTCAAAAATCTGATGTTCTTCTCCGTTTACCATTAAACTAATTATGTCTCCATCTTTCTTTAAATTAATGCAAGCATTAAAGAAAGTCAATTGTTAACATAGAGTAACATAAACTTGTTATCACAAAAACTCAAAAGTACACTCAGACTTACTACGCAACTTTTTTTAGATTTAAAAGCACCCCTGACGCGTATGCCTTGCACTGACAGAACCGCAATATCAAGTTATTGCGCTAAAAACCTCGCTTCGACTATCAACTATTGCAAAAAATTAAAAATTTCCAATCATTAATCAGCAAAACTGGTAAAGAAATTGGTGCGCTTGAGTGGTTAAACTCGCAATTATTGTTACCACTAAAAAAGTTTTTGTAAAATACTAGATTTGTATTATGGTTGGCCCTCTGAATAATACTTACTTCTGGGCCTGAGAAGCAACACTGCAATAGTTTTTCAAATCATCAATGACTTCAAAGTTATCATTTAAGGTTAACTGCGCTATTGTATTTAGTCGTTGATTAGCAACTGGTTGCAAAAACTTATTTGGACAATATGATTGTAGATTAAATTACTTACGATTGGAAGATAAATTGTTGTAGTGAGGAAACTCTAGTTTCATGTAAAAAAAAAACGTTTCTCAATTTAACTAAATCCCTTAAATTGTTACTACATGGCAACATAAATAAGAAAACAGCAAACAACCAAATGAATTAAGAGCCCATCGTTATATAGAAAAATTAAAAACTTTGTTTCTGTCATTAAGGGGGCAGTTTTAGGAGTGTCATAAAACAACAAGCAGAATAACTTTTTATCAAAATATTTGCTTAAACTTTAAAAGTTATACTTCATTAAACATTAAACTTAATAGACTTTTTATCGTGCTATTTTTCTAAAATAACAATTGTTACAGATCAGCTCGTAGTTGTGAATGTATGATAAAAAGTAAAATTTAAAATTCCCGCGTGTATTAATTTTTCCTACAGTTTGGTATTGCTGCTACATTAATTAAAATCATAATCACTAAACCATTAAATTTTGTTTTCTTTTGAGAGTAGTGCATGTATCTGAGGCAGAATTCTACAATCCTCTTTAATTTTGAAAGCAAAAACTACTTGTTAATAATTTGGTTGTTTTCAGATATTAGAAGAGCTACTAGTTGTTTTGCTTCAGGGAGACATTGTTGTACCTCGTCTATTAATGGCCATTCTTCTTGACCTAGGTGGTTTTTGAGACATGTATGATAAGGTAATGTTTAATAAACCCTACTCTATTTTAATTAATTTTTTAAATATTTGTTTATAAACATTTTTTTAATTATTTTTAGTAGCTGTAGTTATATACTGACATAAAAAAATATTTTTGTAAATATTTATTTATAATATATTTCAAAAATTGCAAAAATGTAAAAAATCACTAAAAATAAAACTTTTTTTTAAGCTGCAATATAAATAAACAAATAATTCTAATAAAAAAACAAAATATCACATTTTCTTCTAGACTTAACAAAAAATCAACAAATTTTTTTTATAAACAAACTTAAAAAGAACATTAGCTTCTCAACTTTGACAAATTTTAAAAATTAATAAATTTAAAAAAATTTAAAAAAATGTGTAACCAATTTGTTTATTGTTTTTAAATAAATCTGCAGGTAGATTCTCAAATTAAAAAAAAACATTTTGTAATTTGCAAAAAAAAACTAAAATATAGAAAAAAAATCTAGAATCAAAATATACCATCACATTTTTTTCTTAACATAACAATAATGTAATTTAAATAAACAAAAAATGTTTATAAAAAAATATAAAAAACATTAATTTGCAAAATTGCTGCAACAAGCACATTTAGTATTTTTACCTTTATAGTTCTTAGATATTTATTGATATTCTCTGTGGTTTTAAAAAAATGGAAGTTTACTACAACTCGATTTATTACTTGATTTTTATTTCTGGAAGAATTAGTTAATAATTCCAATCCTAGTTTTTTGAGATTTTTAGTCTTTTTATTAAAAAAATTAAATTTTATTTGTATACAGTTTGAAAATTTATTTTCAAATTATAAAAAAAAAACCATTGTCAATGGCAATTGACAAATAATAAGCTGGGTGTTTAAGGTATAACTTTAAAATACTTAAGTACTAAAGTGGGGTTTGAGCACTGTTACAAACACTTTACGCATATGCTACTTTACTGCAAGTCTAATTGCAAAAAAAAATGTACAGCATAGTAAATTTTAGGAAGGCACTAAAGCCCACACTCTTGAGCCAAACTATGTTCTAATAAATTTGTAAGGTTTATTACACCTAACCTATGCAACGCCAAATTAATTGTAAAAACCATTGAACATGCTACTCCAAAGTTGACTCCGTGAGTTGAGTTGGATTTACACTACTAGATATGATGTCAACTAGGTTATTATGTGATTGAACATGCCTCCAGATTGAATTGGCCAGCTCTTGCACTTCAATTACACAATTTGACACATATGTTTTCTATTTGTTAGAAGGTGATCGAATCCATTCAAAAGCGATTTTTGAATCTGACCAGTAAAATTCGTTCAGCTTCAGTGCATTCTTTTTTTTTTTGCACAGAACAGATTGGTTTTGTGCCATTTGAAGTCTTACTTCTAATATATATGCAACAACTATTTGCCGCCCAAGATGCAGCGCAAAACTCGTGTAATTCTTAGTTCGTGTGTGTATACTGCTTGTGTATGTGACAATTGTATGTGACATATTTTATTATGAGTAGTCCAACCAGACCCAATAAATCAAATAATTGTGCTATCTTTAATAAGATGTTTCGCTTTGTGATACGTGTAGAATAGACTCACTAATTATTGTAAGAATTCAATGGATGAATTCTATAGCAGACCTAATGTTTTCAAAACTATTGTTTTGTCAATGGATAATGTTGCGTTCTGGTTAATTGCGGTAGTCGTATTCAAAATTCGTTGTCAATTTATGCAAATAAAATACCCCTTCCATTACCATCATCTGGTTTAATTGATGTTGAAGCTCCTTAGCTTCCGGGATTGATTAGTTTTTGTTATACAGTCATCTACACCAGCGGAAACATTTTCTCTTCATTTTTTTATTTGCGTATCCAATGAACTGGTTGTACAGAGTCATTATAAAAGTTTGGAATTATGTAACTATCTAATGTAAGATTGTGCCACTCTAGTAAAATAGTGATTTAACATTAAGTGTGCGTAAATACAGCTAAAGTTAAATTGTAAAAACAAAGTAAATAGATTGGTGCACATTTTAAAAAGACGGCACATTTAAAGTGATTACATAATCCCGGACATTTATAGAGACATTGTATGTATATTGCTCATAACAACTTTTAAATTTTTGTTATTAAAATTGTTCCTAATGCTAGATTTATTTATTCAATGCTTAATAAATTTAGATATATTTTGGCACCTAGCAATCTAAACCTATCTTTCCCTGTTTGTTTAATTTTGATTCGGTTATCGTAAAGTTTTCAGATATATACTTTATTGAAAATAAGTTAGCTAGATTGTGTGATATCGGGTAATACATAGAACTGGAGTGTAGCCTTAAACCCATTGATTCGTAATTTTATTGTTGTCTTTAGTCTTTTAGTAAATGTTGTGGCTTTTGCGTTTCCAATACTATTAATTGTGCTTTTTATATTTAAACTTGCGGCCAGTTAGTTTCGGATAAAGTCTGTTTGCAATACACTATCCAATAATGCCTTACACTGATGTGGATTTTCATGTTGATCGACTATGTTTACCATTCGTTTGATAATAATAACATTTCATTTTTGTAGCTGCCATTTGTGGGAGAATAACAGTCGCTTGATGTGGGATAAATTTCTACTCATCAAGTCTTGGTGGTTATACAGGGTGAGTCGAAAGAAAAGGACCAAACTTCAGGAATGTATTCTACACGTGAAAATAATGTAAAAAAACTCAAATGTTGTTATCCAATTTTTATTTGTATGCCATGTTCGACGTTCTAAAACATTTCATAGCTTTTTTGTTCTGATAATGTGTCAGTGTGAAGTAATTTAACGTTTGTTTTGTTTGTACGATTAAAGTGTTACAAAATGCCACCCACTAATTTAAATTTAAATGATGCAAACATGGTGTTTGTTTATGGTTTTTGTAATGGGAATGCTACAGCTGCTGTTGAAGAATATTGTCAACGGTTTCCACATCAGAGACAACCTAATAAAAATGTATTTATTCCATGTGTTAATATAGCATTTCAACAAGGTACTCGACAAGATTTAGAAGAGGTACAACATATTCTGGATGTAGTAGCAGAAGATGCAACGACCAACTCACAAAGAATTAGTATTCAATTGAGTATTCCACAAACAAGAGTAATAAACACACTCCATAAGCAAGGCTTACATCCATACCATGTACAGAGAGTACAGCACCTACAACCGGAGAATTATCCTAAACGTATGGAATTTTCTAGGTGCATAAATAATAATCTTCGTGTTGTATCGCGCATACTTTTTACAGATGAAGCAACATTTACCCGTGACGGCATTAATAATACTTACAACTTGTCATGTATGATCAGACAAAAATCCCCACGCAACAGTCGAAAGTAATTTTCAACATAAGTTTTTGGTAAACGTGTGGTGTGGCATGGTCGATGGTCATTTAATTGGCCCTTTCATTTTAAAAAATTGCCTCACAGGAGCCAACTACTTATTTTTTTTACAAAATGAATTACACGGACTACTAGAGGATGTTCCTTTAATCATCAACATGCAAATGTACTACCAGCACGATGAAGCTCCTGCACATTTTGCTTGTCAGGTCAAGCAACATTTGGACGAAAGGTTTCCAGGGCGTTGGGTTGGTTGTGGTGGTCCTATTAGTTGGCCTCCAAGATTTCTAGACCTCACAGCATTAGATTATTGTTTATGGGGCTAGTTCAAAGATAAAGTGTACAAAGTAAAAGTGGACACTCAGGATGGACTAATTCTACGTATTAGAAATGCTGCAGCCGATCTTAAACAAATACATAACTCCATCAGGAGAGCAACAGGTGCCCTTCGTAGACAAAGCAGAAAATATTTAGAGGTAAATGGCGGTATTTTTAAACATTTATATAAAAACGCTATGATAACCATAACGTTAATGTATAAAATTTTGTTTATTTTTAATTACGCTGTAACTTGAAAACAAATAAAAATCGGATAACAACATTTTAGTTTTCTTTACATTATTTTTACGTGTAGAGTACATTCTTGGAGTTTGGTTCAATCCTCCCGACTCAACCTGTATAATAATGTGTTATGATTTTAGTCGCACATTGTGCAGTGTCTGGATCGGCAGCTATTTGCTCCGTGATTTAGTTTTAAGCAATTGAAACAAATTTTTTGTTTATTAACAAAAAATTGCTTCATTATACTTAGATTATGAAATGCATTGCATTGGTATAGCGCACGTTGATGGTGTTGAAACAATTTGCATTTTGATTGAGTGCTAATATATGAAGCAACTGAGTGTCCTCAATAACAATCCGTTTTTTGAAGCTTGCACTCATTGTAGTTGTGTCCTTTAATTTTGACTGGCGCTATGGGACTTAAAGACTTGGCATTATACTTGTGAGAATTTTTAGTTTTTAATCTACGAGAGTTGTGCATATGAAGAAATATTTTTCCCATTAGTCTTTGGAAAGTGCATCCAGTTTGGTTGTTGATATATGTAGCAATAAAGTATCCTTTGTTGGTTTTCTAACATGACTAAAGCATTTAGGTGTTCTTAATTGAGCTGGCAGAGTCTTCCTAAATCATAGGCAGTTAAAATATTTATATGGTTTTCTAATATTAGTTTTTTTAATTTTTATATCAGCTGCGTAAAGTTTTCCAAGCTATGTCATAGTTTACATTTGTGATAGACAATGCTTGAATTGTATTTTATATATATATATAGTAAAATTGTTGCACATTGTTAAAAAACCCGTTTCTTTTTATAAATAAATCAAATGTGTTGTAAACCAATCGTCCAGAGCCAGAGCCGGCAAAGTTTTTGTGGAAAGGACCAAATCGTAAAAACTATAAGCATTAAATATAAAAATTTCTTTTGCACTTGCATCAAGATCCAATAAACGTTGTTGTACAAATGACTAATACAACTGGTGTCTTAATTTTATTTATTGATTTGCTACTTAAGGCATCATCTTTTTAAGATGCTAATTCAAAATAGTAATTCTCAAACGTGTGTGAATTTTTAGCTTGATCTTCTATGTCATCTAGCTCCTTCTTGATTGATTGAATATCATTGAAGTCTAAATACGTCAATGTTGCTAAACAACTTTTTAGCTGCCTATAATCCCGCTTTAGATTTTCCAAAAATATTTTAAAATATGTTTCCAATTATGTTGTGCGAGTTTTAAAAGTTTTGCGCCTTAGGGTCAATGATGTTATTTCGGTTTTTAATATCTTGAGTTTAACTTTTAAAGTACTGATTGTTTGATGCTCTTTGACAATCTGGTTTAATAGACCAAAATGTTTGTAAAGTCTTAGATAGCTACACGCACTATTTTTCTGGCTGATAAAGAACAACTATGTTTTTGATATTTAATTGATTATTATTATGGTTTAGCAACAACTTAACATAATTGTTTTACAATATTACGGCCACGTTGTAAATATAAATTAATACTTATCTAATTTATTAGTTGTATTGTTGAAAATTCAAACACATCTCATTGCTTACCCACTTGGTAACTTATTTTAAAATACTTTTTGTTAAAAAAGCTTTGTTTTCGTTTAGTATTTTGCTTATATTGACCATCCATTCCATATCTAGCCTGTTTTTCTTACCTACAAAGTTTATTAATTGTATGGAATTTTGCACTAAAATCATTCCTAATCAACACGTAGTATACCAAACACCATCAGAGACTATTGAAATCTTAAAAGAGTAAGTTTTGTAGTAGTAGAACTAATTTGAAATAACAATAAAATGATACGTAGGGAGTAAGTTACAGTAAACTTGAACTCAAATAAAAATAAATATTAGCTTCCACGTTAGTTCGGACAAACGTCCCCACATTGACATCTCTGATTTGACTCAAATTTTGTACACATGTTTGGGGTACCAAAATATGGCGATTCCTAAAACGTTGGATCTCTAGGTGCAATACAGCGTAAAAGCGGCAATTTTAATTTTTTAAGAATATTCTGTCTTCTTTCAGCTTTTGTGCTGTAAATAAGCAAAAAATAGTCAAAAACCATATTCAAAAGGTTGTATCTTATAGGAAAATTTGCGTAGAACACGATCCAATCTTTGTTTTTCCAAAATTTTCATAAAAATAGGAAAAATACCATAATTATTTAATTAATAATATTTAAACGTTCTTAACTATATTTTGTATAAGTGTTGAAATGATTAATTGAAATTTTATTTTAATTGTTATAAATATAGTATGTTACAAATAAATCCGATTTATAAAACAAATATTACTGTTTCATTTTATAATAAAATTGTTTTATTTGATTTCTTAAATTTAAAAGAAAGAATAAATATTTAATTATTTTTACAGTGTACATAAGAATGAAAAGAATTACCATAGCAAATTAATACACTTTTCTTGTAGATTTTGTAGATTCCAATGTCTATTAGCTGGAAAAGCCGCAAATTTATCTCAAACATTCAAGAATTCTTAGAAATATTTCACATAGCAATCAAAGTAAAGTAAAAATAATTTTATTTAAAAAGCACAACGGGGGATCAAAAGTAAAATATATAAACCCAAATTAACCAGAAAATGTTATGGTGAATGCGCCAGGATACACATACTTTTAAAATTTTGTTTAGAATTTATATTTACAACATATGTAGTTTTATATTTTAACAGTATTAAATTTAATTTTAGCTCAATTTGATAATTTATATTTACATTATATTGTGTACATTATAGCTATAATAAAAAGTTTATAATTGCTCTCACGTTCAGTTGAGTTTAACATGTGCGTTTGCATACCGAATTTAGTAATATGAAATTACAAATATGCAGTGAGATCAATAACAAACCTGATTGCAAAAGTCTATAAAATTGTATTTCCATACAATTATGTAGTGCATATGTATTTATTCTCATACTTGTTGAATAGCGGTTAATATTTTGTATTAATAGTTTTAATAACATTAGTGTACAAACAAATTATTTGCAAATCACAAACTAAAATAGCTGGATTATTTTATAAATATAAATTTAAATAAAATTTGCATGTATTTTGTAAAGTTCAACATTAACTAGAAACCAAATATGATATTGCACGGAAAATTTTCCGAGAAACCCAAAATTATTAAAAAAAAAATTAGATTTAAATTTAACTCAGTTTTAAGGTGTATTTTTTTTATTTTACACGTTTAACATTTTTATATTCAAATATTTTTAATCTACATACACAAAAATATGTAAAAATGTAAACCAAAGTAGATAGATGTTATGACGTGTGCCTGATATAGGTACTGTAAAGAATTATACCTGGGAAAACGGGACTACCTAGAATTAACCAGATTATAAAACATTAATTGCAACAGCTGCTTAATGGGATTGTAAAACTGTTCGTATTTATGATATGTACTGGGTTTTTACATCGCGTTAACGATGGGATTAGCGTCTCGCAAATCTATTTGGTATTTCCAATAATTTTTAAAGATGTTCTCTCTCTTTTAGCCCTTAATTTTTAAGTATATATATTGTATATTATTTTGTGTTTAGTTAGTAAGGTTTATGATTTAGAATAAACAACATTAAAATTCTACGACGCGTTTTTCTTTGATAGTGTGAATAAAATTCTGTTTGCACTTTAAAACATTGGTCCTTCGGAATCGAATACGGAACTTCTAGTATTAGCGAGTGCTTGGCGATCCGTGATACAAGCACACTATTCCAGAAAATACACATTTTCAAGTACAATAGACAAGTTTAATCAATCAGCATGGACGCGTTGATTAAAGAAATCAAAGGAAAGTGCAAAAATCTTAAGAGTGATTTATCACGATTATCCAATGACATTTCAAAAGCAGTAACTGCTGGACAAATTGACAAGCGTGTCAATAAGTGCATTGATATGTACAATAAACTCGGCAAATTGGAAGGCAAAGCATTTTGTGAAAGCGATACATATGAGGCGGACGACGAAACCGACGCGTATTACCACAAAGTTTTGGCAAGTGCTGCAGATTATTTAGACACCATAAATACGGATAGTACATCAACAAACTTGGAAAGCTTTGGTAACACGAAGATTACTCAAGTGAAGCTGCCATCAATAAACCTGCCGAAATTCGCCGGCGAATATAAAGATTGGATGGAATTTTACAATACTTTCATGTCGTTAATACACGAGAATAGTGAGTTAACAGAAATGCAAAAATTTCACTATTTAAAGGCAACTGTAAAAAAAGAAGCAGCCCAAGCGATCAGTGCTTTAAATATAACTGCACAAAATTATGAGGTAGCTTGGAGTATACTGAAGGAGCGTTTTGAGGACAAGGCAGCAATAATAAAATGTCATGTAAAGGCATTATTTAATACTCCAATAATGCAAAAAGAATCATTTGAATCTTTGAGATTGGTCATAGACCACGTAGTACAGCACACTCAAGCATTAAAAGTATTACAGCGTCCAGTTGAACAATGGAGCAATTTATTAGTTTATATGATAGCCACAAAATTGGACAGCAAAACACGACGAACATGGGAAGAATCCATAAAATCGAATGAAATCCCAACGTACAACAAACTACTTGAGTTTCTTACCAGAAAATGCAGAACACTACGCAGCATATGCAGTGAAAATACCATTGATTTTCACACTAAGGCAAATAAACCGGCTAGATCATTCCATGTAACCAGCGGAAAAAACATAAGATGTTACTTGTGCAACGAAGCGCACTATATTTATGCGTGCCAAACGCTTTGTAGAAAAACACCATTGGAGCGAATCGAAATAATCAGAACAAAAAAATTGTGTATAAATTGTTTGCGACCTGGTCATCTCGCTAATGATTGCACATCGAGCAGTTGTCGTAAATGCGGAAAAAAACATAATACAGTTCTTCATTTAGAAGATGAAGCAATTTCTCAAGTACCCGGCATGTCTAGCAATGTTGGAAATCACAGCAGCGAAGACCAAGTGATTCTATCAACATGCCTGGTCAACGTCAACAATGTATGGGGAAATCAACACGTTGCTAGAGCACTACATGACTCAGGTTCCCAAGTAAACCTCATGAAGGCAAATTTAGCAAAACGATTAGGCCTAAAGGACCAGCAGACTTCAGTTCCAATAACAGGATTAGGGGAATCCAAAGTTAAAATAACAACTCGCGTGTCGACCATTGTGTCGTCTAAAGCCAGCGAATACGAAACGGTACTAAACTTTTTCCTATTGGTTACCATCACTTCGCGAGTGCCGTATCAATCATTTGACAAGAATATCCTTGATATTCCTAAAAATATAAAACTTTCTGACATAAATTTTAACAAATCTCGGGAAGTTGAATTATTGATTGGAGCGGAGATTTTTTACAAACTTCTATGCTTGCAAAAAACGCAATTTGGTTAGATAGTGACAGGATGCGTACCACATACGCCCCAAGCAAAGACTTGTAATTTAAGCACAATTGCGAACTTAGAAAAATAATGTCATTATTCTGGGAAAATGAGAAAATGCCTGGTGTTAGGCGGTCCATAGAAGAAAAATTATGCGAAGCCCATTTCATTACCACGCACACTAAAAACCCATCTGGCCGTTTTATAGTGTCACTGCCCTGGAAGGAGAACCCAATCAACCTAGGAGAATAAAAAAAAATAGCAGTTAAACGTTTTCTGTTCTTAGAAAAACGTTTAAATAAAGACCCACAAATGAAGTTCCAATATCAGGACTTTATAAAGGAGTATTTAGATTTAGGCCATATGGAATAAAAGTCCGATCTGGAAAAGCAATACGCAGGATATTATTTGCCGCATCATGCCGTGCTGAAGGAATCACGCATAAGCACACGATTAAGAGTAGTTTTCGATGCATCTATGAAAACTACAAATGGAAAATCATTAAACGATGTGCTACGAACTGGTCCAACGATTCAAGAAAATATGTTTTCAATATTGTGCCGTTTCAGGACACACAAGTACGTTTTAATAGCCGATGTAAAAAAAATGTATCGTCAAATACTTGTAACTGAGAATGATGCTAAGTATCAACGAATCCTGTGGAGAGAGCAAATTGATCAACCAATTGTCACATACAAGCTGAAGACAATAACATACGGCACTAGTCCGGCGTCGTTTTTGGCGACAAGATGCTTGACGGAAATAGCAAATCTAAACCAAGAGAAATACCCCGTCGCTTCAAACATAATTAAACGAGACTTTTACGTAGATGATTTGTTGACAGGCGCACAATCAATTGAAGAGTTGGGACGCATACGTGGTGAAATAAGCAAAATGCTAAAGGAAAGCGGGTTGGAGTTACACAAATGGGCATCCAATTGCAAGAAGACATTGTGTGGTTTGGCGTCGCATAAACAAAATGTCCTTTCATGGGATAAGACGGAAATAATCAAAACATTAGGAGTACAGTGGAACATGAAAACAGATATGTTTGGCTATTCAACTAGCATACTGAAACCCACAAGGCGAATTACTAAAAGAGTAATGCTATCACAGATTGCGCAGATTTTTGATCCACTTGGCTTGATGGGCCCTATAATAATTGTTGCAAAAATATTTATGCAACGATTATGGATGGAGAAATTGCACTGGGATGAATCAGTCCCGAATGGCATACACACTGAATGGAACAACTTTATAAGCCAATTAAGGATCATTAATGAATTTCACATTCCCAGAAGTATCTCGTTCAACATGGAAGGTGACTACGTTGAACTCCACGGATTTAGCAATGCAAGTCAAGCAGCGTACGGGTGCTGCATATATATTAGAACCACGGACAAACATACCAAAGAAACTACTAGCACCATGCTTTGTGCAAAATCAAGAGTGGCACTTCTCAAAGTCTCCAGCATCCCTAGATTGGAATTGCAAAAAATGTAAAGGAAACAATAGAGCTGAAATTCAGAAAATGCTGCTATTATACTGATTCAACAATAGCAATATCTTGGATAAAGGCAGATTCAAGCAAGTGTAGCAAACCGGGTAAACAAGATACAAGAGTTAACAGACCCTAACGACTGGTACCATATAGATACAAAGTCTAACCCGGCAGACATTATTTCAAGAGGGACTTCACCTTCGTTATTATTGAACAATAAATTATGGTGGAAAGGACCAGACGTCCTGATAGCCAATACGTCATATGTAATGGATGTAATGGATGACCACAAATGTCAAAATGAAGCAAGAGTACGATTAATTCGACTAGTGCAGGAAGCTGAATTTGGTAAAGAACTCCAAGATCTACAGACAGCAAGACCACTAAGCAATGCAAGCAGACTGTTGTGTCTAAATCCGTTTCTGGATGTAAATGGGTTAATTCGTGCAGGTGGAAGACTTCGAAATTCATCGCTGCAATATGTGAAAAGGCATCCAATTCTTCTACCAAAATCTTATGCTCTCACCAAGCTAATCATTCGTGATGAGCACGTAAGAAACTTCCACGCAGGTGCACAAGCAACGTTAGCAGCTATAAGAAATCAATATTGGATCATATCAGCACGAAGTGCAATAAAGACAATTTTTTGTAAGTGCGTTGTCTGCTTGAAGAATAAACCAAAACCTGCACAACCTATAATGGGAGAGTTGTCCTATTGTCGTACTGAGCCAGCACGCCCATTCCTAAAGAGCGCAGTAGATTACTGGGGTCCATTCAACATTAAAGAGGGTTCCCGAAAAAGCAAAAGGACCATAAAGGCTCACCCGGCTATATTTGTATGCATGGTAACAAAGGCGGTGCAGATAGAACTAGTCACTGACCTTATAGATTTATAGCACGAAGAGACTCAGTAAAGGAGATGTATTCGGACAACGCCACAAACTTTAAGGGTGCTGATAACGAGCTGAAAAATTTGGGTCATCTATTCTCCTTAGAAAATCAAGAACTGATGACAAACATCTCGGATGTCAAAATGCAGTGGCATTTTATTCCACCTGGATCCCCGCATTTTGGAGGAATTTGGGAAGCGGCAGTTAAATCAGCTAAGCACCATCTGCGGAGAGTAGTTAGAGAAACGCTTTTAACATACAAAAAAATGTCCACAATGCTCACCCAAACAGAAGGGATCTTAAATTTGCGCCCATTAACACCAATGAGTGATGATCCAAACGATTATAGTGTTCTTACACCGGGACACTTCCTGATAGGAGAGCCAATGAACTCCATACCCGAACCTGGTTTAATGCATCTACGGGTAAACAAATTAAGTAGATGGCAACACCTACAACAAATGCGTGACCACTTCTGGAAAAGGTGGAAAGATGAGTATCTCGTTGAACTCCAAAAGCGAATAAAATGGAAACATTCCAAAGGATGCTTAATTAAACCTGGGCAGCTGGCAATAATACAGGAAGACAATTTGCCACCTTTAAAATGGAAGAAAAGAAGAATTGAGGAGATCCATCCCGGAAAAGACAAAATAATTAGAGTTGCATCCATACGAACTACGGATGGTGTTATAAAACGTCCAGTGCACAAACTATGCGTATTCTTAGATGAAATTCAATCTTGAAATAGTATTTCAAGGGGGGCGGTATGTAAAGAATTATACCTGAAAAAACGGGACTACCTAGAATTAACCGGATTATAAAACATTAATTGCAACAGCTGCTTAATGGGATTGTAAAACTGTTTGTATTTATGATATGTACTGGGTTTTTACATCGCGTTAACGATGGGATTAGCGTCTCGCAAATCTATTTGGTATTTCCAATAATCTTTAAAGATGTTCTCTCTCTTTTAGCCCTTAATTTTTAAGTATATATATTGTATATTATTTTGTGTTTAGTTAGTAAGGTTTATGATTTAGAATAAACAACATTAAAATTCTACGACGCGTTTTTCTTTGATAGTGTGAATAAAATTCTGTTTGCACTTTAAAACAGGTACATATCTAATATTTCTTACTTATAAATAAACCAATGTTAAAATTTATCACAAATAATTTATGAAATAAAATTTGTGTATTCAAATTGTAATAATTTCATGTTGTATGCAAATAAATTTCTTAATATAGAAATGTAATAAAGTTATATTTAGAATAAATATAAATTGAATTATAGGAAATGTTATAGTATCGAAGTGTAATAAATCGTTTTAGTATTTAATCTATAACGGAAACATAAACTTTCATAAAGTGCAAAACATGTAAATGCAGTATACGATTTATGACAATAATGTTTGACATTTTAGATTGAAATATTTTAATTATAATTAACGCATTGGCATAAGTAAAAATGTTCTTAAAAGTAAATATGTAGAAAATTAATTGATAAATAAAAGTGGAAGACAAAGAATTTCTTTTAAATTTATAAACAATTAAACAAATAATTAAAAACTTATTTTGAATTGTATCTAATCTATTCACAGTTTATGGTACAGTAACCATATTATAGTACAAATTAGAACTAACTAAATCTTTATACATGGTGTTTCACAACCCTCTTGTTTTTTTTAATCTAACAAAAATTAAATAAAAATGATTCATTTTATTTAATATAGTCAACTATTTTATGTTTGAGAACAAAGTCTGAAAAATGCAGAGTAACAATAGTAATGCGTTGATGCAATTTATCAATGTTATGTATTTTGATATAGTATATTTTCTATTTAAAATAGCCCTATAAAAAGTAATCTAATAAATATAAATTTTCAAATCTATTTTTTTTAATATGTACCAGTAAAATGTTATTATACACACAGTTTTAGTGTCAATTATGAAAAATATTAAACACGACGCCAAGCTAGTTCTAAAGTAAGACATCTTGAAAAAACTTACTTTGTATACATTGACTTTTAGAATTGCTATAACGTTATGAAAAATAAATTATAAAATATTCAATTTATTTAAAACAATTTTTTTTTAATTTATAAACTATAACTTTTTGAACCTGAGCAACAATGTGTTAGTAAACTTACTTAGTACACCACTGAATGTATGTTATTTATTAATTTTGTGCTAGTAATTTTATATGTGATAGTAATATAATTTAAAACTTATTTTTTCTATTAAAATTTTAAAGTTTAAACCTACACCTAGAATTAGTAAGTTTGTATTTATAAAAAAAAAGATTAATTTCCTCCAACCATCAAGTATTGTTTCCATACTTACCATTGTTGTAAAAGTGTTTCCACATTATATATTTACTTCTCAAAACTATAACTTAGAACTAAGAAATCTACTATATAATCCAGTCAAATATGCTCAAATATTGATCTCACGTCTAAAAAAATCCAAAAGTTTTAAAACATTGTACACTGATTTATAGGTACCTAATAAAAAATATACTAAAAGTTCTGACAAATATGACACGAGCTATAGCAATAATGACCAAAAACAGGGCACTATTTTCACGACCATGGAATTAAAACAAAACAAGAATCTAGTTACGCTGGTAAATTGATCATCCGCACAGGAGTCATAATATCCTAAACTAGTGACAAAGTAGCAATAGTTGGCAAAGATGTTGATCTTATTGTCTTCCTCATGGCTTTAACCCCATCTAAAAGACAGATATTATTTGTTAAACCAAGCCACGGCAGAGTAGAAAAGAAGGTATATTCGAGTCAGCAATTGCAAACTATGGGAATAAAAAACTGCATACTTCTTGTGCATTTAGCAGATATGATACGACTTCCGTTGCTACACTGCAAAGTATTACTGATGTAATAAAGCGGAAGCTGGAAACAAAATATTCCTGGCATGATACAATGCACCTCACAAGCAAACTTCTTCTAACATTCATTGTTACAAGGCTTTTACCAAATCAATTTTGAATGCTAAACCAGACTTTTCTGCGCTGTCGCCCACAGAAGGAGCAGCAATGCAGCATGCTTTTCGTGTATACCACCAAATCCAAGTTGAGCTAGGAAATAAACTTCCTCCAGAACAGTAGGATTGAAAGTTTGTGCCAGCCGGTTGATCCCAGTAACTATCTGAGGCAGACTTCAATCTAATTTCTTGCAAATGTATACCCCCACTCCCCACAGTGATCTAACGTATCCAAAAGTGTAGGCTAAACATTGTCAAATATTAATTTACAAGTATCTAACAAATGATGGTAAAAAGTACATTTAATTTTTCTTTCTTTAGCATCTTCAATAAATTACATTTTGTGCCGTGCTAAATTAAAAAAAAAGCAATCATTAGTGCTCTATAACTCTGTAACTGCTAGAAATACTAGAAAAATGTATATGATCATTTTTATTGCAAGTTTTATCAGCTTTCATTGAGTATATAGTTAACTTTTACCTCCAACCTTCACTTCTCAAGATATTAACAAAAAACCAAAAAAAAATGCCTTGTTTTTGGTTTTGGTATTTGCTAGAGCTCGTGTCATATTTGTCAAAACTTTTAGTATATCCTTCACTAGGTACCTATAATACAGTGTAAAAAGTTTCAAAACTTTTGGATTTTTTTAGAGGTGAAAATCTACTTTGACTGGACTAATAGTCAGATATAAATTAAATTTTTAAAACTTTTGCAACTTTTTTAATTAGCTCTTATTCTGACAAAAATATTTGCCTTATCATACAAAAAAAAAATTTTTGAATTGTTGAACAAAAAGAAAATTGATTTTTCAAATTATAGACCAATTACATTATTGTCCAATCTGTCAAAAAAATTAAAAAAAAATTATTCATTTTTACATTATCAAGTTCTTAGAACAAAACAACTTTATCTCAATATAGATTTCAATCAAAACGTTCTTTATTAGACAAACATTTGATAAGGTATGGCATCCTAATCTTATTAATCACAAATCTGTTAGTCTTATCAATAACTTTATAATCAATAGAAAAATTATAGTTAGAATTGACAGTTTTAACTCTGATCTCAAAATAATAAATGTTGGTGTTTCTCAAGGCTCTGCTCATTCACCAATTTTATTTTCGATTTACATTAATAAGCTTCTTCAATTAACTAAAGCTTTATTTATAACTTTGCAGATGGTAGCACCTTTCATACTTAATACTTTCCAAAGACCACTTCAACAAATATAGCAGAACGTCTTATAATTTCTAGGTTAGAATCTGCAGCATCTATAATTATAGACCTCAAAACAATATCTAAATAGAGCATTCCCAACATGGTCAATGGTCAAACTTTATTTTTGACATACATTGATAAACTTCTTTAAATAACCTAAAGTTTTGTTTAGTTTTGCAGATGATACTTAATACTTTCCAAAAACCATACCCACAAATATGACAAAAGGACTTACGTTTTAATAATCTGTAGCATCTAAAAACAAAGACATTAAAATAATAAGTGAATGATGTACGCCCTTCTTGGTCAATTTTAATTGTCAAAAAACGTTTCTTACTGTTAAAATCTTACAATCAGAAACGACCATGTTGCTGATATAACTTTAAAAATATCTAAAAAACTAGGATTTGTTAATAAATATAACAGTTTTTTTTAATTTCTGCACAATTTTTGCATACAATGGATGATTCATTTAGAGGTATTTTATTCAAATGTAAAAAATAAAAATAAACAAATAAATGTTATCGGGTAATCTAAATTTTAATAACGCGTATGAGCATTTTAAGCAGTATTTGGCAAATGACGTAAATGTAGACTTTACGTCACCTCAAACAAAACAAAAAAAGTTATAGTTTTACAGGCTGTATGGCAAGACGTCTTGTTAGAACCAAATGTTGTTGAAATTACGTAATTTAATTTAAAGCAGCAAATAATCCGTTATCGTAGCGCAATTCAGTTTTTAGAAATCTCATTAAAAAAAAATATGGAGACCAAAGATTCTACTAGTAATGGCAATTCTTAAACCTCTTCTGGTTGTTCTTCAGCGCAAATGCGGTAATTTTGCCTATAATAAGCCAAAAATAGGCATCATTGCTAAACAAAATTTTGATCAAAAACAATAAATCTTCTTAAAACTTTTCGAACTCAAAAACTGAAACGGTAACAAATAAAAAAAAAATTGGACGGCTTTAATTTTTGCAAGATTGTCAACCGTCTTTTTAATTTTGTATGCTTATAATTTTAAATTCTTACAAACTGCAAGTGCTCTTAAGGCCGCTTTAAAAAAGAATTATCAAATTACAAAAAAAATAGTGACAAATTTGTGCATTATGGTTTTCACTAACTAATGCATCAATATTTGTTCTTGATAAACAAAACAGCTGAGTAAGTGACTTATCAGAGAAAGAACATCTATATATATATACTTTATAATATTCATGTCGGAAAAGCTGCTTTTGTAAAGATACGTGCTTCACAGCTTGAGCCCAGTGTAAACACTAAGGTAAGGCAAATTGGGGTATTGTTCTTCTGGCAGCAACTTGAAAAAATCTAATCCAGTTTTAGTTTTTTCTTGGAAGAATCTGATTGCTAATTACACAATTCCAGTTAAAGATCTGTTCTGCTTACATTATCAACTGAAATTGTAAGAGGCTGAGTAAAAACTGAAATCTCTCCCTCTCGATTTTTTCTAAGATGCTAAATCATATTACGGGCCGCAAAAAATAAGATTGCGGGCAACATGCTGCCCGCGGGCCTCATGTTGGACAGCCCTGATGTAGACCATAAGATGCTCTAAGCGCACAAAACACATTCTTTGCAGAGTACTGATTTTCGTAACCCAGTTGAAGAAAAATATCATAACAATTGGACTCGGCGCACGCTTTATCTGTTATAAAATCTTTACTAAAAAAGTACCTCTAAATAAATCACCCGTTATATATAAAATTTACATACGTTTTTATATTAAATATTGTTCTCAGTAATAGGAAGTAGCATCTGAAACTATACTGTCCCTTTTAAATCCATTCAAAAACAAGCTATTTAATACTAACTTAAATACTTTACAACATTTGCATTATGTTGCAAATTTTTGAATTTTCTATAAATATTTAAAACATAGTCTAAACAAATATTCACTTGTTGTATAGACTTGCTAAAAACTTTAAGAAAATTACATATCAGAAATATAGAACCAGAACATTAAAAAAAATTAACTAATAAACTTCTAAATGCAGTATTTTTATCAAATGTGTTTAAAATAAATAAATTTAAACTAAATACTGTTTTATATATTACAGATCTTGTCGGAGAGTTTTATCAAAATTTCACTTCACTGTAATTTAAACTTCTATTGTGATAACTTAAAAAAACCATTGTTCCTTTATATGTAATAATAATAATATTCAATATTAATAATAATATTTATTGACCAACAAAATAAATTTTAAATATAAAATATGAAAAATTAAAAAACTAAAAATATTAATTTTTATGTTTCCTCTAATGTCATAAGTTTTAAAACTGCAATTCGACAAAACACTTCAAATATTTTATTGTACCGTCCAGAACTAATTAACAAAAAAAAATCATAAAAGATGCCGTTAACCCACAAGTAAATAAACAGTAGTTATCACAGCAAATCATAATAATATTCATGGCATAAGTATACGGTATCAACAGAGGTTGTATTATTAATCAAAGACCAATGCAAATATTGCAACTCAAACTTGCAATAGTAAATAAAATAAATAAAAAAGGCAATAGAATATCAATCAAAAATGCGGTCTCACTAAAAACTTGTAAAATAAAATTTGATATAATATGCCGTTTTTGCGGCAGCGTGAGTTAGTTGCTTAGATGCTTGCCTCTCATTAGCGCTTTAACCGCTTCGGCATTTATAGTTTCAGCAACAAACAAATTTACAAACAATAATCATCTCGCCTTATTTCATCACTCATACTCGGAAGGACCTTCTGCTATAACCAGGTTGGTGAGGTCAATAGAGTATAAAAACACTTTAAAAACTATATTTCTGTCGTTTTCGCCTGTAACATTTGAGGTCACCATGGGACGTCTCAAAATTTGACGTAAAAAAATATTGCTCTTTGTCGGTGCATGTCCGTCTATCCTAGAATATGGCGTTCTAAAAAGCGTTGTCAGCCGAACACATTTAAATTTTACTAGCCAAAAGCTTTTTTTCTTTAGGTTCTTATTTAGGTTAACATCTCAATATAAAATATCTTTAAATTTCATTTTAAAGATAAGATTGAAGCCGCCCGTAAACATTAGCTTTAAATACTTGCAAATTATATGTATTGAAAACCGATAAAATTGAAAGTCTGTTCCTATATAAGTGTGAATAGTTTGGTTAAAAAACTATTGTAGAATTTTTAGTAAGCCTTCTACTACAAGTAAATATTTGTTTAGATGGCAATGTATCTTGTATTTCGTTTGAACAAAGTCTTTGAAAATATGTACAGAACAAAATCTGAAACATTGTGACAGAATAGGTTTAAAATAACGTTTATATAGCATAGGCCACTCAAACAGCATCAATAATAATTTTTGATGCTGTGATGGACTTGCGCCACGGTATATTTATTTGCGTCAATTTGCGGTCCTTTACTTCCAAAGCCGTGTTCCGAGTAACATCGCAGCTAGAAGCCTTTTTGGTTAATATAAATTACCTGCCTTTAGGTAAGTGTTTCTTTATCATAATTATTTGATTGGTTGTGTAAGCCCTAATTTAGTACCTTCTATTAGAATTCTTATATTTGTTTTAGTTTTTCGATTGTACTTTTTCACCCTTACCGAAGATTAAATATTGTTGAAACATATAAGCAAATTTATTTATCAAACACCAAGCCCCTGAGCAATTTTTATCATCACAACATTATGCATTACTTTCAAAACTATGTTAGCAACATGAAGTTCTTGAAACAATTATGTAAGATTGTAATCTCTAAAAAACAAATTGAAAAAAATATAGATATATCAAGTTGTACCCCAGTTTGATAATGTTTCAAAGTCTTTATTGATTGTTGTTACATATTCTAAATAAAAAATTGTAAAACGCTTTCTCATATTTGTCAACATGGTTTAAAAAAAATATATAAATTATGATGGGTGTTATCATCTGCAATACTATAAATGGACTTTTGTTTATTTGAAAAAGATCATTAATCTAAATAAAAAAAAATGACAAAAAACAAAACGTTGAGAAACACCAGTAATAATTAATTTTTGATCAAAGTTGAAACCTTTAATTCCAATAATAAGTTTTCAGTTGTCAAAAAAGCTATTGATAAAACATTTTGATCAAAATCTATATTGAGTATCTGAGCTAAAGTTATCATGTTTTATAAATGTGGATAATAATATATTTTTTAAAAATTTTGGACAAATTGAAAAATAATGCAATTTGTCTATAATTTGAAAAATCAAACTTGTCTTCCTTTTTGCAATTGTTTAAAAATAATAAGTAAAATTTTATCTACACCGGATGCCTTTCTTGTAATTAATTTTAAAAGATTATTTTTGACAACCCGTTGGGTAAAGTAAATTCGACCCATTATTTTACTACTAACCAGCAGTGTAAGTACAACAATAGGAAGATTTATAATATTTAAGTATTGATTTTTCAATTGAATTTTGATTATTTTGAAGAAGATGAATTAAAAATTTTGAACTAGTTTGCAATAAATTTATTGTTTAATAAAAATGTTTCTTGTTTAAGGGTAATTCCACTATAGTTTGGACAATCGGCCCCACATTGATATCTCCAATTTTGCTCAAACTTTGTACACATGATTTGGAGTAACAAAATATGATGATTCCAAAAATTTTAGATATCTAAGTGTAATATAGTGTAAGTGGCGGCTATTTAAATTACTTAGAAATATTTTGTCTTCTTTCAGTTTTTGTGCTGTAAATAAGCAAAAAATAAAAAAATATTTTCAAAAAAGTGTATCTTATAAGAAATTTTTCGTAGAAAAACTGAATAAAGACAAAATATTGTATTGCACCTTAAGATCTAAAATTTTGTGAACATGTGTACAAAATTTTAGCAAAATCGAAGATGTCGATGTAAGGACGATTGTCCAAACTATCGTGGAATTTTTTAGCATGTATGTTATTTAATTTATTCATGTTTTATTATATTCCCTCTTATAATGTTTTTCTTTTTCCATTTTATCAATTTTTCTTTGGTGAATGTTTTTATTATATTTATGATATATACTTTATTTTGAGTGAATGCCTAATCTACTGCAATCTTAATTAATTAATAATTCTGTCAAAATTTTGTTAAATTACTTAATAATGAAACGGTTTATTAGACAACTTTGGAATCCCTCTGGATAAAAAGCAAGTTTTTATTTAGTCATATTTTGAAAATCAAACTCCGGACTGCGTTGTAACGTTTTATCACTATGATTTTAGTACTGCAAAATAATAAAAAAACTACTTTTCTTGGATTTAATAGTAATATGCATTATCACAATAAGATTTTTGTTCTATACAAACAAATCGAACAAAAGTGATAAAACATGAGACCATCCTCTAATTAAACAAATTAAACATGGACAAAAACAAAATATAATATAATCAGCCAACCAGCAAAAAAATTTGACTAGTTTACTATTAATATCAGTATTTATTTTTTAAATAAAGAAACCTTTAAGAATAAAATATTTGGAAAGATGCATAAATTCCAAAAAAGTCAACTGTGATAGGCAGATTTTGTCGCTCAAAATAAAAATCAGAAAATCATCAAAGATGTTACCAATGCGCTAAAACAGATAACCACCAAAAGAAAGCAGATGTTATAAACTTAAATTAAATTAATTGCAGAAGCCACGTCAAAACACAGCAGATTTCAAAACAAAAGAAACATTTTCTATTTCAGTAAATCAATGCTGGAAATGTTAAAGAAAATACAGAGTTGAAAAAACTTGTCACGCAAAATACACATCACAATAGAACTGTTATTAAAACATCTAATCAAAACCACGTCAGTTAATTTTAAGATCAACCCAGTAGGTATTAATGCAAATTTTTTTTGTAATTTTAAGATAAAAAAAAATATCTAAATCACAGCCAAGCGGCAAATCTTTTTTTCAATCACATATAATGGCTCATCAGCCAAAGCAGAATCAAAAACAGAGCAACTGCCCGCCTGCAAAGCTATTGCCAAATCAATTGAAATATTGCAGTTAGAAGTCCGCAACAACCTAAAATTGCAGAACCATCGTACAAAAAAGTGGAGTCCCGCCAAGTAACAGCAAAACAACATTGCAAAAAAGCGGGTAAAAAAAAAGATTCAAATATCCTTTCCCAATCTAAATAAAAGCCATTTCTACTTTTGGATCCCAAACTTTCTCTAAATAAAGTACGCCAAACATCTACAAAGCTTGTTGTTCCTAATCTAATTTTATTGTTCTCTATAAAAATAAAACAAACATTCTTGATAAAAAATGATGCAACTTTTCTACGTTCTAAAAAAACTAACCAGTGCCACAAATGCTAGTGCTTTGTGCGTACAGCTTTAAAATTTTTTTTGTGCAAAGTACATAACGGTCGCAAATATGCAAGTCACTAAACTCTGTGCAAAAAATACAAACGGCTGTTTTTCAACGTTGCGCAAAAAAACTACGTACAAATAAATTGAGCAAAAAGCGTAAAATCTAGCCATATCCTACTCTAGTAGGTAGGAATATAGACATAGAAGTATTAAAGGAAAAGTTTATATAGTTAATAATATAATAAAAAGCTGAGGCAGTAGAAATGGGAAAACATAAGTAGGGAAACAAATAATAACCATAGGAAACAAAATTAAATACCTCGGAAAGAGTTACACTTGAAATAAGCAGATGAAACAAGCAGATTAAGGAAGCGGTAAGAGCAACAAAGAAAATAAAAGAAATGCTTAGTAGGTTTATGCCAAACAAAAGAAGACCAGAAGAAGGAGCATGGAGGCTAATAGCAACATTAGCTAGAAGTAAACTATTGTACACAAAAATACGATGGAAAGATGGCAGAGCCAGTGGAAAAATGAATGAACAAGAAAACTAATACCAGAAATTAAAAAAAAAATAGTAGAGAATAAACCAGCAACGTTACTATACATCACAACTACTCACCGGACATGGAGCCTTTGGTAAGTATGTATTTACAAAATTAAATAAATAACAAAAAAGCTGTATAAAAAGACACGCATGTCAATACAGAATATACGCTAGTAGAGTGCAAAGCGTTTGAGAAAGAAAGAAAAGTTAAAAAAAAATTGAAAAACAAAATCAACAAATTCACAACTATTAAAATTTGCCTAAGTGACAAATACAAATGGAAAGCATTAAGAAACTACTGCAACGACAGTACTGAAAAAAAAGAAGAGCAGTTTAAAGTTTTAAGATTTAAATAAACCAAAATAGAAGGAAACACACAAATCAAAAGTCACAAAAGACAAAGAAAGAAGGAGAAAGTAGCTAAATGAAAACAAAAAAAAAACAAAGAAGGCCAAGACAATTATGCCTACCAAAGAATAAACTGTGAAAGAATAGACAAGAGAAGAACATTTACTAAAACATTAGTACTAACCGAAATTGCAGAGACAAAACAAAGAAGAAAAGAGCTGCTCAAGAAAAGCAAACTGAATAAATTAACTAAACTAAGCAATTTTAGTACGGCAAATATGCTATCTCAAGGTTTACAGACAATTTAACTTTTAAAATGGATACATTTAATAGAGCTATACAAAATATTTATAAATGAAAGAGGATACGACAAAAAAAGTTAATAAAAATATAGAAAAACTAAGAAACTACCTAAGGACAAAACTAATATCTTGGCTAAATAAAACAAGAATGGAAAAAAAAAAGATAGATGTTCGTGTAGAAAGTAGGGCAGAAAAAGAAGGTATAGTGAAAAATGAGCTGGGTACAGCATGTGTTGCCGTAGCAAACTGTGTGAATTCCGCAAGACCATAACCAGCCTACCGCAAACTAGTACCACATTAGTGACAATAACAAAGACAAATTAACTGCAGGACCAACGCAGAGAAAAAAACCGAAAGATATTGCCATGAGCTAGTCATTCTCAAGGGCCGCTTGTTAAGGCCAACACTTCAATGCTAAAAAAACTTTTAAAAAATAAAAAGTTATATCCTAGAACGCGTGTGAATTTAGATCTTGTAGGAATATTTAAACAAAATTCTGAATTTCTATCAGCCCGTCATACGTATTTGTTAGACAAAATCGGAAAAAATGTATAATTAAAAGAGCATTGTGCATTAATTTCAGCTCCACAGGTAATATTAATAAAAATCATGATAATATAAGCAAAATGTTTTGCAATTTAATAAAACATCATAAAAAAAAATAAGAAAAAAACCGTTTTGAATTTTTTTATTATTAATTGCAAAATAAGATTACGATTTACAACTTAATTTATACGAAAAATTGTAAATATATAATAATAAGTTTTTATATAGTTTGTTGTTGAATTGTTTAATTTATTATATTAAATATTATTTTTAGTAATATTAGTTTATGCTGAAAAAGTGGAAACAAAAGATGCGTTACTGGATCGCAATATTAACGCGTCGACTGTAATAAAAAATAATAATCATTCATTAAAACGCGCCACTATCCGTGCAGTTTGCAAACGCTTACTCAAATGTATCAGTTGTAGCTTAAAAAAAACATTTATAACATTAGTAAAATGTACTCCTAGCATATTTAAAAATGTTCAAAACCTCTCTCTGTTGCGGATGATAATCGGACTTACTTATTAATTTAATTTGCTTATTTTGGCTACCTTAACACGTTTAAAAAAATCCATTATCCACAAAACAATCTGATAAAAATGCTATGCTATGCTATTTTGCTAATAATTTTTATTTAACTCTAACTTAAGAATCAATAAAATACCGTTGTAAACTAACTAATTATAATTATCAGTATTTTCGATAGATTTTAACATGTTCATTATATTTTTTTAGTTTTGTTTTAGTGCGGAACGACAATGTTTTCTTCTGAAACGTCCGACTTTTTTAAACAATTAAAAGTTAAATATTAAAAAAAGTCCAAGCAACAGATATGTTCTTACAATAATCAATTATTTATGGATTATCATTATTTAATTTGCTTAAAACTAATTTAATAATATAAATATAAACCACAAGTATATATACTTAAAATTTAATTAATAAACCACTGTTCGTAAATATGAATAAAAAAACGTACATATTGCATATCATGCAAAATTCATTCAACGAAATAAATACTATTGATGTAAAGTTTATATCAGCACAGGAAATTTATTTCACGCCAATTAGTTTTACATGTAATGTAAAATGCAAACTACATCACTGATTGTTTGATGCCTTTAAATATTGCTGAATCATTTTAACTGTTTTTTATTCCAACATTTTTACGTCTCTTAGTGTAAAAAAGCAGAATTCCTATAAGAAAATAAAATAATGACGGTCTTACGTACCAAAGGACTTGGAAGCTTGTCTCTTGTACATTTCCAAGCAGGATTTCCTGTGGACCATTCGATGCGTAACAGCCTGATAACGTTTTTTGAAATCGTGCTCCGATTCTGTGCTCTCTGTACTGGAAACCGATTCCCTCTTGTGCAATTCTTCGTCTTAAAAAAAGAAACAACGTTAAATACGATTAACACATAAATATTCACACAATTTAAGAAAATGTTACTATTTTAATGGAAGTGGTCATTTATTATACATTAATGGTAGTGAATGAAATATTACAACTTGAGTTAGTCAAAACATGCAAACAATAATATAACATTATATATCACAAAGCAAAATTTACGCACGCACGGCTCTACGAGTTTATTGTGATTAACCAGTAAATAAGTGCATTATAAAATTATTAATTGTTATCTACTTATTAAGTGTCAGTTACTAATTGTATAGTTTTATTTTTTATCTGGGATACATTATTGTTATTATTAGCTATTGGATATGGTAAGTAATGTGAATGTAAAATTTTCCATTTGCTTCATATCTAAGTAAAAAATACATAAATATTTTGTAAGCAAAACATATTCAATTTATTTTGATTTTATTTTTATTTTTATTCAATCCATTTTCCGTAATTCAGTATTGATATTTTACTACTCCTTTTGTATTCCAATTATACCTTTCCGCGACCCTGTAGTTTGTTTGTTAATCACCGCTATCGACCCGGTTGGCGTACAGTGTCCTTGCTGTTATTTCCTATTGTTTTTTTACTTTTATATTATTTTATAATTCATATTTTTTCCAATATGCCTTTACATACAAACTGCAATAATACTTGTAATATTGAAAATGATCTGTAGTGTGATAAATGTAAATATCCTATACACACTACGTGTCTGTATATCAAAAAACAAGTTTACTTTGTTTCATTGTATGACTTGTTCAAATGCAATATCGGAGCTGCAGAAACTTAAACAGAATGTAGATAGTCTTACTACTCAAATATTAGAGCTAAAAAACCACCCATGTGTAAAAACTGTGTCGTTAACATATATTGAACCTAATACTAACAGTGAAGAGGTTATATGTGAAATTTTAGATCGACAATCTCGGGCATCTAATGTAATTTTGTACAACATTGATGAACCTCCAAGTATGTCTGAAGATGCTCGTCATGCGGCTGATCAAGATACTGTTGTTACATCTTTGCAAACGCTTAATATTGCCGTTGAATCTTCTCATATCAAAACTTTTCGTATTGGAAAATACTTACCCAATTAAAAACGACCAATTAAAGCTAAATTTAAAAATCCAGCTATTGTTACCAATGTTTTGAAACTAAAATCGAAGGTACCTAATAGAATTAATGCTTCCAGCGACCAAACAATTTGTCAAAGAGATTATTTTAAACAAATTAAAAATATTCTCCAAGAACGGATAGATAAAAATGAGAAAGATATCACAATTAAATATAAAAACGACAGCTCTTCTACTGTAAATTTTAAGAGAACGTTAGTACAAAAAACCACTAAACAAACTATTTTTGTTTTATGAATAATTTAAAATGCTATTATCAAAATAACCGTGGTTTAAGAACAAAAACTGTTAATTTATATACTCGTTCACTTGATTGTACTCTAGATGTCATTGAAACAGGACTTAATGATAATATTTTTAAAAAAGAACTATTTTCTGATAACTATAACGTTTTTAAAACTAATAAAAACTTTGAAATAACTGGATTAAAATCGGGTGGAAGTGTTTTACTTGCAATTAAAAGAACTATTAGAGTAAATAGTTATATTGACCTTAACACATTTGAAATCCTACCTAATGTAGACAATGTTGCTAAGAAGTGCACATTTCAAAACTGTCTACTGTATAATTTTGTTGTGTATGCTCGTCCAAAAACTTCCGCTCAAGATTTAGATTTACTGTTTCAACTTCTAGAGCCTTATTCTTTTCTAAATGCTGATATAATTACGGGTGATTTTATTATTCCACAATTTTATCTTAATGATTTAGATCCAAAAGTAGCCTCGTGTTTCAATTTTATTAGTATTTCTAATCTTATACAAAACAATCTTTTAAAGAATAGTTTAAATAGATTGCTGGACTTTGCAGATTAGCCTTTACTACACAGTTTTTGCAATAATACTAACAATCTTGTCGATTTTATACATAA
Organism: Tachinus rufipes; assembly: GCA_963932245.1. NCBI lineage: Eukaryota > Metazoa > Arthropoda > Insecta > Coleoptera > Staphylinidae > Tachinus > Tachinus rufipes. Next base: position 40,031,268 of record OZ010747.1, on the reverse strand, counting down.
CACTTTATATGCCATATTTGATAAGTTTGTTCCTCTGTATCGAAAAAGAAATGTTCATAATAACTCTCATGGTTTACCTTTAAAAATCTTTAAAAAAAATCAACAAAAAGCTAAACTTCACAAAAAAATTAAGAGAGGTGAAGATCAGTTGGTGCATCTTGAACTTAGACAAAATATCAAATCTCTATTTAAACTTGAGTATAATTCTTATATAGAGACTATACAAAATCGTTTAGTTACCGATTCTCAAAAGTATTTTAATTTTATTAGACCCAAACAAGGGCCATCACGTTTACCATTTCTAATGCATGACTCAAACTTAGATCAATCTTTTGATAATCCTCAAACTATAGTTGATGGCTTTGCTAGTTTTTTTGGTTCGGTTTATATACCACATTCACATGAATCTTCAGATGACTTTTATAAATTATTATTTGTGTCAGTAGATATTTTTACAATTAATAAAGACTGTATTCTTTGAAGCCTAAAAAAACTCAAACCACCTTTGACTGCAAGAATCGATCAAATACCATCATTTATCTTAAAAGATTGCTCTGCTTCTCTTGTTGCACCTTTATTTGTTTTATTCAATTCAATATTGAATAATAGTCATTTTCCAACAGTTTGGAAAACGGCAAGACTTTGTCCCGTTCATAAAAGTGGCAATTCGTCAAATATAAATAACTATCGTCCTATTATTATTCTATCAAACTTATCAAAGGTTTTTAAAAATTGTCTATACGAATTTATTCTAGTGCAAGTTGGTCATATAATCAGCTCAGATCAGCTCTTTTTTTTTTCAAAACAATCGACTACAATTAATCTTGTTGAACTAACACATAATTTAGCTGTTGAAAAAGATTTCAAGATCAAACTGATGTTATTTATATAGATTGTTCTAAGGCTTTTGATAGTATTGATCTCAACGTACTATTAAACAAGTTAAAAACTTTGGGTTTCAATAACAATTTGATTAAAATGTTATTGTCGTATCTTTATAACAGATGCATGTTTGTTTACTATAACTCGCAATGTTCAAATTTAGGACCTCTTTTATTTTTTTAATACTTTAAATATTATTAAATGCAAAGTGGTTTCATGTACAAAAAAATGCAGCCTTTATTGATCGTTGTTCTACTATAATAATATTAATAATAATCCATTTATTCCAGTCGATATATACAATATACACAGGAAAAGTCAATATCACATAGTAAATACAATAGAATACACATAAGTTGAAACATATACATATATGGGATAAAAATACAATTTAAAATACATAGAATTATATTATTTAAAATGTTCATAAAATTCTTGGACACTGTAAAAACTGCAATCAAGTATTAATTTCTAATTTTGATTTATATAAAGGCAGTAGCAATATTTTGATGCTTTCGGGAAGTTTATTATAGATTTTGACACCACAACATAGTGGAGAGTTGGCATATTGTGCCGATTTGTGTTGTGGTAACAGCAGTAACGCTTTGTTCCTGGTAGAATAGTGGTGGTTGTCGGAATTTGTTTTAAAATTATGAATGTTTTCTTTTACATATAAAAGTACACGATATATGTATATGCTAGCAAGAGGCATTATATTTAGTTTTTTAAAGTATGGCCTACATGAGACTTGGTGATTTAATCCCATTAAACTACGGATTATTTGTTTTTGCAGAATAAAAACTCTTGGAACTTCAGTAGAGTTATACCATGTTTCAGTAGCATAGGAAAGTATGGAGTGTACATTTGCAAAATAAAATGACAAAACTACATTTATACTATTAAAAACTTAGGCGTAACATTTGATTCTAAGTTAACTTTTATTCTACATATCAATCGAAAAGTGAAATGCTTTTCAATCACTAGAATTTCTTACAATTTTATTAATATTAAGATTATTAAGTATGTACGTATGAATCATTTAACAATGGAATTGATAATAAATTGTTTGTAAATTAAAAACTAGTTTCTAATGATTTATTTTATAGTAATTATCTTTTTCAATTGCTTTTGTTTTATAAAGGCAAATATTAAAAAAAAACTACTATTTTGCAAAACAGCAAATTGTCAAAATTAATTTTGAAAATAAAATACTGTTTAAAACTTAAATACAATAGATTTGTGTATGATTTTTTTTTTTGTTAAAATATAAATAGACCTACTCTCTCGGTTTTGAGAGCAATAGTTAAACACCATATATAAAAGATTAAAAGATATTAAATTATAAGATCTTAATAGTCAATTGACATTAAAATGTTGTAAGATTAAACTGTCTAAAAATTGTTAAAATTAATTGATTGTTTTTGGAGCAGTATAGCAAATGAGCGCCATCTACTAAAATCATACCTCAAGATAGATAGTTGGTCCTATAAAAAAATCAGTTATTATGTTGCAATAACAATTGTATTGACTCATTTTCTAAGAAGTAGCCTTACCATTGCTACCCCAAAACCCACATAATCATGCATAGATTTAAGCCATAAATACTTTGTTTTGTTTGTTTACAAATCCGTTGAATTAAAAATGCTAAATAAGTTGTTTTTTGCAAATCACGTGTTGTAAGCCTAGTATTTGCTTAACAAATTTAACAAAAATTTTTTGTCGTCTTTCAGACATCCACTGCATAAAAAACCCGTCAAAATTCCCATTATATAAACATGTTTGTTTAGACCCCAGTGTCCAGTTGTAAGTCCAGTAAGTTTTTGCAGTTTTATTCGGGTCAATTGCATTACCATAATTAGGATCATCTGTGATAGATTTGTTAGGAATAGTTGTGTATGATTTATTCTACAAACTGCAGTGTTCGGTTTTAAGTTTACTATGGATTATTTGCTTTCAAGTTTTGTATAGAATCCTCAAAACAGATTCAACTCTAATTAAGTGTATTTGTTGTGGCTAATGCCTTCAGACTGGCAATGTAGTCTGTTACTAGTTTAATTTTATTATTGGCAAGGGTATTGCCTTTAGAGCCCCTTGTGTGACATGACGGTCCGCTTAAATGTTGTCTAAATAAAATTTTGTTTCTAGCGCACCATTTAATGTTAGCCCAAGAATAAAGTACCAACGTTTCCTAGATTTTGATTTCATATATAGGTAACAACACCGTCATGTATTGTCATGACAAAACTCCTTCATAATCTAAAAATCTCTTAAATCAATTTTTTTTAGAATTGGATATAGTTTTTGCACTTGTTAACTAGCTAATAAATAAACGGTTTTCAAAATTTTCTTGATTGGTATGCGTATTGGATTGGTGCAAACGCAAAACTTTCAATGTCCTGTTCCGTACTTACCTGTTGACTATTTTTTCTACAAGTTTTTCAAGTAACTTCCGTTGTGTAATTTCTTTCGTTTGTCACCAGGGATCTAATCTTTGCCATGCGATTTTTGTACAATGAGTTGCATGCAACTTGTACTTTTGTATATGTTGTAACTGATTTAGTTTTGCAGACGTTTCCTGTTTTTTGTGTATCATAGATACACATAAGTTTTATAACAATCTCAATATTTTGTTAACAGTCCGTCTATATTGCCATAACAAATGTCTTTTGTTATTCTTATTATTTCATGTTTATATGTAATCCCTATGTAAACTTGTTGCCAAAAAATTTATTTATTCATTAAATTATATAAACTTGATGTTTGGAAGTTTTGGTAAAATTTGTTTGCTAATTTTCCTTTTTTATTTTGACAAAGAGCCTGACATTTAGACCTTTTTTAAAATTATTTCAAGCGTCGTCATTATTAAGTTATATAATATGCATTCAAAGTCATTTTCTAAAATTGTTACTTTTATAATGAAAAGTTTGTAGTAACAATTAAAAAATATTTACTCCGTAGTTACCTTTACAATATGTTAATTCATATTTATTATTACATAGTAACTAAAAGTCAGTTCATTGCATGTTTTAAAATTAACTTTTCAATAGCTAGACCTAAACAAAGTTTTACGCAATCTTGTTTAATTTTTTAGTTTTATGGTTTTATGGTTTGGTTTCATTTTTTATTTTTGAGAAAATTATATCAGTTTTTAATATTTGAGGTTTAGTGTTTTTTTGCATAGTTGTATTTTCTGTACATAAAATTATGATTTTTTTAATTGCATTATATTCATGTTTAATATAATGCATTTAAAAAAATTTGTATTAAAAAAAACTATTACAAACACTCATCATTTTTTAATTATTATTGTTTTATATTAACTTTTTTAAGCGTAATTTTATATTATAAACTAAATATTTAATTGATGAGTTATAAAAAATTAAAGATTAATTTATAATATAGAATTACACTTGAAAATGTTATTGAGATAATAGCCCAAGAGCTGGCAACAAAAAAGTTTTGAAAAGCCTGATATTTTCAGATCGGACTGCATTTTGGCCATAGAACGCCTCTGTAGAGTCAGAACTCCAGGTGTCGGCGTAAGCACACTGCGTACATGTTACAAGAACTAATTCAATGCAAATCATTTGATGATGACATTTTCTCCACGTGGCACGTAGAAACGGAACGAATGATTCTATCGAACTGATGCCGTGACGTATTTGTGGCAACTATGACGCCTTGGTTGACTATGCTGCATCTGCTGCTTATTTCTACCAATGAATGAATTGGCTGCTGACTGATTGGGTTCTATGAAAACTATGTCTGACTGACACGCTATGACACTAAATAAATAAACTAATAAAAATAATTTATTACAACATATAAAACATTAATAATTAAAAAATATGAATATTTAAGAGTTTCATAAAACTAAAAAAAAAAAAAAAAATTGAATATTACAAACACTATTTAAAAAATTGTAATATGATACGTAAATATAAACATGCGGGCAGAAAGTCCTCGGTTGATAACCTATTTCATATTCAAACCAACCATTGTCACAATATAATATATACACAGGGTGATTCAGAGGAATCGCATAGTTTTGAAATAATAAGTACTTGGTTAATTTTACTTGATTTGATTTATATTAACATTAAAATCTTTATTACAAATTTCACGCTTAAATTTGCTGATCAATTCTTTGCAATTTACGGCAAATGACATCCTTCCACTCTTTCAATGTTTGGGATTTATCTACATAGACATGGGGTTTTAGAAAACCTTAAAATAAAAAATTACAAACAGTTAGGTCAAGAAAACGAAATGGAAAGGGCACATTGCCAAAACGCTAAATAATTCGTTTAAGAATGTTTTTACTAAAAACTCTCATTAAAAAATAAGTGCCGATTACACCACTTAACTTGTAGATTATTTATAGCCCAATATTGGTTATTGTTTGGTTTATTAAATTGGAATTTTAAATTTAGTCGCAAAATACGTTTTACAGAACTATGGCAATGTGCTAGCAAACAAGCGCTGTGTTTGAATCACCACTTTTAACATAATTATTTTACACAAACACACAATGTTGCACATTCTTCTGCGTCATGACTAAAATAACATAACCTACGGAGTTGAATAACACTATTCCGGTTTCTCTAACTCATATACAGTGGAACTTCTCTAACTCAAATCTTCAAGCGGCACCAAATAAAATTAGAGTTAGGAAAAATTTGAGTTAAAGAAAAATTTGCCCAATTTAAGTCTTAAAGTTTATTACATAATACATACTACAAATTAAACAAAACAATTAATTTTATAGTAGTTTTATGAAATGAACACATATACAGTGTGGATATAATGTCAAAAAATACCCAAATAAAAATGTCAAAAAATGTTCATGCTTTAAATTTTTTTGAAAAACCTCAATATACAATTTTTTTAATCAATTAAAAAAATGTTCATAATGTTGTTTTTTGGACAAATTGTCAACATGCTAAATGTACTTAACTTTTGAATTTTTGTAGGAATTTTCCTAAAAATTCAAGTTAAGTTTAGCTACCCGTAAATATTAGTTCGAGTAAGAGAAAAAATCGAGTAATAGAAATTCGACAAAAAAATATTCGAGTTAAGGAATACTTCGATTTGAAGAAGTTTGAGTTAGAGAAGTTTCACTGTATGTACTTACTGTGTACTGCGCGTTTAAAAAACATCCGATTTCTCTTAATCACCCTGTATATATAATCATTTTTCTGCATATAACATAAAATAAACATTTACCATAAATATAAATGATCAAACAAACAATATGTTTCATCAAATCTAAACAAAATTAAATCTTAAAAAGAAATCTTTTTTGCGTTGCTATACAAATAATATCAATTTAACTTAAATTAACCATTTTGACACACCGCCCAGTTATTCTGCTTCAAATTAAAATGTACTACTACACCAAAAACATTTTGTTCAGATTTATAATATACTAGAAATAAAAATCACTTATCAAACGCATTCTATGATAATAAGAAAAAGACAATGAAAAAAACAGACACAATATTTGACTAAATAAAGATGTGCCAACACAACTCTAAGCTATATCAGTAAATAGAGCATACGTGGACTTTTCCAGTACATACAACCAAACAAATACCTTTTAGTACTAAAACTCAAATGGTTTGCATCTACAGTAATAACTTGCAAATGTTATTTCCGCCTCTGTAAAGAACTACAAAAAAACTGTATATAGACAAGGACCTCATTAACTTCAGGAACGTATGAGACCAACTAGTAGTACAAATTAAACTACAACAACAAAATAACGTTAAATACCCAGATAAAAAAAATCACAAAAGTTTTCTTGGAAAGCATAATATTAACCAGATAAAAAACTAACTTCAAAAAATTTGTTATAAATGCTTTACAATTGAAAAAAAAAATAATTAAAAAAAAAAAAAATCTTAAACTTAAATGAATTACCTCAATAAAGAAACTAACTTCTAAAACAAGACTTTCCGCCTCTAAGCATTATACTAAGATTATGTTTTTCTACAATAGGACGCCGTTCAGCAAGCTTATTATTAACGCAATAAGTTATAAATTACAACATTTGAAAATTTCGTCACAAACTCAGGAGTTCTAACATAAATGATTAGTTTTTTTAGCGTGCACTAAACATTATAGCACACGAGATCTACTAAAATATCTTTTCCTATTCGAAAGAAGACGTAAAGCACCCTTTAAATTAGGAATTCAAAACTAACTACTACACTACCAGAGCAGCAAAACAATACTTGAAATAGTTTATATAACTATACTAACGCATATCTATCTTATCTAACTCAAAATGTAATAAATACACTTAAAAGTCAAGATACAACCAGACAATAAATCAGTCAAACTCTATGTTGTTTGTTTGTAAAGCTGACTAATGTAAATATGATAATGTAGTATCAATCCTAACGGCCAACATACAAAAATTCTTAGGGGATAGTAAACTTAAAACCCACAAATTTCAACATCAATGTTAGCTAACATCGCTGTTGAAATAACTTTCTAACTAATCAAAAACAAACATTTTTAAATATTACCTATCAGCTTAAACTTATCAAAATGTTATTTAACATTGTTGTAAAAAATGTTCAAAACTTGGCAAATAGTCCGGTTTCGATTCTACAGTGGTTTGCAATAATCTAATCAAGGTTACTAATTTTAATTTTTTTTTCTTGTGTTTGTAATGAATTTTTAGCAAGTAGCCTTTACAAATTCAATTACTTTTTGGTTTTTTCTCTGCGTAAATCCTGTTGTTGTACTGTCCTTGTCAATTTAATATAGATTTGATACTAGTTTGAGATGGGTTGGCTATTGTTTCGCACATTTTTACGCAGTATCTGCAGCACGTATGCTATACCCAGTTTTTCTCTTCCTATAGCCTCTACTTTTATCCGTTTTTCATATATTCTCTTTTATTGTCAAACTTTTCAAGTTTTTTATATTACTTTTGTGGCAAACTTTCTTAGCAACCTCCATCTCTCAGGCAACAAACAATAATTGTTGTTTTGTCCAGTATAGTTTTCAGTATTCTGCAATATTGTGTGTTTTCAGACAAAATAGACATCTTTCTTTTTTTTATTTTTTGTAAGTATTTGTGTTGTATAATAACACGTTTATGGTTTATTCTCTGTCCATTATTTTATTTTCGAGATTACTTCTTTTGTTCATTCCCTCTTTTTTCTTCTGTTCCACTGTCTTCTTTCTTGTTTTTATCTTTGCATTTATTACTGGTTCATTCTTTTACTAGTTTTATTACTTCTTTCATTCACCATCATACTCGCGTGTCGTGTTGAAGTACTCAATTCTACTGCCTCTTGTGATACTGGTTTGTAGACCTTATTGATTACTAACAAGCTTAATCTTATAGTTCCTCTCATTTTATTCCTGTTTTTTTGTCTTAATAGTCATTTCCCATGTTTCTGGGGCGTTTAACAATTTGCTTCTCCTGCCATTGCGATTAAACTTTTGACCTCTTTTTCTAGACCTTTTTTGTTTAACATAAATCTACCAAACTCTTTTTTCATTTATTTTGTTTTCCTGACCGTTTCCTTAACGTGTTGATTCTATCTTTTTGCTTTCACTGACAGTCCAAGGTAGGTATTTTCTTTCATATGACTATCACTTCTCCTACGTGTATCTTACCTGTTCTTCCATTAGTTCTTTCAGTCAATAGACATGCCGCCTCTGTTATTTATGTTGATAATTTTAAACTTTTACTTTTTATCTGTATCTGTATCTAATCTATTGCCAACTTTAGTCTTTCTTTAAATATTTCCATTTCTGGTGGAGCTAAAGCGCTACGTTGTCCTCAAATGCCGTTATTGTCACGTCTTCCGGAAGCTTCATCCAATATAGCTCATTATAAACTAGGTTCCCTAATTTTGGTCCTAGTGCTGAGCCCTGAGGTACTTCTCTGATCAGTTTAAATCATCCCCCCTTGAGTACTAAGTTTATACCTTGTAAGTAATTCCATATTATCTTGATCGTTTTTTGGTTCAGCTCTTTTTACTTTGATGCCTCTATAATTGCTTCCCACGCTGTTCAAAGTCTTTTTTTCTACGTTCCGCTGTTTATTTTATTTGCTGTTTTTATAACCTCTGTTGTTATTTTGTTTGAGTCTGGTGATTTGTTGTTAAGGAATTATTTCATGATCTCCTTTATCTCTTCCACTATTGCCATAACGATTTCTACTTTTGTTTTCCTTTGTTTCTGGTTCTTTTACCAATTTTCTCTTGAGAAACAATTTCTCAATTATGACTTCTTCTCCTTTATCTTTGTTTAGAGAGTATACTCTTCATCCCAGTTTGTTTATCACTATTTTCCCCAAGTATCTATAAATTCTATCATTCTTTTCAGCATCTTGTTTTGCTATTCCTGATTGCTCATTTCAAGATTTTCTTGTCGTGTTTTAGTTCCTCTTCCGCTTTTTCTGTGTTTTCACCATTTCTTCTCTGGTTTATTAATTGAACTGTTGCTCAAATTACGGTCGTATTACTTTCAATGGTTACTTCAGTATGTCTTTTATTTTTACAAAGATATTGTAATAGATCGGGCTTTATTCTATTATCACCTTGCAAAGTTCAAAATCTAAAAAAACATTGCTGTAAAAACAAATTAGAATACGGCCAGTAGTTTAATTTTGTTTATTTTAGTAGTTTGTAAAAGTTTAACTAATATTACTTATTTTGATTTATAAGTTAAACTGATGCTCAGGTTGCGGCCGTAAAAGTTTTAGCCGTTAACTTTTTTATTTTTACAGAATTCTTATATTAGATTTCCATTTGCTGCAAAATTTTAAGCAAATATTGCACATTAATTCAAAGTAAACAAACACCCAACCACTCAACCACCACACCAATCGTAGACGTCGCATAATAATTAGTTCAACTTCACTTTGGTACAAATTTTTGTCACCTTGCAGCTAATATTTATGCAACAGTATTACATTACTGCAGAAAAAAATGTCCAATGACAATGCATTCTGTTGTACATAATGTAATATTAATTTACTTTTTTATATAAACCGTAAGACCCTATGTGTTATAACCTCAGACAATTGTAAAGTCATCAATTCTAATGTACTTCAATGTTCATACCCCAAAACGTCATAGGTTAATATAATTGATGGCTGTGATTCTACTACGTAATAATTCATGTTTATAAAATAATAAAGCAATTTACTACGTTTTTGATCACAAATTTATTCTTTACACATACATTATTAATTTTGGCTCTACTAGAGTCTTCTACAGATATATAACTTATTACATCTGTAGAAGGCTGTAACAGAGTCAAAACTAGTAATGTATTGGTAACGTATTGGTAAGAATAAATTTGTGACAAAAACATAGTAAATTGTTTTTTTATCCTACTTTATGTGTGAATAATCTTAAACAAATAAAAGTACATTAATAAACCCAATGTCAATAGAATTTGATATACTCAAAACTAATTTTGTGTAAGTGTAGATAACTGATAACTCAGACACTCTACCTGTATGTAAATGACGTATATAGAACATTAACAATTAAAATGCAAAGTGTTGTTTCTATTTATTCTATTTTTAAGTCTGTTTTTAACAAAAATAAACTTGCGGCATATTTATTTCTGGTATATTTTATTCATAATATTGTACAATTTTTTTTCATATTTTTACTTCAGAAAATAATGTTTCCTTATTTTATGATATATAACTTAAATGTGTGAGTTAATGGTGTATGAATTTTTGTGTGAGTAGACCATTAAATAAATGTGTTTTATAAACTTGTTTTGTAAGAAAGAAACAATTCCACTACAAAAAATAACACGTTTGATAGAATGTTCAATTATTAAATAAATGGAATGGTATATAATCAAAAGCACCTGCAATACGAGTCCTGCCCGGAGCAACATTTTTAAACATTTTCCACAAAATATAAAGTAATGACATAAATTAAATTAAATAAATCTAATTTCAGTTTAAACTGAAACTTAAACTTTAAAAAATACAACCACAATTGCATTACTAATTGGTTTCATTATTTTACCGATATTCATAAATCTTTTTAGAATTAAAAGAATAAAAATTATAAAAAAGTATTTACATGTTGATTTAGCAAATAAAAAATTATATGTTATTTTTATTCAAATTAGAAACATTTTCTAGTTTTAAAATTTTAATATGCTAGTTGCAACATTATATAACATGCATTATTATGTATTACATTTAATACTATATATAATTTCAAGAGTATTTGAGTTTCAAGTTAACAACTAAACGCTAGCATATAACTAAATTTAATTAATATAATACCTGCTGATGCGGGTCTGCTCCATGTTTGCATTTCATCGTGATCGTCGATGTATATCCAGCTGCTATCTACATACGGACTATTGTATAATCCCAAATCATCTTCATCTTCCGGTGCACCAGGAAGCACACTTGGGCTGGAATCCGTCGCTCGAAGTCCTTCTAAACTAGTATCTCTTGATCTTGCCATCGGCCTTAATTTCCCCTTTCCATTGTCTATTTTTCCGGCTCGCTCTTCCGACTGAAATAATCTCCTCTAATTATAATACTATTAATAATACAGGATTAATTTACCTTTGCTCTCAATCCATCAGAACGATATCTATGATGCCTTCTATCTCCATGTCCGCGGTCTTCTGATCGATAACGCTTCTCAAATTTTTTAAATAGTCGTCCAGGTGGATGTTTAGCTCTAGGCGAATCCGCAAAACCGGCAGGTGGTTGCACAATATCCGGCTGACTGGAGCTCTTTTCCAGATCATCAGTTGTTACGATATCAACTTCTTTCCCACAATGCAAGCAATGGACGTGTTGATCAGAGGCAGCAGCGTGGCTACTTGGATCGCTATAAAAGACGCTGTCACTACCCGGGCTTACTGAACGTAATGATTCAGCGCTCAATGCTTTCAGACGAGTTGCATCGGGACAAGGCTTTTGTTTTGTGGGTGACACTTCAGGACTACAAACAGATAATGCAAACAATAAGATTAAAACTTTACAAATCCTTATAAACTAAATTGCATTCAATATTGCAGGACCGAAAATTATATTATATACGAAATGCATGAATAATGCACGACAAGCTTACGCGGATGTAATTTGCAGGAAAATATGTAATATAAAATAATATAACACCGAAGTATTCCAATTAATGCTGAGAAAACAAGAAAACAAGCAACTATGCTGCATTGCAGTGATGCTGATTTAACGATCACTAATGGAAATAGTTCCTTTGGGAAATGCAAACAAATTGGCGCGCATTTTATATTTTATACACCCTGATGATTTGCTCAGTTAATGTGGAACATAAATTATATTATAATGGAAAGGATTTATTATATTATGTTTGTTAGCGTACACATCTCCTCACCTGTGACTATGCAGACTAGTGCGACTTTTACTGCTGTGTAAATCCGGGCTTTCATCTTGCGCGACACCGCGTTGGATTTGTTTCTTCCTAGGTAAACTTCCAGTATGAATAGCTTGTTTCTCATCCATGCTTCCGCTTCTCTTCCGAATTTTCGATCCAGTTGGCGAACGGGGAGATTTTCGTCCCTTTTCACGTGGTTTTTTACTTTTCCTCGGAGATAACTGTTCATTATTAATTGAGTCATCGGATGTGAGAGGTTTCCTCTCTTCGGCGCTCCTAGCTTCCCAATCCTCTTGAGTATCGGGGCTTTTTAATAAAGGAGATTTTTTCTGTTGCATTATTTTACGATGAGCCTGCATTGGACTTCTTGTGCGTATACGTCTAACTTTTGGTTTATCTGAAGGTTTTAATAATTCTTTAGGCGGCGATGATTTAGTAGGTTTACTTTGAGATGATCTGGATTTATCGGTTGATGATGACAGTTCTTCTTGGCGTTTCATTACTTCTAAAGTGTATTGTTTTCTTTTAAGTTTCTTTTCTTCTTCTGTTGATTCTTTACGATCTGATTTAGATGATTTCCAAGTGGCACTATAAATGTATATTAATATTAAAATTTAACAAAATAATTAAATAATTTTACTCACTCATCTTCCAATGGCGAATCGTAATATCCAGATGAAGAATAATGGGCACTTCTTTCATCCTCTGACACTGACGGTACTTTTTTTGGAGAAGGCACTGGTGGTCGTTGAGGCAGGTCTGGACATGAACCATTAAGACTGTAACTGCCCGAGGACGAACTGCTCCCAGTTGGCGATGATCGGCCTGTACGCACTTCAGGCACTGGGGTGCTGGTTACTTCGCAAACTTCTTCTAAAATTGGTGGCGGTGAAAAAGATGGCACAACCATATCATCACCCAAAAAGTCGCCCTTTGTCACGCTATAAATTGACGAAGCGCTTTCAAATGAACTACCCTCTGGAGCGGCTGGATGTACTCGGGGTCTATCAGAACCCTAAAATTTATATTATAAAAATAAATAATAAATGTTTGTATTAAATTATTTACCCTAACTGATGTACTCCTTCTTGAGCTATCAGTTGAATTGGCAGTGATGTAGTCATCTGTGGTGGTTGTACTTTCGGATATATCGGTGTTTGTTTTCCCGGAATCTGTACGTGCCAATAAAATATCGGGAACAACTGCTGGCTGCGGTGATTCGGCCGGTGGCTCCGGAGTGCGCTTTCTATACGTAGGAGATATTGTCTTTTTCCTTAGTTGCAAAAAGTGCTTACTACTACTAGGTTCAGGCCCCTTTACTGATATGCTCGGCGTTTCTAATACTAAGCGCGGTGAGCTGGGACTTGTTATCTGTAATTAAAAAAACATATTTTATTAAAAATATAACAATTTCATATTTTTATAACTTTATTTCAAAACAGTTATGTTGATAATGAAAATACATTATGGATATAGTTTTACTTCCGTTTTAGCCATATAAACACCACTGCTAACGCATTAGCTACTTTTCTGGCCGTAATGCTAGCAGCTTACATTAGTTTTACTTAAAACACATTAGTTATATTTAAATATAAATCAAAATTTTAATAATATGCACTAGTAATAATTATGGATTGTTGAATTGAGCAAATTTTTACAATCTTGTTTTAAAAAATATTTTTTCTGAATAAAACTAATTATTTCATATAGAATTATAGAGTTGCCTTTTAATGACATACATTATTTTGTTACGTTTTAACACATGGGATTACATAACAACTGCAATAATTCAACACCAGCGTCATTAATTCTGTTTGCTGCTGTGTTATTTAAAGAAAACAGTTTTAAAATTCATTTTTCAAAAATATAATAATAATAAAATATATAAATAAAACTTTCTATTTGTGACATAATTTAATTTGATCTATTAAATTTACATTAATTTTTGATTATTAATAAAAAAAATTAAAAAATATCCTATATTTAAATTTTGTTTATGATTTTAATTTACTAGCGTTGTTATTAATACAAACAACCAAATATTGTTGCTCATAACAAACTTGGTTTTGTCATTTATAAATAGGTAACTAACAAGTAAATAACGTCTCATTATACAGAGTTAGTCAAAATTACCGGAACACCTAAATAATTGTTTTGATTAACCATGTTTTGCATACTTTGTAAAAATAGGTGAGTTGGATAAAATTGATATTCTAATATGCTGTTTTGTGGTGTTACTATTTATTTATGTAGCAACATGTTTCGACAATTAAATTGTCATCTTCTAGCTCTGTAAGGTTAATATACAGAAAACATAAAATATACAATTGACAGATGGTATATAGTTAAAAATATAAAATATAAAAATTATGAAAAACAGTATGACTTACTTTATTACATTTATTTATGAACACTTGTGTGTTTGCAACGTAACATATGTGCAGGAGGTTAGGTTAGCCAGAATATTATTGTATTTGGCGCTTAAAAAGTTATTGATATTACGTGAAATGGCGTTAGTAGTTTTGTTCGGTTGATTATTATTATTTTTTTTACAACAGTAAATAAATTTGACTGTATTATGGTACAAACATACAAAAAGGAGTGTTTACGATTGCAGAAAGCACGAGCACTATAAGAAAAAAAAATTAACAAAAAGCACTATGTCCGTAAATAAAAAATATTATTTATTGAGACAGTTTTATACCGTATTTTTAATTTTGTTGGAATTAATTATTGACATCCAACATTAAAAGTTTCCTTAATGTTCACATTGTGTTTATTGCACTCACCAATTTTAGTTTTATTTACACCAATCTACTTCAATTGAATTAATATTTGCATTTTTAATCAATTTTACGTATAAATTTCATAAACGTTTTGTTACTACCCGCCTGCGGTCGCCGCATGCAGACATGTGTTTAAGAGCTCGTGCAAATTTATTAAATTAAATTACAACAATTATAGTAATACAAAGTAAGAAGGGTTTTTCCCTACGATGTGATAGTCAAGACTCTACTTCCAATGAAGTAATCATTAACATTTTAAAAAGTAATGAGTTTGCAGAAATAATACAAAAAAGTGTTGCAAAAGAAGGAAAAATTTTAAATAAAATTATAAGTGATAAGAAAAAAGAAATAAACATATTAAAAGAAACTAATATTGATCTATTAAAATTATTCGATATTAATTTGGGAACTCCTTTTAATTGTAAAAAAATATCTATTGCAAATACTAAAAACGCCGCGAAGAAACTCGATGTCCCGCTGAATCCAAATATCTCTCGCCCACCCGGAGAGATTTTAAATTCCAACAACAATATAAAAGATAAAAATGAAAATAAATTGTTAGCAACGTCATAGAAAAAGAAGTTCCTTTGGAAAAAGAAGAATGGAAGTCCAGAAAAAATATCAAATGCGACTAAAACATAATTATATTCATAAATGTGGAGAAGATAACGTGTTAATAAAATGAGTATAACTCGCGATTATCATTTTTATATTAAACGTATTCATACCGATGTTATTGAAGATCAAATAATATAATATATAAAAACAAAAAATGTGCACTCAGCAAAATGTAAGAAATTGGTTTCCACTCAGCATCATGATTATTCTAATTTTAGATTATCCGTTCAACCAAATTATGCTGATATTATTAAGGACACAAAGACTTGGCCTATAGGTATAGAAGTAGATCGTTATTTCTTCAGTCAGAGCAAACAAATTCCCAACCGATAAGTTATTCCACAATCAGCTATAAACTGGAAATTATTTTTTTTAAGTCCAAAGTAATGATCCAGATTGCGTAATAAAATTAATGAATTAATATTGAGAAAATCTGTAAGTTGGCTAGTGTGTATTTTAATGATTTTAATAATCTTTTATGTATTTATCGTACACCAAGCAAAAATTTCAATTTGTTTTTAAATGGTCTTGTTTCGTTGCTAGAATATTTAAATTGTCGTAACAAAAATAATATACTGTGAAGTGATTTTAATGTTAAGTTTAATCTTATGGATGTGCAAGCTATTTTGTTATGTGACTGCTTAAGTACATTTGGTCTTTCAAAATATGTAGATTTAAAAACTAGGAAAAACAACTGCATAGACAATATTTTTACAAATTTTTTATCCAACTCTTTCAATGTGGATCCACAGATAATCAGATCATCTAGGTATGTCATTGATTTTATTAATTGATTCTCAAAATAAAAACAGATGCACAACAAAAATATGCAGACCAATAAATATGCAGTGGGATGATATTTATAATAAGTCATTTAACATTAATAAAAAATTTGATAGTTATTACAATAAAATTATTACTAGTTTAAAATCATCATTTCCACAAAAAACTTATGCAATTACAAATACCAACAATGGTAATATAAATTGGTTTAATAATTCTCTACGTTTAATGAGAGAGCACATACATTTACTAAAAAAAATTTCAATTAAACCCTACTAATCAGGTTAAACAAATTCTAGCAGACTATAGACAACAATATAATATTTCTATAAAAAATGTAAAAATATCTGCTAATGATCTTTATATTAAAACCTCTAAAAATGATTTAAAAGCTTTGTGGAATGTAATACATAGAGAAACCAAAAGAACTAACTGTGATACATCAATATGTGATATAACAAGTAATACTTTTAGTTTTATTTTTTTCTAATGCAATTGCAGCCCTTAAAGAAAGATTATATACTAACTATAAATAAAAACTGTAACTTTAAATTTAAAAACAATTACTATTAAGGTGCGTAACGCAATTCACCAATTAAAGCAAAGTGTTGATGTTTTTGGACTGTCGTCCGATTTGATTCATTCTATAAAAGATATAACAATTACAATTATTTCCAAAATCTATAAAGTTGGCAAGGGTAATACATATATTCAAAAATGAAGACAAACAGAACTGTAACAATTATAGGTCAATCTCTTTACTTCCTTTAATATTAAACGTCCGGTATATCTACAACTGATGCTATAAATGCATATGTTAAAAACATTTTAAACTGCTTTGAAAATAAGCAATATTCCTTAGCTACTTTTGTTAATTTAACAAAAGTTTTCGATTGTGTTTTTCACTCAATACTACTATCCAAACTATTAGCGTACAATATAGATAATAACAGTGTATCTTTCTTGAATGATATTCAAGTTTTTTAAAAGTAAAACACAAGGCACCTCAAGGCTCGATCCTAGGTCCTCTGCTGTTTTTATCAATGATTTTCCAAACTGTTTCACAAATTCCAAGACAATACTTTTTGCTGATGATACCACTATAATTACTACTGGTAATAATCTTGAAAACATAACTAGTACTAATAGGAATTCATTGACGCAAGCATCTGAATTGTTTACCTTAAATGAATTGTTTTTGAATGAAACAAAAACAGTAAAAATACTTTGTACATTGCATACATTGCATTAATGCAAATTTAAGGTGACAAAAGCACGGAACAGTAGTAGAAAAAAAATTACCACAGAACATATACTGATTAAAAAATCTTAGATCATCCGTTTCTAGCAGCATTCTGAAAGTATAAACTTTTGATTTGGTATATTTTTCTTGCATAATTTCGTTACAAAAGAAATCTATAAGAGTTATTAAAGGCTTGCATTAGAAGCAAAAAAAACCTTATCAAATTAAACATTCTTACTTTACCGTCAATGTTTATCTTAGAATGTCTGACACATTTAAAAAATTCAGACCTCAGTATTCTCTCACGATCATCATAAATATGAAACAAGAAAATAACAAGATATTTACTAAAACCAAGTCAGATTGCAAAAAAATCAGACAAGATCAAGATATTATGCAATTAAATTTTTTACCAAATTATCTGAATTTACTCGAGATCTACCTTTGAATATGTTTAAAGCCAAAATAAAAATGTACCAAACTAAAAAAGCTTGTTTTAATTTGTATACCTTTTAACTTGTATGTTATGTGTAAACTTTTTTAACTGTTTTAGTAATATCAATGTTTGTAATATGACTTGTGTATATGACTATTTCGTCTTTAACATTAAAGTACCACTACTACTAAAACAACAAGTGCACCAAAATTTATACAGCAACTAGAAAAAAAAAATGCTTTGACTTAATTTAAAATTAAATCATTTAAGCATACTTTCATTGCATTTATAATTTATATTTAAGCTTGCTCACAAGCCTCTCAAACTTTAAAACTTATTGTAAGTTTTCTGCAATCTTCAATTTTTTCATCATGTATGTTGTAGCAGGCTTTATTTTGCCAGAGAACATAATAAAAAAATTTGAACTGTCTATTGTTAAACTGGCATCAGCAGCGGATAGTGGTTCACCTTGTCCACAGTTACCAGCTCCATATATAAAATCGTTACATTGAAAGCAAAAACTGAATTAATACCCTTAACTAAATCTTCATTTAAATTGTCTTCGATTAGTTTAAAAATAACAGGTATCAGGTAGACCACTTAATTTAATAGCATAACTTTTTGGTGCAGGAGATAGAAAAGCTACTGTTGGTTTAGCTTCTTTTTCACTCAAGAAAAAATCAATTGATAAGTTATTTTTATTTGATACATCACATGCATATGAATCTAAATTGTTTATTCCATGCTTTAACTAAGTGCATTTTGTCGGGTTTTGACTGAAAATAAGGTATGTAACATCAGCAATTATATCAGATTTACGTAATTTTTTTGCAAAATCACTCCCAGATAACACATCCAAAGGAGCTGTAAAGATGGCTGTTTTTGGCCAAAGTGCATTAATTGTAATATTATACTTTCATATTTAGTGGAGGAGATAAACTCAATACATGAACATGGCAAGAAGGCATTTTTTAGTCGTTAAAAATGTGCCTCTTGTGTTAATATTGAGCATTAAATCATATCTTATCATATCAATTAGTGTTAATTAGATGGCTAAAGCAATGTTAATATCAATGCCACTAAACTAATTTGCTGCCTCTTTTCTGCTTTTTTAACTTGTGCTTCTTTTCTAACAACTACTATGCATAGTTAGCATTTTTCACCAGCGGCTTTACTTTCTTCACAAGCAGTGTAAATAGTTCTTGGAAGTTTAGGATGTGATATAGCAGTTTTGGCAGCATCTACAACATTGCCTCAATAACTAGATTTAAACTGTCTGTAAACATTGACCTTAATATTTATGGCTATAAGTCTCCAAAAATATTAAATTTAAAAATTTATTTTATGTGTCAATAGTACCCTCAAAAAATAAATTAAAGAAGATTTGTATTTAAATTTGTTGTTAAGTTTAATATTTCGTACTGATAATACCTCAAATTCTGGTTTAGTAACAATAAGAAGTTGAGTTTGTTTAGAGTTAAAATTTACCAAGTTTGGAATATCCCAATCAAATATTGTTTCAAAATTTTTGTTTTATAGATGCTTCGGATTGTAACCTACAAATTTAAAAAACGCTTTGGCATGTTTGTCAAAATTATTTTTGAAAAATATAAAAAAAGGTTATTTGAAGAAATTTGTTAATGTAATTTAAAAATAAAATCGGTGAAATTGCAGACTCTTACCACCAACGTTTATCATTTTAGGGTTAGAGGAAAAAGCTATTTTATAAAAAAAAAAGATTTAAATTCCTGATATAATTTAATTGATTAATTTTTTGTTGTTTAATTTATCAGCGTTGTGTTAATAAGTAATAAGTCAGTTGTTGTTGTTTCAAAATATGTGTCCAAAAATAAAAAGTGGGATTTCTTGGTTAATTATAAAAAAAAATGTTCCTATTAACATAGTACCGCAAAAACACCGTTTTTTGAAATACAGGGTGTAAAAAAAAATTCTTTTTAAATTTTTTGACGATATCTCAGGAACGGAAAAAAAAGTAGCAACATGATCACAAAACATTTATTCTACAAAACTAAGCAATAACTTAAAAAACAAGAAAAATCACAAAAATTGTTGAAAATGACCTCCTCCTACGCAGGCTTCCAACCTACGTCTTAGTGACTAACGTACCCGTTCAAAAATGCCTAGAGTGTTTCCTATCATATTGCAGGATGCAATAATGCGATTTCTTAGTTCTTCATATTAACTGATGTAGTGTAAACTAAACTTATAAGTGAGCCCACAAAAAAAAAATCCAAAACATTTAAATCTGGACACCGAAAAAACCAAGCCTGTGGGCCTCCTAGACCTATCCAACGGTTTCTATACTGTTCATTTAAGAATTGACGCGCAACTAAACTAAAATGTGCAGGAGCACCATCGCGCATAAACCACATTTTGTTTCTTAATTGGACCAGAACGTCTTCTAAAAGTCCTGGCAGCTCTTTTTCAAGAAAATTACGATATAATTGGCTATTTAGCCTAAACGGTAAAAAATATTGACCTATTAAATGGTGTTCTACAACACCTGCCCACCTGGCCTTCTATTATGGCATGTAGATTTTTGTCGGTCTATACATGATTATTATGGAAGTTCATAACCGCACCGCGAGAAAAATTTGCTTCGTCCGTAAATAAAACTTGCTCTAAGAATCAAGGATTTTGCGCAATTCTTTCTTAAAACCATTGACACATAGCCAATCTTTGCGTAACATCCGCTGGTAAAAAAGCTTGTACTCGCTGTATGTGATAAGGATATAACATTTTGCTTTTATTATCCTTCACAATGTAACGTGGCTAAGGTTTAGGTTTAAAGCTATTCTTCTAGTGCTAGTTGATGGATCGTCTTCAATTTCTTGAAGAACATCTTCTTCAGTTTGCGGAGGTAGCAAGCAAGGTCTCCCATTTCCAGCAGCTCTTTTATGTACACTTCCAGTTTGATGTAGACGTTCGTTAATACGAATAAATGTTCTTTCATTTGGTACCTGTCGGTTTGGAAACCTATCTTAATAAATTCGACAAGCTTTTGTTGCATTTCCATTGGCAACGATATAAAAAAAATGCATATCGCATATCGCTATCACTGTAATTATTCATTTTGCTATCACCACGCAAGCAAAATACTAAGAACGGGCAAATTAATTGGGTAATAAATATAATAAGTTCCCGCAATATTGACTCCTTTTGAAAAAAGGTTATTTAACAACTAAACGACAATAACTCAAATGCACACAACAAATGCATGAACGCTGACGACTAGGTCAAAAACAAATATTTTTATCAACAACAAAACATGTTGCTACTTTTTTCATGTTTTCCATCATAAAATGCCGTACGCACGCAAATATAATGATACAAAATTAAAAGGTTTTGTTAAATAGTAAAAAGCATTTGATTCCATCAAATGGGATGAGTTCTAAAAGATCATTGAACAAAGAGGCATACAATGTTATATGGTACAGCTAGAGGCAGGCAAAGCTGTATCTTGTCGCCAAATCTTTTTAACATATACATTATGAAAAAAATACTTGATGAGTGGCGTAGTGGTATTGCTGTTAGAAGAAGACGCATAAGATATGCCGATGATGAGATTATAGGTGCAATTCTAATCGCTGTGATTTTTGTCGTTGGTAACTTTTTTTAAGTAATTCTAGTGAATTGAAACAAAAACAACAGATTTCATCAAAATTATATAATTTCTATGACAAAATTTACTAATGAGAAAAGTCACCGAGATCAGAATTGACCCCTAAGACCAGCTTAAATTAAAAACTATAACAAAGTTGGGCAATATAAGATTATAAACTAAAAGTCATATGAGTTGACAAAAAAAATTATTTAACTAAATTAACAAGTGGCTAGTTTTAAAATAGTTGATAAATGTATCTATCTTGGATTCCGTATTACAAACATGAGTAGAAGTGAGGCTAAGATAAGACGCTGGCTAGCAATAGCAAAAATAGCAAAAACTAAACTAACGCAAATATGGAAGATTACGTCAATCAGCACCACAACAAAACTAAGACTCTACGTAAATTTTTCCAATAGCAACATATGCAGCTAAAACCTGAAAAAAAAATCAAGATGTTTTGTTCCATACATACCAGCTAACTTAAACTTTGTGCTTTTTAGGAAAATATATCAGAAAATACTGCAATATTTTGGTCGCGTATCAAAGAAATCAAATACTTTAGAAAAATTAATTATCCAAGGAAAGGTCAAAAGACAAAGGCCACGCGGAAGATCACCAACCCGCTGCTGGGTAGACGGAATAACAAAAATTATTCAAGTCATTCTTTACATAAAGTCACAAAAATAGCCCAAGACATATAGGCTTGGAAAGCAACAGTCCAAATGACTTAAGCATATATGCCACTGAACTTTCATAAAATGTATAAGAACCAAAAGAAAAATCAATTAGAAAAGTCTTGCTCATTTTTGTTAGCACTGTAATTAATCTCAAACTTTAAAACGGTTCAGAACGATTACTTTAATAAGATAGCTGGTACACTTTAGAAAGTTCAAAATCCATATTTCTAAGTATATTGCAATTTTGTATAATAACCGGTTTTTGTACCTAAATTATGATGTGCAAATGTTAATAACTTATCTTAAATTCTACAAAAAAGTTTTGCTAGTAAAAAAATGTAAACCCATTGTTATTTAAAGTTGCTGTTCCAGTTTGTTTCCTTTACAAATAGAGTTAGTCAAAATTAACACTAAATAGTTCTCCAATCATAAAAAATTTCAAACAAAAGTTGTTTAGTTTAAAACAATCTATTGATTGAAAATGTTGTTAATATACAGGGTGCGTAAGATTAATTTTGAATATTTAAAAAAAAAAAAAAATACAAAATGAACCATTTTTGGTTTGCAAAAATATCTGTTTTTTTTCTTTTAAATCAGTAAGTATATTGTTTTGATAACTTCAATGTTTTTGCTACTCCTATCTTTTTTAGACAAGCTGTATTAGATTGTCACAATGTTTACAAGCGTTTTTGCTTCGTATTAACTGCCTGTTTTGTCTGAATTGAGTACAAGTACATTAGTTTTAGTTTAATAACAGAGAATGAAGCAAATTTTTTGATAACATTTTGAATAGTTATTGTGATATTTTTTGTTGAAATATGTGGATCCTCAAAATACAAACAATGAGTATCAAAATTAAAATTATTAAGAAATTGTTATATTTTTACTATGTTCATCTCTATATATAATAATAATAATAATAATAATAATTTATTTATGGATTTACCGTTTACATAAAACGTACAAAATAACAAAAAAATAAAAAAATAATAATTTGTTTACATTAAAATAGCTTACATCTGCCATTAATTTAATAGTATAAAGAACAATTAACTTTGATCAACAATAACATCAAGTAAATTTAATTCAGCTTTGAAGCGTTCAAGTTTAGTGCCTGTTAAATTAAAACTACAGTTAATATTTAAAGAATTTGACAACATTGCCATTTTATTTAAAATTGAATAAACGTACTGTGAAATTTAACTCTCATGAGTATTTTACTTCGAGTTCCATGCGTTACCGCATTGAAAGGTATTTGAGTGAGTAAATGTGTACTATCTAACTCCCCATTACTCAATTTATGCAAAAAAACATAAATCACTGCCATTTCTTCTAAGTTGAATGCATTTAATATTAAAGAAATTTTACAAAAAAATATATTTATTATCAAGACTATCTAGAGTAATATTTGATCTAAAAGCCATAATTCTTAAAAACTTATTTTGTAAACGATTCAATTGATTAATAATAAAAAAAAAAAAAAAACAAAAACAACAACAACCACAAGCCCTCAATACCGATAACTTGAGATGGGAATGAACCCGCAAACCTCAAGTGATGATAGAGGGAAGAATCTATTTTATTTTTATTATTATTTATTATACATTCAGTATTGTTTTGTATTATATAAATTTTATTAATAAAAATATATTATTATTATTAATTTGATATTTGTAATAAAGATTCCAGATAATTGACGCATATTCTAAATTAAAACGAACTAAAGAAACATACAGAATTTTTAGAGACTTAACTTGAAAATGTCTGCAATTACTAATAATAAAACCAATAATTTTTGAAGCTTTGTTGCATATTGCAGAGTCAAAAA
The DNA here is from genome assembly GCA_963932245.1 of Tachinus rufipes. Classification (NCBI taxonomy): domain Eukaryota; kingdom Metazoa; phylum Arthropoda; class Insecta; order Coleoptera; family Staphylinidae; genus Tachinus; species Tachinus rufipes. The sequence goes on along the minus strand of OZ010747.1, from coordinate 40,007,012 downwards.
CTACACTAATATCTTTAATTTCAAATACTCTCTCAAGATAGACACTAAAAATATTATAATAAAAATCATATTTAATATTAGTCTTACTAAATAAAATATATTTACATTTGTTGATATTTAAATTCAGTTTATATAAATTACACCAATCACCTAATTTATCAACATTTACAAACTTTTACAATCATCAACAGCAGATATAACATTAAATAATTTTAAACCGTCTGCAAATACTAATGTGTTGCACTGTAAAAACTCTGTATTATCATTTATAAAAAGTAGAAAAAGTATTGGTCCACAATGTGATCCCTGTGGAATCCAAAATTTTACATAGATTTTTTAATGTATTTTAACTTGGCGTTCTTCCGATTAAAAAAGACTAATTTGGAAATCATAATTGTGTGATTCTTGACCCTATCAAATGCCCTAAAGAAGTTTGTATAAACTGTATCAACTTGTAACCACCTCTCTAAGGCGTTTATAATAAGTGATTCATACTCTAAAAGATTCGTTAAGGTAGACCGACCTTGAAAAAAACCATGTTGGTCTATATTTATCAGTAAAATTATGATCACCATATTAAATAAAAGATCAAACAACAAGACAAATATCAAACAAACATAGTGCATTTGTTCCAACAAAAGACACAGCAAAGCAAATACTAAATATACGTCAGATTATCAAGACAGCACCCAAATATAATGTCACAAAATTTAAGTGCTTTGTTAAATAGTCAAAAGCATTTGATTCCATCAAGTGAAATAAGTTTTAGAAGATCCTGGAGCAGATAAACATACCTTGTCATATGGTATAGCTTATTAGTAATCTTTACAAATACAGCATAGGCAAAGAACCAGGCAAAACTGCATTTTGTCGCTAAATTTTTGGAACATTTACATTAAGGAAAAAGTACTTGACAAGTGGCATGGTGGCGCATGAGCAATTTTAAATCGATGATTGGATTATAGGTGCAATTCTGATAGCTGTGATTTTTATCATTGGTGACATTTTTTATAGAAATTACGTAATTTTATTAAAATAAGACAAAAAACAACTTAGATTTCATCAAAATTAAAAAAATTCTATGACAAAATTCACCAACGAGAAAAGTTACCAAAATCAAAATTTACCCCCTTGACCAGCTTAAGTTAAGAACTATTATAGCAAATCAGCGCAATATTATTATAGATTAAAACTGATTGTTAGTAAGACCAAAGTCAAAATTAAAACTAACAACAGGTGGCTGGTTTCAAAGTAATTAAGAAATGTATCTATCTTGGCTCCCGCATCACAAACATGAGCAGAAGCGAGACTAAGGTAAGACGCTGGCTAACAATAGCAAAAAAAAAACAAAAACTAAACTAACACAAGTATTAAAGAGTACGTCAATCAGCAACACAACAAAATTAAGGCTAGTCTCTCCGTTAATTTTTCCAATAGCAACATATGCAGCTGAAACCTAGACCATTAAATAAACAGAGCAGTAAAATAGAAACAATCAAGATGTGGGTACACCAAGAAGTGCTACAAGTACCGTAGACAAAGCACCTCACAAATGATTCCATAATAGCTAACTTAAATATTTTGGTCACGTATCAAAAATATCAAACGTTTTAGAAAAAAAAAAAAAAGATCCAGTAAAAGGTCGAAGAACAAAGGCCTCGCAAAAGATCACCAAACCCGCTGCTGGGTAGACGGAATAACAAAAATGGTTAGTCATTCTTTACATAAAGCCACAGAAATAGCCCAAGACAGATAGGCTTAGAAAGCTACAGTCCAAATGACTCAAGCATATACGCCATTGAACTTTCATAAAAGATATAAAAACTAACAAAAAAATCAATTGGAAAAATCTTGTTCCTTTTTGTTAGTACTGTATTTAATCTCAAACTTTAAAACGGTTCTGAACGATTACTTTAATAAGATAGCTGGTAGACTTTAAGAAGGTAAAAATCCATATTTCTAAGTATACTGCAATTTTGTATAGTAACCGGTTTTTGTAGCCGAACTATGATGTAACTAATAATTATTATAAACAGAACAAAATTTCAATTTATATGCAAAAATACTAACAATAAAAGATTGAAAACGGCAGTTGCCTAACGTATTCTTGTTAATAAATAAAATCCGCAATATGTAATCTAAATAGAGCCCCAAAAGCATAAAATAATGCAACAATTAACTTATTTCAATTGTGCCAAACATTGTTTTTTCAATTTGCTTCTTATGATTTTACAGTAAATATTTTGTGTAAATTTAGTGCAGGTGATGTTAACGCTAGAGAATTGCCATAATTCTTTCGCTTAACAATTTGCTGTTATATTTAACAAGTAAAAAATTAATAAAACACTAAATAAACAATTGAGGTTAGGGTAATTTAATAAAAATTTATATACTTTATTGTGTTGATTTTACTTTTTTATATATTAAGACAGGTTTCGGCTGTTAGGCTATCATCAGTTTTTTCTTTTCACAGGTGTTGTTAGGTGTTGGGGGTTGCACAACAACACCTGTTAAATTTTTTTTTTAAATTTGAGTGCACAGATAAACTTCTTTCTTCTATAATGTGTGAAAATTTTATTAAATTATATTCAGGCGATTTCTTGCTGAGTTTGATTTTGTGAACCCTTATAATAGCGTAACTATTCTCCTCCCTTAAACATATGTTTAATTGGCTGTCCATAAATTTTAATAAAATAAACTAAATTAAAATTTATGTTGTTCTGTTAATAATTAATTTATTAGGTATTTTATTAAAAGTTAGATATTACGGCCCATAATATAATAGTGTAGGTAGACCAAAAACTAGATCTTGTCATTGTTTACACCTCCATTTAATCATGAGCTTGGTAGAACATAATTGTGTAATTAATTTACTGGCACAAATTCAAAAGCAGCTGTTAGGTAACAATAGAAGCTAAACCCTAAAAATATCGTCCCTTAGAACAAAAAAAAATAAACAAACAGCAATGGGTTGAATGAATCAAACGGTTACCGAGAAAAAATAGTCGGACAGCCATTGCTTCTAAGTTAGTAATAATATGGAGAAATCAATGCACTGTTCCACTGTAAGAACGGTTGACATTTGCACGACTTTTACGGTAAATATGATAATAGGATTACATAAAGGTTTACCTTATTTTTTATTCCTGTAAACAAAAACACATATACAAAAATTATCAGCTAATAAAGCTTACATAACAAACCGTATTAAATACTTATATACACATCTAAATTACATGTTTCAATATAATAAAAATAAAGTCGAGTTAATACAGTCTACTAAGTACAAAATGAGCCAAGACAGAAATATTGGTCCATAACAAACCGGATAAAATTGGTGTCTGGTGCAGTTGATTAAAATAAAGCAAGCAGTGTCTTGGCAAAACAAAACAAGAAATAGAATATAAAACAGATTACGGGGTCCAATAAGCAGCGACAAGTATTCAATTCTAATATCAATTTACAAGATACATACAGCTGTATATTTAATAAATCATTACAATAAATCAATAATTCATTTACAATTGCAAATTATAGCCCAATTATTCCGCTTTCACACATATTTAAATTCTGGTAAAGATATTCAAACTTCCATCTTTGAACAAGAATTAAATTTGTGAGATTGCTTTCAAGATATCCAAAATAAAATCAAACAGATCAATACATTTAAAAAAATAAACTGTTGTGGTTCTAAATGTCATATTTTGATACTGTTGCAATCACTAAAATGATGCTCATACAAGCAAATATTTAACCCAAGCTTTGCACAGAGTGTTGAGGTACCAAACAATTTACAACTAATAGAAGTAGAACTACTGATAAAAAATGCATTTACGATATGTTTAACATATTTTGACTTTTTTGGTTAACCTTTTTATGTTTTGATTAATGTAATTTGGAAGTAAAATTTAAAAAATAAAATAAAATCCATATAAATAACAAGTCGAGTTTCAACTTTTGAAGGCCATTATCAAGTGAGAACAAACTAATAAAAAAATATATTTATACAGAAAAAATAATATCATTTTGTATATTATTTTTTTTTATTAAGTGAAAAAAAAATATCGCATTACTGTTGGTAGAAAAATATTTAAAAAGTGGTGATTTATATTGTTGTCCTTTTGCTCAATTAGCAGATAAGAAAGAAGATTACATTGTTTTTTGTACACTTTGGCGGTTTCTAATAGATTAAGTTTAGTGCCTTTTGTACAGTTATGTAACATTTTAATTTTATTAATTTTAAAGAAAGTATGATTAGATTTTATAATATGATTTGCAAATAAACTTGTATCGTGATTAAGTCTAAACGCTTTAATATGATTGGTATTTTGTGTTTCAAACCTTCGGCCCGTTTGCCCAACATATACACTATTGCATTCGGAACATAAGATTTCATAAACACAAAGAAAAGCTTGTCACTATAATATATAATACATTAAAACCGGTTTTTTGCTGTTTTCTATTTTCTTGTGATATATTAAAAATATCTAGATAATCAAACTTGTAAAGCATGCTAATAGCAATATAAATGTTTTGTATTTATTATAAAAAATAAAAAAACCGTTTTTAGCGTATTGCATCTTTATGTTCATTTCACGTATTTTGAAAAAAAATTGTTAAAAATTAGCAGTTGATCTATTTGAAAAAATCTTTGATCAAAAGCGTTTACGTGGCGAACTAAAAGCAGACAGGCTTTTAATGACAAAACTTGGAAAAAAAAAACGTGAGAAACATTAGCGTAAGTTAAAAATTGTTAATTTAGTAATAACTGCTAAAAAGCAGATAAAAAGTTTACTATTCAATATCCAAAAAACAAATAGAGAAAATATTGAGCAGTTGCTTAATAACAAAAACTTGCGGTTTTCAATCTTAGAGCGTAATCAGTATGTACTTGATTTTGTTACCGCAGAAGCTCAATACCATCAAGATTTTCTTGTATGTCTTTATGACAAAATTAAAAAAGAAAAACAGTCAAAAAGAAATGCGCAAAAATAAAAACTCTACAACAAAAATATAATAACTTTAGTAGACAATAATGGACAAATTATTAAACATATAGTTAAAAAAATATTAAAAATTCATACATACTTCGCAAAACAAATTCAAATTTCAATAAATGGTTAGCTTCAGTGTTCAACAATATCTACAATATTTACAGTTTAGATTACCCAAGAATATATAAACAATGTGAAAAACAAATATCACAACAAAAAGCCATATTTAATATCCAAATGCTATTGTAACAAAACATAAGTTGTGACATATATTTCTGTTTCAAAGATAACCAAAAAACCTTTGACAGGGACAACATTGCCACGTAATTTAAATTCTACAAGAAATTGAAATAGATAGAAAAGATCTAAAAATCATCATAATCCTTTGAAACCAAACTGCTTCTATAAGAATTGACGAAAAAAAAAAATGAAAAGATGTGAAAAATTCGTAAGGTTAGACAAGAATGCTAAATGTCTCCGCTGTTATTTAATATATATTCAAAATACATTTTCAGGAAAGCTTTGCAAGGGGATCAAAATTAACAAAGACTTAAGTGATTAATAACATCCAATACGCAGATTTTACCATAATATTTGCAAATAGTAAGAAGAATCTACAACTACTAATGGATAGAATACAAAAAACAAAGTCAAAGACAAGAACTTTATATCAACTTCTGCAAAACAAAACTAATAGACATTAGCAAAGTCAATATCCTAAAATGCGCAGTTGTTTCCTAGTTCCGATAATAGCTTCAGCTTAGTCAAATCTACATTTTAACTTCCGTGCATGTTTTTGTATGTCTGAATCAGGAACCCACAAGTATCTGAAAAGAACGATTACATTAGAACATGTTAATGATTTAATGTTTACTGACAGAGATTGCTCTGTATAAAGAAATTAATAATAGATTATTTTACTTAATACTTTCAATTTCAAAAAATGCGAGGAGATCTTAAACAATGGCGCATGACAGTTTGTTTGATTCTGTCATCTGTCATCCGTCATCCGTCGCCCGTCGCCCGTCGCCCGTCGCCCGTCGCCCGTCGCCCGTCGCCCGTCGCCCGTCGCCCGTCGCCCGTCGCCCGTCGCCCGTCGCCCGTCGCCCGTCGCCCGTCGCCCGTCGCCCGTCTTCCGTCTTCCGTCTTCCGTCTTCCGTCTTCCGTCGTCCGTCGTCCGTCTTCCGTCTTCCGTCTTCCGTCATCCGTCATCCGTCATCCGTCATCCGTCATCCGTCATCCGTCATCCGTCATCCGTCATCCGTCATCCGTCATCCGTCATCCGTCATCCGTCATCCGTCATCCGTCATCCGTCATCCGTCATCCGTCATCCGTCATCCGTCATCCGTCATCCGTCATCCGTCATCCGTCATCCGTCATCCGTCATCCGTCATCCGTCATCCGTCATCCGTCATCCGTCATCCGTCATCCGTCATCCGTCATCCGTCATCCGTCATCCGTCATCCGTCATCCGTCATCCGTCATCCGTCATCCGTCATCCGTCATCCGTCATCCGTCATCCGTCATCCGTCATCCGTCATCCGTCATCCGTCATCCGTCATCCGTCATCCGTCATCCGTCATCCGTCATCCGTCATCCGTCATCCGTCATCCGTCATCCGTCATCCGTCATCCGTCATCCGTCATCCGTCATCCGTCATCCGTCATCCGTCATCCGTCATCCGTCATCCGTCATCCGTCATCCGTCATCCGTCATCCGTCATCCGTCATCCGTCATCCGTCATCCGTCATCCGTCATCCGTCATCCGTCATCCGTCATCCGTCATCCGTCATCCGTCATCCGTCATCCGTCATCCGTCATCCGTCATCCGTCATCCGTCATCCGTCATCCGTCATCCGTCATCCGTCATCCGTCATCCGTCATCCGTCATCCGTCATCCGTCATCCGTCATCCGTCATCCGTCATCCGTCATCCGTCATCCGTCATCCGTCATCCGTCATCTGTCGTCTGTCATCTGTCATCTTTTATAATTTGTGTCTACAAGGCGTCAGAGCGGACACAAATAGCAGACACTCATTTTATACATGCAAACTTTTTCCAATTGATAAACCACTTTATGTAGCATATAGGCACAGGCCACAGCAGACACCCAAAAAAAGTATATGTAGTTGTAAGAAAACCATGGCCGCCAGGTAGGATCGCTAGCGGACACCGGTGTCTGCTGTGGCAGCAAATGTATTTTATGTTCATTATTTTTAAATTAATATAACAAAACTGGTTGTAATAATATATTAATTAATAAAAAAAAGGGCAAAACAAGATCTAGAAGGCTAAAACTTTGAGAAACCTCTTTTTATGGATCATACTTTTATGTACTAAAATTTGGCGCAACTCTGAGACATCAAGTTTTTGAGAATTGGACTAAAGTAATATAAAAAATGTCAAAAAACAATAAAATACTTAGTTGGGAATGATAACCTGGTATATCCATTAAAAAATAAATAAAATGCTCAAAAACAGAAAGACATATACTGCTTTTTCAGTTAAAACAGTTTATAGTAGTACCAGTTTATAACATTTTTTAACAAAAATTTTGAACATTAAAATAAATAGAAAATATTAAGTTATTTTGCTTTCCTTTAAAATTGTATATTTGGTATTTGGTTTTTACCTAGTTATCATTCTCAGATCCTCAATTGCTTTTTTCTTATCACGTCGGAAAGCCAAATAATTGCAAAAAAACGTTTCTTTGTTTTTTCTTCAAAATTTCGAAAAGCTCATAAGAAATCTTGGTAAAATAAAAAACAACACGCATTTTCTTGCATAACTTTTGACAAGTTTGCAGCCGTTTTCCAATTTGCAATTGGCCAAATAAAGAATAGTTTTAATAAAACCAATATAAACGACATGAAAATTTAACAAACATAATTTTTTTAGAAAAAAATCTATCAGTTTTAGAATACTTTATTGTAGCAATATAATATTGTCACCGTTTTGTCATATAAACAGTACAAATCTGTTATGTAATACAAAAGAATCGCTTCAGAAAGATTTGCTGAAATTTTTGAATAAATAGTTATAATCAAAAAAAATTAAAATCCATTTTAAACAAACATTTAAACAAAGTGGAAAAGCTTAAGTTTCCAGTTAAAATTACCATTACGCACTGAAATATAAACGTAAGTATTATTAAAAATATAGCTTTTAAAAGATTTGAGTATTCAAAAAAAAAACTCAAGAAATTTCCTGAGCTATAAAAAAATATGTGCATTTGATGCAAGATACCGGAAACTAACAATCTCATCATTCTTTGTTAAAAAAAGTTTTATAATAAAATAGTGTAAAATGCCTGTTAAAACTAACCAAATTATGCCAAAAAATGAAATAATCAAAAAGTTGAACAAAAAGAAAAATAATCTAAAACAAAACAAAACATTAAATAAATATTTGAATGACCGTTAAAAACCATAATGTTTCAATGCTGAAGCTTTGTAAAACTTTACTACTCACAAAACTTGCAATTAATAAAACCAAGAAATTATTAAAGTCCTACTTTACACTAGACTAATTCAACAATCACATTATGTTAAATCAATACATTACTAAATTTATTATCATTTGTGTCAAAATGTGTGACTTAAATCTAAAATGACCCAAAAACAATAATTATTAGTGCCATGTGTCATTAAACATTAACTTAGCAAATATTGCAAGTGACTTGCAACACTTTACTGATATGCCAAAAATCTAACTAACCTTGCAACACTTTTGCAAAAATCAGAGATTTTGGTAGCACATACCAAAACGGATAAAACATAAAGAATCACAATTGCCACTTGTATTTTGATCAACAATAACAATACAAATAAAACAAAAACACAAACAAAAGTATTTCTTACCACCACTGAACAAAAGTATACTTCCGGTAAAGGAACTTAAAAATTAATTACAAAACCGTGACAAAAACATTCAAAATAATCAATTTGAATCTATTTTTAAGTATCAATAACTTTAATGGTAAGTTTAAAAAGTCAAATTTTAAATTTGACAAAAAACATCTACTTGTACCCAAAAAAAACCCCAAATAACTGTTTAACATCTATCAAGTTGGTGCACGTTTATCCCCAGTTGCTACTCAACCAGAAAAAAAAATATACTGGCCACTCGACGGACAGAATATGTAAATGAAAACCGTAAAAAAATTGTCACGTTTCCACAATGAACCAAATACCTTACACACAATTTTGAAACATTTTCCCGCACATTGTTTTAAAATATCATATTCATTTAACATCACAAAAATCAATTACGCGTGACCTTTTTCGTTAAAAAAAGTTGTAAATGCAAGTATATTAAATGGTATATCTACGTATATGCGTGTTTTCTCAATGTACCTGAAAGAAGTGTTAAAACGGGGTGCACAATGTACTTCAAAAATGTCACCTCTTACAAATAAAAAACAAGAAAAACTAACACTTCATGTCTCCATGCAGAATCCAAAAGAATATACCAATTTCTTGCTAAACTCAAAAAAAGCAGATACAACCAAAATTATCATAAAAAAACATTGCTAGAAATCACGTATATGTTTTATTAGCCAAATTTAGTTCCTGTCCAAAAAAAAGCAACATACCGAAAGAAGCAAATATTGTCAAAAAGGATATAGATAAAGATTCATTGCCAGTCGTCGAGAAAATTTGAAGGTTCAATGTTGAATATTGTGCAGATCAATCTACTGTAATGAAACAACTATATTTATTAAAATACTTTATTTTAATAAATAGAACCTAAAATACAAATTAGTGGTGACATCTGTTTCAGGTATTGTCAACTATTATTATAGGTGGCAATACCTGGTTTTCCTCCTGCTCTTTCCCTGGATCCTTTTCCTGCTGGCTTGGTCTTTCTGCTTCATCTCCTGCTACTGGCAACATCTAAAAGCAAGAATTAGTTATATAACTTTATAATTCTGAAGCCTACAGGTACTTTAAAATACTCTTTACTCAAGGGTGGATTTAGACCCGCACAGGTTAGTAATTAATATTTATGTAATTAATGCAATGTAATGTATATGTTTAACATCTATATTAATGAATATGCATTGCTTTGCTTTCTAACCTGTATGCCGCATGGCCTGCATGCTTGCTTGGCTTATTGCTAATTATTTTCTTTACAGATTTATGATTTATATTATTAATTAATGTTACTTACCTGGATTGATTTGATGTATGGAATAAAATATTATTTGCATCGGTGTTTTTATTCTGGAGCTGAAGGACTTGTGTTTCCCCGATCATCCACCCTGCAGATATTGCTTTGCCACAACTTGGAGCCCATCCGAGGGTCCTTATCTAGAATAATTACATTAATGGGAATGAAACGTACTCCTAAACATCATCGTACACAATATTTTACCCGAGCAAAAGGAAACGTAGACCTAACATCAACAGAGATGGCAACTGGGACCGATCATGCTGGACAGTCTACGTTACATGCAGATAAGACTAGTTTAATTAATTATAATTTAAGTTCAATGCCTGATGGTATATTAACATCTGATTTTACCAGTGGCATCGTGTCAGGTGCACAAGCTTTGGGAAACATTAATAAGTCTCCGACAGATAACATAACACTAACCGATGTTAATTTACCATCAACTAAAACATCATTTATATATAATAATAGTTTAGTATCATCGGTTGATGGTATATTAACATCTTCTGTTACCAGTGGTATCGTGTCAAGCACACGAGCCCCAACATTAATTAATGTAACAACAACCGATAACATAACTGGTACCAATGTTAATTTATCATCAACGAACACTACATTTTTGTCAAATATTAGTAATTTAAATTCAAATTTACCTAATTATAATTATGTAACCCATTTGAATGCTGCTACCAGTTCAGTGCCTGTTTGTAAATCCGGAGCCATGCCAATTAGTTCCACAGGGGCAATTCCTAAAATGGTTAATAAAACTAATAAGGGGCAAAGCGAATTTAAAAATCACTTACCGGTTATCACAGCACAGAAGGCCAAAATCAATGTCATCAATAAGCTAAATAGCATGACAGATCAATTGACACTGACAGATGCTAATACAGCCACAAACGCAGTGAACAGAGCATCAAGTGCAGGTGCAGGTGCACGCCCGGTTTACACAGCTCAAACGGCAAACCCAATTTACAATGCACCAACTAAAGCGGAAAGTTGGAATGAAAATTCAAATAGGCATTCAATGGGCGTTAGAAATAATTCAAATATTATATATGAAATTCCATGTAGAGGAAAAGTAGTTGATTCCATTTATAAACCATATGGAGAGCAATTTATTTCAGCTAATGTAATTACTTCCGCAAATGCAAACCCTATTAGTAATCCAAATTATAATTTGTCGCAATTTAACGTAGAGTTTGATGATGATGATTCTTATACTGAACCATTACAATATGAGCACTCAACTAACGGATTGCGCGGAATTAATTACAATTTAGCTTCTACGCCAGTAAATAACAATATTAATTTTAATAACATTTGTAAGTCTATATCCACTTTTGATGGGGTTAGTACACACCCCGTTATATTTTTTAAGCAGTTAGAAAGTTGCATATCCCTTTATCAAATCCCATTCCCTCAATTAAAACTCTGGGGGCATAATTTATTTACAGGAATAGCAAATGATTACGTCCTGGCAAAACCTGGTTCCACCGTCGAGCGTGGGGTTTTCCATGTTTGTCACCTCAAACCATTTGTTCAAGATTCCGCAAGCTCCAGTTAACCCACTGTCGCCCGCGAGAGGGGGGCAGATGTAATGAAACAACTATATTTATTAAAATACTTTATTTTAATAAATAGAACCTAAAATACAAATTAGTGGTGACATCTGTTTCAGGTATTGTCAACTATTATTATAGGTGGCAATACCTGGTTTTCCTCCTGCTCTTTCCCTGGATCCTTTTCCTGCTGGCTTGGTCTTTCTGCTTCATCTCCTGCTACTGGCAACATCTAAAAGCAAGAATTAGTTATATAACTTTATAATTCTGAAGCCTACAGGTACTTTAAAATACTCTTTACTCAAGGGTGGATTTAGACCCGCACAGGTTAGTAATTAATATTTATGTAATTAATGCAATGTAATGTATATGTTTAACATCTATATTAATGAATATGCATTGCTTTGCTTTCTAACCTGTATGCCGCATGGCCTGCATGCTTGCTTGGCTTATTGCTAATTATTTTCTTTACAGATTTATGATTTATATTATTAATTAATGTTACTTACCTGGATTGATTTGATGTATGGAATAAAATATTATTTGCATCGGTGTTTTTATTCTGGAGCTGAAGGACTTGTGTTTCCCCGATCATCCACCCTGCAGATATTGCTTTGCCACACTACATTACTGTACTGAAAAACATCTGTGGTCCTCAGTGCATAAATTATCAAACACTACACTAATATTGATTTTGTCCAGAAACTTTGGATAAAAAAAAAACAAAATTAAAAACTTTAGGCAGATAACTGCTTGCCAAATCTTTATCTAATCTTTGCACATGTATCATAGCAGAGCACGTACTAAATCTAATGGCATTGTAAAACCAATTATTTAAAAATCAAGTGACAACCAAAGTTCTGGGATTTTAATACCTTTCGTTCAACCAGTTAAAACTTTTACCATATGCCAAAAACCAGCAGCTTCCATAAAGCGGGGCTACAATTCTTTAAGTGCAATGCAAACACCTACCGCACAGCCTAAAAGAGCAAAGACTAAACAAAAAAAAAACTCTTAAAATTTATAATAGAATCTGATGTTAGTACAATAAATCAAAGCAATACCACGTTGCAAAATCCGTTGCAAAGTTATCGATCTCACACTAGCAAATGCAAAAACAATTAAAATGATAAAGAAGTAGTACGTCTCAGATAAACCTTTTTTGTCTGACCATGCATACATCCAGTGCAGTACCAAATCTAAACAAACGCATCTTCTGCAAAACAAAAATCTGATTAATTAGTTAAACTAAGATCTATCCAAAAGTGAAAAAAACGTCACAAGCTGGAGATAATGACAAACTCAATTGTTAACTCTATTCAAAGCGCCTTTAAAAGAAGCTACCTAATCATTGTTTTGCATAGCTCCAACAAACTTAAGAATACGTCTATAAAACTAAGCATAGAGTAAGTATAGAGATTCGAACATTAGCTGATAACGAAAGCAAAGAGAACAACGCCGACAGCAGTCATGGAAGTATTATTCTTGCTACCATTACTATACCCTTAGTTGTAATGGCTAAAGCAAGACAAGCTGCGTACATAGTACAAATAAATAAACACACTTAAAATCTCAAGACTTGGAGACCGAGAACAACAAATGTGTTGCATAAGAAAGTCAAATTTTATAAAAAGTTATTGCGTTAAAAAATCATTTAATGTGACAATATCGCAGCAAAATAAATCATAACTAACTATTGGTTTGATGTTGCAGTAGAAAGTTTGCGGGGACATAAAAAACTTTTAAAGAATAAAACACACAGGATTATTCCTAACAGAATAATGCCATCATAAAATAGCATAGGCGTATCACATATGAATCAAATCAAACTACAAAGATTAACAAGACTGATAATTAAGCATTGTGGCCTAAATAAGCACATGCATAGAATGGCAATAAAAAACTTTTAAGCAAAACAAGCCACAATTTGACTTTATCTTTAAAAAGATTGAAGATAGACTTACTTTTTCTAAACTATCTTTATAAAGCATTTAACGTTCGAATATTTTATTGAATTCTTAATAACATTCATTCTCTTGTCCATAAAAAAGCATGATTTTTTGTTTTTAAATTGAGAATCAACTATAAACTTTATCACTGCAATCAATTCAACTTCAAGTTCTCATAGCAACTATGAAACAGAAGTATTGTGTTAAAATTGTTACTATCCAAACATGAATATTAAATCTTCAATTATTTTTTTCTTGCCTATCAGGTAAACAAATATAGCAAAAACTTAAATTTTACAAACATTTTCTTTAAAAAAATGTTAGGTGAAGTATGTGTTTTAAAAAAAGTTGTCTCTTTGCAAATGAATCTGGTCTATTACGACCAGTAAGTGATAGTATGTATTTTTTAAACCATTTGAATGATAATACATTTTTGTTTAATTTTTATGTTTTAGCAAACTTTACCATTTTAGTTTAAAGTTTACTTATTAAGTCAAATATTCAATATCAGCGTATTTATTTACTAACCGTTACAATCAATATTTAATATTAAACTTAAGATATATTAAAAAGTGTTAATGCAAGATGAGCTGCAAAGTAATATTCTTTTGATGAATAAATAATAATTGGTTGTAATATTATAATCCTAACTTTTATGTTAAGACCATTCCGACCGCTACCTTAATTTGTAGTATTTTAACAAAAACGGCAACTTTGGGGTCATTGCTGTGTCTACATATAATTTGATAATCAGTTTATTTTTTCACTAATTCATTCAGAAAAAATCAAACTGTGATATGTCGAAGTGTTTTAGTCAAATAATAGTTAGGAAATAGCCGAAAAACTCATCAAATATAGAAATAAATCGATTATCAAATTATATGTAGAAACAGCAATGACGCAAAAGTTGCCGTTTTCGTTGAAGTACTACAAATCAAGGTAGCGGTCGGTATGGTCTTAATGTTTTATTTCTTCAATTAATTAGTAAATATCACAAAGTTGACAAAATCATAACTTTGCTACTAGTACATCTATCTATATATTATGTAAACAGCATTAATAACGCAGCGAAAACCTTGTTCATAAATTAATAATTGGCATACACTAATAAAATATTTAAAAACATTTAAAAAAATCACTATAATCTAACAAAGTGAATGTGAATAATAGATATGGATTACTTTCTATTTTACAATACTATATTCCATGTTTTTGTAATCAATACAAAGGTTTATATAGGCTGGGCATTATACTATAATCGGATTAACTCATACCGCATTTAAAATATTTTTTTTAAATCTAATATAAAAAAAAAATATTTACTTGTAATTGGTCCACCGATTCTTCATCTAAGGCTTCTGTGTCCATGGAAGATCGTTGCTGGTGTTGTAGCATAAGTAAATGTTTCCTGCGTGATGATGGCGTTAACAATTTAATGGAGACTGGTGATGTAGCTGATAATGATGCTATTTCCGATGTGCTCACTCCTGTGCCGTTGTCTGTACCGGAGTCCGCTTGCAGAACTGTTGCTTGGGACTCGTTCCATATCCCATCGGAATGATCTCTGAAATTGCACAGAAAATACAAGTGTAAATATTACATGAGATGCACTTAGCAAACACGTTTGTTAATATTAGACGTGACATTTAAAGTTGCAATATAAAGATCGATTTTGTTAGAAGTACTCTTTTAAATTTATAGTCGTCTTTTGAATTTCCATAGCTCGTAATTATTAGTCCAATAAAAAAAAATATTTGTCTCATTTTATTAAGTTTGTTTTGGCGATTCTGTGTATTGACTCTAATTAAATTTAATTAAGTGCGCTAGTTTGCAAAATACTCAAAAAGTAAAAATATTTTTATAATATGGTTGGTTTTAATGTGCTACGGTGCAATTAAATAATCGTATTATTAGAGCTCATATTAAATACAAAATTTCCGGAACGTTAGTTCTAATAACGTTGGCGCTTCACGATGTAAACACGTCGTTTTTACAAACACGTATTTTCCGAATGGTGAACATGCAAATTGCACAATTGCCTATGTTAATTTGGAATTGTTTTAACTCGGAATGGAATATTGCTATAAACATTAAATCTGTTCCCCTAATATGCAAATCAGTATATAATGTTTGTGTTAATTAGTATGGTAAAGTACAAAATTGTATCTAATTGCAAAGAAAAAAACTATATATGCATACTAATATAGATGAAAATAATAATAACAGGATTTGATGATTCTTTATTATTAAATAAATACTATAATACAATAAGCCTGCATAATCTCTGTGGCCACTCACGTGGGTTTAAATAGATTTAATAGTAGGTTAACCGCAAACTTGGGTGTTCAAGGATGTAGTTATTAATGATTCAAATTGATATTTTGCCGCTGCTGATCTATAATTAATTTTCGGGTTCGTAATCTTCTTATGGAAATGCCATTTGTTATGGTTACAATTAAATTAACAACAAGTAAGCTAGAATAGTAAATATAACTAAATTATATTGTATATTTGTGTGTATAATATCTAATAATCCTAAAAGTATTTTAGTCATCCAATGCATATTATAAGAAAGTAAATTTTAAAACACACTCACAACATACGTTTGACTGAAAGCAGTATACATGTTTAGAAATAAAGTTCATTTATATAGAAGTTGCAGTTTAGTTTATAACAACCAATCAATAAAAAGTTTTAACTAGTTATATGATCAAAGTATTTATATAAATGTTTTCAACAAATTTACAAATAATTTTTACCAGGATCTGATTTGATTTCAGGACCCTCTACATGGAAGCCAAACGCCTTATCGACTAACCCGGTCTGTCGCTGTTCTTGAAACTTTATTGAAATATAGAAATTTACAAATGTTCTTTTATCAGTTTACTAAGCATATATTTTTTACTTGTTTTCATAAAAAGTTGAGGCATAATCACCGGCAATAAAACAACCCACTGGTTAAGTTTTTCCAATTCAGCTTTAGCATTAACAATTTTTTTAATCATAATTTTGCTTGTGGAAGAAACTTCCCACTCAAGTACAAGTACGCCAGTTGTAAGTCATTTCATTACTTACCATACATACAACGAATTGTAGCAATATTTCTATTATACTCAAAAGCAATTAGTATATTGAACTTAAATATATAAAAAACAGCAGTTGCAAGAGCAATTGTCTAAAGAAAATGATTGACAAACCTTAAGCAAAACTTAAAAAGTAAAACATTAATAAAATAGTTTGCAAACAATGATTATATTATTAATTTATGACAATTAGACACTCTTAGAATTAAAAATCTGTTAAAAAATAAAGTTGCCCTGATTACAAAAACGTCTACAATAGTTCGTAATCAAAAATGCTCCTACATTAATACAACTCGCACAAGATCGAAAAAATAATAAAAAAAGAAATTCAAACAAGAGCTTTATAAATCAGCATTGAAACATTTCAAGTATTGTCGTTGATTCAAGTGGGAGAAAGATTGAAAGCAGAAGTACAATATAGGTTCATATATTCCAAGCAATAGCAAACATGATTCTACTAAAAAAGTTCTCTAGTTCCCGTTTTAATCTGTTTGCAACTACAAACAGATTAAACAGAACATAAATAATCCTTAAATCAAAACCAAACTTTAGAGTTTATGTAAAATAATTGCACTCAAAAAATAAAATTGATATCAAAACTCAAAAACTGGCTTCATCTGAAGAGCTAAATCTGTTAAATTTGCCATCTTAAAGATGTATGTTCAAACAATTTGTAAAAATATTAACAAATAGTAAAACTTGGTCATTTAAAAAAAAAACTTTTAAAAGAGCAAAAAACTCAAAATCATAATCAGACTAGACCTTTGGGTTGTACCAAAAATGTTTAGAACATAGAAAATGTTTACTTGCCAATAGAAGTTTTAAAACCGTTTCCATAATTAGAATGAAGCAAAATGACAGAGTTTTTCCCATGCTGTACGTTCAACTAACTTATACCAGGCACAAGCAATCAGTGGTAAATTATTAGTAAACGCCCGCAAAAATCTTTTGAAACAAGATTGGCAAACAAAGAAAAAAAATTAATTTAATTTAAAAAACTATTTTGCAAGTCAATTGCATTCTAATTTCTAATAATAATATTTTGCTTCGTATAAAAATATAACATAATAATATTAATGCAATATTATTATCAAAAACCATTTTAGCTCCTGGAAAAACTTACAACATTCCAAATATCACGTGTTTGAAAAACACATTTGAAGCACAGGGACGCAATTTTCGTCAAACGGTCAACTGACTACTCGAAAATACCTACGCCTCCAACTGTTAAACTGGAGGTTAACTCAATTGCAATAAACGTTCCTGGCTAATCAAACTAGTTTTAGCATATCAATCGCTAAATGTACAGCTAGTAACAGCAGATCTGAATACTATACTAGACAGCCAGTTCCTTAACAATTGTTGCAAAAGCATTCAGCTTAGTACGGCAGATTAACAAATGCTAAAAACAAAATAATAATAGTAAGTTGTTTATTGTGTCTATAGTTGAGACAGTATTTAGGTTCTATGCCAAGTGTTTTTTGATAAAGAGTCCAACACCAAAAAAATTGTTGAGTAAGATAATAAAATAAAAAGGTAGGATTACAATATTTGCAATACCTAAAATTCAGAAATCTTCCCAGTTGGTTATTGTGTCAATAGTTGAGACGATTTATATTCTCTGTCAAGTGTTTTCAAATATAATAAACCATTGCCGTATAAACTATTTTTATATGTAATAATGATCCCAAGTCATTTATGTGTAAAATTATCTAATACATTTTTGCCTTAATGAAATATTTTTGTTCATGGTAAAAATGAGCCGCAAGATCTTTGTAATAAAGGGTGTTTTTTAGCTGCATGAAAAGTTTCGATAGTAGTTGTCTATTTATATTCAATGAGAATGTCAAACTGTTTTGAGATTTCTATTCGTAGAGCACTTCGTCCATTTTACGGTCAACATGATTGGCCTAGTGAGCAAGCAATTTGTGCAGTTATTAATCTTTTCGCACTAATTTTACTCTTTTTAATTCAATACCGAAATGTCGATTTGTCGCTGTTCTAAACTTGTTGGCCTTTGTTTTTCAACTACGTGGAAAATTTAACGTAAGAATTTTGGATTACGTGCCTTTAAAATACAGCTCGCGCAACAATTAAAAGCCAACTCACCATCGTTTACGTCGCATTTTTGCTGATTGGGCTAATTTGACAATCCTCAAGCCATTAGCAAAACAACATTACATCCATTAAAATAGACTGTTTGGTGTAGTTTGCACGCTGGCGGAATCATTGGTCCTTATTTCTTTTAAAATAAGGAAGGAGCTGCCGTTACGGTAAATGGCGAGCGCTTTCGAGCCTGCTGACTGATTTTTTGTTTCCAATAATTAATCAGCTAAACATCGACAACATTTGGTTCTAACAAGACGGCTTGCTATACAGCGCGCTTAACCATCAATTTACTGCAAAATCAATTTGGTGACTATTTCCAGAAGTGGTCCTGTTAACTGGCCCTCTCGTTCGTGCAACTTAACGCCTCTCGATTACTTTTTGTGAGGCTATGTTAAGTCATTGGTTTATGCCAACAAACCAACAACTTTTAAAGCATTAAAAACCAATATTCAAGCCACCATTGATGCCATACGGCCAGATTGATTAGAAAAAGTTGTGAGAAGTTGAACTAATCGAATGGACCATATAACTCGTAGCCGCGGCGGACATATGCCGGAAATAATATTTAAAAAATAAATGCCATAAAATTATCTACGAGATTATAATAATAAAAAATTTATTCCAACAATATTTCTGTCTTGTATTATTTAAAGTTCTCAAGCTCTTAAAAAAACATCCTGCAGTGTTCACTCCTAGCAAACCCTATCCAACCAAAAAAGAATTAACCGTTTGAAAAAGTCATTTTTTTTTTCTAAAATACGCGGTTAAAATTTTTAAAAATATTATGATTCTTCTTAGTGCAAAATAACTTATTGGCAATTTGAGAGTGTATTTTTTTCCATCACAAATTTTGCAAAAAACTACTTTTAAATAATTATTTTACCAGTAGCACAAATCAATCAATAAGGATCTAAAAAAAACTAAATGAAAAAAAAAAAAAGTTTAGACATGAGAAAGAACTTCTCAAAAGAAATATTAAGACGCCACTGTGCAAAATCAAAAGCCTAACTAAAAAATGTAGCAGATTGACGCGGTTAAAAAAATTGACAGGTATTATTTTTTTACGTAAAATGGATTTTACCGGTCAATATACAACATTTGTTTAAACACAATTTTTTGAATTGAAAATTAAATTAAATAATTTTAGTGACGCCAATTTAAATAAAAAATAGAGTTCAAACATGAGAATAAACTCTCCAACATTTTTTGGAGTATATCCCTCCCTACTATGAGTATTGCAATAGTGAGTTTTTTTTAAGAAATTTTACTTCTTTTGTACTTCTTATTTCGACTGTTTAAAAAGAAATGTCTAAAATTGCAGAGGTATTTATGAAAATGAAGTTTTTAGACATAATTCAAAATTCAAAAAATTAAAAAAAACAAAATTAATAAAAAAAAAATTCCATTTATAACAAAATAAAAATTAATTGAATTATGTAAAGCAAAATTATGTTGTCTTATTCTTTTATTATTAATAACAAAAAAAAAATTTAAATTTTGAAAAAAAATAAACCAAAAATTTCAAAATGTTCTACGTTCTTAAGACAAAAAAACCCGTTACAAAAATTTCATAATTCAAAATTTATGAAAATAAAAAATTTAAATTTAAAACTTTGAAAATAAAATAAAATATATTCCACAAAATGTTCATATCAAGAAATATAGTTTAGATAGAAACTCATTTGAAGTAGATATACATATAAGAAAATTTGACCAAAACGCCAGAACAATAAAATATAAAAAAAAAACTGTTCCCAAAATAAATCTCACAAACAATGGCTACGTTACAGATACGTATCTGTAAGCAAAGACCTACCAGCACATCAGCACTTTTTGACGTCTATTTTAAAATCTGAGAGGCCAGATTTAGAATAATTCTTTAACAGTTTATGGCCGGATTTTAGTTTAAGTATAAGTATAAGTGTAAGTGTAAGTGTAAGTGTAAGTGTAAGTGTAAGTGTAAGTGTAAGTGTAAGTGTAAGTGTAAGTGTAAGTGTAAGTGTAAGTGTAAGTGTAAGTGTAAGTGTAAGTGTAAGTGTAAGTGTAAGTGTAAGTGTAAGTGTAAGTGTAAGTGTAAGTGTAAGTGTAAGTGTAAGTGTAAGTGTAAGTGTAAGTGTAAGTGTAAGTGTAAGTGTAAGTGTAAGTGTAAGTGTAAGTGTAAGTGTAAGTGTAAGTGTAAGTGTAAGTGTAAGTGTAAGTGTAAGTGTAAGTGTAAGTGTAAGTGTAAGTGTAAGTGTAAGTGTAAGTGTAAGTGTAAGTGTAAGTGTAAGTGTAAGTGTAAGTGTAAGTGTAAGTGTAAGTGTAAGTGTAAGTGTAAGTGTAAGTGTAAGTGTAAGTGTAAGTGTAAGTGTAAGTGTAAGTGTAAGTGTAAGTGTAAGTGTAAGTGTAAGTGTAAGTGTAAGTGTAAGTGTAAGTGTAAGTGTAAGTGTAAGTGTAAGTGTAAGTGTAAGTGTAAGTGTAAGTGTAAGTGTAAGTGTAAGTGTAAGTGTAAGTGTAAGTGTAAGTGTAAGTGTAAGTGTAAGTGTAAGTGTAAGTGTAAGTGTAAGTGTAAGTGTAAGTGTAAGTGTAAGTGTAAGTGTAAGTGTAAGTGTAAGTGTAAGTGTAAGTGTAAGTGTAAGTGTAAGTGTAAGTGTAAGTGTAAGTGTAAGTGTAAGTGTAAGTGTAAGTGTAAGTGTAAGTGTAAGTGTAAGTGTAAGTGTAAGTGTAAGTGTAAGTGTAAGTGTAAGTGTAAGTGTAAGTGTAAGTGTAAGTGTAAGTGTAAGTGTAAGTGTAAGTGTAAGTGTAAGTGTAAGTGTAAGTGTAAGTGTAAGTGTAAGTGTAAGTGTAAGTGTAAGTGTAAGTGTAAGTGTAAGTGTAAGTGTAAGTGTAAGTGTAAGTGTAAGTGTAAGTGTAAGTGTAAGTGTAAGTGTAAGTGTAAGTGTAAGTGTAAGTGTAAGTGTAAGTGTAAGTGTACAAGTACAAGTACAAGTACAAGTACAAGTACAAGTACAAGTACAAGTACAAGTACAAGTACAAGTACAAGTACAAGTACAAGTACAAGTACAAGTACAAGTACAAGTACAAGTACAAGTACAAGTACAAGTACAAGTACAAGTACAAGTACAAGTACAAGTACAAGTACAAGTACAAGTACAAGTACAAGTACAAGTACAAGTACAAGTACAAGTACAAGTACAAGTACAAGTACAAGTACAAGTACAAGTACAAGTACAAGTACAAGTACAAGTACAAGTACAAGTATAAGTATAAGTATAAGTATAAATATAAGTATAAGTATAAGTATATTTAACAAACAAAATGAATACAATGTACATAAAATAATAATTTTTCTATAATAAGAATATATGTATATATAAGAATATATGTATATATAAAAAGATCTCTTCAGATAACCGTGATAGTCACCTAAATACAAGTGTGTTTGTGTCGTAATTACCAAGATTAAATTAATTCATTTAATATTAATAATGCAAAAAAAAAATTTTAATTATATAGTTTTGTGTGGTTTTTAGATGTTTTAAACAACACTCATAGGCTGTTCCCCAAACGACAGTACCATATCTTAAAATCGATTCTACAAGCGCGGAATAAATTTGTTTAAGAATAGTTTCATTAAATAAGAAGTATTTAATGAAACTATTCTTAAACAAAATTATTTCGCAAAAAATAGAATTTAGTTTTCTAATTTTGGTTTTGGTCATATTTATATGCAGATTCCATTTTAAATTAGAATAAAGTAGTAATCTAAGATATTTAGTTTTGTCCACGTATTGTATAAGGTTATTGCAATTACTGTTGACTGTATCTGTATCACAATTTATGTTGTGTACTTTTATGTTATTAAAGTAAGGACGGTTATAATTATTTGGTGTAAACGCCATAAAGTTGTTTAATACCAGTTTAGTGAAAGAAAATTGTTATTAAGCCGCCAGTGTTTAATAGTTCTCATATTTCTGCAAATAGTTGCATTTACGTTTTCCCAACATGAATCTTTTACAAAAAGAACTGTGTCATCTGCATAAGATATTAGCTCACCTACAATATTATTTTTAAGTATGTCGTTTATATATAAGATGAATAATATAGTACCTAACACCGTACCCTGTGAGATCCCATATTTATATAACCTGTTTCACTTTTAACTTGGTTTATTTTTACTTGTTGAGACCAAAGATTTAAGCAATCCTTTAACAATTTATAGAAAACGCCTCTAATCCCGTATTGTTTCAGTTTTACTAACAGTTGTTTATGTGATACTGTATCAAATGCTTTGGCCAAATCGAGGAACACAGCAGCACACTTGTTATTACAATTGAAACTATTTGAAATTAAATTAGAAATGTATACTAATGCATTTTCTGTTAAAACGCCAACTCCCGTGCTTCGTTTCGCTATCGAATCGAATCGCCTGACGTCATCGTGACGTAGTATTCGATTCGATAGCCGTATGAATAGAATTCCGGTACTCCAATGTAAATCGACATGCCCCCTTTCTTTAAATTTGTTAGGAATCGCATCAAAACGAAAACGATACCAGTAAAACTATCGCATACGTACCGACTATTCAAAATGAAACTAAAATGAGTAAAATGCGCTTTAAGAAAGACCATCAACATGTGTTATTTTATTAGATTTTGGTTTGAAAGGAATTCACAGCTTGTTACTTGTTTACAACAATTCAAAGCCGGCAAAATTATAGTGCGATGTGGAACGATTTAACCAATACTTTAAACAGTTTGGGGTATGGAAATAAAACCAAAGAAAAATGGCAGTAGATAATTTTATCGTTTATGTACACATTACATTATACAACTTGTATTTTCTATTTAAATAAGATTTAAATTATATATTAATTAAACAATTTACTGTTTTTATTATAACTTTTATTACAAACACATTAATTATAATGTATTTTTAAGAATGAAAATTGCAAGCTAAAACATAGTAAATTGTTTTATTATTTCATCATAATAAATGATAAGATAGTAACTATTAACTTAATTAATTATATTATGTATGTTGATTTAATAAATTAATATATTCCAGACCGTTATTGGTTGGAAGTCTAAAACAAAATTAGAAAGAAGTAAACTACAATAAGAATAATAAAGATTATAACAAAAAACAAAATAAATAAACAGCAAATACGGATTATATTTTTATAATCCTTGTAACACGTTGTTGTAGAAAAAATAACTCAGACAGCATTATTTGTATAAAACAAATGAATAAAAATGATATTTGTATATTTTTTTAATAAAAACGGATGACTGAAATTTTTATAACTTAAATAATTTATTTTATTGTGAATATTAAATATTGAAATAAGAACTGAAAATATAAATTTGACATTATATTAATATATACAATAAACGTTAATATTGCCGATAGAAATTTTATTCAGAATAAGTTTAAATGGTTTAAATGCTCGCAAAGCTTATCGAGTTGTCTGTTATTTACCATCCTTGTCTACAGCATTTCTATAACAATGCATCGCACACGTTCTAAAACGCGATTCCGATTATTCCCGAGCGAAGATTTCTATATACGTTTTTTGCAGATGGGAGTACCAAAACTCAATGCGATCGAGTGACTTCTCTGACGTCATTTCGCTATCGAATGCGATGCTATACCTACATCGGAGTGCTACCACAGCTCTAAAACCATATTGATTGTTTGATAGTATGTTGAATTTATCACAAAATTTTATTAATCTACTCTTTAACACTTTTTCAAAGATTTTGGCAAGATTATTACTAACTGATATGGGCCTCTAATTGTGTATTTAGGTTTTAACACCAGATTTGTATATTGGGGTGACAATGGCTTGTTTAAACAATTTTGGTATAGTACTTGTTAGTAAACAAAAATTTATAATAAAAGTTATAGGTTTAAGAATATATTGATAAATGATTTTAATGATGTTACTAGAAATGCCGTCTGGCCCTTCAGAACTGTTGGATTTGAGTGAATTAATTAGTTAGATGATTTCGTTTTCTGTTGTTGGGCTTAAAAAGAGTGAGTTTGGATTTGGTTGGATATTTATACAATAATCTTCAATTTAGCTTAATTTTGTTACTTTAGATGCATACTCTTCGTCAATATGTAAAAAATAATTGTTGTAAAGATTTGCAATGGTTGCCTTATTGGTAATTGTTTCATTGTTATGTTCTAACTGTGTAATATTGTTTGTTATTATGGAGTTTGTATCAGTTATTTTTTTGATTAAGTTCCAGATTTTTGCATTGTTGCTTCCCGCGTATCCCAGTTTTTTTTTGAAATATTTTGTATTGGTTTTATGTAGTAGTTTGTTTAAGTAACTTTTTTTTAAATTATCACTTTTTTTTATTAAAATAATTAATCCATCCGTAATCCAAGGTTTTAGTTTGTTATGCAACTGTATACTTTTTTTTAAAGAAGTTGCTCTAATAAAATTTGTTGTAGCAGCGCATGGACACTGGTAGTTATATACATTATTCTAATCTTCTGTTTTTAGTGTTTCAATAAGTTATTCATAATTTATGTAATAAATTATCTTTTGTAATTTTTTGTTTACTTTAGAATATTCTATTGTGGAAACGTTGACAAATATTAAATAATGATCTGTTATAGCGGTTTAAATTATTGCAGTATTAAAATTATGAAAGCTATTTGGTAAGGTTTTAATGAAATGATGGTCAATACACGTCGAACTAATTTCTTTAACCCAAGTAGGAGAGTTCATAAATGAAGAATAATTTTTTCCGTTGAGGATATTTAGATATTCATTTGCAAAATGATTAGTATTATTCAGTATATTAACTATAACTGATTCAGTTTCAAAGTTACATAAATTTAAGTATATGTAAACTGCCAAATATTAGTAGATGGTGGTCTATAAATTGCAGAGATGCCCCATTTTCTTTTGTAAATATTACATAATAATAACAAGTTCAGCTTATTTGCTGCTCTTCCACTTAACCCTTTAATTTTACAAAAAAATTATATTACACTAAATTAATGTCCGCTCTGCAGCAACTACAGCTTCCCCATGATTTCCATACTATTATAAATCCAGGTGTTCTTTCGATTTTCATGATAATATTCACTATACATTCCAATTCTTATAATTTTATTGTATAAAATATTTTTTGCAATTCTGAACTATAATATTGACTTTTCAGTTGCCATTTTCGATGTTATAACTACTTACTTTTTTTCACTAGTGAAATAAAGTAAGCACTTTTTTTCACTACTAATAAAATTAATTAATTAATTAATTATCAGAAACTTGCGGATTATACTCCAAAATTGCAAAAAATAGTGTATGTTACACGTGTAAAATGCGTGTTTTTTTACTCGTCGCATTATAGATCTCGTTCATCGAACTCGATCTATAATTTGCGACTCGTTAAAAAAACACTATCATTTTACAACTTGTAACATAAATAACTATTATGTCAATATGACATTTTCGCCGTCTTATCATATCAATCTTAGAACTGATGTCTGAGTCATGGGCACAGCGTCAAATGTAAATTCTAGTTCAGACTTAACAAAAGCAATGACAACTACATTTTGGTTAAATTTTGAATTATTCTGATACATATCCAGGAATAGAAAAATTGCTGTCAATATTCCATGTTTCTGATAATATTATAACATGTACATATATTAAAATGTTTGATATGGATTAAAAATATAAGAAATTCATAAAGTTTTTTGAAATACTACGAATATTTTGTTCGATAATGTTTAATCCATTAATATAGTTTCTGTTTAGTGCAAAATCATTAATATTAGTACAAATAGTCGTTTCATTGATATTATCAATGTTATAACTATTCATATGTTATAAAGGGTAGAGGTTCGTAGCTGAACTACTGTTTGTAGTTTACATTTAGTTTACGCATTTGTTTTATTTTTATTATTTACAAATTATGATGCAACAACAATTTAAAAAATAGTGAATAATTAAGTTAGTAATGTTCGTATTATTCGTAAAAAAAAAAATTAGAGATAATATAACGGAAGGTTTAAATTGAGACACATAGTAACATATGACATCAAAAAACTAAAATATAAATAAATTTCTCAATTAATAATTATAGTGATGTTTTGGTAGAAAAAATAAAGTGCATGAGTTCTATACATTACTGTTTTTTATAATATTGATTAAATGTTAAACTGCAGATTCATTGATAAGTTTCTAATTCCATCTTCTGTTTTAACAAATATTCTTCCATCTTTTGACTATGTATTCATGATTCCATATTTATTTGCCGCCTCTTTCATAAATTC
This sequence comes from Tachinus rufipes, assembly GCA_963932245.1. NCBI lineage: Eukaryota > Metazoa > Arthropoda > Insecta > Coleoptera > Staphylinidae > Tachinus > Tachinus rufipes. The sequence goes on along the minus strand of OZ010747.1, from coordinate 39,979,860 downwards.
TACTCTATTTATTATAAAATCTTCTTTAATTGAAACTAATGTACCTTTAAGTAATTTTTTCTTATAAATTTTTTTTATTGCAATATGTAGCATATTTATTTAATTCATCTTTAAGATTATTTATTTCAGCTTCATAAATTGTTTTAAATTTGTTTATTTTTTTTGTCTATTTCATTATTACATTTTTTTATGAATAATTTCCTCAAACAATCTTTTTTCTTAAATGCATTATTCAATATACTTTCGATGTCTTTTATTTGTCCTTGTGTTAGAACCATTTTACTTTATTAATTATTCACACTTTTTAAATTATAATAACTGTAACTGTAACACGAGTATTTTGCTACAAAGCCTGTACTGTTAGTGCTTTATAACAATATTTTAATGATTAAATGATAAAAAAATCAGATTTTGCTATTTTTGTAATTTTATAAATAGAATTTTACAGTTTTCAGCAGATTATAGTGCATTCTAACAATATTTTGATATTTTAAGAAGGGATTTTAGCTTTAACACAAACATTTTATAAAATTTGTTTTGCAATTTTCAACAGTTTTTACCATTTTTGACGTTTTATAAGTAGAATTTTGAATTTTTTAACAGTAGTTTGGCAAAAAAAAAATTTATTTCAACAAACTTTTGATATTTTATCTCAGATTTTACTATTTTATAAATAAAACTTTACAATTTTCAACAGTTTTGTATTGGTGCTTAGGGTTTTAATGTTTTAAGGATACATTTTGTTATTTTTGACATTTTATAATTAGAGTTTTGCACTTTTTAACCAGTTTTGTCCAAACTTTGGTTCTATCTGAAAATATTCTGATGTTTTATGACCGGATTTTGTTATTTTTTACTTATTATAAATAAAGTTTTGCATTTGTCAATAATTTGAAAACAGACTAACAAAAAATTACAAAATAGTATACGCTTTTTACCGTAAGGCCAATCTCAATATTTTGCGGCAAGGCTCAAAAATTCTAGCTGCCACTGTTTACAAAATTTAAAATTTGATGCAGGACTATCTGGAAAGCCCTGATGACATTCACAACTACTTATTTGTGTGAAGTAGGATTTTTCTGTTTTGTTGTCATGATAAATAAGTACAAAAATAGTTGATTCTATAGCATACGGTGTACACTTTCTGTATACTTCTCAATTAGTATAAGTCTTCTTTGCGCAAAAATATAACACCAGGGTAAACACTAATTAATGATGCTGATGATAATTAAAATAATAAATAAAAAAATATAAATATTTTCGTACTAAAACTCAATTGATTTTATTTTTAAGGGCACGATTGACGCGCGAAAATCAAGCAAAATCATATTTGCTTAACATGTGCTGGCTCCTGATGGTAAATAGCTGAAATAAGATTATACACACATATGACATCATCATTCCGGGTATAGCACGCATCGTCGCCGATCACATACTTATTTATAGACTTATCACCCCGTACCCCACCCTGGTACAAAAACAATTCGTATGTTTAGAAAATAATTTATGAAATTACGTATTTATATAGATTTGCATCAGGGGCGCGCATAAAATATTTACTATTATTTAACTTTTATTAATGTTTTTATAATTAAATATATTATGTATATTTCTTTTAAAATATTTTATTAAATCAATTTATGTGTGCAGTTTGTATTGAAACAGTGTCGAATAAAAATTGCAGTTTTACAACTAAGTTATTTTTGATTACTACATAAACAATAAGTATTGAACAAAAAACTCTAGAAAGTGCATTTTTTTAATACTTGCGGGTATCTATTGTGTTTTTAAGCTAAAATAAAATTATACTAAAGCTTATTGTAACATAATAATATGATATTTTATGAATTAAAAATATAATATTGGGAATATTAGGACGTTTAATCTATTTTCTTGTTAGTGTATGTTATTGTTTTACCAATTTTTTATATAGAATGTTATTTTAATTATTGTATTAAAATGTTTATATTTTTGTATATGGGTAATTCCATTTCAAACGGACCAGAGCAGGAGGGTGCATTCAGAAATTTGCCTTAGATTTTTTTTTTCAGTATCTATAACTTATTAGTAGTCTTTTGATTGGTTCATGAAGGTATGCAACCTTTAAAAAAAATTCTACATTTTTTTTAGTTTTTTTGTCGTTTTTATCTAAATCGCTTTAAAAAAAAAAAATTACAAATTCAATCAATGAGAAATTTTTTGTAGAATCTAAATCTGGTGTCATTTTAAGTCTATACCCTGTCTATAAGCTGAAAAGGCCATAAAATCATGTTTTTGTTATCAGTGGGCTGGGCAAATAGGAGCATTTAAAAAAAAATTTAACCGCCAAAGTTGACGTATTTTGATGTAAATTAATTAGAAAATATAAATTTGTTTTGTGTATTTGGGTTTTAAAGGTCTAAAACTCGAGAAAACTGCAAAAATAAGCCTATTTTTTAACATAAACTCTTACAAATACAGATTTAGCAGTTTTCAGAGGAACTATACACCAAATATTATAAAAAAATTTGTTTTGCAAACAATTCTACATGGAAAATAGTCAGTGTCGTGATTATCTGGCGTACATTAACCTAAGAAAAATTTTTTTTAATGATTTTAAAGATTTTATTTTTTAAGATTATTTTAGAAGTTTAACAAAGACATCTTTTGTCGCTTGAACCAATTTTGGGCCATTTTACTTTTTGTATGATAGTTTTTGCGGTTGAGGCACAAATTTAGGCTCAATCTATCGGCGCCAAAACTTGAGAATATTATTATTTTTGGCATTTAAACATAAATCCGCCTGGCACTTATCAAAAATTGACAAAAAAAAGTTTTAATCAACACCCTAGTGTGTTTATATTACTTTTTGCTCGACTTTTTATAAATATAAAAAATAATTAATTTTTAACGCATTTTTTTTCTGAAAATGTTGTAAACATTTCTTTCTAGATGGACTTTAGACGATGAGTACACTCACTGACTATTTTTCAGATAAAATTGTCCTCAGAATTCAAATTTTTAATAATATTATGTGTAATGTTCTTCTAAGTGCGGTTAAACGTGCATTTATAAGAGTTTATGTTAAAGAATAGGCCTTTGCAGATTTTTCTAGTTTTAGACCCTTAAACCGCAAATACACAAAACAAATTTATTCAATTTACATCAAAATACGTCAACTTTGGCGATTAAAAGAAATTTAAAAAATGCTCCTTTTTGCCCAGCTCGCTAAAAACAAAAACATGATTTTATGGCTTCTGCGGCTTAAAGACAGGGTATAAACTTAAAATGGCGCCAGATTTAAATTTTACAGAAAATTTCTGATTGATTTCACTAGTAATTTTTTCTTTTGAGTTAAATTTTTGATTTTTAAACAAAAAATGCAATTAAGTTAAAAAACGACAAAAAAAAATTAAAAAATTGTAGAATTTTTTTAAGGGTTTCATACCTTCATACATCGATCAAAGGACTACTAATAAATTATATAAACTGAAAAAAAAAATACATAAGCAAGTTTCTCAATGCACCCCCTCCCCCTTGCTCTGGTCCGTTTGAACTGAAATTGCCCATATTGTAATTGAATAAACGTATATTATAACAGTCCATGTAAAACTGTAAAACATCATAAAACATCATTTCCCAATTAGATTACACGTAATGTATTTAGTGGGTGATGATTTAATGAACTGTGAGTTTTCATTCAAAAGACAACAAATCGTTTTTATTGCTGTCCTACACATTAAAATATTTGATAAATAAAGCAACGTAAACACAATTTTATTTATACATTGTAAATTGTGGTAAATGAATTGCATGTTTAAAACCAAAATCTTATTTTACATTTACAATTAAGAATTATTTTAAGCGGTGTTGATTTCAATTTTTGTCTAAATGTCTAATCTAATCTTTCAACTTGTTTATATCATTTAGTATTGGTGTTGTTTTGCAATATCTCGTGTCAATTTGTATAAAAAAATTTTGTTTACGTTCTTTTGTTTATCAAATGAAGAAAGTTTTATCTACATTTTTTTCAGACCTACTAAGACCCATAGGGTATATTCTTTTTTTAATTATTTTCTGTATATCAAAATTTGACTTATACAGGGTTAGTCAAAATTGCTGGAACACTTAAATAATTCTCTATCCGTAAAAAAAGTTTCAAACAAATATTATTTTTTTGGTTTTAAACAAACTCTTGTTTAATATTTTTTATAATATACAGGATGTTTATTTTAATGTTGATATTTAACCATTTTTTTTTTAAACAGTACACCCTGTATATTTTTATATTTTTTGATTCTAAGTTTAATTTTGATATTTTTTGTAAAAATGCACCATTTTTAAGTTACAAGCAATTAATTCAATTTCTTGAACATTTTCTACAAACATTGATTTTATATAAACTTTTAAAAAGAATAATAACATCAAAACAAAAATGTAAAAATATACGGGATGTTTATTTTATTATGAAAGTTTGAAGCTTTTTCATTTTTAAATACAACACCCTATATATTTTTACATTTTTTAATGATTATTTTGCTATTTGTTTTTTATGTTATTGTTCTTTTTATCTATTTAGTTAAAATAAATGTGCATGTGAGAAAACTTTCTTTATTTGAAGTTCAACAGTTTGAATTAACTCAAAAATAGTGCAGTTTATAAAAAAATATTTCTACTAAAAAATACTCAAAATTAATTTTAAAATTAAAAAATGTAAAAATATGTTTATTCAAAAAAAAGTTTACTAAATTTCCACAATAAAACGAACATCCTATCCTAAATTTTAAAAATATATTTAAACAACAGTTTGATTAAAACCAAATAAACATTTTTGATTTTTTTACGGTTCGAGAATTATTTATGTTCCGATAATTTTGACTAACCCTGTATATGTAGAACATACTCGTAAACACTATAGCAAAAAATCCTTTTTGTTATATTTACATCTAGAATTCTAAAATAATATGTTTAGATACATAGTCAGAAAATGCATAATTTTTTTTCCTAATTTTAAAAAGTATATAATTCGTATATTATTTTTTGTATTATTTATTTTGTGGTCTGAAAAAATGCAATGCCTAATCAAATAAATTTTACGACGTCAAAATAATGCATTCCAAGACAAAATAATACATTACGCAACAAATAATATGTATACGTTGCACTTTGGAATAATACATGCACGACAAAAATTTATTCCACGACAGAATTATATAATCACGACAAAATAATTCTGTATCGTCAATATTAACCGAATAGATAAACTGAATATGCATCCCGCATCCAATCAATAACTTTCTTCACCATCACATCTAATATTAAATAAATGATATCAAAATAAAAAACTCTTTCAAAATAATTAAATATTTAACATAGAAACAAAAATTACAAGGCACGGCTTGTTGATGAATTTACAACCTTGCTATATAGGTACCAGCAGATACCAGCTCGGCTATAAACGCTTCGCTAGTGACAAATCTTTATAAACAAAAGTAAAACATATCAATGTAATATTATTATGCAAAAACAAAAGCAGAAATATAAAAAATAACTGGTTTTTGCAAATTAATCTACAGCAAATTAATAATTAGAATAATGTAGACTATTGTTTTAATTATTAATTAGGATAATAGTTTAAATTATTCTAATGATTAATTTGCTATCGTTCAAACATCCTATTATGTCGGCATTTGTTTTATTTTGTCTTGTTAGTTATGCTGTTGATATGTTCTATTCAACCGTTCATGTTATCGTGGCTTTCATATTCTTACCGTGAAGATATGCATCGAAAATACGAGCAGTTAGCCAATGCAATATTAGCGCCACATACGAGATAATAGCTAACTAAACGACTTAACTTTGCAAAAGAAGTTGCCTACTAATTTAATAATTCAACGTTACAAAATATTGAAAATTTTCTAAAGGGTTTATTTAAAAATTACGTGGAACAGTTTTATAAAAATGCTTTTAATTTAAAGATATGTTACTAAAGTTGGACATAGTTTAATCTGATTGTCATAGAACATCAAGGATATAAGTAAACAACGTATTTACGAAGATTTTGGAAGTGACGGTTTATAATAATTAATATAAAAATCTATTCTCAACTTAAAAAATTGAATCTTGTTTTATAACTTGAGCAAAAGTTCAAACTTTCAATCTCTACATTGCATGACATGATCTGTTATGTAATTTGCTTGTAAAACGATGTAAACGTACTATATAATTTCCCATATACGAAGCAACCAGTCGTACATCGGTACCGTTACCTTAATTTCACATTATAGATTTAAATTTTGTTATCATAAATTTTGTACCCTAGTTACCTGTTTTATTTTAAACTATAAAATAAAACAAATAAGATTATTAAATGATTGATAATTAAAAAAAAGTATTTCTTACAAATAGCATGACATTTTCCTGTTATTGCAAATTTTCTATCAACTTTTAGCTAATGTAGACGCGTCTCAGCTTTTAAGAGTGGTATGCAAATAAACACATTTAGAAAACGTTGTTAACATTGACGTTCTTGTTGAACACATCTTACTTGATACTGTTATTAGTAGCAACATTGTTTAGTTTAATTGAGATATGCAACCAAAGAGATGTTCTTTTTAAATTTGTTATTTAAAACAAATGCACTTGGTAGATGAAAGCTTAATTCAACCATAAAAATAATGGCTGGTACATATTAATCAAGAATTAAGTCAGTTCTGCATCTTGGTACGTTTAAGCTGTAATTTTTGTTTAGGCAACTCATCAAAGGCCAAAAAGGCCGTTTTTTTGGCATTTCGTTTGAGTAGCAAGGCATATTCTAGTAGTTGTACTTGTATAGCCTAAAGTTAAGTTTTGTGTCTAGGTACTATCAAAAGCACGTAATAATAGCTCATTACGGTAGATCGTAAAGAAACACTTGTGGTCGTCAAACCTATGTTATATTAAGCAATTTTTTTTTATATCTTCTTTGATAAAAAATATTTGGATATTTTTTTTAGACACCAAATTGGTGCAGCCAATAAATGGTGTTCTCGATTAGCTTTTGCCACAACTTTCTGCTATTGGTGCCTGGTTTATGTAACTAAAAATTGACAGCGTATAAAATAAACACAATTTACACAAATAACTACAATAAACGGTATCATTTAGCATCTACGTGTAGTGCGTCAATTATGCAATATTATAAATGTTAGATATATTCTTGATATAGTACGCACAGCAAATGTTGCGCTAATTTTTGTTTTTTTGCGCTATTTTGTAAAATTAAATAAAGTATAGTAGTATTAGCTGTATTCCATTTTACAATAAGTGTAAACAAAAATTTTAAAAATTAAAATGCATTTTTTATTTCCTTGGACATTGTTTCAAGTTGTGTTTTCAGAAAAAGATAATCAGTAAATGTTTGTAACAGTTGCAGTTTCTCTTGATGATGGAGTAGAGTCTTTTGATAAAAGCAATTTATTTGTCTGTGCTGGGCCTGGCATTAATGGAGTGTCATTGAATAGTAGAATAATCATTATGTTGCTTGGTACAGTAGTTTGTTGCTGAATGTATGTTTGATAGTTACTTTGCGGTTTGACAATTGTTACTATTATTAAAAGATATTTTTTTAAATAATAAACAACTTTAGGCATTTTTTAAATTTACCACCTCGGAGACTCTTAAAGCAGAAACATTTTTGAGCTCGTGGTATATAAACTTTGTTAGATTTTTTTCTTTGCGTTTTAAATCGTATCAAACATTTAAAATTTTTAGTTGGCTTTGGTTGATCTTGATATAAATCCACTACCAAAAACAGTTCCTTGATAAAAGTTGTGGATACCTACTATGGTTGACCACTCTCAGTTTAGGTTTGTCGGGTGTCAGCCTGAATTTTAATGCCGCAGTTGTTACTGTTAATAGACATATCTTAGTTGCAATGTTGATACAGTGATGACTATTGCGCAATTTAAAATTGTCTAATAACTCAATTATCGTTGTTCAATTCCATCTTTAATAAAAAAATTACTGGCACAATGTTGCATCCTGGTACGTTTACGCTCATGTCTTTTTTGAAGAAAATATCCGGCAAATTCTTGTAAGACATCAAATTGGCGCAGTCAATAAATGATGTTCTTATTCAACTTAGTGGTTAACGGCATTGTAAAAAAACTGTTAATTTCCGTTTTTTAATTTTATTTTTCATGGAAAATTTTTGTTAAGTAAATATCTGTATTCTTGTAGCATATCAAATTGGTGCAGTTAGTAGAGTTCAATAAAACGGTTTTAATATCATTTTCAAATTAAATAATAACTTAGGATAGTAGTATTAACGGATTGAGTAAAAGTTTTAACCGTTGATAAGGACATATATAGCGCCGGTGTATCTTCCGCATGCACAGAAAGATCGTTCCAGTCTAATGGATGCACAGTAGCCACGCTGATTGAACTGCTTGTTCTAGAAAACGGTTTGTAGGTTTTCTTTGTGTATATATTTAAGACTGTCTTATAATGTTTTCACTAATAAATTAACAAGCGCTTGGTGTACCCTGTGGTAATAATGCTGCATAATATGATCTTAGATAAACTGCTGAAGGAAATTCAGCAATAACATTACAGTATGCGCGTCGTAGCTCCTTTCATTCATGCTTAAAACATTTTGCTAAAATTACAAATTCATGTTATATTTGTCATGTTTGGCAAACATAACTAAAACTTTATATACATGCTAGTAAGCACATCTTGAAACATGTACGTATATAGTTTCTCTCCGACAAAATAATACTAACTGCAAAGCCGCCAGTAGCCAAATACTGTAAACACAAAGCTGCCGTGGATGTATACACCCTATAAAGGCACCTTACACGATCAATAATACTGTCAATATTCTAAAATATTGACAGTATTATTGATCGTGTAAGGTCTAGTACTGATGGAATGATGAACATATTGAAGTATTTCCGGATAATCCGTAATCCAAGCATCAGTATTTCAATATCATGGCCCCGCCTGGCCACGCCCACAAAGTGGTGGAAATACTGACAGTAATACTGATAGTGTAAGGTCATTTTACATCAGTACTTCAGTACAGAGCTGCAATTCCGATGCAAATGTTGCTGAATTTTAGTAACGTTTGTTCAAGTAATCTTAAATTAAAAAAAAAGCAACAAAATAAGTTACATCAATGTGTGTAAGAACATATGAGCATTTCTTATTTTTAATATTAACTATATTTATCCAGCATTTGAAATAAATTATAAATCTTTTTTTTTGAGTTTTTAAAATTGCTATCTAAAATTATTTTATATAGCGTTTAATATAATATTCTGCAACTTTAGTGTGCGAGTGTCAAGCTTTTTCAACCAATCTTTTATCTATCGTTTGAGCACTACCCTGCCTTTTGTACAAAAAGCGAGAATTATTGCAGGCACGTTTTTTTGTTTGTTTATCTATACTAAAATACTTTTATACTAGCGGGTGTATCTTATGATACTGAGGAAAATACTGGCGGTGTGGAATGACCGTGTAAGGTGGACAAAATATTGATTCAGTATTTTGTACTTCTGTCAGTATTTTGGAATGTCAGTATTATTGATCGTGTAAGGTGCCTTATAGGCTGCTCCAAAAACCGTTAAAAATGGAAAAAAAAAACAATAGACAAAACAAAAAAAAAGCTTAAAAAAAAATTGCCCCAAACAGATGACAACACAGTAACAGTCAAGGCAAAATAAATGGTAATAGATAAGAACACGGAAAAGACATACGACAACAACAGCATAACAAACGGACATCCTAAGAACACTGACACGACTTTGATAAACCTTCCCAAAAAAAAGGGGGAAAACTCCTCACCTAAACAGAAAATACCTTCCATGTTACCTGAAGCTGCACAATAAAAACTTGACAAAACAAAAAACCTGTTGGAAAAACTGCTTATGAACATTGCAAAGTTGGGCACCCTAGTAGCTGAAAATAACATCACAAAAAAATAAATAACTCTCTAGAGGCAATAGCAAGGAAAATTAAAGAATATAATACAGCAGAATTTATGGAGAAACTGATAGAGGAGATACAAGAGAACCTTAAACCAAAATAGCAAACGGAAAATATTATGACAAAGATAGGAACGCAAACAGAAGACACTGCAAGTCAAGATGAGGAGGAACTCAAGGCACTAAGAAACAGAGTAGACGTACTGGAAGATGAGAACAACAAACTCAAATGTAAGACTATAAGGCTAAAAGAGAATTCTGAAAGGAGCAAGGTACAGAAAGAAAGAGTAAAAAACAAACAACAAATAAAGCAGATCATGAGTTCTGAGGAGAGCCTTGGTGGCTTAAAGGAAGCCATGAGTGTAAAATGACCAGCTAATACGTATGTAAGGAAGAAAATAAATCTTGCCACAGCGGCAGAAAAAAAGAACACTAATAAAATTATAGTGACTAATGCTCCTAGATAGGTTACCGCAGTTAAAACCAACTTTAAACAAAATTGAAGTAGGAGAAATGATTAGAATAGAAAACAAGCAGAAGATATATATATAGAAGAAAACAAAAAGGTAGAACAAATGGAAGGAAACCTTTATAATATTGGTGGATTCAAAAAAATTACCAAGGATGAGTTTGTAGAAATAGCATATAACAAACTAAAGACAAAACACAAAAGAAGCAGAAACAGCAACATAATATGCATAGTAAATATGGAGAGAAAAAACAAACCATTTAAAAAAATAATGAAATACTTATTTAAAAACCACAACATAAAAATGGCTTCAACAAGAATAGGGATAGAAAAAAAAACCTCCAAGATGAAGATGATGGAAGATGGTAATTCTAGAGAAAGAAACAATAAACAAGATATAATGACAATATTATTATCAAACCTTCTAAGGATGTCAAGATATCGTATGCAGACACCCTCAAAGCCATGAAGGGAAAGATCAGCCTAGACAAAATAGCCATACAGGTAAAAAAATAGATAAAACGAGGAAAGGTCACGTCAAAATCAAGTTCTCCGGCAAAAAATTTAAAAAAAGTTTTCAAGAAATAATAGAAACAAAAATTGGCAAAGAAACAAGGACAGAGAGAATAAAGGCAAAGAAAGCCTTTCTAATTCTGGACATCCACAAAAAAACAAAGAAAAAAAAAGGCAAACGCACTTTTGAGAGAAGGAAGCAACAGAGTAAGTTGAACTAGGTGCAAAATACAGAAATTCTTGGAATTTAGGCATGTGGCTAGAAAGTGCAGAAAGAAGAAATAAAAGAAACTGTGCTGCAAGTGTAGAAAAACAGGCATATCTTTAGTTTGAAAATAAAAAACACTGTTACAAGTGCGACAGCAGTGGCCACCAAGCAAACAACTCAACCTGCCCAAACTACAAAATAGCGTTGGAAGAGTTAAGAAGTAAAAAAAGACGCCCCGTAAATACGATACCTTCAGAAAAGAATAAAGCAAGATGCTTAAAATAATACGAATAAACGTAGACAGATGCGCCGCCGCACAAAACCTGTCGAAGCAATAGCAAAAAGAAACGGTGTGGACATTATCCTAATTAATGAACCGAATAAAAAACTGACAAAGAACAGAAAATGGATGACAGACAACAGGCAAGACATCAAGATCTTAAACATAAAAACAATAACGTGCGTTGAAAAAGACGAAGGCAAAGGCTTTAACTGGATAGTAGCTTTTAGCCTTAAAATCATAAATTGCTATATATCACCAAACAGTGGCAAAATTAATTCGACCAATACTTACATAATGTGGAGAAAGAAATTAAAAAAAAAAACAAATAACAGGAGATTTTAATTCCAAAAGACCTTGTTGAGGACCCACAGAGGAAAACCGCAGAGGACAAACGTTACAACTGGATAACTGCCAACAAACTAGTAATCAACAACAAAGGATGCAAACCAAAGTTTGAAAGGAGAGATAGTATGTCTATAATAGACATTACACTCAGCACAGCAAAGTTGGCCACCAGAATTAAAAACTAGAGAGTACTAGAAAAGAAAACTCTTAGTCACTACAAATACCTGTACTATAAATGCCATGGACAAAACATCAGTAAATCTAACAGAAACCCAACTACAGGAAGATAGAATTACAACAAAATAAACAACACAGCCTTCGACAATGCACTGAAAAAAAAAACAGAAAATGAAAACGCCAACAAACTCTTAGACATAATTACATACTGCTGCAAAAAGTCAATGCTAAAAAGAAGATAACATACAAATTAAAAAAAACTGCATACTGATGGACAAACGCAAAAAATATACAAAAGCAAAAACAACAGACAGAGAAAATACCAACACAGAACATAAACAATGTAAAAAAGAATTAAAACTCTTGATCAAGAAAAGTTTGAAAAAAAAATGGCAGGAAGTATGCAAAAAAGTCAAAGAGGACGTATGGGGTCTTGGGTACAAGATCGTCATAAACCGACTAAAAAACAAACCCGCAAAAATGGAATTGGATGAAGAGAGAAATATATACAACACCTTATTACCACAAAGAAAACTAAATAAATTGCCAGAAGTAGAGGTTAAAGATGTTATAATATGCTATTATTATTGTTAATAGAATTAAAAGTATAGTCATATATATGTATTGTTACTGTATTGGTAAGACTATATGGCGCGCGCAGAATGATTTTAGCAAGATGGATCTTCCAGCTCTTCCTGCACACGCCATGCCAGTGGTTTTGCGCTATCCGGGGTTACCGTGTGGTACCGGGCACAAAGTATATGTAATTTAAAGTCGGCAAGCACGTGTTCCCGTTTCCAAGTGTAATTTGTGGGACCTTGGTGATTGTGCGGCAGAAGAATTTGTGATTGCAATAAACCATTCATTAAGAAATTTACGCCTTTTATTTAATTACGTAAAGTGGCGCCCTACAAAAGGTCCATCCATCTCCCAGAACCTTGCCTTTTCCTCCCTGGCTAGCCGAGGCAACCCCATCAGCAGGGTACAACATTATAATGTCCCAAAATTTAACATGAAGGAGCTCAAAGATGCAGTAGACAGAATTAAACTAGAAAGGGCACCGAGGGTTGAAGGAATATTACCTGAAATAGTCAAGAAAGTAGTAGAACTGAAGACAGAAATAATCTTGAACATAATAAACAACGTTCTAAAAACAGGAGAATACCCCAAAGAGTGGAAAATAGAGCGACTGATACTGATACCCAAACCAGAAAACAAATATATAAGCTGCTGTGCAATCTGAACACGTTTGAAGAGCCTTTTTGAACAAATGATAGCAGGAAGACTATTAAAAGAAATAGAACATGGATTTAGGAAAAGTAAATCGACTATAGGGGCGGCCAAACAGGTACTAGAAATAGCAATGAAGGAAAAAGCAAAAACCGAAAAAACAAGAGGGTAGTGTGCGCTAGTAGCGCTAGATATCAAAAATGAGTTTAATTCTGTCCCTTAAAAAGTGATAGTTAATGCATTGAAAAAAGAAAAGTATCGACCTATTTGGTAAAGATAATACAGAAATATCTAAAAGACAGAGTGGTAGAGCAACAAACGCTGTCAGCAAACTTATGCCTAGGATGGGTAAAACTGGCACTATCAAAAAAACAGGATGCTAGCTCATCAGCTGTAGAGTCGGTGATTCTATATGGTGCCCAAGTATAGAAATGTGCTCTGAAAATAAAGGCGAACAGAAAAATGCTTAAAAGACTGCAAAGACAGCTGGCAGAGTGATAAAAGCATATAAAACCACATCATTAGAAGCGCAAGGGTATTAGTAGAAATAATACCCATACCGATGGCAACGGAAAGAAAAACAACTTTCCAAAAATCCAAAGAAAAAAGAATCCTAAAAAAATACACATTAAAGAAATAGCAAGACATGTAGAACAAAAGCAATAAGGGCAAATGGACAAAAACGTTCATAAAAGACATTGACAAATAGCACAATAGAAAAGAGAGCAACCTAAGTTACCACTTAACACAAGTGATGACTAGGCATGGGTGTTTTGGTAGTTATTTTCGGTTCGGACTGCAAAAAGATGAGCAATGCATGTACTGCCTTAACAAAGATGACCCCGGACACATGTTCAAGTGTAAAAAGTAAAAGCCGAAGATGGAAAAAATTAAAACCGAAACAGGTACTACAATAACAAGAAAAAATATAGTTGAGGTAATGTTAGTAAGTGTAGAAAACTGGAAAATAACAAAGGAGGTGTTAGAGAAAATCATAATTAAATAAGCAAGCTAAGAGACAAACGGAAGAAAGTCATATGACTTTGACAGAAACCTCTACCCCATCTAAAGAAATGCTAGAAGCAAACCGGATGGGGGTGAAAGCAAAAAGAGGTTAAAGGGTTTTCAGTATGTACACAAACTGGGTCCCACACTGGTGGCTACACATCCAAGCCACCACCTGTGCATAAAGCATTTACCCTCCTCTAAAAAAAAAAGTTCACTCTAAAAAAATTGTAATTTTCATGGAATTGTACGTTCTCAATATTGTACGGTGAGCCCCAAAAATCCTAGCTCCGCCACTGTACGTTTTAACTAACTTCATGCAAAAAATGGGTGCTTTTTCTGCAATTTTTCATATAAGTTTTATCTAACAAATAGGTTTTCTAAGCGGTTTTTAAATTAATTAAAATAAGAGAATTTTTTAAATATTTTTTAATAAATTTTGTAATGTGCAATTTTTGATAAGTTTTATGTAATAAAATTGATGTTTACAAACTGTATAGATTTAATCAGTGTTTTGTGCAATAAATGTGTTTTCTAAGGTATATTTGCAAAATTAAACAATAAATTAGTTTTCTACGCAATTTTTGAACAAAAATAGAATGCATTTATAGCAATATTTGAAAGTAAAATGTTTCATAGCGTATGATTAATTCTTATAACAAAAATCAGTTTTTTGTAGAATTTTGTTGTTTTTTGATAAAACATTAGTTTTCTACGTGTTATTTTTTTGATAAATAAATGCGGTAATTCATCATAAATGTTTACCAGTAAATATCTCGGTTCTAAAATGTTGCTATGTAATTTTGAATTATCTTAGCAACAAGCATAAGCTTACGACGGCCCTGTATTAAATAGTCAAGTAGATGACAAAAAAACAGAAAAAATTAAGAGGAGCCACAAGAGAAAGCTCGTTAAGGATCTGCAGGGCCCACATGACGGTGTCAAAAGAAGCACTAGAAGTAATTACAGCAACACTACCTGCAGATTTAAAGGTAGAAGAAAGACAACAGAGAGACGGGCAAGAAAGAATACAATAGAAAGATGGCAGAGCCAGTGGAAAGAAAGAAATAAAGGAGAATAAACAAAAAAACTAATATAAAAAATTTAAAAAAATAGGTAAAAAATAAACCAATAAGTTACTGTACAACACAACTACTTACCGGACGTAGAGCCTCTGATAAGTATTTACAAAAAAATAAATAGGATGAAAAAAGAACATACGCTAGTAGGGTGCAAAGCGTGGAAGAAATATAGGAAAGAGTTATAGTTATAAAAGATTTTGGAAAACAAAATCAACAAATCCACAATCATTAATATTCTATATGCCTGAGCAACAAAAACAAATAGAGAGCACTAAGAAACTATGCAACAACAGTACTGAGAAAAAGATTTTGAAGTTTTAAGATTTAGATAAACCAAAATAGAAGAAAACACAGATCAAAAGTCACAGAAAACAAAAAAAAAAAGATTAATGTCAAAAATGTGAAAAAATAGTATAACTGTGTAAATTCCCACCTCAAACGCCATGCGCTAGTCATTCTCAAGGGCCATTTGTTGAAGCAAACACCTCACTAGTCCTAAAAAGAACAAAAAACAAAAAATACTCTAGAGTAATGACTTATTCAATACAGCTCGTGTCAGCAAACCTCATTTTCGTAAATATGATTTGTCATTACCCACTCGTTAAATTATATACTATTGTTTGGTTATAATATAAAAGATATAAAACAATGTAAAGAAACACGCTGCATTAGTAAGTAAAGGCCAATTTTGGTTAGAGCAAATCATAACCGTAGAAATTTATTATATATAATTATAATATTTTTTTAATTAAATAATAAGACATTCTCAGAAATAATTTAATCAATCATATTACTAACCATATCTAACAACTATTGACAATTCTGATTGATGTAACTAGGCTAAAACTAATGATTTAATTATTGATACAATTTACAACGTGTATGTTTGGTAGTGTTATTTTAATTTGATGTAGCAAAATAGAATTTTTAAAACAACCGTTTTTCTGTATTAAAGTAACCGGAGTAACTAGAGTTATGACGGAAATGCTTTTATATAAATTTATTACTTTTAGAGTGCTTTAACCGCAAGTTTCTTCAAAATATTAATCACAAACTATATTGTTTATAATAGTTAGTAAATCAATGCACTGTATTTAAGCAATATTAAAAAAAATACTTTAGCAATATTTTGTAGTAAGTAATTTGTTAATTTATTAAATAATAATATGGTAAATCATATTTTAATTCTATCTGTAAAATAAATGATACTGTCAGTAAATTAAATAAAAAGCATAAATCAGCAGAGGATGAACATTTCATTAATATTATAATTTTTAAATAAATATTTGAAAATGCAAAACGACTAAAAATATTTACATATGAGAAGAAATGTTTATATATTTTATTAACTCAATAATACTCAAAACAAATCAATGTCAATTTTACCGCAAAATCAGATTAGTGTTTGTATAGCTTCAACAAAATTATTTTGTGTATGATACAAATGTATACATCAATATTATCTAATTTAAAAAACAAAACAAACAATTAATTAATTTAAAAAATAATACGACTATAATGCCGCCGAATTAAATATTGATAACATGTAAGCAAGTTAAGTTTACATAAAATATATTATTAGTATTTACAATATTATTAATGTCTTAATACACTTATACAACAATAGTGAGAATTTAATCATAGCATCTTAAAAATGCAACTTTACTGATTACTTTGCAAACATAATAATTTTTTAACTGCCAGTCATAAAGCATTTTATTGCGCATTGAAATTTCACCCACTCGATTGAAGTATAAAAATATAATCTGCGCTTTATAGTTCAAATATGTCAATATGGAAAAATATAACCTAGAGTATGTATATTTGAATAAATAAATATTTTGTAAATGCACTTTTATAATAAAATAATTAATGTTTAATATTCCACAGTTTTTTAGTTTTAATTTTAAATTCTATACATAGTTGTAAATTAATATATTTAAATTAAAATACGCTTATAATAATTTATTAATAATTAAAAATTAAACCACTTAACTCACCTTATGTCGTTCGCTAATGAATCGCTTGATGCAAATGGAGATTTATCATCTGTCCTGATATAAAAAGATGGCACAACACATTCATCCTCCTGCAAGTCATCTGACTTCCTACCTTCCTGTTCTTCGCTTGTAGATGACCCTTCCACTTTAATATACTTCCCATCATAAATGTAGTTTTCATGAAAGACTTCATCAATGGAGTCTTGCGGATATAATCCATTACCCTCGCATGATTCATCAATAGATGAGAAAACATGATCATCTAAATCTTTAAAAATACCTTCGTGTCTAATGGGAGTGCTTTTTAAATAAGGCATGTATTTAATTGGCTCTTGCTCAACCGATAATATATTTTCATGACTGACTGATGTTTGGGGGCATTCTAATAACATACGTTGATCAATAAGGATCTCTCCATCCGAAGCAGTTTTTGTAAGCATCTTTTTAGTCGATTGCGGTATCTGCGGCTTAAAATCAATGAAAATCTCCTTCTTAGATTCCGATTCCTCGGAATCGTGTTCGCTGCGAGTGATTGAGGATGAGTCGCTAAGGGAGGGCAAGGGCACGATATCCGGCGGCGGAGAAGTTAATACAAACGGGGAACGCGGTGGCTCGTCAGATAAAGTTCGTTGAAGGGGTTCGTGGTCTGATGGAGCTTCCGGGGTGGTCGAATCTGCCGGTGGAGACGGACCGAATTTACTGCCAGCTTCTGAATACGACTTTGTCAACTTCCTTCCATTTATTATAATCCCGTTTGTTTGGGCACCCTGAGATACCATCTTTACCTAAACGGAAACGGATTATATTTCTAATTAGTTTTAAGAATATCTTACTAAAAGTTTCAAATTGAAAATTCATAAATTTAAAAGTTTAGCAATTAGGGATTTATATAACTTACCCTATGTACTGTTCTGGGACTGAGGTTGATTTGACCTGGGGGAACAGGTTTCCTACCTAAACACGCCTCCGTTTGCGTTGCCTGCGTTTTCATCGGTGTTCGTATCAGTTTTTCTGCAACAAGAAAAAATAAAATTACAAGACCCAGTTTCTTTTTGTACAATTTAACGAGAATGTGGGATTTTCCCTTCGGGGCCATCATATGGCCGTCGTCGGTCTTAAGGTGTCGGAAAATATATAGATTTTCATGTTTCTCTTAACGTTTTACGAGGTTATAACTCGTTGAGATGTGAACGTAGATAAAGCGGCCTTCAAGAAAAATCCTTTATTTATATTAATAGTCTAGTTGTGTGGACACACAATGTCTGTACGTAACATATGTTTGAATCCACTGACAAAAAAGATAAATTTGATTGTCTTTTAGTATGAACTGAATTAATTACATTTTATTCAGCATCAGTTTAGTTTATAAATTAAAAATATGTTTTATAATACTTTAATATTAAATTAAATAAAAAACAAAAAACGTGCATTGATGGTTTTTTTCATATAACCACATGTATAACTAATGCTCATTTCATTGATATTAAAAACCGTAAATATTGTATGATGGCTTTATTGCATTATAAATTGTAAATTAATAACAAATACACATATTATCTATTCAGAACACCTGAGTGCAATTTTTATATTCATTATCACAGTTAATAACTCTTTGCATATTTATTACTTTTCCTAAGTAGATTAATTATTTATAGTCCGTACTTTTTAAAGAAAATTACTACACAATTTGTGATGAATTAATTAAATATCATAAACTATAGATTCTAGAACCGTACATATTTTATGTGTATGCTTAAATACATTATGCAATTATTACTATGATGTATCATACCATTTATATATTATATATCCTCATAGCATATTTATGAAAGTCCTTGATATGTTCTTCTAAAAGTTATAATGTACTCAAGTATTGCATCAAAGTAATTACCTCGATGCTTAACATCAATAAAAGCAATTTATTATTAACATAGATTTATTTAACATATATGAATCAGATGTGCTTCATAGACCTTACTTTGATAAGGTCAAGCTTATAAACTACTAATTTTACTAAATAAGAATCTGAATTTGGGTTACTGCACCAACCAGACTTAGTGCAGCCTTATGCAAATACATTTTTTTTTTAATTTTTAATATTAATGTTATGTAGCCAACAAAAAATAAAAAAATATTATTATTATTCTGACTATTATTGATGAATTTAATAAACTGACCAGTAATTACAAATATAAGACAAAACAACAGCTTTATCCTCATTCTATTTAATGTCATCATAAACAAATTTAATAAAGTTTAGATAGCATACAAAAGGCAAAGACAGCCTTGCAAAGTAGAAAACTAATTCCCCAAAAATATCATCATCATCTCACTTTAGAAAAAGAAAATAACTTTCAGTCTCCAGAGAACCAAAACATAGCAAACTTGTTGCTTAAAATCCAATTGTAGAAAAAGTTATAAATTACTTCAAATCAAGTAGCTATAATATTTGGTTTCTTACAAAATATAATATAAAGTAATAAACACTTAAAAATGTGATGATGCAACTAAAATTAGAACAAAAACAGATAAACGCACAAACAGTTTAGATTTCCGCAACTTATGAACGGTTTTCTCATTGATTTCTACCCGTTTAGGTAGTTATAAGTAGATTTTCCATTTGGTATATTGGTTTTCCCATTTGTACTGCTACTGCTATAAGTTGGAATCTTTGCCAGCGGTGCATAAATTTCAATTTCAAGAATCTCTTCTTTCTGCTAAAATCATCTAGCAACCGGTCTAGTTTTATATTGTAAAATTTTCATCGACACACTCTAGCTTAAAAACCCATCTTGTTTCGATGGTTTTGCAGTTGATTGGTGTTTTATTTAAAATTTTTATTTTTGTGTAGAGTGTCAAGTTCTACCTTAATTGCAACATTTCATTTATCTGAACCTATGTTTGTTGTTGCCTAGTGTGTGTTCCTTTAGTTTTTTTGCTGCAACATTCTTCTGTTAGTTCAACATTTTTTTTTGTTTGTAATAGAATTGTATTCACTCTTGTTTTTGAATATTACATGACAATTTGTGATTATTTTGTTCACCACTAGATTCTAAAACCAGCCTGTTTGCTTTACTTGTTAAGTTTTTGTCGTTTTTTATTTAGTATATGTACATGATGCACTGTATCAAAAACTTTCAAAACAACTAAATTGCTTTTTTTTTTCTTAACCCACACCTCAATTAGTAAAGTGATTTATCTGAAACTGGAGTCTTTTCTATGCAATTTATTACATAGGCAGTTGTATTTACAGTTTCAACTCACAGTGCTTTTAGTAAGTATTTGACATAGATCATAAACTTAGCACTTTCCACTAGAGTCCTAATTTCTATTTCATACCCGCCATTTTTTTAGAAGTATATAGCATTGTTCTTTTAATAAAAAACACCGTCATCTTTAAAACGTTCTGTATTTGGTTGTTATCAATTTTTTCCATCAGATAGAAATTTTTTCCCGCAAAATTTGCTTCTTCAAAAAATTAAAAAAACATTTGCAAATTTTTTGTTGATAAAAAACTCTTCTTAACTTTGTAAAGTTGTCTTTAAAGCCCTCATAACATTTTAAATTACACATTGACATTATCTGCGCAGGTTTACAGCCATCAGCAAACACAAGTTTGCCTGTCTCAGTAGCTCTGATCTCTTTCATAAATTTTATTTTTACCCATTTTTTTGTTATCCAACTTCACATTTCCTGCTTAATTCACTTTATTTTTTAGTAGCCGGATTGATTATATTAATCTGAGCCTCACCATGAGCTTATTGATTAATATTTTTTGCATTGTCTGATTCCCAAACACTCTTTAATTCAAAGTATTTTTAAAGTAATGTTGATTGTTAAAAATCAATAATTATATTTTATTGGAATAAGGGCCTTTGGATGTCATTTAAAAGTTATTAGTATTAAGCTTAGTATTATTTTAGTTTTATATTTTATAGATGCCGGATCTTATTCAAAGGCAATTAGTATTAAGTTTTATTATTATCCCTTTATGTGTAGGCAACTCAAAACTGTGGGCGGATGCATTCCTGCCAACATTTGAACACTTTAATAAATTTAATGATGAATAGATCATTTTTGGGACGAAAATAAACAAGTCTATATTAAATTGCAAATTGAATCAGGCAGGTATGAATCCGGTTCATTTGTAGATTATTTTACAAAATATTTTGCTATGGCTAGACATCTTCAACCTCCACTATCAAACGGCGTATTGATAAGATTGATTTCTAGACATTTTCCCCGCACATTGCTTCTTTGCTAATTAGCGTGAATAGTCAACAAGAAGCACTGAGTAAATTACGGATAGCGGATTATCATCAAAGCAGAGATGAATTTACGGATAAATCATTTTCGCGAAGTTTTAGACCTAACAACAATTATAATAACAATAAACCAATAAATAATTTCAATTAATCTCGTTACAATAGAACTCATTCTTAACAGGAAAGTTGCGCCACGCCGCGTTTACCCAGTAGAAGACTTGCAAAAGTCAGGTAATTTAGAGAACGTAGAAATGCGTGCGACGCATTCTCCATGTATTGCGGTGACTATATTTAATTTTATTTTTCCGGCTCTCATAGATACTGGTTCAAAAGTAACTTGCATTTCGGCAAATGTTTATGCACATCTAGGAGATTATCACAATCAAATTCCAAATTTTCCGGTAACGAGAATACGAGTTACGGGGGCGTTTAGAACTCGCCAACGTAGAATAACAAATCAGTTTATTTAAATTTCAAAATTAATAATTTAATATTTAGCCACAAATGTTTGTTAATACCGCATCTTATTTACCCCATTATAATCGGGGCCGAATTTCTAAGAGAAAATAATGCTCATATTAATTTACAATCAGGAGTGTTATCACTTACTGTTGTCGACATACGCTACCAGATAATCGAATTAAAAAATTAGAATAAATACTTACCACCCATAAATTCACTACGATTAAATGCAGTAGTAGTATCAAAGCGTAATTCGTTAAAAAATTGGAAGTTAACGAAGTGAATAAGTTCAATTTTGTTTATGACTTAGATAACTTAAATGAACTGCAAAAAATAACTTTGTATTTTGTTATTTTGTATTGTATTTTCATGACATAAAAGTTACAGATAAAAATCCATTCAAAACCAAACAGTACCCACTTCCTCTGTCACATCGTGAGGCGGTTTATCGTGAATTAGAAAAAATTAAAAAGTGGGGAATAATCGAAAGGTCTGCAACGCCCTATCTTAACCCATTATTAGCCACATTGAAAAAGGATGGCACTGTACGGGTATGTTTAGATGCACGAAAACTCAATGCCGTTACGGAACAAGATTAAGAATTACCACGTAATATTGACGATATTTTAAAGTCAATTACAAACGTAATATTTAAATCATGTTTAGATTTATCTGCTGGTTATTGGCAGATCCTACTAAAAACATCAGCGCGAAAATATACGGGTTTTTTAGTAAGCACCCGCTCTTATAGATTTAAGATGATGCCTTTTAGTTTGTGCAATGCAGTAGCTTCCTTTTCACGAGCTATTTCAAAAATATTGGAACCCAAATTTGATAGTTTTGTAATAGCGTATATAGATGACTTGTTGATAATATCCGAAACTTTTGAGCAGCATATGTCACATTTTTCTAGAGTTATAAAACGACTAGGAGAAGCCGGACTAACAGTCCGATTAAAAAAATGTTCGTTTTGTAAAGAAGAAATAAATTACTAAAGCTACATTTTAAACACGTGGAGAGTATTAAACAGTTTAAAAACCAGATAAATGTCATACAATTACAAGCTTTTCTGGGGCTTTGTAATTACGACCGTGCTTTCTGTGAAGATTTTTCTGAGGCCGCTCAACCACTCACTCAACTACTGCAAAAAAGCAAGTTTGGGTTTGGGGAGAACCTCAGAAAAATGCTTTTAGAGATATAAAAAATAAAGTAAGCAAATCCATTTTGGTATATCACCCGGATTTCTCACGAGATTTTTTTGTACAATTTGATGCCAGTAAGATTGGTCTCGTGGCCCAACTTTTCCAGAAAATCGGGGGCAACCAAAAAGTTATTTCATACGGTAGCCGTTTATTACTTGATCGGGAAAGACACTATAGCGCGTGTGAAAAAGAGGTGTTAGCTATAGTATGGGTCTTGCAAAAATGATCTACTTTCCAATTAGGGCAAAAATTCACCGTGTTAACTGATAACAAAGCCTTGACTTATATTAACTCTTGTAGGCTGCTATCCCCACGGATTACCAGATAGACATTGATCTCACAAGAGTTTGATTTTGTGATCAACTACGTAAACGGTAACGATAATTTAATTGCAGACGTACTGTCTCGTTTTCCCAGCTCGCGCTTGCCTACTCCCTCTGGAAGATGTTTTCGGATACTAGCAACGCGCGCATTAGATGTTACTTTTCGAGATAAACTAAAAGATTTAGGCAATCTGCAAAGTAGCGACCCTAAGAATAAAAAGTCGATTTGTAGTTTACAAAGATTTGTTATACTTGCGTTGTTCATCAGATGAACCTTTTTTAGTTGTTGTACCACAGGTTTTTATTGAAGAATGCATGCGGGCATATCATGATGGTTTAGGGCATTTTGGAGTGTGGAAGACTTGGACAGCCATGAGAAAAGATCTGTGGTGGCAAATTATGTCCTGTGATATAAAACGATACATTAGGGGTTGCAAGGTTTGCCAAATGTCTAAACCTCAGGCCTTACCACGTCCCCCGCTTATGTCAATTATTCCCAAAAGGGTTATATATAAGATATATTATCTATAGACTTATATGGGCCTTTGCCTCATTTGCGTGGCGGAATTACCTACTTATTAGTATGTTTAGATTTATTTTCTGAATACCTTGTACTCTTTAAATAAAGCAACCGCCATAGCTATTCTAAAACGTTTAATTTTTGAATATATTCCTATTTTGAGAAAGCCTAACAAGTTGCTATTGGATCAAGGCACTCAGTTTACTGCCAATAAATGGAAACAAACCCTGGAGGACCTAGATATTCAAGTGGTTTTTTGTTCTGTACGTCACCCTCAAGCAAATTCCGTGGAACGTATTATGGGGGAATTGTCTCGCTTATTTTGCACTTATTACAACGAGCAACACTCGCGGTGAGCCTATGAGGGAGTTAGATTTGATTTCTGTACAACACGAATCCACCGGTTTTACGCCCCACGAGCTGCATTTAAGCAGTATTCCACTCAGTGTGGCCCGTGAGGCACTAGATTATTCTTTAGTTCCGGAGGGCCAGGTACTAACTAACAATGTTAAGTTGATTTTAGCCCAGCTTAAAAAGTAAGGCCGCTCGAAGAAAGTTAAATTACCCAAGTCGTCCGTATCCCGATTTGCAAATAGACCAACTCGTCTTACTTAAAGCAAATCCGGTATCTTCCCCTCTTACTCAAAAAACCAAAAAGTTTTTATTTCTGTTTGCCTTACCGCATCAAGAAACGTATTAGTAACGCGACATATATTTTGTGTCATGAGAATTCGAATATCGAGCGTGGATCCTTCCATGCCAGCCATCTAAAGGTATTTCATCACCGGGCAACTTCCATACTTCCTAGTAGCATCGGTAGCATTAGTGCGGGGCGGTTGTAGCAGGTTGTTTTATTTTATAAATAATATTATTTTATTTGCTTATCGCGTGAGTTTCTTTTTGGTGAGCGCTCGCTCTTGCGACCGAGCGTTATTAGCATTCAGTTTATTTCAATTCCCTGCGCTAAAGACTGCAGCCTCTGGCGGTTCATCTACCTGGTTTAGGTATGTCTCTTTCATTATTATATAAATATATATTAGTTTGTATTAAGTATATTTGAAAATTATGTATTATTAATTTAGCTTATTTTGTGAATTTGTATATTTATTTATATTATAGTTTTTTAGTTGGTGAATAAAGTAAATATAATACGAGAGCACAGACGATTCCACGTGTTTTTTCATTGCCAACCCAGCCATTATTTTAACCCTGAGCAGCCGGCTCCCTTTACCAATATTATTCTGCTACAAGCTCCCAACAATTGAGTTGCCAAAATTTGATGGTACATATAACATGTGGTTAGAACTTCGCGATACATACAAATCACTAATTAATAACAATTCTGGCATAAATTCAATTCAATAATTTCATTATTTACATGCGTCACTTGAAGGCGATGCAGCTGTTTTCTTCAGCAACACATTATATAGCCTGGAATATTTTATGTGAAAAAACTACAATAGTCAATTATTAGTACACAATCATATTAAGTCAATTTTTAAATTAAAGCCCATTCAAAAAAATCGTCTATAAAATTAAAAAAATTAATTGACAATATTCAAAAGCATATACGCATTTTACAGTTATTAAAGGAACCCGTAGATCAGTGGGATTCAATACTTATATACATATTATTTCTGAAAAATTAGATGTAGACAAATCACGGGAATAGAAGGAATATATTTGTAAAATTGATAATTCTTCATTTAAAACAATGATCGAATTTATTCGCAACAAGGCAAAACTTTTAGATAAACTGGTTAAAAAGTAATAAACGCTTACCCACTGCATATAATACAAATAGTAATACATGTGTTTTATGCGGTAAAAATCACATACTATTCAAATGCTTTAAATTTTTAAATTTTTATACAAAAAATAGGTTTGAATTTGTACGATCCAAACTAATATGCTTAAATTGTTTTAAACCTAGCCATTTATACATTAAATGCAGATTATAAATTTGTAAAAAACACAACACTTTTTTGTATTTTAAAAAGAGTGATTGGAATGATGGAAAACATTGTTTCTAACCAAGAGACAATTATAGCATCAAGTTCTTCACAAATTTATGAACAAAATGTTCTATTGTGTACACAGCATTAATCAAAATAAAGGATAATGTAAACGGATCGCGCATTATTAGATTTTAGTTTTGTTACCAAGGCATTTTCTAATAAATTAAAAATACCAAAATCAGCAGCTAAATTAAAAATAGAAGGCATTGGTCAATCATCATTAGCGGTAAATTATAAATGCACAGTATTTCATTAACAAGTACGTTACCTCATGTAAAATTTAACCGGCAGTTATTTAACATTACAAATAATATTAGTTTAATTGATCCTTTCTTTAATGAGCTTAAATGTATGTAATAAATATATTATTAGGAGCAGATTTTTTTTGCAATATTTTTGGGTAGTTGTAGAATCAGTTTAAATTTTAATTCATGCATTTTACAAGAAACGCTATTGGGATGGATTGTATCTGGCAGAATTCCTACAAATACACAAGTTATTAAACGCAATTTATTAAAAAACATTGATGTGCTAACACAACTACAACAATTTTGGGAAACTGAATCCTAAGAAAAAGATGATGTAGTATTGTCAGAAGAAAACATTTATTGCAAAAATTGATTTATTAATACAACTACCTGATCAGATTCAGGTTTATTTATCGTAAAAATACTTTTTAAAACAGATGTAGAGATTCTCGGAAAATCAAAAACGCAGGTTCTTAAACAATTTTATAATTTAGAAAAGAAATTTCGGCATAATAAAGAATTGCATAAAAAATACAGTAACATCATCAAAAAATACAAAATTTTAGATCATGAATAAAGTAAAAGAAATTAACAGCGATGAATTTTATCTACCTCATCATGCGGTACATAAAGAATCCAGCACAACATCAAAACTGCGAGTTGTTTTTGATAGTTCAGCTAAAACATCTTCAGGTTATTCACAAAATGATATAGAGCATGCAGGTCCAAATATTCAAAATGATATATTATGTTCTATATTACTACATTTTAGAAAGCATAATTATGTTAGTTGCGCCAACATAGAAAAAATGTACCGTCAAGTACTAATTAGTCCTGAACAACAAAAGTATAAACGTATTTTATAGAGAGACAATCTCGATTCTTCCATTGAAACATATGAGTTAAGCACAGTCACATATGGCACTTTTTCATTGGCATATTTAGCAGTACAGTGTATGCATCAATTAGCATATGATTTTGAAAAAAATAACCAGAGGCCTCAAGAATAATAAAAAGCGATTTCTATGTGGATAATTTACTAACCGGTGCTGAATCTATTGAAAAAATTATAAATTTTAAAAACAAAATTTGTTCTATTATAAAATCGGGCAATTTTAAATTAAGAAAAGGGACCTCAAACCAAACTACTGTTGTAAAAAATGATACAATTGAAAATATATTAATTTCAGATGGTGAAAATAAAACATTAAGTATAATTTGGTCTTCAACTTTAGACACATTAAGTAGATCAATACCTTTATTCTTGAAAACTGACAAAATTTCAAAACGTATTTTATTATCACAAATTTCATAAATATATTATCCCTTAAGATTACTTTCACCCGTCATAGTTACTGCAAAGATAATGCTGCAAAAGTTATGGCAATATAAGCTTAACTGGGATCAGATTATTCTTGATGAGCTTTAGAAAGAATGGATCAAATACAGAAACTGTTTAAAATGTTTAAACCAAATTCAAATACCTAGACATGTAATCACTAAAGATGCTACAAGTATAGAATTACACGGATTTTGCGATGCTTCCTTTCATGTTTATAAAGCGTGTATCTATTTATGTTCAAAAACTAAAAACGGAACCATAACTTCAAGACTTTTGTGTGCAAAATTTAAAGTAGCACCTATCAAATCATTAACAATACCTCAATTGTAAATTATGTGCTGCAGATCTTTTGGCAATATTAACAAACAAAATATTAAATTCATTAAATATAAACATTAAAACATGTATTTGGTGGACGGATTCCACTATTGTATTAGCTTGGTTAAATATATTGCCTATGTTGTTATTTGTTGCCAATGGAGTAACAGAAATTCAGAGATTAACTAAAAATTATTTGTGACGTCATGTGTCATCAAAAGTCATCAAAAGCTTAATAGAGAAAAGCACTGAATACAATGTGCCCTTACATCTGGCATTTATTGATTATCAAAAAGCTTTTGACTCGGTAGAACTACACACTATATTCCAGGGCATGGATAACGCTCGGATTGATTCAAGGTACACAAACCTACTCAGACATATCTATAAAAATGCAACAATGCTAGTAGAGATCGACGAAGATACAAAAACAAATAAAATACCTATAAAACGTGGAGTAAGACAAGGGGACACAATATCCCCTAAGCTGTTCACATTAGCATTGGAAGATATTTTCAAAAAACTCTCTTAGAAATTAAAGGGTATAAATATTGATGGGAAAAATCTCAATAACTTACGTTTTGCGGACGATATTGTACTGTTTAGTAATGACGTCAAAGAACTAAGAGGTATGCTGACAGAACTTAATACAGCATCGAAAGAAGCCGGTCTTCAAATGAACTTATCAAAGACAAAAATCATGAGCAACGACGACACAGTAATAACCATTGACAACCACGAAATAGAGCACGTACAAGAATATGTATACCTTGGCCACATTATAAGACTAGGCAAAGAAAATCAAACAGCCGAAATATCCAGAAGAGTCAGAATGAGCTGGGCCGCATTTGGAAAACTGGGTCACGTGCTGAAATCTAGAGAGGTCCCAAATGGCCTTAAACGGAAAGTTTTTGATATGTGCGTCCTACCAGTAATCACATACGGACTCGAAACTATGACGCTCACGGTTCGCAGTATGGATAAATTACGAACAACTCAACGTGCAATGGAACGTTCAATGTTAGGCGTAAGTTTAAGAGAACATATACAAAATACAGAGATTCGTAAAAGAACCGGAGTAGCCAATGTCGCCAAACGCATCTCCGAACTTAAATGGAGCTGGGTTGGACATGTCGCTAGACAAGACCCATCCAGGTGGACAACTCGCATAACACAATGGCGCCCAAGATCGACTAAAAGAGGAAAATGTAGACCACAGAAACGATGGTTAGATGATATAAAGGAGATAGCGGGAAGGAAATGGCACCAAATAGCGCAAGATAGGAAGTCATGGCAGATACTAGGAGAGGCCTACGTCCAGAAGTGGACAACTATGGGCTGAGAAGAAGACAATCCTGCAGATTATTTATCTAGAGGTGTTAAAAACATTGGTAAATTGGTGGAACAGTCCAACCTGGCTACAAAATAACTCAAACTGGCCAAACACAATACTCTATTGATAAATTACCTAAAATAAAATCAATCACTATAAAAGTAACAAATAATTATGAAATTTGTTTAACAAAGTTTTCAAATTTAAGCAAGTTAGAACGTATTATTGCTTACTGCCAAAGATTTTTCAACAACGCTAAAGTTAAAGAGGAAAATAGAAAATATAGAACTCTGTCTCGTATTGAAACCTTGCATTCACAAAAGTAGCTAATTAACAAGGTACTGCATAATTCATATTTTGATAAAATATATTGCTTCAAAAATAGCAAACTTATCAATAATAAAAGCCACATTCTGTCTCTAAATCCTTTTTTAGACCATGAAGGTATATTAAAAGTTGGGCGGCGTCTGGGTAATTCATATTATGAAGAAGATAAAAAACATCCAATGATAGTTTTGGGTCAACACCATATTACTAAATTAATTTTCAAACGCGAGCATGAACGTCTGCTTCATGCAGGAGTACAACATTTGCTCTATTCAGTCAGGCAAACTATTTGGCCGGTAAGTGGCCGTACTTAACAAAAAAAGTTGTACGTAAATGCATTAAGTGTTGTAGATTAAACACTAACACAATAAATCCAATCATGGGTTTCACGTAACATGAGTAAACTATGCAGGTCCATTTTTGATAAAAGATAAAATAGAAAGAAGCTGTAAATATGTTAAATGTTATATTTCATTATTTATATGTTATAGCACAAAGGCTATAATTATAATAGAATTGGTGACAGAATTAACTACTAGTGCGTTCATTTCTACATTTAGACGCATTACATCAAAGCGCGGTAAACCATCTGTAAACTCAGATAATGGCAGAAGAAATTTTGTTGGAGCTATGGCAAAGCTAAAAACATTTTTATGAAACAACAACGATGACTAAACCAAAAAATTATTAAATAATAAAGTTAACTGGCAATTTATTCCACCACGATCACTTCATTTTGGAGGTATCTGGAAAGCATATGTCAAAAGCACTAAATAAAACTTAAAGCGCGTATTAGAAGACAGCCATTTTAGATATGATAAATTATACAAAAACTCGACATTACTAAAAAAAGAATCAATAATTTCACGTCTTCTATACACCAAATGACCTGTTGGCATTTCTGCAAAAAAGTTTTTAAAATAAATAAATACGATCTTGTTTGATGTCAGATTATCATGTTTTGGCATGTACTAAAGCTGGAATTTATTTTTTTATATCTGCAGCTTGTAAAACAATCAATAAATTATTAATAATATTAGTCTAGTATTTGTAATTTGAAAAATTACGTTGCTCAATTAAAGCGTAAAACACATATACGCAATTGCAATTATGTTCACTATACTGATAACCGTAGTAGAACATAGGTTGGTAAACATTCTATTAGTTGAAGCAAAGCTAGGATCATTGCTGATAATTAAATTAAACACTTGTAATTTGTAAGGAATTAATTGTGCAACAAACCCCTAATTAAAATTTAAAATTTATTGATAACCAATACATTGTTTATGGGATGACCAAAACTGTCAATACCAGCTCTAAAAACACTAAAAATACATTTTTAATTGCTATCAGAAACTACCAACCTACCATTTTACCAGCCATGTTGTTATATCACTATTAAATTTGATGTCAATTATTCAGGCAAATTACCATAGTATTTTATCATCAAAATCAGTACTCCGTTCTAAAAACGTTTCCAGCATTACTTGATTGATATCC
Source organism: Tachinus rufipes (assembly GCA_963932245.1). Taxonomy (NCBI): domain Eukaryota; kingdom Metazoa; phylum Arthropoda; class Insecta; order Coleoptera; family Staphylinidae; genus Tachinus; species Tachinus rufipes. The sequence continues at coordinate 39,948,743 of OZ010747.1, read as the reverse complement.
TTGCCACAACCGTCCTGCAAAATCGACTATTCAAGGTTTATTGCAGCTGCAGTGAGTAAGAATACACAAAAAACCCAAAACAGTCAATTTCTTGTCGTTTACAAAAACTTGGCCCTTTTGCAACTTTAATTTGATAAACTTTATGTCAAAACTTGAGTTTGCACCTGTATAAAATCCAACTGAGTCAAGTTGACTCAAATTTTGCCAAAAAAATCATCTTTAGCAACAAGGCTCATTTTTAGACAAACGGATATGTGAACAAGCAAAGTTTTAGAGCAATACCAATCAAGATACATCAACACACTATACCTCTTTTAAAAACCACTGTTTAGTGCAGATTATAATTTCCCGGAATCATCGCTCCGTACTTCTTTTAAAACAAAATGTCATAACCAACAGCGACAAGTGCTACAATTTATTGACAAGCAATGTCTTGTGGCCAACTAGATGATATAAATACCGACAACATAAAGCTTCAACAGAACGGCGCTACATGCCACATAGCGCATGGTACAATAAACATTCTGCACAAACAATTTGTAAGCATGGTTATCTTGATCGTAATGATTAAACCCTTTAGATTTTAAATATATCTTAAATTGCAGGTCTATCTATCTAATAAACCGCAAACAATTGATGCTTTGTAAATCAAAATAACAAACGCTATCCAGAAAATTCAGTCAGATTTATGCAACAAAGTCATCAAAAATTAAACATCCCAAATACGTGTCACCAAGCCAGAGCCGCGGCGGATATTTAAACAACGTTGTATTCTATACAAAATTCTAAAAAATAATCTTTCAAACTAAAACAAAAAATAAGTGATCGTCTAACAGGAATCCGACCAAATTCTAAACCAAATCGAAAACACTGCAGACAACTTTAATCAACTTAAGCTGGACTACAAAAAAAAAATTCAACATCTTGTCAAAGAGGAAAACTGCCTAAATGTCTATTTTAGCCAGACACAACATCCATCCGCCCACGTTACTAAAAGCTCCGGTCCTAACCTCCATAAAAGTACCAAAGACCTCAAGAATTTTCTTAAAAATCCGTTTAATTCCGCCATCTCCAAGGACAAACAACAGATGTAGCTTATACAACCAAACAACACCGTCGCCACCCACCACAAACACCCACCCTCAGAAAAGCGACTCACTCTAGTGGACAATAAAAATTCAAAAAACTTAAGAAGAAATTAGATAAGTCCGTTCGAGTTACTCTTTCTGGTGGCCCATCGCGTCAGATGCCTTCAGCGCTACCAAGGCCTAAGGATCCTCAACCCAACAAACTCCAGTCCGGACTAGTTTTCTAGGTCTCCCTTCAACAAGCCCAGCAAATCCGTCAACATCCACAGAAAGTGCTGGCACACGCCGCCTTCTACCTATTGTTGTTTGGGATTGTTGGCAACGTTCAAGTCAATGAATGTAACCATTGACCGCGCAGTAAACGTGATCGCACATTCTGAATATATAACCAACTGCAAGGCTGAAGTGGTGCAGACCGAGCTCATCACGCTGAAGTAAAGGGTTTTTCAGTTAGCGCTGGTAGATTTTGGCGGCCTGCGGCGCCATTTTGTTTTTGTGACTATTAAATCTTTTATTTATTATTCAGTTACTTACGCCAAATTACCATGGCAAGTTAATAATAATAATAATAAAAATAATAATAATAATAATAATCTTTATTGATGCAATACTAAAAGTTTACATAATTCAAACAAAAATATTTAAAATCATGAACAATATAAAATTCATAAAACATGTATCAAAGTTTACAGACTTGTAGAATAAAATGTATATATAAAATTGAAGTTAAAAACTACAAAGACAACAATTAAAAACTACAAGGACAAACAAGTTAAAATTATTGTAACTATTAAAAATTTAAGAATGCAACATTTTTTATTCAGAATTAAATTTCACAGACCAGATGCAAATAACGAACACAAACTATTCTGCAAATTTATTTGTCAGGCATTCTTCAATACTATAAAACCCCTTTCTTAAGAAAAACAACTTTATTGTAGTTTTAAATGCTTTAATGGGCAGTATCTTAATATGATTTAGCAGCATGTTAAAAAGTTTTGGCCCGTAATAATTAATAAGCTACACGATCAAAATGATTGTTCCTTAGTGCAAACGTTCCGCGCCCATTTTACGGTAGACGTAGTAACCCTTCACTGTCAACTCTTCAACTATTAGTAGCCAAATTTGAAACAACGAGTTTGGTAAATAATCAACCAACACTTGTACGTTTAAAGAACGCAAGATCGGCGGAGAACATCACCGCGGTTTGTAAAAGTGTACAGCAGAAACCGAGACAGTCAATTCCTTGCAGTGCTCAAAAATTCTTTTGTAGACTTCAAGTTGGAGCTCAAAGTTCATGACCACAACGCTGTTTGTTTGCTGACTAGGCTTCAAATCGTTTGAAAGAGGACGCCAATTTTGGCAAAAAAATCATTTTTAGCAACAAAGCGCATTTTTGAATGAATAGCTGTGTTAACAAGCAAAATTGTCGTATGTGGGACTACACCAACCCACACGATGTTCACCAGGTAATAATGCATCCTCAAAAAAATTACAGTTTGGTGTAGATTTTAGGCCAAAGACGTCATTGGCCCGTACTGTTTCAAAAACGACGTTGGTGAAACGGTTACCGTCAACGGCAAACGCTACAAATCAATAATATCCAATTTTTTATGGCCAAAATTAAACCATATAGGCCTAGACAACATGTAGTTCCAGTAGGACAGCGCCACGTGCCACACAGCGGACGCCACAATTGACATTCTGTATAAACGTTCTGAAGGTAAAGTTATCTTTTGCAAGAGTGATGTGAATTAATCCAAGGTTATGCGATTTGACCCCAATAAATTTTTTCTTGTGGGGTTTCTTGAAATAAAAGGTCTAAACAAATAAACCACAATCAACCAATGCCCTAAAAGTGAACACAACAAGCCATCGCTCAAATTCAGCCGGATCTATACAAAAGAATTATTGAAAATTGGACCACTTGGATCCGTGTCACTATAAGATGCCGAAGCGGGTATTTGAACGATGTTATATTCTACACTTAATGGCATACATAAGCCTTTCAAATTAAAAAAAAATGTTAATACCTCACACACAGCTTGTTTTATTCAATTTCAACATCTACCCGCCGTTATAAACTAACCACACGCATAAAAAAAGACGGAAAAACTCTCTTAATGCTGTACGTTCAACAAGCAGCTAAGAGTAGAGAAATCCTGTCTCTCACCAAATTATGCTGTTTTTGCGGCACAAACAGAACAAAACTGTTGCAACTTTCTATACGCGTGCGTTAAATGAAGCACATCTAAGCTCCACATGCTCATTTAACAAAGTGTGCTGCCATGTAACAACATGCGCCGTATGCACCACCAGTTACAAAAGCTGCCCGATTTATTACAAACAAAAAAAAAGTCGCAAAAACAAAGCCCAAGGTAAAGCACCTGCTTCTCAACAGCAGATTTTTGCTCTACCCAAGAGCACTCCCAACGCTCGTAAAAAGCAATCCTATCGAAAAAGACCCAAAACGCATCATTTTCAAATAAAAAACTGCTGTTACTCAGCTTGTCCCAAGCAAGTGACAAAGATTTTATACAAATATACATATCTTCAGAAAAACTTGTTGCCAACTTGATGACTAATCTATCAGACAAATGCTAAAGCTCTAACATAGAAGTGGTACAAATTCTCCACACAACTTTATGCAATAAAGCGGCACGATAAAAGCATTATGTAAAACTAACAACAAGATGGCGCCGGCGGATGAACACTGTCCTGAGTGTGATGCTATAATTAACCCAAAGAAAAGTGGAATAAAATGTGATGGCTTGTGTAATAAGTGGTTTCATATACAATGTATTGAAATAAGTGATAAACAGTTCAAATCCATTGTTAATTTAAAGGATCTAGTGTTGTGGTTATGTGGAAAATGTATACATTGGTTAAATGGAATGAAGTTAAATCATGTCGACATCACTGCCAACTTAGAAAAATTGGAGGCAAAAATTGACAATTTGAAATGTGCAGTAGGTGAAAAACTCAATAGATATAGTGATCATTCATTAGATCTTTCCTTTTCTGAAATTATGAAACAAGAAAAACATAATAATTATAAACATAATAAAAAGAACAATGTGATACAGTTACAGAATAACATACCAAAAATAATAATTAAACCCAAAAAACAAACACAGAATAACTCAGAAACTCTAAGTGAATTAAAAAAGCACATCAATCCAACTAAATTAAATGTTAGAAGAGTGAATCCGACACTTTTGCAAGTCTTTAAGAAAACAATCAATTTTGGTTAAATGGGTACAGCCGCTTATATAGAAAAAAATTGAAACAACAAAAGACAAACTATTTAAGTGATAGTAATTTACGTTGATTTAGAACTGAATAATTACAGAAAACTCACTAACCCAGTTTTTCACTCCATGCACTATCAAAAAGACAATTTACATTAAATCACAATAATTTTTATACATTTTATGTATAAAAATATGTGAGAGGTAATGACCCAATGCCCCTTTTTACAAGTACGTTAAACTGTATGTGTTTAAGTAAGGCTTTATTATAGTTAAATCTTAATACGGACAAGCAACAACATTTTTGGAATCAGATAACCAAAACAAATTTGTCTGTTAGTCGAAAATAATACAATATTTAAATTAACAAGTTAGCAGTCAATAAGCTACAACATGTAAAAAACAAAACAAAAAATATATTATTCATACACACCAACAATAACTCAAACTGAATCTATTTTAAATAATATAAACACAAAATTATTTATTCAATATTTAACTTGTTGTGGCAATTCAAGGGACTATGACAAGGTTTGTAAATCCAAAACAATTGTGTTTGACCTTTGGCCAGATAACAAAAACGTAAGTTGATGTATGTGCTTAGAATACTAATAGCTTAGTAAGCAACAAAAATTATAAAAAAATTACTATTAAAAAATACTTATAAAACTAACATAAGCTTATCTAAAAATGTATTGCCTTAACCTACAATTAAACAAATAATTTTACAAAAACATTAAAGATTGTCAAAAATAAGTGGCTTATTTATTTATTAATTTGTTTATTTATTTATTTACGGTACACCCATTTAAAGCAAAATTAACATAATTTAGAGTAAAGTATTACAAATATGAAAACATTTCATTTCAAAACAAAACATAATATAATATACAATTAATTAAAGTGTTCTAAGTAATAACAATTTAAACAAACTTAATGAATTAACAAAAAAATCTATTCTAAACTTATTGCCTAAACGCATTAGACGGCTTAAGGAGCTATTAAATAAATAATTAGTTCTATAAAATGGAATTCTAAACAAAAGAGCATTTTGTGTATGACGTCCGCTAAATGATAAATTAATCATCAAAAGAATTGTAGATGAGTTAATGTAAATATGGATAATTTTAAACAAAATCGTTAAATCAGACATATCCCGTCTAGAGTTTAAAGTCTTCATATTCAAAAAAATTAGTATAATGCCATAATTGCTTCTACGTAAATATTTATTTTGTACTTTTTCAAGCAAATCAATTCTCTCTTACCAAAGAACAGAAAGAATTTTAAGTGTAACAGCAGAAAAATCACAACCAATTCCCATAATAAAACCTAACATTATTAGAGATTTATTAGTAATATTGTGTGTCAAAAAACTAAGATCTTTTTCAAACAATATCCCCAAATCTTTAATTTGAAATACACAATCTATGGTTGTTCCACTAATTTCATAAATGTTATTAAATTTCTGTCTACCTTTGTAAAAGCTAATGCTAAAACATTTTCCTGCATTAAAATATAACTTAGTATCATCAACAGTCTTAATAACACGATACAACTTAAGATCGTCTGCATAAAGTAGAAATCTGCTATTTTAAATATATTTCCCAATATCATTAATAAAAATGTTAAAAAGAAAAGCCCCAAGTGAGAGCCTTGAAGGACCCCAGACATAACCGGTATTTGATTTGAGAGACAGCTATTAACCTAAACTTGCTGAATTCGTGAAAACAAAAAACTAGAAATCCAATTAATAATCATTTGTTAAAATCAACTATTTTTAATTTATCAATTAACAGAGCATGATTGACGCTGTCAAAAGCCTTAGAGAAATCAGTGTAGATTGCATCAACCTGACACTGATCCTCCAAGGCTTCTAACAAATCAGACTGATAAATAAGAAGATTTGTTATAGTTGATCTCCCAGAATGAAAGCCATGCTGTTCGTCAATTATAATATTTTTGCAAATCCAGTTAAGTTGATTTGTGACTAATTTATTTAAAAGTTTAGGGATAATAAACTGTAGGTTTATTCCTCTATAGTTAATGATGTTTGGTCTATCTTTAGATTTATAAATTGGATTGATAAAGCTATTTTTCCAAATTTTAAGAAAAAGTTTTTGAGCTAATAATTTATTAAAAATGCAGTTCAATGGTTTAGTTAGAGTGCAAATACATTTTTTTAACAGCAAATTTGGTACGCCATCAGAGCCAATACTGGCAGAGTTACTTAAATTCATGATTGCTTAGTTTACCAAAGTTTAATCAACCCCTAATGTAACAGTGAAATCCACCATTTGATCATACAGTAAATCAACATTAAAATTCCTACCAAAAAATGGTGCAAAATAAATAAAAGCAAAGTATTCAGCAAACAAATGAGCAGTGCATTGAGAGAAATTACTATAGTTGTCATTAAAAAACATATTAGCAAGTGATCCCTGAGTTTTTTGTTTAGAACTCACATAAGACCAAAAGACATTAGGATTATTGGATATGTCTAAATCGGTTTGTCGAAGATATGTCTGATACAAAGAATTGCTCAAATGTTTACACTTATCGCGCACATTACAAAATTTTAAATAGTCTTCATGTTAAATTGTTTATAAATGCAGTGAAGTGACTTTTTAATTTAATTAAAGCTATTAACTTACAATTAAATCACTTAGAATATTTATTATTTATATAACGCTTACAAAGAAAAAACATAAGTTTCTATTCCACTAATCAATACAGAGTAAAATAGTTCAGTCACATGATCAATATTAATTTCTATAGTTATTAATAAATTCCAGTCTATTCCAGCTAAATAAGAATTAAAACTGTTAAAATCCGTTTTCTTAAAGTTGTAGAACATTTCTTCACCACACACCATATTATTCATAGAAGATGTATTTATTGAAATAACTAAACCAATTTGATGTGTCGAGTTGGCATTAAGAAGATTATCACTAGCACTGACATCTACTTCATCATTGAAACCAAAAAGTAAATTCAGAGCAGGCTGGTTATTAGCGTGCTGAGAAACAATAGATTCACTATCTTTGGTCCAATTTACAACGAGCAAGTTGAAGTCTCCACAGATTAAAAATTTATCGGTGTTGTAGATTTCCGCAATTTCCTCAAAAGTATTGCAATGATGCACATATTTAGAGAGTTCAGATCGTGGTGGAATATATACAGCACCTATAATGTAAGATTGGCCAACTCTAACAAGTATTTGTTCAATATCATTTTGCGCAATTGAAATAACTGTAGAATTTATATTTTTTCTAACAGCAATAAATACTCCTCCACCATCAGATTTGTTACTAGTATATAAAGAGCAATCATTACAAAACAGACTATAGTTAGCATTAATTTATTATTAACGTTGAGATTGTCCAAGGTAATTAATTTGAGACAATGTTTATCTTCTTAATAAATTTGAAAAGAATCGTTTAAATAACTCTAGTTTAATTTGATAAATTTGGTTGTTCCTCTCAAAGGGTATTAAGCAATTTACCTGGAACTTAATGATAATACTGTTTCAGATACATAAAATGAAAACTCAACTACCATTAACCCTCGGCCCTAACCTCAAATCAAAATCTAGCACGTGTAAGTACAGAAGACACAAACATTGTTATTACAACAACATTTTTAGAATAAATATAGCTCATGAATTGAGCACTGACAATTACGCTATACTATTATTGGTATAACAATACAAAATCATATAATTATAATAAAAAAGTAATTATTTTAGGTTATTTTAGAAGCATTTATGTAGTCTATTCAACTTTAACAAACACCAATTTTCTTTCATTTTTAACTTTTCAATTTTGTAACTAATAAGAATAATTGTTTATCTAAAGTTGAATGCATAGTTGAGTTAGAAAAATCTTTTCTGTATTCATAAATAATAACCCATAAATACCAAATTATTTCCTAATTATTTTATACAACTTCTTAACTTTACTATATATATGATTTGACGGTAAAATACTGTAAAGTAAATAATACTTCCAAATTATTAATCAAAGAATTGATATTAGCCAATAAAGAATCTTTTATATAATTATGTCTACTCCAACCTGGCTAAATTAACTAACGCTCAACTATATCAAATTTAAGTTATTTTATAATTGATCACAATATTGCACAATAAACTTTTACTATTTTTTCAATCTTATTAGCACAACTATAGTACAAAAGTGCAACATAATAGGTAATGTTACCAACGTTGAAAAATTTGTATACACAAATAACCTTAAACTTTACAATTTTATTAATACCTATGAAGACTGTTTGCATCCCGGCTTCCAACAATTCCTTTTGCATTCGTAGTGTGTATAGTAAACCTAAAGTATAAAAATATAATTTTTTACTTTTCCTTATTGTTCAGTCACTATATTATACAAAGTAATTAGCTCATCTAATAAATTGCTAGAAAAAAGAAACTGCAAAAAGTTTAGCAATATACAGTGTATATACTGATTATAGAAATACTTAAGATTTAATATTTATTTTTTAAATTGAAATTGCAATTATATGAATAAGCTTAAAAGTAACAAGCCCATTTCAAACATCATCAAATCTTAGATCCTAATATATTACTTAATACAATAAATTTCAATTTTATCGTTTCTACATAAACTTTTTCTTAACAAAATCGATAGCCTAAGTTTAATGTATGGCTTCAATATCCCCAGACAGATTTCTAGATATCCTAGATTATTCTACCTTCCTAGAGTTAACAGTAATATGGCCTATACAACTCACATATATACAAAATGTTATCCTTTTATAATACGATTTGCAGACATTGATATATTCCATACAATATCATTGAACAGTTTTAAATCTCAAAGCGTGCAGCAGTCTTTTATATAATATATTATAATGACATTAACTTTTTAAATATAATTTTAGGCTTTTCAAGTTTCAGTTCTTTTTAATATTTTAGGTTGTTTGCAATGCCTGATCAATATGTTATAATATATATAACACATGTTTTACTTAGTATTAACCATACTCAGTTATTGAGTATTTATACCCGTTTGAATGCTACAAGCAAAACAAAAAAATATATTTGAATTAAAATTGTTAAAACTCAACAAAATTGAAATAATTGCATTGTGTGCGTTCAGTATAAATAATTATATCATGTGCACTGGTATTAAATTTTAATTGTCAATATAGAGGATTAATTAAAAAATGAGTATTGGTGTATTTGTATTTAGTTTGCCCATATTCAATGTAATTTGGAATATTGTTTATAAATTTTTCAATTATAATTATTTTTGTGACATGATTTTTAATCAATTGTTTTGTGAAAATAAAATAAATGTTTTATTTTTTATAGGAAAAAAAAATCCTCACTATTTGATATTTACATAACTTTTAATGGTCCTATACTGTACAGACACCAATGACTAAGTTAATATTATTAATAAACGTAATGTAATATTTACATAAAATGGCACTAGTTATTACAAAAGTCATATTTATTTTATAATTTCCTTTACAACTAATATATTATTGTTAGAATTAATATTATAAATTAATATCATATACAAAAATAATCTTTGATAGCAACTAAGATAATAAATAATAAAAATATTTTAATTTTAAAGTTTTAGTATTCCTTTGTTTCTATTGTATTATATGAAGGTTGTTACTAACGCTTTGCGTTTCAGTAGCGTTATCTGTAACATGTCTTATTCGACAACCTACAAATAGTTACCAACGTCTATATATATATATATACAGGGTGTTTAAAAAAAAAGTAAAAAAATTACTTAGTGTACATGGTATGGATAGAGCAGCTGCTTGTGAACGGTTCTCCAAACAAGAGTAGCACCAATTCCTACCTTGGCTAATATTCGCCGCACATTCGTCTCTAGATATAATTTCTTGTTCTGCTCTAAGAGTAGATACCAACTTTGGTCTACCGGAAAGATAGATTTGTTTTAAAGTAAACCGGTATCTCTCAATCTCTGGTGAATTCTTCTAAACATACATAGTAAAAAAATCTGGCAACTTAGATAAACTTTTACATAAAAACGTCGCGCTTTAGTGCCAATTTCATTAGCACAACCATACATAAAATGCATGTCAGCTAGTTATGCATTAGAGTAATTAGCCATAGCAATGAAAACTTGTGCACTAACAACAATTGTCAAATACTGAATCTTTATTTCACAAAACAATAGCCAACTATGATAAGAAAATGCACGTTTTTGCAAAACAAAAAATGAAGAAAAAAAAAATAATAAAAATAAATAATGTTCCATATCTTCAAAACCGTTGCTATAACAACTCATGTTTATTACAACTTTTTTGTTTGTTGTAGTTTGTACTACCACCTCTTTGTACCCTTTGCTTGTTTATTTGCTCTTTCTATTCTTTCCTGTTTTTTTGCTATTTTCCTTGCATCTTGACAGTTTAAATTGATTCTGCTTAGTAAATCCCCTACATTGTTTTCCTATGTCTTGAAAGGTCTTGTTTTGTTTGTCTATCTTCTAGCATTCTTTCTAGATGTCCATACCATGCTGACTGATTTTTGTCTATTGTGTTGTGTATGCTTTCAGTTTAAAGATTATCTCTTATCAGTTTGTTTTTTATTTTGTCTATTCTTGTTACACCTTCTACTCTCCTTAGATATTTCATTTCATTAGTCTGTATTCTACTTTTATCTTTTTGATTTATTACCCATGTTTTGCTTTCGTATATTAATGTTTGTTTTTTATATCTGTTTGTTGTTTAAGATCACTTTATTTATTGAATAATAACTTCTGTTTGCTGTCTAGATTCTTTTGCTTATTTCATAAGCTATAGTTCCTTTGTTATTTAAAGTTGCTCCTAAGTACGTGAATGATTCTACTTGTTATGTTTCCTTTCCATTTAGCGTTGTATATGTTTTTATATTTGGTTTTGATGCCACTAAAATTTTTGTTTTTTCTATATTTATAGACATGTTGTGTTTTAGCAATTCTTCGTTCCATAAATTTATATGTTGCATATCTTTCTCATTTTTTGTTATTATAGCTAAATCATCAGCAAATGCACATTTTGCTATTGCTATTCTTTTAAGATTGTGGTATTCAATTTCTACTTTCTTCCTTTTATCCTTAATATTTTAATATAAAAAAATAATAAATAATAACAGGCTTCACGCTCCTCCTTGTCTCAATGCTTTTGTAGTCAAAAATTCTTCTGATGCCTTTTTTCCAGTTCTTATGTAATTAACTGTGGTTTCGTATATGCTTTTTATTGCTTAAAATAGGTGTTTGTTCATTTGTCTTTTATTCAATATTTTTCATAACCGAGGTACTCTGTCAAACGCCTTTTCTAAGTCTACAAATGTTATGAAAAGTTTGCTGTCTCGCTTTATCGTTTTTCAATTAGTTTTCTAATTATAAATATGTGATCTTGTGTTGAATGTCCTTTTCTAAACCCACATATTTTGCCGTGATGATGATTACCCAGCTTATTATCTATTATAGATTCTTATACTTTTGCTTTTACTTACTTCTTCACTTACTTCTTCATTCCTCCAATGGTTTCGTTTGCTGTTTTGTGTGCTTTTTGTTATTTCACATGTTTGTTTAGTTGCTTCCATTAAAATTTGTTTAAAATTGTTCCACATTTCTTCAATATTGTCTACGTCAGGTTTTATTGTACTGTTTATTAGTTTTCATATACTGTCCTGGTATTTATCTCTCGTGGTTGTGTCCTTCAGTCTGTCCATTATGTACTTGGATATTTTGATATTTTGATTTTTTTTTGTTTGCTTTTGAGTTGTTTTGCTTCTTTTCTTTTTATCTTTGCTATTGTCAAGCAATGATCACTTCCAATTTTATTACCTCTTTTCACTTTCACATCGTTTACATTTTTTCATTTGCGAAATATTTGTTAAAATTTTAGTATATTTGTGTATTTCTTTATGGTCAAACATACTGTAAAGTATTCTAAATCTATTTGCTATACAAAATTCAATCAACCTTTTTTCGTTGTTATTCTTTGTTGAATCTCAATGTGTGCTCAGTACTTCTTCAAATCCTTGTTTGTATTTCCCACAAACGTCTAAGTGATCGTAATAAAATTAAAAAAATTAGCAATATTCTCTAAAATCTTAGCGGGTTTAATTAAAGTCCATTGCAGAATAAACTAAAAAAAATATCAAGAGACCAGCGTTTGTCTCTCGGAGCAAGACAACAACACACACAGAAAGCACGGATTGATGGACGTTAACATCAACCAACTATCGCCACTTCAGTCACCCTCAAGGTTTTTAAAAGCATCCCCAACTGACCAACTCAAAAACAAGAGTTTTAAAACCTTCTCAGTCACACAATTAAATAAAAAAACAAGATCACATGTTGTACGGGCATCCAACATCTGTAAAACCTCTCCATTAAGGTAAAAGTTAAACATAAGTAAAAAAAAAGGTAAATGATCAGTAAATGTCTCTATACTATATTTAAGCCGGATGTGCTATCTTAAAAGACTTTATTCAAAAAAATCTCAACTCAACATTTTGTTTTAGTCATTAACTTGGCTCAAACCACAGTGAAATTAATCTACATTAATCTATGACTTGATTCTTTTTTTCTCGTGTTTGGGATCTATCCAGAAAGACCATATAATTCATTTTTCTCAAAACCAAGCCAGGCATAAATGACAAGGTAAGGTCTCAAAATTGACCAAACCAAGTTTAATCGGTATTATAGTCAGGTTAAAATAACATTAAAAAAGCACAAACATCAATTCTATCAGTTCTTAGGACTACCACTAAAGATAGTTATCATCATCATAGCAAAAAAAGCTTTGCATATACTTTAAAAAACAACGCCTAAGCATTTGCTAACAGTTTTGAACCCTAATGCAATTCAATGTACAACGACAATTTATCCCTGCACCACGTAGAAAAGGTTCATAAAAAAATCCAATGACAATACCTTAATTCTCAAATCAGTTTAACCGTTTAGGATAACAAATATTTTTTCAAACCCAAATCTAAACCAGGTCCCGATTGCATTCTAAACAAAATTTTAAAAACGCTGTAATGCTTTTCAAAAACATAATAAATACAATGCTAAAAATGTTGTATTTTCTGATTTCATAGTAAAAGTATAATGTCAATCAAATTTCAAAAATTAAATAAAATAGACATTTTTAAAAAACTATCGCCAAATTTGTCTCTTGCCAACTTTAAGTAAGGTAACAGAAACTCTGATCTAAAATTTGAAATCACTCGGCGTCTTAAAACCAGTAGCCAAATCATCAACATGACTTCAGACTATTCTTAACCCATCATCTAATCAGACCTCCACAATAGAGACATAAATTAAGTTTTATCAATGCTCTACAACATATGTTTTCAACATACCATGCATCACACTTTGTATCAAAATCATCACACTAATGCTTCAAACAGTTTAAAATCCACTTAAACTTTAGTTAAGTAAGAGAGTAAAAATTAACCTTAAAAAAAACAATTATTTGCAAAATCTACACAAAAGACACCTAAGAATCAACGTAAAGAAAAGTTTAACTTTAACATAACGACCATACTTAGCAAAGCTAAAACGACAATCTTGTTTTTTTTTTTTTAACTACGCTACTTTAGATAGACAGTCAACTACATAACAATAAGCACCAAGTTGTGACTTTTCAAACAACCATACACTCAATTCTGACATGGGCAAGCAAATGCTTGACCTCTCAAAAACGTCAAGTAAAGATATAGTTAAATTAGAAGGTTGTATACCAAAATGCTTAAAATTTCCTGGTTTTCATATCAAAACATCTTAATGATAACACGGGGTTATGTTAGTAAACGTTTGTAAATCCTTGTACGATGTTAAATGCAATTCAATGCAAAATGCGATTTAACTAGCTAACATATAGATGTAGACACAGACCTTAAAAGTCATAAAACGCAATAAAATAATTTGTAATAATATAATTTTATAATTATTTAATTAATTATTCTACTATTTTTCTAACTATCAAAGTTGATTTTACTTATATTATTATAGTCATGAGAACTTCAGATGTAAGACCAACTTGACACATGTAAGATGTAATGTTGTGTTAGTTCAACGTTTTAAAAAAAACTTAAGATGTAAGCAAGTCCCAAATTTTAGCTACAACTTAAACTGCGTTGGTGAAACCGTGTATACATTTTTCTTTTTTTCTTTCTTCAGAGTCAACATCTTTACTGTTGTTGTATGAGAAGTATAAACTGGTGAGCATAATATGACAAACACTTGTTTCATAGGAACGCAAAATAAAACTAATTACTATTTAAAGTTATATGTTAAAATAGCTCATACAGTCTTCTTTTAATATTAAACCCATTTCTATTGTTAAAGATTACTTGTTTAGATAGCACATATGTATTTTCTAGTAATGTTTAATAAACAATTTAGTTTTAGATGTTTAGATAGCTCATACGAGTCTCTAATTTTAAATCTCAAACCCAACTAAATACGATTATGCCAACTGTGTCGTAATTAAATTATTAGTTTTATATGAGTAGATATACATTTTATTTATTTTTAAATAAACATTTATTCATTACATTTATTAAACTACAATTGATTTAGTTGTTGCAACCTACACCTTTTTCTTTTATAGAAAAACAAAATGGTCACAATATAATTGCAATGCAAATAATAAAATAACTGAAACAATGTTTATTTTTCCCATACTATACTATATACAGTGAGATCAACAATGAATGAGGATTTTCAAATATTTATGGGAATTTTTTTAGTGATTTTAGTTTGTCAACCTTGAACAAAATAATCCAAAAAGTCACCAAAATAAACGTCAATTTTCATAGACGTTCGTCACTTTTTATGTTTATTAAAAATAATGTAAAGGTTAATTTACGATAACAAAATGTGAATTGTGAAGTATCGAATATTTAAATTATATAATAGTCATTGTTTAAGATTAATGTTTAATTAAAATATGTTTAAGTCAATTTAATAATAAATTATAAATTGAAAGAGCAGTGTAAATTTGAAATAATGTGAATGTGTTATGCATACTATGAATTGAATATTTAAGTTATATGTAGAATAATGTTTACACAATTACAAACTAAAAATTATGCACCTGTTAGAAAAAACCACCTGACCGGCTGTTCATTGAAATTGAACATGTTGCTTACAATATAAATAATGATAAAATATTGAATAAGATTTTTTTACCGATGAAGCTTTGTGGTTGTTTTCAATATTAGTTACACAATTACACAAAACAACTTTACACTCAATTGGTATTTGGGTTGCAATTTTAAGGTAAAGAATAATTAAACCTATATTTTTTTATAAAACTATTAAATTGATTCAGGTACGATTAACGAGAGTACTACCTATGCCATATTTATTGATTGTTTTACTAGGATAATAAATCTTTACTATAGAAACATTCTGTTTTTGTGTATACTGTAGTCTACATATAATTTAATAGTTCATTTTACAATTTTCTACAATTAGCTATTATTATTATTATTATGTTAAAAACTGAGTATTAATATTGTTTATTAATAATTAACCAAATAAAAATAAACATTTGCTACTTTTCATAATGGTATTGTTAGCGTTGTCACAAATAAAAATTTTGTTCTTGCGCACCATTATACATATAATTTAATAATTTAATTCATAATCTAGTACAATTACCTGATATTATTATTATTATGTTTATACTGAGTATTAATTTTTCATTAATGATTAATCCTATAAAAATATACATTTGTTATTTATCATAATGGTTAAGTTGCCAATAAAAAAATATAAACGTTTTCTTGTGTTTATTGAATTAATCAAATATTATTTATAATCATTAAAATTGTTTTTTTCTTTTTAAATAAAGTTTTAAAATAACTCATCATTGTTAATTATGTACTTTGTATATATTTTTATTGTTTATAATAACATTAATTACCACAAAAACAAAATTTGTGTTACGCCTATGATAATGGTCAAAGGCAGTCTAGGGATATGTTTTTTTAATATTTACATTAAGTGTATAGTTGGTTGCCTAGATCGCAATCTTTGGTCATTCTCGCTCACCCTGTACTACACAACGTAATATTGCAATAACTGAATGAAATCCTGAATAGTCCACAGTAAATATTTAAAATTTACTACAATTTTATTCTATTCTTTTCAAATCTTATTACTTTTTAATGATACCATTGCTTTCTAATACATTATCAATTCTAATTATGAAATGATTTTACAAAAGCTGTTTCTTTTTTGTTGTAACATCTTGTTCAAAAAATTACAATAAAAAAAATAATTAATAACATTTTGTGTTGTGATAATCAAATCAAATTTTTTGGCTGTGATATAAATTTTAAATGAGCACACATAAAACTCGTGACATAACTATTATCAGTTGATTGTTGCAACACGGATTCCATAATTACCTATCTAACCCTTGATCAAAATAGTACTTTGATTATCCTTAATATGGACAGAATAAATTGGTGTAATACCTAACAAAGCATTAACACCCAATAAAATATAAATCCTTTGTTAAATTAAAGATCTACCAAAACTAAATTTGTAACCCGTGCTTAAACATTACTTAAAATTGCAACAGTGGACAACTCAGAAGAAATCTTTAGTAACACTACCGCATCAAATTTTAAAATAAATTTTAAATCATTGAATGCACCTATAAACAACTGACTAAAAGAAATCCCCCAAACAATTGCCCTACTTCATTAAAAAAAAAATTAGCATTTTATTTTTAATAATTTCAACTGTTCAGCTAATTGATAAGTAATAAAATTGACTTGACTTCCCAAAATCACAAATCTTAGGCCGTGCTGTTTCTAAAAGTCAAATGTAATTAGAATTAGATGCTCAATTAAGTTTAATACTGTTGTAGATTGGTCAAACATCTCCATGTTATTAAACATTGGTAACTTTATTATCAAAATGTAATAATGTATTATAGTCTTTTTTGCCACAGGTCTTGCAAAACAATTTCAAAATACATTTTAAAGATTGATACATCAATAGACATAAAAACAGCGTTTGTGTTTGACAATTTCAAATCTTAAACTTGGGCTTGAATTTAATATTGCCCATAACTCTATCTATTACTATTGAGATTTAAATGAAAGTGCATAAGGCATTTTTGACTTAAAATTGTCCAAGGAATAAGCTATTAAACTATACGCATTGAGTCACGGGACACCCTGTATAATGCGCATTACAAATCTTTTAAAATCTTATTAGCAAAAAATTTATCTGTTGGCGTATCTAATTTTAAGATTAAAAAAAATTAAAAAAAATGTGGTTGCACTATTTATTTTAAAGTTCATGCAAATGTTGATCGTGATCAAGGTAGAGCTTTTTTATTTTGTTGTTTAGTTTTCAGTAAAGAACTTTGTGTTAACATTGCATCAGAAATAGTAGTCGTTTAACTATATCTCCTTTTCTCACTGCCCGTTTACTCAATTGATATATTTTCACCAAATGTTAGTTAGACATTTTGTTGATTGAACAATTTCCGTCCTGATTCCTGTTTGTGAGTGATTTTAATGCCAATAACAATATGTATGGTTAAAGTTGAACTCATGTGCTAGGTTGTAACTTGGCCAATCTTTTTTCAAAAATAAGTTTAGTTATCTTAAATAAAAAACTATACTTATTTCCGTGGCTATTAAATTATCTTTCTGTAAGTTTAATCACTTTCTAACTTGAAAAAAACATATTATCATATTTAAAGTAAAAGATGGAGTAGAATGACTTCACTGATTTGTCAAGTGAATTGTAACTATAGGTAATTTTTTTTTTAAGTTTACTAAAAGTTTACTACGCCTTATTTTTATTTAATTTTTTTTTAATTATGTTTTCCAAGTGGTGGCTTTGATTGGGCAATACATATATTAAAGCGTTCCATAAAGTTTGAGGCCACTTTTGCCAGCATATCTTAAAGGATTTTCTGCGATTGCATCCTCAATTGCATCTTTTAAAGTTTCCAGGGTTTAAGGCCTAGTAAACCTCACCTTTAAGGTATCCCCACAGAAAAATATTGCAGGAATTTAAGAGGCCATGGAACAAGATTAGGAAACCAGAAAACAACAGCTGCAGAAAATCGCGTGAACAACGGGCAGTATAGGCCGTGGTTTCATCTTACTATAATTAGAAGGCTTCTGCATCTTAATCTTACAATTTGGGCCAAAAATAATCTTCAATAACAAGCAGAATTTACTATTACAGTTGAGCCTCTTTCTTAAAAAAAAGGCTCAATAATGCCTAGAGTACACAGCGGACCACACCGTCACTTTAGAGCTGAGAAGTGGCCTTTGATAAACTTATCAAAAATTATCAGTTGCGCAGTAACAAAAGTTTTGTTTGTTTACTGAGCCAGAGAAGTAAAAATGCGATTTGTTGCTAGTCCACACAATAACAAAGAGTACAGCTGTTAGGATTGCATTGCAAGCATCTGTATCTCACGCAGTCTTGTGAACTCAACTCCTCGTCTTATAGAGGTGTAACTTAAAGTCTATGTGTAAAATTTGTCGTATTGTTCTGGAAGAAAACCCAAAAGAAGGGCATGTTTTTGCGCAAAACGCGTCGGAGACTGTCCAATCTATGTTGTGATAAGCTAAACCAAACCGCCTGCAAATGACTCTCTGCGTCGCTACCACACTTTTCTAAACACACTTTTAACAATCTTCTACCTGCTCGGTCGACCCGTTAGTGATTGTTGGAAAGAAAAAAGTTTATTCTGCCCAACGTTGTACAAAAGAGTTAAGCAAACAACTTGCAACAAAGTAAAAAAAATCATAAGAACCCCCGTCAAAAAAACGTAAAAAAAATCAAACAAATCTTTAGGCATACAGCATTTGTACCTGTGATTGGGTTATTGCCAGATAATCAAACCATTACCAATCCTTTAAATATCTCAAATATTCTAGCAAAATATTATGTTAATTTTGACGCTTTTGGCAATGATGAATACAATAAGAATTTACAAGAGATAACATTAACTATGAGAAACACGCGGTTTCACAAAAATACGTGTACAAATAAAGTTAAGTTTTTCATTAGCACCTTCTGGCTAAAAAAAAAACATACATCTAACACAAATGTTGTTTCAATGCCCTTGCTAAGATATAAATTTTGGTTTCATTTAGTTCCCACATCTTTCTTCTTTATAAAAACAAAGAAAATCAATAAAACGTAAAAAAAAAAAAATATTTATTATCTTGCAAAGTACACATAAGATCATCTTGAAATTCTCACAACATACAGACAAATTCAATCTCAGAAGATTTACAGTTCCAGAATATTAAATCGTTGCTTTTGTTTCAAAAATATAACAATCTTCGCAAATTGTTTGTGAAAATTTATTTTACCTTAACTTTTTACCACCGTGTCGATTTTGAGCGGGCACACACAATTTCCATTAGATAACAAAAAATGTGTATACACCAACCTCAAAAAAATTATCCAACGCTTTAATTTTGATATAGTAGCATGGGAGTAAAATTATTTAACATTACGGCAAATAGCAAATAATTACTTCACTGTTATTTGAAAAAAAAAAATGTAATCATATGTTTATATCATAATTCTACTAACAATAAACGAGTTGACTATTTTTTATAGTTAATAGATTTTCTGTCGAGTAAATTATGTTATAGTTAACTATCCACAAAATTATACAAATTTATACAACCAATCAACTTGTAGCTAATCTGTTTTATTAAATCCTAATCAATTTACATTTGTCGTAAAAAATCTGATGCAATATATAATATCAACACTTAAAAAAGCCAAAAGAATTGTTGAACAAAATCCCCATTGACTTGATCGGTATTATAACAATAACAAGTACATTAATTTCTCCCACATTACTTACGACACTAATCTATCCGCACTACTACTATTAAACTACTCATAAACTTTTTATATTTGTTTCTTCTATGATTTTGTATTAAAAACTTTCATATACAATTTTAGTAACAATAATTTGGTAATCATTAATAAAAATTAATTGATATTAATGTAAATAATCTACAGTAAAAATTACACATCAAAGAATGATTGAGAATCTCTGATATAATCCGAGTGTAATAAGAAACCTAAGATTTTCATTAGTGTCGAGCGTTCTGTTTGATAAATATGAGGTTAACCAATTAAGCAGTGAAGCACGAATAGCGTACTGTTCTAACATTTCCAACAACAGTCCTTGATTTACCCGGTCAGAGCTTTTGTTGAAATCGATGTAACCCAACCCGGCTGTATATCAGCTGCAGTTTCTATAGATAATAGTATTGTAGTAAATAAAACAGAAACAGTTCTATAACCAACCTTGCTATAAAGTACGCAATATGTGGCCAACACGTGTCATTTACACTGTTTGTGTTTTAAGAGTAAACTGAGTAACGTCAATTTAATTGGTATTGATGTTTTTAACAACAAGGTAGAAAAAAATGTAATGTTACAAAATCTGAATAATTGCACAGTATTAAAATAAAACAGTTCTGTGCACTCTAGTAGATGGGCATCCTAAATCTTGTTTGCATATATCACAAAACAATGTATTTAGCATTTGTGACATATAACATAGCGTCTAGAAATTCTGAATTTATTTACACACAAAGTGCTTTCACAGCTTAATTATGCATAATGCTTTCGTTTATAATTACATTACAGTGTTAATATATGAAACAAGGATGATAAACATAACAGCAAACACATTCACGCTCTATCCTGGATGTTGTCATTATTAACTCATGCAAAAGTATTTTATAATCGGCTCAATACTATCAAGAAATTCACATACTATAGTTTCATAATTTCAGTTGCATATCAACTGTTATCAGAAGATGAACCTAGATAACAGTTCAAACATTGTTTACACATCACCTGGCACCTCACAGCCTTTAATTATATCCTATTGTGCAAAGTTACAAGAATCTCAACAAAACTTATAGTAGATTACATTAGCGCTGAATAGAATGCGTTGTCTGCCCTGTTAGTATAATTCCGTGATGATAAATTTGTAGTCTATAAATTAATGCAATTTAATACAGATTTTCGTGTTATATTATTTTCAATTATACACACAATCGCATAATCAAAATTAATTAATAATCACAAATTTATAAATTAATTAAAATAAATTGTTTAAAATTTTTACAAACGAAGAAACAGGTCTATTGCTATTCACTTACATCATTTTTTTTTCTATTTTTCAATAAAACAGTGAAGTTTCCCATTTTATGCTTGGCATGTTTGTCGGTTGCTTTAGGATGTTATTGGGGGCTTTATATGTCGAATTATTTTCATTTAGGTGCCATTTCAACCGACAAGTTTTTATTGAACACATTTTCCAATTTGCCCCAATTGGAAAATCAATATGAGCCATAACGATATCGACAGCGGGGGCAAATGGCAAATAATGCTCAAGCGAATTACATGTTTTTAATGGACAAGTGAATTGAAAGGAATATTTTATGGAGTTTTGATGTAATGAATTGGATGAATAATTGATTTTCTTGAAATTGCTGCACAATTGCTTAGTACATTTGTAACAAAGTGTGACATTGTATTTAATAAAATAACATTAATACACAATTCATTAAATCTTATTTTCAATTTTATTATTGTAATATTATTATTAAATTTTATTACTATTAAGAAAATAATTAGATTTGTTATTACTTATAGAAATTAGCCATTAATGATTCTACTCTATTCAAATTGGTAACAATTCTCATAAATTGAAAATGATAACAAATACATGTTTAAAAAGAAAATTGGAAAAAAAAAATTTTTAATAAAAGAATTTATTGAAGCTGCTAAAATGTCTGTAAGACAAAAAGATAAAAAAGCTAACATCATTATAAATGATATAAAGCAATATGAAAAAACTTTCTTAAAAGAAAAATTGATACTTGCAGCAACAAAAAAAGACAATCAGCTTAGTAGACCATAGCACAAAGAGGGCATTTAATTAAAAGCTAATAGAAAGACTGAGACAAATATAGCTGAAGAAAAATTTGTATTTTTAAAAAATATAACAAAAAGAATTTTTTTTTTTTTTTTTTAATAATCTTGCTTTTCACTTTTCACTATTATATATTTTTATATAAAAAGGAATAAAATATAAAAGAAAAACCAAAACTTGTAAACCTAATATTGACTTTGGCACTTGAGGATAAAATTCTAGTCTTGAGAAGATCCAGCAAGAAAAAGTGTCATTGTGTACCAAAACTATAGTTTCCTAGATCTTAAATACTTTATTCCTATTCATTCAAAGCACAAATAAAAAAAATATGGTTTTTAAAAAATAGTGACTTTGTGTACTCAAACTTTCTTCTTCGGTATTTTACTACTTTGTTCTTTACAAAAAATGTTAATCTCCTGAGAGCAGGTATAAAACGAAAGAATATTATATTATGTTTTGGCATGTTTTAGATTGATTTTGTTTCACACTTGAAACTATAGCTTATTTGGATGTGCATGCAGAGACCAATTCTGAATGGTTTATCAAAAAGGCTACTATCACGTAAAAAAGTTTTGTAATTTTTTTTAATAAATACAAAATTTAGTCTACTATAGATAGAAGAACTTATTTGCAAGGCAAACAGCCCACAAAGTCAAACATTTTATAGTACTATTAAATTGGCGGATAATTTCAAACTGATGTTAAAATAATGCAAGTTTTGTTCATCAGCATTCTAAACATAAAAAAATAAAATCATCTAAAACAACTAAAATTTATTTGTAAATGATTTTAATAAAAATAAGAATAAGAAATTTATTAATTCATCACATTGTTTTTACAATATTAAACAGGTCAAAATCTAATCTACATAATACTCAATAGTTAACTCACTCAACTTCTACAACGTTATCAAGCCAACAAACTATGATTTTTGTTGGTTCTCATAATCTTACTCAATTTATTTCATTATTTTCAAATTTTGACATTAATCAATTTAACATTGATTAGTTTAGTTTGTTTTTCTTAAGCGTCCTTCATATATTTAAGTAGGGTTTTTTGTTTTTTGTTTTTTTAACCAAAAAACTTTACTTAAATTGTATAGTTTGTTATGATAGTCAATTATTTTTTAAACATTTCATTTTTTATTTGTTTGAACAATCTATATCCACTTTTCAAATACAATAATTATAATTTTTAAGTAGTATATATAAGTTTTTTTGACAGGTAATTTTAATGTTTCGTTTAAGAACATGGAACACGACCTATATGAAGAGCAGACAAAGATCTGAGGGATGCTCAGAAACAGGAAAAAACCAATCAACAACCTTATCCAAGAATAATCAATATAAGAAAACATAAATTGAACATTTTCAAAAACTATACAAGCAATTCACAGTCATTAACCATAATGACTCAAAAAATACAGTAAATAAAATTGCAAATAACGACAACAAAAACACCGCAATAAACCTAGATAACGACATGACACTGTTGCTCTTAAAATAATTAAATATTAATAGTTGTCATAAAATAATTTGTCAAAATAAAGAATCTATTAAATCTGCACACTTGCAATATTATATTTCTTAGATTATAAACAATAATCAAAAAAATTATTCTTTCACCTGATAAAAGGCGAGCGCTTTACAAACGCTCGGTCAAGTGGAACAATTCCTCCAGTGCTGCATCATTAAACTTCACAGCACAAAACAATTACTATCCCCA
This sequence comes from Tachinus rufipes, assembly GCA_963932245.1. NCBI lineage: Eukaryota > Metazoa > Arthropoda > Insecta > Coleoptera > Staphylinidae > Tachinus > Tachinus rufipes. Next base: position 39,924,697 of record OZ010747.1, on the reverse strand, counting down.
ACTACCGAGGAATATGCTTACTAAATACACTGATAAAATTTTTCACAAAAATCATTGCAGATAAAATATCAGACAAAATTGAAATAACCAAAGAACAACAAGGCTTTAGAAATAATATATCTACCATAGACGCACTATTTATTTGACGACAACTGACCGAAAAAGCAATAAAATACAACAAACCAGCTTATGTGTGTTTTATAGATCTCACACAAGCCAGATACCAGATAAAATTCCTAAAAACTAAAGAAGTCAACGATACGGTTATAAACATCAGACAAAGCATTAACTTGAGCCCATTACTGTTTAACACAAATAAGAACAAAATCATAAAATTTATAAAACATAAATATCGAATATATAAGGTTTTCCAATAAGAGGTTTCATTTTGATATTAAAAAAAGGGTATTTTTTAAGAGAAATCAATAAATGTTTATTTCATTGTAAAAAAAAAGGTATGCCATTAACATTTGAAAACAATATCAGTCAAACGGCCGCCAGAGTTACGGTTGCAGTGCCACATTTTTTTCATAAAATGTTCCATACCAATTTGCACATTTGCGGCTGTATGTCCTCGATAACTTCACGAATTTTTTTAGGTCTTGAATCAATTTTGGAGCATTGGCATACACCTTATCTTTTAAGTAGCCTTAAAAAAAAATGTCTAAAGATGTTAAATCACAAGATCTCGGTGACCAATTGTAATCACCTCTTCGTGAAATAACACGGTCAGGAAGCTTTTCTTGCAAAATTGCGATTGTTTCGTTGCTTCTGTGGCACGTAGCGCCGTTTTGCTGAAAATAAACGTGGTCCACATCAATATTTTCTGATTCCGGCCATAAAAAATAATTAATCATAGCTCGGTAGCGCCATCCATTTACCGTAACAGTTGCACCAGCCTCATTTTCAAAAATGTAGAGTTCAATCACACTGCCAGCCTTAAAACCGCACCAAACAGTGACACGTTGAGGATACAAAAACTTTCACAACCATTCTTGGATTTTCTGAGCCCCAAATGCAACAATTCTGATTATTAACGTAGCCATCTAGGTGAAAATGGGCCTCATCACTAAATATAATTTTTCTATAAAATTCCGAATCATTTTAATTCATTTGAAGAACCCAATCAGCAAAGATACAACGTTTATGATGGTCGATCGGCTTGAGTTCTTGTATTAACTAAACTTTAAAAACCTTAAGACTTAAGTCTTTATGCAAAATATGGTGTAATGTCGTTTGTGGAACGTCTAATTCCGAAGATCGACAAGGAGTCGACAAATCTGGTTTTTTTTTCAACACTACAAAAAGTGCATTAATTTTGCGAACTGTGACTGATTTTTTTTTACCATTTTTGTAGTAAATTTTAATAATTTCAATGCGTTGTTGAAGCGTGTATTGTTCCATTTTTAATAATGGCGTAATTTTTACTTGTCAAATGTCAAAAGATAATAGCTTCAAAATTGACAACTGCCCAAATATCCTGCTATTTAAAATAAAACTTCTTATTGGAAAACCCTTTATAATGAACACCAAAAAATTCAACATATTATGTTCCACGGACGACGCAATAATAATCGCAAAAGACATGGACGACTTGCAACGGCTCTTTCATTAGTTTATTATAACATAAAAGAATTTCAATATGCAAATCTCTATAAAAAAAAAACAATCCAATGGTCATAGAAACGAATCCGATCAGATGCAAACTAGTGATCAATGATAAAACAATAGAACAGATTATGCAGTTCAAAAATCTAGAGGTTGAAATATATAGCAAAAAAAACCTATACAACGGTGCCTAAAATCAATCAGCAAAAGCGTCAACAATTGCTGGTTGTATACAAGATGTAATCTAAACTAAAACCTGCGTAAGACCTATATAAAACAAAAAAACGCTTGCGGGTAACAGAAATAAAGATCCATATCAGAACAAAGCAACGACATCCGCAGAGACTGCATAATTGCCAATATAGTACGCTAGACAAGAACAAAGCAATAGGAATAAAACCAACACGTACTTCAAATGAATAATAATAGGCTGTCAAAAAAAGCACTAAAATCAAAGCCAAAACGCACAAAAAAATATTTCTCGGACACCCACCTAAAAGATGAATGGACAGTTGGACATCCGAATCACAAAAAGCACAATAACAATAAATAGTTGGTTAATAACTAATAATAATCCTAAATTATTATTAACATGTCCTAAATAAAATAATCCTCAATTACAACTAATTAAAAAAATACACAAAACAAAATATAAAAGAAAGCTTGGCTTAATGCTAATAATAAGTACCTAACTAGTTATTATAAAAAACTATTTTTTTTTTGTTTAAATGTACCGTCTACTTTAATAGGATCTTTATCTAAATCTGTTGTAAATCCTATTACTCGCAAACTATTTTAATTTACTTAAATCAACTTTTATTGAAACGAGTGTTGTAATCAAACTTAAAAAAAAGTTAGTGTTTTTTTGCCTGCCTGCTTTACGGACGTAGAATCCTTTGTCTTATTATATACAAAAGACAGAACTATTGACATCTAGTGTAAAGTGATTATATTACAAGACTTCTTAGTTACGTCATAACAATATTTGACAACTTAAACATTAACCTTAAAAAAACATTGACACTTGAAGTTTTAACATTTTTTTTTAATAATAGTAACAAAGTTCTATCATGTTATTGTTATCTTACAGAGACAGGCAAAAAACAGTCGTAAGCACCACGGGCAAAAAAACGTTTGTAGCACTTCGCTGCCGGCTTGGACAAACAGCGACGTGCTGCAAACAGTGCTTTCCTGCCCTTGATACTTAAGAGCCGTCTTACACGAGACTGATTTTAATACAAGTGTCAGTACAATAATTTTGCGCGCCAATTATTTAAATTCTTAGCAAGCTTTTAAGCAAGAAATTAGAACAGGTTCTAATTTCTTGGATGAAATTTTACTAAATAATTGACACATAAATCCGTCAATGTATATATAAGTCGCCAAGATCACTGGATTATAAAATTAAATTTTTAAATAATTGGCGCGCAAAATTATTGTACTGACACTTGTATTAAAATCAGTCTCGTGTCAGACGGCTCTTAAATACTATTGATTGTTATGGTATCACTGACGCTATAATATAGCAAGTGTCACATTTTTTAATAATTCCACTTACTAAACTGTTTAATGCATGTAGTAATAGTCAAACATTTCCCGGCGCTTTAAAATTGGCGGATATAAAACCTATTTACAAAAAGGACTGTTACCGATTGTTTTTAAAATTTCTATCAACTAGTAGACTTTGTTTAAAAAAAAACATTTATTTTTTGATTGCTTTAATCAAGAAATTTTACTACGTAAGTTATATTTGTATAATATTAAGCCAGAAAACTGTCTTTTGTTGTCCTGTTTGCATAATAGAAATTCAGAATTTGGTTGTTTAACTTCTAAGTTTACCAGAAGGTTCAGTACTGAGCCCAGTGCTGTTCTATATCTATATTTATGATCTTCCTAAACCTTTTAAAGATGAAAATGTTGTTCTTTTTGCTGATGATACTACCATATCATTTAAGCATAAAGACATCAATATTGCTAAAACTAGACATAACGCAGCTATTGCTATGTCTCTGTCATGGTTTTGCAGTAATCTTTTAACTGTAAATACTCAGAAATCCATCACTTTTACATTTTCGATACCAAATAGTTTTGATTATTCGATCAATTTAAAACTACAAGAAAACTGCTCTATGACAAAGAAAAAGAAAAACCAATCTTTCAAAACACCTTTAATAAAAATTTTAGTAGCAAGTTTGTAATCACCATTTCTTTCAAAAGTAAACTAAGTCATTTTGAAACCAATGCAATAAAACGTTTTCAAACATTGGAACGCTAGTTTGCTTTAAACCTTGACTACAAAACAAAATATATAAATTTTATGTCTGAATATACAAAGTGTTAAAAAAAAACTGTAAAATATTTAAAGGTAGTAGTAGTAGTATAAACCAAAGTTACCAAAAAATCTTAATAACAATATGTCCGCAAAGTAACGGTTCTGAATATATAAATTGTTATTCCTTTTTAAATTACTTTTTTTTGTTTTTCAAAAACTTGCAGTGTTTTATTATAGTTAGCTGATAAATTGTAAAATAAAACATTAAGTATTTCACTGTTATTATCTGTGCACAAACGGTGGAAATATAGGCACTACAGCAAGCCCTAAAACAACCTAGAATCGACCACAGATACGCAAACCTAATTGGCAATATTTATCGGAACGCCACGCTACAAGTCCAATTACACAAACGATGAGAGAAAGTCAAACTGAATAAAGGCGTACGGCAAGGCGACCCTATGTCACCTAAACTTTTTACTCTGGTTTTAGAGTACTCACTCAAAACAATCAACCTAAAGGACAGAGGCATTAATATCCATGGAGAGAACTTCAGCCACCTCATATTCGCGGATGATGTGACGTAATTTCTCACTTCTTAGGAGAGGATGAGGGAGCTAGGGTGGTATGGACAACCGAGAGAGTGCCTGCCGGCTCAGTGGAGACGGGCGGGTATAATTGTGAGCGCCACGAGCTTGTTTCTGTCGAGGACTCTCGGCGATACCGGTCTCCGTGGGAAAAGCTCGAACCCAACTGTTCCTGTAAATCCCTCCCCAAGAGAACAAAAGTATAAATCAAACGCAGGTGATTGGTCTGTTTTGAAAAGTGTGGCATACACTCTATATTTAATCATTAAATTAAACATCGAACATTTAAATACGTTTTGGTTTGGGGCATGCGGCCAAGGTATCACAGGTAATAATTAACCGAACATGCAAGTTTATGTTAAAAAAAAAGAAAATATATGGCCTTGTGGCCCGCGAATGACGAGGTGAAAGCGGTGAAACGCGTAGCGCTACGAGCGACCCCGATTTCCGTTAATTCATAAATTCGCGACTTTTAGCAGGCAACGAAGCCCCCTTGCACGAGGTTTACAAACACGCAATAATACCTTCTTACAAAAAAAGGTTGAAAATATCATATATCAATATTGTATATAAATCTCATATACAAAGAACACATGTAAATATCATCTATAAATATCATATATAACTATCATTCATAAATATCATACGTAAATATCATGTATAAATATCATCTTTAAATATCATGTGACGCATGATAGGGTAGTGTGAAGCACAACATAAATATTTAAAAAGTTAAGGAAACATATAAAATTTCAAGCCTTGACTTCCAGCGACGCTCCTCAGCTCCAGAACGTCCTCCTTGGCATGCGAACCCCCAAATATATTTTGTCCCAGGGATGACTGTTCCGACAGAATACCTCGGTGTATGGCTGGAATGTCCAACATCAAGTCCTTAGAGCCGGAACTCCATCTTGACGACACCAGTACTCATGTTAGTCTCAATGACCATCAACAATAGAAAGGTTTAAAGGTAATAAGAAAACCTGATAAAGAAAACCTAAAACCACACGTGCAATTACTACACAACAGTCACACTTAATTAATATTACGGAGGTGGATTTATTACCTGAGATTGAGTAGGAGCCATTCGATAGCCTCTATCCGGTTATGTATATACACACATATATTTCAATATATTCCAAGTTGAGCTTCGTCGGCCGCCCATATAACATTTGCCACGAGGTGTGGATGGTGAAAAATCCGCACAGCGGTAGGGTCAATTTTCCGCTCCAATAATTAGCGGGTGCCTTCCATATAGCACTTAATCCATCAATTAATCACTGGTACATACCATAAAATGGCCACAAGCCGTGAGGTTACACCCTCCTGTCGGTATTCAATAACCAGCAAACACACCACCACACTTCGAGCACCGGATGAGAAAGAACCTCCATGTTACAGTTTCACATGAACACCCTGAACCAATAATCAGTGCTGCCAACCGTAAATTATGACATGTTCCCAAAAGTGCCAAGTGTAAACAACATGGTGGGTGACAGTGACAGATGTCAACAATAGGATTAATTAAAATTCAAGTAAGTACCATCATAATAGTATTTGTAAGATTACTGGAGAGCTTAGAATATCACCATTCGTAAGTTTCCGGTACTCAATCAATCCATCCTGTACTCTCCCAATCCACATAACCTCCAACCAATAATAAACAAAACATTCAATCGTAAAATCCCTTAAAACATTCCCCCCATTCCCTACATAGCAATAAAGCCACTTCTCGAGTAAGATCTAACAACATTTATCCCTAAAATTAACTCAAAAACTAGTTTCAATCTTACTCCGAGAGAAAATAACCCTACTCGTAACCGCTAATACTAACATCACATAATTCCACCTATATCCTTGTAATAATCACACCATTATAGTCCCACATATATATTAATAATTTCTTATTTCAGAATACACCACCAGAGAAGGTCCACAGAGGTAGGAATAGCCAGAATGATACGTCGGGATCAACTCACATGGTAAGTGTCAAACATTCTTTCAAACGTTAACCACTACTAACAAAAGTTAATTAGAACATATAGCAACTAACATGTAACACCCCCACACTGACTTAATTAGTGTGCGTACAAATATAAATATTCATAACACAATCCTTAACGTCCGGCTACCGGATTATCCCTAGTGTATGTTGGGTTGCCTACGTTACATCCCTAATAACTTCCAACAGTTACCTCAGTTGCCTATCTTAAATTATAATAAATACTTTATTTGTTTTAGGAAACCAGCCGGCAGCTCCTATGGCAGAAACGTGATGCTACAATGACATAGTACTGATAGCCAAAGACAGAAAATAACTCATCTCACTCATCAATGACATATACAGTGCCACGAAGCGTATAGGCCTGGAGATTAATTTGGGCAAAACCAAGTTTATGACATCAAATGTACACAGTGGAGAAAGTAAACACATATAAATACTTAGGACAAACTCTGACTGTGGGAAAGGCAAACCAGGAACTTGAAGTAAACGAGAAAATACGACAAACCTGTGCGGCATATGGCAAAACTAAGAACATATTGGCTATGGACATCCCCCTTGAACTTAAAACTTATACAACCAGTGTATATTGCCAGTAACTACTTACGGCGCCCAAACCTAGATCCTCACAAAAACCATACTGAAGAAGCTACAAGTCAACCAGAGAGCTATCAAGAGAAAAATACTCGGCATAACTCTAAGGGACCGTAAAACAACGGAATGGATCAGGGGAAAAATAAAAGTACAGGATGTCGTACCACACACAGCCACTCAGAAAAGGAACTGGGCGGGACATGTCGCAAGAAACCAGGACAAATGGAGCAGGAAATTAATCCGATGGAGACCATGGGGCAACAGAAGAAGCGTAGGACGGCCGCAAACGAGATGGACTGACGACCTAAAGCGAGATGCAAGTCTGAATTGGTATCAGGCGGCACAGAACCGAGACGAGTAGAAAAACAAAAGGGAAGCTTATATCCGTAAGGTAGAGAACAACTAAAAAAAAAAAAAAACTGTGCACAAGTTTTTATTTAGTATGGTTGTTTACTCTAATGCAGAATTAGCCGACATGCATTTCATGTGCTCATGAGACTGCGACTAAAGCGCGACGTCTTCATGTTGACGTTTATCAAAATCGCCAGATTTCTTTACATCGTAAGTTTGGAAGAATTTACTAAAGATTAAGTGATACTGGATCATTCAACAAACAAGTCCATTTATCCGAAAAACCAAAGTCGGTATCTACTCTTAGTACAATAGAAAAAATCTAGCACGTTTAGACTATAATCCAAGGACAAGTATGCGGAAAATATCAGCCGAGATAGAAACCCTCTACAAGCAGCTGCTGTATCCGTACCATGTATGCATGCCTTACATCCACTTAATCATCAAACACTTATGGTTGTTTGTCGCTGTTTTCTGCGCAATAATGTTAAAAATCCCTTTTCTTGCCAATATTCTTTTAACGCATGTTTCAACCAACAAATAAAATTTAGACATTAAGCACGTTTTTCATTAAAGCCAATGATTGGGTCTTAGAAAAAGTTTGATTATTTTTCAGACTAAAATGTAGTGTCTGCTTGATAATAAAAAAGGGCACTTCAAACATTTTATGTAACTTTGTTTTGTGTTTTTTTAGAAAAAAAGAATAAACTCTCCAAACTTGACATTTTGCGGACCCATGTTTATTAAGACTTTTTTGCTAATTTTAGTTCATACAACTACCTCTTTTAACATTTTACAATTTTATTTAACACCCTTTATATCACTTGGATACCAAATTGCAAGATATAATAAAAAATCATTAAGTCATCAATAATTCTAGTTCTGCGAGTCGATTAAGAGTCGTGTTTGATGATTCTGCTAAAACAAATTCTAGATTTCTCTAAATAATCTACAATATATTGAACCTGTGATTCAGAACAAATTACTTACAATAATAATTTGTTTTTGACAACCAAATTTGCGGTCTGTACAGTCATAAAAAAAATATGTATAGACTAATTTGGGTCACTCTAAGTCATTAATATTTACAATGTATTTTTTGGCGTTTTAATCATTTAAAACCTTAAACTTTAAAATACAATTACATATAGAACTTCATTAGCGCGTTATCTAGATATTCGTTGTTTATAGCAATTTTTTTGCAACAGATCCAAAGCCATTAATGCTGTTTTGTATGTAAATATTTTTCAATCTGAAAGGGCTACAATTAACAAAATAACTAAATTAACAGGTCAAGATTCTAAAATTTTGAAGACTACAGGTTTCTCATTAAAAGTGGTTCACCAAAAAAGCTTTAATTATGACTAACATTGCTAAAAATCACCTGAAACAAATACGTTGCATTTTGTCAAAACAAATAACACAAAGACTTTAAATTACTTACTGGAATTGTCAAGCTAATGTTTTAAAGTTCAAAATTAGTATACACAATTAGCGGAAAATAATTTCTAAGCAAATAATGCTTTCCCAAATAGCTCAAATGTATGGCTAGTCGCCCATTGGCATTATAACTGCAAAAATCATAAGGCAAGACATTTTTAATGAGTTGTGCACAAAACAATTTTTATTTTTATTCTACTACATTTTTCAAAAATATTTTTTGAAAATTTTGAGAAAAAGAAGATATAGTTTAAACAGTTACAATATTTTTTACCAACGATCGTAATATTTCTGTGATAGAAGCTGTAGATGTTTTGTTAAATATAAACAAATACCATTCTGATACTTGGTAACTAATAATGTAAATTTACCTATGATATTTTAAATTGTAATTATGTTTTTAATGATTTTAAACTTGCCAACTACAGCGCAATCAATAATTATTTGAATGTTGATTGGACTGCACTATTTTATAACTGTGATATTGACATGTGTCTTGATGTATTTTATTCTGTAATCGATTATGTTATTAATTGTTTTGTCCCTAAAAAACTGTGGCGTGAAAACAATTTTCCTATTTCGTTCAACAAAAAATTTATATCACTTACTAAACTCAAAAAAACTGTACATAAACGTTATTAACCTTCAAAACTACTGTCGGACTATAATGAATTCGAATATATTCGTACTACGTGCAAAAATCTCAGTGCACATCAAGCAATATATTTTACAAACTAAAAGTAAAATTTAAAATAATCCATAACATTTTTGGAGATTTGTTAATGACACCAAAAAAAAACAATTGTTTCCAGCCACAATGTATTATAAGGATCAAACCTGTAATAATGGGAACAACTTTGTTAATAGTTTTGCAGATTTTTTTTCTTCAGGATATGATAACGAAACCCATCTCGTAATTTATTCAAAATTTTCTATTAGTTTGTGAAATGTTATTAAAGAAATTGAAAACCTTAAATGTAATTTAAGCGTTGGACCCGACGGCATTCCTTCTTTACTGTTAAAAAAGTGCATTTATTCTATTGCAAAACCATTGCACTTACTTATCAATGCTTCTTTAAGTGAAACTAAATTTTTTCAAATATGGAAACAAAACTATATTACGCCTTTGTTTAAATCTGGAGCTAAAAAAGATATCACTTACTATAGAGGTATATGCATTCAATCCGCCATCCCTAAATTGTTTGATAAAATTGTAACTGGTCAGTTACAATAGATGAGCTAAAGCATCTTAGTAGAAAAGCAGCACGGATTTCGTGAAAGGCGTCCCACACTTACTAATTTACTTTGTTATGAAAAAGATATTTTAAATACATTAGAATCTAAAGTACAAGTTGATTCTATCTATACCAATTTGTCAAAGGCGTTTGATCGTGTGAGCCACAATATTTTGATTGCTAAGCTCAGAACTTTAGGTTTTTATTATGATTTGATTTCCTGGTTATTTAGATATTTGAATAATCGCACGCAGTGTGTAAATATAAATAATTTTTTGTCACAGCTCATTTGTGTTTCATCAGGTGTTCCCAAGGATCTCATTGTGGGCCAATTTTATTTCTGCTTTTTATTAATAATTTTGACGTTTATTGTGCTATAAATCGGGCATACTATCTGTAAATTATAATTACAGTTATATTGCCTCACTTTATAATCCACCGTCATTGAAGCTTTGCCGAAAAAAGGCCTATTTGTCATTCTTGCATAATTTAGTTATGTCAGAGATTGATTGTCCAGAGCTACTTGGTACTCTTCCATTCCATATAGCATGAAATAATAGACGCAGCAGGCGTTCTTCCTTATTCCGTGAGTCTAACCAATCTACTTATTATGGTTTTAATAACCCGCTGAGTAAAATGTGTAGATTTGCAAATATTTTACCAACTAACTTTAATTTATTTTGTGTGTCTATGTTTAGAAGTCAGCTGACTAATGTTTTGTTTTAATATGTGCAATTTTTTTATATGTTATTTTTTGTATTTTTAATTTTTATATATTTTTGTAAAACATCATTAATTATGTATATTTGATGTAGATGTAAATGGTAAGTTTTTATACAGCAAATAAAGTTATTATTTTTATTATTATTTTAAAAATAAGTACAGGAAAAACTTTACTAATAGCCATGGAAAATCGAAACTGCTTAAAAAACAAATCATAACTACAAAAACATTATAGTTAAAGCATCATAAATTTTACTATAATGTCCAAAGTGAATAATCAGTCAAAAAGTACTAGTTGTTAAGCCTATATTTTATACTACTGTGTAAATGAATTTAAAACAAAAAAATTTAATCCGTTTTAATTTATTTAGACTAAACGAGCAGAAAATGTTGCTACCACATTTGCATGTTTTTGCTATTAAAATTCATGCTCAATGTGGCCTCCATTCTCTCAGTTAACGGGTGGGGTAGAATATATTTTTGTTAATTCCAGATACACATTCAAAGGCAGTTTGATTGGTAGTAGACCCTAAAGTATCAACACTTGCAAATAAAAAAAATTGAAATTAATCATGACAAGCCACAACATTTTAATAGTCATAACAAAGATAAGACAAAAAAAATCATGATAACGTTCCACGAGTAAGATTTGTCAATCAATACTAATAAATAAAAACCAATTATTTAAAATTAATTTAAAATTTTAAAATTACAACTTAGTAAATCTGAGGTTTTACCAGAAAATTCTAGAATTTAGTTCATATGTTTACAGTAACATATACATACACTTCAATATGCAACCTTGCATTTTACTACTTGAGTTATATAGCCATGGAAAAGTAGCTGTAAATCATGAATATCCTCTGTGGTAGTTTTGTGCTCAAACCTTTCAGACTTTTCTGTTTTCAATAAACTATATTGTATGTAGAACATTAACTACATTGTTTATAAAAGTTGCTATTGCACTACAATTTGATGTATTACAATAGTGTATATATGTTATTAAGGTTTATTCTTTGCCCTTTTGAGACACTCTATAAGTAAAACATGTGATGACACAAATTTAGAATTTATTATGAAAGTGTGCAACTAAATAGTTTTGTTCTCTTATGTAACTGTTGCTTTTGTTCTTAACTAACATTAACATACATGTAAAAACCAATTTAAAATAATTTTGCGTTTTTTTTTTAATTTTATTGGACACTTTCTCAAATTTATTTCTTAACTACAATATGATTCTTCTATCTTTAAAAAACAGGATACTTCATAATGTCGACACAACTCAATTAAAATTGTCTTAAGATATACATACATTGAATTAAAACAGTTAATACAAATCTAAATATGATTCAATTTAAAAAAAAAACTAAAATGTCTACTAAGAATGCACATGTATTAGGCAACATCCACAATGCCCGGTAAATAATGACCAATTTCCGTCAAAGTTTGTATCATATATTTTAATTCACCCTATGAAGTTGTATCTGTTAGTGAATTATTATTTTTAATATATTAAACCCATAATTTGTTAAAGTTTTCTACTTACTTTCAAAGTAAATTTAATTGATGTCATTATTAATTAAATAAAAAATCAATAAAATTTCATATCAGGCAAGAAAGTTACCATCATAATTCAAATAGTCGTAAAAATTTCCCGTGTTTGCTCTAGTGTAAAGTTTTATGAAAGTTGTTGTGACATAAAAATGAACCATTGTAGTTTCTAAAGTTTCTATTTTATATATGTTTAAAATTGTTTCACCTTCAGAAAAGTAGTTACTTTCTACTTTTTTTTATTTTTAAAATAATAATTTTAAGTTATTAACACATAGTTTATCTCTGAAATTGTACGACTTTTTTATTTATGATTGCAATATAGTTAGTGTAGTATAAAACTATAAAAAATAAGATTGTTACAAATATTTTTATAAAAAAAATTCTGAAAGCTCCATAAAATATAAGTTAGGTTTAATTTTTTATTAATCCTAAGTTATATTTTTCATATATGTGGTAAATTAATTAAACAAAACAACAACAATAAAATATATTTAAATAAATTTAGACAAGACCATAGTCTGGTTATTTTAATGATTGAAATAAAAATAAATTAGGCGTAGCGGAGGGTTGGTTTTCACCGCAATAAAACAAAATTTACAAAATACCTCTCTTTGTTTAGAGTTTATGAGCTGTAGCTTATGTTGAAAACACAATTAATCTTGCAGCAATAAGGTGGTTCGTTTGCATGGAAGGTTCAATATCAAATCTTGTATTCAAATTATTGCAGGTTTGAATTCCATATCAGACAGAAGTATTTAATTAAATAAAATATTTATTAATAATAAAATCTAAATTACTAGAAATAATTTTAATTAAATTTCTATTAACACAACATTTATAAAGTTTAGTCTCTTCTCGTATAATTCGTAATTTATTCATAATGAATATAAAAATCAGCTTCATGCAAACAATATTTAATATTTATATAAACGTAAACTCTATTTTTTATTTGTAATTATACTATATTATTCAAATAAAACTGCACGGTAAAATTAAATTAAAAAATTCACTAACACTATACAAATTATTTGCAAAACATATTATATTCATTATGCTTCAACAAAAGACTATTAAGAAAAGAACTAATTTATCAACCCAATTAAAAATTTAGTCTAATGAATAAACTAAAAATGAATGCAAGTGAGTTATTAACTATTTTTTGTGTTTATTACCCGCATGAACCAAACAAGTAAAGTATACTTGTACACAATAGTAACAATAGTAGCAAACAAATACGCGTACAATGACGTTCGTTTTTTGTCTCAATCATGTATTGCACATATCACGCTTTATTTTGCTAATTTATTATATTTTTTTGTATAGTTTTAAATTTAATTCAGTTTAAAGATGGAATAGCAATAAATCATTAGCATACGGTAAATGTTTTAATTAATTATCTATAACCTCCAAAAAAACTAAATTCAAATAATTATTAAAAAAAGTATTAAATAATTAAAATGTCAGCATTGCGCACACACGTTTTTTAATATTTGATCAAACATGGTTTGTCCAGATAATAAATTTGAACGCGTTCTCATGCCACTTGACAAACCAAAATATTAGCTCAAAATTAGCACACATACGTTTGCTTGATTAGTTTCTAATCTCACGTATACTTATATTATGTTATTAACATTTCTCAAGTCAAAGAGACAGTATACGTTAAAACAGCGCTAGTTTTTGATCTTAAAATTTTGTCAGCTATTAATTTATAAAGTATTTTATAAAATTATGAAAGAAAATTAAACTATTTGGTACAAATTCACAAATTGAAAAAAAATTATTTCGATTATGTTTTTGCTAAGTTGTTGCATGTTAAAAAATAGCTAACTGATAGTTTGCATAATAGGTTTCTAATCGTAAGAGGAATATTATTTCAGAAGTTTTCACAAGTTATCTTATAATTTTATGTTGTAGTATTAGTTTATTTTTATTTTTAGATTATCAATCACAAATAACATTTTTAAAAGACTTTAACGGTAGTATGGATTCAACACAGTAAAATATCATGTTAATTCAAAACTTTTGTATAAACAGATAAAAATAAAGATGCAGAGTACATTTCTACATTTAATTGATTATGTAATTTACCAATAATAAAAACTAATCACCTGTAATCATTTGCAAGAGATAGATGGTGCTAGTGGCAAAGCTACCTGTAAGCAATACAAAAGTATCCAAAAGCACATGTTTTTTTCAAAACCAGTTTGTATTAGATCTTAGTGTGCATTAGTAGAGAATAGAAATATTAAGTTTAAACGAGTGAGTCTTTAATTCCTAAGTGGAAACCCCTATACCGCTATCCCCAATAGAATTACGCAGGCATAGAACATAACAAATATATTAATATCTCTTAACTTAATATTTTTCAATTTTTTTTTGTCTTCTCAATTTAACCAATAGTGGCCTTTTCTTATATTCTGTTACTCTTCCCAACCTCACCGCTTCTTCTATTTCTACTTCTAGCCTAATTTTGTTTGAACCCATCTCTTAGTTTTTTCTCTTCCTTTAATTTACTAATTTTATATTGTTTTTTCTGACCGTTCTTTCTTGTTTATTTTAATTGACTTCAATGGTTCTAATTTTACGAGTAAACTTCTTTTTCTTTTCCAACCTAACAAGTTAAAATTATTATTCAAACCTTTGTAAGTTTTCAAGTTCGTGTTTTTTTTATGATCGTGTGTTGCTGTTGCGTATTATGGTCGCTTGTCAAAACAACACCTTTACGGTATTTTTTATTACTACTTTGACCACCGAAGACCATCTTACATGTACTTTGCATGTAGTAAAATTTATCAAACAATAAACAAAATATAGTTTTAGTTTACCACCTTGGTCAATATATCAATATATAACATTTACCACTCACACAAAACCTTGTGAAGTAAGTGACAAGAGCAAAAATACTTTATAAAGCTAATGTATTGGTATTTAAAGTTGAAAATCAAGCATAAAATAAACCACAACGTTATTTAATCTTGTAAGATATTTATCCTAACAATTTAGGGTAAACATATCTTTGTTTCTCAAAGATAACAAAAAAAACTAAACAAAAAACTAAGTACAACAACTCCAGAACTTTAATCTGATATTGTTAGAGCAAACTAACAATATATAAGATTTTCCATTAAAAAATGTAAGTTTAAAGTTCGCGCCAATTTTATACTTGTAAAGATATAAATGTTATTTTTTTGAAATAAAACTAAAAACTATGGCATTTACAAAAATAATACGATATACGGTTGGACAAAAAATAGAAATACTGAAAATTCACTACAAATATGGTGATAATTTAGCAGAATGAAGCATAAGTCACAAACAGCAATTGTAAAGATAATTGAAAGATTTGCGACATTTGTTAGGTCAGGCAAAAACATTGCTAATGTTAGTAAAAGTGTCGCAGAAAACCCACGTATGTCGATTCCACGGCGTTCACAACAGTTACACATTACACAAACTAGTTTACATAACATTTTGTTCAATGAGCATTGAAAATGCAGGAAAATATCCTCCAGTTCTTCAGTAAAATCATCCTGGACCTTCTTGCCCATTTCCTTTTAAGTGGTTTTGTAAATAAACATAATGGACGGATCTAGGACTCCAAAAACCCTAGTTTAATTGTTGAGAAACTACTTTATCCAAAACAAATTACAGTTTGGTGCGGTTTTTAGACCGGTGGTGTGATGGGACCATATTTTTCAAGAATGTTCAATGCGTAGCGTTACCGTACAATGCTTACAGACTTTTTGTGGCCAATACTAGTCGAGATAGACGTAGGTGATGCCTATTTTCAAAACGACTAAGCTACATGCCACACAAGTGAAAAAACATTAGCACTATTGCGTCTGCAATTTCCTGGACGTGTTATTTCGCTAAAAAAAACATCAACCGCCTAGGTCGTTTGATTTAACACACTTAGAATTTTTCCTGTGGGGCTACGTTAAAAACAAAAAGCTTAAGGATAATATTTGGGCTGTTATTTGCAAAATAGAGCAATCAATGTGCGGCAGAGTGATGCAGCATTTCTTCAATTAAATGAAAATTTGTAACTGCAGCCGTTTAAGTAATATCGTATTACACAAGTAGTTTCTACTTAAAATTGAACTACAAATATAGGTACGTGTTATTATTATTATTATTATTATTATTATTATTTTTATGTGTTTTTTTAATAAAATAAAAATGACACTTTTTAATGGAAAAAATTATATAACCGTAGACAAAGCATCTGCAAAGCATATGCATCATTAGCTAAGCCCCGTTAATCACCTATAAGAAACGGACCCGCAACAGATTAATCTTAAAAAACTTTGTAGTATTTCATTACAATTTTTTTTTTGATATTTATTTAAAGTCATTTTGTGATGTTCTTTAAAGAAGCACAATAGCCGATTTAAAGTTTTAGTTTGGTAGTAATAGATAAAAAAGTTTTAAAAAACAAAATAATTAATAAACAAAGCTGTTAAAACCTGTGGAATAGATAAAACAAATAAATCTAGTAATATTAATTTAACAAAAATATCTTAAATAAGTTAACTAAGGTTATGAGAAGTTAAAAAAATCATGTAGACCATGAACAAATTAGCAATTTAAAATGTAGGTACATTAGTATTTAATAACAAAATTTGTTCAGCTTGTACACGCCACTACAAAAATGACAACTCGGAAAACCGCAACTATGATTTGTTTATGCCGGTAAATAAATTAAATCAGTTAAGATTACACGCTTAGCTTGTACTGTTTTTAAATCTTACTTGCACAGTCTATAACATTATTGCAATACAATGAGTTAACGTTAAATGCATTTTAACCATCCTCAAGTGTGTGTCAAAGCTCTAATTTTACCCCTCTTTGTTTTAACATTTAATAATAAAGTTATAATGTCATAAATAATCAAAAAGATTATCTTCAACAATTTTTGTTGTTTTGTGTTTCTAATAAACTAGACCTAAACATTAAAGTGTACCATAGTAAATTTTAACAGTGAAATTATTATTATAGTGTTTCCTAACTCAATCAACAATATTATTATTAATAACTCATAAAAACTCATTTTATAAGATACCTTTAAGTACGATTTGTTCCGTAACTACAATCGTTATAAACTTTAATTACAATTCTTGCTACAACAGCAATTTTTCAAATAAACTTTTAGTAATGACTACAAAGCAATTACTGTGATACAATATGATTTTTAGAAACTGGCATCTATTTGTACAAAACTGTATTATCTATTTTAAAAAATAACTTTAAATATTTATTTTAGTTGAGTAGTAGTGGTAAATAAATTTTATTCATATACACACATACAAAGTTTTATAAAAAAAAATAAACCTATTTAAAAGTAAAGTAGAAATGAGTATGAATATCAAAAAGGCTATCAAACAAAGTCTTTGTCTTTGTTTATGTCAAGAAACAATGCTTACGTCTGTCCGCCCTCAAAATATGGATAGTGGATTTGTATGTGGAAAAACCAAACTGATGGATAGGTATATTGGGCTGTACATAGATTTTGGTTGATTTGTATAAACATATAAAAATTAAATGATGATGGCTGTCACTAGTTCATTATAAAATAAATAAAACACATTTTCAATGTGAGCAAATCTATTTCAAACGGACCAGAGCAGGAGGAGAGGGGTTGCGTATTTGTTTTAAACTTTGACTTTAAAAAAATATTTGGCTAATAAGCACTACACTAACTATTTTCCATGTAAAATTGTTTGCAAAATTCAAATTTTTATTAATATTTGATTTTCAGTTTCTCTGAACGCTGCTAAACGTGTATTTTTTTTAGTTTTAGACCTCTAAAGCAATACACAAAAAAAATATATTTTCTAACTAATTTACAAAAAAATACAAAAATGCTTCTTTTTGGCCAGACCACTAAGACAAAAATATTGCTTTTTGAGTTTTGCGGCGTATAAACAAAGTGTAGGCTCAAAATGACGCCAGATTTAAATTATACAGAAAAATTTTAATCGATTTTACTATACAAAAAAAATGTTGTGTTCAAATTGCAGGTTTTAAACAAAAAATGCAATTAAGTCAAAGTTAATAAACGACAAAAAAACTTAAAAAAATCATAAAATATTTTTAAGAGTTGCATACTCTCATAAACCAATAAATAGACCAGTACAGAAAAAAAATACTAAAGTTTCTCGACACACCCACGTCTCCCTGCTTTGGTCCGTTTAAATATATTACAAATATATTTAAAAACCGTAAATAGTTTCAACCTTTACAAGTGTTACAAAAAAGTATACAGAGAGGAAAAGCTTAGCAATTTGTTAACGGTAAAAATCCTATAACATTACGTTCAGACCAAACTAGAAAAAATCAAATCAAAATCAAACTTTTTCTTTCAATAATAAATTTTTATTTTCACCCCTAAATAACTGTAATTATTATTATCATTAGCACCAAAACTATACGGCTTTATAAAACCACAAACCAGATGCTCTAATACGCCCTGTAATATTAAACATCAACAGCCTTACTCATAAGTTGCCACTAATAAAAAAAAAAATAAAAGCTCCATTCTTTTTGGTATGAATATGTAGATGCTTGCTTTAAATGTACCTCACGCCAATTAGACATTTTTCTAACTTACATCAATAATATTCACTCTAATGTTAAGTTTAATAATCTTTCATTTGATATTTTCCGTAAACCAACCTATACAAACTCATCTATTCCGTTTGACTCTGTCACAAAGTTGCAGCTTACCATTCAATGGTTTATAGAACAGTCAGCCTACCATTAACATCAAATTCTTACCAAAGGAACTTATTAAAATCATAACAATAAATTTTCAAAAAAAATTATAAAAAATATCATTACTAAGAAAAAGTGTAACCTCATTATGCAGTCAATTTATCTTAAGATAAAAGTCATGAAACCCATAATAACTTATTTTGGTGACATTTCCGAAAAAATAAGAAATATTCTCAGTAAATTTAGTTATAAAGTAGCGTTTAAAAGTCAAAACAGGTTATCACTACGCCATTCAGATAGGACTTTTGCAAATCATAGTTTAGAAAATGGTCATACACTCTCAGCAGATATCGATAAACTTCAAATAATTCACAACTGTTCTAAAATCAGAAAATTAAATTTGTTAAAAGCTTTTAAAAATACTAAATCAAAAAATAATCCTTTCGTAAACTTGTTTAATGACCAAACTACCTGGTATAAATTTTCTATGTTTGAAATAATTTAATCCTTTCCTTTTCGGAAGTGACAAACATATTTTTCGGACATGTTTACCTTTGTATTTAATTAATAAAAACAACATTTCAACTCTATTGCCTAGTTCCATATGTGGTAATATTTTCAAATAAAATGTTTTAATCATCAAGATGGTTGCGACGGTTACTATGTGGTACTCCATAGTTGTAAATTATCAAACATTCTTTTTAATGCTAAAGATAAAGTTGACTCTTTAAAAAAGTCTGGTGTATATAAAATGTCATGTCCTGAATGTAATAGCCTATACATAGGTCAAACGGGCTGTAGTTTTGAAAAAAGATACGCTGAACATTATCGCGCATTTCGTTTAAATAAAAGTTCTAGTTCATTTTTAAATCATAATTTAGATTGCAATCATTCATTTCCAAACATTTATCAGTTAAAAATTTTACATACCTGTACAAAGATACTAAGCTTAATCTTTTAGAAGCCGCCGAAATTTATAAACATTCCCATAATCCGCTCGTTAACCTTTTGAACGAGCAAACCGATCTAATTCAATATAATCCACCATTTTTTAATATTCTGTAAAATTCCTTGTATTCTCCTGCCAATTCACCAATTGCTCTATATATATGTATTGTTTCATTCATTTGTTTCTCACTTGATAATGACCGTAAAACGTTGAAACTTAAGTCGTGAAATGTATTTTGTAAAATTGTATATGCCTTATATATAATTTTACAACAATAAATTAGTGGTAAAAACATAGTAGTTGTTTTATTTACTTATTAAAATGTTTTAAGACTTTTCACTTAAAGTCTACACTTTTGAGTTTTTTTGTAGAGTAAAAAAAATATCTCATGTTTATACGTCAATTTTGTTCAAAAAATAAAATACATTTTTTGTAGTCATTTTTGTAGTTATTTTTATTACTATATTTTGAAATCTAGCGCACTATATTAATTTAATAACATTATTTACCTTCGTCCCAACTCTGCTAAAACTCAAAAAAGATATAACGACTATTTATCACAAATAGTTTTTGCAATTGTAACAACAATAATACAGTAAGTATTATCTATCTAACAAAGAAGAAAATAATAATTATAAAAAAAATTATCTATTAGCAATTTTACACAAAGACTAGCACATAGAAACTGCAAAAATGCAACGCTTAATAAAAAAAAAATAATGGCACTAATAAAAAATACTCAATATGATTTTACTCAAACTAAAATGAATGATGTTTTTGAACAAGCAATAATAGCTATACAAAACAGAAAGTTACATCGTACTCAATATGCAATATCTTTATGTATAGATGATATGGTTAAAGTGTCTACTTGGCATGTTTATTAACTTGCATTTTGGTTAGTTCAAAAACTAACAAAATTATTGCTTTGTTAGATTATAAAGTAGCTAAAATGATTATTTATTTTATTTATTTTTTTTATAATTTATTTATTGACCTCGGTTATTAAGTAGTTTATAAATTAGGCAATATTACTGGTTAGTTGATTTATTGTATGGTGGTTTATACATTAAAGACGTATTTTGGCAAGTTTATAAAAAATAATGGTTTACTGGACAATTAACCAGGCAGTTAGTTTATATTCTTATCAGCTATTTTATAAACTATTCACACTATACACACTTTAACCGTAACAGATCATTATATTCTTTATTTGATATTCTTTTAATATAAACTAGATAAAGGTTTAGACTTTTCATATTCAGTATTTAAAATTGATAAATTGGGTAAATGTATTAACATTATTATTATTACTTATAACAAAAGATTATGTGTCAACTTGACGTTCCGCAACGATTAACAAATTGTAACGAGATCGTTATGAGTAGAGAGCGGATTCCTAGCTATTATGCTTACGCTAAATACTTAAAGCATCAAAAATATGTCTTAATATATGCACGAATTGTGAAGAATGTAATCATTTGGCACTAAGTTTTTTACGCTTGTTTTTGCTTTTTTAATATTTTTTTTGAATTTGGTGCTTATTTTAAGATTTTGTGCTTATTTTTAAGCTTTTTCTTCAGATTTGGTGCAATTTTTTAATAATTCAGTTCTTTTGTGAACTTTAGTGGATTGAAATGTACATAAAAAAATACGTAAATTATTTTTATCTTTAGAAAACGTAAAGCGATATTTACGTATTGAGATCTTGTTTTTATAATATTATTTAGACAAGTTCAATTTAATTCTGTATATTCCGACTGAGCTCATAGTGTATTTTAATGCCACTCTCTTCAAGCAAGTCAAATAACGGTATTTTATAATTTGCAAAATAGTCGGTAAGTCAGATATTCTCTCAATTTCAAAAACTTTAAAAACGTTTGTAATACAATTTTCGGATCCTACAAGTAAGTCTGTAAAAAACTGCCAAGCAGTTCTAAAAAATGAAGAACTTCAAAATAATTTAGCTTTTTTAAAAGCTAATACAAGTTTGTAAATCATGCCATAATATTGTTAGAAAAACAGGAAAATATGTAAAATCAACGTCGAAGTATAATTAGAGATTTTAAAGATGCAATTTTAAAAGTACCAGGCTGTATTGGGCAAACAGTTAAATCAAAATCCGTAGATGTATTTTTGAAAAATGGGGAATTATCTACATTAAGAGCATATCGACCGCTACGTTGATTTCCAGTATTGTAGTGAAAACTGCTACTTGGCGTCATTTCTATTTCTACATATAATTTGGTAATTAATTAAATTTTTTACCAGTACATCAAAAAAAGATTAAACTATCATTCTTTAGAGTATATTTAGTCAAATAATAAACAAGATACACCAATAACAAATGTGCATGTCAAAAGATGTCTTTTCTATTTTTAATTATTAACTGTTTTTATGGATAGCTTTGATTTAGTTATTTAAATGTTTTTTTATATTATTTAAAATGTATGTAAAAAACATCATCACTCAAACTGTTGTATTTATAAATGTTATAAAACCTTTATTAAAATATTTTATAGTTTTGAGTTTTCTTTTTTATTCAATTGTTTCATGCTTTTTAATGCTTTTTTACATGTTTGGTGCTTTTTTAATGCTTTTTTAGTAACATTTGTGTGCTTTTATAAGCGCTTTTTTTCGTATTTTTAATGCTTTTTAATCCGGTCTCTAGTTATGAGTTTTAAATAAATCTATTAGACTTTATTATTAACTCATCCGTATTTGTCAGACACTATAATAACGCTGTAGTTTGCTGATTTAATATGGTGTGTTGATATGGAACACTATCAGATAAATATCTCTCACACAAAAACGTATAACAAAATTAAATAAAATATAAATATGAAAACATGTCTACAAGAATAAGATTATATTTTATTACTTAATATATAAAATTTCAAATTTCTGAAATATAAACGTACAATTTTATTATTATCATTTCTATAGAAATAAAGAAACTTGTGCATAACGAAATCTATTGCGCAAGCTTAATGAATAGAATTTGCTTTATCATTTCCAGGCAAATAGATTTCCTAAACTTTTCTACTTTTGTCAAGTTAACAATAACATGACCTACAAATCACCTATGTATAAAATGCGTTCTTAATATAATAGAACTTGCAACAACATTGAAATATGCTTACGTCATTGAACAGTTTTAAATTGCAGCTTGTTATAACGTCTTTTATATAATATGCTATAGTATTATTAACAATTTCCTTGTTTCTGTTTATTTTATGTACCTAATTTTTTTTATATTGGTAGGTTAATGGATTAATCAGACAAAAAAGATGTTATAATGTTTTTCGCCTGCCTCTACTGAAACTATCTGTTTCGGCACTCAATTGTAGGCCGAAACGGCTATTTAAAGCTCCTTGAGCCTAGTAAACTTTTTGTTTTTATTTAGGACATACAAAAATATATTGAGTGTATAGTGTACCCAAAGATATATCGGCTTTATTACTTTGACTTAACGGATTAGCTCATTAGTAGTCTCCTTGGGGGTCCATTAAATGAGAACTTAACAATCTCTCATCTTTTATTCATATTTAATTTTCTACTTATAATTTGTAAATAGAAAATTAGTTTTTTAATACTATTTTGTGAAATGATTATTAATATTAAATAGTTTTTAGTTTAGTTTATCTTTTTGTCATACTCTGTAATTGGGAATACCTGTTTGAGTGTTTAATAAATAAATAAACTAATACGGTTTACAGAAGAAACCCCTTGAGGTTTACATAATTAAGCAACCAGTACAAATTTATAAAAACTTTGTAAAACACCTATGTCTAGACATTAATTTTTTACCAAAAGTTAAAATGTATTTTGTTGTAAAATAATAATAAATAAATAATAATAACTTATGCCAGAAACTTAATTCTCTATAAAAGTTTAAATGTTTTTGTTGTAAAGTGGATATATAATTATATATACTAGCAGCACAATAAAACCAATAAATTGCCAAATAACTAGTCAAGACCAAACAATTATCAAAAATGTGTGCTAGGAAAGATTACGACAAACAGTATGTAGATTTTTGCCGCACAGATATGAGTATAAAAAAAAGTTTAAAATTTTAGCATGTTTTTGTAGAAACCATTAGCAAAATTTCAAACGTAGAAGACAATACGCAAGTTGTAAATATTGTACTGTTTTTACATAAGAAAGTACATGTAATTCTCTCGCAATGTTTGCCAGATAATCTAATTTGAGAGATCTACTTAGCAATATATTTTTTAGTACTATTAGAAGGATCCTATTAAACAAAGTTTATGATTTTATCTTTGGCATTTAAAATTTGTTAGTATTGGTTAAGTACATTATCTTGCTTTTGACGTGTTTGCAGTACAGTGAGCTTTAGTCTGTTACAAAATCCCTCAGCGTAGTAGTGCTTGCATCATCAGAATGTTGGCATAATTTTCCATAAATTAACATCAAAACAAATGCCAAATAGTAGATACTCTATCTTGAGGTTGATAAATAACACACCTTTTGAGATGGTCAGAATAAACTTGGCAATGAGAGATCACAAAAAAATAATCACAGATAAAAATACAAAGATATGACTTAAAATAAATTTTACAAATTTAGGACTGCCAAAAATAATACAACTAATAGAATTGCATAAAATATTTATAAAAAAGAAGAGATATAACCAAGGAAAAGTAAACAAAAACCAAAAAAACTAAAAATTATAAACCAAACAATTAAAAAAATACGAATTAAAAAAAAAAACAGAAGTGGGTGTTACCGGTAAGGACTGCGTGAAAAACCGTAAAGCAATAAAGAGCCCACCGCAAACTAATGCCAAATCTAGACTAGTTTGACAAAGACAGTTTAGCACCATTTATGTAGAAAAAAAATCGAAAAGTAAAGCCATGCGGAAATCATTATTAAGAGCCACTTACTAAGACCAATACCTCACTACGAGAAAACATCAATATTCTTAGTGCAATAAGATAAGGTTCATACTTTTTTCAATTTAATATACGCTAAGTACTATACTACTACTATTTTAAATATGTCGCCCCGTCTTATAAAGTGTTAAAAAACAAATAAGAATTACTAAAAAAATTATACTTTTTTAAATTTATTTTACAATAGCACTTATTTGCTGATAGCGTAGAATGCTCCTCTTCAATGACTAAAAACACTAATCTGGAGCACGTCGGTCCACCAAGAGATCAATGATTTCTTAGAAGACACTGACAACAACACAACGCAACAATTCTTTCCCTGCCCACCAATATAAGTTATGAAAGGACTACTCTGTAGTTTACCAAAAAAAACGAGTGATTAACCACATTGTCACAGGTTTCCGACTGATAAAAAATTTGACAATGTTTGACACAAAAGTTTATTTTTAAAACTGCACCACATACAAAAATTTCCGCCACGTCTTATAAAGCTTCATATCTAAGCGCAAAACTCTAGTGTTAAACTTCTAAACAACGAATACCGTGGTCCGATGCTGTCAAGTATCTGGGTATTATCTTTAAAAAAGAACTGACGTACGAATTACACGTACAGTCCATCCTAAACAGAACTGCTAATTTCAATTCTTTAGCGGAACAGCGGCATGTTGCTTTAGAACAAAATCCGGATATACACCATCATCAGACCAGACCAAAAATGACTTTTAAGTCTTGCAAACACGCACCTCAATCTTGTGTAGAACTTCCAATATCTTATTTTTTGGTAGCTCGTTGTACCCTTATAGTATGTTAAAAAAAAAATTGTAACAATCTCGTATTTCCTAGCTGCGCCAACACATCATAATGTTGACCAAATAGTACTTTAAAACCGCGTAGTTTATCTCGACCCTGATTTAGCCAGACTTGCTACGCCATACAAATATACATACTTCTATAAGAAACCAATCAATATCATTACTTCCTAAAGTAACCCCACAATCCCATTCCGCAACCTATAGGGCGTCCTAACTATCCTTCTTCTAAAATACAATTTTCAAACGGGTAGTATATGAGCCTTACGGTCTCAAAACTCTAGGCATAATTCAAGAAAAGTTTAGTCTATAAGCACTTTATTTCAGAGGGTAAATCAGACAGTCATTAAAAGATTCTCTTTTTAAACCACAAAACCACAAAAAAAAATGCAGCCAAGATAACAACAACATTAAACAAACATCAATCAAACCAGAGCAAAAACAAGATAATATCCAGGTTTAGAAAAGTCTATCACCAATGCACAAATTGGTTGTATAAACAAGCAAATTCCATAGCAGCCCTTTTACCTGCCAGCATACCAACAAGACCAAGCAACATCTGCTTTGCAGCACAGTAAAATTGAGGTGTAGTTGCAGAGTTATCACACGGAAACGCCGCAACTATTCTTCAACGCACACAGATGGATCCAGACGCACAATCACGGAAGCAATTCCGTAAAAAAAATTCTAAGTAAAGTTCCAATAAAAAATTAAGACTAAATTAGGAAGCAATAAATCAAGTCCGCAACATAGCAACCAACAGAATCACAACAACAACTCCTGGACTGGTTAACAAGAGAATAAAAAACTACTTGCACGCTAACAAACGCCTTACTCTTACTCCCTTGGGGTTGTAATTTAGGCGGCCACTTAAGTTGCATAAAAATTCTTAAAACAAAAAGCTACCACAATAGTCCCAAGACTTCTCTACACCTAAAGGACATCTCCAAGAAGTTGCCAAAGACCTGATAAAATTTAGTGTAACAAAGTAAATTGTTATTTGATATTTTATTAATAATAGTAATATTCTTTATATTTTTAAAAGCAAATTAGTTTTTTTTTAACTCTGCAGTAATTGCAATAAGTTACTGGAAATAAATTTAAAAAAATACAATAATATAATGCGCCGTGGTAGGCTTGCGTTAGTTTACAACTAACGCAAGCCTACCACGGCGCCCCTGACATATTGCACCCCAAAGCGACGCTTACCTCGCTTACCGCCTAGCTTCGTACCTGCCTGTAAAGTCCAAAATAGCACAAAAGTCAATCCATTGCAACACACTAAAACTGAATAACAACCCAATTTTATTTATTATCCAATTTTTATTTTTTTAGCGTTAATAACCTGTTTTTCAAAAATAAAACCACCTTTATACTTTTATTAACTTTAATACAATTATTAATACAAATTATATAAATTTCAATAGATCTATAAAACTTGCAAAAAAAAATATTTTTTTCTTTTCAAAGGTGTTGTTGTGTGTTGCAGGTGGTGTGAATTTGTCAAAAAACTGATGATGGTCTAACAGCCGAAACCGGTCTTAATAAAAATTAAAATTAAAATCAGCACAATAAAGTATATATAAATTTTATTAAAATACCCTAACCTCAAAAAACTAAAATTTATCTTCTTATCCGAAAGAAAGCGTACTCATCACAAAACATTTTTTCTTAACCAGATAAACAAACCCTCCAAATATATGACTAAAGTAGTACGTTAACAACTACAGCACCTGGGCAGTTAAGAATATTAAAAAGAAATATGCAGTAAAATTAAAAAAATACAGCATAAAATACAACTAAGTTTTGAGAATACTTGGCAGTTAGAATAAATATATATATTGTCCAATAATACTTAGAATAGCATAAGCACAGAGGATGATGAGAAAATATTTGAATCTTATTTTGAAAACTGTTTGTACTAATATAATAAATTATGTCCAATTATTGACAACACTACACAAATATCTGTAAATAAATGGTAACTAGATTTTGTAATGCAATACAAAAACAACCACAGCAAAACCTTATAAACTATGAAAACTTGAAATTTATAAAACAGAAAAAAAAAACTAGTGGGAAAACAAAAAAAATGTTTTTAGATAATACAAAAAGACCTAAGAAATTATAGAAAGTGTTGTGAAAAATTCTGCCAGAAAAATAGCACTGTTTCCAAAGTGAACCGGTATCTCTCAATCTTTGGTGAATTCTTCCAAACATACGAAGAAATCTGGCGATTTAGATAAGCACATAAACATAATGACGTTGCGCTTTGGTAGCAATCCCATTAGCACGACCATACATAAAATGCATGTCGGTTAGTTCTGTATTAATCAAATCAGGTGCCACTTTTGTGTTGAAAATATTTTAGTTATCAAAACATAGAATCATATAATAATTTACAGATATAATCAAATTTTAATTGCTACTCACATTCATCAAAAAACTGTGTCAAAGCAAAATTAAAGTTTACAAATTTGCATCTTAGTTAGTTTATAAACTAGCAAAATTATTGCTTGATTAGCTTATAAACTAATTAAAATAACCTCAATTATTGATAAATAAGACAAGATTACTGGTTAGTTTATTTACTTATATGGTGGTTTATAAATTAAAAACGTATTTTGGCTAGTTTATAAACTAACTGATTATTTTAGTCAGTTAGTTTATAAACTATTCAATTATATACTTTAACCGTAACAGATACATACATATTAATTTATTATTGTCTATTTTTTATTTGTAAATCTTTTGAATATGGACTAACTATAAGTTGGTACTTTTCATATTCAATATTTAAAATTGATAAATTGAACAAATGTATTAACATTACTATTATGGTGTCAAATTGACGTTTCGCAATAATATCATAGCTGCTTAATCGTTCCTCAAGGATTATCGAATTGTAACGAGATCGTTATGTTATAAAATAGATCTATTAGACATTATTATTGACTCATCCGTACATCCGTATCCGTCAGGCACTATAATAACGCTGTAGTTAGTTGATTTAATAATATACTGAACTTTATTAGAAGAAAATGCAAAGAATTTTACAATGTACATTTTTTGTTATATAAAGCATTAATGCTAAGTGAACTTGAGTATAGAATCTATACTATCAGATAAATATCTCTTACACCAAAAACGTATAACAAAATTAAAATATAAATATGAAAACATTTCTACAAGGAATTGGTTATAAAAATATACTTAATACATAAAATTTCAATTCTCTGAAATATAAACGTACAATTACTTTATTATCGTTTCTATAGAAATAAAGAAACTTGTGCATAACAAAATCGATTGCGCAAACTTAATGAATAGAATTGGCTTTATCATTTCCAGGCAAATAGATTTCCTAGACTTTTCTACCTTTGTCATGTTAACAATAACATGACCTACAAATCACCTATGTATAAATACTTTATATAATAGAACTTGCAAAAACATTGAAATATGCTTATGTCATTGAACAGTTTTAAATTGCAGCTTGTTATAACATCTTTTATATAACATTAAAAAATTAAATTTATGAAAAAATATTCTAAACTAAAAACATCCATAGACGCGTTTCGAGGTTTACCTCTCATCAGTATGGCTTTATTTATTTAAACTTAATAATTGATTTTTAACTTACTTTGTCAACATTGTTCACCACCACAATTCAAAGTGAATATTTTAAAGGGTGTACGACTATTTATACTAACTGACTTAATGACTTTATTTAATGGCTATGGTTAATAGCATTCTGAAAAACTAATTATTTCGGGATATTTAGCTGATGGTAATGACATGAAAGAATTAAAAAGGAAATTTGAAAAATAAAAATAGAATAAATTTTTTTTGCATAAATTCTTTATATATTTTATATATGTTCTGATATACACGAAATTGTATAATAGTAATTATAATTTATGCAAAAAAATTTATTCTATTTTTATTTTTCAAATTTCCTTTTTAATTCTTTCATGTCATTACCATCAGCTAAATATCCCGAAACAATTAGTTTTTCAGAATGCTATTAACCATAGCCATTAAATAAAGTCATTAAGTCAGTTAGTATAAATAGTCGTACACCCTTTAAAATATTCACTTTGAATTGTGGTGGTGAACAATGTTGACAAAGTAAGTTAAAAATCAATTATTAAGTTTAAATAAATAAAGCCATACTGATGAGAGGTAAACCTCGAAACGCGTCTATGAATGTTTTTAGTTTAGAATATTTTTTCATAAATTTAATTTTTTAATGTTATTATTGGGTTGTCCGATTGAACAAATAGTAACGAGCGCTACATATGTCGTTGTGGCATTCGTATAAATTTACCTATTTAACTAGGCTTTATTCGAAATTATTGCTTTTACAACTGTCTCATTTAAGGACATTGCGTCTCTTCTTTATATATTTTATATCTTTTATATAATGTGTTATAATATTTTTAATAATTTTCCTTGTCTTTTAAAACTTTGTTAATTTTATGCGCAAGTTCAATTTCATTTAAAGCTGATATAGCAATTGTAGTGTCATTGGCAAACATAATTACAGTTGCCTTTTGAATAAGCATGAGCAAATCGTTGCTAACTAGCAAAAACAAGAGACGTCCTAGTACAGAACCTTGAGACACAACCACATTTAATGTGTATTCAAATGATCCAGAATATTTTATTTTAATTGATATCTTGCCGTCTTTCAAATAATACTCAATCCATTTAGAAGCAATTTCTCTAATTCCGATAGCATGCAATTTATTGATTATAAATTTAAGAAAAACAGTGTCAAACGCCTTTGACAAATCAAACAAGGGCCCTATCTATTTTCTTTATAAATAAAATTTAATAGGTCAAAATGAGCAGTTTTAACTAAGTAGTTCCTTTTAAATTTGTGTTGATTGGTCAATATAATAAATTTATTAGGAAACTTGAAAATTTTATTATACAAAGTAATTATACCAGAAGGCAAAAAAAACAAAAAAAATGTGTTCAAAATTGGATTCTAAACAAAAAATACAAAATAACTTTTTTCCCAATCGGCCTTTGTTTTGGAAATATCAATGCTCTAATTTTTGAACAAAGTAATATAATAAATAAAACCAAAAGGTTATACATTTTTTTTTTTATTACCGTTATTTTAATTTACGACTCATATTCAAAAAGTCCACCGCCAGCCACGATGCAAGCTTGCACAATCTTACTCATTTTCAATTTGAAGTGCAGCGTTCATAATTTTATATTGTAATTGCTCTTCATTGTGAGTCTTCTTTGCATAAACTAATTGTTTTACGTAGCTCCAGAAGTAAAAATCTAGTAAATCCCACCTTCCAGTAAAATGGTTGTCTACAACAACCCTTGCAGCATGTAGTAGCTCACGATCGTGTTGATATCAATTCCACACCAAGTGTTAATAAAAAGCTTTTGTTGAAAAAATATCTTCTAATTGCGTGCGGATTCTCATGCTCATTGTGACAGTTATTGATACCGTCTCTGGTAAAGTAGCTTAGTCGGTTCACAAAATAGAAAAAATAAAGATAAGATAATGCCCGTGCTGTTCGTGAAGCCAAAAATGCTAATCTTTCTGCTTCATCTCCTGCTTGTAAGTGATGAACACGCTAATAATAGTAAAGAAAAAACACTTCTCTTTTTAGAATCCTCCAAAGAAACTTGCAAACGGGATCCAATTCTTTAGTACTAATACCTAGTTTGTCAAGCACAGCATTAATTACTACTTCTTCACTTGCAGCATTGTCCCGGTTTTCCGGTGAATCGCATTAGGCAAAAGTCTCTAATATTTTTAGAAATATTGGCTTGTTTGGAATAATGCAAGCTGGCTCAACACAATAGAACTAATCAAAGGTTGCATTTGTAGTATATTGGCTAAATAGACCAACAGACAGTATTTGAACCCTCTTCGTAAAAAGTAAATACTGTGTAGGGACAAGTACAATCAGGTTAGTACCCTGGTCCTTTCTATTAGTTGAGTACTACAAAACATACATGTGCAATAGCCTTGGGTAGCCAAAGCAATGGTGAGCAGCAGAAGTCAAAATGTAAATAGAAAATTTGGCAAGAAACCTAAATTGTTGAAAAAAACAAAATTGATATTTTATGTGTGTAAAATAATAATAAAAAAAAGATGTGTGCACCATGAATGACGGTAGTCCAGTTTTGTTATCTAGTGTATGATTATGTGATGATGAGTAGTTGTCAAAGTATAGGCATAATTCTAAACCCTTTTACCAAGCAACATGTAAAAAAGTATAAATTGGTTTCGTATAGAATTTTATATAAAAACAAGCATTTGTAGAGTTTTTCTAGTTGCTGCCTATGGGCCTGTCAGTAGTGAGGATAAGAATGTAGAATTTTGGCAGCATCTGAATGAAATCTTAAGTGCCAGTAAACCTAGCAAAAAAAAAAGAAAACCCAAAGAGTTAAATCAAAATGTGTTTTAAGAAAGTATGGTAACGATATGAGTGCTCAAAAATAGCTAAAAATTGTGATGGTTTAAGCACAAACACATGTATATATGGCATAAAGGTAAGTCCAAAACTATGATTGACTTTGTGGTGTAATGTTGCAGGCACGTCACCGCAATAGGCGTGGCCTGAGAGTTGTCAAAACCCCGCCGCGCCAGTATTTGCCAGCCAGTTTCATCGCAACTTTGAGGCAACATACAACAACTCTGCTACCACTAAAACAACCCAGAAATACTGCTGAGATACATCAATTAGGCGCAATAAGCCAGTCATCCGCACCAGGACTACCTAGAAGATGACTTTACGACCTCCGCCAAGACCCAGCATAGTCATCACCACGACTATCGGCCGCGACGGTCCTAAGGTAGTCTAATTCCGGAAAGATACCTTTGTCAGCCTCCGCCATTATGGTACCCTGGAGGGTTACTCTGTCTCAATTCCAGGATGCATTCCCCTGGACAGACAGCCCCAAAGCATCGTTCCAATCCCTGGAGCATTCTCAGGGGAAACCGCCACCGCACTAACCCTATTATTATCTCATTAGATAGATATATTGATAGATAAATAGATAGATAGATAGAAAGATGTTTATTAATGCAATATGCAACTACATAAGTCGATAGGACATTTAAATAAAGTTTAACACAAAAGTTACAAATAAACATTACAGAACATTTTAAAAATATAAACAGTATCAGTGCAAAGTATATAAAACTTAAAAATATAATAAATAAATATAAAAATACACGCACATACTTATTTATAATTACAAAACTCTTCAATTGTATAAAAACACTGTTCAATTAGGAAGCTTTTTAAGATATTTTTATGTTAGTATAGTTTTTTAGTGGGTTGTTTAATAAATTATAAAAATGTGCCCCTGCATATTTTGGCAACTTCTTAAAACTTGTGGTTCGAGTTTTATCAGTGCGTAGCTTGCTGCAATACCTCGTATCATAATGATGTAAATCCGTGGCTGACATAAATGTAATAACATAAGACAGAAGTGAACAAATAAATTAAAATAACAGTTAAAAGGCGGTTGGTGTTAAATGTGTTGCAACAAGATTCAGAAAATTTTAGATTGAACATCAGTCGAATCACTCGTTTTTGTTAGATAAACACATAACCATTGGATCACAGACGATTTACGAAATCAAGGTGAACAATAAAAGAACTGCACTATTTGAAATAAGTACAAACAATCCAATCATGGATTTCATATACAAAAAGGAAAAATCAAATTACAATAAAAATATTATTAAAAGGAAAAAACAAAGTAACATAAACACAATTTATAATTCTGCAAACAAAAACAAAACAATCTGGACTTTAGTCAATAATCAAATTGGACGAACAAAACTTAAAAGCGACATTGTAATTAAGGTTAAAGCCAACATAATAACAAAGTCTTATACAATGTATTGTCAAATCATTATGCTGCAACTGTTTCTAATAAAATCATAAACTTGTTTACAAACAGCTTATGCAATAGTGTCGAATCGTTTCAAAATTATTTTTATTTTTATGAAACAACACCATATGAAATTTAAAAAAAAAATATCTTTAAAGAACAAAAGTTTAAGTGAACTCGACAATATTCCTATAAAACTTGATAAAATTGCGGTAGACATATTGTCGAGTGATTTATGCTTCATTATAAATAAAACCGTATTTTAGGCCAATTTTACGATATACTCAAACAAAGCAAAGTTGTACCCATTTATAAAAAAGGTGATAACAAAACATGAACAATTACCGTCCACTTGCGCTTTTAAGTGTCATTTCCAAAATAATAGAAACCGAAATTTTATGGAAAAACTTAAATTGTTTGCAAAAGAACAGAACAAATCTGACGAAACAGCAACAATTGACTTTGTTCAACATATAATGGACAACTTAAATGCAAAGAAAATTGTTGTAGGTATATTTTTTGACTTGACAAGTGCATTTGATAGTCTGAATTTACAGTTTGTCGCGTATAAAATGTTCAGATTAGGAATACGAGGAAATATGCTAAAGTTTCTAAAAAAATACTTAAAAAACCGAAAACTTTGTGTTTATGGTATTATGGTATTAATATTTTTAATGTTTATAAATGATTTACCACATTTTATTAAAAGCGGACAATGTTTTCTCTATGCAGATGATACATCTATTTTAGTATCCGCGGATTCAGTTGAAGAAGTAAACCACCTAGTTAGAAGTGTATTAATTGTAACAATCTTTTAACAAACTTAAACAAAACAGTAATTGTTAATTTTAGAAACTATAATGCTACACCTTTATCAGAAAGTTACAGTTTTTTAAATAACGAATTATCCATTCAATCTGAAGCCAAATTTCTAGATGTAACCTCAGACTTTAAAATGGTCATCACATATTGAAACTGTGTGTTCTAAAATCAGTAGCTTTTGTTTTGCCCTTAAAAACCTAATAACCTCACTTCAAACTAAAGCTATTATCAACGTTTATTATGGCTTAACATACTCTATACTCAGTTATAATATCATAGTGTGGGGTCTTGCTTCAGACATTACTAGAGTGTTTATCTAACAAAAACGAGTGATTCGACTGATGTTCAATCTAAAATCTACTGAATCTTGTTGCAACACATTTAACACCAACCGCCTTTTAACTGTACTTATTTCAAATAGTGCAGTTCTTTTATTGTTCACCTTGATTTCGTAAATCGTCTGTGATCCAACGGTTATGATGTTGTTTAATTAATTGCTTTTTATTTGGACATGTTGCATTAAATAATCTAACAAGTGTACCGTAGAAAGTATCCATATATTCATTAATGGTGTTGCTCGTAATTGTTGTAAAATCAGTGCGATATTCGTTAAAATCTTTGACAAAGTTAGCAATAAAATCATAATCGTCTATGGATGTTTTTTAGTTTAGAATATTTTTTCATAAATTTAATTTTTTTAATGTTTTCATATTTAGTAAATATCTTGTTCAGAATTGTGCAAAAATTAGAAAAGAAAATATTAATATCACTATGAGGTGACTTATACAAGGTGTCCCGTGACTCGATGCGCATAGCTTAATAGCTTATTCCTTGGACAATTTTAAGTCAAAAATGCTGTATGCACTTTTATTCATAATTCAATAGTTAAAGAGTTATGGGCAATATGATAAATGTTTTATACTTTTTTGTCAAGTGTTTTGATCATGACAATTTGACGTCATTTTAAGTTTAACTTAGTATGGTTACGTTTTCAAATAAAAAATATAGCGATATTCACTTTATTTATGGATACTGCTATGGAAATGCAAAAGAATAAGTGCGGGAATATCAAAAAAGGTTCCCTGGTCGAAGAACACCTAGCTCAAAAGTGTTTAACAATGTGCATCGTCCCGTACGCCAAGAACTTGCAAAAGAGGAAGCTATTAACATGATTGAACATAGTCCCTTCACTAGTGTACGAAGAATATCTAATCGTCTTTATGTTAATCAAATGAAAGTGTAAAGAACATTAAAAAAATTTGGTTTGTACCCTTAACACATACAATGTGTTCAAAAATTACAACCAGTAGACTACGTAGCTCATATTACCTATTGTCATTGGTTGATTAAACACCAACAATTATGAGGACAAATTCTGTTTACAAACGAAGCTAAGTTTACAAGAGATAAAATCACAAATACAAGGAATTCACATTCATGGGCTATTGAAAATCTTTTTGAAATTATGGAATTGCATTTGATGTGGTTTCTTTAATAACCGTCTTATTGAGCCATTCATATTTGAAAAACATAAACATTTAACAACTGCACGTTATTTAATTTTTTCACAAAACTAGATGCCGGAATTATTGGAAGATGTACCACTTTACAAAAAAGTTAATACCTGGTTTCAGCAGGATGGCGCACCTCCACATTTTGGTATAAATGTAAAAACATATCTAAATAAAATTTTTGCTAACTGGTGGATTAAAAAAGAAGCTCCAGTTTCTTGGTCTCCTAGGTCACCAGACTTAACGCTTCTCGACTATTATCTGTGGGGACACATGAAAAGTTTGGTGTATTCTAGTAAACCACAAAGCAGAGATGTGCTAATTCAAAATATTATGGCTGCAGCTGCATTCATACAAGAAAACCCAGATAGTATTCAAAAAGCTACATCTTCAATTGTTATAAGAACAAGAATGTGTTGTGAGGCAGCGTCTTTTAAACAAAAACTTTAATAAAATACTTGTTAGGAACTTAAAAAAATGTTAAATAATAAACCTTTAAATTACTGTATTCAATATGGCCTTTACTTTATCTTCACGCTCACTTAAATATAATTTTGCCCATAACTCTATAACTATTGAGTTTTGAATAAAAGTGCATAAGGCATTGTCCAATGAATAAGCTATGAAGCTATGCGCATCGAGTCACGGGACACCAGTATACGTTCATTACACACAAATTATTTTTTAAAAATCCGCGGAACACTCAAAACTTTTTTCGATACAATAAATTTTTAACCATAGTATTTCACGGTACTCTTCAGTTGCATGCGTTTTAACAAATATTGCTACTCCACCGTGGATATATATGTTTCGGCAGAAACTGGTTATTAATTTAAAATTATTTATTTTACATTTAAGATGATTGATTGATGTGATGTGATGTTCACTTATACAAAGAACGTCGCATTTCAATTTATCTAAAAATATTTTTAGCATATCAATTTTGTTGCTAAGTGATTGTACATTGAAATGAAGAAGTTTAAAATCAGTGTTTACATTTAAATTTAAACTTATAACCTGACTGGTGGTTTTATCTATAATTTTTAATGTCAATTCCT
Organism: Tachinus rufipes; assembly: GCA_963932245.1. Taxonomy (NCBI): domain Eukaryota; kingdom Metazoa; phylum Arthropoda; class Insecta; order Coleoptera; family Staphylinidae; genus Tachinus; species Tachinus rufipes. The sequence continues at coordinate 39,887,659 of OZ010747.1, read as the reverse complement.
TAGAGTTGCACTTCTTCAAAAAATGTTGTTGATAATATTTTCCGGGATTGATAGTTCTTCGATAATAGGTGGTGATCGACATTTTCATTGAGAAGAACTGTTGCGCAATTTAAAATAAGTTTACATATTTTGTAGAATATTGTCTATATATGTGAAATTGTTACTTTGCTGTTCTTTAATGATATCTAACATTTTCTGATTAAATTCAAACGAAAATTTATTAAGAGCTATTCGGTTTAGGTAATACGTATGCCCAATGAATATCACATTTGTGTGTTTCATTTTATTGATGGGCTTTCTTAATTGCCGCACTGTTTATCGATTTGCCTTTTAGAATATTTGATTTTCCAGCAAATATTAGAATATAATCATTTTTTCCAAAGTGTTTGATATCGATGGATATATTTGAAACGACATCTTCAATTAGTGCGTTGGGTTTTTGTATTGTTTTTATATTCATTTCATTAGTCGTTATATAATTGGTAATAATTTTTCAGAGATCTATTCCGTCTTCATCTGCTAGTACTAATATATTTTTTCGAGTTTTAACAATATTAGCTTAGCTTGTTTTTGTGCTTGCGTTTATATTCTTAGTTTTTTTAAAAGTAGATATATTGCAATGACTTTTATTTGTTTGACTACTAACATCGTTAATTTTGTTGTCTATTAGATCGAGTTTTTCAGATTCAATTAAAAATCATTATTTTTTTATTCAGTTTGAGTTGAAGCATTTTTTGATTTCCTTTTTTGATTTTTTAGTTTGTTAATTTTGGTAAGTATTGAATCAAGATTTTCAGAGAAACAACATTTTTTTTTGTTTTATCTGATTTACTTGAGGTTATAGCATCTTTTGCTACTTTTCTTTGATTATTTAGTTTGTTTAATTTTAAAGCTTCAATTATTTTAATTTTATTCGTCAGTTCATTTTTGAGTAAGTACACTAACAGCTAAAACGGCATTACACCAGCCTAGAACCGCCGTCATCAACCGCCTTCGACAACGATTAGACCGTGACAGTATAATAAAAGATTCAGAAGTTTAATAAAGATACTCAAGCAGTAGTTAAAACTTAATGTGGAGATAATCATTATCTTGTTTTATCAAAAGTGGACTTTGGTAATAAATTTATTAAAAAAAGAACAAAATTTTTTTTCAAAATAACAGTACCAGAAAAAAATATGAAAAAACGTTTGACAATGACGTATTAATTACGATCGAAACTAGTCGCAAAAATAAAATAATTTGAATTGGAATAAAGGATTTAAATTTATATACAATATTTGTACACATTCCAAAGAGCAGCCTTCAGATTATTATATCTTTTGTTATTAATCCATAACTAGAAAAAAAAATTACGGATTTGGTATTGCAAATCAATTCTATATTTCGTTAATCACATTTATCATCAGGTTAACCGTAATGTTTGTATAATACATTTTCTTAAAAAAAACGGTTTTGTAACTATTTAATAATTTTTTTGGTCATTAATTTGAAAAACCTGACCTTTAAATTGTAGATTTTTAACAGTTCTGTCTTTCAATAATATTAATAGTTTTTCTATGTTAAAGTTTCAGTTTCTTGTAAACAAAGATGCAGTCTAGTAAACGTTTCGGATCATAGTAAGTAAATGTTTATTTGAATAACGCACCGCATACATACGACTACCATTGACTAATCTATTTAAAAACGCATTTTAGCCGTTTCAGCAGTAGTAAACGCAGGAAACATTATATAAAAGTAATAACTAAACTAAAAAAAAAAAATATATATATAACAGACTTATTATTAAATAACTAATGACTGACCAAGTTTTATTTATTGTAATAATAGTAACGTGAAAATAAATAATACTACTTTTTAATTTTTAAAATCATGCATTTAATCACAATATGTTAACCTAACCTAACCTAAAAAAAAACACGAGAAATTATTGTGAATTTGTGCACTAAATTCGTTATATCCTGTAACTCACAATCCTTTTTTTTTAATAAAATAAAAATGTGTTATTATATGTAGCTTTATTATCAATTTTAAGCGTATTATTATTAAAGCATACATGGATATAACTAAATTATATTTTGCACAACATTGTTAATAAAAATTCATTTCTACCAAACTATTGCATCAATAATACACAAACCATATCCAACGACCATAATGTCACTACAACTAGAAAGTTACAATAGATAATAAAATGTAACATACAAAAAAGATCATCATAATTAATTATTATAATTAGATATTTAAACTGTAATGCTTTATTTTCATTTCAATAATTAATAAATTCAGTATACAAATTTAAATATTTCTTCTCAGGTTTGGATTTATAAATTGCACTAAATACTTATCGTATTACACAACTTAACCAACTATACAATTTAAAGTGTAATAATGTAGTAACTTACTTGATAAAATATAATTAATTGCATTTTGATAAACGTGCTTTGAAATTATTCAAGCGTATTTTACAAACACAAAATATTATGTGATACTTCAATTCATGAAATCATTATTATACAACTTCAACTCTACTAAAAGCAACATAATTAAATTAAAGCCGGTATACTTTTTAAATGAAAGCAACATCTTCACAGAATGCTTACACATCTCAATGCTGTGTACTCAAGGTAATTGAATTTACAAATTCTAGAATTAAATTAATCATGTCTCTTTAACCTTATAAAAAAGTTTTAATCATTTTAAAACTATATTTTAAATAACGTGGCGTTTCTTTTCTTTATGCAAAATATATTTGATTATATAAAATCAGGTATCATATTATCTAAGTGCACTTACCCATTACGACAACATTTTCCGTGAATTCCGGTTGTTTAGTGATGGGAATGATTCTATCCAAAGATCTCCTTGTGTCGATCAATCTCTCTTGGCTCCTGGCTCCTTTACTTAGATTACTCGTAGATGCGCCCAAGGAGACGACAGCATCGTCGAACGATGTGAGGGTGTGGGATCTCGCGAAGCTTACATGTTTTATCCTGAAAAGCAAATTCCTACAGTTATAAAGACGTCTGGATGCTACCGTAATTTTCATATCCTCACTTCCATTGTGCAGTGGGCCTTTATGAAAAATATAAAAACTCCATGAATATATGAGTGCGTGCGTGTAGATTTGAGTTTTCATGAATTTTATATAATTCACAGCTCGCTGACCTACTTCACGTGCTCTTTCGGGATCATCCACAATATTTACACAGAACAGATGACATTCTCGTTGAATGCGCTCGTCCCTTTTAAAAACTTCCAGCCGCAAGCTGCGACACGCTTTTTCCTAACTTTATGCATATCGACAGGATGAATCAATAAGAACAAAGAATGGCCCCGGCAATATACTTTTAGCACACGGCGAAGATAAAAGCTGACTTTTTGAACTTTTTTTAGGATGAGGGGTTATAAAAATACGAGAAACACATGCAGAATACAATTCCATTCCGCTTTTATTGCGTTTAGGGCAAAGATTTAATCAAATTATGGATTTTTTACATGTTGAGTGTAAAGGTTGAAACTGATTTGGAATAATAATATATTTTTTTATTAAAATAATGAAACTGCTTTTGATATGAATATATTTAATTAAATTACATTTATTTTATGGTTGCAGAAAAGAAACCGATATTATTTTCTCTGTGGACTATTAAATATGTGAGTGGGTTGCGGACAGATGAATATTTTAACAGCATCCGTTATTTACAAGGCACAGCTTGCTATCAGTGAGCATCAAATTTTAACGCAATTGAACCGAAATCACAGTCTTTCGAGAACATTGAGTTTAATAATCGTCAGGATTTTGTTTCTTAGGGAATACGGCTATTTAATATTTAATATAACTTTTGTGTTGAGAATATAAATAAAATCTCTTAGCGCGTTTTAGTAGAATTAAAACATGTCAACTCAATCAAACGTGGCTAAAATAAAAAGCAACGTTAATGTTAATACATAGTCTAAATTATAACACCTAAAGTAAAAGTTGAATTTTAGCTAAGATAACGTTTTATAAATTATTTTTAAAACGTTAAGAAATTAGAATAAAATATATTCTATGTTTTCACGTGACAGAACACTTTCTTTTTACAAAATCAAAACTTTTATATGTGCATCTACAAGAATATCGGTGAACATTTCTCTCTAGAAAAATAAATACACGTACAACGCCGTTTTTAAATTAAAATTGGCTCAAATATGACAAAACGTCAATCAACTCAATATCCAAACGATAACATTTTAGTCATCACTAATTTTATATGTTGAACTACATACAATATTCTATGTCTTCATGTTTTTAATTAATGATTTAAAGTTATATTTAACAAGTAAAAAATTAATAAAGAACTAATTACTACACTTTTTAAAAATTAATTGCGGAGAAATGACTTATTGCATCAAATTTCTACAAATTTGAGGACACAGATTGGACTTTCTTCTACAATGTGTGAAAATTTTATTTATTTATATTCAGGCGTTTTCTTGCTGAGTTTGATTCTGTAAACCCTTAAAATATTGCAACTATTCTTCCCCCTTAAAGATCAAAAACTATAAAAATGGTTTTAATCACACCATTAAAAAAATATTGGTATTGCCGCAATAAAGTAAAAAAATAAGTTATTAAAACAACATTCAAAAATATAAAATGTTTATGCAACAATAAGATACTTGTTGCTTTAATGATTTAAATTAAACTCAAAATTCACAACGTAATACGACAGTACTTATCAATTACTGTTGTTTCAAAAAATTACAATTATAACAAAATGTTTAATTTAATATCTACAATTTACATCAATTATGTTCAAAAACATTATAGTTCAAACAACATCATAAACGATCTTTGCCAAATATTCAAATACCCGTGTGTCAAAGATATGGAACAACTTCGTGAATTCTCAAAATTGTCATAAATCAAAATTATCTTTTATAAGACTATAAGTTTGTTCTAACTGCAGCAAACAATTAACAATAGCAGCAGCAAGCATTTGACTGCCAACAACCGCCCCAATAGCAGCTACTACTAAAAAGCCAACCTACAACCAGCAAAACTTTAGTAATAAAAGCAATTTTATGTAACAAAAAAAATCTTGGAAACAATTAATATTTATTCCAGCTCCAAAATACAAATTGCAAAAATGGCAGCAGCATAACAACTTAGAAAATCCTTTTTTCCAACCTTTTCCTAAAATAAAAATTAAAAAACAATCTAAATTTAAATATGTATTTTCCCACAAAATAAATAAAAAAATGGAAGCTATGGCAGCCAAATTCAAGTTTTAAATTCAATCATCAAGAAGCTAGCAAAAACATTGGAGCAATGGTACCCATTGCCACCGCCTCTATTTCAACTGATATGGAAGAAGAGGTTAAAAAACGTCCAGCTACAGACTCATCCTTGGAGAATTTTGTTGACTAACTACAAGTGCCAAAAAAAAGCAGATTCAACAAAAACAAAAAAAAAGGTGAGTTTCCTCATCTTCCTATTGTCAAAACGCCATAAGCTATCACATTACATTGGGAGTAAACCAAAAACGTGAGACACTAATTTTTGCAAAACAATCATTGGACCACGCTCAAAACAAATGCGATTGCCGTAAACGTGCCTGGACTAGAAACACTCAATTTTGTATCTGCATACATGAATCCAATTAAACGCATCAAAACAATAAATTTTAAAACAGTTTTCTTCAACCCCCTTCTCATCATAATTCTTCAATTCCAAGCACCCATGTTTATATCAATGTCAAACAATGCTAGACTACATTGAGCAAAAAAGTATTGGGTCCAGTAGAACCTGCACACTGCAGCTCTGCTTACTTATTGTGAAGACGTCTTTGACATGACAAAACTAAAAGCTTTCAACTTTAAAGAACAGGGACTTTTCACATTAGATTGTAATTTACAATTTTCTTAAAAAGTATTATTCATAACAAATTCAAAAAATAAAATTTATATGTAAAAATGAACAATGAAAGGCGTAAATATGTTATAAATTAAAAAAAAATATTTAAAATTTTATTATTGTTTCTAAATGAATAAATTTACTATAAAAATGTATTTTGGTTTTACGCTCTAAAAAACAATAACTTAAGTATCAATTACAAAATTCAAATTTATATGTTGACAATCATTAAAATTAATTGGCAGCAAATTTCAGCAAATTCTGTAGAAAACAACCACGTGTGAATATATTCGGGGCGTGTTTTCGTGTTTGAATGGGCTTAGCATTGTTATAGTCATAATATAATATTATTATAGAAAATAATAACTTATTCGGGGCGATTCAATTCGACGCACATTGCTATAAGTAAGCAAGACATATACTACTTTACAAATTTTTTTATAATGTACGTTTTTTTATTGCAGACCTCCAAAAAAAAATATAATTAAAAAAAAATATATTTTTTTATTTTGAAAAAAAAAATAAAAAAAATAAAATTTTGACAAAAAAAAATTGTTTAACGCCATTTTTACAAAAATAGATAGTACGCATGACTGTAAAAAAAATGTTAGTAAAATTGTGAAATGCTTTTCTATCCATTACAGTTATTAGTTATTGCCAACCCTAAAAAATAAAAACTGCCAATTTTGTAAAAGAAAATGTCCTGTCACGTAAAAACATAGAATATGTTTTATTCTACTTCCTTAGCGTTTAAAAAAAATTCTATTATTGTTTCTAAATAAATAAATTTTCTATAAAAAAATATTTTGGTTTTATGCTCTAGAAAACAATTACTTAAGTATGGGTTTCAAAACTCAAATCTATATGTTGATAATCATTAAAGTTAATTCCAAAATTAAATATTAATAATAATTAGATGCGCGCGTCAAAATTTAGTTCAACGCGTTGCTCGCATGTAGTGCTCCGCCAAATTTCAGCAAATTCTATAGAAATCAACCACGTGTACATATATTCAAGGCGTGTTTTTATGTTTGCTTGAGCATAGCATTGTTATAGTTATAATATAATATTATTATAGTAAATAATAACATTATTCGGGGCAAATCGATTCGATGCACAAGCAAGATATATACTGCTTTTTACATATATTTCTAGCAAGCAAAGGCGCTAAAATTCATTGCAGTCTATAAAAAAAATATAATTTTTCAAAAATATTTATTTTTTTATTTTGTTTAATTTGAAAAAATAATAAAAAACATTGAAATTTTGAAAATTAAAAGAAAAACGTTAAAAAACTTTGATTGACAAAAAAAAATTGAAAAGTGTAAAAAACTTCAAAATTAAAAAAAACTGATTTATTTTATTAAATTGAAATAAAAAGCAAAAAAAAATTTACAAAAAATTGTAAAATTGTAAAATCTTGCTTGATAACAAGATTATTATGCTTGCAATATCTTTTTTGTTGCGCGTTTTACAGCTATTTCACATTGCCGCTGACGGCTTATTATTTTGGTCATATTCAGGGATCAAAACCCAAAACTGAGCTATCTTACCATATCTATAGAGAGTTGGACAAAATATCTAATAAATTTAATTAACAAATTATAAATATATGTATTATATGCATTATTCATACTTATTCTTTATTAAAATTAATTATTATTTTTATTACATACGTAAATATTAATGTTATATTAAGTAGTAGTAACATAAACGAAATGAACACTACAAAACACGCATCCAAATGCAACATTGAAACATGCCGACGCAACCACCTCTGTTTACCCTAGAACCCCTCCCATCGTTTGTTCGTTTTCTCTTCCGGCGGTTCTTTCACAAGCGCTCGCCAGATTTCGGTACCCTTATCTTAAGTCAAAAACTAAGACAATTATTGACTTTAGCTCCAACCACAATCCAAAATTACTAAAATTTACTTACTACTTGTTCCGTCAAAAATACTCTGTAATCCACTACAAGACTAACCACATTGTCAAAGGTTTTAAGTCTTTTTCAACGTTAAAGCCTACAACAAAAACTGATACTTTTAAAACTGCACAGATTAAAATGTTCTATGCGTCTTATAAAGTTAATAGCTTCATATTTAAATTGAAGAACTCGTTAAACTTTACGACAAAAACAAAAAAACAAAGCTCCATTCTCTTGCAAATGCTATTTGTCCATACACATACTTTTGCTCTAGAAACACGGAGTTAAAATAGATCAATATGCTGATGATACAGCACTAATTTAAAGCTATAGATTACTAAAAATGACTCACAAAAACCATTTCCTTGACAAAGTCCCTACTCCGTGGTTTGATTCCGCCAAATATCTCAGTATCACCTTCGACAAAAGTCTTACGTACAAATTGCACATACAGTCCTTTTTAGATAAAGCCAAAATAGTTAAAAAACATGTTAATTCCAGTGCTTTGGACAAACAAAGTGGAATGTTGCTTAAGAACAATATCCGGATGTACACCACAATCATCGTTAGTGGCGTGTAAGGAAACGCCGCAAACACGCATCTTAATCGTCCTAAAGCTTTCCTAAGTCTAACTCTGCGTTGGATTGTCAAAATCCCATGGTACGTTCACAACAACAAAATTTAAACACTTAGGTTTGATGTTGGCTAGGCATTTTAAATTCAGTTCAATTCATTTTTAATTCATTTTTATTCATGACATGACAGAAATGTAATATCTTACAAGAATGCATAAAAAAGAAAATATAAGCAAGAAATGGAAAGCAAGCAAGATCAAGAAAAATTATTACAACAAAAATGGTCATGCTAGCCAAGAAATTAAAAGAATGAAAGAAACTGAAAGAACCATTGCACAAAATTATGAAAAGAAATAAAAATATACAAAAGCAAGAAAAGAGAATACAAGTGAAAGAGTCTAGGTACAACGCAAATTATGAACATATTATAGAAAGTAAACTACCAATATACCTAAAAAGCAATAGATATAGTAAAGATAATAAAAAATGATTGCAAGATTCAGATATGGAAATAAAGAGCAAGTAACAAGATTTAGAATTTAAAAAAAAATTAAAGTGTGCAGAATGTGCGGAGTGACTAAGAAGAGCACATGGGAAAAATGAGATATTGAAAACGGACAAAAAAGGATAAAATAGATAAAGGCAGTTAAAACACGAAGAAAAAAAGCAAACAAAAAAGAAAATCTTTTTAGTTGTGTTTGTTTTATTATTTTGAGGAGTTATAAATATATTTGTGAATATAATTATAAAGACCAAAAGGCAAGAATTAAACGTATTATTATATTCACTGTCAAATAATGCTAATGTATTAATTATTGAAATGTCAAAATAAAATAATTATTTTTAGAAATGATGTTGATACTTTTGAAAGCTTGAATGTCAGTTAATAGCAGAATTCATTTCATAAAACCAGCAAAAAAAAATTCAACCAAAAAATTTTCATTAGAATCCATCAATATTAACTTTAGCAGCAGTTTCATCAATTTAACTTTTGACAAAAATATTACACAATTCAGCGCAAAAACAATATTTAATAAAGTTCAATTTTTAATTTTGTTGTTTTGTCAAAAAATATAGTAAATCCACCAAACTATTGTTTTACGTTATATCCGAGTCAAAAAAATAAGAAATTAGATCTTGTAATGTAATGTTCTAAATTTAATTATTTCCGCACAGTACAAAACTACTAACTAATTCACGAGGCAAACCACCCACAAAATCAAATATAGCTTAAAATACAATTAAATTAACAGAACAAGACTTAGACTGTTTCACAAATCAATTTAATAAACCAAACATCAACTTTGAAGGTAGCTAAAAAAATATATTTTATAATATTTAAAATCTACAAAAAAAAATTAAATATTAAAAACCCAGATTGCTTCAATCTAATAAATACCGATTATCACCTCAAAATTCAATTTCATGACCAACAAACACCCTGTTTGTGCCTACATTCATAAACAAGCATATTCTAGATTGACAACATACACAATTCAGGGCATTAGTTATAAATGCATAATTCTTTAAATAAATTTTCCCGATATGACTATTTTTGTGATACGCATATACACTTCTCCAAATAAAGCATCTTCATTTTTTTTTTAAACTCTTTTGAAAGTTTTGACAAACTTCTTCAAAGTAATCATAGAAAAGTTAAAATAATTGTGTTAGAAGATCCACATAATAATTCACTTATCTTTTACAAAATTTCGGACAACAACAGAAACAACGCCAATCAAATTTTTTCAGTTTTCCATAGACAACAAACCCAATGCGAAGAAGTCAAAGTGTCGTGAAAAGTGCTCTCCGTTAATTTGAGTAAATCACTGGTTTATCTAATCATAAATAGTCTCAAAGCTGGCAGTGATTATTTTAATGTGTTCATTGTTCATTGTGTGAAATTTGTAAAAGTTAAACCAAGTATGATAGCTCAATGGTAGAGCACTTGCATATCATGCGAGCAGTCCGGGGTTCGATCCCCAAAATATGACTGAAATGATAACTTGCTCTTTATCCACCAGCGTGGTTCGGAAGTCACGTATTAAGCTGTTGGTCCCATCAAACCACTTTAAACAAGTCGTAGACTTACTGTGGCGATGTAAAATAGCCGTAAAGAATAATAAATAAATAAATAATAAATAATAAATAGTGTTTTTAAAGGTATTTATATTTTAACGTGTGTTCTTACGGACTAATATTGCTTGCTTCGCAAAGAGGATAATGTACATTCGATAAAAAACGTACTGAAATTTTTTATATCAATATTAATATTTATTCTTCTCTTTGTTATTATCTTTGTGATATTGATTTGTATTAACAGTTTATGATTTATCTGTTTCTATTTGTTAAACTCTGTAGTATTAATACTATTCCTGTATTTAATTATCCGCGGCCTTCTTGTGAGTTACGTTAGACACCACGATCGGCTCAGTCGGTGTGAAACTAGTATCCTTGTCTTTTTCCTTAATCCATTTTTGTTATTTATCAAAATTTTGTCTCAAAATGGGTGATAAAAGCAATAATAAACTTTTAAATAAGTTAACGTTGCAAATTGACAAACTAAAAACCGAAGTTACGAATGAGTTAACTGCACATTTTACTCGTGTTAATAATTTAATGGAGCCGTTAAAAAAAAAAAAAGTTTTACTAAAATCTCAACTAGAAATTATTAAAAAGGAAAATAGTGAAATTCGCACCGCAATCGAAAATATTGATAAGCAGCAAAGATTTAGTAATTTAATAGTCATTGGGGTCCTGAAGCTCAAAATAAAAATCTTTTTGATGTTATTACCGATATATCTATTAATAAACTAAAGCTGGAAGTAGTGAGTAATGATATTGCTAATATTTATCGCATTTGTCGTGTGAATCCAGACAAAACCAGACCAATTTTTATAAAATATAATAATATAAATCTATTGAATTCAACAATAAAAAATGCCAAATTTCTTAAAGGATCTGGTATTTTCATAAATAAAGATTTATCAGCTGAAAACCGTGCGATTCAAAAAGTTTTAGGAACCAACAAAAAACGTGCTATGTAGCTTGGATTACTTGTTGTTATTATAGGAAACAAATTAAAAATAAATGATAAACGGTATACTGTCCATGATTTAAGTTACAACCCGGATTTTTTAACTTAATTGAAATCAACTTCTAACAACGATTCTAATGAAGACGTTATTGGTAGCCCATCAACTTCAATTAACACTGTAGCCAGTAATCATCGGTACGCAACCAAAAGACAAATTATAAAAGATACAACCAAAATTAATGAAAAAACATTTCAGAAGTAATCGTGCAGTTATAAGTATATATTACCAGAACGTTAGAGGATTAAACTCTAAATGTAATGCAGTTTATTGCCATAGTGTAGTTAGTGATTATTTAATAATTGCCCTTACAGAAACTTGGCTTTCAAGTAGTGTATTAAACAGTGAACTATTTGGTAATAATTCGAGATCTTTCAAATAAAAAATCTGGCGGCGGAGCTTTGTTGGCCATCCATTCATCGTTGGAGTCTTCAGAAATATATGTCGATACGTCTAATCTGTCATGTCTTTGTGTCGACCTTTTAATTGTTAAAGTGATTACCTTTAAACATGTATTCTATGTTATTAATGTTTATCTTAATCCACCTATCAATTTAGAACAAATATCGCAATTGTTTATAGTTTTAGATAATCTACCGTTTTTACTAAACAGCAACATAATACTACTGGGAGATTCTAATTTAAATGAGTACTGTTGTAACCCTTTGTATAATAACTGCTCAAGATGTTTGTTCAACTGTGTTGAGTTATTTAATTTAAAACAACATAACACTATCTTAAATCATTATGATAAGATTTTTGATCTTGTTTATACTAATGTAACGTGTTCTGTATATGACGTTCAGGATTCTATTGTAAACAAAGATAAACATCATCCTGCGATTGAGTTACATGTTCAAATACCCATATCTAACAAATCAAGCAAATTTTTTGTATGTAACTTAAAATGTGCTACACTAAATTAAAAAAAAAGCTAATTTTATGAAACTGTATGAGTTGATAGAAAATATTGTTTGGACGGATGTGTTATCGTGGCTTGTAAAATATTTTATGACAAACTTTATGCCACGTTTCATGAAAGTGTTCCATATACTTGTTGATCCATAAATAATTATATACAGGGTGTCCGGAAAATACGTGTACAACGTTTGACGACAGACTCCTGACGTCAAAATAGGTCGATCTAAGCCGACTTAGTTATATCCAAAATTGTCTCGTTTAGCCGGTAGAGGGCGTCAAAAAAAACAAAAATATAACAAAGTTGAAAGTATCTATTGTAAGAAACTAAGTAAAACAAAAACATTACTTAAGCAAATGTGTAAAATGACCGCCATCTTGCTGAATACACTTATTAACACTCTTTAAAAAATGATATTGGACCCTATCTAATGTCTCGGGATTATTAAAATGGTTGCCTGCATTTAAAATCCGCTGCAATAAATCCTCGCGTGTGTTTACCGGAGTCTTGTAAACTTCTGTTTTAATAGCGCCCCACAAAAAGAAGTCACACATATTTAACTCAATAGAACGTGGTGGCCATTTTACTGGTGCATCATTGCCTCTTCCAATCCATCGGTTGGGATATTGATGATGTAAGTATTGCCAAACGGCAACGGAAAAATGGGGCGGGGCACCATCATGCATATACCACATTTCCCTCCGAAGTAAAAGGGGCAAATTCTCCAGAAGAATTAGTAATGTGTCTTGCAAAAAATTTAAATAAATATTTCCATCTAACCTGTCTGGAATAACAATGGGACCAATAAGGTAGTGATCAATAATACCTGCCCAAATATTAATTTTAAATTGATGCTGATGATGTGCAACTTTAATGGCATGTGGATTTTCATCGGAATAAATATGTTCGTTGTGCAGATTGGTTACCCCAGATCTTGTAAAGCATGCCTCGTCAGTAAACATAATTTTTCTACAAAAATTTGGAACAAGGATTCTTTTGTTTCTAATAAATTGACAAAATGTAAGCCGCATGGGGGGATCAGTCGGTAAAAGTTCCTGGACTTTTTGTATGTGGTAAGGATGTAACAACTGTTCTCTTAAAACCTCATTGACAATCGTTTTAGGAACATTTAACTCACGTTCTAAGAGACGGGTACTGGTACTTGGTTTTTCTTCAACTCTTTTCAGAATCATCTCTTCTGTTTCCACAGTTCGAGTTGTTTGCATACGACCCCTGCCTTCAAACTTTTTCTCAAAACTGCCCGTTTCCCGAAGATGACGCTCAATATTGGCAAATGTTTGGTGGTTTGGTATTCGACGGTTAGGAAACCTCTCCATGTAAACCCTAACACTCTGACGCCCATTTCCTTGACAAAACCCGTATACCAGAAGCATGTCAACTTTCTGAGAGTTTGTATAATTTTCCATTTTTAATGGTAAAATGAACTTGTAATTCAAGAATGTTGATCGTATACTTGAGTAAATTTCATAGACTGATGACAATTTGTCAATAATTGTCAAATTATTAAACGCCATAGCAACAAGGTCACTTAAAAAATTATTGTTACAGGTAATTTCTTTTTAATATTTACAAATTTTTGACGCCCTCTACCGGCTAAACGAGACAATTTTGGATGTAACTAAGTCGGCTTAGATCGACCTATTTTGACGTCAGGAGTCTGTCGTCAAACGTTGTACACGTATTTTCCGGACACCCTGTATGTTGGTTTTCTCAGACACTTAAAACTAAATTAAAGAAAAAGAATAAATATTCTAAACTATTACATAAGCATCTTTTGTCACAATATTTCAAGTTTAAATTTACTCAGTTACGCCGTGAAGTAAAAACATTATTTAATACTAACTATCTGAAATTTATATCTACTTCTGAAAAAAATTAATGTCATGAACCTAAGAAATTCTGGGATTTTATAAATGTTATGAAAATGATAGTTCTATTCCCCCAACAATGCACTTAGATGATGAAGAGTTACCATTGCCACTTTTCTAAATCATCTGCTTCTTTTTCAAATTCCGATATAGAATATGAGGATATCGTTAATAGTAGTTATTTAAACATATCGGCATTTGATGTGCCTAGTTTTGAGAAAGCACTTACTAAATTAAGAAACAAATTGAATTCTGAACCGGATGGTGTACCAGCATTAATTCTTAAGGATTGCAATTTCATTCTGTCCAAGCCATTACAGCATATTTTTAATTTATGTTTAAACCAGCAGCAATTTCCACATATTTGGAAAACAACACGTATCATTCCTATATTTAAATCTGAGAACAAAAAATTAATATCAAATTATCGACCCGTAGCAATTATATCTAATATTGCAAAGTGTTTTGAAATTTTATTATGCTCCTATATAAATCCTTTTATAAATTCAAAATTATCTACTCAACAACATGGTTTTAGACCTAATCGATCTACAAATACTTACCTTCTTATTCACACACAACTCATATCTGAGCACCTTGATAGTCAAGTTCAAGTTGATGTTGTCTATACCAATATATCAAAAGCGTTTGATCAAATTGATCATAATATCCTATTGTCTAAGTTAACCTCAATAGGTTCAGCATCCCTTTGTAAGTTAATTAAATGTTACCTATATCAAAGGTCTCTATTTGTTGAATACAAAAGATTTAAATCTCATACGTCTTGGCTACTTCAGGTGTACCACAAGGTTCAAATTTGGGACCAGCTTTATTTAACTGTTTTATAAACAACGTGGTGTCTAATATTGATGTAGATGTTCTAATCTTTGCAGATAATTTAAAGTTAATTAAACCGATATATTCTTTAAAGGACTGCGTAAAGTTACAAAACAACGTAGATAAAATTTTCGACTGGTTTTCAATTAATAACTCATGTTTAAACATAGAAAAATGTAAAATTATGTCTCTTACAAGAAATAAATTATTAATTGAACACGATTAAAATTTGAATGGCAATTCATTGGCCAGAATTAATGAAATCAAAGATCTAGGTATTAGTTTTGATAATAAATTGACCTTTAATTATCACATTGAAACGATGATTTCATCAGCAATTCGCTTATTAGGTTTTATTTTTCAAAATAGCAAGTGTTTTTTAGGTACAGATGCAATATTAGTTATATATTTTGCTTATGTGCGATCTAGACTAGAATATGCTTGTTGTATTTGGAATACATATTATATTAAATACTCCAATTTAATTGAATCTGTTCAAAAAAAATTTGTTAAATATTTATATCTTAAAAAATATGGGACATATCCTAATGATGCCATATCATATGAAACTCTTTTGAATATATTTAGTTTACAAAGTCTTGAAACTCGTCGGAAAGCACACCAAGTAACGCTACTTTACAAGATTTTAAATAATCAAATTGAATGTCCTGATGTTGTTGAGCAAATAAATATTCAAGTCCCCAAACGGCTTAAATAACAACGTTTTTTCCAATTATCAATTCCAAAAACAAACTTATTAATTAAATCCCCCGTTTACTCAATGTGCTTTATGTTTAACCAATTGGTTGAACGTGATGTTACCGTTGATATTTTTAATTTAAAAAAATGCTAAATTATGTTTTAATGCTGTTTTAAATGTGCTATCCTAAACACTATACTGTTTTCACTGTTTCACTGATCACGGATACATGTGGTTATTGTATTTACGTCAAGTTATACTTATATATATTTATGTGAATGTAATATAATGTTTATGATTTGTATTTATCCCTATTTGTAAATTTTAGTATGTATATGAATTAAGAATCTTACAATCTGTAATTGGATATTTTTTGTCCGTTGATTGTAATAAATAAATAAATAAATAAAAAATAAATAAATTAATAAATAAATAAATAAATAAATACAAAAGTATATATAACAATAAACATATTGCAAGATAGTTTAAACCTTCTTTTTGAAATAATCAAAACAATCTGTTTACTCATAAAAAAAGCAGAAATTATTGCAAACCAATTTGTATTTAACTTTACTAGTCTTAATCTTCCTCTTGGATTTGGGTATTAGAATATGAAATTTTTTATAAAAATTTCTTCACTTACTTCAAAACTGTTTTTATACTTATCATAATGTGTTTACAATTGAGTTTATTTAAAATAATTAGTAATAGTCCTTTCAAATTAGACAAAATATTGACGTTTTAGAAAAATTTTACCTTCAGCTTAGCGTCTTGTACTTAAATGTATTTAGACTGTCTGAAGCCTATTTTCACTTAGCGCACGCATGAGAAAGGGTGGTTTTAGAGTAAAAGACATATTTATATCAATTTTTGCGTTTTTGAATAGATCTTGCATTTTTAGCAAAAGCTATGCGTTTTAGGCAAAAATTACATCTATTAAAAGTTGTAGAGCTAAAAATTTCCAATCGATATAAGTCATTTAAATTTTCTTATAATTTTCCGTTTTTCCGCTAAAAGACGCGGAAAATAAACTCATGATTGAAAAAATCAAAAAACCTTTTAGTTTGTTTGCGTTAAGACTGCAGTATTAGTTGTTATGACAACTGGGAGGCAATGCTCTGGTTGACTTTGAAGCTTACCCAATTTACAATACTACTACTACTGTTTTAATTTAGTTAACAATATTTACTATTTATTATTTATCGATTTTTTGCGTTATTGTAACTATTTCAACTTGAAATTACAATTTTTTATTGCTGACGTACAGTATAAACTCAAAAACTTAATTATGAGTAAACGTCATGCAATTCTAGGAATTGTTTTTAATAAATTTTAGTATTAAACGTGACTAATATACATTTCTATTAAACATATTAATATTTAATTAAGAAGCAATAACTTTATTGTTTTTTCTTTAAAGCTTTTAACTAATTTAAAATCACTTTATTATAATATAATCAACAAAATAAAGTTAGCTGTATTATAATACTAACAAGAACATGTTGCAAATACAGTTGTGTGACACTGACTTTATAAACCACTGCAATCACTGACAAACTATATATCAACCAAAAATATTTTGCTCTAAAACTTTGATTTCTTAAAAAAATCCAGAAAATGCATAGTTTTGGTTGAAAATCTAAAAAATCAGGAAATGGTCACAATTTGCGACATTTTTCAACATTTTATTTTTAGCGGAACATGCATTCACTATCGGAAAATCCAAAAAGCCAATATCAATCAGAAATTTTTTGCTCTACAACTTTTATATCTTATTATTTTTCACCAAATAGTTTCGGCTCTAAGTGCAAAAAAATAAAATATATACTTTATTTTCCGGGCCTTCTAGCGGAAAAATGGAAAATTATAGAAAAATTCAAAAGACCTATATCAATTAAAAATTTGCCGCTCTACATTTTTTAATAAAAAAATGCAAAGTTTTCGCTAAAAATTTAAGAAACCATTAAAAAACGCGAAAATTGATATATATGTATCTATTACTCCAAAACCAATCTTTTTCATGCGTGCGCTAGGTGAAAATAGTATACAGGTCGCTAAACTGTGAGTAAAATTTCTCTGAAAATATCTAATTTAAAGGGACTATTGTGGGTTTTGTTAACTTAAAGAAATTTGGAATAAACTTAAGATAGTCTACTAAACAATTTAAAAAAAAATTTCTTGTGTTTTTGTTTCAAAAAATTTCAATTTTGTGATTGCTAAAATCTTATCAGAATCTGGTTTTATTTCTCTTAATGACCTAAATATTAAAAAAAAAAACATTTATTAAATTTGCTTCTTTTAATTTTTAAAATTAAGACCATAAGTTCTAGAAATATATACAAACGTTTGATATAATTGGAATGATAGAGACGTGGATAGATAGAAAGAGATGGGAAAAATTAAAGCTTAACATGCCAGCCAAATACATCTGGAAATACCAACCGGCTACGAAAGCTAAAAGAGGAATAATTACTGGTATACAAAAATTAAATAAGTCAAGAAGAAAATAGGGTTACAGAAAATGAAAAGAATACTAAAAAAAATATATTCGTGGGAAGGAAAAAAATAATAATTAATAACAATATACAGTATGAAAATAACTAGAAAAAAAAAGAAAAAAAAACTGATTTAAAGGAGAGACTTTAATGCAAAAATTGAAAAGAGGGGAAAAAGAATCGATCAAGATGAATACAAGAAACAGAAAATCAAAAGACACCACAGAAAATTAAAAAAAAAACTTATAAAAATGATAGAAGAAAGGGACTGGAATATTTTAAAAGTGAACTTATAATATAGGGACAAATAGGCAATCAGTAATAGACTATGTAGTTGTAAATAAGGCAGTGTGGAAAGGGGTAGTAAAATTTGAAAAAGAAATTATTGTATAATCGGGCCACCAGCCATAAGAAGTGAGCTTAATTAGGGAAAATGTAAGAAGACAGAAAAATAAAAAAAAAAGTCAATAAAGGGTAGTTTAGACAGAAGAAAGTGTGCTAACGTATAAAAAAAAAGAAACGTAGAAGAGATAATGAAAAAATTAGAGAAAATAATCAAGAAAGCAATAGTAAAAAAGTCATATAGAAAAAAAGCAAAAAAAATTAAAAAAGCAAATGGTGGAATAGTGAATGTACTAAGTAAAAAAATAGAAACCAAAAAAATATCAAGGCACTGGAGAAACAACAAAAGCACAAATGAAGAATATCTAAAAAAACAAAAAACATACAAGAATCCGTGTAAAAAAGCTAAAAGTTAAATTATACAAAAAAATAGAAATTAAAAAAAATAAAACAGAAACAGAAACATGGAAATCATAAACAAAAAATAAGAAAAAAACAGAGAGGTATTGAGGCAATACCAATGAAGGCGTGAAGAGAACACTTTTCAAATTTGTTTAGAGGAGAAAAAAAAAGAAGAAACACTAGACAGACCAAAACCAATCCAGCAAGTAGAAGAAAATTCAAAGAAAGCAATATGAAAAAAAAAATAAAGAAAAAGAAAGCGCAAGGTATGGATGGGATACAAAATAAAACTAATTGTATGGTACGCAAGAGATTAAGTGAGTTAATAAATAGAGTATGAAAGAGAGAAAGGTTTCTGAGTCAATGAAGAGAAGGGTTTGTATGCCCGATACTCAAGAATACAAGATGTCATGATATTAAAAGAAAAGTTGAATAAGGAACTGGGTTTAAATAAGACAATTCCAAACGCCCGGGCAAGCCGGCTTCAGAAAAAAAAAAGAAATAGCAGAGAAAAAGGAAAAAGCAGCATTGTGGGTAGAAGTGTATAAGAGAGAAAGGAATTAGCAAGCACCTAGTAAAACAAATGGAACAGGAAAATGGATAAAAGATTTTGGACAACAAAAGAAGTAAGACAACGCTGCCCACTGAGTAGTAGTTGGTAGAAAAAAGTGTTGTTGCTAGCATATGCCGACAATATGGTAATACTGGCAAAAAAAATGAAAAAAATAATAAAAAGTTTAAAAAAATATTTTAGAATAAAAAATTATGGTGTTCGGAAAGGGAAGTAAAACAAAAAATGCAAAGGACTGAAAATAGAATAGGCAAAGTATTGAGAAAATAAAAACTTTTGAATATGTTTTTTGCACTAATAACACTTTAAAGAAAAAGCTCAAAAAGCAAATAATGTAGTGAGACAAATTTGAAGAATAAGTGAAAGAAAATTTGATTGTATGAGAATAAAAAGTCTTATGTTTAATAGTTTAATTAAGAGTATAATATTATATAGGTTAAAAATATGAGAACAGAAAAAAACAAAAAACAAAAAAAGCAAAACATGTAAAATATTAGAAATGGGTGCTAAGTTTGAACAAAAAAATAAAAAATAAAGTTAAAAGTAGAAACAAAAAAAGAGCAATAAAAAAGAATGAGACAGAGATACAAATGTAAAAACTTACAAAAATGCATAAAAAAATGAGAGTAAGAAATAGAAAGCTAGAGGAGATCAGGAAAAACTATTACAATAAGGCTAGCCAAGAAATTAAAAAAATAAGAGAATCTGAGAGAAAGACATGGCACAAAATTATGGAAAAGATACAGATACACAAAAATAAGAAAGGAGGAGAATACAAGTGAAAGAGTCTAAGTAAAACGCAAATTATAAACTTATTATAGAAAATAAACTGCCAATGTACCTAGAAAACAATAGACATAATTAAGATGATAAAAAGATGATTGCAAGATTTAAATGTGGCAATAAAGAGCGAGTGGCAAAATTACGGAAAATGAAAAATAGGAAAAAATAAGATATTGAAAAAAGGCGAAAAAGGAATAGAATAGAAAGGCAGTTGAAAAAACATAGAAAAAAGACAATCAGAAGAAAAAAATAGTTAATTTTATAAGGATTATGATTTATTATTTTAAGAAATTATAAATATATTTGTGAATGTAATTTTTAAGGCCAAAAGGCAAGAAATAAACGTAATAATACTAAAAAATTGAGCTAACATATGAACTTGAACTTTATTATTCTGTTGTAACATTTTACAAAATTTAATTTTTAATTTTTTTATGTTAGTTTTGTAATTTGCTTTATGATTTAAAATAGAAGAATTAATCAACTGTTAACTTTATTGCATATTAAGTTTTTAAAGTAAATGTTCATAAATTAGTGGCACTAATTGTATTTTTTTTCCTGATTTAAATGATCAATTTGTGACCTATCTTTAAAGTTGTTATTTAAAATTGTTGAAATTGTGTTATTACATGCCAGACTAATAATAGTAGTATTTTTAATATTGCTGTTGTAATGTAAAATATTTTTAAAATTGATTTAACTACTTGCATTTATTTATTACTATAGAAATAGATTGATCTAATCTATTAAAAATTAGTTTGTTTAATTTAGGTAGAGTAGTTTAGATTTAAAATGAAATGTATAAGACTTATTATTAATACGAATAATTAGAAACATTATTTTATGTTAAGATTTTATTGTAGTTTTCTGAGTTGACAGTTTTAAATTTCACTTAATAACTACCAAGTTTTTTTGTAATAAAATTATTACAACTCAACCTAAACGTCTTTGTTTGCCTTTTAGTTGAAAAATTATATTAACAAAATAAATTAGTGGCACTAATTGTATTTTTTTTCCTGATTTAAATGATCAATTTGTGACCTATCTTTAAAGTTGTTATTTAAAATTGTTGAAATTGTGTTATTACATGCCAGACTAATAATAGTAGTATTTTTAATATTGCTGTTGTAATGTAAAATATTTTTAAAATTGATTTAACTACTTGCATTTATTTATTACTATAGAAATAGATTGATCTAATCTATTAAAAATTAGTTTGTTTAATTTAGGTAGAGTAGTTTAGATTTAAAATGAAATGTATAAGACTTATTATTAATACGAATAATTAGAAACATTATTTTATGTTAAGATTTTATTGTAGTTTTCTGAGTTGACAGTTTTAAATTTCACTTAATAACTACCAAGTTTTTTTGTAATAAAATTATTACAACTCAACCTAAACGTCTTTGTTTGCCTTTTAGTTGAAAAATTATATTAACAAAATTATTATTATAAATAAGTTAAACAATACAGTTTCAAACTAATAAAAAACCACCAAGTAAACCTACAAACGTGAAGGACATAAATAACTAGTTTAAATTTAAAAAAAAATTAACTCTTTAAAATAAATACATTGACTTAAAAAAAAACAAACTAAACTCATAAAAATTAAAATTTAACAAATTTTTTTATAATATATTAATTTGTCAACTTAATACTGACATTTTATTTCAGTTTATAATTTCCAAAAATAAGTGTGTTGATTCTTATCAAATATTTCTTTACATAGCCATATAAAATTAGTTATAGTATTTTTTAATTCTTATAAATCAAAAATAATTAATAATAAGCATGCATTTCCATAAACCAATATATTGTAATTTAGATTAGATAGATCCGACAAATTGAAACTCAACTAGAAAATATTTGCGGTGCCTTCGGTTCCAATCAATTTAGGCCCTAAGGGACTATTCCAGATACTCCAGTAAGCCAATTTGCCCTTTCATCTAAATTCCATACGTTTATTTCATATGTTAAATTTTTTTAATAAAACTCTAATAAAATATGCAATATAATTCAAATATGTTATTATATTCACTTTTAGTATAATAATGCGCCCGGCGCATTCACCATTACTTTTATATTATTTTAACATTGTTGATGCTTCTCTTATTGTATTAAATGTGTATTCTTGTGAATACAAAAATTTATATTGGTTAAAATACACAATATAATTCTGAAAAATTTCTATTTTTAGAATGTGTCCCGTGAGTATAGAAATGCTATCTGAAGGATATGTGTATAACATTATGTAACCAAAAATATTCTTCTCTCCGTATAAAATACATGGCATAAACACTACGTAAATATTTGTGTTGTTTAAAAATATATCGATTTAAATATAAAATTCATTTACCTATGAGGTGTGGAATGTGGTAGTCCAGTTTGATGATGATGATCGAGAATTGACCTGGGCCTTTCCATACGGACAGACTCATCGTCAGAAGGCATCCATTGGTATGTGCTGGCGTCGGTGTGCGCTTTCCGCCTGAAGTATGAGCTATTCAGATCTTCGTCGTAGTTATATATTTCTGGCGGCGGCGGTCCCCACCTTAAAAAAAATAAATAAAAAAACCGTAAAAATCAAACATAACTCGAGGATATCTAGGTTATCAAATCAACTCGCGTAATTCAATTGATCAACACCTTGTGATCCGGCAAATATGTTCCGCTCGCACAATTTCACCCCAAGTCAAGCAGGCACTCAAGAGATAAACTTTGAGTTAACTTCTATAAATAGTCTATTTGCATCAAAAACAGAACAGAGAGCCTTGTGTTCGGATAATATAGTAATATTAATCAAAATAATATGCTAAGGGAAAATTGAAAATTTTATTGTATTAAAGCTGTATAATAAAATTTCACAAATGGGCAAATCTTGAAACATTTTTATTGGCCAAATAAAGCTGTAAGTGTAAGGAAATACACCCATTAAGTTTTATGAAATATGTAAAGGAAAATTTTTGCAAGTAATCTTTCCATTCAAAGGAGAATATACGAAGCCAGCACAATCTGAATGCAGTATGCTTGGAGCCTCATATTCGTATTCATGCGAGATCCAAGTTTCCTGCAGATATATTAAATACTTGAGGGACTTTATGCTCCAAATCTCACCAAAATGTAACATTAGTATATTTCTCACCTTGGTTTTCTCGGATACGTAGCATATTGTGGCGGTCTCTTGTATAAATCCTGAAGATTTTCATCCGATGGTATCTTTTGTCTAACGCAAACTGTAAGGATGGATGAACGGGTGCATGGTGAAAGTTGATGCGAGGAAAGACAGCTAAAGAAACCTCTACGATCGGTTTCAAGAGCTCCCATTCCACGCTCGGAAATGCAATATTGCTCCAGGATATCCTGTTTGCTGTACAAAGCTGTGCCTCGGCGGCTGCGTGCATGGAGTTTGCCCATCGTTTCATCCTCCGACTCATAACTCACTGCCATATGTTGAATATCCGCCTGAAACACAAAAATATGAATTTAATAAATTTTTAATGTATGATAGTGGAACAATTTGTTACAGAAAAAACTGTATAAAATTGAAATGCAGTATTCTACATAAATTTATTACAGTTAGACATTTTATCAAATAACACAAATAAATTGCATAGTATGTATAATGTTTTATTTAAAGTAAAATAAATTTTATATATGCAAACATCCGTAAACTAATTATTAAAACTTAAAATATTAGATAGTATTTATTTGAAAAAGATATGAATAAAGTATTAGATTTTCAATAAGTTTCAATGCTATTAAAAACAAGTACTAATTTTTATTTACAATATATTATATAAAAAAATTAATTAAATTTAATTTGTAAATAATGTAAGAAAATCTACAAATATGTATTTGTCAAAACGTAATTATGAGCAAAAAATAGAGGATACTTTAAAATTATGACTTATTTTTGGAGTACTTTTAACTATGTTGTTTTTATGTTTGCAAATTGTAAACAAAAAAAACGTTAAATAACTCATTTCCTGACAAATGTTATTTATCTGTCAGTTATTATCAACGTGTTAGAAACTTTTATGAAACAGCATTCATTTTGCTTTAAGTGAAAACCCACATATTGTAGTGGTTTTTTTACATAATGTTGATTTTTCTTTGCAAAACTTGTCATCCACATAGTGTACTGCACTTAACAGATTATAATGCCTGTAAACCTTGTTGTGGCAACAATTATAGCGTCAATTAAAGATGAGCAAAGAAAACGTGAAACTGCAAGGATTGTTGGTAAAAACCTTTGTTCTGTACAAAATTTGTATCAGCGTTATTTGGATACTGACCTGATAACCAGAAAATCAAAATCCGGGCAAAAATAAAAATCACCACAAACAAGGATGATTGTTTTTTGGTGTTTACAAGTTTGCGGAATAGAACAGCTTCTGCAGATCATCTACAAAATTAACTGCATGAAGTTAGAAATGTAAATGTTAGTAAATGGATCGTTAGGAAAACTTCAACTTGCTGGATTGTCTTGTAAAAATCTGACTACAGGTCCTTCTTTACAACGCCGACATCGTGTTGCAAGATTTGCTTTTGCCCAAAATTACCGCGCATGGAATAATAAAGTCTGGAGCAGGGTACTGTTTTTGCCTCAATAGATTAGACGCGGAAAAAAATACGCTTCAGTTTGTATTGATGATGGACTTCCATTTGGCGGTAGATCGGTGATGGTTTAAGCAGGAATTTCTACCAAAACCATTATAGAAAATGGTTCCCTGACAGCTCTTAGATACATTATGGAAGTTTTCAAAAGTCATGGTCTGCCCTTCATGACAACAATGGGCAAGCGCAGCATTTTCATGCAAGATAATGCTAGACCTCACTCTCTCAGCCCAGACAAAAATTCCTTAGAACATGTCTGGAATAAGTTAAGACAACGTATTACAAAGCATGCACCTGCTCTAAGAATTGTTCAAAAGCTAAGACAGTTTTATTGCAGGAATGGAATAATATCAACCAAATTGTGATCCTTAATTTAATTTAAAGTGTTCCTTGTCAACTTCAAGCAATCATTAATGCGTAATACTCGTTATTATAAAAAAAAAAAAAATTGTTTCATATTAGTCTAGAGCAAAAACTCGAACTTTGTCTGAACTGTAAATTTGTGATATTTCCAAAATACGCAATAAAAACAATAAATATGCTTTACGATTCAACATTGAATTTTTAATTTGGTTTTTAAAATACAGTACAATTGTTTACAGTTTGCTAACATAAGGTTAAAACAAAAAATTCCAAAACTAAATCATAATTTTAAAATGAACTCTATTTTTTTTTACTTGGTATTTATAATATAAAATAATTAATAATTTTAAGAAAAAATAGATATTAAAAAAATATTTAAAACATGTGTTTAAATAATAATTGACAATATTTAAAACGTGTCGGTCCGGATAAATACAATTTGCTTTGTCTGACAAGCTTTTTAAAAATCGTCGTACTAGGTTACATTATTAAATAAAATTGAATAGTCTGCGACATCAAACGCGCCCAAAAAATCAGTATAAATATCATCAACTTGGCTCCTATTATCAAAAATTATACTTAAGTTTTAAGCAATTGTTGTCATTTTTTTTTTATTGTAGACCTACCAGACAAAAATCCAAGTTGACACAAAAAAATTTATTTTTGTACATGATTATATAATAAAGTAATAAATGGTAGTAATAAATGGTCACCCTATTTAAAAACAGATGTAATAACTGCACACTTCCAGAACTCAGGAATATAATTTGTACAATTTGCTAGGTTAAATTTAGTTAATAATGGCATACGTATTTACAATCGTTAATAACAAAACAAGAAATAAGATCATAGCCACGTATACTCGTAAAAGACACTTTTAATTTATCGATACTACGTATAACGTAGAAATAGAAACGCTTTCACAGTTTGTATGCGATGCATTAAAAAGTATTAAAGTTTTTTTTAAATAAGCCTCTGAAAACGTTCCGCAAAAACATTAACTATTTCTTTAAAATCAGTATATACTTTATTGTTGTATTTTAACTAACCAGGAGTTCTAATTGTGCCATTTCTTTGTTGTGCAAATTTTCATAAGTAAATTTCTGTTTAAGATTTGATACAATATTAGCCATATAAAAATTGTAAGCCAAGTTGTTTCAGTTCTAAGATTGTTCAAATTCTTTGCAATAAAATAAAAATTTTAAAGGCTTTAGTAAACCAACAAAGCAAATTAAATTCCCTGATTTAACGTTGTTATTAAATGGTACAAAGCTGTCCAGTACAATATGAAAAATATTGTAAAATTAATCTATTGTGTTGTAAACATCAAGACAAACTTCCAAAATTGACCAATCTGTATAAAGTAAGTCATTATATAGTTTAACATAATTGGCCTTTTAAAAGTTGAATCGCTTGTTAGAACTGTTCTGAGGGAAGCAGCATTATTTTTAGATTTGAAATAAACCAGGCAAAGCAGGATGGTAAGAATTTTCTTTAACTAACAAAAGTTTGTTATGTTCTACGTCAACATCATCATCAAAGTTACACAGTATTAAATCTAGTAATTTTTTATAATTGTTTTTAATATTGCTAAACTGCTTCAAGTCTAACATTGTCATAAAATGACGTAATAGAAATGACGTTAATGTTGGATTGTTAATTTCATCACAATATGCAGGTATATTAAAATCGCCAACCAATAAAACAGGTTTGTCCAATAATACGAATTCTAAAACTTTCAGAAATGTATTGCTATTATCAAAAAATAGATTAAGCAGTATGTAAACTAGACGTGCATAAAATAAATACGAATTACACTTACATTGACAAATAGTAAGATCTATAAGAAGGACTACTTGACTTATGTAATATCAATCACTTCATAACAGATTCTATCAGAAAAAAATCACAAACTACTTTGTAATTATTATAAAAAAGTTTAGAACTACGGATAGAATCCTTAAATAAAGTTTAACAAAGAATTGCAAATCATATAAGTGTGGAAAAAGGTGAGAACCGTATCGAGAAAAAAGGTTTTCTCTGTGGCCTATATTCTAATCGTCGACGAACGCAAAGTCACCAAAACGCCCAAATTTAAGACGCAACAAATTTGAGTCTGCCAGTAGCTCTGAAAATTATAGTAAACAATTCCTGCTTAAAAAAAAAAACAATTAAAAACTCCGTTAAATTTCTCTCCGCCAAACTCCTTGCCCTACAACTTTTTTTTTACCTCAAAAGAATTGGAAACGGCAATTAACGGTATGGGTACCTCCTTCGCACCGGGACCAGACTACGTGCCTTATCAGGTTACCCTCTCTCATGACAGAGCAGTTGCTAGAAATCTACAACCTAATATGGGAAAGCGGCGTCTACCCGGAATGTTGGAGAAAGGCCATTATCTTGCCGTTGCTGAAACCGGGCAAGGATCCAAACTACGTTAACAGCTACAGACCGGTTTCATTTACCTGGTGTCTTAGTAAAATTTTAGAAAAATGTTCAACAACCGTCTAGTGTGGATGCTGGAAAGTCGAAATCTTTTAGTTAAATACCAGGCGTGTTTTAAAAGAAACTACAGTACAGTTGATCATCTAATCTATTTAGAGAGTTCTATCCAAGACGCCATCTTAGCAAGAAAACACCTCGTAGCGGTGTTTTCGACCTGGAAAGCGTGTGATATGACTTGGTAATATAGAATTTTGCAAACGCTGCATGCTTGGGGAATTATGCCTCTTTCTCTTAAACTTTTCATGCGCGATCGCACATTTAAAGTAAGGGTGAGAACCACTAACTCAAAGACAGTATGTCTAGAGTACGGTGTGCCCCAAGGGTCGTCATTAAGCGTCACTCTTTTTGCGATCGCTGTAAACAATATTGCAGCTTCTGTAGTTACACCTGTGAAAAAATGCCTGTACGTCGACAATTTTGTGATTTACATGACGTAGAGGCACCATTCCTGCTTTAACACGTCAACTCTAGATCACCATAAACAAAATAGACAAAGAGGCAAAGGCGAGAAATTTTTGTTTCTCTACAACAAAAACCTCGTCCGTGAATTTTTGCCGCCTCAGACGACCTCACCGAGACCCTGCAATTGTTTTGCGGGGTTAAGATCTTATTCTTTCAAGCACGTATTAATAAATTGGTCACAAAATGCAAAAAAGACTTGAACGTGATCAAGTGCTTGGCCAACTTCAACTGGGGTGCGCGGAGAAAAGTACTGTTGCGGCTGTACAAAGCCCTGGTATTATCCTCATCCGCCAACAAATCCCAGTTAAAAGTCCTAGACGCAATCTACAACGCAGGCATTAAATACGCCACGGAAGCATTTCGGACAAGTCCTGCACCGAGTCTTTGCTGCAAGTCGGGTGTACCTCCACTAACCGCTCGTTGTAGTCGCTTTCTACTCACGTACGCCGCTGCAATGCGAGCAAAGCAGGGTCACAACAACCGCCAACAAAACGCAGCAACAAAAGTACAGACTCAGGCCTACCGTCAGTAGTCCGGTGTGCGTCCGAGCGCAGGAGCTAAAAGAAAGTCATAATGTAAATTATCCAATGGTATTCACGGTAGTTCTGGCAAGTTTCCACCCTGGATGATGCCAAAGTTATAGCTCGTCTTGATCTGAACTCCCAGAGCAAACAAGAAACTTGTCCCGACGTCTTGGGGAGCAAGTTTCTTAAACGGACGGTTCAAAAACAGATTGGGGAAGTACGGGGATAGTACGGCCCATTCATGGTCTTTCCTTAAAGAGACCTTCGTATACACCGCAGAATTATATGCATTTATCACATAAAACCTTGCTAAACTGTAAGACGTCATCTCACAGCTCATTCCTCCTTTGTTCCGACTTGTTGAGTGCCATCCTGAGTATACAGTCTATGTACTCGGTCAATCCGTTGGTCCAGCTTGTACAAGTTTTAGTATTCGGGTTAAGACAGAGAATTATCTTTGTCTAGATACCGGGTCATGTGGGTATTAAAGGCAACAAGCTAGCCGATAAAGCCGCCCGTCAGGCGGCTGACGCGGACCCTTCAGACAACATTTCCGTAAGACCCAATGATCTTAAAAGAAACACCTAGAAACTTGAAATTTGAATGTAATACTCCTGAAACATAGTACTTTTAATTGCAAAAATAAAAAAAAACTAGATTTGCTTGACCTAGGGTAAAATATAACACATAAATGTTAAAAATGGGTTACTTTAAAATCTCTTTTCTTTAGATTTTTCGTAATTTTACTATTTTTCTGTTTTTTTTTAATGCAATTAAAAAAAAAACAGACATACAGATCGCGTTCTACAAGAAATTTCTTTTTGATTACAATAATTCATTTTTTATTTTTACCTTTATTTGCATTTTTTAAACGTTTGACACTAGCAATAACATCAACCTTACTAATAACATCATATTTCTACCATCTTCCATTCAGCAATTGTTTATTTTTATTTTTATTATACATAACACTATTAAATAAATTAAAACTAAGCATGTGTTAAACCTATTAATCAAAACGTGTGTATATTTTTGTATTGTAGATTCAATGTGTGCTGTTTATGATGAGTTTTTATGTTTTAATCGATTGTTAATATCAGTTTTTTACTGATAGATCATTACTATAAGTATATTTTATTTGTTAATGAAGCGTTTACTTAATTTATCACAAATTTACTCATTTCATTAAGCGTTTACTTTTTTATCAAATATGTGAATAACTATTTGTTAATTATTTTTAACGCACAATAATTATATTTATTAAAAAGTTATCGTACTTGATTAAACATTTATGATTATTAACATTAATGGCAATCATTAGTTTTATCAAGCATTTTATATATTTATTCAACATTAAATATTTTTTGATTTGTTTAATATGATGCAATTACAATTTTAAACCAAACTGATATATCGTTCATAACAATAAAAAACTAATTATTTATTTTATAGAGGATCATAATTTTTTTATATAATTTTTCTAAAATTAATTTTTTAAAGCAATGGTTTGTAAAAAATATATTATATGCATAATAAAGTTTAAATGTAAATAAAATTTTACCTACTTATCTTAAACATTTGCAAATAAATAAGCTTTCACTGTAACCAATATATTTCTTTTATTATTTTATTATACAATAACTAAAAAATAAATAAAAAAAGTTTAAGTATTTAAATACATACTCAAACTTTCCGTCAGTAGACCGGTGTGCGTCCAACCGCAAGTTTCCATCTTGACTGAATTAAGACTTGTTTCAATTTGACTTACTAACAAATTTGTTGATATTATTGCCTCTCCGCGATTGTATACAAACGGTAAAAAAACAGATTCAAGATTGAAAAATGCTTTTGTAATTGACAGTATTACTTATTTATAAGTTTGCAATCAAAAAACCTTGCTCACCACAAAACTATATGCAATATATAAAGTTCTGTTATTCAGTGAGACGTCAGGTCGTTCTTATGTTCTAACTTGTTGAGTGCTATCTTGAGTATAAAATGTACTCGATCCGCTAGCTCAGCTTGTACAAGTTTCAATATTCCGTTTAATCAAGTTTGTATTTGCTGATAAAATTGCCCGCCAGGCGGTAAATGTAAATTTTTCGGTCGACATTCCCGTGAGGCCACAATGGATACATCATTTCAAAGGTGATCAAAAATTTGGAACAACTATGGAACGATTTTGAAAACAACTAAAAAAAATTAAACTTTTTGTAGCCGCATGAAAGTAGAAGATAAAATAGATTATAATAAGTAAAGCTGGAATTTTATGCATTTGCATATTCTATAATACTTATATGCCAATTAAATAGTTTTGTATCTACACGAATTAGAAAAAAACAAGTGTTAAAAACCAATAATTTTTTTGCATATTTTGCATATTTTTGAGTTTCTATGCATATTTTAATAACAGCTGCATATCGGTGCATATTTAGTGCATATTTGCATATTTGGTGGGTATTTGTATATTTCGTTCATATTTGTATAATTTTAAATTATTTTCAAGTAAAATTACTTTTTGTAAATTTTATATTGGCTTAAAAAAAATAAGGTTTTGAACAATAGCAAAAAAATTATGTTTGCATATTTTTTATTTTTTTTTTTTTTTTACCAAATTTAGCATTTTAAGTGCATATTTTGGCAAAGTTGTGTGCATATTTAGTGCATATTTTGGCAAAATTGCGTGCATATATATGCGCATATTTTTAACTTTTTAAGTGCATATAATTCCCAGCTTTAATTATAAGATAAAATATGAATTATAGGCTGATTATATTATATCTGAAAACATCACTGATTCATAATTAAGACTAACTGGCTATAACCTATTTAGATGTAATTGGTCTAATTTAACTAGCCCTAAATTAAGCAGAGGTGGCGTATTAATTGCGATTAGAAGACATCTAAAGTGTACATTAATATATCCTCTATATTTAGGTGTTGTACATGTTATTTAGTTGTCAACTTTAAGTTTGTGTTGTACATAATTTATTTACCCCCTTGTTCGGTTATTAATAAATATGCTGACCACTGCTACTACGTCAAATCTTTTTCAGATGTCTTTCCTAATAGTAAATTAATTCTACAGGGATGTTACAACTTACCAAAAGCAACGTGGTTAAATGATGAATTTGAAACTGGAGTTAGTTGTAACAAAAACTACCCTAGACATTTAGATGCTAACTCAATTGAATTTTTAAACTGTGTTCAATGTATAACTATACCAAATTATGTCTTTTTTGGATTTGTGTTTTACTAATGATTGTGATAACATTACTGTGATAAATGCTGTAGAAGTTTTGCTAGATATAAGTTAAAATCATAATGCAAATGTGATATTAAAAGTGTCAACTTCAGCGCAATCAATGATTATTTGTTCAACGTTGATTGGTCCGCTCTTTTTAATAAATGTGTTATAAATGAATGTGTTGATTTCATTTATTCTGTTTTGATTGATACAATTGATTGTTATGTAGCAGAACAACAACTTTCCTGATTGGTTTAGCAAGAAATTAATTTCAATTACTAAATTTAAAAAAATAGCACATAAACGTTTTAAATTTCCAAAACTTCTTTAATTACAATGAGTTTGATTCTATTCAGACTTCATGTAAAAATATTAACGCAAATCTTCACAAGCAGTATATTTCACCAAAAACCACATTCGGTCTAATCCAAAACATTTTTGGAGATTAGTCAACAAATCTAGGAAAACTACTGTTTTTTCAGCTACAATGTGTTAGGTGATCAAACATATATTAATGGTGACAACCTTATACTTAAATTTCATCCAACTCCATTGTTTGAGTTCAACAAAAACGTAATTCATACAAATTTCTCAGTTAGTCTACTGGATATTTTGAATGGCCTTACAAACCTTAAATCTAATTTTAGCACTGGACCATATAGTATTCCATCTATGTTTTTACAAAAATTGTATTTATTTAATTTTTAAACCATTACATTTACTTTTCAACGCTTAATTAAATAAAACTAAATTTCCTCTGGTATGGAAAAAACTTGTTTAAAAAAATTTAAAAAACTATCTGTATAACAAAATCCAGTCTAAATTGCATTTTAAATCACTTTTATTTAAAACATTTTTTTTATAAAGTCAAAACCAACCAAATAAATAATTCATTTTTTAAAATAATTTTACTCAAAAAAACTTATTTAAAAAAATTCAAAAAAATTATCTGTATAATAAAATCGATTGTAAATTGCATTTTAAATCACTTTTATTTAAAACATTTTCTTATAAAGTCAAAACCAACCAAATAAAAATTTAATTTTATTAAATTAATTTTACTTTAAGTTATATTATGCATAAATCTGGTGCTGAAGATAATATTACAAACAAAGAGAAATTTGCATTCAATCTGCTATCCCTAAATTATTTAATCAAATAATAACTGGGCAAATACATTAAAGGTGTAAAAGTTTCTTAGTAAATAAACAGCATAAGTTTTGTAAGAGTCGATCCACAGTTACCAATCTACTGTGTTACAACAATGACATTTTAAATGCTTTTGAATTTAAAGCTCAAGTTGACTCTATACACCAACTTTTCAAAAGCTTTTGATCATGTGAGCCACAGTATTTTGATTGTTATCTTGCTTTTTGAAAAAATTGAACAGAGTGTGTAAAAATTTATCATTTTCTATCACAACCCATTTTAGTTCCGCCAATTCTATTTTTGCTTTTTATCAATAACCATTCTGAGTGTATTAGTTCATCATCATTTCTTTTATTTGAAGATGTTTTAGAAATTTATAGAAGAATTGTATCTACCAATGATTGTAATCTTTTACAATAAAATTTATACTTTGTAAATGATTGGTGTCTTATTAACAACCTTCTGTTTAATGTTAATAAATGTTTTTTAATAAGTTTTAATAAAATACTAAGCAAAATATTGTACAGCTATGCTATCAATAACAAAATGTTGGAACAAATTTTACAAATTCAAGACTTAGGTGTAATTTTTAATTTGAAACTTACTTTTGTTGAGCATATTAGCTACATGTGTAATCCTGCTATAAAAATGCTAAGTTTTATATATAGGATATCAGCTGATCTATCTCCAAGTACGCTTAAACTTCTTTACTCTGCCTTGGTGCGCTTTCATTTAGAGTACGCTCCTTCAGTATTGTGCCTTTTCAGTAAAATTCATAGTCGGAATATAGAACGTATCCAAAACAAATTTGTTGTCTTTTAGATCAGGTATCTTGTCGGTGAATTTTGATCGCAATTATATTGCTTCATTATATAATTTACCATCACTAATCGGCGCAAGAGATCAGATCTTTCATTTTTGCGTGGACTAGTGAATTACATGGATTACTTCCATTCTACTATCCTATTAGTGAATTACATACTAATTATGGATTTCACAATCCAAATGGTAGAATTTGTAGATTGTAAATTGTTTACCAAGTAATTTTAATTTGTTTTGTTCTAAATCTATTTTTAAGACTCAATTAAATATTGATTAAATGTTATAAATTTTCTATTATAATAAGTTTTTTATATATTTTGTTTTAATTTTTTTATACTGTTTCATGTTACTACTTTTTATATTAATTATTTTAAACATGTATTATGTCATTGTTAACATTGTAGTTTGATGTAGATGTAAATAGTTTTACTCATATCGTCAATAAAAAATTATTAATAAGGTAAATTAGAATAGATTAAGATAAAATAAGAAAGAATAATATATAATAAAAAAGAATAGACAAAAATTTAAAAAAAAAAATTAAAAAAAGAAAACAATAGAAAAGAATAGAAAACAAGAGAATAGAATAGAAACATGTCTATTTATGCAATTATATTATAAATATAACTTTTATATTATAAAAAAGCTATATTATCAAGAACAATAACTTAAACAGACAATACAACTATAAACATAATGATAAAATTTAACATCTGTTTTAATTACACTGTCTGTAATTATCATAAGTTAGTCAATAAATTTATTGATTCATCAAACTTATTAACAATTATAAGTTTTAAAGTTGTTCGCGCTTCAATTAACACTCTAAACATTTAACTATCTTAAACTAGAAGCAAACTTTAAACTCTTACCTATACACCTTATAATAAATTAATTTCTTTTCAACATACTCTTTAAATATTTACCATTTATTACTTTGACTTTTATAACGGTTATTAATTTGTAAGGTTCCTTTATTTTTAGTATACTTATATTATATATTACTTAAATGTAATACTATTTTTTGTTCAATTAAATATTATTATTGTATTTTA
This sequence comes from Tachinus rufipes, assembly GCA_963932245.1. NCBI lineage: Eukaryota > Metazoa > Arthropoda > Insecta > Coleoptera > Staphylinidae > Tachinus > Tachinus rufipes. The sequence continues at coordinate 39,852,479 of OZ010747.1, read as the reverse complement.
TTGAAAAATAAAAACATTGTTAGTAATTTGCTAGCTTTCTACTAACTTATAAAGTTATATAATTCATATACCAAATTAAAAAACTTTATTTATATAAGTCAATAATATTTGTTTGTAAGTAGTACTCTTCTAGAAGTAGACGTTATAATAAATTTGTATTACACTACTGCATATGATGATATATTATAGCTGTATTGAAATTTAGTTAAATTTTACAAGCTTGAGAAGATAGATATGGTTTCATAAAATTGTCTCACAAATATATGAACCTTATAAAAATGAAATAGTGTTGTGTTCCTTACTGTAGTGCACTGAAATCCGTTAACAAAAGTGCTATTAACTTGTATTGTAATAACGTAGCATTTTGAATTTTGTATCAATTCCAATGCATTAAATTATATATGATGTTTTTTTATACTAAAAGTATGCAAAAGTCTCCAGAAAAATGTATATACAATTCAACATATGTACATAAAAGGATTGATTTTGGAGCTTATGCTTAGATATTATCGCACATTTACCTTTTCAATTCAATTCAATTTATTTAAGATGGTAATACAATACAGTCTGCACAAATCAAGCACATGGTAGGTATAATAACAAAAGTATACAAAATTAATATGTAGTTATAAGTCTAAATTCTCTTTACAATAAAAATATAAATACACTACTACTGTAAAAGAAATAAAATAGACTATACAAAACACTTTATATTTATTTAAAAAACATTGAATTATTAGTCTAGGTTTACCTTAAAGTAAAAATATATAAATAAAAGACTATACAATACAATTTAAAAAAGGTCTACAAAATCATTAATCAAAAAATTTTCAAATCAATAAAAGGCCTTACCAATTAAATATTTTTTTATTTTCTCTTTAAAATATTTTGTATCAAGAGTTTTGATACGTTGAGGTAAAGCGTTAAAAAATTTAATTGAAAAAAATCTAGTACTGTTCTGAGACTTTTTCAATCTAATTTGAGATGGGCGTATTTCATGTTTTGATGTTGTATCATAGTTGTGAACAAAATCATTATTTAAATATAGATTTTTGTTTTGCTTTACCAACATAAGACACTAAAGTACATACATAGATGTAGACACAACTTTTGGTATAACCAACTCCAGCTATAACTCGAATCGCCTTTCTCTGCAGTGCAAATATTCTATTTTTAATTGCTGAATAACCCCAAACAACCAGTCCATAAGAAAAGTGTGAATAAAAAAGTGCACAATAGGCAGCCAAAAGTACATTTTTGGAAACACACCGTGACAAATTTTTAAGTAAAAATATATTTTTAGCAAGTTTTCCGGCTAACTTATCACCATGTGTTTGCCATTGTAGCACTAAATCAAAATACACTCCTAAAAATTTAACAAATGGTGCAGTGTTTACATTTGAATGTTCTCTTAAAGTAAAAAGCAGCTTAACCGTTTTTTCCTGGTTCAAGCATAGCCTGCTGTCATTATACCAACCAAACACTTTAAGTTGTGTATATTCTTCCCATTCCAACAAATCCGCCAGTAAGTTGTTTTCATTTAATAGTGTGGTATCATCAGCAAATAATACTACCTTTGTGTTGTCTATTGCAATTGGAAAATCATTAATGAATATTAAAAATAGCAGTGGCCCAGGAATAGAACTTTGCGGAACACCATACTCCATTGGAAGTTCACCAAAAACTTGATCATTAAAAGATACTACTTGTTTTCTATTACTAAGATATGATAATATCAATCTGCATGAGTTTGGTAAAAAATTGTAGCAATACAATTTTCGGAGGAGTATTTTATGTGACACACAGTCGAACGCTTTTGTAAAATCCAGGAAAATTGATAAAGCATACTTTTTACTTTCAAATGCATCAAGTGCATTTTCTACAAATTTAAATCCAAACTGAGCACTAGTAAAAAGTTCATTTTTTTAAAAATAATTTGTTATTTGACTATTTAATAAAGATTTTACTATCTTTGAAATTATAGGTAATAAAGAAATGGGCCTGTAGTTGTTTAAGTTCATTTTATCGCCTTTTTTGTAAATAGGAATGCATTTAGCAACTTTAAGACAGCCTGGAAAGGTGCTTTCGTTAACGCACATATTTATTAATTTAGTAATTGGAGATATAATTGTGTCTTTAATAGTTTTAATTAAAATTGTATCAAAGCCATATATGTCTTTACTGTGTTTGTTTTTAAGTGACATTTCTAACGTCAATACATGATACTTTTTTTATTTGTGCATTTCTAATAGCTTCTTTGTATTTACTGCAAAACTTATTTCTATCATTTCTTAAATCATTTCTATTTTTATTTTGCATGCACGCATAATTAATAAAATCTAATTTTCTTTCATACGTTTTAAATCATGATTGTACCAATTTCCTGAAGATTAGGCTTTTCTTGTTTTAACTAACTTTTGAGAAAATAAAGTTTCAAAATTTTAAGTAAAATATTAAAGAAAGCATCCATTTTGTTGTCGCAACTCATATTAGTGTCATTAAGAAAATCCCAATTAACATTATCCATTAAATTAAAACACTTTATTTTGCCAGCATATGTGATTGGTCAAAGTACTTTGACTGAGTATTTATTTGGGTTTGCTGTTGCTGATAAAAGTACATTAAGTGATAACCCAACATGATCTGCGACTACAGAATCTACCCTATCATCTGTTATATTAAAATTACTAAACACATTATTAATACAGTTGTCAAATCTTGTTGGAAAATTAACAAACTTTAAAAAGCCATACATATTAAACATTAAGTATTAAAATGTGCATTAAAGTCACCACAAAAAATTATTTTAAAAAATGATCTATATAAATTGTCTTATACATTATTTAAGATATTAATAAACCTATTAAAATCGCCACTGGGCAACCTATAGACTGTGATTAAAATTAAATTATATTGCTTTAAATATGATGCAGCAAGTTCACAATCTTTATCAACTGATTGTGTTGAAATATATTCTAAATGAGAACATAAAACTTTTTATTGCATAATACGATGTTGATATTAAATTGTTTATATAACATTGCTCCGCTTCTTCAGACGTCAACCAGTGTTCACTTATCATTAATGCAGCATATTTGTTCTCCAAATCACAAAGAATTGCTTTTATTTTTTCAAATTTATTTCTAACTGACTGGGCATTTACATACATATGTATAAAATGTAAAACTTTTTCCATTGTTGGACATTTGTTTTTTTATTGAGACAATTTACGTTGTTTTTAGCAAAATTCTGGGTTTGGCTAAAAACTTAAACCGTCCAACACGTAAACCATCTCCCCAAGACTACTTTAAAGCTGGAGTAAGTCGGATTTGGGTGAATAAAATCTATTTTTTCACATGAATAATCCAGAGCTTGTTGCTGTGCTTATTATTTGCGTTTTTTTTTTTCTTTCTTCTTTTTGATAACTTTTGTAAATCCTTGATTAACTTTGTTATTTACTTCAGTTATTTTATTAATTATTTTGGTTTGCTTTCCTTTATTTGGAGTTTGTTTTAAACTCACAATTGAAGCATTGGAACTACTTTGTTGTCTGGACGGCCCGGAGGTTGCAGTAGAGCTATTCAACAGGCGTGCCCTGCTTTTCTTAGCCTCTGCTTCGATCAGTGGCGTTGGATTGCTGTGCGCCACTGAGGTTGAGTTCAGCGCGCATGACAAATTTAAGTTTGGTAGTTTATTGGAACTACTTCCAGTGTATGTAATGTTTACATTATTTATGTTGTTTAGTTCACTTTGCAAATGTTTATCTTTTCATTCATTAATGAATATTTATTTTTCATTTCACTTACTAGTAATTTTAATAACGTATTTTCACGTTTTAAACTATCATTTTCATGTATATAATTTAAATAGTCTTCGCGATCCAAAGTGACATTTTCTTTACCAAAACACATCGGACACCCAAATTCACTATCTTCTTTCTGGCTTAATATTTCACATATTGCACCAATGCATTTGTTATGACATATAGACTCACATTTCGAACACACATATTGGACACTTGTCTTTTTGAATATTTTTCAGAGCAATAGAATTGTTAAATTCACTATCTACCATCTTGAATTTCTTAAATATGTATATACCACAAATGCGTACCAAACCCGTTAATTGAGAGAATAAAAACGCTGTAAATAGTGGACCTAATATCAGGTCCACCTACATTCTCTCAGTTATAGTATAAATACCCATAGATATAGTAACTTTACAACATGTGCTTAAATTATCTCAGCTGATTATTTTATTACCAACCAATTATGTTTGTATTATATACGTGAAACCCAAAAAAGTATTTAAGGTTGGAAATATTGTATGTTTATAAAATATTTTTATCCTTGAATACTGAGGTGATATAAACTGTTTAGGGTATATAATACAAACATAATTGCCTCCCCAAGGCGATTGGTAATGAAATAATGCGTTGAGATAATTTAAACCCATGTAAAGATACTATATCTAAGGGTTTACTATACATAAACTAATTATATTCTAATGTCTTGAATTAATAAATACACAATATTGTTATTTACGACATGAATTTAGTTTCTTCGTACGCAAAATAATATAGCAATTGTTATTTAAAATTTAAAATAAATATTTTTATAAATTATTGAGAGTTGTTGTTAATATTAAATTAAATAAATATAAAATCATATATTTTTTTAAATTTCTTTTTTAGTGGTCTAAAATTTAATGTAAATAAATTAAATAGCTCATAAAAATTATTTTAATCTATAAAATTTTACAAAATAATAATCAAATTAAAAATTGTTGCATCTAAATATTTACTAGTATTTGGTATTATGAACTAATTTTTAATAAAAACAAATTTCTCTAGAAGAAACGTTAACATGTATTTTTATGATTTCCATTAGGGATTTATAATGAAAAATACCCTCCCACACAGAAAACAACTAAGAACTTATTTTTAATTATTTAGTAGAAACGTCTACTGGAACGGAAAGTTACAGAATTATAACATCCCTCTCTGAGATGATATAATACTCAAAAGGATACAGTTTTTTTTTATGCTATTGCAATTAGATTAGTCAACAGACCTTGAATTCTTATAATGAATTCAATAACGATGTTTATAATAGGAACTTTGTATACAATAAAATAAAGGGTACATATCTGGTAAATTGAATGTGCATCGAGTAGATCAAAATTTATTTGTAATTTATATTATGTTAAATCTTGGCAGAAATGCAAAACTAGTATAAATTTGAAAACTGTGATAATATTTTATATAAACTTGCATACACATAGATACAAATTAAATTCGTATCAAATAACAATTATATTATTAATTGATTAATTTTGAATTAAAATATTGTTAACGCAACAATACATTATAAATATCCCATCCGCGTTATTGGCACTATAATTATGAGTTATTCATTTTAGAGAATAATTTGTTGGTGAATTGTTGAATACGGCTAATGTTAATTATATACATAATTCATATACAGAGCCAATATAATAGAACCGGTTAGTTTTTTAAAATAGATTTTAAAATTATATATCAAAATAATACACATAGTAATATTTGCATTGTTTATAAAATAATTACTGTATGCAAATATATTTTTGATCTTCTATTAGGTATTTGGAAAGATGAAAGAGCTAGATTTACTTTGTAAATTAACCTGGTCTTTGTTGTAAAGGTTGGTAAAATAATATCTGTGAGAATGTTTAAAATATGATATTATGGTAATATTTATAAACGATTAATAATAATTAAAATAGCTTTACAATGGTTTATTAGTTATTTAGATTTAATATACCCAAGTTATGAGGGATTAAAATAATATTGCTTTGTAGCATTGCGATGAACGGCTGAATACTAAAATACATCAATTACATACAGAAGCTATAAAATAAACAAATCGTGATTCAGTACAAGCAAGCAATAGACTTCCGGGAATTACGTGGGTAATTTAGTAACTGCTCCAAAAGGTCCAAAAAAGGTTTAAAACATAAATTAACTAATTGTTGTGCAGGGACAAACAATTGATTCCAATTTAGATTAAAAATATATTTCCTTGATATTTATAAATAATATGTATAAAATACAATAAAAATAAATTGTAAAAAAAAATTCTGATTATTTTGCATACGAATAATACACATAAACATAAAAAAGATTAATTGTATTATTTTATTACAATTAAAATTATGATTATTGTTAATAACACTTACCTATATAAACAATCTGTATATTATGGTTTTAATATACTCAAAATTAGAACTATTCAAATATTATCATTAATAAAGTTTTTTTAATATATCAGTTTCCTTAATAAACAATTATATTTAAGCTACCATTTGTTCACATCATTTTAAATAAAAAGATTTTTTAATCTCATACACCCCCTCGTGGGTACTACCTTGTCGTGGTGAAGGGGCTGAGTAACTTCTGCTCGAGCCATGACGGCGGGAGTTTAAAGTCTTGGTAGAGCCAAGCATGCCGGATGAGTGAATGAGCAGAAGTCAAACTAAACGTACCCAAAGCCATTCCTAGCTACCTTTCCTTTTTTTCCTTTTAAATCTGTATACTACACCCACCTTTTACTTCTAATTTTCTCCAACCTGCCGGTAGGTTAAAAACGGGACCCTTACCCCTTTAATTGATGATACAAATTTAATCATGCCCTGAATGAATTCGTTGAATTTGGCAAGGGCTTAATAATCAACACGCCAAAGACAACTACCAAGGTTGAAAGCCAAATGTTAGTTTGGACATTTGTTTGATTGGTTAATTACTTGAACAACTTCCGTCCCCATTTCTGCTAATGGGTGATTTTAATGCTCATAACACTATGTGAAGCTCAAGTCAAACTGATGTGCGAGGTCGTAACTTGGCCAATCTTTTTTCAGAAACGGATTTAGTTATCTTAAACAAAGGTAACAAAACCTACTTTTCCGTGGCCAATAGATCATTCTCTTCTATTGACCTTACCATTTGTTCTCCAAGTATCGCAGCATTGCTGGATTGGGAAGTCTTGGAACATCTTTATGATAGTGACCACTTTCCCATATTTATTCGCGTGCTTGGTCATGAAATTAATAAAAACCGTCATCGAAATTGGAGAATAAAAGATGCCGATTGGAATATGTTTGTTCAAGTGTTTGATTACGATGACAGTGTCCAAGCCACTATTGACAAAGATATTAAAACTTATACCGATTATCATACAGGCAGCACATGCGAGTATTCCTTTATTGTCCGGAAAACCTTGCAGAGAGCCTGTTCCTTGGTGGAATTTTGAATGTGAGCAAGCTAAACTGATCAAACGCCGAAAAACTTTTTGCCATTTGTCTCAACTGAAGATGAATTATATAACGCACCGTTCAGTGTTTGGGAATTTGACTTGGCATTATCTGAAGCACACAATACTGCTCCAGGTGTCGATTCGATACACAATGCTATGCTTAAGCAATTAAGTCGCTCTGCCAAACTTCAATTGTTGGCGCTCTATAAGCGGATATGGTCAGCAGGATATTGTCCTGAGTCAAAGTAACTTGTTATCATAGTACCTGTACTTAAACCTAGTAAAGATAAAAAGCTTCCAACTAACTATAGACCTATCTCCCTAACTAGCTGCTTATGTAAGTTACTAGATAGAATGATTAATAAGCGTCTTATTTTGTTACTAGATTCAAGAGGTTTAATTGCTGACATACAATGTGGTTCAAGGCGTCATCGTTCTACGACTGATCACCTTGTTCGGTTGGATACAGCAATTAAAAAATCCTTTGTACAGAATCAACATCTTGCCGCTGTATTCTTTGACATTGCGAAAGCATATGACATGACGTGGAAGTGCAATGTTTCACCAACGCAACGCTTAAGTAGCAGTGGTACTAATGAATATAGTTATCCAATCACCGCATTCCTCTCAAAGGAATGCACGCAAACATAGTTTGCAAACAAGCAGTGTGACGACAAAACCAGTTCCTCGGTACTTGCTTGTATCAATGGAAGAAGGCAACTTTGACAAAGTGAGTCTTTTTTTATTGCAAAATTCATGTATTATTGGTATAACAAATTAAAAAAAAAAAGTTAAAGATGGTCTTTTAGTAGGAACCACTTCAAATGCTCAAACAAAATGCTTTTTAAAGATTAAACGTTTGGGAAATTAAGAAATCAAAGTTCACTGCACAAGACTTTAATACATGTAAAGAAGTAGTGTATTGTAAAGATTTTCTAAACTCCTCTATTGAAGAAATAGTGAAAGGGTTACGTAATCAAGGGGTCATTGATGTGCGTCGCGTTGCCGTAAAACGTGACGGGGTTTCAATATAAATTCCAAATCACGTTTGCACGTTTAGTACCCCAAAACTACCAATTTCTATAAAAGGTGCTATGTACAACCTGCCTGTCAGTATATCCCAGCACCTATGAGATGTTTTACATGTATGTTTGGGCATGTGAGTGCTCGATGTAAAAAAAAACTTCAAATGCTCAAACAAAATGCTTTTTAAAGATTAAACGTTTGGGAAATTAAGAAATCAAAGTTCACTGCACAAGACTTTAATACATGTAAAGAAGTAGTGTATTGTAAAGATTTTCTAAACTCTTCTATTGAAGAAATAGTGAAAGGGTTACGTAATCAAGGGGTCATTGATGTGCGTCGTTTCAATATAAACTCCAAATCACGTTTGCACGTTTAGTACCCCAAAACTACCAATTTCTATAAAAGGTGCTATGTACAACCTGCCTGTCAGTATATCCCAGCACCTATGAGATGTTTTACATGTATGTTTGGGCATGTAAGTGCTCGATGTAAAAAAAAAACACAAATCTCTATATGTGAAAAAGTACAAAAAAAATCAAATGCGCAAAACCCATTACATGTATAAACTGTAATGAGCAACACTCTGCAAGGTCAAAGAACTGTCCAATATTTAAACAAGAACTAGCCATACAAAAAATTAAAGTAAAAGAACAAATATCTTACTTTGATGCAAAACAAAAAGTTGTTTTAACTCCAAAAACAGGCGATTCATGCGCACAAGCTGCATCCAACAAATCAGTAGATAGCAACATTATGCCTCAGTTAATTATTACAATAACCAAAACTATAAAAGCCGAGTTTAACAAAATTACAGCAGCAATTGTCATGCTTCCCCCACAAAAAATCCGGAAAGCTAAACCTCTGCCTTAAAAAAAAAAAACAAAAGAAGTTGTAGTATCTAGAGCTGCACTGAGAAGCCCAAATTAAGTGGAAACACCAAATCAACCTAAAAAAATCCCAGAATCTGGATTTTCTAACACGCCGGAGACCATTTAGATTCCTGCTTTTCAGTCCACGTTGTCAATTAACGTAATTACTACTACTAAAACGGTAAAAAATGCCCCAATTAATTGAAAAAAAAAGGTAAAAAAAAAAGAAAACCAGACTGGCAAAATGGTTTACCAAAGAAACCTTCGAAAACTTAGTTTTGTGTATTTTATTTATTTATTTTATTGTTTTATTTACAATCTTCATCTTTATATCTTGTATGGCTTTTGTGATAATAGTTTTGTGTTTTTAATATTTTATCATTTTAACTTCAAAGTACTCTACAACTCTAATGTTATCTATAATAATAGTTTTAAGTTTTATTTGTTGTGTTGTTCTGGCATTGGAGTCGTTTATAGTCCCGTTGTCATTTGTAATATTAGTTTAAAGTTTTATTTATTTTATTGTTTTGACCACAGTTATTTCTTTTACAATTCTGTGATTTTAATTTTAGGTTTTACATATTTTATTTTTATGGCATTGAAGTTTTTTACAGATCCAATGTCATTTATGATATCAATTTTAAATATACAGTTGTGGTGTGTTTTGTTTTGTGTTATTCATTTATTATTTATCTTTATTTATTTATTTATTCTCTAATTAAACAATGGAAACATTAATTCAGTGGAACTGCAACCACTACTGTGAGCTTAAAATGATCTTGGTAAGACATATGCTTTTCTGTTTTTAAGAAACGCATTTTAAACTCCAAGAAAAATCTCCGGGGTTACAAGGTAATTTGAAATGATGTTCTGCCGCGTTGTCAAGCTAGAAGTGAAGTCGCTATTTTTCTGAGAGAAAGTCTTCCTTTTAAAGAGATAATCCTTAAAACCAATAGAAACCACAATCTCTAATATTTATTTTTCAGAGTTCCTCTTTGGGGTTTCCATAAAATAAAATCCGCAAGGTTGTTTAATAAAAGAGTTCCTTGACCAAAACAATACAGTTGTTCTCAATACGGGATCTCTAACACATTTTAGTGCCAGAAAATCAGGGTTTTCAGCAAATGATTTAACGTTTTTGTCACCTTGTTTTGCCACACGTTTTTTGTGAGATGTTTTAGACAATCTTTACGGTAATAATCATTTTCCAATCGCTGTTAAAACCGTTGTTACACGGATCACACAGTGCGTTCCTCGGCGATATTACCTTGACCGCGCAGACTGAAAAAATTTTAAAGCTAGTTTAGTCCCATCCCCTTTAAGGGGTGCGGATGTCGAGGCCGCTTGTAGCATTTAAATCCTTCCAAATCACTTGGGGTGGTGACGGTAGAGTTGATATGTAGGAAAAACTGCGCCGTCTAGCTCAGTGAAGATGAGCGGGTGACAGTGATGCTCCACGAGTTAAAAATTGTATAGTATTTACATCCTACCATATCGCCTCCGCAAAGAGAAGCTCGAACCCTATAAGTTGGTGAAAACAGCCCAAAGGAAAACAAAGGACATAACCCAAACAATAAATAATAATGTCACTTTAGCCGGAACACACTATATTTAACAGTATAGACAGTTGGTCTTACATATTTCAATAATTACAACAAGGGGGTAGTAACACCGCAAAACGCATGGCAGCAAATTACCAGTGTTGGCACAATTTGCCAATGACCAAACCGTTAGAACCCGAAACACTTCGTCGCGTAACGCTACTCGATCCGCGAATAAGATCCGCAGTTCCTTTATTAAGATTAATTTTAACTTTATTTGCCGCAAGCGGTTTGTCGCAATTCCCACATACAAAATATTATATTAGAAGCGTAGCCGTAGCCACACACAAGTAATACAATTAGAAGCGTAGCCGTAGCCACACACAAATAATATAATTAGTAGCGTAGCCGTAGCCACAATTTTCAAATTTAAAGAAAGGATTCATAAAACTTTCGTTACAACTAAATTAAATATATGCAAAGTGACACAATCAAAATCCCTTGTAACCCAAATTACAACTAAAAAAGTTCAGCGTACATGCAACTCCCAACACAATAAATCAAAGAGCAAACGCTCCTGATAATAACATATAATAAATCAAAGCTGAAAGCTTCATCGCAACACAAATAAAAGTTTTCATCGTTACACCCCAAAGATTATAAATTACAAGATTGAATTCAAGCCCGAATGTGGTGTGACAAGCTCGACTGGACTCCTTCCACACGAGTAATTGTTGGATCTGTCCTGTATACCTCGACCTGGATTAGAAAATCTTTCCGATGGCCAAAACGATGGTGAATATTCTTCACCCATTAATTTTAAAAGAGTCACAATCCCACTTTGTCAACAGCAACTTTCCCATTAGGTGGACAAGTACATCCTAGTCTAGGCATTAAATTGTAACAAGGATCCCAATGAAACAAGAACTGGCATTGAACGCCTCTTATTTGAAGCAGTAACATATTATAATCCCTCAATCACAACACTACACAAAGCAAATAAACCAAATTTTTGTTAAATAAGAATTTAGTTACTAACCTTAGATGTCATGCGGCTGCTCGGTATATTCCATACGCTCACTGCGTTGGAAACAACAAATCACTTGGCACGAGGTGCAAAGTACACAAAAAAAAAACACGCAATATATAATATATATATATATATATATATATATATATATATATATATATATAAAATAACTTTCTTGCAAAACAAATAAAATCTAGAAATTCCTCTAGATTTCTCTTCTCAAGAGTCGTTGCCATACAAATCTAATTTTTGGTTGTTATACCAACTAAAAAACGTTTAAATGCCAATTATTTAGTAGTACCATCCCCGCCATAACTTATTAACTTCAGACCACTATAAATAAAGTGAACCAAGATGCTGAATCATGGAGTTTTCACTTTTCATCTGCAAAAACCTCTTTCGTGTTAATTTTTGTCGCCTTAGACAACCTCATCGCAACCCCGTACTTTGCGAGGTAAAAGACACTCTATCCTATAGAACACATATAGAGCAGCTTGTCAAGCGTACTAAAATAGCTCTAAACATAAGTAAGTGTCTAGCCAGTATAAACTGGGGAGGGCAGAGAGAGGTACTTTTGCAAATGTACAAAGCTTTGGTTTTATCCAGAATGGACTATGGTTGCACTGTATACTCATCCGCACAAAATTCTCGGTTAAAAGTTTTGGATGCTGTTCATCATGCAGGCGTAAAGTACGATACAGGAGTTTTCTTAACAAGTCCTATACCAAGTCTCTGCTGCAAATCAGGTGTACCCACGCTGGCCTTACGTCACATGGTTTTGTACTTCAGTGCAAAGCGGCAACATGTGCCAAATGAATCAACAAACTTTTATTAATAATAAAGTGCAGTAGCAAAATTATGGACTTAAGCCTACCGTCACCAAGCCAGTATCCGTCGAAGCGCAAAAGCTTATAGAAAATTTAAATATTTGTCTTCCTATAGTATACAAAGTTGGGTTCTGTGAGGTTCTGCCTTGGCTTTTCCAAAGAATAAAGGCACTTCTGCACTAGACTTCATTAAAAAAAAGTAATACTTGTCCCGGTGTCTTACGGGGCCAATTTTTGAACCTAATTAAAAAATATTCAAATTCTCTTTGGTTCCAAAACGAACCGCGGTGGTGGAATTGCGCATTAGTTGTCAATGATTTGGCTTACTTGTGGTCTTTTCATAAGTTGACCAGCGTATACACCGCAGAATTATACGCAATATATAAAACTCTGTTCTACTCTGCAGATTTTTCCTCATTTGTTCTGATTTACTGACAGTGCTATAATAATAATAATAATAATAATAATAATAATAATAATAAAAGTCTTTTATTGTCAGAAAAGCAGAATAAATGATGATACATTGCAATCATATTATTAAAGAAATAACGACAATAAAGCGCATGATCAGCTGAATAGATATATCAATATCTATTCTCTGGTCTTCCTCATGGACCCTTAATAGTGCTTAAAGTTAAATTAAACAAAAAATAAAAAATACAAATCATATGATATATAACAAAGGTAAAATAATGATAAGAATAAGATAACAAGATGAAAAAAGTTTGAGTTAAATAAAACAGAAAATAATATTAAAAAATACACAAATAATTAATATGATTTATTGAAATACCGTTTTGGTTTTGAAGTAACTGTTTTTTTTAGTTTTAATTTAAATTGAAGGTCATTGCATGATTTAAAAGATAACGGAAGAGAATTATAAACAGTGGCTACATTGTATTTAAACGATCGTTTAAACATTTCTGTGGAGTGTTTGGGTATAGACAGATTATTTGGTCTTCTGAGGTTTAAGTTATGTGACAAACCACGAAAAGATATTTTGTTATAGAGATAGCTTGGAGCAGATGTTAAAAGAATTTTATGGTACATAACAGAAGAGTGCAGATGTCTTGCATTTTTTAAATTTAGCCAATTTAGTTCTCCAAGTTTGTGGCTTACTGATTGAGATTTGCAAATGCAAAATATAAAGCGCATGCAGCAAATTTGTACTCGTTGTAGTCTTTTAGCGTCGTTCTCAGTAATACATTTGTGAAATACAGTATCACACAAATTTAGGTGTGATAAGACTAGTGACTGACATAGCATAGCTTTTAAACTCTTGGCCGATCCGATGGTACAGCTCATACCTGCCTCAATCTACAAATTAACCAAGTCCTCCCAGAAGACGATTATCTTTGTGTAGACGCCAAGTCACGCAGGCATATGAGCTGGCCAATAAAGCTGCTCGTCAGGCGGCAGATGCGGATCACACGGACAATATTCTTGTAAGACCCAATGATCTAAAGAATGACATAAATTTAATAGTTATTGAAGATTGGCAACAAGAGTGGAACAGCCTCGAGAGCAAGTTGAAAGAAATCAAGCCTTCCGTGACGGCGTAGATGTTGCCGGTAGATCTCAGCAAGACAAGAAATCGTCATATGCCGCCTGCGCGTAGGACATACTAACTTGACATCCTCTTATCGCAAAGCATGTCACAACTCTTTGACAGTAAAACACATTCTGGAAGAATGCCAAGCTTACCTTCCCTATCATAATGGGCTTGAGCTCCCAGACAATGTAGTGTCCATTTTGTCAAATAAAGAGAAATCTATGGAAAGGTACGTTCAATTTTTACGTGATGCTGGACTCAAAAAAGTGTAAATTGATTGTGATTTTTTATTGATTTTTATGTTAATTTATTTATTAGTGTTTATTGACTATGTTAGTTAGTAGTTTATAAAACACCGTAATCTTCGGTGTTGTTTTGTGATATTAGGATAGGTTTATTTTTCAATCCTTGGCAACAGTTTTCTACAATTTTGGTGTCACCTGTGAGATTAGCTTTAAATTTAATTTTAATTTAGGTAACTGTGATATTAGTTTTTGTATTAAGTTATTTATTTCAAAGATTTTAAAGTGTTGTGTTGTTTTCTCAGGTTTTTGACGTGAGATTATTTATTATTATTTTATATTAGCCAATGACCTTAATAGTTGACGCTAAAACATTTAAAAAAATCTCATACAATTAACCCTTTCATCATAAATGTTGTTGAAACATATTAAGAATCATTGACATATTTTTATTCTTATGAAATTATTAAATACTTGCGAGTATACAAAGAATTATAAAAAAAAGAACCAACACCAAAATGGAAAGCATAGAGAAGCTGTAGTTGTTGCAATGCTTTATTGTTTTAATATATTATATAAATTATTGTTAAGTAGAAGAGCAACTATAGCTGGGCTTTTATTCATGTAATAATAATAATAATATAAATACAAATCAAAATAACCAGATAGGTGTACATTTTGATAAAAAAATATTATTTTTTTAAGTTAAAATTTAGTCTAGTACAAGAAAGCATATGTTGGATTTAGTGCTGTAGTTATAAATTGTAACTAGTAGATTATCTATAGCATCTAATAAACCATTTAACTGGCCAGATACTGTATTTTTCTTTTTTCCTGCATAGTAAAGTATGCCTCAACTTGTGTGTATACTCAAAACTTTGATTAAATACTAGAATAATAAATTAGTTACGTTAAAGTAAGTATTGCAACATTTATTAAAGTTAATTAGATACATTTTAAAAACTGACCAAGTTATAGCCCCGTTTAACTTGGCTTGAGTCCTACA
This sequence comes from Tachinus rufipes, assembly GCA_963932245.1. Taxonomy (NCBI): domain Eukaryota; kingdom Metazoa; phylum Arthropoda; class Insecta; order Coleoptera; family Staphylinidae; genus Tachinus; species Tachinus rufipes. The sequence goes on along the minus strand of OZ010747.1, from coordinate 39,837,097 downwards.
TCATATTATACTTATAACATCACCCATTCTTTCTCTTGTTCGCAACAAAATTATTCAAATAAAATTTGACGTACTAAATAAATATTCAAATTGAATAAAAAATGTCTACTGTAAACCCTTCCTTTTTACAGTTTAAGTGCTTGCTGTCACTTACACTTGCACTGCACACCTTTTAAAATACGTAAGGATTTAAGCAGATCTACTTTTACTGCAATACTTCCAAATGACTTGTATTGTAGTAGTGTAAAATGCACATGCGGGGCAAAGCGCTGACCTAATTATTCCAGGAAATAAATTCTAAGCGCCTTAGCTCGGATTTAAACCTGGGACCGCTAGCAAGAAAGTCGATTGTATTACCATTTGGCTCTGGCGCTTTACTATTTTTGATGAAAACCACAATGAATGAGATACCCACTTCTTTTTATAAAACAAAACTTTGATAATTTTCAATTATGTAATAGTTTATAATTTATGCGTTTATTATTATATATGATGTAATAAGCAATTAGATGAGCTAAAATTAATCCTTCTGTAAGCATTAATTTGACTGAATTAAAATCAAAAAGCAGATATGCGGAAGAATTTGATTAACCTCCTTCAAACAAATAACTTATTTATACAGTTGATTAAATAGTCACCCAAACGTATTACATTAGAAATTAAATAGCATACATAACTCTACCCATCTAATCTAATCAAAATTTACCTTATTAATCGTATCCTACAAACTTTGTTAGATTAGCTAACAAATAATTTCAGAATGAAATGCGACAATGAAAATCATAGTTTATGACTAATTATTGCTGCTAGATTGTTTCAGTTAATATCATAATTACTACTACATGCAATCTAAAGCCTGCAAACTAGAAAGCTGGCATGTTGAGATTAATGGTACAAGATAATGCTAATACTATGTGGTCAAGCATGTCATCTATGTTCGTATAAGATTTTATACATTTAATCATATTTCAACACACGTTGTCCTGTGACATATAACCCACGTAGACTATATTATACAAATATAACGGTGTTGCTTGTCTCGACTTACAAATTTTTTGATTTGAATAAATGTTTTTTAGGTTTTTAGTTATAAATATTATATGTCCAACTTGTCTGCTTCTTATTCATATAATATTAAAATTTAAAAAAAAAAAATCTTGTAATACAAGTAACATTTTATATATTTTATTTATTATAATATAAAAGTTACAAAAATAGAATATTAAGGGCTCAGTTTAAGGAGTGTCATAAAACTACAAACAGAACTCACGCAATTTAACCCCATATTTCATTGAACATAAAATTTTGTTGAATTTATAATGTGTTATAAGTTTTTTTTTTTTCTAAAACTATAACTGTTATAGTTCTGCTTGCAGTTGTAAATTTATGATAATATGTTAAAATTGAAATTCCCGCGTGTACTTTTTTTTAAATTTTTATTTGAATTTTTGCGTCGGCTACTAAGGTTAAGCTATTTATTTTATTTTAATAATAATAATCTTAGGTTATAGACCTGAAGAGACAAAACAACTCATTAAAATGGTTAAATAAATACTAAATCTAATATCACAACCTAACCTAATATCACAGATGACATCGAAGCTGTAAAATGCTTCGATGCCAGACCCTAAAAACTAAATAAAACTAATATCACAGATTGCACCAAAGTTGTAAAAGACTACGATGCTTTAAACAATTCTACAACACAAACTGATCAATGAAAATAAATTAATTAATTAACACTAAAATCATTACAAGACAACACAAAAACTTGGTTACACCTGTTTGAGGAGTCCTGCGTCATTCAAAAACTAGACGCACCTTCCCATGGACTCCTCTCTATTTGATCAAATAGACGCCACGTTGTTAGAGAGCTCGGGCAGATTACGGTGGGAAAGGTAGGCTTGTCATTACTCCACCGTTCATCGTTAGAGGGTCGTGTTGAGATGTACCGACAGCTTGATTTCCTTTAATTTGCTCTCAAAGCCGTTCCATACTCTTTGCCAAGCCTCGATGACTTTTAATTTGATCTATCCTTTGAGATCATTGGGTCTTACGCCTGACGGGCGGCTTTATGGACCAGCTTGTTGCCTTAGATACACACATGACCCGGTGTCCAGACAAAGATAGCTCTCTGTCCAAACCCGGCCAGGCGGAATATCAAAGCTTGTACGAGCTGGACCAGCGCATTAACCAAGTACGTAGACTGGATACTCAGGATGACACTCAGCGAGTCGGAATAAAAGAGAAACAAACTGTGAGATGACGTCTCACAGGGTTTATAATGCATATAATTCTGCGGTGTATACGGTGTATACGGAGGCCATCTAAAACGAAAGCATTTCCAACTCCCCGATCCGTTTTCGAACCGTCCGTATACAACCGCGGAGAGTTTACGTATTCGGCAACAATTTCAAGAAACTTGCTCCTCAAGATGTCGAGGTCAGATCCAAACGAGCTCTAACCCCCACCGGCATCAGCCAGAAAAAAAACTCACCGGAGCCAACCTCAAATACCATCGGATAATTTACATTCAGACTCTCCTCTAATTCCTTCGTTTGGACGCACATCGGCCTACTAACGGTAGTCCTAAGTCTATATTTGCGTTGCTGCTTTTCGTTGGCGATAAATATGAGTCGGTTGTTGTGATCCCTTTTTGCTTGCATTGCCTCGGCGTACGTAAGTACAAAACGACTACAACAAGCGGCTAGAGGAGGTACACCCAACTCGCAGCAAAGACGGTGCAGAACTCGTGCAAAATGCTCCAGTGGCGTATCAAATGACTGCGTTGTGGACTGCGTCTAGGGCTTTCAACCTTGATTTTTTGGCGGATAAGTATACCGCGTAGCCATTGTTGTCCCTAGATAAAACCAGGGCCTTATACAACCGCAACAGTAACTCTCTCCGCGCACCCCAGTTGATATTGGCCAAACACTTGATCAAGTTCAAGGCTTTTTGCACTTTGTGACCAATTCTGTTTCGACGCGACAAATATAGACGCACAAGGTTTTCTTCAAATAGAAGCAAAAAACCTGTCGCCTCTGCTTGGTAGTCTGGAGTTGACGTGTTATATCGGGGATGGTATATTCCGCCATGTAGATCACCAAATCGTCGACGTACAGGCATTTTTTTACTGGTGTAAGCATAGATGCTGCAATATCGTTAACCGCGATTGCAAAAAGGGTGACGCTAATTGTCAACCCTTGTGGAACACCGTTCTCTAAACATACTGTCTTCGAGTTGGTAGTTCAAACCTTTAATTCTCATGTGTGCTTTCTGCAAAGTTCCATATTGTAAAGTCAAGTCATACGCCTTCTCCAAGTCAAAAAACATTGCTACAAGGTGTTTTCTTGTTAGGGAAACGTCTTGGTTGCAATTTTCTAGACAGATTAAATAATCAACGGTACTGTGATTTCGTCTAAAACCCGCTTGGTATTTAGCTAAAAGACAGTTACTTTCCAGCATCCACACCAAACGGTTGTTGACCATTAATTTTTAAGATCTTACTAAGTCAGCAGGTAAACGAGATAAGTCTGTAGCTGGTTCTCCATATCAGGTTGTAGATTTTCAGCAACCGTTCCGTCATGCGGAACGAAAGCTGCCAAAAAACCTGACGTGGTTTACGTCGTCTAGTCCCGGTGCAAAAGAAGTACACGTACCGTAAATTACCGTTTAAAACTCTTTTGAGGTAAAAAAAATAGTTGTAAGGCAAAGAATCCGGTAAGAAAAATTTAGCAAAGTTTCTAATTGTTCTTTTTGACGCAAGAATTATTCACTATAATTTTGAGTGCTACTGGCAGACGCAAAATGAGTTGCCAATGCGTCTGCAATTTTGACCGCTTTGGTGACTTTGCGTTTGTCGACGATTAGGATAGGGGCCACAGAAAGAAATTTCTTTCCCAATACGGCTCCCATTTTTTTTTTACACTTTGCCGACCAAAGTGGTTAGTGTGATTGTCAACACGTAGCTTTTCCATAAATGTTGCTTGCTTTCCAAAATTTTGCGGCGCGCAATGGAGCGATTTTTCTTGAAAGCAATTATGTTTTCCTGCGTTAGAGTTTTTTTTATACAATTATAAGCTTTCTTTTTCTCTTCCACAGCTACTCGGATATTGTCGTTTGTATTTGACTCTGGTGAGACCAGACTGGCTTGGAAACCTTGCTAGTCTAAGCGGCCAAGACACCATATATGGGAGACTGACTGTCTGACCCGTTTGAAGATGGTTTTGATTGCAATAGGAAAATGATCGCTGCCGTGAAGGTCTTCTAATACATGCCACAATAAACGTGTGGCGATAAGGACAAATCAATTGCCAAAAAATGTGTACCCCTACGTCCAAAGTGTGTGGGAGAACCCGTGTTGAGAAGGACAGCGTCGCTTTGATCGAGAAAATGCTCTATCAAACAACCTCGCGTATCTTTCCTCAGGAAACCCCAAAGCGGATTGTGAGCGTTAAAATCGGGAAGAACTGTAGAATTTGCAAAATAAGTTTTTGTATATTTTCCAGAAATTAATCAAACTCCAAAGAATACAGATTGCATATTGTGGCTCTTATTGAGATAGTAAGCCGGATTGCAATTGCCTAAAATCTAGTTCTGAGGGTTATTTCCGTAAACGGTAAATTTTCCTTAAAAAAACTAGCGACTCCACCTTTGGCTTGAACACCCGGCAGAGCGTTACTTTTTATGCACGTAAAATCCCAAAGATTAAATTTTTTTGAGGTTTAAAGTGCGTTTCCTGTAAGCACATGCAAAAAAGTATGTGTTTTACCAGGATAATTTTCAGCTCACAATAGCTGCGTTTGCAACCGTTGTAGTTCCACTGTACTATCGTCTTCATAGTTTTAAACAATTATTAAATAAATAAAATAAATTAAAAAATAAATAACACGTAAAAGACAGACAGCTATTAAAATAAGTTAACACAAAACAAATAAAACACCAAAGCTTTAAAGAGACTTTGGACGTAGACAAGGCAAAAGATACATTCTCAAAATTAATATCACAGTTGACTGACATCAAAGTTTTAAAAGACTCCAATGCCAGAACCATAAAATACATAAAACTTCAAACTATTATCGCAGATGTCATCGGAATTGTAAAAAACACCGATACCAAAACCATATAATAAATAAAACTTAAAACTAATATCAAAAAAGACATCAAAAATTTAAAAAAATTAAATGCCAAAACCTTAAAATAGAAAGAACAATGCAAGGACACAAATGGCACTACATCTGTAAAAGGCTGCAGTGCCGATACAAAACAACACTTAATTAAAAACATCATAGAAAGCCTATAACCGGAAGCGTGATCTGCCCTTTTTCCAGCCAGGTTTCCTTCTTCTTCTGCCTTTGTTACTGCCACTGGCAACAACAGAAACTTTTGATGCCAAACTGGATCTGTCGTCACCGTTGCTGGAAAATGGGTCATCCCGCTTCCGTTTACCAGGAACAAACTGATTTTTTTGTTTTAGTGAATCTGGCAAAACAAGTTTGGTCGGGTCGGTTTTAAGGTCATCCTAAGAATGTGTAGGAAGCGCTTCCCTTTTTTTGGTTAAGAAAACCAGAGTTCTCCTTAACTGTTGCTGCCCCGGAAATGTTTTTAGGTTTAATTATCAGTTTAGATAGTTCTTTATTTGCAACGTTATGAATAATTCCGCTAGTGCAGCAACAAGAGACGGTAAAAGCTTGTTAACTAGTTCAGTTAAGTCCACTGAGCTTTTCAATGCAGTTTTAGCTTTAGCGTAGGATAATCCGACAATCGGTGTAGACGTTAATACCACGTGCTTCAAAATAAGTTAATTTGTTTTTGGTCATAACTTCTTTGATAACAAAGTCTTCTTTATATTTTGGACAAATACGTGATCTTGAAGAGTGATCTCTTCTGCAATTGATGCGCAAAATTGGCTGTTAGCATTTGCTATCTTCATGCAGAGATTCTCCACACGCGCAGATCTCCTTCTTGTAGCAACAAACAGCTGTGTGACCAAACCTCTGAAATTTAAAGCAACGCATTGGCGTCGAAATATACGCTCCTTTCACGTTAGTAGGAAGTTGTCGACGGTTAAATGTCAGTATATAGTTAGGAGATTCTTTTCGTTATCCGTCTCGCATGCTAGAGATGTGACATACTTTAATTACCCCCTGACCATTCATATTTTCCTCAATTTCCTCAAACGTGCAGTTTAAAAAGTCTCTTCAGTAGACAATGCCCTTACTTGTGTTTAACGTTCTGTGGGCTAAGACTTTAACGTTCATATCACCAATTCATAAACATTTTAAAGTTTTGTGGACTGAGCGGCTAAAACCCTTTCCATAAAAAAACCATCTCTGACCTTCTTGATAAATTTGGAGTCACCAATTAGTCCATACAACGCCCTACTAATTAAAAAGAGGCTAACTTTGTCAAAGTTGCCTTCTTCGCTAGTGACCAGAATGAACCGAAGGACAGGTCCATCCTTCTCATCACCAGCACTTATTGACAAAATAGCTTTGACAGACTTTTTTCATTTTGTCTAAGAAGAAACTGGAAGGTACAATTTGTCGTCGGACAAAGACCTGGTAGCATTATCCATTGGCACAACTCGATCAGTTGTACCAACTTCCAAACAATTAGCCACTTCTCGACCGGAGCATTGTTCTCCCACTCCTGTAGTTGCCGAATCCGTGCCAATTATGAAACCCTTGTCAGATTTAATTGACGGCATAAACTGGGGGCGCAAATTTGATTGTAACATCATAAAAAAATGCGTTTTACCTACTGCCAGGTTAAGAATAAAAGGAAAAAAAGGTTAGGGGTATAAATGTAAATAACAAGAAAATTAAGAAAGGTAGCCAGGAATAGCTTTAAGTACATTTGGTTTGGCTTCTGCTCATTGACCCATCCGGCATGGGTAGCCCTGCCATAAGTTTAAACTCCCGCCGGCATAACTCGAGCAGAAGTTACTTAGCCCCTTCACCACGACAAGGTAGTATCCACGAGATAGATTATTATAAATTAAATTCTTGCTGTTTATGTCATTCTAGTAAAATAAATAAACAATTAGCTAAATCATAGAAACTACTATATAATATATCTCAATATAGAAATGCATTTTTTGGTAGTTTTAAATGCATTTTATTGCTATTTGCAAATATAATTTGACTAAAATATGGTTAATCTTTTCTGAATGTACTGGTAAAATCATTAATTAATTATCAAATTATATGTGAAAATAGAAATGACGCCAAAGTAGCTGTTTTCACTACAATACTGGAAACTAAGACAGCTCTTAATATGCATACGCATTAAAAGTTACATACAATTATAGAGTGATAATGTTTTATTTGTCTAATTATTTAATGACAGATTTTTTATATTTTATGAGAGTACTTTGTACTATTTTTGATATAATAATATAATCTATTAAAGATAGTCATCATCTTTTATATATCTACATTTTTTATATAAATCTTCACATTATTCGATTAAATGTAAAAAAAATTATTAAAAAAATAAAAGTCCAATTCTTATTAATACATTTATAAAATAGTAATAAAACATGAATAAACAAAGTAAAGCAAAAAAATTTTAAACATAAAATATTATATAAAACAAAAGCAATAAAAAGTTTAAATTGCATAGTAACCGGATGATTGTCTAAATAAAATGATACATAAAAGCACTTTATATTTCAAATACGTTCACGTTTCTACATCTAAAGACAAGATCACTTTTATCCGAATACAATAAAATGAAAAATGGGTAACGTGTAAGACAAGACATTTAAAAAAATGCTTTACAATAAATAATTTAATATTAATAAAATAATCTAGTTAATTGCTTTTTAATTTTGATAGGTAGTTTCTATCAGTTTTCAATAATGATTTTACGAATGCATAATACACATAACGCAATACTGTAGCACCATCACTAAAATGCATGTTTTTATTTGGCATATAACTTAAGGGTCGATTAGTTGCCACGCGGACGCATAAACCTTTTCACCCCACGCTACGGGGCAACTTAAAGGACGAGTGGACGCCGCCCTTAAGATGCTAGAGGTTTGTCAAGGATAATAATGAAAAACTTATTTTTCCAAAAAAACAAATATTTGCACAAAAATAACATAAATTGCTGAATCAACCTGTTGGTTAATTCATTTAAAAAATATTATTACCAAACAAAATCGTAAAGTAATCGACTCTGCACAAACAAACAAATATACTAAAATAAAGATAAAATATTATAATAAAGATTTTTTTTTCTTTTAATTTTTAATTTCTATAAATAAAAATTAATGCCATTCTATTATTATTTAATTTGCAGCCACACTCTAGAGTCTAGAATATCCACTAACATTTTTTTATATATTTTTTTTACGTTCTCTAAGATCTTTAAAAGCTCTCAATGTTTTAGTCTTATATATTTTAAAGTAAATAGAGAATTTTTTGGTTTATCAATATTTTCTAAGATACATCTAAAAATCTCTCAAATGGTTTAGCTGCACATAAAAACGGTTTGCCAATATTAAAGTCTGTTGCAACGACGACGTCAGATAAAACACGATTTTAAAAAAACGGGCCAAAATAGAAATAATCATACTTATAAGTATTTTACAATTTTATTTCATTTTTGTCTTTCTCAAGGCCAATCCACTAAAAATTAGAAACTACAGTTAACGATTAAATTATAAACATTTTTTTAAAGTTTTAATATTTTACCCGAGCCCCAATTTTAATGCAATAAGGCTCTACAATTTAAACAGTTGGTATTGCATGTTTCAACCAATTAATTCTATAGCTGTAGAAATTATGATGTTTTTGCCAATTTAGAGAAAAAGGTTTATTGAGTTTTTGTTTATGTTAATTTTATTGGTTATATATTTATCTATCATTGAGAAAGACAGCAACGCTGGCCAAACGTTAGATGTTAAAAACCTATGCTATAAGCTAAGAGTAGTTTGATTTTAATTACTATTCCTATCTTCAAAATAATTAATTTATAAATCAATAAAAAAATGATATAACGACAAGACAAAAGTTATATATTTTAACATAAAGAATAAATAAAAATTCTGCTTAAAATCCCTTGCGCTTTTTTTTCTTTATTGGAGTTAGTAGTCATAACATTTTATTGTTATAACTGATTATTTAAATGAATACTATGTCAATAAAAGACATAAAAGAAAAATAAAAAAAGAAACATGTATCTTATTATATGTTATATATGTCACTTTTAATAATACGGTATAAAACCGTATACTTAAAGTGACTTATATGTCCGAGTTATATAATATCCGTATAGTGCTTATTAAGACAAACGTTACTATCTGGTTGAATAAAATTATATTTATTTTACATTAAATTTAAACATACTAAATTAAAAACACATAAATATTTATAAAAAATATTTTAAATTTAGCGCCTCTTTTTTACTTTGTGAAAGTGTACGGTCTCCCGGAAGGACAAACATACATAGTTAACAAGAATGTCCTTAACGATTTCCCAGTAGAATCTTAGCAAACTTTCTCTGAACCTTACATATTTATTAAGTAGTTTAAAGTTTTTCATCAAGCTAAACTTGCTTTACATAAATATTCAAGTAAATTAAAGAGTAAAAAATTATTTAATTTAGTTTTTTTTTGTTTCAACGACCAATATTTTAGGACTTTCGCTTGAGTTTACCACCTCACAGCTGCTTTTGAATATTTACCTGCAAACGCAAGTATAATTTAACAAACCCGTTAATTGAGAGAATAGAAGCACTATAGATAATGAAGAGATTTAATATATTAAATGTAATTATAGTTACATGAACATGCAACAATTTGCGCTTAAATTCGAGTTCGAGTAATATAATCGATTACATATTTTTATAAGTAGTATTTTATGTTTTTATTTAGTAAAATCTTGTTATATTCGGAATGCGAAGATTGTGGGTTATTTTCTAATTTTAACAAATGTAATATTGTTTTGTAATATGTGTGATATGAAAGTAAGCATTTAGTTTAGTTTTTCACTTTTTTTTATTGATAACTTTGTCTAAGAGTGTAATTTAAATCACTGCTGTTTATTTATTTTTTGCATATACAATATATAAAAAAAGTATTTCATTTATAAATCAAAGAAAATAACACAAACGTAAGCATTCAAATATTGATTGACATTTGCACAAAAAAACGATTGTAATAAGGTAATTAATATACTGATAATAGTAAAGATGCAACACTGTTTAAAGTTCTCTAAACAAAGTTGTAAGAAATTTGCAGACATGTTGCAATTTTTCTAGTATAAATAGCTCGTTTGTCAAGCACTGCATCACATTTTTTTGTAGCGCTGTATCGTAAATTTACATTACCGGAATGACGCTTATCAATTCTACATTGTTGGAGTCTTTAAAATGCATTAAAACACACGCGAAATGGCTAACGTCTACAAATGTCGGAATATTCTTTATTGTCAAACTGCATTTGTTGACGCCATTTTATTAAATACGGCTGCAAGATAATGCGATTAAAGCAATCAGTCCAGATGGATAAATAGGAAAAACCCTTTTTACAAGAAAATATAATTAAGTGTGTTTAATAATTGTAATGTATTGTTATAATTAATTATTTAATAAGAGCTTGCTCTAGAAATAATAAATATTCGTTGTGATAGATAAATATCTATATTTAAAAATTTATTAAAATAGAGAATAAGTTATATCTGCATATTTGCAACAACTACATCATCTACTTTATTTACAAATCTTTCCCTCTGCATACTTGCTACATTCTACATCTTAGTTTATAAACCATACTCTAAGAAAGTATTTTTTTGCCTAATAAGAGGCGAGCGTCTTACAAACGCTCAATTAAGTAGAACAATTCTTCTAGTGCTGCATCATCGAACTGCACAGCACAAAACGGTCCTTTGAACCGGATATTACTAGAATTCAAAATATAAAAAATAACTGGAAGATATCATGCCCGTCGACGATAAAAACACCACCATAAAACTAAGTTTAAAAAAAACTTCGTATCAAGAGAGGATTAATACACCGACAATACACAAGAACTCATCACTGCAAAGTTAAAAATCAATCTCTGCTACGAAGAATTCTGCGCAATCCATTGTGCCATTTTAATGGAAGAACCTGAGGACAAAGATGCACTCAAAGAAGAAATGAGCCAAAATTTAAGAAAATTTCAATACTGCAATAATTAAGCCAAATCCAAAGTTGCAGAAGCTAAGCTGATGTTTCTGTTAGATCCGCATACAATACTATAAGCAACCCAAATTCAATAATAAAATTGCCACCCATATCACTGCCCAAATTCATGAGTAATCTTAAAGATTGGTAAAGATTTCAAAATACGTTTATTCAATTAGTAGACAAAAACGAAAGCATCACGGACGGACAACGGGAGCACTACTTAAAATTTTCCTTAAGTGGTGAATTAGCAGAAATGTTTGCTTTGCTAGATGTTACTCTATCTAATTATGGAATTTCTAGGCAATTACTAAAAGATCAATACGAGAACAAACAATTGATAGTACGCAAACACATATTTGCTATTCTTCACATTATTAATTCAAAACAGGAATTATTAGAAAATTTAATTAAACTTGAAACATAAACAAATATAATGCAATAATAACCAATATCGCCATTCGAAAAATGAATCCATTCATTCACTGCTAAAAAATAGGAAAATTCCATACAGGGAAAGGATAATATTACCAGCGTGTCAAGGTTGGTAGAATTCTTAAACCATAAGGCAAACACGTTAAAATTGATATCACAAATCTCATCTGATAACACGCAACAATTCAAGCATAACTACAAACCAGTTAAAAACGACAAACCATGCCACAACTAACATAAAATCTCTAACACGTCAAAAGTGTATCATTTGCAAGAATAAACATCAGCTATATTTTTGCAACAATTTCAAATCGATAAATGTTCAACAAAGAATTGACATTGTTCGTAAGCACAAAATGTGCATAAACTGCTTGAGTATCAACCATTCGATGGAGAATTGCTACTCAAAACAGAATTGCGCGCGTTGTGAGAGAAGGCATCATAATCTCATATATCTAGATAAACTTCCAACACCAGAACATTGTTATTAAGCATCAATTAACATCGACCATATTACCTACAACCGTTGTTGACATAATAGATAGAAATAGGATACCATACAAATGCTGAGTGCTGCTAGATTAAAAATCCCAGTCCAATGTCTTGTCATCAGCATTGTAAGCAAAGTTGGGACTGGCTAAGAAAGCGTCCGTCAGCGGAGTATCAACTTCGAACTTAAACATTAGTTCGAAAACTAAAGCTAAAACACATTCTCGGATAAACAACTACGTATGCAAAGCAACGTTTTTGATTCTCCATAAATTAACTGAGAATCTCCTTACAAAATTTTATAAAGAAAAAGGGTTACAAATACCTAAGCAAATAAAGCTAGCCAATCATCAGAAATATAACCAGTCGAACCGCATCAACGCAATAATTAGAGCTGCAATATTTTGAGATCTACTAATAGAACAAATACAAACCATCAATAAATTATATTTTCAAAAAACAAAACTTGGTTAGATTGTATCGGATCCTTTACGCCCAAAAATTCATAAGATAACAATATTATGTCAAACCCAAGTTGAAAAAGATAAAAAAATTCTAAATTTTGAGATCTTGAAGAAGTTTCCCATAAATATCAATCTACTAATCATTTTCAGGCTAAAAAACACATTGCAGCAAACACCCAAAAAAATACATTTGGACAATTTATTGTTAAGCTTCGAATAAAGAAAAATGCCCCTACACTTAGCAAGTCTTACAACATAGCATTAAAACGCTTCTTAAAGCTTGAAAAAAGATTATGAGCTATTTGACACATCATGCAAAACCTTATTGAGTGCGTCACTAAACGATACGTTGCAAACAAGGCCTACCATACAACAAGACCTATTTACCATAATGAACCGATTCAGAATGTTTGAGTTTGTGATAACGGCTAATATTTAAAAAATGTACCGCCAGATAAAAATAGATTTTTTTGGAGAAATAATCCCAAGGAAGAAATTAAGACATTCAAGCTGAACACAGTTACATATAGACCCGCGTTAGCATCATATTTTTCCATTAAATGTTATGATAAATTAACAAGTTTAGAAAGTGCAATGTATATAATAGCTGCAACCATAGTAAAAAAAACTTCTACGTTGATGATCTCCTTACGGGAGCCAAAACGTTTGCCAAAGCCAACAACATACCAATTCAAGTATCCGCACTCCTAGAACGAGGCGGCTTCAAACTGCACAAACAGGCATAAAATAAACCAGCTCTTCTAAAACCGATAGATCAACAAGACATTTGTGATAGAATATCCATTAAGAAAAATAAACTCCTTAAAACTTTTGGATTACAGTGGAACGCATCGAATGACTCACTTCATGATATTAATTCTACATCATCTAAATCAAATAAAAAGATAACAAAGCAAAACATACTATCCGACATTGCCAGTATATTCAAACTTTTAGATTTAATTGGTCCAATAAATATAACCGCAAAAATAGTGATACAAAAAATATTAAAAATTAAAATTAAGATGGAATGAATTTCTGCCAATGTCTATTTAAACCCTGTGGCTAGAATTTTTAAACGACTTAAAAAACATTACATTACAATACTCAGGAAGATTAATTGACAACAACTAAAAAAACTGGAGATGCACGCTTTCTCCGACGATGGCGAACAGAGATACGGCACGTGCATTTATACATGCACAATTAATAATGTTAAAAGCCAAAGTTCCGAGTTATTATGTGTTAAATCTACAGTGGCCCCACTAAAAACCCACTGTAGCAAGACTCAAACTTAGTGCAGCAATTTTACTAACCCAACTCGTAAATCAATTAAAAAGTTCCTTAAACATAGAAATAAATCAAATATATTGTTGGACTGATATAACAATAATCTTAAGTTAAATCAAAGCCGGACAAGATTGTAAAACTTTTGTTACCAACAAAGTTGGAAAAGTCACATCACTAACTAAAACAAATGATTGGAGACATGTGCAGACCCACAATCCAGCCGACGTAATTTCAAGCGGGTAATCCCTCCACATATTAAAAAAAAAACAATTTATAGTCCAAAGTGGCTTGTCAAACCAAGCAAACAATGGCTTGATTTATATTTTCCAAATAAAACTTCCACAACTTTGCCAGAAGAAAAGGCACCAACAAAAGTATGCTTATCAAGTATAAATACCAATACATTTTTTGAAGGGATTATTGTTCGTCATTCAAATTATAATCGACTAGTACGAATTATAGCGTTCTTAAAAAGATCAACCCACAATTGTTTAAAAGTTTCTCAAACAATCTGGCACCTTAAAGACCGCTGATTTATTTAAATCACAAGAGAGTTTAATTCTAAACAAATAAAAACAACATTTTAGAAATGTAAATAGAAAAATAGCAAATTGGCTCTCCTCAATCCAAAACTAAAAATGCAAGGAATATCAAACATTCAATAAAACAACACAACACATAATATTTAGTTGCCCCACATTAACTCAAACTAAATACCGGACAAAACATAATAATGCAGGAAAAATTCTGCACCAAGAACTGTGTATTAAACATAGTCTGATAACTGAAAAACTACCATATTACCAATACACCCCAGAAAACGTCATAAAAATGACATCAGACATCAAACTGGGATAAAAGCATCTTTACAGATAAATCTATAAGTCACTATAGACCAAAAATATTATTTTTGTTGATAAAACTATTAAAAAAGCATATCTCTTCGATATTACAGTAGTACCCAATGCTGCAAATTTACAAAAAACCCATGCAAAAAAAATGTTGAAGTTGACAAAATACGTACAATTCCTATAATAATATCGGCTAAAGCATTAATACCTTTAAGGCTTCATAATTTTCTTCTACAACTTCATATTGAGAAAGACATTTTCGTCCATATGCAACGCTCTGTAATCCATAGTACATTTAGCACAGCAAGAAAATTTTACAAAACAAGTTTTTCTGCTCTGGTTATAATAGCCCGTATAATAGAAGAAACATTGTGAATAACACAAAAATAAACAAGAACAGAATATTAATAATCCATCTGGATAAAAAGTATTACTAGAATTGTATGCAACTTGTTTGAAAAAACAGTACCTACTAATTACTGTCAAAAAATGACTTGCAAAACAGGAATAATAATAATTTTAAAAATAATAACAAAAACTTAAGTGTTGTACGGATTCAGTACCAGTCATTTGGAACATTGTCACCTATAATATTTTTTCTGTATGCCTTTCTTAAAACAACTTCCCATATAACTTAATCTTGAATTGCAAATATTGTTCCCCCGGTTTCAGAAAAAAAGTAACCTGTTGTTACGTAATTACAAAATTCAATTTTATTATTTGCTACTTTATTAAGGTTTTTATAAAATAGTCCATGTAATTTCTTTTCGTTCCAACTGAATTCAAATTCAGTCGTAGTTTGTAAACATTTAATATTAAAAACTGAATGTGTAGTGCCAATAAAAAGAACAAAAAAATAATAATAAAAATAATAATAATTTATTTAGTGCTTACGTTCATTTACAAATAGTTACACAGGTCATAAGCCGAGTGTTGTAGTTATTAGTGATGGGCGGAATTTAGCGTAACAGGTACATGGAATCTGTTCCGCAGCCGTACCTGTTACACGCGTACTATGTTCCGCAATTTATCATGTTATTTTTGGAACAGGTTCCACACGGAACATACATATGGAATTTTTTATACCTATTCCGTATGGAACGTTTTGGAACTGGAACCGTTTCGTACCTACTTACATTATTTATTTTGTATGGAACGTTTTGGAACTGGAACCGTTTCGTACCTACATAGTACATACATTATTTATTCCGTATGGAACGCTTTGGAACTGGAACCGTTTCGTACCTACTCAGTCTCACACACAATTCACATTACACTTATTTCGTATGAATTATGGAACGCTTTGGAACTGGAATCAATCATACCTACCGTTTCATTATTACATTATATATTACCTGCATCAAATAATTTAACTTTTAATATATTTGAAGCATTTATTATTTTCTATATTTTGTTTTGATTTTATATCCTTTTTAGTTGTATTACAAATTAATTATTTTGGTTATCGGATTTCTATATTTTATTTGATTTAATTAAAACAATTTCAAAAGAATTATGAAAAATTATTGCCGCAAATTAAATCATAGACAATATTAGAAAATAATAGGATTAGATAGAATTGAGGCTTTATTACATTTTGTCTTGTTTTAAGTACTATTAATTGGAAATTTGTCGGTGTCGTACTCGGTCGGTGTCAGGCTTATATTGTAATAGATAAAAAGCGTACTTATATTAATTCATATTTCATACCTACAATTTTATTTTATTTTATTGAAACAATTTGACAAGCATTATGAAAATTTATTGCCGCAAAATAAATCATAGAGAATATTAGAAAATAATAGGATTAGTAAGAATTAGGGCTTTATTACATTTTGTCTTGTTTTAAGTACTATTAATTAGAAATTTGCCGATGTGGAACTCACTCGGTGTAGGTGTAGGTACGGGAACGGGATTACTTGCATTATTTAATCTTTTACAGAAATAAGATGCCAGAGATAAGCCCGGTGCCGGTGGATGATTGTATACTATGGAAAAGTGACATTCAGACAACACTTAAAGCAGTGCAGTAAGAAAGGTTGCCTATCGGACCTGTTCCAAATGTAACAGGTACGCGTAACAGGTACACGATTGGAACTGGAACGTTGGAACCTGTTCCTGAAATTAGGCTGTTCCGCCCATCACTAGTAGTTATGATATTCCTTATTTACAATAAAATTATCGTTTATGAACATACATTAAACATTCTAAAATATACATACATGGCACAGTGTTTCACAAAAACTAACCTACAATCATTTTAATATTTTATGCCTGAGAGATAATCCGTACAGCACGTCCTTGCAATGCAAATATGCAATGTCTAGATGTATAGTAGCCCCAGATTATTAAAACATATTGTATGCAAGACTGACAAAGTATACAAATTTTAAAACGGGTTTTGCTATAATATTTGCAAGGTTACAAAGCAAATATATATTTTTATTTAGATTATGCGCAACTTTATCTCCTTAAGTTTGCCATTGAAATCTGCGATCTAGATGAAGTTCTAAAAACTTTAACTCTATAGTATTGTAAGTAAGTAATAATAGCTAATGTAGTTTTAGTTTGGTTCAAACACAGTTGATTGAAAGTAAACCATTCCGTAAATTTTAATAATCTCACTATTTTTCTCTAACGGTTTAGAATAAGATTTACCTCTATTTAATATTGTTGTGTCATCAGCATATAGCACTAATTTATCAGTTTTCAGATAAGTAGGATAGTCATTAATATATATTAAGAACAGTAATAGTCCAAGTATAATTCCTTAAAGTACCCCAACATCAATACTAAGTAACGGTGACATTCCCATTTACCTTAACACAATGTACTCTATTTGATAGGTAATGCATCATAAACCCACAACTTTTTTGATAAATGTTATATATAAGTCAAAATATGATCCTATATAGTCTATTATTTCGTCAATTATTGCTGTTGTTGTTGCTGTTGATCTACCGTGCCGGAAACCGTTATAGCAATTTGTAAATAGAATAAATTGCATTGTTTGATTTTTTTAAATATTTCCTCATACTTTTACAAAAAGCATTCAGTAATAATTCTTGGTATATATATAATCTATTTACCGATGATTTTGAGTTCCGTTCGTGTTTGACGATCTACAGCTTGTATGGCTGTAGGAAACCAAAATAATACGCCAAATGTGTATGTAAATGTACTTACTTTTTGAGTTAAGATTAGTTTTTAAAAGTTTAAACGTTTGTAGGTGCCACTCGGATCTATTGATGTAATTGTTTTTCCACTCAGCAAAATCATACTATCTAAATCTTACACTTTTCCTTTTTTAACGTACAGTACTGCGCATTTGTTTACTACTGGCTTCATTTTAATATCGGTACTAAACTCCATTAAGCCATATAGTTGTTTTAAGCCAATACCACATCAGATTGTCCGTGTATAGAAGATGGTTTATTGTTTGGCTAGTAATTTGTCCTTTTATGATAAAGCCATATTTTGTTCTTTTAAGCGCATTTGAGATTGAATTTATGCACATACAAAATAGGCGCTTAAAGTAACTCCTTGAAATATTCCACTTTTTATCTATATTGATTTTGTTTTTAAAAAAATAGTCCTATTATATCGATAAAGTTCTGTATTCTAATTACTCATTATAGATTTTATAAAATTGATTAAAGTAGTATCAATTTTATAGATCTTAAGCACTTCTATAATCCATGAGTGTAGTAGCAAACCATAAGCTTTCTGATAATCTATATAGCCAGTGTATAAATTTCTGTTGCGTTTTCTTGCTTGGTTAATTGTCACTGCATCTATAGTTAACTGTTCTTTACATCCGCGTGATCTTTTCTTGCATCCCTTTTTTTGTTTTTCTGTTATAATGTTATGTTGTTCTAGATGGTTGTTGATCTTCGTTGTTATAATAGATGTTAGTAACATATACATATTTGGAAGGCATGTAATTGGTCTATACTTTGAAGGATTATCAGTATTGTGTTTATCTTTTGGCTTCAAATTGGTTATTCCTTAAGTCATATAGTTAGGCATAACATGCGGGTCTGTTAGTATGTTTGTGATTAAACGCGCTAAGTGTTTGTGAGTAGCTGTAAATATTTTTAACCAGTAGTTTTGTATCTTGTTTAGACCAGACGTTTTCTAGTTAGAAATTTTGTTTATTGCATTTTTGATGTCGTGTTCTGTAATTTTGTTACCCCGTGTATTGTTGCATGTTTTTTTTGTTCTTCGAATATCCAAGTAGCTTCTTTTCGATGTTGTTTACTTTTGCACAACATTTCTTCCCATTCTGTTTTGATAGCAGTGAATAATTAGTTATATCTTCTTCTTCTAGATTTCTGAAGAATTGCTTTTAATTTTTCTTAAAATTGATGTTGTGTATTTTCCTATTATATGATAAATTAAATTGTCTTAGACGGTTACTATAAACTGTTAATTTTTGTTTAAACAATTCTAAACTAGCTTCATTTTTATTATTATTATTATTATTATTATTAAATATGACTGAAATGATAACTTGCTCTTTATCCACCAGCGTGGTTCGGAAGTCACGTTTTAAACTGTTGGTCCCATCAAACCACTTTAAACAAGTCGTAGACTTACTGTGGCGATGTAAAATAGCCGTAAAAAGCATAAATAAATAAATAAAAAATGTAGTGTACGCACAGTATGTAAACCGAAAATACACCGTATTCTTATGTTCTCTCACTATCCTAGTGCTCTCCTTATTACACGGGCTGTTCCTAATATCGCAGTTGTTTGTAGTTGCTGTTATGCTTTCCTCTAATTTTTGATATATTTACGGCTAAGTTATTAGTGACCGTTTCAGTCGTGCCAACTATGATAGAAACAATTTCAGTTTTCATATTCCACATCCTCAAAATTTCAATTGACAAATCACAATACTTTAGAACTTTTTCGGCTTCTTTGCTTCTAGTATTTGTGTCATGAGGTATTGCAACGTCAATAATTGTGCACATACTTTTGTGATAATCTTTTATGACAATATCAGGTTTGTTTGCTTTTATCTGCCTGTCAGTATGTAGTTGTTGATTCCACAGTGTCGTGACTCCATCCTTGTCTGTTACTTGTTCTGGTTTGTACTCATACAAGTTTTTTTCTACTTGTATTTTTAGACCAACGCATATATTGTAATGTAAAAGTTTTGCTACCTTGTCATGTCTTTGTACATATTTGTTTTTTGCAAATATTGAGCAGCTAGATATAACTTGCGCAATAGTTTCATCATGTGTTTTACATATTCAACATCTAGCATCAACATTTTGCTTCAAGATTTTTATTGAATAATACGTTGGGTTTATAGTTTGATCTTAAGTAGCAATTATTAGACTTTTGGTCTCTCGTTTAAGATTTGATCTATGTTGCCATCCGAAGGTTCCATCTTTGTCTCTGTTTTCTTGCTGTACACTTTGTCTAAGGTATTGGCCATGCATTGTTTATTCCTTCTATTTGTTTTTTAGTTCTGTTGATATTTTATTTTTAATATAATGTATGTTTGTTTGATGTTGTGTCTCCTGTAAGTCCCTGTGGTTCTAAGTCATAAAGTTATTGGCAAGTATTGATATAGATCTATGTTTTGGGAGCTCTTATTGCAACAAAATAATTTTAAATCGTTCATATACAACAAATGATTAATTTGTGTTTTTTTTAATTGACTATAATGCTCTCATTTTATTAAACTCAACAAAAAGTGGTATTAGGCTAACACAGAATAAGAGAGAGGATAGAGCAACTCCTTGAAAAAATTCCCCTTTTATTTTAATTGATGTTGATTATAATTATTATTATTAGACAAAACATTATTTCTAAAAACAGATTTTGAAGAACTACACATATACCTGTATATTGCGCTGTAAAAACAATATCAAATCTTACAAATCCAATAAAAATCAACAATGTTAAGCTTACAAATTTTATACATACCTAATCCATAAACCACCATAGCAAAAAATAATAGAAAATAATATATACAAGATTTATACAGAAAAATGTCATAATAACATTTATATATAGGATAGATTGATTATCAAAAAGCATAAGATTCTGTACCTCATTCTTGAATCAACTAAGTTTTTAAAATATATAAAATAATTGCCACAATCACTACGTTTCTTAATCATATTATAGAAAAATAAAAAACAGAAATGCACATTAGTATCGAAAAATCTACAATAAAAACATCAAGCTAATAAAAACATTATTTTGCCTAGCTATAAATCCTATACCAAACGCGCTAAATAAGACAAAATATGGATTTAAATTAATAGGTACAATAACAAATCATACTATAAACCATCTAATTTACATGGATGACCTCAAACTATATGGAGCCAATAAACATCAACTCACACATCTCATCAGCGTAGTAGAAAAAAGAGTAAAGATCTACACATGACATTTGGCATAGATAAATCTTAAGCAATTAATGTAGAAATAATAACAAACCAATAAAAAAAAGTGAATAAAACAAAAATAAATATTTAAGAATTATGCAAAACACAGTTACTAACAATAAAGAGATAAATGAAATTAAAAAAACTCAAAATTCAAAACCAGGCTACATAACTAAAACAAATTTAAACTCAAAAATTTAACAAAAGCAACAATTACATACGCAATCCGCGTGCTTACATGTTCATTTGGTATTATCAACTGGAATAATACAAAACTCAAAAATTTAAACAGGCAAATTAGAACAAAATTAACAAATACAAGACACATCACCCTAAAGCTAGCTTACAAAAAATTACTCTACTCTTCCAAAATCTAGAGGAAGAAGAGGTATAATTGATGTAACACACTTACACTATAAACTAATTAATAATCTAACGTCATACTTTAAAAACCAAACAAAAGGCACTCTATATATGACCATAACAGAATCTGACACTCAAATAACATCTTTAAATCTTAACAACAACATTCAAATTAATGAAACTAATACAATATAAAACAAAAAAACAGAATGGTTACAAAAAGAAATTTGTGGTAAGCATTTCTACCAACTACATAATAAAGGCATAAATGTAGAATTATCAAACATGTAGCTAACTAAAGGTAGTTTATTTTTAGAAACAGAAAGATATATTACTGCAATCCAAGATAAAATAATTAGAATTAAGAATTTCTATTAGCAAAAGCAATACAGAGCTTTGCCATAGTGTAATTTTTTAATTTGATTAAAAAACCGGACACTGTTCTTACTTTAGTTAAATAGAAATGAGAATAAAACAAAAATAAACTGATAAATTAATAATCCAACTTACCGCTTTATTTTACTTTCAACCTAATCTCAATGCTTTGCTTTCCGTACATTAAACTGACTAGATGGTTTACAAAACAAAACAAAAATTAAAGTTAAATTTATTGGAAATAATAATAATAGGAGTATTTAAAAATAAAATAAAACCGCAACACTAATGCACGGTTTTAATTTTGCTGTTTTCTAATGCACTTCATTTTTTTTGCTTAATACTTTAATTGTGTTTTTTACAGTTTAAGTTTTTTGCTATTAGTCTGAATTGCCTTGTGAGTAATTAATTTTATTCTATTTAATTATATTTAGTCTGTAAAAAACTGCAATAGATTTGAAGCTAGTATTTGTATGCACTTGTAAATTACGAAACAGGCAAAATGAAGTAAAAATTAAAAAAAAAATGTGTAAATTAAGAATCAAATAATACCTTTTTACAAATTACAAATATACAATATATCTTTTACCCACTAACTTGTCAAAAATAAATTTTCTTTTGCTTTACGTTGTTTGCTCACTCGTTTTGAAGGGCTAAAAAGTCGTCGGTCTTAATCAAGCAACCGCAGCACTCACTACTACTGTAATTTATGCAATAAATAAAACTCAAGCGTCCCATAAATTACAGCTTTTTGCACGGCAATCTTTCCTTTCCTTATTCGTTCAGAATTCTAATATATTTGGAAAGGTCTCCGACATCAAATTATATGAAAGTCCTTGTTCGCAGTATACGACATACTACACAATAATCATTTATTCTTTTTCGGCCATTTAATTATAAAGAAGTCATTTTGTAATGTAAATCAAATTTTACATTTTTAAAGTACCGTTATATATTTTAATATATTCTTTTGAGATCAAAAGTTGTAAAATTTACGAATCATAAATAATTCGGGCAATAATCAAATATTAATATTAATTGTATAATAATAGTAAAAAAATAAGCTTAATATAGATGCCCTTTATGAGCGTAAGGCTTCATACGCACACAATTACAATTGTTTGCAAGAATTTTTCGTTTGATGTCTGGGTTAGTAATCCATTTTAATTTCTGTACTTTAACATATGCCAAACAATAATGGCTTTTTAAAATGTTGATGAGTGTGAGTTTTTATTTAGGTTATTCGTGAGAGGGAGAGAGTCAGTTGCACGGCATGTTTGGCAATTTCCGCCTGTTTGGTTTCCTTTTAAATTCATCCAGATCGTGGTCCATTGAATATAAATGAGCTGTTAAATTTCACTGTTGACACGTTTGCCTTTAAAAAATTGTTTGCGGATGTAAACATATCTGATGTAATTTGTTCCGTAAATTTACATTACATTTAGAAAACGCGAGGGTGGGATCAAGGCTCATATTTTCTAAATATAATCAAAATCTTAATATAGTCAATAATGGAAGTGATATAGGTTTTATTTTGGTTGATTTTAAATAATAAAGTAATAAATTTTGTGATAATATTTATTATGTCCTATGTGAGACAGTATATTTAATATCATGCATTTTTCGTGTTATTTTCAGCCCATATTTAACATACCATTGATTTATAAGTAGATAAAGCTATTAAAGCTACATAATCTCTAATTAGCCATTTATGGTGGTCGCATAAAAAATAATTATTATATATTACTTTAATTTGTAAACATGGGTGGCTTAATGTGTTTCATATTTATGGGTCACTTGTTTATTGTAACTTAAATTAGAGTTCTTTTTAATTTATATCATGGGTATAATTGCATATTAATTTAGTGTTTACATAGACGACACGTTAATTAGATTAGGTTTTATTATCCACAACCGTGTGTGTTTGATTGCACATTACATTAAAACAGGTGAGGAACAATTAGGTTATATTATTGTAATTATAAAATGTATAAATAGAATTTTATGAATCTTATATTTTCTTCAACTATATCATTTAACATCGAATAATATTTAATAACTGAATAAATTCATACTGTTTATTCGATTCAATTGACTATTAAATATATTGACCTTGCTGAGGATAGTAATAAATAAACTAATAATATAGTCCTAATAGTAAGTAGTAGTAATTTTTTGTTGTTGAGAAAATGGCTTGACACTTGCACACACTATTTACTTTTTTTAATTTACGCAAATAGCTTTTAGCGTAAGGCGTCAAACCAAGTTTGTTGCTCTTCCTTCTTTTTCTTTTTTATTACTATCTATTTTTTTACTTCTTTTATCATCACTTTCATCAATATATCAATAATATTTTTTCAGTTTTAGTTCAAGTTGTTGCTTTTCTTGTGCTTATCTGCTGCAAAATATTATTGTTTCGGAGTGTCACTCCAAAATATCTAGATTCTTCTTCTTTTTTATATTTTTATTTTCTCTGTAGTTTTGATAAGAATGGTGACCAAACAAATAATAAATTAGATAGTAATTCAACCTTCTATGAGGAGATTTTACTAATAACTCTATTCCTTAGTCCATTCCACTTCAGATGGGTCTTCTCATATATCTCCAAAATCCGGATATCTAAGAAAGATAGAATAGTTATGTTATATTTTAATAGTGCATGGTTGCTCTTTTTTTTTACGCAGTGAGATGTTAACCTCAACAAGTGGCCCTTAAAAATAACTAGCGCATAACAATACCTTTCGGTTTTCTTCTCTACGTTGGTCCTGCTGTTAATATGTTTTTGTCATTGTCACTAATGTGTTACTAGTTTTAAGTAGGCTGGTTTTAGCCTTGTAAAATTCACACAATTTTCTGCGGCAACTGCTGTCCCCGGCCCATCTCTCCCTATACCCTCTTTTTCAGTCCTACTTCCTACAATGACATCCATCTCTCCTTTCTCCAATTTTTGCGTTATTCAGCCTAAATATTTGATTTGTTCTTAAATATTTTCTTAATTTTTTAATATTTTCATTAACTTCTTTCTCGTCGTATCTTCTTTCTTTCATAAATATTTTGTGTAGCTCTGCTAAGTGTATTGTAGTTTGCCAATTTTATTTTTAGTGAGATTTTAGAATCTCCATTTGGAATTAGTTCTTTGTTGCATTGTCTGTCAACCTCGAGAAAGCGTATCTGCCATATAAAAATTGCTTAGTCAATTGAGTTTGCTTTCCATGAATGGATTTTTTTCTTCTTCTACTTATCTCTGCAATTTTGGTCGGTACAAATGTTTTAATAAATGTTTTTTTTGTCTACTCTTTGCTTCTTCTTTCTTTGTCATCTGTGGCTTTTGATCCGTGTGTTTCCTTCCATTTTGTTTATCTAAATCATAAAACTTCAAATTCCTTTATCCTTTTTCTCACAACTGTCGTTGCATAGTTTTTTAGTCTTCCTTCCATGCTTCGCACTCTACTAGCGTATGTTCTGCATCGTCATGCGTGTCTTATTGACAGAATATACATCTTTCTTCTTTCTTCATTTTAGTAGTTGTGTTGTATAGTAATACGTTGCTGGATTATTCTTTACACATTTTTTTTTTTTTCTGGTGTTAGTTGCCCATGTCCTGTCATTCTCTGTTGCCCGTCTCTTTGCTTATTGTTTACTGTTTCCTTTGTAATTTTCTTAATGTTTAATCTTTCTTCTACCATCAAATCTGCAGGTAGTGTTGCCGTAATTACTTCTAGTGCCTCCTGTGAAACCATCCTGTAGACTCTGCAAATCCTTAACGAGCTTGCTCTCGTGGTTCCTTTTATTTATTTTCTGTTTTTTTTTTCTCTTCAATGCGTCTCCCAATGTTTCTGTGGCAAACAATAGTTTATTTTTAACAACCACTTCTCCTTATCCTCCCTTGTTTGGCATAAGCCTACTAAGCATTCCTTCCATTTTCTTTGTTCCTCTTACCGCTTCCTTAACCAGTTCGTTTTATCCCTTTGTTTTAATTGGTATTTACTATTTGTTTTCCTGTATTTTCCCATTTCTCCTTTTAGTTCTCTTTGTCAAAAGCCATTTCGCCTCAGTATTCTGCGGTGCCAGATTTAACACTTTATTTCTCATTCATCTCTTTATCATATCTTTTGCCAACTCTAACTTTTTTTTTATACTTCCATGTCTATATTCCTACCTACCAAAGCCACGTCATCCGCAAATGCTGTTATTGTCACTCCTTCCGGCAGCCTCATCCTGAGTAGCTCATTATAGACTAGACTCCACAGTTTAGATAAAAGTGCAAAACCCTGTGGTACAAGTCATCCTAAATTTTCCATTCTTAGTCAATAGATTTCTTCCTTAAAGGTAACTTCATATTATCTTGATAGTTTTATTTGTTAGTTCTGTTTTTTTTTGCTGTTTCTATAATTGTTTCCCATAATATGCTATTGAAAAGATTTTGTATATCTAGCGTTATTATGACAGTGTTGTCTTTTTCTGTGTGGCCCACTGTTTGCTTCTTTTGCCATGTCCTTTACCTTTTCAATGGCTGGTCTTGTCTTGGTGCTCCTTTGAATTTAATAACTCTTGTAGTTTAGCAAGCTCGTGATGTGCCCTAACAAAATTTGTTTCGTTGTCTCAATAAAAGTTTGATGTCTTTCCACAACGTGACATAAATTGCTTTAGTTATAAATGCTTCCTTAGGCTCGTTTCACACGTACAGGTTCCGTTCGGTTTAGTTCGTTTTTGGTTCGTTTTTGTTTCATTTTCAGTTCGTTTTTGGTTCATTTTTGGTTTCAATTTGGTACGTAATAGAAACAGTATAACACCGAATACTCCCTCGTAATGTGATAAGAAGGTGCTGTCAATGAATTCCATCTTTGTTTTTTTATTTTTTCCTAGAGATACAACATGACAACAACTTGACTTTCCATTATGATTACTACTTAGCCTGTGTACAAAAAAACAAAACCTTATACAAACAGTGTATGTGTGAAAGTTTCATTCGTTTTCGGTTGCAACCAAAAACAAACCAAACCAAATAGAATAGTTGAAGCTGTTTAGCTTCAGCGATTAATCAGACTCTCTTATACAGTCATATACATAAAAATCAGCGGAGGTATGTATATACTAAGCTCTTCAAATGGTCGTGACGTATTTTCTCTCTATATAATTTGCAAATATTGGTGATCATCTTTTTGTATCCAGATTTGCTGGTATAGTTTTAGTATGTCGGCAATAATCACATAATAATAAATGCAAAATCTGAGTAAAATCAAAAATTAATCTTCTTGTACTGTAGGCCCAACTTGAAAAATGTAATTTAATGATAATCCAGTTGTTGTCTTTGCAAAACCATCAAACATGACTCTCAATTTTGTCGTCAACTATCTTCCTTAATAACGCAATGGTGTAAAAAAAAGTATCCGTTATTGGTATTATTAATTGGTTTCATGTGTTCCAGATCCTCGTATTGTTGCATAAACTCTACTTAATGCTTCTTGAGCGTAAGCATTTTAAGTAATTTCAAATTGCAAAATTACAAACTGACATATTTATTTGTTCACCTAAGTTGTTAAGATCAATATTGAATAATACCCGTACTAAAAATGCTCATTTATTTGTTCTACATACTGTTTTACATTGCGTGGTTTCTCGTAAGTGTGTTTATTTCTTCAGACTGCCAATTTTTTTTCATTTGCGTCTCCTATAAACTGGTTGTACATAAATTGCATTTAAAGACTTTTAAGTCTTTCCTTGTTAGAATTGTTCTTGATGCTATGTAACCTAATTGCGTATTTTCAATGTAAGATCAAATTGTTCTGTGGTTAGTTTCATCTGTCCAATAAATTTAAATATCTTTTGACACCTAGCAATAAATCTATTTTTCCCAGTTTGTTAAATTCTAGATCGGCTAACGTAATGTTTTTAGGTAAGTTCTGTTGTTGTTTCTTTGATTCGTGATTTGATTATTGTCTCTATTCTTTTAGTGATTGTTGTGGCATTTGCGTTCCCAATAATAGGTTTAATGTTTAAACTTTCAGTTTGTCCCTAATAAAGTTTGTTGTGCATTGCACACTATCCAATAACGCCCTACACTGATGAAGACCTCCATGCTGATGGTCTATGTTTACCAATGCTGTTGATAATAATTTCATTTGATTTCTGTAGTTGTGTTTTGTTTTTTGACTTTCAAAATTTGTTCCACTATAATAAAACTGTAAAATGCATTGCATTGGTACAGCCCATGTTGATACTGTTCATAAATATTGCATTTTGATTGAGTGCTAGTATATAAAACAACTGACTGTTCTTAATAACAATCCGGTTTAAAAAACTAATATGTCTGTGGTGTCTTGAATTGCAATACGTACATTTTTCTGGCTGATAAAACTGTCAAACGCCCAGTAAGATTCATATCTTACATAAAATATGTTTCTGATATTTAACTAATTATTATTATTGTTTAAAGCTTCATTATGTTTGTTCAATGTTAATAACTCAATTGTAATTTTTTTTTCTATTGTATCGCCTAACAACAACTTACCACTACATAATTGATTTACAATTTCACTGTAACTACCACTATTTTATTACTCGGATTGTAGAAGATCTAAACATAATTTGTTTGAAAAATCTTTTATTGCAATAATACAATTATTCGATCAATGTATAATGTAATCCCATTTGTTGCTCCAAAGTAGTTGAACAATAGTTAAAGTTATTAGACTCTAAATGGGTCTAAAGGGTTGAAACAACAGCTTATCAACCCAAACGTCATCCTCACCTGCATGCGGTGCACCCTGCTAGATAACTAACAACGCTCTGACAACCGAGTCACGGTTACCAAATTACAAAAATGTTAAACTCAAACTTCCCAACCCGCAATAAGCCAGCGTGGAAAAATATGGAATAACCATTCAAAATCAAAACAGAAATGAACAACAAAACATAACTTTCAGTCCCCAGCGCCCCCAATAGCACCAATCATGGCAGCAGTTAGCCACTCAGAAAGGAGAGTGCTAAAAATCCCTGGGCAAAATCAAGCTGCCAAACCATGACTACATCTGCAAAAACAACAATATAGATTAGAACCTACAATATTCAAACACTAAGAACAGACTCTACAAACTAGCAAACAAATTAGAGAAGATATAAAATAATATCGTGGGATTGAGCAAAATTAAACAAATATGCAGCGAATGGATAAAACTCAACTCAGAAAACCACTTTATGCTCATCGTAAAATAAAAGATTTGAATACATTATACTAAGCATAACCAAAAGAAAACATATGAAAATAATCCAAGTATATGCACCAACTTCAAGTCACCCGTATGAAGAGATAGAGCAATTTTATACCAAACTGAAAACCGCCATTGAACAAAAACCAACCACTTGCTTAGTGAGAGCATTCCGCAAAAATATCAAACGTACCCAACAAATTAAACTTTAATCAGTTGAAAATAAATATCAGGATATAAACCAACAATTAGAAAAAATAGATCAAAACACAGCACCAAAACCCGCTAACAAAAACAGTCTTAACAAACAAATAACAACAACAATTGAAAACTGTATCGGAACTATAAATAAACAGATACCAAAGAATCAACCTACTACATACTAAAAAACTAATAATACAACAAATGAAACTAAACAAACAGCAGAAAAGAAGCACGGCAGAGAGCAGAAAACTCAACAAATTAGTGAAAAAAAAAATACAAAAGTACAGATGGAAAAAAAAGATCTAATACAAAAAACCACCAAAGAGAACAAAAACATGAAATGAAAAAGACGGATAGGCCATAAAAAGGTATGCTCCTTAGTAAATTCAACAGAAGAAACAATTACAAATAGAGACAGGTAAGATTGCACCAAATCAGCACCACAAACAAAGAGTAATAAACAGTGGCTCAGAAAAACTGCCTGAAATAGACAAAGATAAGGCAATGAACGCTATGCAACAGATGAAACCCAATAAAGTACCAGAGGAAATATTAATTAACATGATAATACTAGGTAGTTAAAGACTGTTACTTATGATAACCAAATTACTAAATGAGTGCCTACAACAAAGTAAAAACCCGGCAACCTTGAATAACGCATTAGTTAAACTACTTCACAAAAAATGAGATAGAAGAAAGTTAGATAACTATATAATAATTTATTTTAATAGACTAATTATTATCCTTTATACTTTTCAAGTCATTACCTATAATTAAAAAGTAATAATTAATCACCCATACATTATTTGCGAGTTAAAATTGTATTTAGTTATTATACTATATATTGTATATTTGACAATTTAATCATGTACGTACATATATTATGTTTTTTATCTATAATTTCTGTTTGATATGTTATAAAATTTTTATGTATTTTATATTTTATTTATCATACAATACTTATTACGTCTCATAAAACAAATCAATTTTTAATATAATGTATATTTTTATTTGAAAAATTCTGGCGCCAAAACGGCCGGCGCCGAATAAGCTAGCGCCGAGGTGTCCTTGCACCAAATCGGCCGCGCCGAATTGGCCGCACCGAAACGGCGGCGCAAATTTTCCAACAAAGACAACCGTGTCGCAATGTAACGTGTAATTAGTTAAACATATTTTGATACTGTTGTCTCCTTTGCAAAACATTTGCAAACGAGTAAAGAATCAGCTTAGTAGAACTGTTAAATATAATAACCATATGCCGTTTTTGTATAAAAATGTGTAATAAAAGCATACCATACTTTGGCGTCATTCCTATTTCCACATATAATTTGATAATCAATTTATTTATAATTTTTGGGCACTTGACTTGACTAAATTATCTTGACAGTATAGTTTAATCCTGTCTAAATAAACTGGTAAAAAAATATATAAATTGTCAAATTATATGTAGAAATAAAAATGACGCTAAAGTAGCTGTTTTCACTAAAATACTGTAAATCAAGGTAGCGGTCGGTATGCTCTTAAAGCCGCTGCCTAATACAATGCAGTTATTTGTAGACAATATTGTATTTAATAGTTCCATTAATTTCTTAGTAGATACATTGTAATCGCCTTTAAAAAATCTATATTTTAAAATAAATATACATTTAAAATGAATTAGTTCTATGCTCGTAAACCGCAATCAATTTTTTGCAATAAGCTTTAAAATCTTCAGGTATATGTTTAGTATTATTATTAATAAGTATTAACACACCACCACGTGTATATCGTTATATTATAGTCTATTTATTTTAGATCTAATAGATTGCATGTTTATAAATAGAATGTGATCTTTATATAATAATAATAATAATAATAATAATAATAATAACTAGTCTTTATTCACTACATTTTACATGTATATGAAAGGGCGAAGTTCATCTTATTTGCTGCTCTATTTGTTATTGTTTGTATTTTCAGTTAAATATGTTGATTGTATTTGTTACGCAAAAATAAAAAAAAGTCTTGTTTTTACACTAGTGGGTCATATATGTTTTATGTTAGCAAACTCAAGAGGCACTGACACTGTTATCCAAAGGCTGGAAAACTGTTAGAGATTCACGTTTAAAATTTACAATGTTTTTGTTTGTAATAGAATAATTTCCTTTAAAACATTAGGTTCCAGATTGTAAACATGGCAATGGTAGTATTTAGGAGCCGCTTATATTAAAACATTTTCCAGTTTGGGTTGCATAATAATTGCAAACTCTATACTATTATTATTGTAATTACTGCCTGAATCATTAATCATTGTTGTTCTTTGCCGGGTTTGGTTGTGTTTTTGGTGTAGATGCGTTTAACTCCTTAGCCAAGTTCTTGGATGTTTGTGTTGGCAGCATTTACTGCAGCATATTCCAATTTATTTACAGATTTCTTTATTGTAAAAGATTGAATTTTAAGTTCTTCATTAGTTTTATCTTCATTGTGTTTGCGATTTACAACAATTTTATCTTTGAAAGCATGACACCATCATCATCATCATCATCATCAGCATTTGTCAATTCATGGTAGATGAGTTACTTAATAAAAATAGTGCTAATAATGCAAAAGCAAACAATAAGTTGTGTCCCTGTGGTTAATATGCCAAAGCTGGTGTACGTGTTCATCTTATAAAGCAATTTACCACTTTAGGTGCCGTAAAAAAGTGAAATAATGCTGCGGGGTTGATTTAACCTCAAAAGACCTTAAAAGACCTAGTGAGCGAGTTAAAACTTTATTCATTAATTCATTACTTAGTAAAAAAATATTATTAATTGTTAACCTAAAAAGTCAACAATGGATGTTTGTAATCCAAATTACAATACCAAGAATAATAATATTCAATAATTAAATGTTAACGTATTCAGCCAATTAAAAAATAAAAAAGTGAAAACTGCCACACCGCAACGCAATTCGGTTAAACCACCTAAAGTGATAACTTTCAATATTACAAAGATAAATGCTTTTGACCCTATTATTAATAGAAAAATCAATAATTGGGTTGAATGGTCAAAAAGAAGAACATCAGACGCAAGTATGTTTTAGGCTCAAATCATAGCAAAGGAGAAGAAAAACTAAGTATTTATTGAAAATTTACACCAAAAATGCATGAAAAAAGATCTAACAACGTATTTAAGTAGTCTACTATCTCATAAGAATTTTGAAATTCATAAAATTGTAACAAAATATAACACCAACTGTTTCAGACTAGGTCAAATAGATTACAATGTAATTATCAATCTAGTCAATTGGTCTATGGGAATAAAGGTATCTAATTATAACTATTTAACAAAATTCACAAAAATTAAATAAAAAACTTTAGAAAGAAAATCAAAACACAAATCCAAAATAAACAATATGTTTGATATTCATTTTAATATATTTTCTACTAACCATCAATCAATTATATCAATAGATAAGTCAATTGAAAACTATTTTCTGATTACAATTAGTCTGTGATATGTATTAGTGAACATGGACTCTTAAAACCACTTACTTAAAATTAAATAGTTTTAAAGTGATAGCACAGTTTGTTGTAGTTGTAGAAGTGTTATGATTTTATTTAATAGTGATAAATCTTGCAAAAACTTAAAAGCTTAAACATTCTCACAAAAAAAGCATTGTAAAATTGCAAGAGTATACATTTTACAATGGAACTGCATAATCATATTCATATATCGTTCACCGAAAAGAGATTTCAATGTGGTTTTAGATGTATTGTCAAATGTCCTTAGTTTTTTAAATGTTACAAATAAATTTATTATTTAGCTAGTAATTTTAACGTTAGGTTTAATGGTAATGATCCTAAAAAAACTGCACATTTTCCCAACCCACAAAACAATTGTTTAGATAACATCTTTACTAATTTAACTAGCTTTAAGGTATCGCCTCTTAAAACGTGAATACCCTATCACAAAAAATATATTTCTTAGTAGTCTAAATATAATGTAAGGATGTCGAAAAAAGATCCCGTTCTACTACTGTTAAGGGTAAATTTAAATTAGGAAATCAATTACTTGTAGAAACCTGGACTTATTATTTTATTATCAAATTTATTTTCCATTTTAACAAATCATTCAGAGAAAAAACATTAATAAGTTAAATAAAAAAAATAAATTCCTTGGTTCAGCAATAATTTACGTAAAATGCGTAATACTTTAAATCTTAGGTCGGATGCATACCATAAGATTGGAGACCAAAAACTTTTTAAAATTAGAAATAGGTTTAGACAAAACAAAAAAAAAAACAAAAAATAGATATCCTGTATAACCACTAATAGGGCATACATTGATGGTTCTAATAATAAAATCAAAAAAATGTGGGATATCATAAATGTCAATAGCCATTCTAAAAGTAATGTAACTTGACTAGTTTTAGTTTTATCAAATAATTTTAATTTATTATTTATTAGTATTGCCAAAAATTATAGAATTGCTTGTTTTAACGTGTTTTTGTGCTAGTAAAACCCCAACAAACTATTTTTTGTTTGAAAAATTTAGTTTGGATAATGTAAAAAAAAAACAATCAATAGTCTCAAGAATAATAAAAGTAAAGATACATATAACATCAATACAGATATTGTTGTAGATGTAATATAAAAACCATTGTTTGTCTTATTTAATACTTTGAGAAAGCGTGAATGCTGATTCGCTGAAAATTGTGTATATTATTCCTATTTACAAAAAAAGCAATTTTATTGTCCCAAACTCATTTAGGCAAATCTTTCTCCTTTAAATTTGTTCAACAAAAATTTTTTTTTTTTAGAAAGCAATGACAATATGGGTTTAGATTCAATCGTTATACGACAGATGCATTATTAGACTTTGTCGATGACACTATTGATTGTTTTAAAAAAAGGATTATACTCGCTTGCTACTTTCATGACCTTTCCAAAGCTTTTGACTGTGTGTTATATGCATATAATTTACATCCTTCAAGTTGCAGAGTTTTCATCCCATACTTGAGTAAGAGAAAACAAACTTTAAATTATAACAATAAAATATCAAACACTCTTAATATTAATCTTAGTGTTCCACAAGGGTCAGTTCTTGGGCCATTATTGTTTTTAATTTACATGATTTGCCAAGTTGTGACATAAACGCAAAAACAGTATTGTTTGCTGATGACATTACCATTATAAACACTGCAGCTTCAGCAGATAATGTGAATTATGACAAACAGTCTTTAGTAATAAAATGTTTCAACAGTAATTGAATATCTCTTAACGAATGTAAGACCTGTAAATTCTTGTTTACGTTAAAAAACCAATTAACATTGAGCAAGAACACATGTTTACTGCGTAATTTAGATTTTTAAGTAAATGGAAATGTTCTCAGAAATGCTTAATATTTTTAAATCCAACGTCTAAATGTGTATAGTATTCTACTCTGAGGTCACTCTCATATTAAACATAGAGTTTTTGCGTTACAAAGAAGAGTTGTTACAGATATGATTGTAAATTATATTTTAAAATACTTTATTTGTAAATTGAAATATACTTTGAAAAATATAACTCTAAAAATCTATTAACCATTTTATTGTAGTAATATTTTCTAAATGTATTAACGTCTAAAGGTTAAATACTGTACTTACAAAAATAAACAAGGCCACAAACTTGCCAATTAAATATTAAATTAAAATTGAAAATATTTAAACAAGTTATTTACAAACTTGTTTAAATACTACTTTCAAATTTACAAATTGAATCAAAACATAACAAAAACGTAAGTTGTGCTTTTGTACTGCAGGACTTTGCAAAACTAACAATAACTAACATCAAAACTTTTACAGATAAAGTTTGTGTTTGGGATGTTTGTAGTTTTGTATAGCAATTAATGTGTAATCATCTAATTAGACAGTAGAGTACAAAAACCGCAAAAACAAGTTATCCTTACGTGATTGTTGTTTAAAATAGATATTTCATCAGCTTCATATACCATATATAATTAAATTAATGCCAAAAGTTTTTAACAAAAAACAAGCAACGTGACGTCACCACTTCAAGTACAAAATATTCTCTAAAACAGTTATCAAAAAATTTATGGCTAGTTTTAATTAAATACTTAAGCAACAAAAACAATATATAATCTTAAATAGTAGATGATACAAACTGTCTACGATATTACAAAAAATATTAGTTTGTCAAACAGTAAAACCTCTTAAAGTTAATTACTCTGTTTGCGCTTACTAACAGTGCTAATGTTTACTGTTACAATGCAAAAGTACGACAATAAATATTAATTACATTTTGTAGCAAAAACTCGGAAGCAGCTGCTCAATAATATAGATTGTAATTTTCAAACCGGCAACTACTAGACCAACTACTTGTCCAACCACTTACGTGAACACAAAACTTTCCGGAGACGGTAGACTGAGCGTACATTACAACCAAGTACTAGACAAAAAAAAAATATGTCATATATCTACACAAATTAAACATCAAACACCATCAGAGACTGTTAAAGGTATTAAATACGCACTTTTGAGGTAGCAAAAGTAACTCAGAATTAAAATGATATGTTACGTAAAGCAACCAGTTCTTTCTTTAAAAAAAATAGAACTCATTTTAAGCGATCTCAATAGTAAATTTAAACTAACATAATATTGGCTATTCTAAAATTCTAATTATATAATTTAAAAAAATTAAACAATTTTGAAAAGGGTTTACTTTAAGGCATAACTTAATCAGATTTTTTAACACTAAGTTTAAGTGGTTTCAATAGTATATTAAATTAAGCCAAGAATCATTTTGTTACTATTAAACGCTTTGTCCATTTCCAAGAAGATTTTTAAAAACGCTAAAAAGACTATTAATAAAAAAGCACACAGAATTTATAAAAATAGCTATAAATTGTTATGATATCACACATTTTAAGAGTTGCAAACTAAATATATAGTTTTAACCTGTTATACTAATTACATTTCTAACGTTGATACTAATATTTCGGTTAATCCATCAGTTCTGGAAGTTCCTAAGTAAGTCAAGACAATACACAAAAAAATTTCCATCTTTTCCTTAACTTAACAAAATATATATGTATATAATTTGTAGTGATATTGGTTATACAATTTAAGTCAACTTTTATTTGATATTAAAACAAACAAGAAATAATCCACTTTTTCGTTTTCTTATTGTACATACAAATGTATCAAACAATACTCCAGTTTGAAGGATAATACATTTTAAATTGTGTTTTTTATATTCTTGAATTTGTGTTTGAATTTTACAATACAATTGTCTGTTTTTTTCATCCTTTGGTGCACATGTTATATTTACGTTTGTGTATTTATTAATTGTGGTGATAGCGTCAATAAACTGATATTCTTATTACTATTACGCATCGATTATTGCCGATGAAGACACATTAACATCAGAGAAACTACAAAAGTTTAATTATTGTATTTTATATGTTTGTGTATCATAAAATCCAGCAGTATCAAGGATTTCTTACACCCTACGCACAATATGGAACAAACTTAGTCAAGTTTTATTATTGTTGTTAATAATTTGTAATAGTTTTATTAATAAAATTTATTTATTAATAATAAATATTCATTTTATTATTTACAATTTACCGCATATCATTTTACAATTTATAACCAGAAAGAATAAACAAATAAGGTTTTTTTCACTTTGTTAAAACAACATCAAATGTAATAGTAACAAAAAATGCGCATTATCAAAAAAATTATCAACTCTGAATGATTATTTAATTTTTTGTATGCTAATGCATACAAAAAATTAAATAATCACAGCTTTTTACGGTTCGTTAATACATGCGTATAGTACAAAAAGGTCAAAGAGATTTTAAAGAAAAAAGTTGCAAATGATAAAAGTTTCATAAGCAGACAGGTATTATATATTTTTAACAAAAAAAGTACTTTTAACTAATTGAAAATTTAAAAGTATTTGTTTATTTTATGCAGCTTTTTAGTTAGTTGGAAATATATATACTCGTAGATGATGATTTATTTTAAATTTTAATAATAATTATTATGCATAAATAATTTATTCAAATGCAAGACAAACTAATTAATTTAATGCAACAAAGCCATTCTAAAAATGAAATGTGTACTTTATATTCAAGAAGTAGAGAAATGTGTTTTATAATGCAGTGAGAAAAGGCAATAATTTATAGCCGGCTTGAATTTTATTTATTGCATAAATTACGGCATGCGAAGTAGCGCCGCTGTGTTCTATTAAGAGCAACGACTCTTTTACCTCGAATAATTGAATCATATTTTTAATTTAATAGCACTAGAATATATTAATTTTAATGGATTGAAATATATCAATTGATATGTAAATGATTGATCATCACGTAATAGAATTGGAAGTTTAGCAATGAGTTCATTATCCTCAAATGGTATGTGACAATTTAATGTGGAATTGGTAAAATCTTGTATCAATCATTTTCCATTAGGGAGGCGTCAGATGCCATTAGACGGGGCAAACAGATCCATACTGCAAATCAGAATTTTCGGCTCCGAGAGAGATAGCATCGTCTGCAAACTTATACACTGGGTAGAGAAAATAAGCTTTGAAAATATCTAAATAGATACAAGTAGTGTTGTCTAGCCGCTGTGCAAACTACTCCGCCGCAAATTTCCTTTCCTAATTTTAATAAATTCACTCGAAGGTTGTATTTTTCAAATTCAATTTGTGTGATTATGTTTATCCCGAGTTTCTATTCGCCAGCAAAGTTTCCAATATTAAATTTGTTGCGAAAAGTCCTTATCTGATGGAACTGCCATTTTATGCCTAGGCTCAAACTTGCGGGAATTTCACTTTCGTGAAAATTACGTAGGAAAATGCTCTGGAAAATCTATTTCCGGCATTAACTATTTGCGTCCGACCCTCCATGAATATTAACGTCGATTACTTCCAGTTTCAACATATTTGAAAATATTATTGCTAAATCTAATTTTATAAATACATCCTGAATATGTTTCACTACTTACTTCTTTCAATAGTAAACAAAAAAAAAATCAAAATCTATTTTAATATAATAATAATACAGATAATTTTGTTTAATTATTATTGTTATTTTAGTCCGTTATAATTTAACTTAGCATAATTTTACTTACTTGTGTTGCTGCATCGAAATGGTTGTTGAGCACAACGCGTGAGTTTCCGAGATATCCTGCAACAAAGAAGATAGGATTAAGATCAGGTTATAATGTATGTTGGGGTAATACCATCAATTGTCTCAGATGCTATCGGAGTAATCCGTATACATGTTTAAAAGTAACGTTGCAAAATGAGAATTTATTCTGCGTCTTATAAATAACTGAAAATGTACCTGATTAATAATTAAGTAGTTGAGCATCGAGGAAAGAGATGTAGTGAATTGTTAATGTACTTGGAAGATTAAGTGTAATAATATTTGCTATAAAATAACTTTATTGGGTAATAATTAATTGTTTTTACAAAGTAAAAGTCAATTACTATACCCTTAAACATAATAGCATGTGATTTATAGTTATTAAATTATATTTAAATTATAAATGTATTTTATCAGAAAATATTATGGCAAACATTTAATAAAAACAAGACCTAATTGAAAGTTGTTGTGTTTTAAATTTATAATTTATATTTTATTTAAAAAAAAACTGAAAATTGAAAATTTGTTTTTGATTAAAAATGATATTATATTCTTGGTATAATAGATAATTGAAACATTTACTATGTGGTAATCCAAAATTAAATTGCAATCTAATAAACTCTTCTACATAAAACAACTATTTCTTCTAGAAAAGCAAAACCATGAAAGCGTCACTAGTTTTAAAATTTCCTTATATCAGCCAATAATTTATGCTCTTTGATAGATATTTAAAAGGTAGATTATTTTTTTTTTATATTTTCGTAATAAGTATTTATTTTAATTGTTCAATTAATTTTATTTTATTTATTTTATATATTTGAGCCAAAAATACCAGGAACTTAGTTATTAATGTTTTTAGATACTTTGTCTATATTTTAGAGACAATAGTTCATGATTTAACACTTCTGCTAGTTAACAATATGAATATGTTATTTTTACAAATCTTGTTATAATAAAAATGTATTTTTTTAGTTTATACTAAATTTGTAATGATACAAAACCGGCACAAAGGGGCAATGCAATCTCGAAACAAGGCCGGCCAGGCCCGATGCTTGAATATTATTCAATAATATAAAATTTAATGGTAATTTACAACAAAAAAACCCAAACAAATAAAAATAAAATCCAAAATATATTTCAAGCAAAATAAAACCGGCGTCTTTGCAGTTGTAATGTTTTGTTACCCAAAATAGTTTGTCCTCATCCAATAAAAGTTTTGCAGAATTGTATTATTTAAAAATTTGCATAGTAGCTGTACCGGCTTTGCAAAGTTACGTGCGCGGCCCAAGAAATCTTTCAAATTGATTTTTTAGCCGTAAATAGTTGCACACTAGTCAAGGATTGTGTTATTGAAAGTTGTTACTTTAGAACATGACCTTGTAACCCAGGTATTCAATGTATTTGCCTAAAATTGCTCTTATTCAATTTGCTATTATAATAATACGTTTATTTTGTGCCTTTTGGTATTAAAAGTTACATAACATTTACAAATACATCTATAATTACCCAAAATATTAAAAAAATATAATTATAAATTAACACAATTAAAAATCTTTGCTTCTTTGTTTGTCTACTTCTATTTTTATTTTTAACTGCCTTCATTGGTTCTATCCCCTTTTTGTCTTCTGTTAATATAATGTTTTTTTTTTCATCTGCCCTTCTCTCATCTTGTTATATTCATTTAACATACGTTCCATAGTATTCTTAGTCTCTTTGCACATTTTGTACTCTTTCAAAAATTTTCTATTAAAAATTTTGCTCTTTATTTCTACATCTGAATCTTGCAATCACTGTTTTATTATCTCTATAATATCTATCGCTCTCTAGGTACATTAGCAGTTTTTTTCTATGATATATTTATAATTTTCATTGTTTTTATTTCAGTTTCTCTCTCTCACCCTTTTAATTTATTGGCTTTTTTTTTGGAGATGCTTCAAAAAATCTGCAGGACTCACTATCAACTTATTGGGTTTTCCCTCAGGCAGTGTGAGCCGCTTCAGACGCCCCTAGATAGTATTTGGGCGACGAGGATTTTTTAACTCCTAAAAAAGTTCACCTGTGACAATAGTTATACTACCCTGGGATTGAGCTGTCTTCAGGGTGAGATCGTCATGGCGAGCAAGCTCACCATAGATCTCACTATAACTTTTGCGGTTTCTTTTTTCGTTCTCCTTCTCCAGAAGCACCTCGTAAATGTATCCTTCTATCTATTATCTCCCATTTTTGTTGGCCCTTCAGCATTACTTCCACGGTGTTGTCCGGGGTTAGCTCTATTTTAATCTTTGTAGAAATGCTTTCCCTTGCGCTGCTCCATTTGCAGCATACGTTAAATGTGTGCTGTGGAGTGTCCTTTTCGTTGCAGAACATGCATTAGGCGCTCTACTCAATTTTGAACCTTTTCAGGTATGCCATGTAGCATACGTGTCCGCTCAAGTAGTGGGTTGTGTAGTAGTCATTGCCGTGCTTCCTACTAATCCAACCTTCCAGGTTTTTGATTAGCCGCTTGATCCAGGTTGCTTTGCCGGATTCCTTGCTCCATGCTGTGTGCCATTTGTCTAATACTTCTTTTTTGATACTAGCCTTCTCTTCGTTGCTCTTTTTGTGTGTTCTCATTTGCTGTTCCTCTATGTATTTAATGAGCATGACGCCCGCTATCACCCTTATAGCTTCAGTGGATATAGTGCGATATCCGCTGGCTATGCGTAGTGACATCGTTCTTTTTTGTGTGTCGAGTAGATTCCGATGATTTGCTATATGACATGATTGAATGGGCCACTGTAGACAGTCATGTTGTGGTCTATCCATACTCCGAGGTACTTTATGGTTTCCTTGGATTGTATTTGCGTATTTCCGCATTTGAGTTAGACCTGCTTCAGTTTTCTTCCCCCATATAGGATGACCACTCGGATTGCGTGGTTTGCAAGATCATGTAGGTCTCTTGCTTCTTTGGCTCATACTACTTGCCGTGTCGTCAGCAAAGCATACCGTTTTGATTTCTATCAGTAGTTTTATTTCTAGAATGTAGTTGTAGTAAAGTATCCACAGAAGTGGTCCCAGCATGGAGCGGTACCCCACAGCTCAGCATTATCTGCCCGTTTTTCCCACGTATAACTTCTTGTTTTTGAGGTAACTGCTTATCACTCTCCTTATATGCTTTTTGAACTTTTTCTCTTGAGCATTTCCAGGAGTTCCTTCCAGGGTACTTAGTTAAATGCGTTAAT
Source organism: Tachinus rufipes (assembly GCA_963932245.1). Lineage (NCBI taxonomy): Eukaryota > Metazoa > Arthropoda > Insecta > Coleoptera > Staphylinidae > Tachinus > Tachinus rufipes. The sequence goes on along the minus strand of OZ010747.1, from coordinate 39,795,487 downwards.
GTCAATGGTTGTTAATAGACAATACCTCCTGTTCTTTGTTGTGTAGTTTTTAGCCTCTTTGTTTGCTCACTTGACCTGTTTTATGACATCGACTTTCCATTCATAAAGCTATACTGGTTGCTGGAGATCTTTTCTTCCATTTCCTTCCTTAACCTTCCCGCTATTAACTGCTCGTAGAGCGTGGCCATAAAGTTAATCATACATAGTGGCCTGTACTTCGTCTTCGCTTCTCCTGCTTTTTTGGCTTTCTCTATCAGGACCAGTCTTGCTTCCTTCCATTCGTCTGGGAATCTTCCTTGTTTGTACTCGTAGTTAATAATTCCGAGTATCAGTTCTGTATCAGTCTTGGCGATGCTCTTTATGATTATCAGTTTATTGGCTAACATAATTATTTCTAATGTAATTTTTTTCCTTAATCTCGCCTTGTTTCGTCTTTCTTGTACTAATTTTTTCTTTCATGCATTTTTGTAAAATTTTACATTCGTGTCTCTGTCTCATTCTTTTCTCGTACTTCGTTGCTTTTTTTCTTAATATGTAAATATGTCACAAATATATTTAAGAAAAACCGTAACATGTTTTAGCCTTCAAAAGGCCATCATCGAACGGTAATACAAACTTATATTTTATAATAAACTATCACATAGTAATAGTCTTTTTTAACTTCCTCAAGCACAATATATGCTGATGTTCCTTTATTTAAACTTAGCACTTATCTGCAATATTTTGCATGTATTGCTTTTAATTTGTTTTGTTTCTTTCTGATCTATACAATATCATATTCCATAAGATATGTAACAAAATTAACAAATTTTGGCAAACAAATTTTTTTTTTCAATAAAAAATCATATTTTTTACATTTTTTTCAAATTAAACAAAATATTTTTTTTAATTTTTTTGGAAAATTATATTCTTTTTTTAGAGGCCTGCAATGGATTTTAGCGCCCTTGCTTGCTAGCAATATACGTAAAAAACGTAAATAATAAAAAATCTTGTAAAGTAAAATAATTTCTAAGTATATATCTTGTTTACTTATAGCAATGTGCATATAATATGACTATAACAATGCTTTGCCCATGCAAACACAAAAACACGCCCCAAATATATTCACACGAAGTTGTCTTCTAAAAGATTCGCTGAAATTTGCCGGAGCGCTACATGCAACGCGTTGAACTAAATTTCGACGCGCGCATCATTAATATTTAATTTTGCAATCAATGATTATCAACATATACATTTGAATTTTAAAATCGATAAATTTTTATAGTAAATTTATTTATTTAGAAACAATAATAAAATTTTATAATAACTTATTCTTGCCTTTCATGGTCTATTTTGACATATAAATTTTGTTTTTTGAATTTGTTATAAATAATACTTTTTAAGAAAATTTCGATAAAAAACTAATTTGAAAATTCCCTGCTCTTAAAAACAACACAAGCTCTGGTTCTTCTTCTTCATTAGCCTTGTATCATTCAATGCTGGAAATAGGCCTCTTTTAGTCTCATAAATGTTTCCCTATCTTGGGTTTTCCTCATCCACATTTTTCCAGCTATTTCCGTCACATCATCTAGCCATCTCATTTGTGGTCTTCCTCTACTCCTCTTGGTTTCCCGTGGTCTCCAATTGGTTATTTTATGAGTCCATTTATCTTGGGTCTGTCTTGCTGTATGTCCAACCCATCTCCACTTGAGACTTGCAATGCGTTCCATCACATCTGTAATTTTCGTTTTATTTTATTTCAATGTTTCGTATTCGATCTCCTAGAGATACCCCCCAGCATAGCACGCTCTATTGCTCTTTGCGTAACTCTCAGTTTTTCTGCCACCTTTTTTGTAATGGCCATGGTTTCCAGTCCATATGTGAGCACCAAAAGTATGCATCTGTGATATATATTCCGTTTCATGCTTCTCGGAATGTCTTTATCTATCAGTATAAAGCTTAGTTTGCCGAAAGCAGCCCACCCTAGTTGAATTTTGCGTGCCACTTCAGCGGTTTGGTTTTATTTTCCAGTTTTAATTTTATGGCCGAGGTAGATATAATGTGGAACTTTTTCTATTGTTATGTTATCAATGTTTTGGAGGTCAGTAGTTAGTATTTTGGCTTTTATATACATAAATATTATTAGGATTATTATTTTAGTATGACTGTATAATTTTAGAAAATAAATATATTATTATTGTTTTCTTATTTTTCAAAACTCGTAATACATTATAATACGGAAAATAATTAAATTTACGAACTTTTTGGTTATAGTAAATAAATATATTATATTTTTATTATTTTAAACTGCAAGTTGCAATAAAATGTAGATCTTTTTATCCAACAATAGGAATTATACGTATTTTATAATGTTCCAAAGTTTTCAAGTTCTATAGATAAATTTGTAGACTTAATATTTTTTCTGTGTATGATATTTGTAAATTGTTTCTACTCAAAATTGTAATATTAATCAAAAATATGACTTTGTTAATTTTATCAACGAATCTAGTGTGAATTTATAATATGGCCTTTTTTAATTTAAAATTTTGAAAAGCAATGTTTTGGTGAATAATTATGGCTACATTATCATGCCTATTCTATTCAGTATTTGCAATAATTAAACAACTCAATATAATGTACTGAATATTTTGTTTGGAAGTTTTGCACTTTCTGCATTTGTCATCTTGTGTTTTGTCTTTAATAATAATTTTTTGATAATTTCTAGTTTTAATCACTTGATCTTGACTAAGTATGCTGTAAAATCCACACAAGATTGCTATGTAATGCTTTCTCTTTCCAAGATTCTATTTTGTCATCAATTGTTGTAATTCTAAACTTTATTAGGTTAGCCATATTTAATGGTGTATAGTTTTAGTCAGTATTGATTATAATTTGATGTAGCTCTAATGATTCTATTTTGTCATAAAAATATTATAAAATTTTTATTTTTTGTTATTATTATTATTATTAATTAAAGTTATCATAAAAATGATCAATAGACGTAATACCCATTTGTCAAAAGTATTTTTATTATAAATTATGTGTATAACGTCGACAAAAAAAAGCAATTATTATTATTATTATTATTATTATTAAAAAGATCAAATTAAAATTAAAAAAACTTCTGTAAAACAACAATGCTAAACAATTTTATGAATAAAAAACTTTAAAGTGGCAAACTTAATCCGAATAAGTAAACTAAAAGAAACGTAGATAACAAAAGCATTCCTTTTTACAAAAACTTAATAAGACATAAAAATTATAAAAAAAAAACAAAATAAAAAATAAAATAAATGTAAAAACGACAAAAGACTTTTGATTAAAAAAGTAACGTCGACAAAAAAAAGCAATTATTATTATTATTATTATTATTATTAAAAAGATCAAATTAAAATTAAAAAAACTTCTGTAAAACAACAATGCTAAACAATTTTATGAATAAAAAACTTTAAAGTGGCAAACTTAATCCGAATAAGTAAACTAAAAGAAACGTAGATAACAAAAGCATTCCTTTTTACAAAAACTTAATAAGACATAAAAATTATAAAAAAAAAACAAAATAAAAAATAAAATAAATGTAAAAACGACAAAAGACTTTTGATTAAAAAAGTAAAAAAACTGCTGGACTGAAATGTAAAAACTAAACTAGTAGTACAGTTGACATAAACAAAATTAAAAGAAAGAACGGTTAACTAAGTAAAAAAAAAATTTTCAAAAATTCCAAAAACCCCAAAATGCAAAATAAAACAATTACACCTTAAATTATCATGATTTTCCTCATACTTAAAACATTATTTAATACAAAAACAAATATAAGTTTTAGATACTTTGCAAAAACTGAACAAAAGTAAAAAACTGTTTACATCTATTAAAAAACACTAGTTTTTCAAAGCTATGTCAACAAAATGGTCATTCCAGAAAAAAATAAGTGATTTTGTAACCCCTAAAAAACAAATAAAAAAAGATTTAAATATAAGTTCGTTTTTTTAGTTTAATATTGAGTACTGATAATACATCGGATTATGATTTTAAAACAGTTGTTGTGATTGTTACTATATTTATGTTTTAAATAAAACTTCATATGTATTCATCAATTGGTTTATTCACACTAACTCTCAACTAACGCTCAACTAATCCCACCCATGCGCTGTCATGCGCATATAACATAATAACAATACTAATACCATACTAATAAAAATAAAATAAAACATATTACATCTTACATACATTACATCACTCTCTTCTTAATTAAAGGAAATGAGACGTTTGCATTTATTTCCTTGAACGTAAATTATACGGAATACGTTTAATTTTTTTTTACACATTCATTATTTTTGTTATCTATTACAACCAAAACATGTTCATCAGAAGAGTTTGTTGGCCCAGTTGAATAATTATAATCTATAATTTGGTTAAGATGCCGACGCCATATTTTATTTGCTGACGGTATCTCTACCAAATACGTTCTGGGTCCAATCATTTTAATAATTTTTCTTTTTGTCCAAGTAGGTTTAACATGACAATAGTCACGCACTGCCACAAGTTTATGCAAACTAAACTCTTTTTCTCCTTCCCACATAATTTTTAATTTGCTTACCCTGTTTTTTTTACAACTTTCTATACATTTTGATGTTGACCGTTATCTGTTAATTGATCGGAAAGTCTTACAAGATCAAACCGGGTGCGTAATGGTCTACCTAACATTAACACAGCATGCGATAGATTTGTAGTACAGTGTGCTGTGTTTCTGAAATCTAATAAAAATCGTTGAAACACTAAGTTTATATCTTTACTTTGGTTCTGACCAATTGTTTTGAGTAGTGCTTTCTTTACAGTCTTTACTGTATTTTCTGCCGCCCCATTAGTTGCTGGATGAAATGGAGCAATGTTTTTCCATGTCACCCCGTTACGTGACAAAAATGATTGAAATTCTTTAGATGTAAATTGCTTTCCGTTATCCAAAACAATGAGTCGTGGAAAACCATACTTGGCAAATAATGACCGCATTGCTTAAATTGTCATTTCAGCAGTTGTGGTATTCATAATAAAAACTTTTACAGATTTGCTATAAGCATCGACTACTACCAACATGTATTTATTAAAAATAAATCCTAAGTATTCGACATGTACTCTATCCTAGAGTTTCTTTGAGTACTTCCAAGGAATTAATGTTGCTTTGCTTGGGTTATTTCTTTCATTAAACAGTTGTTACTTGACCCTACTAATATCTCAATATCTTTAATTAATGTAGGCCACCATAAATAAGATCGGGCCATACTTTTCTTTTTTACCAAACCCATGTGTAAAGAATGAAGCTTTGTTAACAAATAATTTGCAAACTTTTGGGTATAACTATTCTATATCCTAGCAACAAGCAATTTTTTTTATTGTAAAGTTGTTTCTCTTTAAAAAACAAGGTTTTAAGTTTGTTTGTATTGTTTTTGGCCAACCGATTTTTACATACTTTATAATTATTTTTTTTAATTAAATTTTTTGTAGTTTCTGGTTCAATTAACTTAACATTAATTGGCAAATTTATATCGTTTTGCTCAATGTTATTAAAATTTGCATTTCCTTGATCATTGTACAATGGAATCTTTTCTGGCAAATGTGATAAACAATCTGCGTAATTATCATTTGATTTGACAAATTTTACTACATACTGATAATTACTAAGTATTACCGCCCATCTCTGCTATCTGTTTGCTGCAATGATTGCTATTCTTTTATTTTTCTCAAAAAATACTAACTAAGGGTTATCACAAATGATTGATATTTAAAATAAACTGACGTCCGTATAGATACTGGTAAACATTTTTTGTGCCAAAAATCTTTCTTTTTCTATTTGGGAATAAGTTTTTTGGTTTTTGTTTAACGTTTGTGATGCATAAGCAATTGGCCTAATTTCGCCGTTCATCATCTTATGTGAATGGACAGCTCCTATTCCGTACGCTGATGCATCAACTGTCAGTTTTATTTCTAAATCAGGATTAAAATGCACCAAAGTCTTGGATAAAGTTAAAATATCTTTAACCTTGTTAAAGCTGTTATCACATTCGTTGTCCCATGTAAATTTTGATTCTTTTTCTATTAATTTATATAACGGCTTCAACACTGTGGACGCATTTTCAATAAATTTGTTCATCAATATTATGACCTAAATATTGAATTTTCTTTTAAAAAAACATACATTTATCATTTCTAACTGTTAGTCCTCATTCTTTAAACATTCCTAAAACATCAGAAGTTCAGAAAACCTTAAAAAGCCCAAGTACAGGAAATTGACAAAACTCGTTACAAGGTTTGGTGCAAAACTGTAAGGTCAATAATAAACTCAATACCAAGAAGATTATTATTAATTTAACAAAACAACAAATCACGCAAACATAAATCAGACAGAAATAAATATTTAGATCATTTACTCAGCAAAAACTTCTACTAACTCAGATTAAATAGCAAAAACGTTAAACTCATAGAAGCTTTGGGTGGACACAACCTAAATGTTGAACTGAATGGTGTAGAGTCTTGGTGTCTCAAAGTTTAACAAAAAAATCATGATAAAACTAACTTTACATGACTATTCACTAAAATAGTTTTCAGTTTCTTACCAATAGACTAATTTGGAAATACTAAAAAAAACATATTTGCATCAGGTGCTACTAGAAGGTATAATATATTCTTAATAGTAGACTTTTATTAAATTCTTATACAGTCAACAGTACGACTGAGAAGACATGGCTGATTAACACAGCTAACAAAAGTTAAGCCGTATGCAGAGTTTTTTCCAATGGATCCGTTATTTCATATAGGCATCCAAACATATAAATGTTTTTCTGTGGCTTGGTGTGCCCGACACCTTAACACCTAACGGTCTTATACCGTCGAAAATTATTTATTTTAATTTTATATTTATTTAAATTCGTATACAAACAAATATAGAATGTTTCCTTTCTGATCACAACCAAACTTCAAACTTTAACTTGCCATTAACAAATCATCAGATTCCGACTCATAATCATCAGATTTAGTCAGTTCAAACAAAAAAAATTTAACTAGTAGCAACAGTTTAAAAGATCCGAATTACAATCAATCGTCATCTTCTGAAGGAGTATCAAAAAGGCACAAAAAAAAACTTTTGACGCTAAAAAAATGAGAAAAATTTGCACTAATAAGAGCAAGCTACTGCGCACTACAAAAATAAAAAAAAAATTTTAACAAATATTTAAATTTGAATTCAAAGAATTCTGAAAAATAAGCAATAGGCAATATACAAAGAGCAATTCCATTTCAAACGGAACAGTGCTGGGTGGGGGGGGGGGTGCATTGAGAAACTTGCTTTTGTATTTTTTTTTAGTTTCTATAACTTATTAGTAGTCCTTTGATCGGTATATGAAGGTATGAAACCCATAAAAAAAAATTCTGCAATTTTTTTTAGTTTTTTTGTTGTTTTTTAACTTAATCACATTTTTTGTTTAAAATCCGCAATTTTAACTCAAAAAAATAAATTTACTAATAAAATCAATCAAAAATTTTTTGTAGAATCCAAATCTGGCGCCATTTCAAGTCTATACCCTGTCTATAAGCCGCAAAAGCCATAAAACCATGTTTTTGTTTTCAGAACTGAATTTCAGAATATTTAGCAGTTTCAATATCTTAATTTTCAACTCAAAAAAACATGTGCAAAGATCATTTACAAATGCAGCGGATAAAAAAATTGAATGTGTATGGTAAAGTACAAAAAACATCTTATAAAAAAAAGATTTAGCACGTAAAAAAACGTAACGTAACTAATAATTTAAAACGGTTCTGGAATGTCTTAGAGGTAATAGTTTGTCTTTTTATTACACGTCAAAAATAAATGTATTTAACTTTACAACGTTTGAGCTAACAAGTAAAGTAGCTAAATATTATGTTTGGGATAAGAGAGAAGACAATAGTGGAGTTATTAAAACCGGAAGTGTACAAGATAAAACCAACAAAACTGGTAACAAAGTACTAGATGTAATATTTTATTTGACAGACAATTGCTGCGGTCAGCAAAAAAACCAATTTATGATGTCAGAGTACTTATCTACTGTAGAAAACTTTCCTTACATAAATACTATAATGCAAAAGCTCCTTGTAAAAGGTCATATTCAAAACAAGAGCAATAGTGTTCATGAGAGCTTTGAGCGCAAAATTTCAAAACTACTATAGTCTGAACCAATTTATGTTCCTCAACAACACGTTACAATTATCCGTACAATTAAAGAAAAAACAACAAGTATAAAGTACACAAATAAAGTTACAATTTTTTTTCTATCACACACTGGCAGTAAGAAGCAGTTATAAACACACTGGTATTAGAGTATACCTTGGAAATGTGTTTATTAAAACATTGGTAGTATACTATGTATTCATATAATTATGGGGGTTCTGGCATAACAATTGGTCCTGTGCTAGAGATATAAATTTATTAACTGGACAGAATGTATTAATAATTGTTTGCAGATTCAAGAAGAAGACCGGTTTGGCACAAATAGATTGCAATGCTGTAGAGTGGGAGTCAATTGCAAAACAAAGAAAGATGTGGCGGTTGTAAAGTTCAACGTGCGTTGCGTAAATTATATAAAAAAAAATTAATTGTATAACTAAACGTAACACATTAAATTTTTTTTTTAATTATCTAAAATAGAAATTAAGTTATTTTCTCAGAGTACTGGTTTATATCAACCGCTCAAAAACATTAAATGTGGTCCATACTCATTTTACTGATAAAAAAAGTGATTTCCAACAAAACTAGTTTTTTTACTTTCACTGTCATTTTTTTGAAAACCATTGATAGTTGAAAGAAACTTTTGTTAAAAAGCGGCTTACAAGACAATGTTTTATTTTTAAATAATTATATGTTTTTAACCTTGACGTCAAATATAAATATATGAATAAAACAAACGTTTTTTCTTAATTACTCTCAACAATTCCAATAATTTAAATTTGGTTTTTAGACCACAAATATTAGAAAAATTAACTTAATTTAATCGTATCATAACCCATGTTAAAACTTGAAGGCAGTTTGCCTAGTGGATTAGCAACAATTGCTCTACAACCAACTGGGCTTTGTACTCATTAAACTCAGTTTAAGCATATAATTAAACTCTCGTATTGTTGCATTGCCAACATTTGTCAAACAAGTACATAAATTTAAAAAAGAATCATTATACAGTTTATAACCTATTTAATTTATTAAAAAAAAAATACATCGACATTTTGTGTAAAATGTAGCACTCGCGTAAAAAAAGAAACGCTAACATAAATACATATTCAACAACAGTCAACAACAGTCAATGCTAGTAGCATGCTAATATAGCAATACGATAAATGTTCATAGCGCTAATAATCCAGTATCAAAAATTTAATCAAATTTTCATAAAACAAAAACTATTCTGAACATTTTTTAGAGCTTTACTAAAAAATGTTCAGAATAATTTGGATTAGACTTTCAAAAGTATCTGAATAGGGCACAGTCAATTTTAACTCTAAACAAACTCAACTTCTTACTGTTTCAAAATTCACATCCCAGGTATCATCAGTACAAATATTAAACAAACAACAAATCCATATCCAAATCTTTTTCAAATTGTCTTCTAGGTGTTACAATCTCACATAATCTTCTCTGAAACGACCATGTTGTCAACATAGCTTCAAAAGTATCTAGAAAACTAGGGTTTCTTAATAGATGTAAAAAGTTTTTTTTCATCTGTTTAACTTTTGCATATGGCTATGTCTGAGTCAAGTGTACAAAAAAAATTTTGTTTTTGCTCAAACCACTAAAAATACCTTTTTCTACATAAATCTTGATAATGTGAATTTTTTCAGTTTTTTTCAGTGTTTCTGTGGATACATTGTAAGATATCTCGGAGGGTAGGACACGGCATTTTCTGAAATTTTTAGGGTATTTTTTGCACATATAAAAGCACGTTTTTATCCATATTTAAAAAAAAAAAACCCGTACTCTTTAAAAAAAAAAAACTGTTTTTTAAAGTTTTGCAAAATTTTCAAAGTTTAGGAAAAAAAAAATTGGCAATAAAAACTTATTTTTTAGACAAAAGAAATAATTTTATTTTATTTTTTTTCTAAAAATGCAATTCTGAGAAGTTACAAATGATCAAAAAATGTAAATAAATTCAAAAACCTCAATTTTTTTCAAATTTTGATTGCTTATTACTCGGAAATGGCTCATTGATAAATCTAAAAAAATCACATAATCAGAATTCATGTAGAAGAAGGCATTTTCAGTGATTTGAGCAAAAAAAAATTCATTTCGTTCACTTGACTCAGACATGGCCATATATATAAAATATTTATTATATTTTCCTTGTATTAAATATTGTTTCCTTAAGTATAAGAAAGAGCATTAGAAACTACACTATCTTTTCTAAACTTTAATTAATAATGTGCTATTTGGAGCATTACCGATCCAAAATTGACTAATAACTTAGATACTTTACAATACAGGCGTAATGTTGCAGGTTTTTGCATTTTCTATATATATTTTAATAGACATTGTTCAAACAAAATACTAGACATTTTGCCAACTAAACAAATATTTACTCGTTGTACAAGGCTTGCTAGGAATACTAACAAATATTCACTGAAAGTTCAGAGATGTTTTTAACCGTACTATCGACAAATAAAATAAACTTCCAAATTCAGAATTTTTCAAGACTTATAAGCCACAAATACTCAAAATCAATGTTCACCGACTGCTTAAATCTAGTCTTCTATGTGATAGTTTTAGCGAGAGTGGTTTTACTCATTAAAAAAATTTATGTTGTTATGGCATATTATGAAATTCCTATATATCACATTTTGAAATAAATAAAAAAAAAAATTAAATTAGTACTCATTTCTATATAAAACAGTTTTTACAATTTATTGTTTAATTTTAAGAACTTAAGAAGTTAAGTATTTTTTGCCATTTTATGACCTAAAAAATAATTTGTAAATATTGGTATTTTTTATACTATTTATAAAAATATTTGCATACTATTGAATACGCCAAATTTATTTCTAACATTAACATAAACAATAACAGTTCGCAATGTTGAAAATTGAACAATAAATTTTTAAATGTAAAGGTGATACAAATTTTTGTAATAATTATTTATTAATACATATAAAACAATAATTAATATTTTCTTTATTAATTTTGTAGAAATTATTTATATTCATTTTTTATTTAATAATAAAATTCTACTTTGATGTATTTTTATTTATTTATAGCAAACATGTTTCACAAAGTAATTTGCATTATCAATGCCATTTAAATGATTAATAATATTTAAAAACATAAAACATGTTTGCCATAAATAAATAAAAGTACATCAAAGTAGAATATTATTATTAAATAAAAATTAATATTATTAAAATGTTTGTTTGTATTGTTATTTAAATAATAACAAAAACAAACGGCAATATTTCTTTAAAAATGTATTGTTGAAAGAAATATTTAATTACATTTATAAAAACATCAAAAAAATATTTATTAATATTTATATTATTATTAAAAACAATCAGTGTTAAATAAACGTAATAATTAGGCATCCAACAAAAAAAACTCATCTCTTTCATTTATTATTACTGCAAATGCCAACAAAGACTTACGTATTTTTACTGAAGTGCTTTGATCTTGCTCATTTTCATCTTTTACAACAACGCAATGTTTTTGCGTTACCAAAAGCAAATACGTCGACATTTGCATCATTTTAATTTAATTAAATAAATACACCCAAGTAATAAATTTTAAATGTCTCTTAATCCAATTTGTATATTCAAAGAAACTGAAAAAATGTAGCAATTAAAAGTTTCACATAATTGCATTTATTCGTAAAATAATTAAATGCGCTTGCTATATTTTGCAGAACAGCACGAAATTTGGACAAAAAAGTTTTTTAAGAAAAGCGACCTCATTGCCTGATATTTAAAATGTTGCTAATTCCATGAAAACTTAATGTACTGTAAATATTTTGCTGGAAAATGATAAAAAAGATTGATAACCGAACTGTCAAACTATTACAGTATGTAATTTATGATAATATTGTTTTGGCTATGTTTGTATATATTCCCTATGATCAATAATGTACATTATTTACTTTGCTTGTTATTGAGCTCGGAATATACAAGCGTATCAGAAATGGAGTATGCATGGTAATGTCATCTCTGGAGATTACTGTTTATGTTTTATTTATACAATGTTAAAACTTCTTATTCCTAAGTTATTATTTCAATATGAAATTATATTACAATACAATCAATACAAAGTTCAGTAATATTTGTTATTATTTTAATTTATAGCTAATTCATATTATAGCATAGAAATGCATATTTAATAAAATAATATTTAATATAATGATGGAGCTGTGCTTGTAATGCTTTTACAATTTGTGTCTATTCATCGAATATCTGCCTCCAATTAGTAACAGTAATCGCATAGTGAAAGCTGTAATGCTAGTTACAAGTCGAACAGCAAATTATAGTGCACGTTGAGTTGTAACAAAATCTCCGATAGTCAATAAAGGATAATCCCTGTATGACAAGTATTATTAATTAATAATGTACATTCTATACGTTATCTATGTTAAATTATAATGAAATAGTGGATCTATTATGTAAGTTTACAAATTTTTTTAAAAATAAAATATTAAACTTGTTATTAGGTTCCATGAAAATAGTGCTTCTATCGACATTCAATTGTTGTTGTGCTGCAGTACATTATAAATGTTTTCATAAAAAATTAGAGCGTAAAAAGACGTGCAAGCATGATTTAAAAGAAAATTAATTACATATAACAAAAAAATAATTTAAACCTGTTATTCAAAACGTATAACCGCACTAAAACTCCTCATATAATAATAATAATAATAATATAATTTATTAGTTTTCATTTGATCAATACATTCATATAAGACAAGTCAAAATAGTAGACATATTACTCAAAATACAATACATACAATAAAAATACAGCATAAAACAAGCATATTTTAACGCTGAGAAATAATTACAAAACCAAGTACAGGAAAAAGCTAACAAATATTTAAATTATCTAATAATAACTTTATAAATACGTTATGTACTAAACTAATGTAGATAGTTCATCATCAATAATTATAGAAGAACAAAAATCTCTTAGCCAATGATAATCATCAATCATCCCTCTATGTTAAACTAACTCCTAGGCACTTCTTAATAAACCGTCACTGATTTATTTGTTTTGATAATTAAGAAGATTAAAAATATGAAATTGCAAACAAAGAATGGATGGAGACTAAATACAATGTTTTCCGTGATCGGGTTAACTAGCTTGCGCACTCTTAAAAAATGTTTAAAATTATGACTTTGGAACGTTACTGCTCAAAATATAAAATCTTAATAAAAATTGTGTTCGACCTACCCACATTTAATATAAAAATGTTCCCAATTTCAGAACACAAGCTTTAAAAAAAAACAATTTTAAATTTTAAATTTTAGAACATATATTAACGCCAATGGACAAAAAAAATTAAAAAAGTTTCCTTTCTAAGATCAAAACTACTTCTATTAATGGCGTTATTGCCAATCTACTTAGTTATTAAAACAAAAATATTCTTTCGTGTTGTGGTAATTTGACCTTATCATAGTCGTATATCACTTTGGTCACACACTTGTATAATTTCTTACTCACAAGCACTCATACCCCATTTGCACCCTCAGGTATTTAGTATAAATACTACCAAAAGTGTGTAAAATAATAAAAATAAATCCTACAGAATTATATTTCAGTTTAAAATTCTTTAAATTAATAAAATAAATTTTGTATATTTATTTAAATTGTTTAAGTCCAAGTCTATCACAGGTGCAAACAATTTTTAAAAAACTTAATTTTTTTTATATAAATAATACAATAGTGACGGTAAAGTTAATATTTTAATTTTTTTCAAAAATAGGCGGCTTGCAATGCTCCGTCTTAATAATAATAATAATAATAATAATAATAATAATAATAATAATAATAATAATAATAATAATAATAATAATAATAATAATAATAATAATAATAATAATAATAATAATAATAATAATAATAATAATAATAATAATAATAATAATAATAATAATAATAATAATAATAATAATAATAATAATAATAATAATAATAATAATAATAATAATGCCGGCTAACAGGCACAAATCACATTTTATGAGTATGTCAAGTAAAGAAAAAGATATACCCCAGGTAGGTAGAAACAATGTTTCAGAATCCTACACTGCTCTGGTAGTCTGCCCTACGGAGTCTGGGGAGGGCAACTTGACTTCAACAAGACAACAGAAAACTCTTAGAAATAGGACAGTATCTCTGAGTGCAAATCCCTTAACTAAACATAAAACTAACATCTATAATAGCCAAACACTAAGCGATAAAGCTGTTACGCAACAACCTGCAGTTAGTTACCTTACAGAGGAAACTCAACAAGGACTACCTACAGGAGAACGCAATGGTCACGAACTAATTGAAAGAAGAAATAAAGTAAATAGGAAAGCGTGGACCAAAGACGAAATAAAGGAACTTATGTGGTGTTACCTGTACTGCAAAGAAACCTCTAACAAAAACTATAATAATGTATACCAAATCTGGCGCAATAGAAATCCTACGACCAGACTTCACATAGATGCAAAAAAATTGCTGACACAGCGGAACTATATTAAAAAAAATAATAAAGTTACCCCTCTTGAAATAGACAACATAGTAAAAGACATCAGAACTACACAAGAAAGAGAAAATGAAAATAATGAAACAAGAACAGAAGAAGAGCATCAAACAGAAAATCAAATCATTCAAAACTTAAACGTAACTAGAGTTAGTAACAATGAAGAAAATATAGAACAGAACAACATTGAAATCATATGCGAACAAGTTTTATCTCACAAACAAGAGTTAGAAGTTTTAATACTTAGCAAGTATAACTACTTTAAACAAACAGACTTTAATGAACGCAAAAAACTGCAAAAAATTAGGTTTAACAAAAAAGCACAACAACTTATCACAATAGCCAACACTTTTATTGAAAGATTTTTAATCAAAAATAATCTTGATTTAATTGAAATCAACTCATTAATATACGCAACATCTGCAACAATAACTGATATGCTTTTGAAGGTTAGAACAAAAAACACACAAAAACTCTTACAAACAAACAGAAGTAGTTGGCAGAGAAGAATGACCAAAAAATCCAAAACCTGAGAAAAGATATGTCAAGGTTAGCACAAATCAGCTATGTAAATATAAATATTATTTATAAAGAACCAGTTAAACAAGTACTTAAAAAGTATAGCATTACCTCAACCACCGATTAAAATCTAAAGAAAGAAGAAGTAAAACAAAAAATAGCAGCCAGTGCACAAAGATTAAGAAGATACACCAAAAGACAAAAACAATTCCTAAATAACAAAAAGTTTGAGTCAGACAGCAAAAATTTCTACAGATCATTAAAAGAACCAAAAATTCAAGGAAATGCATTTCCACAGCAAGAGGAAGTTGAAACATTTTGGAAAAAACTATGGGAAACAGAAATAATACACAATACAAAAGCAGAATGGGTTGACCGATTTGAAAAAAAACACAATGACAAAAAAATGAATTGGGAACCAATAACACAACAAAATGTAACAGAATCTTTTAAAACGTCAGTTAACTGGAAAGCCGCAGGACCGGACATGATACCAAATTTTTGGATGAAAAAAATAACTGCAGTACATACACACTTAGCCCGTATTTATAATAATATCTTAATAGCAGAAGATTTCCCAGAATGGTTAGCAAAAGGTATAACTTACTTACTACCAAAGAATGAAAACACACAAGAACCAAAAAATTATAGACCAATAACATGCTTAAATACAACTTACAAAAACCTTACTACTATTTTGGCACATAAAATCCAAGATTACATCCAGGAACATGGTATTATGCCAATGGAACAAAAAGGGTGCTGTAGAGGATCTAAGGGATGTAAAGACCAACTCATGCTGTCAAAAAGCATACTAGAAGATTGCAAACAACGAAAAACTAATCTTACACTTGCTTGGATAGACTATAGAAAAGCTTACGACAGCGTACCACACTCTTGGATATTACAAAGCTTGGAACTGTTAAGAATCCACCCACTAATAATACAATTATGTGAAAAAATGATGAACAAGTGGTCAACAAACATCAAATTAAAAACTCCTACTGATACTACCACAACAACATCAATTAGAATAAAAAGAGGAATTTTTCAAGGAGATCCCCTCTTTTATTCTGCGTTAGCCTAATACCACTCTCTACTGAGCTTAATAAAATGAAAGCAGGATATACACTTAAAGAAACACAAATTAACCATATGTTGTATATGGACGATTTGAAACTATTTGGTAAGAATGAAAATGATTTAGAAGAACAACTGGCTACTGTAAAAAAAATTAGTGATGACATATGTATGCAGTTTGGTCTTGACAAATTCAAAGCAATCTTCAAAAAAGGATATCTACAACAAAAAGAAAATATTAGAGCAAGTGAGTATGGTTTTCGACATATAGAAGGAGAAGAGACTTACAAATATTTAGGAATAGAGGAAGGAGAACGGTTAGATCATCAAAAAATCAAAGACAATTTAAAAAAAGAGTACAGAAAAAGAATAAGGCTAATATTTAACACTCAACTAAGCAGTAAAAATAAAATGCGCGCTATAGGCCAATTTGCGGTACCTGTACTTCAATACAGCTTTGGGGTAATTAATTGGAGAATAGAAGAAATAAAAATTCTGGACAGAGGTACAAGAAAACTGCTGACCATGTACAAAATGCACCACCCTAAAGCAGATACCGACAGGATTTATGTATCACGAAAAGAAGGAGGTCGAGGTTTACAACAAATTGAAGCAGCATTTAAAAGTGCTATTATTAATATAAACAGTTATTTACAAAACAAATCAACAGATAAGTTTGTAAAGTTAGTTTACAAATTTGATCAAGAGCACCCAAAACACAGATCTATATCAAAACTTGCCAATAACTTTATGACTGACTTACAACTACAGAGACTTACAGGAGACACAACATCAAACAAACATCATATTAAAAATAAAATATCAACAGAACTAAAAAACAAATGGAAGGAAAAAACAATGCACGGCCAATACCTCAGACAAAGTGTACTGCAAGAAAATATAGATAAAGTTGGAACCTTTGGATGGCTATATAGATCAAATCTAAAAGGAGAGACCGAAAGTCTAATAATTGCTACTCAAGATCAAGCTATAAACACAAGGTATTTTTCAAAAAAAATCTTGAAGCAAAATGTTGATGCGAGATGTCGAATATGTAAAACGAATGATGAAACTATTGCGCATGTTATATCCAGCTGCCCAATATTGGCAAAAAACGAATATGTACAAAGACATGATAAGGTAGCAAAACTTTTACATTACAATATATGCGTTGATCTAAAAATACAAGTAGAAAAAAACTGGTATGATCACAAACCAGAACAAGTAACAGACAAGGATGGAGTCACAATACTGTGGAATCAACAAATACATACTGACAGGGAGATAAAAGCAAACAAACCTGATATTGTCATAAAAGATTATCACAAAAGTATGTGCACAATTATTGACGTTGCAATACCTTATGACACAAATACTAGAAGTAAAGAAGCGGAAAAAGTTCTAAAGTATCGTGACTTGTCAATTGAAATTTCGAGGATGTGGAATATGAAAACCGAAATTGTTCCTATCATAGTTGGCACCACTGGAACGGTCACTAATAACTTAGCCGTAAATATATTAAAAATTAGAGGAAAACATAACATACAGCAATTACAAACAACTGCAATACTAGGAACAGCCCACATAATAAGGAAAACACTAGGATAATGAGAGACCATAGAAATACGGTGTATTTCCGGTTTCACATTAAACACCAGCGTGTGGGGTATAATATCCAAACCTACATACTGTGCATACACAACATAATAATAATAATAATAGAACTTCAGTAACAGTATAATATAAATGATTTAGAAAAAAAAGTTGGAAGCAAATGTAAATAAAAAATGATGACTTTTAGAAAGGAGGGAAGAAGACGCAGCGTAGAAAACTGGAAATGGGATAGAAAAAAAATTAAAAAATTAAAAAAATAAAATTATTTAATTATTTAAGATATGTTTTTGTATAAACAATAATAAAAATAAACACATAAAAAATATGACAAAAAAGGCTAATAAAGCGGTAGGACAAGTATGGCAAATTGGTAAAAAAAAATTTGAATGTATGAGAATAAAAGCGTGCAATGAGGTATAAAAAAAAGTAAAAGAATAAAATTAATGTAAAATATTACAAGAATGCCCAAAGAAGAAAATGAAAAGAAAATGGAAAAAAATGGTAACATGCAGAAAAAAATATTTTAACAGGGATGGCTAGTGAGGAAGTAGATAGATTTAGAATAGAGTATGTGGTATAAAATTATGATAAAAAGTGGAGATATACAAATGCAAGAGCGTAGAACACTGATAAATGAATCTAGGTACAATTCAAATTACGTACATATTATAACGGATGCACTACTAAAATGCCTAAAAAGTGTAAAGTATAAAAAAATTGAAAAAAAAAATGATTTCAAGATTCAGATGTAAAAATGAAGAAAAACCGTGCAAATTTTGGATGGACGAGGAAAAAAAAAGTTTAGGGTGTATGGAAAAGCAAGGTAAAACTTAGAACACGTGCTTAAACACAATAAGATAAAAAAAAAGCAAATAAGGAAAAATAAGGTACTAAAAGAAGATAGGAAGAAGAATAAAATGAATGATGGCGGCAGCAAAAAAAATAAAACAAATTGAAACAAAACTAATAAATAATTAATTAAAAACAAGGTTCAGGGTAGTTAAAATATATGTTATATTAGAAGTGAATTAAGTTTATATGGTAAAATATAATATGTTAAGTTTTCAAGGCCAAAAGACAAGAAATAAACATTTATTATTAGTAACAGTATAAACAATAATTCATTGTTTTACTTTAATGATTTTTACATAAATTGCATTCCTAATTTTCATCCTGAACCTTGTATTACTTAATAATAAAAATATTAAAAGACAAAATAATAAACTTAACTAAGTTTAAAAATAAAAAAATAAAATAGAAAATAGAGAGCTAAACATTTAATTGTTATTGTTAAGGACGTACTAGTAATATAATTTCTAAATTTTGACTACGTAAGTATAGAAGTTTTATGATTTAATTTATTTTAAATTCTTGCAATGTTGTATGTAAAAGTTTGTTTGTACACTGACGTTGATTATTTGTGTATAGGTGGAATAAGTATATGCTTGTGACTAATGTTAATACATTAGCATCAATTCATAATTTAAAAAAAAACATAAAAATACATGGTCGCTTTGTTTATAATATTTTTTTCCAATTAGTTAATGCTAGTGTATGTGATATTCTACCCTACAGAAATGTGTAAAAAAAATTTTTGCAAATCTGTATCAAATTTAACTGATTTGATACTGTCAAAAAACCTAATACGTTTATCAATGTAATAAAAAGTGTAACATATACCTGATATGTCAAATTGTATTCAAAATTGTCAAAAATACTGTTAACAAATGCTTTTGTCAAAAATTACTAAAACTGTCAAATGGTTTTCAGGAATGTTATAAATTGGCATAAATTTGCTAGATTTGCCAAACAAGATCTAAAACTATTTAAAATGTTACTATAACTGTAAAAAGTTAATAAAAACTTCAAAAGTTACTAAAAGTGTAAAAAATGTACAGTAATGTAATATAATGCATACAATCTGCCAGATATGTTAAATTGTATTCCAATCTATAAAAATTTAAAAAAAAAATAAGTATTAATATACCATAGGTTAGAAGTAACTGGTCAGTTCTAACAAACTGTTACTAAAACTGTCAAAACGTTACAGCAATGTGATAAAATGCATACAATTTGCTAGATAAATTAAATTCAAAATTGTCAAAAAATGACTAAAACTGTTAAAAAGTTTATCTGTCAATTTTTTTACAATAACGTATAAACACATTATAAATTTGCAAATTTGTACAAGATTTGTCAAATTGTATTTCAAACTGTCAAAAAATTACTACAATTGTAGCAAATCTGTCAAACAAATAACAAAAACTGTCAAAAAGTTACAGTAATGTATAAAAATATCATAATTTTCCATTTTCTTTATTTATCTTGTAAAATTGATTTATTCTGTAATAATTAATTATTTTAAATATTAACAAAATAGTTATTTTAGAGATTGGATAGTTATTAATAAAACTACTAGTTTATTTTATAGCATAATCATTTATTCGCTAACGTCTCAACAGCGTTGCTGTCATCTTCAGAGCTTATAAAATATATGCTAAACTTGTCTTTTAAATAAATTTCAAATATAAACTTGTAAATTCACTTTGTCACACATATTGGTTATATTGTGGTAATATTAATTATTCATTCTCCAAAATAACTATTTTTTGAACATCAATAAAAAAGGATATAACGACAGAACAAAATAAATTATTTTAGATAAAATTTCAATATTTTTGCTTCTGAAAGTGAGGATTAATATTTTTAGAAAAACAAATTTTTTATAACTTTTTTCTATAAGATTTTTGTCTCTTAAATTAAAAAAAAAGCTTTATTAATTTCATTTCAATTTCTGCATTTTAAATGTTTAAAACAATACCAAAGAAGAAGCCAAAAAAGCAATAAAATTTTAATATTTTTTGCTTTGAATGACATTTATTTAAATAAAATTATTAATTCTAGTTTGGTCAGAGAGTTAAAACTTGTCTTAAAGATGCACAATTCAATATAAATTCACGTGGTTAGGTTGGTTTACAGAGAACCATTAGAATAATTTTTTATTAAACAGCAAAAAACTTTATAAGCCTCACTACAATGTATTGAAAAGGATTTCCTCGCGGTTATGTAAAAATGCAAACATAAAGAATGATTTTTTATTTAATTAAATATAATTGAACTGTTAAAAAATACCTCAAATTATTTTATAAAATATCAAAAATAGTCAAACTCGGTCATAAAACATCAAAATATTGTTAAAAATATCAAAATCCGGCCAAAAAATTCATAAAACATGTAAAATTCCACTCATAAACTTTTAAAAATTGTAAAACCTTAAAACATTAAATTATTGTTAAAAAGCACCAAAACCCGGCCCAAAACTGTTAAAAAATGAAAAAAATATGAATTCCAAATACTGCAAAATTTGACTATAAAATATAAAAATATTATAAAATTTAACAAAAATCTAGCCATAAACTGTCCCTAAGTGCAAAATTTTTATTCAAATTTCAAACAACAAATTTCATTTATAACATGTCAAAAACAGCAAAATCCGGTTGTTTAAAAGTAACAAAATTTGTTTGGCCACAAACCGATAAAAAGTGTAATTTTTTAGTAATTTTATAAACTGCTATAAATTATAAAAATTATAGTAAAATTCTTTTAAAAAAATGTCAAAAATATCAAAATCCGATCATAAAATATCAAAATGTGAAAAAACATTCAACTGTTTTATTTAAAAAATGTCAAAAAGCACTAAAATCAAGCCATAAACTTTTAAAAAATGTAAAAAAATATTTAAAAACAGCGAAATCTGGTTATAAAGTATCAAAATATTGTTAGTATTAGCAAAAAATCGGCCCTAAATTATTGAAAACGACGATAAAATATTAAAACGTTCTTAAAAAAAACTAAAATCCGACATAAACTGTTAAAAAATGCAAATTATTATTAATAAAAAACCAAAAATAACTAAACCTCAAAATAAATAAAATTTCTGGTAAAACCAAGATAAAATGTCAAAAATAGCATAAAGCTGTATTTATTCATCAAAATATTGTTAAGAAACAGCAAAAGTCAGCCATAATCTATTGAAAAATGTATTTTATTATAAAATTTTAAAACTAGCAAAATCCGGTCATAAAATATGAAAATATTGTTAGAAAATACCAAAATTAAGCCATAACCTGTTAAAGAGTAAACATTTTTATAAAATCTTAAAAATAGAAAATCCAGCTATAAAATATAAAAAATATTGTTAAAAAAAAACAAAATCTGGCATAAACTATTAAAATGTTAAAATTTGTTTATAAAATCTCAAAAATAATTAAATCCAGCTATAAAATATAAAAATCTAAAATCCAAAAAAAATTGTAACACACTGTCACAATATGTCAAAAATCTAATGTGACTATCAAAAAATAGTCTAAGATTTTTTGCAGATTTTGCATATTTAATTTTTTTTTTTTTAATATGCATTTTTAGGTTTTTAATAAAAAACTTTTTTAAATATTTTTGCAGATCAAAATGTACAGGAATTAATTTGGATTTATAAGTAAGTGATGGTCGTTCGCAAACAATTGTATACAGGGTGTCTCAAAATTAACGCTCGTGCTTTTGGAATTTAACAAACAAATTGAAAATTAAAAGTTAAAAAAATTCTATTTGTCCCTCGTTATAGAGTTATTAATAGAAATGTAAATATTAATTTTTTTTACAACCACTACTCAAAACACAATTTAAAATTTATTTATTTTGTTAAATCTAGTGACATAATTGTCAGATTTAATATTTAGTTGTGCAACATAATTCAAAAAATTTAGAATTTATTATCTCTCATATTCATAAGTATTTCAGGATTGTGAAATAAACCGATACTACTGTAATCGAGATTATGTCAATATGTTGAAAATATAAGCAGCATGTAATGAAAATGTGGAATTATATTTCATAACAGTTGCGCCATTTGCCATAAAAAATGTCACTGTGGTACGTCATTCGAACTTGACAATTCCGAACTTCCTAGGCTTTATAAAGAGACTATCCTACTGTATCAAGTTTTGTTAGATGAAGTTCGGTCTAACAATAAATTGCTATTAGATAAAGTATTGTATCTTGAAGAGAAGATTGCAGACAAAGGTAAGGTAATACTTGAATACAAAACTCGTATTCAAAAATCTACGACGCTGTAGATCTAGCTGTACAATCAAGAAGCTACAGTAGCTTTAAAGTCTCGGTTCCAGCCGACCAAGCTCGAGCTATTATTTGCAAAAACTTTTGGCCAGCTAACATTGCTGTTAAAAAATTTGTGAGTTGTGGTCGTTCACAAAATGTTCCTGCTTCATCTCCAATGGATTTTCAGAGCCTGAATCCTGTCAACAGCTTAGCCCCATCTTCAGGAATGACAACGGCTTCTCTATCTACTACCAGAACGTCGAGGGTTTAAAAACTAAACTCAAAAAACTCTTGCTAGCTGTAGCCGTATCAGACTACGATGTGATTGTTTTCACTGAAACCTGGCTTTCTCCAGACATCAGTGACTCTGAATTAAATCTAAAAAGCTATAATTTATTTAGGTGTGATCGCTCGGCCCTCACAAGCCCTGAACAAAGCAAAAGTGGTGTTTTAATTGCTATCAAAACTCACCTCAAATCTGTATTACTTTACCCCAAGTATATTAGTGTTAAACATTTGTTTGTAGTTGATTAGTTTAATCTTGTGTCTTATATAATTTGTGCGGTATATTTACCACCTAATTCAACTAGTGACAAATATCTTGACCATTGTTATTCCGTCAAATCTATTGCCGACGAGTTTCCAAGCAGTAAACTAGTTTTATTGGGCAACTACAATCTACCTGCAGCATCTTGGGTTAACGATGATTTAGGTATAAGAGTAATTTGTAATGATAGTTACCCTGCTCATTTAGTAGCTAACTCATTTGGGTTCTTAAACTGCGTACAATGCATTTCTATTCCTAATAGTGAGGGTGTGTTTTTAGATTTATGTTTTACTAACGATCGTGATATTTCTGTGATAGAAGCTGTAGATGTTTTGTTAAATTTAAGCCAACACCATACTGCGTACGTGTTAACTATAAAATGTGATACTACCTGTGATATTTTAAATTGTAATTACGTTTTTAATGATTTTAAACTTGCCAACTACAACGCAATCAATAATAATTTGTTGAATGTTTGGACTACACTATTTTATAACTGTGATATTGATATGTGTCTTGATGTATTTTACTCTGTAATCAAATATGTTATTGACTGTTTTGTCCCTAAAAAACTGTGACGTAAAAGCAATTTTCCTATTTGGTTCAACAAAGAATTGATATCACTTACTAAACTCAAGAAAACTGTACACAAACGTTATAAATCTTCAAAACTATTGTGAATTCCAATCTGTTCGTACTACGTGCAAAAATCTCAGTGCACATCAATACGAGCAATATATTTTACAAACTGAAAGTAAAATTCAAAATAATCCAAAACATTTTTGGAGATTTGTTAATGAGAACAAAAAAACTAATGGTTTTCCAGATACAATGCATTATAAAGATCAAACTTGTAATAATGGGAACGACTTTGTAACTAATTTTGCAGATTTTTTTTCTTCAGTCTATAATAATTAATTTTAATAATAATTACTTTATTACAATCAAAATTTTCTATTAGTTTGTGTGATGTTTTTAAGGAAATTAAAATCCTTAAATGTAATTTAAGCGTTGGACCCGACGGCATTCCTTCTTTACTGTTAAAAAAGTGCATTTATTCTATTGCAAAGCCATTGCACTTACTTTTCAATGCTTTATTGGATGAAACTAATGTTCCTCAAATATGGAAACAAAGCTATATTACGCCTTTGTTTAAATCTGGAGCCAAAGAAAATATCACTAACTATAGAGGCATTTGCATTCAATCTGCTCTACCTAAATTGTTCAATAAAATTGTAACTGGTCAGTTGCAATGGATGTGCAAAAGCATCTTAATAGAAGAACAGCATAGGTTTAGTGAAGGGCGTTTAATCGTGTGTGTCATAATATTTTGATTGCCAAGCTCAGTGCTCTGGAATTTCATCATGATGTGACTTCCTGGTTATTCAGCTTTTTGAAAAATCGCACGCAGTGTGTGTGTAAAAATTAATAACTTTTTGTCACAGCTCATTCCGGTTTCATCTGGTGTTCCTCAAGGATCTCATTTTATTTTTGCTTTTCATTAATGATATCCCACAGTATATCAATCATCGTCATTTCTTTTATTTGCGGATGATTTAAAAATGTATAGAAGAATATCATCTCTCAATGACTGCCATCTTTTACAACTAGACTTAGATTCTATAAATACTTGGTGTTTTATTAATAAATTATTTTTTAATGCTGATAAATGTTTTTCAATAAGTTTCCATAGAACTTTAAGTAAAATTTCTTTTAACTATATAATTGACACTAAAATGTTAAACAAAGTCACACAAATAAAAGATTTAAGCGTTATTTTTGATCATATACTTACATTTGTTGAACATATAAACATCATGTGCAATCGTGCCATAAAAATGTTAGGATTTGTATATAGAATGTCCGTGGATTTATCAGAAAGTACACTAAAACTTTTATATTGTGCTTTGGTGCGTTCGCATATAGAGTGTGCTCCGTCAGTTTTGAGTCCTGTTTATAAAATTCATAACCGTAGTATTGAACAAATTTAAAAAAAGTTTTGTCGTTTATTGTCTTATAAATCTGGCATATTATCTGTAAATTATGATGACTGCTACATTGCTTCATTGTACAATCTACCGCCATTGAAGATTCGCCGCCGCAAAAGAGCTGATTTGTCGATCTTGCGTAATTTAATTATGTCTGAGATTGATTGACCGGAGCTACTTGGTACTCTCCCATTCCATGTAGCACCTAATAATAGACATAGCAGACATTCTTCTTTATTTCGCGAGTCTACCCATTCTACTAATTATGGTTTCAACAATCCACTTGGTAGAAAGTGTAGATTTGCAAATAATTTACCAACTGATATTAATGTGTTTTGTGTCTCTAAATCTACGTTCAGAAATCAGCTAAGTCATGCTGACTAATGTTTAATATGTGCGCTTATAAGAATGCTATTTTTTGTATTCTTTATTTTTGTATTCTTTATTTTTGTATTGTAAAACATCATTGTTTATGTATATTTCATATAGATGTAATGTAATGTAAATGTAAATGGTAAGATTATACCGTGAATAAAGTATTATTAATTAATTAAAATGCCACTGCTGCAACTATGACTTATGCGGAGAGGTTTCCAAATCATCGACAACTCAATGCAAAAACTATAAAACGGGAAAAACAAAGAATACTGGAAGCTCGTAATTTAAGTCCTCGCAAAAATTAAGCGGGGCGTTAACCTACACTAAGCGTCTATAAAAAAAAAACAAATTCTTGAATATGTTGATTTGGAACCAAGTACAAGTGATTGAACCGTATCGTCTCAAACTCATATCCAAAAAGACACTACTTACAGATTATTAAGAAAAAATAGTTTGCATCATTTAGGCCTTAACAAGTTCAAGTTTTGCATGACAAAGATAGAAAGCTTCAAGTAAATTTTGTAGATGGTGGTTGCATAGCGTTATTAATGATTCACGTATTATTGAAAAGATTATGTGGAGAGATGAGTCAACGTTTACTAAAACAGGCATTATAAATACTCAGAGTATGCAACAATGAATAAATGAAAATTCTCAAATAATACGCCAAACATTTTATCAAAGACGATGGTCAATTAACATTTGGGCTGAGTTATTGAATAATAATGTAAGTGGTCCACGCATTTTACCAAACCGACTTAATTCAGTTTGTATCTACAATTCTTAAATAAAAATTTACCATTTCCATTACTTGATAAAGTTCCATTAACAGGTAGATTGAATTGTTTGTTTTAACATTATGGTGCACCAGCGCATTATAGAATACAAGTAAGAAATACCCTAAAAAAAAATTCCAGGTAAATAACTTTCAAAAGGTACTGCCACGTCCATGTTGAATAGGTTTTGCTATTCTACGATTTAATTTTACATGTGTACGTTTACTCAAATAACAAATAAAAAAATTTACTGCTTTGGTATTTATTCCAATTGATGTTAAAATTAACATCAATATATCATGATCTATACAATCAAAGGCTTTTGAAAAGTATAGTAGTACTAATACTGTTGCTTAGTTTTTATCTAAAACACGCAAGATATCATCTAATACTTTTAATAATATTGTATAGCAGCTATAAATGAGTCAAAAATCTGATTGATAAGATGCCAGGATTTTATAATTAATAACTGTTTTTGCAAAAATCTCATTTGGTTTTTGTAAATAAAAATGTATGTCTCCCATACATACTATTTCATCATTTTCTCAAATAATTTCTGACTACTTTTTTCCAAAATATTCTATGCCTAAACGCAAAAAAGCCCTAAACAAGTACACACTACCTTATGTAAGATTCTATCAAACCATAATACATTGATTTTATTCACTGCTTGATACACTCCCCACAATGTTTATTATACAAAATTTGTTTTTGACAAAGAATATGCTAATTAATCCATCATTGTCTCATTTAACTGCATTGTCTATATATAGTCATAGAAAAAAGTCGAACATAGCTTCAAGATAATTGTTCAGTAAAAACCTAATTTGTTTTTTTTTTGTTTGTTTAAGATGAGTGTACCGAAATCTAGCGAGCGCTTGTGAAACAACCGCCTGAAGAAAGAACAAACAAACAATGGAAGGGGTTCTAATGCAAGTAGATATAGGTGGTCGCATCGGCATGTTCCGATGTTGCATTTGGATGCGTGTTTTGAAATGTTAGTTCCGTTCCTGTCACTACTACTTAATTTAACATTATTATTTACGTATGCAATAAAAATAATATTTTTTTTTTTTAATTTTTAAATTGTCAAATTATAAGTCAAACAAAATAAAAAATCTTTTTCTTTTTATTTTATTCTGACATTTTTTTTAATTTATTTTTCAAATTAAACAAATAAAAAAAATATTTTTTGAAAAAAATTATTCTTTTTTTTAGAGGGCTGCAATAAAGTTTAGCACCCTTGCTTGCTATTCCAGCAACCCAACGAACGCTGCTGCGGAACAGGTCTAGGTCCAAGTGAAAGAACTCAAAATATACGTAAAAAACGTAAATAATAAAAAAAAATGATGTAAAGTAAAGTACACACATTTTTTTAACAAACAGTATATGGGCAATTCCATTTCAAACGGACCAGAGCAGGGGGGGGGGGGGTGCGTCGAAAAACTTACTTTAGTATTTTTTTTCTGTTTCTATAACTTAATAGTAGTCTTTTGATCGGTTTACGAGAGTATGAAACCCTTTAAAAAAAATTGTACGATTTTTTAAAGTTTTTTAGTATTTTTTCAACTTTGTCTGTAAAAAATCGCATTTATTGTTTAAAGATCGCAATTTTAACGCAACTAAAAAACTTTAGTAATGAAATCGATCAGAAATTTTCTGTAGAATTCAAATCTGGCGCCATTTCAAGTCTATACGTTGTCTATAAGCCGTAAAAGCCATCAAACCAAATTTTTGTTCCCAGTAGGCTGGGCAAAAAAGAGCATTTTTTAAAAAAATTTTAAACGTCGAATTTGACGTATTTTAATGTAAATTAGTTAAAAAATATGAATTTGTTCTGTGTATTGGAGTTTTAGAGGTTAAAAATTTAAAAAAACTGCAAAAATGTGGTAAAAATGTCTATTTTTAACAAAAACTTTTACAAATACATGTTTAGCAGCGCTTGGAAGAACTATATACCAAATATTATTAAAAAATTAAGTTCTGCGGACAATTTTACAAAGAAAATAGTTGGTGTCATACTCATTGGTTATAAAAAAGTTTACCTAGAGAAATTTTTTTACAATTTTTTTAAGTAAAAATGCGTTAAAAATTAATTAAAAAATCATAGAACCTATCATTATTAGATTCAAATGTTAATTGCGTAACAATTAGTTCACTCTGTTACTCTTATGCTACTATATTCCAAATTATTAATTTGAATTTGTAAATTTTATGTTATTTTTTTAAATTTTATCTCTATATCAAGCTGTAGGAAAGTGCAAGCAGTGGGCGCCGTAATTTATTTATTTGCACTAAGTCAGTACGAAGTCGTGTTAATTGCCTGGATAGTGTTCCGTCAAGGGTATATTTATAATGTAAACAATAAAGCAGCACTCAAACGCGCATATAGTGAATGTATAGTGGTCGTTGCCCGTTCTATCTTACGTTATTTCATTGTTTTCTATGCAGTTTTTGTTCTTATTTTGCATAGAAAATCAAAATGTTTTTTATGGATTTATAAGAAAGTACGTGGATTAATTATTAATAAAAATGATTTCTTATTAAAAAATAGTGTTCTGCTTACATATTTATTAAACTATTACATTTTTTTAGAGATAGTTGCATACAAATTTTGTTTTACTATTTGTGACAACAAAATTCCATTTCTGGGTCGGTGACAAGTTGCGTTCTGTAGGGATTCGATAATATTGTAATAGTAGCAGCTATACCATATAGGTAAGTACTTTAATCAGCGGAATAAATCAAAAATATATTTTAGTGTTTATAAATTTGATAGAAATACATGTTATTTATGTTGCGTTATTATTAAATATTATTTTTCATTTTTTTTTATAGTTATTTATTATGCCAAACTTGTTTTTATGGTAGAATGAGTATAAATAATTTGGCGATTGTCAAATTAAACGATCCGTTACTGTAACTGACTTTTATGAATACATAAAAAATACATTGAACATTTATTTACTAAAGAATTATAGGTATAGCATAGAAATTTTCTTTTGTTCTCTGTCACTATAAATTTTTTGTTGTAGTTTAGACAGCATAACCCAGCTACACGGTTTTAGATTGTAACGTTTCTGAACGTTCTTGTTGCACGTGAGTTTTTTTAAAGCATTGCACATATACATAGTGAAAAGGGGTATAGAAAATTTCCATTTTGAAACATTTTGAGTGTAAAACTCTTACAAAAGTGTAAGTGACAACAACGGCATTATATAAAAAGCAGTTTTAATTGTGTTCTGTTACCGCTGGTCTTAGTATTGACAGCAGATTTTCTTTACTTTTTGAATCAGATGATTAAATATCGCGTTTGTACAGAGACTGTTGAAACAAAAGATGATTTCAAAACTATTTTCTTATATTTTTACATTGTTTTCGATAAGATTTATTGTTGCTGCTTTTTAATTTAACCTTTTTCAAGCTCATTCTTGCTAAAAATAGTAAATAAGATTGCTAAATCAAAATTAATACATGGCAATAAATTATTTCTAATTAATCAAAAAAAATACAATTTAATTGCTTGGAAGCTGTTTTTGACATTTTTTTATATTTGATAGTGATATTTTTTGTTTCAGATTTAATTTTGAAATCAATTTACAGTGGATCATAGAGCAAGATTATCAAATATTTATTTTTATTTAATTAGAAATTTTGACAAATTTATTGAAATGGCGTGTTATTTGGGCTATGTATCTACGTGTGATAATTCTAAAACATTTACAACTTATACTATTACTCAAGAAAACCAGCGACTTCTGGAGTTGCGAACAGAACGTCCAATACCCGCAAATTCTTCAATCTGCGTAAATCATTGTAAATATTTGACATCCACTTACGAAAGCTGGCAAAGAACATGTTCTGATCCCAACAATACTCATAATAAAACAATAACGCAAGACCTCAGAGTTGTTACTTTAAGTGATCATGATACGTATTCAAAAGATTTAGGAATACATATCATACCAGGTAAAAAATTATGCACTAACTGTATCAGAACTTTAAATGAACAAATCAATGAAT
Organism: Tachinus rufipes; assembly: GCA_963932245.1. NCBI lineage: Eukaryota > Metazoa > Arthropoda > Insecta > Coleoptera > Staphylinidae > Tachinus > Tachinus rufipes. Next base: position 39,764,745 of record OZ010747.1, on the reverse strand, counting down.
TACATTCAATAAAAAAAAGGAAAAAAAAAATCATTCCTTGATTCTTCTGAAAGCCAAGGTAATTTACAATCAGACAGCGAGCCATGGCCAACTCCTGAAGAATTCACCGTTGACACTTTAGATCTTTTCTTAGAAAAATTAGGTCTGTCCCCAATAAAGAGATTATCTACTCATAAAAATATGCAAACAAAAATAAGTTATGCGCGACAGAAAATGAAATCAATTGTCGAAAAAATGCATCAAAAATTAAAAAACGTTTTACATTGAGGAAAAACCAAATTCTGAAAACTTTGATTTGCTCATGGACAAGATCAAAGAAAAAATTAAAACTTGCAATCAAAAAACCAAAACTAAATATCTTACTCTTGCATCAGAAGAGTGGTCGATAAAACAAACAAGTGAATATTTTGAAGTTAGTACGAGAATTGTCAAAAAATCTCGAAAATTGAGAGAAAATTACGGCATATTGGGAGAGGAGAAAAAAAAACCTAGGATTTTGATATCAGAAGAAATTAGAAACAGAGTTAGAGACATTTATTGCAATCCAGATGGTATAAACTCAAGAATAATGCCGGGAATAAAAGACAGAGTTCGTATAATAAAGAATCAATACGAGCAAAAGAGGTTACTTTTATGTTCTTTGAGTGAATTAAATGCTCTCTACAAACAAAACAATCCTACTGATAAAATTGGATTTTCTACATTTTGTTCATTAAAGCCAATGCAATGCATTCTAGCGGGCGCAAGTGGTACGCATTCTGTGTGCGTATGTGCGGAACATCAAAATTTCAAACTTTTATTGTCAGCCATCGGAACGTCACTAACTTATAAAGAAGTAGTCTCTAAAATTGTTTGTGATTTTAATTCCCAAACTTGTATGTATAGAACTTGTTCTAAATGCTCTGATAGGGAAAAGATTGAAAAAATATTGAAGGTACTGCTTTTTGCTAAGCCAAGCACTATCGAAGACAAAAGCTCAAAAGACGAAAGCTCATCAGGAGAAAACTCAGAAGACAAAGACAAAGAAGAATTGCAATATACTTACAAAGAATGGACGTCAACCGACCGAGCAGAGTTAATAACAAAACGTTGTTCACAAAGTGAATTGCTCACTGTTTTGACTAATAAAGCTATTTCATTTTTAACTCACATGTACGTAGCTCAGCAACAATCTAATTATCTCAAACATGCCAGAGAAAGTTAAAAAAAAATCAAGTTTTAATCTTTATGGATTTTGCAGAGAATTACAAATACGTTGTCCAAGACGATATCCAGCAGCGTTATTGGAACCAATCAGCTGTCACGTTGCACCCTGTAGTTATTTACATAAATGACGCTGAAAAGGTAAAAAACTATAATTTATGTATATTTTCTGAGGATTTGAAGCACGATGTGCCAATGGTAAAAGTTTTCACTAGCAAAATACTAAATTACATTCGGGAAAACTTTCTAAATGTAAACCATTGCGAATTTTTTACAGATGGCTGCGGCGGTCAATTCAAAAACGCAGAAATAATGAAATACTTATGTGAAATTGAGAAAATATACAAGATTAATGTAACATGGAATTTTGTTGCTACTTCACATGGGAAATCTCCTTGTGATGGCATCGGAGGGTTAATAAAACGTCTCGCAGCACGAGCCAGTTTGCAAAGACCTTTAAATAATCAAATAATTTCATTAAATAAACTTTTGAAATTTTGTCAGCAGCACGTACCGTCCGTTTTTTGCATAAGTGTGCCTAAAGAAGAAATTTATGTGGTTAGATAAACCTATAAAGAAACTCCGACTAATACTATTCCAGGAACAAAAAGTTTCCACTAATACTTACCTCATGTTGGATACACAATTAAATGTAAAAGATCAAGCACTGACGCTAATATATCATTAGTTTTCAACTTGAGAAAAAGCAGAAAAACCTGTTCATACAAGGCGAAAACGTTTGTTGCAATTTTTATTAATGATAACTGGCAAATTGCTTTTATCAAGTCGATTTTAGAAGAAAGTCTAGAAGCTCAAATGAGCCTGATAACATACAAAGACAAAGTAATCTTTCCAAGCATCGAAATAATTTAGTGGGTACCATTTGAAAATATTTTATGCGTTCTAAATATTGATAGAAAGAAAAATGAAGAGTTAAAAAAACAAAAAACTCAATTTATGAGAATCCTTAATAATTTCAATAAATATCAAAATTTATTAAAAAAATTGGAACATGTGGAACAATAACAATACGTAATACATCACGGTTGAAAACATATACATATATTTGTATTATCCGACAAAAAAAAATTTTCTTACTTTTATTCTTATTTAATAAATTAAAAGATTGTTTTTTTGGAGAAAAGTGAACGTTGTTTTCTTTGACACACACACACATCTTCACACACACACATCCTCACACACACACACACACACATTCTCACACTCACACACACACACACATCCTTACACACACATATCCTCCCACACACACATCCTCACACACACACATCCTCACACACACACATCCTCACACACACACATACATATTCTAGTAAATATAAAAAAAGATAATTTTTAACAAATTTTTTGTCTACCAATGTTTTTCCAGATAGACTTCTCTAAGGTGAAATTGTCCGCAAAATTCAAATGTTCAATAATATTTGGCGTACACTTCTTCTGTGTGCAGCTAATCAAGTATTTGTAAGAATTAATGTTAAAAATCGGCATTTTTACCACATTTTCGCAATTTTTTTAATTTTTAGACCCCTAAAACCCAAATACACAGAACAAATTTATAATTTTTAACTAATCTACATTAAAATACGTCAAATTCGACATTTAAATTTTTTTTTTAAATGCTCCTTTTTGCCCAGCCCACAAGAGAACAAAAAATTGGTTTGATGGCATTTACGGCTTACAGCCAAGGTATAGACTTGAAATGGCGCCAGATTTGGGTTCTACAGAAAATTTCTGATCGATTTCATTAGTAAAGTTTTATTAGTTGCGTTAAAATTGCAATTTTAAAACAATAAATACGATTTTTTACAGACAAAGTTGAAAAAATACAAAAAAACTTTAAAAAATCGTACATTTTTTTAAAGGGTTTCATACTCTCGTATACCGATCAAAAGACTACTAATGAGTTATAGAAACAGAAAAAAAATACTATAACAAGTTTCTCGACGCACCCCCCCCTCCCCTAGCTCTGGTCCGTTTGAAATGGAATTGCTCACTTCCACCATAGAGAATAGCCCAGATAATATTATTATTTACTATAATATTATTATATTATGACTATAATAATGTTATGCCCATGCAAACATAAAAACACGCCCTGAATATATTCACACATGGTTGTCTTCTATAGGATTCGTTTAAATTTGGAGCGATACATAAGCAACGCGTTGAACTAAATTTTTACTCTTGCATCCAATTATTATTAATATTTAATTTTGCAAATAACTTCAAAGTTTATCAACATATAGATTTGAATTTTGAAATTGGAACTCAAGTAATTGTATTCTAGAGCATAAAACCAAAATAATTTTTTTTAGTAAATTTATTCATTTCGAAACAATAATAAAATTTTAAATAATTTATTGATTTTAAGAAATAACATATTCATGCCTTGCATTGTTCATTTTTACATATTAATTTTGTTATTTAAATTTGGTATAAATAATACTTTTTAAGAAAATTGCAAAATAAAAACTAGTGTAAAAATTTGCTGCTTTTACCAAAAGTCTATTCTGGCAACACCAATTATTATCAAAACTAATGGGTTTTTCAGAAATCATCATAATAATAATAATAAATAATAACTCATTCAATTTTTGCCGCATGTTTACCTAACACCCTGTATATTAAGCAAACAATTAAAATCAAAAGTGGTTAATCAGCTACAAAGTTCTTTCGTAACAGCTTTATCACAAATCAGTGAAACAAATTTCAAAGTAGAAAGTACTGTAAGTCTTGTGGTTATAACTTACACGGTAAAGATTGTGAAAATGTTGATTGTGCAACCCGACGCACTATATAGTAAAACAATCAACTAATAATTTTTTTTTTTTGCCTTTCAGGTAGGAAAATTTCACATATAATATGTGATTAAATTGTCAAGAACAACTCAAAAAAAAAATTAATTTTAATCAAGGCTGTTTTCTAAACCATGAGAGTATTCTTATAAACCAAATTTGATAAAATATAATTATTATTATAAATAAATTTTTAATGTACTCTAAAAAATCATATAAATACATTTTGAAATTGTTTGTTATGTCCCTTTTAATAGCTTTGTTTAATATGGTTTGGAAGATAGATATCTATTTCCAAACCATGATATTAATCAAATATAAATCTATAAATCAATTAATTATTATTAATTAATTAGAAACTTATATATAAAAAGTTTATACAAAATCTATTTTTAATAGATATATAACATTAATTAATTTGCTATATATAAAAAGAAACTAAATAAGATAAAAGTTGTAGTCAATAATGGAACAGTCGTCAAATTTGTTTTGAACTTTGTAACTAAATATAATGATTGGACTAGTAATAATTTAATTTCAAAGTTCTCATCTTATAAAGGAAGTTATAGGATATTAATTATTCAATTGAAACTGGTTATACTGCACATAAATTGTATTTTACAGTATCTTCCTTCCATTTATGTTTATCTAATGTGAGTAACTTTCAATAATTTAAATTATACACGCGTTATGAAAGTTAGAATATGCTCATAAAATACACATTTATTAAATATTTAATTAATGTTTACCTTATTCGCATTGATGAACCAACCGACACAACTGTAATTGAATTTTAATTATTAGTCGACTCATAATTAATTTAATGGTATAATCCATTGCCAATTACGACTAAACCGATTTTGATGTGAGCTTAATAAAATGCTCTCGATTGAAACATGTTCGGAGGATTGGAAATTAGAATTGGATTAAATGAAGTCTGCAATTTAATGAAAGGTCGCTTCAAAAAGGTTCGCTTTCGCCTTTTATAAAACTTTTTCAACAGGAAAATTATTTTCATTTATATTAATATTAAGTATGCTGATGCTCTTTAATAACTTTCGGATAATTTAGTAATACTATTTATATAATACTTTCAATAAATATATTTATTTATGCTAGCAATTATAACAAATCAAACTAATTACAATAATACAAATTTTAAAACAAATTTTTCATTAAATTTTTGTAATTAAAAGGTTACTATAGTATTTTAATATGATTTAAATATCAAAAAAACAAACTACTTAGAGTAAAGTTCACACAATTTAGTCGCCCTGATACTCTAATTTAATATAACGCTACTTAAACTTACTAAAAATGCAATAGTTGTTTCAATACTAGATCCACAATTTTATGTACATATATTATAACTCTGTACTCAAACTCACAACATCGTATAGTAGCTCAAGGATCGATTACAAAATTAGCAATATCTTAGTTATTAATACACGTTGAACTTGTAAGTGATAAGTCTAAATACACCAAAAAAGACTTTTTTTAACTAAATTGGAAAAAAATCTATTGAAAATAAAAATGAAAAGTTTTTGAGTGTTTGCTTTTTTGTAATTTAAAGTGTTTAAAATTGCGATTAAGCCTTGAGTTAATTGTTATTCATCAATAAAATTGCAGACGTCGGCAGTACGGCATAAAGATCATGTATGATTAACAGCGCTAACAAATGTTAAGCAACGACCAGACCGGCCACGAGTTAAAGTGATGCAAAGCTCTGTTTTGTCTAAATAAGAGGTATTAGGGGAATACATTAAACGCATAGAAGTAAAGCGTGGCAATACCGTCACCAGGGACGGCGCAATACGTCAAGAGCGCCGTGGCTGGCCCGCAATAATTTACAATTATATTATTGTAATTGATTTTGTAATCAGTCCAGAGTTAAAAAAAATGTTTAATTTGCTTTTAAAAATATAAAGAATAATAATATTTTTATGACTAATAAAATATGAGATAATAATTTAGTTGGTTACACTAAATTTATCCGATAGGTCTATGCGCGGAGTTTTGTTGCCTACTAGGTCTTGACTAGGTCTTGGGCAATTTCCTTGAAATGTCCTCTAGGTGTAGAAAAGCCCCGGGGCTGTTGTAGTAACTCCTTGTTTCAAGTGCTTTCAGATAGAACCTGAAGTTAGTAAATCGACTTTGAGGCAGCGTTATGTCCGACTAAGTGGACACCTAAATTACAACTCTAAGGACGCCGTCTGCAAAGCGCGTGTAGTCTACGTGATAGTGGTAAAACGCTCATTTGGCGTAAAAGCCGTTGTTGGTGTGCAAGTAATTTTTATCTCTCTTGTTAGCCAGTCAAAAAGTCGTAATTCGGTTTGGTTGTTGTGTTGCGGACTTGATTCGTTGCTTAACAATTTAGTCTTAATTTTCAATTAGAACTTTACTTAGAAAAAGCTGCTTCTGTGATTGCAAGTGATTAATGGTCTGTCAGTCATCTGTTTTTGCCACCTGCACTAGGCCATGCGCCTGGATAACTCTGCAGGTACATCTCTATTTCCCTAAGTTGCAAGACTTTGTTGCTTGGTCATGTTGACATGCGGGCAGGTAAAAGGACTACTTTGGAATTTGCCTACCGATGCGACCAATATCTGCATTAGTAATATTTTTTTCTGAACTTGGATTATATCTGGTTTTTGCTCTGATTTGGTTAATATGTGTTTGGTCTTGGCGTTAGCTTAGCTTGGTGGTCTGCCTCAACTGCACTAATTTTATTTATAGTTTGAAAAGAGAATCCTCCAAAGACTGCCTGATTTATTATCTGAAAAGTGTACCTACAAACAAAATTTTTCCCGGATTATGCCTACAAGATTGAGACTGTAAGTCTTATACCTGTATATCTTTTGTTTGAAAACTGTATTTTAGAAGAAGGTTAGTTAAGACGACGTATAGGCTGCATGGTGAGATTTTGGGCTAAGCCACTTTAGGAAGTAATGATATTAATCGGTTTCTTATAAAAGTATTTACATTTGTTTGGCTCAGCAAGCCTAGTTATCTGGGTTAAGATAAACCACAAGGTTATTAAAGTACTTTTTGGCTAATGTTATAATGAGCAGCTGGGGAATTCCAAGACTGTAACAACTTTCTATGTTTTGAACAAACTATGGGGCTTCAACGATCCACCGTAAAGTAAGATTTTGAAAAGTCCAGAGATAATGAGGTGCATGTTTGCAACTGTTCTCTTGATTAAAGCATCAAACGTTATTTTTAGTCTGGTTTGATGATGGTGGTATACATCTAAATTTTTTGCCAATTTGGCTCTGTCTAAGATGAACTGTACGTGTAATTTGTACGTAAATCCTTTATTGAAGGTAATACCCAAATATTTGACAGCATCGGACAACAAAATCAGTTTAAAAGTAAACTTTTATGTCAAAACTTGTTAAAGGATTTTCTCAGTCTGAAACTTGTGACAATGTAGTTAATCAATTGGTTTACTAGACTACAAAGTAGTCCTGTCAAAATCTATATTAATAGGAAGAAAGAAAATTGTTGCATTTTGTGTGGTCTTGGATTATGTTCAAAAGCATATCAAGTTATGTAATGGTGTGTCGTGGTCAGTGGTCATTAAAAAGTCATTAACTTGTTGGTAGACTGACCTGCTCTCTTAGTTATAAAGGTTCAGTATTAAACTTTTAGTCTATCAGCAAACGACTCTACAGACTGATGATAAAATTTTGATGTCTAACGTGCAGCCCTATACGTAGGTCTAATACATAACTGCGCAATGGTCAAAACAATCGAATTGAATAAAGCCGGCTTATGCAGGGTGAGTCGGGAAGAACGGACCAAACTCTAGAAGTGTATTGTACACTTGAAAACACTGTAAAAAAAACTCAAATGTTGTTATCTGAATTTTATTTGTTTTCAAGTTATAGCGTAATTAAAAATAAATAATATTTTTACAATAACGTTTTGGTAATCATAGCTTTTTTTAATAAATGTTCAAGAATATTGTCATTTATTTCTAAACATTTTCAGTTTTGTCTTTAATGAGCGCCTGTTGCTCTACTGATTAAGTTATGTCTTTGTTTAAGATTGGCTGCAAAATTTCTAATCCGATGAATTATTGCATCTACTTTTACTTTGTACACTTTATTTTTAAACTAGTTTCATAAAGAATAATTTAGTGCTAAAAGGTCAGGAGATATTGCAGACCAACTAATAAGACCACCTCAACCAATCCAACGTCCTGAAAGTCTTTTACCCTATAACTCAAAAACAAACAAAAATCAGATAACATTTGAGTTTTTTTACATTAATTTGGAGTTTAGTTTGTTCATCTCGACCTTGTATATGTAATCTCGAATATGTTTCCGTTTCTTATGCTGATGCAAGTACTGAGTGCATTTACAATATTAATATTTTTTTGCTGTAAAATGAATTTAAAAAAGTATATTTTTTTAGTGATATTTGTTTTTTAACACTTTAAAAGACAGAAGGCAATATATTTGAAATTTGCGGAGAGGCGCCATAGTACTTAGCGCGTCGCACCTGACCGCCACCTACGACAAAATAAAACTTTACAAAAAAGTCCACTTATCCTTAAAAAACTGCAGATTGACTTAATTGAAAAAAAAAAACTAAGAAATAACTTAGCAATAACATACATTCTGTAAAATTTTAACGTCAATGTTAAAACAGCTGTTAAAATTAATTTTTAGCCAATCAGTTATCAAGTTTCTTAAATATTGCATAGCTGATTGGCTCTAAATTAATTAATTAAAACAGCAATTGGAACTAATGTTAAAATTTTACAGAATAAGCACAAAGATCTGTTAATGTCAGAGCTTCACTAACAATCTATTATCAGTGGTTAACGTATTAGACTGCTACATCATCGGTCTCAGGTTTGAATTTGGGGTAAGTTTTCCTGCTTAAAAAATGCATTGTAATGAGTAAGTATAGAAATCCAACAAGAAGAATAAGAGCAAATGAATAAAAGTACAACAAGAAATATGCAATTATTATAGAAATTGATATCCAAAACTACTTTAATAATTCAATGTACACAAAAGGAAAACAAAAATACTAGCAATATATAGATGTGGAAATAATTTTTTTTTATAAATTTTGGATAAACAAGAAAAGAAACATTTTGTGCAGAATGTGTGGAGAGCCATTAAAACAATAGAACATATGTTAAAAGAATGTATTAAAATAAAAGAACAAATAAAAAAAAAACTTATTAAAAAAAAAATGAATGAAGAAATGAAAAAAGTCATTAAAAAAATTGATAAAAAATTTGATTAAGTTGTATTATATTATTTTGATTACGTAATGTAATTTGTAAATTCTTACAAATAAAGTAATAAATTTTATGAAATAATAAAACAATTTAAATTGTTTTATTATTTCATTAACATAAATTATCACGTAGTAGAGGTCACAACCATCAATTCCACGACATTATAAAACATTATACAACAAATAATAAACCTTGCACTACTTCAAAATAACCCAATTCACAATAAAAAAGTATATTCTACGACAGAATTATATACTTCACAACAAATAAGTCTCGCACAAATATTTGGCGTTCTAATATTAAATAAATAATAATAAATAAACAAACGTTTTCAAAATGATTAAATATTTAGCATAAAAAGTATACCTTGCTAATAGATGTACTATATAACACAATTACTATTACACCAAGAAACATTTAAACAAGTAAAACATGTTGCTTTAAATTTAAGAAAATATTTGATATGAAAAGCAAAATATTTAAAAAAAAATCTTTATAAAACCTAGTCTAAATTATTCAAATTATTGATTTGCTTACTTTCAAACATCTCATTATGTCGGTTGTGTTTAAAACTTTTTTTTCTGTTGGTTTGTTCTATTCAACAGTTCATATATTGTAGGGGCTCTTATATTTTTATCGTGCAATAGCTTTTTCTGTTTTGGAAAGTATTTAAACGTCGTAAAATATATTTTAATGTCGATTAATATACTTATTTCCATATAAAGTTTTTTTTTGTTGTGTTATATATTTTTATGTCGAGCTAAACTTTTTAAGAATGTTATTAAATCTTTAACTGGTAAGGTGAAATATTGATACACTAACAGCAAGGTGCCGTCTGTGAGACTGCGTTTTTGAGAACTTAAAAACTAGAAAATGTTGATAAAATATCTGAAATTTCTTTGTTAACTCAGTTTAAACATACATTTTACATTACTAAATCGGTAACAAAACAATATTAAAAAAATATTTTCATAATAAAAAATTAAGTTGAATATAATTTCTTTTAACTCAGATTTAAAAATACCAAACAAATTAATAATGTCAAAAAATCTAAAAAATATTCATAAACAATTATCACAGCAGCTTCTAAACTTTGTCAATATTTATGCAATTTTTGCACTAATACACTGTCACTATCATGTTTACATATAACAAATTCATCTTTCAAAACACCCTGTACATTACTTACATTATGTTTATTATCATTAAACCATTGCATAACAGTTTGCTCAAAAATATTTTTGCTAAAACGTTGACGTTTTAGCGGTCCCGTCATACGATGAGTATCACAAAAAACTAACGTAAACAGTAAGGTGCAGTCTGATGCAAACAAACACCGGCTTACTATTTAATTACGCAATGTGGTAGAAAGATAAAAATAGAGCGGCAAAGAGTTGTGATGCAGATAAACGATTAGGTGAAGTTATAAGTTGAAGCTCGGGATTATTTTGTAAATATCATCAAATTTATGAACGAATCAGTCTCACGGCACCTTACCGGTTAAAAAATTTACTATATTGTGTTAATAATTTTTTTATCTGTGCGTTTATCTTATTCCGTCATGCCAATAAATTTAACCCCATAGAAACTCTTTAAAACTGTACAGTTCAAGAATATTAAAATTAAAAACTAGACATGACAGACACTTAAAATATCTACATCGTACTTAAACACAAGAATTAAAACTGTAAATTTGTGGAAACAAACAAAAATAAACCATTGTTTACAAATAAATAGAATCCATAAATAAATTATTCCAATAATTAAACAAAATAAAAATAGAAGAATTATTTAATATGTTTGTGGAGTATACAGTGTGTCTACGGATAGACTTAACTATACGTGTAAACATTTTTATTGAACATTTTTTAAAAAGAAAAAAGTAATTTTTTTAACATTTCTCCTGCTTGTTATATAAATATAATTCATGTTGAAAAACTCTAATTGTGTGCTGAGAATAAAATCGTATTCATTTAACTTACATAATGATGTAGGTTAAATAACAACTTTTCCCACTTTAACACATTTTTCCATTCTTTTTTGAAACTCATTAAAAATAACCTCTGGTGTCACTGTAGCAATAACATCAGTTTTTCAAATTCTCAATATTATCTTGCATGTCCGTGGCATACTCTATAGGTTTAAGATAACCCCAAAGAAAATAATCCATTGCGGTTAAGTTTGGAAACCAAGCTGGCCAGTAAATTGGTCCATTGCAACCCATCTAATTTGAAAAATGTTCATTAAACCAATTTGTAACAACCAAGGCAGTATGCGCTAAGCAGCCATCCTGCTGAAGTATCATATTTCTTCTAAATTTCAAATAATTTGCGTTCAGCCTTCCTTCCAGAAAAAATGAACCAATTACTTTATTGTAGGTTAACGCACACCATATGTTAACTTATTTAAATTTCTGACTGTTTGTACAAATACTAAAGTGTAGAACTTCTTTTGCCCAAAAACGAGAATTTTGACTAGAGGATATCCCAATTGTTGTAAACGAAGATTCGTTACTGAATATTATATGATGGTAAAAATTACGGCATTTAAGTATGCGTTCACCCATTAATAAAAGAAGAATTATAGTCGGTATAAATCATCGCCTCCTTGAAGTTTATAAATAAATGTTGGTTTAAAAGAGTGATATTTATTTGTTGGCAGAGTATTACGTACGTGACTTACTACCCAGCTGATTCGCTCTTGCGTTCAAAGGACGTTGGTAATTATTGTTAACTGACTTTAACACTAAATTTGTTGCAGCATCATTTTTATCATAAGACTTTTTTTGTTTTTTTCACGTTTTTAACACCACCATAAACATCAAATTTCTTAAAGCATTTACGGATACTTCCCGATAAAAAACTTCAATTGCGTACTTATAGGACCTCTCCAATACCGTAATATTTGATCAGGTAAATGCGCTGTTGTAAGATCAGCATCTTTCTGGAAAAATCAGTTCAAATATTAATAAATAATTGTAGTAATGTTACATAAGCATTACTTGACAGCAACAATCTTAATTTCTAATTACAAAATGAGATTTTATTCTTAATAACTTTCATAAAAAAAATATCTACTTCTCTTTAAAAAAAATTATTTACAAAATTTTAGTTTTTCAATATCGCATTTTTACATTTTTTAAGCATTTTTTCAACATAGTTCGTATTATTATGACAAGCAAAAGACTTTGTTATTTTTTTTAATGTCCAATATAAATGTTTACACGTATAGTTAAGTTCATTCGTGGACACACTGTATAACAGCACAAAAATACTACTAAAATGTTACTAACATTTTCATAACTTTTATTGCCTCTTCCCTAATTCTAATTTTCAAACAAAAGCCAGCTTTCTCCATAAGAGCTAGAACTCAGATGCAAAACATTTTTGTCCCCACAAAATGTCAAATACACAAAGATGAGTATAATACTATAAGTATAGTTTATCATTTTAAATTCTCTTAATACCAGAGTTACAAGAAGTTAAAATTCATCAATTTTATTGACATAAGTAAACCATATAATTAAAAAATGTATCTTGTATATATGTATAAAATTGTTAATATTTGTTAATAATTAAAGTAAGACAGGATAGAATTCCTAAACAATATAAGATTTTTTTTAATTGTTGTAAGTTTGCTACTCATTTTAAAGTGACACTGTAGACTCCAAATAGATGACATTAAAAAGCATCATACATTTCAAAAGAATAAGATTGTAAGACGTTAACACCAAAATAAATAAATAAATCAAACAAAACAAAAAGCTATATTCTTAAAAATCATACTTTAAAGAAAAACTTTATTGACCGCAAAATAACTGTAAAATAAAATTATAAATTTTAAATAAACGCCACATGTGCATATCTATTACTTTATGCAATAGACTTTACAAAAAGTGACTAAATTGATATTATAAACTCCAAAGAACGCCACAGATAAACTCTAAAAAAGCGCAATAAATTCCAGAAAAACTTAACATAGTGTTAATACAACCTTAGACTTTTCTATTACGCTATATACTAAAAAAAAAACATTGTAAACTGATGTTTCTGCAGAAAACCAATGACTACCAGTCAATAAAAAATTTGGTTTTGAGCAGTAGCTTTTTTTATCATCATACGTTTTAGAATATTCATTGATAATTAAAAAAAAGTTCTTTTGCCAACTACACTTATATACTAATTCTGATTTTTTAGAGCAACGTAAGTTTGATGGATTCTAAGCAATAATTTAAAAACTCAATGCTTAATTGAATAACAAAACAATTTTAACAACAATGTTAGCTAACATCAATGTTAAAACATGTCTAGAATAAGCTTATAAGTTTTAGTATTTTATTTTGAAATCAACTTGTAAAAAGTTATTAAACAATTCCAACATTTCATCATCCCTAAGTTTAAAAAAAAAACTTTCTATCTTTTCTATGTATTATTTAGCATAACTGTTTAGTGCTCATTTTTTTTTTGCCGCAATAGGTAAAAGTAAATTTAGAATGTGATTAACAGTAACATTTATAGCTATCGTTCCAACCAATTTTTCTATAATATTTTTGTATTCTAAAACAAGCAATGTTCCTCCAAAAAAAAATAAAAGTATCTGTTTAAAGGTTTAGTCAAGAAAGAGTAAGTGAGTATTGACACAATAAATTCAACCAACAGGTTGAGAGTTAACATGTTTTGATGGAATGTGCATGCCGCAACACATTAATGTAAAGCAACATTAAATGTTTTTACAATTTTTTTTTTAAATTTATATGACTGCAGTGACACATCCGCTAAAAAAACAGTTAAATATCAAAAACGTTTAGGTTATGTGCGCGTCGTGCCGCATCTTGTTAATCAAAAATTAGCAAATTCTATTAATTCAACGTGTTAGGTTAAGTGAATGCCGTAAGTTATTAATTGAAAGAACAGATTAAATATATTTTTTAGCAACAGTGCATCAATCGTAAAGCAAAAAAAGCGTAAAGTAATAATTGCAACGCTATCAATCAAGCAACAGATTAAATATCAACATGTTTGTAGACCAAGTCAACAAATTGTGTCATAATTTTTTTAAGATTACGTTAGTAATATATTCATTTCGTAGTATTTACATTTATCTTTCGTAAAGCAAAAGATTGTGACAACATTTTTTAGGATATGTAAATGCCGTGACGCATCTGTCAATCGCAAAACGACATATTACATAATTAGATATATTTTTCTAGTATAGGTAAGTACTGTTAGACAAAAATTGCAAAACAATAGATTATGTTATATAATGTTAAAATTTGGTTTGTGTTAGATTTATCAATCGCAAAGTAACAGATTAAGGGTTTTTATGGCTAACAAGTTTTGCGCAAAACACAAAAATCAGATTAGATATCAACATCACAATAAACGTAAAGAAATTCAGCAATTGATAGATAATTTCTAATGTTAATTCGGTTATGTAAAAATTACGTAACACAAGTAAAACAACATATTACTCTATAAAGTAAATGCCGTAAAATGTCAGATTAAACATTAACATTGATCGATTGCAAAGCAACAAACCAAATGTCAAATTTGTAGATTATGTAAGTGCAAGAATGTACTTATTAGTCGCAATGTGTGTAAGATTTTGTCAATTGTAAAGCAACAGATTATGTGCCTTTTTTTAAGTAAAGCAAACGGTTTTTGTTTGGTTATCAACGAATATTCTCATTTAATTAATGTTTGAAGGAACAAATAAAATATTTCAATATATACCACTTACAGGTGAGGCAGGGAGATGCGGTAGGTACTCTAGCAAACCAAAAGTCAGATTAAAAGTTTTTTGGCAATCAAAAAAAAAAGATTTAATGTGTTTGCACAATGACGTTAATATTATGAAAAACATATTTTTGTTGACTGGCCACGTGCACTATAAATGCTAATTACGCCTTCGGTTTTTTATAAGATAGTACGCCTACAATTGAAAATCAATGAAACCCAAATTGGGGTCCGGATCACATGCATCTATTGCACCCCCTTGTGGCCGGCCCTGAGAAAAACCCCCATAATAACAAATCCTTCCTATCTTTTTTATTTATATTAAAAATATAATAAGGAATAAAATGCTAATAAATAAACACTATATATTCATAGCAGAATATGCCAAAAATTTATTTCTTTTATAGTAATTAGTAATAATCAATGCCGGCTTTGAACGCAAATACACAAATACATGCAGAGCCCAAGCTGCAGGAACATGGTAGCATTCACCAAGCAGTACATTGTTATAAACAGCAAATAATTTACTACAAAATTACTCTTAACTAATATGTGTCTGGATCAAGCAGACAAGCCCTCCAACAATAGCATGTAGAACGTATTCATGTGCTGATCGTACGTTTGTGTTTACATGCTGGCACTTTACGGTAATGTTGAAAATAGTATAATATCGTCGCAAATTAGCCAAATCCATTATTTGTAGCCCTTTGTTTGTTGTCCGGCAAGTCAAAAAACTTAAATTAAATTTTAAACGCCATTGCAATTTTACCATTTTCCTTTTTCAATAACGCTTTTTTTAAGTTTTACCAAGTAATCTCATATTTACTTATATTCTGTATTTGTCGTTTTCTTTATTTTACACGCCATTGTCTCTAAAAAATAGTTATTTAATTTGAAATATTGAGGTTTATGATAATAGAGCAGTCCACAACAACTGCTGCACGTGTTAATATTATCAACATGCTTATCTTTGTGTTATAGACAAAACATCAGTAATTTGATGTGGTATATTGAAAAGCACATTATGTTGTTCGGTAATTCTATTTCAAAAATCAGCTATGCTTTCAATTAGTGCGTGATTGTACTCTTTAGATTTAAAATAACAGAAAAAAAAATTAAAACATGCATCCATTATATTCATATATAGCGCGACAAAATTAATTAAAAATACTTGTATAATACACGGATCGTAATGTATAATATGTTACGTAAATAATAATACTGTATAAGCCAAAATAAACAAAAGTAGAAAAAAAATATTAAAAAAAGTTTATTTATTATTACTTCTTTAATTAGCTTTGAACTTTTTAATACATCTTGCCAATGTACGGAATGTAATGTTACGTAAATAATAATACTATGTATAAGCCAAAAGAGTAGACAAACAAATAAATTTAATAAGGTTTGTTATAATAAATAATCTTGCCGATGTATATTGAATTCTTGGTTTTTAAACTAAAAATTCTAAGAAGTTGTATTTATTATTCTGAATGTTTAGTCAACATAACTTTGTTATTTATTTATATTATATTCTCTTGGGTTGTCCGCAACTCGGAATTTTGAAAGTTGATTTTGTGGAATCTGTGGGGAATTAACAAACAAAGCAATCCGTATAAAATTAGGGTGAACGCATTGAAAACTGCTAATCGAAGGGTTTAATTCGAGCTTCTCTGTTTTTATAGGAAAAAGTAGAATTAATGTTTTTATAGGGAAAAATATAATTAATTTATGGCTCTAAGCCATAAAAGTCTAATTGGTTTGATTCATTGCACAAATAAAAAACTTTACTAAAAACATATATAAACACAGCATTTAAAACTGAAATGAAATTATGTAAGGAGATAATTATTGCTTAACTACAATACATAACTTATGTATGAAAACGCTTTCTAAAATGGTTTTTTCGAACTCTAAAATGGTAGATACTGTTTTTAACTACAAACGTGCTAATGGGAATGGTTGGAAAGCACGCTCGGCACGCCGTTATAGTAGCGAGGCATTTCCAAATTGCCATTTACCTTCTCTTCGGTTGTATCTATAGCGCATTCATTGTAATTAAAATGTGTTATTTTAAATATATATATATATATATATATATATATATATATATATATATAAATTTTATTGCACAAGTAATTTACAACATTTTAAACAGGTATAATACATAGAAGGAAAAAAAATGTTTTGTGCAAACGACTATCGACCGTAGTCATTCAGCCATTATTTTAAATATTTTTAACTAATAATGTATTTTGTTTATTGTATGCATTAGTAAAAATGCTGAGTGTTTCTTCATACTTTATTTTGCAATGTAGCAACACCGTTAATAAAATTTATAAATATAGATAAATTTTTAACAGTGTAAGTTTTGTATGTAAAGTGATTATAAATTTTTAATATAATTATTATACAACAAAACAAAGAGGCAGTTTTAAACCTCAAAACTTTCGCCTTTTAATTAAATTTGAGTACGTAATTATGTATCATAATTAATAATTGTTTATGTAAATTGATTGATAGAAAACTCATTTATTTAAATACTCCAGTCATTATGTACCTTTAAAAATAAAATGAATCTAAAAAACCAATTTTTCTATATTGTGTAGGAAGGAGTTTGAAATGCTTAACTTCAAAATGTCGAAAAAAAGATTTCCTATGAGATTTCTCTACTATCTTAAAAAATATATATAATTGTTTGCTGCTTTTGTATGCTCTAGAACTGTCTATTTTGTCTTAATAATATTGTTTAATCTAATGGTAAAAACTTTACTAAATCACTGTATATTTCTATCAAAACCAAATAATTATGGCACTAGGTCGGTAAGTAAAAAATAACATTTATTCATTTTAACTACATCCAAATTTAAATCTAACATTTATTTGAAATGAATATTGAATAAGCAGTTATTACAGATTATTTAGGATTTATTTTTTCTATTGCTCCTAGAATTTCAAATTTTTAGATATAAATACAATGTTGTTTAGTATTATATGTTTCTTCAAATCCCTTGATTAACAACAAATCTTCAACTGCGTCATATTGTTACTTATAAGAGAGAGAAGAGAGAATCGGCGTGATTGTTGAGAATGAGCAATATTTTTTTAATAAATTAAACTTTATTTACTTAATCTTCTATGTAGTGTTTTGCAACTGTAAAACACTTTCATTTTCCATAAAGCTTTAATCTTAATACACCCACTCTAACACTTAAGACAAAAGTGACAAAACTGATCTTATTTTCATGCCTTTTGTGTTAACACCAACCAATTTAAATAGCTTAGCATTTTCTCCTTTAAAACACATTTTAATTTTTTGAAACAATAACCTACATTTAAAAAAAAACATTCCAACCATAAACTTGATTAAAAAAGATTTCTTGAAGTCCATATCACGTTCGTCGCACTTATTTAGTTTTAGCTATTATTTACACCAATCTATTACAATTAAATTATTATTTCCCAGTTTCAATTAACGTAACAATTAAATTTAAATTCTATAAACGTTTCTGAACAAACTACGTAAAAAAACAAAACACCGGAATTAGATAAAGTCTTTCCTGTTCTTCTACAATAAGACAAAAAAATTATCCTAACTCACTTGGCAAGAATCTATGCATGTCCTGCTTTTTGATACAATCTTGAAACATGAACAAAAGACGTAAACGTCGTATTTATACCAAAACGAAGGCGTAACAGTTTCACCCTTGCAAAATTCTCACGTCTTTTCTGAAGACATTAGAGCAATTGTGCAAAAGATCAACTCAAAAAACAGCCCTCATTACTAAACCAAAACACCCTAACCAAAAAAGGATTTACCAAATCGTCAATACATTTTGTAATAGAACAAAAAAAAAATTCACTAACAGACAAAAAGTCTACTTTAGGCGTATTTATAGATATTAAAGGCGCTTTCAATAAAACCAACTTAAAAAAAAAGAAACTGCTTTTGCAACACTTGGTGTAATCCGCTTAATTAGTAGACAGATAAAACACATGTTAGAGAAAAGAGCCATTAGTGTTACTGTAAGAAACTCGTTGGTCAGGAAACTACTTGCTAAAAGTTGCTCCAAAAGAGGTATTATCTCTACTACTAAGAAATATTTTCAACTATTTTAATGTTTTTTATTTATTGTGCTTTTTAGGGCTATATTACATTGCCACACTTTTACGGCTAATCCACTGAAATCAAACTAGTTCACTTTACAAAACAAAAAGAGCAAGAGATAAATATAGTACAAATATCAAAAAACCAGTCCAACGCAGATCAAAAGTAAAACATTAAGAAAAAACATTTAGTAGATAATGTAATCAAATTAAACATAACAATAAATAATAATAAAAAGCCAGTTATAGACTTAAAAAAGCTGAGAATGAAAACACATTGCAACTCTCGCTAAACTGGCTAAAAATTAATTTGCAAGCAATAAATATACTAGAATAAATCAGAATAGAGCAAAAACTTAAAAAAAAAAACCAATACTACTAAAATTCACTAAAAACTGGGATGCCAAAAAACCATTATGAAAAATAAAGCAAAACTAAAAAAATCTAGAATTTATATTGAGAATAATCTTACAGTATATGATCGAAAAATACAATAGAAACTATAAACTATTGCAAAAAAAGGAAGAGAGAATGAAAAGATAATAAAACTGTGGTATAACAAAATACAACTAAAGAGTAAATTTTAATAAAATCACTCAAAAACTAAAAAAAAAACCAACAAAATACAATCACAAGAGAGAAGGATATCAAAGAAACATTATAAAAACAACAAAAAAAAGAAATATCAACGTGTGCAAAAAAAAAATTTTAACAGGTATTATGGAGATATTAACTGCAAAAAAAAGTAAAATAAGGTACCGATTCCTTACAAAAAAGAAGCTACAATCAATGAAAAAACGTAAAATATAAAATTTAATTATAATTTGATATTAAAAGGCGTATAAATCTAATAAAAAAAAAGTTAAAAAAATATTGAACAATCAAGAAACAAGTTAATACAAGAAAATTTTAAAGTATTGAAAAATACACTACAGTCCTAACAAAATATCAAATAATGGGTAAAGAAACAAAAA
The DNA here is from genome assembly GCA_963932245.1 of Tachinus rufipes. Taxonomy (NCBI): domain Eukaryota; kingdom Metazoa; phylum Arthropoda; class Insecta; order Coleoptera; family Staphylinidae; genus Tachinus; species Tachinus rufipes. The sequence goes on along the minus strand of OZ010747.1, from coordinate 39,744,650 downwards.
AAAAACAAAAGATAAACTTGTCAACAAAAAAGATAAAAAAGTAATAAACTGGATTAAAAAGGCGATTAGAACATACTGAATAAAAACTGAAAGGGCAATAAATGTATAAACTCAACAGGTGCCTCAGTTATAGATTATGTTCTCGTGCTTGGCAAATAAACATGTTTAAAGTAAGAAAAAGCTAGATCACCAACCGCTAGAAATTTAATTAGTTGAAGAAAAGCATTAACTGCCAACATACAAAATAAAAACAATAAAAGTCTGGAGTATTAAATAAATAGCCAGCAATATAAGTGAAGAAATGTGGCACGACAAACAATGCAATGGTGAACAGCTTTCAGAAAAAAAAAACATACAATACAATTTTTCAAAACAAAAAACTGAATTAAAAAAAAACCAATAAAAAAAATATATTACTACTAAAGATCAGCTTTTCCAATACATTAAAATTTGCAAAAAAAGAGTAATTCTACTACATACAGAATAGATGCAAAAACCTTTAGAAAAAACTTTATAAACATAATGGACGAAACGGACTAGTAAAAATCTTAAACAAAGACAACTCAAGAGTCCATAAAGGTAATAACACATAAGAGAGAACTATCAATAAAAAAAATTAAAGAACAAATTACAAAACTTAAAACAAAAAAGTTTCTGTTGAAGATAAGATTCTAAATCTAAATAAAGCATAGATCTGCGCAACCGCTAATGTAGAAATAAAGTTAATAAATATGATAAATAAAATCTGAAAAAAAGGTATACCAGAGGAGTAGACGTTAGATATAATTAAACGAGTGTACAAAAAATGTGCTATAAATGTAGCAGAAAATTATAGGCCAATCACTTTAATGAATACATCTTACAAATTGTATGCTTCTATTATAAAAAAATTAATTAGAAAAAAATGTAAAAAACAAACTAATTCTAGAAGACAGTATAAATAGAAACTACTTGCAGATTTTAAGACAAAATAATATTGATTTCGAACTATTATATAGCAATTAAAGAGATAAAAAACGGAAGTTGTCATTCGTCAGATTTGGAGTATTGTAAAACATTATCAAGCTAAAATAACACTTTTTGATGCAATTTTAAAAACCTTACTAGCTTTTGATGCAGAAGTATGAATATGAATAAACTAAAATCTATTAAAAAAATTCAACACAAATACATTAGATAGACATTGATCAAAAAAGACACAAAGAAAAAAAATTGTTCTGGCAGAAATATTAGTTTTACAAAAAATAGAACAGCATAATATAATTACACAAAAAATGTAAAAAAGAATAAGAACACACAGAAAGAATTGAAACTTAAAGAACACAAAATACCTCAAAATATTACAGCCAAATTAATAACTCAACATACAGCAAGCGTTATAGAGAACTGATAATATTTAAACTTTCCCAATATCTCACCAATTCAAAATTAAAAAAAAAACAGCCAGATTTAGATGCAAAAATAAAAAAATGAGAGAAAATGATAAGTGAAGAAAAAAGAATATGTAAGTTGTGTCAAGAAGAAGAACACAGTTAAAAACACTAAATTAAAAAAATGTATCGTTATTGCAGGAGCGGTAGTGCAGTAGTGGTCTATAAAAGACATATTGCACAAAAGCGGAAAAGGTAGAAACGTAATTCTAAATAGAATATTGCAGTAAAAAACATAAACGGTCTAAAAAAATAATAACCAATTTAAATACTTTACAAATTTCAGTTTAATTTTGTTTTAATGTAACTTAAATTGTATCAATCGGGTACTAATAAACAAATGTTTTTATCTTTTTAATTTTGTTAATTTTATTGGAAAAATGTGTAAGTTAAATTATGAAATTTATGCCAATAAAATATTTATATAAAATAAAACCTTCTAAGCGTTGCACTTGCAAACATCAGCCACATATGGTGATTAAAAGCCAGGAGTGAGGTCACAATTGTAAAAAGTACAATTGTGCAAAAAATAGTATAAAACACTTAAATTGTTAAGTTCTTCTTGTTAAATCTCAAAATCTAAAAAAAACTTAACACAGCAATTGCCTTTTTCAAACATTTTCTCGATTTGTCAAACACACACTAACCGACCTTGTATCGCAATATACTATTTTCAAACACAACCATAAAAGTAGTACAATGCATTAAACACGTTTTTTTAATGTGATGTGTGATAAAACAGACGCACAGAGAGCAAATGCAAAATATACAGTGTCCATTATAAAAATAATGCGCATGATTTTATTGTGACGCAACTATCCATCCCAGCCCGGTAAAACTGGTCAAAATGTGGTGGATAAACTGCCCTTCTAGTGCAGCTGGCCGCTAATTTACTCCGACTGTCTGAGCGGAAAAACGTGTCTCCGCGTAAAGTGTGTTTTTCGACTTTGTAACACGGCGTGATTTTGCGCTGTCAAGAACTTTTGGATTTGATTCAAAATGAGCCAAACTTTTTTAATTCTGTCGTAACCAGAGACAAATCCTGGATGTTCAAGTACGACCCAGAACCAAAAAGGCAGGCGTAGCACACAAAATCATCTTGCCCCAGGAATGCGCAAATAATCAAGTTTTGCATCAAAACTTTGCTCATTATCTTCTTTGACGTCCAAGAAATTGTTCATTTTGAGTTTGTACCAAAAAGAAAAACTGTCAACTCAACCTTTTACCTCAAGATGCTCAAAAGGTTAAAACGCCAGATCACGCGCGTAAGGACTGACATTAAAAACACGGTCAAGCTCCACCATGACAATGCCCCCAGCCAAACAGCCGTAAATTTTATAAACTTTCTGGCCTAAAGCAACTCTTTGGTGGCTCCTCAGCTCCCTTACAGCCCCGACTTGGTTTTGTGCAACTTTTTTTGTTGCCCCAACTGAAGAGAGAGCTAAAATAAAAGCATTGGGAGTACGTGAAAAACATCCAAAAGCATGTTACAAGGTCATTATCAGACAGTCCTGTCGAGGAGTTTAAGGGTGCCTTTAAGGCAAAGCAGACACGCTTCCAAAAATGTTTGGATGTAGGAGAAAAGAATTTCAAAGAATTTTAAGCGTTTGTACTAGAACGACCAATAAACCTATTTTTTATAAAAATTGCGCATTACTTTCATAATAGACTCTGTATGGTAATGCGCCTCACGTATTCATACCAGGTTCTCCGCTCAACAAATCCTAAAAAAAAAATCTTTTTGGCTATGTAAACGTCTTCAATTTAAAAGTTTTTGTAAATACGCTTGATCAAAAATGATACAAAGATGTTTTGCCACAGAAAAAGGTTTTTGCATTTGCCCTTTCTCTGAAATCACAAAAAAGGTTTCTATTATAAAGAGTGACGCATGTGTAGCATACTCATACACTTTTATTTGAGAAAATAAAATAAAAACATTTGTTACAAAAGTAACAACAAACAAAACATTGCAAGCTTATTAACGCACTAAGACAGAATGATAAACTTCTTCAAAATTTGTTGTGTTTTGAATGTGCAATGCAGCATTTGCAATTCTCTTTTGTAGCTGCTCTACGATGTTTGTTGGCTCCGCATAAACCAATTATTTCATGTATCCCCACACATAAAAGTCCAATAGATTTGCATTAAGAGATCTTGCAAGCCAGTTCACTGGACCTCTTCTACCAATCCACTTATTATACAAATTATCGTTGAGCCACCAAGCTACATACCGCCCAACATAGAGCGGTGCTCCATCGTGCTGGTACCACATCCTGCTACGTAAAGCAAGAGAGCATTGTTACCCAAGAAATTTTCCATCTAATTTTGTACCCTAACTGCTTACGGATTTCCTAATGACTAGATATGCTAATTATGTATATTGTTAATGCCATCTCGTAAACATAGATTCATCGCTCCACAGTATTAAACTAAAAAAGTTAGGATTTAGTTAATGTCATTCAAGAAACCATTAAAAAAATGCAAGTCGTTGTGCTGCGTCGCCTTGTTTTTGATAACAATATGGGTGCAGAATTTTTTTACTTAAGGTTTTTCAGACAATATTTTTAAATAGTTGTAAACGGGCGCACAGTTGCCTAACGCTGACCGCTGGTTCATAAAGAAATGCGTCAACTATTTTTTCCTCTTCTGCCACGGTGTGCTATTGATATGGACATCCACTACTTTTCTAATTCCAAATTTACGGAACCTATAAAATGCGTCCAAAAATACGCGACAAGAAGGTTGCTTTCAGTTAGAAAACACCCTGTATATTACGAAAAAAAAAAATACAGCAAAAAACCGGTTTCAATCTTTCTATTTTTAGTTTTTCGTTCGATAACTTCACAAAAATTATAAGTCATATAACCTTTAGGTTATATGACTTATAATTTTTGTAGATCGTAAAAAACATCAAAAATGCATACTACAATTTTCGTATCACGACAAGGAGCCAAGTTATTGCAAAAATTCCTTTTTTGCTTTTTTAAGATAGTAAATAAGTTCAAGAAATTGACAACTTGATGTTAAGCATTTCTAACTCCATTCTACACAATATAAAAAGAAATTGCACTTTTCATTTGCATTTATCTGCTTATTTTTTCGAACATAGTGACTGAATTAAAATACTATAGTATTGTGTATCAAGTTTTATAAATGTTACTTCTTTAGTACGAGTAACTTCACTTTAGTAATGACAACTAGAATTATAATAAAATGAAAACTATCTACATTTTAAAATTGCCCATAGACTGCGTAAAAACTGCACTGTTTTCTTTAACAAACAAGTTCAATCTAAAATGTGTAGCTGATCTTTTACGCAACAATTTTTTAGCTACACACATAAGTTTTGAGTAGTTCATTATCAAACAAACTTGTTTATTGTTTTTTAAAACAGTTTTTACGTACTATAAAACTATCTCTCAGTTTGCAAAAAAATTGAATTTGGCGCATTATTTGGCCATATATAATCTGGCGTCTTAGCTATAAAAGTAGAAATATAATAATTTCATTCAATAAAATATTAATTAAAAAATATTTTTTTTTTATGATTAAAGTATTTAGGTTGCTACATATTCCAAACATGCAAAATTTTCAATTTTCATATAAAATAAAAATTTTGAACAATATTTAAAATGTTATTTAGATTAAAATATTTATTGGTAAATTATTTACATGTGTTTTATTGATATTATAAAAAATATAATACTAATTGTCCACATTTGTTCATTCAATTGTAAAAAAGGCATTTCGTTCAAGTTACACACTATGCTTTACATAGTACCTACTAAAATTCTTAAGTACACAAAATGATTTAAATTATTAATTAGATGTTATAAATAATTTAATAACACAGTTTAAATAAACCTGCACTGTACAGCTTACATTCATATTTGCATAAGCAAACTCTAACATTATAAAATTTATTATTGATTAAAAAACCAATTTGTATGTTGTTTTTTATTTCGATATACATATTTATAAGAATCTAAAATACATATTACGAATTTTCTCTGTCGGAAAGAGTTCTGATATTTATTATGTTTAAATAGGTGTGTTATGATTTGACTGAAGTCTAAGCCGGTCTTATAATTTTAAATGTTTCTGTTAGCAGCAATTCGTTATATTATTTATTAACAAAATGTCTAAAGCAAAATTCTTTATAAAAGGTAAATGCTTTATTTTAAAAAAATTATATAAATTTATATTTTATAATGTAAATAAAAATAAATATTATATAAATATATTTTTCTAAAATAAAATTTTAATGAATGCCTAATAAATACTGTCCAAATTTTATAATACCTCTAATAAAGAAATATAATATATTTTAATCAATATTAACAACTAAACCACCGACAATTAATATAAATATAATAATAACAGTTGATAAAAATATATAAATGATATAAATTTATGTTTGTATAAAATTGTATTATTAAAACATTTATTATGTTTGTTAATAATATACTGTATTATTATTTAACTTTTTTAATCAATTATTTATTTTATTTTTATTTACAAATGTTTTATAAAACATTTTTTTAATTTCCAGCAAATAAAAAAATAGGATTAATTTTTACGAATAATTATTGTCTAGGCTATATTATGACTGATTGTGTTTATGATTCTCATAAATCGGAAATTCAAAATTACAAACATAACAATATTAATAGTTTTTTTTTATATCCAATCGTTTAAACTTAAAATCCATTGATAATTCAATTTTCAATCTACATATGTAAATCATTTATTTAATTTTAATTAAGTATTTTATAAAATCTTATTTAATGTAATTAACATTAAAAAAAGACTATTGCATTTAGTATTAAGTCCTATTAAGCATTTAGTGTTATGTAACGCGTTGTAAATTTTTTATTATTGTTTTAATTGTGTTTCTATGTGCTGGCTACTACTTGATAGCTTTTTTATTGTAGCATGTGTCTGGTCTTTTTAGTGTAAATAAAACCATTACTATTTAAACTAATTAATTATTAGATCCGCTACATCTGGGACCCAATGCAGGGATGCATATAGTATGAAATAATTAAATCATACAAATGCATTAAAAAATCGAATAAAATACCTGGATGGTGCTGCATTGCAGTAGGGTATGTAGTTGCAATATTGAGTATTACTCCACATCCTACTATTTCTCAGCCAGCGTTTTAATCTGTATAGTAGTAAGTTATGTACTTCATATTTTGCTTTAATTAAACTCCGTACCAAAGTACGCTGATAACACAATGATGAAGCCACCATTAAAAAAAAACGTATTATTTATGCAATAGTAACGTATTATGGCAACTTTTTTAAATTTGTTTATAATATTATAAGTTTCTATTTTTGTTTTCAAAGATTACCCGCTAAATTACATTCTAGAGTTGCTACATAAATAAAAATTTGAATTGCTACTTTAATTAGATTTATAAAAACTTTATAGTTTGATATTTACTCACAACAAAATGAGCAACTGATTAAAGAAATATATAAATTGATAATAAAGCACTAATTATTTGATATTTGAAGGATGACTTATGTTATATGTATGTCGTATGAAAAAAGACAATACAAAAATTAAATTTAAAAAAAATCAAAGTATGAAAGGTCTAGATAAGTAACTAATACTTTACAATTACGATAAGTAATCAGTAAGTAAGCCCTAGTTAAACATTTAGCACCTTTAACATAGAATCAATTTTGGCGCAAATCTAACATCATTTGGCTGATTTAGCTACTTAATTATTAAGTTACTTGTTAGTTATGTTTTTACTCATTAGTAATAAATAATCAATTATTACTAAAAAACACATTTTAACATATTTAAAAAATAATGTTGATGTAATTTTATTCAAATACTCTCATTTTGTAGGTTTTTATTTTAACTAAAATATATAATTTTATTAAGTTTTAGTTGTTTTTATTGGTGTTATTAATTAATTAAGTTAGTGTCTTATGCTTGTTAATAACTGTGTTGTAATTTTGTGTAATCATAATAAGTATTATTTTGTCAATTATTGTATTTGCCATATTTTTATTTATTTATTAATTTTTTTTAAACTGTTATTTATTATAATATATTTACATATTTATAGTTTATATTTCTTTTTTTTTCTCCCCACTTACACTTCTACACCGTCTCCATATAGATGGCTGCAGAGCTTAGTATTCGGGGCACCATATTATGTTTCAATTCTTCTTATTTGTTGTTTATGTTGTTTGTAGCATCTACTTTATTCATTTCTTTTTTTTGATTTTTTTAATATATAGTGTTTTTTTATATTTATTTTGAATTCATTATAGCTCTTTATTTTCTCAATATTTTGAGGCAGTTGATTGTACGTGACTAGTCCATAGCCTAGTATTGTTTGTTTTGCTTTTTCTGTCCTTGTTGTGTGTACATGTATATTGCTTCTTCTTCTTCTAGTGTTATGTCCGTGAATTTCTTTGTTGGTTTTTATTTGGAGCTTGGTTTTAATTTCTTTATTTTTAATTTTGTATATTAGTTTACATTTTTCTATTTGTATTTTTTCGTTTATCTTTGTTTCATTAATTATTTTGTATACTTCTTCTGTTGGTGTTAGTTTTGGTAGTTTGTGTATTATTTTTAGAATTTTGATCTGTTGTCTTTGTATTTTTTGTATGTTTGTTTTTGATGTTTCTCCCCATATGTTTATTAAATAATTAATTTTTGCTAAAAATAGTGAATGGTAGATGCTTAATGCAGTTTTTTTTGTTATGCATTCTTTAGCTTTGAAACCCCGTTTTCCGCTTGTATTGTGGATCGGAAATGATTGCTGCCCTAGGGCGGAAAATCGTTTGCGGAAACTTAGAGCAGTAAAATCCTTTACAACTCGCTAAAAATATGTACATACAAAACAAAACTATTTCTTTTATAAAAAAATATTATATCTGATTCTAAAATTATTTTTTTTCTAAATAAAATTAAAAATGTTTGATTTTTTAGTTTTGTTTGATTTAAAATATTATTATACAAAAAGAAAGAATTTGCGGCACTTCGATGTCTGCTTCGTTTATGCGGCCAAACATCGGCGTGTGAAAAAATTGCTTTCCTGTCTTCGATACTCAATATACTATTGTTTTTAAGACAGACAAATATTACTTCAAAAATAAATATTATTACAATTGCAAAAAACTACGGGGTACCCATAAAAGCCACATAGTCACATATTATTGTGTCCGTTTAGATTTCACGTTAATTTTTTATGACGGTACTACAAAAACTAATAAAATAATATATTTTTCACGTTACGTTTAAAATAGAGCCTTAAGAAATACCATTCTGTTACGCACGTATGCCCAATATGCTGTCACCTAAACGTATCTTGAATTATCAAAATGTTATATAAAGAATGCCATACCAAAAATATTCCAAAAATGACGCGTTCGTAGATTATTGTAGCTTCACATCTTGTAATATGCTTTGCAATGTCAAGTTTCCACCACTCAATGCAAAACACTGATGACCAGTCGGACATGGTCAGTGCCAATAGATAAAGTTTAGTAGATCAATTTAAATGCATAACCATAGCATTGTGTATTATTGAATTGGAACAGCATTGTGCATTTTAAATAATGCCCAGTCAAAGTCTCAAAAACTAAACGGTGTGTTATATATTACATCTTTGTCTGAGACAAATAACAAAATGTGTTTCTCAGTGTTGATTTTAATCCTTCTAACATTTTTATCGTAATTAATATTGCTAAAAGCGTCAAAATAAATATAAGACAACATGTTTGTTACTCGGTAATAATAAAATAATCTGACAATAATCTATTAACAGATACAGATGCGGCTCGACTATAATTTTTTTCCTGCTTTTTCCACAATTTCCTGGCGGGGGTTCTCAAATTAATAAATGTTACGTTTTTGACCATAATTTTCTTTTAGATGTTCAGCAAAATCTTTGCGCAACAGCTTTGTACTTCAAATAAACTAATAGGTTCTTTTAGTTAGAAGTGATTATTAAATCTACACAAAGAACAACTTTTTTGAGTTTTGTTGCTTACAATTAAAATTTCAACAACAAAAAATAGAGCCGCTGCTTATGCAGTATCAACATTTCTACAATCTATTCAATAAATAGTGTATCCACAAATATTACTAAAATTTTAAACTTTAAAATTAGTTTAATTTTTGGCTTTTTATATTAAAAAAAACCGCAACGTGTGTTATTATCATTAAAATTCTATTATATATTAGTTGAAACCATCTTTAAAAATATAATAAAAACATAATTTTGCACTTTGTTTGTGAGCCTTTGTTTTTATTTCTCATCACAAGTAATACTTGGGAGAGTAAAGTCATTATTTGACATAATATCATTGTTAAATTAAGTAGCGCAAAAGTATCTTTCACTTTCATTAATTTTGATATGTCAATACTAACGTCCATAAGTGCAAGATCGCAAAAAACATGCACCTCAAGTGGTTGTGGCCTAAATTAAGATGGCCTCTTTGCAGACTTTGACTCAAATTAAACATTAGGCTGTTGAGACTTTAGTTTGGAACAAATTGTTGCATTAGTTGATTTTGGCAATAGAAGCTATCACTTTAAATAGGTTTGTCATAAAATTAACATCCATCTATTTTTTGTTAAGGTCTCACTCGTTGTGATCTTATTCCAAATTGAACAGATTGAACGTACTCGTTTTTAAACTTTTCAATTAGAATCTTTAAAAAAAAATTCTGCAAAAGCAGTAAATTTCATAACAAGTGTTTAAATAATAAATATTTTAATAACTCGCAAAACAATCTAGAAAAAGTAGTGTCTGTTACTCTAACCACAGCTATCTTCCTTTTCCGCATGATTTAAAAATAATCCTAAAAACAATAAGCACCCATTCATTACCATTAGTTAGTTAATTCATTTATTTAACGTCGGTCTATTTCTGCTGCCATGGTTAATCACCAACGCCAGAGGTTAAAACTGCAAAATCTAGGTACTTCTCCGCAAATTCAAAAATTCCAACCTAAATTATTAGGTTTTTTAACGTGCACGAAACATTGTGACAGTAAGCAAAAGGCGTACTTATCACAACATATTTTGTCTTAACCAAAAAAATTGACCCCTCCGATAAGAGACTTAATCACAAGACCCCTGGTATACCCGTTACAATTAATAAACTTGTGTATGCATCAGGGTCTTGTTTTTCTTACTGCAATTTGATTATGTTGCGATGCTTGAACATCTAACTGCAGTATGTAAATGGTGATCCATTTAGAGGTACTTTTTTAAAAATTAAAAAAAAATCAAAAAAACCATTTTGAACATTTTTTTTTAAATTATTTTTTCAAATGTTAGCTGTAACTACAGATAACATGGTCCATTCAAAAGTTCCAATTTTCAATGACGCGTTTAAGCATTTTCAGTGGTATTTGGAAAATGACGAACGTAATGTTGGTCTCCTATTACCCAATTGTAGTCGGCTTATCCATGTAGACTTTAGACTAAACGTAGTCCTAAAAGAAAAAGTCTAGAGGTACAATATTAGATAATCAAAGCAGCCAATTCACAGGTCCAAGACGTGAAAACTGTTCACCAAATCGTTGTCGCAATAAAGCCATGGTTTCACGGACTATGTGGAAAGTAGCGCCGTTTTGTTAGAACCAAATGTCGTTGAAATTACTGGTTTCAATTTTAAGCAGCAAATAGTCTGATATTATTGTGCAATAACTCGCGCCATTCACAGTTACGTTCCGGCCGGCCTTATGTTTAAAGAAATGTTGCACCAGCCTAAATTGTTTGAATGTAATGGCAGCTCTTGAATATTTTCTGGTTGCTTTTCAACTCAAATTCGGCAATTTTGCCTATGAGTTACATTTTGTATTTTTAAATCAAAATTCTTACGTAAAATACGCCAAGTTGTTCCAAACGACAAGCCAAACTGTTGAGAATAGCGCCAAATCAATTCACCACGGTCATCTCGTACACTCTCAGCTACCGCCGTTATATATTCTTCACTACGTGCTGAGTGTGGTCTATTTAGTTGCGTATTATCTAATAATGAATATTGAGTTTAAAAATTTTTATTAGTTCAGCGAATTGTGCTTTCTGTAAGCCGAATATGTAAACTATAAGTTGCTCTAACCATACAAAAACTTTCCTCATTGAGCGCTGATTTTTGCAATACAGCTGAATAATATGTAGACGCTGTACCGGGCTAATTTTTTCCATGATGAAATGTCAAACATTACTGAACAAAAATAACTTAATAGTTTGACTCAGCGCACGTTTCATCTAACATAAAACCCCTACTAAAAAAAGTACCTTTAAATGAATCACCCATTACAAAACGGCATTAGGAACATCTTTTTAGATTTGAAATAAGTAGGCAAACCGGGAAAAAAATACATCCTACTTTAACATCACATAGAAGTCTTTCTACAAGTTAACCGCTTGCATTTGACAACGTTTTGAAACCCCAGTTCTTGTTTACATTTTTAAACAGGAGTCTATAAAAGCTAATATCATAAAAATATTTAAAAATTATGCGGCTGAACAATTACTGCGTTATCTCCCAAAGACGTGCTTTTCAGCATTTTACTACATAGCATTTTATTTTTAAATTCAATTATTATAGTTCAACATTTTGCAAGAATTTAATGTGGCATCTTTTGGCCTAAATTCTATTTTTAAACATTCAACAATTTTATACCGTACAAACTTTCTATTGACTACAAGATCGTTTGGTTGAAGGTTTAGAATTTATCGTAATAAACTCCTTCAACTGTCAATCTCCCACATACACTGATGCAGTCGCTAAGGCTATTCAAGTGATATAAGAATTATAAATAAAAATTAAAAATATAAGTAGTATCTCTCAACTACAAGAATCATCTTTTCTTTTGGAACATCGCGCACGGCAAACACACAATTAAGTTTCACAAGATGTTATACAAAAAATATCAAAAGCCAATTCGACTTGTCCCAGACATTTTAAAAGCATGCAAAGTAATGAATAAACTAACTTGGTCAAAACAACATTTTAATTATGCTTATCATTGTAATATCCTTTAAATTTGAGATTAATATAAAAATGCTAGTTTATGCAAAATATAAAAAAAACATGCAAAAAAGGCTTAAGTGATAACAAAATCAAAGTATATAAATCATTACATTGTGCAAAAAATTTATTACATCTAGTAATGCACCAATTTATTTATAACAAAATTTAAAATATTTGTTGTAGCAGTCGTTAAAAACATGTTGTGTGCACTGGCCATTAAAAACTTTGTACAATAGCTGGCGAAAGACTGTATAAATTACATAGCAAAATAAAATGCATAAAAAAAAAATGACACTAAACAATACCATTGTAGTACATTTAGACAAAGAAAAAACTACACAAAATAGAAATTACACACGAAACAAATTATTACAATTAACTATTACTGATGTCAACGTAGAAAAAATTATTTTATAACATTTTAATTAAATTTACAATTATAAATCCATCCGTATGTTAAAAAGAATATTAAAAACCACTTTATTCTTGGCAATTTAATTAAAATTTTGCAAATTAAAATAGTAATCATGTTTTTATAGAAATTATAGTAAATTTGTAAACTAAATTTAAGCAAAACAAAAGTAATCGATCCCGTGAAAACTTGAAAAGTCCTACATAAGAAAACAAAAGATAAGACTGCCTCAAACTAAGAAAAAATTACTACAATAAGGAAAGACAAAGATATAGTATACATAAGTATATTACAATTAAATGTAAATACAAAATTTATAAAAAAAACAGTTGAATAAATTAATCAGGGATATAAAAACATAAAAAATCGTCATGACAAAAAAAAAAACTTTGTACCATACAAAGTGATCGCTAAAAATAAACTAAAAGTAACAAAAAAAAATTTACCCCAGAGGAGGTACGTACCAAATAAAACTGGTAAAAATAGTAAAAAGTAAAACTGTTAAAAAAGGAATTATCGATACAAGCATTAAAACCAAAAGAATATTTTGCGCCTAACAAAATCCCACCAGAGTCTTTACAAGAAATTGAAAATGTAGCAATATACTAGTTGATAAACATGCCAAACCATTCTTAAAAGAAACTCTTGGCCCCGTGTACTGAAAGTAATATTGGTTGCTATTGGTCAACAGACAATCCCAGGAAACACTTTGATGTGCCTCTACATGACGCAAAAATAAGCGTTTGGTGTGCAGTTTTAGTCTGACGGATTATAGGCCCTTTTTTTAATAACACCGTGAACTTTGAAGTGTATGTAACGGAATTGTTTCAACCATTCTTAGCGCAGCTGAAAGAGGAAGAACGAGAGTATGCGTTTTATTTTTTTCACAGTTTTCAATGGCAGGATTATGGCCTTCCAGATCGCCCGATCTGTCTACCTGCAATTTATATTTGTGAGGTAATTTAAAGGGTAAAGTGTAATGTAACAATCCGCATACAATTGAAGAGTTGAGAATAATCATTTGCAATACAATTGCAGAAATCACACTAAATGAATTGGCAAAAGTTTTCCAAAACATGTTGAAACGTGGTGATATGTGTATCAAAGTTAATGGTGAACACTTTCAACACTTGCTTTAAACTATTGAATGTTTAACATTACATATGTCGTTGTGGCATTCGTATAAATTTACCTATTTAACTAGGCTTTATTCGAAATTATTGCTTTTACAACTGTCTCATTTGAGGACATTGCGTCTCTTCTTTATATATTTTATATATTGAATGTTTAGTTTGTTGTTATTCGTAATATTTTGTATTTACTACTTTTAAATAAAAAAAATACTCTGTAGCATCAGCAAAATTTACAAAATGGTGAATTAAATCAGACTAAAAAAAATTAAAAATTGGAAAAATCTCTTAAAATAACAGAACATCTTTATAAAAGACAAACCTACTCTAAAAGCTGTAGAATATGTAGGTAAAACAATAAATAAAAATTAAAAAAAAAAAACATATTACAATAAATATAAAAAATGTATCCAATATTCTGTCCTAGAAAGATATAAGAAACTGCGTAGGAAAAGAATTTCGCAGTACTAGCAATAAACCTTGTCAAGCTACCTAAGCAAAAAGAAACTCCAAATTAAAAAAAAAAATATCCATTGACATTACAATATGGGTCTTTCAGGAAACAGTCCTAAGATTATTATTATAGAACTTAGTATATGATGTATATGATGATAAAATTAATTCTACGACTGCTAGAAAACTCCTATTGAAATGTCAATGACTAAATGTTTCTTTAACAAAGGTTTAAAAAAAAATTTATAGCAATAACTATCGCAGATAATTTTGTTTTAATTATCGTGGCCAAGAACCAATATAAAATGCTCAATAAAAGAAACGATTCAATTAAAATAGTAGATACAAGGTGCGGCTGAACGGATTAAGCAGTTTTAAAATGAACAAATTTCTATAAAAAAACTTATTTTATTTTCGAGTTCAGCAGAAAATAACATTTAAAATTTTCAAATAATTAGCCGTTAGCAGCAATACATTAATGAAGACGTTTTGTACTGCTTGTAACATTTTGCAAAATATAACATTAATTTCAGCAAAAATCCGTTCCCTTAACTCTAGGTGAGAGTGCAAAAATAAATGATTGAACACAATGTCCTTCAGATATTCACAAAAAAATTTCCAGAAAACCTTTTTTTTTAACATTGAATAAAATAAGAACTGTGTGAACTGTAGTTCCGTTCTGTTGAAACCATAACTTGGGGGAGTCCTCTTCTTTAGCAATCTCTGCCAATCTGGGCCGCAAAAATTGTTTAACATTGACTAAATTCTAAACTTATGTATATACGTTTTTCTCCTCAAAAAAGTATAGCCCTATCACTCAAAATTATGATATGGCACGACGTACTGTTTATTTAGGCAAACATAGTAGTCCCTTCAAATTACATATTATTCAGAAAAATTTTATCCACAGCTTAACGACCTGTATACTTGTGTGTTTGGACTGTCTGAAGACTATTTTCACCTAGTGCACGCATGAAAAAGGGTGGTTTTGAAGTAATAGACTTATTTATATCAATTTTTGCGTTATTTAATGGTTTTTTGCATTTTTGGCAAAAACTATACATTTTAGTCAAAAATTTCCAATCGATATAGGTTATTTTAATTTTCATATAACTTTTCGTTTTTCTGCTAGAAAGCTCAGAAAATAAAGTACATATTTTATTTTTTTGCACTTACAGCCGAAACTATGCATTTTAGTAAAAAATTACAAGAGATCAAAGTTGTAGTGCAAAAAATTTCCGATTATTATTGGTTATTTTGATTTCCCGATAGTGAGAGAATTTTCCGATAAAGAATGTTAAAAATGTCGCAGATTGTGACCTTTTGCTGATTTTTTAGATTTTCAACCAAAACTATGCATTTTCTGGAAAAATTATAAGAGACCAAAATTTTAGAGCAAAAAATTTCCGATCAATGTAAGTGTTTAGATTTTTCTAATAATGCGTGGATTGTCCGCCAGAGCGAGCAAAATCATGACTATATTTTCCGCGTCTTCTAGCGGAAAAACGGACAATTATAGGAAAATTCAAATAACCTATTTCAATTGGAAATTTTTCGCTCTACAACTTTATAATAAAAGTAATTTTTGACCAAAACGCATAGTTTTTGCTTAACACGCAAAAAACCATTTAAAAATCGCAAAAATTGACCACCCTTTTCCATGCGTGCGCTATGCAAAAATAATCTTCAGACAGTCCAAATATACCTAAGTATACAGGTGTAAGTAAGTTTTTTTTTAAATTGTCGTTTTTTTTTTCTAATTTGAAGGGACTTTAGCGGTCTTTTATAAATCAGTCTGAGGTTATTTTCAGCACAGTAGCAATATGCTTTGTAACTACTAAACAAAGCTCCTGCTAGTAGGATTTGTGGAAGCATTTGTTCACACAGGTTTCTGCAGTAGTGGTAATTTGCGTTGCGCATTTCTTTATTAGTCATCATTATTTTATAGAAATAAAAATGTAAGTCCAAATACAGAATCCTACTTAAACTGCGGCCACACAGTCCCAAAACAATAAAATACCGTTAAACAGAACGATTTAGCTCTCACCAGTACATTTTTCAGTGCTTTTATGAACATGACAGACAACCATGTGTACTTTCAACCTAATGTTTTTCAAAATACTCCCGCACAACAAAACCTTGATAGTCTATGATCTAAACCAGATTGGCAATTAAAATTGGGACGACTGACTAATCACAATAATACCAAGTGCAATTGCAATCAACCACTACAGTCTATGCTGTAACCGTCTAAAACCGCGTAATCCGTTATGTGGCACCTAAAATAACAAAGACGGTAATATCGAAGGGTCCACGGAATAAATATCTAGAAACAAGGATGATTTTAACTAAAAAGGCAATACTATACAGACTAAAAGATTAATTTAATATCTCTGTATAATAATCAATAAATTATTTACGTAACACATTAAAAGAAACAGTGAAAACAAAAAACCAGCAAACCTTTCAATAATTATGCACAACATAGACCGTTGTAACAGACAACAAGTTAACTCAGTTACCAAATCAACAATTTTATGTTACAAAGCCATGACATTCTAAACCTACAAAAACTTATTGATCAGAGTTTAAACAAAAATATCATTGAAAAAAAAAACAAACACGTATAAAGCCGTTTAAGCAAAGTCGCTGCATGTGATATTCGTATCAATACCCATCAATCTGCAAACGAGAAGAAAAAAACACAGCTACAAAAAAATATATAAAATAGACTAAACCATAAAGCAATGCCAAAGTATGTAGAACTACATTAATACAATTGCTCAGTAAACAAAAAAGTTAAAAAAAATATTAGACCGGACGATGTAAAATGATTTGAAATCAGTACATTAAAAAATAAGGTGTTTTTGTGCGTATACCGTGTTTGCTCTACCCGCACAAAACTTGCACACTTCTAGACAAGGAACCTTTCAACACAAAAAAACAGACATTTTTTTGGCCAAAAGTTTAATCGCACCCAAAGCTAATACAAACAACAACTTTCCTGCATACGCTAATAATAATAATAAAAATTCAATAACTTCAAACATCAAAAATGTAAGCAAAATAGATAATATATGATTCTATTTTAAATAAAGCAAAATGAGTGGCAAGATTTAAAAATAGCAGATAGTTTCTGATTAGTGTATGACCAGGACAGATACATTTTGTATTTTTTATACCCAAATACACAAATACGCAAGAAAAGGACCACCTTATATAGTATTATGTCGCGTCCTATTTATTATACAAATAAAAATCTAAAATTTGTCTCTGTTATATTGGCAGATATCAATGGAAAATCTGCTAATTCTTATATGAATTATACATAACATAAAGTCATACAAAAGTTGTTATTCGGGCTTAGTACCTCAGTTGCTTTATTTTTTTATTGTGCATTTTACAGCTATTTTACATTCCTCCAGAAGCATTACAACTTGTTTAAAAAGAGTTCATAGTACCAACTGCATATCAGATGACTTCCAAATCCCGGTGGATAAAAAATTATTTAGTCATATTTCGGGTATCGAACCCCGAACTCTATAACTGAATCATATCACGGTTTTTATTTATATTATTATTTGATGTATCTTAGAAACAAAGTTGGTACTAAATCCATCGTGTTACAGTTGGTTAAACCCCAGATTTCAAATGATTGCGGTAATTTTGTAATGCGGCTAGTTTAGGATTTATCGAAAGTTTTAATAATATTAAAAATATAAATTTATTTTTTATTTAAAAAAATGTAAAAAAAATGTATTTACAAGTATTTAAAATCTGTTGAATAAACCGATAAATAAAAAAAAATAAAAATGCAACAACATTTAAGTTAAGAATCTGATCTTCCATCATGGCTAAAATATGTGCATTTTTAAATTTAAAAAGTCCTAAGGTTTATAATTAACCAGGACAATATTACAAGTAAAAAATATTATATACCATCAGGTATCCAAGACAAAATTAATTATTCAAAAATTAATTCAATTTTTTTTTTAAATCTATTAACATTGTGATCAAACAGTTAACTGAAAAAATAATATATTATGTATCGTTATTTAAGCGACAGATACTTAAAGCGGCGCAGCTTGGTAAAATCATGTTCAAAAGATATTGATAAATTTTTAGTCAACCGGTCTGAGAGGCAGTAACGCGCCCACTGGAGGGTTAATACCATACCTCAGTAGAAAACACAAAAACTTTTTATCACCAAACACATTGTTTCTTATAGAGTAATGCCATCGCAAAAGCGATGAGAAAAAGTTGTTTACGTCGCTCGACGTTAAGAATCAATGATATAATGTTACGAAACGATCCAATCATGCCGCTCAATTTTAAAATACTTACATACATATCTGGACCAAATAATATCATCGCATATATTTATGCTTTGTCGCTCAAATCTGTTTTTAAACTCCACAAGAAAAATATATAATATGCCTTATTTAACAAAATTTTAGTAAAATTTAAAAAAAAACTTATCCTAATTACAGCTACATAAAATAGTCAACAATTTTCAATATTAGAATATGCAATAAACGTATAATCCGCACGCATGTAAAATATGTGCCAATTTGCAAAATCTTGCTCTATGCAGCAGCGTTTACCATTACTAAGCAGTTGCCTCATTAACCTAATGAACTGATTGCGGTTAATTTGAATGGATAATTATCCACCGGTATATTGTAACCACTTCAATATGTAGTGCAGAACTTGTACTAAAAACTGATAATTGATACATTTATAAATAAATCATTGATTAAACTCAACGTACTAAATAGATATGTATATAATCTATTATTTTAAAACCCCATTCCAATTTATGTTTTATTACTAAAAAATGTTAAATGTTTTTTTATTTCATTAATTTGGAGTAATGTTTACAACAGATAGGTAATTGAATTTCAATTTATGTGGAAGTAATTACGAAGCAAAGACCATAAAATATATTTTATTGCTTTATCATTGTATGGAATAAAGGTCAAAGTATAAATTTATAAATAGCTACCTCGGTTCGATTTTAGTCTGAGCGGATTTTTTTAACAATTTTATATTTATCATGTTTGGCGGATGATTAATCTTACCGACTGAAATAAATTACATTAGTTTTAAAGAAAAAAACCACAACAAAGTTCGGATAGATATTAAATTTTTAAAATCAAGATTTCTAAAATTATGCACAAAGTAATGATGCATTTCTAAGTAGTTTAACCTCATTAAGATTGTTTAGTAGTTATAAATTTGACGATTAATCAATTATAAATACCAAGTTGGAAAAGTTAGCGGCATTAATTTGATTTCAGTTAAAATGGGATTAGTTAAAACAGTAAATTGAAAATACAATTAAAACTGTTAAATGAAGTTATATATGTAATGCTGCGCTGTATCTTGTATACAACTTGCATGAATTTGCCCTCGGTGTATATATGTAAGGTTGTAAATTATTCAGAATAACCCGTTTGTACAAGGAAGTTCAGCATGAATAAATTATAATCGTTTTCAATTAGAGTAGCGATTAATCAGACATCTTCGTGAGCAAACTAAGCCGCCGATTTCCTAAATATATAGGGGTTTGAGCATACACAAATTAAACAGCACAATCTATTAGAGAGGGCAATATTTCCAAAAGGAGTGGGGGTTGAGTTGAAGGGGTTATAAACAGTCTGTTTGTGTATAAATACCTGAACATTATGTTTGTTTTGGTATAAATTTAATTGACACTATGAATGTTGGTCAAAGTCAGTTCCTCTTTCCCATGTCGAGTGTAAAAGGTAACGAATCAATAGCGAGATGCTGGATGTAGCCTGAAGCGCGTGTTGTACCATGGACCGAACAGCTGGCAAGCTGGAAACTGCCAGAGGCTGCGCAAGCCCGGTGGAAAATCTAGTTCACAAAGTCGACGGTATGTCACAGCATGGGAATCATATGGATCGTCGGGACACAATTAAATGCATTTTCAAGTTACTGACGACCTACTCACTGTCTGTTCATTGCTGTTTATGTAACAACAAATGCTCCAAGAAGTATATTATATACTACATTAAGCAAAATCTTTATTATTTGTTTCTGAAACAAATATTAAACTGATTTATGCAAAATAAATAATAATTATTTATTACTTTAATCCGGCGAACGCACAGGGAAACAGCGTACAATAATAAAATTACCAATAGAACTTAGATAAAATATTTTACTTTGAAAATTTTTACTTATGGCAAAATAGTTTCACAAAAAATTTTCAATGCCATTTATATGATTAATAAACTAATTATTATATATTAATTTTTTTTTCTGTTTTAAATGAATTTAGTCAAATTGAGCTTATTAAAACACTGGATTTCTGGATTTCATTAGACATCGCGTATGGTTGGTTACAGATTCATTACGATCCGGATTATATTATTTTTAAAGGTTGATAACAATAAAAAAATAATTAAATCAGTTGATATAATCATCGACTATGTTAGGTTTTTAGGTCATATTTTGACTAGTAAATTATTTACCAAATAAAACGTTTACATTTTGATTTCAATAGACAAAAAATGCCAAATAAAATTAACTTATAACCAACTCGTTTTATAAAACATTTTTATTGCATTTGTAATTCTATTTTATAAACCTTACTTTGACTTTAATTTTTAAATTTAGACGCATGCATAAAACAGTGTCTTATAAACCTTGTTCGCGCAATTTATTTAATATGTAGGTATCAAATTCTCTTTAGAAACTTGGTTGTATCCATAGCTTTGCGATATTACATTTATACGCAAATAGCCATGTAATATTCTGCTCACAACATAGTTTGCACTTTTAGCAGATGGGAACATCTATGTATGAATTATTTAGTGTATAATAATCAAATTAAGGGAATTATCCTTTGGAGTAATCTGCTTTAATCATGCAAACGTATGTATATGAAATAGAGAACTATATATAAATTAATTTTACATGTTATAGTATTTAATTACACATAACATATTTAAGTAATCCTTAAGGGAGTTTGTTTGGTTAATTGTAATATTTGTAATTAGATTACTAAGCAGCAGATTTATTTCTAAATTACTTAGAGCGTAGTTTGACACATACAAACGTGCATTGTTTTAGAAAATATCATTTCATTGCATAAACTATAAAATATTATTAGCCGTCAAATCAGATTCAGTTTCCAGAAAATTGTAAATTTTATTTCAACATTACTCATTAATGCTAGATTGTCATTTTAAAATACTAATTTTTAATTATTTAATATGCAACAATAAACATTATGTCAATATTTAATATTAAAACTTTAAACGTTTTTTTTGTAAGTAAAATGCAAGATGTGTTATGGCAAGAATCAAAAAACATCAAAGTATATTTTTAGATCCCATTTACAAACTAGAAATTTTAGTACTTTCTTAATTAAAGAATTTACGCATCAATTATTTATGTTATTGCTAATACATCATAAAGACATCTTACATCTATAAAATTATAATTGGCTTCGGTCCTGTTCATAATATTTTTTATTTGTATTAGCGTAGAATGTTTACAAGTTCATTTATAATCCAGACTAATTAGATCAAAACAACTTATAAACTTGTTCAAGGTTTTTTGCTTAATATTATTTGCTTATTTTGTTTGAATTAAAAATATATTTTTGTGTTGGTTTTATAAATGAAAATGGTCCAATTTATGAATGACATTTTAAACGATTTTAGTGAAATTTTCTGTTACAATATCTATATCGTCAAAATATGAGCAGAAAGTACTAATTTTACTATTGCAATAATAACAAAACAGTTGCTTTAAATTATTTCTTATACTCTTTTCAAGTATTTTATTTTTGCAGCGTGTAATTTCCTTTTTTGTTATTAAACAACAACACAGTTTTTTTTTTTTTTTAAATACCAAAACAAACAAATCTGTTTATTTTTACTAATTATATAATCAAAGCTTTAGAAAGTAAAATGGTCATGCCTTGTACATAAACTGTAGTAAAACGTTTGATTCTGTTAATCATACTTTTTAAAGTTAATTTACAAATTGAGTGCATATAGTGTATTAATAATATACTGCCTAAATTCAACAAAATAAAATAAATATTTATCTGTCAAGATTTTTTAAATGAAACATTAAGAATACCGCAATTGTCCCAATTGGAACCTACTTTATTTTCAATTTTTATTATGAATATGTCTAATGTTTGCAGATAATGTTAAATCTCTTTTTGGGGCAAATAATTTGTGTGCTTCAAACGGGATAAATTTTAATTTATAAAAATGTCAGTATATTGCATTTTCTAAAAGCAAAACTTCTGTAAAGTTTGATCATATTCTAAACAATACTTGTTTTTAAAAAGTTAATTCAATCGTCATTTGCTGGACCCCAAATTATCATTCAATTCACATATTAATTTTGTTACACTGCGGATTTAATCAATGTTTTTGGTTATTCTATTATAAATATATTGTACAATTCTTTAGTAAAATTACATCTTAAGTACTGTAGTGTTATATAGTACCCATCTTACAAAACTTATTTCAACAAATTGAAATCAATTTAAAAATATCAATGGCGACTTCACATATAGTTAGGATATATTTACTTTTGTACTCCTAGATAGCAGAATTAACTAAAGCATGCACAACTCACTTTCTCAAATTGCGCAACATGCTAATAAAGTATCAAACCATCTTCATTTTGAAATCCGTGTATTATGCCAAACAAAGTATAAATTTAAATTGTACTCGTATGTATATATTTGCTTTTATTTATTTGATTTGAGTCATTTTTTAGTACAGTTAATTTTATTGAAGTGTAATTTAACGCCGAAAGCTACGATATTCTAGTCACTATAGCGCAGTGTGATGTGCAGCATTGTTTGTATACGTTCGTGTACAATAATTATGTTAAAAGTAGAGAATCTGTTATTCAAACACAGCGTCTCTTTCGTTGACGTTTCAATATAAAAATTAAAAATTTACTAATATTGGGCTATGGATAAACCACAACAGTATCAGAAATCTCTGTATAGTCTTAGAGTGACGGTCTGATGTTGCTAAATTTAGCTTAATTTGACCAGATTGCTACATTAAAATAATCACAAACTTTTTCGTGCTAGAATTACAAAGACAGAGAATAGATATTGGTGTATAGTTTTGGCAGAATAAAGCCAAAACCCACATTCAGTAAAAGCTTCAAAAAAGTTCTTATAGAGATTTTTTAGGAACTAATCTTTTTACGTTTTGGCAATGTGCATAGCCACCTTGTTCTTCTCACCTAACGGCTTAATTTTTCTTTTGGGGTTTTCTAAAGTCTCGTGTGTATGAACATTTGTTATTTATTTGCCATAAATTGCAAACAAATTAATTGGGAACTGTTAGAAGATGTTCTGAGCAACTACAAACATTTAAACAAATCTCTAGGTGCAATAAAGTGTAAATAATAATACGTTTATTCAGTTTGTCAATTTTACATATTGGATATAAAAAGTCCAAGCTTATATCTAGTTACACATTAAAAAGTTATAAACAATAAACATAAATACAATAATAAACTTTGGTATATATACTATACTTACAATTGCATTAAAAGACAAAAACTAATGATTAGTTAAAAACAATAAATTAAAGAACAAGTTACAAATTAAGATTAAAATTTAAAAAGTCATCGTCCAAATACTCCTGAATTGAGTAGTAAGCTTTTGTAAGCATTAGTTTTTTTAACAATACTTTAAACAAACTTAGTGGTTGCTTCTTTAAAGCTGTTGGTAGCACATTAAAACATTTAATTGACATATACTGCGTTCCTTTTTCAACCATTGATAGACGATGTCGGGGAGTTTCAAGCATAGTATTTCCATGTCTGGTATTGTAGTGGGAATTTCCTAGTTTTGTATATTTACATATTTTAGTTTTGAGATTTACTAATAGATTAAAGATATACAAACTATATACAGTTAATATTTTTTGGTTAATAAATAATTCACGACATGGTGTTCTTGTATTTTTGCCTAGCATTATTCGAATTATTCTTTTTTGTATTTTAAATACCCGTTCAGTTCTTGATGAGCTACCCCATACAGTGAGACCATAAGCTATAATAGACTGGCCATATGAGTAATAAATTAGTTTTAAACTTTGAGTATTTAAAATGTAACGTAGCCGTGACATCATATAACAGAGTGGTGCAATTTTTTTACAAACATGATTTATATGGTCGTATCAGTTACAGTTAAAATCAATATATATCCCTAAAAATTTCGTTTTATTTACTTGTGGGATTGTAATATGCTCCTGCCGAATAAGTAATGAACAATCAATTGGTTTATTTATTTAGAGCAAATTGTATCATTTTGGTTTTTTTAATATTAAGAAATAGATCATTATTAGCAAAAAACTCCTGTAAAATAGACATTTTTTGTTTGACATTTTCAATTAATGTGGTAATGTTGTTTGATGATGCAAGAGTAGTAGTATCATTAGCAAATACCACTGTTTTGTCTACGTTTAAGTCATTTACGTAAATAACAAAAAGGAGTGGCCCTAGCACTGATCCTTGTGGGACACCTTATTGGCACTGCAATAATTCAGATTTTTTGTTATCTAATTTAACGTAATGATGTCGGTTTTTTAAATAACTTTCAAACCATTTGAGAGTTGTTCCTCGTACACCATATCGTTGTAGTTTTTCCAAAAGTATAGTATGATCTACTAGGTCAAAAGCTTTACTTAAATCTAAAAACAATCCTATACAGTTTTGTTTTTTGTCAAGGCTATCTAATATATATTCTATATATTGTTCTATTGCGTCCCTAGTTGATCGATGTTTCATAAAGCCATATTGCGACATATTAAATATTTTGTGTTTATTAAAAAATGATCTTAATCTTTCTGTAACTACGTTTTCCATAATTTTAGAAAAGGTACTTAATATGGCAATTGGTCTATAATTTCCTGCAATAGTTGTATCACCCTCTTTATGTAAAGGTAATATTTTAGCTATTTTAAAAGCATCAGGAAATACCCCTTGGCTCATTGATTGATTTACAATATCAGTGATAGGTTTTGTCAGGATGTCAGCAGATCTTTTTAACAACTTGGCAGTTATACCATCATCAGATGCTGAATTAGTTGCTTCTAATAATAGTATATGTCGTTTAATTTCTTGTTCAGTTGCTGGTGTTAAAAATATTGAAAAAGAATTTTCTTTATTATGATTAAAATTTTTTTCAACATTTTTTTCAATATTTTTATTCATCAAGTTATCAGCTATTGTGTAAAAATATGCAATGAAATAGTTTGCAATTTTAATCGGATCTGTTTCTAAGATGCCATTAATTTTAATATTTGATATATCGTTGTTTGATTTTTCTTTTCCTATGTTGTTTTTAATTATTTTCCACGCAGTCTTGCTTTTATTGGTCGAATTAGCGATTTGTTTTGTATAATAAAGCTTTTTGGCAAGTTTCAAGACATTTTTGTATACTTTTTTGTATGTACTGTAGTAATAACTAAACTCTGCATTGTTGTGTAATTTTAAATAGTGCATTTCCGGCTTTTTTAGAAGATTTTTAAAAAACGGACATAAAAATCACGTTTTTTGAAAAAAAAAATTTGATTACTCTAATTCAATTTTTTTTAGCCTTTTTTTGAAACATTGTGAAAGATTAAAAAATAATTATTTTTTATCATATTTTTTTTAAATTATGGAAAAAAAATGAATGTTTTTTTCATTCATAATTTCGCAAAAAAAAATTAGTGTAATCAAAAGAAAATTCTACGTAGAAAGCAATTTTTATGTCTGTTTTTTTTTTAATTCTTTTAAAAAAAGCTAGAAATTAGTAAAATTGCGGAAAATTCAAGGAAAATCCCTTAAAAGTAACCCATTTTTAGCAATTATGTATTATATTTTACCCTAGGGCAAGCGAATCCAGTTTTTTAATTTTTGCAATCAAAAGTACTATGTTTCAGGAGTATCATATTCAAATTTTAAGTCTCCAGGTGTAGCGGAATCAAAGATATAATTTTTTTCATAAAATGGTTTTTTTCCAATTTTTTGTAAATTTTTTTGGAAAACCAAGGGCGTGATCTGTTCTACGGAAATATTCCTATAAGATACATCTTTTTCAATATGAATTTTGACTAGTTTTTGCTTATTTACAGCGCAAAAACTGATAAAGAACAAAATATTCCAAAAAAATTCAAATTACCGACATTTACACTCAATTGCACTAGAGATCTAAAATTTTAGGAATTGACATATCTTGGTACCCCAAACATGTGTACAAAATTTGAGCAAAATTGGAGATATCTATATGGGGACGATTGACCGAATTTCAGTAGAATTACCCTAAAGTGATGCTATTTTCCACACACAAAATGGCTTTATGTAAACAAACATTTTAATGTCAATAAATAAAAAAATTATTCATAATTAACCGAGTATGTACTCATTATTTTAAAATCATGCGGTTCTTCTAAATCACTTTGTATTAACTTAACTTAACGTTTAGTCTGCTTCTCATTTAATTGAATATTTATATTTTTTTGTTATTGTGTAGTTGCCATTTGTTGTTCTTCTTGATGATGACCATCGTAAAAAATTCAAACAAATTTTAAACAAAAAATTGTTTAAATATTAAATATTTTTTTAATATTTTCATTTGATTAAAGAAGTTTGGTAATTTTTTTTTCAAATAAAACAGCCTTTATGTTTTTACATTTTTTGTAATTTTTTTTTATAACTCTAAACTTCAACATTTTCTCACATTTATTTTAACTAAACGAATAAACAACAACATAAAAAACAAATAAATCAATTATTTGAATGACAATTTGTCAATTCTTCATAAAATTGTTGAAAGGTTACTAATTGTCAAGCCGCTCAGTGTTGGCATTTTAATCATTTATTTTAATTCAATTTTGATAAAAAAAAATGATTCCTATAAAAAAAATTATTTTATTTATTCTAATTAAAAACTTTAAATTTTCATTGTAAAATACAGAGTGTATAATAAAAATATATTTTAACAATAACTTGTTTAAAACTAAAAAACTTATTTAAAAAAAAAAATTATGGTTGGAAAGTTATTTAGTTTTGATTAACTCTTTATACAGGGTGTTAGACAAAAAACGTTCGGCTGAATAACTCCGTTATTTTTTAACCGATTTATATGATTCAAAAACCATTTTAAATGGTTTTTTAAGTATTAACATAATTGTTTTTATTTTTAGTATAGTTGCTATGGCAACCAACTTAATTTTTTTTTAATGGCAACATACATTTTTTATTTTATTCTTTGAATCTTTATAATATTCTTTATACAAAATAATAATATACTTTAATAACAAACTTTTTTGATAAAGTTGAATAACGTAATATTTGTTTTTTTATTTAAAATGATCGTAATTAAATAGTTGGCGTTAAAAATAAATTGTTAATTTTTTTTTTTGGTGTTTTTACGCTGTTATGTATAATATAAAGTTAAAAATTAACGTATTTTAAAATTTAAAAAAAAAAATAAATAAAAAATTTTTTTTTTTTTTTTTTTTATTTTAAAAATGTAATTTTTTTTTAGTTACTATATTATGCTTAATAACATTAAAACACTTAAAAAAATTAACATTTATTATTTTTAATGCCAACTATTCAATTACGATCATTTTAAATAAAAAACACATATTATGTTTTTTAAATTTATCAAAAAATTTTGTTATAAAAGTATATTTTTATTTTACATAGTTGTATTAAAAATATCATAATGATTCAAAAAATAAAATAAAAAAAGTTTGTTGCCATTTAAAAAATTAAGTTGGTTGCCATAGCAACTATACTAAAAATACAAACAAATATGTGTATACCAACCTTTATAATATTCAACCATTTAAAATGGTTTTTGAATCATATAAATAGGTTAAAAAATAACGGAGATATTCAGCCGTACGTTTTTTGTCTAACACCCTGTATATGGTATGTTTGCATGATAAAAATCTCTTCTTTTTTTGTTTATAGGCATTTTTTAGAACTTTGTCAATAGTTTTTTCTAGATTTATGAACTCAAAACATGCTTAATTTATTTATTTTAGTTTATTTTTATATTTTTTGTTTTATTTTAAAAATGTGGTGTGAGCGTTCTTTTATTTTCTAAATCTACAATGTGACTTCACTATTGTATGCTCAGTTTCTAGTAAAAAAAAGATTTTATAATCTACTCATAAATATTTATTAAAATGCTTCAAAAAGTTATCTTTCTGAAATTGTTGTATTTTTTTTTAATGATTACTATTTCCGTTTCCCACTTTTTTGGTATTATCTCATGATTTGTTGTGTATTTTACTTCTTTTTCTTTCATGTTTTTATTATATCTAGTGTGATTTTGTCATGTCCAGTTTTTTTTAAATTTCAAATTGCAATATTTAAAAATTCCTTAATATGCCACAACAACATAAAAATAACTATAAATTTTAATCTTTCTTAAATGTTTCGGTTCTACATCTCTAAACTGTCAGTTAATATTTGTTAGAATTCTTAGCAAGTCTTGTATTACAAGTAAATATTTGTTTAGATAACAATATGTCTTTTATTTCATTTGAACAATGTCCATAAAAATATCAATAAAAAATGCAAAATCTGTAACATTACGCCGGTATTGTAAAGCATCTAGGTCATTAGTCAATTTTGGGTCTATAACTCGTTTTTGATTCAAGTTTAGAAGATATAGTGTAGTTTCGGATGCTTTTCCTCATACTTAAAAACAATATTTAATACAAAGACAAATATAAGTTTTTGATAATTTTCAAAAACTAAACAAAAGTAAAAAACTGTTAAAATCTATTAAGAAATTCTAGTTTTTTAAAACTATGTCAACAACATAGTCATTCCAGAGAAGATTATGTGATATTGTAACCCCTAGAAAACAAATAGAAGAAGATTTAAATATAAATTTGTTTTTTAGTTTAATATTGAGTACTGATAATACATCGGATTTTAATTTTAAAACATTAAGTGTTGTGTTTGTTACTAAATTTATGTTTTAAATAAAACTTTATATGTATTCATCAATTGGTTTATTCACACTAACTCTCAACTAACGCTCAACAACTAATCCCACCCATGCGCTGTCATGCGCATATAACTTAATAATAAATACTAATACCAAACTAATAGAAATAAAATAAAACATACATCACTCTCTTCTTAATTAAAAGAAATGAGACGTTTACATTTATTTTCTTGGACGCAAATTGTACGGAATACGTTTCATTTTCTTTTTTTACACATACATTATTTTTATTGTTAGTGTTTCTGAAATCTAATAAAAATCGTTGTTTTCTGCCGCCCCATTGGTTGCTGGATAATACGGAGCAATGTTTTTCCATGTCACCCCGTTACATGACAAAAATGATTGAAATTATTTAGATGTAAATTGCGTTCCGTTATCCAAAACAATGAGTCGTGGAAAACCATACTTGGAAAATAATGACCGCATTGTCTTAATTGTCATTTCAGCAGTTGTGGTATTCATAATCAAAACTTTTACCCATTTGCTATAAGCATCGACTACTACCAACATGTATTTATTAATAATAATAAGTATTTGCCTAGTAAACCCCTCTAGTGGTGTGGTTCGGATTCCACTTTAAACTGTAGGTCCCGTATGTTTGTGTGGAACTATTATCGCGCACCACAAACATACGTGAGGGGTGCCGACGCTCGTAGCGAGTATGGCACTATAAGAAGAAGAAGGTACTAAGTAATCGACATGTACTCTATCCCAGGGTTTTTTTAGGTACTCTCAAGGAATTAATGTTGCTTTGCTTAAGTTATTTCTTTCATTTAAGCAATTGTTACATGACCCCACTAATATCTCAATATCTTTATTTAATGTAAGCCACACTAAATAAGATCGAGCCATACTTTTTGTTTTTATCATACCCATGTGTAAATAATGAAGCTTTGTTAACAAATAATCTTGCAAATTTTTGGGTATAACTACTCTATATCCTAGCAATAAGCAATTTTTTTAATTGTAAATTTGTTTTTTTTTTCAAAAATAAGGTTTTAAGTTTGTTTGTATTGTTTTTGGCCAACCGTTTCTTACATACTTTGTAGTTTCTAGTTCAATTGATTTATCATTAATTGACAAATTTATATCGTATTGCTCAATGTAATTAAAATTTGCATTTTCTTGATCATTGTACAATGGAATCTTTTCTGGCAATTGTGATAAACAATCTGCGTAATTATCATTTGATTTGACAATTTTATTACATTCTGATCATTACTAAGTATTACCGCCCATCTCTGCAATCTGTTTGCTGCAATGATTGGTATTTTTTTATTTTTCTCCAAAAATACTAATTAAGGGTTATCACAAATGATTGATATTTAAAATAAACTGACGTCCTTATAGATACTAGTAAAAAAATTGAGTGCCAAAAACCCTTCTTTTTCTATTTGAGAATAAGCTTTTTGGTTTTTGTTGAACGTTTGTGATGCATAAGCAATCGGCCTAATTTTGCCGTTCATCATCTTATGTGAAAGGACAGCTTCTACTCCGTACGCTGATGCACCAACTGCCAGTTTTATTTCTAAATCAGGAATAAAATGCACCAAAGTCTTGGATGAAGTTAAAATGTCTTTAACCTTGTTAAAGCTGTTATCACATTTGTTGTCCCATGTATATTTTGATTCCTTTTCTAATAATTTATATAACGGCTTTAACACTGTTGACGCATTTTTAATAAATTTGTTATAATAATTAACTAAACCTAAAAATGATTTTAGTTTAGTAACATTTACTAGGCTTGAAGCCTTCCTTATTGCGTCGTTTTTTTCAGTTGTTGTGTGTAGCCCTTCTTCATCAATATTATGACCTAAATATTAAATTTTCTTTCGAAAAAACATACATTTATCATTTCTAACTGTTAGTCCGAATTCTTTTAACATTCCTAAGACTTGTTTTACCTTATTTATGTTTTCCTTAAAAGTAAAACCCAAAATTAATCATTTAAATAACAATGCCATCAAATAAAGACTCCATTATTTTTTGAAATTTGGCTGGAGTAGATGCTATCTTATACAGCATTCTGGTATATTTGAAAAGCCCTTTATGTGTTCTAATAGTGGTTAATATTTTAATTTTTTTTATCTAATGGTATTTGTTGATACGTATTTGTTAAATCTAATTTCGTATAAAATTTACCCTCTCGTAACTTTTCAAATATTTCTTCGACGCAAGGAATTGGGTGTTTGTCAATTTCTAATGCTTGATTTAGAGTAACCTTGTAATCACCACAAAGTCGGATTGTACCATCTTTTTCCATTTGCTAAAGTCAACTGGTTTTAAACTTTTAATCTTTATTAATCGACTCATTTCTTCTTCTACCTTTTGTCTAATAACCAAAAGGTATTAGACGAGCTTTGTAAAATGAGACCTCGCATTTATTAAAGAAACCCATATCTTTTGAAAAAACAGTTGGAAACTTCTCAATTAAATCTCTAGCAATCATGTCCAAACTTTCATCTCTGTCCACTTCAAGTTTATTAAAACTTAAATTAAATTTATAATAAAAATATCTACCTACAAGTGACGGTCCATTACCTTTAATTACATATAATTCTACTAATTTAGTTATGTTTCTAAATTTAACTGTACCAATAAAAAAACCCATTAGATCAATACAATTACCATCATAATTTGGTAAGACCTTGTTTGTTTTTTCTAATTACATATTATTAAAATATTTTTCCCTAAAATTACTACTGATTGTCGAACAACTAACTTCTGTACCCAGTTCAAACTCAAATTTTTTGTTATTAATTTTTAATTAAATAATTTTTGGTTCTGTTTTTATCTTTTAAATTAAATAATGTTTCCTCGTCAATATTATCTAGATAATGATAGTTTCTCAAATAGTTATTCCTTGGATTATTTCTATTTTTCATACATTGGTCAAATGCCCTACTTTGCTACAGATATTACATGTATCATTTTTAAATCATGTCGATTTAAAAATTATACGCTGTGTGTCACATTAGAAAAATTACCGGCTTTTCCGCATACAAAACATAAAACCTGATTAGTTTTTCCAAAGTTCTCTTTCTCTCTCTGCGCTCTGTCCTCGGTGCTGTCTCTCTCGATAATTATTTCCATATGCTTGGGGTGCGCACGTTGCTGCGTCTTGGGTGCGCGCGCTGTTTTTTGTCTCCTGCTGCTGCGTTTTTTTATCGCATGTGGAATACCTCTTTATTCCTCTTGCTCTTCACCCTGATCTTTGATTGTATCCGTAAAATAATTTTTCTTACTTGCTTTTTTTTTATAGCTAAACTGATTGCTTGATCTAAAGTTAGCGTGTATTCTTCCTCAAATAATCTGTCAATTATAGGGCCTTTTTCTATACACATAATGAATTTATCACGCATTATCATTGACAACATGTTAGCGCTGAATTAAATGGAATGGAGCTGCCATATTTCTCACTTTAGCTGCCCAGTCGCATATTTCCTTGTTTTTATCTTTGTATGCGTTGTAAAACTTGTATCGATATAAAAAACGGCTTTTGGCGGGGAAAAATGTTTTGTAAATAATTGAAGCAACTGATCTACCGTTTTTGTGCCCGGTTTGTCTGGAACACACAGATTGTTCAAACTCGCGCCCGTGGCCTCTGGTGTTCTCCATTTTCCTGCGCGTTTCTTTGACTTTAATCACTAAATATCTTGTGAATAGCTCGCACTGTCGGTTCGCTAATTTAACTAATTCACTACCTCATCGCCATTGTTGTGTTTGTTACTATATTTATGTTTTAAATAAAACTTCATATGTATTTATCAATTGGTTTATTCACACTAACGCTCAACTAATCCCCACACATGCGCTGTCATGCGCATATAACATAATAACAATACTAATACCATACAAATAAAAATAATATAAAACATATTAATTCTTACAAACATTACAGTAAAAAATTGAGTTTTTCAGAGTAAAGAAGTACTTCATCCAGATATTGTTTTGAGATTTTTGTTAATAGATGTTATAGTTTCTAACCTAAAAATCTTAAGACGTTCTGCAATAATTGTCAAAATGGTCTTAAAAAAAATGAAGTATAAAGGATGTTCTGCAAAACTATGAATAAGACTTATTACAAAAATAGTAATTTATTAAACGTAGACTTATTACTTTACAAAATCTTTTCAATTAAATGTGGATCATTGTTAAAGCTATGCAACAATGATCTACAAAAATTAACTTTAACTTCCCTATGCCATTCATGCAAAACTTGATTTTTTTAAGGCCTAAATAAATGCAATCTATTTTTCCTCAATAATATGTAAATAGGGCCTTTTTGGATATGACCTTAAGACGATTCAATTCGAACGCTTGTACTTGATTCTAAATCAACAAGTTTAAGAATTTGCTCTTCTTGATAGACGCTTAGGGTGTGGACACAACGGCGATCCGATCATCGAACAGCGCTCCGATCATCGAATAGCGCTCCGACCACCGAACAGCGCTCCGAGCATAGAACACTAAAATTTGTTCTAAGCTCGGACGCTCGCACACCGCTCGAGCCTTGTATTTATATTGAAACGTGAAAGTAAAATTATTTAATAATTAAAAAATATAATGTAATAATTTTATTCTCACGCCGCTAAAAAGTTTCAGTTCAATATAGATACGAGGCTCGAGCGGTAGTAGTTGTAGAAAAAGTTATTATTTGCATTTTTATCAATAACTCAATAACAAGAGACTGATGAAAAGAAGCACTTGTATGGGGAAAAATCCACCTTTAATATTACAGCCAACAAAATAAGTTCAGTTCAATAAAGCTAGCAAATAGATAAAATTAAAAGAGAAATAAAAGAATTATAAACTATATTGGCTTGTCTGTGTCCGTGATTTTTAAGAACTCCTACCAAGAATGTTTATTTAAATAGTTTCTGCATCTTTAGAGTTGAGGGACTCAAATAGACGCGTTTCTTAAATAAAACAAATTAAAAAATATTAAATCGTCAAAATATTAATACAGTTGCATTTATAGCAAATGTAAATGTAGAAAATAAATACAGTTCAAAGTAAACTATATGTGACATCACTATAAAATAAACTCAACAACTCATACAAACAGAACCCGTGCAAGTTGGTGCACCGTGCAACTGACAGTTTGTTTGCATATTACATTCTTAAAACAATAAATACTGTTTGAGTTATTTTATGACTACGTAAAAATATAATATCTTTAATTTTATTTTATGAATGTAATATGTATGTTACGGTTAAAGTAATAAATAAGGTTAGTATTCATAATAACCGGACATTAAAAACAACGTAGTTTAGTTAATTGCTTAATAACAGTCAAGTAATTACCTCTACCGGTAATCAATTAATAATTCCTAGTAAAAGCAAATTGAATAAAGACAAAACATTTTATAATATGTTCTATATTAAACCAAATATTACATATTATTTTAGACTTCTTTCATTATCGGAAATTTGATTAAATACAACAAAAGTTGTATTATAGATAGTAAATTTGTTTTTTGCATAAAAATTAAAATATATTAATATAATACGTTTTGTATTAGGTACAATTGAAATTATAAAAGTGATAAAGTTTTAGCTTTATCTACTTCTGAAGTTCTTGTTCATTTTTTTAAATATTTTTTTATACTTCAATATCTCCTTACGTTGGGTTTTTTTATCCCCATCAGCTAGATAAGATTATAGCTGGGTTAAAAGATATTCCAAAATAACAAAGATCTATTTTAAAGTGGTGTGCAGTATATTTTATAAATTTAATTTTTTTATCTCTGATGGCCGTTTTGTTGATTGTGGCTAACATATGTTCAGGTCTTGTGTTGTTTTTCTAAAGATCATCCCACACTAAGCGATTTGTGCGCAGTTAGACTGAACCAAATATTTCCGCACTGACACTTAAAATTTACCACGTACGTATATTGTCAAAGATTACAAATAAAAAATAAAAATTATCCACCTCCTTTTATTTTCTTTCTATATCGTATTTAGTATGTACCTAATCTTGTAGCGTTTTTGTGTATGCATACATTATTGATGACGTCATGAAGAAAATTTACTATTTTCTAAATAAAATTCCGACAAGAGTCATATTTTATAAATAATTTGATAGAACAAATAAAGTTGAAGACATACAAATTGTATGTATAAACTAATAATTAAACAGTGAAAAAACAATAAAATCAACAAAATAATAATCTGCAAAATATTAAAAGATATTATGAACAACATTATTTAAAATTAAAAAATCAGAAAACTAGCAGTCATAAATCAAACATCAAATATCTTAAAATGCGTTTTTTACTTTCTCTGGGAGTGAATTGTAAACGTTGATTCTATCGTAGTTGATACCATTTTATGTTTTATTATTTTAATGTTTTTTTAGTCACTTTTTAATTTAGTTTATTAATTTTGAACACGCTTCGGAGTGTGCCACTTAAACACCTTTAAATTTAATAATAAAACTTACTTGTATTATTGTGATATATTTTCATTAAAAGTAGACGTGTTACCTGTAACAAAAAAATAATAAGTATAAGTATAAATACAATAATACATTATAAATAATTGTGTGCATGAAGAATTAAAGTCTTTTATCCATACTTTTTATGTAAATAAACGTTGTTTTAAAATGATTGAACGACTTAAAGTTTATTTATTTACATACTCGTATATTATATAGTAGGCACACTTCATACATAACATACATGTGACGTAACATTTTATTTATAGCATCTATGATTTATTTTTGCTTTTTGTATATAACTATTATTTAAAGGTTATTCAATAACGCACTATATAATCAGGATTTTAAACTAATTACTTATGTTTTCAAATATAATAAAATAAACTGGCATTTTTCATGTACAGTAAATTCTATTACAATTATTTTAATATTCTGTTCCAGCAGCGGCAAATTGCATTTTATCATGTTCTATCTACGTGACGTATTTCTATCTCAAGGGCCCATTCTTCCGACATTATTTCATTTATACATAAACGACTCCATCTCTACGAAACAATCCCTTTTATTGCCTTGTTGACTCCATCCTATAAGAAAACTATTTTAAAAGATATAAGGATCAGTAGTTTTCATTGTTAAAACGACTATATTTTAAGTTCAATTCTAAAAAAGTTGTATAAAAGCAAATATTTGTTTTGAACATCCGACAGATCTTCCATAAAACAATAAAAAAGAAAAATAACTGCACAATAATATCAGTAATTGAAGTAATAAACAAAATTGGAACAAACTTTATCCATCTAATAAAAAATTCCAAAGAACAATAAATATTATTAATAAAACCAGCAAATATATAGGATTCTTCTAAACGTTATTTAATTTTTTTTTTTTTTTTATTTATCTTTTTGATATTTCATAAATAATTTGATACCACTTATCTTATGATATTTTAATAAAGATATCATAAAACTAGGCATTAGCCCCATCTTTTTGGAAAGTTTAAATTATACATGTGTCATAATAAACATTTTAATAATTGCTATAGTATTATGATTACTATAAACAGACCGGACAAAATAACATAAGTGAGTTATAAAAATGCTTCTAACTTCTAATTTATTTTTGTAATTAAAATGTTTGTCATCACGTAAACAGGATTCATATAAACATTGTGCATTAGCCTTAGCGAGTGCTGCAAATCATACAATTCGACAATGAGGTTTTGTGCTAACTGTACACTATAATTTGTCTACGGCCTCAATACTTATAATGTTCATAAAAAAATAAATTTATAAAATGACGTTAAGTCAATAGATTGTCTGGTATTTTTTTAACATAAAATTTTAATAAATACATAATTTATAAAAAGAAATGGTCAACATCCAATCATATTAATTTTTTAATAAACGTCATTCGTAATAGACCCATGACGCATAGTGCAACCGTGAATAATTATTTTTAAGAAAATGTTAAACACCGCATATTAACCCAAATATAAGTAAAATAGAAAGTTTAAATTGATTGTATAAGAATATAAACACCAGAAGTTCTTCAAGTTTCAGCAGCATTTTTGATTTTGTTTTTATTTATTTAATAAATGATGAATAAAACTAGTTACTTACTAATTACTAGTTTTTAAACTTTTTTGTATAAATAACGTATTTTATATAAGCTAATTGATAAGTATCTAAGTAATTAGTAAGTTTTGCAGCGGCATCAACAAGAAAAAAAATGTATATTTTTCTTTATGGGTATTACCGGCTGAGCCAATAAGCAAAATCAGATAATATTTCCTTAGATATTTTCCACTCCAATCCCTTTTCTCCATTTTTTCCAACCTGATGACAAAACACCGTTATTTTTATGATAAAATTTAAAAATCCGAGTTTGTGCGGGCAGTTGAATTAAAAAAAAAGTGTCCAAATTTGTGCCAGTCCACTACTAAGTAGTAAAACAATGACTACCCAATCAATTGTTTGTATTAAATACCAAAACAAAACTCTTTTTAGACATTAAACTTTCGGAAAATTTTAATATAAAAGTTTTACCACAAAAGACTTTGATGAAGGGTAAGCAATTTTTTTTTTAAATTCTTTTATTAAAGAAATAGTAGAAGGGGGTTAAGTGGTTAAGAAATCATTGAAGTGCGCTGCATTTTCGTTAAACGTGACAAAGTTTCAATATAATACGTCTGCACCTTTAGTATTAATTAACTTCAATAAAAGGCGCTACGTTCAACCTGTGGAATAAAAAGAAAACCAAGCTGACAAAAAATATATTGTATGGCTCCAAAACTAGAGTGTTTTACAACTCTATGATCTGTGATATAGGTTTATTTTTTTCTTTATTGTGTGTTTTTGGCATTGAAGTTTTTTGCAACTCCAATGTCAACTATGATGTTAGTTTTAAGTTTTATTTATTGTATTGTTCTGGAATCACAGTATTTTAAATTCCCGATGTAATCTGTAATATTAGTCTCAAGTCTGTGATCTTTTTTATATTTAACGTAATTTATTTTTATAGTTACTACTTAATCAAACAATGATTTTGGTAAGACACATGCTTTTCTGAGAGTACAAGCCAAAGGTAGAGTTGCTATTTATCCGAGAAAAAAAAATCTTTTTAAGATAATAACCCTCAAACCAGACTCTCTAGGCTATAAGCAATTAGTCAACAACAATCCGCAACCTATAAGTTCAAAAGTTTGAATAGACTCTAAAAAATATACAAGAGTTGGTTGCGCAACTTCCACCGCCATAATTTTTGCTGGCTAAATTTAATGATCACAATCTTCTCTGAGGTTCCATAAGAGCAATCCGCAAAGTTGTTTACTAGAAGAGTTTCAATACTGACTCTCCAACACACTTTAGTGTTAGAGAATCAAGGTTTTCATCAATTGATATAACGTTAACGTCTTTCGTGGTATGTTTTAGATAATCTTTAAGGCAGCAATCATTTTCTAATTGCTATCTAAAGATAGTGTATTGACCGCGCAGACTATCAAAGTTTTTAAACCCGTCTGATATAGTCTTTTAAGGGCGGTGCGGATGTCAAAACCGCTGTGCAAGATTTAACTGTGTGTTGATCAAATAGAAAAAGGCTTATAAGTCTGAAAAAGTACTAAATTCAAAAGTTTATTCCATTTGTCATTAATTTTGGATTGGCAATTATCAAACTAGCTTGCTTTTGAATAGAATTTAGAAGAGATAGACATCTTAGACATCTGATGCTTCTCCCCATACTTGGAAACAATATTCAATACAAGGACAAATATAAGTTTTGTATACTATATGCAAAAGTTGAACAGAAGTAAAAAACTTTTTGCATTTATTAACAAATCCTAGTTTTCTAGATACTTTCAAAGCTATGTCAACAACATAGTCGTTCCAGTAAAGATTATACGAGATTGTAACCCCTAGAAAACAAACTAAAAAAGGTTTAGATATGAATTTGTTGTTTAGTTTAATATTTGGTACTGATGATTACTCAGATTTTGATTTTGAAACAGTTAGAAATTGAGTTTTTTAGTTAAAATTGCCCCTTTCAGATATTGTTTTGAGGTCTTGTTTATAGATGTTACAGATTCTAACCTAGAAGATTCAAGATACATTCTACCATATTTGTCGATATAATCTTTGAAAAGTATGAAGTATGAAGGGTGGTATTATCTGCAAAACTATAAATATGACTTTTTCATAGCAAAACAAAAAAATAAAGATAACTGTAGAACAAACAAATTAAACTCGCATTAAATTTCAGCATAATCCGTCGCAAAAAAATATAATTGCTTTTAAAAAACTTTATACAAACAAACAATTATCTATGAAAAAGCTACGAGTCAAGAACCAATCACTCTAGTCAATGAGATGTAAAAAAAAAAATCTAAATCTGTAATTATTTCTCTAAATTACTAATAAATTACCTGCAAAACAAAATAAATCTAAAAATTCTTCTAGATTATTGTTGCAATACAACTTTATCATTTTTTTTGTAAAAATTAAATGCAGCACTAAGAAGAGTTAGTTCATCTACGGCACCTGGTCCGGATAACGTTCGGAATCAGTTGATCCGGCAGTTGCTTTTTTTATGAAAAAAGTGGTTGCTAAAAATATAATCTGATGAAAATGGAATATTTACCCTACACGTTAAAAAGAAGCCAATACTAAAACAAAGCAAAAACTCAAATTATGCTAACAGTCATTGACCAATCTTTCTAACCTGTTCCTTTATTTTTTTTTTGTCATCAAATGTCATTTTGACATATTTTTATTTAATAAAATTATTAAGTATTGGAAAAGATATAGAAATATATAAAATAAACAGAAGCAACACCAGTGATATTAAGAAGATAGGAATTATAGAATTGCTGAAATTTTTTTGATGCTAAATTAATTTATTGTAAAAATTTGTTTGGTTAAGTGGAAGAACAGCTTTTAGCTGAACTTTGCCTTTTTATACTAATATTGTATAAATAAAGACTATTTTTATTATTATTATTATTATTATAAGTGTTATAAGTAAAAAATGACTATCACCGTTTGGTATGATTCCTAAGACTTTGGCTTTCTGTAAAAACACTAAACAAGGTTCAGAAAGTACCACAGTACGGTTGACCAATTAGTACAGTTAAAAAATTCTATTCAATATAGAAAAGGCTAACAATATGACGTGGAGACATGGAGTTTTTCAAAAGCTGCACGCATAGGGACTGAAAAGTTGTCTGTTTTTGTTTGTGGGATCATTTATGCAAATACCAAATTTTAAAGTTGAGGTAGGCAACACCTTCTTAAAAAGCGGTGTTTCTCAAGAGTTGACCATTAGCGTTACCTTCTATGCTATAGTGGTCTATATAACAAGAAAAACCATCCCCGCTATAACACATCAACGTCAGCCTACTATAAATAGAGTGATCCAAAATGGTAGATTAAAAAATTTTTGCTTTTTTGTTGTTGCTTGAGACAAGCTCATCAACTTTGTTCTTTTTGCAAGGTACGAGAATTGCGTGCATTATAACCGTTTGTTTTCTAGGTAATGTGTTTCCCGCTTTAAAATGTTGTGTTGTTTTCTCAAGTCAGCTAAGATTATTAATACTTATATTAACTTTGGTAATTAAAAAAAAGTTAAAAAAATAATAATGTTTATCTATATTATACACAATTTATGCTGGAGTTTTAATAAATTAATCCCAGTACCCATCTCTAGTGTTTTGCCTGTATTGATTTTAATTTATTTTGTTCTTTCCAGAACTAAATTTTCGACCCATAAAGAATCATACTTTTAACTAGACTATCAACATCCCAGTAAACACAGTAACGTTTAAGATGTATGTTTATTTTTGGTATTACACCTAAGTGTACATGCCTTCTCTGCCGTACTGCCTACTCTATCATATGTATAGTAATGTAAACTATGTACCTGTTATACAAATTTTAAACGTTAAATACATGCATATTCAAAACAATTAATAAAGAAAATTTATTGTATTTGTATACTAAACTATTACATAAAATAAATATATTATACTAACATAAAATATAAAGTATTACATATAAATAAATAAAACATTATAATATTTAACTTAGATATTTAAGAACATTACAATTAAATTTTACAATCAACCAGTCGTTTGGTGACATTTGAAAAATATACTGTGTATTTCCACAGCCTCATATGAGACACATATTTTTATTTCAAATAACTTCACTTGTATTTATAATACTACATATATAACAATAGCAATCAATAATATTAAATTTAAATTGAAAAAAAAAAATGAATATTTATGTTATTGTAATGGCTATAATTGCATTGTACAAAAAAAAATTAGTGCACTTGACAAGTTATTTGAAACAAAGATGTCATGCATATTTTCAGATTTTCAGATTTAACACTTACCACAAATTAGGTATTTTATCTTGGTACTTCTAAATCTGCACTTTCAGTCCAATTAAACAACACTTTAACACTGTTGTGTAACAACAAATAACTTAAAACTGTATTGGGTGACGCATCTAATAGCACGTGCTCATTATGGTTGATAAAAATAGATAAAATAAATGAAAAGATGAATCATGTATTGCAACATACACTTCGCAAACTATATTCACGCGTTTAAGTAGCCTCGGGCTATGAACATCAAAAACAGAATAGGTTGGCAAACCAAACCCAGAAATAATAAACGTAAAATATACGTAGATATATACAGGTTATTTATACGAGTATTCTAATAGTTATTATACGTATATTAATCAACGGTGGAAAAAAAGGAAAATATCAACATATATTATACAAATATACATATCTTACTTGTACAAGAAATGTATAATATACAAATACACATATACCATATACGCTTTTTACACCATACATACGTATAGTAAACTCATATTATCTAAACTTGTGTTTACTGGAATTGTTCTCCTTATTTTTATATATTCAAACTTTTTTCACCCATTCCCACATCTGACCTACCACCTTGTTTGCGTTTTTTGCTAACTCTAGTACGTGCTCAATCTCGCCGTTATTTCCACTGAACACATATCCTAAATATTTAAATGATTTTACTTCTTTGATGATTTTTTCTTCTTATTTTCAATCTTCTTTCTTATCTCTTCTTTTTCCTTTCCTAAACATCATAATTAAAAATGTGGAAACCACACAATTATGCACAAGAAAATTCCATGGCGCATTATTTCGCAAAACTCAGACAAAAATTGTCTTCTCAGATTGTGCAATTTAACTCAGCTAAACTTTTTTATTTAAGCTACGTGAAAGAAAGAGCATACGCTAATGCCTTGCAAACAATTCCAACCCTCAAAAACAAAATTCAAACTGTTATTTGTCAGATAAAACTTCAGTTGTGCAAAAGTATTTTGCAAAAACTTTCACAAGAAAATAACCATTTGCAGACAGAGTCAAAGTAAACATTTACTGGTTATTATTTTCCACAAGCAATCGTAGAGTTTCTATTTTGAATTTAAATTTAAAAAGCTAATTACCGACGCCATACGTTAAGACTACCACATCTAAGAGTTTTGCAGCAAATTAAAGAATTTCATCTTAAATTATTCTGTTCTTTAACGTGCACGCAACATCAAAGCAGTACACAAAGCCTACTAAAATTTCTCATCTTATCTGAAAGAAAACATACTCATCACAACACATTTTTGAACCAAAAACACTCACATTCCAAATAGGATACTCAAACCTGAAAGTGTGGCTACTTTTTAACGTCATTGTGACAAGCAAAAGTAAGTTTATTTTAATAAAAACAACATTTTTATTTGTTTACAGTGATATAGCTCAGTAATAGAGCGCAATTCCCAAAATATGACTAAATAATTGTTTGTTATTTACCGGGTTGGTTTAGTTACTTAATAAACCATTGGTCCTAATAACCAAACAAGTTATAAAACTTACAAGGCTATGTAAAAAAAACTTCTTTTCATCCCTTTAAACAAATTGTAAAGACAAATCCAAACGTGCCAAAAAGTCTAAAATAGAATAAAAGAAGATTGAATAAAAATATGTAAACTGTAAACGGCCACTGTTTCTAGGAGAAGCAACAAAATAACGAGATATAAATAGGAAATAAAGATCAAATGTATGGCTAGTAAGAAGGAAAACGTAACAAAACAAGGAAAAAAATTTAGAAGTTTTTCTCTAGAGTCTAAAAATATAAAGGATAATAAAATAAATACAAGTAAAATTTTCAAAAACAAAAAAAGAATGAGATCTATAAGAAATGCAGTAGGTATATCCAAAATTTGGATAAAAAATCTGATGCAAAAAAATAACTAAAAACCTCAAAAAATAGTAAGGAAACATAAAGTAATAGTAATAAAATGGATCACCAGTAAAAGAAAAAGACATGATTAAAAAGAAGAGATAGGATGTAAAATACATAAACAAATTAAAAAATATTATAGAAACCAATATATTTGAGAATTAAGAAGCAATCAAGGGCGATTTCTTCTTCTCTTTCTTGATTGCTACTCAATTCCCATATATATATATATATATTGATTTAAAAATAAAAGACACAGAAGAGACTCATTATAATATTATAGAAGATATTAAAAAAAAAATTGCTACACCAGCTGACACCA
Source organism: Tachinus rufipes (assembly GCA_963932245.1). Classification (NCBI taxonomy): domain Eukaryota; kingdom Metazoa; phylum Arthropoda; class Insecta; order Coleoptera; family Staphylinidae; genus Tachinus; species Tachinus rufipes. Next base: position 39,700,608 of record OZ010747.1, on the reverse strand, counting down.
AATTCAAAAACAAAGATCAAAAGGCTAAGCTAGAGTACCTTGCAGTTAGAATATAAAAAAGTGACTTAAAAAATCTCACTAAGGAAAAGTGACTAAAGATTATAAGATGAGAACTGAAGTTATTTACTTTTTCATTAACAACCGACTCTAAAATTGAGAAAAAAAAATTCAAAGATTCACAAAAAATTATTAAGTTGCTGAACAAATGTATCAAATTTTAAAAAAATTAAAAAACTTTGTGAACAAGTTATATAATGTCAAAGAACTATTAGAAAGAAAAGACAAAAACCTCATACTTATCTTGGATACCAAAGCAAACGTTAATTGTATCTCTAGAGCTCCACGGATAATCAAGAAAACAATAAACCAAAAATTGCAAAAAAAATTGCAATAACATAAAAAAAATAAAACTAGTATTAGACAAAAAAACAGCTAAAGAAAAGAAGCTAATAAAGTACAGATTTCTGTGCATGACAAATTGCTCTAGTAAAATATCAGATATTCAATCTACTACAAGATGCGGAAATTAAAAATTAATATAGATGCAAACTTGATATGCTTTGCAGATGACAAGACGGTGTTCATAACTTCTAAATCGGCTAAAAACCTAGTAGCCATAGCAAATGCTGCGTTTATTTTTTGAATTACAAAAATAAGTTTAATAACATAACTGATCTTTCACTAAACCCTTAAATTTTATAATATTTTCTAAAATTCTCTCAGCTGCATTTTTAATATCATCTTCCATTTTAACCTTCCAAAGTATTGTTTGGTAATAATATATCTAATTTAGATGTTGCATGCATATGTGTTTAATTAAAAAGATTGATCAAAAAAATTTGCAAACAAAAAAACATAAAACCGAATGTACGGAGGAAAAATAAAAGAACTCATAGTAGAAATAGATAAAATTACAGCTAGGCACAAATAGTTTGGCCGGTATAATAAACAACTTAATATACACAAAAATTATGTTGTCTGTGGTTAAATTCATGCCTTTGCCCATTTTAGCATCTTTCAATCTAAGAAGAACATCCCATAATATGTGTAAAATGTAAGCGCAAATGAAAAATGCTAAAACGGTCAAAGACATAAGTTTAACCACAGACAACATAATTAAAATAAAATATAAAAAATATAAAAATATGTTAATGGCACACCAGAAAAAAATTGTTCATTAAAGTCACAAGTATCTATAAGACAAAATAGACAGAAAGGTTAATTCAGACATAGGAAATTAGATGGGAAAAATACACGGATTGGTAAACTATCAGCTTGCACAATTCTTGCGTGTGCATAGATGTTTTAATAAATATCTACAAAAAAAATTAATAATAATAAAACAGTAATTCTATACATTGTAAAGTAGAAAACACGGCTAAGCACATTTTCTTCCAATGTTGAAAATAGATTAACAAAAAACAGAAATAGGTGAGGTAATATTAAAGAAAATGTAACTCAAATAATGCTAAACACTGAAATAAACTAGAGCGTAGTACATATATCAAGAAGATAATTAATACAATAAAACAAGAAAAAAAAATCAACATCTACCAACAAGTAATGAAAAGAAGAACAAATACTGATAAGCGTTATTTTTTAGTATACACTACCGTCAAGTAAAAATAAAGTTTTAGTAGATGAGAGTCTTACACATAAGTTGGTAGAGTTCTCCCAAAACCACATACAAAAGTTTTGGTTTCCAGCCCAGTTGTTCTTTGCTAGAGATGTGATACCTAAAAGATAAGTTTCAAAATATTTTTTATAGGTAGATTGTAGTTTACCATTTGTACCAAGATAGAAACTAACATATTATTATGTAATATAACAAACTTTAATAGTGTTTTATAATTTTATAAAAAAAATTAGATTAAATAATTTTACCAATTCTGGAATATAGTTGTACAAATTGTAGTTAAACAGTTAGACATTTTAGTAACACTTCTGTAATTATAAATTATATATTTTTAATTTTTAAGATAAACATTATCATAATAATTGCTATTTTTTATTATCAACATTCTCACAAAATAATCTCTATATTTACCTTGGTCGATTTTAAATAAGTTGTATGTTTTCTGACATTTGCAGTTTTCAACTTTTTTAACACTTTTTAGTTCACTTAAAATAGAATGAATGCGCATAGATGAAGTACATTATTCTACTTAGGCTTAATATTGCATTTATTTGGATGATTATTACAGAGTCGTTGCAAAATTTACTTCTAAATAATAACAAACATTACCCGCTTATTACCAACTTATTATACTTTTTTACTATTAAGTGCAATATATAAACTTTTCTTAATTAGTAAAGCTATTATAAAATAATTGATAATTAAAAACAAAATTTGTTGAAATGACAGTTCATAGTGTTAGCTACCAATATATATCTTGCTTACTTCTAGCAATCGGCATAGAAAATTATCTCAACATAAGCAATAAAATGTATTAAATAAATTTTTTTTTTTTTAGGTTTAACGTAGTTTAATAGATTGAAATATCTTAATAATAATGCAAACTGTAAAAACAATTACTTACAATTCTAAAAAAAGTGTTAGCAGTGTAAAAAATTATATATACAAAATTACAAAATCCAGTTAATTCTTTATTACAATTTATCGTTTCCAATTAATGAAATCACCGAAGGGTTGATCGGGGGCTGAGGTTAAGAATCTGGGGATTAAAATTACGATTGCAGACCCGCTTAATTAGAGCTGAATTAAGGATCATTTTCACAAGAAGGAAATTTACTTGCTTCCAGAGTAGACTACTTAACGAAATACATTAGGAATCATTGTGTTAGTCTTAAAATATACTTGAATATACTAAATACATTAAGATAATGTCACTAATTCCAGGAGGAAAATATAAGCTCGTTATGTGTTAATATTATTCCAATTTAAATTATATTTATATCTAAGAGATAAAGGTTGAATGTACCTTAAGTTTATAATAGAGAGAAAATATTTTAATTTCGCAAACAAATCAACGGGTTTTAGTCTGAGCATTAATTATTCATGAAGCTAATGGAGGTGCATTATCATTGTTGCTACTGTATAAAAGCTTAGACGTGAAATTTTGACCTCGGTGCCACATAATGAAAAATAATGCTTAAAGAACTTTTAATATATAATTAACACTAAATGTTTATAAATATAATTAACCTAACTAAAGTGCAACAAGTTTAATTTAAAAACGCAACTGCATGTAATAATAACTAACTTTAATTTATATTAACATTGAATAAACTAATTAAAGAAATGTATTTAAAAATCGGTTAGAATGAGATTTAATTGAAAATTATTTTAAACATAATCAACTAATCATACACAATTATGGTTAGTAGTAATATGTAATAATAGGGATAGATTGGCCAACAATTTACAACTTATGGGCTTTCATAATTGATGAATGTAATTAGAACTAACACGTTTATTAAATTAAATTTTGTGCATTAACATAGAATTTATGAAATAGTTTAATCAGGCAATAAAGTGTTATTGATATTAGTTTATATTTTAATTATTATAGACATGCTTGATGGGTATTCTATTTTATAGCACAAAATTTAGTTTTGGCCTAATTAGTAATCAATGAGTATGATTATTGTTTGTAGTATTATACACATAATGTAAACGTATAATTAATTGGAATATCAACAATATTTTGTTGTGTTTACAAAGTATTAGTAACGTTAAAACACCAGGTAAAAAACTTATTATAATGACTAAAAAATCTACGTATGTAGGTTTTTTAGTCATTATTTCAACTTGAGAATTTTTATTTTATGCTTTACAGATTAATTAATATACTACTTTTCAAATTAAGCTTTGATTATAAGATCAAACAAATATGTAATGAACCAACCAATGACGGGTTTTCGGAGTGTTATTATTAATAATTTTTTTTTATTGCAAGATTTAAAATTTACAAAACACATATTTTTAGTTTGTCCAACTAACATTGAATTATTATAATATAGTAAGTATTTAAAATACTTTTCTACCGACAGCAAAGATTGATAAGAATAATGAACAGAAAAAGTGTAAATAACTTAAAAAGTATGCAAAGTGCACCGTGTAAAGGTGGTCCAAAAAAAAAGGCAATCTGTAAATCTAATAAAAACGGAGATAGAGTATAGAATTGCGCTACTATTGACAAAAGAAGTGAAATATTTAGAACACACGCTTAATATCAAACTAACCTCTATCACTTACCTGTAAAATATAACTACAAAACTATTTGAGTGTTTTTTGCAACCGAAATAATTGAATGCACAGTACAAATGATGACTACCGCAACTCAGTAGCGTACCTAATACTTTTGCCGCCCTGGGCGGTCTCCAATTTGCTGCCCTTTCTATTAAATGGTGGTTTTTATAAATTGATATCTGTATCCGAGCAAAATTTTTAAAGATGATATTTTTAATCCTATTTAACTATGAGGAAAAATATTCGATATTATATAATAATTCATAATTTGTAGAACTAGATATAAAAAATGCCGCCCCAAAATATGTGCCAACCGGTGCTTTTTTATTACACTCTTTTAACAACTGTTCCATAGTTTCCTCCGCACATTTTGCACATTTTCAAATCTCCTTTCATTTAAAGTCTTGTCACTCGCTCTTCAATGCGACATCTAAATCATGCAATCATATTTTATCATCTTTACTATATCTATTGCTTTCTAGGTTTATTGGCAGTTCACTTTCTATTATATTTTTATAATTTGCGTTGTACCTAGACTCTTTCACTCGTATTCTCCTTTTTTGTTTTTGTATATCTGTTTCCACAATTTGGTGCCATGTTTCTCTCCCAGTTTCTCTCATTCTTTCAATTTTTTTACTAACATATCCATTTCTGTTGTAATAATTTTTCATGATCTAACATGTATTCTTTCTAAATTTTCTTGTTCTTTCTATGCTTATGTTACTGATTCATACAATATCACATACAATATACATACTCCTAACTGAACTATCAAACATAAACCCTTTTATTTTCAAACACTCATTTTCTTTCAGTTATTCCCCATATTTGTCTCATTACTTTATTTGCTATTCAAGCCATCTCTTGCTGTTGATTGTACAAATAACATATTTCAAATGTTAAAAAAAAATCTACATTTTTTTAAAGTTTTTTGTCGCTTTTTATCAATTAGATCATTTTTTTTCTAAATTTGTATTTTTTTCTAAGAAGACTTTTCTACGCCCGATAAGCATAACACTGACTTTTTTATGTAGAATTGTTTGCAAAACTGAAATTTTTAATAATATTTGGTGTTTAGTTCCTCTGAACGCTGCTAAATGTGTATTTGTAAAAATTTATGTCAAAAAGTAGGCCTATTTTTTATTTTTTTTATTTTTAAACTCCTAAAACCCAAATACACAAAACAAATTATATTTTCCAACTAATTTACATCCAAATACGTCAACTTTTGTGGTTAAAAAAATTCAAAAAATGCTCCTTTTTTGGAGTTAAGTTTGTAATTTTTAAACAAAAAAGTTAAAAAACAAGAAAAAACTACAAAAAATGCTCCGATTTGTTAAAAAAAATTGCTATTGTTACAAACAATTATGTATCACCGTCTGATGAATGTGATTTATTTATCTGAAATAAATTCTAAATTCTTTTTCTGTTTTTTTACGTGGTGTCAAGAAAACTCTACCCAACCGTGTGTTCTCAAGTCTCCCAATAAAACACTAATTTCACTTGGCGTTTTGTGCTCAACTCTCAAATTAAATTAAAAAAATTATAAGAAAAAGTCCACTCAAACATAACGGGTGTGCATCCTGGAACCATGGTCTGTTGTTGTTAAATTTTTAAGCTCTATACATTCTTAATAAAATTATAGACTAAGTTTCAATTCTCTCGTTTATTAACACAATTTCTATAACGTTTTCCTAGATAGTGATTATTAAATCAAATACAATCTTTATTTTCAACCGTTATTTCTTTTTGCGCAATCAAATAGAATATGGTCTGCAGTATCATTTTTAGTTTGCAGTATTTACACATGTTATTTTTTAGCTTGAATCTGTATGAATTGGCACTAAAACAACCGTGCCTGTTGAAAAGTTGTGTTAACTTAACTGTTGATCAACTAGTCCGTGCTTTCATCGCTTGATACCGTACCACCAAGATGCACTTATGAAAATTTGTAAAAACCAAAACAATTGTGTGTAGGTTGGCCGCTTTATTTGATTGTCTACCTATTCAGACGTTACAATTTTGTTGCCAGTTGCTAGGCTGAAGTTTATCGACAACATTTAGTTTTTTTTTAAACAACACCTTAAAGCTACATTTACTTTCACCAGTAATTAACAACAATTTTTGTTTGTTTGAGAAAAAACCATTTATTATTAATTATCTTCAGTAATTACTGCCATATTATCTGCAAAACATACTACTTGTGTTCTAACACATTGTTACAAAAAATAATCTATAGCAATGAGCCCAAAGTCCCTGCAAAACTTTGCACAACGTCCAGATGATTACCTTTTCTCATATTAATAGCTTCCTATCCTTTAGATGACTATAGAATAATTTAATCAGTTTTCTTTAACGTTTCTACTATCTTTAATTAGTAAATAGAATGTTTAGTTTTTGGTTGTCTTATTTGTAGCATTTATATCTATTTCAGTGCATATTGCTCATATTGTTAATTTTCTTTTAATGCACCCAAACTAGTTTACAGATAGTTTGCATTCCCTTTCTTTCTTCAATCTGCTTACAATTAAATGCCCATACAGTTTATCAAAGCTATTTGTTAAGCAAAAAAATCTGCAGCTGACAAGTTTTTTTTTATAAGTTTAAAAAAAAAATAATTAAGCTTTAATTTCTAATAATTTCTCTGGTTTTACAGTTTTACTAACAATTTTTAGCAAAACCATTATTGTTTGGCTTGAATTTACTCTACTGCTATTTAGTTTTTTACTGTAAAAAGTTGTGCATCCGTATATTACTTATAGTCTTACAAGTTTATAGCATTGCGTAGAAATAATTGCTCCACCTGCTTTTTTTACTTTACTATCCAAGCTTTAGAATTTAGTTAGAACATCTTTGCCACTATTCTATTCAACAAACCACATACATTTGTTTTTCCTTATTGTAGAGATTTTTCTACGCTATTTACTTTGCATCTAGTTTTGCATTTTTTAATTTGTTTCTTTTTATAGTGTACTTAATTCTTAGTTCTTTGGTAATTTCCAACCACAGGTTTAGGTTTTTGTTACTTTTGGTTACATTTTGTTGGTTTCTGTGAATATTTTCCTGAATAGCTAAATTGTCACTCCACCAGTATACTTTACTTTGTTTGTATGCCCCTTTTTATCAAAAGATGATATCATTGCTTCATTGATTGCTTTTATAAGCACCTCCATGTCTTTATTTTATTTTTATAATGATTTGTAACAAACACTTATACCTAGTTATATTTTTGCTATAAACCCAAATGGCAACATCCTGACTTTTGTCTATCATCCATAGACCACTTGCTGTCAACATATTGTTTGGTTTTGATAATATACCAATACCAACATCATTAGTTTTTTTTTTAAATTTTTATAAAATAAATACGTGGTAGCCCTGATTCTTCTTATTTATATTTACTTTTTTGAACCTTTTTTATTTTCTACATTTTAGCACATGCTTTTTTACATATAAGAATACGGTATGACCTTTTACCTTACAATTGTAACAGTTTATCTCATTGTTGCACATTTTTAAAGTTTTGGTTTTAGGTTGATGATAGTCTGATAGTGTGGTAGTGCACTCCAAACTCTAATGATAAACGGAAAGCCGTTTCATTTAAAAACAAGTGTCGTCGCAAGGAAGACTTAAAACTCTTAGACCTCTGCACGGACATCACAATTTTTTTTGGAAAAAAAAGCCTTCTTTACCGCATCAATGATGTCATTTGTTGCCAACCTCCCACGCCACTAAAAATTTTGGCCCCAACTTTCTACGTAAAGATCCCAAAAAACCTAGCGTCTTTCCAAGCTGTTGCAGCAAAGCCCTAACTCACCAAGACTTCGGATACCCTAAACCCAAACTTTCCTCAAAAGGCCTGCTAAGAACCAAGACAAATCTATCTCCTCTAAAGACAAAAAACCAAAAGAGATCCAGCTGGCCAGCAAAGAAGTCCCGCCCCACAAAGAAAAATTTATCGTTGTGGCTCCATAGCAAAAAACCCAAGAACAGGGTTATTATAATTTCTAATTATTTCCGCTAATTTTAAAGAGATTTTATTATCTCCTAGCTTAATGAGCTAACAACAGACTATTGTCCGTTAGTCTAAATACCAGACAAAATTGGGGTACAAGTTTTCCTCAAATACTATGCAACACCTATATGGCGACCACATAACGTGCTTCTTAAGTTTCTTATTAAAACAATTCTCAGTAAAGCAAGGAAATTCTTGTAATGTGAATTTAGTCGGTAAAGGCTCTTGAAAGTAAATCCAATACTTTTCAAGTATTTATAAAGATTATTTGCCAATCCGCAAAAAAATTGACTGTATTGAATTAAAATTAACAAATAAAATAAAATTAACAAGATACCCGATTGACGTTAAATTTAAGTAAAACGTTGCAAGCAATTGTTAATATTAACGTAAATAATAATAATAATTAATAAAAGTATCAATGTTAAAAAAATAAGAGTAATAAAAATATTATTGAAGAAATATTCTAACAGACAAACAATTTCAAAACTAATGGCATAAATATGTAAAATATTAAAATTAAAATAAAGATTCATAATAAACTAACACGGACATTAATTATTAGTTATTATCACATTTTTTCAACAACAAGACATGTTAGCATAAAATAATCAATAATTAGTATATCAAGATTTTATTACTGGTAGGGTTTAAAAAGAGACACTGACTTTTGTTGTAATGAGTCATATGTAATTAAAATAATCTATTATATTAAAAAAATTACACAAAAAAACGATTTTACAGATTAATAATATAAAATAAAAATTGTATAATAAAAGCGTTTTTTTTTTTCAAGTAGGGTTTAATAGTTTTTTGTTGATGGGCTGATCGATTGTTTAAAGCCAATACCGAATTTAAATTCAATTCAATTCAATTCGTTTACGGAAACTCCATTTAATACAAAAAAATATGTATGAACAAAAAAAAAAATATATATTTAGTTACTATTATAATGTAAAACCTCGAATATTAATAAAAATAATATTGTCATAAAAATATAAACATAAACATTAAAATACTAACACAAAACCAACAAGTACATATTTATAAAAACAGTAAAATGTCAAAAGTTTATGATTGTCTCACAAAACTTGTGTGTGGGCCAATTAAATCAAAGTTGGAACAAAAAAATATATTAAATATGATACCCTAAATTGGAGTTGTGTAACTATATACGGAGTAAAGCAAACATAGACTACAACATAGACGCATATTCTGATATGAGACAAACAAATAAACAATACAATAATTTAACAAAATAAGTATTTGACAATCTTGACATTTTAAAGATAAGGCCAAAATCCTTTGATTTAGATATAAGTATTGAATGATTTACTCTGCAAATGCTAAATGTAATTGATATGTAAACAGATTTAACAAAGTAGATTAACTTTTAAAGAAACAATGTTGTTTGTTAATAATAACTTGACAACTAAGACTATTTAGTTGACTAAAAACAATACCATCAAAGACTTTTGCAACTCAAGACTGTATGTGATTGTTTTTGTTTATTAAGTTTAATTTTGTGCATTAACAAAGAATTTATGAAATAGTTTAAGGCAATAAAGTGTTATTGATATTAGTTTATATTTTAATTACTACAGACATGCTTGATGGGTATTCTATTTTGTTGCACAAAATTTAGTTTTGGCTTAATTAGTAATTAATGAGTATGATTTGTAGTATTATTACATATAATGTAAACGTATAATTAATTGGAATATCGACAATATTTTGTTGTGTTTACAAAGTATTAGTAAAATTAAAACAACAGGTATAAAACTTATTATAAACCGACACATACTAGATTTTTCAGTCATTATTTCAACTTGAGAACTTTTATTTTATGCTTTACAGATTTATTAATATACTACTTTTCAAATTAAGCTTTAATTATGAGATCAAACAAATATGTAATGAACCAACCGATAACGGTTTTTTAAAGTTTTTTTTTAATTGCAAGAGATAATATTTACTGAAAACAAATTTTTAGTTTGTCCAACTAACATTGAATTATTATAATATAAATATTTAAAATAGTTTTGCTTTAATTCATTTTTTTTTCTATCAACGGCAAAGATTGATAAAAATAATGACCGTAAAATGTGTAAATAACTTAAAAAATATGCAAAGTGCACCTATAAAGGTGGTGTAAAAAGAATAGGCAATATGTGAACCCAATAAAAACGGAGATGTATAGAATTGCGCTCCTATTCACAAAAGAAGTAAAGTATTTAGAACTCACGTTTAATACCAGACTAACTTTCATCACTTACCTAAAAAATATAAATATAAATATAAAGTCTATTTGAGTGCTTTTTTTAACCAAAATGGTTGAATGCAAAAAAATAAATACACATTTGAATTCTCGGGACTCTCATACCAAAAATAACAATGCAATACGTGCACAAAAAAATGTTTTAATAATTAAATTAAACTTTATAAAAAGTTATTGCATTAAAAAATTATGTGATGTAACATTACCACAACAAGAAAAATGGACAATCAAAAGATACCAGGGCAAAGTCAAAAAAACTATCTTGTATACAAAATAATAATAATAATAATAATAATACGTTTATTTCTTGCTTTTTGGCGTTGAAAATTTTATTTACAAATAGTTTTATAATTTCACAAAATAATAAATCATAATCCTTATAAAACTAACACAATTAATTTTTTTTTTCTTTTTTTTCTACTTCTATTAATCTTTTTTTTTAACTGCCCTCATCCATTCTATCCTTCTTCCGTTTTTTTTTTTAATAACTCATTTTTGCCTATCTGTTCTTCTCTGTTTTGACATATATTCCATAGTTTCTACCGCACATTCTGCACATTTTCAAATCTTTTTAAATTCAAAATATTATCACTCGCTATTCATTACAACATCTGAATCTTGCAATTATCTTTTTATCATCATTAATATATTTATTTCTCTCTAGGTACATTGGCAGTTTCTATATATATATATATATATTATGTTCATAACTTGCGTTGTACCTAGATTCTTTCACTCATAATCACCTTTCTTGCTATTGTATATCTTTATCTCTTTCCATAATTTTGTGTCATGTCTCTTATTCAGTTTTTTTTATTTTTTCAATTTATTACCCCACATAACCATTTTGACAATAATTTTCCCAAATCTCCACTAGCTTTCAATTTCTTTTACGATATAATATTTGTATCTTATTTTTTCCTCATACCTCATTGCTCTTTTTCCTGCTTCTACTCTTAACTTATTATTTTTTTAACTTTCTCAGCACAATATATGCTGGAGTTCCTGTGTTTAAGCACAGGACCTATTTCCAATATTTAACTTACATATATGTATTGCTTCTAATTATTTTGTTCCTTCCATCTCCATATTTCTGACTCATACAATATCATACTTTTAACTATCAACTATTAAACATAACCCTTTTTATTTTTGTACACTCAAATATATTTTTAGTTATTCTACTATTTGTACAAAAATCTTATTCCAAATATTTAAAAGATTTTACCTTTGCAATACATTGCCTTCTTCATTTCTAGTTAGCCACTTTTTTTCCCCACTTTTTTTGAACACCATAATTTTTGTTGTTTCTACATTATCTTCCAATTCCAATTTTTTTTCAAAAATATCTTTTTAATTTTTTTATCATTTCATTCATTTTTTTTTGCTTTTTTGCAATCTTTAACCATGTTGTTGGCATATGCTATCAACTACACTTTTTCTCTGCCAACTCAAGCGACTCAATAGGCAGCCCTCACTCCTTTCGTTGTCGAAAACCTTTTACTCATCTTTCCTGTAATCCATATTTTGCTAACTGTCTCCTTATATACTTCTTCCATTCTTTTTACTAAGTACTCACTATTTCCTTTCTCTCTCATAGACTTCTACAGTTTTTCTTCAATAAATTGTAGTATTTTTTTACTTTTTTTTATAATTAACATCTTGCGTATCTATATCTTTTTAAGTTGATTTCAAATTGCTTTTTTTTATCTAGAAAATTATGATATCAAAGCTAATTTTCTATTTAAACATTTTAGACAGATTGAACATATATTATTATATATATATTTGCAATATTCCAACAATTTAAAAATGTTTTTTTAAAGCAATGATTTCAATCAGAAAAGAGTTAATTTATTTGTAAATAATTTAAAATAATAAATCTAATTTGATCTATACCTGATGTCTTTCTGATATTAAACGGTATTTGCTTGAATATATATTTTACCCTAGAATAATACGTAAGCAACGTAAAGATTTACAAATAAATATGTATCACCGTCTGATAGTGGTCTTATTAAGATTAAAACATGTTACAGTTTTTAAATATATTTGTGATAAAGTACATAGTAAATGTGTTTTATTTATCATATAATGAACAATCACTCAGTAACGGCCACCACTATTCCATTTTTTTTACGTAGTTTCCAGAAAACTCTACCTTACTGTGTGTCCGTAAGTTTTTTATTAAAACCCTAGTTCCACTTTGCGTTTAGTGCTCAACCCTTAAACTAACTAAACTTTTCATTAAAAAAAAGTACACCCAAACACGCATTCTGCTCATCCTGTAACCATAGTCCTTTGTTGTTATATTTTTAAATTTTAGACATTCTTAATAAAATTGTAAACTAATTTATAATTCTCTCGTTCATTAACACAACCTCTATGACGTTTTTTTAAATGGTGATTGTTATATCCAATTCAATCTCTATTTTCAATTGTTATTCCATTTTGTACAATCAAATACAACATGGTCTGCAGCCTCATTTCTTGTTTGCAGTATTTACACTTGCAGTTATTTTTAGCCTTTATAAACAAGCACTAAAACAACTGAACCTGTTGAAAAATGGTGTTAACTTAACTATTGATCAACTAACCAGTGCTTTCATTGCTTGACACCGTACCACCAAGATGCACTAATCAAAATTTCTGAAAACCAAAACTGTAGGTTGGCCGCTTTATTTAAATGTCTACCTATTCAAACGTTGCAATTTTGTTGCCAGTTGCTATACTAAAGTTTATCGATACTATTCGGTATTTTTGTTTAAAACAACACAATAGAACAACAATTAATAACATATATAATACTAATTAATAACAATTTTTCTTTGTTTGAGGAAGGACCATTCATGCGTTTAATACATTTTTTATTTTGCAAGTTGGTTTTAAAACATACACGTAAATATTTAATTTTTTTGGTCTTAATTTTAATTTTATCTATTTTTAAGTAAGCTCTTTTATTCATCTCCCACCGGAAAAAATAACAGATTACGTTGAATTATGTGCAAAAGTTTTTATTGCCCAATCTTATTCTTAACTCTATTTAGGAATTACTGCTCTTTTTTTAATTTTTTTATTTTAATATATTGTTATAAAAACAATCTATAACAAAGAGCATAAAGTTCCTGCAGAGATTTGCACAACTTCCAGATAATTACCATTTCTCTTATTATTAACTTCCTATCTTTTAGATAACAATAAACAAATATTAATCAAGTCTTTACTAACGTCCATGTTCTTTAACGCTTCCACAATCTTCTTCTATTTCAGTGCATATTGCTTCTATTGTTGATTTTCTTTTAATGCACCCAAACTGGTTTACAAATAGTTTACATTCCAATTCTTCCCTTAATCAGTTTACAATTGATCCCGTAACTGACAAATTTATATTTTTTTTTCTGAGCTTTTCTAAGAAAAGACCAGTTTAGCTTTAATTTCTAACACTGTCTCTGGTTTTACAGTTTTACTAACAATTTTTACCAAAACCATATCGGGTTGGCTTTAATTTCAATTTAAAAATAACATTATTTAATTTTGTAACTGTAAAAAGTTGTGCACAAATGTATAGCATGGCATAAAAATAGTTCCTCCACTAGCCTTTTTAGTTTACTATCCAAACCTTAGAATTTAGTGAGAGCTTCTTAAAACTATTATATACCACAGACAACATACGTTTTTTCTACCGCATTTTATAGATTTTTCTATGCTTTTTACTTTGCGTCTAGTATTGCAAACTTAATTTTGTTTCTTTCCTTAGTGTACTTATTTTTTAGTTCTTTTGTACTTTTAGTTACTTTTGCTAGTTTTTTTGCATAGTTTTCTGAATAGGTAAATTGTCACTCCACCAGTATACTTTACTTTTTGTTTGTATGCTTCTTTTTATCAAAAAATGTTTTCAATGCTTTATTGATTGCTTTGATATACATCTTTATGTCTTTAATCTATTTTTATATAGTTTTCTAACAACTCATTTTTGTATGTCTAATTGCCCTCATTGTTTATTTATATTTATACTTATATTTTTGCTAGCAACATACTAACTTTTGTCTATCATCCATAAACCACTCGCCGTCATCTTATTGGTTGGTTCCATATATTATGCCAATTTGTTTTTGAATTTTTATAGAATACATCTGTAGTAGCCCTGCCTATTCCTACAATCGTATTTTATATTTACTTCTTTAAACCTCCTTTATTTTCCACATTTCTGCACATGCTTTCCTAATTTATAAAACTGCTTTATGACTTTTTACCTTACAACTGTAACAGTATACCTCATTGTTGCACAATTTTAAAGTGCGCCTTTTCTCGCCAATTGTAGACGGGTTTCAGGTTGATGATAGTGCACTCAGGAGCGTTATTCTGGCGTTAGCAATATGTTGCCCTTGCTATTTTATATGGCAAGAGCATGTGTTGAAAAATATTTTCATGACGTCACATATTGATGCGCCTTATTCTGTTGCCATTGTAAGGTATTGCTAAAGAAAGGCTGGCGCCATCTATTAAACTAAACATATGATAGGTTTGTTATTGTGTTTGAGCTCGAAAATATGAGAAAATGGTCAACATGAAATTATTATTTATATGGAGTATATTCTATATTAATAAAACTAATCTAATAATATATTTTTAAATAATTATGTGTCAATATAAGAAAAATAAAATTAAAGTAATAAATTATATCCTAAAAATTATTTAATGAATATTTCTAGTTAATGGTTAAAAAGATATTATGCAAGATGTTAGAAGTGTTCCTCGCCTCACTTTTGCAATGTAAGATGTTAGATGTGAAAATAAATTTGAAAACTGGATTAACGGTATAATAATATTGTCAAACATATTATGTTTATTATAAATAAAATTTAATAAACATATCAATGTGTTCATCACATTTATAACTATTTCAGTTTTAATTAATGTAAATAATTAAAGTCTATTATTAAATCATAGTTTATTTTACAAAAAATACATATATAATATAAGTTTATCCGAGCAAAACTCAGTCGTAGATATTTCTTCTACGATCTTCTCTTTCGACTGTCACAAAGTGGCTATAATCTAAAAAACATATATTAATTGTATTTATGTATGAACAAATAAAAAAAATATATTATATTCAATTAATATAACACTACATACAAAATGTTTGGTATTACTCGATACATTAAAAATTGTAGTTGCAAGACAGTATATTAAACACTTAATAAAATATTTAATTTTAAATAATTTTTAATGTTGCAAACCAAATTTGAATATCAAACTTTTTATTTCTACCTTTAATATTATAATAAATTCTATAACCTTAAAAAATATTTTTATAATATACATATTATATAGGCAAATAACATAAGTGAATAAAAAATAATATAATATTAAATATATTTACCTTAATTTAAAACTTTTATATAAAATATAAACAAACTGTAGAGTGAAGGCTGCTATAAACACTATAGCGCTATTGAAAACGAATGAGCAACACCTCCCGAGGTGGTGAAAGCAATAGCAATGCCTTGAACGATCTATGACGTCAATTGCCCTTGCTAACATCGCCAGAATACCGCTATCAATACCTACTTCGTTTTTAGCAACCGGTGTGACGTAATATCCACGTGGATACGAGCGCCAGAATAAGGCTCCAGGACTCATCCGCAATTATATCAATAGGTTTCGCTCTTTCACTACGCAAAAAAAAAAAAAATAGAAAACTGTTTCTTCTAGAAACAGTGCTCTAGTGTCTATATTTTTTAAAATTGTACTTACCAAACATGATTACTAAGTTTTTCTACACCTAAAAATAAATTTTTTTAAACTTGTAATAAAAGTTTTGTTTGCCTCTGTCTTGAGTAATTAATTAATTAATTCAGTTTCTTTTTTAGTATGGACTCGAAACCGGCACTGAGCAACGGCCAAATCTAGAAGGCAATGTATTTTCAGCTCCAGAATCTGTAAGACATTTTCAAAACGCAGACTGCAGACTTCAACAAATTGAAGACGTACGTATGTCATTTGAATATCGAATAGTGGCGATAAAATTAAAACAAAAATAAAGATAATAAAGACAAAAAAAAAACTTAGAAAATTAGAAAACAGAAATAATGATAACTATAATGCATATAAATGACAAAAAACAAAAATCAAAGAATTTGTTAAAAAAATAAAACAAGAAACATGAGAAAAGTTTGGAGAAAAGATGAAACAAGATAGTCAAAGCAACCAAACTTTTTTACAAAGTATTTCTTCTTCTTGATGTGCCGTATCCTCAGTGGACGTTGGCGATCAATCTGGCCCATCTAATTCTAAATTCTAAATCTACCGCGGTTCTAAATAATTCAATTGAAGTATTGCCGGTCCATTGACGCAAGTTCTTCAATCAGGAGGTTCGTCGTCTTCCTGGTGATCTTTTCTCTTCAATTTTGCCTTGTATAAATAACTGCAGGATTTTGTACCTTTCACTGTTGCGCATAATATGGCCGAAATATGACAGTTTTCTCTGCTTTATCGTTTTTAGAATTTCTCTGTCTTTTTGCATGCGCATAAGTATAGTTTCATTAGTTACTCGGTATGTCCATGAGACCCTAAGCATGCGGCGATAGCACCACATCTCAAAACTTTCTAATCGCTTGCTGACCGCGTCAGACAGTGTCTATCCTTCTACTCCATATAAGAGGGTTGAGAAGACGCTACATCTTAGAACGCGTGTACAAAGTTGGAGGCAGAGGTTCATGTTGCATAATATACTCATTTAGTTAAAAGCTGATCGTGCTTTTTCAATCCTTATTTTTGCCTCTTGACTATGGTCCCATTTGTCGTTCAGGTTTGTTCCTAAGTACGTTATTGATGATACTGTCTGTAGGGGCATTCCGTTCACGTAGAATTGTGCGTTCTCGTTGTTTTTGCTTATAATCATAGTTTTTGTTTTGGATATATTCAGTCTCATATTAAGTTCTTGGCAAGCGTCGACTACTCTATCTATTATCTTTCGTAGTCCGTTAGCGCTGTCGGCGATTAATACAGAGTCATCTGCATATCGCAGATTGTTGATGACCTGCCCATTTATAATTATTCCTTCCTGTTCTTCGTCCAGTGCATCTTTGAAAAGTTTCTCTGCGTATCGGTTAAACAGTTGCGTAGATAGCACGCAGCCTTGTCTGACCCCTTGCTGTACTGGAAATTGTTCCGACAAACTTGTCTCTACGCGGATGCGTGCAATCTGTTGGCTATACAGGTTTGATATGATTTGTGCATCTCTTTCGTCTATTCCTGATTGATGAATAATTTGCATTAGCTTGTCGTGGTTGACTCTGTCGAACGCCTTTTCAAAGTCGACAAAACATGCAAAGACGTTGCAGTTCACATCTCTTGCTATTTGGATAAGTACATTTAGACCAAAGAGTGCATCTCTGGTACCAAGGCCGTTCTTAAACCCAAATTGCGTATCACCTATGTCTTCTTCCAGCCTGTTATATATACGGTCGTAAATAATCTTAAGGAAAACCTTCATGAAGTGACTTGTTAGGCATATTGTTCTGTAGTCTTCGCACATTTTAGCGGTGGTTTTTTTGGGTATTGGTATAAATGTTGATGTTAGCCATTTCTCAGGAATGTGTCCAGTTACATATATATGGTTGAATAGTTCTATGATGTTGTTTAGGTGTTCTTCCTCTATTAGTTTTAGGATGTCTCCTCGAATCTCATCGGGTCCCGGTGTCTTGTTATTTTTTAGTCTTCGTATTGCCTTGATCACTTCGCAACGTGTTATGAGAGGTCCAGTTGATGGTGGGTTATTACTGGTATTTAATTTTCTGTTGTCATCAGTATAAAGAGATTGTATGTATTCTTGCCATCTTGTTACTTTATCATCCATACTTAGCAATGCTTTGCCATGTTTATCGGTAATGATGTTGTTTTGTCGAGACTTACGTGCTCCTGTGGTCTCTCTTATCTTTTTGTACATATTTAGTGCATCATGTTTTCTGTCCGATTCCTCTATCTCGGCACATTGCTCTCTCCACCAGCTTTCCTTGGCGTCTTTAATTTTCCTTTAAATGTGACGGTGTATCTGCTCATATTCCGTTTTGTTCTTGTTTTTAGCTTTTCTACGCTTTTCCATTAGATCTAGGATCTCATCTGTGATCCATTTACTCTTCCTGATTCTTTGCGTAGTGAGTAGGTTGTCATTCGCAACTGTTGTCATGATGTTAGTGATTGATTCTATTTGTTGTTCTATGGTTTGAACTCCGGGGTTTTCAGGTCTTACAATGTTGGACATTTTCTCTGCTATCTGTTGTTTCATATGCCCTATAACGTTTGGGTCTTTTATCTTCTAGTGATTTAGTTTGTGTCCTATTTTCCGTCCTCTTTAGGCGCAATTTGAGTGTTGATAATAATAGGTTATGGTCGGTATATACATCTGCTCCGGGGTACGTTTTAACCGATGTGATGGCGTTTCTGAACCTCTTATTAATTGTAATGAAATTGATTTGATTCCTTACATGGTTCTCTTGAGTGTCGGCCAGCAATTTCCACGTGTATAGCCTCCTAGGAGGCAGCTTATAAAAGGTGTTCATTATAGCGTGTCCGATTTCTTTGCAGAATTGGATTAGCGTTTCTCCTCTCTCGTTTCTGCTTCCTAGCCCATACATGCCCACAGTATCTTCTTCTGCTCCCTTTCCAACTTTTGCATTGAAGTCTCCTAGTAGCACTGTGATTTCTTCTTTCTTTGTTTGCTTCCGTGCTAATCTTATGTCCTCATAGAACTTTTCAATGTCCTCTTCATTTGCATCTCCCGTGGGCGCATAGACCTGAATGATGTTAATTTTGCATGGACTTGAATTCAGCTTCATTATTGCTACTTTGTCTGATATCGGTAGAAATCCTAGAATTGATTTATTTACTTCTGTTGTAACTATGATTGCAATGCCGTTTTGTTCTGCGGCTGTACATCGCCTGAATAATAAATATGGTAGTCATCTGTTTGTGATTGGCCCGTATTCGGCCATCTTGTCTCGCTGCAGCCGAAGATGTCTATTTTCATCCTTCGCATTTCTTTTGTTATATTTGTTGTTTTACCTGCCTGAAACATGCTTCTAACGTTCCATGTTCCTATTCGCTAGGTCTTTATTTTGTATGTTGTTGCTTTGGTTGAGTTTGGTAATGTTATTTTTGTCTTCGTGGTATTGTTCAAAACAGTCCCTCATATATATATATATATATATATATATATATATATATATATATTGATTGATTATACTAGGGATATACATGTGTATCTTTAATGTAGTGGTCTCCCGTTGCCTTCTACATCCTTTGCCGTTGACCATACTTATTGGTTCATTCGCCTTTGCGGAAAAAATAAAAAAGACAAACAATGTAGATACACCTACGTAGAATGCAAGAAAAAAAGTGATGTTATTCAAAATATGTTCTTAAACGTATGATTGTTATATTTTTATACATACTTTATTTTTTCTTATATTGTTAACTAATGATTACTCAATTTAATTTATTGGTGCTTACTTGATGCATTTATTATTATTTACTTCAATACATTATACTGTTTTTTTGTTTACTTTTACTTTTAGCCGATGTAATTTTGTTATTTGTTTGTTTTTTTTTTACTTTCTTTGTACAATTACTCTAAGTTATTATAATTTTTGTAGGTTTAGATGGAAGATCATTTGTATCTGCAGCCTAAGTGAATCTTGCCTACTGATTTGCGTTCATCTGTAGTTTTTTATAATAATCTGTATATGTTATGTTTTATGTGAATAAAGTTAATTATTTTTATTATTATTATTATTATTATTATTATTTTTTTTTTTTTTCACAGGTTAACCTGGTTTCATTGTATTAGACGGGTACATACTACCAAGTCTAATACATAGATGTATTACATGTGTTGTTTTAAAAACGATCGTACTATGTTACATGTACTTAGTATTACCGCCTTTTGCATGTTTATAATATTGTATTGTTCTATGTCTAATTGTTTTATTGAATTGCTTAATTTTGATGGTATTATTCCTGTTGAAGATATTATTATAGGAATAATTTTAATGTGTTTTTGTTTCCACAGTTTTTCTATTTCTGAAGCTAGAGGTAAGTATTTTTCTATTTTCTCTGCGTATTTTGTTTCAATGTTATGATCAGCTGGGATTGCAATGTCTACTAAAAATGTACTATTTGATGTTTTAATAGTAATAGTGATGTCTGGTCGGTTATGGTTTATTGTTTTGTTTGTAAATATTGTCTTGTCCCAGTATAACTTACAGATATTATTTTCAAGAACAGATTGCGGAACATATTTATAGTAAGGTTCTTTTTTACTTATTAGTTTATATTTATAGGCTAACTCTTGATGTACAATTTTAGCTGCAGCATTGTGTCGTTCTACGTACTGTGTCGGTGCTAATATTCTGCATCCGTTTGTAATATGTTCTATCGTCTCTGGGTCTGTATTACATTTTCTGCATTTATCGGTTTTATTAGCTGGATCTTTTAATAAGTACCTTTGGTAGCTTCGAGTATTTATTACTTTGTCTTGAATTGCTTGAATAAATCCTTCCGTTTCGGGGAATAGTTGTCCAATTTGCAAATATTTAAATGTTTTGTCTTTATCCACTTCATCTTTATGAGAATGGTTGTAGTATCTCCCATGCAGTTGTTTTGATGCCCACTTACTAATATTGTCTTGTTTAATAGACATTGGTTCTTTGATAATAAGATTTATGTTTTTTAAACATACAGGGGTATAATTGTTGTCTGCTTTTATTATGGCTTGATGTAAGTGACTGTCTTTTCTTGAGTATATTATTATTATTATTATTAGTATTATTATTATTATTATTATTATTATTATTATTAGGGATCAAAAAATATATAATAGCAAGCTGAAGAGAATACTTTAAAGATTTACTAAACCCAAAACAAATAAATGTGGTAAAGAAGAAAATATCGGCATAAAAATAAAGCTGCAATCAAATGATGCATACTACAATAATAATACAACTATTACACAAAAAAGCAACAAACGTGTCTGCAAAAATTACAGAGACATTACCTTATTGAGAACGGTTGCCAAAATATATGAAAAAATGCTAAAAACCAGCTTTAAACAATAACAGCCGCAAAACTAGAACAGTTCTTAAAAAATAATGCAAGATCATATCACTATCAAACAAATGATAAAAAAAATACAACAAAAACATATATGTTGCCTTTATAGACATAGAAATAGCATTTAATAACGTCCCAAAAAATATCATATTAAAGAATCTAAAAAGAAGAAGAGTTAATTGTAAATTAATAAACAATATAGCCAGCTTAAGTAAAACAACAAAAAACTACGTCAAAACAAACAATTTTGAGTCGGCAGAAATTGAGAAAAAAAAGGACCCAAACAAGGCATACTCCGCCTAAGCCCAACAAGTTAATATAATACTAGATGACGTAACAAAAGAAACAATACTAAAGAAATGCCAAATATTTCTGACCGAATACGCCTTTGCAGATGATTCAATACTTCAAATACATAAGAATAAATATACAAAAGAAAAAAAGATGCTGAAAAATATAGCAAAATAAAAAACGTAACAAAATTATACTATTCACTGAGTAATATCTTTATAAGAAAAAAATAAATAACAAAAAAAAACAACAGTATACAAACCTATATTAATGTATGGAAATAATGGTTGGATACTTACAAAATAGCAAAAAAGCAAAATAGAAACAATAAAAATTAAATACTTAAATTAATTACAAGAATAGACAAAATCCGCAATGATATAGTAAAAAAAGAACTAAAAGTAAAACTAATACTAGATAGTTTAAATCGGCAGCATCTAAAATGATGAAGACATCTAAAGATAAAAAAAGACGGACAAACAAAAAAGGTGTGGCAAGCAAAAACAATACACAAAAGACCTATAAATAGATTAAAAAACATGAAACAACGTGATAGCAGAAATTTTTAAAAAGTAGAACAAAACCTATAACAAAGCTAAAAAGAAGCAAAAAGTAAGACAAACTCACCAAGACTTCGGATGCTCTTATAAAAACAAAAAGCCGATAGAGATCCAACCAAACAGCAAAATTGCCGCCCACAAAAAAGATCTGGCATAGGCAGAAACATTGATTGTTGTGACCCATAGCAAAAAGACCAAGATGCAAGAGAAAAAACAGGGTGAGTCTTATTCTAGTTTTTAATTTTTTTTTTTTATTTCAATAAGATTTTATTATAGTTGGACTATTGTCTGTTGTACAAGTATTAATGGCCGGCACCTAACGTGCATTCTTAAGTTTGCTAATAAAACAATTTTTAATAAAGCAAAAAAGTGCTTGCACTGCAAATGCAAATTTTTAGAAAAGAAGTGGAAGTTTAGTTTCCTGAGAGTAAATCCGACACTTTTCAAGTCTTTAGAAAAAATCTCTTTCAAATCAGCAAAAAAAATGAACAGTTTTGACTAAAATATGTTACCCGATCGGCATTAAATTTAGGTAAAACGTTGCGAGTATTTGTTATTATTAACGTAAAAAATAATAATATTAAAAAATGAAAGAAATAAAAATATTCCAACAGACAAACAATTTCAAAATTAATGACATAAATATATAAATTAAAATTAAAATTAAAATAATGATTGATGATAAAACAACACGGAAATTAATTATTATTTATTACTACATTTTTTCAACAACAAGACATGTTAGCATAAAATAATCAATAATTAGTATATCAAGATTTTATTATTAGTAAGGTTTAAAATAAGACACTGAAAGTTTTTGTTGTAATGCGTGTCATATGTAATCAAAATAATCTATTATATTAAAAAAAAAAATACAAAAAATGATTTTACAGATAAATAATATAAAATAAAAATTGTATAATAAAAACTTTCATGTAGGGTTTAATAGTTTTTTGTTGGTGATCGATTGTTTAAAGCTAATACCGGATTTAAATTCAATTCAATTCAATTAATTTATTTACGGAAACTCCATTTAATACAAAAATTATATATGAACAATAAAATGAAAAAAGTGTGCACTTATAAAACACAATACAGATAGCAAAATAAGTTTAATAAAAAAACAAAATAAAATATATTGTTATTATTAAAATGTAAAAACTCGAATATTAATATAATTAATATTGTCATAAAAATTTAAATATAAACATTAAAATACTAACACATAACCAACAGGTACATATCTATAAAAACAGTAAAAAAAAAAGTTTATTAATTGTCTCACAAAACTTGTGTGTGGGCCAAATAAATCAAAGTTGGAACAAAAAATTATATTATATATATATGATACCCTAAGTTGGAGTTGTGTAACTATATACGGAGTAAAGCAAACATCAGCAATTCGTATTTTAAATGGCAAAAAACATTTTTATTGAATTATTTTAATATTACTATTTATATAGACATAATAAAGAAATAGACGCATATTCTGATATAGAACAAACAAATAAAAATACAATAATTTAACAAAATGAGTACTTGACAATCTTGACATTTTAAAGATAAAGCCAAAATCCTTTGATGTAGTAGATTAACCTTTAAAGAATTAATGTTGTTTGTTAATAATAACTTGACAACTAAGACTATTTAGTTGGCTATAAACAATACCATCAAAGAGTTTTGCAACGCAAGAGACTGTATGTGATTGTTTTTGTAGTTGGATATGTTGTCCTTAGCACCAGATTTGTGAAGTGGCATAATTTAACTTCTTTCATGTACTCGGAAATAAACCCGAAAAAAATTCAAACTCAAATAAATTAAATATTGGATACAAAATTGAAAATAAACTGTTTTATAAAAGCTCAGAAGCCTAATGCATATTATTTATTATTTAAGCCGTCATTTACATTAAAAACAGATACGTTGAATTGAAGAACAACACATGTAATGTTATCAACTACTAAAGTACAAAATCGACAAATAATACACACATTTATTACCATTTAAGAAAAATGAGTCATTATAGAACATGCGTACTGGAAAAGAAAAAGTCAAATATTGCGTCTCAAAGATCATAATCGCCACATAACACTAGTTTATGATCGGGATAGCTAATCGCAATAATATTTACAGCACAGCAGTGTGACTCGTACTTAGTAATAATTGGTAAACACGACAAAATGTAAACACCACCAATAATAAATTTAAAATTGCCACAATGACACCGAGATAAATAAATGTTCTACATCATCTGTTAAACAAAATTCTAAAATAAGTAAATAATATTTACAATTATGTTATTTCTCTTTAAACGTAATTAAAACTTGTATATTTTTTTAGGTTTATTTCATTTAAATTTTATTTAAGTTGATGTATCGGTTGATCTAGAGTCACTTTTGTTACTGATTTATTTTGTATTAATTTTGGTTTATTTAAAGATTTGTATGAGTTAACAAATAAACAAAATATTATTATTATTATTCACATTATTAATTTTCAAGCATATTTTCTTCTTGAAATAATATAAACAAACAACATATTTCTGTTTTTTTCTGAATAAGAGGTCTCTTAATTGTATAAATAGTTGAATTAAGAAAAGTAAATAATAAAACCTTTATAATTAAAAAATGCAACAACACTAAACAATGTTTCCGTGTTTGTATACATTTTAAACTCGATAAACCAATATTTGCTAATCAAATAACATAAAAGCTTGCGGTTTGCATCACGCGTACATATTTTTATCATCAATATTGTTTTTAATTAAAATTATGCAAATTATAATTGAATAATTCAAGTATGTGTTTTATTAAATTATACAAATTCTTCAAATAACAATTACGCATAAAATACATTGATTAAATTTTTATAAAATTTTAGTTTAATTATGTAAAATACTATATTCCACTAGTTAAAACTATAATAAATTAAAAAAAAATAGATTATGTTAAAAGTTTTATAAAACTTTATTCTAAGCTTTAATTATATGCTTATTCTCAAGTATATTCGATACAGTAAAAAAAATTCTTCCCGTGAAAATAACTCAATAAGGCTAATATCCTTCCAACTTTGAAATACTTCAGTAATTGAATTTGGTTATTAGTCTTGGAACGACGATTAACTTTATTCTGTTATATTTGTATTATATCCCTTAGCGTATTTTAGATAACACCAGTTTTGTTATTATAAATGAAATTTAATTCATTATTTAAAAAAAATTGTATTTAAAAAACATTATTTTTATTAACTAGATTAATAGTAATGATTTTCAGCAATATATTAAGAATTTAGTTAAAACATTTTAAAAAAATCAAACTTTTGTTTTTAAAATGTTTTTTACATGACAACGACAAATAATAAATAATAAATTATTAGTCAGTAGCTTGATAATTATAATAAATAATTATTTTATTATTTTTTTCGGAGTCCGATTTTCCGTCTTCAAATTTTGGAAAAGAAAATATGATGGATCTATGTTGTCATTAATAATAATAATTATAATCTTTATTTTGCAAAATTACAAAAAAAATCAAAGTTCATCACATTAATGTTCTTCCACTTAACCCTAATTTCAACAGTTAGTTTGATACATAAAATAAAAATTAGTAAATGGGTACGTTTTGTTTTTTTTTAATTTAATCTATTTGTTATCCATATCAAGTGCAATTGTGTTCAAACCAATTTAGCTATGACATTGTGTTGAAGTAAAATTGTAACTGGCTCTAAAACAATATTTTGCAATACCTATCTCTAGTTTTCAAGATTAATTTTGTCATTTCGAAGCCATACTTAAACTTGTTAATATGTTTAATGAAAGTGCTGCTAAGTTTGTAAAAAACATATTACGTTTTGTCAATTGAATAAATTTAAAATATTGCAATTCATCCACAGAGTCTTAATTTTTGGTTTTATTGTGTACTTCCAAAAGAAAACATAAGCTTTTTTCAAAATTATTTTTGGGAGCAATTTTAGATGTTGTAAACACCCCAGCATAATTTATCATGTCGTTACTCTTTACAATTAAAATGGGTTTTTTACATTTTGAGTACGATAGATACGCGGCTGAACAGTGAAGAGAATACATTTTTATTCTATTTTTGCTTTACCAAACTTTAGAAAATACAATATTTTGTTCTGAAGAGCACGTGCAATTAATATAGCTATCAAGTAAACATCCTTGTATTGCTGTTTCAATGATCAAAACATCATTGCCATTGCTTGCTTTACGGTAACATAAGTAGGTTTAAATTTTTCAGAGAACATAAAAAAATATCAATTTCTGTTGTTTTTATTACTAAGAAATTGTTGTTGACTTGGTGACACTGTCATTAAAGCCTGGATATGTTGTCCTTAGATTTATATCTTTATCTAACTTAACCTTTATTTACCAACTAAAAGAATATATGAAAATATAAAAACTGTAGCACAATAACCGTCAAATACAATAATAACGTTATGAACAAAATGCTTTTGTATATAAGCTATGTAGCTATCAAAAATGACATCAAAGGTTTCATATTACACAATGTAGTAGAAATTTTTCACCAACAATCACATTTGTGTAATCAATGTCATTGTTGGCTTGCTGATGTATTTCATACAAAGATAATATTTTATTTTTGCGCATTTCAATTGTAATTGGCGTTACTCTATTGACCCAACCTGGTTCTAGCAGGCCAAAGGTCCTTTCGAGTATGAGTGATGAAATGAGGCAAGATGGTTAATGTTTGTAAATTTGTTTGTTGCTAAAACTATGAAAATTATTGTAATAATAATGGCCCGCTCTTAACACATCTAATAGGTTTCTCTGCAATAACGGATTTTTCTGATTTGACGTAACAATTTTAGTTACGCTTATTATGTGTAAAATATTATGACTATCAATCGTATGCACATTTACATTATCAGCAAACGCAAACTTAATAAAAGTTTTTGTTTCTGGTGATAAAATGTGAGCCTGCGGATAGTAAACTGCTGCATATTTCTATATCAAAACAAACTGATATGATGCACACAAACCAAGAATAATATAATATCAATCAAACGCGTAGTAAAAATCTTCTTAAAAACATAGCAAAACTAAGTTATAAGTTGCAATTTCAAAATAAACGATCTGGGAGAAACTACCAACGTAATAACATACCCAACAATAGATGTTAAATTTAATTTTTCAAAGTAACATTGCTTAATTTTTTAAATTAGCCTTTATAAAAAATAATAATTTATTCATAGAAAATTTGAGTTTCAAAATAATAACATTATCAAATACTGCATATAATATATCTTTATGAATTATTACAGAAACTGCTTTAACTATTCATAAGCGTTCTTCACTTTCATTTTGTTTCCGATTGTTGTACCAGGACTTGCACACAACATTGTTTAGTCTATTATTAAAATTTTTTTTTTTTAATTCTTTTTTAATTATTTTATATTCATATAATTTTTAATTATAAATTTATAATAATAGCAGAATTTCCATATCTCTTTTTTAGCTTACTTTTTATTGACAGTGAAATGACAATCGTTATTATTTTCAATAATAAAAATATATTTTCTATGACAATCATTATATTCTTATCTTCTAGACAAAAGCCGCATAATATAAAACAAACACTTCAAGTGATACCTGGCACTTTTGGCATTTTAACCTTCCAAAACTTCCAAGAGGTTGGTACCAGCCTTTACTAAATTATCATTATGCTATCAAGCAAAATCTAAAATACAAACTCGAAATCAACATGTCGATATATAAGGTATCAGACTACAAACCTGAAAGTTTGAAGCCATCATACTAAGTTGCATGCAAAAACTTGACTTGTTACAATTTTTGCCAACTTATTTCTTTTTTTTTGCTTACTTTTTCTAGACTAATCTCTAACTAAAGACACCAATTTTCGTTGATTTAAAAATCAAGTTTAGATTAAATAATTTTTGTATCAAATAGTCGCTTGGGTAATTTTGGTTAATCTATGTTTCAAATCGGAATTGATGTGTGAAATTTGGCAAACTCAATTGTGCAGTAAAAATGCAAAGATCAACTTCAATAAATTGTTTTCTGATTTTCTTTCACAATTTACTAAATAATTTAAAAAGTAATATTTTATTGAAATTTATTTTAATCATTAATCATTACCTTTTGTTAACCATTTTTTTTGCATATACATATGTTGAGAATTTTTTTTTTTAAATAAATACAAAAAATAATTTTTAGTTAGTTTGTTATGTTGTCATAAAGTATAAGTTACGCTATTTGTATTGGTTGCTACATAAGAGTTTAACTAGATGACTAATAGTGAAAAAACTGTTTAAATAAATTAATATAATAAAAACAACAAAATCTCACCAAGAGTCTGTATTGTATATTAATTAAACAATATTTTGTTTTATAACGGCTATTTCTACTTGTCGTCTGCTGACAATTAATGCAACCAAATTTTTTTAAGCCTTGTTCTACTATTCGTTATGCAAGTTTATCCAGTTCATTTAACATTGCCGCATCTTCAAAGCATAAATATATTAAATCACAAATTCAGTGAATGGCGTTAAATCTTATTAACATATTTACATAGACAAAACTACACAAAGTTATTTTAGTAAATTTGCAGCCTTGCCCTAACGGTCCATTCAGTAACATTTATATCTCTAACTTCATGGAGTTGATTTTGTAGATAAACTGCAGAAGCTGTTCTATTCCGCAAACTTGAGAACACCAAAAAACGGTCATCTCTGTTTGTGTTAACTTTGTTCGCCCAGATCCTGATCTTCTGGTTATCAGGCCAGTATCCATGTAACGCTGAAACACCTTTTGTACAGCACAAAAGCTTTTACCAACAATCCTTGCAGTTTCACGTTTTCCTCGCCCATCTACAATTGACGCTATAATTCTTACCACAACAATAGGGTTTAAAGGCATTATGACCTGTTAAATATAATACAACGTGTAATTGACAAGTTTTGCAAAGAAAAATTAACAATAAGTAAAAAAACCACAGCATAATGTAAGTTTCTAATTATAGCAAAATGAATGCTATTTCATAAAAGTCTGTAACACGGTGATACGTAACTTTTGTCAGGAATTAAATTATTAAACGCCTTACTAATACCGTAACCACCAAATATATTTACATAAACAAACTCAATCAAAAAACAAAAAAATTAAATTTTTGACATATTAATCTTAAAAGACTTCTGCCCAGAAACACTATAAACCACAATATGTATTATCATATTTATCTAAAATCCATGCGTAAAGCAAATTTGTTGATTTTTATTCACAATTTATGTGTTCTACTTAAACTCCTGTTAGGTAAAATTATAGAATTATGTGTAGATGTTCTTTACAGCACAACTATCGTTTCTGTAAAATATTTGTTTTTACAAAGCTAAACCAATCAATTATTAGCACAGCATTATTGCATAAACCCATCTATTAATTTAAATAGCTATATTTTTAGATTTAATCCTAAAATATTTTAATTAGATTCAAATTGTTTTTGTTTAAACTCTACTTTTGATAAGTTAGACCTTTTTTGTTCTATAAATTTTTTTTTTAATTAACTGACTCAACGGAATGTTTTTCCGTTCAAGCATCTACGTCGTATAATAATTAATTAAACACTTATTTTTTTGTCAGACACTTTGTCCAACCGCACCATTTTACTGCAAAAGAAAAAAAAAACTTCCTTTTTCCTACAGCATCCTTCACCGCTCTTTGTTCAAGTCGGACAGGTTTATCTTGTCTTTTTACATCAGCAAGCTGCTGGTACGGCCTATCATCGTTTTTGCGTGTTTTCTAAGAATTGAACTTACACATAAATATACTTTGTGCATTAAATAAACATCCAAACACACCAACGTTTAGTAATAATGCCATAGTTTTTGCAATTAATTTGACTATCTTTAATATATTATAAAATCCCTATCACCAATGCATTAATTAATTAACACAACCTCAAAGTATACTCTAATACCATTGTGTTCATAACTACTCATTACTAGTGTAATTTGATATACTGTATGCATGACATACAATCTTCAGGCTTGAACAGCCTGATTAAGCTTGACAATCATTTGCAAGTCTCCCTCTCTCTATCTCTTTTAACATTCTGTTAAACTTACTATCCTTCATTAAAAGAATTTCAGACCACTCTATATATACAAAAAAAAAAACAATTTATTTAGTACGTTAACTTTTATAAACAATATTTACAAATAACACTATTATCATTATTTATAATAACAATTTAACATTTTATTTAATCAACACTATACTTTTCTTTCACTAATAAACATATTGCTTACTACAGTTAATGCATAACAATAACCATCGTATAACACCATACTAAATATATCGCATATTATAGTAGCATCTGGATTTGGAATTTGAAACATTACCATAAACTTAATTGCAATCAAAAGCAAACAGCGTAGTATTACTGTGCATTTCGGTATCCGGGACTTTAGTATTCATAAAATGAATGTCCGAGTCCATTTCACTGATTAATCCACCACCCAGTTTTCAATGCCGACAAGAACTAATTTCCTTTGATTAGAAAGTTGCTCGTGAATTACTGTGGATTCAATAAAATTCCCATGTTGACATTGTATTATAATTAATTCAAGTAAACATGTTTATATGAATTCCTATTGATACAGTTTGTGTCTTAATTAATTTCTCTTAATGAATGTTTGTGTTTATCTATTGAAACCTTACAAAATAACAGTAATTATTGTAATAGTAAGACCGTTTTTCTTTGAATTATTTTTTGCTTAAATAAGAAAAAAGAACTTTTTATATTTAATGTACATAATTTATTAAAATATTGTAATATGAAGACATTTTTTATTGTAAAGTTATAAAAATAATTTTTTAATTAGTTGTAAGCATTGTTAAATAGTAAAATATAAATATTTTATCCAAATCTTTTAAATAAATAAAAACTCCAAAATCTTTAGATGATACATTAAATAAAAGTTAATATGGTTGATAAGACAATTTTTGATCTATTAAACTGCAAAAAACTATTAGAAAATATATTTTATTAGAATAATGTGTTCACTTATAATGCTAAATAAAATTAAAGTTTATTTTGTATTTAATATTTTAAATGATCAAGTTATCGATCATTATAACAGTTAAAAATACATATTATGTGAAACCAATGTAGCACATACGCAGTTAATAATCAGCTAAATGTTGGTAATTTAGATGATTCATTGACTAGTTTAGGCAGGGTGGAGATTAGATTATGCAAACATGGATTACAGATATATTAAATGTCAATACGTGCTTCATAAACAAATGTTTACTATCGGTATTATGCAATCTTTCAGAAGCACTTTATTAATGTTGCAGTTTGCATAATTATTAATAAATTAACTCTATTGTTTTAAGTTAATAAACTTGTTTATTATTTTATGAGAGTAAATCAGTTTGTTTATAAAATAAAATAATTTAAATAAAAAACATATATTTTAAAGATATAAAATAAATATTTTATATTAATAACTACATCCTTCAGTTTTATTGTTTTGCCCGCTGAGAAGCATTATCAAAAACAGTTGGCGCACTAGAAAGAAGAACCATTTAAAGAACGTGTTTGTTGGATTATTAGTGAATAATTTTAGAATTTCTTTCTTTTGCCATTATTGTGCAAAATTGAACAAATAAGAATCCCCCTTTGTTTCCAACAAATAAGCTGTCCTGTCAATGCCTCACAGCTGAAGCGTGTAGCAACTTTCTCCTTATTTTTACATCTAAATCTTGCAATCAATCTTTTTTTCCATTTTTGTATAACTAACACTTTTTAGATACTTTGGTAGTGCATTTGCTATAATATTTACATCATTTGCATTGTACCTAGATTCATTTATCCATGTTCTCCACTCTTGCACTTGTATAATTCTATCTATTAACATAATTTATTTCCACATACTTTTATTTATTCTCAATTTTTCTACTTTCTCGCTAGCATTAAAGTTTTTTTTTACATGTTGTCATTTTCCACATTTTACCTTCATCATTTCCTTTAGGCACTCATTTTTTTCTCTCACTTTTTGTTCATACTTTATAGCAGGTTTTCCCGCTTTTACTTAATTTATACATTTTAAGTTTTTCCATTACAATGTACGCTGTAGTCTCTTTGTTTACCCCGTATACCTATCTCCAATATTTTGTTTGAACAGCTTTTAATTTTTCTTGCTTTTTTCAACCCCAAATTTTCGCTCCGTACAATAACATACATTTTACTAAACTATCAAACATCATTCCTTTTTATTCTCATACAATCAAGTTTTCTTTCATCAATTCCTTATATTTGTCCTACCGCATTATTTGCCTTTCTTGTAATTTTTTTTTTGTGTTTATTTTTATTATTGTTTGTACAAAAAACATATCCTAGATATTTAAATGTTTTTTCTTGTTAAATTTTTTATTATATCATTTTCAGTTTCCTACTCTACGTCTTCCTCCCCCTTTTCTTAATTTCTTAACATTGTATTATTTACATTTACTTTCAACTTTTTTTTTTCTAAAATATTTTTCTAAGCATTTAATCATTTTGATTATTTCCTACAATTACCATGTCGTCTGCGCTTTATATTTTTTCTATATAATTATTTTGTTAATTTGTTTTAACATAAAAATTAAATCCTGAGCTTTTTCCTTTTCTGAATCCCCATTGGTTATCCTCTATTTTTTAAATTCCTTTTGCTAAAATATTGCTGACTATGCTTGTTATTGTAATTTCTTTGTAGTTACTTTGATCACTTTTTTGTATCTTAAAAATATGATTCTTCCTATGTATCATACTCTTGGAGGTTTCTGTTCTATATTATTTTATTTAAGGACAGAATTGTCAGGAATGGTTCTGTGATAAACCACCGGGAGCGCTTCACTCGCACTGTAGTGAAATACCTCCCATGGCGACGATAACCCAATAAAATCAAACTACCAATTGTGTAATAAAAACAGTACCGAACGTAATGGGCGGAACCATCGGTGGGCTTATTGTTTACACCTAAAAGTATCCTCATCTTCGGTGCTACTTTTAAAGCAAACAAATAATCATTTTGTAATAATTTTTGCGGCATAATTTTTTTTTATATAAATATCATTAATATGAACTAAGTTTGAAATAAATTAAACCATTTTTACCACTAAACTTTTTTATTTATTAATATATTTTTACCAAAATAGCTTGTCATTATTATGAGTATAATAACAACATTTGATGTTGTTATTATACTCATAATAATGACAAAAACGGAAATGAGTTATCTTAATTATCTTCCGAGAAAAGCTGCACGATAGTTTTATGCGACAATTTTCTCACCTTAATACATTATTTATATGTGTTATTTTTTCTCTTTTTATGTAATTTAATCATTTTTAGTGGTATATTTGCTACTCCTGCTACCTATCCGCTTTCAGCTTTTTTACTACCTTCATTTATGCCATTTTCTATTACCTTTTCATTTTTTTTGTTTCTGTCTCATCCTGATTTTTTTTTCCCAGGTATCAATCAATTTTGTTGTTTTGTCTGTCAGTTTTTCAAAGTGCAATCTCCATCTTTGCATAGTTTTTTTTTTGTTGGTGATTATATTTTCTTGATTTCATATTCAGTATATTGTATTCTTTTTAGTTTGTTTTAATGTTTTCTATTTCACTTGTAATTAATATGTCTCAAAAATCATTTGAACGAGTAAAACCACACTTGTTAAAACTATCCTATAGGATACTTGATTTTAGCGGTCTGAAAACATTGATTTTGCATATTTGTAGCTTATAAGACTCATTTCCTTATTCCTCTTTATGTCCATGTTTAGTAGATAATGTTATATCTTAGGTGGGTTTAATAGTCATATTTTCTCAAAGTAAACTTATATTAAATATTCTATAAACATATATTTTCTCTCATCTCTTGAGAGCAACCACGGTGCTCTTAACAAATTTCTATCTTTTAATTGCATATGTGTATTATTTGCAACTTCGTCACTCCTATCTACAACTTTATTACAGTTCAGATTGCCACCATAATTAAAACAATCTTTATTTTTTATTAAAAAAAGTTGTCTATTACGTCTAAAGATATTATGTTCATTATTTTCAATTATGTACGATTTGGGCTGTTTACATTTATTAAGTATCTTTTTTGTTTGCCATTTGTTATTCTGTTTCCTACTTCCCTTTTCACCAGACTCCTTGTTTTGCGGTTATAATATGTTTGCTGTGGTATTTGTTATTTCTGAAACTGATTTTTTTAAAACGTTTTTATGACTACACTTGGCAATAATAACTTTTCTACACAAGGAAGATTATCTTTCAACCTTCTAGAAAATAGTATTTGTTTGTTTAACATGTTTTTTTTTAAACATGCACTGCAGCCTGTGCTTGTCCATTACTTTTATTATTTATTTATTTTTACTTAAATAAGATTTGAACTCATAAGCATAAAAAGGAAAATTGTCTGAAATAACAGTATCTGGATATCCGTGATGAAAAAAAAAAAATTCTTCGCAAGATTTATTTTTTAGTTTTTGAATCTCTATCCATTTAAAATAATAGTCAACTACTATCAAATATACATTTCCAAATAACTCAGCAAGATCCATTCTCAATTTTTTCTATGGTCGATTTGGAATGTCATGTACAATAGAGGCATTTTTGCATTTTTACTTCTAAACCTTATATTCACAATTATTTACCATTACTTTTAAATCTTTTGTGATTTCAGCCCAATACATAGATTCTCTTGCTCTATTCTTGCATTTAACTATACCTTGATGTCCTTCATGAATTATTTTTAACAAATCTGCCGTAGCTTTGTAAGGTATTATTAATCTATCTTGAAAAAACAATAAACCTTCATACTCGTTCAACTGATCTTTTATTTTAAATTATGGCCATGCTAAAATTAGAATTGACTTTACATTTTTGGACCATTTAGTATCAACATAATTTTTCACTAAACTTCACACGTCATCAGATGTGTTTAGATTTTTAAACTTTTTTTTTTTTAGATATAGGCAGATTTTTAAGAACTACATAAACTGTTAAATTTATTTCACTATTTATTAAAACCTTATTTTTTAAAAAGATCTAAAGAGTGTGTCCGGAGTATTTAATTTTTTGCCAGACTTATATTGAACATCTAACTCATATTTTATTAATCTAAGTATTATTTTTTTAAATCTACTAAAATTTTTTACTAAAGATCTTTTTTAAATATGCTAATTTAAGGTTTATGATCAGTTTGAAAAATAATTTTTTTTTTCCGTAAATAATTAAACCGTTTTACGGCAAATACATTAGCAAAGAGCTTTTTTCAATAGGTGCATATCTTTTTTCACAATCAGTAACGGACAACCCTCTTGTAGAACCACACAGCCCAACCCATCTTTACTAGCGTCTGACTAAACTACCAATTCTTTATTTGAGTCATAATGAGCCAGTAATGGTACTTTGATTACAATTTGTTTTAGGTCTCTTAGCTTTTTAGTGTGATCTTATTCCCATGACCATATAATATTTTCTTTAGTTAATTCCTTTAAATTTGCTGTTATTTTTGTCATATTAATATTAATATTTGGAATAAATTTAGTAAAATATTTGACTAACCAAAATAATCTTAACAATTTTTGATATTCTTTGGTTCTTCTAACTTTATTATTGTTTCTATTCGCTTCTTATCTATTGACACGCCTTTTTCCGTTACATTAAATCCTAACAATTTAATTTCTCGTTTTTTTATGTTGAAATTTATTTTTACGGTAACACTAGCATTTTTTAGCTGTGTTTAATTCTTCAAGTATTATTTTATTATGGGTGGCCTTATCAGGTGTAACAATCACTAAATCATTTATATAAATTTTAATCCTTTGTATATGACCAAAAATTTCAACATTTTTCCTTTGAAATAGTTGAGCACTTGTATTTATTTCAAAAGGTAAACGTAAAAATTGATACTTTCCACAATTTACAGCAAAAGTACAAAGTTTCGTCATCTAAAAAACCTGATAAAAATTGATTTTCAAATGTAACACTAAAAAATATGGCATATTTGCTAAGTCAGATAATATTTTATTTGCAGCTAGAATTGAGTAATAATCTCTTCTGATTTCTTTATTTAAATGAATAGCATTTAAACATATTCGAATTTGTTTTGAATTTGGTTTCTCTACAGTAACCATATTGTTTACCCATTGTGTAGGTCTATCTACTTTTTTATTACACGTTGTGTTATCAGCTTGTCAAGTGCTGCTTTTACACTATCATTTAAGCTTTTAGGGATTTGTCTAAAACTTTAGGTACAGCGTTTTTATTTACAACTAACTTACAAAGTTGCCTTGAAAATTTACCTAGTCTATTAAACACTTTTTTAAAATTATTAATTAGTTTTTTTTATCTGTGAAATTATCTTTATTTATTTGTAATTCATCAGCTCTTTTAATTAAATTTAATTCAACGCGTGTACTTAATCCTAAAATTGGTTGAGTATTATGATTTAAAACATAAAATGTAATATAATGAATTTTATCTCTTACCTTACATTTAAGAAATACTGTTCTTTCTGCCTTCATTTTGTTGCCATCATAAGTAATAATGTTTGCTTTACATTTTTCTACTTGTTTTTCTTTGTTCTTTGTTCACTGCAAGAAGCTTGACTGAGAGGACATTACATTGTGCCTTAGTATCTAACTTAAACATAATATTTTTTTCATTAATTATAGCTGCTTCTAACCATTCATCATTTTTAAAATTTAACTTTTAAAAAAATACATTATTATTTTTACAATTAATATTGACGGATCGTTACATAAAAAGTCTCTTCGTTGTCATCATTGTTTACTATTTCATCGTCATCTAATACTTCATTAATAGTTTTATTTACAAAATTATTTTTTTTTAATCTGCTGCATGACTCAAAATGATTTAACCTTTTACAAAAGTAACATATTTTCCATATGCAAAACAATTTCTTATATCGCGATATTTTCCACATTTATTACAATTTTTACTATAACCTTTAAAAGTTCTTGAATTATCATATTTAAATTGTTTATCATTTATTATTTTTATTTTCTTATTATTCTTTACATTATTATATTTACTTATCTTAATTTTATCCACTGCTACTTCTTGGTGACTTCTTCCTTGTGACATAGTTTTTACTTGTTCCTTATTGACTCCAAACATCCTAATTAAATCCTCACATTTTGTTTATATCAATTTGGGTTCTAGCAGCATCTTCTCTCTTAATGCATTGTTTAGAACTCTCATCATCAGCTTGTCGCGTACCATTTCGTCTTCTTCCGCAAATTTGCAATTTGCAGCCAATATTTTAATTTCTGTTATAAAAATTTCTATTTGTTGATAATAGTTTTGTTTTATTAATATTGTTCAAAGATTACGTTTTTCTTTGGGTTGCAGTAATCAGAAATTTTTTTAATATATCCGACAATTTAGCCTTTTTACGATCAACTTTAAAAGTGTTAAATATATCCTTTAACCACAAGGTTTAAAAAATTGCTACTTTCCTAGTTTCATCATCGGTGATACATGCAGCATCTATAAATATCACAAACTATTAAGCCCATTTCTTCTATTTATCAGCAAGATTTCCTTCATCAAATTTCATCGATTGCGGTGGTCGGAAACTTTCCATTTTTTTTCAATCACACACGTGCCTTTACACTAATCCTTTAATATTGTTAGCATCCACACTTATTTTACTTTGAATACACACCTGATACCATGTTATATCTTAGATGAGTTTAATAATACTTATATTTTGTCAAAGTAAACTTATAAAAAATAATTTATAAACATATATTTTGTCTCATCTCTTGAGAGCAACCATGATAAACTGTCGAGCTAAGTAGATGTTGCTAACTACTACCAAGTCGCACATGCGCCTTGTATACATAACAGATAATTGTTACTCTTACGTTTTTAATTTTGTTTCATTTGTTCTTGTTTACTAGAAAGTAGTCTATATCAAATTCTCATTTCAACCATTTAAAAATTAGAATTTGCTTTTGTAAATTTTAAACATTTATTTGTTATTATCAAATTATTTTTTACACATAATTGTTTTTATTTTGTAATTTTGTTTTGCCACTTCTCCATTTTTCTCTATCAAATCTTCTATATTTTTGTTTTTTTTTTCTCACTTTTCCGTTCAGTTCTCTAATAAATATTATATTTTAAATTTGTCTGTCTTTTTTTGTGTTGCCATTTTTCTCATATGTTTATTATTAGTGATTTTTAAATAATAAATAACAGACAAAGTTTTTCCGCGTAAGACAATCATAACAATAAAAAACTCAGTTTTTGATATTCTGAAAACACTCAATTAAAAAAAAGCAGATTAGAAATTAATGATAAAAATTTAATCATGTAAACACTTGACATCTTATTATTAATTATTTAAGACATAAATCATATAAAACATATTTCACATTGCCAAATTGCCAATAATACAAGACTAACACTAAACCCAAAAATTTATTTCAGTTCAAACAACACAAAATGCAGCCTCAAAGTCTTTGCCAATACATTTTTTTTGCAAATGTAAGAAGAAATCATTTGTTGATGATTATTGGTCTGTATATAAAAGAAATTATTCATTACACCGCTATAAATCAACTTTAAACCGCTATAAAGTTAACCAATATAAAGTCAAAGAATTTTGTTTGTCACTACAGACGACTTTATCGCAAACCAATTTTTTTCTTGCAAATTGTGTGCGTTAAAACAGTCCGTTTCTTAAGGCTCGCTTTTGATAAAAAAAAATTTATACACATATAAAAAAAAAATTAGACGCGTTCTTATAGTGACTGACTACTATAAGCAGGGAGGCACAAAAAAAAATATGTTTGCAAGTGTACAAGCTTTGATTTGATTTAAAATTGACTAGCACTAAAATCTTTGTTAAAAGTTTTGAACGTTGTTTACAAGGCAGCATTAAATACGCCACATAAGTTTTCCGGACAAAACCTACACTAAGTCAATGTGTTCTCAATATAAACCAGCAAATTTTTATAAATAATAAAACGCAGTGGCAAAGATACGGACTTAGGCCTACCGTCAGTAGACCAGTGTGCGTTTAAACGCAAAAACTGACAAAATTTAACTATTTGTCTTTCTTTAGTATACAAGGTTGGGATCTACCAAGTTTTGCTCTGGTTTCTCCCAAGAGAAAGAGCACGTTTGAAACTAACTTCTTTAAATACTTGGCTTGGTGTTTTCTGGTGCAGATTTTTGAATAAAATTCCAAAATATTAACTCTTGTTGGTTGTACCAAGACGGACAAATCACTTGTAATCTCTTCAAAAGTCGGTCAGCGTGTACATCGCAAAATTATACGCAATATATAAAGTTCTGCGGTAATCCGACATATTCAATAACAGGACAGTTGAGCCAATTAAAAATTTGCAAACTTCGCAATTATTATTGCAAAAAACAAAGTACCAATGATTTGATTAACCAACCAAACCATCACAAATAATTAATGCACGCTAAGAGGTTCATTAATTGCCAAAATTAATTAATTAAAAACTCCTTTACTTTTTCAAGAAAAATCTTGAAAAAGTCAAATCACTATTTTTAGCAACTCAGTAGCAGCTGCTGTGATGGCTCAGCCACGGCAAGAATAGTTCCTCACTAATTGAAATCCTCCAATCTTTATCTTCTGGAGTGAACCCTCCCAACAAAACTGGGATCGATCCCACTCCTGCAGCAACCAGTACTATAATGGCGGCAAAAACTGAGTCACTTTAAGCTATAATAATGAACTTAAAAGCAAACATCGCCGCAAACGCAACTTCTATTAAAATCCGGAAGTGAGCCAACTTCTTTCAGAGGCTGAAAAACAAAGGCCGTCAGAGACTAATCCCACTGGCTCTTCAGACATGAAAACAATAGAATTTCCAGTTTCCCCAAAAAAAATGCCGTCCCAAACAAAACAAAAAAATATCATATTATATTGTTTAAGTTTGATTTAACCATGAACCTAGACCATACCGGCGCGCAGGTAAACACGGTTGCACTTGCACACTCCGCCACACTTACTAACACCAAAGCGTCCGCAGTTATCATCACCCCCGCTAACACCCTATTGCAAACCCGACCGGACCCTTAGTCAATTATCCATTGCCCCTAGCGCTAGTTCAAAATTCCCGGAAATTTTGAGAGCGTTTAAAGACGCTAAGATAAATTAAAACCGCACCACCAAGAAAATTAAAATCTTGCTGGTGTTCATGACTCATCACCGTAATGCAATTTTGTATCCGGTAGAGCAGAAAAAACACCACCAGACCTGGCAGACCAAGCATAAAAAATATTTATAACTTCAATATTAAAAAAAAGTTTCTGAGTTCTTAACGGAAAAAGAAATGAAGCGTAAACTGAAAAAAAAAGTTCAGCTTCAAACAAGTCCACCAAATTAGAAATATAAATAAAAAGTTTTTATTAGTTCTGGTGCAGCACCCCAAATCATCCAAAAAGAGTAACTAAATTTTTAAATTTAAGAAACATTTTGAAGATTAGATTAAAGTGGAAGCCAAAAAAAAAGCGACAAAATAGCTCAATGCACGCTCTGACACTGGCACGTGCGTACCTTAAGCAGGTGCTTAATTGTCAACTCGACTTACAAAAAATGCGCCGGACCGCATAAAATCTCGGAATGCCGCAAGAGTACCCAACCAAAATGTGCCCTATGTTTAGGACCTCACCCAGCTAACTACCAAGAATACAAGGCTTATCAAATATTACGGGCAAGTTAACAGAACAACCTGCTCCAACCAAGATTCTGTCGCAAAAACCGCCAAAAAGGTTCAACTCTAACAGGAATATATCCGCGCAAAATTTTTTTGCGCAGGTTGCAAATCCTCACGGAATAATAAAAATGCAAAGAAGTAGTCAAATTTCAGACTTAAATTTTTGTTGCTAAATTAGATCTTTAATAATAGATCCCATTAGTGTTATATTTTATAAAAGTTTCTAGAATGCATGTAACATTTCAAATAACTTAGAAAAAATTGAAGAAAAATTTAGTCAATTTACTACTAGTCTTAAAGTCTTAAAAAAAAAATTTCATGTACTTAAAAACCAGTAATGTCGAGCGGAAGTGTAGAACAGCAAACAACGTCACACTAGAATCAAACTCAATTGTAAAAAATGCGTAGGATGCATCACCTTATTTAAATCCTTTCAATTCTAATTATCTTTTAAACTTTAACAAACAGCTTGAAAATAAACTCAAAAAGGCGTGCACTAAGTACACCTTGCAAAAGAGTCCTTAGTTTCTAACGCCGGACAAACCTACATACTTCCATAGGGCAAATCATCGAAGCAATATTCTTGACGTAGCAACACTCAATAATATCAAAGCCCAAATAAATATAAGGATTGTAAACAATCTAAGTTCAGATAACTTCCCGTTAATTTAAAAAAAAAATTACAAATAAAACGACTTTCCTCTATTCGCCCAATTGCTGGACAAGAGTTTATTAAACAATATACCAAAATCTCGCAACATACCAAAACTTGAAAACGCCGTCACACACCTGACAGGTAAAATACTAAAAGCTATGGAAGAGGTTACCGGATTGTATACCGTTTAGGCCAATAACCAATAATTTTCTTTTGCAAGCAAAACGCAAACAGACGGCCCTGACAAAGAATTTGCAACCCAGACTATCGCAAACCAATAAATATTCTACACCGTCAAATCAAAGAAACTATTAAGGCTCATCAAAACAAAAACTGAGAAAAAGTTATAGAGTCCACCACTGATGATGTGATGAATAGCCAAAGCTCTTCACAATCTAGCAAAACCGCTACCTACAAGACAAAGTAAACGCGAGTTAAAATACTTTTTATAAAAAAAAGCCAAAGCATTTGCCAACAGCCCGGAACTGCAATGTACTTTAAATCTCAACTCAGATTTGGACCACATTGATAAAGTATACCAAAAGGTTTTCAATCAAGTGGCCAATTGCAACAATCACGTACTACTAAAATGCGCCCGCTTCCAAAAATAATTATAGCGGTTGCCAACATAAACAACGCAATTCTTTGTACCAATTGTACGTCATCAACATTTTTAAACCTAAAAAGAACGCAAAGTTTTTTTGGCATAAAAAACTTTTTCTTAAACTTTTACGCTTTAATTTTCCAACTTGTTTGGTAAAATTGATAGCGTCATATTTAAAAAGCCAAACCTTAACCGTCTAGCTAAATGGTCTTGTATGTCTCTGACATGCCATCCAACGTAAACGGAGTTAAAACAGCTCAGTACGCTAACAACACGGCGTTGAGACGTTGATCTACAGCTCAAAGTTTCTCAGAGTGGTCACCCTAAGGATACAAAAAACCACAGAGAGGCATTAGAAAACTGGCTAACGCATTTGCAAGTCAAGGTAAATCTTAAAAAAAGCAAAGCAGTTCTTTTTTCTCAGCAAATAAGTAAACCATACGATAAC
Source organism: Tachinus rufipes (assembly GCA_963932245.1). NCBI lineage: Eukaryota > Metazoa > Arthropoda > Insecta > Coleoptera > Staphylinidae > Tachinus > Tachinus rufipes. The sequence goes on along the minus strand of OZ010747.1, from coordinate 39,657,646 downwards.
ATCTTCGTCAAGGGAAGCAATAAAAAATATAGAGATAGCTGGAACGCGTACACAAATGAAGATGACATTGTGTGTCCCGTTACAACTGCAAACAACACCAAACAGAGAAAGGAGGCCTCAAACAGGAGCGATTGTGGTAAGCAAGGAGGGTGCAACTTACGCAAACCTATTAAAACAAGCAAAAATCCAGATAAAAAAACGATATTGAAAGAGATAAAAGAAACTAGAAGAAGAGAGCTGTCATTAGTAACAAAAGGGTCAAAGACAAAAAAGAAAAAATAACAAGTAAGAGACGGAATAAAAAGTTTTAATGTAAGAAAAGCAAATAATGACCTCTCATGAAAACTAGTTTTAATCAAAGATATAAACCCAGAGACAAACAGAGAAGAACTGATTGAAGAAATTGGTGGTAGAGTAGGCAACAAAGATATCAGAATTATATTCATAAGAAAAAAATGGTATACAATCGGCTTTATTCAGAACAAATAAGAAGATAGAGGGAAAACTAATAAGAGAAAAAAGCATAAATATAGGACTTATGAGATGCAAAACAGGAAGTGTAACGGATAATGAAAGCAAATGTTATAAATGCTAGATGAACGGCCACATAGCGTCGGACTGTAAACGAGAAAATCAAAATTATGCATAAGATGCAAAGAAAAGAGGATCAGATAGCCAAATGCAGTAATAGGAAATATTGTATAAAGTGTAAAGTAACAGGACACAGAACAAGAGCAAAAAGATGCCCGCTTACTTAGAAAAAGAAAATGAGAAGACCAGGAAAGAACGTAGAAGACAAGAATCCATATAATATAGTGAGTAAACCAAATGAAAACAAACTAAGTGATAAATGGATAAAAGATAAGGACTCAGACGCAGCTATTCAAGCAAGAGGTAAGTGTAGAGATAAATTAAAAAGATGGAAAACACTCAAGGAGGAAATAATGTGGGCCGATATAGGAGGTCAGGAGTAGATAGAAGAACTAGAATAAAACTTAAGAAAACAAAAAGCAAACAAATTTTGATATTGGCAATTTCAACGCAAAATCGCCAAGATGAAAAGAGTTCAAGTGCAACAGGAGAGGCCAAATTCTTGAGGAAATGATAGCAGCCGTAAATCTTACAATATGCAACCAAGAAGATAAACTAACGTTTGTAAGAGAAAGATTCAAATCATACATTGACATTACCATAGCAACATGGAAAACGGCTAGAGAAGTAAGGGGCTGGATAGTGACAGAAGAAGAATCACTAAGTTTACATAAGTACATACAATACAGCACAAACGAAAAAAAAAAAGAGAAGGTAAATGAAACATAATAAGGATAAACATAGAAAAGATAAATAGAGTTATGGAAGCAGAAGAAGTGACTGAAAACGAGAACATACAGGAAAGGTGCAAAAGTTGAGGAAAGAAGCGGAAAAATCAATTCCCAGATCAAAGAAGGAGAAAGAAGAAGACCGGACTGATGGTGCAAAAAGATTAAGGAAAGCAGAAAGAAAGCAATACAAACCGCAAGAAATGTCAAAAGAAAAAGAAGAAGCGGAGATAATTCTAATAAAACTAAAAAAAAATCTGATAAAATTACAGAAAGGCTTTAAAGGAAGCAAAAAGATGCTAGAAAAAAATGTTAGAATTCATAGACAAAAATTCTTAGGACAGACTTAATAATAAGACACCAGGTCCAGACAAGATAAAAACGGAGATAGTGAAGGCAGCGCTAGAGGGAAATGAGATAGAGATAACTCAAATAAAAAACAGATGTCTGAAGAAAGAAATTTTTCCGGCTTGCTAGACGGATGCAAACCCAATATTAATTGAGAAAAAAAAAAGAAAACAAAAATTATAGAAAAAGTTATCGTGATGAGAATTGAACAAGAAATAAAAGAAAAAGAAGGATAGGAACAGAAACAATATAAATTTACAAAGAAAAAAATGACACTGGAAGCCATTCAAAAGGCAAAAACCATAACAAACAAAGCAAACAGAGGACCATACAGAAAAAGACACAACACTGTGTCATAATAGCGCTAGGTATACAAAATTCATTCAACAGCATATTATAGAAAGCAGTTATAAAAGCAGCAAAAAAAATAAAAACTAACAAATAAAACTACCAAGATAATATGGAACTACCTTCAGCAAAAAAATCTACTAACCAAAAATGAGAAATTTAAGCTGACCCTACCACTAGGTCCAAAACTATAGAATTTAGTTTATAATCAGCTACTCAAAATGCGGCTGCCGGAAGGAGTGACAATAACAGCATTTTGGGGATGACGTGGTTTTGGTAGGTAGGGATATAGACATAGAAGTATTAAATAAAAGGTTAGAATTTGCAATAGAGATGATAAAGACATGGATGAGAAATAAAAGCTTAGAATAAATAATAATCATAAAAAAAATATATAAAAAAGGGATAGAATAAGCAAGTTAAGAAAGCGGTAAAAGGAACAAAAAAAATGAAAGGAATGCTTAGTAGGCATATGCCGAACAAGGAAAAACCAGAAAAAAAGGGCAAAAAAGCTAATAGCAACTGCGGCTAGAAGTAAACTACTGTATGCTGCAGAAACATGGGTAGAAGCTTTGAAAACAAAGAAACAACAGAAAAGAAGTAAGAGGAGCTATAAGAACAAGTTTGTTAAGGATCTGCAGGGCCTACAGAACGGTGTCGCAGGAGACACTAGAAATAATTGCGGCGACACTACCCGCAGATTTGATGATGAAAGAAAGATTAGGTATAAAAAAATAGTAAATAAAAAACTAGTAAGAAAAAAGCAAAGAGACAAGCAAAAGAGAATATAATAGAAAGATGGCAAAAAAAGAGAAAAGAGAGAATGGACAAGGGAACTAATACCAGAAATTAAAAAAATGAGTAAAAAAAAACCGGAGACGTGTTACTATATAACACAACTACTCACCGGACATAGAACCTTTAGAAAGTACTTACAAACAATAAATAAGATGGAGAAAGAAAACAAATATATATTTTGTCAAAAAGACACGCATGACGACGCAGAACACGACGCAAGACTTACGCAGAGAAGAAAACCGGAAGGTATTGCCATGCGTTAGTTATTCTCAAGAGCCACTTGTTGAGGCCAAGATCTCATTTCGTCCTTAAAAAAAGTCTTTGTCAACGACACTCCGATTCCGCAAAATATTTCGGAATCACTCTCAATAAAAAGCTGACATTCAGCATGTGCAATCAGTTCTGGTTAAAGGTAAAATGGCAGAAAACTGTTTGGTCTCGGTTTTGCAACTAAACAGTGGAATGTCACAGCAATCAAATTTGTCTTTAATTTTTGCTTTCGCGGTACAAGCTTTTGTAGCTCAAAGCTTACTAGAAATTTTAACAGTTATTTAAAGACAGTTTAGAGATAAATGATCTAAATTTATAATAAAATAAACTTCCAAATTTATTATTATTTATTATTTTTCAAACTGCTTGTGATAGTTTTAACACGTGAGATTTTACTCGTTGAAAATCAAAGGTATTTTATATTTTATTAATGTGTTCTTGTGACATAAAGTAATTTCTAATTATCATATTTTATTATATTATTGATATGTATAATAACATCAATTTTTTTTGTTATGTTGGGAAAATAATAATATAATATATACTTGTATGCTTAAATTCTTTATTTATTTTTGAGTAGTTTTGACTAATATTTTTAGTCATTTTCAGGATTCTTAAATTTATTAACATTTTTATTATTTAATAATAACATATGAGATTATTACTTACAATTTTTGTTTTAATGTAGATGTGTGGTGGTGACATCTGTGGTGTCTTTGTTGAGGTTTATATTTGATCATTTTTATGGTAGATGGAATTTTGTAAAGGTGGTGAATATGATACTGGTGACATCTGTAGTGTGTTGTTGAGGTAACTGGTTAGGTTGTTTTATGGTAGATGGTGTTGTGGTTGTATAAAAATTATAAGAGTGGAATATATATTTAATATATAAGCAATTTTGTGTTAGATGTTTTAGCGTTAATAGGAAAGGGTTTGGTACTAATGGTTATTGTATAGTGGTTTATAGTCTTTTAGATAGGTATATAGATGTTTCGTGTGGCTATTTAATTGAGTGTTAAGACATATAACATTTTTGTTATTTTTCAATTTGTCAATTTCCATATTTTCTAATATGGTCATTTTGTAGCCTTTTTCACATTGATGTAATATTTTAAGGTTTTTTGTGTAGTCAAAAGTATGATAATGAATGTGAAGATGTTTGTAAAAAATAGATGTTTGGTTATTGCCTTGGTGTTTTCTTTTATTCTCAAATTGAAAAATAACAAAAATGTTATATAAAAAATATAAATTATAACATACAACCAAATCAATGGTATCATTTTTTTAAATTCTTTGTAATTTATAAAATTATATTATAAAATATCCTTAAAAACAATAATTTTAAAAATATTGTTAGTGATCATTTGCTATTTGTTATGATAATTGTAATTGGTGTTTTGAATAATGCCCCAGTTGCTACTAATTAACAATAATAATTGGTATTATTAATTATATTTTTTGTAAAATTATTAGTTTATTTGTTGCAAATTGCAAACACTGCAATTAGCAAAATTGCTTTATAATACAAATATCAATTAATTCAGAAGAATTAATAGAAATTAATTATACTGCGGAAAATTACGGTCATAAAATTGAAAACAAAAATATGTTTTTAATAGAAGCCGTGTAAATACATACCGTAATAACATTTGATTACAATTAAATTTATGTTAATGACCATGCAAAAGCTATCAGAACGCCAGACGGCTCCGTAATATGACCCAAGCGCTGGGTCGTTGAATATACTATCTAGTAAATAGCCTGGCACATTAACTATTTCAACAAATTTTTGGTCTAATAGCTTTTATTTCTCATATGCGCCTTGAACAATTTAATATCATCCTATGCAAAGCTCACAATAATTTTATCAAATACATACAAAATATAATATTTCCTTGTTGAAATATCCATATAATTTTAGTTTCATATATTCTTTGTGCTTTGTGAATGTTTTATTCATTCGGGCAAACGCATGTTTATTGCATGTCGTTCATTATAACGACCGTTGTTGGACGAATCTCATTTTGGTTATAGGTAAACAAAACAAAAAAGCAATTACTAAACAAAATGGAAACTACATTGATTTTATTATTTGGCACTTCTAGTTATTATATTGTGTTGTCTATTTCTTATCATTGATTTTTGTAGTAGTGATTGGTGTTAATAGAAGTGATGACCTAGTTTATCCGGAGTTTCTTGGATACCGTGAAATTGAGCAGTTTGCTACGTGATGGCAGAGTTAAACCAGATCTGTGATCGACCTCATTAAGGTTCCAACACGTGAGCATATATAAACTAAGGAAAACTTTCAACTATAATGCAAATTTACAGTATTTTAATTGGAAATAATAATTGAATATTATTTCAACATATCAGACTGGTATCAAATTACGGTTGAATAATTATAAATTAAATATGAATTAATTTGTAGTTTATTTTATGCTAATTAATAATAACAAAATATTAATGAGGAATAGAAATTTTGTTTAATTAATCATATAATTAAACAATTAATCAAATTAATTACTTTGTTAAACTTTACAAAGGGTATCATCTCACCAAATGAAGCATATTTTAAATAAAATATATCTTGGGCTAGTTCAAATTACATGAGAATTAAACTTATCCTAAAGTTTTAGCTTGTACTTATTAAACTTGTAATATATGTTAAAATGTAAATGTGTTACTGGAACCCTGGACTTGACAGTAACTTGCAAAATTGCATGTAATTATATTATTTATTGTATAACCTTTTGTGTCGACCAGTTTCCTAAACTGTTTCATCGCTTTATTTTCAGATATAATATATTACTTTTTAATTTTGTGTAACGTTTATTAACTTTAAATTTCATAGCTATTTATTATAAATACACATTTATAATATGAGTATGCAAAAATAAATCTACTGAGGTGATGAAAATAACATTGGATGTACCACACACAATAATATTAAGAGGCTAACTTATTATAAATTCTATAATTAAAAGTGATTAGAGTTATGCGTATTCAATATTTATAGCGATCTATTTTTTTTATTATTTCTTAATTCACTAGATTTTATTGTTGTAATAATACTTATGCTTTGTAAAGTCTACTTGTACGGGGGAATATATTGAAATAAGTAATCAAACAATTTTGCAAATTCATAGCACAGTCTTTCGGATGTAAATGGATTGTATAACGTATTTATAGCCTTAGTTGTTGCAAAAGACTTAAGGCATAAAAAACTTTTAGTAATTTAGTTTGGATTTTAATTAAAAAAGTAAAAAGAGAATAGATGATGTCAAAAATTTAATCGAGTTTTACTTGGAAAATAACGCAAAACTTTTTCCAATACAAACAATTTTACTGAGTTCGTGGACAACAAACCGATAAAGAAGTTGTAAAACCTATGCATTAGATATCATGCAAAACTTTCAATAACCAGTTTATTTGTAAAAAATGTTCCGGCAGACTTAAAGTTAAAATATTTAGGAAACCAACATTTACAGATGACACAATTCTCAGCAAGTTAAACCATTATCATAAGATAACGGTGCACAATTCAATGATTCATAAAACAATTCCAATGTCACAAGAAAACCAACATATAAAACTAAAAACAATCAAACAAACTGCACTCAAGAATGGCTATCCCATCAATACCATAGAGAAGTTAATAACTAAGAAATTAAAAAAAAACTTTTAAAAACTTATATCCTAAAATAAAAGAAACAGTCAATTCAAGATTCATTTGTCTCACATATTTTGGCTCAGTTTCTAAATCCGTATCAAATGTGCTTTTTAAACTTAACATAAAAATTGTTTTTAGATTAACGTCAAATTTATCAAAAATCTTGTTTAACGCAAAGAAAAAAACGAACAAATTTAGAAAATTGAGAGTATATAAAATAACATGTGAAGATTGCACAAGCGTATTTAAACCGGACCCCTTTTAAATCGACTGCCAACAGCCAAAGAGCTCACCACGCAGCGAGATCCAGCCAGCAAAGTCACACCGAGTCACACCGCAAAGTCACGCCTAAGGGTAAATGCAATTATTATTGCAAACAACTGACAAGCACTTGAATTGTTGATGGGAAATGATTAATTTCATTTTGTATAAGCATTTTATTTGTAAATCAGTGGCATTATTTTCCGGAATAATGCCGCAGCAGCAGTCCAAGTTCCGCTCGGCCAAGCCAAACGACAAAGAAGGACAGCAGGCCAGAAAGATAATCCTCCAGGACCAGTTAAAAAAAGCGCAGAAGGACATCCAAACGCTCATCAAACGGTTGAACACCGGCAATATCTCCGCGTCAACCGATGCATCAACTTCCGCCGCTCTAAAACCACCAGCTAATTCCGTGTTTCTCCTACAGAAACCAAAGGAATTAATCATCCTCCCACTGAAAAGTGGAAAAAGACAAGCGGAAAAGCCAATCGAAGATGAAGAGGATTCTGACAACTCGGACGAAAACGACAAGATGGAACTCGACGACACGGACACACGCTCAGTCACCTCCGAAGCTTCCGCTGTCTCCCAAGCCTCTCGCGACTCCCAGTACAGGACCCGCTTAGACCAGAATAAAGTCGCTCTAGCGCTCAACCGGAACCAGCAAAGAAAACTCGCCGCCAGAAAAAGAAAAAATAACTGAAGATAACGAGATATCGAGTAAGATCAGTGTTATTAACCCTATTTGTCCAATAACGCTATAAGACACGCCATCTCACAGCACATTAATATCGATTATGGCACACAGAGTGCCCAAATCAACCATATAAACCCGGGTTCAGTGCCAAATCAGACCTCCTTCTCTAATTTATATCACTGTCAAATCTAAATACCCGCTGGCATCGTCTGCCTTAGCGAGTAAGAAAATTTATTTGCTTCAAGCCATTGACACAAAGCGGGGTATCAAATTGATATCAAAATTGATGGTTGATTTCCACAACACAATCGATTATTTAAATACAGAAAAAATTCATAATTTTTCTTATCAGACGGAAGCGGAAAAAACCCTCAAGGTGGTTGTTAGGGGCACCCCGAGGATGTTCAAAACCAACTTTCAGAGCGGTGTTTTAAAGTAATTTTGACCGTAAGAATGGGGAGAAGAGAAAAAGTTTTTCCCATGCTCTACATTCAACTTGCTAATACGGCTAAGAGCCACAAAATATTCAATGTTAAATTCCTGTGTAACCTCGAAGTGAAAGTAAAGGTGAAAAGAAAACCGGGCGTAATTAGCCTCATCCGACGGCTCAGTGTATCAAGAAATTGGGTAAACGGAAACCCACTCCGCCTAAGTGTGCCTTATGTGAGAGAGCTCACACTGCCAGCTTTAGAAGCTGCCCGCTGCACAAAGCATCGACTCAACTTGCAAATAACAGCAAAAAACGAACCTCAAAAAAGGCGCAAACAATTCCCCGAGTCACAAAGAAGAAATTCTTTGCTAAAACAACGGGCTTGCGCGCAAAACCACCACCTTCAGGTGGAAGAAAGGCGAGTTCTTTTACTTTTGAAGCTTGCCACAATCTTCTTAGCAAATTAATGTCAGCTAACAAATAAAACTTTAAAAAGAAGTATATTGCGTCATTAAACACAGTAATGTCATAATGGCTGACACACCTGTGGATAATATTCTACTTTGTATTTGCTTTTGGAACGCCAACGGCATAAATAATAAAAAAGAGGAACTAGAGACTTTTTTCTTCAATAATAACAAAGATGTAATGTTAATATCAGAAACCTTCTCAGCACAGGGTAAAACGCTCAACATACCAAACACGTATTCAGACTTGGGAAACACGTTTGGAGCACAAGGTCGTGGAACCGCGATCCTCGTCAAAAGATTAGTTGACGACTCAGAAATCCTTACGCTGCCAAATGTTGAATTGGAGGCTAACTCTATTGCAATAAATGTACTTGTCTAGGACTGATAAAACTTATCTCAGCTTATCAGTCACCAACTAAACAATTAATAACAGCAGCTCTTGATGCGTTATTAAACGGCCAGCTTCTTACTGTACTGTAGTAGCAGGAGATTTCAACGCAAAGCATCCAGCTTGGCATAGCAGACTAACAAATCCCCAAGAAAAGGGACATACTGTATTAGGCCCAAACATGCCAACTCATCATTATTCTCATGGGCATTCATGTGATGTTCTTGATATAGCGTTGATTAAAAATATTACAACGCAAACTGTTATGAACGATCTAAGCTCAGACCACAGCCCAGTAGTCTTAGATCTCTATGGAAGGTGGAATGGAGTCGATTCGGTCTGCAGGACCGACTGGCCTCTGTTTTCACACATCTTAGAAAAAAGCACCAAATCACTACCTGACATTCAAACGGCCAAAGGAGTTGAGAGCGCGGTCGGTAATTTTACTAGCCTGATTTTGCTAATAATTAAAAAATCTACTAAGATGGCTCCAAAAGTCTTACCAAACAGATTGGGTCTTGACAGAGAGACCAAAGAGCTCATCCGTGCTCGAAATCGTGCCAGACATTTATGGCAAAGGTCACACGACCAAACTGACCAAACCGAGCTAAATAGGCTAAATGGTGGTAAAAAAGTCAATCAGGATACACAAAAATCAGTGCTGAAAATCCGCTTTTAAGTCCACAAACGACGACAAAAGTTTGATGTAGAGAATAGCTAAAGCTCTTCGAAATAAGCGTACACCGCTGCTTTTTATTTATGGCAAAAGAAGCCTCGAACACATTGGAAGGCAAGGCAGAAGCATTTGCGGACAGCCTTAAACTCCAATGCAGGCCGGACTTCAAAAACGACTTGGTTTTGGAACATGTGGATAGGGTTCACAAAGAAGCAAGACAGTGTATACAGCAAACTGACACCGCTTCTATGCTGTAATCAGTTAGACCGCCTAGGGTAAAAGATATCATTACACATCTTAAACTCAAATTGGCACCTGGTCCGGATTGCATTCCAAACAAAGCTTTGAAAGTCTTTTCTCACAAGGCTGTAATGTTCCTCACAAACATTACAAATGCAATCCTAAGGACGTCATATTTTCTGTCGTCTTGGAAAAAGTCTTACGATATTCCTATCCTAAAGGTTAGAAAAGATAAACATTTTCCACAAAACTACCGCCCGATTAGTCTGCTGTTGACCCTAAGTAAGGTGACAAAAACGGTAATCTTGGAAAGAATTCAAGATCACACGGCAGCTAAAAACTTGTTGCCAAATCATCAACATGGCTTCAGATTAGGGCTCTCCACAACCCATCAACTTACTAGAGTTACAGACCAAATAAAAACTGGTTTTCGTTTAGAACATGCTACAAGAGTCATATTTTTTAATGTCAAAAAGGCCTGCAATATGGTCTGGCACGAAGGACTACTAGCAAAAATGCATTGGTTTAAGTTTAATCCCAGACTGATTAAACTGATTGTTTCTTATCTAAAAGACAGGACACTGGCCGTAAAGTTGTTTGGGCACATGTCTACCTCTTGTCCTATCGAGGCAGGGGTTCCTCAAGGTTCAGTTCTATCACCGATGCTTTTCAATCTGTATGTAGCCGACATACCATGCATCACTCAAGGTGTAAAAATCGCTCAGTACGCAGACGACACGGCACTGATGTACACTTCACGGAGTCCGAAAGTCATTACGCTAAGACTTCAAGCGGCATGTGAGGCTCTTGAAACTTGGCTTTAGTACTAGAGAATAAAAATTGATTCGAAAAAAAGCAAGGCTAATCTTTTTACTAAATGTCACAAACAAACTCCTCATGAGATCGTTTATCTCAACGGCGCTCCAATTTCATGAACGGATACTGCAAAGTATCTAGGAGTAGAGCTTGATTGTGGACTAACTCTTAGATTACATATTAAGACCATCTTGGGAAAGACCTGGATGGCAAGTACTATGTTAACACCTTTTCTTCGCAGAGGCAACAACATGAACTCTACAAACAAGTTGCAATTATTTAAAACAATCATTTGCCCAATACTAACATACGCATGTCCAGCATGGGGAATGGCTGCAGACTCTTATCTGAAAAAGATAGAGTCATTTCAAAGTAAGACTTTGAGAAGGATTCTCAAAGCTCCTCACTATGTACGGAATACACAACTTAGAACTAATGCAAAATTGTCCCGATCAGGAATCACATGTTGGTATTGGCGACTAATTTCTTTGAAAAAGTTGCAAATCACTCAGATCCGGAATTAACTTGTCTTAAACAATCTTTCCAATACAAAAGGCCTGTCAATATGCTGGATGTATAAGGAAAACTTGTGGCTCTTCAACTGCCACCCCACTTAATCAACGCCTACAAGGCTGGCGCAGGATGCGCACTTTTGAATGACACAGTCAGATTGAAAGGTTGTACACATTGGTGTGCAAAACTTCCTGGAGTAAAATTTATTTTGCGTTAGGGGCGGGGGGTTAGTCGGTAGGCGCTTCCAAACAATGAAAAGTAAATTTAACACATTAAGTCTTTAGAAGATTCCCCTCCTCTGCCAACAAACAAAAAAACACAAAAAAAATGACCATATAGATCATTCTTTTTTAGATAATCACCACTTATTTTTTAATCTGTTTTGTAATATAATCTTTTTATTATTAGTGCTGCATGTTTATTACTGTAATCTTTAAAAGTAATTTTATCTTAAGTACTTTGTAACTCTGCCCTCCCCTCTAACTCTGCAGTTTAGATATTTATATAATGAGTGGTCCATATAGTGGTATCTTTTAATCATTTGTTATTTTGACTGCGACAGGTTTTCTCCGTAGGAAATCTTGACAGAAAGTGAGTATCATATCTTCGCAAAACAAAATAAATTGCTTCACGTTTTAACAACGTTGAGAAATATTGTAAATTTTCTTCCAAAATCAATGTTGTGTAGCCCAAACAGTGCGTTTATTGAAAAGAAGTTTTGACCGAAATGAAGCCCGCACCGCGCGTGCTGTAGGCAAGCTTGTGCAAAAGTTTGTGAGACTGGCATGCTAGTGGCCAACACACACGGTCTCCGCCGTTGTACGGTGCGCACTGACAACAATGTAGCTGCCGTAGCCAAGAGTGTGCGACTTAGTCCGGAAATATTGACTCGCCATCGATCTCAACAAATCAACATTTCACGCACCAGCCTGATGCAAATTTTGCACAAAAACCTTGCATTATTTGCTTATAAAGCCTAATTAAAAACACACGACCATCCAGTCCGTTATTGCTTTTCAGTTTGGGCCTTAGAGCGGCTCGAATGGATAACAATTTTGCTAAAAAAAAACATCTTTTCTAACAAAGCGTATTTTCATCTCGGCAGCTATGTTAACAAGCAAATTTCAAATAGCATATTTTTCTTTGAAAATGCTGCTGGAAACGCCATTTTGATCAACAGTGAGCGCTACAGAAGCATGATAAACAAGTTTTTGTGGCCAAAAATTAAAAACATGGACTTGGACAATCTTTGGTTTCAGCAAGATAGCGCGCCATGCCACACAGCCCATGCCACAATCAATCTTTTGCGCGCCAAGTTTGGTAATCATGTTATCAGCCAATGTCAATTGACCACCTCAAATCTGCAATTTGACGCCGTTATACTTTTTTTGTGGAGTGCCGTAAAGAGCCAATGTTATGCAAACCATCCATTAACGATTCAGGTCCTTAAGGCAAATATCGATCAAGTCATTCGTGAGATAGAGCCAGAAACCATCACCAAGGTTTTGGTAAACTGGGTTAACAGGATTCGCTACTGCAAAGCCAACCGAGGTAGCCACATGAATGAAATCGTGTTTCATAAATAATGGAAATGTTTGCTCTTTTAAATAATCCAATAATATACCAAAAAAATTTGATTATTGTTAATTTTTTTGATATTTTCAAAAGAGAACCTCCCTTTATAATGCTGTTGTTTATTCTTTAACTTATAACTTATTTGATCTGTAAAAAGTTTTAGTAATTCTGAAACTAGTAATGTATTTGTAAGAATAAATTTGTGATAAAAAACATAATAAATTGTTTTATTATTTCAGAAATGTAGCAATTAACGGTGACTATTACGCAAATTACGACACCTAAACAAAACATTTTCAACAATAAATTGTGCTTCTAAAGAATTTTTTTAAATGTAAATGAAGAAACAAACGGTAAAAATGCCAAAAAAGCAGGAAAAAAATTGTTATAAATTAAACTTTACAAAAAAATTATTCAAATAATAAAAAAATAAAAAGGTAAAAAACTTAACATTATATATGTACATAACATATTAATAAATAATTAAATCTAATTCTAAGTTGCTGAAGCAATTACCAATAATATATTTTTCTATTCTTGTAATTATGAAGTTTTGTTTTTGGTCTGACAAAATATTTTTATAATTAGATAACATCTACTGAGGTAATGGATGCAAATTTTAAAAGATTTAGTGACAACTTATACTCTACTAAATCTTTAATAAAAACTCCAATTACGGTTTTAAATACTACGTTGAGTTAAATCAATGTTTTGAAAGTTACTGAATGGGCGCGTTAATTCAAATGTAATTAAAATATGTTTTTTACACAAACATTAAAAACAAAACATTATGCAAAACATAATGTATAAAAAAGACAATTAAATCAATTTAAACAATTTAACGAAAAAATACAAAAAACAAAAATAGTAAAAAAGCAATAAAACACGAAAAAACGCTAAAAAAGCAGCAACTAAGCATTTAAAGCACGTATGTTAAAATAAAGCAAAATAAACAACATAATAGTAGTGTCTAATTGTTGCATTATGTATGAATCGTATATATCCAAAAGGATTTTGTTCTGCATTTAATATTAACAAATAAGCAAATGCCATAAATCCGCAGACTACATACCAAGCTGTATTTTGCAAAAATTAATTAATGTTAGTTAGCGTCCATTAAAACATAAAACTCGAAATTTAATTATTGTGTAGAATAAGATTTTTTTGCAGTGACAACTCGGTTTAAAAAAAAAACGTACGTGAATAAACGCAGAGCATGATAAGCACGGGGCAATAAAAATTGTGCTGTTATTGTAATTTAATACAATCATAGTTTAATTTTTGTTTTATTTTATTAATTTTGTTAAAAAATTTGATTATTTTTTCAGATTAATTAAACCTTTCCTTTCGTCTTTTTGAAAATTACCAATCCATACTTCAAGCACAAAAATATACATAAGTACACATGGGAACGACCATCGTAGCAACAAAAATCAATAATCGATTATATAATGGTACACCAACAAACCCAACTAAAAATCAATGATTTTCAAGTAAAATGGAGAGCAACATATGGTTCAGATTATTACCTACTAGTAGCAGAAATAACATTTCCCATAATGTCAAACACAAAAAATATTAAACCCAACAAAGAACAAGACAAAAAAGAAAAACAAACCAAATATAAAATTCATTTACTTCAAGATGAGAGTGTTCGGTATCTCTACCAAAAGAGATTAGAAAAAAAACTGATGATGACAAGTAAAGAGTCAGATGTGAAAATGGAGTACAAAATAATCACAAATAGCGTGCATTTAGTAGCAAAGGAAGCACTAGGGATAATTGAAAAAAAAAAAAAAACAAGACCAAACGGCAAGACGACAAAACAGAATATTTAAGAATGAAGTAAAGAAATCAAAGAGTGAATTCTGGGAAAAAAGTGTATAAAAATAGAGCCTCAAATTGGGGGATCAAAATCTAAAGTAATAAAATCTATGAAAACTAATACAAAAACTAACAGACTTAATACTATAAATATAGAAGATTGGAAAAAAATACTATGAAAATCTGTTAGATTTAAAAATAGAGATGAATATAAAATAAAAGAAATACAAGCAAATTTTGAAACACAACATGCAGAAATAAATATTACAAAAAAAGAGATTCAAAAAGCATAAAAAGGAATAAAGAACTGAAAGGCGTCGGGAAGAATCGTAATAGAACTAATTATAAATAGAGGAAAGGTATTAGAACAAAGATAACTTCACTAATTAACACTTGTGCTAAAGAAAGAAAGACCGCAACAATTTAAAGAGTCTCAGAATATATCGATATTTACAAAAGAAAGCAGGAAAGACCCAAAAAACTACTGCGGATTGAGCATAAATAGCGCGTTTTCCCGATTATACGCAAAAGTTCTATAAGGTAAATTGAAAAAAGGTACTGATAGGAGAATAAGTGAAAAACCGGATTCACAACTGAAAGATTATGTAGCAATAATCTCTTTGCTCTACGGCAAATTATAACAAAAAGAAATAGCACTAGTAAAGACGCACATTTAGCTTTTATAGACCTAGAAAAGGCATACGATTTGGTACCAAGAAGTAAAATGTAGAAAGTTCTTAAAGATAAATAGGAAGATTCATTGATTAAACTGATAAAAGAACTGTACAAAATCAGTAATCAAGGTAAGAGCTGATACTGCAAAAATAGTTCCCTCTAAGAGCTTAAGACAACAATGTTTTCTTTCTCCAATTCTCTTTAACATATATCTGGATTCATGCCTTAAAGAGTGGAAAACATCTAAGGGTCTATGGGTGTACCTATTGGGAACAATTGCAGCTTTGCACTAAGTTTCGCCGACAATCAGGTTGTGATAGCACAGAACACATATGATTTAGAATTTATGCATAGAAAACTGGATGCAACATATACCAAATGGGGATTAAGCATAAACTTCAATAAAACGGAATATCTGGTGATTGGAACTGATGCAAACATCCAAATAACTATTGACGACACAATTGAAGTGAAGCAGGTAGAAACTTTTAAATAATGGAGATGCACAATTAGTAAACATGGAATAGCAAAAGAAAAAGTTAAAAACAAGATAAAAAATGCAAAAAAGTAGTTAGTTTTCTAACGCATAAGAAAAAAAATAAAGAAACGGATAGGACACGCAATGGTAGATACAGTGGTGTCATATAATGCAGAAGTATAGACACTGGGAGCTGAAAAAAGCAACAAATAAATACTGTAGAAATAAACTACTTAAGAAGAAGCGCCAAAAAGTTCAGAATAGAGAAAGTAAGAAATGAGCAAATTTGACGGATAATGGAAGCTGAACAAACACTAGTGGAAAAAGTGGAAATAAAAAGCCTAAAATGATTCAGTCATGTTCTTCGGATGACGGTTAATAGATGGCCCTGAAGAGTATAAGAATAGAAACCGCCAGGAAAAAGGAAAATGGAAAAAACCTAAAAGATCATGAAGCAATACCATTTGAGACGCAATAAAAGCGAGAGGGCTGGAAAAAGAGGATGCACTGCAAAGACGGGAATGGCACCTAGCTGTATAAACCCAATTAATAATAATGTTTTGGGTAATCCAACCACAAACTAGAATGTATGGCGGTAAAGCAAATAACTCAAGTTATGAAGTAAGCAAACCAAATGGCACAGAGTATTAAATAAAACCTAAGACCAGTAACCCAAAACCAGCGACAAAGACTGTGGTTTGCAGGACATTTTAGAATCTTTTAAATACCGTTTTTTTATAAATTGTCCCAGAATTTGCTACGATTTATTTTAATATTAGAATTTGGTATATGTAGGTATAGTTTTTAATATTTTTTAAACAAAAATAATTGACGTCAATTTTATTTTATTTATTGTTGTTAAAACCGCATTGTTATAAGATTACTTGCTAAAACTAGCGCCACTCTTTCTGCTTTTAAAACAAACTGAAGTGCACCAATATCTAAATATATTTTTATCTATCATTTTATTCTTGTTAAACTTTTATCCATTGACGGATGTGTCCCATTTCTATTTGATTCTTAGCTGTATAAATCAAATTTTTTATATAACATAGTCACGTCCATTGTTTTATAGTTTGCAACCAAGACACTTTTCTCCTTTCTATTCTAAATTATTTTATCAATAAACTTAGGAATTTGCAAATCAAAGATTCATAAACACTAAAATTGAATCTAAGAAATATTCCAGTTGTAGACAGATACTACGCAAAAAAACACAAAACCACAAAATTAGCAAGGAAACAAAAATATTGATTAAGGAACAGAAAACAATAGACAGAAACTTTCCGGAATATGTAACTTTGAACAAAAAAATCAAAAAAACCGCCATAAAAGACTGCAGAGAATTCAACAGAAAACAAATCTATGAAGCTATTCAAAACAACACCAACATAAAAGTTTTGCGCGCTAGAAGATTAAAAAAATACATAAGATAAAAAATGACAAAAAAGAAATTGTCATTGAAAAGAACAAAATTGCAGAAACCATAAAAAAAATCTACGTAAACTTATATAGCTAAGTAGTTCAAACCAAAGATTAGCAGACTGGGCCAAAACAAACAGTCTTTAATGTAAGATCCAAAAAACTCCAAAAAATTAATAAAGTAGAACTAAGAGCAGCATTACACCATCTAAAGATCAACAAAAAATCAAATAACTAGCAAAATACTAAAAACTGGAGGAGAAACCCGGTAAAAAGCAGTTCTGATACTCTTGAACAAATACCTAGTTTATGGCAAAACGCGAAGATAATTTTCTTTTTTAAGAAAGGAGGTATTACAAATTTGGAGAACTACAGACCAATCAGTCTACTTTTTACCTTTTATAAGTTACTAACCAAAATATTAACAAATCGACTAACTCAAAAACTCGACCACATTAAAACATTGCCTATACTGATTGAAAAATGTACAAAGTTCAATATCTACCTTCACATGACATTTGTGGACTATCAAAAGGCTTTTGACTCCATCAAAACATGGATAGTACTCCAGTCAATAGACAATGCCCGAATTGACTTCAGGTACACAAACTTGCTTAAATACATCTACAAACACACAACCCTACACGTCAAAACATGAAAAAATTAGACGACAAAGAAAGTACCAATCAAAAAAGGCGTCCGGCAAAGCGACACCTTCTCGCCAAAATTATTCACATTAACGCTAGAAGACGTGTTTAATAAACTATCGTAACAGAAAAAGGGAGAAAGCATTGATGGTAACCGCCTAATACACTTTTGCTTTGCCGATGATATCGTCCTCATTAGCAATGATTCATAAGAACTGGAAGAAATGCTACGCAAACTCGACAAAGCCACAAACTGTGGGCCTGCAAATGAACATGCACAAAACAAAAATCATAAATACAAGTAACAAAATAATCACCATCAAGAATCACACTCTAAAAAAAGTCAAAGAGTATATATACTTGGGGCATAGCATCAAATTAGGAAAAAACAACCAAAAAAAAAAAATGTATAATTCATGTATCTTACCTGTCACTACATACGGGCCAGAAACTGTAGATATCACAAAAAACAGCGCAAATAGAGTTTTAGTCTGCCAACAAGCAATGAAGCGCGCAATATAAGGATTAAGATTACGAGATAAAATCCTGAACAAGAAAATAAGGCAAAAAACTGAAATTGCAAATGTCATAGAACAAATGGCACATCTTAAATAGCAATGGGCGGGACACGTAGCAAGATAAAATGGCAAATGGTTCAAGACAATATTTCAGTGGAGACGTCGAGTATCTAAGAAAAGCGTTGGCCGCCCTCAATTAAGATGGAAAGACAACATGCAGAGGCATGCGGGCAGGAACTGGTTACAGACTGCCCAAAAAAAATCAACATGGAAGCGTATGAAAGAAGCTTATGTTCAGGAGTAGACAAAATCAGGCTAAAAGACGGATACTTTGCGACTTATCAACAATTACAGCTTGGCCATGTGTCACATCAAAGTATTTAAATGTATTAAAAAAAAATTATATTCAAAAATAAATTCTGCAGTCAAAATTAAAACTCAAAGCTATATATCAATTTGAAAAAACCAGAAAAAATAGTTAACTTACTTTTTCCGGTTCTATCAAATTGATATTTAAGTTATCTATAATTATTATTTAAATAATGCATATTTTAGAAAAAAGTAAAATAAGCATTTTGTATTTATTATTTTATTATAATTAGTTTTTTTTATATTGATATTTTACATATTATATTGCATGGCCTAAATAAATTCTGTCGGTGCTTTTTGTACAATATTATCTACGCTTATTCGTCATCGGTCTTTCACCGCATACTTTTTTAGCAAAAAGTGTGCAGAAACAGCTTCTTTTAACACATTTTTTTTACTAAAAAACTCTTTTTTATTTGCAAAAACTACTAGACAAATGTAATTCAAATCTTTTAATGTACTTTTCCTTTTGTAGAAATTTATTTTCACTATGCAATAATAGTATTATAGCAGAAACATTAAAATTAAAGCATAATATAATGTATAATCATTATTTGACATTGACATAACATTTCTAAATATTATTATTAAAACGTCAAGTTTGATGATTTATTTATTTAATTTTAAATCGGCATAGATAAAATATTGTTTAATTTACGTGTGGTGACGCTTTATTAAAATACTATGCGCTTACAGAATTCACCTCACCGGCTGGCTCGTTCTTGACTAATAGGCATACGTATTTAATAATGTTTCTACCCCTCTTGTTCTGAACATATTTATTAATATGTTCCATATATTATTAAAAAAAAACTTATTTTCTATACATCATAAAATTATATCAATAAAACATTTTCTATCTTATACGTAAATATAACAGAAGATTTCTTAAGTTTGTCTGGATCAATAATGAGACCACAACAACGTTTAAACCTTGCGGCTAAGAGCACACTGTGCCAACCACGTATTTACTTTAATTAAATTTACGGACTATTGTATATACAAGAAGCATGTCAATTTTTACAAGTTGTGATATTGTACGACACAGAAATAATAAATAAAATAATTTATAAGATAACCAATGCAATGTTTCCAATATTTTTTACATATTTTAATTAAAAATCATTTCACTTGCCTGATGTGCTTCAAGATCTTGCTACTCCTTGCTACAACTTTAATTAATTTTATAATTAAATAGAAGCAGTTAAAATGTAGTTTATCATTCTCGTTTTACTACTTATATTTTAGTTTTTATCCCGACTCTTTAATTATAAGAACATCTAATTTAAATGTGATGATTTTTATTTTTTTATTACATCAAGATAATTTCATTTATAGGTCAACAGTATGGAAAAAAAATGAAGTTGCGTTTTACTGTCATACAAGAAGCTTACTTCATCCTTTGTCTCGTACAAGGGTATTATAGTTTTATTCTTGATATAATCTCATTAAATATTATGAATGTCCATATTATCTAGTATAGAATTAAAATAAAATAGCATTTATTTGGTCAGTCTATATTTAACATTAATATTTAAACATTAACCAAATGCAAATTTCATTTAGACTAATTTAATAGTATTACAATTGATTACCAAATAATTAATATACTGTGAAATCGGTCAATTTTTTTCAATATAAACCTTGACTGTGTTTAGCGAGTATACATGATTAAATAAACTTGAACTAGTGTGTGGTAATTTTTATAAAATATTTTTTACAGTTTTGATCAATAAATCTTACTTCTTTTCTTAATAATAACTATTGAATTTTTTTTTTCAATTAATTTAACGTATGCTAGATGTTTTAAATAATTATTCTAACTAAGAAGAAAATTTAAATTTAAAAGAATGTAATATAAATAGCAAAAGCGTCGCCCGTGGACTGCATAGCGGTTGACATAAAACTCAAATTGTTTAAGAAAAACTATACTATACTCAAATATGTAATAGTTTTGCGCTAATGTTTGTTTTCAACTCATTGTTTGACACATATATATAGGGGTAATTTCATTACTTTTTGACTAATTTGAAAAAAGCGACCTTTTTGATTTTGCTCAAACTTTCAGGAATCAAAATATAGATAAAAAAAAAATAAGATTCCTAAAATTTTGGACTTTAGAATATTGCCTGTTCAAAATGACACACATATGAAGGATTTTTAGCTAATTTTGTATCTTAATTTTAGGTTTCTGGAAAAAGATAAAAAGGTCCTCAAATTATTCCTTATTACATGTACTTTAAAACCCATATTTATATGTTTAATATTGTGGCAGTCATTTTGATATAATAATAATAATATTTTTTTGCATCAAATAAATACATAAGAACAATGTTTGATATGTCAGTATAAAAATATATATATATGTATATAAAAAAAAAATGATAAAAATGATATTACATACATAAATTTCTAGATATCTTATAAACTATTATAAATTTTTTTATTTAAATACTTTTTAATGCTGTTTTTGAATTGATTATAATTTTTAATATTTTTAATTGTATTTGGCAGATTGTTATATATATATAACTACCTGCACAAGTAGGAGATTTTTTTGTACCTAGATAAATTATAATGTGGAATGTAAACCTGTTTAGCATTCCTAGTATTATGATCATTATTTTCTTTATCAACGTTTAGTACTTTTCTGTTCTAAAAAATGTTTAGTAATATACTATAAATGTATATGGAACAAATAGTTAGAATATTATTGCTACAAAATGTATCACGGCAAGTTTCTCTATATGGAATGTTATAAATGATCCTAACAATTTGTTTTTGCATAATAAACACTCTCTGCACATCAACGGCTTGTCCCCAAACTTGGATATTATACTTAATTACTGAGTATGCTAGCGAGTAATATACCGTCATCAGTTGCTCAGTGACAAGTTCTTTCTTTAAATTTAATATGGCAAATGTGGCTTTACCAAGTTTTGAGCATACTGAATCGATATGAGTGCTTCATTGCAACTGTGAATCAATTGAATCACGCCTAGCAATTTAGCAAAGTTAGTTAATCCAATTTCAGTGTTTAAAAAGTTTTCTTGATTTTTACAAAAAAGTAAGCTCGTTGTCTTAGTTGTATTAATCATTAATTAATTTCTCTTGCACCAGTTTGACAAGTCATTTACTACAGATTCAATTTTTTTATTTAACTCAAGCATTGTGTTACTCTTAACAAGAATTTTGGTGTCATCGGCGTACATAAAAACTTCTCCATCTTTAATAAACTTTGGCAAATTGTTAGCAAAAATAAGAAAAAGGAGCGGACTTAATACTGCTTTTTGACCTACTCTTACATTATGATGTTGAACTGCAGATGTTTTGTTTTCTGTTTAACACAAACTTGAGTGTTCCTACTCAACATAAAACTAACAATAAAGTCATTTATAGGCATGAGTTAAGTGTTTACAAAATCAAAAGCGCAAGACAAATCAAATGAAATCATTACAACATGTCTACCATAATCTAAACTATTATGAATAGATTGTACCAGACTAAAAAATGCAGTTTCTGTGAAAATTAGAAAAATAGTCATGTAATCTTGTGACAAGTGCTTTCTCAATAATTTTAGAAATTCAACTCAACAGTGTGATTAGTCTATATTTATGAACTAATGTTAAATCCCCTTTCTTAAAAAGTGGAACTTACATTTCCTACTTTCAACATGTCTGGAAATTCACTAAACATAAAACACTTATTAATTATATCAGTAATACTTTTGTGTAAAACAAATTTACAGTGTTTGATTATAATAGAATCATAATAATGTAAAAAAGTGTTTTCAAAAAGTGATATGTTAGAAAGATTAAAATTTCTTTTCCTGGTTATTGATGTGTTTGAAAGTGTTATACCATTATGTTTATATTACAATAAAATAACTGACTTATATGATCAGACAAGCATATTTCAATTACTTCTGCTTTATAATTTGATTTAATGTTTGTTACAATATAATCTAATTGAGCAGCGGAGTTTAAACCTGCGCGCCTATCAATACGTGTAGGGACATTCACTAAAGATGTAAGATCATATGAAATAAAAACATCATTTAAGCTTTTAGAATAAATTTTTTTTTTCAATCCATCAACATTAAGATTTCTTACTAAAATAATAAATTTAAACTTAATACAACATCATTGAGTATATTTGTCAATGATTTTACAAACATATTAAAATTACACGAGGGTGGGCAATAAACATTAACAACACATAATTTATTAAACATTGAAACACCTACTATTTTGCAACACATTTCACTTGTATACGATTTATTGATTCAATTTCTAAACAGTATTCTAATCATTCGGTTTTATCATAAATTGCTGCGCCGCCATGAATATGTGATGTGCGGCAATAAGCTAAAAGAATCTTAAAGCCATTAAAAGTTGTTACACTAGCCTGTAGTTCCTTCATGTAGTGTTCAATTACGCATAAAAAATCTGGTGACAAATTATTAGTAGCAAATTTTGCTTCCGTAAATTGCAGTTTATTAGCAATGCCTTGAAAATTGGCATGAAATACACATAAGTCATTATCAAATTTTGATAATGGAGTAGTTGTTTTTTGTAGTCTTAATTTATTAGGAATTATATGTCTGGTTTCACATGAGAAGTTTTCCAAAAATGTTCATTCCTATTTTTAAAAACAAATCTTCTAAATGCACTTCCTCTTGGCCATATTGCAGAATTATATACTTCATCAATATGGTTAATTGAAAATGCAACCTTAAAAGATGCGGTTTTTTCGTTAATATTTAAGTTTTCACTTGTAAATTGTATTTTAGGTGCTGTCGATTTTAAATAAAGTAATAGCAAAGCTGAAGTAGTTGATGGATTTAATCTAAACACATGTAAATATCTTAGTTTTGGAACAGATTGTATGCCACTTACTATATCATTAGTACCTATAATAGGCTTATCAAATTTCAATGTTGAGAATTTTTCTCTATTGTTTTTATTAGGTTTATTTATTTGTGTTTTTTTGCGCCAGTTCAATGACCTCTTTTACAATCGTTGTAGAAAATTTATTTGTACTACGTACCGATAATTTTTTTACTTTGATCGACGATTTTTCAATATATTTATTATTGTCTTTTTTGTTGTATTTGTTTTTAATGTTTTCTTTATTAACAACTTTTGAATATGTATTTTTGCTAGTAGATGGCATAACTATATTTGCACATATTATATTTGATCTTTAATTTTTAGTTCTAGATAATCATTTAATTTAGTAATATTACTCACATGCTGCTTTAAATGTTTTATTTCTAAGTATAATCCACTTTGATTGTTGTTTAAATTGCTTTCCAATTCGCCATTTTCTTAGAAATCTGATGCATCTTTGAACGCATTTTCCTTGTGGTCATCTTTGCACATTACTTTCTTAAAAAATTGGTTTAATTCTTGCAGCACATCTTGATTGGTAAAATGTACTGGCACTTTGTTATATACTATTAAATCGACTAAGTCGTCTTTTCTTAGTTTATGTAGCTCTTTACACAAAGACTTTCTATACGTGTCGACCATCTCATATATTAAGCTTCAAACATTATTCCAAAAAAAACCTTAAATTTAGCACAATCGGAAAACTTTGCTTTCTTTAAACCGTTCTAACTTTGTCAAATGTTGACAAAATTAGATTCACGAGATCTAGATTTTTTTGTGTTTAACCCTTAGCTACTGAGCATACAAATTCAAACATATTAACTGAACATGGGTCGTATTGACTCAATTGTTACAAATCTTTAGTTAATAGTGTTCTATATTTTTTTTATTTTTGAATTTTAAGTGAAAGCTTTGTTAAAACATTTGTCCTTCAATATAACATTTTTTACAAATATGGGCAGTTTTTCCAGCTCTGGTTGCGGGTTTAGTTGTCTGTTTGTGCCTATTTTTGTCATAAAAATATTTTAGAGCACAACAATTATTTGTATTTTCCGAATTAGGTTTAATTTGTTCACTATTAGTGTCAATATTTTCATTTTTCCTTGATTGTTCAGACTTGCTTCCATGTTCACTTTGAAGCAGATAGTTTTCATCTCTGTCGTTATCACATTCACTATCTGTTTCTTGAAACCGTTTCATTACTGTTTCTTCAAAGTCACTTTTACCATAACGTACTATATTGGACAAACAAGCTTTAAAAACCATTATGAAAAAAAAAACTTCAAATAAAATTATAACTTATTTACTGATCATAAGTCAATCTGACCCAAATGATTTTATTGGAGCGCACATATGCGTCAACGCACCGCCGAACACTTATTAACTTAACAGGTTGACTAATTTGTAAATACAAAAATTCTTGTATCTCGGGAAATTACCTACAAAGAATAGCGGCGACATTAAACTTTGCTCGGGTCATTTTGACCCATGCTCAGTAACTAAGGGTTAATCTTTTTTTTAAAGTGATAACACAAAATTTATAAAATCAATACGTATACACCACTATTTTGATGCAGAAAGTTACACATGTTTTCGCGATCTTCAAAACTTGTAATTTTCAGATCTCGAAAAAGCGCTGTCACCCTATGTTGATTTTAGTCAAAATTTCAGTAAATTTTCTTTAGAGCACAAGAAAAAAAGGTTATCTAAATAAGAAATGGTATATCGGGCATTATCAAGAATTTTTTAATATTCAAAAGTTATCAAAACCGGCAAATTGCACCTTTTTGTATCTCAATTTTTAAGCTTCTGGAAAAAGATAAGAATTCTACGCTGGCTTAAAACATTCCTTATTACATATACTTTAAAACCCATATTCGTATATTTAATGTTGAGGTAGTCATTTTGATATATCAATCTTCAAACATTATTAAAAAAAAACCGTAAGTTTTGCAAAATTGCAAAATTATGTTTTATTTAATCCGTTCTAACTTTGTCAAATCTTAAAGAAATTTGATTCTCAAGGTCTAGATTTCTTCGTGTTCAATCTTTCTTTAAAGTGATCGTACAAGACTTATAGAATCAATACGTATACACCACTATTTTGATGCAGGAAGTTGGACATGTTTTCGCAATCTTCAAAACTTTTAATTTTTAAGTTCCAAAAAAAACGCTGTCACCCTATGTCGATTTTAATCAAAATTTCAGTTAATACTTTTCAGACTACAAGAAAAAAGTTATTTATATGATAAGTGGTATATCAAGCATTACCAATAGTTTTTTAAAATTCAAAAATCAAAATTGGCATAGTTTTTCAGAAAATCTAAATCACTTTTTGTCTATCTTGCTTCATTTTTGAGATAGTCAACAAATACAAAATATTTAAAAACTTTATATTTAGCAAAAAAACACATACAAAACAACATTACTTTAACAAGTGTTCATTGATGCAAACTTTTGATACTTGTCAAAACACTTTTTATTGGTTTGGTTAGTAAAATTTGATAAAAATGCTATTCAACAATGGAGAATACGCTGATATCATTTTTGTTTACGGATTCTGTAATGGTAATGCCCTAGCAAATGAGAATTCCCGACAAAAAGCAACTTTCTCAACGCATTTTATAGTGAAAATCTTCACCCATATTATTATCAAAAGTACAACACCTACAGCTAGGCGACGCTGCACAACAACTTGCATTTTCTTAATAGCTTCTAAATATCGACATACAGCGCTTTTTTGAGACCTAAAAATTACAAGTTTTGAAGATTGCAAAAACATGTGCAACTTCTTGCATCTAAATAGTGATGTATACGTATTGATTCTATAAGTCTTGTATGATCACGTTAAAAAGAGATTAAACACGAAGAAATATAGACCTTGTAGGTCAAATTTTTGTCAAGATTTGACAAAGTTAGAACGGTTTAAAGAAAGCAAAATTTTGCAATTTTGCTAAATTTACGTTCTTTATTGGAATAATGTTTGAAACTTAAAATATAAAAATAACTGCCACAATATTAAACATAAAAATATGGGTTTTAAAGCACATGTAAGAAAAAATAATTTGAGCCATCGTAGACCTTTTTAATCTTTATCCAGAGGCCTAAAATTTGAGATACATTATAAGCTAAAAAAGATTTTTTTGTGAATTTTTTGACTTTCAAATGTGTGTCATTTTGAACAGGCAATATTCTAAGGTCCAAAATTTCGGGAACCTCATTTTTTTCTTCCATAATTTGTCCCTGAAAATCTGAGCAAAATAAAAAAAGTAAACTTTTTTAAATTAATCGAAAAGTAATAGAATTACCCATATACATATACTATGTTCTATGTTCATAGATAGCGTTTCACAAGTAGAAAAATTATGTTTTTGCTTGTTAAAAAACATTTCCATTTTTTAAATTTTTTTTATGTCTTTAGAGTAAACATGCATAAGTTATGATTTTTTTAATTTAATTCTTAAATTTGTTTATTAGTTTATTTTGTCACGAGTAAAATTAAAAAAAAAATCAAACTACTTCATGACTGTGTAACTTAATCAAATATAATAGTAAAAATTTACATAACAACACATTTATTTCTAGATTTAAATACATTTTGTTGCAACTGAAATTTATTTAAAAATTAAAGCACTAGAACATCAAATTTGTCATTAGATTTATTTCCTAATTTTCTATACTACATGCGCTATAAAACATTTATCACAAATAATTAAATTTAAATAATATTATTTAAAATAGTACTCATCTGTTATTATCATAATTAATAATAAACAATTATATTTTACATTTTTCACTTCATACTGTTCCAGTTTTCACAATATTTATAACATCTACTTCAACACTAGAGATTAATTTTATTTTAATTCAAATGGCATTATAAAACCGCAACAGCAAACCGAAACAATTTTGTATAATGACTTTTGTTTAAAAAGTAATTTTCAGCTGACAGTAAAACTTGAATGAATTAACAATACAATTGTTAATCTATCAGAAAATATTTTAAATAAATTAATGCACAACATAATTAATAAGTTAACAAAAAACGTTTTAATTAATTATACTTATATATTATATTTTTTCAATGTTTAGTTTAAAATTTGATATAAATAACTCTATTGTTAATATAATTTTGTAATTAAGTTTTTACCTGTTTCATTAAGTTTTATTGTTTTCTTACTAGACTATTACAAAACGTACAATTTAAAGCACATTCTAAAATTTATAAATAATCACGCAATCTTTTCCACTGTTTGCAACCATATTATTGTTTTTTTTATTGTAAAAAGATGTCAGAATAAAAATGTGGGATATAATAAACAGAATAGAGCGATACATTTGAAAACAAGAGATAATATTATTTTATAATGTTTAATTCCCGAAGTTCCGTCTGCAACACAATACGATAGAACCTACATTTTTTGTCATTCCATCCGGATATAATCGGTGATCTTCTAAGTGAGTTTAGTAAGGATAAAAAGTGTTAGTGTAAAATGTGTGAAGAAGCAACTATCACCAAGCAGTTATCTGAGTTAAAGAAAGAGCGGCCATATTTTAGAAGCGCTTTCACAAGATTTGCATATTTTGTAACAACCATCGACGTCGAGAGTAGTGGTACAGGATGAGGATGTATTAAGGAAGATTTACATAAATAAAGTTACCGCCAGTTCCCAAAACAAGAATCAATCGAATGATTTGGTACCCCAACATATTGTGTCAAGTGGAAACAATCAAGAAACAAGCACTAGCAATTACTCCCATAAATCACATACATTTCCAAGTGGGAATAATTTGCTGTGCAAACTACAATCATTAAAATTATTAAGTTTGATGGTGACGTCAAAAAACGGTTCAAATTTAGTGATTCTTTTAAATCTGTAATACATAAAAATACCCGCATAGTTGAGATATCTAATGTTGTCACTAAGTGGAGAAGCTGGGCAATTAGCCAGCTCTATAGCAACAACCTCGGCAAATTATAAAGTGTTGTGGAACATAATTAATATTACAAAAACTATACCAGAACAAGATACTCATAGTAAAGAAACATGTGATCGACATATTGGATCTGTCAGAAATAACGAAGGAATCCAGTAAAATGCTGCGTAGAATATGCAATGGTCTAATAAGCAACGTAAATGCATTGAATGTAAAATGAATTATTAGTAAAAATCGTTGTAAAAAAGCTAGATGCTTAATTAATTAGAGATTAAAAGTTATCATTACCCATCAATTCACTACCAAGTTTTAACTTGGTATTGCAGTTCTTAGAGCATAAATGCAATGCTTTAAAAGCAGCCGATCAATTAGTCACGGACATCAAGGGAAGGCATCAGGAACAAGGTTTAATAAAAAGACGACAATTAATAGCTCATGTTTCAACAAGAACTAAGTGCTATTTATGTATTAGAAAACATAGTTTATACGCTTGCGTTTCATTTAAAGAACTTCGACTGCAAACACGAATTGACATAATAGAGAAAAGGTTGTGCTTCAATTGTTTTCCCAAACACATGTGGTGGAAAAATGCAAATCACAAAGATGTTTCTTTTATTTCTTTTTTTTATTTTGCGTTTTACAGCTATTCTACATCGCCCCAGAAGTCTTACGACTTGTATGAAGGGGGATGATGGGACCAACGGCTTATTAGGTGACTTCCGAATCACCCCAGTGGATAAAGAGCAAAGTTATTATTTTAGTCATACTCGAGAATCAAACCCCGGACTGTTAGCGTAGTAACTAACAGTTTATAACTGAGCTATCTCACCGTTAAGTTTCAAGTGCAATAAAAGACATCACACTCGTATACACATTAACGCTAATATAGCATTCCACACAAAGACTTTGGGCGACCAGACACTGTTGGCTACCGCTGTGATTAAAATCAAGGATGACAAGGGACGATACACACAAGCACGGATGATGTTGGATTCCGGTTTTCAAAGTAACTTTCTTTGCAAAGAATTTGTAAAAAAACTAAAGATAAATTGCAGCTATATTGACAATTCGGTAGTTAGCATTAAGCAAGTCAGGCATAACTTCAAAAAACAAACGTGTTTAAAATTTGATTTACGTTTTAACAATTTCTCATTAACCTCGACGTTTTTAGTGCTAGTTTTAAGCGTGGAACGGTTGCTTTGCTCAAAAACATCCGTTTAGCAAATCCAAACTTTAATGTAAGTGGTAGGATAGATGGTATCTTTGGGCAGAAGCACTTGCAGCACTGTAGTGTAATGGTCTCATCCTATGCCAAAAAGGCCTACTTCTTCAAAAAAACAAACTAAGATAAATAGTGTCAGGAAGCAACATCAATTCACAAAAAATGATACAATGCAACGCAGGCTCCATAACTCCAAGACACGATCGAGTTTTTTTTTTAAGATTGAAAAAGTTGAAGATTTCAAATATTTTTTCAAAGAAGAAAAGAAGTGCAAAATTCATTTCCAAGATACGCATCAACGCAGCTTTAGTGGACAATTTGTTGTCAAACTGCCAATTAAAAAAAGCCGAATATAGCGGCGCTAAGTTCCTCATTCAACAGAACTAAAATTAACAAGAGAAGGAGAAGGTCTTACAACAATTATACTAATTATTCATAAAAGAATATGAAGAGTTAGGGCACATAAAGTCAACCCACGCCATAGGCAATAAAAAGTATTATCTACCACACCATTGGATACTGAGTAACAGCATAACAACTAAGTTACGGGTGGTCTTCGACGCTTTGGCCCGCACCACTTTCAATGTATCTTTAAATGACATTTTAAAAATTGGACCAGTGCAGCAACAGTTTCTATTTAAAATTCTGATTTAGTTCCGAACACATAAATATGTTTTGGTTAGTGACATTTCAAAAATGTACCGACAAATTCTTCTACAGATAAACCAGAAGAGCTTTCATAAAATATTATGGCAATATGATAAATACAAACTCATCCAAGAATACAAGCTGCAAACTTTGACATATGATACATCTTTTGCATCATATATAGTTACAAAATGTTTTAAGCAGTTAGCAGAAAAAACACAACAAAAATTTCCGGTCGTTAGTAAAACCATAGAAACAGATATGTTCATGGATAATTTACTGACAGGCGCAAACAACAGAAAAGCTGCTATTCAAATGATGATGATGTTACAAAAATCCTAGCCAGCAAAAGATTTAAATTGAGGAAATAGACAAGCAACGATAAAACGTTACTACCACCAATATCAGAAAAATAAAATCAAAAATTACAATTGGACAGACGGTATCATAAAGATTCTGAAAATAGAATAGTTTACTTAGCAGGATGTGTTAAAATTTAATGTTAATAACAATGCAGACAGAGAACGCACAACAAAACAAACAATCTTGTCAAACATAGCTAAGCTGTTTGATCTACTAGGCATGTTAAGCCCAATAGTGACAGAAAAAATATTAATGCAATCAGTGTGAACATTAAAATTGGACTGGGACAAAGTTGTACCAACAGAAGTAAACGTAGTTTGGACAAGCTTTATAAGTGATTTCGTAAACATGAAAAATCTCAAGGTGGCACAATTGGTGATCGGAAGTGTAGACATCCACGGTTTTTGTGATGCTAGCGAGAAAACCTATGCAGCCTGTATATATGCCGTAACTACAAAAACAATATCAAATAAAAAAAATTCAAGGTTAATTTGCAGCAAGTCATAGGTTGCCTCAATAAAACCTACCATAATACCGCGTTTAGAATTATGTGCAGCGGTCCTGCTATGAAAACTCATAAAGAGAATGTGCTTTGCATTTACCGATAAAAAATACTTACTGTTGGTCGGATTCAAACATAGTACATAGTGCCCATTAGTTGAAAGGGGAACATTTTGATTAGAAAACATATGCAAATAGAGTTTAGAATACCCAGAAACACCAAGGCTTTATTTGGAAACATGTTCCTACGGTTGACAATCCGGCTAATTTAGCTTCAAGAAGATCAGTTACGGTACGATTACGGACTCAATATGGTCCACTGGCTCTGATTGGTTATCCTCAAACTCAAGCCCAATGACCTTGCATCATGGCTAAGCACAAGAGGAAAAGAACAAACCGCGGCTAACATTTGAATCAGAAATCAAACAGGAGTTTGACAAAGAGCTTGCAAGTCGATATTCATCAGTGACTCGACTCATACTTGTTATCAGATGGATTCAATAATTTGCCAACAATTCTAATTAGTGTCAACAAAGAAGACAGATGACATTAAACAAAGACGAGTTTCTAGCGGCCAAACAAACTATTGTGAAAAAAATGCAGAAAGAAGTTTGCTCAAAAATCGATAAAAAAAACTCATTGCTTTGCGACCATATCAAGACAAGCAAAATATTATAAGAGTAAGAAAAAGACTAAAATACTCAGATTTAGACAAAAATCATAAACATACTGCATTACTTCTAAAACAACACCCACTTACAAATTTGTTGGTAAATACAAATTTTCTAAGAACTTGTCACGGTAAGGTCAATCTTACTCTAGCTTCCATTTGAAGAAATTACTGATTAACATCTAGACGTTCAGTGGTACGAGCAGCAATAAGTAAATGTATTACTTGCTTTCGAAACCGTTCGATAGCGGCCAACCAATTTATGGGCAACCTCCTTAAAAATAAGGTAGTGCCAAGCAGACCTTTTTCTCGTGTTGAAATTGATTATTGAGGTCCAATCTAGATGAGGAAAAGGTCAAGAAGAAATCAAAAACTAACTAAGGCATATATCTGCGTGTTTGTGTGCTTTGCCACTAAAGCAGTACACATTGAAGCTGTCAGCAATTTAACTACAGACGCATTTCTGGCATCATTGACTAGTTTACAGCAAAGCAGAGTATAGCAGAACACATATACTCGGACAACAAAACAACAAAAATTTTTCTCGAATACAAACACAACTCAGGCAATTAAAAAAGGGCTACTAAAAAATAGAATCTTGTTTTATACCTCTCAGTGTCCCACATTTTAGAGGGTTCTTGAAAGCAGCCGTGAAATCAATGAACAGGCATCTGCTTTGAGTTATCGGCAATAGAACACTGAACTACGAGGAGCTTTCCACAGTGTTGACCCAGATTGAAGCAGTTATGAACTCTAGACCATTAACTCTACATTCAAATGATGCAAGGAGCTTGGAGCACATTATAAATTTTATCATTAGTTATGCAATCTTTCTAATTGTTTGCAACCATATTATTGTCAAAATAAAAATGTGAGATTTAATAAAGAGAATAGAGCGATACAACTGAAAGCGAAAGCTATTATTATTTTATGTTTAATTCCCAAAGATCCGTCCGCAACACATCACAATAGAACATACACCACCAGAAACACCAAAACGTCGGGGGTATAAAAACTAAGCTCAAAAAACTTATGCTGATCGTAGCTGTATCTAACTATAATATTATTGTTTTGACCAAAACCTAGCTTAATCATAACATCAGCAATGTGGAGTTACAACTTTATTTACCATCTGATGTGGTAAATATTTAGATTATTGTTATTTCGTTGAATCTATTGTTGACAAATATCCAAAAAGTAAACTTATTTCATTAAGCTATTATAACGCGACGGCATGGGTAAATAATAAGTTAGGCATACATGTATTTCTATATCTAATGATGGTGCTGTATTATTTATGATTTGCAAATATCTGTGGTATGTTTGTGATTAATGGTGTGGATTTTTTGTTAAAAGTAAACCAACATCATAATGGTTATGCATTAGATGAAAAATGTAATACTAGCCCTGGTATTTTAATGTGAAAACGGTTTTAGTTATTTTAAATTTTCCGATTTTAATGCAATCAATATTTTTTTGCTAAATGTTGACTGCTTTTTATATAATTGTTATGTTTAGAATTGCTGTTGACTGTTTTATTCTCACAAAACTTGAAAACAATCTTCTCGTTTGATTCAATAAAGAATTGATTTCACTTACTAGACTCAAGAAACTGTGTGTCCAATTATAATGAGATCAAATTGTAATTTTTCAAACACAATGGATAAGCAAAAGTATTTTAGTAAAACAGCAACATAGGTTTTGTAAAAGTGGTTCTACTTTTACAAATCTTTTTTGTTACAAAAATGATTTCTTAAATGCCTTTCGATTAAAAGTTCAAGTTGATTAAATTTACCACTGGAGTCCAAATTCCAGGTTAAACTGTAGGTCCCGCATGTTTATGTAGAATTATTATTGGACATCACAAACATACAAAAGACATCCATTTAGTAGATGTGACAAAACTTTTGCGTTTTTAGACAAAACAAAGCAGAATTTTGTCAGTTTACTGCAAAATATAACAAGCGAAACAATCATCTTAGTCTTTTACAAAGCAGAACCCAATAAATATTCTTTAAATAAACTCAAGTAACTCAAAGCGAAATTAGTAGCAAAAAGTATATGCAACCTTGCATCGTTACTTCCTATTTTTGCAAAGATAATATATTTGTAGCCCAAACTTTAATCTACTACATAGCTAAACTCTTCAAACAAATGCCCGACAGTCTAAAACTCGGACATAATCGTGAAGCAAGTTCTCTACAAAACTCTATGTAACGCCTATACGGCAGCACTTATGAGCAACATGTAGCCTAAAAAACAGGTTTTTTAATACTTACTACCAAATTTTGCAATGGTTCAGAAATACCAGGAATCTTTAAAGTTGGCGTCAATTGAAAAGAACTTTTGGCTATTTTCTATTTTTACCAAAAATTAAGCTGCTCCACAAAAACTGTTAAAAACAATAAATTGCAAGTGTACAAACTGCAAAACTCTACGTAGTTGTAGAAAAATAAAACTTAAACCGTTCGTCATTTGTTTCTATTGTCAAAGTCAAGTAGTTATAATTTTTCTTGCCATACGCTAACACGGCTAAATCTGACAAAGACATTGCAGTTAATATTGATAACGACAGGTACAATATTGAAGCCAAAAACTTTTTTAGACTGTCAACTTTAGAAATTGTTAATAAAACATATTGGCTGTAGAAAATAAAATTTAATTTTTTTTTCAAATTGCACGCAAAAATTTGTAATTCATCATAGCTTATGATTTGCTTTGTTGAGCTGCTAAGAAAGTACAAATACCGCAACAATAAGCGCAACCTTAATGTTCCTAAAACGTGATCATTTAATAGTATATATGGATAACACGTACAACTTACAGAAGACTCAAAAAATTATATAATTGCAACTGGTAAAACAAAAACTTCTAGTCATAACAGTGGACCAAAACATTTTAAGTAAAAAATGCTAAAATATGTTTTATAGAAAAGACGGCTATAACATGTCATAACACAACAAAAATGGAAAAAATCTATAGGCGTAGAAAACATCATAGAAGAAATTGTTAAAATTGTATTAGAAAGCCAACAAGTTATATACTGAAATAATATATTGACGTCATTTATAACATTAGCAATTTTATAACACTGAAAGTACAAAGTATATAATGTAATTCTTTAAAAAGATCTATAAATAAGCTAATAAAAAGACAAGACAGGCATTGACCCAATAAAGTGAGAATTCAATACTTTCCCGCTAATGCACAGAGTTTTTAATTAGATTAAGTTACGTTAGATTGCAGTAATAAATTTTTAACTTTGAAAGTAGATTTCGTATTACAAAAGCCGAGACATATGTACAATGATTTTGTACTTACTACTTTTCCCAAAATATATATTTTCAAATTTTGAACATTAAAATAGTATTGCTTTCAAACAACTTTTTTTATGATTTTTCATAGTACTGCTATTATGCAACAAAAGAAGTAGACATGTGGCGTAACAATTTGATTAAATACAAATCTAATATCTATCATCTGTAATTAATTGTCAGTGTTATAACGGAATATATCCTAGCCGCGCCGCTACTGCCGCGGCACGCGTCTCTTCGGCTTATTTATTATCGTGCCGTCTCGCTACGCTCCGCGATCTCGTGACTGTGACGTAGGGGTTTCGCGGCCCGGTCTGCTGGGATGAAGAGACTGCAAGAGCCTCACTTGTATTTGCGATTTTTACCGCTGCCGCCATTAGAAACTTTCGCGGTATAATAGCTAAGTGGCGTACTGGCGAACATACTCAACTTAATTCAAGTGGATGCGTCTGCCCTTAGGTGAGAGTAATGTTATTATTAACAAGAACACCCTTTATCGGAGCAGCTGAGACAGCGTTCCAAGAACCGACCACGCGAGTGCTGATTCGGCACTCTGTTGGAATAAAACCAGATGCACGCAGCATCCTAACGCATTCATTTTTATATTGTAGTAATAATTAAATCTAAGGCCTTCAGCACATAATTAAATATAATAAAGCTCATGTATAATTATTAAATAAATGTTTTTAAAAACTAAATCAAATAGTTATAAAACTTAATTGGCGCAGTCAAAGGTAGGATTGCACAATTCGTGAAGAAGATCCATTCAAATAGGACCAAAGCGAATTTAGACCCCAGTCTTTAAGTGCAATTGAGAAAAGGACGTACGAAGCAAAAATCGATCACAACATAATCGTAGCAACCGTAAGTGTGAGAAATCCTAATTATCAATTCCATTCCCTGTGTACATGAGCTTTGACTCAGATTTTAATTTAAACGATTTATTCGATATAATAAATCAAATTCAATCAGAAATGCCTGATCAACCTACTATTGGTTCGGCGGAAAAGATAGCCAATACAATTTCTTATTTTAATGGTAATAGCGAATATTTGGAATGTTTCATTAACGCATGCGACAAATTGTTTAATCGTTACGGAAGAACAACTGATAACAGTTTAAGTGAATATGTTTTCTCGGCAATCTTATCTAAGCTTCGCGACGCGGCATCAGCGTTTATTTTATGCAGACCTGACTTAACTACATGGCCGCAAGTAAAAGAAGTGTTACGTATTAAATTCGGAGATAGAATTGATCGCCAAACACTACTCCAAGAATTTCTTTATTTAACAAAATATCGCAACGAAAACATAATCGATTTTATTCAGCGTATGCAACAAATGAAAATAAGATTAGATTTAAAAATTAATTCAGACAGCGATTTAGACGCTAATTTAAAAACATTATTAATTCAACAAAACAACACTACCGCAATCGACGTATTATTAGGAAACGTCAGTAGCGAACTAAAAACAATATTAATGCTAAATAAACCTGCTAACCTAGATAAAGCTGTTGAAATAGTAATTAATTTTGATCATACAGAACAGAGAACTGCAAGGTTCATGAATCCACAAAATATTAAACAAAAACCAAATATTATTAATAAACCAAATAATAATAACCAATATCCACAAAATTTTAATCACAAAATTGTTGATAATAAGCAATGGAATAATTCTCAATTCCAAAACCAACACCAAAAACAATATGTACCAAATTATAATTACCAAAAACAATTTGTACCAAATTATAACCAACAACAAAAACAATTTGTACCAAATTATAACCAACAACAAAAACAATTTGTACCAAATTATAACCAACAACAATCACAATTTGTACCTAATTATAATCAACAACAAAACCAAAATTTTCCAAGCCAACCTATACATATACAACCGCGCTCAGTTCAACAAAAAAAATATTTTACTAACGAACAAATTTTTGGAAAACCGAAAAACGCATTTGCTCCACAAAATACACCACGAGTAATGCATAAACCAGAACCAATGTCTACTACTTCTAGACTAACGTTCAAACCCAATTTAAATAGAAACTACAACCATTTCCGGAATAACAACCCGTGCAACTTTACATCAGAGGAACTATATAATGTAGAGGAACAAGTTGAACCAAACTACTACGAAGAAGAAGATATTTTTGAGAAGGATAATGAAACACCCGGCGAATTTGATTCGAATGAACATGAATATTACCAAGAGGAAAATTTTCAGGAATTAGCCTCAAACCAAACGGGAAGTTAGAATTAAATACCCAACAATTAAATTCATTACCTTATATCAAAATTTCAAACCCACCATGCAAACTTTTAATCGATACAGGATGTCACGGATCCCTGATTAGACCTTCAATTGCGGAACGTTATTTCCCAGAGTTCACATACAGGAAAGATTCACCAATTACGACCTGCAATGGCGAAAGTAAAGCTGAACTTAAAGCCCATATCCCTGCATTCGATGAATTCAAATCGGATGAAACTTTTAATTTTATTATATTTAATTTTCACGACTATTTCGATGGAATTATCGGCAAAAGAGATTTAATGAAATTGCAAGCAAACATAAATTTTCATAAAAATCTTTTAGAAAGCCCTAAATTTTCTATTCCAATATTTTATCGGGACGATTTTTCAACTATCACATTAGAAGTACCACCTTTATCGTACATAACAAAAAACATACTTGTACCAATAGAAAATGGAGAAATATTGATAAATCAACAACCAATAAATAATCTGATTATACCAGAGATGGTAACAACAGCAAAAAACTACTATGCAAAGATTGAGATAAGAAACCCAACTACGAAAACACAAGTGGAAATAATACCAACTGATTTATTAAAAGAAAGTCAAACACTTGATCAGTTTGAACTACACAATTTTCAAATATTTGAAAATTTAGAATCACAAAACACTTTTGATATAAAAACTTTGATCAGAACTAATCATCTTAATAAAGAAGAGTCCCAAGAGATAATAAAATTATGTCAAGAATATTCAGACATTTTTCATGATCCAGAATCTAAATTAACGTTCACAAACCAAGTGAAACACGAAATTAAAACAAGTGATGAAGATCCAATCTATACAAAAAGTTATAGATATCCTTACGTTCATCTTGAAGAAGTTCGGAAACAAATTTCAAAAATGTTGGAAGACGGAATAATAAGACCTTCACAATCTCCTTGGAGCTCACCCATCTGGATAGTACCCAAGAAATTGGATGCCAGCGGCAAAAAGAAATGGAGGATCGTAGTCGATTACCGAAAGGTGAACGAAAAAACTATCGATGATCGATATCCTATTCCCAACATAACTGATATTTTGGACAAATTGGGAAGATGCCAATATTTTTCAACTCTCGATTTGGCATCGGGATTTCACCAAATAGAGATGAGCGAAAAGTCTATTCCAAAAACTGCGTTCAACACAATGAATGGACATTATGAATACACCAGAATGCCGTTTGGCCTAAAAAATGCGCCGGCGACGTTCCAGCGTGTCATGGATAATGTGCTAGCAGGACTTCAAAATAAGATATGCATGGTCTACATGGATGATGTAATTATTTTTTCGACGGCACTCCAAGAACACATTACCTCATTAAAAACAATCTTTCAACGGTTAAGAGAAACTAAACTAAAAATACAATTAGACAAGTCAGAATTCCTAAGAAAAGAAGTTGAATATCTTGGACACGTCATAACGCCGAATGGAATCAAACCAAATCCAACAAAAATTACAGCTATACAAAATTTTCCGAAACCAACGAACAACCTTTACCAACATCGTTGTTTTCTCACTTAAGAAGGGAGGAGTAATGTTATTATTAACAAGAACACCCTTTATCGGAGCAGCTGAGACAGCGTTCCAAGAACCGACCACGCGAGTGCTGATTCGGCACTCTGTTGGAATAAAACCAGATGCACGCAGCATCCTAACGCATTCATTTTTATATTGTAGTAATAATTAAATCTAAGGCCTTCAGCACATAATTAAATATAATAAAGCTCATGTATAATTATTAAATAAATGTTTTTAAAAACTAAATCAAATAGTTATAAAACTTAATTGTGAGTCTAATATTCTTTTTATCCTTTCTTAATTATATATATATATATATATATATATATTTTACATAATAATTATATTACCGATTTTTTTTTTCTGTTCATTATAATTTATATAATAATGTGCTCATATTTGCCTTAGATATTTATAAAATAAAAACCTATCAACCGTACAATTAGAAGTTACCATTTATCCTGAAGCAACTTCCCGGCAATTACAACAATCCACCCCCGACAAAACACGTGGCAGTCAGCCGCTTTGTCACAGTGTTAATAACAATTCTATACAAATGAGCACATTGTTAAACAAGCGTGTAATGAAAATAATAAATATTTATAATATATTTAAATAATATCTATTATTTTATACAACAACAGATTACAATAAACTTAGCTAATTTTATTAATGTAACGTCACTATAATATTAATCTTGAAAAAACGAATTAATCGTTGGGCTTGTGCGTAGACGTTTAAGTCTAAAGTAAAGCAATACTGATGAGAAATAAATTTCAAAACGCGTATATGGATAATTTTAGACCATTTTAATATTTACATTTTGTAATTTCTAGACTGTTCGACATTGTTGCAAGTTATATTTAGTAAACTTGAGACACTGTGTGTACATTTATACAAACATGTTTTACTTGTTCTAGTGTTGCATAGTCTAGATATTAATTAATTTCCAATTCATTTTTCCCTTTATATATAAATTATTTTCAAAAAACCACATTTTTCAATTTTATTTTTTCAATGTTGCAGTATTAGTAGTACTATCTGTAATGTGCAAATTACTTTTTATTATCTAAGTAACTTGTTTTTGTCTTTGTAAGACGCCTATGCACAAGCCCAACGATTAATTCGTTTTTTCAAGATTAATATTTAATCACTTGTGTCATGTATTAATGGACATTTGTTCAAATGGTCACTATAATAATAATTTACTCTGCAATGCAATAATAATCCATAGAAACCAAAGAAATAATGTAACGTGGAGTTGCCATTATTCACTAACCTTATAATTCATTAATTTTAATCATGATATCTGGTCCACTCATACTCTCATATTAAATGTAATTATAGTTTATTAATACTAATCTTGTAGGTATTAGACTAACATCCAAATTAATAAACGCCATAACCGCTATAAAATGTAATTCGAGATAGAAGGAAAAAGCGCACGCTTGAAGTTTATAAGTTGCTTAAAAACCTATGATTAATCTTCCACCGTAGTATGTATGTTTGCAGTGTGTAATTGTTATATTAAAACCAGTGCTACCACAAACCGCAATTTTATCGATTTCATAATTAAAATAAATGATAAATAATAAATATCAGTTTTTTTGCTTACACTAATCATATTTTAATCGCATATTGAAAAAGTTTCCAATTTTTATTACCTTAAAAAACACTCATTTTATTATTTTAAAAACCTTCCATGCTTTTATCGGTTAATGAAATTATATCAAGTGCTACACAGTATGCAATATAATAAAACTTGTTGTATTAAAAATATAAACAGCGTGATTATGTAAACAATATCTATGTAGTCATCGTAAATGTTGATTTCAAAGTGTTTATAAGTGTTATAAACCATTTTAACAATTTCTTAAACAAGTATAGAAGCAAGTATGAACCATTTTAACAATCTTGCGCTTTAGAAACAGAAAACAACCGCACCTGACTATACATTTGCTAATCCCAGAGTACGTTGTAATGATGTATAGAATGAACAATTTTACCACTTCATCAATAGTAAAGTAATAATAAGGTTTTTAATTTTTTAAATTTTCATTAACGTAAACATTTCTTTTTGCATTTTGTAACATCAATAAACAAATAATCAAACAAACGACTGTGGCTACAGCTATAATTTAATACTAAATATCCGCATTAATCGCCATCATTTAGCATTTATGCAATTGGCAGTCATTTCGCGGGTTTAAACGATTTTGAATCCGATTAATGCAGACATTTAGTATTAAATTGCACTAACTGGAACCACAGTCGTTTGTTTGATTATTTACATCATCAATTGTGTTTATAAACACAGAAATATTTATTCAAATTTGTTTTTTGCTATCATACAATCCCGTGGTCATACAATGCACATTGACGAAGTTTGAAAAACCAAAACAATTCTTGACCATAGGCCCAAATAAATTTTTTTTTTTAACAAAAAATAACTAATTAATTACACTTTAAAACACATTTTATATAAAGCAATATATTTTCTTTACGTCAATACTCGTTATACTTATTACTTAAGTTATCTATACAGTCTTTTTGCAGTGGCAAAGTTATCTGTAAGCAATAGTTTGCAATGGCCTCTGAACGTCTAAACTTGGTGGCAAATTATGCTATTTTTAACATTCCGTAAATAAAATGTTGTACACATTTTGGTTTTTTCTA
Organism: Tachinus rufipes; assembly: GCA_963932245.1. NCBI lineage: Eukaryota > Metazoa > Arthropoda > Insecta > Coleoptera > Staphylinidae > Tachinus > Tachinus rufipes. Next base: position 39,615,838 of record OZ010747.1, on the reverse strand, counting down.
AAAATATTTTTGATATTTTAAAGCTGGGTTTTGCTAATTTTGATTTTATAATATTTTTCAATGCTTGTAGTCAAATTTTGGTGTTTTATGACAATTGTTTAAAGTTTTAAGACCATATTTTGTCATTTTTTACTTTCTATAAACAGAATTTTGTAGTTTCAACTGATTTTATCTAGATTTTTTTTTAATTATGTAATACTTTATGACCGGTTATTATTAGTTTTGACTTTTTATAAATAAAATTTTAATTTTTTCAAAATAAAAATAATTTTATATTTTATGTAAGTTTTAATGATTTTATTATTTTTGACTTCATATGAACATTATTTTGTACTTTTCAACAGTTTATATCTAGATGTTTTTTTTTTAACAATATGTTCATATTTTATTGCTAGTTTAGCTACTTTCACATTTTATTAAAAAAAAAACAGTGTTCTTTTAAACAGGTTATGCCAGACTTTGATGGTTCTTTGTGACAATGTGTTAATTATTCATAACCGTTTTTTAAATTTTTTATTAATACAATTTTGCACTTTCTAACACAAAAAATAATAATATTGTATCAAGGAAATTTTGCTAATTTTGACATTTTATGAAGAAATTTTTGCAATTGCCGGATTTTATTTATTTATTTAATAAACCAATCACCAAAACCATTAAAACCAAAATTAATATCTACAACTTAAAAAATATATAAATTAAACTGAAAACAATTAGTACTAAAAATAAGAATATAACTAAAATAGTCACTAAATATTTAAAAAAGTATACGCCAAAAAGAGTCACAAAACTTTTTAAAGATAAGCTTAGAAATTGTACAAACTGATAAGCTTAGAAATTTACACGGTATGTACTGTAAATGATAGGCTTGAATTAAACCTAATGCCTAAATCACAAGAAGTGTTAACTTTCAACAACATTTGATTTATTGCACTTATTATAGTACAGCATTATCCCAAAATTTGATTTTTATAAACATTTTTTAGCGTCAGCAAACAATAAACAAAGCGCATTAAAAAAACGTTGTACCACATCGTTGATAAAGTTATTGAACAGTAGAGGTCTAACAAGTAACTTTTGTGGGACACCTTACGTAACAATATTTTATAATAATAATAATAATAATAATAATAATAATAATAATAATAATAATAATAATAATAATAATAATAATAATAATAATAATAATAATAATAATAATAATAATTTTGGAATTTGGAATTGATAAATGCAAAGTGCAGTGCATCTCACAAGGGACAAGGGAATCTACAAACTATGCTTTGAAGAACGGAGAAGTTGTAGAACCAATGGAAGAAGGGGAATTTTATAAATATTTGGGTTTCCAACAAAATAGGGAGTTAGAACATACACATATTAAGACAGAATTAACAAAAAAGTATACCCAAAGAGTTCATAATATAATGAAATCATACTTAAATGGCAAAAACATTATAAAGGCTATAAATACATACGCAACACCAGTTTTGACGTATTCGTTTGGAGTTATTAAATGGACAACAACTGATTTGGAACGGCTACAAAGACTAACCCGAACTACACTAACTCAGTACCAAGCGCATCATCCAAAAGCAAATACTGACAGACTTACCCTACCAAGAAAAGAAAGGGGAAGAGGCCTGGTAAATATTTTAAGACTGCATAATAAACAAATCCGCAGTTTAAGAAAATTCTTTTATGCTAAACAAGAAAGTTCCCATCTCCACAAGGCTGTTGTTTTGTCTGATAACAGACATACACCTCTCAACCTCCAGGACACAATAGCTAATGACACACACTCTATAACAACAGATGTAGAAATAAAAAATCAATGGGCCCAAAAAACACTACATGGAAGACATTACCATGATTTAAACCAATTATACGTCGACACTGAAGCGTCGAACGCCTGGCTAAATTATGGCGATTTATTCCCGGAAACGGAGGGGTTTATGATCTCAATACAAGATCAAGTCATTAATACATATAATTATAGGAAGTATAATATCAAAGACATTACTATAACAACGGATAAATGCAGACGATGTCATATTCAGTCAGAAACAATACAGCATGTAACATCTGGTTGTAAAATACTGACACAGACCGATTACCTGCAAAGACACAACCACGTGGCAAATATAATACATCAACATCTTGTAAAAAACACTAAGTTGCCATCAGTAGATTTACCGTATTATAAGTACATAGCAGAACCAGTACTTGAAAACAACTTGTTCAAATTGTATTATGACCGAGCAATAATAACGGATAAAACCATACATCACAATCAACCGGACTTAACACTAGTTGACAAAAGTCATAAAACTACGTATGTAATAGACATTGCCGTTCCTAATACACATAATATTGAGAAAACTTATACGGAAAAAGTTGAAAAATACACTGATCTGGCAGATGAGATACGCAAGATCTGGGGAATGGATAAAGTAATTATAGTACCATTAATTATATCAAGTACTGGCATTATTCCTCACAGCTTGCATAAATCCATTGAAACCCTAAACTTACCAGCTAACATCTACATTAAAATTCAAAAATCAGTCATTTTAAATACATGTCGAACTGTTAGGAAATTTTTAAATTAAAATATATTAAAACAAACTTATAAAGCCTCTGGTATTTACCCGGCGTTATAAGTAACTGCTACCGGAATTGTCCGAGAAAACAAAATAATAATAATAATAATAATAATAATAATAATAATACCTAGTAGCAGGTATAATACACCAGGAAGTGCTAAAGAAATGTAAACTAGCAAAAGGCGACATCCCATACTATAAGTACGAACCCAAGGCAGTTGAAGAAAACAACAGGTTTCTTATCTACTGGGACAGACCCATTATCACGGATGTAAGAACCCCTCACAACAGACCAGACATTGTCATACGAGATAAGGAAAGCCGCAATACCTACCTGATAGATATCTCTATTCCAGAATCCTCAAACCTGCAAAGAAAGCACGACGAAAAGATCAATAAGTACATCGATCTGGCAATAGAAACAAAAGAAATGTGGAGGCAAAAATCAGTGCACATCCTCCCACTGATTATATCAGCTACTGGAGTTGTACCACTAAACTTAGCTAAAAATCTAGAAAAAATAGACTTAGAATTTAACATCTTTAAGAAAATGCAAAAAAGCACTCTGCTAAGTACTGCAAATATCGTAAGGGAAGTCCTTTCTATATAATAAATAGAAAAATAGCTGTCAGTCTTGGTCGCTGTACCCGACGGCAGTCTAAATACCAGAAAACTGTGTTAAAAAAAATAATAATAATAATCACTTTATTCTAATAGATCTTTTACAGATATAGAAAAATACATATATATATATATATATATATATATATATATATATATATACAAATTGCAAAATCCATTAAACAAAATAAAAATCCATTAAACAAATTTAAAATGCAACTATAGATCATCTGTTTAAAGTTCATCAACTGTATAGTATGCTTTATTTAAAAGAAATGCTTTTATTGCTTTTTTTAAAACATAAAGTTTTTAAATGGGTTAATAACGTAGGTAGTTTATTAAATAGAACAATAGCCATGTATTTAAGAGATTTTTGTTAACGCGTTGTAAAATGTATTGAAACTTTTAAAACATTATTATGTCGTGTATTATATTGGTAATATTGATTTAATGTTTTGAATTTGAATAGATTATTTTTGGCATATATGCTATATATCTCATATATAAACTCAAGGTAATAACATTATTTTGCTTTTACAAAATAATTCATTACAATAAGCTAACGTTGTTTCATTAAAAATATAACAAACTGCCCGTTTTTGCAATTTAAAATAAATAGGCTTTCTAAGTATGAAGCAACTCCCTATGCTAAGATGCCATATATTAATAAAGAGTAAAACCAAGCAAAATAAAACGTTTTGACAACGTTGGTCGATACAGATTTTGTTAGTTGTTTTATTACATAACATAATGATGAAGCTTTCTTGCATAAATAATTAACATGTATGACCCATTTACAATGCCTATCAATATGTACCCTCAAAAACTTTGTTTCAAATTGTTGTTGAAGATTTGTACCGCATTTAATGAGCAAACTACTCCTACTTAGTTCATGTGTTTTAATATTAAAATTATTAGAACTGATTTTTTGTTATTTACAATCAAACCATTGCACTGAAGCCATTTATAAAGCGTTTGTAGTTGCATATTAGATTTTTTTACTACATTAGATTGAGTTTTGGCATTTATTAATAGGGAGGCATCATCTGCAAACAAAAATGTATTTTTGCTTGGTATTTTGTTAATATATTTTATAAACAGAAATGGACCCAAAACTGAGCCTTAAAACACACCTCTGCTCATTGGTAGCATGTCAGACGCTACACCATCAATTTCAACATAGTGCAATTGCCCTTCTAAATACCAGCGTAGCCAAGTCAACGCCAGACCTCGCATTCCATATCTTTCTAGTTTTTCTAGTAGCAGCTTGTAATTTACAAAATCAAACGCTTTGGACAAATCAATAAATACTCTTGCGCATTGTTCATGTCAATCGCTAAACTCGTGTAAAGTGTCCAATAATTCAATTATATCTGATGTTGTTGATTAGCCTTTATAAAATCCAAACTGGTTTCAATTAAATATTTTAAATTTATTTATTCTGACAATATTTTGATGTTTTAAAGTCAAATTTTAGTATTTTTGACATTTTATGAATATAATTTTGCACTTTTATTACAGTTTATGCCGGATGTTAGTGTTTTCTACTAATATTTTTATTATTCATAGCCAGTTTTTAGCTGATTTTAACTTTTTATAATTTTTTTTATAGCTAGATTTTTATATTTGAAATTTCATAAACCTTTCTACATTTTTCAACAATTTATGACTAGATTTTGATTATTTTAATCTTTTATAAATAGAGTTTTGTACGTTTAATAGTTTATGACCAAACAAAAAAAAAATTACGTATTCCTTTAAAACCGAAAGAGGCCCCCAATACTCTGCGGTAAAACCCAAAAATTTCAACTACGCTATTGTCTTTTAGATATTCTTTTCATCTTTCTGTAATTTATTTTTATTTTTATCTGTTATTACTTATTATATTACTCTTGTTTAACCAAAATTGATGCTAATTTTTGTATAGTTTATATATTTTTCCTCTTCTGAGCTGAGCTTTCTGGCATTTGTTTAAAATTTTAAAGCCGGTTAGTTTTTAATTAACAGAATTTTTATTTTACTATTTTTGACTCTCCTTTAAAAAATTTTTGCACTTTTCAGCAGTTTATTCCGAATTTTGATTTTTTCTAACAATATTTAAATTATTTAAACCATTTCAACAGTTTATAGCCGTAGTAATTATTCATATTTTATTATCATTCATCAGCATTTTGGTGCTTTCTAACACTATTTTAATGTATCATTTACAATTTTTGACATTTTATGAATAAAATTTTGAATTATTAAACCGTTTTTGATTCTATATCAATATATTTTAATGTTAGCACTAAATTTATTTATTTTTTATTTGCATTTTTGAACAGTTTAAAGCCAAATTACTGTGCACAGTAATTGAGATGTTATAAAGCCAAATTTTGCTATTTTTAACTTTTGATTTTAATTTTTTTTTTAACCATTTTTTTAATTCATATTTCTTTGGTATTTTTCACTTTTTATGAATAAAAATTTGCATGCAGTTTTTGTTGCTTTTTAATTATTAAAATGTTGCTTTTTTCAATAGTTAATAAACGGATTTTTGTTATTTTTAATAATATTTTAAATTTTTTCAGCTTGGTTTTAGTGTTTTTAAAACAGTTTATATTTAGATTTTGATGTATATAAACCAGATTTTACTTATTTATAAAAAAAATTGCAGTTTGAAAAAATATTTGATTGTTTTTTACACTTTTTTTAAGTTTTTAGTGTTTTTTTGACATAAAATAATTATAATAATGGTTTAAATTTACTATTCTTAACACTTCATAAATACAAATTTTTATTTTTAAATTGTTTATGGCCGTATTTTGCTTTTTTGACATTTTATAAACAATGTATTAAATTTTTTAAAAATATGTGATCAAGTTTCAGTTTTTTCGAACAATATTTTGATCTTTTGTAGCCAAATTTTGCTATATTTGACATTTTATTTGGTGTTTTCTAACAATATTTTAATATTTTAATCACGGCAAAAGAACGTGGGACAGTTGACTAAGCATCCAACTGCTGCACCAGTCATCGTAGGTCCAAATCTCACAACTTATAATCAGTTCAAACGTATACTCAATCTTTTTTTTTCCAATGTAAAATTAATTCTAAATTCAGTTTTTTAATTCCATTTCTTCAGATTTATTGTGAATCTATTTTGTTACCTCTTCTGTATCTAATACATTAAAAACTGTAATTAGTATTGTTTTAATTTCATTCTAGTCTTTTTTTTGTGCTTTTATCTATTAGTTTTTGCATTTCCTTTTTTTTATGTTTTTTTTTTACTGATTTGTAATATATTTGCTAATTCCTTATTTAATTCAGAAGTCACTTAATAAGCCGTTGGTGCTACCAAACCTCAAGTCGTAAGACTTTTGGGGCAATCAATGTAAGAAGCTATAAAACGCACAATAAAGACTAACTTATTTTTTATACAATATTTTACAAGTCTTTTTCCTCTATTATTTTGTTTGCTCAATTTAAGTACTTCTTAAATTTTGCTATTTTACCTTAGCTATTATTATGTTATTATTTTTTAATATAATTAAATTTTTGTGTATTTTATAGCTTAATTTTGTTTTTTTAATTTTTTTATTGTAGACATTTTTCACCATTTTGTTATCACGTTTTATGGTTCTCATATGTGTATTATTATAGTATCTGTTGATTTTGTACTTATCTTATATCTTATCATTTCCTTAAAAATAAACTATACTTGTGTCTATTATCTGTCACTGTGTTTCTTTTTCTATATTCTCCCGATCAACTATCCGTAAATAATGATACTTAAAGAAAAAAAGTTGTTAAATTGCCCTTTTTTGCAACTCTTTTGTAAAAAAAGAAGCATAGTCTGTGCAACAGACTTTTATAATGCCATCAGTAGTTCCAATAGAAGCAAGTATAACTATATCATCATTTTTGGAATGGATCTTTTTGATTCTTCATTTCTTTTATTTTAAAAGTGAGAAATTGTTATTTTCTGTATTATTGCCAGCTGCTCTAGCCTAATTAGGCTTCCTCTAGAACATTTATATTCAATTTGCTTTTAAAATTCAACAATGTACCCCACCACTTTTTCAAAAGTTCAAGGTCAAAGTCAGATAGAGAGATTGCAATTGGTTGCTTTTCAAGGTCAAGGTTAGATAGATAGATAGATATTGCTATATTCATAACATAGAATCTTTTATTTTAAAAGTGAGAAATTGTTATTTTCTGTATTATTGCCAGCTGCTCTAGCCTAATTAGGCTTCCTCTAGAACATTTATATTCAATTTGCTTTTAAAATTCAACAATGTACCCCACCACTTTTTCAAAAGTTCAAGGTCAAGGTCAGATAGAGAGATTGCAATTGGTTGTTTTTCAAGGTCAAGGTTAGATAGATAGATAGATAGTGCTTTATTCATAACATAGAAGTGTAGACATTAGCAGCACATAAAACATATTTACAAACAGTAATATAAAATATATAAATAATACATTAAAAGTGTAGCATACTACTACAATGACATATATTCTTCAAATGAATAGAATATTTTAGTTTGGAAGAAACCTTTTGCATTTGTTTTAAATTTTTTTAAATTTTTTGAATTTTTTATTGTCGTTGGAAGTTTGTTGAAAATTTTACACATGTTAAACAGGTAAGACTTTCCAAACGCTAATGATTTTGGTATAACAGGTCTTAAAATTAAATTTAATAATAATGCCCTGTTATTAGCTGTTTTCTCAAGGTCAAGTAACCCCCTCCCCTGAGGAGAGACTATCACAGTAGGACTTCATTTAAAAAAAGTTTCTAGAATATGGTAGTGCAATATCATAGTATGCGTAATTATGGTTACAAAAACTTACAATATAACTTGACTACAACAACTATTTCCATCATTAAACAATCTGCACGCAGTAGATTAACATCAGAAAACATTATATTTTTAAAGTCTTTAGAATTTAAATTATATTAAATAATAAGCATACTTAATGTTAAAGAAAATGTCTTTATTGACAACTCAATCGCAAATTTTGAATTTCACACACATCAACCATATGCATGAACAAGTTTTAACAACAATAACAAAATCAAAATTTCGATTCAACAACAAGATATGTACAATGTGAGAGTTACATTTACATAGAAGGCAAATTGCAAGATACTGCTGATTCTAAAAAACCAAAAAAAAAAAAGTTTATTAACAACGGTATTGCATATTTATTTAGTGAATTTCGCTATGAATTAAATGGTGTTGTTATTGACTCTACTAGAAACGTTAGTTTAACATCAATATTAAAAGGTTACTTATGCTTCAATTCTAATCAAAAATTACAAAACTCTGGATGGTTTTTAAAAACGGCTGCAGAACAAAGATGATATAGTAAATGCGGATGTAAATTTCAATGTTTGCATAGCACTTAAAATGTTATTAGACTTTGCTGAAGATTATAAGAAAAATATTATAAATATCAAACAAGAACTAGTTTTAATACGCAGTAATACCAACCTTGATGCACTTGTATCTACTAAAGACAAAACTGTTAAGGTGACAATTAATAAAATCAATTAAAAAGTTTTTCACATTTCTCAACTTAGATTGACAAAATTTTTAGAAAAAAATAAGGATTTATCTTAGCTTTTAGATCTTGAAAATTACATGAATATCCTGCGTTGCCACAAAATGTGTGAAAACGGCTACTCAATTAGAAACACCAAGATATATAATTTTTGGGTTACAGACTGATCGTAAAAACAAAAATCTTAAGGATATAAGTCAATTTGATAGTAATAAACTTTCAAATCTTCGAGTTTATTTAAATTCTGAAAGATATCCTTATGATAATTTAAATTTAATTTTTAAATCAAATCAAATTGCGCAATTATATAAAATGCATGCAAATTTTCAACAATCTTATTATCACAAAAAAATTGAACTTCTTTTTAATCGCAAATAATTTAAGGAAACAACACCAATAGTACTAATTGATTGTAGTAATCAAAACGAAACATTGCAATCAAATGCTGTTAAAATTAAAATTGAATTTGACACAAGTGAACCTACAAAAGCTAACACTTCTGCTGTATGCCTCATTCTTTAAGATAAGATAATCAGTTACAATCCATTCACCGAAACGGCCAGACAAATGTATATGGATAAAAAAATTAATAAAAGATTATTTATTCATAAGATAAAATTAAAGAAGCTTAAAAACAAATTTATTTGTATTTTCTTAAAAGTAAACTTTTTAAAAAGTTTTCTAAAATTGAAAATAAAATGTTAATTATTGATGTCCAAGGATTTAAAATTGGTTCTAAAAAGTTTCCACCAAAAAAATTGACAATTTTTGATGAAATTCAAATAGCCCATTGTGTATTTAAGCCCTCATTGCCGTTCCACTTATTGAAAGCAGAATTTAAGAAGCAAGTTGATTGGTTAATCAATAAATATCTTTGCATTGATTGGAATCAAGGATTTACACCACAACATCAATTTAAAAATATATTACAAGACATTAGGGCGGACACAATTTATGTTAAGCTTTAACTTCAACTGAATCAAAATGGTTATATCATTCTAAAGATTATTCCATGTGTGTACATTATCAAATGTTTATCAATTATATAATGATTTTGTAATGAAATATTAAAACTATTTTTAAATATGTATATATTTTTATTAAAACCTAAATACATTCAATTATATATTTTTATTAAAACCTAAATACATTTAATTATATATTACAGGTAAGGTTTAATCTCAGTAGCAAATCTGAACAATACATCTACTTCTAGAAATCCATTATTTAAACAATCCAATAAAATAATTTCATGTAAAAAAGCGATACAAATATTCATTCCATGTTATATTTTCTATGTATTTTTTGGATTGTTGCGTTGGTTTCCATCATATTGGGTTATTTAATATCTCATCTAGAAAAAAATGTTCCAATTCCTTTAAATAATTCGACAACAAATTGGATGTTTTCAATTGTTGACAAAATTCTTTTAATAGTATATAATGCTGTAAAACTTTATCTAACAATTCCACTCCATGTATATACATATCTTCAATTTTTCTTAAACCCATTTTCATAAACCCATTTTCATAAACTCAATATCTATACTTTTTTGCATTTGATAACAATTTTCAGACAGTTTTTTTAATATAATTATTACTTTGGTGATTGAAGAATATAAATCTACTGGTGGTAATTCATTTTTCTGACAAATATTACATTTAAATTGGTATAACTAGTTTTCTATATCATATATAAATTGATATACAATATCCCGCTTTAGTAACTGATCACAAAATTGATCTAGTAAAATGTGCCCATCAAGATATTGGTAACATATCTTCATTTCTAAACCATACTCCTTTTCTCTCATTTGATTCACTTCTTCATTTTCGAAATAATCAATTCGATTTTGAACACGACAAGCATCCATGAAAAGAATATAAAATCGGCTGCATAAAGTGTGTATAGCAGTATTTAAATTTGTTGGTACTGGTAAGTTTATCATGGCGTATGCAGCCCACATGATTAATACTGAAAAAAATTAGTAAATATTTTTTACTTATACATTCCCCATCACTAAAACGCTCAACGTAATTTTTTTGCTTATGTCCTTCATCCAAAATGGCTGATACAACTTTATCAATTTTTTCAACATGTATTGCAAATCTTTTTGCTTGTCAATGTGCAAAGTTCTAAACATGCATACATTTTAAAGAGTTATTTGCGTTTACAAAGTGTACGCGTTTTCAGATCTTCATTTTGAAATAAGGTTTACAAAAAAAAAAAAATTTTAATTCTTAATAACGCAATATTAGAAAACATGCATCTTGGGATTTGTACACGTTTGTTCATAATATGAACTTCAACTTGTGCTAAATTTGCAATTTTTTTGGAAGACATTGCGGTACTGAAATGGTACTACGGGTTGTTGTTATAAGGAACATAAAATGCTTTATCAATTGGATAGTTTAAACAATCAATGTTTTATTATAATAATGGTTAATTATAAGCCACACCCTCGGATTGATCCCAAATTAAACAAAAACTTAAAAAAACTATACTTTATTTTAAAATTATTACAAATCTGCAATAACATCTGCAATAACTTTATTAGTCTTGATTGAAAGTTGGTGCTTGTTAACATCTTGTTTGAGTAACTCCAGAGAAATATATAAAAGTTTTTTTAATCCATATGCATTTTGATTTGCAATAAACGGTAACATTAGTGTTTCTGCATTTTGTAAACAGTCACCATCCATATTTACTATGTTCCAAACTAAATTATTATAAAACGTTGTAAACTACTGTCCCTTAAGTTTTGCTAGAAGATCTTTAATTAATGGTAACAACTTCCATAATTCTATAACTGATATATTTGCTAATAATACAAACAAAGCACTTGAATCACAGATCTTTATCATTTTTTTGTTATTAAAAGTATCAAAATGTAGCGATAACCCCTGCATTAAAATTGGACTCCATTTTTGTTCAACATTGCTCTGCAAGTAGTTGGTAATTATACTTTGTAGATCCAAAAACTGTAACAACTCACTTTCACTAAACAATACACACTGTTTTGAATTTTTACTTACTTCAACAACTGGACAAAAATCTTGAAAATCTGCTAGAATTCATACTTTTATAATCTTGCTTTTAGATTTGTTTAGAAAATATGTGGTGTTATTTAACAGTTGATTAGATACCATCTTGGATAAGTATTGTATTCTTATAAGGTCTTAACGCAGTCTTTTCTTATATATTAAGTTACCCATTTGACCTTAAAACACAATTTGAGAAAACAACCAATAAAAGGGCAGTTCCTCCCTTTACCTAACCTTGACCTTAAAAAAACAACCAATAACAGGGCAGCTCTTTCCTTCCTCCACATAACTTTGACCTTGAGAAAACAACCATTCACAACCCCTCTACCTGAACTTGAACTTTTAGAAAAGTAGTGTGGGGAATTTTTGCTAGCACCAATTTATACTACTTATAGTATGCCCATAGATATAGTGTCTATACAACATGGGTTTAAATTATCTTAACGCACTATTTCATTAGCAACCAATTATGATTGTATTATATACCTGAAACCCGAAGTAGTATTCAAAAGTAAAAATATAATATATTTATATTTAATATTTTCACAATAAAATTGAACATTGTGGTGTTATAAACTATTTATGGTATATAAAACAAACCTATTTGTATCCCGAAAGTATATAGTAATAAAATATCCGCTGAGATAATTCAAGTCCATGTAGTAAAGATACTATATCTATGAGCATACAATACTTAATTTTTTTTTTTTTGAATTAGTCACGCATTTGTTGTTACTAACCAAACATTCATTGCTTCTGCATCCAGAAAATGTTCTGGTGTAAGAGCTTTAAAATTGTCTGAATCATCGTTTATTAGCGTCAATAGGCAAAAGTTTAAAATTTCTTCTAAATGAGTGAGCATCGTAGCTATTCCTTTGTATGTTAAAAAAGTTTTTCCAATTACCCTACAAAAATGATATTTGACTAATTTAACTGCGGCCTCCTAAATTCATCTAAAATAAGGCAATTCAAGTAAGATAAAATGCCAAACCAATCTTACATCTAAAATATTTGAAAAAAAAAGTGTTTTTCAGCTTGTTATCAGCACCTTTAAAGTTAGTAGAGTTGTTCAAATCTCTTTTACCAAGCCATAAAATTTTCTTAGCAAATTCAGCCTCTTGCACTAATCAAATTAATTTAAATTACAATGCGGTAACACGTATAAATTTCTGAAATGATGATTATAACAAGATTTCTAGTAGAGATTATATACATGTTTTACTTCCGGTGTATCATTTGATAAGGTTTATGGTAATAGTCTTGTAGACATCCGCTTTTTATCATAAGTCATTGACCAACAATTGTACGTGTAAAATCTTTCTTGTAATAATATATGCTAGGTTAGACTTTATATTTATATAATACCTATTGTTAAAAATAGCATTTTATAAAGCATTGCAGCACACAACTCCAATCTAGAAAGACTTAGTACCTTAAAAAGTATCACTCTTGATTTTGTTGAGGTTATCTGGTTTATAATATATAATATAGAACGCAGATGTTCTAGAAGTTGAGCTACTTACATAAATAATACAAAATAAAAGAGAAAAATTAATTGAGTAACAAAAAAAATACTGAGCTACTGTGTGTTTGTATATATAAGAATTAACATTTTTAGTTTATTCCAAATTATAAAAGACATACATTTTATTCAAGTTTCATAATAGCGGTGAATAAGATCAATAAAGTATCAAAAATAAGTTAGTAACATAAATATTAACATTTTATGTATTTAAAAAAAGCACAAGAATTTTAAAAAACAACAAACATATAACAGAAATTGCGTTTGACAATTACAGCTGCTGACGTTTCTATCACCGGTACATCGCAGCCAGTAAGTAATGTGAACTCAAGTGTGTTAAAATTGTCTTTTTGTTAAAGTTGGCGCTCAAGTTTAATGTAATATTTAAGCATCATTTTAAATCGTTGCAGGATTTAATAATACTCGCACGAAATAAAATTATAAGAGATATAAAACTGTTTGCATCTAAACCGAAGACTTTCTTGTTCAGTAACTCCCAAACATGGAAATCACATTAAACAATTTAAACATTACAGCGTATAACTTTAATTCGTTTCCGCAATCGCGCTGGAAAATATGATTTATGTTAACATAAAAGCTATGGAAATGTTTTTGTGTCCGCATAAACAAACTATTTCAAAGTTTACCATTTCCCGGGGGTCGCGCTCCAACTATGCAACGAGGAAATTATTTATTTTTATCGTTCAAAATTTCCATGCAAACGAATAAGTGCAATCACCATCCTGCAGTTGCAATATACCTTAATTAGCTGTGTCGAAATAATTCTCTGTACTATGCAAATACTGGTAAAAAAATTTCCCGGTCCGGTGATAATCAATGGCAAGCAGTAAATGTTTATAGCACGGGCATGAAGTTTTATATATTTCTCACGGGTGCTTAGTATGCGGTTTACGTTTTTCACAGAAGTCCACCGCATAATATTTTAACATGGAGAGAAAAGGAACAAATTTTACCTCTAACTTTTACGGCTTGGTTTAAATCTCCGCAGTAGAGAAGGCAAAATGTACCGCGCGCCATTTGCTCCAATGTATTACGGTCTGCAATTTTAAACATTATTATTAAATTGTATGTAGTATTCAGTGAAAACGTTATTTAAACGTTCTGAATCATTTCTTGAAATGAGAAATGTAACTTTGAATTATCATATACTTTCTATTAAATTAATGACTTTGTCTGTTTAAAAAAAAATGAAATAAATTTTTCATTTAATATATTATTTAAGTCAATCTAAGTTAAATCTTTTAGAAAGTAATTATAAAACTCACAAATATTAATTTCCGTTCCTTAATTCATTAGCATTTTATGGAGCAATGGAGTGCTAAGGCAGAAGGGAGATCTAACGAGTACCATAATTTAGTTAAGAGACAAACTTTTATTTGGTATTATACTACAGATTTAGTGAGTTTGTGTTAGCAGACGCAAACAATTTAGCTTTATTATAAATAAAAAAACAATTGAAATTTTATTTTACGTGATAAATTGATTATAAATTAAATATTTAACTTGGATAACAAAAATAAGCAAAAAAGTGTAACTAGTACAAACGGTAGTAATATGTTGATTGTCGACAATTAATCAACAAATGGCAATGCCGTTACGTAATGTTGAATACAACAACAAATACGTTTCAATTTTCTTTTAAATTAGTAATTATAAATTAATAGACAATATACAGAAAACCTACCAACATAATAGATAAATAGATAGACAATCAACATAATTACTGTATGTTTTTAGAAAAAGTTACGGTGCATTATATGCATTTAGTGCATGTACATAATGCTATTGATTGCAATATTAAAATTAATGGCGCTTCTGTTCAATGCATTAACTTGGTAAACGAATACACTACCATCCAGTAATTATGTTACGGTCGCCAGAATCTGGCAAATTAAGGCAGTAATTAATATATGTTTGTGTATTTAGATCCTAGAGATAATTATAGAAAAAATAGAAAAAAAATTGACAATTTGCAAAGTGAATTCAGGACTAGTTACAGCGCTCAAAACGTATTTACTTTAAGACAAATATACAAAAATTGGGAGATTATGACAAGGAAGTGCTTTTCTGTTTCATGCATTTGGAAATGATCTTTAAAGCATTCCAAAAAAAAAAAAAATATTGAAAAGCCTTAAAAATAAAAGAGTGAATGAAAACTGTTGAAGTACAAAGACGCAAGAAACTATACCAGGACAAAGAACACGGAGTCCAAGAGGTTAGACAAAGAAGCATCCTTAACCCATTATTGTTTGACAAAGTCAAATAAACAAAGAAAAATAATTACAGTAGCACATATAAATATAAAACCAATAATGATAACAAAAAGTGCGTTCAAACACAAAATAATGATATACGCTTTTACTAAAAGAAAAATTTGTTAATATGGCAAAGTGCGTTGAATAAAAAAATGTTAAAAGATATTGACAAGACAAAAGTGATGGGGTGTCAACAAATCAAAAAACAAATTTAAAATAAACGGAGAAAAACTAAAACAGTTGACAAAAATTAAGAACCTTGATTTAATCAGAAGCAGTCAAAAAAAAAATTTACATTGACATAAATAAAAAAATAAGTACGACTTTAAAAATGTATAACGCAATTAAAATTCCAATTATAAACAAAAAGAAAATTTTAAAAGAGACAAAAACAACATTGTTCAACACAATATATACACCAATATTAATACAAGAAAGTTAAACATGAGTTATAAATGAAAAAAATAAAATTAAATAGTGCTAATTTTATCTGTGTACTGCACCAAAAAAATAATTTAGTAAAAAAAATAAATATCACTGAGTTTGCATGATCCATTTGGCCTAAAACCGAGTTATTATAATCACTCATTATTTAATCAATCTTAAACTTTTTGAAAATCTTAAAAACAAAACAAAAAAAACTAAGACTATGCAGGTGTTTAACACATAACTAAGAATTTTTAATTTGCATTTCAACAATAAAACGTAAATCTATTTTGTATTTCAATTTTTTTTATTGTATACATAAACAATAAAAAAAATTGTAACTAATAAACCCGTCCTAATATTTTTATTTATTTGAAATAACTACCTCTAATACTGAGTGCAAAAGGTTATCAGTTATGATGCAGTGTAAACGAAAACCATTGGCAACACTAACACTAAAAAGTTTGAAGCAAAAAAGATAATAACATAAACGACAAAACACTTACAAATTATAAATGTTGACAAGGTTCTTTCTAATAAAACACATGCAAACAATAGGTATAATAAATAATCTAACATATAAAAAACGTAAAATAGACAATAAGACCCAAACATGTATTTGTTATCTGTTCAGTACTATTTTACATAAAAAAAAATCATATCCAGCTACTTCAACATGGTCTACTACTAAAAATGTTTGTAAATGCGCAATGTGGTTTATGTACAGTACTATTTCATACAAAATTGCTTGCTTTGTTTGTGGCGTTTAACCTATATGTGACTGACAGGGTACTCGGGTATCTTTTGAAGTTTAAACATATACATTTTTGTCGTTTAAAATTTTTAAGTTTTGAGACTCAGTGACATCTCTTAACTATACTTATTGTACCGTATTACATTATTTTTATTATTAAGTTTTTCTTTCTTACGGAGAAATTAACGTCTAAACTTTTTACATACGGACGTTAGGTCGCTCTCGAGATAAAATTCTCATTCCAATTTTAACATCTTGCTGGAAATGTTCTGAATTGGATATTAACTAATATTATAATCATTTTTATAAATTAAATGAATTCACCAATAATAAAAAAAATTAGTACTTATTGTAAATGTTTTTTATATATATATTAAGAATTTTTTTTTTAATTGTTCTTGATGTAATTGGTTGTTGTGTTTAGTCTTTCACCATAATAAACTTTTCTTTTATTGTATATTTTAGCACTGATAAAAGCTAATTTTTGAGTAACCAAAACGTTTGTATATGTGTTAAGAAAATTAAAAAATAATAAAAATTGTCTTATAAAGCCGGTTAAAGTATTTTAACAAAAATATCCCCAATCCTATAACAAAGGAAGGACGTCTAATCAATTAAATACGAACGTAACGGTTAGGGTACCTGGGTACTAAACAAATGTATTTTTACAACTATATAGAAATTAATACAAAAATAACTGTACATATAATATGGCTAATTTAGTAATTGTTTACAATTATTAACGCGTATTGTCTTTTGGACCCCCAATGAGGTTACTAATAAGCTAATCCAATAAGTCAAAGTAATAAAGCCGGAATATCTTTGGGCACACTATAATTTGTTAACAAATATAACATTTTGCAACGACCAGAGTACTTCTAGAAGCATTGCGAGCTAAATTTTTAATGATTGCAGCAGAGCTGTTGTATGCGTTAATGACAAAAAACAACAGATTTGTTCTTCGTAGGGAGCTTTAAGTTGCTTCTTTTGACTTATTATTTAAACTGGTATTATTGGAGAATCATACCAGTTAATCTATCATTGCCAACTAAAGTTGCATTTTGTGAAAGCGTTTCATCTTTATCGCGCTTTCATCTAAATCGGAACATCCTATTTCAATATTTGGATTGCTTTTTACATCAGATTGTCAAAATTTACTATTTTCTAGTTCTAAAACATATTCCTTTTTATCTGAAGCAACAAACGGCATGTGCATAACGTGTTTTTGTTACAGAGTACCCGTGTACCCATGCCGTCATTAGAAGGTGTTTTATTTCCTAGTAACATAAAGGTTAAAAAAATTTAACAAAGTTCAAAATTTCTACAACAAATTAACAAATCTGACCGCAATCATTACAGGTGTAATAACTAAAAACTTATAAAACAAGAGTAGCTAAAAAAATGATTAAAAACATGCACTGATTGCAATAAAAACAAATAAACCAATACTAACCTAAACAATTGTTTAAAAAACAAAACACAAAAACAAACTCTAAAGCTTAAGTTAACAAAAACAAAAAACAAAAATATTTTACAAGTAATAATAATAATAATAAACTTTATTTGTCCAGTGGATCATACATACATGATATAGGACAAGTCATATAAGAAATTCACAAATATAATATAATAATACAATGTACAACACAATATAAAAAGTTCTGTGTAGACTTAAAAATAATAAATATGATAAAAGTATACTTAAATATAAAAAATCAATAATTAAAACTTAAAAAACAAAACAATAAATTACAATAATATAAAACTGTTATCTATTAAAAAATCATCAATAGAATAATACGCTTTTGTGTATAAGATAGTTTTTACAGAATATTTAAACTTTTTAAGATCTAATTTCTTTATGCTGTTTGGTAATCTGTTGTATAATTTTACTCCCATATAATGCGGACTTTTTTCAAATAGTGACAATCGATGTTTGGGGTACTCTAGTGTTGTTCCATTTCGTGTTGTATAAATATCGTTATTTATAGTATTAAAAGTTGTCAGATTAGATTTTACGTATACCAACATTTGAAATATATATACACTATACAATGTTAATATCTTATGCTTAATAAATAGTGATTTGCACGAGAACCTCCATGGTTTGTTAAACATATTTTGAAGTATACGTTTTTGTAGTTTAAATACTCGATCTACTCCACTTGACGCTCCCCATGCTACTAAGCAGTATTGCATAATTGATTCGCAATGGTCATGATAAAATCTTCGTAAAGCTGATTCTCCTACTAGTTTGTAAAGTCGACTCATTACATAACATAATGGCGCAAGTGTCTTACATACTTTGTTTATATGTGCCTTCCAGCAGCAATTACCATCAATGATGACTCCTAAAAACTTTGTTTCATCTTGATTGGGTATAGATTTTCCATTGCATTTTATTAAAAGTGAATGGTCGTACGTAGAGGTGTTAGCACTGAAACGTATTGTTGTTGATTTTGTAGAGTTTACATGCAACTTGTTAGACTTAAACCAATCATTTAAATTTGAAATAATATTTGAAGATGTATGTACTAAATCTTTGATACAATTTGAACTAACAATTAATGATGTGTCGTCCGCATATAGGACTCTAGTATCAATTTTTATATTGTTGACATATATTACAAACAAAAGCGGACCAAGTACCGAACCTTGAGGTACACCTTTTGCAATTTTAATTAAATTTGAAGTTTTTGTTTGTATTTTAACATATTGGTATCTATCGTCAAGATAACTTTTAAATAAATTGTACGCTTGCCCGCGAATACCGTAGTGATGCAATTTGTTTAATAAAATTGAGTGATCAACAAGGTCAAATGCCTTGCTAAGATCAATGAATATTCCTGCGCATTTTTTTCCGTCATCAAGGTTTTTGAGCAGTTTATTAAGATATTCTACTATAGCATCTGATGTAGATAATTTTTTACGAAAACCAAATTGAAAGCAGTTAAATAAATTATGTTTATTAAAAAAATTATAAACTCTATTTGCTATTAAACTTTCTATAACTTTAGAGAATGTATTTATTATTGATATAGGTCTGTAATTTTCGGCTGATTTTGCGTCTCCTTTTTTAAAAATAGGTACTATTTTTGCTAGTTTTAGTTTTTGGGGGTAGATACCTTGACTTAGTATATTGTTAATTAATGCTTTAAATGGAGTAGCTATTACATGAATACATTTTTTTAGTCAAATTGTGTTTATACCATATTCATCTGATGATAGTGTATTTTTTAAATTGTATACAGTTTCTTATATTTCATTTTCTGATACCGGCATTAAGTAGATTGAAAATGGATTAGTATGGTGATTAAAGATTTGATTTGTAGAATTATTTTTGTCAGATAGAGAATCAGCAACGGTATTAAAATAATAGTTAAAATGATTTGCTATGTTTAAATGATTATTGTCTACTTGATTATTAATATTTAATGAAACTATTTCAGAACTGATTTTAGTTTTATAATTTTGATGAATAAGTTTCCACGAGGTTTTGTTTATGTTCGGTGAATTTAATATAAGCCAATTATTGTAGTTTCGTTTAGCTAAACGTATAACTTTACTATATACATTTTTATATGTTTTATAAAATAGTCTATCTTGTTCATTTCCATTGCAGGACAATACATATAACTTCTTCAAATTTTTCGACGAAACTCGTATACCATTTGTGATCCATTTGTTTTTACGTTGACCATTTACTTTCTTTTTCTTTAACGCAAAAGATGTGTTAAACGATAAATTTATGTTATTCAGAAATATTGAACAACAGTCTTCAACATTATCTCCTTGCATTATTTCAGACCAATTTTGCTCTAAGAGTGTATTAATAAAAATGTCAATGTTTTCTTTAACGTTTGTTTTTCGGTAATAAATTGTTTTCGACGACTTTAATTCATAATTTACATTTATAATTGCTGTTTGCATATTGTGGTCTGAAAAAGCGTTTTCACTAACTGAACATTCTACGTTTATAATATGTTTACTTACACATATATTATCAATACAGTTATTGTTACGAGTCGCTTCTTTTATTTTTACATCTAAATTAAAAGAACTTAATAAATCACAAAAATTAAGTGTATCTTTTGATCTTTCAAATTGATTTATATTAAAGTCCCCACACACTATTATGTTTTTGTTTGCACGTTTTTGTAAAATTTTAAGACATTCTTCCAATTTATTTAAAAATATGCTTAAGTTGCCTGCAGGACTTCTGTAGATACTTAAAACAATAAACTTGTTATCACCTAAAATTATATCACACGCTGCACATTCAAATGATTTTTCAATAGATAAATTATTACATTCTTCAATTTTAAACACTTTAAAAATATCTTTTACTAGTATAAGAGACCCACCATTTTTAAAAACATTTCTAGAAAAATGATCCGCAATACAGTAGCCTGGAATATTTATATAATCTAAGTTATCATTTTTAAAATGGTGTTCGGTTAAACATACAACATCACTATTATTACTGTCTAAAAACACCTCTAATTGTTCAATTTTATTTGATAACCCTTGAATGTTTTGGTGTCTTATGGTAAACGAATACTGCGAGTCCATTTGCTTCTTTCTAAAAAAGTTCTACTATTATTTCCATGATTTCCATAATCATTTGTTTGTCGACGAGTTTGGCTTGAATTATAATGACGATTTGTTGCCTGTAAGTTGCTATGTTGCTTGGAGTTCATTTCATACGCAAACCCATCCTCTATATTATTTACTGGTAGCTTTGTGCTTTCTTCAATGATCGGTAGTAATACATTTTTGTGCTGAAGTTTGTTGTATATTTTGTTTTTAATTATATCGCACAATGTTTTATAAATTAATCTCTTAGATGCACTGTGAAATTCAACAAACTCGTTTTTAAAAGTGTTCAGTATTAGCGAATTGCTATCTAAATAGCTAATATTTGGCAAATTTAATTCGCTGATTACATTTTCTATGCTAAGATTTACTTTATAAATGAAAGTATTTAGAGTACGTCGATCTCGGTAGTAAGGACATCCAATGATTATGGCATTTGTATTTGATAAACTATTTACAAATGTTTTCAATAGATTCACATCAATTTTTTTGTCATTTTGTGCATTGTTTGCTCCTGCCATTATTAAAACATAGTCATTTTTTTTTAGAGTTTTACACATTGAATGACCAGAAATTACATCTTCAAAATACGCATTTGGCTTGCAAATGCTTGTTATTAAATAACTCTTGTGAGGTAGATAATTTTCAATAATGGCTGCGCTATTTTTGCCTAAATTATCGGACAGCATTAAAACGTTATTTTTAATCCGATCTCTTGTAATAGGTTTATTATTTTTAACTTGGTTTGTGATAGCCGAAGACTCATTATTAATAAGTTGTTTAGTTTTATTTTTAACCGGAACTATTTTATTGTTTAAAGTTTCTTGAATTTTATTTAGTTCTTGCTGGACATGTTTGAGATATCTCTGAATATTTTTAATTTTGATTGCGCAATTATAGTATCTATAAAATGATTTTGTTTTATATGATATATTTTTTTGAGTTACTTTTTTGCTAGTTTCGCAGTCTGAGTCTGAGTTTGAACAGTCAGTATATTCAGAATCTGAGTCATAAATTAAACTCGAATCAACATTTTCACGTAATTTTTTAATTAAATCCCTTTTTCTTCCTTTGAGACTTAAACCCCTTTTCCTAAGTTCTGATTTAATACCATCTACTGTCATTTCGGTAATTTTACGGGCATATTGTAAATATTTTTTACTTTTATTTTGTATAAAATGATAAGTTAAAATATAAAAAGAAAAATAAAACGATGAAATATGACGGGGACACAATTTTTCACATCACGCGGCCCGTCGTGATGACTTAACATAAAAAACAAACAAGATATGGGCCACGGAAGGTTTACATTAGGTGTTTTACAAAGGAAATTAAAAATTATATATTTAATATAATAAATCAAATAAAAATAAAATAGAAATTTCAGTAAAACTGAAATAGCAGAGTTGTTTTTTTTTATATTGCGAGACAGTGAATTTTAAATTTTAAATTTAATTTAATTTAATTTAAAAGCGCTATAATTATATACAATAACAGAATAATACAATATTTAAAATAAGTAATTTGATAAGACTAGAATAAACTAAATACAATTTAAGAAATTTATTTACAAACCACTTTTTCTCAGGTTGCTTTTTGTTCAATCGGCCAAGGAATTTTACATTAAATTTTATTGGCACACTACACTGTATGATGAAATATTTCCATATATTGATTAAATAGAATATTTTCACTGATTTTTTAACACAGAAACATGCACAGCTTATGCACTTATGATTAAAAATTTATATTTAAAAAACACAGTTTATTACACTCAAAAATTGATTTTAACGGGACCAGTTGCCTAACATCTCATACCACCACATGTCAGCAATTGATAGGTTACTTAACCCATAATAAAAAACACATTTTTTTCTATTGTCTTAAGTAAAACAAGCTAAAGATAATACAAAAAAAAAATAATATATAAAAGAATAGCCTTTTAAATGTTAGGGTAAGAAAAGTTAAAAACAAAACATTTACAAAAAAATGCTACTAAAGTTGTGCTTTAAATTAAAATGGTGAAAGAATTTTAGTAAATAAAAATCTAAGCTATTACTTTTATTGGTATTTTCTTATAAAAAAAGTTTTAAAATTATACTAGATTAAAACGTAAATAACAAAAAGACGCAAAACCCGAATCAACGACATAAGTGCATTTTATACAAAGATTAATTATACAATTGCTAATTTTGGAATTGTTTTGAATGTCTGTTTATAAATTATTATCCAATATAAAAAATATAAATATGACAGATTTTAGAATATTAAAATAAAAAATTTTAGATAAACTAAAAGCAAAAATTAAAAGTATTTGTTTCTGATTATTGCACAGTTTAAAATAATTGAGGTTAGGGTATTTTAATAAAAATATTATACTTTATTGTGCTGATTTTATTTTTATATATTAAGACCGGTTTCGGCGGTTAGGCCATCATCAGTTTTTTTCTTTTTGAACAACAAATTCACACCACCCGCAACACACAACAACACCTGTGAAAAGAAAAGAAAAAAACTGATGATGGCCTAACCGTCAAAACCGGTCTTTATATATAAAAATAAAATCAGCACAATAAAGTATAAAATTTTTATTAAAATACCCTAACCTCAAAAATTAAAAGTTTTCATTTGTAGATTGATAATTTCTATATCTCTATCACGCATTATTTCTTTTCATACAACTTTTCCAATATTTTTCATTCGTTCTACTACTTTACAGTTATATCCTTTTCTATTATAACATTTCTTTCTCTCTACTCTTATTCTTTCATATGTTTCATTTAATTTTTCCGTCAGACATTCTTGCAAAATTTTGCATTCATTTCTTTCTCTCAATCTTTCTTCATATCTTACTGTTTTTTTTCCTGTTTGAGTTTCTTTATTTAATCCCAGTACCCATCTCCAGTATTTTGCCTGTATCGCTTCTAATTTGTTTTGTTCTATTCACCCCCAAATTTCCGACCCATAAAGCATCATACTTTTAACTAGACTATCAAACATTGTCCCTTTTATTTTCATACATTCAAACTTTCTTTCACTTATTTCCCACACTTGTCCTACCACCTTGTTTGTATTTCTTGCAAACTCTTGTATGTGCTCGTTATTGCCGTTATTTGCACTGAATACATATTCTAAATATTTAAATGATTCAACTTCTTCGATGTTTTTTCCCTCCCATTTCTAATCTTTTTTTTATGTCTTCTTCCCCCTATTCTAAACATCAACATTTTTGTTTTATCAACATTCACTCTTAACCGTTTTTTTATGAAATATTTTTCCAAACATCTAATCATTTCTTTCGTTTCTTTTGCTTTTTTTGCCACATTCACCATATCATCTGCGTACGCTAACGACCTTACTTTCATTCTACCCACTACAACTACACCTGTGCAAGACTTAGCTTTTCTTCTATGTCTGCAATATATGCAGCAAACAAACTTGGACTGAGTGGGCATCCCTGTCTCACACCTTTTGTTGTCCAAAAACTTTCACTCATTCTACCATTTACCTAAACTCTGCTCGCCGTTTCTGAATATACATCTTCTATTCGTTTTACCAAATGCTCACTAATATCCCTTTCCCTCAGAGATAACCATAATTTTCCTCTATCCACACTTATCAAAAGCCACTTTAAGGTCTATAAACAATGCATATATAATATGATTGAGTATATATATGCGTTGCCTATAGTACCTCTTCTTTTTCTAAACCCATCCTGCCCATCCGGCAAAATTTCTTCCAGTTCTAATTGTTTATTTAGTTTTTTATATATATATCTTGTATGCCGTATTAACTAATGTTTTTCCTCTATAGTTTTTTTCTAGCTCCTTTTTTCTTTTTTTGTATACTGGGCATACAAGACCCACTTTCCATTTGCTAAAAAATCTTTCTCCCTTCCATATTTCATTTATTACCTCTCTCAATCTTTCAATCAATTCTTTCGTTCCATAAGAGATACATTTTTTTATTATATGCATTAGTATTTCATCCAACCCTGTGCTAGAATCATTTAAATTGCTGTATGTAATATTGAGTATTTCTAGTTCAACTGTAGATTGCATATACATGAATGATCATTAAAAAAAATGTTTATTACTTTGGCACATTTAACATTAGGATTTAGTAATATTATTTTATTTGCAGTTTTGTTGAAAAAAATATTAAATTTATTTGCTAATTGAGTTAAATTGTCACGTTCTGACATCTTATAAGCTTTGAAATTTAGTACTACACTTCTGATAACATTCCACAAGGTCTTAGATTTGTATTGGGTATTGTGTAGTTTCAGTCCAATATGTTTGTGTTTTTCTATTATATATTATGTTTTTTGTTTACTTTTATACAGAGTTGTGTAATCTGGGTATAACCAGATATTGTTTTGTAAATGAGAAGCTTCTCTTTGCTTGTTTTATGAGTTTGGTTTGAAAAATGTTGTTGTTTTTACAATTTTTAAAGCAAGTTTTGATAAGAAAGTTTTTATAAAAATGTTTTAGAATTGTGTTGATAGAGGTGTTGTATTTAGAGTTTGCAGACAGCAGAGTAGATGCACGGGCAAATGATTTGTTTAAAATATTTTCAATAAATCTAACTATATTTAAATGTGAGAATAATTTAGTTTTGAATACTGGCAAATTAGAAATAAATTGGATATTGAAGTTAAGAAGTTGCGCAGTGTGATCTGATATTGTAGTGTGTAACTTGTATATTTCAGAATGTGCGTTTGTAACTATATTACCTATGCCGTTTTACAAATTCTTGTAAGTTTGTTTATCAGATAGTTTAAATTAAATAAATTTTTATGTATTTTATTTTAGCGTAGTAACTTTATTAGATTTCAAGACATCTATATTAAAATCACCTATAACTATAAAAAATTTGGTGTTTGGATTTAGTAATTTGATTAATAACAATTCATAAAATATTGAAATATCTGTTTTCTTTATTATTTATTTACAATTTAAAAATCATGATTTTTCTGTTTACACTGACCTGAGCACTCAAATACATTTTGTAAATGCGTTTCCTTCAAATAGTGTCGAGTAGAGTAGTTCTTCAATGTGTAGCTTTCTGCAATTTTTTTATTGATTTTAGTGTTCTCAGTTTTTTTTTAAGTTTCTCCAATAAAAACTCAATAAAAAAATGCTACTACTACTAAAACAAAGTTTTTCATTGTGGACAAATCTGTTCAAGTAAAATTTATTAAAAATTTATATTGTACAATGTTATGGCGTTGGCAGAGAATATTCACTAAGAAAAATAGACATTGTTTTGTTGTCGCGTACTACAGCTATGAGAACATTTAAAAAGTTTTTGACAACTGGTAATTTTCTTAACATTAAAAAAAAAATATATAATGAAGATGATACTGTGGTTATTATAGCGCGTGGTTCAGTTACAGAAAATCCAAGGATGCCACTACGAGAGAGATCAGGTATCACTAATATTAGCAAGTCTTAACTTCAGAGAATTTATAAATCAGAAAAAAATTTGGCTATATAAAGCACACATACTCTTAAAAAAGAAGATGACGGACAAAAGTAAGAATTTTAAATAACTATTGAAGAAAAAATAATAAATGCAGATTTTTTAAAAATTTGATTTTTTTTCTAACTAATAGCGTTGTTACATCTCAGAACTGTTGGTATTAGGCTTCTAAAAACTCAAACTTTACAATTTATAATAGAACACAATATTACAAAATAGTAAATGTGTGGTGTGCCGTTTCTTATCACGTTGGAATTATTGGACCTATTTCATTGAGGAAAAATTAAACCAGCACACTTATTTAAAGCTTTTTTAAAGATTTTGTAACAAATATTTTGATATTGAAAAAAAAATGCTTACAATGTATTTTTAACATAAAAGCTGCTCTTATCACTCCACACAAATAGTTAATAAATGCTTAAATTTACATTTTGGAGAAAATTAGATTGCCAGGAATAGACTCACGTGGCCGACAAGATTTTCGGACTTATTAATACTGGACTTATTCTTTTGGGGTTGCATCAAGCAGTTAGTTCACGCTGAACTACTTCTAAACAATCCAAAATTAATAAAACTGAGAATTATAAATACTATAAGCTCTATACCATTACAACACATTTGAAACTGTTTCAGGGAATTTAAGCAAAAGATAAAAAAATGTGCAGATTTAGGTAGTAATTACATCAAATAAGTACTTATTTAAAAAAAAAATGTTTTAAAATTATTGTTGTTGTTGTAACGTTCTAAATAATATAACATTTATTAAACTAAATAAAAGACTGACATTTTTAATTACTATTAATTTCAGAGATCGTTAAACCGCATTATGCAAATTGTCTTTTTTCTACTAATTGTGTACAGACGTACTGATAAAGGTTTTAAGATCAGAAACAACTGTCTACATTCACTGGTTGGGAAAAACAATTTGCATTATTTATCAATTTATTTAAGTACAATTTTTTATTGTTGGTATGGTGGTATAAAATTATATATATCTTATCTTAGTATTTTTTTTTGTATATTAAAAAATAAAGGTACTTTATTCTTGATGACTTTTACAAAACGGCTGAATCAACTAATTTTTAAAATGTCTTAGTTTTACAATAAACAAGAGTTAATCCCCAAATGCCATTTCAAAATTCAAAAATATTGTGTTGATTATACCGGGTCTCTATAAATTTTAAAATTGTCCACTATACTTTTTGTTTTGACAGTTCAACTTCAGCTGTCAAGCAAACAAAGTTATAAGAATGTATACAAATGAAAAGAATATTTTTATTATTGAACCGTACTTTAAGACTGGGCGGTTTGATAATGAGGAATGGCTCTATTCTATTCCGGATTGTATTTGAGAGTTTTGATTGCAGTTTCCGGATAATGAATTTGAATATTTGATGTTGTCAAAACATATCATAAGAATAGTCCAGCAATGTTGGAATTGCTTACTGTACTGTGTCCCGATAACAATTCAAATGTTTTTAAACATTTTAAAGTATACCGGTTCTTTTTAGAACCACAAAACACAATCCAAATCAAATGTTTAAAAATGCAAATGATACTAAAAACAATCGGTTCAGTTTTAATTAATATTTATCAATAGTTAGTAATAGCAGTAGCATTTGCTTTGATTATTTTTTATTGTTTTATTTGCCTTTTCAAATTCAATAATTTAGTACCACCAAATTATTATTTTGTTTAGAACTGATAATTATAAACATGTAAATAATGTAAACATATAAAAAACATTTTAATTTTAAATCCAAATATAGGCAATTTTATTTACGCATTTTTCCAGAGCGGCATAAACGTACATTAGATGATTACATAATCTCAAACATTTATAATCACCCTCCTCTTGTTACATCTATCCTGGGACACACAGTATATGTAAACTGTGAAATAAATAAGATTGTCAATTGGATGTTTAAATTATATATACAATAGTGTTTACACAATAAAACAATGCTTTTTATATTAAATGATTATTATCAGAGTATTTAATGAAAATAAAACCTTGTTGTACACAACATACTCTCAGTTGTGCGCAAATCATTTAACGTTGCCTTTTTATGCAGAAAACTTGTTACAAAACGATTGAAAATCACAAATTTTTTAAACAATTTTAACTGAATATGTTTCTGACAATATACAGAACAAAGACTACAAAATTCAATAAAGAAACTATTTCCCTATAATATGTAATATTATAGTTAATGGGAATAAATGTATAATTTGTTATTCTATTGGTAAAACTGTATGACGCGCGCAGCATGATCTTAGCAGGACGGATTCTCCAGCTCTTCCTACACACGCCATATCAGTGGTTTAGCGCTATCCGGGGCTACCGTGTGGTACCGGGCACAAAGTGTACAACAAATCGTCGACAAGCACGTGTTCCCGTTCTCAAGTAATATTTGTCGGACTACGGTAATTGTACGTCGGAAGAGTTTGTAAATACAATAAAAGCATTCGTTAAAGACTGTACGCTTTTTATTTAACAACTACGTAAAGTGGCACCCTACAAAAGGTCATCCATTTTCCAGAACTTTATCGTTTCCTCACCGGCTAGCCGAAACGACTCCATCAGCAGGGTATAACTTTATAGCCCAAACTGGTGTTTTTTACTTACGATTAAAAAAAGTAAATTTAAAATTTAAGTTTTTTTTCGCTATTTTTAAGTATTTCTGTGGATACGTTGTAAGATATCTTGAAACGTAGCACACGGCACTTCCTGAAATTTTCAGGGTATCTTTGGCACATATAAAAGCACTTTTATATTTATATTAAAAGAAAATAAAAAATACCCGTCATCTTATTTAAGAAAAAATGTTTTTTTAAAGTTCTGTAAAATTTTCAAAACATAAGTTTTGGTTATAAAAAATGATTATTTGAACAATTTAAAAAAAAGTTTGTTACAGTTTTTTCCTAAAAATGCAACCCTAAGAAGTTACAAACTATAAAAAAATGTAAAAAAATGCTCATGTAGAAAAAGGCATTTTTAGTAGTTTGGCAAAATTAATTTTTGTTCCGTACACTTGACTTAGACATGGCCATATATATATATTCCATAAACAATTACTTTATCCTTTACAGGGTGCACGTACATAGAGTTAGTAATCATGTATGTTGAGCATGTGCTTGCACTGGATATTTTACTTCCAAAATAAGAATTTATTTTGATTTGCTATACTAGCAAAGTAGTCAGCAAATGTTTTTTTTTTGTCAGTTTTTGACCAAAATTATAATTTACGATTTTCTAGATAATTTTTACTTAGTTTTGCAAATTATTTATTTTATGTATGTATTTTATGTATGTACATATGTATGTACCGTTTTACACAACCAATTTAAAAATTAAAAAGATTTTCATCATCTTTTTGGATTTTGAACAAATATTTGTACTTTAGATCATTTTTGTAAAACTGTTTAGGTTTTTTGAACATGTGGTATTCATGAACCATAAAAAATAATTCTAAAAATTGTTAAAATAATCATTTGAGTTAATAAGATTGCTTAAATTATCTTTTTTTGATTAATTCGTGACAAATAGAAATTTCACCGCTTTTAACACATAATGACGTAATTATACTTTTGTGGTCAGCTATAATCAAATTGCAAAAGAATTTATATTAGTGTATCCATTCGACTTGCGTATTTAAAATTGTTCCTTGTGTCAGTTTTTGTAGGCTCGTTTATTAGTGTTTTTAAATTGAAAGAATTAAAAATATTTTGTAAAGTTATTATCAACAATTTGAAATTTACACATTCTAAAATATATACAATTTTATTGCAAAAAAATTTAAAGTTTCCGGTTGAATTTTTACGCAGATAACTAAAACGCAATTTTCAATAATAATTTAAGAGATTACTTTCGTCATTATAACTTCTGGCTGGTATAGTTATAAAAAAATCTTTGTTTTTGTTTACAGAATAAATTTTGTTTTTATTACCTTCGCACAATAATAAATTTGTATTTCTTTGTCTTAATTATTATCTTTAAACTTAATCGTATATCTTTATAATTATCACTACTCAACTACTTTACTATCGTTTTTTTATAAAAATGATTGTGTTGTCCAAGTCATCGCTACTATTATCATTGTAGGTGCAGACAACCATTTTTCTATTTTGCTATTATTACTACTATTACAAATGCTATTATCAGTCCAATATGTTTCAAAAGCATTATTTTTACTACTATTAAACTGACTTTGTTCAATTATCTCATTTGGTTCATTTTCTTTATTACTAATAATTACACAGATTGTTGTAAATGCTACAATCAATGACTTGCTCTGACTTGCTCTGAATTCAGTTTTAATAGAGACTAAATTATTGTAGTTAATTGAAAAGTTAGTTCTTTTGTGTTTACATATTACAATTTATGCTAATTTATTAATAATTTTTTAAGATCATTTTTTGTGCATAAATGTTAGTTTTAGTATTCCTTTTGCAATTAATTTATTTAAATCAATTAATGCAATATGATTTTTAAATTATTGCCTTTGAGAGCATTTATATATCCAGCTGATATTATAACAAAATATTGATGATTGAAATCTTCAGTCGTGCTTTGTACAACCTCCGTGACGTCCTCAAAACAAGCATTAAGTTTGAACCACACTTTCACTTTAAAATTGGTAAAAAGTTAGTATTTCAGTAGGTTGCTGACACTATGCTCACAAATATCATAAAATCTTTATTATTTTTTTAGTAAAAAAAATTGATTGCAATTTTCAATGACTGCAATTGTTGTTTCCTTCTTGTGCTGGATATTCCACGTTTTTGTAATTTGATTTTTATGTCTTTCACTTTCATGTTTACAATTTTTGTTTTTTCCATTTTTACGTTTAGATAATTATTTTATTTTATTAGATTTAGTGTTTTTTGCTAATAAAATGTTTACTATGCAAAGTTTTGCAAAACTGGACCGTTTTTACATCATATATACTGCTAATTGTTAATTTATTCATTATCAGTGCGTACTACATATATTTTTGTTTTGAACATTTTTTAAGAACTGTTCTTAGACTATGTTTATGCACTTTTATAAATTATTTGTTCACTCATTCCGAAAGCATGTAATTTTTACTGTTTATATATCGTCGGTGAAAATGCAAAACCTTGTTTGTACATTTACAAAAATTTTACAAGAGACCAACAACCCCTGTTTGAATGAGATAATTTTTTGTTGGCAAAAATGCAATTGCACTTTCATCGACTATATTCACTCACACCACATTATATCTGCAATGTTGAGATACAACTACTCTATTAGAAAAAACTGTTGATTTGTCAGAAAATATTGTATTTCTGCTAAAGTTTTGTTGCCTAAAATCTAAACTGTTGTTAACCTCATCACCTAATTCCATAGTTTGTTTAAACTGGAGTTTAAGCGTTTTTTTCTTTTGATATTTTTTTGAATAATATAATAATAATTTCAAAATAAAAAACCAAAACTTATGCTGCATTGTTTTTGTTTATTTTTATTTATTTACATTTAAAACAAAACCAATTTTTACAAATTTTTTATTAACTTTTAGAGACCATAAAAAAAATATTTTTGAATATTTTTCATTACTTTGTTAATTATCCTACAATAGCAAGTACCATAAATTTATTTTTTTTTTCTAACTCAATCTGTGAACATACTGTAATTAAATGTATTTTATTGTGCAGTTTTTTTATATTGATTGATTACTGTGTGATATTGAAAAAAAATTAACAAATAAACAAAACTAAAATAATTTTATCATTCACTTTTTCACTTTCGTTTTTTTATTAAGCCGTATGAACAAATGTGTGCATAGTCTAGTAAACAACGGTGTACTATAATGAGCTCGAGATGGCTTTCACAAGCCCATTGTTGAATTTTGCTGAAGTTTCCTTTCAAACTCTTGTTTTTATTCATGTTTACTAATTTATTGTTTTCAAATAAACATTTATTTTCTCAAAAAGCCTTTTTTTAATATTATTACGTGGCAATTCATATTGCAATCTATCAAATAGTAATAGATGCGTAGTTAGGTTTACTTACGTCGACTACTGCAATTTTATCAGATTTATTAAAATGCATAGCTTAACGCTAGTAATTTACTAAAAATAATAAATTATTTGATCTAGTCTTTAGTCTATACTTACGTACGTACAATAAATCAAAAAAATGTGGCACAAAAAACATTAAAAACACAGTTTCTATAAAAATAATAATATAGAGTAACAAGAACGGCTTGTTTTTCTGATTGTTTTTAATAATCGTTTAGATTAGTACTGTTGAAACATTAATACCATTACTTGCTATGAGATAAGACAATAATAGAACACAATTTTAATGTTTATTATTAATTCAAAAATAAATAACATAAATTTTATATAAATAAACAAAAAATGTCTTTCCAACAAAAAAAACTGATAAAGGTTGTTGACGGTCATCTGACGGCATTCCTCAAATCTTTAGCAATCTTTGTCATTGGTTTAAGAAATACCGCCAACAAGATAGCCAACATTTAAACAATCTTATTTAAAAAATGTATTATCTTTGTATTGAACCAAAAAATATTAATCACTTTCATATTTTTTTTAATTTTCAACTGAAATAGTTGGATCAGTTTTGAGATATTTAAAAAGTAAAATTCTTTTATTATCTTTGTTGAGGTTAGGGTATTTTAATAAAAATTTTATACTTTATTGTGCTGATTTTATTTTTATATATTAAGACCGGTTTCGGCGGTTAGGCCATCGTCAGTTTTTTCTTTTCTTTTCACAGGTCTTGTTGTGTGTATCTTTGTAATAGTACTAAAATATAGTAATTACAATCAATTTTAATTTCTTTTATATACATATATATATAACATTTTTATTGCACAAATAATTTACAACAATATTAATTAAGTATAATACATTAATGAAAAAAAAATTGTTTTGTACAAACGGCTATCGACCGTAGTCTTTCCGCCATTGAAATAAGGCAATTAAATTGTAATTTTTATTAAAAAAAGATGCATAAGGTATGATATATGATTCAGTAATTTGGTTTGTCAGGTGATATTGTTGGTTAATCGTTGTCATTAGCGAGAGTCAGAATATGTTGAAATAGTGAAAGAGCAGGTCTTTTATATTTTGCAATAATAGATTTCTAGAAATTATTAGATTATCTAGAAACTCCGAGTTGTAGGAATTATTTGCAAATTTGGTTTGAAGTTTTTTGAGTTTTTCAAAAAGTGGGATGAGGTTGGTTTATTCATAAAGTAGTTCGTTTGAAAGATTATGGAGAGGGTTATTGGGATGTCGGATTTTTGTAATAGTTCAAAAAGATGCTCTTTCTCCTACATAAAGGAGATTAAGAGTTGGTTTATTATACATTTAATGTCAATTCCATTGATTCTATACGCAAGGGATCGGAAGTGTTTTGCTCGGGATCTGATTTTACATTTAATAGAGATTGTATGAAACTTGAAACTCAGTTTAGGGTCAAAGTTTACTCCTAGATATTTACAAATATGGAATGGATTTAAGTATTGTTGGTTTATTTAGATACTAGGTAAATTTTCATAGATTTTGTGGTAAGGGATTAGTAGTTAGTTTTTAACGGGTTTGCAAAAAGACGCAATTTATTAAACCACAGTTTTGTATTATCTAGCTTAGCTTTTAATTGATTTATAGATTGGTTAAGAGATTTAGCGTAAAAAACCAATGTTGTATCATTAGCATATTTCAAGATGTAAGAGTTTGGATTAAAACAGGATGGGTTAGAACTATATATATCAAAGCAAAAAGTATTATATAAAAGAGGAGACAAGGGAAATCTTTGTGGGATACCTTGTTGTGGAGTGAAAGAATCGGAGTAAGTATTAGCTATGCAAACCATAAAAGTTTGATCATATAGAAATCCTACTATTATATTAATTAAATGGTTGGGCACCTCTAGAACTGATAGCTTAAATAGAAGGCCTCTATGCCAGACAGAGTCAAATATCTTGTTTATATTTATAAACAAGACGTTCAAATGTTTGCCTTTAAGGTGGGATGTTTAGATGTTGGAAGTCAAGATAGTTAATAGGTGGCTTTTTGATCTATTTTTTACAAAGCCAAATTGTGTTATGGGTATTTTATTGTGAACACAAAGAACTGAAAGTAGTGTGACAGGGCGGTAACTAGCTGGGTAAAAAAGTATAGCATCATTTTTAAGGACGCATACAATTGTTCCCATTTTCCATTTATTAGGAAAATATTGGTGAAAAAAACAACAATTCAAAATTTTTAATATGTAGTTATGAACGTCGTTATTGAACTGTTTTAAAATTTGTCTAGTTAGTAAATCATGTCCTGGTGCTAAATTTTTACCTTTGTTTAACAAGTTGTAATAGTCGTCTTTGTGTATTGTTTTGTCCAAAAGAGTGTCGTACTTCTATCTACAAAATATGTCATACCATGTGTTGACGTTTTCAAAATAAATATTGTCAAAATCGTCACTGTTGGAGAAGGCAAATGCGTGGTTAAAGTGTCTTTGAAAAGCAATGGCAATGTCAATGTGAGATAAAAAAACTATTCTTGGAAACCGGGTCTGTTATTGAATTTATGTATGATGTCCGTTTGTATTTAGTCATTTTCTTAATTTCTTGAAAGTAGTTTTTTCCTTTCTTTTCATTAATTTTGTTGCAAGCCGTTATGTATTTGTCTTGTCTGTACTGAAAGATTAGGTCGTGTATGTTTTTATTCAAATCATAGAACCGTCTTTTTAATGTTCTGTCATTAGTATTTCTAAATTCACGATATAATTTTCTTTTATATTTAATAAGACGCATAATGAATGGGGAAAGAAGGTAGTTATAGTAGGATTTTAATGTTTTAGGGGTATAACGGCAAATAGATGCTGCTATTAGTTTAAAAAATAATAAGATGGTAGTGGGAGATATATGTGAGTGGGATATAGCAAATAAGGGAAGTTTTTGGTTTACTTTTGCTGTTACACATATTTAGGTTATAAATAAACTTGTTAGGAAAAAGTAATGTTTGGATATCAATACTAAATCTAATTGCCAAATGTGGATAAGGGGTTTTATACTAGGCAAACAGAGGAAATTCAAGAGTAGTGCTCTGACTATTGTTCTTAATAAACGTTGGTGAATAGGTATTCTAGAAAAATCAGAGTTTGTTAAGAACTGTTGGAGGTGGCGGGTTTTTCTTAGATTTAAGTTAAAATCACCAACAATAATAGAATAAGGACAGAGAGAAGCTTTTACAAAGATATTATCTGTAATAACGGAGAATGGGTAAATGTAAACAAGGAATATGTAGAGTCTGTCCTGGAGGAAAGGGATTGAGAAATGGATGGAACTGTTTAATGCATTTGTAATGCTTGGAGGGTTTTTTTTCCTAATTTTAATAGATGAATGTGTCATAGATACAGATCCACCTCTATAATTCTGTTTAATAATATTGGCAGGGTTTTAAATTATGGACCAATTTTGATATGATATAGGATTTGGTAATTTAGTTTCAACAAACAAAGCACAAGAAATGTTATTAATTGGGAGAAAGTTTTTTATGATGTGGGATTTTCAAGCAAAACTATTAATGTTGGAATAAAGAAAAGTAAGACTAGACATTTTGGGTTTGAGTTATGTTGACTTGTACGCCTCCTATGAGAGAAGTGGGAGGAGTTTGATCTGGGTTAAGAAGATCTAACATTACAATAAACATTCTGTTATTAGAAAAAAGATTCAATAGTGTCAATGTTGTATGATTGAATAAATCTACTTTTCAATTTTTGATAAGTTGCTGTCTGTCTGTTATTTTGGGAGAGTTAATTTAGTATACGTACGTGTCAATGATATGGTCGTGATCGGTGACAGATAAATAAATTCTTGAAACCTGAGTTATATGTTAAGCAATTTCTTCTGATCTCTTGTTTGCCGACTTAATGTTGATGTTAGGTATTCCTTTAATTAGAGCAGTAGGCCGGTTTTTGCACTTAAGCAACCACGCCTCGTAGCCTTCTTCCTTGCATAATGTGCATTTTGGTGGGTTGGTAGTATGGTTACCTCCGCATTTGCTGCATTTCGTCAAAGAAATGCATTTGTCTGTGGTGTTAATTTCTTTTATTTTTAACTGAAATAGTTGCATCGTTTTGATATGTATTATACGGTAATTGTAATACACTTATGCCAGTTTTAAATCATATTAAACAAAATAGTGTCTCTGTAATTTATTACCAGTACTACAGCGATGCGTTGCTTTATTTGTTTAAGCATTAAATACATGTAAATTGTACGTACCGGAAGTGTTAAAAAAATTGCTGTTAATGAATATACTTACATAATATGTTGTTTCCAATTAAATGTAAATAGGACTAACCTGAAACAATAAATTTAATGTAATTAGAACAGTTTTGGTAATAAATGTAATAATTTTATATTGTATTTTATAAGTTAATAATATACTATCATTAACGTCATTCTAGGTGTTTTTTTAATTCTTTTATTTAACATAGTTCTATTTTTGCTACAACTAAAATTACCAACCAAAGATTAAAACTGCAAAATCTTTTTATATTATATGGATTTGTTGTTTAGTTTATTATTTGGTACATCATTAGTACCAAATAATAAACTAAACAACAACCTCAGATTTTTGTTGGTAAATTTGTCTAACATGAGTCAGAAGATCTGTTGTTGAACGTTTTGATCAAAATTTATATTGAGTATCTGAAATAAGAAAATTTTCTGTAATATTTGACAGTTTTGTAAAATATGTACTCCTACAATTTCATGTGTTTTTAATTGTGAAGTTTCACCTAACGTACTGGTAATTATATTTGTGGTTGTTTGTATTATATGTTTTAAACATTATTCTGTAATATTTATAATAAAGCTTGTTTATTGAAACTTAATTAAATTTATAGCCGTCCGCGCATTCTCATACGCGCAACGCAAAGCAATATTTTTACCAGTGGCGTAACTTTTCTTTTCTTTTAATTTGTAATTTTATATTTTAAATTGTGATTTTAAATTTTAAATTGTGATTTTATATTTTAAATTGTAATTTTATATTTTAATCTTGTTTTAAACAATCCTTTGTTATCTTGTGTTACCCAACCGTGGTCTGCTTTTGTTTATTTTGTAGTTAGTCATAAGGCGAACGACCGCACCTGTGTGAATTATGTAACCTTCTATCTTCCTTGTAATATTTTTATTTCTCAATATTGAATCACTTTTATAGTTTATATTTTAAACTTTAATTTAATTATCATGTCCAGTCAAGCGTGCAAATGCAAAAGTGTTGCACAATCTGGCGTATCATGCACTAGTTGTGGAAATATATTTTAAAACAGTTGAGTTATTTGTCATAAAAAAAAGACCACTGTTGTACGTCATTTAAACTTGACAATTTCAAACTTCCAAGACTTTTACTATATCAAGTTTTGTTAGATAAAGTTTGTTCTAACAATAGGTTGCTATTAGATAAAGTATTGTATCTTAAAGAGAAGATTGCAGACAAGAATAAGGTTATACTTGAATACAAAATTCGTATTCAAGTATCTATGCCTAGTGTAGTTACACCAACTATTAATGAGGAAATTCAATTGTTTCCACCTGCAATTAATTCTGTAAATAATATTCTTCTTTTTTTGCGAATCTTACTGTTCAAACTAAACTTAAGCAGAAAGTTCATCCTAAGATCCCAACAATTTTTGGTTGTGGTCCAAGTCGCGATAAGTTGCATTCATATGAACATGTCTCAAAGCTTAAATGCAAAACTAATAATGTTTGAGCTGATCTTAACAAAAACTTTTGGCCAGCTAACATTGCTGTCAAAAGATTTGTGAGTTATGGTTGTTCACAAACTGATTCTGTTTCATCTCCAATAGATTTTTGGAGCCTGAATCCTATCAACAGCTTGGACCCATTTTTAAGAATAATATCGGCTTCTCTATCTACTACCAGAACGTTGGAGGTTTAAAAACTAAACTCAAGAATCTCTTGCTAGCTGTAGCCGTATTAGACTACAATGTGATTGTTTTTACTAAAACCTGGGTTTCTCCGAACATCAGTGACTCTAAAGTAAAGCTCTAAACAAAGCGGAGGTGTTGTTTTAATTGCTATCAAAACTCACCTCAAATCTGTATTACTTTACCCTACGTTTATTAGTGTTGAACATTTGTTTGTAGTTGTTAAGTTTATTATTAAGTTTTATATAATTTGTGCGGTATATTTACCACCTAATTCAACTAGTGATAAATATCTTGACCATTATTATTCCGTCAAATCTATTGCCGACAAGTTTCCAAGCAGTAAACTAGTTTTACTAGGCGATTACAATCTACCTGCAGAGTCTTGGGTTAACGATAATTTAGGTATAAGAGTAATTTGAAATGATAGTTACCCTGCTCATTTAGTTGCTAATTAGTTTGGTTTCTTAAACTGCATGCATTTTTATTTCTAATAGTAAAGGTTTGTTTTTAGATTTATGTTTTACCAACAATCGTGATATTTCTGTGACACAAACTGTAGATGTTTTGTTAAATTTAAGCTAACACAATACTGTGTACTTGTTAAGTATAAAATGTGATACTACCTGTAATATTTTAATTTGTAATTATGTACTTGCCGACTACAGCGCAATCAATAATTATTTGTTGAATGTTGATTGGACTGCACTATTTTATAACTGTGATATTGATATGTGTCTTAATCTATTTTATTCTATAACCGATTATGTTATTGATTGTTTTGTCCCAAAAAAACTATGGCTTGAAAGCAGTTTTTCTATTTGGTTCAACAAAGAATTGATATTACTTACTAAACTCAAGAAAACTGTATATAAACGTTATAAATCTTCAAAACTACTGTCGGACTATAATGAATTCCAATCTATTCGTACTACGTGCAAAAATCTTAGTGCACATCAATACAAGCAATATATTTTACAAACTGAAAGTAAAATTCAAAATAATCCAAAACATTTTTGGAGATTTGTTAATGCGACCAAAAAAAGTAATAGTTTTCCAGCCACTATGTGTTATAAGGATCAAACCAGTAACAATGGGAACGACTTTGTCAATAATTTTGCAGATTTTTTTTCAGTTTATGATAACGAAATCCATCTAACTTCATTGTTTAATTCTAATAATAACGTAATTCATTCAAAATTTTCTATTAGTTCATGTGATGTTTTTAAGGAAATTGAAAACCTTAAATGTAATTTAAGCGTTGTACCCAACGTTACTGTTAAAAAAGTGCATTTATTTTATTGCAAAGCTTTTTTAATTGAAACTAAATTTCCTCAAATATGGAAACAAAGCTATATTATGCCTTTGTTTAAATCTGGAGCCAAAAAGAAAATCACTAACTATAGAAGTATATGCATTCAATTTGCCATCCATAAACTGGTCAGTTACAATGGATGTGCAAAAGCATCTTGGTGGAAGAGCAAGCACAAATTTTGTGAAGGGCCTACACTTACTAATTTACTTTGTTATGAAAATTATATTTTAAATGCATTTAAATTGAAAGTTCAAGTTGATTCTATCTATACCAATTTTTCAAAGGCATTTGATCGTGTGAACCACAATATTTTAATTGCTAAGCTCAGAGCTCTGGGTTTTCATTATGATGTGGTTTCCTGGTTATTTAGTTTTTGTTCCTCAAGGATCTTATTGCGGACCAATTTTAGTTTTGCTTTTCATTATTGATCTCCCACAGTATATTAATTCATCGTAATTTCTTTTATTTGCAGATGATTTAAAAATTTACAGAAGAATATCTTCTCTTTATGACTGCCATCTTTTACAACTGGACTTATTAATAAATTGTTCTTCAATGCTAATAAATGTTTTTCAATAAGTTTTCATAGAACTTTGAGTAAAATTTCATATAATTATGTAATTGACACTAAAGTATTGGACAAAGCCACACAAATAAAAGATTTACGCATAATTTTTGATCATAAACTCACATTTATTGAACATATTAACATTACGTGCTATAAAAATGTTGGGATTTGTTAGTACACTAAAACTTTTATATTGTGCGTTCGCATTTAGAGTACGCTCCGTCAGTTTGGAGCCCTGCATATGATATTCATAACCTTAATATTGAACAATTTCAAACAAAATTTTGTCGTTTATTCTCGTATAAATCGGGTATACTATCAGTAATTATAATTACAGTTATATTGCCTTACTCTATAATCTACCGTCATTGAAGCTTCGCCGAAAAAGGGCCGATTTGTCATTCTTGCATAATTTAATTGTGTCAGAGATTGATTGTCCGGAGCTACTTAGTATTTTTCCTTTAAATATAGCACCTAATAACAGACGTAGCAAACATTCTTCCTTATTCCGTGAGTCTACCCATTCTACTAATTATGGTTTTAATAATCCTCTGAGTAGAATGTGTTGATTTGCAAATACTTTACCAATTAACTATAATTTATTTTGTGTCTTAAGTCTACGTTTAGAAGTCAAGTGATGTTTTATTTTAATATGTGCGATTTTTTGTATATGTTATTTTTTGTATTTTTTATTTTTATATATTTTTGTAAAACATTATTAATTATGAATATTTGATGTAGATGTAAATGGTAAGTTTTTATACCGCAAATAAAGTATTATTATTAAAGTTATTTAGTTTTAAAAACTTAAAAATGTAGAAATTAATATATTTTTCAAATTTTTGTAAATGTTTTAAGAATATTAGGTAGAATTTTATCTATACCTGATGCATTCTGGAATTTAATTTAAAAAGAAATCTTTCGATTGTTGCCTTAAATGAATTGAGCCCAATATTTTACCACTAGCCGGCATTGCAAGTTCAGCAATAAAAAGATTTTATAATAGTACAATGAGATGCAAATTGGTTTGCAAACATATCTGCTATTTCTTTTAGATTAGTAACATTCTCAGTAAAATGACAAAATCAAGTTAATTAGTATTTTCTTTAGTAATTTTGTAGAATTTCTTTATATTCATTTTATTTATTAATAATTAAAATATTCTACTTTAATATATTTCTTTATTTAAGGCAAACTAATTTTGCAAACTAAATTTGCATTTTCAAATTTTAAATATTTTAAACCAATCAATGATCTAATTTAGTTTGCAAAACTAGTTTGTCTTAAATAAAGAAATATATTAAAGTAGAATATTTTAACTATTAATAAATAAAATAAAGATCAGATTAGTTAAGATTGTCTAGAAATAAAACAAAAAAACTACAGCATTGTTTATTATACAGTAACAAAGAGAGAGAATGGTTTTAATGTGTTTAAATACAGTAATTTACTTTTTCTATATACAAAAATCTTTATCTATTGTTTAAATCCATTTACCAATAAAAAAGAGTTATAATATAGAAGCTAAGACATCCTTTGTTACCATTTTAAGGTAAAAGAATTACAATAAAATGAATAAACTTAAATATTCGACATAAAAGTTAGGCGGATAAAAAATTGCTATAACAGTTTAAAAAAAAATTAAATAACTTGGCTTTGACTAATAGTACTTTTGATATTTACCAACTTTTACACAATATAAAATATTTTTAAAATTCTACTATTTATTTACATTATAGCAGCACTGCAAATTGTACGTGCGTATGACGTCCAAAATTTATTGGCTCAGTTATACGCGATAACACAATATGTTTTCACAAATACAGTAAATTTCATAATAATGTGTTACTGTAATACAATAATGGCAACGGAATATTATAGTATAATCAACAAACAGTAAATAATGAATATATTGTACGTGGAATTAATTAATATATCATTCAGGGACTATAAATCTATTAATAGTCCCCAGTTCATTGAATAATAGCTTTAATTAATATATTCATTGAGTATAATTTTATTTCGGGATAGATAATTAAATTTGTTTGTATAAAACTGCAGCTGGTTGCAAATACTCCTCCAGTTTTATAATTGTGTTAGCACTTGTCACCGCACATAAACGCAAACGACATAACATTAGAGAATTGTGTAAAAGGTTTATAAAAAAAGTCTAATTTATGCAGGTGACTTTTTTATTTTGGTATAAAACTGAGGTGTAAAAAAATCTTATCTCCTTTCAGCACTCACCGTTACCTCAAATTAAATTTGGCTCGTTCCGAGGAATTACTCGTCGACATAAGCGCTCTTACTAAACTGTGGTATTGTTTGGGATAGGAATTTATGAAATCAACAGAAAAATAAATATAATCTGAAAACCTCCCAAACGCACAGGTCTCATTTGAGAGCTTAAATAAACGTGAGTATTTAATTTAGTATACGGATACATTTAGCAAATTGTTTTGTTTATTGATATAAATTACATTTATGCTAAATAAATATTTATTTTGAACCGAAAATATGGGTGCTTTCAGAATAATCACTATAATATAATATTTAATAAAGTGCAAATATTATTGTAATTAAAACGGCAGTTGTTTTATAATAATAACTAAAAAAACAGATTAAACTTAAAACTTGTTTAATTAATTAGATGACTGCATAAATGAATATGGTTTTGTTAATTCCAAATATAGATTCATTTTCAATTGAATTAGTTTGTTTTATTTGTACGATTACTTGGCATTTGTCTATAGTACCAATAATTTAACAATTTAATGAAAAACAAAAGTTTAAAATCAATTACTTAAACTCAATCCAACTTTAAAACGGCCAACCATATACAGATAATTGTTTCGGTTTTCACAAATTTTCATCAGTGCATCTTTAGTGGTACGGCATTGCTTGATGGTGGATGAATTCGAATAACTGATTTACGTGCTCACAA
This sequence comes from Tachinus rufipes, assembly GCA_963932245.1. Taxonomy (NCBI): domain Eukaryota; kingdom Metazoa; phylum Arthropoda; class Insecta; order Coleoptera; family Staphylinidae; genus Tachinus; species Tachinus rufipes. The sequence goes on along the minus strand of OZ010747.1, from coordinate 39,572,194 downwards.
CACAAGTTAGATAATAATTAGTGGTGCAAAGTAGTTGTCGCTCCATCTTGTTGCTTCATCTAAAGAAACCAATAAAGCAATTTATACAAAAGATAAAATGACAAGACTTTGAAACTTGTATTATTATTTGTTAGAGAATCTTTATGTAACAAAGAGTAGGAATTTTCAGCAACAATTTTGTGTCAATAATTAGGGAGAAATTTGTTTTGCAATATAATCTTTCTACCATTAGTTTCCTTATTTTCTCTCTTTGCAGTTTAGATGATTATATATTATGTTGTTTGGTTTTTAACTCATATGATTTATTACATCTGTATTCCCGTACTGTGTCGGTGCTAATATTCTGCATCCCTTTGTAATATGTTCTATTGTTTCTCGGTATGTTTTTCTGATTTATAGATAATGATAGTATGTTTATCTACTGTTGATAAAAAAATAGAAAACTTTTTTTAATTTTTTTTAACTATAGTTTTGTCATTGTTTCTAAAACCAACCATTCTCAATTTTTTTAATGTTTATTATTTGTCTATATTGATCTCTGTCATAAATTGCGTGGATTAATGTCGTGAGGCTTGTCTAGTACCGTAAATTTATCAGCCGTAATATCCTTTTTTGTCCTATTCATTCACTCAATGTTTCCATTAAGAATTATCCAAAAAAAATCATTTTTACATATACGGCCAAGGTGTTTTACTTTTCTCCGTTTAATAATGTCTAGCAACAACTTATTGTGGTTTATTTTTTAACTTTTTTTTTATTTCGGGTTCTGCTTATCTTAGATTTTTTTTAATATTCTTCGATATGTTTATATTTCAAACGCCTTTATTTTGTTCAAAGTATTTTTGAGAAATGTCCTGACATCACAGTTGCACAGAAGAATTGACCAAACATAATACTTTGCAAATTTTTCTTATTTTTTAGAATTTGCGTTTTTTTTGACAATAGCAATTTGAATATTAAAATGCATTTTAACAGGTAATTTGATGGGACATCTTATTTCTCAATCAATTTGCTTAATCTAACATTGTATTTAAATTTCTAAACTCTTCTTCAAAAAAGTTATCGTAAAGAGAATTGAACCAGAAACAGAAGCAATATGAATTTACAAAGAGAAAATCGACTCTAGCAACAAAAGCAAACAGTAGACCACACAGAAAAAAACAACACTGTGTCATACTAGCCCTAAAATATCAAATTGCATTCAATAGCATACTATATAGAAAGCAATTATTAAAGCAGCAAAAAAAAACAAAGAAGTAGAACTATCAAGATAATATAGAGTTACCTTCAAGAGAGAAATCTACTGACTAAAAATAGAAAATTTTGTCTGACTAGAGAAGTACTACAGGGTTCTGCATTTTGACCTAAACTGTGATAACAAGCTTAATTAAATGTGGCCGCCAAAATAAGTAACAATAACGGCATTCGCGGATTACGTGGCTCTGGTAGATAAGAATATAAACAAAGAAATATTAAAAAAAAATTAGAGTTGATATGATAAAGAGTTGGATAAGAAATAAAAGATTAGATCAGAAAACTGAGCACGGCTATCAACAAAAAGGACCAATAAGGAAAATAGAAAAATACTGTTAGGCAATGATATAATAACATAGGAAAAAAATAAATACCTTAAAGTTTCACTTGAAACAATAGAATGGAACAAACAAGTTAAGAAAACGGTAAAAAAAACTAAGAAAATGAAAGGAATGCTTAGTAGGCTAATGCCAAACAAGAGAAGACCAGGAGAAGAAGCAAGGAGGCTATTAGCAACAGCGGCTAGAAGTAAACTATTGTACGCCGCAGAAACATGGGAAGGCGCCTTAAAGACAACAAAACAACAAAATAAAAGAGAAGCCACAAGAGCAAGCCTGTTTAGAAATCACTAGAAATAATTGCGGCAAGACTACTCACAGATTTAATTTTAGAACTAATAAACAAGAAACAAAAAGACGGGCAAGAAAGAATACAATGGAAAGATGTCAAAACTAATGGAAAGAAGAAAAAAAAGGAGAATAGACAACAGAACTTATCTCAAAAATTAAAAAAATAGTTAGAAAATAAACCAGAGTTACTATACAACACAACTACTCACCCGACATAGAGCCTTTAGTAAGTATTTACAAAAAATAAATAACATAGAAAAAAAAGAAAGATGTAGAACATACATCTTTCTAGTAGAGTGCAAAGCGTGGGAGGAAGGTAGGAAAAAGTTAGAAAAAGTAATAGAAAACAAAATCAACAAATTCACAATCATTAATAAATGCCTAAGTGACAAAAACAAATGGAGCGCACTAAGAAACTATGCAAAAACAGTACTGAACAAAAAAAAAAGAAATTTAAAACTTCAAGATTTAGATAAACTAAAATGACAAAAAAAACTACACAGATTAAAAGCCAAAGAAAACAAAAAAAGAAAGAACAAAAAACTAAATAGAAGCAAAAAAAACTAAGAAAGCCAAGACATGAAATTTACTAAAACATTAGTACCAATCAAAATTGCAAAAATAAAAGGAGAAAAAAAAGCTTAATAAAAGCAAACTGAATATATTGACTAAGCAATTTCTATACGGCAGATACGCCATTTTAAGGTTAACAAACAATGCAACTTTTGAGATGGTCAGAGAATATCTAGCAACCAAGGGACACCAAAAACTAATTCCAAACGTAGATTCTAGAATCTCATTAGAAGTAAAACTGGCAAACTTAAAACTACCAAAAGAGATACATTTAATAGAATTACAAAAAATACTTATAAAAGAATATGGATACGACAAGGAAAAAGTTAATAAAGATATAAAAAAACGAAAAAAATACCTAAAGACAAAGCAAATATCTAGGCTAAATACAGCAAGGATGAGAGAAAAGAGAGATGGATGTGAATGTAGAAAATATGACAGAAATTAAGAGTATAGGAAGAAATGGTACTGTGTAAATTCTGCAAGGCCAAAACTAGCTCACCTCAAACTAGTACTATATTAGTGACAATCACAAAAACAAATTAACATTTTTTTTAAGACAGGTATTTGCCTTCTAATAATATATAGCCGGTTTTGTATGTCTAATCAAAAATTACTGTGAGTTTTGTTATGTTCTCATCTGTTAGCAGCTTTAACTTTTTGTTGTGTATTTCAGTTGGTCTACAAGTTTTAACACTTTTAACTTACCTTATAATTTTTTTGACTTCAAATATTTGGATACTTGATCTGGTTTTTGTATTTAATCTAAGTACTTCTATGAATTGCATCGTTTTGTAACATTTGTTTAAAAAAAATTTATTAAGTCAAAACCAACCGTTTAAATAATTAATTTATAGTGTTATATTAATTATAAATTCCATTTTAGATAATTTTTTTTTTTTATAAAGTAATTTTTTTATTATTTATTATAATAAATTTACATATTTACAACATTTTTTTTTTCTCCCCACTTGCTGCTTTACACCGTTTCCATATATGGTAGACTGCAAAGCTTCGTATTTGGGGCACCATTTTTATTTTCTCTTTCCATTTATTTTATTTTGTGTGTATTATCATGTTTTTTTATTTATTTGTTTCTTTTGGTCTTGATATTATATAGTGTTCTTTTATTTTTGTTTTAAATTCATTATAAGTATTCGTTTTTTTCTGTCCCTTGTTGGGTGTACATGTATATTACTTCTTTTCTCGTGTTATGTCCGTGAATTTTTTTGTTTAATATTATTTGTAAATTTGTTTTAAATTCTTTATTTTTAATTTTATATATTAGTTTGCATTTTTCTATTTTTATTATGTTTGTTTTGTTGATTATTTTGTATACTTCTTCTGTTGGTGTTAGTTTTGGTAGTTTGAATAATTAATTTTATAATAAATTTACTCAAATAAAACTTGTTAAAATAAATTTAAAAAAAATTATTTGTAAAAAGAAAAAACAAGTAATTTTTATTGGCATTTTACAACTGTAAGGTACATAATCAGCTGAATTTGAATCAACTTATCCTCTAGTCTTCCCCACGAACCATTAATTTCAATATTACAAATTTTACCAAAAAACAGTTTACTCATGTTAGTAATTATTTTTTGGTTATATTTCCAACTCCGCATAAACTTCATTTTCAACGTTCAACTATGTAACATAAATCAGGGGTTCAGGTTTTATTACTTCTTGTTGTAAATATTAAAAATATTTATTGATAATAAAATTGCAATGCAAACAGAGTAAATATAAAAAAATATTGTAAACAAAAAATACATACATACATAAATGTTACAAAATAATAAAAATTAAAGCAGTTAACTACTCCAAATTTATTAAATATAATTGTAGTTTCTGGCATTCATTTTACAATTAGTTAATTTAGGACACCCTGTATAGTGTGTCAATTTGTCAATGTTAGATTAAAATTAAAAATTAATTGTCTTACATTAAGTTATGTTGATTCTTAATTTAATAGCACAGTTGGATAGTAATAATCCTTTTTATATAGTATTCACAAAACTTTTATAAATTTACTTTATCAGTTTTATATTTATTTCGTTTGCCACTCCCTATATTGAAATTCTATATTAATTATTGATTCTACTAAACTTTTATATGTATTTTTTTAACTGTTTAAACATTTTTAATTTTTTTTTTAAGTTATTTTTTGAGTATATTCCATTTGAGAGCATACCGACCGCTACCTTGATTTCAAGTATTGTAGTGAGTATTTTAGTCTAATCATAATTAGAAATAGCCAAAAAATGTAACCAAATTTAGAAATAAATGCGTTTTTAGGTACTTTTAAATGATATTTGCAAATAAAATTTGAATTAATTCTTTCTAAATGTACTAGTAAAAAAATTAATTAATTATCAAATTATATGTGAAAATAAAAATAATGCCATAGTAGCTGTTTTCAATATAATACTGGAAATCAAGGTAATGGTCGGTATGCTTTTAAGACGCGAGTCAAGATTTATACCTAAATATTTTTTTAAAGTTTATAGAGTCTATCTTTATACTGGTGTACTTAATTATTGTTGCAATATTTAGGTAAATTCTATTTGTATGCTAAAAATAGAAACTATTTATTTTTATTACTATTTTTTATTAAGTGAGAATCAAACTAATCTTTAACATGTTTTAGTTTATTACTATTAGCTTTGTTTTGTAGATGTTGTCATAAATTTGCTGTTAATAAAATTGCCATCAAGTATAAATAGTAAAAGAGCAAATAGACTAAACCTGTTTTTACTGTTTTGAATATATTGACTGTCTAGCGTCTCGACGCGGCATTCAAGTCCAGTTCCGATTGACGTCATTGTGTGGCGCTATTTATTTATTTATTAGATAAACACTCAAATAGGTACAAGTACCCATTTGCAGAGTATATATATATATATATATATATATATATAATACAATAAACCTAAACAAAACACAGAATTTAGAAAATATCAAATCATAAAATATATATTACAATTACAATACAAATAACTCATTATTAAGTCTCGCAGTATTTATTTGTATGTTGGAAGTTTATAATAATGCAACAATAATTTTGATAACACGTACTTGTAGAAATTTTTGCAATTTGTACATGTTACATTTTTTACAAATCTTTAAAAAAATTATAAAATAAATATTAAATATACTTAACAAGTTATTTTTTTATGTAAATTTTTTGTCGGTCATAATACATTTCGTATCCGTCAAATTGTTAATTTTTAAATTAAAAGATTTTTAAAAACTACAAAATTTTTATATTTATTAACAAGCAGCTTTCGGGGAAAGCATAAAATTAATAAATATTTAAATGTTACTCAACTGTACAAATAGCATTAAGGGGGGAGAATAGTTGCGCTATTATAAGGGTTTACAGCATCCAACTCAACAAGAAAACGCCTAAATATAATTGAATAAAATTTTCACACATTGTAAAAGAAAGTCTAATTTATGTCCTCAAATTAGAATTGTAAAAATTTGATGCAATAAGTCGTTTCTTTGCAATTAATTTTCAAAAAATGACGTTTTTAATTAGTTTTTAATTAATTTTTTATTTGTTAAATATAACTTTAAATCTTTAACCAAAAACATGAAGACATAGAATATTGTATGTAGTTCAACATATAAAAAGAGTGATTACTAAAATCTTATCGTTTGGGTATTGAGTTGGTTGGCGTTTTGTTCTATAAAAACCAATTTTAATTTTAAAACGGCCGATATTCTTGTAGATGTGATAAGACTTAATATTTTTCCATACCAATACTACTAGTGATACCACAACAGGACGGGGCGACTAAACCCGTCAATTCTCTAGCGTTAAGCTTAATCTGTTAGAAGCTTTTAAAATTTATAATAAACAATGTAATCCTCTTGTCAAACTGCATGGACAAAAGAACATTGAGTATTGAAAAAATTGATATTAAATTTGCCTAGACAAAAAAATAAATATAGTTTAGAAATATTTGTAGACCTGTAAACCACATCAAATTTAATGTGCCAAGGTATGGCAAAATATAGCAAAAACTTACTACAATATAAATAATAATTTTTTAAATCTCTTTAAACCATCAGTAATGCAATTTATTTTTATTTACCTTAATTTTAATATTGATTTTTTGGTATTAATAAATTTTTTGTTAGTTTGTTCTCACTTTGCAATAGCCTTCAAAACTCAGGTCGCAAACTTTTGTTTGTATTGATATAAATTCTTTAGTAATATGCTATAATATAGAATAATTGACGGACAAGCGCCAAGTAACTTTGTAGACCGTGCCAAAAAAAAACAAAAATTTTAATTTCAAAATGCTGAGAAACTCTTCGTTTGGCTTCACGAGATCTTTAAAGTTTCAATTTTGTCAATACAAATGTTGTTTTAATTGCGTATTTTATTCTACCTATTTGCTTTCTTTTAGTACAATAAAAGTTATAAGATTTATTGAAAATTAATTATAATAAATATAGAAAAATGCAAATTACTTACAAATTATATTATTATTACATATTACAAAGAATAAATCAAAAGTTTAATCAAACTCAAATTATATCGTAGGCATAATACAATGAATGTCAGTTGATATTAGGTTTGTTCCAACTTACAATTTGGACAGTTTGCCAATCGTTTAAACTATGCACACAAACAATGGTATAAATGATTGCTTACGGATGGTTTGCAAACTGTCCAAATTGTAGGTTGAAACAGACCTAATATACATTTTTTTATTTTATTATAGTTTGTACTTTGAAATGTGTAGATTGGTATCGTTGGACACCAAATAATTAGACCAACTATTTGAAAATCATAAATAACATGTATGAGAATTTGCCTTTACATATCATACAAAAATATTAATTTTAACAACAACTGGATTAGAAGATTTGGACCACAATCATGACCACTAAGATCTCCGGACCTAAATCCAATAAATTTTTTATATGGGAATTTGTAAAAAAAATAGTATACAAAACACCGGTGCGCAAATATGAAGAATTAATTTAAAAATCTAATACAGCCGTTCAGCAAATTACACCGTTAATTCTTGAGAACGTCATGAATTTGATACCAATACGTGCAGTAAAGTGTATAAAAGTAAACGCTAGCCAATTTGATCATTTAATGTGTTTATTAAGTTGCTTATCTTATGTGTGTATTAAGTTGCTTACATTATAGGTTTGAATTTAGAAATAAAAAGTTTGCTACGTTGCCAAGAGTAACAAAACTTTGAGGATCTTGTGAGGTGTTGTCTACAACCTGGCGTTTGTCAATTAATCTACACCCTTTATATTTATATTAATATTAAAGTATTTGAGATAAAAAAGTGGTTTATTTTATTTTTATTTTGCATTACCACATAGTAAAAGTCTCAACCATCCTTTATAGTAAGTAGATATCACTCTGGCATTTACAATCACCAGCAATAACTAAAACAAATTTCTTTCAATTGATCAAAAACGGCTGTTTTTTGGATTAATGCCGTTTGTATTTGTTAAAACTGTTAACATTAAAATACAGCAATATGTTAGCAAACACTTTCAATGAACAAATTGGGCTGCTGTAAAAAACAGAATAACATCTTTAAAATTAAAGTCGCCAATCAATATATATGATAAAAATTAAAAAAAATTTAATAAAAAAATGTTTAAAACACGTCAATTAAACTTCAATGTATTTTCAGGTTTTGCTATTTTAAATAATGACTTCAAGCTAAATTTACTAAATATTCATCTTTATTCAGAAACTCATCAAAAATAAAAAAAAAACATTTATTTATTTGTATTTACCGTATTTTATACTTTACATCATTTGACTTTCATAATAAAAAGTTTGTACAACAGATAAGTTACAATTCTATAGTTTTGAGATATTGAAGTTATAAAGTACATGAAAAATGTACAAAAAAAACACATTTTTTTTAAATAAAATTCCTAATTTATATAAACATATATGGTTTTTCCAGTACTTAGTATAGTATGTTTTAAGCCCAGAACTGCCATTATCTCAAAAAATATAAAATTGTACTTATTTTGTTTTGGTTGTAAGCGGACAAAATATAGTTCATATCAATATGAATTATACTTGTCATTTTAAACACAAAAAAGTGATTGTTTCAAACCATGGTTTTGTTGGAGCAAGATGCAGTAGTGTGTAGTTCAGGACATAACATTAAAAAAAAATATATATATTTTGTGTAAATTTTGTAAAGTTGTGTGGTAGAACAGACATAATCTAAGCTTTGCTTTTCTCTATTTGTAATTTATAAGTAAAAATAAAGTTTAATATTATTATTATTATTAAGATTAAAAAGTTGTTGGATAAATTAAAATTTGTATTGCAGTTATGTATACAAAATTAGATAAATATATAAACAGATGTTACAAATATTTATTTAAAATCTTGCAGTAGCTCTAGACATTTCTAAAGCATTTAATATGCTATTGCATCCTTATCTTATTAGTTCCATTGTATAGGTCTTTATCACAAATCTGTAAGTTTTATCAATAATTTTCTAGACAATAAAAAAAATTATATTTAAAACTGATTGTTTAAACTCTGAGCCTTATATTATAAATGCTAGTGTTCTTCAAAGATCTGTCTAAAAAACTCAACTTTTTAATGTTTCAAAATAAAAATCCGAAGTATCATTAGAACCAAATATTAAACTGAACAACGAATCCATATTTAATTTTTTTTCAATTTATTTTTAAGGTTACAATCTCATATAATCTTCTCTGAAACAAGCAAGTTGTTGACATAGCTTTAAAAGTATTTAGAAAACTAAGATTTCTTAATAAATGTAATCAGTGTCATCAGTTTATACTTTTGCAAATACCCTGCCAAGCATAAAATTAGGGTCACTTTGTAATTTGATTTTTTTTTTGAAATATTTTATTTTTTAGGTTGTAACAATTTACTAACTGATTACTTGAATTTAAAAAAAGTTTATTGAATGTAATGAAAACGAACAATTTCAATTTGATGTGCTAAGTAATAAAAATTATCAAGTTTACATTCATATGCTTTTGTTGAAATAAACAAGCATAGTTTTGTTTCTGTAATGATATTAGTCTGTTGCAAATTGATTGTGTATTGTTGTCATTGATTGTGTTTTGCAATGAACATACAACAAATTGTGGCGGCTTTAGAAGACGGCCGCGGTCAGCGCCCAACTAGGAGAAACGTTTGCTCACTCAAAGATCTGTTTCAGGACAAAGCAACACTAGAACAGGTAGAGATAAACGTTTTCCTGTTTCTAGAGCTTTGAGAAACCAAACGGTCAAGGCAGTTTCTCTTTAAAATCATCTGCAAGAAGTGAGAAATGTAAACATAAGTGAGTGGGCAGTTGAGAAGCAATTTTATGGTGCTGGATTATCTTCTCGAACTAGAACTACTAGACCGCCGTTTTCCTGTGAATTCTAGATTGCAAGGTTGAATTTTGCACGAGAACACTTGGCTTAGAAAATAGCAGATTAGAGTTGCGTATTGTTTTTTGAAGAATCGCGATTCTGTCTTACGGGTTTAGATAGACGTGTAAAAGTGTAGCAACGACAAGGCGAGAGATATGCTTAAGCATATTTTTTGACACTTGCACGCAGTTAGTCTTTATTGAGAATAGGACGAAAACCATGTTTTACCGTTGGTGACGACGCAACATTTATGCATGATAACGCACGGCCTCACACTGCTCGAATAATTACTGAGTATCTTAACGATTGTCAAATTACGCAATTTGTTTGGTCTGCTCGCAGTTCAGATTTAAATCCAATTGAGCATGTTTGGGATGAGATGGAAAAACGTTTACGAAAACATGTATGCCGGGCCCCAGAAATTCTAGAGAACTTCGCAACATACTAGAGCAGGAATGGGACACCGATGTGAAGACACCAACAAACCCCACCAACAAAACAAGGTTGACTAAAAATGCATTTGCTCGGTTATTAATGATAAAAAAAAATAAATAAATACACCATTCGATAGCTCTTGAAATTTCTGATCCGGTGATATACGACATGTCTAGTTAAAAAAAAATTGTTATGAATGGCTCAATTAACAAACTTAATTAGGCCTAATTAGCAAACCGACACTTCAAGATTGCTATTTTTTTGTAAAAATATACCTTATAACAAATAAAAACGATCTACGCAAAAAAATTTGCCTGACCACGGCTTGTGTACGTACTACGGCTAATTCAAAATTGATTAAAAAATTAATAAAAAATTAATTACTCGATAACCGTGCGCCGGAGAAAACTGATAAATACACCAAAATATAGCAAATTGAAATCCGCGTTTAGCGATATATAACATGTCCTTTTTAAATCAAATAGTTAAGCATATAATTAAAAAAACTAATTAACTGCAATTGTGGTGATAGCGCACTTAAATAAATTAAAAAAAAAAAGAAAACCTTGTGATAGGACACTGGCACGTAAAACAACTTCCAACAAAAAAATGCTTCGGACCACAGTTTATAAACAAGTTATAACGTATCATCATTTTGTGCAACTTTTGTTGGTGGAAAATCCCCACCAACAAAACTAGGTTGCATTTGCACGGTTATTAATAATCAAAATAATTAAATAAATACACCATTCGATAGCTCTTAAAATTTCTGATCCGGTGATATATAACGTGTGTAGTTAAAAAAAAAATCGTAATGAATGGCTTAATTAACAATTTTAATTAGACCTAATTAGCAAACCAACACTTCAAGGTTGCTAATTTTTTGTAAAAATATAGCTTATAACAAATAAACGAAACGAAAGACAATGACAATACCGACGTTGACAAGTGAAGACGGTATTAATACCGCCTTTACTGACGTTGACAAAGCAGAAATGCTGGGGGTGACATTAGAAAAAGTACAAGTTTTGGAAGATGACGTGACAAACGCACAAAAACAAATTACTGCCGGAGTGGAACGGTTTCTGTCCGAGTATCGGCCTCTTCAGAATGAAATGTCTTTGACAAGTCCAAAAGAGGTTCGAGAAACGATCAGGAAACTTCCATCCCTTAAAGCAGCAGGACATGACAAAATACAGAACATAACACTAAAACACTTAACACGAAAGACAGTAATGCAACTGCATTACATTATAAATGGAGTCATCACTCATATCGACCGATCTCCTTGCATACAACGCTAAGCAAGGTGACTGAAAAAATTATCATGAAAAGACTTGATTCTTTTGAATCAGACAACCAACTAACGACCAACAATCAGTTTGGCTTTAGAAGTGGACATGGGACGGTTCAGCAAATTGCTAGAATCGTCAATGACATTAACATCAACTTTAATAAAGACAAAGTGACAGACATGGTCCTGCTCAATGTCAATAAAGCTTTTGACCGAGTATGGACTAACGGACTGATCCATAAGATGGAAACACAACACTATCCATCATACTTGATTAAACTCATACACCATTTTTTAACAGGCAGGCAATTCCAGGTCAAAGTCAACGACATTTTGTCCTCCCCTAAAAATATTGATGCTGGTGTACCGCAAGGTTCAATTTTGGCACCAAAACTTTTTAATATTTATTTCAATGACATACCTGCCTTTGCAAAAACAAGTCTTGCACTTTATGCAGACGACACTATTCAGGTTCTTTTTATGCAGTAGCCGCGCAAAAACAAAACCAAATTCATTTAAACACGCTGCAAAATTTTTTCAATCTTTGTAAAATCAAAATTAACACCTAAAAATCGAAAAGAATTTCCTTTACACGTAAATTCACAAATATCAAAACGTTTACACCAACAACTTTCGATAAAGATACTATACCGACAAAGCAGCACGTCAAGTATCTGGGAGTCCATCTAGAATCCCGTCTAAATTACCAACAACATTTAACACATATCCTACACAAAACAAATCAAGCCATCAAACAAATATACCCTTTATAAACAAAAATAGTTCTCTTTCGGCTGATACCAAAATTCATCTTTATAAATCAGTAATCAGACCTTCGTTAACCTACGCTGCTCCTGTATGGTGCGGCGTAGGTAAAACAAACCTAAATAGATTGCAAGTGTTACAGAACAAGTGTCTGAGAATGGCACTTCGCAAAGACAGGTATGTCAGAATCAGAAATTTGCACGAACAGGCAAATGTACCCCTTATTTCGGACTACATAATGGAAATTTCACAAAATTTTTATAAATTCAAATTAGAAAATAACCCTCTTTAGAGGGGGCTCACCAGTATCCGATCTAACAATAGACCTTTCAGAATTAAACATAAGCTCAGTTATCAGTGCTTACCTATCTTCAATCAACACATTTGATTGGTACTACCGTCCCTGTAAACTTTGATTTTTACAGTCAAAATTATTGTATATAGTAGAGTTAGGTTAGGTTAGTTTTTGTATATATTATTGTAAATAGATAGATTAGGTTAGTTAGGTTTAAGCTTAAACACAAATTGTTATAAACATAAAACCGATGTTTTTGCGGTCAATGTAGTGTTTGTTAACCATGATAATTTTTAAATATGTTTTTAACCTGAATGAATGATGAATGACTGTGTGAGCAAAAGAAGAATGAATCTGTGAGAGAATGGACCATAAGTATTAAAAGTTTTATCAGAATTGTTAACTTAGGTTTATATTGTTCCATTTTAATTTTTGAAAACTTTTAGTTATGAATTTATTTTGTCCATACTTGTTTACATATACTTTTCTTGTTGTATTTATAATTAATTTTTTAATTAATGCATTAAAGTGTAAAGTGTAAGTGTTGCTTCGCAGTCTGAAGGTCCAGTGTTCGATCCCCGAGTAAATAACTTTTTTTAATTAAATAATTTTAAACATTTTTACAATGGATTTTATGTAATTATTTTAACTGTAAAATTGATACAATTAAATTGCATGAATTACTTTTAAAATTTATTAATTGTTAAAAAATCATAAAACGACATTTTTTGTTGCCAGGTGATTTAAGGGTAGTAGATATTAAAAAAATTGAATTTTGATAATTGGATTCCATAGATAAAACATGTAAAATGATCATATATCAATGACACAAATCAAATTTAATATTTTTTTTGCGTAGATCGGTTTTATTTGTTATAAGGTATATTTTTACAAAAAATTAGCAATCTTGAAGTGTCGGTTTGCTAATTAGGTTTAATTAAGTTTGTTAATTAAGCAATTTATTAAATTTTTTTTAACTACACATGTTATACATCACCGGATCAGAAATTTCAAGAGCTATCGAATGGTGTATTTATTTAATTATTTTGATCAATAATAACCGAGCAAATGCAGTCAACCTAGTTTTGTTGGTGGGGATTTTCCACCAACAAAAGTCGCACAAAATGATGATACGTCATAACTTGTTTACAAACTGTGGTCAGTAGCATTTTTTTGTTGGAAGTTGTTCTACATATCCGTATCCTATTTCGGTGTATTTATCAGTTTTCTCCGACGCACGGTTATCGAGTAATTAATTTTTTATTATCTTTTTAATCAATTTTCAATTAGCCGTAGTACGTACACAAGCCGTGGTCAGGCAAATTTTTTTGTGTAGATCGGTTTTATTTGTTATAAGGTATATTTTTACAAAAAAAATTAGCAATCTTGAAGTGTCGTTTTTTTTTTTAACTACACATGTTATATATCACCGGATCAGAAATTTTAAGAGCTATCGAATGGTGTAATTATTTAATTATTTTGGTCATTAATAACCGAGCAAATGCACTTTTAACCAACCTAGTTTTGTTGGTGGGGATTTTCTACCAACAAAAGTCGCACTAAATGATGATACGTCATAACTTGTTTAAAAACTGTGGTCAGAAGCATTTTTCTGTTGGAAGTTGTTTTACGTGCCAGTGTCCTATCACTAGGTTATTTTTATATTTTTTTAATTTATTTAAGTGCGCTATCACCACAATTGCAGTAATTAGTTTTTTTAATTATATGCCTAACTATTTGATTTAAAAAGGACATGTTATATATCACTAAACGCGTATTTCAATTTGCTATCTTTTGGTGTATTTATCAGTTTTCTACGGCGACGGTTATCGAGTAATTAATTCTTGATTAATTTTTTAATCAATTTTCAATTAGCCGTAGTACGTACACAAGCCGTGGTCAGCCTCATTTTTTTGCGTAGATCGTTTTTATTTGTTATAAGGTACCTTTTTACAAAAAATTAGCAATCTTGAAGTGACCGTTTGCTAATTAGGCCTAATTAAGTTTGTTAATTGAGCCATTCATTACAAATTTTTTTTAACTAGAGAAGTCATTCATCACCGGATCAGAAATTTCAAGAGCTATCAAATGGTGTATTTACATATTTTTTTTGATCATTAATAACCGAGCAAATGCATTATTAGTCAACTTAGTTTTGTTGGTGGGGTTTGTTGGTGTCTTCACATCGGTGAATGGGACAATCTTTTGCAAAATGTGATCCAAAATCTGATCCAGAGCATGCCTTGTCGTTTGCATGCTGTTATTACTGCCAGAGGAGGGAATACTTGCTAATAAAGTTCTTAAACTTTCTTTTGTTTTAACAAAAGCATATGAAAGAAAACTTGTTCATTTTTATTACTTAGCATATCAAATTAAAATTGTTTATTTTTATTACTTTCAATAAACTTTAAAACAACAAAATTTTTTTTTTAATTCAAGCTATCAGATAATAAACTATTACAACCAAAAAACACTTAAAAAACTAAAAATTTCCAAAAAAAAAATCAATTTACAAAGTAATCCTAATTTTATGCTAGTGTGCAGTGCATATAAACCTATATACGTTCTTCTATCAAATAGTGATCCCAAGCATAACAAAAAGCACCTAAAACTACACAATCTCTTTTAAATTTTATTAATAAAGCAGTTATTTAAATCATTGCCGATCCCAATTGACTAATGACTTATATACATCATCGACGCAATGTTGATAATCTTAACATTTTCCATAAATATTTCTATAAACATTGTTTAAACAAAATACAAAACATATTGCCATCTAAATAAGTATATAAATGTACTACAAAGCTTGATAAAAAATCTAACAAATTTTCATTGGCTGTTCAGAAATGTGGGACCAAAACTTGTAAGAGAGACTTTTTTGTGCATACTATTGACACTTAAAACAAATTTACAAATTCAAATTTTCCCAAGACTTGTACCGCAAATATTCAATGTTCACTGAATGCTTAAATCTCGACTTCAATGTGATAGTTTCATTGGGTGTGATGTTGCTTGTTAAAATTCAAAGATATTTTTTGTTGTTGTGACATCTTAAGTAATTCTTAAATATCATTTCTTAAAATAAATAAAAAAAAAAACTGGTTATGTCAATATAGATTCAGTTGCTATCCAATAGATAAATTCATTTTACACTAGTATATAATTTTATATTTGATTATTAAACGGTACGCATTGTTATTACTAATATTAAAATATAACAAATTATTTTTATTCAAAAAATCTTTTTTTGTAATTTATTAAATAAATTTCATATATAAAACATTGCATGTACTAAAAATAACATGTATTAAATATATATTTATTCCAAATACATACTTTGTGATTGAATATAAACAAAGTAAAACATTTTATATTTTTAACCTACATTTATTTTTCAATTATTGTATACATATTTACATTTAATTATAATGAATTTTAAATGACTTTCATCAGATATATTGATTTCTTCTTTCTGTTGGTTACTGTTGCGTTGCTTTTGCTGATATTTAAATAAATTTTGAATTATTTAATATTTGCTTTCAATTTTAATATTACATTTCTTGGCCCTTGTTCTCAATTTTTTTTTTATAAATAAATACTTGTATAATAATAAAAAAATGTCTGTTGTGTGTGTGTGTACAGCCACTTGCAACGTCATAAACTTGCGGGTTAGCTTGAATCGGAAAAGAAATAAATATATCACCCATAATAATAATAAATATATTTATTGCCCACATTACAAATATAACAGGTGAAAAAAAAATAAAATGTCATTGTACATCAAATCTGTTCAAAAAATAATGAATAACGTTTTACAAAACTTTGCTTTATTAGTGAGTAATATGAGTGTAAAGATTTAAAACTGAATTAATTAGTTGAAATTAAAATATTAAAACTAATTACTTGTTAAAAAAATAGATTGAAGTAGTGAAAAACCATAAAAGTATGTTACAAATAAACCATAAAACATAAAAATTGTTCAATGTGCCTTGGTGACAAATGCAGCTTTAGAATTCAAGTACTAAAGAATACACTTTTTTGATTATTTGTCCATTGACGTCTACAATCTTTCAGTCACGTAATAATTATTGTCTTTTATCAACTGTCATTGATATCTGCATATTAAGTAAACAATATCACAATTTACAAATGGAGATTATGCAGACATAATTTTTCTATATGGTTTTTGCAGTAGTAATGCATTAGAAACATGTAGAGAGTACATCCGAAGGTTTCCCCATAGCAGACATTTAACGCATAAAGTTTTTTTTGGTCCTACCATAGATTTCAACAGTATGGTATTGATGAACATTGTAGTGGTTGCACGTGTGCGCCATGTTGATGTAGAAGAGGAAATAGTAGAATGTGTCATAGATGAATCAGGTATAAGTATTGTACAAGTTCCACATTACTGGAAATTTTGCAAAACTTGGTCTGAAGAACATTACGACACAAAAAATGCATTCTTTTTATTGTCAGTTCAACACTTGAAACCAAGTGAAACGACTTGTTTTTTGTAAACGAGTTTTGGGACGACAAAATCTAGCTATTTGAAGCTTGATATTATGGTCAGATAAAACAACATTTTTCAAATATGGCGTAAATAATATAAATTATTTGAGTTTTAAATCTTTACTTAAAGTTCTATGAAAACTTATTGAAAAACATTTATCAGCATTAAAAAATAATTTATTAATAAAACACCAAGTATTTATAGAATCCAAGTCCAGTTGTAAAAGATGGCAGTCATTGAGAGATGATATTCTTCTATACATTTTTAAATCATCCGCAAATAAAAGAAATGACGATGAATTAATATACTGTGGGATATCATTAATGAAAAGCAAAAATAAAATTGGTCCACAATGAGATCCTTGAGAAACACCAGATGAAACAAGAATGGGCTGTGACAAAAAGTTATTAATTTTTACACACTGGAAGTGACATAAAAAAAATCAATATAAAGACAACACATTTTTTTTTTGTAAAACAGGAAGACATTATTTTCCCTAAACTATTTATAGATATCTTTAAAAATCTGCAATGGAAAGATAAAATCAAACACATTAATCTGAACACCCTTCAAGAAATTGAGATTTATTATGAAAAGCAAAAAAATCTCAAAACATTTGAAAACCAAAGTGTATAACAAATGCGTTCTATCTACCAATGCTTACATATATTGCACAAATATAGACTTTTACCAAAAAAAGTAGAAACATGTTGGTAAAAGCACAAATAGAAATAGAAAGACGCATGCTAATAATTTTTCTTTAAAACAGGAAGAAAGTAGAAATACGACAAAAAACAAGTGTCAGATACCGCACAAACCGTTCTAAAACTTAAATTTTCAAAACACAACGCAGAAAACAGAAATAAACGCTAGAACCACATCATACAGCAGTGGCGATCATAAGTGAGTAAAAAACCGCAAGAAAAACTGCAACAAGATGAGGCGACAATGTAAAAGGATTAGCAAGATTTGGTTGGAAGCAAACAGTACAGATCCGACAAAGATGAATAGATATATTTTCCTAGTTCCTCATTTAAATCAAAATATGCCCCAAATTTAAAACGTATTTTGTTTCAACAGTTAAACAATTTGAAACGCGGAAGAAACAAATTGTCAATACAATAGCTTGATCTTGGCGCAAATAGATCAAAAACAAGAACATTAACAAAAATTACAACTTGTACGGCCACTACGCACGTAAAACTTAGGCTCTTTGAATTGTCGCTATCCAAGAACAATTTATTTAATTGAAAATGTTTACTAACTATAAAATCCTCGTTTAATTAGTTTACCGGAGAATAAAACTATTAGGCCTCAAGTTGTACTTTTGTTTGTATGCCCTTAACTACTTACTATAAAAGATGGCATTTGGAATGGTGCAATAAGAGATTACAATGTTAGTTATCTTTAGATTGTATGCATACAATGGTTATAAAATGTTAGACGTCGCCGAGAAAAAAAAAATTACAGTTTGTATTGGAACGACATACAGTTCGTATATGAGGGGTGATGAAATAAAAAAAACCCATTTTTCAAAAAAACAATGCAAATCTGCATACAGCTAAGGTTACTATAAAACTCCTGCAACTAGTTAATGTTGATTTACTTCCTTGGCTTTCTTGTTCTCCAGACCTATCACCTATAAAACACGTGTTACAATCGTTATGAAACTGCTGCAGCAGCTCTCACTTACTTACCTGCTTCAGAAAGTGTTAAATAGCAACTCATTATTGAAATTAAAATTTTATTATTTTCTTTGTGAATAATTTATAAAAACTGCTACAAGTTTTTGGTGTTATTTTATTTTCTGCGGTCAGTATACAGAAACGCCAATTTAAAGTTAAAGTGAAGTTATAAACTATCCTAAACAAATGTTTTTAAACCAATAACCATTATCTATTACTACAATCATTATAAATTAATCCAAATAGCAAATTCGTGTCAACTTGTTTAGAGAATACTTTGCAACTGTCTACAAAAAAAATTGCTCAGACAACAACATTGACTTAAAAAAGATTAATTTGGCCAAATGTTATTTTTAATTCAGAAACATAAATATCTAAAAATACAAAAAAAAAGAAAAATTAAAAAGAAAGAATAAAAACATGGAATATAAGAGGATACATGAGAAAAGAAACTGAACTGGTGGAATAAATGATAAACCAAAAATTAAAAATACTAGATAGTATTTGTTTCTGATTATTGCACCTCAAAAATAATAAAAATAATGGAAACAAAAAAAAAGAGAAAATAGTAAGAATACATAGAGGATACTGGTTAATGTAGACAGGAGTGGAGGAAAAGAAAAGAGCAAAAGAAGAAGTAGGAATGATAATAACTCCGGAAAGGATAAGAGATACAATAAAAGAAAAACTCATATATGAAAGAATTATGACAGTAGAAATAAAGCTACTAGAGAACGAAACAAAGACCATGATAGTAGCATGCGGACTAAATAAAGACGCAAAAAAAAAGAATGACAACTTATATACAAAATTACAAGAAGAAATAGACAAAGGAACAGAAAACATAATGATACTAGGAGACCTAAATCAGAGAGTAGGAAACCAAAACAACGAAATAAAAATGGTAATGAAAAAAGTAGGAAAAGAAATAAGAAACAGCAACGGAGAAAAAATGATTTAACTATACATCGAAAACAATCTAGTAATAACAAACACCAAATTTAAACACAAGGAAGTTCAAAAACATACAAAAATACAGCCAACCAGAAACGAGAAATCAATTTTTGACTACTACCTAGTTAACAGAAATAACTGAACAAGATAAAAAATAAGTAAGAATAACAAGACAGGCCGAAATAACGACCACAACTTATTAAACGGCATAATCAAGAATGAGAAAACGCCAAGAGAATGGAACAGAGATAATCCTATCCATAATCATAAAAAAGGAGATAAAAAGAAAGAAAAAAACTATAAAGGAAATACACTAACAAGCATACCAAGTAGAATATTTACAAGAATTAATGAAAAAATAATGAGAGACAAACTAAAAACGACAATAGAAGACAGCCAATGTGGATTTAGAAAAGGAATAAGCATATAAGATCTAATATTTATAATAAAACAGCTGAGTGAAAAGATGATTAAAATGTTTTGTTGACCATAGAAAGGTTTTTGACAAGATGAAAAATGAAAACATAAAGAAAAAAAAAAAAAAAAAGCAATGGAGAAGAACATAATAAACGTAATTAAAACATGTACAAAGAAAACAGAAACATAAAAAAATGATTGCTAAGACAAAAGAAAAGCTACAACACAACATGGAAATAACAAAAGTACAACCAAAGAAAATAATTATAAAAATAAACTATAAAGAAACAAAGACCATGATAATTGTAAAAAAAAACTAAATCACAAAATAAAAATAAAAGAAAGAATAATAGAACAGGTTGAACAATTCAGATACCTAAGAACAATAATACTAAGCAACAGAAAACTATATAAAGAGATAGAAGACAAAATAAGGAAAAAAGAAAAAAAATATAAACATGTTAAAAAACACTTTTTTAACAAAAAAGAAATATCAAAAACCACAAAAACAAAAATTGTAAAAAAGTAATCAGACCAACATTAACGTATAGTAGCAAAACATGGACAATGACATGAAAACAAATAGAAAGAATAAATGCAATGTATTTGAGATTTCTTAGGAAAATTGAAAACAAAACAAATAAAGATAAAATAAGAAACGAGACATACAAAACGAATTTAAATATAAAACCAATACAAGAAAAAATTACTGAAGGTCCAATGAGATAGTACAGACATATTAAAAAAATAAGTGAAAAAGAAAACACTAAGAAAATTTATGAGACAACAATAACAGGAAAACAAAAAAAAATAGAAAAGCGCAATAAAAGAAGAAGCTACAAGAAAAGGGAACACTTGGGAAGAAATAACCAAAGATAAAAAGAGAATATTATACACATTAATAATGTATACGCCTTACACCAAAAGGTAAAAAAGCAATATAATAAATAAAACAAAATAACATCTTTAATTTAATAAATACTTGCTGCTGTATAAGTGCAGTTTAAGCTCGTGTAGAATTTCACCATATTTTGTAAAACATTGCATCTATACAGTACTTCCTTGCACATTTTATTTTGTAAACTCTAGAACAATGAGTTTTTTGTTAAAATAAAAAAAAATGTTTTATTAAACCAATATTTAAAGATAGCATAAAAAAAATTGATGACATTATTATTTAATACGCAATTTCAAAAATACTGAACAAATTAATTGCTGAACAACTACACTGTAGCTGTAAAACTGTTTTACTTAATCAACAACAACATTTTTTTATGATGAGAAAAATTACAGTATTAAACTTACTTTTAAATCAAATTTGTTTCTGGAAATTGCATTTAAACTTCTCTAAAACCATTTATAATTTTACTTAATATATTTGTATTATTTATTTTATTATAAATAATATAAAAAACAAAGTACATACATATTTCTATAAATTTTGTTATTTTCAAAGAAACATTTATGTTTTGGTTGATTGCTGTAGCATTATTCACCTTACTTCAAACATAGAAAATGAATGTCAATATGTCAGGTAAATGTAAGATTGCGTAAATTAAAACTAGTTTATATAACAAAAATTAATTTTTTTTTTGCTTTATGATATTTTATATATTTGACATTATACAAACCAAAACTTACAGTTTGGTTAAAAAAGTTTGCTTAATTCTTAGTTGATTTATCAAAATGCAAAAAAATTAGAACACACATGGAAGGGAGTGGAAGATGCCTAAAGTATGCCAACAATGAAGTAACTGAAGTCTAAGAAAAAAAAAAACTGAAAAAAAGTTGAGTTTTATTTTTTTTAAATTTATTTCAAAATGCTGTAAAGTGACTTAGTCCTTTTTAATAATAAACAATTCAATTATTGTAGAGAAGAAACATGTTTTTGATTGCACCTCTCTTAAGTTGTTTCAACATAACATACATTTTGCTGTTGTAAAAAAACAAAACAATTTAAAATTCTTTCTTATAAAACATACAATCTACTTCAAAGGTATTGAGAAAGTATGTTTTTCCTCATATTTTTGTAGCAATAACACTTAAAGAGCTACTCTCAAAAATAACAATCTACAGAAATTGAACTAGATCAAAGCATTATTGTCAGTTAAAATAATAAACAATTTTCTTAACAAAAAAATATAGTTTCCCGGTCTAATAAAATAACTTGGAATAATAACACCAACATTATTAGCATCACAATTGTCAACATAACACAAGCCCTCAGTCAAATTCAGCCAAATCTATGCGAAAGAGTAAAAAGTCAAATCCGTGCCACACTTAGCGTACATGGGTCTTTCGAATAAAAAAATCTCACACACAGCTTGTTTTATTCCATTTCAACATCTACTCGCCCATATTAAAAATCTATTAGCATTTGTTGTATAAAAAAAAATTGGTTAATAAACATAATATTATCGAATAAATTATATTTAGATGTTTAATAATGTAGATTTTTGTAGACTTTATTAATTGTTTCTAAATAGCACGTGATGGTAAAAAATGTCAATTATTATACTGAAGGAAATCGTTATAATTAATAACTCATCCGTGACATAATTTGTTCTTTTTGGCAAATAAAATATTTCCAAACAACACAGCTGTAATCTAGCTACTTTATATAACAATACAATTTTCAATCAAACAAGTAACCGCTTTAACAAATAGTTGACTTCTTCTCTTTCTATTCTTATACAATTTAGTCAGAAATTGCAAATAGGTAAAGATAAGTCAAAATACAATGAGTTTTATCTTTTATCAAATTTGAATACACTTGTCCTACCAGCAATTTAAAACGTCCAGTTTTAGCATAAAAAATATTACTTTGAATTTATTGTTTTTTTTTATTCCCAAATATATATTTTGATATATTACACTGGCAAGCAAAAAATAAAAGGCACTTTAAAATTATTATTTAGTTTTGGAATTTTTTAACTTTACGTTTGCTGTTTTAAAATTTGTTTGCAAATTGTAAACTAACCTAGGCGTTTGATAATTTATTTTCTCACTAATGTTCAACTCTGTAAAGTTAGAGATGTAAATGTTAGTAAATAAACCGTAAGGAGAAAGCTTTGGTCTGCTGGAATGTCTTGTCAAAAGATGGTTACAGGTCTACTTTTACAACGCCGACATTGTGTTGCAAGATTGGCTTTTGCCCAAAATCACCGGGCATTGAATAACAAATAATGAAGAAGGGTACTGTTTTCAGATGAGTCGCGCTTTTGCCTCAATAAAACAGACAAACGTCGAAAAGTGTAAAAAAGACGCAGAGAAAAATACGTTTCAGTTTGTATTGATAAGCAATTTCCATTTGGCGGTGGGTCGGTTATGGTTTGGGCAAGAATTTCTACCAAAGCACGCACAGAGTTTGAATTTATAGAAAATGGAAAACAGCTCACAGATACATTATAGAGGTTTTCAATTATCATGTTATGCCCTTCATGACAACTACGAGCAAGCGCGGCATTTTTATGCAAAATAATGCTAGACTTCACGTACCCAGAGTTTTAAAAAACTATCTGGATAAAGTGGCCGGTTGGCCAGCTTTTAGCCTGGACATAAATCTTTAAGAACATGTCTGGAATGAGTTAAGGTAACGTATCCGAAAGCATACATCTGCTCCAAGAACTGTTCAGGAGCTAAGACAGTTGCTATTGCAGGAATGGAATAATATCAACCAAAATTCTATTCAAAGTGTTTTTTGTCAACTTTAAAAAGTCATTAATGCAATAGGTGGTAATACTCGTTATTTTGTTTCATATGTTTTGTTCCATATTAGTTCTAGAAACAAAAATTCAAACTTTGTCTGAACTGTAAATTTGTAATATTTTCAAAATTTGCAATAAAAACGATAAATATGCATTACAATTCAACATTGAATTTTTAATTTAATGTGCAAAATACAGTACAATTGTTTACAATTTGCTAACATAAGGTTAAAACAAAAAATTCTAAGACTAAGTCATAATTTTAAAGTGATTTTT
Organism: Tachinus rufipes; assembly: GCA_963932245.1. Taxonomy (NCBI): domain Eukaryota; kingdom Metazoa; phylum Arthropoda; class Insecta; order Coleoptera; family Staphylinidae; genus Tachinus; species Tachinus rufipes. The sequence continues at coordinate 39,547,986 of OZ010747.1, read as the reverse complement.
ATTTTTTGCTCACCAGTGTATTTATAACAAAATTTGTATAAGTATATAACTACGTTTTCATACACAGTATTCATTGCAAATGTCGTCTCTCAAGCCGAGCAATGCAAAGATTTTACAAATATAAATCATGTGGTAGTGTTCCACCTTCAAAATGTTTACAATTTTTCTTAAAAAAATATATATAAAAACTCTACAATGCTTTGGAGAGGTATGTTATAGAAGTAATTAATCCTTAATACTGCCGTCCAAATAACACTCATGGAAGAGTCGCTATATATACAACAGGTAAAGAAAAAATAACATGCCTTGAAAATATTGCTAATCTATCAGTAATGTGTATTTAAGTGAACAACAGTTAAAATTACAATAAGATTTGATTTTGTAATTGCAGTTATATATCGAACACCTAAAGCAGACACTGATGTATTTTTTACTAAACCAAGCATATTTGCTTGAAATTTTGAGCATAAGTAATGAAATATTTTTTTATACTGGGTGATTTTAACATTGACACCTTAATCAATTCTTAAGAATCTCAGATGTCCACAGACATAATATCATCAAATAACTGCTCATTGTAAATCAATAAACCTACTCGTGTTACTGCACATTTATCAACATGTCTAGATAATATAATCACAAACTATTCTGATTCTAAATGCATTGTCTTAAAAACATGTATATTTGATTACTTTGAACAGCTTTTAACATTTAAAGTTGACAAAGTTAAATTAAACACTGTTAATAAGTGCGTTTTTAATAAAGATTCTATTAGTTTGTATAATAACGATTTGCAAGATGTGTCATGGGAAAATGTACTTAAGATGCAAGATACCAATAACAAATTCAATAAATTTATGTTGTTTAATACATATTTTCCAGTTCAAAAAATTAACATATTTTCTAAAAATAAAATTAGATTTAACACACTAGAGTTTTCTGAACTGAAAAAGTAAATTCTACTTTTTAAAACATTGGCAACATACATTCCCAGTTTTAAAGATATTTTAAAAACTTATAAGCAAAAATACAAATGTTAATTACAAAATCAAAAACATCAACACTACTTGAGGCTGATATTTCAATCGGATAATAAATCAAAAACATGTTGGTCAATCATAAAAAATCTTTCATCAAATCCGTATAAACCTAAAGTTCCATCATCAAACCCAGTACAAATTGTAAACAATCTGAATGACAACTTTGCTAATGTTGCTTCAAATCTAATTCCAATTATAGAAAATAATTTAGATAACACTGACAGCATAGAATATAATTTTAAATCAATATTTGTTTCCAATAAATAAAATTGAACTAACTCAAATTGTAAAAAAATTAAAAAACAGCAAAAGTGCAGGTTACGATAAAATCTCCATGAACTTAATTAAAAACATAATAAATAACTTTTCAACGCCTCTATGTAACATTATAAACTTATCTTTTATCTTAGGCAATTTCCCTCAACGTTTGAAACTATCCCTAATAAAACCATTTCACAAAAAAGGTAATGCTGATGATTATAACAATTATAGATCTATTAGCGTTTTATCATCTTTTTCAAAAAATATTTGAAACAGCAATGGCTAACAGATCTACTGATTTTTTTAACAAAAATACACTTTTACATAAATCACGACATGGTTTTACAAAAGGAAAAAACATCAACACAGCTATCTTTCAGTTTACTAATAATGTAATAAACTTTATAGAAGAGGGTAAATTAGTTTGTGGTTTCTTAATCTTTCAAAAGCTTTTGATAGTATCGACCACAAACGTTTACTTTTTAAACTCAACAAAAATGGCGTAAGAAGAGTCGCAAACAACTGATTTGAAACCTATCTAATTGGTAGAAAGCAATTTGTCCAATTAGTAGTTGATACATACAAGTCAACTAAACTTGAAACAATATTAAGGGTTCTTCAAGGTCCTTTATTATTTTACATTTATATAAATGATATGTTTACAAGCTCTGTTGAAATTAGACAACATATAATTAATTATGGAGACGATACAAACTTGATATTGCATGAACATGATTTTATGCATCTATGCAGTAATGCCAGTGTGCATATAAAACAGCTGGAAAACTGTTTTACAAGCAACAAACTTATGTTAAATAAAGAAAAAACACAGTGTGTGTTGTTTAAATTAAATAACACAATTGAAACTCCAAACAACATATTTCTTAATCATTGACTTTATAATTTTGTCCCATCTACAACATTTCTTGAAATTATTATAGACCAAAACTTGAAATGGAAAGAACACATTGATGAACTGTCTATAAAACTGCGTAGAGTATGCTATATGCTTTGTGTTTTATCAGATAATACTCATACACATATGGTAAAGATAGCGTAATACGCAAACTTTGATTCTTTGTTAAGATTAGGTATTGTGCGCTGGGAAATATCAACACACATTAATCGAATATTTATTATGCAAAAGCAAGCAATAAGAATAATGTTTAAGTTGCGTCAATATGATTCATGTAAAACCTTATTTCCCGGTAATATACATCTAAGAATGCTTGATATACATGTTTAAAAATAAAAATGACTTTCAAATGTTTCGTCTCAATCATGATTATAAAACTAGACACAAAAGTAGCTTAAGATATCCGATTGTAAAATATACAAGTTCACAAAAAGGACTCAATACATGTGCTTAAAATTACACAATAATCTACCTAACGACATAAAACTTGAAAACGACTTCATTGTATTCAAAAGAAAGATCTTCAACTTATTGTGTAATTTTGAACCATATTCAATTGGCGATTATATTGATCTGCCAACTTAATTATTATGCACTATTTTTGACCCTATTTTTTGTATTATGCAAAATGTATACTAGTATGTAATGTGTTTACATAAAATAAAGATATATTATTATTATTATTATTATTATAATTATTATTATTAATCCAAAAATGTTAATCCTGATAATTTTGGTCAAAATACATTATTATAAAGTTAACAACAATATACACATAAAAAGTAATTTAAACATAAACAAGAATTAAAACGTAAAGTTAAGTAATTTTATTTTTTTTTGGTTTAAATTAGTTCAAATTGTATTTTTGTCTCTAGAATAAAATTATAACTTTTAGACTAAGGATAATTATAAAATATATAAAGAAGAGACGCAATGTCCTCAAATGAGACAGTTGTAAAAGCAATAATTTCGAATAAAGCCTAGTTAAATAGGTAAATTTATACGAATGCCACAACGACATATGTAGCGCTCGTTACTATTTGTTCAATCGGACAACCCAATTGTCGTTGTGGCATTCGTATAAATTTACCTATTTAACTAGGCTTTATTCGAAATTATTGCTTTTACAACTGTCTCATTTGAGGACATTGCGTCTCTTCTTTATATATTTTATATATGTTCTGATATACACGAAATTGTATAATAGTAATTATAATTTATGCAAAAAATTTATTCTATTTTTAATTTTCAAATTTCCGTTTAAATTCTTTCATGTCATTACCATCAGCTTAATATCCCGAAATAATTAGTTTATTCTCAGAATGCTATTAACCATAGCCATTAAATAAAGTCATTAAGTCAGTTAGTATAAATAGTCAATACACTTTTTAAAATATTCACTTTGAATTGTGGTGGTGAACAATGTTGACAAAGTAAGTTAAAAATCAATTAGTTTAAATAAATAAAGCCATACTGATGAGAGGTAAACCTCGAAACGCGTCTATGGATGTTTTTTAGTTTAGAATATTTTTTCATAAATTTAATTTTTTAATGTAAGGATAATTAATCCTTAATTTATAAAATATATACATTCCCGTAGTTCTTTAAATTTACTTGTCAAATTTACTCAATCAACAGTTGCCGTGCCCATGGCTAATCACATTATTTGCACTCACAAAAAATCATCAAACAGGTAGAAATAAAAAAGATCGTTTCAGTGTAGCAATTACCAGGCAGCTAAAGAAAATTCAATTATAAACTAATAAAATTAAAATAAATCCGTTAATACTAAATACAACAGAACGTCTTAAATCAATTTCATTTTCCGTTTTGTCAGTCGCCGTATTACTACTTGCTCTTTGCAAACTTCCGCAATTAATATTGAAATGAAATCATTAATTCAAGTGTGATAAAAGCCTGTATACAAGATTGATGTTTTTAAGTTTTGCAATTTAAAATTAATTATTGTTCCATTAACATGATGTTGAAGAATGAACAATTAGAAATTGTAAAACCATTATTAAATATTTAAACTATACAACGATTATAAATGTATTAGAAAATTTAATTTTTCACTAATATTAAATAAATTTGCTCATGAAATAGTTTAACCATGAACTCCAATTTTATATAGGTAATGCAAATAGAAAGTTAAAAAGTACATACACTTTTCCTTCATTAATCCAACCCACAAATTAATTAACAGCTTATTTTCAAAGTTTGTAATGGTGTGTAAGAAGTTCACAAAGTCCTTTCCAGCAAGTTTCAAGCCATCACTAGCGTAAAGCGTACAAGAAACTATGTAATAAACTATGGAAGAACCCAGCCAACTTTCTACATAATTGAAAGGAGAAAGAAAAGAATAAGATATTTTTAAGAGCGCCAGATCAATATTCATTGCTCAAGTTAAAATTAACAAACAACACAGGACATAAATTTTAAGATGTCTGAGCTATTTACAGTATATGGCTCGTCAACTTTTTTAAAGCATACTTGTAATAAATATAAAAACAACTGCTATAGAAAACTACCCTAAATTAACAATTACAAAATATATTTTCACAATAAACACTGTAAAATATGTCCGTCATATTGTTTTAAATTTGAAGATAAGATTGTTTGCGTTTGTCGGTTTCCTTTCATCCCTTTCATTCAAGCAGATCGTAATTTAACGTGGGTGCACACTCGCATAATAATATCTATTATCTAATTACTCCTAACAAGAAGAGGGTAGTAATATAAAGCTGCGTAGGGGTGAAAATCGTTCTTGGTTAATTTGAACGCGTCGAACAAGTTTATTTCAAAGACTTTTCTGCAGGAAATAATTAATAAATAATTAAATTATAATAATAATTAGAATTTTATTGATTTATTAATTAATAAGTTAAATTAACCAAACATTATAAAATAATTTTAAATTACAAAAATAAAGTTGAGACAAAAAGTTAAGATTATAAAGAAAAATGTTTATTTAATAGTATTAACTGTCAGAAAATGTTAGAACAAAAAATTTAATTGCTTTAAGTTGTGATAAAAATTAAATAAAACATACCAAATGAACAATTTATACAAGTTATTTAGTTGTATCGTAATCTTTATTTATTATAAGATAAATCAAAGCTTTATTAATCAATTAAATCTAATAAAATATAAATTAATTGATAAACAAACGGTCAAAATCAACAGATTTATTTTTACGTGTCAAATAGCCAGCCATTATGAACGTAATTTTTAGTGCAACTAAAATAAATTTTTATCAACAACAGAATAGCACTTTTAAACAACAAAAACTCAATATATTGTAAATTTTTAAAACTTTTTGCGCAACTGTTGTGCGATTGAAGTCCTATTCTAAACAGTGATTAGATTAAGCGTTTAGTGGTATTTGGATTGATCGGGTTTGCCAGTTTTAGCTAGAGAAAAATAATTCTTTCTGGTATGTGACCAGTATATTCTACTTGTTTAATTTTTTTTTTCTTTGTTTTCAATTTGCCTCAACATTTTTTCTTCCTGCTGTCTTAGTAAATAAACAGGCAAAATTGTCGTTATCTGATCCGTGGTGTTTGTTTTAAAATAACTTTTCAGATGTTTTAATTGATTACTGCAAATTGACTTTTGGGCTAAGATTTGTTCGATTTAGATTATTTCTGTTTCTGTGCCTTTAATTTGAATTAGCCATGCTATCTAATTTTTCATTTTTATGATGGTAGAGGCGTCATATATGTTTACCAATGTCTAAATCTCAATTTTTTTGTGTACTTATGGAACTTCGAATACTAGTTGGAATTGTCTGCATTATAATCATTTAGTTTTTCTGGCTTGGAGTCCGCAAAGTTTGTGAGATGGTTCAATACAGGCTTGACTATTGTTATTGTAATATTTTGAGTGTGAATAAGTATTTGTTTTTAGATTTCTATGAAGTTTTGAAACTATGTTAACGTGCAGATACTAGATTGCCGATAGTTTATTTTATCTTTGTAATTTATTTAATTATTTATAATAAGCCATTTTACAGCTTTTTTTATTTTACACTGTTTATAGTTTTTTTAGACTAACATGCTAAAAATTTAAACTAAAGTTGGATTGACAATTATATTTTTAGCCTTCAGGTGGTAGCTGAACTTGTTATTAGGTGGACATGGTATGCATAATGGTGGCAAAACTTACACTTTATTTAAATATGATATCAACTTAATTTTTATCCATCATATGAACATTATGTCATATACTGGCAGCCAAAAGTAAGAGAACACCAAAATCCTGTAGCTCAGTTTTTATTGAACTCTGACCGCATCACTACTAAAAAACCTTAACATTCTACTAAAAGCAATAACATACCATGTTTAAAGTACTATGGTACAACAATGCGGGCTGTTGATAGTTAAAGGAGGCAATGCCAGTTGCCCCAAACTTCAAAATAGCGGATTACTACTAGCAACTGTCCAGAAAAAACCTGCAAACTATTACAGAGATTTGGACAGTGCATTATCAACTAAGAAATTACATGCCAACTATAAGCATTGTAGAGAACTAGATATGTAAAGAAGTATTATGTACCTGACTGGTTTTTTCAAGGAATTGCTGACTTCACATGACCAGCACAAGGAAAACCTTTTAAAAAGTTTTAGCATAAACCACGCAAGATGACTGTGTGCTAAAGCGATAGATCATTTTTTAGTGTAAATAATATATAAATTATCTAAAATTTTGATACAAATTGGGTTACGAGTTGTTGGTTTCTTTACTTTTGGTGGGTAGTACATTATCATATAAGAATTCAGTTTTAAATCTGAGTAATTAACGTGTTTAATGTTGTTTGCAAATCATATTAAGACAACATTTACTTGCAAACTTACAACTAAGAGCAAATTTATAAATACGTACAAGTTTTCAAAAACATCAATCGGTGTTCAGCACTTTGTAGCATTTGTTTACATAATTTTTAAAAATAAAATTTAAGAACAAATATTATATTTTTTTAATTATCTATTATTAATGTGTTTTAGCATTAATAACCTTCATTTAAAGTGTTTATTCCCAAAACCGTAAACAACAATAGAATAATTGCATATCCACTATGCAATTACTTTACAATCACTTAGTTTGTGAAATAACTTTTTCCGGGCAAGTTTGTTAAGACAAATCTTCACTGAGACATTTTCACTTTATATTTAAGTCTCCGCTTTCGTTGTAGATTTGCTTTGTCTATTGCTGTATTGCTATTTTAATCTTATTACCATTTATAAAGATTGCGTTTATTTAGTCTGTCTGCCATTTATTAATCTATTTAGATTATTCTAGATATAAAGATTTCAATTTAATGACTTACAGAATTAAAGTTTATAGTATAAGTATTGTTATATATGTTTTAAAATATAAATCACCATTTTTTTTTTCATATCGACGTTTATGTGGTGAATACATTCATATAAAATCTCATATGCCTCGGGTATTTGTTTTAGCCAACTTCAACAGTCTGGTAATATCATATCATAAACTGCATTGGATCTCTCAAGATTTGTTATAAGAATTGGTTGTCTCAGTCTCTTTTTACTTTAAATAAAAAGTTTTTTAAAGCACGCAATAAATTTGTTTATGGTTGCATAGGAAAGGCATTAATTACCAAGTACATCAAGGATTTTTTTTTTCAAGAGCATATATTTTAGAGTTTACGGTTGTGTTGTTAACTTATAAGCTGCCTTTGAGTATGTACCTAAAAACTCAAATAAAAGGTGTTATTTAAAAAGTTTGTTTTTTGACCTGGCAACATTTTACGGTAGACATAATCGTCCATCCAAGCAAGTTATTCGGAAAACCATGGATCCTTTTTCACTACTCATAATCTGATTGATAATGTGCATCTGCAAAGACAGTGCGCACCAAAGAACTTGTTACAGCTGTGTAGCGTAGTGTTGAAGAGAACCAGAATGAGTCGATTTGTCATCGTGTACAGCAATTAAAAATGTGTCTATCAACCTTATGAAAGATTGACAAGCTTGCAAGTTACAGTTTGTGTAAGAGCTGAAGCCGCGTGAGCATTATATGCGCCGCACGTTCAGAGAATGAAACAAAAACAAGATTGTTCTTGATTCTCATTTTCACAATTTTTTTTTTTTTAATAAGGATCATTTTTGGCTGTAACAAAATTGCCGAATTTGGAGGAAGAAAAATGTTCAGAAACTTTGATATCTACAAGACGGCGCAACATGCCACACAGCGCGCGACACAACCAATTTAATGCAAGAAACATTTGCTAACCGCATAATCTGGCGTAATGGACCCGTAAGTTTACCTCCACGATCGTGTGATAACACACCTATGGACTACTTTTTGTGGAAATATGTAAAGTCGCTAGTGAACGCCAATAAACCAACGACGTTGGATAATCTAGGAGCTAACATTAGCCGCGTTATTGCCAATACACGGCCCCGATTGCTTGAAAAAGTGATCAAAAATTGGACTTTCAGATTGCACTTCATTCAAACCAACCGCGGTGCTCAAATGCACCAAATCATATTTAAGCAGTAATGGCATAAAATTATATTTCCAATAAAGCCAATAACATGGTGTTAACATGATTTTTATGAGTTTCATTTTAGTTCAAAGTTCTATACCTCTAAAAAAAACTTGCGCTATAGATACTGACAAGACCTGGTCCATCCACACTCATATTACTGAATGGATTTATAGTTAAATAGACACCAATCATATATTAGACTAATGTCCTGAATTAATAAATGTCATTATTTCTTAAATTTCTTTGCCGGAGCTAGAGCTCTAATCTGGGACAAATTATTTCAACTGATTGTTTATTGGTGCCCAACATGTATTTTCTTAAATTTTCTTTCGCAATTATTCTCAAACTTTTTTACTTAAAAATTCACATTAACACTTCTAATAAGTTTTGTTTAAGAAAAGTTGCTTAAGCTTGCTATAAATCAATACCCTTTTCTGATAATGTTTGTTTTAATTGTATAATAATTTTAAATTATAAAAATCCCTTTTTATGTTCTTCTTTTTTTAACTTTTAATTAGTTTTTTAATTAAACATAATTAAAACAAAAGTTAATTGTTTATTAAAAAAACCCATTTTTATATAAACTTAAGAAGATAAGAAGAGATGGTTAAGTAAGGTATGGAATAAACCTTAAACAATAAACTGATCAATATCATATCCATACAATATTATCACCGTTGATTTTGATTATAATAATAATAATAATACTTTATTCACGGTATAATCTTACCATTTACATCTACATCAAATATACATAAACAATGATATTTTACAATACAAAAATAAAGAATACAAAAAATAACATTCATAAATGCGCACATATCAAACATTAGTCAACATGACTTAGCTGATTTCTGAACGTAGATTTAGAGACACAAAATACATTAATATCAGTTGGTAAATTATTTGCAAATCTACACATTCTACCAAGTGGATTGTTGAAACCATAATTAGTAGAATGGGTAGACTCGCAAAATAAAGAAGAATGTCTGCTATGTCTATTATTAGGTGCTACATGGAATGGGAGAGTACCAAGTAGCTCCGGACAATCAATCTCAGACATAATTAAATTACGCAAGAACGACAAATCAGCTCTTTTGAGGCAAATCTTCAATGGCGGTAGGTTGTACAATAAAGCAATGTAGCAGTAATCATAATTTTCAGTTAATATGCCGGATTTATATGACAATAAACAACAAAACTTTTTTTGAATTTGTTCAATACTACGGTTATGAATTTCATAAAGACTCCAAACTGACGGAGCATACTCTAAATGCGAACGCACTAAAGCACAATATAAAAGATTTAGTGTACTGGCTGATAAATCCGCAGACATTCTATATACAAATCCTAACATTTTTATGGCACTATTGCACATGATGTTTATATGTTCAACAAATATAAGTTTATGATCAAAAATAACGCCTATATCTTTTATTTGTGTGACTTTGTGTAACACTTTAGTGTCAATTATATAGTTAAAAGAAATTTTACTTAAAGTTCTGTGGAATTTTATTGAAAAACATTTATCAGCATTAAAAAATAATTTATTAATAAAACACCAAGTATTTATAGAATCTAAGTCCAGTTGTAAAAGATGGCTGTCATTGAGAGATGATATTCTTCTATACATTTTTAAATCATCCGCAAATAAAAAAATGACGATAAATTGATATACTGCGGGATATCATTAATAAAAAGCAAAAATAAAATTGGTCCACAATGAGATCCTTGAGGAACGTCAGATAAAACAAAAATGGGCTGTGACAAAAAGTTATTAATTTTTACACACTGCGTGCGATTCTTCAAAAAGCTTAATAACCAGGAAGTCACATCACGATGAAATCCCAGAGCACTGAGCTTGGCAATAAAAATATTATGACTCACACGATTAAACGTCTTTGAAAAATCGGTGTAGATTGAGTCAACTTGTACTTTAGATTCAAATGCATTTAAAATATTATTTTCATAACAGAGTAAATTAATAAGTGTGGAACGCCCTTCACGAAATCTATGCTGCTCTTCTATTAAGATGCTTTTGCACATCCATTGCAACTGACCAGTTACAATTTTATCGAACAATTTAGGTATAGCAGATTGAATGCAAATGCCTCTATAGTTAGTGATATTCTCTTTGGCTCCAGATTTAAACAAAGGCGTAATAGAGCTTTATTTCTTTATTTGAGGAAATTTAGTTTCATTTAATGAAGTATTGAAAAGTAAGTGCAATGGCTTTGCAATAAAATAAATGCACTTTTTTAACAGTAAAGAAGGAATGCCGTCGGGTCCAGCGCTTAAATTACATTTAAGGTTTTCAATTCCCTTAAAAACATCACACAAACTAATAGAAAATTTTAAATGTATTACGTTATTATTAAAATTAAACAATGGAGTTGGATGAGTTTTGTTACCATAGACCATAGAAAAAAAATCTGCAAAATTAGTTACAAAGTCGTTCCCATTATTACAAGTTTGATCTTTATAATGCATTGTGGCTGGAAAACCATTAGATTTTTTGTTCTCATTAACAAATCTCCAAAAATGTTTTGTATTATTTTGAATTTTACTTTCAGTTTGTAAAATATATTGCTCGTATTGATGTGCACTGATATTTTTGCACGTAGTACGAATAGATTGGAATTCATTATAGTCCGACAATAAATTTGAAGATTTATAACGTTTGTGTACAGTTTTCTTGAGTTTAGTAAGTGATATCAATTCTTTGTTGAACCAAATAGAAAAATTGCTTTTACGCCACAGTTTTTTAGGGACAAAACAATCAATAACATAATTGATTACAGAGTAAAATACATCAAGACACATATCAATATCACAGTTATAAAATAGTGCAGTCTAATCAAAATTCAACAAATAATTTTTGATTGCGTTGTAGTCGGCAAGTTTAAAATTATAAAAAACATAATTATAATTTAAAATATCACAGGTAATATCACATTTTATAGTTAACAAGTACGCAGTATGGTGTTGGCTTAAATTTAACAAAACATACCACGATCGTTAGTAAAACATAAATCTAAAAACACACCCTCACTATTAGGAATAGAAATGCATTGTACGCAGTTTAAAATCCCAAATGAATTAGCTACTAAATGAGCAGGTTTACTATCATTACAAATTACTCCTATACTTAAATCATCGTTAACCCAAGATGCTGCAGGTAGATTGTAATCGCCCAATAAAACTAGTTTACTGCTTGGAAACTCGTCGGCAATAGATTTGACGGAATAACAATAGTCAAGATATTTGTCACTAGTTAAGTTAGGTGGTAAATATACCGCACAAATTATATAAGACACAAGATTAAACTTAACAACTACAAACAAATGTTCAACACTAATAAACGTGGGGTAAAGTAATACAGATTTGAGGTGAGTTTTGATAGCAATTAAAACACTACCTCCGCTTTGTTTAGGGCTTGTAAGGGCCGAGCAATCACACCTATATAAATGATCGCCTTTTTGATTTAATTCAGAGTCACTGATGTCTGGAGAAAGCCAGGTTTCAGTGAAAACAATCACATCGTAGTCTGATACGGCTACAGCTAGCAAGAGTTTTTTGAGTTTAGTTTTTAAACCCTCGACGTTCTGGTAGTAGATAGAGAAACCGTTGTCATTTCTGAAGATGGGTCCAAGCTGTTGACAGGATTCAGACTCCAAAAATCCATTGGAGATGAAGCAGGAACATTTTGTGAACGACCATAACTCACAAATTTTTTGAAAGCAATGTTAGCTGGCCAACAGTTTTTGCAAATAATAGCTCGAGCATGGTCGGCTGGAACCAAGACTTTAAAGCTACTGTAGCTTCCAGATTGTACAGCTAGATCTATAGCGTCGATTGAAATATCGGGGTATTTCAATTTAATGTAGTTAATAACATCAGATTTTTTAGTTCCGCGTTTAAGTTTTGAGACAAGTATATATGAGTTTGGCACATATGCCTGCAACTTATCGTTACTTGGACCACAACCAAAAATTATTGGGGTTTTAGGTTGAACTTTCTGTTTAGGTTTTGTTTGAGCAGTAAGGGTTGAAAAGAAAAAGAATTAATAATTACAGAATTAATTGCAGGTGGAAGCAATTGAATTTCCACATTAATAGTTGGTGTAACTACACAAGGCATAGATTCTTGAATACGAGTATTGTATTCAAGTATTACCTTATCTTTGTCTGCAATCTTCTCTTCAAGATACAATACTTTATCTAATAGCAATTTATTGTTAGACCAAACTTCATCTAACAAAACTTGATACAGTACGATAGTTTCTTTATAAAGCCTGGGAAGTTCGGAATCGTCAAGTTCGAATGACGTACTACAGTGACATTTTTTACGGCGAATGGCGCAACTGTTATGAAATATAATTCCACAACTAGTACATGTTACGCCAGATTGTGCAACACATCTGCATTTGCATGCTTGACCGGACATAATAATAAATTAAAATTTAAAAATTTAACTATAAAAGTGATTAAATATTTAGGAATAAATAATAATACAAGGATGATACAAGGATACACAATTCACACCGGTGCGGTCCTTCATCTGGTGACTAACTACAAAACAAACAAAAGCAGACTACGGTTGGGATATCACAAGAAAACAAAGGAGTGTTTAAAACAAGCTTAAAATATAAAATCACTAATTAAAATATACTGGTAAGAATATTGGTTTGCGCTGCGCGGATGAGAATGCGCGGGCGGCGGCTATAAATTTAGGTTAAGTTTCAATAAACAAACTTTACCATAAATTTTACTGAATAATGATTAAGACAGATAGCACAAACAATATAATTACCAGTACGTTAGGTAAAACTTCACAATTAAAAACACTTATAAACACTTATAAACACTTGAAATAGAAAGAATAAAATATCATCAACTCAGTGCAGTCACATATTATAAAATCTTTAAAAGTAAGAACCTATGCAAACACATATTTGTAGACAGTTTTGACTAGAATAGACTCTAATGCCGGCAAAAATATTAAAATTAAATTATTTCATTAATTTGATTATTTATCTGAAAAATATTGAGTTTTCTCTCTAAAATAATGTATTTGCAAGTTATTTCTCAGTAAAATATTGTGAATTTTTGTAAAATATTACATTTTCTAGTTATTACTTTCTTTATAAAACAACGTGTTTGCTAGACATTTTTGATGCAAAATATTGTGTTTTTGTATTCCTTGTAGAATATTGTATTTTAAAATAAAATATTGTTTTTTTACATTTTTTTATAAAACTTTGTATTTTCTAATTAATTTATGTTTCCTAGTTACTTCTCTGTAAAATAATGCATTTGTTAGTATATCCTTGTAAAATATATAGTAGTATATTGTATATATGTATATATTAATACACTTATTTGTATTACTCAAAAAAAAAAAATTTATTAATATAATCAATTAGAAATTTTCCGTAGAATCCAAATCAGGCTCCATTTTAAGTCTATACCCTGTCTATAAATCAAAAAAATCATAAAACCATTTTTTTGTTCTCAGAGACCTGTTCAAAAGGAACATTTTTAGATATTTTTAACCACCAAAGTTGACGTATTTTAATGTAAATTAGTTAAAAAATATAAATTTGTTCTGTGTATTTGAACTTAAGGGGTTTAAAACTCAAAAAAACTGCAAAAGTAGGCCTATTTTTCAACAAAAACTTTTACAAATACACATTTAGCAGCGTTCAGAGAAAAATTAAGTTTTGCAAACAATTCTATAGAAAATAGTCAATCAGTGCGCCCTTAGGTTAAAAAGTAAATTAGCATAGTGGCTTTAGTAAAGTTGAATACGGCATTAGACCTATTTGATATCATTTACTCTTATCGGCATATTTTTATACCAGGTTGAATTTTTCCAATACCGATTTACTAATAATCGTTCTGTGGTAATTAATGTTATTGCTCCGTTTACTCAACAATTTTCTAAACAGTTGTACTGAACAAAATTCATGATTTTCTAGATTAGACGCGTTAGTTGCTTCTTTAAAAAAATAAGTAGTGCATTTGACTGCTTTCCCACCCCTCCAGGCTAGTCCTTGTGCAGCAATATGGTAAAAGCGCTTTTGTAAACTTTAAGAATTATCTTCATTCCAAATCTTCATCATTTTGTAAATATCTATTATACTTAAAGCAAGCTTTTATCTGGTTTTGATTGAAGCTCTTTTCGTTTAGCATCACGTGCTCTATTAAATTCAACGTCAGTAAATCGATCTAATAAACAATTAAATTCATTATAAAATTTTGTTTGTATTTTTTTGGTTAACAGGTTCCACATTGTCTTCACTGTGCTTTCCATGTAATCGACACCACTTATTTTTTTTTTTATATTAAATCCTCAATATACAAAAATATCAGCAATTTCTTCAACTGATGTTGATTTAGAAAAAATAAAACTTTGTGTATGTACTATATGAACAATTAATTCTTTAGAAGCACTACCAAAACAGTGTTTTTATTATCACTCATTTTAAATAATTATTAATAAACGTTTTATTTTTTGAAAAACGTCACGTTCCAATGCCGTTTATGACATTTATAGAAGAACATAAACCTTTTACCTAGACAAAGAAGCTAGTAATTTTTTTATTGCTGTGAAACCCTAATTGCAACGGGTAAAAATAGAGCATTATTATTGTTGAAAAAAATCAAATAATCTTAAACAGAAACAAAACCATATACATGAACTTTAATAAACAAAAATGTCTTTCTAACAATTTTCAAATTGTAATAAATGAAAACAACTATAAACTCAGCACAACATGTAAATTTCTTGATGTATTTATAGATGCCAAGATTACATGGAGTATTAATTATATAAGCAACAAAATGTCTTCTGCATATTTTGGAATATTACAGTTTAAAAAAATACTTAATATTAGCACAATGTTAAATATATATTACGTACGGGCATATTCCCACTTATCCTTTAATACTTTAATATGGGGACGTGCATGCTATCTACAGAGAGTATTTGTACTGCAGAAGAAGATTATTAGAACAATAACATTCCTTTAATGTTAACTTGTAAGAAGACATTTATTCAAAACAAAATTTTGATATTACCATCAATATACATCTACAAAATAGTTTGCTTTACAAAAAAAAATATTGTATTAGGCATCGTTATGATACTAAGCATGGTTCACTATTAGCAAGTAATGTGCACAGTACACGTCTTTATAAAAAATCACATATTTATAAGGGTTTAAAACTTTTTAACAAGCTAGAATAAAATATAAAAATGGAAATTTGTTTAAAAATAAAGTCAAGTCGCTTTTATTAAATAAAGCATATTACTCAGTAGAAGATTATTTCACACATTAAGTTAACTTTGGTATACAGTGTTTGATAATACTATATAAACGCCAATACTTTAATTTAATTTAATTTTATACTTATTAACTGATTATTTATGTGTCTATAGTTATAATATATTTAAAAACATTCTGTAAGCTAAATGTGTACCTGACAAAAAAGCATCAAACATTCTAATCTACAAAAGGGGCACCAAAATTGACTACTCTAACTACTAACTTACTTGTATATGCCTTCTCTCCTGCACAAAATTATGGAAAATATATCAAAATTATGATGTAAAACTTATTAAATAATATTATTAAACCAAACTATTTTGTATTAAAAAAAGCACAAAAAAATATTAAAGATGTAAACTTGCAATTAAAAAAAGCGGTGCACGTATTTTGTGTATTTGTAGACTTTAGTAAAACCTATTTAACGCTCTAAAATGTTTACAATAAAATTAGCATAAAATTGCTAATTTATTTAAATAACAAATATTATTTGTATAACATAAGTATTGAATTTTGTAGTACAAACATTATTGTTATAGAAAGTTTATAACTAAACTTTTTTATTAATACTTTTTAAAAAGCTGTGTCTATATCAATAATAAAATTGTAACTAGCAAATTTTTAAATTGTTTTTGTAAATAAGATTTAACTACTTGTGACGTCATTTGTAGACATAAAACGTTGTTATGTTGGCTTCACTATCTGACAAGCAAAAAATAGCAGTATTAGAAAAGTTTGTTGAATATTTTCATTAATTAACTAAGCTCAAACATTTATAAAGTAAAATTTAGCTTGACAAAAAATTAGTAATTAACTTTGACAAACCCAAGACCATGCACTTTAAATCACAGCGCAATAAAGAAAATGCTATAACCTATTCCACTCACACAAATGCTTTAAAAACGCTAAAATTGCCTGCAAATGCAAATATGCAAATATTATAATTGATTACCACTTTTTATAAAAACCTTAAATAATGGCTATTAGCGCTAAACTAAAACATTTCACAAAAAAATTATACAACTTCCAACTTTGTCCTTCAATATTCTGTATTAAAAAGCATATAGTAGAATCCGTGTTAATTGTTAATGTATGACATATGGCCAATTTGTTTAAGTATAGATTATGTATCAAATACTATTTCAAAACTAATAAATTTACCAGAACACAAAACCTATATCATTCAAAAAGTCATAGTCAACACCATTTAGAAATAATTTCACTTAATAATAAACAATAAAGAACGCAAAATTTAAATTTAAACTATGTTTTACCGCCCTACCGTAACATCTTGTTTAATACAATCATCTGTCATTTAGGATTAATAATCTTAGCCCTGAAAAGCCTTTCGGTTTAGTGACTATACATAAAGCAATTTGCTATACACCTATATTATTGAGAAGTGGTTTAATGGGTAGAGCTACTTGTGAATAAGAGGAAGATTCCCACAGACCGTCCGTATTGTGATTTTACCGCCGGCAGAAAGGAATTTATTTTTTTTTTTAGTTATTTCTTAGTAAAAAAACGTGTTTCGTTATTAAAAGTTTGATTTTTAATTATTTCTTTCTAAAAGGTTGTGTTTTATAGTTATTTTCTGTAAAATATTGTATTTTGTAGTAATTTTTCAATTTTAAATATTGTATTTTTAAATTAGTGTGTGTTTTTTAGGTACTTTTTGTTCATTTACCAATAATGTTTTATAGTTATTTTTTTTGTATAACAACGTGTTTTCTTTGTAAAATGTAAGTACTTCTTCATTTACCAACAATGTTTACCAAATAATTTTTTTGGAAAATAATGTTTTATAGTTATTTCTTTATTTAATATTGTGTTTTCATGTTATTTCTTTGTAAAATACTATGGATTTAGTTATTTCTTTATTAATTGTTGTGTTCTCTAGTTATTTCCTTGTAAAATATTGTGTTTTTTATTTATTTCGTTGTTAAATATTGTATTTTAACACTCTAATCTAGATGTATCCTGTACATAAATATGTAAAAAAAGGACTAAAATTTTTAAAACAAGATTTCAGAACTAAAAAAATTTATCAAGTCAATATGTAGTAAAAAATCAAAGCAAATTCAAGTTTAAACAAACCGGATATTAAATCAATTAAATGTCTAACGTTTCTTATCTTTTAAAATTGGCATTTAAAATTATCTCGGCAACCAAATAAAAATTTCAAATATAAAGATATATTAACTGGTCGGACGCTTACTTACTATTGAGCGTACAAACAACAATGACACAACTGACATATTTTTGTAAAAACTCTCCGCAAAAAGTATCTTCAGGTAGACTTAAAATATAAACTAAAACAGCAATCTAATTCTAAGCGACAACTACCTACAGAGTCAGTGAGCGAGACATTCTATGCATTGTACGTTCGATAACTTGTTCATTTAATATGTGTATCTTGGTAATAAGATAAATTAAATTGAGCCATAACAGTTAGTTGTATATTTTATTCAATATACTGTACATTGTTTAAAATGCATTTAGTTTATTTTTATTCATATACATAAATAACAATCATAAGCAATCATTTTTACATAATAAACTAGTATCGAAAATGTTTAACAAAAATGTTATAAGTTGACAATTTATCAATAAAGTAAATGTTTATAATGTATAATTATATTCTACAATTTTCAAGTGATCCTTTAAACGGATGTTATAAATTGTGCTTTCGTAGTTAAGCGACGTTTTCCGTTTGTCGACAGCAGGCAATTTTTTCTAAGGCTATTAATTTCCACTGCGGCGAAAAATAGCCATGGAATCCGTTTAGATAGCTTGGATGCCCAACAAAGATCGAAATGTGTAATAATGTATCGTAAAATATTACGAGAAATCGTTTCCAAGAAGCTTATTGCTACTTTGACGAGATTCGCATTTATTTTTGTTCAACAATATAAATGTATTGAATAGATTCAGGTTAAGTCTACAAGCTTGATATAGATACATACTGTACTTTTTAAGCACCCAAACTGTTAAAAGTACATCTATAAAATATATAAATTTTATGTATCTACTACCTACATATGCTAAATTCAGTCTAATAAAATTGTCTTAACATAAAATGTATTGTATTATCTTAATACTACTTTGTACTCAGCACCTTTCTAAATTAAACTTTTTAACTAAATTATTATGATTTAATTATTTTTAGTGCATATATCAAATGTGGTTTAAAATATATAAAAATGTAAATTATTAAATATCCTTAAAATCCCAAAAGATTATCTTGAGATGTTTTTTAAAAACCATTTAAAATTTAATGGCAGGCAATGTAATAAAACTTGACGTTTCTATTCCAGTAAGTTTGCTATCGCATCTAAAAGCTTTTTATTTATATTATGATTCAAAATAACATTTATGTTTGAAATGGGATATCTAGTTTATAGTGGTATACTTATTTCCATTTCTGATAATAGATATAGATTTCCGTGCAATTTAACTAATTTAAATCTTGTTTGTATAAAACATAGCCTTAAATATACTGAGTGACACTAACAAACTCTCAGTTTAATATCATTATTTAATTAAACAATTGGATAATTAAAAACAAATAATAAAAAACATTTTAAAACGTTAACACCCGTTTGACACTATCTATAATTTCATCTTCAATTATATATGCAGTTATAAAAACTTTTAAAATGCATAAATGATTAATAACTTTATTGCAATATATCATATGTAACATAAAACAAATGTTTTGTAAAAACTGCTAATGCCTACATTTTTTGCGTCAATTATATATATAAAAAATAAAACATATTCTCAATTTTATTTTTCAATTTACCATAAAATTATTTATTATTTGTGAATTTTACATACTTTTAATGCTTTGTCTATAATTGTATATAAAATTCAAGATCATTTTCTAGCAGAATTAAAGCAAAAACCATTTTTTGTATTATGTTCTCATAGATTTGATAAAGCAGTGAATTTTATAAAATGTGAGCAAGAACAACTTGAAAAAAAAACTCAAAAAACTCAATCATCAGAAAGAATAAGGTATCTTTAGTAAAATTCACTTTATCAAACATAAGCTTTGCCACTTAAAATCTAAATATGATCTGCTGGAGTCTAAACATAATGTAATGAACAACCAAAGTTGCTAAAATAATTTAATTAAATTCTGACAAAAATCATTAAAAATTTTGTTGTCACAAAATCTTTTAAAATTTCATTAAATAACACTGATTTTGAATAGGTTTAAGACGTAAGCCAGTTTCAGTTGTACTTCAAAGTAGTTTAAAAAGTAATAACATAATAAAAAACTTTTAGTGTTTTCAAAAAACACCTAAAACAAACATCTGAATTATCAGCAAAAATCAAGGATAAACTTTATAAAGTGGCATACTATATACCTAAGACAAACTAGATATGTGACCACTAGAATCAATAACTAACATGCCACGAATTAATAAAAATATTACACCCACATAACCTTTGTTTGTTCAACAGACCCCACAATTCTGTTTAGTACAGTTGATTATGTTCAAAACAGTTGAAACGCTTTAAATCTCTCTTCAAATAATTGTCTAAATATTTATTATCAAAATGTATATGGTATAAATATTATTACAATTATGATTTTATTTTAATAGTTCTTTATCCAGATATAATGTAATTGCTCTAACTAAAACTAGGCTTGATGCTAGCGTACTCGATTCTGAATTATTTAATGACAATTATCAAGTGTTTCGTTCAGATCGTAAATTTATAATATCAAACTATAAATGCAGCGGTAACGTATTCATTTCTAATAATGCGTTTTAATCAAGCGTAGTTATCTATAATGTAAAAGTGTTACAATTAATTAATGTTGATCTATAAGTTTTAAAATGTTTTGTCAACTATGTTACTATGTGTTTAATGAACTTATATATTAAGCTTCCAATTAAATTAATTTAACATAAAATGCTAACAAATGAAAGATTTTAACTTAAATATTTTCAATAAAGATTTGTCAATTCCATGCTTTATTGCATTAAAACATTAATTTTTTAAATTGTTAACAGTTTAATTATACAAACATTATTTGAACCACATTTTAGACTTAGTAATAGGTAACATAAAGTGTGGTGTGTGTTTGCCATATTCGAATTTTTGAAATGTGTTTGTTATATTAATAATAAAAATAATAAATACCCAATATAGTTTAATAAAAATTTACAGTACATACTTATTAAAAACAAATGCAACACACTTTTAAAAAAACATCCTATTACTAAATATTTCTCCTTTAAACTAAAGTAGTACCTAAAAGCTGTTTCAAAAAAATTGTAATACAATAATTTCTGGAACAATGTTTACTGATGATAACAAGATTTCTGCCACATCATTGTGATAATTTAATATAATCTAGAAAAGATAAGATCAACAAAAATAAAGCTTATCAAAATTCTCAGCTTTCCATAAACAATAAAAAAAATTATAAACAATAAATTCGTTGAAAGATAATTCAAAATCTTTAATACTACCTTTTCAAAATAATCAAAACAATCTAGTTATTAATCCAAAAAAAAGCAAACATTTTTGAAAAAAAAAATTGCATCAAATTCTACTATTTAAAATCCTCCTACGGTTGTTACTACAATGCCGGTTAGTAGTAAAAGTATAAGTCAAATTCAATTTAGACAACAAGTTCTTAAAACAAATCTTTTTAAACTAAATACTAGAAAGGCATCAGGTATAGATAAAATTCCACCCATTGTTCTTAAAACATTTGCAAATAAATTAGCTTTCTTTCTGACTAACATATTTGTTTTATCATACTGTTGAAAGATTGCAAATATTGAACTTGCTTAAAAAGAGAGACAAGTCTAATTCTTCAAATTATAGACCAATTGCATTATTGTCCAACCTATTAAAAATATTTGAAATATATTTACTTCTACTTTGTGAAATATTTAGAACAAAATAACTTTATCTCAAATACTGAATATAGATTTTGATCAAAACATTCGACATCACATCATCTGACTTATGTTAGTCACAAATGGTATTTTACTTTAAACAAACATTAAGAAAATTTTGCCGTAGTTCTAAACATTTTCAAAACAATTGATAGAATATGACATCCTAATCTTATTAACAAGCTCCATTGTATAAATCTTGATTATAAATCTATAAATTTTATCAGTAGTTTTTTTGACAATAGAAAACTATAGAATTGATGGTTTTAACTATGACCATAAATGCTATTGTTCTTGAAGGTTCTGCTTTTTAACAAATTTATTTTAGATTTGCATTAATAAATTCCTTTGAAAGTAGTTTTGCATATATATATAAAACTTATACTCGTCTTTGTATTGAATAGTATGGGGAGAAGCATCCAAAACAACACTATCTCTTCTAAATTTTACTGGCTTGTTTTTAATGCAATAAGAGCCTTCAAATAGAAGCATAAACTTACGCGTTTGCCGTAAATTAGTAGATGATATAGAATTAGTCCGCAATAACACCAAGTCACCAATATTAAACAATGTATCTTTGCCGGGGTATGCAGCTTTTTGGTGCTCTGCTTTGCCAAGAAGAGTTTCTCAAGCCAAAAATAATTTTACATGTTTGTCAAATGTGGGCGGTTAACTTACACCAAACGGAAGTACTGGACCCGGTGCAAAACCAAATTGCAATTCATGAAGGAAAAATCCGGTAGACTTGTGTATGACGTTATTAAGAAGTTGCTCTAACTTAGACACTTCTAGCGCCCAGCGCGTTTTTTGTAGCAATATACTCAAAACAACCAACCTAGTTGTGTGCCGTAATCCGTTAGTAACCGTTTTGGACAAACAAATTTAAGAAAAATTTGCGTTTTAAGCCAACGTACAATACTTTTGCTGGTAGCTTGTTTTAAACTTAAATGAAAAAATTGCCAATAAAAAACAATAATAATTCAATATCACCAGATAATTTTAATAAGTATTTTGTTAATATTGCTGACAATTCAATTAAAACACTTCCGCAACAAACCAGTAATCCTACAACAAACTTAAAAAAACTATAACCAACTGTCTAACTGCACCAGTTTTCTGACATTTAAAGCTGTCTCATTCAATAATGTAAGGGATATAATCACAAACCTAAAAAATAGTAACAGTTGCGACTATTATGGTTTTAGTACAGTTATCAAACAATTTGTTAATTTAATTTTAATACCATTGACAAAGTTAATTAATGAACTCATATGCAATAACATCTTTTCAGATTCACTAAAAATTGCAAAAGTCGTTCCTATATTTGAAAAGGGTGATAAGCAAAATCCTTCAAATTATAGACCTATTTCAATATTGCCAGTTTTTAGAAAAGTTTTTGAAACAATTTTATTAAATCAGACTACTAAGCATCTTGACAAAAACAACCTGTTAACGTCTTGTCAATTTGGTTTTATAAAAGGGCTTTCAATTACGCTTGTAATAACGGAAGTTGTGGATGAAATAATAAAGGGATTTGAAAATAAGGAATACACAAAACTGAGTCTGCTAGACTTGAGTAAAGCATTCGACTGTATATCACATGGTACACAGCTTCAAAGGCTTTATTTCTATAATTTTCGCCCGAATAGTATCAAGTTATTGCCTTCTTACCTTAGCAATAGAAAGCAGATTGTAAATTGCAATAATATAACATCAAAAATGTTGCATATTAAACACGCGGTACCACAGGGTTCAACTCTTGGCCTTTTGTTATTTCTCTTATATATTAAAGATCTACCTAACAGTATATCAGCACCAATTTTTCTCTACGCCGACGATACTATTATTCTATACAGGTCAGCTCAGGTGGAAATAGCCAATCAGCATTCCCAAGAGTTATTGGAAGAAACTTCAATCTGGTTTCACAATAATAAATTAATGCTAAATGAAGACAAAACAAATAATATGGTTATTTCAGTAAAAGAAACGCATAATGAACTAAGTTCTATAAGATATTTAGGTGTCAGTCTTGATCCTAAACTCAACTGGACAATACATGGAGATAATTTGTCAAAAACGTTGTCAAGATCTGTTTTTATAATAAGAAGCTTGAAAGGAACGATAACTGAGGAATGTTTACGTACAGTTTATTTTTCAAATTTTGAGTCACACATGTCATATGCCATATTATGACTTTGAAAATTTTAACTTTTACAAGTTATTATATTCTGCGTTGCTTGTGTTATATAAAAAAAAATTGTTATATAAACAATAATTATAATACTTGCAATGGCAGTAATATCTGTTTGCCGTATATACGCTTGAAAAAAGTATGGATGGTGTCAGGTACATAGATATAAAACTGTTTAACAAACTGCCCTCAAATATAAAAAATCTAAGTTATGTTAAATTTAGATCTACCATTAAAGATATTCTTATATAAAATTGTTTTACGAAATTGACGATTTTTTAAATTTTTTGTAGATAATCTTTACGTGTTTGTTTAGTTTTATCATGATTGTTCATTTTCTGTTTTAATGTGTTTATATTACAGCACCACACCACATTATTTAATGTAATTTTAACTGTATTGTAATTATTATGTATGACCAGTGCAACTAATTTTTTCTAAAATTGAGCATTAATAAACTTATCTATCTTATATATCTATCTATCTATCTAAACAATATAAAATTACGTATTTAGTAAAATAATCAGTTTCTTTTGTCATGGTACGTGTTTTTTCACTATACTTTTTGTTGAACCGCATGCCAGGTTTTATAGACGCCAAAACTACCAATAGCTTTGTAAAAAATATCAATTACCTCCTCTTCGAGAACTTTTGGTATACAAAAATAGGTCGCTTGATACTCCTACCATCGGAGGTATAAGAAGTCGTGCAAAACAAACCTCTGATGATCAATGGCATTCTTTTTCTTAAGACCAGTTATATAAAGAGACAAAGTGAGGTTGTTGTGCTGGTGTTTAGCTAAAGATTTGAATAAGTTTTGCATTTTTACTGATAATGAAGTAGATGGAAGAGACTCAGCTACTAATATTGTAAAAATCTTATCTTGTGGGGTGGATAATCTTTGCATGGGGTGTCTAGATAACATATCTGGCAAGATGTTATCTTTCCCTGAAACGTACATTATCTGAAAATTGTATTCTTGCAAGAATAATATCCAGCAGGTAATTTGCAAAGATAAAAGTTTACTGTAAGAAAGACAGCGCCTTGGGGTGTGATAAAACAGTAAACTGCCGTCTCAACAAATACACTCTCCACTTATTTAAAACCTAAACTAAGGCAAGTGTTTTTATAGTTCCGCTGGCGGTCTAACAAAATACGGCTGGCATAAGCTTTTTTTTTCTCACCCTCCATTTGACATAATGTTGCTTCTAGACAGACGCATCCGTTTAAACAAAAAACATTTTTTTGTTATCTGTTATCTCGTAAGTTTAGCGACCAGAGATTTTAACTCCCTAAACGCTGCAGATTGTAGCAAAATTACTACAAAAAACTTGGTCGTAGTTGCATAAACCCAAAAATAAGTGTAGTTCTTTAATATTTTAGGGAACAAAAAACTCCAGTATTGCTTAAACCCGCTTTGGGTCGGTGCGCATTCCTTAATTTTATTGCTAAGTACATAACTTAAAAATGTAACTGGTTTAAAAACTCTAATTTCTTTTGGTTCAATGTAAAGCCAGCGTTACCTAAGAAAATTATCTAAGTGTTCAAAGTGTAGAACAAACAATAAAGAATGTATTAAAAGGTCATCATTATAAGCTAAAGAAACTTGCCGTGTTGGGTCTAGGATTGTATCCATGCACCTAGTAAATGAGGATACAGTAATCTCAATGCCAACAGACTTTACTTTAAACTAGTAACAACACAACCACCTACTACAAATCCCGTATACCGGTTGATTTTTGGAATAGTGAAAGCTCCCAATAACAACTTGTCAAGGCAATAAGTGACGTAAACTGTACTGCGTCTAAACTATGCATGATATCGTCTACTGCCTTCAGCAATTCCAAATCTCTTTTCATAACTTTATTTAGCCTTTGTGCGTCTAAACATACATGTACCGTACCGTCCCGTTTTAACACTGTAAGTAAGAGCAAGCAAACTGGACTGTTGCTACGCTCAATAATACCGTGCGTTTCACTTATTTTTACAACAGTGTTTACACCTGTACAGTATTGCGATTGATAGCAGTTATTTTTAGTTTGTGTGGTTCAATAGGCAAAAACTCATGGTGTAGTAACTGTACTTTTTTAATTGATGCTTTTAATTTGAGTAAAACTAAACAAGATTTTTCAAAATTAATATGTGCGCGTTTGGTACGTAACCAAGCTACTCATATAATAATAGGGTACGCAAAATATTAGCAAAAACTCATGAGTAAACGTAAACTTTCCAAACTTGAATTCCGGTTAGATTTGGTGGGTTATATGTATCTGGGCTCCCTTAAATGCTTCCAATACTCAAACGCCACTAGTCAAAAAATAGTTATTTTATCAACAAACATTATTTGATCCCAAACGTCTGCCAATAAGAAACAAATCTTGCTTCTGGAATCTACAAGTACCTGTGTTATATGGTTAAATTCACACAACTCGTCTGTGAGTTTTTCTTTGGGATATCTAGCCCTATAGTTAATAACCGCGACCTTCGGGCTAGGTGAGGACGCAGACATTAGTTTTACGTTTAGCTGTCTTGCTTAAATAAAACTTGTTTTTGTAAAAAGTTTTCTGAACAATAATTATTGGTAAGGCTACCTGAACAATAGTTGTTATTCGGGCTACTTGGACAATTAAGACCATTTGAACGATAATAATAGTTAAGGCTATTGGAACGATAGGGACTTTTGTCGTTGTTATCATGAGTGTATTGCTTTGCTACTGGTATTGTGGTTTGCTAAAAGTCAACTTGCCACAGTCTAGCCAAGACATCATTAATAGATTCTGCACTAATAAAACACGCGGCGATTTGAAAGAGATAAGCTCAACCAATCGTGGCAACTAACAATTCATCTGAATAGGTCGGTTGTAAATATTTAGCATTTGTCATAGATAAAAAGAAAAGTTGTCATATAATCCACTATTATATCGACTTGTTTTTAAATTATATCTATATTAAAATTGCTTATTAGGATCCCAGAGTTGAGATAAAAATCTTCTGCAAAATTTGTCAAAAGTTTTAAAATGATTAATAAACGCTAAAGTTTTGGAAAGATAAATTTTAAAATATTCAAATGGCATACGTAAGACAATAAAAATTGCCTCTATTTTCATTAATCATTTTGGTAAAAAAATAGTATCTAAATTCCAATTAGGTTAAGTCGTCACATTACGTGGCAAGTAGTTAACATGCGAGTTAGAATAATAATTGAACATTATAAAGTGTTGTACAGGTACGTATACATAGGATGGTAAATATTTATTAGTGTCTACAGTTTTATATAAATTTTGTTGTGTATTATTATTTAGTTGTGACTTTATTTTTATTAAATTTATTATATTTATTATTCGTAAAAAGAATACATACATACGTTCCGGCAAGAAGTTTACAGATAAATAGAATCTCCTTGTCCTGATAGCGGCTGGGATGGAGAACGGTATTGCCGCTGCTGGAAATGTCGCGGACTCCCGGTGATGGTATCCGGAATATACACTAAAGACGTACGGCCTCTGGCAGTTTTCGGGATTGCTCCCGTATTTACAGCACTCACATTTTTCATACCTGTAAATTCTTGCAATGCAGCACTTGAATCTATGTAATGCGTGCCCGATGTATGCACTGGAAATCCTTGCGCTGCAGCACGTGCATCCATGTGGTATGTGTTCGGTGTATGTACTGCAAATTTGTGTCATGGAGCGTTTACATCTATGTCGTATTTGTCCGGTGTATGTACTGAAAATCCTTGCATTGCAGCACTTGCATTCATGTGGAGTGAACCCGGTGTATGCACTGAATACATTTTGGGGGTTATTGGAAACGCTTTCGTGTTTGCAGCATCTGCATCATTTATACCTTCAGGTTCTTGTCTAGCAACATTCGATTTCCCGTGCTGTGATTTGCTTTTGTCATTATTCTTGTATTTTCTAATTTCTGTTCTGGAAAACGCCGTATTATTTGTTTTTAATTAATTAATATGTTTTTAATTAATTTTATTTATTTAATTAAACCCACTATATTAGGCTCCTGATTTGACACCAAAGATGTGGCAGAGCACGTGGGGTTGTAAGTTAGCCGGGCATATGGATGGTATGTTTAATTAAATAAATAGACTTGATTCTTTAATTCCATACATTTAATACATAAATAACCTAAAAATTAACATAATATAAACACTTAATAATACATTCTAATAACGTCGACATACTTTGGCTGGTATTATATCACAGACCAAATAAGCCACGTTATTCATTTGTTAAAGGCATGAAAAAAAAAGAAATAGAAAAGGAAAGGAATACAAAATTCAAAGAACGCAACGCGCATGGACGGTTTTACGTCCAAGCCATGAGTTGCCTTAAGTAGGTATACCGTGTAGTTCCGCCACAATGTTTAAACAAATTAAAAGACAAATTGCTAAAAATTTAAACAAATATGACAGTTCAGAGATGTAGGACCAAAACTATTAAAACAAACTTTGTTAACCGTATCATAGATAACACATATAACAATCTTCCAAATTTAAAATTTTCTAATCCACAAATATTTAAGGCCAATGTTTACAGAATGATTAATTATAGTCTTCAATGTGATAGTTTTAACAAGTGTGGTTCCACTTGTTAAACTCAACTGGTATTTTTATGCTATTATGACATATTTAGTAATTACTAAATATCATCAAAAATCTGATATTGTCAATCAATTTGCTTAACATTTTGAAAGTGTGTATGTTAAATGTAGTGATTTTAGCAATAAACAAATTAGTTTCATTCTAATAAATTGCAGGTTGCATACTAAAAAGTAGATTATTATGTGGTCCTGATAATATTGCATTAATATTTATAAGATTTAATCACATATTAAGTAAACCACTGTGCGACATCTTTGCAATAAATTTAGTTACATAAGTACTTACTTAATATTAAAAAAAAAAATCTAAAATTTAACTGCAGCCAACTGCTGCTCAACTCCTCAAACTATACATGTCCCCTGTTCAGTATAGGTTTGTTAAAACTAAATCAACTAAATCCAACTTATTACATCTTATCTAAAACATCACATTTCTTGATAAAAATTCACAACTTGATATCGTTTAAAATAATTTCAATAAAGCATTTGAAAAAATTCAACACAATATAATAGTAATCAAAGTTGATAGATTTAAGTTTACAAATTCTCTGCAATCTTTAATAGCATCCTATTTGTCCAATAGAAAACAGTATGTTGAATATTTAGGTCATTAATACTATTTAATCATTTAATTTGCTGGTTCTACTCAAGGTTCAAATCCTAAAAAAAAAAAAAAAAAATATGTTTATTTGATAAAATTTACAATAAAGTTTAGCATTTTCTGAAAAAATACAAAATTAACTAGTTAAAAAAATATATCAAAACAAAACACAAACTAATCAGAAGAACAATCTTACTACATTGCAGATAACTTACAACTGTATTTGAAAATTTACAAAAATAAAAGAGCAAGATAAGAATTTACTCCTACAAATCTACACCAATAGCTCTAAAACATCCCAAGGCTCTGAAGCAAAAACTACTCGCAGAATATACAGGATGCGGCAACATAACATCTTTTTTTTAAACTTAATAAAACCCATTGTATAAATCAGATTTTTTTATTTGTTTTTAATAATGTAGGCGCATACCTAAAGTATTGCTTTGATAGTTTTGAAAATAAAATTAGGTAGGTGATGTCCCCCATTCTCCATACACTATGTAAACCAATTTCTGGCGTTTGTCATGATTCTTTCCAACATATCAGGCGTTTTGTTGACAATTTTTTCCTGGATGTTAGCCTTCAAATCTTGTAGGATCCTTGGACAGTTCACATAAACACGGGATTTCAAAAAACCCCATAGAAAAATATCACAAAGGGTCAAATTGGGAGAGCGAGCCAGCCACTCCAAATCTCCCCCAATTGAGATAAAGCGCTCTTGGAAGTGTTTCCTCAAAACAGCCATCGATGTTCTTGATGTTTGTGACGTTGCACCGCCTTTTTGGAATTAAATATCCTCTAAGACCAACTCACCTAACCGTAGAAAAAAAAAATCCTGTTTAAATACCGGTCCAAATTTACTGTAACTGTGACTTCATTTTCCTCAAAGAACTAAGGACCAATAATTCCAGCCGAAGAAATTGTTCCAACGCATGATGGCAAATGAATTGTATCGGGACAAAACTTTATAGTCCCGCCTCTCGAATGAGACTACTAGCGCTCCGCTACAAGATCAACGGACTGAATAGCGGGCATTTTAAAAAGGAAAGTTATGCTGCCGCACCCTGTATATAAATTAATCATTTCTGGAACATGTCCCTCTACACTCACTCAAGCAACCAGCATGTAAAAATAAGATTAAAATGTGCTAGATAGAAAAACTTACTAATATAATAGACAATACAAAGACTGGTAGACTCGCGCACAAAGGATCAACTACCAAAATGAGTCATCTTAAATCATAGACCAGTGCACCTCACAAAAACCTACTAAAAGTAAGGTGATACAATATTCTAACTATTCTAGATTCTATGTTGAAAGAAAGTTGGCTCATGACCAGCGTAAAAAACCTTCCAACTAGTATCATAAAATCATTAATTATATAAAGTAGTTGTGCGTAGATTTAAATAAATTAAAGTTTAAATTTACTAAACAACATTTTATCTTCTATCGGAAACTCAAAAACCCAGAAAAACAATAGTAATATTAAATGGTTTTTTTTAACATATCTAAATGCAGAGATTTATTTTATACAGAAAATAAAAAAATAAACTATAAATATAAAATCATTTGCCATAGCAGCCTTTCTATTTATTTAAAAACAAACAAAACTTTGTGTTATTCTTTTGTAAGATAAATTGGATTATGCTTCAGTAATATAGTCTACAAAATATAATAAAGATATATCTATTTTTTTTTTTAAATACTATATTTTAAAGTAATAAGTTTATATTTTATGCATATCAAAAATTATAAAAGGTTTTTGTGTTAAAGTACCAGTTCTATTAGCATCAGTAATGCAAAACAACCATGCTAATATCTTATCAATATGTAAGTTTAAAATTCCATTTCTTTCTAAAAATTATCTCTTTATAAATAAAAATTTTACTAATTGTAAAACTAATTTCCAAAAACTTTAAAACCAGAAAAATAGTAAAAACAGTAAAACAAAACACATTTTTATGTAACATTCAAATCACAACAACTATCCCCAGACAATTTATAAGCAACCAAGAAATTTAACAACTTACTAAAAAAAAACGTACTAGAATAGACAAAAATAGTTAAATTAATATTCCAAGCTCTACATTAGCAAATGCTCTTAACTAAGAAAAACTTAGAATGCTTAACAAAAAAGCAAATAAGAAAGATTAGGCAAAAGCAAATGCTAAACAAAACTAAAAAAAAAAAACTAACACGTTTAAGCCATTCACAAGTAACCAGAAGTCAAAGAAATCTGTCTTTGTATTTATCACTATTCAGAATGCAAAACCGCAATTGTCCTTCTTCTTCATGTGCCATCTCCTACACAGAGGTTAGCAATTAACATGGCTATTTTTACTTTAGATACTGCTGCTCTAAACAGGTCCTTTGAGGTACACCTGAACCAGTCTCTAAGGTTCTTCAACCAAAAAATTCGGCGTCGACCTATACTTTCTTTTCTCTTAATTTTTTTCTGAGTTATTAGTTGCAGTATTTTATATTTGTCCCCATGCATAGTATGACCTAAATATTCCAGTTTCCTAGTTTTAACTATATTGATGACTTCAAGTTTTTTTCCCATCCTTCTTAACACCTGTTTATTTGTAACTTTAACAGTCCATAAAACCTTAAAGACTCTTCTGTAAATCCACATTTCAAAAACTTGAAGTTTATTTGTGAGTAGATTATTCAGTATTCTCAGTTGGAGTTGCAGTGTTAGATCGGGATTGCTAAACATTTGTCTGATTTTAAGAAAGACTATTCTAGCTAATTCAAATAAGTTTTAATTTCTATTGTTTGCTTGTTGGTGCTAGTTACCCATGTCCCAAAATATTTGTATTTGGGTATTCTTTCAATCTGGGTGTTTCCAATGATTAGGTCGTCAATAGGTATTTTTGATTTCGAGATAATCATATATCTGTTTTTCTTTAAGTTTATTTTCAACCCGTATTTTGAGCTAACACTTGTTCTACCATTTTTTTAAGATCATGTTGGTTATCTGCTAATATCACCGTATCGTCTAGTTGTGTTGATCGGTCACTCGTTTCAAAACGACTAACCATCAAAAACTTTCAAATCTAAACATATATAAAACCACACTCCCAATGACAAAGAAAGTAAACTACAACTCTATCATAAGTACAAACTAGATAACGTAACTACAAAAGCCACCCTGATGTTTTTTGTAATCAAATTAATAATCGGACAAGCATAAAGTCTAACACCCAACATGACAAAACTGTTATGGTGATCCGGCCCATAAATACATCTTCATCTTTTTCTTTTTGTTTAGCCTATATCTATCCACATCTGGACATTGGCCTCTTTTAAACTCTGCCACACGGTCCTATCTTTAGCTTTCTGTTGCCACGAATAGCCGGCAACTTCTTGGATGTCGTCTCTCCACTTTTTTTAGAGTCTTCCCACACTTTTCTTAGAAGACCGTGGTCTCCACTGCATAACCCGTATCGTCTACTTTGCTGGGTCTTGTCTTGCAACATGGCTTGCTCAGCTCAACTTAAGGTTTGCGACTTGTGTAATAACATCTTTAATACCTGTTTGCTTGCGGATTTTGATGTTTTGAATGTGATCGCTTAGGCTTACACCTAACATGGTCCTTTTCATTGCCTTTGGCAAGTTCACAGCTTGTCTGCTGATCTGATGGTAAGGGTAATTGTTTCAAGATCATAAGTAGTTACGGGGAGGTTGCACTTATTGTACACCTCCCTTTTTTAGTCTACATGATGCTTTAATTTTTCCGTATGTAACTAAGCTTACTGAATGCTGCCTAACTCATCCTAATTTTGCGTTTTATTTTGGCGCACTAGTTTTCTTTATCAAGTCTGATCACATGACCCAAGTAGATATACTCTGTTACGTTTTCCATCACATTTTGTTCTATGGAGATAGGAATTTTAGAACCACTTATAAATTTAGTCTTCTTGAGTCTGACTTCTTTGGATGCTAAGTTTAGTTGTGTGAGCATGTTTTTAACTCCCTGATGTCTGAGCTAATAAAAACAATGTTGTCGGCAAAGGGCAAATGATTCAGTTGTTTCCCATCAATGTTTATACCGTTCTTATCCCAGTCTAAGAGTTTAAAGACATCTTCCATTGCCAGCGTGAAGGGTTTCGGTAGGATAGTATCACCCTGTCTTACTCCCCTTATAATACGAACCTTGTTAATAATGGTGTCATTGTCCAGCTTAATTTGAAGTGTAGCATTTTCATAGATGTAGTTTAGTATGTTCGAGTGCATTTAATACTGCCCATATCTTGATTGAGTGTAACGCCTTCTCGTAACCTACAAAAGCTAGGTGTAGAGGGATGTTGTATTTGACAGGTTATTCGATTAGCGATCGAATAGTTTGGAGGTGGTCTACTGTACTATATCCCTTTCAAAAACCTGGTAGATGTCAAATTTGTTTGTTAGGCGGTTTGTTATAACTTTTGTGTGCAATTTATACAGGTGTAAAAGTATGCTGATTAGGCAATAGTTTTCAATGTTCGTATTGTTGCCCTTTTTGTGAATTAGGGTAATATGAGCATTTTGTCATTCTGTGCAGAATGCATAATTACATAATTACATACAAAGCGCTTATAAAGGAAAAATTCTCAAAACAATCATAGAAACACTGCTATTGCTACCATCACTGCACTTAGTGTTATGGTGTAGACAAAAGTTTTGTTAACTTATAAATCCTCATTGATAAGTTAAAAGAATAAATTAGAATGTGTGATAAACTGCAATAACACATACAAAATCTTTGTCTTAACAATAGGTTTAAACAAGAACAAAAATCATGTTTGTTTTTAAAATTGTTAGATAGATGTAGATAAAAAGCCAAAGTGATTTTCAAAAGACTTTTATTGTAAACATCAGGTGACGTAATGTCAGTCTCTACCAACAAGCTAAAACCTGCTTACATGACAACAGACATTCCATTTGAAACAAAAAGCATTACCATAACAAGGACTCCAGCCATACTTACTATTACTTACATCAGGCAAAGAAAACCAAAACAACCCCGACAATTGTCATAAAGCTTTTATATTTTATTATACTTAAACCAAACGTAAAAAAATAGCTACACTTTATAAATTCTACTTAGTGCAAATACTAATTTTCAATAATGTAATAATGTGCCCTTAATTTTGTTTTCTAACAACGGAAAACTTACTAATGGCATTTAAACTGTGCATTATTTTAATAGTAACCAGCCGTGGAATAAAACTGTCAGAGCTAGACATACATACGCTTTAATAATATTGTTACCACATTTTTATCTACTTTGTGTTTATATTTATTTTATCACACTTAACTTACTTAAGATATTATTACTTAATATAAAAACCTTTTATATTTTAATTTAGGATAGAGTTGAAAATAGTAATAAAATTATTATCACATTTGCTTTTGTCCTAACATCCCTTGCGGTTCTACAAGTTTATTATACACGTGCGGTAACCTACAATTTACTAACTAACAACAACAACTTTGAACAATTATCGTTTATTTAATGTTTACATGTTGCATGCATTGCTTAATATTTAATATATTTTAGCTAACTATTAAAAAAAAAGTATAATTATACCATTGTATTTTGTTAAACATAAAAGCAATTAGTAGTTTTATATTGAAAAGCAAACTTTTGACACAATGTTCTATTTTAATGGAGCGTTCTACGGAAAGCCCAGCTAATTTCTCCCTTTATTTTATCTAAAAGGGACCTTTCAAAGGGCTGCATCGTAAAATAGAAAGTGAATGGCAGTAGTATCATGCCTGAAATCTTTTATGACAATGTAGCTCAGATGTTATTGTTAATAGTCCTTTTTAAATTTACGTTCATTGTTAGTAAGGAAAACGTCAAGCAAAATGTAATATAATTACTTTCTTGGCAGTTGGATTTGTACATAATTTCATATTGCATTCTACACGACTAGATCTTCAATTTAATATCCACTGGAGTATTTTATTTTATCGTGGCTTCCACGATAAATGCAAGATGATAAATTTCATGACAGCGATGAAATATTCTCCACTAATAACACTTTTTTATCGACACTAAACTACATTTTATAACCTGGCGCTTTTTTGGGATTATGTGTTACTATCATGAGATTTTTTAATTTAAAAAGTTATTGTTACATTTCAATAAAAATAAAAGCGTTAAATTATATTAGCACTAATAGTCATTTCAAACAATAAAATGTATTGAAAAACATTATAATAAAATATGTTTGTTTTTTTTTTTAGTATATGCCTTGTCGTCGACAGTAAAATGTTCATAGTACATTAAAAAGTTTCCTGTGCTGGTGGTTTTAAATTTTAAAATCTTTATCTTTATTAATCCGGAGCGTATGCCACGAGTTAAAAATTACCCACTTACACTGTCATTGTCAGTAATATTACGACTTCCGCTAACTTATACGAGACATACTATATTGTACATTAGAAAGTTTACGGCAAAATTGCATGAATTTTTAATATATTAACTGTAGAAGATTACATCTTAATAATAAGCTACGTCAGAATAATACAATATTGCAATCAACTCAATTTAATTCTTCTGACTAATTTAAATACTATAGAAAGCTTTCCATAAATAACAAAACAAAATAAAAAATATTGAATTATCTCCACAAACCTTTTCGTCTAGAAAGTAACGTGCTAGAATAAAATATGCAACCACAATAACCAAGCCGACTATTGTAATTATATTAGTAGTCAAAAATAAATATATTTGTACTGAATTTAATCATAATTATTGAGTACTTTTCTACATTTACATTTGTACGTAATTTTGTAAAATATTCTTAATTAATTACTGCCTGCCCATTATGGATTAAAATATTTAGTTCTATATTTTCATTATTATTTTCGTAAAAAAATATATACATATCGCTATTTAGGTATATTAATAGCAGTTACTTTTATATTTTAAAACAACAACTATAGGACAATATATAATTATCGAGTATATTACGTAATTAAAACATCAAGCAGTAGTTTAAATCCGAGAAGATATTATAATATCTCCATAGATTTAAAAGTCCTTCGTATCTAAAATCTAATTTATTATCTTTGAAAAAACTTGCATTATGCATCATAACCATAGAGAAATGTCTGCAATTTTACAATCGATAGTATAATAATATCAGCTCGGATTTAAACTATTGTTTGATCCTAATTATATAGAATATAATCTCTGTTGTAATTGACAACGGATATAAAAGAATACGTTATACTTTTATTTTTAGTATTTAAATAAATGTTTAAAACACAAAATGAAATAAATAATATACACATGTGTATATAAACCATTCACATCTATTAAGCCATGGTCATTTGACATATTTATGTGTATATGAAATGACAACGTTAAACGACAAATTTAGTTTAGGCATTGTCAAGATTTTGTTCACTTATAATTAAAATTGTTTACTGTTAATTGTTAAAAATTATTGTTGTTAGATTCAACATCTGCATATACATTACTAATTTAATTAAATTCATTATGCCACAGCAGAAAAAGTAACAAAACATTGTTGTCATTTTGTCTTTTGTATCTTTAGATTGTGCATTAGGTTTATTATCTGATTTTGATTCTTCTGCCAATGAATAATAAAACATGTTTTTTCGTAATATGTTTAGTCCTGTTTTCCACAATAAATCACATTTGTTACAAAAAATTCGCCACATGTCCCTGGTATATTCCAAAAAAGATTCAAACCATAAATTAGCAGATAGAGTCTTTAGTGGCGTAAGTAGAATCTTTGGGTCTTACCACAAAATATTAAAAAGTCTTCTCCTCAGACAGATTAAAAAAAAAGTACAGTTTTGTATTTTTTTTAAATCCTGTTATTAACTGTTAAAAATGTAAAATTTTATATATAAAATGTGAAAAATAACAAAATTTAGTCTTAAAACATTAAAATATTGTTGGAAGTCGGCCATAAACTGTTGTAATAAGTAAATATTTTATCAAACTTCAAAAATAGCAAAATCTTGCTATAAAATATATCAAAATATTGTTAAAAAACAGCAAAATGCCATAAACTGTTAAAAAGTTCAAAATTCCATTTATAAAATTTAAAAAATTTGAAAAGTGTATAATTCTACTCATAAAATGTTAAAAATAGCAAAACATTAAAATACTATTAGAAAGCACCAAATTTTAGCTAAAAACATTTTAAAAATGTAAAATGTTATTCAAAAAATGTCAAAATTAACAAAATCCTATCTTGAAGCATCAAAATATTGTTAAAAAGCATTCAAGTCCGGCTATGAACTGTTTAAAACTAAAATTCGTATTTATAAAATGTAAAAAATATCAAAGGAACCAAAATTAGAGCAAAATTCTATTTATAAAAAGTAAAAAATACCAAAATCAGTTTATTAAATTGGAAAATTTATTAATTTTTATAAAATCCTAAAAGTAGCAAAATCGTGCTTCCACAATAGTTCGGACAAAAGTCCCCACATTAACATCTCCGATTTTGTACACATGTTTGGGGTACCAAAATATTAAGATTCCTAAAATTTTAGGTCTCTAGGTGCAATACAGTGTAAAAATCGGTTATTTTATTTTTTTAGGAATTTTTTGTCTCATTTTAGTTTTTTTTGTGCTATAAATAAGCAAAAAATAGTCAAGAATCATATTAAAAAAGTGTATTTTATAGTAATTTTATTTGTAAAACACAATTCCACTTTTTGTTTTCCGAAATTTCTTGCGAAAAAAAGGAAAATACTATTTTATTAAAAATTTGATATCTTCAATTAGGCTACACTTGGAGACTTGAATATGATACTCCTGAAACATAGTACTTTTGATCGCAAAAAAAAATGGATTTGCTTGCCCTAGAGTAAAATATAACACATAGTATAATAATTTTTTGTATATTTTTTTTAAACCAGTTGCAAAAGTACTCAAAAAATACATAATTTTTTGGAAAAAATTATGATAAAAAATTATTATTTCTTTTGCGATCAAAAGCATTATAATTCAGGAGTATCATATTCAAACTTCAAGTTTCCAGGTGTAGCGGATTTGAAGTTATTAAATTTTTAATAAAATGGTATTTTTCCTATTTTCCGCGAAAATTTTTGAAAAACTAAGGGCGGGATTGTGTTTTACGGAAAATTTCTTATAAGATACACCTTTTTGAATATGATTTGTGACTATTTTTTGCTTATTACAGCACAAAAACTGAAAGAAGACACTTAGAAATCTAAAATTTTAGGAATCGTCATATTTTTGGAGCAAATTTGGAGATGTCGATGTGGTGATGTTTGTCTGAACTATCGTGGAATTGCCCTGCAATGAAATTTTAAAATATTGTTATAGAAGATTCAAAATTCGGTTATATAGTTAAAAAATGCCAAATTCTAATATAATAAAATGTCAAAAATAGCAAACTCTGTTCATAAAATACAAAGATATTGTTGTAATATACCAAGAAACCGCAAAAACAACATTTTTTTGTAAAAAATCAAAAATTGCAAGTTGTTTAAATCTAAAAATTATAATACAGCCAAAAACGGTTGAAAAATGTATATATTTTTATAAAAAATAACAAAATTTAGTTATGAGAAAATATAGTTAAACCCAAACAAAATCTGACTAAAAGTGTCAAACAGTGTAAAATTGTATGCATAAAATGATATGGTACATTGTTAATAACTAACACACATTTGCCTTGCAATTTGTTCAAAGCAAGAATAAGCTGATTGATAACCCAATTTTATTAAAATTGTTATTCTAAAAATCCTTACATTTTGCATTCAAAATAGTAAATCTATTTATATACAATTGAAAGAGTTAACAGTTCAGCGTGTGATATGAGGTAATTAACTTTGCAATGATGTTTCTAGTGTTACACTTATTTTTTTTTTTAAATTTTAAAATGTGATATTTAGGAATTACATAACATGCCACAACAACATAAAAATACCATTGAGTTTCAACGATTAACAACACAGCCGCTGAAACTATCAAGTTGAAGACTAGATTTAAGCAGTCTATAAACATTGACTTTAAATATTTGTAACTTATAAGTTTATAAGTTTTGTAAAATACTGAATTTAAAAGTTTATTTCATTTTTCGATGGTACGGTTATAAAAATTTCTCTTAAAAGTTTGGTCCTACATCTCTGAACTGTCAGTGAATTCCTAGCAAGTCTTGTACTTACAATATTTGTTTAAATAGCAACAAGTTTTGTATTTTGTTTGAACAATGTTTATTAAAATGTTTATAGAAAATGCAAAGATCTGCAACATTACGCTTGTGTTGTTAAGTATTTAAGTCATTAGTTAATTTTGGATCAGCAATGATTCAAACGAGCTATTTGGATCGTTTTTGAATAGAGTTTAGAAGAGATAGTGTAGTTTCCAATGTTTATTCCCATACTTGGAAACAATTTTTAATACAAGGACAAATATAAGTTTTGTATATGGTATGTACAAAAATTAAACAGAAGTAATTTTTTTTACATCTATATAAATTTCTAGTTTTCTAGATATTTTTAAAGCAATGTAGACAACATGGTTGTTCTAGAAAAGATTATGTAAGATTGTAACATTAAATTGAAGAAGATTTAGATATGAATTCGTTGTTTAGTTTGCTTAGAGTTAAAATTGACTATGTTGAGAGTGCCCTATTCAGATATTGTTTTGAGGTATTTGTTTATAGATGCTATAGATCTTAACCTAAAAATTTCAAGACGCTCTGCCATGTTTGTCAATATAGTGATTTTAAAGTTAGAGTTAAAACCATCAATTTTAACTATAGTTTTTCTATTGTTAAAAAAACTATTGATAAAATTTACAGTTTTTTTTATCAAAACCTTTACAATAAAGTTTGTTGAAAAGATTAGAATGCTATACTCTATCAAAAGCTTTGGAAATGTTTAAAGCTACT
Organism: Tachinus rufipes; assembly: GCA_963932245.1. Lineage (NCBI taxonomy): Eukaryota > Metazoa > Arthropoda > Insecta > Coleoptera > Staphylinidae > Tachinus > Tachinus rufipes. Next base: position 39,507,685 of record OZ010747.1, on the reverse strand, counting down.
GCAAGATGTTCTCCTTGTCTCCTTGTTCACAATTTCCATTTGTGACTAACATAAGTCAGAAAATCTGTTGTCAAACGTTTTGATCAAAATTCATATTGAGTATCTGAGATAAAGTAAAAACTTGAAAATGTGAAAATTGAACAATAATGCAATTGATCAATAATTTGAAAAATTAAACTTGTCTCCTTTTTTAGGTATAGGTTGAAAATTTGCAATTTTTCAACAATTTGGGAAAGCGTTATTTTTCTATAATAAAGCAAATATTTTAGTCAAAATGGGAGCTAATTCATTTGGAAATGTTTTGAGAATAATAGATGGAATTTCATCTATACCTGATACCTTTCTGGTATTTAATTTAAAAATATATCTTTTGACAATCAAAAATTTGATAGTAACAAAAATGCCTTAAAGAAAAAATCAATAAGCATTTCCAGAAATAAAAATTCAGAAGTGTTTATTGACATTTTAAGGTTTCCAAATATTATTCGTGAATAAAATGAAAAAATCAAATTGAATTTTAATTGACTACGCATCAACAGGATTATGAGCATGGTACCTGTCCGAAACCGATTATTTCTAAAGTTAACATATAATCTTTGTGAGCTACGAAAAAAGTTGAAGACTAAGCAATATCAATTATTTAGCAATTTAGCAATTCCGTCAATGTTTTTATTAATATGCAATGCTATCATAAAAACAAACTAGTTGAACATTACATGAAAAACATTTGGCCCTATTGTATTATAAATCGCCAAGTAGGTACAAACTTTATCCTGTACAATTTAGTTACAAGTTACAGACTTGGAAACTAGAGTAAATACAAATTTGATACAAAAATTTGTCGAGAAAGTTAAATGTATGAACGACATAGAAAAGTGATGCGTAGTTTAATCCTTTCTAAATGTTCAAGTAAAAAAAATAATCAATTATCAAATTATTTGTAGAAGCAGCGATGAAGCCAAAGTTGAATTTTAGTTAAAAGACTACAAATTAAGGTAGCGGTTGGTATGCTCCTAAGACGAAAAAATACAATTAAAAAAATTCAAATATATATATTTATGTTAGAACATAAACATTTATTTTGTGTTAAATGTTTAGGTATTATAAAACGTAGCAGTGTTTAAGACCTTTTACACACTAGACTCTGTGTGGATAAAACTAGTCTAGTTTGTGATAGTATAGTCTATTTCATCTTTGTTATATATTTATTTTTATTTTTTATATGTTTTTATATGCAACTAACTAATGAACATTTATTTTACTCCAGAAACTAGAGTAGTATTTTTTATTGTTATTTAGTTACATATTATATTTTATTTTATTACATATTTTATTTTTTAGCTCTTTGAACTTTTTTATATATTAGTCAATAACAATTATTTTAATTAATTTTTTATTTCAGTTTATTATTTATTTAATTTACAAAAAAATATTGATCGGTCAATGATAATATAAAAAAAAATTATTAAACTAAAAAAAATATTTTAATAAATATCACACATATAGATATTTTTAAAATACATTATTAAATACCAAACAATAAATATACAATCAATTTTTTTCTTCCTCCGCTATCACAAATATATTATTCTTTACTAACTCACAAAATAGCAAGTAAAATTAGCCTGACGCATGAATCATAAAAATTAGTTTCAAGATATACCGCTAAATAAGCCAGATGGCGCCTTTGTCCAGCGGCATGATACGGGTACACTAAATTACATTGAAGCTGCGCTTCTTGTTAGAGTTATCATTCAACGGTAGAACACAAATGACTTGGCAACCATAAACACAAGACTCACAAAAAACACTAATACAATACAAGACTATAGGCCATAAAAAAATTCAAACAAATAAACAGTTAAAGTTAGTTGCAATAAACTAAAGAAGGTAAGACTTTCAAGAATAAAACCAATTGACCAATTTTTGTTTTTATCAATCCTTTCTATTTCAGGTTGAATTATTGTCGCAATGTTTACATACTTTTGATCAAAACTAATATGCACTTTGAAGTTGGTATTAGTTTTTTTTACAAAAAACACTTTTATTACATTAAAAAAAAATATGAGTTAAAACCCAAAATATGTATGGCAGTACTGCACTGAGTAGTTACAGCTATTACGCTAAAAATTATTAAAATGGTCAGCAAATTTGCTAAATAAAATTGTTTACAGCTTATAATAGCATAGATTTATTATTGCAAAAAAGTAAATCAATTTTACAATGTTAGATTTTTTTCAAAATGCGGTAGTTGCCGATTTTTTTCCTAAGGACAGCAGAATAGTTGATAGAAGTATTTTTCAAAATTGTGTCTTATCTCTAAACTAAAAAATATAAATAAATGTGAACTTTAATTTTTACCCCAAAAAATTGAGTCAAAAGTTCATAATTAAATAAATTACGCATTTGCAAAGTTGTTGAAACTTGTCCGACTACTACTAAAGGTTTTCAAGTTTTAGTTTGTTAAGTGCAAAAAGTCCCAAAATTGTAAAAAAAAGTTTACGACAAACGTGGGTGGTATTTTTGTCCTTCACTGATTGTGATCAAAAACAGTTTACTGACTAATTTGTTATACCATACCAAAAAATTGCGTTTTTTTAAAACAGTTATTGATGTATCTGTAAAAATAATTGATACTTACAATAAATAATTTTTACACAAAAAAATCTTTTATTTGAGACAATGTTTTCCGTAACCGGGTTATTGAGTGGCAAACTTTTAATCGACATTTTTGGCACGCTAATGCTCCAAATCAAAGACCGAACTTAAAAATGTATTCAGCCGACCAAATGTAGAAAGTTAAAGACTTTCAATCACTTTGTATTAAATTTTTACTTAAAATACCGATTTTTTAATTTAAATCATAATTTTTAAATAAAAAAAACATTTTTTTTTACTACTGGAATATTTTGAAACTCAGTAAAGAAATATCTGTTAAAATGTAAAAAAAATGGTTAATTGGGCAACCTACTCATGTCAAAAATACCAAATTTGTCTCCAAAAGTTCTCCAAAAGAATAATAATATTGAACAAATTTATTTTTTGTAAAAAAGAACGCAATTAAAAAATTAAAATTAATAAAATAAAAACTCAACAAATGACAATTGAGTGGTGGATGTAATAAGTTAAATCAATTTTTATTGCTTTGCGACCCTGTTTTTGTAGCTGTGTTTGAGCTGTGCACGTGAACAACGCGTGTATTTGTTAGTTCGAGTCTATCGTGGATTTGCATAGACTTTAGTTTCTGTAGTTTCATGACATTCAAAATCATCTTACGTCACACCTGAATAAACATCAACAATATATACACAAACAGTTTTTTACTTACAAACACTTGAGAAAATAAGACGATTACAATAATGTAATCTAGCCGCCCATATTTTAGTTCTTTTAATTTTTTTAAACATTTTTTAGATAAATTTTACTCACAGTTTAGCGACCTACTATACTAAGGTGCATTTGGACTGTCTGAAGACTATTTTCACTAAAAAATGTAGTTTTGATATACAGGGTGTTTTAAAACATGTGTCAAAAAATAAAGGGTAGAATTAGTTGGCTAATTATAAGAAAAAAAGTTCTCATTAACATGGTTTCGCAAACGCAGCGTTTTCAAAATACAGGGTGTAAAAAATTATTTTATTTTTATTTTTTGACGATATCTCATGAACCGTTTGAGATACAAAATTTAGCTTTTGTACACATCTTAGCATTAATATTAACTACTTTTTAAGCGTTTATTAAGTTTTTTTCATGTGTCATTGACGGAGGAAAATTAGTATTCTAAAAGCACATTATTACACAATATTTTCTACACAAAAAAGGTACTCTTAGTCAAAAGCTTTAACGTAAACCGTTTTAAAGAAATAAGGCATTTTATGATGGAAAACATGAAAAAAAGTAGCAACATGTTTACTGTTACATGTTTAAATCGCATTATTGTATTATTATCCTGCAATACGATACAGAACACTCCAAACATTTTCAAACGGGTACGTCAGTCACTAAGACGTAGGTTGAAAACCTGCGTTACCGTAGAAGAAAGTTATTTTCAAACAATTTTTGTGATTTTTCTTGTTTTATATTTTATTGGTTAGTTTTGTAAAATAAAGGTTTTGTGATCATGTTGCTACTTTTTCTTTCCGTTTCTGAGATATTGTCAAAAAATAAAAAAAAAAAATTTGTACACCCTGTCCCACCCTTTATTTTCTAACACAAGTTTTGAAATACCCTGTATATTAGACTGGTTCTTATTTTTTTATTTTTTTATTTTTTTGAGTGCAGTCTCAGAAAGTAATTTTTATGCAAAAAAAATAACCCAGGCCAAAATTCAGCCATTACAAACCGTAAGAACAAGTGTCGCATTGCTATTAAAGTTTAAAAAATAAACCCCTCACCTCATTTAAAAAAACATTATTAAAATGCTACAAATTTGACAAAATATAAAAATACGTACAATACGTAACTTCTAATTTTATGTTCAAAACTTAAATTATAAAATAATATGTAAATTAAAAAAAAAACTTAAACAGAGTATATTTATATAAAGTTTTACATCAGAATCTAATTAGCAAATACTGAATTGTTTCTTAAAAAAGCTAGGGTATGCACCTGAGTCAAATCTGAAAACGATAATACTTATTAAGTATACACACGTGTTCTTTTGAATCTTAAAGGATAAAATTTAGCATGGCTTACTTTTTTTTGCATAAACATCACTTTCTGAGAGTGCACACAAAAAAAAACACAAACATATTTAAGAACCAGTTTAATATATATGACTATGTATGAGTCAAGTGTACGGATTAATTTTGTTTTGCTCTATCCACTGAAAATGCCTTTCTTTACATAAATTTTAATCTTGTAAATTTTTCAGTGCTTTTATATGTGCCAAAGATACCCTTAAAAATGTCAGGAAATGTCGTGCACTAAGCTCTAAGATAACGTATCCACAAAAATACTTGAAATTTAAGCTTTTTTTGCTATTTATTAAGTATTTCTGTAAATGCATTGTAAAATATCTCGGAGCATAATGCACGGCACGTTCTGAAAACTTCAGGATATCTTTTGCACATATGAAAGCACGTTTTTATTTATACTTGAGAAAAACTTTAAAATACAGTTTTTCTTAAAAAAAGATGACAGGTATTTTCTTTTTGATTTCCCAAATATGAATAAAAACGTGCTATTATATGTGCAAAAAATACCCTAAAAATTTTAGGACGTGCCGTGCACTTCGCTCCTAGATATTCATCTTAAAAAGTTACAAACAATAAAAAAATGTGAAAAAACGCAAAAAAATCAAAGTTTGATTGCTTATTTTTGTGTAAAAAAAGGCATTTTTATATATGGCTATTATATTGGTTCTTAAAAAAAAATTGTGGAAAAAAAGTAAGCCATGCCAAATTTCAGCTCTTAACGTTAAAAAACACGTGTTGCACTACTTTTAAAATTTTAAAATTGACATAATTAATAAGTATCATAGTTTCCAGATTTGAGTCAGATGCAAACTCTGATTCCCAAAAAAGCAATTGAGCACTTGCTAATTAGGTTCCACATAAAACTTTGCTCAAAAAAATTATAGATCAAATATTATAAAAAATTTGAACTCTACGGACAATTCTACATAAGAAATAGTTAGTGTTGTGCTCATTAGCCGTAGAAAAGTCCATCTAGAAAAAAATGTGAAAAAAAAAACATTTTTTCCTTCATGTTTTAATTATTTTATGAGATTATTAGGCTTATTTTTTTAAGCATAATTCAAATTTAACAAAAAAATCTTTTGTTGCTTGAACCAATTTTGGGCAATTTTACATTTTGTTTGAGAGTTTTTGCGCTTGCGTTCATTTAGACTCAATCTATTGGCCCAAAACTTTGCAAATATTATTATTTTTGGCATTCGAACATAAAACCGCCCGGCGATCAACAAAATTAGACAAAATAAATGTTAAGGTCCACCCTAGTGTGTATACAATATTTTTGTAAATTAAAAAAATAATTATTTTTATTTTTTCATCTACATTTTTTTCTTGGATGAACTCTTTTAAGGACGATAAACACAATACTAACTTTTTGGACTGTAGTCTTTCTGAGCGCTGCTTATATTTTCCAACTAACTCGTTAACTTTGGCTGTTGAAAAAAATCTAAAAATGCTCTTTTTTACCCAGCCCACTAAAATCAAAAACATGGTTTTAAGGTTTTTGCGGCTAAAGTTGCAGTCTCACTGTTCTATCCAACGCCACGAACTAAAATTCAAACACGTTAAATCATATGGCGACGGTCCGACGTATTCACTACTACTCTGTGACTTGGTAACCACAGTTTCATAATTTCAAACCTGTTTAAATTTTTACGATGATGGTAGGCATAGCGCAAGCGTACAGAAACCAACATTGTAATATTATAAAATTATATAAACATAAATCTTAACCTATTTTATATATTATTTTTGTCGTAATTTCACTAAAATGTCAAATTTGAGGATGCCGATAATATTGATAATTTAATTTAAGTATATTTGCATGAAGGCAGTGATTTATTTTAAGAAGTTTATTTAAACATTAAACATAACATAGGTCACAACCAAACAAAAGTTATACTGGCAACACTCTTTTACTAACAGAAAAATGAGTGAGAAATATAAATATTTGGTGGTCTCTAGTGGCTGCAGTGAGACCGTAGTACATTTTGGTGGTTAGTGGCAAACGGTAATAATTGGTGACGATGGTGCAGTGAAACTGCAGTATTATAGACAAGGATCGATTTCACTAGTAAAATTGTTTTGCGTTAAAATTGCAATTAAACTATTAATAACATATAAAGACAGAAAAAAAAATACTAATCCTCTGGTTCATTTAAAATAAAATTGCCTAAATCTATTATTCCAAAACCCCCCTTTTTCATGCGCCATTTGAGAATAGTTTTCAGACAGTCCAAATACACCTAAGTATATAGGTTGCTAGCTAGACTATGGATAAAACTTTTCTAAAACGTCAATTTGTTGTCTAATTTGAAGGGACTATTTATGTGTTGACCAATGTGTTCAAAATAATTAAAAAATATATTCTTTGGCATGTAATAACTTACTAGAATATTGGGCAATTATAATCACAAAACAGTAAAAATCATAGAATAATTAATAGCTAATAAACAGATGAGATTTCTTAAAAAAAAGCAAAACAAAACTAAAACAGTCTACTTTTTTTAGCGTGCAATTTATTTAAACAATTTGTTATTTAATTTTCTATAATCTTTGTCATCAGTTTATATAGATGCGATAGAAATCATAAGTCTCTAAACTTTTAGATCTGTTTTATTACTTTTTTTGTAAATTAGAATGACTGCCGCATTTTGTTTTGCAATTTATAAGTTTCTTTTGTGAATTTTAATGCTAGTTTTATTTTATATATGGTTGTTTAAGAGATGTCCTCTGTATATTACTGATAATTAATAGGTTTTTTGGTTGTTATATTTTATAAACAAAAAGACATACTTTTCTAACAAATAAACATCCAAGCATTTTCCATATTATTGTTATTGTTATAGCACTTATAGCTAAACAAATATAATTATGTGCTCCGCAGCAATCTCAATCGTACTGTATACAGCACCGGTTTAATAAAAATATCAATCAGAATAGCCGCAGTAAACGGGACGGCATATACAAAAACTGAATGATGAATACTAGTATCTAATTTCAGACGTAAATTATGAGTCAATAGAATAATACTTCAACTCTAAGCAAACATGGATGATTTGAAAAGTTCTTAAAGCAAATTGACTGACGGAATCTGACAAATGCTTACATCATACCCGTTTTCAATGCAAACAATGGAAAGGCAAAAAAAATCAATTAAAAACATTTGTAGAAAAAAACCTACAACAATAAACATGACTGGAAGTTAGATTCAGTAAATAAAACTTTAATAAAACCTAAGAAGCAACAAAAATAAACACTATAAAAATCAAACATACAATAATAAAAAAAGTTTACTTTTTAGCAAACAAAGTATTGCCAGATTCTACTTTAGTCTCTGGATACAGAAGACAAATTTTTGTCATTAGGTACGATCAAGAATGTGAGAATCCAACAATATCTTGTAAAAAAAGTATCAACAATATACTAAGTACAATTTGATTGTTACTTTTGTTAAATTAAAGATTTGAAAATAATATGCTCATTACACAGAGTATAGTAAATTTGTAATTAATTTTCTCAAGTTTTATTACGCTATACGTTTTATCTACCTAACGCTAAAGTATTACTTGTTTTAAGTATTACAATAAATAGTGCTTTTTATAAGCAGCAAAATATATATATAATTTTATCTTTCTACAAAGTAAACAATATTAACTATGTTGTGTATTATATAACACAATATATTAGACAGAAATTTACAATCTTTTTACAACATTATTTTTTGTAGGAAATAAAATATTCTTAATAAGGCTTTATTGGGAGAAAGGCAAATTAAAAAATAACGAGTGGGTTTTAATATCTCCAATTAATGGTCTTCATACACATTTCGATTATCACAAAAATACACAGACCGGTTATTAGGTTCACATTCAAATACAGATAATTAATATACATTGTGCACTTTCAAAAAATTAAAATTAATACCCTTTGTAACAATTAAAAGCATGTATTGTATACATCTATATAGTTTATTGCTTTAGGATGTTTAATTAGTCAGATATTACAACCGCATAACATTCTAATAAAGTTGTTTATGTGTACATTGATGAAACAGTTGATAATGTGAAGGTAATAGATAATGTTCTCTATCAATCCTTTATAGGATTATGTATAGCGTTTAAGGTCACCCGACATCCTGTGTTCCGCTTCCCACTCAGTTCTAAATATGTCTACCTATTTCTAATTAGTGCAAAGAATAATTTTAAGCTTACTCATAAATTGCAAAAGGTGTGATAGATACTAACAGTTTCTACCACAAAAATTTACTTAATATAACGTATAATGTGGTCACCTGACAACAATAAACTAGAGAATGGCGGTCAACTTGGTAATATCATTAAAATTAGATTTGAGTATAAATTCTTTAAATCCGACCGCAATGGCATCTTAAAAATATTAATTCAATAAAATAAAAATACCTGACACGCATAGTCAATAAGCAACATTCCAAAAAGTGTTTTTTTACGTATTAGGGTATATATAGCAATAAAGTATATAAGTCAACATTATCAACTTAACGCTTATTTGCGGTAAAAGTGAAGTATGTAGTCACAGGACATTGTATCCAATAAACACATCAAATTTCAAAGCAAAATTATGGAACTGGTGTAAATGATGATACTATTCATAATAACAAAATGCTAGAGACTAGCAACGTAATCTAATATTACATACTATATGTATCTTAAAGTTATAATTAAATAGTTTTCAAATATGTTTATTTTTTACAAAAGATTATAAAAGTGTCTTCATTCAAAATGTATATTATAAAATAAATAGTGCGCGCTAGAACCGGGTTTCAGTTTCAAGTGGAATAAATATGGAAATAATAACGATGATAAAAGATAGAAATAAAGCACAAGAGAGATACATCAGAAATCCAAAAAATGAAATAATAAAAAAAAATACTGAAAGAAAAGAAAAAAGAAGTAGAAGACAAAATAAAAGAAAGAAAAGAAAATTTTTACAAAAACAAAATAAAAAATGCAAACGGAAACCAAGCTAAACAATGGGCAGAAATAAATAGTATGCTAAACAAGACAAAGAAGAAAAGAAAACAAAAAATAACTGAAATTATAACAGAAAACGGACAAACAAAAACAAATGAAACTGAAATAGCGGACGAACTAAACAACTACTTTGCAACAGTGGGAAAGAAATTGGCGGAAAAAATTAAAAAAAATGATGACAATGAAACAATAACAACCGCAAGATTTGAAGAAGAAGCTACATTTAACGAAACATCAGAAGAAGAGATAGAAGAAATAATCCAACAACTAAAAATAAGAAGCGCGCCAGGAGAAGATCAAATAACCCATGAAGTGATAAAAGTCATAAAAAAAAAAATAGCACCAATATTGAAAAAACTCATAAATAAAATGATACAAACAGGTGAATACCCACAAATACTTAAAAAACAAATAATAAAACCAATATACAAAAAAGGAGAAAAATCAAAATGTGAAAACTATAGACCAATATCACTTATATCAGTTCTGAGCAAAATTACAGAAAAGGCAATATATAACAGATTAATGACACACATAAACAAACATAATATTATAAATAAAAAGCAATACGCATTCCAAAAAAAATCAAACACAATGGGCATAACAACTGATATAATACAACATATAGCAGAAAAGTTGGACAAGAAACAGTATGTTATACCAATATTTATAGACATGAAGAAAGCTTTTGATACCATTGACAAAAACAAATTGATTAAAAAAATGGAGTTATTAGGAATAAGAAACACAAATTTAAAACTGTTAAAAACATATATTAAAAGCAGAACACAACGAACACAAATAAACAACATACTTAGTAAAACAACGGAAGCAGAATATGGAGTACCACAAGGTGGAGTGTTGGCACCAATACTGTATATACTATACATAAATGATATATATAATATAAATCTGACTGGTGAAATATATACGTATGCTGATGACACATGTATTATATATCACGGAAAAAGTAAAGAAGCAATAGAAAGAAACATAAATGCAGACATTAAGAAACTAACTAAATGGTACAACGAAAACATACAAACAATAAATGAAGAAAAAACAACTTTTATGGTAATAAGACAAAAAAACACAAAAGATATTGACATAAAAATTGTAATAAATAACATACCAATTACTAGAACAAAACAGACAAAATACTTAGGAATAATATTAACCGAGAAACTCACCTGGGATGCACATATTAACAAATTATTAAAAGAAAGCGCAGCAAAAATAGGAGCTGTCTATAGAGCCAGAAAATGCATACTAAAAGAAACAGCAATAAGTATATACCACTCACTTTATTTAGCAAAAATTAACTATTTAATAAATATATGGGGTGAAACAACAAAAACAAATATACAAAAAATCCAAAGACAACAAAACAAAATACTTAAAATAATACATAAACTTTCAAAGCTAACACCAACAGAAGAAATATACAAAATAATTAACGAAACAAACATTAACGAAAAAATAAAAATAGAAAAATGCAAACTAATATATAAAGTTAAAAATAAAGAAATTAAAACAAATCTACAAATAATATTAAACAAAGAAATTCACGGACATAACACGAGAAGAAGAAGTAATATATATGTACACACAACAAGAACAGAAAAAGCGAAAAAAACAATACTAGGAAATGGACTAATCACGTACAATCAACTACCTGAAAATATAAAAAAAACGAAAACTTTTAAAGAATTTAAAACAAAAATAAAAGAACACTACATAATAACAAGACTAAAAAAAACAAATTAATTAAAAAAAGAAGATAAATGGTGCCCCGAATACGAAGCTCTGCAGCCGACCATACATGGAAAGATGCAAAGCAGCAAGTGGGGAGAGAAAAAAAAAAAAAACTTACTTAACAATTTATTATTTATAATTTATATGATTATTTATAATTTATATGACAATAAAAAAAAAAAAAAAAACTAAAAAAAAAACTAAAAAAAAAAAAAAAAAAAAAAAAAAAAAGTTAGGTCAGATGAATATAAATATAAAAAACAAACTTTTTTAAATTTCTGTGCTGTACATAATACGCTGTAAAAGTATATAAAAATACATACTATTTTACGTTAATTAAAAGTTTGACAGATCTCTCGCAAACTTTTAGTTTAAAAAACTTGTTTAGATTTTTTACTGCATTACGGTAGCAAATACAAATCAGTTGCACTTAGTTTACAATAAATCATTTAAGCATAATGTCATTATTTGACTTTGGAAGACAAATTAGATTACATATATATTTATCGGGTTATTCAATAGATACATAATAATTTTGTATTTAAACACGGAACGCACCCTTAAATTTTTTGTGATATGCCAATGTCAAAACGTCAATCAATGCTTACATTTGTAACATAGTAAAAAAAATTACTACTAAAATGTTGAGTCTGTGATTGCAACTTTGAGAATGCTTACTCTAATTTTTAGTTGTAATAATCGACTCACCAGACAAGCTGTGCGTGTTATAGTAAATAAATTCAACTATTGAATGTTACTGTACCAATAAGATAACACACCGGTCAAAATACCAAAAATATCGCAGCCGTAAGTGCTTCAGTTCAAAATGATCCAATTCAGCCAATTCCACGCCGTTCACAAAAATTTAAAATCTCTCAGTTTACATTGTAGCAAATTTTGCTTAAAAACCTTTGCCTACAACGTTACAAGAACTCAAGAACTAGAACATTTTGAGCCAAAACTTCTTCAATTGGGCTCTGCAAAAGTTTGAAAAATATTCTGAATTTTATCGAAAAATTCTTTTCAGCAATGAAACTCAACTTTGGCTGAATAACTTTGTGAATAAACAAAACATGCATTATTGCACAGCAACAAACTCATATTCGCTTTAAAAACTCTATTGCATCCACAAAAAGTGAAGGTGTCAATTTCATGCAGCAGGTGTGATTGGACTGTATTTTTTTGTAAATAAAAACTTTCGTTTGTTACGCTATCGTGCAATAATGCAAAACTATTATTGGCCAAAATTGAATAAACTTGACGTCAGTAATATGTGATTCTATTAAGATGGCGCCATATGCCACATAGCTGATCAAACAATTGATCTAACTTTAAGTTGTTGGTTTAAACCAACGGCAGAGATACAGTATCAAACGCTATATAACTTCAAAAACAGTGAGATACGTGTTCTTTTGATTTGTAAGAGCTGCAATTTGACATGGTTTACTTTTTTTGCATAAAGACCATTTTCTGAGGGTGCACACAAAAAAATCCTCAAGCCAAAAATTAAAAACCAATCTAGTGTAGATACGTCACAATTTGTCTGCCACTTCATTATACAGTTTCTCAAAAGTCAGTAAGTAAGTAACTATGTGTTTTATTCAAAACTCTAAAAAACATGTTGACATTAGCATATAAAATAATAATAACTTATACAAAACAAAAAAAGTGGATATATCATACATAAAATAATACTAACAAATTACATAAAAATCACTTAAAATAGAATAATAAAACCAGCCATATACTCTTTAATTGTATAAAACACTGAACTGAAAAAATACTCTTTAGATTTTTGTTTAAAATTTTTCATATTTGATAGTCTTTATATTAGCAGGCAGTTTATTGTAAAATTTACACAGTTTAAAAAGATAAGTTTAGAATATAAAGATGTTTAAGAACTATTAGGTCATAGAGAAGCTTGACTTTTTGTATTGTACGTATGCACTACAGACCCATTTTTATAAATTGAGTTTTTATTTTTAAAATAAAATAGTACACTCTCATATAGAAATAAGTTGACCAAGTAAGATTAATCAACTCAATAAAACTTTCTCTACAAGATTGCAATCTTTTTATTCTATTAATAGTAAGTATAGCTTTTCTTGTTGCAACAATATTTCAATAAGATGCGTGCTGTTTCCACAAAAAATAATATTATATCTTATTACGGACTCAAAATAAGAAAAATAAACTGTTTTTAAAGTTTTTGAGTCAACTGAGTATTTGAGTCGTCTAAGCATAAAATTAACAGAATTCAATTTATGCTTAATATAGTCAATATGATCAACCCATATTGACTATATTAGTTTAAACTAGAATCAGTATACATACCCAAAATTTTAACGTGTTCACAAGAAATAGGAATAGCAAAATGATTTCCAAATTGAATTATCTGATTTTTTTCAGTATTTAATTTTAGTTTATTACAAACACACCATTTATTAATTTTGTTTGTGCAATTATTAATTTCATTAAACAGCTCATTTGGAGAGTTACTGGTTATACAAACACTTATGTCGTCTGCGTATATTGTTAAAGGATAATCTATATAATTCGTTAAATCATTAATGTAAACTAAAAAAAGCAATTGGCTCAAAATAGACCCTTGGGGTACACCTATGTTAGTAGTTCTAATATTAAAAATATCACTCCGTCCAAAAATACCTTTACAAATTGTGTTCTATCAGATATGATTTGATAATCTGAAGAAAATGTCCGCGTATTCCTAACTTTTCTAATTTATAAAATAATATTTTGTGTTTTACCAATTCAAAAGCTTTTGACATGTCGTAGTTAATACTTGCTGTAATTTTTTTATCATTAATATTATTATAGATGTTTGTTAAGATGTTGTGTAAATCAGTTGTTGTTGACTTAGTCTCTCTGAACCCATGCTGGACTAAATTGAAACAATTATTCATATTTAGAAAATATTGTAAACGTGTAAATAATAATTTTACAAAAATTTTTGCTAATAAGTTAATTAAAGATATTAATCTACAGTTTCTAACATTTACATTGTTCCCTTTTTTGAAAAGTGGCATAATTTTAAAACAGCGTAATAACGGAGGAAAGCTTGCAATAGAAAAGTAATAATTAGCCAAATGTGTTATTGGTTCTGATAAATAAATTTGTCTTATTTTGTATATTAGAAAAGGTATTTCATCTGTTCCAACAGATTTTGTTGATTTTAAAGATGCAATTATTTCTTTTACTTCTTTAATAGTAACTGGATTAAGAAAAATTAAATTTAAGACAGTAGTTGATTGTTGCGAATTTAATATAGTTAAATTATTGACAGCGGGAAAAATTGAAAGTTTAGCAAAATGTTGATTAAACTCATTTGCTACTTCAGTTTCTGATTCAACTAAATTTGGCTTTATTGGATTCGTTTTTAACAATGTCCCAACACGTTTTTATTTTATTGTTAGAATCTGATATTTTCCTATTTAAGTATTTAAATTTAGTTAATTTTAAAGTTTTGCCAAAAATACGTTTATATTTTTTGTAGTATTTACGTAAAACTAAGTTATTACAAACCAATTTAATTAACATACTAATTTCTCTTTTTGTTTTGCTAGATTTTTTAATTCTTTTAGTTAACCATTTGAACATCGTGGTCGCTGAAATCAATTTCCATATTATCAATGTTGGTCTGAGATGATTCTGTTTTTTTAGTAGGTTCGTCTATTCTTAATTGAAGAGAAAATGACTGAAACAGTGCACATAATTGGTCTCGGTTTTTTTAGTTTTGTCTAAAAAGTTAACGTTAAAGTCAGAACATAAAATAATATTTTTACAATTACTTATTGATTCTAAAAAAATTCGAAAGCAGTTAAATAAAATTTATAATCATTTTTTGGAGTACAATAGGATGATATAATAATAGTTTAATAATCAGTTAACTGAATTGCACAAGTTTCAAAATAAATTTCTTTAGTATTTATATCAATTTCTTTACAATTAATGTCGTTTTTATTAGTATCATTGTACCTCCACGCGTAGATAAATAAAGTTCAACCAAAATAAGCAGCTACTTTAAAACTCGAAATAGATATAAGACTGCATTCATTAGGCAATAGCCAATGTTTGTCAACACAAATTACACTTACGTTACTATTACAGTTTAAAAATAACTTCGAAATCTAAAAGTTTATTGGGCAATCTACTAATATTTAAATGCATTATAATTAGGTCACTGTTTGTTCTAAAAAAGAACTGTTAATATTGTCGTTATTAGCATAAATTTTGTTATAGTTATTGTAATTAACATCATGATCACTACACTTATTGCTATTCTCAGCACTATACTTATTGTCATCATTATTAGCCGTAGCTGGCAGCAATATCAGATTATCAGTAGTTTGTATATTTACTAAATTATCTAAGTTAATATAATTAAATAATATAATCAGATTTTCTTTGAATCAATAAATAAAAAATTTTAATAATTTTTTTTTTGTTTTGTTAAGATGGTTTGAAGTTATATGATTATTTATAATTATTTTGTTTATATCTACACATGCTATTTTTTGTTTATATTTATGTTCTTGAATAATTTTTAATAAAGTTTTATTGATAACATTTATAAATATATTGATAGTACGACTTCAAACAACTGGTATGCTTACAAATATAGAATTTGTTGACTTTAGATCACTAAGAATAGATTGGATATGTAGAATTGATATATTGTATCCGTTTATAGCGTTATTATTGCCTGCCATAATTATAACAAAACCTGAATTTAAAAAAATTTTAACTAGTGATTTTATTTCAGCAGTTACCTGCTCAAATTTGGCGCCTGGTTTAAATAAGACCTCAACTAAAAAATTCTTAAAAGTACTTCTAAAATATTCAACCATGTTTCTTTTAATATCATCGGCTCAATATCTTTAGTTTCTTTAAGCATTTGTTTTCTATATTTTCTATTAGATTCATTTTGATAAAATTTTGATTTGATATTTTACTGTCGATGGCGAATTGTAATTCCTGTAAATTGATTGAATGACCATACAAAAAAGTTATCGTTAGAAACAGTTTGTGATTTCGTATTTACTAATTTGTTTTTAATTTTATAGGAATTTGATAGTATCTTTAAAGAATTATAGTTGCAAAAATTGTTCTTACTTTTACTTTTATGATTTCTCAATTTTTGTAATTGACACTTTTAAAAAACGTACGTTATCTTTTAATATTTTAATTCTTTTTAATATTTGAATATATGCATTTTTGTTACGTTTATCAGTAATTGATTTATCATCTATATAACTCGAGGTAAACTTCTTATATTTTAATTGAAACAATTTTTTTTTCCGGATTTAGAAATGCCCAGTTTTTCTAATTCCAATCTTATATCCTTTACTTTCATATCGGAGATTTTCTTATTCGGCATATCTATTTATTTTATTTTATTTTATTTATTTATATAAGTTATCTGACAATAGATTTTTATTTTTGTGTTTTCTTTAATGTTCTATTATTTTGTAATGTTCACACGCACTGCTCACCCTTTAACTTATTGCTTTTAGTTTTTTGAATAGCAATAAATCAATTAATAATAAAATATTTATTGTGAACACCAAAAACACGTGTATTTAAAAACTGAGTAAGTAAATATTTACTTATTGATTTAGATATTATTTGTATAAAAAGTAAACTATAAAAATGTTTCTCTTATAGTGCTTTTTCAATTAATAAAAGTTAACAACTACGATTGCATATTTTTTCTATACTATTTTTTTTTTTTTTCTATTTTTCTTTTTATAACTAGTTGAGATAAAAAATATTTGTTGTTCTTTAGTATGTGTTCCAGGTATAATATTTTGCGTGTTTATATACATAGTGTTAAACAGTTTTCTCCTTTTGTTTAACCTTTAAAGTTCTTTTGTATTTGTAGTGGGATCTATCAATAAAATATGTCTGACCACACATATCACTTTACTAAGCGGAGTCTAAGGTTTAAGTTAAGAGCGGTCCTTTAGCATCAGCTTAACATAACATAAGCTGTGTATATAGTTCACTTTATCAAATGCTTTTTCAAAATCAATAAAGCATATAAAGATATTAATTTTAACATTTCTGTAATAGCATTTGTAATGTGAATACTTTCTTTCTTTTACCCATGCTCATATTAGACTCGCTTGACTTCTATTATGAATAACTTTTAGAAATAATTTAAGGATTATACTTATTAATCTATAATCACTAAACTTTTTGAAATTTGTTGTTTTCGGGTTTAGTATTAAGGTAGTTTCGAGCATCATATTCAATTTGGCGTCTTAGTATTTCTATTATCTTTAGAATAGCGTGTTATAAAGGGTTCGCCAAATAACTTTTTTTTTTTTTTAAATGCTATAAAAAAAAACTACTAAATATTTTCTCAAATTTCTTTTTTTATTTGAAAGTACAATCCTTCCGGTTAATAATGGAAAATAATTTCATTCAAATGGCTGCCTCGGCTGGCCATGCAGTAGCCTACACGATCGGTCCAATTTTTAAGCACATTATCGATTGTGTGCAGCTGTATTTCACCAATGGCTTCACGAATATTTTCCTTTAAAGCGTCAATTGTCTCCGGATTGTCGGCGTAACACTTATCTTTGAAGACACCCCACAAATAATAGTCCAACGGTGTCAAATCGCAGCTCCGAGGTGGCCAAACGACATTAGCTCTGCGGCTGATAATGCGATCTTCAAAAACAGGGTGCAAAACATCGAGTGTAGCTTTGGCTGTATGGCACGTAGCGCCGTCTTATTGAATCCAAATGTTGCCAATATCCTCCTCTTCAATTTTTGTGAACAAAAATTTGTTCAACATGGCCCGATAACGATTGCCATTAACTGTAACGGCCACTCCTTGCTCATTTTTGAAGAAAAATGGCCCAATTATGCCTCTGGACCAAAATCCGCACCAAACAGTGACTCGTTTTGGGTGTACCGGCTTTTCAATGTATGCGTGCGGGTTTTCTGTGCTCCAAATGCGACAATTTTGTTTGTTTACATACCCGCTAAGATCAAAATGAGCTTCATCCGAAAAGATGATTTTTTTGGCAAAATCGGCATCTTCTGTAAGTCGATCGCAGGCCCACTCAGCGAAGCGAAAACGAATTGGATTGTAAGTTGGCTTCAACTCCTGAACCAATTGGATTTTGTATGGCGTCATACCAAGGTCTTTATGCAAAATTCGTCTCAATGATGTCTCCGAAATGTTCAATTGTTGAGAACGACGGTGAATTGATGTTGATGGCGCTTCACGCACAATTTCTGCCACAGCATCAATATTCTCGGGTGTACGCACTATTTTTGGCTTTCACGCTTTGGTTTATCGATGAGGATGCCAGTTTCTTTCACTTTTTTCACAAGATAACGAACATACGGATTCCGTACGCAATTTTCGCACACATTCTGCAACATTACCATGATTTTCAAAGTAATGTCGCAATATTTTCCAGCGTTGTTCAAGTGTATACACAATTATATTCGTTCAGCGGAAGGATAAAACTAATTATCTGTCAAATCTGACATGAGCTAAGTGTTACCATTCACAAAATAAACACTAGTTGAAAAAAAAAAAAAAACTTTAAATGGCGGACCCTTTATATTCTATTCATGTTCCCATTTTCTCATCTATGTTTGTTATAAGTTTGCCCTTTGATCAAAGTTTTATTCAACGGCCCTATGTTGTTAAATGTAAACTCTTTAACTTTTTAATGTAGATTAAATAAGTTGTGCTTTATTTGAAATTTCCCTATTTCTTTACAACATTTATTTAATTAGTTTTTCTTAGCCAATATTTTGTTATTTATCTTTTTCTATTCTGTCTGGCTTTTGGCTTTATATTCCGCTTATGCTCAACTTTAAATACAATATTTTTCGCCGTCTATTTTTGTTTTCTTTTTTTGTAGTGTTTTGAATTTTATTTCTTGTTACGTTGCTTATTCTGTCCATTATGCCTTGCCAAGAGTCTGCAATGTGTTTCGTGTTCATGTTTAAGTGTTTTATGGTTATTAATGACACTTTGTTGTTTAGCTACTTGGTTATAGCTTTTTTTACAATTGGGTTTTGTAAAGCTTTATTTTGAGACCTTTAATTTAAGATGCATTCAAGAACTACCGAGTTTTAGTCAGTTGATACATTTTTCAAAGAAAATCTTTGTTATTGCGATTGATTTGCGAAATTTCTTATTTATCAAAATGTACTCTATTTGGTTGCAGACTATTTTGTTCATTGTATGTTGCGTATATATTCTTTTTAAATGTAACTTAAAAATGTGTTTGCAACAACCAATTTGTAAATTTGAGCAAACTCAATTAATTGTTTTTCCTGTTTGTTCCGGTTACATAAACAATATTTCAATCTAAATAGAATAAAATAAAACTGACAGTCATTGGTTTAGCGTTGCCAGATGACTCAATTTAAATTACCGTACATTAATGTTTATAACATTACTATAAAAAATAAGCCCATTTTGTACTTGAATATGAAAATGTCTAACCTTGATGAAGAAAAAAAGTCCAATGCAAACTCATCTAAGGTAAAACAATAAGAACCGCACTTTCCCTCGGAAGACGAGGGCAATCCGGCCATCCCCCACCAGGTGCATAAAAAGGTCTTTACCGACGCTAACCTACTAGACCTCTCTGTTCCGGAGATTGCCGTTTCATTCATCAACACTACCGCAAAAAATCATGCAACTCCAGCTAGCTTGGATGGATTCAACATAATCTAAAAAAAAAACGCTACAAAACACCTTTTTTAAACCTACCTAACAGGCCATCAGCCAACACCCATTTGCCTTTAGCAACTGCGATTAAATAGTCATCAACAGCTAATCTTGCCGGCTCCTCAAACTAAAAAACACAAAAACCACCCACCCCTAAAAAAGGCGCTGACCCCACTAAAAAAAGAAACGCTAACAGAAAATTTACTAAAGCAAGGTTCAGGCCTAGCGTCTCAAATCTTAACTCTGCAAATAACATCGACGCCTCTAACCCTACTCAAGTTTTTAAAATCTTGCCTTCCGGCATTTGTCTTGTCCAACAAAGACATGTTCTAAAGTTATTCCAAATATGTCTGCAATAACAATATTGCAATTTTATCATTTTATCCTTTTGCAATACCCATAAGAACATTTAAATGATTCCGGGCACTAATGCCGACTAACGTAAAACAACAAGTTTCCTCAAATCTGAAAGAAACACACTTTGTCGACTTCCAAAAAACGTGGTAATCTAAAACGTCCCGAAAAGCATAACAGAAACAGACGTCATTCAACTAAATAACTAAGATTTGCGCTTACCAATAATCATAGAATGAAGAATAAACTCTTTCGTTTTTCATTCACTTCTGTGCAACTCCCAAAGAAAATCAAAAAAGCAGGATAGCGGCACTGTCTAAAGAACACACTTCCAAAGGTCGCATTTTGCTCTGACCCTCATCTCGCCAACTACCTAAATGCAAAATGCGTTCAGACAAACCCACTTATTACAATTTTGCTAGTCGCTAAAGGGATGTTTTTAAGGTACTAATACTCTAGAAAGTCAATTCAAAAATTGATATTAGGACAATCAATGACTTAAACAAATTGGACTTTTTTCTCAAGATACCTAAAAGAGAACATAAAAAACTAGCCTTAGAAAGAACGGTTAGAGATATTGAAAAACCATCAAACTGTTTACTATTTAGATAGACAAAGCCACGGGAAAAGCTTCTAAAATCCATCAGATTTGCACTTATAAAAAATGCCGCTAAACACTAATGGTAACTTTAGAGCTTCATAGCAAAGTCAGAATGATCATTATTTGATAAAAAAGTCAGAATAAAATTACACAAAAACCAGTGGTGGTAAAAAACTTTAGAATCAACCACGGAAAATAAAAATCTAATATAAAAAATTATTCGGTAAACACGTTTTTTTTGAAAGTAAATCTGACACTTTGAATCTTTAAAAGATTTCTCAAACCACAAAAAAATTCTTTTTTAAATCTTTGGCATTTATCATTAAAAGCTATACGTTTTAAGAAACACCATCCGTGAAACAATTGCAGTGTTGCATAAGAAATTTCTTGGGCGCAATTTAACTCCGCTTGAGTTTTTCTTTTGAACTACTTGATAAAAAGTGTACATGCAAACAAATCCAGCCCCCAAAAACAATATTTGTCAAATAGAGCCACTAAAACAATGTAGTAGTCGGCAAAAATGTCTTTCATAAGACTTCCTCCAAAGAATTACTCTGCAGACATAGTGGTGGACATTTAAAAGATATAATTTTTCACAAGTAATCGCAAAGTTTGTATTTTAATTTTAAATTCTAAAAACTAAACTTGTACTTAATGTTTCTTTTATAACTTTTTTATTGAAAAGCCTTTTATGTAATTTTAACATAAAACTGCTAGTCCTAGTTTTTTCTCATATTTATTAAATTAACTTTTTTTAATAATTTTAATAATACATGAAGCAAATATATATTTATGTTTATATAAATATATATTTGCTTCATGTTCATTTATATTTACTAAATCTAGTAACAGCAAATTATTACATCTTAATCTTTTAAGTTGTGCAAACATTTATTATTCCAATAAATACGCAAAGTATTTACTTAAAAAAAAGTACAAAATTTTCAGTAACTAGTAAGAATTAATTTAAAACTCTGTACTTATTACAATATTGCAATACTACGGCTTAAGTTAAGTTAATCAGTTTCTTTAGTGCAAACTATTGTGTGCTTTGTTAATCTTATCCAGGTTTGGCGTCGTTAACTTTTATGGTCATGGTAGATTGTTTTTATCTGCAAAATTGACAAAACCTTACAAACCTTCCGGTCTCCACCGGCGAATTAAGGAATTACTATTCAACAACAACAAGAGATAACTTTGGATTAAAAAAAATCCAATTTAAAAAAAACATATTCCAAAAAAAGTTAATTACAAAACAGCAAAAATTTAAAAAATGCAATTAATTTTACTATATAAGACCAGCAATAACCTTTATAATTGTTGATCCAGATTGCAAAACCAGTACGTGTATATATTAGAAAAGTTGTGTTGTTTCTAGACTACTAATAATTACATTTGATCTGGTATACAATAGTCTATACAACAAATGTTGCAATTGTAAACAAATTCTAAAAAACTATTTTTTTATTACATCACCCAATAAGCAACTTCACAATAACCACAATTAGGTCAACAATTTTACACATATCCTGGCCACTAATATTTGTAGAACCATAGAACGTTCTCATTATTATGCAGCACATTACAATGCAGAACAAAAAACTTCGCTATTTGTCATAAAAACAAAACAAAAAATCCGACCAAACTATCAACTTTGCTTTTGCCAAAACTCAAGCCCAAAAATAGTGCACAAAGCTTTAGTGTCCAATAACCGCAAACTTTATGACCAAACTGTAGTAAATAACTCAGTTTTTACAATCAACTGTACTCTCTTAGATATAACTGTGGTGCGTACGTGAAGCCTATTTAAATATAAATTTGTAATTATTTGGATGCCACTTTACCAGACTTGAATTTTTTGACGTATTCTTTGTAAGGATTAACTTTTAATTATTTATTGTGTATAAAATTAAGCACCAAAAGGCAAAGAGCCTTTTCACAAATGCAAAAAAAAATATTTTCCAACAAAGACTCACTTAAAACAAAAAAACTATTATCCAAATTTGCAACTAACTTCTAATATGTTTGAACATCTAAAGCCAAAATTAACAAAAAATTAGAAAAATCTCAGTAATATCTAAATTTTAAGAGCATTTTCCAAAGAATGCTTACAACATTTTTTTTTTTTATAAGACCAATAAATATTATGAATTTTTTAGTTTTTTATCACGTAATATGATCAATATCATCGACGATGTAAAGTTCTGTTAAAGGTAGCAAAACTATCAAAACCTTAGCAATAATTTATTAGTAAACGCTAACATTTATTAAATTATGCATTTGTAAATATATAAAAATAATATAACGTAATCAACAAAAAAACAAATTTTGCCATCGCGAGGTTGACTACATCGCAAGACTGAGAACGCCTCGCGTCTGTTCTGACCCTACATAATGAGTGGTACACGATATTGGTATATAAATCATATATAAAGATACTTGCTCAGTAAACCAAGAAGACCGCTCTTAGCCAACTCATAAAGTTTTTGTACTAATTTAATTAGTTTGAAGATAAATGATATATAAATAATACTTTTTATTAAATTATTATATTTAAATCATTTTTAAATTTTATAATAGAATTTTATCATTAATATGTATAATAAATTGTAATTGACATTTATGTTAGTATGAATGTTAGAAATTTTACTAATAATTATTTATTAAAATACTAATTAATTTATTTTATTTTTTTCTACATAATTAGTTGTGTAAATATTTGCATTTTGTAGTGGCGGCCGGCATCTTCTTGGTATGTCTAAATCTCCTTGTCACATTGACATTTACCAGCGTAACGAATTGAATAAAAACATAAAAAAATTGCCGACAGTACATGAGTTAGAAAAGTAAATATGGATATTGCGACTACTAACTAATCTTAAAATGGTAATGAATCTAAAAAGAAATATTGAAAAAATAAAATATATTATAACTTGAGGAAGGTCTGCTGAATCATAATCAATAAAACAACTTCAAAATATTGATTGCGTATGGGCTAGCTAAACTAAAAACTGCTTCTATGTATTCTTATATGAAATCTGTCAGCCAGCTTTTATGGCCAGTTTCTCACCGGTTTTTATTAAAATGATTTCAATTGAGAATACTAAATTATAATTATAGCTGGTGCAATTCTACAATATTAATTTTTCTTACGATACAAAAAAACATTAATAAAATAACCACGACCCAAAAAAGAGCAAAGACAATTATTGAGAAATATTGCGGTACATTCAATCAGCTGACTGACAAAAGCGAACTAACTGTTCCAAACGTTTAACTTTAAATAAATTAAAATATTTACTATGCAAATTAATTACGCATTTTTTTTTATTCAGCGACAATGCATATGAAGATAAACGAGGTTAGGTTTATATTATAATTATAAGTTTGTTGCATTAATTTAATCGTTTAGAATACAATATTGTATTTATAAACATAATATATATCAAACATACAATAAACAAGAGTTTGTTTTGTATCTACTACGTTTACTCACCCCAGGCTCCCGACACGACGACCAGTCTGGCCGATTTGATTTCACACAAAATTAACAAATAACATAACCGATTTTAGTTCAGGTTTATTCACCAAAGTAACTACATACATTTACATAATAATTAACACTGGTATCAAACATTACATTGTTTTGCAACACTCATAATTTGTTTTTAATTTACACAGCGTGAGCGGTACTCACAAATCACCTACTAAACAGCTGATTGACACGTAATGGATGACTGCTATGGAGGGTAAGAAAATATACTTATTTTAAACTCTTTTCCCGCAGTAGAACAACCAATTTATTAAAATAGTGATTATAAGATAAAACCACTCTGAAATAAAATGTACTTACTGAGTAAAGTAACTTTTAATTTATCAATAACCTGTAAAGTAAAAAAAGTTTAAAATATATTTAATTTGTGCTAACATGTGAAGCCAAACAAATTATGTAAAACATTTGGAGGTATTATATCTGATTTTTTAATTATTTTGAATGAATCTACACCTGTAATATTCTTGCTTATAATAAAATAATTTAATAACCAGTATCAAATATTATTTTAAAATTAAAATAAAATACTTTTTCTCCTTATTCCCTAATAATAAATTATAAATACATCTAATTATTTTTTAATATATTTATGTTTCAATTGCTTATTATTTGCTAATACCATAATATGCAAAGTAATGAGATGTTTAATAAAAGCTTAGGTACCTACTTGTTTATAAATATTACAATTATAAACAAAATGAGATAGCTAATAATATTAATTTTAGCGCCATTCTAACCAAAATGATTATATTATATATTACACTTTCTTGTAAAATATAAAATATTGAATGCACTACGTGCATTACTACATAATAATGCTCATTGGCAACTTCAATCCTTTGTGCCATAGGCTCTTGGGTTGGAACATGTTGCGCTCAAAGCGTTATAATCATTACATTACATTTGGTGCATAGATAACTATTATATTTTACATGTTTACACTATTAATAACATAGATAGGAAATATGTAAAGTGGTCCTGTCCGTAAAAATGCTTAGACTGTTAAAACAATCTACGTATTTTATGGGCGTGTTCTTAATCATAAAAGTTTTATAAAAGATCTTTTATAAAACTTGTTTAAAACTACCGCAGCCTGAAAAACCGCAAAAACTAATTTGCCCACCTAGCCACCTACGTCACTAACAAATTTTGCTCAAACCATCCAGCTCAACAAGTTGTCAAATGTCTCAGTTTCTCTTACAAGAAACCTGTCAAAACCCCGATTGAACTACAAAAGCTAAAAAAATAATTGAGTAAGTCATTTTCTGGTAACTTTTCTAAAAGGTTGAAAGGTCTTCAACTTAGTCGGCTAATACAATTTAAGCAACTAATTTAAATTGTTTATTAATCTCTTAAGCCAATCAACAAACTCTCTTACCTTATCAACATCTACAAAGGTACTGACAGAAAACGCTTTCCCATTGTTAAACGGAATAAAACCGTATTCTAAAAGCTGTTGGCCAAGTTTAAAGACATGAACCACGCCGAAAACGTAGTTGATAGAATCTGAATGCATCCGTTTTTTTAATTAAATTTTTGTAGTACAATTACTTATTCCAAAAGCAATACCATTCACCTCTACACATTTTAATTAGATTCTAAAAAAACACTCAAATATGTGCGCTGTAGCTCACTTCTCTAGGGCACGCCTCTATCTATCAAGCGCATAAGAAAATATGAAAAACCTATTTCCAAATAAAAATCAAAGATTATTGAATGTCTAAAGGCAGACTCTATTTTTTTTTCTCAAAGCGCACCGCAAGAAAAATTTCTATGCTTGACTTAAAAAACTGAAACCAGACACAGACGTTTTACAAGAACATTTTCAGTTAGGCAGCATGAAAAAGTAAAAATTTAACTTATTACTGTATTTTCATTGTTATGTAAATTTCACACATGAAAGTCTTTAATTTTTAAGTTTTCAGAGTGTAAAATTGGATTGAAATGTAGTTTTTTATTATTATTTTATTATTGAACTATCAATTACAATAATTTGAAAAAAGATTTAAAAAAAATTGTTTAACACTGTTTCTGATTATTTCTACAGCTAACACATTTATTTCGTTTACAAAATGAATTAATTTATTCATTAATTGTTATAATTTGTATTTATTTTGCAAGTTAATTACTTATTCACAAAAGTGTCTTTTGGAAACTAAAAACAAATGTTTTTATGGTTCTGTTGTATTATATTAACCCAATTATTGTTGTAAATCAGTCAAAGTGTTCGTAAATTATTGTGTAACAAACTGGTATAATACTCATTTTCTACAAGTTTGATCGTTTCATTTAAACAAATCTAAAATTGGCACTATGTGCAAGTAGCACATTGTGTCTTTTTAACTATATTACTTATAACGTAAAGAAAAGGATATGTATTATTGTAATTTTGTCGTTGGCTTCGTTTATAATAGGTATTAAACGGTTAAATTATTTTTTTAAGTTTTCACTTATTATAGTATTTCTTACCAGTTAACTATATTATATCGATTTGGAAAACTTGTACGTACCTGCAACAACAAAAATTATTAATATACGCAGCAATTTTACTTTAAATAAATAAATAGTAAGTACTAGACAGTTTTATAGAATTATTAAAAAAAATATAAAGTAATTTTAAAATTGTTTAAAAATTATTCATTCAAGTTACTGTAAACAAATGAGTTATGCCAATATGACACTTACGATGATTCTTTATTAAATTATTTAATATATAATTAAGGATAAAACTTTAAAAGTTTGTAAAATGCACAAATGATCATAAATTTGATTGTAGATTGAACTTTTAAGTACATTTTTAGTTTATATATTTTACCAACAAAACTAAAACAATTTTTTAATTAGCTATATGTTTGTTTTAGTTGTAGTTATAGTAGTAGACTTGACTTTGGTTTATTTTAAGAGTTAAAAATTAACTAATTTGTTAATTTTATTGTATTATTAAAATTATTAAACTAAATAACTAATATAGTTACTAAATATATAAATAACCACAAGCAAATTTTATAAATCAGATCATCATATTTTATTGGTTTAATAAACTAAAATAGTTAATAAAAAATGTTTTTAATGTAAATGTTGTATAAAATATTATTCTTTAGATTGTTGGTTATCAACTGACTTATTACATATATTTTTTTACAACAACAAAAATGTAATTTTAATTTAATCTATAATTTTGATAAACAATGACGCATTGTTTGGCATCAGTTACAAGTTTGTTAATAGAAAGCCTGAACTTTTTTCTACATGGTTTTATGATGCTGGCCATACACTGTTGGAATCAGCACGTTAAATTTGATAGATTTGATTTTTGACAACATGCCATGCAGCTTAATGGTAAATTTCAATCAATTCAATACGGTGATTTGATGCAGTCGTTACGTCCGCATTAGTAGTTTTAAGCAGTAAACAACTAAAAAAATTAAACCAAAAATCGATGGAATAAAATTTAAAATTGTAAATTAAATCTTGCCAAAAAGCATAGCGTCAAATATATGTATGTTATAATGTAATTTTTTCAGTTATTATTATTATTATTATTATTATTATAAATTAAACATAGTTTGCAACTATATTATCAAATAAAGTTTAAGTCGGCCACATTTGCTAAGAAATAAAATTAACTAACAGGCGTTCTCGTTATTGTTACCGTGTGTTGTATTCTGCATGTATGCAGTAATATAAAATACGGTAATAAGTTGGCTTAATGTAAACAATAAACCTCATACAAACATTAAAAAGTTAGGTCACTGCGTTTATTTAAATATGTACATTTTTCCGGTGAGCATAAATGCTCTAACAAAATGATAACAAGTGACTAAAGTCGAGTAATTAAAATTAGTTATATAAAATACCGGTATGTTGACATCGCACTTCTGTAGCTATGCATAATTAAAAAGTATGTGACTTTAACATAAAAACTGTGATGTTGTACACATAATTTGGAATATTGAGTAAAAACTTTTATATTGTCGAAACTAATTAAATAAATTTCTGGCAACACGGACTTTGCATTAACAAAAATTAATACTTAAATAAAAAAATATAATTAATAAAACGTACAAAACACAATTAATAAAATCATAAAAATTCAAATTAATGATCAAAGCATCGCAAAGAGTATAATTAAAATAACTCATTAATAATAAAAAAAACATTATTGAGTTTTTTATGTTAAAGATACTAATGAAAAAGTTTTTTATTATACATAATAATTTTATTAAATTATTGTTTTGAGTTTAGTTAATGTAAACTAGAATAATTTAGTTTAAGAGCATACCGACCGCTACCTTGATTTGTAGTATTTTAACAAAAACGGCAACTTCCCCTTCATCGCTGCTTCTACAAATAATTTGATAATCGATTTATTTTTTTACCAGTACATTTATTCTCCATTTTCTTTGTTCCATTGACCGCTTCCTTAACCTGTTTATTCCATCCCTTTGCTTTAAGGGTCACTTCATTTTATTTTGTTTTTTTTCCTATAGTTTATCTCTTGATATCCCACCTGTATCTTACTTATTCTTCTGTTATTCCTCTTACTCTATAGCCATGCCGTCTCAGTTTTTTGTGTTGCTAGTTTTAAACCCTTACTTCTCTTCCATATTTGTATTATATCAATTGTCAGCTCTGATCTTTCGTTTAATACTTATATTTCTACGACTTTACCTACTACAGCTATATCGTCTGCAAATGCTGTTATTGACACGCCTTCCGGCATCTTTATTTGAAGTAACTTGTTATAGACAAGATACCACAGTTTTGGCCCTAGTGCTGAGCCCTGCGGTACCCCTTTGGTAAATTTCAATCTTTCCTTTTTGGTCAATAGGTTTCTGTCCAGTAAGTAGCTCTATATGAACTTGATTGTTTTTTTGTTCAGTTTTTTTTTCTTTTCCGCCTTTATGATTGCTGCCCATGATACGCTATTAAACGCGTTCTGTATGTCCAAAGCTATCATTACACAGTGTTGCCTTTTCCTCTGCGTTCCACCGTTTGCTTCTTCTGCTATTGCTTTCACTTTTTTTATAGCTCCTAAAGTTGTTTTTCTTTTGGTAAACCTGTATTGTTCTTTTTTCTTTTTTCTTCTATTTCTTGTTCTATTCTCCGTACAATAACTTTCTCCATTATTTTAGCCAGTGTTGATTAAGCATATTGGTCCGTATGACGTTGCTTTTTCTATTCCTTTTTTTTTTCTCAATCAGTACCAAAGTGGCTTCTTTCTAAAATCCTGGGAAAGTTCCTTTTTTAGGCTCCTGTTGATTATTTGAGATATTTTTACTTTGTTTTTGCTAGAGCTCTGTTGTTATTTTGTCCGGACCTGGTGCTTTGTTGTTAAGCAATTCTTTTATTATCTTTTTTATCTCTTCCAGTGTTGCCTTAAATGTATCTTTTTTTATTTTCTGGTTCTCCCTTGGGAAATAGTTTATTAATTATGACTTTTTCTTCTTTGCTTTTTTTAAACAGATTCTTTTTGCTTTTCCACCCAATTTGTCCATCACTTTTTTGTACGTTTTTCCTTAAGGATCCCTATCTATAAATTTTATCATTTCTTTCCAGCATATTTTTCTGCTATTTCTAATTGCTTTTTTTAAGATTTTTCTGTTGTTTTTTTTTGTTTCTCTTCTATTTCCTCTGTGTTTTCTCCTTTTTTCTCTGCTTGATTTTTCTCCCTGTTTGTATTGTATTTTTCCTGCATTCTTTTATTTTATCACACCACCAGTATGGTCCATTACGTCCCTCTTCCCTGTACCTAGGAATTGCTTCCTCCGCCGCTATTCTCAATTTTTTTAAGTACCATTCGCATCTTTTCTTAATATTTTCGTTTTCTCTTTTTTTTTTTGTTATGTCTCTCTATCTTTTCTTTGTACATTCTTCTTACATTCCATTTACCTTCTTTCGTGTGCTCTTGTTTTCCTTTTTGCTTTGTATTATATTGTATATGTTTGTGTAGACTCAATAATTCTTCTTCAGTCACGGTCTATTTTTTTATTATTTTTACCATTTCTCACGTTGCTATGGTAATGTCAATATGTGATTTTGAGCTTCCTCTTACAAACGTCGGTTTGTCTCTTTTGTTGCAAATTGTAAGATTTAACCCTGTTATCATCTCCACTAAGATTTTTCCTCTTAAATTGTTCTTGTAGCCTTCTCATCTTGGTGATTTTGCGTTGAAATTTCTTCCTACAATAATTTTTTGTTTTTTTGTTTTCTTAAACTTTTTTTAACTCTTCTATTCATTCTTGATAGTATTCCAGATTGCAGTTTGAGCTGATATAACAGCTGTATATTATCATGTTTTGTACTTCTGCCTACACTCTTCTTTTTTTTTGGTGTTCCCCATTTTTCCACCTTGTCCCTACACTTTTTCCTATCTAAAATTGCTGCATCTGTTCCATTGTCTCTTATCCATTTACCATTTGTTTTTATTAGGTTCCCTCACTAGCACTAAGTCTATTTCTTCTCTCTCCGCTGTTGCTATTAGTAAATCGTAATCCTCTCTTTTTTTCTCTATGTTTATTTGTATAAACTTATACATTATGTGATACTATTTCTTCCTTGTGTTTTCTTCAGTTATCTGGGTTGTTGTTCTCCATTTCTTTTTTGTTTTCCTCATTTCATTTTTCTATGCAGCTAGACTTCTTTTCTCTCTCGTTTTGTGTCTTAATACTTAGCATTAACTTTCTCTACTTTGCATTTTATGAGTCCTATGTTTATTCTTCCTTCTTCTATTATCTGTTCCGCTATTTTTTTGTCCATTTTGACTTCCTTCTGTGTTTACTTTGTTCATAATTTCTTCTAGTATTTCGTTCTTTTTAATTTCCGGGCTAATATCTTTGATCATCACCAGTTCTGGGGCTTTGTTGCTGGCTTTTCTTACATTGAAGATTTTTGTTCAATTTTTAATTTTTCAATCTCTTTTTCCGTCTCATTACTCTTTGTAATTCGTAACAACTCCCCTTTTTTTGTTTCTCTTACCTCCTTGAACGTAGATCCTTTTATCTGGGTTTTTGCCTGTCTCAGCAAATCTGCATATGTGACACTTTGTTTGTTCACTACTATAATACCTGTTTCCGTTCCTGGTCTTCTTTCTCTATTTGTCTCTATTACCTGTCCCTGTGTTGACACGCACAGTCTTATTTTTGTGTTAGTTCTTCTTTCTGCTATTTCCATTTTTTTTTGCATCTCTTGGCGTAATTGGTATATTTATTTCTTCAATACTTTGTTTTTGTTTTGATAAGCATTTTTTCAATAATTATTAATATCTCCTTATTCCCTGCGGTTTTGATTTTCTGCTTAATAATGTGTACCTTTCCCACATTTTTTCCGCTTAGACTTTTAACTATTTCTATATATCATCTTCTCCTTCTTCTTTAGGGTATTTTATTTTTGCTTGTTGTAAGATACTAGCTTCTTTGACTATTTTATATTTATTTATTAAAAGTCCTGTATCCATTTCCTTTTCTCATTATTAGAATCTTTTTTTCACGTTTACATATTTATAGTCTGTATCTCTCCATTCTTTAATTATATATTTTTTTTTGCCTGCCTCTACCGAAAGCATCTTTTTCGGTTCGCATATGCTAGCCATAAAGTCGATTTTTGGTCCGCATATGCTCATTGGATTTTTCTGCTATTTGCGGTATTTGATTGGTTGTGAATTAAAATTTCATATGTAGATGACGTTTACTTAAAATCTGACAGTAGTGACAAATTATAATAAACATTGAAAATAATGTTTTTAATTGGGGCAGGCAAAAAAATATCGAATGTAACTCGTGCTAAAAGGCTTTAGCAGGCCTTTGCTTTAACAGCTTTCTCTTGCTTTGCTTGTTTGTGCTGCTAAAAGCGGCGGGTTGCTTAAGCTTATTTTTGGCCCTTAGTACACTATATACTATTTATATCCTCTTCATTAACAACTTCTAATTACTCCTCGTTCAAGATGTATTGATTTACGGTTTTCTTCTCTATTATCTCCAGTTTCCATTGTCTGTGTTGACATTACTATACCTATTTTTGTTTTATTTTCATTCTCTTGTTCTTTTTTTTAACTTCTTCAAATTCCATTCTTTTCATATTTGTTTCTAGTTGATTTACCATCTTCTTAATTTCCAGTTTAATGTTTGTATACTCACTGGTTAAGTTTTTTAACTTTCAATTTAATTTCCCTATTATTTGGATTGTTGTGGTTGTTGCTGACTTCACAGTTATGTAAGTCCGTTTAATAAAATCCTCAAATGTTTCAAACTGATTTATTATTGAAACATAAAAACTAAATAACAATTAATTTGATATATAAAAGATGTAGGGTGTATCGAGAGCATAAACTCTTTATCGATCGTGTTTATAACTACTTGTTAAAACAAAATAATTAAATATATATATATATATATGTTTTGAGAAATCCCTTCCATTTCTTAGTGGGGTGATTGTTAGATGATCCCAGGTGTGTGCCTTGAAACATTCTCTTTTAATAAATAGGAATTGGACAAAGTTTTGTAACTGGTCTTTTATAAGACCCATTTCTAGACTGAACGGTTGCTGCTCGAATAACTCTATCTAAACCGGAGTGGACTTCAGTGATTTGCCCTCTTCTCCATTTTAGTGGTGGTAGGTTATTTTCTTTGATCATGACAAGTTCACCCACTACGATGTATTCTGGGTTGTTTTTCCATTTGCTTCTTGTTTGAAGGCATCCTGAATACTCCTTGCTCCAACGGGTCCAAAAATATTGTCTGAGTTGTTCTATCCTTTGCCATCGAAAAAGTCTATTTAGGTTGATGTCTTGTAGATTTGGATATACTAGTGCAGTAAGAGCATCCCTAATTAGGAAATGTCCAGGAGTTAGAATTTCCTAATTATTTGGATCTTCTGACAGTAGCGTCAACGGTCGAGAATTGAGTATAGCTTCAATTTGTGTTAAGATAGTTGTTAGTTTTTCTAATGTGACTGACGCATTGCCCAATGTTCGTTTTAGTAGTAGTTTGGTAGATTTTAGCCGTTTTCCACAATCCTCCAAACGTTGGTGCTCTTGGTAGGATAAAAAGCCAATTTATTCCAGCTTGTTCTAATTTGGAATGAATGTTTTTTTGTGTAGCTGTTGACTCAAGTATTGCTTTATGCTCCTTTAACTCTGCGTTTGCTCCCACAAAATTCTTTGCATTATCGGAATACATGTTTAGTATGTTGCCTCGACGTGAGACAAATTGCTTCATTGCCGCTATAAAAGTTTCAGTCGACATGTCTGAAACTGGTTCTATATGCATTGCCTTTGTGCTCATGCACACAAAAATAGCAATGTATGCTTTCACATTTTTCTTGCTTCTTCTAAAACTTTCCTTTATGAGAATAGGACCACACAAATCTACTCCAGTGTTAAGAAATGGCCTTGCTGGTTTTGTTCTGTATTCTGGAAGATCTCCCATTTTTGGATTCAATGCTTTCGGTGCGGTTTTGTAGCATATTACACATCTTTTTATACAATTGTGTATTGTTCGTCTTCCGCCTAGAGCCCAATATGTGCATCTCATTGCAGCTTGTGTTGCTTGTACCCCGCAATGAAAGTTGATTTGGTGATTGTGTTTGATTACCAACTTCGTAAACGCATGTTTTGCAGGTAAAATTATAGGAAACTTTTGTGCATATAGTACTGAGGAGTTACGTAAACGTCCGGCTACTCGAATAATGCCGTCTTTGTCTAAGAAAGGATCTAAAGAATACAGTTTGCTGTGTTTGTTAACTGAATCAGGTAGGGTTGCAAGTTCTTCTTGAAATGCCGTCTTTAGAACCAATTTAACAAGTGAAGTTGTTGCTTTAGACAATTCCCTTGTTGTTAGAATACCACTTGTTTGATCTGCTGCTTAGCAGTTTTTTTTAAACCTGTGCAGGTATGCTACAACGTTGGTTAGTTATTTTTAATTTGGAATATTTTTCAAATAAGTTTTGATCGGTCGTATTTGTAAAGTGGCTAACTTTGTTGTTATTTTTTATCTGAAAGACTGTCATTTAGCAATGGTGGTTGACTTGGCCAGAGTAATGAGGATTTTGATAATCATGAGGGTTCATTCCACCATAGTGTTGTCTGCATGAATTCTTTGCATGACTTGCCTCGTGAAACAATGTCAGCTGGATTGTCTTCAGATACTATATGAAATCATTGATTCGGCTCACTGCATTTGCGTATTTTATTTACGCAATTACCAACAAATGGTTTTAATTGTTTGTTGGTTGCTTTAATCCAAGACAGCACAATAATGGAATCGCTCCAATAATATATGTGGGTTGGTTTGATGTGTAAGGCTGGAAGTACAGATGCTACCAGTCTTGCTAATAGTAAAGCTCCACAAAGTTCTAGTCGTGGTATTGTAGACGATTTTAGAGATGCCACTCTAGATTCTGAGCATAACAAGTGTGATGAATATTGACTGCCGTTCCAAGATTGTATCGCAGAAACCGTGCAATTGATAGCAGGGTGTTTCCAGAACTCTTCGGGGTATTGTTAAATTCTGTAACTCTTTGAGATCTGTCAAATATTGGGTCCAAGAGGTATAAATGCTAATTGGTATAGATTCATCCTAACCGATCCCGTTTCTACAATGTTTATAGACTGATTTTAGTTTGTACAACAAGAGGGCTTATAAACCCGAGCGGATTAAAGATTTGGGCTGTATATGATAATATATTTTGTTTGGTTATAGAACTTAGTTTATCTATAGTTGGCAAAGCATATAGAAAAATATCGTTTGTAGTATTCCATTGTATTCCTAATGTTTTTGTTGTTGAATTCTTGTCAAGCAGTAGGTTTGTTATTGTTTCTGATGTGATGTCATCTAGTAACTCAGTGCTATTGCTTGCCCATTTGTGTAAGTCAAATCTTGCAGAAGCACATAATTTTGTCATTTTATCTCTAATGGTAATAGCTTCAGCGATAGAATCTGCCCTTGTTAATAGATCATCCACATAAAAGTCTCTGGCTGTAATATGAGCTCCTATAGGATATATGTTGCTTCCATCCTTAGACAGTTGTTGTAAACATTTAGTGGCTAAGTATGAAGCTGATGATGTTCCATATGTCACGGTCTGAAGTTCATATGTTGTGATAGGCTCTGTGATTTCAATGCGCCATAATATGCGTTGATATTTATGATGGTCCTTTGATACGAGGACCTGTCGATACATTTGTTTGATATCTGCTGAAATTACTATGCGGTGTAGCCTAAATCTCACGACAATGGCCACTAAGTTGTCTTGTATTGTAGGGCCTACCATTAGACATTGATTTAGCAATGTACCTGTTGAGGTTTTTGCCGATCCATCAAATACTACTCGAAGTTTTGTAGTGATACTATCTTCCTTTAAAACAGCATGATGAGTAAAGTAGTAATTGTCTATATCATCTGTTGTTAGGATTGGTTTTATATGACCCTGTTTGATATATTCATTCATAAATGCTTTGTATTTGTCATTTAATGAAGTATCTTTATTTAGCCGTCGTTTGACTGAGCAGAGGCGTTTGGTAGCCATTGCCTTTGAATTGTCTAGAGATGCCGTAGTTTGATGAAATGGTAGTTCTACAACATAGCGACCTTCTAATGTACGTTGATGTGTACGTTGAAAATGTTCTTTACACTTTTTCTCGTCAAGTGTAAAGTATGTCTTATTTGAAACGTCTTCTAACTTTCAAAGATTTGCTAAAGACTCATGAAGTAATTCGCCTGTTGTTAGGTTGCACGACGTAATTTTTAAATTTGTCTGTAGATTGTAAACGTTTCCGGATAGTATCCAGCCAAAATAAGTTTTCTGCAACTGCGGATGATGGGTTGTAGGATTGATTTGACTTATGCACATTAGTAAATAAAAGAGTTGTGCGCCGATTAATAGATCAATTGATGATGGTATGTAGAATTCTGGGTCAGCCAGATGAATGTTATTTGGAATTTTGTATGCCTTCTTGTTTAATGGTTCATTTGGAAGTTTTGTTATTTGCTTCAGTATCAGACAGTTCATATCAGTTTTATAAGCGTTGATTCTTGATTGAATGCTTACGTTTGCTTTATACAATGCCGGCGTACCTTCAGTGGTAGAATTGATTCCAATGACTTGGATACGAGTAGCTTTTTTTTGGTAAGTTTAGACGATTTACTAATTCTTCACTTATGAAATTGCTTTGTGACAGAAAGATATAGCTGAGTTCTTGATTGTGTTGAGTGATGCGACTGCGTTTGACTGTCACAAAGGTTAGGTTGTGCATAATCGATGTGTAACAACGTATGGTGACGGCGGTTGCACGTTTTGCATGTAAAAGCCGATTTGCATTGACTGGCGTTATGGTTTGCACGCAAACAGTTATTGCATAATTTTAGTCTTTTTGCTTTACTATTTCTCTCGGTTGTTGATAGTTTGGTGAACTGTTTGCATTGATCGTGTTTATAACTACTTGTTAAAACAAAATAATTAAACATATATATATATATGTTTTGAGAAATCGCTTCCATTTCTTAGTGGGGTGATTGTTAGATGATCCCAGGTATGTCACAATACTTCTTAGAAATGTGTTTATGATGTAATCCGGTCATTCAGGAGAATATAGGGGATATACATAATTTATTAGTTTTAACCTGGTCGTAATATTATTCGTTGACCCAGCAGGGTACTTCCTTTAGGGATTATTCTAGACACTAATGAGTTATTTTTCAATTGCCTTTTCTTAACACCGCGGGAGAGTGGTTGTTGTTGAGACATCAACAGTGGTGTTATTTGCTCTTTTTGCCTCGTTGTTACCGCCTGACGAATCTATTTCTCTCTTTCTTTTTTTATTCGTTTGACTTAATTTTTTATCTTTTTTTTAAAACCGCGGTGTTCTTTGCAACATCCCGCTTTTTAAAAATGCATCCATTTTATTGCGTTTTTTGACTTTTATCTTAGTTTCACTTTTAATTAAATATCAAATTGCTGTTTCCGCGTTTATGTTTTGTAACACTAGACGTATAGCGGGTCACGACACGAGTGTGTTTTAAAACACGACCGCACCTTTATTTTTTAGTGTGTCCTTATCACAGTTTTACACTTTTTTAAACTTTCACATCAAACTTTTCTCCTTTCTAATAGGTTTGTTCTAATTCACAGCTTTTTTTAAATTTTTTAAATAACATAGATTATTCACCATTACTTAAATCGTCTTTATGCACTTTCGCAAGCGCGTCCGTTTTCTGTCGGACATTGACCACTGAATGCTAGAACTTATTATTAACGCACATATATGATATTGATGATTATGTTGATACTAATCTGAAAACCTAAAATAAATAACTAACTTAGTATTATAGATGATACCAAACTTATAAAAATTTCAGTATTATAAGCAACAAAACAAAACAAAATTTGACGCACCATTAGTTACACAAACTATTTATTTGCCATAATAGTGCCACATTGTTAGAGAACCCAAGCCAGTTGAGGTAGAAAAAATAAGCTTGATATTTCCAAACTGTGTTTTGCCGTCAAATGGTCGTAATATGTTTGACACGTAGACTGTTAGTGAACAGTCAAGAGATACGAAAGAATTGTTAACATAAAAAAAAAATAATAAAATATATACATATAAAATACAGTACTGCAACTTTACAATGTGTTTTAAATAAATGATAAGAATTATAAAAATATGTCTGTAGTTTTTATAACAGATGTGTTTTTTGTAGGTAAGAACATCATAGTTTTTAATGCGTTAGAACAGTACCTTATAAATATTTGAGGTTTACATTTTTAGTACTATCGAGTTTTATGATTAAATCTTTTTATTCAATAAGCAATTATTTATTAATATTTACTTGGGAGTTACTACCAAAATTTATTTATATACTTAAAGATTTAACTTGTGTTTTGTTTTTAATTTTAGTCCTGAAATATATACATAGTTTTACTTATTTTTTATTTTTTGTTTTGGTCCAGAAATATATAAGATTGATAATAATGTTGTTTTCAAAAATATCGATATAGTTTTTAACTTAATTAAATTTTTGAATTAACCTTCCGGAACTAACACAGAAATGTGTAACAGGGAGACTAACATCGGTCTGTGGAACCGAAACTAAATAATATAGAAAAATATATTCACTCACCTAAAAAATAAAAAAATTATTAATTGATTAGTACGACTTAGTATGTTGGTGGTTGAATAATGTAGGTAATATATAATCAAATATATATATATATATATATATATATATATATATATATATATATATATATATCAGTTCTGATACATGTAACATAAATTTTTTGCAATAAAATGTAGATCATTGATAACGCTATGCAACAATCTACAAAAATTGACTCAAAGCTCCCTATCCCCGTCATAAAAACCTGAATTTTTTTAGGCTTAAGATGCAAACCATTTTTTCCCAATAATCTGTAAATAGTGTCTTTTTAGATATGAGTTTGAGACGATTTAATTCAAACGCTTGTACTTGGTCTTAAATCAACAAACTCAAGAGCTTGTTTTTTTTAAGACACGTAAGTTGACGTTTTTTTATCAATAACTCTACAACAAAAAACAAATAAAAAAAATTGTAGTTCTAATTTTTAATTTGTCTTACCCTCAAATTCCAAAAGCACTGTCGTTAATTTTGAGACACCGTTTATATATTATTGATTGTAATTCAATATTAATTTTTTATGCATGATGTAGATGTAAATAGTTTTTTTATACCGTAAATAGTATTATTTATACATTTCTGTTTTGTATATAACATCTACTAATATACAACTTCATCATATAAAACTAACTTCACATTGATTACAATATTTATACCATTCTTTTGTATTATATTTTAGCCATATCAGCATTATTTACTCAATCCATTTCAAAGACGTTTTGCAACTATTGATTCCTATCCGATATACGAAACCAGCGAACCATACATTACATTGTACAACAACAGTAGTAATTGATTGGTCTTCAAATAACTTAAAAAAAAACATTACAATACCTAATTAAAATAAGCACCCTCAATAACAATCAATGCATTTATGTAAGTCTATTTGTAAAATTATGAATGCATAGTTTGATTCCAATATCTATTGTGATTCAATTAAATTGAATTAAAATGAGCAACGCATAAAATTTAATGATATGCATTTCAAACATGCTCAATGAGATTACTATATTTAGCATAATAAATTAAACTTACTAAAAGGTTTAATTAATAATTTATTTAAACAATAGTATAATAATTTGATTAAAATAGGTATCAGACAGGATTCAAAATAATGACTTGTGTAATGTGGTTGGAAAATAATCATTTTATAATTACATGTAAACAATTAGTAATAAATTAAATCATTAATTCTATTACTAAAATTGTAATTACTATAACTGATATTCCATATAATTACATTATTCAGTTTTGTATTTTTTGTGTTTCTTTATATTGTCAACTATATTATTTACGATAATAATGCTTCATACCTATTTAATGACTTTCTATTTTAAACTTACTTAATCCTAATATACATTTCTTTAACTTTCTATTGTAATAATATGTTTATTTTGTAACTGTTATTGCTATAGAAAAGTAAGCAATTTTATAAGTTTTATTATACATAGAGCAAAAACTGAACATTACTCACGGGACCATCAAAAAGTTATAGTTCACCTGTCAAGTGTCATATTATAGAGTTTAATAAATAATTTGATTAGTTTTGTATACATTATAAGTATTTTAGTCATAAAAAACAAAGTGTACAACTTGCACAAAGATTCTATAAATTTTTTTTTTTTAATTATTGTAGGTGTAGAAAAAGTATAGTGTACAACTTGCAGATGATGTTTATTTTGCACTCATATAAATTACAGCACTTTGCCAAAAGTTTTTATACTTGTGGAAAATAGGTATTATTCCGAGTTTGTACTACAAGATTAGGTATAATCATTTTTGACATTAAATTTAAACTTTCAATATTATTTTGCACACGCGTGTATGCACTTCTGCTTGCACTACAACTTAATAGTAATTAACCTATATCTTATCACTAAAAAAATAATTACAGCGCAGTTATTCTAAGCGCCTGAGAATGGAAATATAGATGTAAAAAATTACAACTCAGTTTAAAATGTGGAGTTAAAAACAACAACAAAATATTTAAAGAAAAAGAAGTAGAAAGATCAAACTTATGATTTCTAATCAGCTAAAACTGCTTTAAGAAGGTTACTTAGTAAAATAAAGAATTTGTTTAGATAAAAACAAGCACAAAAACGTTTTTTACTACTGCCAAGACAAATGGTACATGGGTATGTACAGAATCAGTTTCACGGCATACAACAATGCCAAAAAAACTTTTGTAAAATTTATTATAAAAGCATTTAGAACAAATTTACACGCCTTTTAAAAACTTTAAGCAAATATTTTACTAAAAACATTGGATTTCTGTGAACACAAAACACGGTATTACAACACGGTACAAATACACAAAATTAGTAAACAGTACAGTACATTTTTTATACAAAAACTATTAAAAAAAGTCAATAAGTACATACAAAACGGTCTACTAAAGACTAGGTCATTACACCAACACCAGTACTCTTACCAGTCGGAAATATTCTGAAAACTGGCTATACAGCAACTCGTCATCAAATGTAAAAACAACATTTATTGCAATAAATTTTAACATCAAAAAATCATTTGATAAAATTAAAAGTCCAATAAACGTTAATCAGTTCTAAGAATAATTGTACTTGCCAGTCGTTGCCAAATACTGGGTAGTTTTTTATAGCTTGAGTGCGTAAAGAATCTGGTTTTAATTCGTGTTTGTTTAACTCGTAACATAAAAAGTTTATTTTTTCCGCTAAAAATCTGCATTTTTTAAAGCGGAAAGCAAAGCCTATCTATTGGAGATTTAATAAAACAACAAAAAAGTGTTGTAAAGAGTTTTTCAATACAAAGTTTCATTTTGAATAGCAGACTATTTGGGCAGCTGTCAACTTTTAAGCTATTATCTTTTAACATTTTACAAGTAAAAACTACGCTATTTCTAAAAATAGAACAATACAAGCTTCAACAACAATAAAAATTTATTAGCCACAGTTCGCAAAACTAAAGCACTCTTTGGTTGTCGTAAAGCAACTTCTCAGCCGGCAATAGTAAACCTGGTGAAAAAATTTGAGCTGTTGGGACAAGTTTGTGATGTGAAGTATCAAA
Source organism: Tachinus rufipes (assembly GCA_963932245.1). Classification (NCBI taxonomy): domain Eukaryota; kingdom Metazoa; phylum Arthropoda; class Insecta; order Coleoptera; family Staphylinidae; genus Tachinus; species Tachinus rufipes. The sequence continues at coordinate 39,465,793 of OZ010747.1, read as the reverse complement.
ACCGTATGCATCGCTCAAGGACACATAAGAATATTGCTAATGTAGCCCTTAGTGTTCAAAAAAACCCAGATTTGTTGATTCCTCGTCGATCATTGGAATTAGATATTATATATATATTACACCGTATTTTGCATTAAGAATTAAGTAATAATAATAATAATAATATACTTTATTTCTATTACATACAAATCATATAAATAGAAAAAGGCGAAGTTCAGACTGGGTCTGCTCTCCCACTTAACTTTTTTAATTTTATTGTTCAGTTAACACAAGAACTCAAGCCGGTTGATCACCATAAACGTCGTATCTTTGCTGATTGGGCCTTTTTCTCAAAAAATTATCTTCAGTGATGTGGCCCATTTTTACCTCGGAGGCTACGTTAATAAGCAGAATTGTCGCATATGGAGCTCAGAAAATCTAAGAAACATTGTTGAAAAATCTTTGCATTTTCAAAGTGTCACTGTTTGGTGCGGTTTTTGGGCTGGCGGAGTGATTGGACCCTACTTTTTCAAAAATGAGGCTGGTGCAACTGTTACGGTGTTTAGATGGCGCTACCGAGCTATGATTAATATTTGTTTTTGCCGGAATTGGAAGATATTAATGTGGACGACGTTTATTTTAGCAAGACGCTACGTGCCACACAAGCAACAAACCAATCGCAATTTTGCAAGAAAATTTTCTTGACCGTGATCACAATTGGCCACCGAGATCTTGATATTTAACATTTTTAGACTGTTTCTTAAGGGCCACGTGAAAGATAAGTTCTGTGCCAATGCCCCACAATCAATTCAAGACCGCAAATGTGCAAATTAGTCATGAAAAATTTTATAAAAAGAATGTAGTACTGCAACAGTAACCGTGGCGGCCATTTGACTGATATCGTTTTCAAATGTTAATGGCTTACCTTCCTCTTTACAATGAAATAAACATATATTAATTTATCTTAAAGATACCTGTTTTTTTTAAATTTCAAATAATAATACCTTATACAGCCCATCTCAATGTAAGCGGTCTTATGGGAAAACAATCGGCAATCTCCGCCGCCGGCAAAAAAATTAATAATTTAATAATCTGAATATTTTCTTGTTTACACAAAGACATAATTTTCGAATGAGCAAGTACCGTAATATTAATGAAGAATAATACTTCTGTTCACTAGAAACTCTCTACTCGAATAACGTAAATAACATAAATATTATGTCTTTAATCAGTATTCATACGCTCGCACGCAGAATGCGCACGTGTTAATTTTTTTGCCGGCGGCGGAGTTTGCCGATTGTTTTCCCATAAGACCGCTTACATTGAGACGGGCTGTATATGCTCAGCAAAAAGTTGAGAGGTCTCAATAGTCCCAACCGTAATTATTGTCCAGCACATAAAAATGTATCATTTAGACGCGACAGTTCAAAAAACTAATTCCCGCACCTTCTTCTAGCCCAAAGGTTGCGGTTATTAGTCACAGGGTTAGTAATCCTAAAGACGATTTATTAATTGATCCTTGTGAGTTTGATCATGCTACTCAAAGAAATTTGCCAGTAATACCGATAACCATCCAAGGCTGTCAATTTTCAGCTTTGATAGACTCCGGTAGCAAGGTATACTGTCTATTGGCAAGTGTCTGGAAACAAATTTAAAAACATACCTATCTTTTCCGCTAGTGGTGTACAAGTTACGGCGGCTTTTCGCGGAGCTTGCCGACATATTACACACCAGATGCTACTTGAATTTTAGTTAAATGCTCATTTAATTTAGAAAAGTCGGTTTTGATGTTACCCAAACTTAACACTGTTATAGACGAGATAAGCCCCATACACAACTATTGTCCAATTGAACCACCCAAATTTAAAGTAACTGTTATTAATCAACATTTAATTTCTGCAAACTTGCCAGCAGCAGAAGAAATATGTAAGCAAGATATAATCAATACTGCTGACCGTACATCATTAAATCCTGTTCAAAAACAAATGTTTCTTAAATTGCTTAAAAAGCACGCACTTGTTTTTTCAAATATTGCCGGTCGTACACACAAATACATACCCAAAATTAAGTTAACTGAGATGACACTTTTCTAAATAAAACCTTATCCGTTTTCTTATGCTCATCGGGCAGCGGTTTTCCAAGAATTACAACGCATGGAAGAATACCGCGTAATTGAGCGTAGCAATTCTCCCTTTTGTTCGCCACTGCTTACCGTAGTTAAGCGAGATGGAACCGTACGCATCTGTTTAGAAGCATGTAGGCTTAATCGAGTAATGAAAAGTGATTTGGAACTCCCACATGATCTTTTGGTGCATTCGTCTTCTTTTGAACAGCACCTGGACCATATGGATAGACTTTTTTTGCGTTTATTTGATGCTGGGCTTACGCTAAAATTAAAAAAAATGCAAATTTTTTAAGCAACAGGTTACCTTCTTAGGCTACGTATTAAGCAAACAGGGCATCCAACCTGATCCAAGTTGTGTGCAATCTATATTTGAGTTTTCTACTCTAAAGAACACGAAAGGTTGGGTAATTTTGACCGCGCATTTTGTGATAATTATGTCACAATATCCGTGCTACTTGTTGCGCTACTCAGGAAAAAGGTAATGTAGGCTTGGCAGTATCAGTCAACAAACCCTACTCTGAATGGATATATTCAAAACCTTCTTAAAACTGAAGATTCTGAAGATCACCAACGTTTTGTGATGCACAAGAAACTACTGTATCTCCGGAGAGGTGAAAACAATTTTAGTTATGTGTGTATACCAAAAGTTCTTCAAACACAAATGAAATATATCTTTCATAATGCTATAAGCCATTTTGACGTATATAAAACGTGGTATGCGTAACGTCAAGAAGTTTGGTAAAAGAATATATACCGCAATGTTAAAAATCGTATTAAAAGTTGTACTATATGTCAGACAACATAAATCTGTAGGTTACCTAGCCCACCACATATGTCAATTGTGCTTGATGCTCCTGGTAGCCTCATTGCTATTGACTTATATAGACCTTTGCCGTCTTTTGTTAGAGGTTCCACAATGTTATGCGTACTACAAGATGTGTTTACAAAATTAGTAAACCTCTATTGCTTAAAGCGTGGTACAACGTAATTAATACTGCGGCGTCTCAAAATTGACTTCTTCCCTAATTTTGGAACACCACAGCAAATTTTATCTGATCATGGTACCCACTTACGTCCGACTTTTGGGTACAAACTTGACGGACTTTAGACATACAAAATGTTCACTGCAGTGTCCGGCATGCATCCATCCAAACGCGTGATGCGGGAGTTAGGGAGGCTGTTTAGGGTATTTTGTAACAGAAAACAAACTTGTTGGGCTTTAGAATTACCAAAAATACAACGCTTAATAAATAGCGTCTTACACAATTTGACAGAGTTTTCTCCTCATTAATTACATTATGACACTGCACCAGACTCTATTCTTTTTTTGCGGCAAGAAAATCGTTGTGCAGCGGATGCTCACGTAACCTTATTTTTGGCTAGGGAGGCTCTCCTTGGTAAAGCCGCGCGCAGGAAAGCTTCTCACCTCAGAAAACCAGTTAACTTCAATATATCTGATCTGGTCCTATTAAGATCAAACCCGTTATTGTTAGCTAGTTGTGATCAAACTCGCAAGTTTATGCTCCGTCCCTATATACCAACACCTCCTTCTGGCACGTAGTGGCTCAAAGCGAAGATGTTCAGGAGCAGGTGTGACGGGATTAGTTTATAGACCATATTTATTTAAATACTCTTGCGCAGACAACGCCACGATTGTGCTAATAACCTACTTAATTTTAATCTTGCGGTATAGCGGCTTTTTGCGTTCCAACTATAACGGCATTAGGGCCTCATAGATTTTTCAACTAATATCTGCCAGATAAATTATATTTCATATTAATAAAACTCTATTTGCATCGTGTGTTGATTTTGTTCCAGATTGCTGTTATAATAATTTATAGTTATATTATAATAATATCGGACGTAGATCTGTATACTGCGTATACAATAAGAAGACATCTTGTAAAATATTAAATAAAGAATTTAAGACATATATGCATTGTAAGATTAATCTCCACGACCCCTAGTGCTCTGCCACAATGCATATAAACTTTTTATATTGTGAGTTGAACAAGCACAGACTAAATCCAGATTCTTTACGCATTTAAGCTTCAAAAGACTATCCAATACTTGGTAATGTCTGACAAGTACAATTATTCTTAGTTTTATCGAACAGTTTTTAGGCATAACAAAACCTTTTATTTTGCAAAAGAAATAGCGAGGAGACACAATCAACAACAATTATTTATAGACATTTAAATATACAAACAACATTGAAGTAGGAGGGGTTTTATATTAAGTTGTAGAAAGGTGTAAAAAGTAATTGTGTATTTTAGCAAACTTTTATTATTGCAAGAAAATTGATTTTTTCTCCCAAAAAAAAAACTTTTAAATGTATGTCAGACTTATGTTGTAGAGAAATCAATCCGGGTACTTACCAAACCCCACCTTAAAAAAGTTTTCCGCTATTCTACATATCTCAATAACTTTATATTGAACGGCTACTATTAAAATTGCTTTAAGCTAAAGCAAGTAGTTGTAACGCCTTCTAACAGTTTAGTTTCTCTTGATTTTTCTAATTTAAATTGATGTAATTACTAAGTTTATTACTTTTTATAATCTTTAGTGTACTACAACAACCACTGTAAATATAATAATAATAAATTGCTTCCAAAAAAAAAAATTTTTGGATATAATGTGTCCAAAGCAAATAATAAATTATTACGGTACGCAATTCACATTGGTTAAATAGAAACGGTTTTTTGACAAAAACAGCATACAAACAATTTATTTTTTAGTGCGTCATCCGCACAAAACTTGGGCGTATTTTTTGTACGCACCGTAGCTAAGATCAAGAAATACAAGGTCTCTATAAATAAATAGAATTATGTAATCACTTTAAATATGCCGCTTTTTTTTAAATTGTCTACTATACTATTTGTTTTGACAGTTCAACTATGACAGCAAGGTTATAAGAATGTATACAAATAAAGAGAATATTTTTATTATTAAATCTTACTTTAGAAATGGACGGTTTGATAATGAAAAATGGCTCAATTCTATTCCGGATTCTGTTCGAGAGTTTTGACTGCAGTTTCCGGATCGTAAATTTGAATATTTAATGTTGTCAAATCATATCATAAGAATAGTCAAACAATTCAAAAAAAACTGGTAGTGTGCAGAAAGGCAAAACATCAGGCAGACCATCTGTATCACAAAAGATTGTTGAAGATGTGCGCCAACGTTTAGAAATAAGCCCACAAAAATCTGTACAAGTATTAGCTCTGCAAGCTTAAAATTTCTAGAAGTACCGCTTATAAGATTGTGAAGAAGAAATTAAACTTGCATCCTTATAAAGATTTGGTAGTGCAAGAATTATTGCCAGTCAATCTTCAACGTTGTATAAATTATTGTGGGTGGTTCTTGGACATTTTTAATGATGACCGCACACTTGATTTGACATTTTTTTGTAAAGAGGCTAAGTTTTATCTCTTGGATTACGTTAATTTTCTAAACTATAGGTGTTGGCACACAAAACATTCCCATATTCTAATTTAAGCGCCGTTCCATCTTTAGAAAGTTAGAGTTTGGATGGCTGTTTCTTGTCAAAGAATAATTGGTTTAGTATTCTTTAACAATACAATAAATGGTAAGCAATACCGTCAACATCTAATCATTTTTTTCATTAATCTGTTAGATGACGAGGAATTGCAGCATGGATAATACCAGCAAAACTGTGCGACAACTCACACAACAAGAGGAATATTGGAAATCTTCGAGAATTTTATGGTGAAAGGTTGATTAGTCAAGGGTTATAGCCTTCACGTTCTCCAGATCTAAAAACATATCTAAGCTGTAATAATATAAAAGTTTCTGTTTTTTTTTTTAACTAGCAATATCAAAAACAACAATTTTTCCTTAATTTTTTAATTAAGTTAGATATAAATTACAAAATTTATTAATATTATTGGTTATGTTTTAACAATAATTTAATATATACAAAGTCAAACAATTCATTAATATATTTTTTATTAATGCAATTACTGTACAGTTCAATTTAAAATAATAATAATAAAAAATCATTTACGAATAAAATAAAATATATTTGCATGGTTTGGTTTTATTTATATGAATCAAAAAAATTACTTATGATAATTAGTTTAAATTATGAAAAATGTATTTGCATAATTAAATAAACTTATTTATAAAACCGTTTAAGAACGAGACTATGGCATTATGTTTAAAAAGTCTACATGTCATCCTTTTATTATAATATTAAATATAATAAAAAAAATTGTTTTATCAATTACATTAATAATAGAATATGTTCATTATAACAGTATATTATACTACTGCAATATAACGATTTAAATTTTAGTTATAATTTTTTACCTATATTTAATAAGTTTAAATAAACTAGTTTGATAGATCAATACTTCTTGTTTGATTTATAGAGTGCTGTAGTGCACTCCGGGGGACTTTCAATATATAACTAAACAAACTAATATCAAATAGTTATAATTTAAATATTTGATCAAAATTTGTAAATTTATTTAATATTATAATATTTTGTTACAGTAGCTACGATACTATCTATTAATAACCGTAAATGTTAAAAATATAATTAATACATTATTATTATTTATCAGTTTTAAAATTTATCAAAATGAACACTGGTCATTGTTAAATTTTTTATAAAAATTAATGAATATACTTTATTTTAAGACACCCTGTATATCGTTATTAACGTACAAAAATATTTGAAAATATGTTGTGGTTATTTACACATAAACTGAGTAAGTTTTAGGGTTGTGTATAATAAAGTACAATAAAACTAAAATTTAGGTAATTAAGATAGTTGTCTGAAATAGCTTACACATAACCAAAAAAGCCATGATGTAAAAGTAATAATCATCACTTTACAAGTAAAGTTTATTAGTCAATAGATAAATGTAAACAAAATAAACATAAACAAATATTAGAGGGATTATTAAATCCATAATAAGTAGAATGTATCTGTAATGTTTGTAAGAATTAATATATTTTATTTTATTTCTATTAGGGCCGGTATTATAAAAACAAAATAAATCACCAAATAACAAATCTCAAATTAAATATATTCGACGAATAAACGTATTTCGGTATTATAAAACTAAATTAACTATTCGTAAAATAAGAAGTTGCAACGCCGCATTTATATGTTATTTTAATATTGTAGTTATTGATGTGTTATATTGTAGCCTTTGTTATATTACAATAATCCCATACAACATATTGAAAGTCAGTTGCATAACATCGTAGAGCAATCAAAAGCTCATTTTCAACAGAAATTGCTCCACATTAAAAATAACCTAAAATACATGACATATGTCAAGTTATTCATTGAATAAATTTTAATCCCTAGATTTTGGATGATTAATTTACTCCATAGATTTAGTTACCTACTTTTATTATTTGACGTTTATAATACCGAAATCAACCAATTAAAATAATTTACTTGGTTAGTAAATAAAATCTACAGATTTTAATGGTTTATAATACCGGCCCTTAGTATGGTATTAGTATTGTTATTATGTTATATGCGCATGTCAGCGCAAGTGTGGAGATATGTTGAGCGTTAGTAAAGAGTTGGTGTGAATAAACCAATTGATAAATACGTATAAAGTTTTATTTAGAACATACTTATAGGTAGTGAATTAGTTAAATTAGTGAACCGACAGTGCAAGCGCTTTACAAGATATTTAGTGATTAAAGTCAAAGAAACGAGCGGAAAAATGGAGAACACCAGAAGCCACGAGCGCGAGTTTACCCTAAGATCCAATTGGGATGTGATTCGAGCACAACTGAACAGTGTGTGTGTTCCAGAAGAACCGGTCACAAAAACGGTAAATCAGTTGCTTCAATTATTTACAAAACATTTTTCCCACCAAAAGCCGTTTTTCCACATCAATACAAGTTTTACAACGCATACAAAGATAAAAACGAGGAAATATGCGACTAGGCAGCTAGAGAGATATGGCAGCTCCATGTCAATTCAGCGCTAACATGTTATCAATAATAATCCGGGATAAATTCATTATGAGTACAGAAAAAGGCCCCATAATGGACAAATTATTTGAGAAAGACAACACGCTAACTTTAGATCAAGCAATCAGTTTAGCTATAAAAAAAGAAGCAAGTGGGAAAAATTATTTCACGGATAAAATTGAAGACGTCAGGGTGAAGAGCGAGAGGGATAAAGAGGTATTCCACATGCGACGATAAACGCAGCAGCAGAAGGCAAAAAACAACGTGCGCACCACAAGCATATGGAAGTAATTATTGAGAAAAACAGGATCGAGGACAGAGCGCAGAGAGAAAACTACGGAAAAACTAATCAGGTTTTATGTTTTGTATGCGAAAAGCCGGTCATTTTTCTAAAATATATGTCGATTTAAAAATTATACATGTAATATCTGTAGCAAAGTAGGGCATTTGGCCAATGTATGTAAAAATAGAAATAATCCGAAGAATAACCATTTAAAAAACCAGCATTATATAGATAATATTGACGAAGAAACATGATTTAGTTTCAAAGATGATAAAACGGAACCAGTAATTATTGAATTAAAAATTAATAACAGAAAATTTGAGTTTGAACTGGATACAAGGAAAAATATTTTAATAATATATTATTTAGAAAAAACAAACAAGGTCTTAATTAATTATGATGGTAATTTTATTTATCCAATGGGTTTTTTTATTGGTACAGTTGAATTTAGAAACATAACTAAATTAGTAGAAGTAAATGTAATTAAGGGTAATGGACTGCCACTTGTAGGTAGAGATTTTTATTATAAATTGAATTTAAGTTTAAGTAAACTTGAAGTGGATAGTGATGAAAATTTTGACTTGATTGCTAGAGATTTAATTAAGAAGTATCCAAGTGTTTTTTTCAGAAGATATGGGCTTCTTTAATAAATGCAAGGTCTCACTTAAAATAAAAGATGATTCTCAACCTAAATTTTACAAAGCTCGTCTAATACCTTTTGCAATTAAATAGAAGGTAGAAAAAGAAATTAATCGATTATTAAAGATTAAAATTTTAAAACTAGTTGATTACAAATTGACAAACACCCAATTCCTCGCGTTGAAGAAATATTTAAAAAGTTACGAGTGAAAAAATTCTATACACAATTAAATTTAACAAATGTGTATCAACAAATATTATTAGATAAAAAATTGAAATATTAACCACCATTCGCACACATAAAGGACTTTTCAAATATACCTGAATGCCTTATGGGATAGCATCTTTTTCAGCCAAATTTAAAAAAATAATGAAGTCGCTATTTGATGGCATTAAAGGGGTAGCTTATTATTTAGATGACATAATAATTTTGGGTTTTACTTTTAAGGAAAACATGAATAAAGTAAAACAAGTCTTAGGAATGTTAAAAAAATGCAGACTAACAGTTAGAAAAGATAAATGTATGTTTATTTCAAAAAATCAGTATTTAGGCTAGTAAATGTCACTGAACTAAAATCGTTTTTAGGTTTAGTTAATTATTGTAACAAATTTATTGAAAATGTGTTGAAGCCGTTATGTAAATTATTAGAAAAATAATCAAAATTTACATGAGACAACAAAGATAACAGCTTTAACAAGGTTAAAAACCATTTTAACTTTATTCAAGACTTTGGTGCATTTTAATCCTGATTTAGAAATAAAACTGACATCAAATCAGCGTACGGAGTAGGAGCTGTTTTTTTACATAAAATGATAAACGGCAAAATTTAGCCGATTGTTTATGCCATACGAACGTTAAACAAAAGCCAAAAAGCTTATTCCCAAATAGAGAAAGAAGGGTTAGCTTATCATTTTTGGTACACAAAAATTTCACCAGAATATATACGTCAGTTTATTTTAAATAACAATTACAAACAGTATTTTTGAAAAAAAAAAAAACAATCATTGCAGCAAACAGATTGCAGAGATGGGCAGTAATATTTAGTAATTTTAAGTATCTAATAAAATTTGTTAAATCAAATGATAATTACGCAGATTGTTTATCACGATTGCCAGAATTTCTTTATTGCACAATGATCAAGGAAATACAAATTTTAATAACATTGAGCAAAACAATATAAATTTGTCAATTAATGCTCAGTTAATTGAACTAGATACTGCAAAAGAATTAAATATGTAAGAAACGGTTGGCTAAGAACAATACAAACAAACTTAAAACCGTATTTTTTAAAGAGAAACGAATTCACAATAAAAAAAATTGTGGCTCGATCTTATTTATGGTGGCCTACATTAAATAAAGATATTGAGATATTAGTGGTGTCATGTTACAATTACTTAAATAAAAGAAATAACCCAAGTAAAGCAACATTAATTTTTTGGGAGCACCTAAAGAAACCTTGAGATAGAGTTTGTAGTAATTGATGCTTATAGCAAATGGGTTTATTATGAATACTACAACTGCTAAAATGACAATTACATCTCAAGAGTTTGCATCATTTTTGTCACGTAACGGGGTGAAATGGAAGAACATTGCTCCGTATCATCCAGCAACTAATGAGGCGGCAGAAAATACTGTGAAGACTGTAAAAAATGCACTCCTCAAAGCAATAGGTCAGAACCAAAGTAAAGGTGTAGACTTAGTGTTGTAACAATTTTTATTAGATTTCAGAAACACAGCACACAGTACTACAAATCTATCACCTGCTGTGTCAATGTTAGGTAAGCCAAGACCTTCCAATCAATTAAAAGATAACGGTCAACATCAAATTAAAAAGTATGTGGGAAGGAGAAACAAAGAGTTTAGTCTGCATAAACTTGTGGCAATGCGTGACTATCGTCATGTTAAACCTACTTGGACAAAAGGAAAAATTATTAAAATTATTAGACCAAGAACGTATTTGATAAAGATACCGTCAGCAAATAAACTTACCATTTTCCAATGAACATGTTCCGCTTGGAATAGATAATAAAAATAATATATGTATAAAAAAAGAAAATGAAACGTGCTCTATTCCGTATAGTTTACGTTTTCCTTTAATTAAGAATGTATTGTAAGAATTAATATATTTTATTTTATTTCTATTAGTATGGTATTAGTATTGTTATTATGTTATATGCGCATGTCAGCGCATGAGTGGGAAATTGTTGAGCGTTACTAAAGAGATAGTGTGAATAAACCAATTGATGAATACTTATGAAGTTTTATTTAGAACATAAACACAACAATATCGATTTTCTAAGTAATGAAAACCGCTTAATTTGGCAATTATTGTTGGGTACCAACAATAGAAGAATTACCAGTAGTTTTTGGCAATTAATCTCAGACATCATAAATCTACGTAAAAATAATAAATTGACTCTAAAGCGCCGAAGTATCAGCGGCAAAAGATTATATTGCAGTGCATTGTGATTAAAACTTAAAAAAAATATTTTGTATGCGTTCTATATTGAGTAAATGAATGCTATAAAATAAGCACCAAATTGCATGCTCTAAATGAAAGTGTAGCAAAGCGCAATAAAGTAATTTGAGTGTGCTTGTGCATATGTAAGTAGATATTCTGTAAGCAAACCTTAACACAAAAGTTAGTATTGGATTAAAAATTACGTCAAAATCTTTTTTTGTTTAAGATGTTTCAAAACGTTATTAACAATAGTATAGTCATAAGAAACTTTACTTAAAGTTTTGTTAAAGCTTCTAGAAAAACATTTATTTGGATTAAACAACAAGTTATTAATAAAATACTATAAATGAACAGAATCGAAGTTATTTAGCAAACTAATGCAACTATCAATATACAATATTCTTCTGTAAGTTTTTAGATAGTCAGCAAACAAAAAATAAGTTAAAAATTTGATAGAATAAAAAAGATTATAAATAAAGAGTAAAAATAGAATAAGTGAACAATGAAATCTATGAGGAACTACAGATGGAACAATAATTGGTTGTTATAAAAACTTACTAATTATCACACACTAAATAAAACAACAACCACGCAACAACAAACTCATGAAAACCTAGAGCCCAATATTCTATATTTAACGCAATCAAAAACCTTTAAAAGACCTGTGTAAATAAAATCAACTTTAACTATTAATTAAATAGCCGTTCCGGTTTAGTGCTAAAGTTACATTTAAGGTTCTCAATCTTTTTAAATACATTTAACAAATTAATTAAAAATGTTTTAATTGAATAAATTTGTGTATTGTAAACACATAAAAAGAATTCAGCAAATCTATTAACATAGTCATTTCCATTACTGCAAGTTTGGTGTTTAAAATACATTGTAGCTGGTAAATTAATAGCTTCTTTAGTGTGACCCATAAATGTTTAAAGAATTTTGGGTTAGTTTGAATGTTGATTTTTGTTTGAGTAATATATTGTTTGTATAGACATTTACTGAATTTTTTACTTAAATTACAAATGATTGAAACTTATTATAATCAACCAAAAATCTTAAGAATTTAAAAAGTCTATAAACAGTTTTTTTAGTCTAGTAAGTAAAATCAATTTTTTATTAAATCAAACTAAAAAATTGTTTTTACGCCGCTGTTTTTAGAGACCAAACAGACAATACCAAAATGCAACACGTAAAATAAATTAACGCAATTATAAAAATAAACAGACCAATTAACATTCATTCAAAAAATAATGATTGCAATTACACATTAAAATATTACTGCTAGTATTACATTTTACATTTATCATATAAGCATTACAATGTTGTCTTAGTTTTAACAAATCATCTACAACATTAATTACAGATATTTGAAAAGCATAATTCTAAGCGCACACCATCATTATTAGGTATAAAAAAGATACAACTTCAAAACCAAACCATAATTAATAAATTTCTTGACTAATACATGTGCAGGCCAAAAATCCTTACAAAAACGGATCAAGCGTGATTAGCTAGAAATCAACAACATCAATTAATATACTAAGAAAATTAGATTTAGTATGATTTAAAATATCAGTTTTTTTAGATCTACGTCTAATTTTAGAAACGCGTACGTAGGAAGTAAGTACATAGCCTGCAGTTTGTTTGAGTTCTTGGCTGAATTTTTTTGATTATTTCTTTTTTTAACAATAGTATAGTTAAAATATAGAACACAATAAGTTTAAATTACGATTTTTTGAATACAATTGTAGATGTAGTACATTATTAGTATCATCATTTGTATACATTTAATTAAAATTTGTGCAAATTTTACATACTACAAAGCCAGTGTTAGAGAAGTAAAAAAATTTAAAACTATACATTTGATTTTTTTATAAAACTAGACAACAATGTAGCCGACTATTATTGCACAAAATTAAATTACCACTGCAATTTTAACATAACCTGTAATTTATTAACCCATCATCATTGAATATGGGTATAAAAAACATTTATACCCTAAGAGCTTTACATTAGATTTTAATAAATTTTGGCAATTAGTAACTTGTTGTAGCAACTGACTTTGTCGAGTTAGTAGGCAGAGAAGTCCTTAATTCAAAAAAATATTTTGTGATGCTCTTGATCACTTGATGTAATTACACTATACAATTTATTATACAGTCCTTGCTTTTTACTAAATTATCAGTTTTTAAATTAAAAAAAATAACACTTTGAATGTGTCACGTAAACCGGTGTGTGTAGTAAATGCGTTTAAATTGTTCAAATTGAAAATATACCGTTTTTTAATTTATTTATTGATCACTTTTGAAGTTATTTATTTTATAAATATTATTTTGTTTTGTTTTCATAGATAAAATTTTGTTTTTAAATATTGAATATTTTTTATTGTGAATTATTATTGAAATGCATTTGTTCGGTTTTTTGTATTGTTTGATGAGATGAGGACTTTCTACGTCAAACTCAATGCAAATATTGTTGTTAAAAATTATGACGTAAGCTTAAGTGGTCTCTAGTTTTAAACAGTTCTTTTATTTTAGGATTTACTTTATTCTGAGTGCATTGTATAATTAATTATTTTATGTTTGAACTGTCGGTATTTACGTTGGTAGTTCCTCTTGGCATGTTTTAATCCTTTACATTATACACAGCGGATGTAATTAGTATGTGAATACAAACTTTTTAATAAAAACTTTGTTTAATTTAATTAATTAATATAATAAATATTTGCATATATTAAATTATATTTAATACACAAATAAATAAACTTTGCAACTTGTTTAATAAAAAATGTCACAGCTATAATAATTTTAAATAACATGGTAAATAAATTTCAAAAAAAAATTATAGGATAAAACAATTAAAAATGTATTCAATTTATTTCAGTTTTATTTTTATTCTATTAATATATTATCAATTTATTGTAAATATTTATCTTTAGTTGACAATAAAACTAATATTAAATCTCTTTGTATAGTCAACCAAATTAAGTAAAGCACTACATCAACATCTCTAGTAACGGTTAGCAAACTTATTATGAAAAAGCATTAACTATCACTAGTAGTACCAGAGAGTTGATTCGCAATACAGCAACGTTTCACTTAGTGCCTAACAAGACAAATAGATTATCGATTACTGTTTAAAGACAATAAAATTTGCAAAAACTACATCTTAAAATTATAAATTTAACGAATTACTTATAAAAATAATTATAAATAAATATTTTCCTCATTGAAGAGAAATAACTTTGATTTAATTTTTTTATAAAACCACTTTTTTTTAGTATTTGGCATTGCCAATTTGAATAGTTCACCCTATATAAAATATTGTAAAATTCTATACTGTGCAAAACTACATATAAAATTATTTTGGAAATTGAATAACGATATGAATGTGCACAAAACATAATCCGATTATATTAAAGCAATTTGTTTCCGTAATAGGTATTTTTCATGTCATAAAAAACTAACAAATTATACAAAACAAAATTAATTACGTGAGTGCGAGCATTGTACTCGCGGTTGAAAATTATTTTATTACTAATAAAAGCTATTGATCGGGAAACGAAACTGGAATGTATCCAGTTTCAGGTCGAATCGACCCGATTGCCCTAGTGAAGCTGCACCAGCGACGCATTCAATGCTGCTGGATTTGTGGCTATAAATTTCATTTCACTAAAGGACATTATAGATGATAGTTATGACACATTAGCAGCCCTTACATGGAGAATTAGGTGGAAATGACGGTAGAAACGGGGAACGTAACATGCCTTAGAAATCCGACACAGAAACTTATTTGGCACAAAATTAACAATACGTATATACATTTTCGGTAACAATTTCAATTTAGCTTGCTTGGCTTTATTAGTTTAATTTACACCTAAACAACATTTCACAATTTATTACTGGATCATATTTTATGGAATTAAATTAATTTATTGTCGGATTTTTCTCAATATACTGCTTGATTTATGTATTTTTATTATTTTGGGAACAATTTCTCTTCATTGCAAGTTCGAAAGGTTCCGAGTGTTTCCTTATTTTGACGGGCTCACATTATTCAAATGGGAACGATAAAATTAAACGATGAAAGTTTTTTCCTCTCTTTTTCATTGTATTTTCGACAACGAACCAAACGTATTTCATTCCCTTTAAAACATCTCATACCTGTCATCGAGTTTTTTATGTAAAATATCTGCGTGTGGCATATTGAGTAATATTTTATAATCATACGTACTCGTATATTCCTAATTTAATATACTAATACAAAATACAATTTTATATATTATATATTTTTTTAAATTTACACGATTATGCCAGTATTTTGTTGTTTTGGTTCGACCAATTATAATTAATGTGGCTGTTTTGCAGAAATTCAACTGAAACTAATAATTATAATTAGTGTTCCGGATTGTGGGTTAATGTGAAATATATGTTTTCAATATTAATACAAATTGGTAACTACAGTTTACAGAATAATAAAAATATCTATCTATTCTAAGTGATGTTTTATCAAAACTTTATCTTTTAATTTTTATTATTTAAAAAAAAAATAGTGCAGTAATCCAGATTTCAATTTAAGTATTTTTTTCTATGATAATGATAAAGCTAATATTTATTATTGTTATGTCTATCTTTGTACAGTTGATGAACTTATTATTGTAGACATACAGGGTAATATTTGTTAGCCTTTTTACAAACTTTTGCAATGATTTGAATTTTAAAACAGTAAAAAGTTGAGTTTTTTAGAGTTAAAATTTACCATGTTGGTAGTGCCCCATTTGTATAATGTTTTAAAGTTTTTATTTATAGATGCTACAAAATCTGACCTAGAAATCAATCTGTTATATTTGTTGATATGGTCTTTAAAAAGCAAAACGAAGCTCGGCAGCCTACCATATATGGAAACAATGCAAAGCAGCAAGTGGGGAGAAAAAAAAAATTAAAAAAAAAATAATGTAAATATGTAATTATATTATAATAAATTTAAATAATAAATAAAAAAAAGTATGAATATGAAGGGTGCTTTCATTTGAAAAATATGAATAGAACTATCAGTTATTTAAAGAAGTTTATTAATGTAAATCAAAAATAAAGTTGGCAAAAAAGCAGAACCTTGAGGAACACCAGCATTTATAACTTTAAGGTCAGAGTCAGAGAAAACCATCAATTCTAACTATTATTTTTTTATGAAATTGCTTAGCTTAAATTAAAAAGTAAATAAACATATAAATAAAATTTCAGAAAATAAAAAAAATTGTAAGCACCACGGCAAAGAAAGCATTTGCAGCACTTTGTTGTGATTAAATTAGTTTTTAACGTAATTTCTATTACCTTCAGTGTGTTGTATGCAGCCTTGTATGCCTAACTGGTCTTTGTAAACTTGATCATTTTTTGCAGTTATTAGACCTAAACTGTCTGTGCAGTAAGCATGTTTTTAATGGTTGTTTTGACGATAACGGCATTTGCTGACGACTTAGCTTTAGTAGGTAGGTATGCAGATATAAAAGTACTAAAGGAAAAACTAGAGTTGGCAATTAGTATGATAAAAAGATAGATAAAAAGTGAAGGGCTAGAATTAGCACCGCAAAAACAGAAGCGGCATGGTTATTGACAAAGAGGACAAATAGAGGAACCGGAAAAATACAGGTAGGTGAACAAATAATAACCATAGGGAAGAAGATTAAATATCTTGGAGTTACACTGGAAGCAAAAAAATGGAACGAACAGATTAAGGAAGCAGTAAGAGGAACAAAGAAAATGGAAGGAATGCTTAGTAGGCAGAAATTGCAGAAATGAAGAAAAAAAAAGAGCTGCTAAAAGAAAGCAAACTGACGGAACTGACCAGAAAATTTCCAAATGGTAGATACGCCATTTCGAGGTTGACTGACAATGTAACCTTTGAAATAGTCAGAGTATATTTGGCAACCAGGGGACACGAAGAAATAATTCCAAATGGAGACTCAAGAATATCCTTAGAAGTTGAATTGGCAAATTTAGGATTACTAAAGGGGATACACCTAATGGAGCTCCACAAAATATTCATGAAAAAGAGAGGATACGCCGACAAAGAAGTGAATGAAGACTTAAAGAAACTAAGAAGACATCTGTCCTTAGATGTCTTCTTAGTTTCTTTAAGTCTTCAATCAATCAACTTGCCTGAATAACAATAGAATGGCAGAAAGGAGAGATGAACGTCAGTATAGGACAGACAACAAATAGGGTATAGGGAGAGATGAGCCGGGGACAGCATGTGTTGCCGCAGCAGTCTGTGTGAATCCCACAAGGCCAAAACCAGCTCATCTCAAACTAATAATAGACTAGAGACAGGCAACGTCCTTAAAAAAAGACTGTAAGACTTTATTGCCAAAAACTGTGTTAACAATCAACAATCAATCTTTTACAGCTTATTAAAACCTCAACTCTGACAGCGTACTTGGCATGCTACAACTGTCAAATACCTCAATAAATTCCTAAAATGTTTGTCTAACGATTAACAAAAATACTGTTAACTTCAAGTTTTACAAATCGAGAATAATTTCTACATTACCTAAAGAGGAAGCACTAAGAATAAGATCAGATTCCATAAAAGATTATTGCATATAGAAATCGTTAAATGTGGTAATACCCTCTTGAAAAAAGTAGATAATCAAAAACACTCAGAAAACATAAAAGAAACTATTAGGTACACATATAAGGCTAAAAATCACAATAGCACCAACGTCGTTATATATGAAAGCGGATACCATTTTAACAAAAATTTGATTTCTGGTATTTGTAATTTGCATTTTTCTCCTAAGAATCATACACTACCCACACTCAATGCAAATGAATCAAACTGCAAGAGCTTACAGGACTAACAAACAGGACTAGTTACAGTAAAATACAACTGCATTGCAAAGTAAGCTAAACAAACCGTTTTAAAAAAAAAAAAAGAAAAAAGGTTTTAAGTCAGTAGAAACCTGACACTACTATACAGTACGGGCTGCCCAGTGTATTTTAAAGATTTTTGTTTTTCTACGCAAAAAAGACAACGTTTTGTTTAGTGCATTTTTTATTGCACTAAAAATTTTATTTGATTCTGCCTTGTATATAAAAAGTGGCCAATGTAACGTTTGGAATTTGAACAACCGTATATTTTGTTTTTCAAAAGTATAATAACATTTATGACTGAAATTTTGTTTTATGTTTGACATTTAAGAAATGAGACGATTTACACTTAAACAAAGTTGAAAAATAATAAAAAATTACTTCTAAAGTGGTAAGTCTTCTACTCAAACGAAAAGAAATTTACAAAACAAATTTGATAAAAGAGAAGTGTCTTTAACGTAGTTTGTGGACTAATTTGTAAAACAAGTTTGCAAAACTAGATTGAAATAAGCAAAATTGTTGCATTTGTGGATCAGAAATCCGTTTGTTGTGGTTTTTGATCCGGAAGCATTGTTGAGCCATTTTTTCTTTGAAAATGAGCAAAAAGCCGCCGTTACCGTCAATAACAAACGTTACTATGACATGCTAAACGATTTTATGTATCCAAACGTTGAAAAATATTAAATGAATGACATTTGGTTTTAACAGAACTGGGTCACTTGCCATACAACGTAACCATCAATTTTTTGCGCACTGTTTTTATAAATCAAATAATCAGACAAAATGCCAATGTCAATTGGCCGCCTAGAAGCTGTGATTTGACCTTACTATTTTTTTTTTGTGGAGAGGCCTAAAGATTAGTGATACTCCAACCATCCAGAGACAATTGATGCTTTGAATCACAAAATCGGAGTTGCCATTTATGCGATTGGAACCTTAACAATCAAAAATGTACTAAAAAATTGCAATGAGTATATGTGCAAGAAACAATTAATAGCCCAAAAATTAATAAATGTACTGATCATTATAGTATAAGTGATTCTATTTGACTATTTGAAGTTTTTTATTATTGAACCTCTAGATAAAAATTTTAATAGTGTATAAACGCAGGAGTATTCCAAATACCGTTAAAATATAAAATACTACCAATAATTTTAAAAATGTTAAAAAACAACTTATTTTGCACATAATAAACAAAATATATTTCTACTTATTCAGCATGTTTTTAAGTTGGAATTTTTTTAAAAGTAAATTAGCCTTCAATACAATCCCAAACCTAAACAAGATTTTTGATTGTGTCTCTCTCATTTTTTTTTATTTGTAAATTATCTGCGTATATCTAAATAGTATTGACTACTGTTTCTAAATCTATTAACTGCAACTGTTATCTATAGTATGTAAAAGAGTTAGTTTTTGATTTTTTGTTGCTCTCTAAATACTTTAATTACTTTGCAAATTTTATTAAAATTGGCAAAATTGTATGCTACTACAAACAATTGCAGCAATAATTAAAGCGGCGTCGGCTCAAATAAGGTTGTAACTTACATTTCTTCAACTTTTTAGGAAGCACAAAAATCGATAAACACAATTATTGGCTGTTTAAATTAGGAAAAACGTTGTAACAGGTGTCAGTTATAACTAGAGAGCGGATTCCTAGTTATTATGCTTACGCTAAATATTTAAAGCATCAAAAATATGTCTAAATATATGCACAAATTGTGAAGAATGTAATCATTTGTCACTAAGTTTTTTACGCTTTTTTTTGCTTTTTTTAGTATTCTTTTGAATTTGGTGCTTATTTCAAGATTTTGTGCTTTTTTAAGCTTTTTCGTCAGTTTTAGTGCATTTTTTTTTTGATAAATCAGTTTTTTTTGTAAAATTTAGTGGATTAAAATGTACATAAAAAATCGCAAATTATTTTATTTTTTAGAAAACGTAAAGCAAAATTTACGTATCAAGATCTTGCATATTTTTTATGATATTATTTAGACAAGTTTAATATAATTCTCTAAATCCCAACTGAACTTATAGCGTATTTTAGTGCCACTTTTTCAAGAAAATCAAATAATTGTATTTTATAATTCTCAAAATAATCGGTAGGTCAGTGATTTTCTCAATTTCGAAAATTGTAAAAACGTTGTAATACAGTTTTCGGATCCTGCAAGTAAGTCAGTAAAAACCTGCTAAGCGGTTCTAAAAACTAAAGAACTTTAAAATAATTTAGCTTTCTTAAAAGATAATTACGGTGTTGTGAGTCATGCTATAAAATTGCTAGAAAAACAGGAAAATACGTTAAATGAAAGTCTAAGTATAATTAGAGATTTCAAAGATGCAATTTTAAAAGTACTAAGCTATATTGGGCACAGTGAAATCAAAATCTAAAGACATATTTTTGAAAAATTGAGGTTTATCTACATTAAATAAAATATACTGTATTTTGAGTGGAGAGAATGTTGAAGATTTCGATATGAATCCAGCTTTTAAAACTAAATTTAAACATGCACCAGTAACAAGTGTGCATGTCAAAAGAAGTTTTTTCCCCTTTCATAAACATTTTAAGTGATCAAAGGCAGAATTTACAGTTAAACACTTAAAGCAACATTTAATTATTAACTGTTTTTGTGGATACTTTTTTTTAGTTATTTAAATTTTTTTTTATATTATTTAAAATGTGTGTAATAAATATCATAACTCAAACTGTTGTTATTTTAAATGTTATAAAACCTTTATTAAAATATTTTATAGTTTTGGATTTATTTAGTTTTTTTAGTTTTATTATTTTTTTTCAATTATGTCATGCCTTTTTAATGCTTTTTTACATGTTTGGTGTTTTTTAATGCTTTTTTAGTAACATTTTCATGCCTTTTTAAGTGCTTTTTTTCGTATTTTTAATGCTTTTTAATCCGCTCTCTAATTATAACATCATTTCATGCTATATGCATTCATGTTGCGCGATTTTTCCATAGTTTACTCTGCATAACGTTTTACTGCTTTGTAACTTACAACGTTTTTCCAATAAATTGCATATTTTTCTAGATATTTTAAAGACTGTCATGTACAAATTAAACAACGTGTTGTATTATTAATGTTTATTATTTAGTGTCACACAAATTAACAGCTCTTAAGTTTTTTTTAACATAGGCTTGCCCTATTGTCAAACTTTTGTAAAAAGGACGATACATGGCATCCATGTACTGTCACATGTCTATTAAATTAGACTTTTTGGCAGCCGGAATTGCTAATGCTAAGGATAAATTTTCAATACTAAAAAATGTTGAAATGCTTGCCTTGTACTTAGCAATATTTTTTACTATAGAAAAGTGTTGCCATGGTCTTAGAACGTTATGGTTTTTCCTAGTAAACTAGTACAGTTACAACGTTTTTCTACTAAATCTTTCTGGAAATGCCATTTCTGAAATAATCTTTATATTTTTACTTATATATTCTTCTCCCTTGCACCTAGCTAGCTTTGCTTTATTGTATTGCTACTGAAAAACATTTGATATGCGTTTTTAACTATAATTTAGTGTATTTTGCAATAAAGATGACTTATTTATTGTCGACATGATCGAACAACTTACCAGGCCAAAATCTCGTGCGTTACCACTTACAACGTTCTTCTACGAAAAACGGCAAAATGACAAACTAAATACTATATTTTATTAGTCAAAATTTTTAAATTAATAATTCTTTTATCTTAGGCAGTTGTATTATGTGCCTTACAACATAATTCCATAAAAAACTTGATTTGTAAAATATGCAAGTTACAACGTTCTTTAAGCAGACGCTTCAATTAAAAAAAAGTGATTATTAAAAATATTATAATTATATTAATTTGCTGTTTTGTGTAAAAAAACGAACTGTTTTAATAGATTTAATAAAACTAAAACTAACACTTAATACTATCTTTTTGGATAAAGTTTGCAGATCTTACAAGGATAACTAAAAAATTAATCAAAACATATTTAAACTAGATTAAAGATGTGATGACAAAAAAACATTGGGTAAAACAAAACTTTTTACAAAAATACCAACTGCGTCTAATAAACCAGTTCACTACATTGTTCAAAACTTGACACAACAAAACCTGGCAATTATAGACAAACAATAGTTTGTTAACAACATTAAAGACATAATAATAATAACCAAATTTATTTTTTAAAAATGTCACCAACAAGGATACATTTAAAAACAACTTCATATACGCTTGTAATTTGTTAAATAATTTACTACACATATAAGTTATATAACAAACCACCCTGTATCTTTACAATACTTTATAATACGTTATAAGTGCAACTGCATACATGTCAATGCAGCATCAGCACTAATCTTTATCTTTTATGCAGGTGCAGATTGTTTGGATCATAAATAATTGCATTGTAACGTAGTTTTAAGTTAGTCGTTAATTAGCATTACAGTATTAAACATTAATAATAAAAAAACCTTTTTAAAAACGGATTATTCCGAGCTATAAATATAGCTGGCGCAGTCATGCGGATCTCTGATAAAACGAAAGAATATCGTTTTATTTGTTTCAACGATTAATCAGTGTTTTCCTAAATAAATTACGCAACTTCTACGCATTGGATACCTCATCAACGCATTGGATGCCGTCCCGAATATTGAGCAGCATACCACGACGTATCGAGTTCACCTGCCGTACGAGTTCCACATCAAGACACTTCCAAATGGTATTATTAATAATATTACTGTAAGTCTATAAAATTATTTAGAGGTTTCAATTTTGCTAATGAATGCTATTACTGAAAACTCAGACTCAGATTCAAACTCAAATTATCCCAATAATTCAAATTGATTCCGATCACGTTTAAGTAATAATATTATTACTAACATAGATAGATAGATAGATATTTATTGATTCTTATTACAACATAACATTGATTGAATCTGTCAGCTATATAAAACAATTACAATATACAAGTATATAAAAAAGCAATGTAAAAACACAAAATAGAAAATGAAATAAATTTAAAAACAATATTGCATACATTAAATTGAGGTTTGCGAGATATTGGTAAGTTTAAAACAAGCCTATAATCTATAGCAAAACACACAAACATATTAAAAGAATAAAAAATGGGTAGATATTATTACAGATAAATTTGTATCACAGTTACACAGTTACCACAATACATTAAAAAAATCATTGTACGAGTACAGAACTGCTTCTGTCAACTTCGCCTTAATGATACTTTTATATCTTTTAATTGGCAGTTCCTGGATCTGAAGAGGAAGAAAATTAAACATTTTTAATGATATATACTCATAGCTTTGCTGAGTTTTCTGTAAACGATGCTTAGGAATAATTAAATTGTTTTTAAAGCGTGTATCATGTTGGTGATTGTTCACTTGTCTCTGTTTTTTGGCTAAATTTTGTTTTATGTATATTAAACAATTAAAAGCATACAAACCAGGAACTGTCATAATATTATATGATTTAAAACAAGGACTACAAGATGTTGTTGCATTGACCCCTGCCATAATTCGTATAGCCCTTTTTTGAAGGATAAATATTCTCTGTGCTTGTGGTAAACTACCCCACAAAAGGATACTTTGGTATAGCAAGGATTGTACATGTGCAAAGTACACCATTCTTGCAGTTTGAAAATCTGTATTTTCGTTAACTTTTCTAAGTAGATATAAGTTTTTATTAATTTGTTTGCTTAGATAATCTATCTGCACCTCCCAGTTGAGTTTGGGTTGGAAATGAACTCCCAAGAACCTAATATGTTTTTGAGCTTCTTGTGTAGTCATAGCAAAAGACAAAAACTCAGTTTTACCACTATTAACTACTAAGCCGTTAACTTCAAACCAAGTCTCTGCTTGACCTAAAGCTGTATAAATATCTGAATTAATGTCCTCTATGTTTTGAACAACAGTAGTATCGTCCGCAAACATGTACACATTACTTGCTTGCACATTTAC
This sequence comes from Tachinus rufipes, assembly GCA_963932245.1. Taxonomy (NCBI): domain Eukaryota; kingdom Metazoa; phylum Arthropoda; class Insecta; order Coleoptera; family Staphylinidae; genus Tachinus; species Tachinus rufipes. The sequence continues at coordinate 39,441,526 of OZ010747.1, read as the reverse complement.
TTCCAAATCATTAATGTATACAAGGATTAACAGTGGACTCAAAATAGACCCTTGTGGCAACCCATATGTTAACTTAGCAATTTCTGATATTTTCCCATTAAATGACACCACTTGTTGTCTTTCTGTGAGATATGATTTAAACAGATTTAAAGTATTGCTTCTAACTCCATAATAATGCAGTTTATCTAACAGTTTTGTGTGGCATACACAATCAAAAGCTTTGCTTAGATCAATATATGCTGTACTCAATTTGATCCCGCGTTCAAAAGCTTGATTTATAGTTTCAATCAACTCGCACATAAGACCTATTGTAGATTTGCCTTTTCTATATCCAAATTGGGCATTGCTTAGCTTTGGGTCTATAAAAGAATACAACCTTTTGCAGATTACTGCTTCAAATATTTTTGAAAAATATGGTATTATAGAGATTGGTCTGTAGTTCTTTAGATCATTTTTTTCACCTTTTTTATGTATTGGTGTTACTTTAGATATTTTTAATTGACTTGGAAATACACCTGTCTCTAGACACAGATTTATTATATAAGCAAGAGAAGTGTGGTAATTTTTACTAGAGCTGATTACTGCAGCTTATAATAATCCCTGGCCATAGAATTTTTAAAATTTCTTACAATACTATCTAATTCTTTATTATTCATTAGTTGGTGTCATAAATAATGAGTTATTAGATGCAACATTTTTGTTTTGTAATAATTTTACATAATCATTTTTGTCAGACTGTGAATTTACCAAACTATTTACAACTTCTATAAAGTATTGCTGAAAATCATTTGGCAATAAGTCGACTGTGTGAGTTTGTTCACGAGAATTCTCATTATTAAAACCTTTGACTTCTTTCCATACTTCTCTGATTTTATTTACATTTGAAGCTATTTTAGCACTATTATAAGCTTTTTGCGCTTTTAAGATATTGTCATGGTAATCTATTTTAAGATTTTTTAACAGACTCTTACTATCTTCTGAATACTCAACTTTGTTAATCAATGTTATAGTGTTTATAATTTGCTTTTGTTTAACCAGTTCTGCCGTGTACCAAGGATGTTTTAATGTAGGCTTAATTTGTTTAACAGTTGTAAATGGGCAGCATTTGTAAAATTTATTTAAAATTAAGTCATAAAACATTGTAACATTGTTGAGGATCATTACAAGCGTATATAGGAGACCAGTCGGTGTTAGTTAAAGATTTATTTAATAAATTTAAATTTTTATTGGAAAGTAGTCGTAAGCGTGAACATGGAGGAATGTTTGTTGTAGTTTTAGAACATTCGAATGTGATACGTACACCATAATGGTCAGACAAGTATGGCTCAACAACATTGACTTCGTACTCGCACTGTTTGTTAATGAGTATGTTATCAATACAAGTTGCAGATGTATTGGTTACTCTTGTATTATAACTAACTGTATAGTTAAAATTAAAACAATTAAAAATATCACAGAATGTTTTCTTATTGGCGTTATTTATATTAAAATCTATATTGAAATCACTCAAAATTATCACAGATTTGTTATATTTATCTACCTCGCTAAGTATATTGTATAAAATATCAAAAAACTGTTGGACATTTCCCGATGGGGATCTATATACAGACAAAAATATTATATTAAAGTTTATTACCAATATTCCACAAACCTCGCAAGTTACATCCTGTGAGTATTTATCGATATCAGGCATCTTCTTAAATTGTAGATCATCGTTCACCATAAGTAATGTTCCACCATTTGGAATTGTACTCCTAGTATATGCCGCGGCAATTTTGAAACCTCCAATTTGTAGCAGGCACAATTCATCTTCTTTTAAATAATGTTCGTTTACTGATATTATATTGAGTTTTTAAAAATGAGCATATTGTTCCAGTTCATGCTGCTTATTCCGAAGTGAATTAATGTTAATATGAAATAAGTTAACAGTTTTTGAAGAACTCTCTTGACTGACATCATTAATTAAAATTGTTTTTGAGGGCTTTTCTTCGAATTTGTTATTGGAATTTTTTGTGCCACAAAAAAACGTCTAATTCCAACATTTCTCGGCCAATTGGAACAATTCGATATTATATCATCATACATCATAAGTGCCGTAAATTTAAATGATGCGTACTCGTCCGGATTTCTCGAGATTAATTTTTCGCATGCAATGCTATCTACTTTAATATTTTTCAAATGCGCTATTATATCATTAACATTAGTATCTTTATCTAGACGACATATACAGGGAGTTTATAAATGAATGGGATTATGTAATCACTTTAAATATGCCGCTTTTGTTAAATTGTTCACCAAACTATTTGTTTTGACAGTTCAACTTTGACAGCTGTCAAGCAAACATATGTAGTATAGTGGACGATTTTAAAAAAGCGGCATATTTAAAGTGATTACATAATCCCATTCATTTATAAACTCCCTGTATGATAATGATAATGCCTCGGTGCGCTCTTTAAAGTAATATCGTTTGAAGTTCCATATTTTATATTATTTTTCTTGTTAAATCGCCGATTGTTTACTGTTTGCCTTTCATCGTTTTTATTTTCAACATTCCTTGTATTTATATTGTTGTCTGCAATATTTTTTTGAGGTTTCGGGGTCGAATTTTTATATACAGTCTTCGATTTATTCACAATTTTTTTGCCTTCCAATACCGTTTTCGCGGCATCGGAATATTTTATTATATCGCCTGAATTTTCAGAGTTATTATTTGACACCGATAATACTTCTGGATTAATTACATCACATGATTTAATCGCTTTCTGATTATTTTCTTTTAACACATTTATTTCTTCCGTTTAGTTTAGAAATAGTATCTTTTAACGGTTTAACTTCCATACTGATAATATCTTGAAGCACTTGTTTAAACTCTTCACTTTTTAAATAAGAGATAATGGGATCTTCACTAGCAGATCTTAAATCTGATCTCCCCATTGTAATTTATGGTTTATACGGAGAGCAAATAAATACGTCCACTCTCTACGAAGCAGCTAATGATAATAGCATTACCCCAGTTTTAAAATCTGAATATCTGGCTATGATACCAGAATTCCATGGAGAAGTAGAACTTCTCACTCGACAGACCCAACTGATTTTCAAAACGAATTTTTAATGTCAAGTATAATTTTAAAAATTAAAGGAAAAGCTGCTATAAACATAGCAACGACTGTAATAGAAAATTGGTTAGATCTAAAAAACGTGCTATTAAGTTCATACGGAGATAAACGGGACCATTTTAACCTTAATTACAAAATTACTATATCAAAACAAAACATCAATGAGTCGTCTTTTGATTTCTATAATAAACTTTTACAATTATTAAATTTGCAAATTTCTTATATACAAATCATTGCCAAAATAATATTGAACGCAATTATTTAGCAGTATTTTTTTAGAAATAATGCTTTAAGAGTATTTTTAAAAGGTTTGAGAGACCCAATAGGTCCTCAAATAAGGGTAAAAAATCCCACAGATTTATATATTGCGCTTAACATGCTGACGAACGATTTCCAAATGGAAACAACAGCAAGTAAATATAAAAAAAAATGTTAAACCGTTAAATTATCAACCTATTAAACCTAGTAATGTTGCAAAACAAAATATAAATTAAAATAACTTGAAAGGGGACCTTCGGGCTGGAATAAAAATTATAATAATAATTACAACAATAATAATAATAATAATATAATAATATAATAATAATAATATAATAATAATAATATCACTTTATTCCAGGAGACCTTATTACAAGATATTGGTACAGTCAATTTAAAAATTAAAAATAAATACATAATACGAATATGTTAAAAATTAGACACACAAATGTAAAATATTAAAAATAACTTACAATTATAATCAAATCTTAAAAAATAATATATAAATAACCTGATAAACATATAAACAATAATTTATCTACCAAATGTCACTTAAAAATTCATTATAACTGTAATAACACTTTTGTACTAATGTGGATTTAATACTAATCTTAAAATTAGACATATTTAATTTTTTAACGTTAGTTGGTAGTAGTGATGGGCGGAATTTAGCGTAACAGGTACATGGAATCTGTTCCGCAGCCGTACCTGTTACACGCGTACTATGTTCCGCAATTTATCATGTTATTTTTGGAACAGGTTCCACACGGAACATACATATGGAATTTTTTATACCTATTCCGTATGGAACGTTTTGGAACTGGAACCGTTTCGTACCTACTTACATTATTTATTTTGTATGGAACGTTTTGGAACTGGAACCGTTTCGTACCTACATAGTACATACATTATTTATTCCGTATGGAACGCTTTGGAACTGGAACCGTTTCGTACCTACTCAGTCTCACACACAATTCACATTACACTTATTTCGTATGAATTATGGAACGCTTTGGAACTGGAATCAATCATACCTACCGTTTCATTATTACATTATATATTACCTGCATCAAATAATTTAACTTTTAATATATTTGAAGCATTTATTATTTTCTATATTTTGTTTTGATTTTATATCCTTTTTAGTTGTATTACAAATTAATTATTTTGGTTATCGGATTTCTATATTTTATTTGATTTAATTAAAACAATTTCAAAAGAATTATGAAAAATTATTGCCGCAAATTAAATCATAGACAATATTAGAAAATAATAGGATTAGATAGAATTGAGGCTTTATTACATTTTGTCTTGTTTTAAGTACTATTAATTGGAAATTTGTCGGTGTCGTACTCGGTCGGTGTCAGGCTTATATTGTAATAGATAAAAAGCGTACTTATATTAATTCATATTTCATACCTACAATTTTATTTTATTTTATTGAAACAATTTGACAAGCATTATGAAAATTTATTGCCGCAAAATAAATCATAGAGAATATTAGAAAATAATAGGATTAGTAAGAATTAGGGCTTTATTACATTTTGTCTTGTTTTAAGTACTATTAATTAGAAATTTGCCGATGTGGAACTCACTCGGTGTAGGTGTAGGTACGGGAACGGGATTACTTGCATTATTTAATCTTTTACAGAAATAAGATGCCAGAGATAAGCCCGGTGCCGGTGGATGATTGTATACTATGGAAAAGTGACATTCAGACAACACTTAAAGCAGTGCAGTAAGAAAGGTTGCCTATCGGACCTGTTCCAAATGTAACAGGTACGCGTAACAGGTACACGATTGGAACTGGAACGTTGGAACCTGTTCCTGAAATTAGGCTGTTCCGCCCATCACTAGTTGGTAGTTTATTATACGATTGTATGGATACATATATAGGGCATTTTTCATATTTTGTTAACTTGTGTATTGGTATTTCTAATGTCATTTCATTTCGTGTATTGTAGTTATGAGTGCTACTTAATGTTTTAATGTTAATAATATTTTCTTTTGCATAAAGTAAAGCATTATATATAAACAGCGAAGGTAGAGTTAGTATACCTAAACTTCTAAACAATTCCCGGCAAGGAGTTCTACTAGATTTATTTAAAATATAACGTACTGCTCGTTTTTGTATTTTAAACAATCGAATTGAGTCTGTTGATATGCCCCATGCCAATATAGCATATGACATTACGGACTGTATTTTCGCATAATAAAATGTTTTTAATATAGATATATTTACAATTGGCTTTAGTTGTTTAATGATGTAAGAAAAAGTGCTTATCTTTTTACAAACTTTATCTACATGTGTGTCCCACTTGCAAGATGAATCAATATATAGCCCCAAAAATTTTGTGCTATTGCACTCTTTTATGTTTTGTCCATTGCATTTTATTAACAGACTATCATCATGTTTTTTATTATTTATGTTAAATCTAATTGCACTTGTTTTTGCAGAATTAACAGCTAACCCATTATTTTTAAACCACTGAGTCAATTCACTCATATTTTCATTAGTTTTTCTAACTAATTCATCTTTGTTATTGTCACTTATTAATAAAGAGGTATCGTCTGCAAATAAAACAACATTTTGATTATTAATATCATTAATATATACAATAAATAACAAAGGTCCCAAAACAGATCCTTGTGGTATCCCTCTATTTAATTCTAGTTTGTGAGATTTTTCATTATTTAGTTCAACATAATGTGCTCTTGACGTCAAATAACTGCGGATCCAATCTGAAATAACTCCTCGTACACCATATCTGTTTAGTTTTAATATTAACCGTTCATGATCAACTAGATCAAACGCCTTAGAGAGATCAACAAAAATTCCCATATTTTTTTGCCCTTTGTCAAAAGTAGAATATAAATTATTTAAAAATTCATTTATTGCTAAAGTTGTTGTTTTGCCTTCTCTAAATCCAAATTGTCTTGAATTAAATAGTTTATATTTTTCAAAAAAATGCATTAATTTATTGGCCACAATTTTTTCAATAATTTTTGAGTAGGTACTACAAATATAAAGTGGTCTATAATTATTTGGATCATTTTCTGTACCTTGATTTTTAAATATTGGCACAATTTTTGACATTTTCAACTTGGTTGGAAATATTCCTTGGTTAACAGAGTTGTTTATGAGTTTAGCAAGCGGTTTTGCAATTGATATAGAACATGATTTTAGAACAAAAGAATTAATCTCGTCAAAACCTGACGATTTTGTATTTTTTAAAGATTGAATTACATTATGTACTTCTGTTTGAAGCACTGGTTCAAAATAAAAAGTATTTTTATTTTCGGGTATGTTTATGCTGTTTAAATTTTTGTTGTATGGTACAATTTTATCTGCTATTTCATTAAAGTACTTGTTAAAATATTGCACAATATCCTGTAAGTTACTTATGTCAACAGCTTCTGTTTTAATATGAAGTTCTCTAATTACTGGCATTTGTTTTGTTTCCTTATTAATAATTTGCCAAGCGCTTTTTGTAATATTTTGTGCGTTATTTAATATAGAAGTATTGTACATCCGTTTGGCATTTTTAATAACTGTTTTATATATCTTTTTATACTTTTTATAAAAGTTTATGGCCAATTGGTCTTTGCTTAATGTTAACTGATATAAGTTTTTCAATTTTTGTGATGAAGTTAAAATTCCTATTGTTATCCATGGTTCCCGAGTTTTCCGAAAAACACGATGCTTTACTTCAATTTTTGGAAACATGTAATCAAAATGATAATATATTGTATTATGTATATAATCAAAAATTTCATTGGGGTCTTCTGTATTATTAACATTTTGCCATATTTCGTTTTTCATATTTTCACAGAATTTGTTTAAAGCTATAGGGTTAAGCTTTCTTATTTTTAACTTATTTGAACTTTTTAATGTATTTAATTTTACCCTTTCGTATAATACTAATTGTTGTACATTATGATCAGACATTCCATTAAATATGACTCCACCAACACAGATTACTGCTTTATTTACGCAAATGTTGTCAATACAGTTATTTATACGAGTAGCACTATATATTTTTGGTATCATGTCAAATTCGTTTAATAAATCTAACCATTCTGTTGTGTCTTTGCAATGTTGAAAAAGATTAATATTAAAATCACCTAATAAAATTATACGTTTAGTTGTCTTATTGCTAAGTTTTAATAAGATTTTATACAATTTACTAAAAAATACATTTAAATTACCTAATGGACTTCTATATAAAGTCACTATACATAAATTATAGTTTTCACTTTGTAGTTGGATTGCAACACATTCAAAATCCTTTTCAATACAAGATTCGGTCAGTTTTATATTAGACGCGCTATATTTATTTGATACAAAAATTAAGACACCTCCTCTTTCAAATTTCTGTCTGCAATAATGATTTGCAACATAAAAACCCCTTAATGCAATTGCACCAATTTGATTTTCTCGTAAGAAGTGTTCGGATACACAAAAAACATCACAATTAATGTTGCTCAAAAATACTTCTAAATCACACATTTTGTTAGATAAACCTTGTACGTTTTGATGGAGAATAGTAAACTCTATTTCTGTTTTTTCTATATCTTCTGCTGTCGATTTGTCCATAATCTTCTCCACCAACAAAAATTTTGTTTTTCTTGAATGGTATCCATGTTTGTTATATTTATAGATAAATTATAATGTTGAATTTGTAAATTAATCAATTCTATTTGCTGTTGCGTTAATGTAGATTGAGATAATATTGTATTTGAGTTCTGTATTGTATGTTGATGTACTTTTCTAGTTGGTTTAGGTAATCTTGTGACTGGACTCTTTCCTGTATGTTGATTTTTTCTACTTCCAATGTAACATGTGCACGTTGCTCTTGATGTTCCGGGTATATTTGTGCTGCATAATGAACAGTCGCTTTTTGTTTGATGACTAATAATTGAGTTTATATAGCGTGACAGTACATTTTGTCCTATTTTGTTAAGACTATTCTTGTTTTTCCAGTTAAAATGTTTTTTTTCAAAAAATTCATTAACATCTGCATAAAAAGTGTTATCACATTTTTCACATACTTGTTTGATGTGATTATTTATATGTTTAATAATATTATTGTACTCTGGATAGTCATATCGATAAGGTATAGCTGTCACTATGATATGCATATTTGTGAGCCTATTTATGTTACTTTTAATGCTATTTTTAATACTAATAATATTTTCTGAATTATAACAATCTTTTATGTCATTGGATCCCGCAATTAATACTATGGCATTGTCTGTCGATGTTTGACATTTTTTCTTATTATTAATGCACTGAACAATTTCAGAAAAGTTGGCTCCTGTTTTAACTAATCCACATATAGCGTATTTTTTATCTGGTAGAGAGTTTAACATAAGTGGAGCTATGTTTTTAGCATAGCCATCTCCTATCACTCGAATGTTTTTTATTTTGTTATTACAAAACTTAATTGTGCTTTTATTTTTTGTAAGTGTACCGTTAAGTTTATCAGCAGTAATATTCTTTAAGTTTTTGTTTTGTTGTTTTACATTTTCCGTTTGTGTGTGCACCGAAATGAACTCTTTTATATTTTTAGTTTGTGTGTGCATTGTAGAAGTTTCTTTTGTAATATGTTGATGAACATCATACTCTGTATTAATTGTCTGTGTACTTTTAGGTATGTCTGGTATAATGTGTTCTGTTGTCTGAGTATCTACGTGTGTTACATGTCTAGTTTGAATATTTGTAATAGTATTTGTGAGGGTTGCAATGACTTTATTGTTATTTTTAATTTCTTTTTCTAAATCTCGTACTTTATTTGTTAAAAAATCAACATTTTCTCTTAAACTGCCATTGTCGCTTTCTTTGTTAGCTAGCTTGTTTCTCAAGTCACTTATTAAATCATTGTATTCGTTATCATTTTTTACGTCATCAGAAACAATGCTAATATTACTAATATTACTTAAATTACTTTTTTTGTTATTTTGTACTTCATTTCGGTTAGTTTTGATTATAGTTTTTGCTAAACGTTGGCTTGTCCTTGGAGCAACATTATCTTCTTTCTTTTTATTCATTTTAGTATTTTAATATTAAAATTTAACACTATTAAAAAGTAATTAAAATTGCAAGTGGTAATATGAAAACAAAAAAACATATAAGACAGGGATACATTAACTTCACACCACAGGGTCTGTTGTGGTGACTAACGGTTTTTACAAACAAAAAAATAAGACCGCGGAAAGGAAATTGATGAGATTGTATATATGTGATATGATACCTATAGATTAAATTAAATAAGAAATAAGAAATTACTTATTAATGACGTATAAATAAAATATATAATAAATTTAAATTTAAATATAAATTCAAACAGGAATTTCTTATGTCGAGTATTGATATTTTAATATTTCTTACTACTTTTTCTTCGGGGTCGTTGTCCGTGAAAATATGCAAATCATATTGTACAGAAAAATCTTTTAAAAATCGTTTAATTGCTTTTAAAAAGACTTTTTTTATAATTTTAACATCACAGAACAAACACTACACACTTTAAAATGCATAAAATCACTTTTAATAAAATAATACACAGTTTTTTTCACTTAATTTTTGCATATACTGTAGAGCCGAAGCGTACGTTACCGCAGCGCTTGCAATTATAACAATAGAAATTTTGTGCAAAAACCAAAGAATACTTTTAACATTCAAAATGTTGTTAATAAAAATAGGAATGGCCAATCTGACTCAACCCCTATGTCTATTAGCACAGCAAATACCTTCAGACCACAAAGAAATTTGTATAATGTCGAAGAACAGCAAGATATGGAGGATACCTCACAAATTTTTTTAGAGGTAGATGCCTCGAAAATGAAATTGAATTAATGAGTGTAATAAAAAACTCTAGTCGATAAACATATGTAATTAAGCGACAATATAAATTAAAATTTTTTTTGATACTGCAAGTTCACGGTCTTTTATTTAACCAATAATTGCAAATAAAATGTTTAAAAATAAAATAAAAGTTGACTTTTTTGAAGTAACTAGTGCACATGGTGCTTTACATAAAAAATACAGCACACAATTTTCATTAAAAAAAATATTTAAATGTAAAAAAGCATTGAATTTGAAATTTCATTTATTTGATTTTCACTCAAGCTAAAAAGTTAAAAGTGTTATTGGTATCCAAGAAATTAGATGCATCCGGCGTTTGTAAATGGAGAGTAGTCAAAGAGTATTGGCAATCGTTATCCGTTACCGAATATATCAGATTTACTGAATAAACTATGCCGATGTAATTATTTCACCACTTTAGATCTTGCATCTGGTTTTCACTAGATTGAGATGGATAAAAAAACATTGTCAAAACGGCATTTAACACCGAAAATAGCCAATAACTTATAGCATTCAAAACAAAGCATGTCTTGTATATCTTGATGATAAAATTATTTTTAGTACAAGTCTACAAAAACACCTACAACGTTTGAGAAATTTTTTTGATTGGTTACGATAATTGAACTTCAAAATTTAAATTGATAAGACAGAATATATTCCAAATTTTGAAGAACCATTTAATGTAACAACAGACGCTAGTAATGTTGCAATTGAAGCTGTGCTATTGCAAGGTAAAATAGGTTCACACTTACCTGTTGCACATGCCAGCAGAACTTTAAACAATAATAATAATAATAATTCTTTATTTACTGTAAAACCATCTACATAAAAATACAATGAATATAAACAATATAATACATATATAAACTAATCAATATAAAAAACAGAAGCAAAAGATCGACATAAAAACAAAATATAATATAAAATACATAACATTTAATCAATATGACTCAATTGAATCTTAAACATAGAGTTAGAACAAACAAATTTAAATTGTTTGTTAAACAGTTTGCAAATCTACAAATTCTACCAATGGGGTTGTGAAATCCATAATTAGTAAAAAGTGTAAATTCTCTAAATAATTAAGTCTGCCTGGTACTTCGTTCACTAATAGGAATGTTGAATGGAAGAGATACAAGTAACTCAAGACAGTTTACTTCAGATATAACTAGACCACGCAAAAATAAGAGATCAGATCTTTTGCGCTAAAGTTTTAGTGACGGTAAATTGAATAGTAAAGAAATGTAATTGCGATCAAAATTAACCGACAATATACCAGATCTATAGGACAACAGGCGAAAAAATTTGTTTTGAACACGTTCAATATTCTGACTATGGATTTCATAGAAAGGGCACCAGACTGACGGAACGTACTCTAAATGAGAACGCACCCAGGCACAGTATAGTAATTTAAGAGTACTTGGAGAAAGATTAGCTGACATCCTATATACAAACTTTAGCATTTTCATAGCACGATTACACATGCAGCTGATATGCTCAACAAATGTAAGTTTAAAATTAAAAATTACACCTAAGTCTTTAATTTGTGTCACTTGTTGTAGCACCTTGTTATCGATAATACAATTGTACGAAATTTTGCTTAGCGTTCTATTAAAACTGATTGCAAAACATTTATTAACATTAAACAATAAAACTCCAAGCATTAACAGAGTCTAAATCTTGTTGTAAAAAATTACAATTATCGATAGATAAAATACTTCTATAAATTTTTAAATCATTTGCAAATAATAGAAATGATGATGAATTAATACAGTCAGAAAGATCATTGATAAAAAGTAAAAATAAAATTGGTCCGTAGTGAGATCCCTAAAGAACACCTGATGGAACTAAAATAGGTTGTGAAAGAAAGTTATTGATTTTTACACACTGCGTTCGGTTTTCCAAAAAGCAAGGTAACCAAGAAACCATTGCATTATGAAAACCCAAGGCACGAAGCTTAGCAATCAAAATATTGTGGCTCACACGATCAAAGGCCTTTGAGAAGTAGGTGTAAATAGAGTCAACTTGAGTTTTGCTTTCAAATGCGTTTAAAATGAAATTTTTGTAAGAAAGTAGATTGGTAAGTGTAGATCGACCCTCACGAAACCCATGCTGTCCATCTACTAAAATACTTTTGCACATCCAATGTATTTGACCAGTTATAATTTGATCAAATAATTTCGGGATAGCAGAATGAATGCAAATGCCTCTATAGTTTGTAATATTTTCTTTAGCACCAGATTTATGCAATGGCATAATATAAGTTTGTTTTCATACATCAGGAAATTTAGTTTCAGAAAAAAATTATTCAACTAGTGAAAAAGAGCTTCTAGCCGCAAAGTACGCTGTTAATTACTTTAGGCCATACTTTTACGGTAGAAAATTTACTAGAGATTATTTTCATAATACACAAGATTTAGATGTTAGAGATTTTAGTAATGTATATTTTTATATAAATTATCATTTTTGTTAAGGTTCAGTTTATGATTTAGATATTTGTAATTATATCTATGCTTTGTATTATAAACATTATTTAAAAAGCTATCTTTAAAATAAGAAACATGTTTAAGATTAAAGTTTAAAACTCTAGTCGATAAACATATGTAATTAAGCGACAATATAAATTAAAATTTTTTTTGATACTGCAAGTTCACGGTCTTTTATTTAACCAATAATTGCAAATAAAATGTTTAAAAATAAAATAAAAGTTGACTTTTTTGAAGTAACTAGTGCACATGGTGCTTTACATAAAAAATACAGCACACAATTTTCATTAAAAAAAATATTTAAATGTAAAAAAGCATTGAATTTGAAATTTCATTTATTTGATTTTCACTCAAGCTAAAAAGTTAAAAGTGTTATTGGTATCCAAGAAATTAGATGCATCCGGCGTTTGTAAATGGAGAGTAGTCAAAGAGTATTGGCAATCGTTATCCGTTACCGAATATATCAGATTTACTGAATAAACTATGCCGATGTAATTATTTCACCACTTTAGATCTTGCATCTGGTTTTCACTAGATTGAGATGGATAAAAAAACATTGTCAAAACGGCATTTAACACCGAAAATAGCCAATAACTTATAGCGTGGTATTCAAAACAAAGCATGTCTTGTATATCTTGATGATAAAATTATTTTTAGTACAAGTCTACAAAAACACCTACAACGTTTGAGAAATTTTTTTGATTGGTTACGATAATTGAACTTCAAAATTTAAATTGATAAGACAGAATATATTCCAAATTTTGAAGAACCATTTAATGTAACAACAGACGCTAGTAATGTTGCAATTGAAGCTGTGCTATTGCAAGGTAAAATAGGTTCACACTTACCTGTTGCACATGCCAGCAGAACTTTAAACAATAATAATAATAATAATTCTTTATTTACTGTAAAACCATCTACATAAAAATACAATGAATATAAACAATATAATACATATATAAACTAATCAATATAAAAAACAGAAGCAAAAGATCGACATAAAAACAAAATATAATATAAAATACATAACATTTAATCAATATGACTCAATTGAATCTTAAACATAGAGTTAGAACAAACAAATTTAAATTGTTTGTTAAACAGTTTGCAAATCTACAAATTCTACCAATGGGGTTGTGAAATCCATAATTAGTAAAAAGTGTAAATTCTCTAAATAATTAAGTCTGCCTGGTACTTCGTTCACTAATAGGAATGTTGAATGGAAGAGATACAAGTAACTCAAGACAGTTTACTTCAGATATAACTAGACCACGCAAAAATAAGAGATCAGATCTTTTGCGCTAAAGTTTTAGTGACGGTAAATTGAATAGTAAAGAAATGTAATTGCGATCAAAATTAACCGACAATATACCAGATCTATAGGACAACAGGCGAAAAAATTTGTTTTGAACACGTTCAATATTCTGACTATGGATTTCATAGAAAGGGCACCAGACTGACGGAACGTACTCTAAATGAGAACGCACCCAGGCACAGTATAGTAATTTAAGAGTACTTGGAGAAAGATTAGCTGACATCCTATATACAAACTTTAGCATTTTCATAGCACGATTACACATGCAGCTGATATGCTCAACAAATGTAAGTTTAAAATTAAAAATTACACCTAAGTCTTTAATTTGTGTCACTTGTTGTAGCACCTTGTTATCGATAATACAATTGTACGAAATTTTGCTTAGCGTTCTATTAAAACTGATTGCAAAACATTTATTAACATTAAACAATAAAACTCCAAGCATTAACAGAGTCTAAATCTTGTTGTAAAAAATTACAATTATCGATAGATAAAATACTTCTATAAATTTTTAAATCATTTGCAAATAATAGAAATGATGATGAATTAATACAGTCAGAAAGATCATTGATAAAAAGTAAAAATAAAATTGGTCCGTAGTGAGATCCCTAAAGAACACCTGATGGAACTAAAATAGGTTGTGAAAGAAAGTTATTGATTTTTACACACTGCGTTCGGTTTTCCAAAAAGCAAGGTAACCAAGAAACCATTGCATTATGAAAACCCAAGGCACGAAGCTTAGCAATCAAAATATTGTGGCTCACACGATCAAAGGCCTTTGAGAAGTAGGTGTAAATAGAGTCAACTTGAGTTTTGCTTTCAAATGCGTTTAAAATGAAATTTTTGTAAGAAAGTAGATTGGTAAGTGTAGATCGACCCTCACGAAACCCATGCTGTCCATCTACTAAAATACTTTTGCACATCCAATGTATTTGACCAGTTATAATTTGATCAAATAATTTCGGGATAGCAGAATGAATGCAAATGCCTCTATAGTTTGTAATATTTTCTTTAGCACCAGATTTATGCAATGGCATAATATAAGTTTGTTTTCATACATCAGGAAATTTAGTTTCAGAAAAAAATTATTCAACTAGTGAAAAAGAGCTTCTAGCCGCAAAGTACGCTGTTAATTACTTTAGGCCATACTTTTACGGTAGAAAATTTACTAGAGATTATTTTCATAATACACAAGATTTAGATGTTAGAGATTTTAGTAATGTATATTTTTATATAAATTATCATTTTTGTTAAGGTTCAGTTTATGATTTAGATATTTGTAATTATATCTATGCTTTGTATTATAAACATTATTTAAAAAGCTATCTTTAAAATAAGAAACATGTTTAAGATTAAAGTTTAAAACATTTTAAATTTTAGTTTCTGTACAGGTGAGTAGTTCATTGCTCTTGAATCATAATTTTAATTATCCTTTTCTGTGTAACAAAAATACTATAAAATTTTACACAATTTCCCACAAAAACTATTTCAAATTTTAATATTAAACCAAAGTTAGCAAAGAAACTTTTTAAACTTCTTATATAAACAAATTTACTAAAGACTGTCATTTCATAGCAGAAAGATCTAAGCTGTTTATACGTATGTGTGATATAATATGAACACTTCAAACATTTATCAATATATAAACCTAAAAACTCGGTATGGCTGTAAGCGTAAAGTTAATATATTTTGCTAATATTTGTGTTCGTTGACGTTAGATGCATTTAAAAATAATGGTTTTTGTTGTTTTTGAATATAATACTAGTTGATTTTCTTAAAAACAATTATTTGTTATTGTAGTGCATTTTTAGAACTTCAATTAAGATTGATTGCATGGTTAGCTTGCATAATTGTGCTACTAAAATCGTTTATATAAATCAAAAACAGTAACAGTACAACAATGCTATCTTGGGGAGCACCCATTTTTACATTTTGTGCAGACTTCATCACTCTCAGCAATACTAAATGCTTACGTCTTAATAGCTTTAGATAAATTTAAAAACATTTTAACTAAAAATAGTTTTTAACGTATAAAATAGCAAAAGCTATAGATTTAATAGTAGCTAGTTTAAAACTTTGCCATTTTACAAATCACTTTACGGCTATGCATCTAGTCTTGTGCAGATGTGTCTATCAATACCGCTTAATGTAACAATATCATTGCGTTGGTCCAACCAAAAGTCCTGACAATTTAGATTGCGCGTAAGTAATATGAAGGTCTTCTTATTCATCATTTTGCTAATTGGACATTTTATGTAATAAACATGTTATTTTTTCTTATAATCCTAGGAATGCTGATAAGCACTTTTTTAATATAAAAACAAATGTAAACATAATTAACATGCATTCTTATGTCTATACTTGTAGAAGTAACATTTAATAAAAAAACTTATTATTTAAAAAAATCAATAACTGATTTTTTTATATTAAAAACATTGAACATATTTGTTCCTTTTCTACCACAATCCAGCACATAAGTAAGCACTATACGCAAAAGCAAGCAAATCAAATTAATTGTTTTTTATTTACTGTTGGTTTTCTCTCAGTTCAATTTAATTAAAAAATAATCAAACAAAAAATTTAATACGTAGTAAGCGTAAGTAAACTGTTAAATATAATTCAAAATACAAATGTTATGCTTTACTTTACAAAACCCAATTTGATTCTGTTTTAGATTGATTTAAGAAAGTGATCATGAAAAGAAACTAATATATTTTATTTTGAATTAAATTTAAAAAAAAAAAAATTACAAAATACGTTTTTTAGTTTTGATTTAGAGATTATTGAGTAAATAGACAAAAAGTTATTTAAATTTAAAAAAATCGATTGTTTGAAGTTATATCAAATTTAAAACTGTCATTACGTTTTTCTTGAAATTTTGCCAAACTTTGCTAATTTAACCAACTTTTGCGATTTTGTCACTTTAAATACTATAAAACAAAATAAAAACTGATACCATCTAAATTTTTTAATTAAGATAAACTTGAACTTAATGAATCTCTTACCAAAAATAAAGAAAATTATTATTAATTTGCTAAATTACGAAGGGTTAGTTGAAACAATGACAATAGTTTTTGCAACAAAAAAAAGTTGATATTAATGTTAATCTAAACTTGTTTATTTGATCAACTATTGTTGGTGCAATTTACTATTAGTATGTTGATATGCAAAAGAAGTTTTTATATTGTTTACATAGTTATGAATTTTTATCAAATTTTTGTGAGTTTGGTTCCAATCGCTTAATTGTCATTTTTATAGAGTAAATTGGTTCATATATGATCTATTCCAAATAAGACAAAAAATTTAAGATTTAATTAACTTAAATAAACATAATCATTCTGATCTTATAGCTGCTTAATTAAAACTACTCAGAAAAGATTATCAAGTTGTAGTACGGTTAGCCAAAAAAAGCACATGATGATTTTATATATAAATCAAATAATTCTCAAAGAGCTATGTGGCAGGTAATCAAACTGTATTGCAGTAGCCACAGCATTAACAATATTAGATCTTTCACACCGAATCAGTTTTTATAATTATTTTGTTGACATAGCTCCGAATATTTCCAATAACTTGTCTGCAAGTGCTACCAGTTTTATAAGTTACGCCAGCAAATCACCGCAACCTTTAAATCAATTTAATTTTAGAGAAGTTACCTTTATTAAACTACGTAATATTGTAACAAATCTAAAGAATTCTAGTTGCATGGATTGTTTCAATAATAATAGCAAAACAATAAAATCAATTTTAAATATTATTTTGATTCCTTTAACAAAACTTATTAATGAATCAGTTAAATCAAATTCAACTTCCAAGTGTTTTAAAACTGGCAAAAGTTATTTCAGTATTTACAACAAACTCAACATTTGGAAATAAATAATATTTTATGAGAAAATTAATACAGTTTTTGCCGTCATAGATCTACAGTATTTGCAATAAAAAAATTAGTTGACGCAATATTAAATGGATTTGAGGCTGGTAGCTATACTTATGCTCTGTTTAGCGATTTGAGTAAGGCTTTCGATTGTGTAACTTTAGTAAATCTAGTATTGATCTTGTGTCATCATATTTGAGTGACCGTTTGCAGTACGTAACAATCAACTCAATAAATTCAAAAACGCAAAATGTTGGTGTTCCACAAGGTTTTATTTTAGGGCTAATTTTATACCTAATCTATATTAATGGTTTGCCATTTTGTTACACCAAAGCGCACTTTACACTATTTGCAGATGATACAACCATTTAAAGATCCAATATAGATATAGTTAAATTAAAAGTAGATGTGTGTGATACACAGTCGATTGTAAATGACTGGTTTTTGTCTAACGAGTTTAATCTTATTGACAGTAAGACTGAGCATCTAATTTTCTCACTAAGACAAATAAACACCAACATTTAGTTAAGTTTTTAGGTTTAATGCTACATTATAGACTTACTTAAATAGTGTGATGTTCACTATTAAATTGGATTTATAATGAGACATTATATTAATGCTACCTATTTATTTTTACTATTTGGCAACTTATTTTCCAAAATACGTTTTAATAATTTTATAAATATTTTATCTTTTTTAGTTGTTTCCTTTAATACGTTATAATCAATTAATAAATGTTCATTATTATTTACATAATTTAAATAAGAATAATCGTCATTTTGTAAAATTCCTTTTAACGGTAGTCTTATAAGACAGTCTGCATTATTATCACTTGACTTAACGTAAATAATATCATAGTTATAATTGCATAAAATTAATGCTAATCTCTGTAGTTTATTTGCAGTAAGCAATAGTATACCGTTCTTTGGGCCGAATATTGTTACAAGAGGGTTGTAGTCAGTTACTAGTGTAAACTTTTAACCATATAAATACAAATAGAATTTTTGCACACCAAATACAATTGCATATGCTTCCTTTTCAATTTAAGAGTAGTTACATTGTGCATTATTTAATGTTTGGAAAGCATATGCAATTGATTATTTACCCCGTTTAAAAAAAAAAACATAAAAAATTACAGCCCCTTTACCGTACTGTGATGCATCAACTGCTAGTAATAGCAATTTCGGGTCATAATGTACCAATACATCAGCACTAGTTAATATTTTCCTAATATTTTTAAATAATATATCGCAAGTATGCGACTATTCAAACTTAGTATTTTTCCGCAGTAAATTATACAACAGTTATAAATAGTTGCACAATTTCAATTAAATTTATTATAATGATTCTTAAGAATGACTTAGAGCTTCTTTTATTGCTCTCATCTTATTTTGGCAAGTATGAAGTCCATCTTTATCAATCCAAATATTGGATAAATTTCTCAAAAAAACTACATTTTTCCTTCTTAACTGTCAATCCATACAATTGAAATCTTTTTAATGTTCTTTTTTTTTTTTTTTTTTTTACTCGTATTTTAGCGTCGACTACTAAGGTCATTAGCTATTTAGCTATTTATTTTGTATAAATAATAATAACCTCAGGCTATAGACCTGAGGAAAACAAAACAACACATTAAAATGGTTAAATAAATAAATAAATACTAAATCTAATATCACAGTTGCTAAAATTTAACACTATATTTAAAACTAATATCACAGACCAACTATCACAAATGACACCAAAGCTGTAAAAGGCTTCGATGCCAGACTCTAAAAACTATCGTAACTAAACCTAATATCAACAACTTAACCTAATATCACAACCTAACTTAATATCACAGATGACATCGAAGCTGTAAAATGCTTCGATGCCAGACCCTAAAAACTAACTAAACCTAATATCACAGATTGCACCAAAGTTGTAAAAGACTACGATGCTTTAAACAACTCAACAACACAAACTGATCAATAAAAATAAATTAATAAATTAACACCAAACCATTATAAGACAACACAAAACTTGGTTACACCTGTTTGAGGAGTCCTGCGTCTTTCAAAAACTGGACGCATCTTCCCATGGACTCCTCTCTATTTGATAAAATAGACGCCACGTTGTTAGGGAGCTTGAGCCAATTACGGTGGGGATGGTAGGCTCGGCATTCCTCCAAAATATGCTTCACCGTTAGAAGGTCGTGACATGTTTGGCATTCTGGTTGTTTGTCGCCGGTCAGGAGATACGAAGAGATCAAGTTGGTATGACCTATGCGCAAACGACATAGGGCGACCTCCTCTCTCCTGTTGAGATTTACCGGCGACTTTTTTAATGTTCTAACCTGTCTCTATCTGATACTAATACGTCGTCGTAAAAACAAACCACACCGTCTAAAGCTTGCAAAATATTTTCTATTATTTTTTTAAACTTGGCCGGAGCACAACATATGCCAAATGGTAACCGGGTATATTTATACAAGCTCTTATGAGTGCTACTTGTTGTAAGCTCTTGTGAGTTTTCATCTAAAAGCACTTGCTGATAATCTTCAAATAAATCTATCTTTGAAAATTCAGTACCATTTTGTACATGACTAAATAATTCCTTCTATACCTCTAATAGGATAGGTATCAGTTACAAGAAAAAGGGTTAATCAAAATTTTATAGTCACCACATAGTCTTATAGTACCAACTTGCTTTAGAACTGGTACTATGGGTGTACTCTACTGACTATAATTTACTTTTTTTAATATATTTAACTTTTATAATCTAAAAATTTCCTTTTCGACCATTTCCCGCATTGCAAAAGGTATCGATCTAGTTTTAAAAAATTGAGATGTTGCATCTTCCACTATTTTTAACTCAATTTTTCCTTTATTAAATGTCCTTTAATTATAATTAATAACATCTTTAAACTGGTTTAAAATTATGCTTAGACTTGGTATTTTTTTACTATTTAAGTCTAATTTATTTATATTTAATTTATATGAAACAAAAAAATTTCTTTCTAATAGTGGTTGACCTCCGCCTTCAACAACAAATAAATTGAGCTCCGTTAAAAAAAAATCAGGTACATTTTTTCTACAAACAAAGGCATAATTTATCATGTGAACAAGGAATAATTTTATTTGGATATAAAGTCGTAGTACCAACTTCAATACAAGTATCAATCTTAACGGAACTATTTAAAACCCATATGGGTGTAGTTAAAACCAAAAATTTGGCAAGCTCATATGTGTGGTAGCCAAAATTTATCTAATCAAAATACATTAACTCCATGAGAATACCCTATAAAAAAATAGCAAAACAGCCACAATTTTTTGGGACCATTACATAATAAAAATATATTGGTTGTAATTGGAGCACACACAAAATGAATAGAAGCATTTATTATGTCAAGTACCAAAAGCTAGAGTGTCATAAAAGCCTTAAGAAGTTTATTTTCTAGATTTGGAGCGCAATTTACATTCATAGAGTTTAATAGTTTTTTAAAGGCAAATGGCATTAATTTTAAATCAAGTTCACCCTTTTATCCAGCTACTAATGAATACTGAATCCAAGTAAAAACACAACTAATCAAGATATTCCGGTAGAAGCGCGTATTAAATATCAACAGTCACAACAAATTAAAAAATTATAAGGGTAAATTATACAAAAGTTTTAATGTAAATTTGTTGCAAGTCAACATGGGACAAGTGACGCGACAGTGACCAATGAGTCAAGTGAACCGATAACCGAGAAGTTGTGAAGAAGTAATCGTTCACGCAAACCACCAGAACGTTTCGGATGTAATACCTAGTATTAATTAACTGTAATAATTTGTGTTAGTTATTATTAAGGTATTATTGTTTATTTTAAGATGAAGATGTTGTAATGTATTATTGTTTATTTCATTTCTTATATCTAGTTACATATATTATTTTATTAGATATATAAAATAATTATAGTAATGAAAATAATTTGTCAATTATATTCGATATTAAAAATAAATCGGTTGCATTAATATGATTTATTATAAATCCACTTTAATAGTGAACATTACAAACAGCTAATACCACCTATGTAAGCTATAAAATTTCTAAGTATATCAATCTATTGACAAAAATTAAAAAGTAAAGTACTTCACAAAAACTATTGCTCACAATTTATTATGCCAATGTTTATTCAGTCTTAAAATACGGTATACTAAACTGGGGTCATGCACCTACCTTAGCAAATGTATTTAAGATTCAAAGAATAATGCTTTTAATAAGGTAATTTTTACAAAAAAATAAATTAAATAAAACATTTAAAAACTGTTTGTTTGCAAAAATAAATCAGTTTCTAAAATATCTTCTTTTAAGGTTGCTTTTAAATCCGATTTTATTAGTTTTCAAACTGAAAATAATCGCTCCACACTTACTTGTGTTGGTGGCAACGCAGTAACAGCCCAAGCACTATTTTGAACAATTTAGGATATTGAGTCGGAGTCGGTGTCGGTGTCGGAATCGGAGTCGAATCAAAAAAATTAAGAAGTCGGAGTCGAAGTTGCAACTATTTTGTAACGACTCCACACCCCTGATTTTAACGGTACCTAGTGTTTACATTTACAAGTGTTTTCTTTATATCAAAAACAATATTAACCAATATACCACAAAGAGTTATTTGCATGATTATGCCACAAGACAAAACAATCATATAAAATTTAATTTTAAACGTTTGCTCAAAAGTAGAGATGGATTCAATTACTATGCAATCAAAATTTACAACAAGTTATCTCTACATACAAAAACTCAAGTTTAATAAATTTAAGATATCTATCAAATATATGCTGATAAGTAATGCCTTCTATACGTTTGCAAAATTTTTTTAGCATAATTTTCAAATATGTAGTTGAATAATCTATGTATTTATAATATTAACTTGTATTATTCCTATTTTTGACGTGTGTAAATACTTTGTTTATAGAACCCCAATAAATAATATTATTATTATTATTATATCAGTTAAAAAAAGCAAAAATATGTGATTTACAACTTAAATACAAAAACGTCATAAAATTTTGATTATATATTTATAAAAGAATAATGGCAGTGTATGAAAAAAGTTACTTTTTTGATTTGATTAAATATATGCTACAAAAAATCTCACAAACAAATCCAAAAAACTCTGTTTTGCAGAAAAGCTGCAGAATGCATAAAAAAATGATTACAAAGTAGACAATATATGTGGCTTAAAAAAATTAAACAATTACGTTACCGTTTTGACTTTGCCTGATGTGACTATTACCTCTTTCCAAAAGTCAAAAAAACTTTACAAAATTTTGTTTTTTTATTGTACAGTATACAAAATATTGTTTTTTTGTTTTAATTATTATTAAAAAGAGTATGTTATTAAAGTACAACAGCATCTATTACATAAGTTACTTAATTTTTTTTGCTTAATTTTTCTTCCGTATTTGTTTCTCTTTGCTAGCAGTAAAATTATTTTTAATATTGAATAAAAAATTATAAAAACTCTACATGTATGTATGTATGCTATCATATATTGTTTTTAAACGTCTGGCAAGTGTAAGTTCTGTTAATACAAAATTAAATTATTATTCATAAATGCAATACCAACATGCATTTTTTAATTAAATAATAACATAAATACATCAACATTTGGACGTAACATTTGCGTGTGTGTGTTTTTGAGCAATCCACACATGTTAACTCTATACAATTATTTTGTCGGATTTGGAACAAGTGCGATAAGACTTGCTAAAACAACTTGTAGCAATGAGTCATCCGTTGCGCGCTATTTCCAAAACCAAAAGATCTACAGCCGTTGTCGTATTCAATAAGCAATTAGACACAAATTATTTATTTCCCATAAATTACCAGTTATAAAAAACCATAAACTAAATAAAGGTTTTTGCAGGTTTACGTTAAACGTTGCAAACATAACCAGTAAGCTACTTAATAGATGGATTTATATCCGCATCGACAGGCAGTAAATAAAAATAAATCTCCGGGCAAATAAAAAATTAAAAAAATAGGTCAAAAAATCATTCCGCATGTATAATTTTTTGCCGAAATTTCGTCGCAAAATAAATAAAATAATATATATTAAAATAGACAGGCCCGGATTAAAAGCATTTTGTTTCAACTGCTCCCATTACTCGAAGACAAGAACAAATTAACAATTAATGTAGGATTTGAGGAAGATTGCGGAGTGGGTAAAAAAAGGTACAAAGGTTTTAAGTAGGAGATATGAAACGTTCAAAGTTCCGTGTCTGTTATATCTCCTATTTCAAAAAACGTAAATATAGAGCATCCTTTACGGGCGGATCTAGAATGAGCAGCGGCTTTCAATCGTTTACAAGCATAGAAAATACGCACGTGAGAATTGGGGAAAACGGCGATGTTCCAAAATGTAATTCTATAGCAAGAAGCAAAAAACCCGGTAGACTCATGTTTAACGGAATTCAAGAAAAATGTAAAAGCAGGATTTTTTTTGGTCTATTTGCATAACCCGTTTGCCAGGATTTTGTTGAAGGTTTTAAACTAAAGAAAAAATGGGTTGAATATTTTGCTCCTTAAGAAACTGAGACCAGCGACCAGCTTCCGACAAATAACGACGATTCAGGATGGCAGTATTAGCTTTTTTTATAGCACACTGATATATAAGTAACACTTTCAATGAATTGCGGATGAGGACCATATAAGTCCACAAAGGCAAGATCGTTAGGTGACTCTGGGATAATACGTTCAAACTCAGGACGTGGAAGCTTTGAATGCTTCATGCGCTGACATAACTAGTTTTTAGGAGTGACTTGACTGACTTAAATATCCCAAACTACCATAAATTGCGTCTTGTAAATTTGAAAATGACCGTAATAGACGTGGTATAAGTTTACAAAACTAGGAATCAATAACAAGTCTTTGTGTATTAGAAAGCGGTGTTGAGTAGAATCACTTTGTGTTTGTTTGCGAGTTTTTCTTAACCGATCATTGTCAAGTTAAGCAGCAGTTAAATCAACAAGCAGCGTAGCCGCTGTAGGGCAAGCCACTAACGTCATTACTTGAAAGATACAATTTAAAGACATAAGATGCCGTACGGAAAGATTCCGCTACCAAGTTAAGTTTTTTAGGAACATACCAAATACTAAACTGGTATTTTTGAAAAGATAGTACCCAGCGCGCAATTTGGGAAGAGAGTAAACAGCAAATGTTTAAAAACATTATCGCACGGTGATCAGTAGTTACTTCAAACAGCTTTCTAATCAAAAATAGTCGTTACCGTCGTAAAAGGAGCAACGACACTTAATAGTTCTTTTTCAGCAACGGTGTAACGCCGTTCGCGCTCTAACAGTGGCCTACTAAAATAACTAATGACGTCGGTCTTTAATATGTTGGTACAAAACTGCACCTATACCAAGGTCTAGCATCACACTGCACCTCAAAAAGAAACTCCGGCCGTGGATGACACAACAAAACTTCTTTTGCTAAAATTTTTTTAATAGCTACAAATGTATCTTGTTGTGTCTGCCCTCAAGACCATTTTGCTCTTTTACGCAAAAGAGTAACCGTGGACAAATTTTATGCAAATGCTTTGTCAAAATTAGCAAGACCAAGAAATGCTTGTAGCTGTTTGACAAAAGACAGAGAGGGAAACTTTTGTAAGCCTTAATTTTTTTTCGGATTTAGAGTGAGGCGTTAGCACCTAGCTAAGAAAGTTTAATTTGAAATTAAAAAAACTACATTTTCCAAGGTCAATAAAATCATACCTGCTTTTTGCAGTCGTGTAAGGAACAAATTTATAGACGTAATCAGTAGATTGCCCACATACGCGTGTGCAAAGTTTTTAAAAGCAGGGCTTAAGATGCAATCCATGCACCTAGTAAAACTGGCCACTGCAATTTTTAGGCCAAAAAAAAAAACTTTGAACTAGTAAGCTCGAGTGCCAACCCTAGCTTTACAGTAGTCATAAAGAGACTTGCTGACGGGGTATTAAAAAGTTCTACAATTCCACAAGCTTTCATTTCTGCAATTTTCGCCTGCACAACTTTTCTATGAGCCATCAAAATAAGGTATTGCTTTACTGAACAAGGACGGTTATCTGTCAAATGGGTTTCATGCTCATAAAGCGTAGTTAGGCCGGTTTTTTGAAAAAAATTTGCAAATAAAATTGCAACACTTTTTTTTGCATCAGTTAGAGCAAGCTCATCTACAAAAGAAAAGTCAAGCGTATAAAAAACCACTTTATTGACAGGCATACTTGGTTGTGAATCGATTGCACAAATTCTCAGATTGCTAGCAATGGGCGGTTGGTTATCATGCAATGGAGTTTAAAGTTAAAATGCTATTTTTGCAAAAAAAAATGAATTTTTTGCTCATGTAGTATAATTGTAATTTTGTAGTACATTATCAAATCGGACCAAAAATGACTGGGTAATTTAATCCAGGAATAACTAAAACTCAAATTCTGCTTTTGAACATCTGGATTTTAAAAAGCAAAAGCACGTGATGTGTTACTTTGCCAGGTTTTGTGCGGCAGGCTACGGTAACTCAAATACTGTGCACCAAAAACATTGTTATATTTGGCGCCGCAGCAAGTATTAGATCGAAAGTTTTTCTATTCATCCATGATATGTCGCTTTCACTATCCAGTAACGCTGGAAATTCAAAATTACCTACATTGATTACAACAATAGAGGTGCAGTTGGGAGATTAAGAATGATCAAAATTACTTTTATCCGTTAAAAGATCGGGAACAGAATCTTGATTTAATAATATTGAGATCCTTGTGATCGCTACTTCCAGACCTAAAAAGAAGGAGCAATCTGGTTTTCTGGAATTGACAGTCCATAACGCAATCTTGTAAGTCATGATTTTGTTTTTTTTTTTGGTATTTGGTAATAAGCAAACATCATCTAGGCTTATGTTTGCGACATTATTGTTTTGTCGAGGAAAATTGGGGTTTTAGTAGTTTTCATTTCGGTTATCTAGATTATTGTTGTTAAGGTTTATGAAAATTCTGCAAATTGTGTGATCTCTAAGAAAGCTTATAATTATGTTGTTGAACGTTTGCTTAATCTGTATTAAAATGCGGGGTATTTGTTATCAAGTTGTCACTGCTCGCAACATAGTCATTAGTTTGCAACCTTATGAGTGCTTCTGTTACCGCAGAGAAACCAACTAAGCACGTCGCCACATGTACTGGATAGTGCCGCGCAATAATTTTGATTAAATCGCAATCTTTATATGAGGGTTGCAGATGTTATGCATGCACATAATTTTTTTAAAAATATACCGTTGGTAAGTCGGTATTTTCCGGTTTTAACCAAACTTTGAGTTTTCATTTGCCGTTAAAAACTCTAAAACTGTTCCATGAACATTTGTTCAAATATATTAAAAATTTTACACGTACCAATTATGGTGTCATACTATATTTTACTATCATCAAGGAACAATGTATGTCCCCATAATGAAAAATAATTATATGAAACATTATAAGTAGCAACTGTTTAAACCTAATAAAAAAAACTAATAAACTGCATATTTATTCCATTAAATTGAGGAGTTTCCTCTAAAGAGTTAAAAAAATCATACTTAGGTAAAAACGTATTGTACATATAAAATTTTAGATGATTAAGTGCGTGTGATAACTGAGGTTGCTCTTAAATAAAATGAATAGATGATAAAAGGCAATTTACATTTGGTTTACTTACAGGTTCCAACAAAGGTGTCGGCCTGCATAGATGAGTGAGATAGTTAGTGTATGGATATGAACGCAATGGTGGTAAAGGCAGAATCAATGAGATCCGATGTCACCGTCAGGTTTATTCAATCTAATGAATAATTTAATTGGTGCAACGTGTCTATCGCTGATGCGTATCTTGCATCAAATAATTGTTCATTAGCTTTAAATGATTGTTTAGGCTTATAGCTGTAGTGTACATTACCGGAAGGAACTACCGTTGGTGTATTAATATATAATAAAGACCTATCGTCGTCTTGCATCTGTATCTCCGTGTTCATATCCGCATGACTTGAAAGCGGCGAATTATATTTTTCTATATCGTTTTGTGTATTTGTTTCTATAGGACCTTCAGCTGCATATTTAGTGCAGCACAATTCATAACCGACACGGTTTTTAAGGTTGTATGGTACTGTGTTAGGCGGAGTTCTGTGATGCCTATTTCCAGTACCAGTAAAATTATTTGACTTTTCTAAAAATTCAGGTTAATATAATGTTTTTAAAATAAATGTTAAAAAAAACCTTGTCACATGTTGGTTGCCAAGTTGTGCCGTAATAATTTGTAGGGTGGTATTAAATGGGCAATTAGGCATACATTATTCATTTCGCATAAATTAACAGTTATAAAAAACTATAAACTAAAATAAAATACAGAAGAAAAAAAAAGATTAAAAGAAATATAATTATAATAATAAAAATAAATATAAATCGCAAAAATTAGAACTAAAAATAAAACGCACTCACCTAAATGCAGGTTTTTGCAAGTTTGAGCTAAACGTAGCAAACATAACCATTGAGCTACTTAATGGATAGATTTATATCCGCATCGACGGGCAATAGAAATGAAAATTAATTACCGCGCAAATAAAAAGAATAGATTAAAAAATTATTAAAAATAAATAAAATAAAATATATTAAATAGACAAGCCCGGATTAAAGGCATTTTGTCTCAATTGACATGCCTTTTTAGCATCACATCATAGTGCCTATTTGGCTAACTCCCACTCTTGCCCTTTACGTTGTGGTGTTTATTGAATCATTAACTTTAATGCTAAACCAGTGACTCAATTGCTCATAAGTTTTCTAAATTTGGGGGATTTGACTTCCTCTCTTTTTGTTCTAATGTTCTATGGTTAAATAAAATTTGAAACATAAATCTAATAATTAATTTAAAGGATGGTTGAGAGCTTTACTATGTGGTCATTTATAATAATAGTAAAATAAAACACAAACAAAGTTTTTTACCACAAATACTTATTTGTGGTTTTTGTGGTAAAAACTTAGATTGTGTTTTATTTTATTATTAATAATTAATTAGTTTAAAATGTTCCAACTGGTTTCAAAGTACGATCAAAACGGTTCTAAAGTTGTTTGTTGCCGCTTTTTATTAGTTATAATATTTTTTGAATAATTTTGTTTTATATTAACTTTTTGAACATATGATAAATTATCTTAAAAATCAGCACTAAAGTTTTTGCGTATAATTATGTTATTGTTTGTCATTGGCATTATAACTTAAAATAGTCACAGCAGATTTTTCTTGCATTATTGTTGTCAATTACTAGTATATTGTAAAAAAAAATCAATAATCCGTAATATCCCAATATGTTTATTATTATTAACTTTATAAAACGCAAACTAGTGTTCAATAATAATATTACTGCTAAATAAACTATACATTTTAATTGTATCATAGCTAAATAAACACAACCACTAATAATTAATACGGCTGTTTCATTAATTTGTATTGTAACCCAATTGAATAAATACAACTAAATTCCATTTATGTGGAATGCATAATTACTAAAATTACTAGTAATAATACTAGTAATTTTTTTATAATTATACTATTTACGACTATTTTACAAAAAACAAAAGGATTGATGGGACCAACAGCTTATTAGGTGACTTCTGAATCCCCGCGGTGGATAAAGAGCGAGTTTTTAATTGGTTCTGTTAGGGATCAAACCCCGCATAATATGCAAGAGCAAGAGCAATCACATCATAATATATAATAAATATAATGATAATCCTAAATACATTTTCAATCAAAAAATAAATTAAAAAACTTAATAAAATAAACGAATCAGTTAAAGAAGAAGATACGATGAATAAATTAATACGAGTTAGGAATGTAATTTGCATGGATGAATTGAAAATTGGGTCAGCATATTTTTAAAATGATTTAATATGCAGAGAGCTTCTATTATAAGTTTGAAGCTCCGTTTTTAAAACAAAGATCATTTTATCATTATTATGTGTTCTATTAATAATAATAATTAACTCACCTGTATGTTCCATGCTTCTGTGTAATTGTGCGTTCATTATACGGAAGAACCTGGAAGAAAAAAAATAGATTAATTAATATTATAAATTTCAATTATATATTAATTTATTTTATGGAAGTATAAATTGATTTATTAAAATAAAGTACTTAATTCAATTTTAATCTAAATAATATCAGTTTTTTTTAATAAAAAAGTAAATTAATAGATCAATTGCAGCAATTGGATATACAAAATTCTATTATTGTGTAACGATCGCTTCAAACTGCTAGTGGCAGATTTATAAACAGTTATGTATGGAAATATTTATTTTAAATTTATTTGAATTTAATCCAATATAAGTTAGGTTTATTATTTAATATTTACAATTTTATTAGACGCAGATGATCTCTAGATTACAAAAGCAAGCAAATTTTCCAACAATGCTAATTAATAATATGCGCCTCCGGCGGTTTATATTTAAGCGAGAAATTTCAACTGCCTAAAAAAACGACAGATTGATATTATATAATAGGGCAACAGATTGCATAATTGAATGCCAATCCAGCTTAGGTTTCTTTCTTATTATTCGCTTTTATGACAGCTTGAAAGCTAAAAGATTTTATTTTATTATGATTAATGATTTTAAATAAAAATAATTAATTGCCATTAAGTAATTGA
Organism: Tachinus rufipes; assembly: GCA_963932245.1. Classification (NCBI taxonomy): domain Eukaryota; kingdom Metazoa; phylum Arthropoda; class Insecta; order Coleoptera; family Staphylinidae; genus Tachinus; species Tachinus rufipes. Next base: position 39,410,956 of record OZ010747.1, on the reverse strand, counting down.
GTAACGTTTTAAATAAATGAATCTATATAATAGACAACGGGGTCTTTAAAAAGATTGTTTTAAGCTTATATTATAAGATTCAAAATATGCACAATGTATTAAAAACATAAGTTTGCAAATATAATGTTTCTAAGATATATGTTAACTTTTATATCTACATTTTTAATGTGTTGATTTAATATTTTTTATATAAAAATTGCTGAGTAACTTAATTTCTTTAATTTTTCAATATTGTTTTTTTTTAATTCAAACCAAAAATAGTCCTTAAATGTTTTGAACAAGTTAAATTTAAAATTTACTACTTTAAGCACAAATACAAAAAAGTATGTCAATAAATTTACTTTCTGTAATTATTGTTACAACCATTAAATTTATTCAGACTTAAGTATGTGTTCTAATTAGATAAAAATTATGACCCAACTTTATCACATTAGTGAAAATTTGTAGGATGAACAAGTTAATCAAATTAGATTTTGTAAAATAGTTGAAGCCGGCAAACATGATTATTTTAGCTATTGGTGGTTTGACCTTAATAGCATAAACTCACTTTTACTAGGTACATAAAACAAATTACTCTCTGTAATTAAATCTATTAAAAATGCAACTCAGCGTTCTGAAATGTTCCAGTTGTAGGGGCGGTTGCTTGAACAGCAACAGCTTCAGTCCAAATTGGTGCTGATACATAACAACAGATATAACCACAAATGCCAAAATTTTTCTTTTTTTTTTCACTTATGCATCCGCATCATTCTACTTACAAACGCCGCAATCTTTTTTGCTTTTGCGGTCACTCTTTGCACGTGTTTTTTTAAATCTAATAAATTACCATAGTTATGCCTAGATAAATTAAACTGCTTTTGGGCTTAATTGTATCTGTTTCTAGCATTAAATTTACTTTCTGAATTTCTTTTTGCCGATAATCATAATTGCTTCTGTCTTTTCAGTTGCCAGCTCTAGCTTATGAACAGCCGTCCACTAGTTAACTTTTTCTAGGCTATTGTTTGCCGTAGCTTTCATTACGTGCGCGGTTTTCTCCACTATTATCATTGCAAGGTCGCCTGCGTATGCCAAAATATTCACTTCTCTAGAAACATCTATCCTTAGCAGGTCGTCGTACAAGATGATCCAGAGGTTGAACCCCAGTACCTATGGTACCTCTCTCGTTATTTTGTGCTTGTTTCTTTTTTTATTAACGATTGCTCTATTTGTGAAGTAGTTTTTTATTACTCCATTGAGGTGTTTGGAGATATTTTTCTTCTCAAAGGCTTCAATTGTCCTATTCCAGCCACAGTCGTATTGAACGCGTTTTTGACGTCGATCGTTATTAAGGCGCATAATCCTCTAGACCTGAACGTCTTTTTCATTTTTTTTTCCTGCATTGTTTTTGACGATTTCCATTAGGCTTAAATGGACTTTCTATTCCTAAGACCGTATTGAGAATCTGACAGGTTTTCTTTTTCTTTTAATTTTTTTTTTAGTTTTGCCAAAATGACCTGCTTTACAGCAAATTAATATGACAAATTGGGCGGTAAAACCCCTTCTTTATTTGGCAGGGTCAGAAATTTTTCTTTTGTTCACATTGCATTTAAGGTTGCTAATATCTAAATTGTTTAATTTTTTTTTGACAATTTTAGCCAAGATCATGTCTGGATTTAGGGCTTTTTTTGTCTTTATTTTACTTGCGGTAGCTTTAAGTTATTGCGCCGTTACTTTAGTAGTAAGGATTTCCTTTAGTCTTGTCTTATCCTACTTAATCTTTGTTTGAAAACAATTGGCCAATTTGATTTTAGGAGGTTTTCATTTCATTGTGTTGATTTTGTAGCCATCTTTCTAGATGTTGTCTTCCAGTTTATCATTTATATTTTTCCACTCTACTTTCTATTTTTTAATAATCAGTGAATTCAGAGTTTTATGTTCACTTTTCTTTAGCCTGGTATCTTTCTCATTGCTTTTTCTTTTTGTTTTTATTGTTTTTTTGTCTTTTTTGTATACATATCTTTCTTTCTTCTTGTTCTACCAAAAAACTCATGTCAACCGCTATTTACTACTGCTGCCGGTGTTGCTTTTGCAAAGCTGTATATTAAGTAATGATGTAGGTTTAGTGTCTCTATTTTTGTAACATGCCAGTTAAGTATTTTATTTATAAAAGTGCAAATGGTAAAGTTGATATACAAGGTTTGCGCTTTTCTCTCAAATATGAGTCTTTTTATAGCAAGACATAATTCTGATGCTCTCTATGTCTACCCATACAATTCTTTAAAAATTGGTGCCGTAAATTAAATGTCCTTTTTTGCTTACCAGTTTTTTGTTGAGTTAACTTATTATTAGTATGTATGTTTTTTCAGTTTTTACGGTAGCTTTAAGCATGTTCTGGGCAGCTACCGCCTTTTCTAAATTAATTTGTAATATTTCTATAATTGGTTTCTGCTTGTTTAGCCTACGTTCTGTTTCTGGTTCTGTTGACGTTCTTTTTCTTTAATTTCCTTACTTTTCTGACAGTTTTTTTTTGTGTTTAGGGCACGCTATGCTGCTTGGTGGTCCTTTTTTTGCAGATGGAACACTTAAACGTTGTCTCGTCTTTTTTTTTTATTTGCATTGGTGGTTGGTTAGTTGGTTTTTTTTACTATCTACGCCTCCCAGTTGTTTCTAATTTTTCTTATTTTTATCACGGTTTGTGCGATGTAGCCCGGTAATGCTATTATAGCGTATTGGACGCTATTGGTGTCTTAATCATAGTTATTGCCATGTCTTTATTATTGCTTTGTATGGTTTTTTTCACCGCCAGTTTTACTTTTTTCTTGGTGAGATAGTCTTTTTCCATTCCAATTTTCTTAATCTCCTCCTTCAGTAAGGCGTCGCCTTTCCCGTTCTTCTTGTTGTTGATTACAAGTTGAATGTTTCCGTTTTTTGTTTAAAAAATACTTTTTTTAACTTTTGTTTTTCTTACGTAAATCTTTGTTATCCTTTCCTTGATGTTTAGATTGCCTTGTTGCTTCTGCGCGGTTTTTTTTCTTTTGTGGTTAGTTTGACTTGGGTTATTGCTTTTTTTGTTCTGGGTTTACCATTACTTGTTTTTCTATGCCTTCTTCTCGTACTTTTTTTTGTAAACTTCTTTGAGTGCTCTAGCTTGCTCACCAAATTTGTTGAAGTTATCTACTTTTTTCTCTCCTTTGCTTAGTTTGAAAACCTACTTTCCGTGGTTTTTTTCTTTGGTTCCTACTTTGACTTTTGTAAGTACTTTGATTAGCCCAACTTTTCCGGTAATTTCTTTTACTTTTGGATATTTTTGTTCACTTTTTCATCTCTCCATTTAACATTGTCTTCTTCTATCGTTGTCAGTAGACTTACGTCTTTTGGGTTTACTTCTTCTTATTTGGCTATGTTGGGTTTTGTCATTATTTCATTTTTCTCTTGTTCCGTTTTTTCCAGGCTTGGTATTTTGCTTTAAAACTGATGTTTTTCTTTGTGATTTAATTTTGTTATTAAACTTATAACCTAACCAAACCCATCAATACTTGTTGGAAAATCAAATCATTAAAATGTAACAAAACCAGTCACTTATGCTTAACTACGGATAGATATCTTACTATAGTCAGTACTAATCAGGTTACAGTTACAGTCCACAATGTATTTATAGTTTAGATATTATTAAGTTTAAGTTTGGATAAAAAATAAAAATTGAACAATTTTTATCACTTGCTGTACAGAATACCATTTTACTTCAATGTCGTATAGTTTACAAAATACACCAAAAACATTTAAAATAAAATCAACTCTAAAGCCTACTTATGTGTTGATATAATTGGAGACAATATAATTCTGTGTGTGTTAAATGAAAAATTTATCAAAAATATAAAAAAGATGTTTTGCTGCTTAAAACAGATTTGGTTATATCATCTGCACTAAATAAACAAAAATCAATCTATAAAAGTTTTCTTCTACTCAGCAGCTACTTTTATTAAAAAATATTAAACAGCTTAAAGACTTTATTAAACCTATAATTTATTCCAATTTTTAAAATATCATTATTTCAGTTAATACAAAAAATGTCTATTAGAGTTGATTAACATTTTAGCAGATTGTTTTTAAACAACTGAAAGTTGCTTTAGTAATACATTCAATACTTTGATAAATAAACTATAATAAACTACAAATGTTACACACAGACGCTAGTAAATATGCTTTAGGTGCAACCTCATTACAAGAAAAAAGTCCTGAAAACCATCAATTATTTTTTATGAGCGCCAGGCGGAATAATAGTTAAATACTAATAAAAATAAAATTTTCAAAATTTGTTACTAATTGAGTTTAAAGTTTAAATGGTGCCGCAAGTTCAAAAACTACCAAACAAGAAATAAACAAAAGAACTTCTGAAAAGAGCTTTTCTATTATACGATGTAGTTTTCTACTAAATTTTATATTTTCAAATTGAATGTCATCAACTAGAGAGTCATACAATGCGTACAAACAAAAATATGTCAAATAATTTTATAAAATAATTAAAAATAAAAAAATATTTAATATTTTGGAAAAAATTAAATTGAGACAGTATTTTTACTAAAATAAGAACGGTAAAATTAAAATTAAAAAAAAAAATTACGCGTACAGTAAATGATAAAATTCACACGGCAACGCATGCTGTCCTCAGCCCATCTCTTTCTATACTTTCTGTTTTGTCCTATTTCCTACACTGACATCCAACTTTATTTTTTTCCATTCTTGCGTTATTTAGCAAACATATTTACTTTGTTCTTAGGCATCTTCTTAATTTTATAATAACTTTATTAACTTTTTCCTCGTTGTATCTTTTTTCTTTAATAAATATTTTGTTTAGTTTTATTAAATATATCTCTTTTGGTAGTCTTAATTTTGCCAGTTTTAGTTCTAGTGCAATTCTAAAATCTTTGTTTGGAGTTAATTCTTTGTGTGCTCAACGTTGTCTGATATACTCTGACCGTTTCAAAATTTGTATTATCTGTCAACCTTGAGATGGCATATCTACCGTATGGAAAATGCTAAGTCAATTCATTCAGTTTGTTTTTTTAGCAGTTTTTTTTTTTATTTTTGCAATTTTGGTTGGTACTAATGTTTTAGTAAATGTTCTTTTCTTGTCTATCTTTTCACCGTTTATTGTTTAGTAATTGTCTTGACTTTCTTTGTTTATTTGCTTCCATTTAGCTTCTTGTTTTTTTTTTTTTTTTCTGTGGTTTTTATTTGTATATTTTCTTCCATTTAGATTTATCTAAATCTTAAAGCTTTAAATTCCTCTATATTTTATCTCAGTACTGGCGTTGTATAGTTTCTTAGTGCTCAAAATTTGTCACTCAGGCATATATTAATGATTGTAAATTTGTTGATTTTATTTTTCAATACTTTTTTAAACTCTTTTCTATATTTTTTGCATGTTTCGCACTCTACTAGCGTATGTTCTGCGTCGTCATGCATGTCTGATTGACAAAATATACATCTTTCTTCTTTTTCCTACTTATTTATTTTCTGTAAATACTACCAAAAGTTCCATGTCCGGTGAGTAGATGTGCTGTATAGTAATATGTCACTAGTTTATTCTCTACTTATTTTTTTTATTTTTGGTATTAGTTCTTTTGGCTATTCTTCTTTTTTTCCATTTTTTTGCTGTCTCTGCCATTTTTCCTTCGTATTCTCTCTTCCCCGTATATTTGCTTCTTGTTTACTAATTTCTTAATTTACCATTTTTTTTATGTAAAATCTTTCTTTTATTATAAACTCTGCGGGTAGTGAAGCCGCAATTACTTCTAGTGCTTCCAGTGAGACACTGTCCTGTAGGCCCTGCAGATTTTTAACGAGCTTGTTCTTGTGGCTCTTTTTATTTATTTTTTTGTCTTTAAAGCGTTTTCCCATGTTTCTGCACCGTAAAATAGTTTACTTTTAACCGCCGTTGCTATTAGACTCCTGGCATAAGCCTACTAAGCATTCCTTTTTTGTTCCTCTTACCGCTTTCTTAACTCGTTCGTTCCATCTTTTGCTTAGTGTTACTCCGAAGTATTCAATTTTCTTCCCTATGGTTATTATTTGTTCCCCTACTTGTATTTTTCCATTTCCTCTATTAATCCTCTTTGTTGATAGCCATGCCACCTCTGTTTTCAGCGGATCCATATTCAACTCTCTATTTCTCATCCAGTTCTTTATCATATCTATTGCCTACTCTAACATTCTAACTAGAGTTATTGCAGTCAACAAAACAATATAAAACTGAATACAAAGCGGCAATTATAATTGCCAAACGGCAAGTTTATGATAATCTAGTAGTTTAATCATCAAATTCAGCATATATGAAATAGTATCAATAGTCACCGAGTAACAATAACAATCATTTCTCATTTTTTTTTTAAATTTAGTAGTTAAATTGGCTCTATCTTGTAAACTACTAATTAAAAAACTGAAACATTTTTTTCAAACAACCCTGTGCTATTTGCAAATGATAGCATAAACGTAAACCAACATAAAAGTCTGAGTTTGCTATATTACAAATTGCAAGATACACAGTCGTTACTAATAGAGTGGTTTACAGCCAATCAACTCTTAATAAATCAAACAAGTATAAATTGATACACAAATACATAAACTATAAATGAGGCTAGAAGATGTATTTTGCAATCAAATAAAATGCGTGATCTACCAAGAACTTTTTTGCTATACTTTTAAACATTTTCATGTTTAGAGCTTTAACATCATCTGGAAGCAAATTGTTAAGTTTTATTTTTTGATAATTTTTTTTAATTTTTACTAAGCTTGTTTTTGGTTTTGTATAAATGCTTGTTTTTTTTTTTAAATCGTTGTGATGTTGACGCATTGCCCCAAGCTTGTATATCATAAGTTATTGTAGAATAAAATAATGAAAATTATACGATAAAAGTTGCAACAATCCTAGCTGTCTTTTTAGTTTTACAAATAGCGTATATAGCACTGAGGAGTTTTGAGCACACTTGATTTACTTAAACATCACAACGCATCTTTGAATTTACAAATGTTTCAAAAAACTTTTTTTTTAATGGGTTGCAAATTTATTTTTGGTTGTTTTTGATTTATTAAGAATCAGTTTATTTGCACAAAACTATTCAAAGGCTTACCTTTTAACCTTATTAGCTTTCGTATTAAAAGTTTGTTTATTATGATTCCATATTAACATGCTTGTATCATCAGCATATAAAACTGTATGACCCGGTAGATAAGATAAAATATTGCTTATAAAAATTATGAACAACAAAGGTCCTAGTATCATAGCAAGAGCCTGCCCTCTTATTAAATAATATTCTAGTTTGGATAATAGAATTGTATGTTGGACGCAGTTTTTGAGAAGTCGCAAATGAATCCAATTGCATTTTTTGCTACTTCTAGTTTTTTGTTTAATTTATTTTTAAAATTATGAATAGCATAAGATGTAGAAATTTTTTTTCTAAAGCCAAATTGGCTATTAGATAAATAATTATATTTATTAAAACAAGCTAATGCACAATCAAAATTAAAATATAACACACATTATTGTAAAATTGTATGCTCATTTTGCTTCAATGTCAGAAGTTTAATTAATTTTATTTTTGGTTTATGTCACCAAGCTCTACAAAAATGGTAAAAAATACCAGGAAAACGTTGCAACTCATTATACAATTTAATTAAAACTGTTTTTTTAATGCTTTTAAGATTAGTCAACAAATTTTTGCATAGAAAATAGTCTGATAATTATTGACAATTATGGTATTTTGAAATTGGCGTTTGATAATACACAGACCAACATAGAAAACTTTTGAATTTCTAAAAAAAAACTTTAAAAGTTGCTCCTGAAAAGTTTTTGAGTTGTGTCGTTTTTTTATTGAACAAGTAATATAGTCTTATAATATAAGGCATTTTGATCGTCACAAAGAACCCTTGAGCAAATTGTAGATGAACAGACATCAGCATATTAAACAAAAAAATGTTAACTTTACTTTGCCTTTATATTTTTCACTTTAGTTAATATATATAATAAAATAGCAAGTCACATTACTCATAAAATAATTCATTTACATGATTTTTTTTTTAGGACGTAGTGAGTTGTTGGCTCTTAACAAGTGGCCCTTAAGAATAACTTACGCATGGTAATACCTTCCGGTTTTCATCTCTGCGCAAATCCTGTTGTTTTGATGTCCCTGTCTAAACTAACCTACATTTGGTGCTAGTTTGAGGCGGGCTGGGTTTTGCTTTGCGGATTTTCACGCATCATCTGCGGCACGCATGCTGTCCCCGGCCTCTCTCTCCCTATAGCCCCTACCTTTGTCTGTCTCTTTTGTCATTTTGCCTTTTCTTATCTGCACTGGCATCTACCTCTGCATTCTCTTCTTTCTCCCATCTTTGTGTTATTTACTCTAATTATATAATTTGTTCTCAGATGTGCTCTTAGTTTACTAAGGTCTTCGTTCACTTCTTCTTTATCGTATCCCCTCTCCTTTATGAATAATTTATGCAGTTCCATCAGTTGTATTCCTTTTGGCAGTCCTAGATTTGTAAGTTTTACCTCCAGTGATATCCTTGTATCTCCATCAGGAATTACTTCTTCATGTCCTCTCGTTGCCAGGTATATTCTGACTATCTGAAAGGTTGCGTTCTCAGTCATCCTTGAGATAGCATATCTACCATTTGGTATTTCCCTTGTTATTTCTGTTATTCTGCTTTCCTTCTCTGTCTCTGTAAATGTTTTTCTTTTTTCTTCTGTTTCTTGGTATGCACAATTGTCATGTCCTTTCTTATTTTTTTCTTTTTGATCTTTTTCTCTGTTTTCTTGTTTCCATTTAGCTTCTCTCATCTCTTTCCTTTCTCTTCTATGGCTTTTAGTTTGTGTGTTTGTTTCCATTGTTTGTTTTTCTATATTCTTTTATTGTGAAACTCTTCAATTTTTTTTTAGTACACTTGTTGCAAAGTTTTTTAACGCCCTCCATTTATTTTCATCTTTTAAGCATTTGTTAATGATTGTTGTTTTATCCACTTTGCTTCTTAGTATATATTCTAGTTTTTTTTCTATCTTCCTTCCACGCCTCGCATTCTACTAGAATGTGTTCTGCGTTATCGTGTGTTTCTTCCTTCATTTATTTTTTTAATTTTTTGCAAGAATTTTCCAAATGCTCCGTGCCCGGTCAGTATTTGTGTTGTTAAATAGCACGTCTCGGGTTTCTTCTCTACCCATTCTTTTATGTCTGGGATTAATTCTCTCGTCCATTTCCCCTTTTCTCCTGTATCCCATTTTCTCTGCCCTCTTTCCATAGTCTTCTCTCTTGCTCTTATCTTTGCTTCTTTTTTACTCGTTCTTTCTTTTACAAGTTTTTTTATTTCTAGTTTTTCCTCCACCATCATATCCGCGGGAGGTGTTGCCGCAATTACCTCTACTGCCTCTTGTGACACTGTTCTGTAAGCTCTACAAATCCTTAGCGAGCTTGCTCTTGTGGCTCCTCTTACTTCCTTTCTGTTTTTTTTTTGTTTTCATGGTTTCTCCCTATGTTTCTGCGGCGTACAGCAATTTGCTTCTTGCTGCCGTTGCTATTAGCCTTCTGCTTTTTTCTCCTGGACCTCCGTTGTTTGGCATAAGTCTACCAAGCTTTCTCTCAATTTCCTTTGTTCCAATGACCGCTTCCTTAACCTGTTCATTCCATCTCTTTGCTTCGAGTGTCACTCCAAGGTATTTGATTTTTTTTCCTATGGTTATCTCTTGATGTCCTATCTGTATTTTACCTGTTCCTCTAATATTCCTCTTAGTCGATAGCCATGCCGCCTCAGTTTTTTTGTGTTGCTAGTTTTAAGCCCTTACTTCTCATCCATATTTGTATCATATCAATTGCCAGCTCTAATCTTCCTTTTAGTACTTCTACTTCTACGTCTCTACCTACTACTGCTATGTTGTCCGCAAATGCTGTTATTGACACGCCTTCCGGCATCTTCATTCAAAGTAACTCGTTATAGACAAGGCTCCACAGTTTTGATCCCAGTGCTGAGCCTTGCGGTACCCCTCTAGTAAGTTTGAATCTTCCATTTTTGGTCACTAGGTTTCTGTCCTGTAAGTAGCTCTATATAATCTTGATTGTTTTTCAGTTCAGTTCTTTCTTCTTTGCCGCCTCTATGATTGCTGCCCATGATACGCTATTAAACGCGTTCTGTATGTCCAACGCTATCATTACACAGTGTTGCCTTTTCCTCTGCGTTCCGCTGTTTGCTTCATTTGCTACTGCTTTCATTTTTTCAATAGCTCCTAAGGTTGTTTTTCCTTTGGTAAATTCGTATTGTTCTTTTTCCCATTCTTTCTCCTTTTTCTTCTATTTCTTGTTCTATTCTCCGTACAATAACTTCCTCCATTATTTTAGCCAGTGTGTTGATTAAGCATATTGGCCTGTATGATGTTGCTTTTCCTGCTTCTCTTTTTTTCTCAATCAGTACCAGAATGGCTTCTTTCCAACATCCAGGGAAAGTTTTTTCTTTTAGGCACCTGTTGATTATTTGAGTTATTTCTTGCTTGTTTTTGTCTAAAGCTGCTTTAACAATCTCTGTTGTTATTTCGTCCGGACCTGGTGCTTTGTTGTTAGGCAATTCTTTTATGATCTCTTCCACTGTTGCCATAACTGTTGCTTCTTCTTTTTTTGTTTCTGGTTCTTCTACTGATTCTCCCTTGGGAAATAGTTTTTCAATTATGACTTCTTCTTCTTCGTCTTCTTTTAAGCAGATTCTTTTTGTTCTTTCACCCAGTTTGTCCATCACTATATTGTACGGTTTTTCACAAGGTTCCCCATCTATAGATTCTATCATGTCTTTCCAGCATCTTTTTCAGCTATCCCTAAAAGCCTTTTTTAAAAATTGTCTGTCGTTTTTTAGTTTTTCTTCTATTTCCTCTGTGTTCTCTCCTCTTCTTCTCAGCCTTTTGATTTTCCTCCCTGTTTGTATTGTGTTTTTCCTGCATTCTTTTATTTCCTCACACCACCAGTATGGTCCTTTTCGTCCTTCTTCCCTGTACCTAGGAATTGCTTCCTCCGTCGCTTTTCTCAGTTTTTCTGAGTACCTCTCGCATCTTTTCTCAATATTTTCGTTTTCTGTCACTTCTTCTGTTTCCATGTCTCTCTTTATCTTTTCTTTGTCCATTCTTCTTACGTTCCATTTACCTTCTCTCGTGTGCTCCTGTTTTCCTTTCTCCTTTGTATTGTATTGTATATGTTTGTGTAGACTCAGTGATTCTTCTTCAGTCACGGTACATTCATTTATTATTTTTGCCATTTCCCACGTTGCTATGGTGATGTCAATATGTGATTTTGAGCTTCCTCTTACAAACGTCGGTTTGTCTCCTTTGTTGCAGATTGTTAGATTTAACCCTGCTATCATCTCCTCTAAGATTTTTCCTCTTAAATCGTTCTTGTAGCCTCCCCATCTTGGTGATTTTGCGTTGAAATCTCCTCCTACAATAATTTTTTTGTTTTTCTGTTTTCTTAAACTTCTTTCTAATTCTATTATCCACTCTCGATAGTATTCCAGATCGCATTTTGGGCTGATATAACAGCTGTATACTATCATGTTTTGTACTTCTGCCCGCACTATTCCTTCTTTTGGTGTTTCCCATCATTCCACCTTGTTCCTACACTTCCCCCTAGCTAAAATTGCTACATCTGTTCCTTTGTCTTTTACCAATTAGTTTGTTTTTATCAGGTTCACTCACTAGCACTAGGTCTATTTCCTCTCTCTCCGCTGTTGCTATTAGTAAATCGTGAGCCTCTCTTCCCCTCCCTATGTTTATTTGTATAAACTTATACATTATGTAATACTATTTTTTCCTTCTGTTCTCTCCAGTTATCTAGGTTGTTGTCCTCCATATTCTTCTTTGTTTTCCTCATTTCTTTTTTCTTTGTAGCTGGACATCTTTTCTCTCCCGTTCTGTGTCCTAATACTTTGCATTCAATGCAGTATTCTTTGTTTTTGCATTTGGCAACCTGATGTCCCTCCTTTCCGCATTTTATACATAGCGAAGACCTGTCTTCCCCATTGCATTCTGCCGCTACATGTCCTTTCCTCCAGCATTTATAACATTTTCTTTCATTTGCTTAAACTTTCTCTACTCTGCATCTTATGAGTCCTATGTTTATTCTTCTTTTTCCTATTATCTGTTCTGCTATTTTTTTTGTCCATTTTGACTATAGGGGTTTGTTTTTCTTTATAACCTTTCTTTATGGAAATTATTGTACTTCCTTCTGTGTTCACTTTGTTTATAATTTCTTCCAGTATTTCTTCTTTCTTAATATCCGGGCTAATATCTTTGATTATCACCAGTTCTGTAGTTTTGTTGCTGGCTTTTCGTACGTTGCAGCCTTCCATTACATTTTTAATTTTTTCTTTCTTTTTCTCTGTCTCATTACCCTTTGTAATTAGTAACAACTCCCCTTTTTTGTTTCTCTTACCTCCTTGAACGTAGATCCTTTTATCTAGGTTTTTGCTTGTCTCAGCAAATCTGCAAATGTTACACCTTGTTTGCTCACTACTATAGCACCTGTTTCCGTAACTGTTTTTTTTTTTTTCTCTATTTGTCTCCGCTACCTGTCCCTGTGTTGGCACGCACAGTCTTATTTTTGTGTTAGTTCTTCTTCCTGCTATTTTCATAATTTTTTTTGCATTTCTTGCCGTAATTCCCGTTGGTATTGGTATATTTGTTTCTTCAATACTTAATGTTTTTGTTTTGATAAGCATTTTTTCGATAGCTATTAGTATCTCCTTATTCCCTGCCGTTTCGATTTTCTGCTTAATGATGTGTACTTTTCTTACATTTTTTCCGCTTAGATTTTTAACTATTTCTATATATGGCGTTTCATCTTCTCTTTCTTCCTCCATTAGTTCAGGGTATTTTATTTTTGCTTGTTGTAAGATACCACCTTCTTTGCCTATTTCATATTTATTTATTAAAATTCCTGTATCCATTTCCTTTCCCATTATTGGTTTTTTTTTCCACGTTTACATATTTATAGTCTGTATCTCTCCATTCTTTATTTATAATATTTTTTATATCCTCTTCATTAGCCACTTTTAATATCTTCTCGTCCGAGATGAAATGGTTTTTACGGTTTCCTTCCCTATTATCTCCTGTTTCCATCTGTGTCGACATTTCTATACCTATTTTTGTTTTATTTTCTTTTTCCTGTTTTTTTTTTGGATTTCTTCAAATTCCATTCTCTCCATATTTGTTTCTAGTTGATTCGCCACCTTTTTAATTTCTAGTTTAGTGGTTGTACACTCACTGGTTAAGTTTTTTAACTCTCTAATTAATTTCCCCATTATTTGGATTGTTGTGGGGTTATTTGCTCTCTTCGCCTCGTTGTTACCTCCTGGCGAATCTATTTCTCTCCCTCTCTTTTGATTCGTTTGACCTAATTCTTTATCTTTTTTTTTATCCGGCGGTGTTCTTTGCAACACTTGTCCACTGTTTGTTCTAATTCACAGATTTTTTAATTTTTTAAATAACGTAGATTATTCACCATTATTTAAATCGCCTTTATGTACATTCGCGAGCGCGTCCGTTCTCCGTCGGACATTGACCGCGACAATGATACTAACATTTAAAAAAACGAATATATGTGTTGATTTTGGTGTAATTACATTATTGTTATTAAAAAGTCCAAACAGGTGTTGACTATTATAGTTCAAAAACAATTAAACGGTTTAAAAAATATTTTATTTAAAAATGTTTCTACTTGTTTTAAATAATAATTTTAATAATTTTGTAATTATATAGAAAATAATTTGTTTTGTAATTTTTAATTATATGTACATTTTATCGTTTATTTTTAATCTATTTGTGGATTTATATTGTAATTTGTGTAAAATATGTAACATTAATAAACTTATCTATTTTTGTCAGTTTTTGTTAATTTTTAAACTTTAAAAACAAAATAAACAAATACTCTATTAATTTGTGAACACATATTTTAATTTGTTGTCAATTTTGATAGAATAATAAAATAAATAGTATTTGTTTCTGATTATTGCACAGTTTAAAATATTTGAGATTAGGGTATTTTAATAAAATTTATATATACTTTATTGTGCTGATTTGATGTTAGGCCATCATCAGTTTTTTTCTTTTTAAAGGTGTTGTTAAAATTAAAATTAAAATTAAAATCAGCACAATAAAGTATATATAAATTTTATTAAAATACCCTAACCTCAAATAAAATAAATAATTGTAATACAGCTTATAAAAATATGTTTATATTTTTTTAAAGTTTGTCTGTACATTTTGACATTTTAATAATTTGTAAAAAATTTGTTTAGCATTTTTATAGGTTAAAATTATAATAATAAAGATGAAGCCACAATCACTTTGCATTACTATTTATAAAATTATAATTTTTCCAAAAATATATATGAATAAAATAAAACAAGTTTTTTACCAAAAATACTTTATTGATATAAATATATATTACTAAAGAATATATTTTATCAATACAAACAAAAGTTTTGACATTTTAAGGCTATTGTCAAATGAGAACAAACTAACAAAAAAATATATTTATACAGAAAAATTAATATAGAAATTAAAGTGAGGGAAAAATAAATCGCATTACTAATGTTCTAGAGAGATTTAATTAGTGGTGATTTATATTGCGGTAAGTCTTTTTGCTCATTCAGCAAATTAACAATAAGATTACAGTGTTTTATTGTGAATTTCGGCGGTTTCTTACAACTTTTTGTTCTGTTGTGTAACATTTTAATTTTAATAATTAAAAAAAAGTGTTATTAGAATTTATAACATGATTTGCAAATGAACTTGTATTGTAATTTAGTATAAACGCTTTAAAATGTTCTGTATTTTGTGTTTCAAAACTTCGGCTAGTTTGCTTAGCGGGGGAGAATAGTTGCATTATTATAAGAGTTCACAGAATCAAACTCAGCAAAAAACGCATGAATATAATTGAATAAAATGTTCAAACATTGTTGAAGAAAGTCCAATCTGTGCATTCAAACTTAAATAAAGATGCAACTGCAAATTTTTAACCTAAAAAATTGAAGGCATAGAATATTTTATGTAGTTTTGTCCCATAAAAACCAATTTTAATTTAAAAACGGCACTTTATGTGTCAATATTTTTTTAGAGGACAAGGTTTATCAATATGATATTCTTGTAGATGTATTTTATCTTAAAAAATAAATAATATATTTGATAATTTCCAACTTGGTCTAAAAACAATTTGTTAATTTTGTTTGCCAAAATTTACAAAAAACAATGTAATCCACTTGTTAATCTGCGGAATAGACTAAAGAATTTAATACAATATAAATCACTACTGTTTAAGCCCTCTAGACCATCAGTAAAGCGATTTATTTTTCAATAATTTTAATTTATATATTATTTTTTTGTATAAATACATTTTTTTGTTAGTTTGTTCTCATTTGACAATGGCTTCAAAAGTCAAAACTTGACTCGTGAACTTTTGTTTGTATTGATATACATTTTTTAGTAATATGTATAATGAGTGTTTTATTTTATTATTATTATGGATTACCACATAATAAAAGGTCTCAATCATCCTTTATATTAAAAAATAAATATTTTGATGTTAAAATATTTGTTGTAATAATAGTGTAAACTTTGATAGATTTTAACATTTTTGGTCATTGTATAATATTTTGACAGTTTTTATTAAGTGTTTTGACCATCCATTTGATAAACACATTTTTAAGATATTTTATATTATAATCATTTGCAGATTGTTTGTATAATAGTTATTTTTAAATTATTTTTATAGTAAATTTTCTTAGATTTTATATCAATTTGCTTATATTATGTTTCAATGTTTATAATACTTTGACAAAATAGAAATCCACTATCAAAATGTTGTTAATAAATAAAGAAACATTATTTATTCTATAGTAAAAAAATGAATAAAAAACAAATTAATAAGATTAATGCAATATATTAAAACAAATAATTTGAAATATTTTTTTGAGTTTTTTCATTAAAATTGGCATAACCATATTAATTTTGTTTTTATAACATTTATCAATTTAAATTTAAATAAAATAATATATTAAACAACAGTTTTTCGTTCTGCCATTTTGCGTTTAGAAAAGATGCACTACTAAACTTTCCAAAAATTAAAGCAGTTTTACATTACTTAGTTAGAAAACGTAAAAACTAAAACAGCACTTTGCTAGTGAGTAGTTCCTATTAATCATGGATGTGTTACACAAAAACAAGAAAGAATTGAAATCCTGTTGATTATTGGTTAAGGTGGTAGGAAAAGCTCACTGACACTGGCCGTTTAGCGTACAAATTGAAATTCGATAACAGGATTCCCGCTGAGGAAACGGCACATTCGAATTTCTCATACAAATGTGTTGATTTATGAAAAGTTGTGTTTATAGCATCTACTTTTATATGATACCAAATATTTTTAAAAGTAATAAAATTTTGTAGTAGAAAATACAACTAAATCAAACAAAAGGATAAACTAGTAATCGTAATAAAATAAAAAGTGTTTTGATTTATTATTCAAATCAAAACACACACACGCATTGAAAACCTATTTATTCAATTCAATTGATGACGTTTTATAGGTTAACATATGATAAATAAATTTAAAAAAAATTATAAAATTTATTACGCAAGACACTAAATTGATAAATAAACATTCTGATACATACATAAATCTTAAAACCAGTATACAATAGTACAATAATAATTATGTATACAAACTGTATCTATACTAACATTGAACATATACAAGGTTTAATTATCTAACCCCATTAAGTGTTTTGTATTATACCTCACTGTAGCCGGAAAGATGATTGATTGATTTAAAAGAAAATGAAATTATAATCTTATTAAATAATAATGGCTTATGTAACAGAATATGATAAAACATGTTTTTTTATTATTAAGAAAAAATTGGCTGGGGTTGCTTATTTAGATATTTTACAATAAATAAATACGCCTATGCATATATTATTTATCTAATTTTCTTAACGAAATATGAGATAAATAATAACCTAAAAAGTTAATTATTCTACATGTTTCTTTATAATAGTATTATAACATTTAATACAAAAACCTTAATTAAAAGTATTATTTGTTGACTATGAAACAGTAAGAAGTTGAGTCAAATAATGTTTTAAATTTTTTTAGATACTGAGAAAAGAGAAACAGATTTGTTGAATTGATTTTTGGAATGTATGAAAAATACTCTCTTTTGCAAAACTAGTATGATCAAATTTACGCAGCAAATTGAAGAAGTTTATGGGTCATCCATATTCTAAAAATATACATTTTTAATTGATAAAAGTGCAAGAGCCAAAATGCAGCTCATTATTTCTTTTCATCATTTTCTATGCAAACTTACATATAATATATATTGAGTTAGTAAATATATTAAAACTTATATAAAAAAATAAATTTTCAACTGGAGTAAGGTATTAAAGTTATGTATTTTTTTATCAGCAAAAATATTTATGCCCTTTATCGGTGTATCCAATGCTATCTTTAAATACTTAAATAGGGAGCAGAATCTATTTTTTACAAATTCAACATATTATTTATTGCATCTGCATTAGATTACGGTAACTTATATTAATAATTAGGGCCGTACGACTTTAGATTGAAGCAGCATTTCAAATAATGTTTATATGTAAAATTGATATTAAAACCCTAAAATATTTAATCTAATAAAAAACAAATTGTATTTTAATTACATTTTAAATAAAGAGTCCTTGCAAGTAATGGAAAAGCAGAATCTTATTAAAAATATAAAATAAATTAAATATAGAAATCTTAAATAACTTTGTTAAAAATTGAAATTAATATTTTTAGTAAAACCATTTTTTAAATAAAATTATTTTGTTACATGCGTGTTTTTTTTTAAATATAATTAGTCTTGTTCATATTATACAAAATACATTGCCGTTTCTTTAGAAAAATATTTATATTAAATTTATTCTGTAAGACGCATGTGATTTTGCTCAGGAATTTTTAATTCTAAAGTGGAACGCAAGGAAGCAAATACGTAGAAGTATAATAATATATTTTAATTAAATTTGTATTTATAAACAAAATCATTTATTGCGCTAACAATCAATTTTGGAGATTGTTTAATAAACATTTTTAATAAAAAAATTTCTGATTAACACGTTGAAAGAATAGAATAGAAAATCTTAATTGTTTTTTTAATTAAAAAAAAATTTCTTAAAAGAAGAGCTAAGAAATGTAATTTAGGATTTATTTCAGGCTATTCAAAACACTCTAAGAATATTCTAAAGTATTTGTTAATATATGAGAAGAAAAATTGATGCGTGTATTTGAGCAAGAAGATAACATTTTTAACATCATTTTTTGTTTTAAATTTTGTATGCATTTTCATGTTTTTTTTTTAACGTTTTTGTTAATTATAATTGTTATTAATAAAAATAATTTATTTTTTTACTATTACAATTTAATTTTGAATTTAAATAAACTGTTGTTATCATATTTTGATCCTGTAAATTTAAAATTGTGGAAAAAAAATAACTGTGTTTTAAACTTTTTATTAGAATCAGACAAGTAATCTCCCTGTGTAGTATCTTCTCGACATTAATTAACACCTTGTACATACATGAGAAGATTTAACTATATAATAACAAGATTAATGTTTCTACAAAAAAACTCAGCCTCAAAGTCGTACACAGAAAAGCTGTGTAGCGTAAAATCTTTTTTTTTATTAATGCCGCTTCTGTTTATGTAGACATATTAATCTGCATGTAACCTTCATTTGTAAGTGATTTTTTGTTTTGCCAAGAAAATGATAAGTGTTTTGATAGATCAACAAATTATTGTAAAACTTTAATTAAAATTTAGAACTAGCTACTGAATTTTTTATTAAAGAAAGTTTATTGCATTAAATGTTTATTACTATTGCCGGTTTTTGAGTAATTTAAGCGTTTCTAAAATGACTAAGCAGACGATGAAAACTATGCACAACCTAGTCGCTCTTATATTTCAAAACGAGTAAAAATAACATTATTTGTCTGTTAACTATTTGTGCGATAGCTAAAATTGTAAGAATTACTAAAAAAATGCTTAAAAAAAATTACAATTTTCACATTCAAAAAGTGTGTGCAAAATTGGTGTCTACAATTCTCATACTTGAACAAAAAAAAATTGTGCAAATGTTTGAACTGAAACTTTAAATGCCATCAAAGAATCATATGTAAAGATCCTGTGTTTTTACTTATAATGCAGAAATTAAACGTCAATTTATTATCATTATTTATTATTTAAGTGCACAACTTTACTGAAAACTAAAAAAAAACAAGTCATGTGTTCTTCATCATAACAACGCACCGTCTCACACTGCATTGTCTGTCATTAAAACGTTGTAAGGATAGAAAAAATGAGTATATTAAAGATAATAATAACTAAATAAGTATAAATTTAAAACAAAAACTTTTTTGCGTTATTCTTTTAAAACCACAGACGATTTGGTCTTAAAACGCGGGTCAAAACAATGATATAAGGCTCTTAGGCTATAAATTTTTGCAGCATTTGATTAGATGTAAATCACAATTTTACAAACCATACTCTAAAATCTGACAATAGTGACAAATTATAACAAATTTTTAAATTTCTTAAGTAACTTTTTATTTGAGGCATGCAAAAAAAATTGAGTGCAAAAATGATTTAACAGTCTTCCGCTTTTAGCAACCTTTACTAATTTTGTTCTTTTGTGCTGCTAAAGTTTATTTTTGGCTATTAATACACTATATACTATTACAGCATTAGTTTTGTTAATTAATAGTCATTTGGATTTAAAAAATAAAAATAATTATGTAATATTCTTGCCGTGCCGTTATCCATCCGTAAGGGCTCTCGGAATCTGGTATTAAATTTGTTTGTAATTTATATTGTGTTGTGCTGTGTATTAATTTCAGTTTTAATTTTTATATTTGTTTTTTTATTAAATGTCAATTTAGTTGCAAGCACTACCCTGTAGAATACTGTAGTCACTTTATTTTACTGCACAGTTACAGTTGCCTTATTAAACTTGTTTAAGAGGTTTTGTGTTTTAAAAGATTTATTTTTTTCTCAAACTCCCGGTTCTTCAGTTTTTTTAGTAACTTAATATTAAATGCTTTCTTCATGTTATTTTAGATCCGCCACTTTGTTCAGATTTATATAGCATTGTTATCTTCAAAAAGTTTTGCACTTGATTGTTATCAAAACCTTTCCTTTAACACGTTAGTTTATATGCATCAAAGCCTGTGAACTAGGTGGCAATTTTCGCATCGCATTGCTGCTTATGTATATACATATGGTGACTGGAGGGCCACAAACTATTTTGTACATATTTTTTTTTAATTTTTTTACTTGAAAAAAACTGTAAAAGCTGGTTTATAGCATTTTTATTAGACAATGACATTAAATATTACAAATAATATTTTTTATATAATATTTTGTTATTAATTTTACATTTGTGTGTAGTAATAAAACACAATAAACGATAGAATTTGTTACACTCATAATCATAGTCCGATTTTTTGGATAGTGTTTTTTTTTAATTATTGATATACTTAACTAAAAACATTTGTACCAGCTATTTTTACCACTAAAAAAATGGTTTCCATTTGGGCAGTCAAAGTGTTTCAGATAGAAATTTGATAGATGATTGTGTTTTCTGCAAGCTTTTTACAATTTTAGTTTTGTTTTTGATAAAAAAACTCATTAATCAGAAATTGTCCGCTTAAGTCTACAGACATTAGCATACCCAAGTTTTCATGTTTAAGTAGGTTGTTTTTTTCTAATTCAAAATGGTAACCGTATTTGCATTAC
This sequence comes from Tachinus rufipes, assembly GCA_963932245.1. NCBI lineage: Eukaryota > Metazoa > Arthropoda > Insecta > Coleoptera > Staphylinidae > Tachinus > Tachinus rufipes. The sequence continues at coordinate 39,390,129 of OZ010747.1, read as the reverse complement.
GTCTATACATTCTTGGTATAGTTTGTTTTTAATTTCAATTTTAATTTTATGATTTTTTACTATTTTAATTACGTGTTGTTTGTTTTAGTGATTAATACGTTTATGTCACGTCTGTATGTTTTTTTTTTCAATATTAAATATACTTCTACTGCATGATCACCTTTGATCTTCAAAATAAGTAAGTGCAGATTTTTCTTTCGATTAATTTTACTAAATTTGCATATTTAGGTAATGTTGGTAATTTTGGCTGTTTGTTTTAATGTTAAATTTTACATTTATTGCTTTAGGAACTTGATTTTTTTTTTCAACCATGGATATCTGGATACTTGACTTCCTATGTTGTTGCGTTTCTATAAAGAAGCAAATTATATTACTGCGGCCATTTTATGTTACTTAGTAATATAAAGTATATATTAATAACATCTTACATTTTATTATTTTAGGGTTTTATACATTTAAAACATGCATTATATGTCACTAACAACAACAAAAAACTATTTAAATGATTCGGACAAAAATTAGTTAATTGAATCCAAAGTTAAGACAAAAAATGTGTTTTTAATAAGCAATTAATATACTTTAAATTGACTTACCAATTTAAGCCAAACTTTTGGACAACATTATTACACGTATTACTGACGTTTTATTATCATAGTCAAACTGTGTATATGCAGTGGTTTTTGCAGTACAGTAACTTGAAAAAAAAACACTTTAATATTCTTAAATAATGCAAACTTGCACAACTTTTTTATGAGCAACAGTACAAAAACCGGCAACAATTGTAAATTAGCACAAAATATAAGCCATTTGTAGACTTTCTGCGCGTGTCATCTGCAGTTAATTCTTCCAGTGTAATTTACCAACTAAAATAAGTTTTAACATTATATACATTAGCATTACTTATATGGTAACATATAAAAAATCACTTATATTGCAGATAGCACGCACATAAAGTTTACAAGTAAAATCTAAATGGCTTATGTTTGGGATGCTTTACGATTGTTGCCGATTTTTGTATTGGTTATGCAGTTTTAATTTTTCAAAAGAATTTTACATTTTTTTTATTACTGTATCGCAAAAACACTTGTGTAGTAATGTTGATTTAAAATTTGGTTCAAGTTGGTAGACTCGTTTAAAAGATAATTTTTTTATCACAAACTCATTATTAGTCTTAACTTTGGATCCAACTAACCAATTAATAAACGGAACATTTTAATAGTTAGTTTACAATGTTAGTAGCATATAATGCACGTTTTACATGTTTAAAAAATTAAAATAATAAAATATATGATGTTTTTAATACATATTTAGTATTATCAAGTCACTCACAAAATGGCCGCCGTAAAATATTTTGAGTCACTTTATATCTATGTTTTCAACATTCACTTTGTGGGAAGCTTTGAACTTTGTAATTTAACGCTGTTTGTTTTTTCTAGTAGCCGCATTTCTATCAACTTGAGCCTCTCGGTGAGCTTATTGATTGCTTTTCATGCAATTGAATTGAGTCCCAAACACTTTTAAATTCAAAATATTTTTGAGGTTATGTTGATATTACCCTGTTTATTAGTAACAACTCAGGTTATTCATTGTAAACTATTCTTTTTAGTTTATCGTTCTGTTCATCATTTTTTTTTTTGTAGTTTTGCTATATAATTTGTTATGTCACTTACAGGATTTTTTTCCATGTGTTTTTTTCCATTAATGTGCAACTATTTTAAATGTATGTTTGAATTAAAACATTTTTTTATATTTAAATTTTGCAGATAAAATCATCTCACACGGGACAAACGCATCAAAAAATATTTAGCGTTTGTGGGACATTCTTTACCTTAAAAACACATCAAAATTGTAAAACGTGTTTGGAAAATTAATTCAAAAATCATTGAAGTTAGTGCCACCAAGTGCGACTATTTAGTCAAATGGAAAACAAAAATATTTGAATCAACGCGTTAATCTTACTTAGCCTTTTTTGCAGTATTGTAGGTTTTCTTTTCCTGTTAATTAGCTCATGTAACTAAAGCAGCATAAACTCTTTTTTTTCTTACCGTTACGTTAAACAAATCGTTATATCATAATAGCAGTTTCTAAACTAATTTTTTGCGTCTTCTAATTTTTCTATATGTAATCTATTTTATATTGATTGTTGTCCTTTCTAGTTTTGGAAGTTAGTGTGACAGAGGTATTTAAATAAAGACAAAAACATGGTCAGTTACTATTTTACTATTACTTTTAAAATTGGTGGAAATAAAATCACAATTTTTGATTATAAATGACTTACTTCTTAGTTATAATTAATGCAGACTTTTATAGTGTATGTCGTGCACTTATAGATTTTAAATAGTTTTATTATCAAATGTATATTGATGATAAATGATAAATTTTGTACTGCCTGAAAGTTCCAAAGTTACGTACGAATGCGGTAACCAAGGTCAAGCTAAACTTGTTAACAAATTAAAAATAAATCCACTTAATAATATTAGCATAATATAGTAGGCGGTAGATAAATCAAAATTAAACTAATAGAAAAAAAATACACAACGTAATCTTCTAATAAAATAAGACAATCTTTTTTCTGATACGCCCGGTCTCACTTGTAAGTACAAACATACAATATCTTTATTTGTCAACAAACCTTTTTTTAAACCATTTTTGGTGTTGTGAAAAAGTATATTGGGTTTCATCTTAACAATAAATATTATTAGTTTAAAGTCTTGCCTTTTGGTTTAAAAACTGCAGTTTTCAGTTTTTTGAGATGAATAGATAATCTAATGATTTTTTCAGACTCTGTTAAAGTTTATCTGAATCATTTAGATAAAGTATTTAATTGCTTGTTAGTTGCCGGATTTAATATCAAGTTAACAAAATGTAAACAATTCTGTAAAGGATGAACCTTTTTGGTTATATGTCTTTAATTCAGAGATATTTTGTTTTGGTCTTGAAGGAGTTTAAACAATTAAAAATTTTCTGCCACAAAAATAATTAAACATCTGCAAGCATTTCTTGAATTATGTTTTTTGTATTTTAATTTTTTTTTTAAGTTTTTTATACTATGCAAACTTGACTTTTGAGAAAATGAGAAAATCAATTAAAGGAGTTTGAGGACACAGACAATCAAATGTAAACTAAGTAAAAACTAAGATAGCTAAGGAAACTCTATTATATCATCCAGATCACAGTGAGCGGTTTTAATTAATTAATTTTTTTAAGTATTATTATTATTATTATCTTTAAACCAATGCAAGTAATGTTAAACTGAAGACAAGCCTTTGTTCAATAATAGAAGACTAATAAGAAATTGTAACGTTTGCTACCCGATTATTACTTAACAGAAAACGTTATCTGGTCTTCACAGAAATGGCAATTATACTTAGGCCGTTTGTTTACAATGCGTCTCAGTCATTGCGCATTGTCATATTTAAGTATTTGTCATCTGTTATCTTCCAGGATAACTAGGAGAATTTTAGAAACTCAAAAGTTTTGTTTTGTTATAGAGGTAAAATACATTGAGTTAAATGTAAAGTGGATTGCAACTATCAGAATATATCTGCAAAATAATGAATATAACAGATCACTTATACAGAGAGTTTATAAATAAATGGGATTATGTAAAAACTTTAAATATGCCGTCTTTTTTAAATTGTCTACTATACTATTTGTTTTGACAGTTTACCTTTGACAGCTGTCAAGCAAGCAAGGTTATAAGAATGTATACAAATAGACTATAGCGGCACAAACGTACATGGTTACATAATCCCAAACATATAGCGATTTTTTGCGAGATACTATTGCTTACTATAGTAAGGTGATTAGTGTTGACAGACATACCACTGCAGTTTCGCGAGCATTTAGTAACGGAGGGGAAATCAATAACGTATGTTAAATCGTCATCGTTTTATACCACGACATACTACGCCTTACCTAGCTTCGACGTAGGTTACTGCTTATAGTATGCCGCTGACAGACGATTTAGGTTATATTTAAACTTGGTGGATGTCAAATTACTTTAATTACAATATACATTTCTAAATTGATGCTTAATCGGTACAAAATATAATTTGTTAATTACATTTTATTATTAGATAAAGAATATAAAAATTAAAAAAGTAATATTATAGAAAAAAAAAAAAAAAATTTGTCAACAAAGTTGTTTAATTTAAAATTAGTTATTTTATTTATTTGAGATTTCTTAGAATCAAAGAATTTAAAAAGAATGATTGTCTATAACTTTAATATATGTAACCACGCCATTTTAGCGACAATTTTTGTTACTAGAGCAATGAAGTTGTATCAAAAATCATGTTACTCCCACTACTCTTACCACATCATATCACTGGTAACTTAAGCTCTGTTTGGCTATCCTGCTCGAGTCACTCTTTTTACTCTTTTTGTTCTACGACCGTTCGGGTATTGTTTTTTGAGTGCACGGAATCATTTTTTTGCCGTTCGGCTATTACGGAGTAGAATAAAAAGAACAACTCTATTTACACTACTCGACTAGTGTGGATATAGGAGTAGGCAGCAGAAATAGGCGCGTAGTTTAAAATCATTGCATCATGATTGACATAATATGATGAAACAATAATTAGGCGACAATAAAAAACTCAAATAAAATTAGATGGGTTTGTGTAATGTATATGTTTTAATTGTATGTACATTTTGAAGTTATTAATATTTAGCAAAAGAAATAGGTTTTATATTTATGGATGAAAATTTAAGAAATATATTAAACAATTCTCCAAACAACCATGAAGAAAAACATAATTTATCCCTTTTGCTGTATTTAATATTATGTGAAACATTTTGTAATTTGTTTGTTGTTTTGTTCGTTATTTGAGATTTGACACAGTCAAACTCCTTAATGCGTTCGGCTAGTTTGACTCTAAAAACACCGTGACCACGTGACAAAAATTTTACTCCAAGATTACTCTTACTCCGAATTAATAGCCGATTGCAGCTATAGAAGTATCTCGCGAAATATCGCTAATAGTAATTGTACAAATTGTAATATTGACAATTGAATATAAAATGGCATCGACAGTGGGAAACGTAAAGGTATTTGATCGCAAATCATCCGACAGGTTCATATATAGCACAATTAAAACAATTTTTTATGATAAATGATATTAAAGATAATACCTATCAACAAGCAGTATTGTTAAATTACTTATGTGAACAAACATACATACTGTTAAAAAACTTATGTGTGCTTGAAAATCCCGAGGATAAAATATTCAGTGTCCTGATAAAATTTATACTTTGCCAAAAGAATAAAATTCTATTTCGCAAGAAGAGACCATGGTAAATCCGTTGTAAATTTTGCGGCACATGTAAAGTTGTTATCAGCAGACTGTGGATTTGGTATAGAACTGCAGATAGTCATGAGGGATATTTTTGTTATTAGTATTGGAAAAGGATTAACTATAGAACGGCTGCTGGAAGAAGATGCACTTAAAGCAAATATAAATTTAGCTCATGTAATTGAAATTGCCCAAGCAAGGGAATTGGCAGCGAAAGAAAAATAAGAACCTAGGATAAAGAGTAAATATATCAGTAACAGTATATATATATATATAGGTTGGATTCAAGAAGTGGGCCAAGCACCTAGCCGGATAATTGTTGCGGAGGACTACAAAATGTAGCGGAAAACCAGCGAGAAGTATTTGGACAACGAGGGAAGTGCGGTAGAACAAATCATGACAGCAAAGACTGTAAGTACAAAAATTATATTTGTAATAATTGTGGATTAAAAAGACATTTAGCACCTGTATGTAGTATTAAAAGAAATATTAATAGAAGAAATAATTATTTAATTAAAAATAATGAAAATGATAAAAATGGTAATGTATATGAGGATATGTTAAATTTAAAAATAAATTCTATTTATTGTAATGAAAATTCTATAACATTAAAATTACTTATGAAAGATATTCCAATAATATTTGAAGTATATACAGGTTTTGCTTTTTCTGCAATATCGGAATCAATATATAAACAACATTTTAGTCGTAAAAAGATCAAAGCAGCTAGTCTGATTTTAAAAGATTATGTAGGGCATATTATCTCACCAATAGGAAAAATTAGTTTAAATTTTAGATATGAAACCTTAAATCATAAAAAATGGTAGATACTTCTATCTAAACAAGGAGTTTAGGTAAAAGCTTTGTTATCAAAATTAAATTTAAAACTTTTACCAGTAAATAATATTACAATAGATAACAAATAAAACACTCTTATAAACCATTTTGAAAAATTATTTAATAAAGAATTAGGTTATTTTAAAAATCAAGTGATATCATTAAAACATAAAGATAAGGCAACAGCAAAATGTTTTAAACATAGATCACTATCATTTGCGTTAAAGGAAAAAGTTGATAATAAAATTAACAGATTAATAAAATGTGAAATTTTAAAACCGGTAGATAAAGCAGATTGGTGTAGCTATTTTGAAACCAAATGGTTCAGTCAGGATATGTGGCAATTTTTGCATAACAATAAATTCTCATCTAGAAAATATTAATTATTCTTTACCGCAAATTGAGGAACTGTTTACAAGATTGCAGGAAGGAATAATTTTTTTTTAAATTGATTTGAGTCAACCTTATCAGCAGATATAAATAGATTCAGAAACAGAAAAATTGTTAACGATAACAACGCATAAAGGTCTTTTTAATTATACACGTTTACCATATAAAATAACGTGTGCTCCAGCTATTTTCTAAAAGATTATGGAACGTTTATTATCTACTATACCCGGAGCAATTGTATTTATTGACGTTATCTTAATCACAGGATCTTTAGATAATGAACATTTAGATAGATTAAATGAAGTGTTTACAAAATTAAATAAAAAGGGATTAAAAATACAAAAGAATAAATGTGATTTTTTTTAAGATGAAATTGAATAATTAGGTCATAGAATTCATAAATTTGGATTACATACTTCTTCTAAAAATATTAAAGCAATAAAGTGTGCTCCAAGACCTAACACTGTACTGCCGAAATCATTTTTAGGCATCGTTAATTTCTACTTGATATTTATACGAAACGATGCCACCACATTGCACATCCTTTATATAATTTACTAAAAAAAATTACATTTTAATTGAGATAACAATTGCCAAAATGCATTTACTAAGTAGTAAGGCATTAATTCACTATGATAGTAAAAAAGAATTAAAATTGGTTGTTGATGCAAGCGCCTATGGTCTAGATGCTGTTTTATGCCATTCTAGTCATAACGGATTTCTTGACTTACCAAAAGTATTTGCTTCAAGAGTACTTAATTCGACAGAAAAAAAATATTTGCAATTAAACAAAGAAGCATTAGCTATAAAATGAGGAGTACTAAAATTCAATCAATATTTATATTGAAAGAAATTTACAATTGTATTGGATCACAAACCATTAATTAGTATTTTTGGTCCCAAAAAGGGAATACCTATTATTTTTTTTAATATAAAACATGTAAAATCTGAAAAAAATATTGCAGATTGGTTGTCACGGATGCCTCTAGCAGAAACAGAGTATGATGAGTTAAATAAAATATCATATTTAAATTACCTTGAAGAGTTTATACCTTTAAGCTGGAAAAACATAAAATTTTACAGCAATAAAGATGTGCTATGTAGGTGGAAAATAAAAAAAAAATTATAACTGAAACCTACTTAAAAAAAAAACAGAAATAAATAGTAGAAAAAAGTTGTTTAATGTGGGAATACAAAGTTGTAATTCCTTAAAAATTAAAAAAAGCAATTTTAAAAGAATTGCATAGCCCTCACATGGGCATAGTTAAGTTAAAATATTTGATTAAGTCATATGTATGGTATATAAATAACGATTTAAAAGCTATAGTAAAAAATTGTTTTAGTTGTTCAAAATATCAAAATAATTATATTTTTTTTTATAGAAGTTTATGGCCAAATAAGATAAAAACAATCACATCTAATTCTATTATAAGTAAGCTTAAATTTTTTTTTTCAAAATTAGGTTTACCACATACAGTTACGGATAATGGCACTCAATTTACTTCTGAGAAATTTTAAGTATTTTTTTTAAAATAATGGTATAACGCATTTAACAAGTGCGCCATACCATCCTCAGAGTAACGGAGCAGCAGAAAATGCTGTCAAGATAATGAAAAAGGCTATTTTATAAAGAAAAAATTAGAATCCAAATAAAGATATAACCACGACAGTTAATAGATTCTTATTAACTTATCGAAATACCAAACATTCAACAACAGAAGAATCTCCTGCAAAAGTATTAATAGGTAGTAAATTATTATCAAGGTTAGATTTAATATCACCTTTAATAAACAATGTTAGAGAAACCAATCAATATCGACAAATAAAAAAATTTAAGGGTAATAGAAATATCAATTTTTAAATAGGAGATCAAGTGATGATTAAGGTGTATAAACTAGGAAAGAAACCAATTTGGGTAAATGCTATTTAAGAAAAAAAAATTGGAACAAGAAATTTTATTTTAGAAAATGAAATCAGATTATTTTTAAAAGACATTTAAATCAAATTTTAAAAAGAGAGTTTTCGCCGACAACAGATGTGAAAAATGATTTAAAAATCATACCGGGGTCTGATCTTTTTATAAATAATAATAAAAAAGAAGCAAACCTAGTACCAGATGTTCCACAAGTAATTAACGTAAATAATAATTTTTCACAAAGAAATTTAAAACTTCGTAAAAGTCTGAAATGTTCAGATAGGTTTAAGTTTTAGTGCAAAATCAAATTGTAGAAGAAAGTATTGTAATGTATTATTAGAATTAATTAGTTAAGTTTGCTTTAAAGTTAATATGTTTTGTGTTTCCATAGTTAAATTTTTATTATATAAAATAATTTGTCAAATAAAATTAAGTTTGTTATGTATTCTTTAATTGTGAAGATATTACACTATCTAACATTGCAAGTTTGTTATTTAACTAAATACTGCTAAATAGTAGTCATAACTTTTAAAAGACTGCGCCGGTTGGGACTTTTGTGCATTTTAGCTGTGTAAGTGTCCGTTGACATTCCAGTAGTTTTAGCTTTATGGTTAAAACAACCAAATAAAATGTTTTTATAAAATACGTAATGTAAACTATTGAAAACCGATTACACAACAAAATGTTTTACAGATTTTAGCCTTCTCAGTTGAAACATCCAAACCAATTTTAGTTGGCTTTTTAAACAAAAGTTAGAAATTTGTATAATAAAGTTGTGAATATTGTCACTTAACTGTCTTAAAATTTTTTTAGTCTAGTCCCCTTATTTAGTACTTTGTAATAATCGTCTTTGTCAATTGTTTCGTCTATAGGAGTTACATACGCCTGTTTACAAAATGAGTTATGCTAAATATTAATGTTGTCTAAATTAGTTCTGTCAAAGTTATCACTGTCTGTAAAAGAAAAAACTTCTTTAAAATGTTTTTGAAAAACGTTAGCAATGTCGGTGTCTGATGAACAACTATTGTTTGAGGCAGGGTCCGTTATTGAATAAATGATTGAAAATCGTTTATATTTTGTCAATTTTTTAAGTTCTTGAAAATATATATTTTTTTTATTTTTGTTAATTTTGTTGCAAGCAGACATATATTTGTCTTTCCTGTACTGAAGCACTAAAATATGTATGTTTTTATTCAAGTCATTAAATTGTCGTTTTAGTGTTCTGTCATCAGTGATTCTAAACTCGCGGTATAGCTGTTTTTTATGTCTAAAAAGCTTCTAAATGAATAGGGAAAGTAGGTAATTGCAATACAATTTTATTGTTTTTGGAGAATAGCGGTGAATTAATGAAGATAACAAACTTGAAAACGCAGTAATGATGGGAATATATTTAGATAGGACTTGATAAATGGAGTGAGTTTTTGGTTTACTTTCAATGTGTTGCAAAGATTTAAATTTTAGTTCTACTTTTTGAGAACGGTTAAAGGTTGGATATTGATTGAAAATGTAATTGCTAGATGATCGGAGTAAAGATCAGGTATGACATTGACAGAGTAGATGAAAGGTTTTATGCTAGATGAACAGAGAAGAATATCTGGAGTAGTGTTCTAATTATCATTCATAATGAATGTAAAATCTGACATTGATAAAAATTGTTGATGGTGTCTAGACAAGAAATATGTAAATTTTCTTTTGTAGAAAAGGAATTAAAAAATGGATACAATCATTTAGAGGATTGTTGATGCTAGGAGAATTCTCTTTTCTGACTCCAAAAGATAGATGAGTCACAGATATGGAGCCACCTCTATAGTTTTGATTAAACACGTTGGCAAGATTTTGGATTATGGACTAGTTTTGGAACAATATAGGATTTGGAAATTTGGTTTCAACAAACAATCCACAGAAAATATTGTTAGAAAGAAAAAAAAAATTATGATGGAAGATTTTCGGGAAAAACTATTTATGTTGGAGTACAGAAAATTTAATCTGGATTCAGAAGGTATAATATTACAATAAACATGCGGTTATTAGAAAAGGAAACAACCGTGTCTATGTTGTATGATTCTATACATTTCATTTTTAGTTTGTGAATGAACTGTTGTCTGTCAGTGATTTTAAGAGAATCAATTTTGTGCACATACGTGTTAATGATATGATCGTGAACAGTAATTGATGCATGAATTCTTGAAGTCTTCTTTAATTGATTTTCAATCGACTCTAATCTTTTATTTGTCAATTATATTTTAACCATGCTTTGTGCCCTTCTTCTTTGCATAAACTACATTTAGGTGGGTTCAGGAAACAATTTATAACAATTAAAAAAAAATAAAAAATGTATATAATTATACTACTTCAAATATTCATTAATCAATCAGACAGATAAAGCGCTACATGCAAACTGTAATATATTTAATACGAATCAAGATATATTTAAAATTGTTAAATAATTAGAGAAATGTGCAATTTATGATAAGCACTTACATCAATAAAACCACTAAAAAACCTTAATGCAAACTAATAAGTATTACAGTTGCACTGTCACTTATTCAAAATTTGTTAAAGAATCCAGCAGCAAATTGATATCTGATCTAGATTGTTAAGAGCTAAATCAACAGAAAAGTATCAGATTAGTTTTTGCACCAATAAACCTAGAAGTGTTATTCTATCTTTACGCAACACACTTTTAACATAAGATGTTTTGTTTTATTGTATAAAGATGATTCAAAGCATCAGAAAACTAAAACACTACAATATTATGTGCTTAGAATTAGAAAATTGTTGACACTAAATTCTGCGTTGTTTACTTTTGTATTTTTAGTGTTTTGTAATATAGTATAATGTAAACATTTTAAATGGTTTGCAGTTGAAAATGTTAAAAGCCTGTTACAGCATTTTGATTTTTTTATATTGTTTGTATACTGTTAAAAGTCTGACTGATTTGCAATTAGTTTTAGAATGTCAAAAATTGCACTATTACGATAAAAGTTGTTTTTTTTGTATAGTTTGTATGCTGTTGAAAGCTTGGATGCATTTGGGGTATTAAGAATGATTGTAATTTTATTTAAGCTAATTAATTTAATTTTGTTGCTGAGTTAAAGACGCATAAGTTCTTGTATATTGACATTTAACTTTTATGCTGCCAATAGTATTTTTTGACAAGTAAGAAACAAATTGCAAAACTTTTTTTTTTTTATTTTGCTTATCGGCAAACACACTGTATGCTAATAATCAATAAATTATTACTATATACTAATTGTATAAAGTTGTTTTATCTACCATCAAATAAAATTAATCTATTAATATATTTGAAAACAAATAAAAAATATGATACATTTGTATTTATTCAGACTGTTTTTAACATACATTAAAACTTACAAACACTTAATCAAAATAAACCAATATGTCTTTTATTAAGCTGCGTAAGTATCTAAGATAATCAGTTAACTACCGTTAGTACGTTCTTATGGAAACAATTGAAGGGTTTTAACCAAGTTGCTCTCAAACATTATTAGTTTCAAAGGAATTAGGTATTGATAATACCTGTCTCAACATTTACATTTTGCTTTGCTAATTTCACCAAACTGCTTTGATGGATAAATACTAATTAACTAATAATGTCGTATGTAAATGTTTGTGATGCATTTACTTTGTCAAATAAATTGGAATAATTTATAGTTAGTTTGATATTAGAAAATAGTTTATCAACTATTACGATCAATACTTTAATGATATAAAATAACTAATTTAATTAACTGCATTAATATAACTAATTGCATTATAAGAGAAATATTTTAAGTGGTACAACTAATATGTAGTGTAAAAATAATGAAAACAACGGGTGCAACTTCAATTAGTTTTGAAAACATAATTATCTAATTTTCTAGTTAATACTTTTACTCGTAGTAAAAGATTTTAGAAATTCATACAATTATTTACCGACAGTTTAATATAAAGTACTAAAATTTAAAAACTATCTAAAAAAAATTGAATACGCAAGATAATTCGTTTGGTTGAATTGAAATAAAAAATACGCGATAAATATAAACATTTTAAAATAGTAATTTTTACATCAATAAGATAATTATTTAATAACTTAATTTAAAATAAAAATAGATGTTAATAAATTTTTTGAGAATAAGCAAAACTTTGCATAAGAAAATCAACTTAGCTTTATTTTAAATTATTTACAAATATTATCATTAAATTTTACTGTTACTGTTTTTTTGTTAAATAATAACAATAAAAAATAACTAACTACAATCTTATTAAAATTATTGTAATAGTACAGATTCTATCCATTAAAATTCCTGCTCGTTAAAACTACAAGTACTGAAGTTCAACCTGCATGCATATTTTTCTACAACAAAAACTTTTACGTTATTTATACAAAACCTTATCTCACAAGCATTATAAAACTTTTCAAGAACTACTATTTTATGTATCTACCCTAATTAAGCAGGATCACGTATTTACATGCCAGATACGGGAAGAAAACTTTGTCGAGTAGTGCAATTAACGTTTCTGATTACTTACATATTCATAGATTTATATTATACTAAGCTGCTTGTTGAATAAACAAAATATTTTGATATCAATTTTATTTACGCAACAAAAGCGCTTGGGTATACTTACAGTAGACATAAATTGCCGAAACAGAATTGGTCAATAGCGTTTAAATAAGCCAACTATAAAATTAATTAGATATCTCAAAATTGCGCGTGTAAATAAGGTAAAAAATAACCATCTACGATCCGTTTATTAAATAATTTTGTATTGACTTTATCTAGATTAAGGTTAGGTTAGTTATGCAATATCTTGAAGAAAAACAACGTAATAATTATTTACTTGTAATGTAAATAAGAGATAACTTTTTGATATAAATTTGTAATTGGATGCTGTTAAATGCTATCGTAAAACCAAAAAACAGGTCCGCCATACCTGTACCTGTTATTGTCAAGTTTCTTATTTATGTATTCAATGCATGCCGCTTCTGTTGACTTGTTAATTCTAAAATTGTGTTTGAAGTCTTGTAAGAAATTGAAACTTGTGTACGTAATTTACAATATGTTTAGCTTTTTTTATGTAGACTTTCTCAAATGATAATTTAACTGTCCGGTAAATATTTTAAACATTTCTGTTAAATGAACCGTATACGCATTAGTTCAATGTTTATTAATTATTAATATTGAAGAAGTGGTCAAATTATTTAATTAATTACTTTACAATCTTTAAATAATTGCCAATATTTTTATTAATAATTTTACGTTTCTGAAGAATTAGAATTATTTTACTTAACTTATATTACTAACAACATATTTATAGCCCTAAAAAAATAATTTGTTTACATTATGTTTAGCTTTTAGATAAAATTTTATAGTTTAAATTGCTGCTTGACGTTTTATACATTAATTTCTGGAAAGTTTGTAACTATGTAAGTGCTGTCTTAATTGTTTTTTTTATTGACGTTGGTTTGTATACAAATCAGCCTCAAAACATTTTATCAAATATTAATAATGACGATTTTAGTAATTCAATTTCATTATCTTATTTTTTTGCATAAATTGCTAAACTTTTTCAAATAAATGTATTTTTGCAATAAACTGATAACAAGTTTGTAGTTGTTGATGTTAAGAAACTTTAGCATTTAGTTGTCAATAGCCCAGTATTCTGATTAACACAAAAGTTTACATTTTATAAATTGTAAAAATTATTTCAAATTTGTTTAGTTTGTTGGTAATAATTTCTATAATATTAAGTTTAAATTTTAAGACCAGAAAGAGTTGAATTGCTAACTTTTCTTTTAAGCCGTAGTTAGTTCTTATTCTAAAAAATAGTTATTATTTTTATAAAAAAAATTATTTATTATATTCTATTTAATTTTTTAACTGAAGCTTCTGCTAATACAATACGATTTTTATTATTTTTGGGATTCTTGTAATTGCAATCACCAATAATCATTTTATTTTTGTTGGTGTTTTTATTGAAGCTAACGTACTATTGTTTGTTTATATTTCTATGTTGCATTTTTTTTATTTTTATTCGATTTATTTCTATTTATTTTAAATTTCTTTCAACGACAATTTACTCATGATATTTATACGTTTCCTTTTAATGTAATATCAATATTATTAATATAAAATATATTTCATTTTGTGTATTATATATTTATCATTCTTTATCAATCACGTTATTTTAATTTGTTTAATTTAATAGAATCACTTTTTAAAAAACTAATTAATTTTATATATTCTATATTATCTATTGCTTTTTATTATCTCATTAAATAGGCTGCTTTTAAAAACTTAGTTTTTGTTCATAATTACGGATCTTATTTATAAAGTGAGTACCACAAATATATTACTTAACAAAACCGTTTAAAGACTCACAGAACTTAATTTGCCAGCTTCAACTCAATTACTCTTTTGATTCTCGATGTAAACTATATTTTATCCTTTGTTTTTTAAAACCAAATTACTGGTTTGTGCATATAGATTTGCTCCCACAATTTTTACAGTTTGAGATGCACAATGTATTTTCAAAAGTTTTATGCTTAGGTAATTAACGGTTAGAAAATTTATGATGCTATGCTTTTAAACATTTGCAAACATTTTTGTGACAAAATAAATCTGTAATAGGTCATACTAGTTTTAAATAACAATCTAGTTTAGAGATATGGATTAAAACTGTTTATAAACATGACATACCTAGAACTTATGCAGAAAAAAAATCACTAAATGTAAAGAATACAGTTGATAAAAACTAAACATTGTTTTTATTTTTGTTCATGTTGCATCAGTTAGTAATTAATTACCTGATAATATAACATTTTGAACTAACACATTAACATAATTTTTTTTTATAATTTTGCATTTACATCTTGTGATCATTTGAATAAAATAAATTAATATGTGCTAACCTTACAATTAGTAGAAAAACTAATGTTAGAAAAAAAAAACCGTACTGTAAAAAACATAACAATGCAATTTTTTGCTGATGGTGGTGTATTATTATTGACAGACAAATAAAACAATTATACTTCCTACCCAAAACAACAGCTGTTACTTGCAAAAAAAAACCAGAAACAGAATTTTAAAATTGTAATAAGTCTTAAAACTATAAACTATAGAAACGCATGCACACAATAAGCATTGTATAGCATATCGTGGATTTTAGCAGCACATAGGAGCAAAACAAGTGGTATTTTTTTGTCTGCCCCAAATAAAACTGTTGTTTCAAGTGATTTTAAAGTTTATTATAATCTGTTACTTCTGTCAGATTTTAAAATACAACGCCATCAAGTAAAATTGTAATTTTAACCAATCAAATACCGCCTATAAATTAGAAGCCAAAAGACTTTTAAATCATCTTTTTGACCCGCATCTTAGGGCCAAAACATATGGTTTTGATAGAACCAAGCAAAAAAATAGTTTAATGTACAAAAAAGATTTAGATAAATCTGTTAGAAGCTGTTAAAATTCTTAAAAAACAATTACCATTTTTTAAATCTTTTAGATTTATATTTTTCTCTTTTTAATGTCTACATTATTTTCTGTATAAATGTAATTAGAAGTTAGATAGTCCTCAAATGACAAAGATTTTTAAAAGTCAAAACTTAAATTGTGAAATGGGTTAGTGCTGTTAAAGATGTCTGCACAAATATTTATGACAAAAAATAAAATTGTTTTTGCAAAAAATTGACAAAACAAAAAGAAAATGCCGACAATGATAAACACGTCAGTTTAAAAAATGTTTAAAAAAGTATACTTGTTTTTTATTTATTTTTCGGCAAAATAACTTTTTTATTTCATAAAGCAATAAAACAAAAAGTTGTAAAAAATTATTTTTATTATTTTTTTAATTAGAAAGTTATAGATTTAAAGTTGTGGTTTTACAACGTTTTAAAAATCATATCGGGTAAGTGACGTTTTTTATTGTTGGTACACTAGTTGAACTGCTGTTTTTATCACTTTTCTATTTTATCAATTTGTAGCAAAAAAAAAATTTTTAAACATATTCACATATCGGTCAGAATTGATTGTGACAGTCAATTTTCTTAAAAATCCATGGTCTAATAATTGCAACTACCAAGTGGGAAATTAATGTTTGAATATTATTTTAGGGATGTGACTACCGTGGCTAGAGCGTACATAGCGTAATCTGGAGATCCAGTTTTCATACACTGTTTGCAGAAATTTAAGCTGTATTTTAGCAGTAATAGGTCTGTTCCAACATACGATTTGGACGGTTTGCAAACCGTTCAAACTATGCACACAAACAAATTACTGTGTATAAAAGATTGCCTAAGGATGACAAATATTTGTTTGTGTGCACAGTTTGGACGGTTTGCAAACTGTCCTAATTTGTATGTTGGAACAAACCTAATGCGTCTATTGTATCCGGTTTATTGGTGTAAACAAGGGAATTTACAATCACCAAAGAAAATAATCAAATAACGTCAAGTCTCACAAAGCCAGTTATCAAGTTTAATTTGTGAAATTAATTGTTTGTAAAATGTTTATTTTAGTAAATTAATTGTATCGTGCGCTGTGTAGCATGTGGCGCCGTCCTGCTGAAACCATATGTCTGCAACATTAATATTGTCCAATTGAGGCACAAAAAAGCTAGCAATCATGTCTTTGTACCGCTTATCGTTGATTGTGACGTTCTAACCATTACCATTTTTGAAAACATATAGACCAATAATTCCACCGGCCAATAATGCGCACCAAACGGTATTTTTTTCTGGATGTAATAGTGTTTAGAAAATGGCTTGTGGATTAATATTGCTCCAAATGCAACAATTTTGTTTGTTGACATAACTATTTAACCAAAAGTGTGCTTTATCACTGAACAAAATTTTTAAATAAATTATTAGATTAATAACAATGTTTTCCTCAGCTCATTTATCAAATGTACGGCTCAAACGATGATTGTGTGGCTTCAATTTCTGTACAAATTAAATTTTGTAAACTAGTAACCAAGTTCCTTTTGCAAATTTTTTTATAAAGTAGATGTACACAAGTTTAATTGTTGAGCGCGATGACAAATTGACACATTTAGATCATCATTAACACTACGCTACACATTATTGATTGCTGTTTGTGTGCGCACTGTATGATGTGATGGATTATTATTATAGTTTAGATTAAACGTATTGCAAAAACAATACACAGTTTCTCAAATTAATTGCTCTGTTAGACGATTATGAACACCGTACAATGCACGTAATGTCCGATGTGTTTCTTAAACTGAACAATGTTTTTCAAAACAAATTTGAACAATTTGCAAACGTTGCTCCGATGTGAGTTTATTTATAATAAATTGCCAAACCAAATTAACCTTAAAACAACCAAGAACTGTCAAATTAGCAATCACAGATGAGAGTGTTGCTAATTTAAAGTTTGCCGCCTCTAAAAAATACCTTAATTTTTCAATAAAATATTTGTTTCAAAAACTTAATTAATGTTTTATTTTATCATTATGTAAACAACATTACTGTAAAAAGTAGTGTTTTGTATGCGTATGATACGTTATTGCTTATTACTTTCACAGAAAACATATATAGCAACTTTTACTATATCTAATTTAAAGCAATGTTATTTGACTAACAAATTATATCTTAATTAAAAATACGCAGCGGTAAAAGTTAGTTAAAATGATACCAGTTTTAATCATCTAAATCTACAGAAACATTATTTTCGAGTACAATTATTGATAAGAAACGTCGTTAGAACTCTTATATTTATATGCATTATGATTTTTACCAATATTATATGCATATCAATTTTGAATGTATATCTCCACGAATTATAAGAAAGTAAAGCAAATGGCACCTTCTTATTTTGGCTTATTTTGCCTATTTTTGGTTTTATGCATATTTCAGTTATTATGCATATTTAATGCATATTTTAAGAATTTTTATTTGTTTTTCATTATTTGAAATGCATATTTGATACTTATTTTAAGTACTTTTGCCTATTTCGGCATTTTTGTGCATATTTCTGCTTATTTTAAGCAATTTTCGATTTCATAAAAATTTAAGAGTTAAAAAATATATATAAAAAAAAAATGTATATATGCAAACGTTTTAAAATAGTCATGGTCATGTATGACTTATGCTCCTTACTCGAGCATGAGCGATTATTGCCCGACTTTTTTGGCAGAAGAAGATTCTTTTTAATAAAAAAATTGAAAAAAACATTTTATTATTAATTCTTTTAAAAATAAATTATGTTAATTATTATTATTGTCAAACTATTAATATTATTTATTGAATTTTACTTTTGTTTCTTATGTTGTGTTTATTATTATTATATTAAAAGTTATTATTTTTTAATGCGTTTTATATGAGAAATAAATTTTTTTATGCTTATTTTGATGATTTTTAATGCTTATTTATGCGTTTATTTTGCAGTTTTTTACGCATATAAGTCCTAGCTCTACTTATATTATCTAAAAATTATATGTGTAATAATATCAAGACCAATATGTTATTTTTCTAGTCAATTACAGAAAACTGTTGATAAGTTAATATTTAAAATATTCTACTATGCGCAGTTTGAATCATTTATGTCATATTGTATAATTGAATAAAATAATAATTTAAGCAAAATGGATTGTGTTTTTAAATTACATAAATATTACGTGTTGTGTGCAGTTTAAAATAGAACCATTCCATTTCATATTTTAAATAAGCATAGCATACTGACAATACACAGCATAAACATATATAAGCTGAAGTCTATGTAAAAACATATTAATATTTTTAATACTATTACAAGTAACGTACACAACACACAAAAATAAATGTTATTTTTGAGTTACTAGACATACTTTGTACACACACACATGTTTTGATTGTTTAGAAATTATAGTTGACAATATAGAAACATATTGTTTTAAACTCTATAGTAGTATTAATAATAATTAATAAACAAACAAAAAATAGATAAAAAAAAATCTTAAATAATTATTGGTGTAGAAATGAAGACAATATCTTAGTCTGCTTCACAGACACTAATAGACAATTACAAACTTTTTTTAACTTAACATTAATAGTATCCACAACAACATTAAATTTGCTTTACTAGGTGGTAAGTAGAGTTAAACAAAACAAGCAATTTCTTAGAATTAAGCGTGAATAATAGACATGAATTTAATATTTATCATAAGCTGACACATACAAATACAACTATTCATATAAAATATTTTTATTCAATGTCATATAAACTAGCAGTATTTTATTCAATGTTGTTCTTCTTTAAGTGCCCTATCCGCTTAGCAAACGATGGCTATCATGTTGGCTATCATCACTCTATTGACCGCTGCTCTGAACAGCGACTCTGTTGTTAGTCCTAACCACTGTCGGAGGTTCTTTAGCCAGGATGTTCTCCGTTTTCCCACACCTTGCTTTCCTTTGATTTTTCCCTGCATGATTTTATATAAGATATTGTATGTCTCTGGGTGTCTCATTACGTGTGCGAAATATGCAAGCTTTCTGGTCTTTATGGTTTGTACTAGTTCGGTTTCATTCTTAAGTGTTTCTATAACCGTGGTATTTGTAACGTGCTGCGTCCAGCTGATGCGGAGTATCTTCCTGTAGCACCACATCTCAAAAGCCTCTATTCTTTTAAGGTTTGCTTCAGTTGCCTCTACTCCATACATAAGGACTGAGAACACATAACATTTAAGCATTCTTATTCGTAGTGTTAGGTTCAGATCTTTTCCACATAATACTTTCTTTATACGTGTAAATGCCTTTGCTTGTTCAATGCGGCATCGGATTTCTGTTGAGTGGTCCCAGTCATCACTCAGGGTGCATCCGAGGTATTTTATCTTACTAGTGTATTCAAGAGGAACGCCATTGACCTGGATATTATGGTTGCCTTTTTTTTGTTTGTGCGGTTTAGGGAAAGCTCTACCAGCCATAGTGCGGGACTTGTACCCACTAAAACCCTAGGTTCCGCTTGGCGTCCATGCACAACCCTCCGGGGTGCCGTCCGGACGTGCCTTCGCACGCCCTAGTTGTTGTTCTTGTTTTCTACTAGCTTGTCCTTTCGTTCGTCCGCTTCTTTCGTTTTTATGATTTTGCGGAACATGTCCGATGCCGCATTCCAAAGCTCTTCGGAGGAAAGCATGGTTTTGATCACGTTTCCCGGCCGTTGGGTCATTCCCGCAAGCATCTCGTAGTTTAATCTGACGGTCTGCCACCTGGGGCATTCAAACAGCGCGTGTCTTGGGGTGTCCTCCGCTTGGCTTCCGCAGTCACGGCAAAAGCCGTCTGTGTTTTTCCCAATCCGTTTCTTAAAACTTTGAAAAAATCCGTATCCCGTCAGCACCTGCGTCGTCTAGTAGTCCACTTCTCCGTGCTTTCTCTCCACCCAACACTTGATGTCGGGCATTAATTCGTGTAGCCAGGCCAATGCTGTGCTGTTCTGCCATTTATTCTGCAATTTTTTTAGTGTCTCCTTTTTAAGGTTCTCCTTATCCTTTATGTTTTTGCCTGCCCATTTGGCCCGTTCCTTTGCCCTCAGTTCCAGGGTTGTTTTTCTGGCTAAAATTATTTATTATTATGGTTGCCTACTGGATCCTTACTTACAATCATGTACTTCGTTTTTATTATATTCAATTTCATACCGTACTTTCTGCTACTACATGTACTTGGTTAAGCATTTCCTGCATTGCTTCTATTGTCTCTGCAATGAGTACTGTATCATCTGCATATTGCATGTTATTTATTGGAATTCTATTTATCAATAGGTCTTCTTCACTTCTCCCATCAAGAGCTTCTTAGATTATTTGCTCTGCATAGATGTTGAATATTAGGGGAGATAGATCGCATCCTTGTCTAACTCCTCTTTGTATGTCAGCTGCTTCTGTAAGTCTGTCTCCAATTCTGACGTTTGCTGTTTGTTGCCAGTAAAGTTTTGAGATGAAACAAAGGGTTTTGTCGTCTATTCTAGTGTTTCTTAATATTTCTAGCATTTTGTTGTGTTGTAGCTTTTCAAACGCCTTTTTCAGGTCAATAAAGCATAGGATAATTTTCCGGTTTACATCTCTACATCTTTGTGTTAGGACTTGTAGGCTAAATAAAGCTTCCCTGGTGCCTAGACCTTTGCGGAACCCAAATTGTGTTTTGCCTATGTGTTCTTCTACTTTTCTGTATATTCTTTGATGTATAAAGAAATTTAAGAAATGGCTCATTAGACTAATTATACGGTGGTCGTTACATTCCTTTGCCTTATTCTTTTTTGGTATTACTACAAAAGTAGATTTGAGCCAGTCATTTAGAATTTCCCCTGTCCCATCGAGTCAGTGTGCCTTTGATGTCCATAATCAGTTGTCCATTGCGATCTTTAAGTTTGTCCTGACCTTTGTTCTGTTCTGTTTGAAGTTTTCTGCTTCTTTGACTTTTTTGTGTAGATGGAACATGTCGTGCTTCTTGTCGTAATCTTCTATTTTTGCACATTTATCGCCTTGGCGAGTCTTATTTTGCTTTTCGTTTCACTGTTTATCTGTTTGTATTTGTTCCGGTTTCGGTTTTTATGTTGTCTTCTTTCCTCCATGAGATTCATTATCTCGTTCTTTATCCACTTCCTTTTTTTGGTAGTGTTTTTGCTCTGCGCTAGGATTTTTTTATTTATCTTGTTCACCGTTGTTTTGAAATTTTTCCATTCCTTTGTAATCGCAGTAGTTAGTCTGTTCTGTCTGCCTTCTATTTCTTTCTCTAGTTTCTCTTCTATATCTTGTCTTGTGTCAGGGTCTTTAAGCTGCTCCAGGTCAATATTTTGTTTTTTTGTGGTTTTCGGCTTTATTTTCAGTCGGACACGGATTTGGCCACTAGGAGGTTGTGGTCTGAGTTCACGTCCGTTCCGGGGAACGTTTTAACTGTTTTTTTTTACGTTCTTATGCCTGTTTGTTATTGTGATGTAATCGATTTGGTTTCGGATTATGTTGGTATCTGAGTCAGCAGAAGCCATCCACGTATACAGGCGGCGTTTGGACACATTGTAAAATGTGTTTGTGATGATTAAGTCGTTTACTGTTCAGAAATCCACGAATCTGTTTCCTCGTTTGTTTCTTTTTCCAAGCCTAAATTTGCCAACGACGTTCCCATTAGGTCCATTTCCTACTTTTGCGTTTAAATCTCCTATTATGATTGTTATGTTGTTGTCTTTCGTTTGTTCTATTTCGTTGTAAAAGTTTTCGATTGTGTTTTTGTCACTTGTTGATGTTGGCGCGTATACTTGAATTATATTGATGTTCAGCGGCGTTGCCTGTATTTGTAACATTATGACTCTATCGGATATTGGCAAAAAGTTTGTAACGGCTTTATTCATTTTTTTGTTCACTATGATTGCAACACCGTTCCGGTGGTGTGTGCTGTCTTCGCCTGCATAGTATGTGGTATGTTCATCAAGTACACGTTTTCTATTATTTGGCCATCTCATTTCCGATATGCCTAGTATGGCTATATTTAATCTTGCCATTTCCTTGATAGTATTGTTGATCTTCTCTGCTTCATACATACTTTGCACGTTTCAGGTTCCTATTCTCCTATTTAGTTTTTTGTTTATCTTGATAGTGGCTGACCGAGAGATTCTTCGCACCCCTGTCTCAGCTAAGAAACGCTCGTATTTGGGGCCATTGTTTGATTATTTAGCCATTGTCAAGATTGTCCTGGGGATATCCTTAGGGATCTTTAATGCAGTAGTTTCCCGTTGCTTTCTGCATCTTCATGCCGTTGGTCAAATTTGTCTCATCCACCTTTAAGAGCGATTTCTTACTCCTAGGACAAGAGGGTGCTCTTACTCCTGCTAATTCATCCGCCCAAAGCCATTGATCAGCAGGAGGTCTCTGTTTATACCGGCAGATACTCGGTCGACGGAGCCTCGTTGGTTCTCTAGCAGGGTGCACCACGTGCAGGAGAGGTTGTCTTTTGAGTTTTGGTCTTGTTGCCGTCCCTCCTTACACCCCCCCTCTCCATTCAATGTTACATCAATTAATTAATATTCTACTGTCAAAACCTAATTTTGATATCAAACTTAATAGAATTTATGTTATTGCTAAAAATAATAATTTTTTTGAAATAACAACCAAAAACATACATACAAAAACGCAAAACAACGTCACTAGTCAAGTAGTTTTAATCAAATATGTTATACTTCTGTCGTATACTTAGCTACATTATAATAAAATAACATTAGTTAAAATTGGTAAAATTTTAAATAACTTTGTAACTTCACTACGTCTTTTACTATTTGTCAAAATTTATAAATAATTCTAGAGATTTTATAGATAGAAATAAAAAATTTGGCGTTTAATTACTAAAATGTGAAGATAATCCCAAAATATATATTGGACAAAGTTTTGAAAGTAGAATCTAGAAATATAGGACTAGTTTTTGTAATAATAAAGTAAAATTGACATATGCAGAACATTTAATAGAACATGGTGACTGACCATAAATGTTCTTAAATAATAATTCTAAAATTTTACATAAAAATTCAAAAAGATTTAAGCTAAATTGATTAGAATCTATAGAAATCAACAAATATAATAAACTCAAACTTTTGTTTAACGGTTAAAAAGATGTCAATAATTTTTCATTATTGTATAATAATGTTTAATTCTTATTTTATAATGATGTAATATTAATTGACATTTATTTGTTGCACTAATATACTCTTTCTGTTAACCCTCCTACCAGTTATTATTTGAACTTTCACACTATATTTGTGTTTTTTTTAGAAAAATTATAATAAAGTTTAAACACGTATTAGCCTCATCAATTCAATATGTGTTAAATAATTTAAATAGTTTTTTTTTGTGAGTTGCCTTTGACATGTTTTGCAAACTTATGTCACAAAACTTATTTTAATACGTTTCTTACATGCATACAACAACATACGAGGTCTGGCTATTAAATAACAAAACTACGATTGCAGAAGACATGCTATAGAGATAGGGAGAAAACAAATGCAGCGTTGGATAGCTGGAAGTGTCTACTATTCTAGTACAACACGTTTTTGACGCTGTAGAAGTATATTGTCTATAGAGGTTAGAAACAAACGTGTTTTTTTCTCATGCCAATAACAATGTGTGACAAAAAACACAAACAAATTAAAAAAAACTCCCATTTAGTGCTTTAAGTTGTAAAACAAGGTTTATGGAGAGAATTCTTTATCTCGTGCGCGTGTTTTCCAATAGTATAAATGGTTTTCTCAAGGCCGAGAAAGCACCAAAGATGACCAACGTCCAGGTCAACCTGTCTTTGTTTCAACTCAGCAAACAGTGACCAATATTAATAAAAATTTTACATGACAAATTGAACAAAAAGAAAATCAATGTTGGTTCCAAAAAAATTTTACCTCTGACCAAATGCTCGTTTGTTAACAGATTTGCTAAGATTTTTTTGAGAGGTTAAATGAGGCGCGCGCCTAAATTGATAGAAAACATCATTACTTGCAATGAAACCTAGATATTCTAATCTTCTTCTTCTTCTTTTTCTTCTTAATCAGCCGTTTTTATATCTTATTTTTTTAATATAAGTCTTCATCTCTGCACGTAATGCTGGCAACTTACATTACAAAGAACCTACAGTTTTAAGTAGATTCCGAACCACTGTAGAGATTTCATCACTCCATCGGAGAGGGTTTTTAGCCGTAAAACCCCACGCTGGCAAGGCGGGTTGGTTTAAAAAGTATATCACGGTATATGGAAATCGAATCCACAATCTTTGGTGCTGCGATCGAATGCCTAGACCACTGCGCTACGATGTTAAAACTAAGCGGCAAACCATGCACTGGAAAACTCCTTCATTGCCAAGAATAAAAAAAGCAAAGATATTGAAATAAAATTTAAAGCCATGTTAATTGTTTTTTTGATATCAACAGCATAGTGATGACTGAATGGGTTCCAGAACTTTGCAAAACCAAACTTACTACTTGAAAGTTTTGGCAACACTGCGAGAGCGAAAAGCGCTCGGAGTTGTGGAAAAACGCGCCGTACTCGCCTGATTTAGCACCCCGTTGTTTTTTTCTGTTTCTAAAAATAAAGTCAGCCTTAAAAAAAACCCGGTTTAATTCAATAAAAGAGGTGAAGCAAAAATCGGCGGAGCTCCTAAATGCTCTTACAAATAAAGACTTCCAGCATTGCTTTGACCAATGGAAAAAAGAAATGAAAAACTGTGTGGCAAAAGGAAAGGAGTACATTGAAGAGAAGCATTTGATTATAAAATAATTTTTAAAATAAAACGGTTTTTTTATAAGCAGTCTCGTTATTTAATAGCTACAAAAGCAGCACAATGCGAATGCATTTCCTCTTTATTTATCTCGTAGAAACTTTATGTCTACTGATAATAGATTATAGAACTATTCAGAATGTTGTCAAAATATTAAAGTATAAAGTCGCTTGAGTCTTAAACTGCCCTTAAAACGTTAAGGGTGGCTAATTGCGTTGCACCATATATTTAAAGAAGTTTATGACTTTAAGGGACCCTTAACTTAAGCGGTCAATATTGTCGGCTTAGTAAAAACTTAACCTAAAAATATAATTTAACGTCAAAATTTATTTTTTTGCATTGATATTTTGGCTTCATTCCCGTTACTATGCAACAATATTAATAAAAACGTCAAAATTTGATATAACCTACACTGACATACGCTATTAAAGGTTAGGTTTTATGTTATTTAAGCATTTTTATTATAGAAATAGAAACCAATATCAACAGTTTTCGTAAAATAACTAGAAATGTGCAATGTTGCCATATGTAATCTATTTTAAACTTCTGTTTGCTAAACTACGCTTAAAACGTGTTGGTGCAATGCAATGAAAATTAAAAATTCCCTTAAAATTAACTAGAGTTTAATTAAGCGTCGATTTAAGCCAACATGGTGCAAACGGGCCTTAAGTGATAAATAAAAATAAACAACTAAATTTTTATTGTTTTTTTGAAAAGTGACAAAATATCTAGATAGTTAGAAATGTAGTACTTATGCTACAAGATGCTTTGCCAATAAAAACTTTAAATCAAAATTACACAAAATTTGTGGTTGTAATAAAAACAAGAATATTTGTATGTGTTTGAAACTCCTTGTGTGATCATTTTGAACGAATACGCAGTAAGACATCTAGATTTAATAAATTATAAAATTGTGTTTAAATTACATTAGTAAGAATTAAATCATAATAACTATTACTAAACATATCTTTTATAATAATAACTGATTATTACACAAGTTAATACTATTATCTTGGAGAGCAATGCTGCATTTTAAAATTTATTTTTTATTTTTAAATAATAATTGATTAAAAACTGCTAATCGTTGATTTAAAATTACAAAATATTAAATATATTATTTTTCTTATGCAAAAAAAATATGCCGAATTCTACTCACATCAGCAACCTACTTGTATCTACTTTTTTTTATATCTACTTAGCAAATTACTATTCATTGTATTTGGGAAACAGTCACTTTATAATTGCCATTTAATTGTTGCTATTAATAGACTCGTGAGTTGCAATGGCTAATTATACCTAATCTGTCTGCAACTACAGAGAATGTGTTATTGGTTAATTGTAAGTGATTGTTCTAGAATTCAATGCTATTGCATAATTCAGAGATATTGTCAGTTGAATGTGTATGTGTATGTGTATGTGATATATAAAATGTTTACATTTCATTACTTGACAAAATAAATATAAAAACCATTTTTTTTTATTAAATAAGTTATTTTGAAAGAATAAAAGGTCAATATTTATTATTGTTAATAAAATAACAATAAAATACTTTTAAGTAATTATGTTCAGTTGTAATTAATAAAATATAGATACTTTTACAAAGTCTTAAAACATCTTGCGTTATTTTTTAAAATAACAATAAAACAAGTAAACAAACAAAAATTAAAAATTAAACATACACTATTGGAAATTAATATCTGTAATTTTGCCAGCAACAATAATTTAAAATAATGTTGGTTTTTATTTAATTAATTAATTTAATTTAAAATATTAAATAATAATGTTTTAACATGAAAATTCAAACACTACTATACTGAAAACTTTAATATGTTTTTAAGTGTTTTGTCAAAACAAAATCAACTTTGTTCACAATAAAGTGTTTTTAACAAGTAAGTTTAATGTTTTGTTTAACAGCAGTAATCTCAAGCTTATTGATTTTATTAGTGAGTACGCCATCCCTACTAAAGAAATAATTAGTTTTAACCTTTATTTAGTGTAGTATCAATGCATACTATTGGTATCGCTTTTATTAAGCAATACTTTAAAAGTTTTCACATATTTTGCAATCACGTAATGGCCGTTTACGAAACAAAATAATTTGTTTTAGCAAAAAGTTAATTGCGATTAGAAAGAAATATATAAAGAAAGACAAAACATAACTTGACACTCAGCCTAATGCTAATAATAAGTATATATCCAGTCCATGTAACTGTCAAAAACCATGCTGTAAATTATTAATTCAATAAATAAAAATTGTCATGTATACAAATATTAATATAATTTTCACTTTAAGAGGGGAGAATAGTTGCGCTATTATAAGGGTTCACAGAATCAAACTCCGCAAAAATACGCCTGAATATAATTGAATAAAATTTTGCACATTTTAGATACAAATTTTTTTCCATAAGAACCAATTTTAATTTAATAACGGAGCTGTACCTTTCAATATTTTTTTAGAAAAAGAGATTTACCGATATTCTCGTAGATGTGATGTGATGTGATATTTTTCTATAACAATACTACTAGCAGCACCCTTTTAGGGCGCGGCAATTAAAACCGTCAATTCTCATTCGTTAATTTGATTTTAATCTGATATGTAATCTATTGTTTGGTTCCAAACAAACCTTATTTTTTAACTATAATAATTTTACAAGGTTCTCTTCTAGAAAGAACGTTACTCTTAATGTACATTAGTGATAAATAATTGTAATATTGTTTTAGACGGGTTAAAAACGAGAGTTATAAGTATTCTCTTAAAAAGTATTGAGTTTTACATTTTGTTACCGGCAAACTACTTGCTAGTCTATTAACGGTTTATTTATATTTCAATGTTGAATCAAAAGTAACAAATTTAAATAATTTTGCAGTTTATGTCCTTATCTAATATTTATTCAGCAGAATGATGGTTATTTATTACCATATACGTTGAAATAATATTTTCATTACTTAACTAATAATAAATGCAATATATTTTTTTATTTAACTCCGGACGATACTACTATTTGAGAAAGCAATATAAAGCAAATTTAATAAAGTCAGAATTTTTATTAACGGGCGCTCAATGATTCTTGATGGAAAGAATTCGCGTATATTGAGAAATAAAGCGGTATAAAAGCCGGAAGTAATATTTTCGACTTCACACACCATTTAATTAAAAATATGAGTTTACTAAAATTTGAAATTTACATTGCAATATAATTCTAGCCACCTGTCATTGAATAGTACGCTAGCCAAGGTAACCAACATCTAAAAAGATTAATAGACAGATTTGTTTTAAACAACAATCATATGTAAGTGTATTACATTTAAGGAAAATTGCGGTATTAAGAAATTTTAACGTCAGCCCTTCTGTCATCTATTGTGTGGAATCAATACATAGAAACCGGAAGATATAAATGATGCATTGGACAAGGTCCTAAAAAAAACAAATCAAATTTTGGATCGATTTTTAAATGTATTCTCCATGCGTTCTGCACATCCACAGCCAAAGATCTTTACATCAGGCTCAGATCAACTCATAACGTGAAGATATCTAACTAGACAGTTTTGAATAGACTGAGAGAAAGCAACCTAAAACCAAAAATACCTTTGCAAAAATTTGTTTTAACTCCGTACTACATAAAAAATCGTTTACATTTTGCTCGTAAACACATCATGGCAACTTTAACATTAGAGACCTGTACTCTTCACAGATAAGTCACAACTTAGTTTAACTTGTTATAGTAGTTGAGTAAGTGTATACCGACGTCTATATGATTCTGCACAAACCATACAAGACGTCAACAAATATACTAGTAGGTCTGTAATTATTTGGGGCGGAAGTAGCCTTGATGAAAGAACAAATTTTGTGCCAGTTCCAGAAAAATTAAACGGTAAACGGTACATCAATCTTGTTCTGGAGGATCATGTTATACCAGCCGCTTATGATATAAACCATTATTTTGTATTTATGCAAAACAACGCTAGACCTCATACTACAGCCATCACCATAAACTACCTTCAGCACCACAAAATTTAAACTATAGATTGGCTTCTCTTAAGTTTTAGTTAAAACTCTACTGAAAATCTATCTCAGAC
Source organism: Tachinus rufipes (assembly GCA_963932245.1). Taxonomy (NCBI): domain Eukaryota; kingdom Metazoa; phylum Arthropoda; class Insecta; order Coleoptera; family Staphylinidae; genus Tachinus; species Tachinus rufipes. The sequence continues at coordinate 39,360,371 of OZ010747.1, read as the reverse complement.
TCTTCAATAGCTAAGAAATGCCTTAATCTAAAAATGAAAGAATATACTACAAATAGACTTTTGTCGGCTTTTACTAAGCATGCTTCAAAGATGTTAAGTAGTAATTTGTGCTACTAAAAGACACACACGTTATTAATAAACTACACATTTTTAACAATTTTACGTTATACAGGCAGGATACTTGCTTGCTCTACTTTGTTTTTTAAAGTTTATTTAAATTGTTATTGTTATCTTAAAAGTGATATGTAAATTTTGTTTTGTTTTTGCAAATATTTGAACAACGTGTAAATTTTTAAATAAAGCGTTATTAGATTTGCATATTATTAAAAAATTAAATAAATTAAGACTTGAATATGTTTTTTTTGTTTTATTATGTTAAGCACAGTTTATTGTCAAGTGTCAATAATCTACGTGTGTGAAACTAAAAACGGTTGTTTTTCTTTAAACTTAAATATTTTTTTTCTTATTTACTTTAGAGCAAAAATAAAAAATGTATTTTGTAGATATTTTATGTAGAATTTAAATAAATTAACAAAAAAGTCATGGCATTATTGATTTTTGAGATATAAACCAAACTTACATATTTTTAATAGCCAATTTTAGTTGGATTTGAGTTTTGAAAAGCTTATTTTTTCCTTATTTCAAAAATGTATAATTTGTTATATCTCATTTAATTTTTTTTTTAAGAATTTGCAAAAACAAGAATTAATTAATAAAACAATTATTACTACATACTAAAAAAGTGCCTTGGAATTAAAAACAAAACAATAATGATAAAGTTTTTTATTTATTTATAAAGTTGTCAAATTTAATTGTTTACAGTTATTCAAAGAGAACGCATTTATTTAACAACATTTAAATTAAATACTATTGTGTTTATAAATAATAATAAAGTTATCATTATCCTCTGATAATATGGTATATTTGACCAAAAAAAATTAATGTTTTTTGTTACTACAATTGTAATCGTGATACAAACCCAGCATCTGAATTGTATCTATAAACATACATAGAAAGAAGGCAGCCAAGTAATAGCTTGTTACTTAATCTAAAAAAAAATTAAAGAAATATGGATCATTTTGTAAACCAAAAAAAACCAAAGTTAATTTTAATGAAGATTCAGAGATACGTGTTTGGGCATACAATACTTTTAAACCAACCGCACCTGTACGAGAGATTAAACTAGAGTGTCACGTTTCCCAAAAACAAGCAAAAAAAATTTCAAAACAAAATAATTTTAAGCTTTATCATAATCGTATTGAAAACACTTTATATCCAACAGATTTTGAAAAAAAATTAAATTATGTTTTATGGTTTATTAAAGAAACTCAAAGACACAAACTATTTATCTTAATTAATTCTATTTAGTGACAAGGCAAAATTTACAAATAATAGATTACTTAACCAAAAAAATCACATTTACTGGTCAAAAGAAAATCCACACTTAACAATTGAAAAACAAGATCAAAATGAATTAGAGAAAACATAATGACGCTCCTGCTCACAATGCACACATCGTATCAAATTATTTGTCAGAAAGATTTTTTAGTTGGATAGGTAATAGAAGTTCAATTGTTTGGCCTCCTAGGTTTCCGGACCTTACACCTAATAATGTTTTTTTTGTTAGAAACTATTAAGTATAAAGTTTACAAAAAAAGCCACATAATATCGATGATCTAAAAACTAATATCAGAAAAGCTCTAACCGAAATTAGATATAATGCTTTAATAAAAATACAAAATAATATATTGAAACGTTGTCAACTATGTATTCAAAAACATGATAGTTATTTTGAAGCATTATTACAATAATAATAAATTTAATTTATAGTATTTTCAATTATTTTTTAGTAAGATTGTTAATAAAGCTATTGTATATGTTATTGATTTATTAAAATATGTTGATTATTAATTTTAATTAATCCCAATTAACAAAACAAACAAGTGACATTGTTCTCAAACTCTAAATTTGTTTTATTGTTACATCACAATTACAAACATAGTAACAAAATAATATATAATTTTTTTCTTTCAAAAAATTAACCCATATTTTTATAACAATTAGTATAATTATATCAAAAATGATATTTTGATAATTTATTTTGTTTTTAATTCCAAAGCACTTTTGTAATATGTTGTAATAAATAATTGTTTTATAAATTTATTTTTGTTTTTTGTAAATTAAAAAAAAACTAATTAAATAAGATATAACAAATTATACATATACAATATAAGCTTTTCAATGAACTCATATCGAACTAAGGTTCCCATTTAAAAAAAGGCAAGTTTGATTTATATCTCAAAAATTAAAAATGCAATATTTTTTTTGTTAATTTGTTTGAATTCTTTACAAAAATATCTACAGAATACATTTTTTTTATTTTTGCTCTTAAGTAAATAGACAAAAAGTTATTTAAGTTTGAAAAAACAACCGTTTTTAGATTTTTTGTAATATATTTAAAAAAGTTGATGACCTATAACAAATTTAAAAATGGCATTACGTTTTTCTGGAAATTCTGCTCAACTTTGTTGATTTAACCAACATGTAAATAACGATGTTACCCATAAAGCACACGTAGATTATTGACATCCTGTATATACAAAAAAACATAAAAGTTTAATAGTCTAAAAAATGCACTAATGATCATTAATTTTATTGTAGATTAATATTTTAAAAACATGTTTAAGTTTTTGTGTATAATTGACGCAAAAAAACATATTAGCCGTTTTAGCAAAATAGTTCTAACTCGGTTAGCTTCTTTGTGTTGCTAAAAGCAGCAGGCTCTTAAATATAATACACTATATACTAATTAGCATGCATTGGTTGATTGATGCAACATAGAAATTTTACTACTATTGAATTTGTCCAATTTGCCCTAAAATTACTATCAATGCTTATCAAAATATTAGTTTTTTTAATAAAAAAAGTGACACTTAGTCAGTACAAATAAATCCTTTCTATACTGTGAAACGTCATTTCACAATCCTTCTTTCTTTGTTTCAAATTGCTGAAAGTCATCTTGAGTATAAAGTCTATGTTATTGACGTAAAGTTGATCCTCAGCTAATACAAACTATTCCGCCTGGCCGGGTTGCATGTTCGAATGTTACAGACGCTATAGCCACTTGGGAATTAAGAAAATGTGCGATGTTGCTTACTGTTTGGATTTGGCAATAAGCAATAATTTCTACATATTTAAATAACTTACCTTGTAAATATTTTGTCAGTTATTTTTGTCATAAAATATTAAGAATGTTTTCAAGTGCATATCAAGTTTGTTTCTGATGACGTTATAAAAATGTTAGAAAAAGTTAAGTTAATTGCTATATTTTTTTTATGTTGTTTTAAAAACAAAATATCATTATTATTTTAATTACTTGTTTGTTGAAACTGTAATTTATTTTGGACCGTTGTGCTGCGTATGTTAATTGTTGTTATTGTTATTGTCAGATTTATTATTTATAATAGCACCTAATAAACTATTGACAGAACAATCAGTTTTTTAAATTTATTTATTTTATTAATCTATTATTGAGAATAAATAACATGCTTAATGATTTGTTATAAATATCTATGTTAAGCATATGTTTAGCTGTCTATAGGTTTTAATAAATACATAGGTTATTAGCAGAATATGCTAGTTTTACAAGTTAAATATTACAGATGCATAAACATTAATTAAAAAAATTTTAACCACTATTTAAGAGTTATAAAATAGTACAATTAATTCAAGTAAAGTATAACAAATAATATAATCGTATCTGTTTTGCATAAACCGTGACATTAGAAACATTTGGCAGCAGTTCTTCCAATAAAAATTTCTAAGTGGCTATAGCGTCTGTAACATTCAAGCATGCGGCCGGGTTTAGACAAAAAGTTATCTTTGTCTAAACGTCGGGTCATGTGGTTATCAAAAACAACAAGTTGGCCAATAGCAGCTTGGATCTTACGGACAACATTCCCGTAAGACCCGATAATCTCAAAATACGTAATTTAAAGAACTGACAAAAAGTATAGAACGTCATAAAGGAAAATAAAAAATAAAAACAAGCTCCGTAACGGCATGGAAGTTGCCGATAAATCTCAACAAAAGAAAGAAGATTACCCTATGTTGCTTTTGCATAGATCATACCAACTTGATCTCTTTGTATTTCCTGACTGGCAATGGACAACCCGCATAACAAACATGTTACAACCTTCTAAAGGTAAAGCACATTTTGGAAGAATGCCAAGCTTACCCACCGTAATTGGCTCGAGCTTTCTAACAACGTAAAGTCCATTTTATCAAACAAAAAGTCTATGGAAAGGTGCCATTAATACAAAAAAAATGCAAAATTTGTCATACTAGTGTAACCAAATTTTATTGTGACTTTTTATAATTTTGTTATTAATTTATTTATTTGTTTTTATTGATTCTTTTAAAACATTTTAATCCTTTACAACTTTAATGCAATTTGTAATATTAAATTTAGTTAGTATATAGTCTGGCCTGAAACAATTTTTATTGTGTGATATAAGGTTTAGTTACTTGTTAAAGTCTGGCATCAAAGTAAATTGTATAACTTTGGTGTTAGCTGTGATAATAGATTATGCTTATTTAGTAGGTTCTGTAATATTTAGATTAATAATTTTTTATTTATTTATTTATGTAAAACTTTTGATGTTATCTAATGTTTCCTAATGTCTCTAACCTGCGGCGTCTAAAGCAAACACAAAAAACCCTATATCCAAAAATAAAAAAAAAAAAACTAAATGACTAATATAAAAAAAAACGTTAAAAATAAACATGCAAAGCAAAAAAAAACGCACAGAACAAAGTGTGCAAAAAAGTCGAACAAGGTGACTACGGTATAAAATTGTCACAAAAAAATAAATTTAGTACAAGTGCAACAACACACACACACAACACTCACAGATATAAAACAGAAGAAAACTGCAATAGAATTATTTTCTAGACGCAATCCAAACCAATGGAAAACCTATAAAGTAAAAAAAAAACAAAGCGCCAAGACCGGATTTGCTACTAATGACCGTGATCAAATAGTTGTTTAAAGCTGCACCTGATAAAATGCTACAAAATATAATAAGAAATTCAAAAAAAATAATTTTCTAAAAATATAGAATGAAGCAAACTTGTCCTAATAGAAAAACCTATGAAAACAGGAGACAAAACAAAATACAGACAATTTGCTTGCTTAACAGTTTGAATAAGACTTATGAGCAGTTCATTGCCGCTAGGTTAAGAACAAATATGGAAACTAAGCTTGAGAAAAATTACTTTGGCTTTAAAAACGGAAAATCCACGGTAGAAACCAAAGAAGACGTGATAAAAACGGCAATGACTCTGCACACTTGTTACTTTAGACATCTAAAAAGCATTTAAGTAGTTCTCAAAAAACGTTAAAACGCTATTAAAAAAATATATATCTAACTATATACAAAACAGAAAGATCCAATAAAAGAAAAGAAAGAAATTATGTTGTTTTGTTTTGTGGGGTACCGCAAAGCTTAATTCTTAAACCTACAGCTAAAGGTACCTGAAGCGGTTAAAGTTATCTTTTTTGCAAACGACACTGTTATAAATCGTAAATTTTTGGCCAAATATTTGCTTAAACTTTAAGATTATTACTTTATTACCCCCCAAATTTACTAAACTTTTTATTGTGCTATAAGTTTTTTTTCTAAAATAAATAATTAAAAATTTTGGATTTTCATATATTTTATGACACTGGAAATTTCATTCTCTACACGTTAAAAAAACAATTAAAAAAAAAAGTAAAATTGCTTGAGTTGTGCTTGAAGTTTTGTAACACTCAAAAAAACTGCTACCTTAAAAGTTGGAAACGCATACATTAAAACAAAAGCAGCCTTAAAAAAGTTGGGGATAAAGTTTGACCAAATCATAAAGATAGTAGAGCATGTCAGTCAGACAAAGCTAAAAACTGAAAAATCGATCACAGCATTAACAAAACTGATGTCAAAAATTAAGGGTCTGCATTCAAGTATGTTATATGGTACACAAATGTGAGGCAAAACCTTTAATTATAAAATGTATCAAAACATGCTAAAAGCACAGCAGAGAACTATAGCTATAAGAATAACATGCGGTTACCAAACAGTATTATCGGAAGTTATAATGGCAGTTGCCTCAATAACACTCATCAAACTTAATATAAACAAAAAATAAGAGCAACCAAAAAAATAAAACAGAAAAAAGAAGCTATTGAAACTGACATAACAAAGATATGGCATATGAGATATACAAATAGACCACAAAACTAATTAATCAACTGAGCAAATAGACTATCAAAAAGCACTGTAACGTTAATTACCAATTGACACAATTTTTCAGCAGCCACATATACATTAAAGCACATCTCAAGCGTTTTAAAATTGTAAACGATAACCTTTGCCCTTACTGCAAGGTAGAAGAGTGTCTTCTTTGGAGCACTTATTGTACAGATGCACAAAATGAAAACAATACTAAAGAGTGAAAAGGAATTGGTTTTCATACACATATTTATTAGCATCATAATAACAACTCAAAGAACAAAAAAATGATGCTAAGAAAAAACTTAAAACTTAACACTTAGATAATGATTTAAGGATAAGCACCATATTGTCATGTGGAGAAGGGTTTAGTAAGTAAAAGCCCCACACTCAAGCTAACAAAGCTTCCTCTCAACTACAATAATAAAAAAATTTCTAACTTAAAATTAATATTATTTTTATGTAAGCAATAATATTAGTAGTCGACTATATAAATAAATAAAATTTGAAACAGATAGATTGTTAGATTATATAAAAAATATTAAAATATTTTTTTTTAGTTTAAACCTATCATAGATCTAACTACTAACCAGCTGCTGGAAATGATAGAGTCCGTTAGCGTTTGCTTAATTTTGACTCCATTCACTCTTTGATTACGTGACAAAAACTTATTACAACTTTACTCTTACTTTTGGTTAACAATAATTTATTTCAAGTTAGTAAATTGAGGTTAACATTTTTATAAATGAAAATTTTAAATGAACATTAATTAACATTGTTACAAGATAGACATTTAAACCTGTTTTAACTGCAAATTATGCTGCAGACAATAAAAAGTAGAACACACAAGATGTGACAATGTGTATCCTAGCATGGTTATTAGTAGAAGAAACTAATTTTAAACTGCATAAATAATTTAACAGTAATGCTTTAATAAAAACTGCATTAATAGACATTTAAGTTTTAAGTGCTACAACTGTAATAAAAAAAACACATGTCAAAAAAATGTTAAGTTTTCAAAAATAATATAAACAGAACAGTTAAAAACAATAACAAAATAAAAGCTCAAATAAAAATTGTATTAAAGCTTTATATTCAATAATAGATGGATAGACAATGATATAGTGATGAAATGCACAATGTATATTACGTACATGTTGTATGAAGAAATTTATTCTCAAAAACTATTTTATTTTTGCAATAAAAAAAAAATATATTGTAAAGAATGCTGATTTTTGTAAAAACCAAGAAACACATCAAAACAAATGTTAGATTTGGTCATATCAAGATGTAAATAAGACACATATATATTAAACATAACTTGCTACAAGCCAAGAAAAAAATTTCACTTTATATAAAATAGCACTTAATTATGTCAAGGTTTTGGATCAATAGCGTTTTTATATGTTTTAGACAGTTTACGTCAAATTGGATAAAAAAAATAAAAAACTAATTTTGGTAGAATACAATGACAGCTCGACACACTATAGACTCTGCAATCCAAAAAGTCAGCAAGTAATTTTTTTTAAAATGTACTTTTTATTGAATAGACTTAATCACTGAAAAAAAGCACACAGTATCTATTAAAATCTTATTTAAAAGTATTTTAAAAAAGAAATCTTAAACAGATTATTATTAAAACTCTTTTTGTAAATGTAAAATTTAAAAAAATTGCAGACAAAGTATGACAGACAAATCACTGTATAAATTGAAATATAACCTTTAAGTATAAAGTTTTGTTTTGGTTTTTTGCAATCTTCAGACAAGTGCTCTATCAAAGATATACTAAAAACTTATTATTACTTTAAATTCATTTATTTAACGTTGATTTATATCTACTGCAAAGACTAGTTGCCAATGCCAGAGGTTAACACAATCACAACTGAAAATTTTGCTTTAAATTTAAGAATTCTAACTTAAATTATACGGTTAACGTGCACACAACATCGAAGCACTACACAATTTTTCTTAACCAAAAAAACTGACTTTTTAGATAAAAAATCTCAAACCTATGATCACTGATGTAGCAATTGATTAGCATATCTGAAATTGTAAGAATATTTAACTAAGTAAAGACAATTTCTATTAGCACTACCACTGATTCCAATACCTATATGTTAGAAGAAAAAATGTTTTACACAAAAATAATAAAATTACTAATATTTACTGCAATTGTAAGTAAACCTGAAATTATGTATGCTGTGTCAATATTTAAACAATCTTATCGCCGCACCTTGGAATGCATTTAAATAAACAATCAAACATTCAAAAAGTACGAAAAACTCAAAAATTATTTACAAATCAAAATTGTAGCTAGTAAATTTACAATAACAAAACTTAAAAGTTATCAAACCTACTACCACTGTTGTTAAAACTTTTAAAAATCTTTTAGTTGATCAAAACATTAAATTAAATTAAATACGCATTTTGCAACTATTTATGCACTAGAATGAAAAAAAAATCTTAATAAAAAAAAATACTTACTAACTTCACTAAGCTCTATGGTTGTTTTACTAAAAACTTTACTTTCTACTAAAATAAACAGCTACTTGGTTAGTTTATATGTATATTATCCAGCTAATTCATAAACTATTCAAATACAGACTTTAACCGTAACATAAAGTTTGTAATTATTACATAATGCATGCATTAAAATAATTAACCAAATTTTCTTGTCTGAAATTATGCATAACAATAATAAAAAACATAAAACAATATCTTTTTAGCGTAGAGAAAAGTTGGTTAAATATGAATAATGCATGCAGGTAAATCGTTACAAACAAATATAATTTTTATAAAATTAAATACAACAGGAAAATATTATTAAACTAAGTTCTATAATTAGAATATACTATCATAAATCTTGTATTTCATTTTATTTATTTTTAAATAAAATTCTTTGAAAAAAAATCTGTTTTAAAAACATATATACTTTTTAAAACTTAAAATAAATGTAATTTTTAAATCCAGTCAAAATAATTTTATACTAATAAGATTAATTTTGAAAAAAAGTGTATTGTTTATTAAAAAAACACTTTTTTTATTTTTAAATTTTAATAAAAATTATTGAGAGTTGTTTAATATATTATTTTTAAACAAATTCAACATGCTAAACGTTTGAAAAAAAATGTTGCTATTTAAAATAAATTGCAATAACGTCATATTTCTTGCAAGTTCATCAAAGAAAAAAAAAGTAGTAGCAACAGATAATTTTTTAAGATTACTAATTGACGTGATTCTGCGTTTTTATTGGATGTTTCCAGACTTTATATACACACTGTATAAGTACAATATACTTTAATTATAAACACCCACGCAATTCAAATATAAATGTCGTGTAAAAATGTATGCATTGACACTGCCGCCAACATGAGAACGAACAAAATATCAATCAGTTCAACTAACCATGTATTGTGCAACCGCATACGTTAAACCTAAATTAAAGATGACGGTTACTTTGACTAACTGCTGAGTTAACTACATATGGTGCAACTGACCCTTATTAATTTTAATAATGATAGCCATTATTTTATTAATTTTTATAAAATAATTGAACCATTATTTAATAGTAACAAACTAACTCTATTTTTATTTAAAGCTAAATTAACATTTGGAATACACAAAAGAATTCATAAATTCTGTGGTTTTAAAATGCATTTGCCAACATCATTGAATAATGGTAATATTAAATTAAATTTGTTCCATGCTGGAAGACATTATTCTATTCTTTTTTATACATTTGATAAAAAACATTTCCATTTTCAGCAGCAAACGATGTGTGAAAATATTTCACAGTCCAGTGCGTCTTTGCAGTTGCAACGTTTAGATTTACCGCGCTACTTTTTCTGAATATTAAAACAAATTGCAGTATATTTGTTTTCAAGGCACCTCATTAGCATAATTTGAAATTGCAGTATTTATAATTAAAACAAACATGTCTTTAAAAAACTATTAATAATAATTTTTGTTAGTAGTAAATAAATAGCTAGTATTAAAATTAACAAAAAATCTTTTACGTAAATTAAGTTATTATTAAATGCATAATGTAGATATTAATTATTAAACTTTAACAATATGGAAAAGGTATTTTCCAGCCATCAAAATTATGTTTTAAATATTAAGAAATTCATTTTTATTTTGGCAAACTAACATTTTACCATCTTTTTTACGTTTGCTGAGCACACTCATTGACGCTCAGTCATCATCATTCCAAAAGCAGATTTTATTGAGCCCCAATTCAATTTTTATTCACCCAAAAGGTTATCTCTTTATGTGCGATTTTCAATAGTGGATGATCCTATTCCGGCAGCACTCGATTAAACGAGGCGACGGTTTCAATTCTAAAGTATATTTAGCGAAGCAGCCGGCGAAAGTGTCAATGTCAACATTGGCAATCGATCAATCATTTAATAATAAAAAAATATGGCTGTCAACGTGATGTCGCAAATGTATCCGCGCTTATTTATATTATTATTTTATCTTCACGTGGCACTTAGTGAAAGCAAGAAGATTACTAACACAAAAAATGCTCATACAGTGAATAGTAATAATAAGGATTTACTTTCTCAGGATATCAAGGACAAGAAGATATTAGATCTATCTGAGGACTATAGTGATCCAGGTACGTTTAGTAATTAATTATTTAAGTGCATACGTCATACATTCATTAGATTAATTATTGAAAGATACACGAGAGTCGCATTATACAACTATGTAACATGTCATGTAAAATATATGATGCATAGGAATAATTTTTATAATTTATCTTATAAATATTAATTATTACAACTACAATAAATCAGAAGGAAAAACAATTTATATGCAATATATAATTTGATATTAATTTAAAATTATAATATCATGAAACAAAAAATGATCCACTATTGTTAATTTAGATCAATTAGAAAGTTTTTAATGTTGTAAACAATAAAAATAGAATAAGGTTTTGAAAAAACTTTTATCACTGCTTGATTAAATTAAGTTTACGGTTTTACTATTGAATAACACTTAATTGTTTAAAAACAGACGTTTACAAACATATAACGGTTTATAATAAAATTATTTTTTGTGCACAAACAACAAATTTATGTAACATTTTTAAATGTTAATTAAATCAATGCGTTTTATCTAGAAATGGAGATAATCGGATATCATAGAGCATAAACCTATTAACTCGAAAGTTTTTTTACTAACCTGCATTTACGATTAAAAGAGCAGTTTTAGGGTATTGATCAATATCTCTTATTGGTTTTTACAATATAATTAAGTTTAAATTACTCATTTAACAATTATGAGCAAAACAATCGTGTTTTACAGATTGTTTTGGTAGTATTGACTCATATTCCCAGATGTGTTTATTGTTGCTGAACTTAGCTTTTTGGTTTGCTTTACAGATTAATAATAAAAATATTTGTGTAAATGTTGTTCATTGCTTTAGTAACACTGCACAGTATTTTATATTAAAACAGTAGAAATTTTTTTAACAATATATGCTTGTCAGTACGTTGCACATACATATATTGTAAACTGTTTATTTTTTGTGTTATAATTTTATAAATGTAATAAACAAATATGTTTGTTTCAAAGTTTTTTTTTTGTTATACTTAAACACTTTTTTCAAACAAATTACAATTTGTCTACATAACAACAATATTTGTTATTGTTTTTAATAGTTTGTGAAAGTTTATTTTATCTGTGTTATTTATTTATTTATTTTTATTTTTTAATATGTCATTTTACAGCATTTTTTTTACACTTTTTTTTAGTTAGAAAAAAAACTAAAGAACAAGTGTCTAAAGAATAAGTTTTCACACACAATTTTTTTTTTCTTTAAATTTTGAAAAACGTGCTATACTTTTAAAACCACGTTATTATCCATACCTAAATAAAAAAAAATACCTATCATCTTTTTTTAAAGAAAAACTGTTATTTAAAGTTCTGCAAAATTTTTAAAATTTAAAGAAAAAAATGTTGTCTGTGAAAACTTATTAGAGTATAATGACACATTTTAAAAACTTGAAATATCAAACATTAAACACAGTAATTAATTATATACGCTAGTTTTACAAGAAACAAAATTATAATTATTGCAATAGTTTTGATTTAAATATTTGTAGCAACAAAATAAAACTTATTTCTAAATTACTACATAACAACATGTTATACAAATGAGACATTTTATAAATAGGTGAGTTGTATCTTACATTAGTACTTATTCTAGAAATATAAAAAAAATCCAAACATTTTGCAGATATTTGTGAAATGAATAGTCAATCAAATTGTGAAAAAAGTAAACTGATTTTAATAATATTGTCCATCTATTTTGAAGCAATTTAAAAGAAAAAGTATAAAGTAGTTGAGTATAGTCAAAACCTTGAGCAGAATAATACCCAAACTTTTTCATATGTAAATATTTGAAAAACTCACCTTGAATATATTAATAAATTAATATGCTATTGATATTGCAAATGCCAAATTAATGCTGCATATTCCAGTTTACTCCAGATTAAAGTGTAATATAGTAAAGAAATACTATAAATATTTAAAAAACTTTTACAAGAACGTTTTATAAATTCTAAACACTTATACGACGCATTGACAATTACATTAATATTATTTTTAAATGAGAGTTTAGAGTCAAATACTATACCCAAATCTTTTTGTATTATATGTTTACCCAGTACTTTATTATTAATCGAGTAAGAAAACATAATATTATTTTTCTCAAGGTCAAACGACATTGAAACAAACTTTTTAATGTTAAGACTTAAGTGATTATAATCGCATAAAGATTTAAAATTGTCAAGAGACTGTTGCAGTTAGACACATTCAGCATATGAGCTTATAGTTCAGTACAGTTTAAGATCGTCAGCGTTCAGTAAGGTTTTGACATCTATGACATTTACAACATCATTTATATATAAAACAAATAAAAGAGGTCCTAGATTTGAATCTTGGGGAACACCAGAACATAGAACAAACTTATTATTTAAAACCATTAAATTGTATGAATGAGTTTTGACTAGATACATAAAAACTAAAAAAATTCTGAAGCAAAATAATATGATTGATTTTATCAAACTGCCTTTGAAAGATCCGTATAAATAACACTAACTTGTTGTATAGAATCTAAAGATGATGCTACATCTCGGTAAAGCGGTTTAAAATAGTTTTGGTTAAACGTTTATTAACAAAACCATGCAAACAAGGTAATAGACATTGTTGAATGTTATGATAACTATAATTATTGTAAAGCAAACTTTCAAAAACTTTTGAAAAACATGGCAGAATAGAGGTGAACCTATAGTTTTTAATTAAAGATAGATCCCTATTTTTTAAAATTATACATATTTTTGCAGTTTTTAATATGATTAGAAATTCACCAAATTTTAATAATAAATTTAAAAAAATGCATAAAGGTTTTATTAAATCATAACGACAATCTTTGACTATAAAACTAGGTATGTTATCCACTCTACATGTAAGTTTAGAATTTAAAGCAGTTATTAATTTTAAAACTTTATCTTCCGTAAACACAAGTTTCTTGACAGTAATTAAATCGACTACTGAATAGAAAACAAAATTGCTGAAATTACATGAGTCCGTGTAAACACTACTAAAGCAGTCGGCAAAACAGTTAACTATTTTTTGTGGATTATTGAGTTTATCATTATTATATTTTATTAAATTTAGAATACAAACGCATTTCTTTTTACAATTTATAAAATTCCAAAACTACGATCTCTAAATAAGGACTTTGATTTTAGCTCAAGGTTTTTTATATTTTGTAAGTAATAAAACATTTCTATGTCTTTTAAAGACCCTGCAATAGTGTAAGTTTTGTTTGATAAGATTAATAATTTCTTTGTTAAACCACGAAGAGTAAAGGTATTTTTTGGAATTAACTAGAGGAATGTTATTGTCAAATAAAACATATAATTTTAAATTTAAAAAAACACAGTGTTTATCTCATCAAAATCTTGTAAAAAAAACCAATCAATAAGCGTATATAATCATATAAAAGATTATAGTTAGGTTTCTTAAAGTTATAAAATTTGCTATTGACATTTGTTGGAAATGAATTCTGAGTATTGTGAGATAAGTACTAAACTAAGATTGTTAATGGTGGGTGATGAATGTTAATTGGAAGAACAAGAGAAGTAGTTTCTAATTGAACATCACAGTCAATATTTGAGATAACCAAATCAAGTAGCCCCTGGTTGTTATTGAGTATAGTGTTATGTTGGTTTATATTAAAAAAAATTTAAAAAAAACTACTTAATAGATAAGACTGTTGATTAAAAACTAAGTTATTTAAAATTTTTTAAAAATTTGGAATATAAAAATTACACAATATAATAATATTTTTATTATAAATTGTTTCCAATTGTTCAAATAGATCAAACAAGGTTGCATAGTTGGCAGTACTAGACTTAGAAAAAATATACAAACTAAAAATATATTTTATATAATTGTCGTAACTTTAATACCAACAATAATTAAATTAGGCAAAGCGTTTTGAAACATTTATGTATCAATTACATGTCCCACAAATATGGTTTTTAAAGCTAATAGTACTCTACCACCATTTGAATATGTACGATCATCACAAAATATGCTATAATCATTACAATTAATAATTTCAGAATTGCTAGTATCTGGTTTTAAAGCTGTCTCGGTAAGAGCAATTTAGTATTCAGACCATTTACATTTTAGTAATATACATTAAAATGTTCAGTTATTTTACAGTTAGATTACAAATAAAAATTGACAAAAATATTCGGTACACGTTTACAAGTTATTGCATCTTACGCACACACCGCATCACAAGTATCAATACAACAGATACGGTTAAATTTTTCATTAATTGATTTATTTGTAGTAGGTACATCTTATTTTATTAGACATTTTTTTCTTAAATAAAGTAATACTTTATATATGTATTTTGAAAGTTGATGAAACACTATGTTATTAACTAACAAAAAAAACTAGAAGCTACAACCTGTTTTGCTTTGGTTATTGGCAGGCTAAATGTGCTTTGACGTTGACTACATCATAATACTGCTATTTTTACTATAAATACATAGTCTGTAGTATACCTCTTTGTGTTACAGTTGCCAGCAAAATTAGAATCTAAGAAAATTTTCTGCAGAAAGTCTCCAACTTCTAATTTGTAAATAATTCTATAGTTTGCAGTACATTTTACATATTTGATTATTTTTTTGACTGCATTCTAATGTACGGTAGTTGAATTGTTTAAATACCTGGTAGCAATTGAGACGGCATACAATATGTCAGGTTTACTTAGTGAGCGTGTTATTTTTCTGTAGGTACTTTTTTTTTAATTATTTGCTGATTTCTTCTAATATATACATAGATATTAGGATTAGCTGAGTTGCTAATGAGATTTTTCCTTTGTCAAGTAATTTTTTTTACATTTTGGTTTATGTAACGTTGCTGATGTATAAAAATTAGTTATTTAATACATTACATAATGTTATTTTTAACAGCAGTTTTTTTTTTACAATTCATGCTTCTTTTATAAATATTTTGAACTTGTTTAGTTAGATTTAATTATTATTATACTGCAAAAATAAAAATTTATGCTTTGTCTTAGATAATATCTTTAGTTTTTTGTAACATTCTGCTATTAGCATTAAGTGCTGCGTTATTTGCGTTTTTTTTTTTTCAACTTTTGGCAGCTTTTTTATTTCCACATAGGTGTGACTTTTTTCAATATTATTAATTTTTCATAATTCTTATCCAATTTTTAACGTAGACTGTCAGAAGCATAGAAAAAAAGATGTTGATTCAATAACCTAAACATGGATAAGTGTTGCTTTTTTGTTAGTTATTTTTTTATATAAAATGAATTTTTTTACTTAACTTAAAAAAGTTATGTTTAATATGTATGTTGCGGTGTTGATTGCTTCTTTCGATATAAACTTTGGTATGTCTTTTGTGTACATTGCACATTTTAGAATGGTTCATTTGTCTTTTTCACTTTTTTTATTTTGTTAAAGTGTATAATTTCTTGTTGTTTTTAACATTATTTTTAGATTGTTAAATAACTGTTTGATGTTGTTGTTGTTATACTTAGTCCAATTGTTTTATATTTTAAAACCAAACTTTGCCTTACACATTTTGTGTAATGTTTTGAAAATACTTGTAGACATTGTTTGTGTTTCACTTATCTGTATTTTGTATTATTGTCTTTGAACAACATAAATTATCTTGCACCACCAACAAATAGTTTATTCTTTGGTCCACATTCATTACTTGAAATTAGGATATCAGGTTTTGCTATTTTTTTGGTTTGTTGTTGCTAATTTTAGCTTATGTTGTTTTATACACAGCTTTTACAAAAGAAATCATCCAAGTTTGTTGTTTTTACATTATTTTCGAGTTTCTTCAAAACAACTTCTTTTAAAGCACTGGGATTAATATAACAAAGCTTAATTTTTTAAGCTGCTTTTCACACAAATTGGCATTCTATACAAATTATTATTTTTATCTCAATTGCCAAGTTCATTTCTTAAATTTCCAATGTTTTTTACAACAGATGTTGAGCAAAACCTTTTCTGTTACTACACATGTGGTAAGCTGCACTATTGTCCATCAACCATTTTGTAGCTATTGCTTGAACATTATTAATAACTTCAGTAATAATATGCTTAGCCATCTCATTTAGAGTTGTCTGCAGTATTTTCAGTTCTTTTGTTTGTACTTTTTTTTAAGAACTTAACGTTTCCTTGTCATGTGTCTTTTTTTATTACAGTTGTAGCACATTCTTTGAAACATAAATGTCTTTTTTTTTAAACGTTTGAGTTTGTTGCTATCAATACAGTTTTGTTTTAAACTAGTTTAAAACAATAAACATTGTTTAGACAATTTTGTTTTAAACCATTTTTAAACATGTTTAAAACATTGGTTTTTTAATTAGTGTTTTTTTTTTTTAATATCTGTTTATTTATCTCCTGATAAAATAAAGCATAAATAGCGTTTTGGTTTGTTTTGATATGATTTGACAATTTCAGCAACATACTCGCAGTAAGCAGCCGTCTCAGAAGAATTGTTCAACTGCGCCATCTTTTGCAACAAAACAATTTCTACTCGCGCCTGCGCACAGCAAACAATTTTTAACAAATATTTACACAACTGTTTAAAAAATGTTTTAAACTTGTTTTAATCATATTTTTTTATTTATTTTGTTTTAAACTGATTAAACAAAAGTGTTTAAAAAGTTTTTTTTTCAGCCCTGTGTTTAAATTAGCCTATTTTTTTAGTTTCTTCAATTGATAACCATGTTGGTCAAAATGGCAAATATTAAAATATGATTTACAATAATATGAATTAAATTAATATTGTTTTAATTTTTTTCTCTGTATTACTCATATACAATATTTTATTTTTGTTATTTAAAAACTTTAAACATTATTTAAATGTGGTTTTTAAATTTTATTATTAAAAAAAAACGTCTTAAATAAATTCTATATGTAACATACAAAAAAATATAATGCGACACACGGCCGTTAATTACATTTATGGATTTGTAGTTTACCTGTCTTGCTTAACCAAGTCCGTCTTATGATATACTATTTTGGCTATAAATTCTTCAACACAGCATAAGAAAAAAAATAATTTAAACAGCAGATAATGTAAATAATAAACATAATAGCTTAATAAATTCAATTTTTTAAGCAAAATAATACAATTGATTGTATGTGAATTAAATATAAACAATTTTGCTCTGTATTTTTAATTTTTGCGACGTATAGAGAATGAAATGTCCAGGTTATAAAATATATAAGTATCTTCAATTGTTTATTAAATTTTAATTTTGAAATTAAATTGTAAATTTTATGTGAAAATATTTGTTTAAACTCTACGAATATTATTTTATTACACCTCAAATTTAGTAAATTATTTATTGTTTTATAAGTTATTTTTCTAAAATAACAATTGTTATAGTTCTGCTCAAAGTTGTGAATGTATGATACAATGACTTGAAATTCTTGCGTGTATTAATGTTTCTAAAAGTTTGGTGCTGCCGCTACATTAATTAAAATTATAATAAATATATATATATATATATATATATATAGTTATATTATAAATTCACAGCTTATAACGAACGGTGTTAATAATATTGTAAATTAAATAAAAACAAATGGTATTTTATTTATTAAAGTTTTATAAATTAAATTCTAACTGTTAAAAAAATTTAGTAAAGTAAATAAACACTACTATATTATACAAGGTTGGGTAAATGTATGAAAAACACCCCATTATTAGCAGCATTTTTAATTTACGTAAAAAATGACGGTAATAACAGTTTTTGTAAAAATTTTAATCTATATAGTGATGTATTTTGATTTTTAGTACAAGCCCTGTTTTTTTTAAGTAGAACACTTAGTTTTTTTTTATTAAAAAAAAAACTTTTCAACAATTACAATGATAAATGGTTTTATGGGTCTATAACTTACGGTTTTTTGAAATATTCATTAAATTAATAAAACAAAATGTAGTAGATTCTGTTCCAATTACCATAGCAACAAGTAAGAACAATTATTGGTATTTTGTTATTATTAATACAATTAAAAAAAAAAACAAAAAGTTAACTACATTCAAATATGATTATTATTATTACTATAAAAATTTTGTTATATTATTTCATTGAATATTTTAAAAACCGTAAGTTGTATAATACCTTATATTATTGTAATTGTTGAAAATATCTTTTTCTAAAAATAAAAAAATTCTGGGTGTTCTACTTAAAAAAAATTGATGATGACGTCATATCTTGTAAAACAGGGCTTGTATTAAAAATAAAAAAAAAAACTGATAATGACGTTATATCACGCAAAACGAGGCATGCAATGAAAATATCAAAATACGTATATAGATTAAAAAACATACAAAAACTTTTATTAAGGTCATTTTTAAAATAAATTAAAAATGCAGTTAGAAATTAGAAGTTCTCATACAATAACCCTGTATAATTATATTATATTATCAAAACCGTATGCTATAACTTGATAATTTGTAATAAGATATTTTTTAAGATTATAATTAATGTAGCAGCAGTACCAAACTATTAGAAATATTATTATTTTAGAAAAATAGCTTATATTACAGTAAAAAGTGTACTAAATTTGGGGTATAATGAAGTAATACTTTCAAGTTTTTGTAAATATTTTGACAATTTGTAATCAAATAATTTCTCGACAAGAAAATCATCAAAACCATGTAATCTAACTTCTTTGGGATTATTTAAAAAAATATACTAATAACCTTTAAACAAATAATAATTTCATTAAAACTTACTTTAATTTGGCTGCAGTTATGCCAAAATATATTTAAAGATTGTTGGCTGCATGCATCTTAAAAAAAAATTATCAAATATTGTTTTTGTATTATTAAACATTTATATTACCATTGACATTTTTAATAAAAATATTTGATTATTTAAATTAATTTGTTATTTATTACAAATCCATAGTTTAACTTTTTAGTAGAATGTAATAATTATGTATTATTTGTTACGTATAATAACTTAATGTAGAAATTATAATTTGTTTTAAAAAAAAAACATTATTAATAATCATTGTAAAACATTAGCAAGTAGTTTTGTTGTAAGTCAAAACTACTTGCTAGTGTTCTAGAATCATTTAAATTAATTTTAATGTTAATGTTAGGGTGCTGTTTTTATTCGAATAGTTAGCAATAGTTATACAATTTTTATTTTGAACACAGCAACTTTTCATAGTTGAGTTTATGTGGTTTTATACTATTTTTGAATTATTTCAAAACCAGGCTGTTTTTCGTTAGCGTCTAATCACTTTTAGAGAAGAATATCTTCTTTCTTTTCAGACTTAAAGTTTCTATGCAGTATAATAAAATTAGAAAAATATAGCACCTACTGTACGCAGTCTTAATTTTAAATTAAGGTTTTTGTTTGTAAAAAGTTGTTTTATTTGGGTAAAAACTGCTACTACGTCGTTTATTAATCTTTGTAGTTAAATCGTTATTACCTTTGATATTATTGTTAGGTGCCCTTAACAGTTAAATTTTTATTACTTACTAAAATTTCTATAAGTAATTGAATATTGAATAAACTTTGTTAATTTACTAATCCAAATAAAAGTTGTTCCTAGTTGTACATTGTTAATTTCATCAAATAAGCAAGTTGTTGATATAGCTTTAAAAGTATTTAGATAATATACAGGTGTAGATTAATTGGCGGAAAAACGCCTGGAAACTTTGTAGATTGCGCCAAAAAAACTAAAGTTTTATTTCTAAAATGCTTAGAAACTTTTTGTTTGGTCTGACAAAATCTTCAAAGTTTGGTACGCTTAACAACGTAGCAAAATGTTTATTTTTAAATTTGTACTTATAATGTATGTAACTTAATACTACAAATGTTCAAATTAGATACCGTTTACTTCTAAATGTATTGGTGTCGAATTTAAGACGTTCTCAAGCATCACTAGCGTAATTTGCTGAACGGCAGTATTATTTTTGTCAATTAATTCAGTATAATTGCTCACCGGTTTTGTATACTAAACCTCTTACAAATCCCCATATAAAAAAATATTGGATTTACATCTGGGGACCTTAGTAGTCATGATTGTAGTCCGAATCTCCAATTCCGTCACAGCACGACCTGCGTGTGCAGGCGCTCCATCTTATGATATTTAAAGGCAAATTCTCATACATATTATTTATAAATTCCAAACAGTTCTGATTTACTTGGAGTCCAATGATACCAATCCACACATTTGCCGAGAAGCAAATTTAATGTCTATATTCTAGCGCAACATAAGGATTTTTATAATAATAATGAAAGTTGTCTTGTAAATATTCTTTTCTAATGCAACGCAATCTGTGTGGCCTACCTACACTTACATTTAGAAAAATTAACTAACCAGTTACATTAACAAATTACATTTGTTAAAGGTTGACAACAATTATGAATATATTTTTTTATATTTGTCTTTGGCTGCACCTGCATTCTATTGACATTAATTGCATTACGTTATAATTTGTATTTTATTAATTAAAAATATTGCTACGTTGGCAAGCGTATTTTTTATTTAAATTTAAAGTATATTTTGAAAGTAATTTGCACATTATTTAATATTTTTTATTGTTAATTTTCAATAAACTTCGTAATTTTTATTATTCTAAAAAAGAAAGCAAATTGGTACATAAAATACGCAATTAAAACAATATTTGTATTAACAAAATTGAAACTTTGAAAACTTTGTGAGACCAAACAAAGAGTTACTAAATCTGCCAATTGTAGACTATAATTTTTGCATTTAGATTGATATTCTGGTATGACTAAATTACTCAAAGTTTCTGATTAGCCTTTAAAACAAAAAGCCGTACATAATTTTATTTTCTGCGTTAGATAATACTAACTGAACTTTGTTTATGACTTTAGTTTGAATTTTTATTATAAATTAAAGAAGTGTATTGAAATTATTAAAAAACACACACTTTAATTGTTTTTACTAAAAAAATATAGTATTATAACTTGCGGAAAATGCGGAAAATTTTTCATTTTTTGTGGAAATAAAAAAAAACTTAAAATTCGACGAACTACAAAAATAAATATAAGAAAGTTATAATTGACGCCAAAGTAGCATACAACAGTATTTAAATAATTTTGGCAATCAACTTATAGTGCTTTGATCATTAATTAAGTCATCCAAATCAAGCTGTAGTAACCAATGCAATATAGATGACTTTTACTCAGTACTTTAGTGCAGTTGCTGAAAATCTTGTAAATTCTTTGTCAGCATCAATTGATATTTAAAATTAAATACATACTTATTTTTGTAGTAGTTATTTTAAAATCAAAACCGTAAAGCGGCCGCTAGACGTTCAATATTATTATCAATATATTGCACAATAATTGATACTTAACAATAATATTGACCATCTTTAGATCATATTAAAAGATTGCACAATAAATTGTGTCAGAAAAAGTTTGATTTTTATTGTACAATAACACTTTTAGGTTAGTTTTTTATCATTTCTTAAACTTCTGCGCTTTTTCTCTCCTTCTTTTTTAAAGCTATAACTAAAGCAATAGTCACACAACTTGTTTAATTTTATTCCACATGTTGACTGCAGAAGTGTCAGTAATTAACAAAAAGTTTGCGAAATTATATTGCAACGTCTAGGCGATCCCAGCAGTATATTGTGCAATATATTGTTCAATATTATTGATTATAATATTGATTGTCTAGAGGCATCTTTAGGATGACAGAAGTGATCACAACATTAAAATCTTCTCATAGTTGAATTTGCAGAGGATAGTCTAAGAGTGACGCAATAACTGCTTTTACTCAAATGGTCTATAAAAATTTTAATCATTATGGACATAACAAAAGCATTTATTTGGGTTTTTTAGCGTTGTTCTACAGAAACTTCACTGTAATTACATTCATCCAACCTGTTGTTGTATGATAAATTTATATTTTATACATCAATTTTCTTAAATTCAACTGTAAAGTAAACATTATGTATTACTTTCTTACATAACAACAGATTCACTTACATAACAACTCCTTGGTTTACAGCAAATGAAGTAATAATATATATAAAAAAAAACAGCAAATGTAATGTTTGCAAAAGCCTTTATTTACTTGGTGTTTGCCAATCACATCTTACTCATTGACTATTATCTTAGCACCATGCTCTCTAAGTAGGTTTTTTGGTTTGCAACGTTGACGTGCAAATTAAATTAATTTATTCTGTTTCCTACACTATGGATTGGTAGTAGTAGGATAGTATAGAAGAATGCTTGCCAAATAAATTTGCTAAATAGTTTGTAATCGGTATTTGTATTTAACTATTACTCATATAAATATATGACCATGTCTGAGTCAAGTGTACGGAACAAAAATTTGATTTTACTCATACTACTAAAAATGCTTTTCTCTGCATGTGTTCTGATTATGTGAATTTTTATAGATTTTTTAAATAAGTAATTTTCGAGTAATAAGCTATCAAAATGTGAAAAACCGATTTTTTTGCATTTTTTTACATTTTTTAATCGTTTGTAACTTTTTTGAGTTGCATTTTTAGAAAGAAGCTGTAATCATTTTTATTTTCAAAATTGTTCAAAAAATCATTTTTTATAAAATTTAACTTTTTTTTCCTTAAATCTTGAAAATTTTGCAGAACTTTAAAAAACATTTTTTCTTAAATTAAGATGACGGGTATAATTTTTTTTTTAAATAAAGATAAAACGTGTTTTTATATGTGCAAAAGATACCCAGAAAATTTCAGGAAGTGTCGTGCACTATGCTCTGAGATATCTTACAAGGTATCCACAGAAATATTTAAAAATAGCAAAAAAGGCTTAAATTTTAAATTTACATTTTTTTATTGTTTGTAACTTTTTAGGATTGCATTTTTAGGATAAAATTATAACACATTTTTTCCTTCGAAATTGTCTAAAAAATAAGTATTTACAAACAAAATTTATTTTTCTTTAAATTTTGAGAATTTTGCAATATATATATATACATTAAGTTGAGTTTTATGCAATAAATTTTTTATATCACAATAACTTTAATTTGTTTGTTTTTGTATTTAATAATTTTTAACTTATTTAATTTTATATTTACATTTTATTTTAATTTATACGCAAAACCATTTTACAAATTCGTATACTTTAATACAAATTTTATGAATTTTATTTTGCTAATGATTTAAAAATACTTCTGTTTTTGACTTATGTAAACTTATAGTAACGCATCATGATTATTACAATTTGTTAAAATTTAAAGGTTTTTAAATTTTTAATAATAATCAAATTAAAAAAAAATATTAGAGAAAAATTAAAATAAAAATCGTATGTTGCTATTTAAAAAAATAAAGTCGGTTGCCAACTATTTTAAAAATAAAAATAACTATGTGTGTACCTACCTTTATAATACTCTAAAAACCATTTAAAACGGTTTTTGAATCATAAAAATCGGTTTAAAAATAACGACGTTATTCAGCCGTACGTTTTTTGTCTAACACCCTGTATGATCTGTATACTACAACATTGAACTTTAATTTTGTAACTAAGCCTAGATATTGATTTGTCGTAAATAATAGTTATAGCAAATTAGTCTCTAACATAACTTTAACTTTATAATTAATTAAATAATTTAATTGTTCAAATTAAATTAATTAAACACTATTCTAATCCAATATACATTTAAATTAATTGGGCATAATAATTAATTACATTAATTTAAAAAAAATCTGATTAGACTTTTTAGGGTTTATAAAAAATGTCTCAAATTCTTATTTAATAATTACAGCTAAGAGTGTTATATATGGTTTTATGTTTAATAAATAGGTATTTATGTTTATTAGGTCACAAATAATTAGTTTGACTTTAAGTGAACAAACACCGTAATAAATGCACAGTCATATTGCAATTTGTACATATTATTGAACCACATAACATGCTTACACATCCTTACGTCAAGATGTTTTAAATTATTAAAGAGGATCAAGGCGACCCCATCCTAAACGGATTGCGGACTAGCTGCATCCCATAGGTTACAAAATCCAAATATAGAGGTTAGTAAAACGACATATCTGATGAGAAGTTTAAATAAACAAGATTATAACAGAAAATATGTGCCGACGTGTTTTTTTTTTTCTAAATAGCATTGTAACGTGTATATGTTTCTCTCTATTATTCTAAAAATATACAAATATTTATGTAATATAGAATAGAAAGGGATATAAATAAATGTCAATTTTGCAAGGAATTTGAATGATTTATTGACAATGAAATATTTGAGTTTTCACTTTGCATAGGAATTGTGAAATTCTTGCTGGCCGATATTCGTCGGATTTCATCTAATATATTTGGTTTCAATATTTTCATTTTATCATATTGAATAATATATGATTTCTTTATTAAATTTTTTGTATATTTTACATTACTGTTAAAAATAATTTAATAATATTTTTGTCCTTTTATTTAAATTTTATTTGATTGAATATTGGTATATTCACAAATTTTTTTACCTATATGATATTACAACTGTATTCAATTTTTGACAATATGTCATTTAAAGTTAAAAAAATTAAGTTAATTTGTATTTACCAAACAGTCTTAAATTATTTGATAAATATTATACAAAACTTGTCTTTATTTTTGTTTTCGGTTTCACTATTTAATTTTGAATCTGTTATTGGCCAAATAAAAAATATATAGTTTTATGGTAGTAATTAGTTTAATCTGCAAAATTATTGTTTTATTAAATACATACAAGCTCGGCATGACTATCTTCTTATTTTTAAATTTAAGTGGGCTTTAAAAAGAATATAGGCCAAGTGCCGGTTGCCACATAGATTAAAAATTTTAGCTAGCCATAGACACATTTCTCGTCACATATGCATGCGGCGAGCCAAAGTGATAGAAAACCCGTGCAGTTGGCATGGCTTGTGACCTTTTGAAATTTTCAGATTGCCAAAAGCCACGCTAATTGGTCGAGAAAATTATCACAAACGTCTATAAACAGGCAGATTTACTTGTAACACACCACGACGCGAGATAAATGTGCCAAGAAATGTGTCCGTCTATGGCTAGCTATAAATGCACGCATTTTCTATCACTTTGGCTTGCCGCATGCAAATGTGCTGAAAAATGTGTTTGTCTATGGCTAGCGAATAGCTGATAGTCAAGTTTTTAATGTATGTTTATATGTATCAGCGGTTATTGTCTGCTTAATATGTATATGAAATAATAGTAAAATTAAAGCCTAATGAGCAACTCAATTAAAAGACAGTTTAATAAAACTTACTAACTTAACCTAATTTCACAAATTCTACTATGACAAATAAAAAGAAGTTGTAAAAACCTTCAAAAACCTAAAAATAATTGTTAGTAACTTAAAATAAAGCAAAAATGCATTTATTTTTTTCTTAAAAACATGTTTTTAAAAAAATTATACATATTTTACAAAATCTAAACTGTTTGAGAAAACAGCTTCTACGTTATTTTCAAACCTCAAACTGTTGCATTGAATAGCAAAGATTGTTGGACATTTTTTAAGGTATGTTTTCCCGTCAAATGGCTAAGACAAGTTTTGTTTTCAAGCTATGAGTTGCCAGTTGAAAGGTACAAAAAAATTAAGTTAGTGTTTCCTATGCGTAAATAACTTGAAACAACTTCCTCTTTCTGCTTAGATTTTTTGGTAACTTTTTTGCCGGCACAGAGAGTTTTATAGGGCGCTTTAAAAGCAATTTTGACATCAGGTTTTATAGGAATGTCCTTGCTGTAATACGCATTGGATAACTTGAGTCTAAATAAAAACAATTGTTTTTTTTTATACTAAGCCAAAAAGCAAACAAAAGTTTAAAAAATTGTACTAGTTGATCGATTGTGTATAAAACGTCAATATTTTGAACGGCACATAACGAGCCAAGGCATATAAAGTACGTTTTGAGTATTGACATGTCACACTATTGTAAGATTTGATAAATTTTATATATTTTGGCTTATTAACTGGCTTGCAAAGAGACCATAAGTATGCGGCGTCATTAGTAGTAAAAGCGCTACTCACTCCGTTGTTCGTCTTTGACTGATGGTGTAGAACCGCAAAAAGTTTGGCTAGTCTGCAACAACAATGTTATAAAATTTAACTCTGTAGAGGTTAGTTCTAAATGAGCTTGTACCTTGGTTAAACGCCAAAGTGGTACCATTCCAAAACCAACCTCAAAAACTATGAGAAAGTTAAAATTAAGACGGTCATTAAGTTTTTGCGCACAGACACACATTGGCCTACTGACTATTAGCCTGATGTTGTATTTTCTGCTGCTTGCGTGATGCATAATGTCTAAAACTTTAGTCTTAATTTGCGTGCAGATGAGTAGACGCGCAGTTGTAATATTAAACAGCACTTCTTTCCGTACTTTCTAATTAATACTAGTAAACACTTTATTAAGTTGAAAGATTTTCTGCAACGTGTAACTATCTTATCTAGATGTTTTTGAAAGGTTAATAACCAATCAAAAATTAATCTTAAAAAACAAACGGCTTCTACGCAGTTAATTTTTTGCTCTGCAGAGTAATGACGGGATCACGATATGGTTTACAAAAACGGCAAAAATAAATGCTGTTTTGTTGTAGACAAACAAAAACGTTTTTACGTCTTTATTTACCATGTTTATGGTAACGCAATATAACAAAAATAGTATATCCCGCTATGTAAATTACCAGATCGTCAACGTATACATATTTTTTTTCTAGAAAACCATTGCGGACGTCGTTCTTGAGTTAAACTAACTAACTTAAGTTAATTTTAAAGTATAATTTACAAAAACCAGCTTAATGTTTTACGGTAGTCCAGAGGATTGCAGAATCCACACCAAGCGGCTGTTCGCCATCCTTTCCAGTATTTCTGCTTTAAAGTTTTGTTTTAAAAAAAAAGTACAATACGTTATTTTTTCCAAGTTGTTAGGCAAGTATATTGATTTTATATTAAATTATATATCAAGCAATTTTGCTCTCATAGCATGGAGTAGATGCTTGACTATCTGGTATAGCATTATTTGGCCTAAGTGCAGACAAATTTTCCGTACTATTTACTAACTGTTTTAATGAAGAAGAAAAGTTGTAAATCAAAGATTCCTAAGACAAAAAATTTAGATGTGATTCTAAACTTGCTTTTGTACAAAAAAACTCAGGTTAATTTTGGGTGCTACTGTTAGATTAAAATTGCGCTGCCATTGCATCTGCTATTTTGGTCACGTTGATAATTTGGCGTTTATTGATGTGAAGAATGCAAGAACAAATAATTTTTTTTCTGCTACTGTTTTTAATTTTTTTTATACTTTATCAATTAGAGTAGTTAGTAGTATCGTAGAAACGTAATTTTCTTACAACTTAGTTTTGCGTTCAAACATTTTATTGCATGCAGTTTCTTAAAGATAATATTTTCTAACAATAAAGTTTTTCTGAATTTGTTTTAAACGCGTTTGTCTTTTATTGCTACCTTGACTTTACTATATTATCAAATAACTAGTATACCGGCAATTTTACTTCTAGTTTTTGGAATAAACTTTTTTGTTGCTTGTATAACACATTGCGTAAATTCGTTTACGATAAGACTCAATGTTTGCACTTTCTAATAAAAGTGAGGCTAGGCTGGCTTAAAAGTTTAGCTAATTTGCGCGGCCAAGACACCAACAACAGACTTTTACCCGTTGATTGCAATCGAAAAATAATTACTTCTGTAAAGATCTTCAAAAACTTCTCACTAGAGACGTAGAGCTAATTGTGGAGATAAAAAAACAAAAAAATTGCTAAAAAATTTAAACATCATGCGCTAAAATGCTTATAACTACTTCCATAATAAATACAGCGCAGTTCTAATGTAAAAAACTTTTGATCAAACAACCATTTATGGTTTTCCACTAAGAACCCCACATAGAATTGTTGCAAACAAAATTAAAGTAAAAGTTTTTTATCTAATTATCTGATAACAAAACAATAAGTTAAGTTAAATGAGCTAAATCTATTTTTATTGTAAATTTCACTGGTATTTCAGTCGTAGACGTGACCATAGTTGGTTCAATATGTGAAGACCTGTAAACCTATAGTAAACCTATACAAAACCTGGACATCTATTCTACAACATATTTTAACTTTGCATTATATTTTTTTTTCTACCAAGTAAAAATATTGTTTAGTTCTTTTATTAAATTGGCAGTGATCACTTTTATTATTTTCAAAGTATAAAAACTATCAAATGTATAGTTGTAGTGTACTGAGTAGTTACAATTATGATAAATATTGTTAAAAAGTTGAGCAATTTTGTTATATAAAATGGTTTAAAGCTGATAATAAAATTGCAACATTCCCGCTGCGATTGTAACACAGTATACACGTGTAGAATTCTCTCCGTTAGACAAGTTAATTTGTTTTAAGTAAACAACAGTTAGTATTATATATTTAATAAGTGCACAGTTTTAAAGTGTTTTGCATAAGTGATAATTAATACAACAAACAGTTTTGCTCCACCAAAAGTCCAAACTAATAATTATTATGGAAGGTTTGAAATAAAGTTTGCAATACGAGACTGACGACGTGGACGCAGAGTCAAACCTGTTCTTTTGCGGATAATCCACACTCAAATTCGGAAGACAATGAATTTAAATTTCCTAAAAAAAGGGCAAACCAAAAAAATTAAAAGAACTTTCTTTAGTTTAAGCCAAAAATTATTTTAAATTAACTGGAAAAGATAAAACAACAAGTACATCATCAACATCTGGAAATAAATTGACCACAACAGATAAGAACCAACAACAAAAAACTCAACAAACACCAATACAATCAACAACAAACAAGCTTATAATAAATAACTACACCCATACTTTTTTCATAGAAACACTGGCTCAATGTTCTTGTACTAAAATGTCTGATCTTTAGTGTCAAAGAAATATTAACAAAAAAGACATAATTTTATCAACAAAATCCGGTTTTGTCATTAAAACAAATAACAACAAAGAATTAACAACAATTATGCTCCAAGCACTATTAAATGCAAAAATAGTGAAAAGCTGTAAAGAAACGTCTTTGAACAAACAACACTTGATTGCTTCAGTAGATCAGGAAATTACTAACAAAGATTTAAGTAATGCACTAAAATCCAACACAATAATTTATCAATATTGCAAACGAATTATATCAAAAATAACCAGTCAAGCAACTTTAAAAATATGGATCATAACAGCCGACGTAGATTTCTATCAAAAGCTTATGCATTATGGTGTATTTTACAAAAAAAACACTTTTCCGTATATGAAAGCATTGCACCTGCCCCAATACCTATTCCATGTGGCAAATGTACATTGTTTGAACACACCACAGACAACTGCACTGGAACCATCACCTGCAGCAAATGCGTCAAAAACCACAAAACCAGTACATGCACCACAACCCTACCAACTAAATGTACATTATGCCATAAAGAAAAACATAAAGCATGGTTTTTAAAATGCAGAAATCGTCCAACTAAACCAATCAAAGGAATTTTCAACGTAAGAATTAAATCAGCAAACAAAAATTCAGCAGATATAGACTCTAAAATCACAAAATTATCCAGAATTCACTCACCCATTACAATTCATGACTATATTATTGATAAGTACGTTCCCTAAATTAATTTTCTAAATAACACAGATCAACAAGCATGAATTAACATAGACCCTAGTATTATTTTTTGAAAACCGTATGTTCATTATAATGCTAAATATTTTCAATCCAATCATGCCCCGCCAACTGTTCCTACTATAGGCATACAAGTAACTGTAACCCAAACCTAAAATGTCGAGTATTAAATTTTTTTACTCCAACATCAATAGCGTAGATAAATCTCTAATTATTAAAAATTTTCTTACTAAAAAAGATATTTCATGTGCCATGTTTGTAGAGACTAAAACTCCAGACCCCATTTTATTCCATAATTGGTCTATAATCCAAAGTCCAGCTAACATTGTCAACTGTAATTATAAAGGAGGTTCTGTTGGTATGGCAAATTCTACTATCTAGATTAAAAAGACAATCACCCAAGTATTAAAAATCGTTTAAATGACTCTATACATTTTTAAATCCATTTCCTAAAAGAGAAACTTTACATATTTTTAGTCTACATACATTCAACCTCTAATATAGAAGAAAACATTTTCATAAAAGCTTCCTTATATACTCATTCTTTAATTATTGGCAATTTTAACTTAAACTCTACAAAATCCCGCCACTTGCAAACTTTTTTTTTAAATTTTGACGTTTTCAAAATTCCCACTTCTCACATTTATTATGAATGACAATCAAAGCACAACTCCTGATGTATTACTGTGTACATCAACTATAAAATTAATAATCATTCAATAAATATTATCCCTAATATTTGTTCCGATCACCTAGCTATATTCTTTTAAATAAATATTAAACCACTAACCGTACTAATCCCTGAGTTTTCTTTTAACCGTTGTGAACAATTATACAGAAAATTTAAAATAACAAACGACAAAATATTGAAAAAACAGTTCAATGACTTAAACAAACATAAACATGATTTAATACAACAATACAGAAATGATACATATATTAACACATGCAATAAAATAAAGAACATGAAAGGGAAATCATATTTTCAAGAGATAAAAAAACTAACAAGATATAAACTGATTTCTCAAATTCACAACATTACGGACCCAGTGACTAATAACACAGTTTCATTGGATATTGACATAGCCAACAGTTTTTGTATATATTGTATTGTCATTTTAAAAACGCATATACTTTTTCCAAATGAAATGACTTTGACGACAACCACTTACAGGACGTGAATACATGGTGTGAGATATTTTGTAGACGCCAGATGACAAAAATATAGACAAAGAAATTTATTATAACACATTAAACCAAGGCAAAAACTCTGCACCTAGACAAGACTTATTATTAATGACAAGACAAATTTTACGACAAAATATTTACAATTATTGTATCAAACACCAATATTTTCCTAATGAATGAAAAACGAGAGTTATTATTTGCATTCCAAAAAATAATTGCAACTTTACTCATCCAGGCAGTTACCGTCCTATTACACGACTTCCAGTTTTAGGAAAGCTATTTGAGTCTTTAATTCAAGTTAAATTTTTAACTTATACTGAGAATAAAATACCTATGAGGCAGCTTGGTTTTTAAAAAAATATGTCAACAACCCATCCATTAACTATCCTAACTTCAAATATCTAATCAGTTTGATTCAGTCTGGCATCAAGGCTTCCTGTTCAAACTATCTAAACTTAAAGTCCCACCGTACCTTATCTCTTTCATTCTCACCTCTGTTATACAATTTATTTTGTTCGGATATATATAGCTCTAATCCAAAGCATTTTAACTCATTCATACATCAGTATGCAGATAATACCACTTTAATTTCCTATTAATTTCTATTACTCAGCTACAATTATTATTAAATACTACCCAAACTTGGTTTGACAAATAACGTTTACTTGCAAATCCAAAATTATTAATCCCGTATCATAAATTATCAAACAATGTTTTAAAGATCAACATAAATCAACAAGTAATCTTTGCTTTCCAAATATGCAAATACTTGGGAATTAGTTTTGATACAAAGTAAAATTTTAAATATAATAATAATAATAATAATAATTAGTCTTTATTCATTACATTTTATATGTATATGAAAGAGCGAAGTTCAGCTTATTTGCTGCTCTTCCTTAAATTTTACAAAAATTTTACACTAAATTAATGTCTGTTCTGCAGCAAGTACAGCTTCTCCATGTTTTCCATACTATTATAAATCCAGGTGTTCTTTCAATTTACATGATAATATTTACTATACTTTCCAATTCTTATAATTTTATTGAATAAAATATTTTATGTCAATATGACATTTACAATCCATCAAATCAAACACTTTTGATCCTTATGCGCGTTTGTTTCGCCAATATCACTGAAATGTTTATCACTTGGTGATGATAAGTTAAACAAATTTGGTGACATAAATTTAAAAATATGGCGAGTAATGAATAAAACAATTTGAGATAAAGTAAAATTGGTCGTTCTTTGTTATGTATCATGTTAAACAATAATTAAGTAAAATTTTAGGTCATCACCAAGTGATCAAAATTTCAGTGATATTGGCGAAACAAACGCGCCTCTTAACAACAAAAACCAAGGCATTGATATAAAGTGCGCGAGTCATATATATAAAACCATGGGCGCGTTTAGGAAATAACCGTTGACTTGCAGCGCATTTTGATTACTGTCAAAAATGGAAAATTTACTGAACACAGGCAAGCATCACTTAAACAACCTAAAATTTTACCGTTGACTAAAATTGTTAACTGTTGGTTTGGCAAGCTATAGTCAAGGCATTCATTTAGCAATCATTGTAAAAAGTAAACATGTTGGCAACAGTTGCCAACAGTTGTCAATGTTTGCGTTCCCTAAACGCGCCAAATATGACGGCCGTTGCTTGATTATTTGTCTATAGTTTTTCTAAATTTCAGTAATCCCACTCGCCAAAATCTCTATGTAGCTGAACGTTTTTCACTGCGAGCAATTACAAAACTCCGCTACCCTAACAACTCCCTACACAATTCTTTCAATCAGTTGCTATACAAAAAAAACAAAAACCTCTAGATGAACGGCATCGAACACAGCAAACAAAATTTTCTAACAATGATAATAATAAAAAAATCCTCTCTGACTTACTAATTAAAAAAACGCAATTATTCCCACCAAATATAAAACCTCATCCCAGTCTCTACAACAATTAATCACTACTTTTCAAGATGACAGTACAACAGAAGACTAACTAACCCTTATAATATCATATAATATAATTATTATACATTTTAAAATTGTTAACATTTGCAAAAAAAAATTACAATAAATTAAATGTAACGTCACATTAATTAATTACAAACGTTCAATTAAAATTTAAACAGTTATTTTACATCGGACCAAAACGTTTTACGTATCGTTTGAAAAGCTTTTATGAGACCAACAGCTTTAAAATCTTTAATAAGAAATAAGTTTTGATTCAACACCTAAAACTTTTTTGTTTTTAATAACGGAGAAAATCAGTATTATATAAACAATATAAATTTTTATTATCTTACAAGGTTCTTATAAAATCAAAATTAAAATTATCTTAAAATTCTCAAAGCATGTAAAACAATTTAATCTCAGAATATTTACAGCTTTTGTTTTAAAAATATAACCATTTTTTAACTTTTTTTTTTCTTATTTTTTACAGCTAGTTAAAAATGTTTTTTTATTGTTTCACATCTCAATGTCAGTAAAAAAGATTTTTAGATTTGAAAACCTTTTGAGCTGTTCTCGTTGTTTCTTACTTGTAAGTTGTCTTTTTTTTGCAAATGCATTTATGTTTCATATTGTTTATTAAATGTAAAAAAAATACATATATAATTACATAAATAATTAGTTTGTTGTAAATAAATTTACATACAAAAATATAATACAAATATAAAGCATTACAGGTACATTCTGTATAATATAATATATTATATTATAATAATTAAAAACATTACAAATACTTTTTTAATTTATTACTATAGGTCTAATAAATTATAATTTAATATTATATATGTTTTTAGCAATCTCTTGAATTGTAGAATACCCGTAGCAACCTTAATGTGATAATTTAATTCATTAAATCTTATCATTCCTTCGTAAAATAAAGATCTATATGTTGCTTGCTTGTGTACTGTATTTACATGAATGTTGTGTCTAGATCTGGTGGCGTAATTATGAATATCACTGTTTTTAATGATTGTACCACATAGATATTCAGGCAAACAATTATTTAATAATTTGTAAATAAAACTCATGTTTCCAAAAAACTGAAAATAGTTTAAAGTTTTCTAACATGTTTTTGATAGGTGTGCGTCTGTCACATTGAAGTATAGATCGAAGACACTTATATTGGAAAACCTTTAACCTATCTAGTTCAGTTTTATTCAAATAAAATAAAACTGTTGGGCAGTAAACTAAAAGTGGACTAATAATTGATTGATACACTACAAATCTATTTTTACAATCAAGAAACTGACATATACTATGAAAATATTTACATTTATCCAATATTTTGGATGTCACTTGTTTACAATGGCTTTTAAAGTTTAATTTGATGTCAATTATTAAACCAAGATATTTAATTTCATTTACATATTCTAATATTTCACCCAGTAAACACACTCGGACATCGAGAATTGCCATATCATGGCCCATCACTATTACTTTAGTTTTGTCTGTGTTAACAGTTAAATGATTCTTTTTTGTCTAACTTTCAAATTTTTGTAACAAAGCATTCATTTTTATAACTCCTTCATTTATATTGTTATTTTCCACAACCAACAGCGTATTATCTGCGAACAAATTAACATAGTCAAAGTCATTCTGGCTTATTTCGTTTATGTCATTTATGTACAACGTAAATAGTAGTGGACCTAAAATTGTACCTTGAGGTACACCATGTGTTGTAAATAATTTATTTGATTCTACTCCATTTATAGATGTTTCTTGTTTTTGGTTTGTCAAATATTCTTTAAACCATTTCAACATCGGTTCGTCAATTCCTAAGTTATTTAATTTGGCGAGTATTACCTTTCTGTTGATTACTTAAAATGCTCTTTTAAAATCTACAAAAACAGCTATTATTTTAGTTTTCTTTATGGGATTATCCAGTTCATTTTTCCATTTATTTATGACAAGTTGCAAAGCTGATTCACATGAATGATAATGGCAAAATCCCGATTGGTTTTTTATTAATATTTTATGTTTTTCAACAAATTGCATTAGTTGGTCGTAAACTACTCTTTTCAAAAAAATTTCTGTGAATGGTACCATATTAATAGGTTGATGTTATTCTGCTTTTATTGTGTTTTTCTTTTTTGGAACAGATACTACACGTGATGTTTTTCATTAAGATGGGAATATTTTATTTATTAAACAGTGGTTTACTAAATTGTAAATTTTTGTAATCAAAAAGTCCACACCAGGCAAGTCGTTTGTTTCCCATCCTCTCTAGATGTTTCCGCTTTGGTTATTGTTGTGTATGTTAGTATGAGCGCACAACCACTTTGTATTTTTTACATTTGAATTTTATCTGCATGTATTTTTTGCGCTAGATAGTATTTCTTAAGCAGCTTGCTACCTATGTTGCCTATGTTGCCCGCTTTTGTGTCTCCTTATTCAGGTTCCGGTTGCTCGTTATTTCTGTTCCTAAGCATTTAAACGTCATTACTTGCTCTACCATTTTTTTCTCTATTTCTAGATTGCACCGAATTAGAACTTTACTGATTACTATTGTTTTTGTTTTGTATTTAGCTGATCACATTTAGCAAGTAATACTGTTTTGTCCGCAAAGCATATAATAGTAATGCTGTTTTGACCAAATTCATATATTTACTATTTAAGTTGATGTTTAAGATTGTGTATATTATTATAGTATTTTCTAGGATTTGATTACGTCACTTCTCCTTGCTCTTTTGAAAGCTTTTGTAAAGTCAACACAAAGGAATAGTCAAATTTTATTGCTTTTTTTACCAGCTTTCGCAGCATAAAGATTGCGTCGGTTGTGCGTCTATTTTTTCTCTGCTGTTTTTTGCAATAGATATTTTTTTTTATTATGGACATAAATAGTTTTGTTACAACGTTTTTAATCCCGGTAGTTGTCTCAGTGTTTTTGTATCTGGGACTTTTTTTTTAATAATTACTAATGTTAATGTTGTAGGTTTTTATCTTTGTGTGTTGATTATTTTCTATACTTTTTGCGGTGTTGCATAGATGTTTTAGGTTTTTTGTATATATTATTTTTGCTAATAAGTTTTTTTTTAGATTTCCTTATTTTGCTATTTGATTTTTTTCTTAATAAGACACCAAATACGTTTTCAGATATTGGGAACGATTTATACGACAAGAACGTTTTATTTATTATTTGCTAGACCGATGTTTTCCTTGTTCTTGCTTTAATTGCTGTGTCGTTGTGTCAATTGACTTTTTTAGTGTTATTCTTTTGGTACACTTTTTTTTAAGTATTGATCTGTACAGGTGCTAGATGCTGTGTGTTGTTATATTTTTGTTGTTATAATAATATTTATCAATTGTGTTGATCTATGTTATTTGTAGAGATGGTCAAAAAAGGAGTTATTAATTTTTAACTCAATAAGTGAGCAGAATTCTAATAGGTTTTGTCTACTTTTGTTGAGTGTTAATTTTAATAATTCAGATCTCCTAGGATAATTGTGTTTTTGAAAAAATAACTGAAGCTTTATTTTACTATAACTTTCTTACCATCATGTCAATTTTAAACAAACATGTCCAATTTTCATTAAAAACGTAAATTTTTTTATAGCAATTTCAAAATAACGTCTATATATTAGTTAAAATTCACTATAACAATAAAATTATAATCATACAACATTAGGGCAAAAGGTAAATAATTATTCTACTGTTATACAAAAAATGTAAGTTTATGTCATAATTCTACTTACAATGAGTGAGTTGTCTATTTTGTTCCTTCGGCCGGTAAATAAATTTTCTGTAATAAAAATAGTTTATTAGCACTCAGATTAAAATTACACTATCAATTGAACTATCAATGCATATTCTATAAAAGATTATATATTAAGTTGTTTCAATATTACCGTTTATACCTGTTTCTAACCATATTTTTTTTTGTTAAGTTATTTTTTTTATTTACAAAAATCTTAATTAGTTTTAATAGTAACTCAGTTACGGTCATTTTAAATTTCAATAACCAGCAGATACAATTTTAATCAAAACTAGAAAAATAAACGTAATTTTTGTATACATGGTTGAGCTTTCCTAAAAACAAAAACAATTTTTTATCTTTATTTGAGTCTACGATCAGCACAAATATTTGCTGCAGCGTTTATAATCTTAACAATAAACTGTTCTCCAATTTTATACGATATTCTGCTTAACTAAAGTTTTTTAGCCGTCCACAAAAAAAAATAATCCAGTGGATTTGGGTCGGGAAGCTTGCTGGCTAAGCAACTGAGCCTCTTTTTGCAATAATGCCAAATTTTTTTTTTTTTTAATTAAATTATAATTTATTTCCAATTGTTTTAATAAATTTGTAATTAAATTTATGCTTTTTAAATAAGTTGTCTAGACTACTAATATTACCACATAAAACTATGTACCGCAAATGTAAATATATAATGCGTTTTGATTATGCTACCCTGGAGACCAATTAAGGACTATTTCCATAAAACAACTATTTACTCATACATATTCCAACTTGTATCCTAAAGTAAAGTAGAATATTGGAATATCATTAAAAAATTACTAATTTACTAAAATTATAATTAACCAAACTCAAACAAAAGAGATTTATATTAATTGCCAATTATATGCAATATTCATTTTATATTAAAATGTTTTAAGTTATAATATTATTATAAAATAAAACTGATAAAGGATGACATAATGTTATATAAACTACTATTGACTCTAACTGCACGAACAAAATAATGCAAAATCTCTTGATGGTAGAAGTATTTGCCATTACATAATAAAATGTTAAAGCCCAACATACGGGATTTGGGTTATACAAATATTAGTCTTACTGGTCTTCTATGTCAAGTTTGAGTAAAAGCTACAAAATATCAATTTTCAAAGCAACTGTATTTTATATATAAATTTAATAAAACATGAGAACATAAGATTTAATGAAACGTATCAGATTATTGCAATATAAATATACGTTCATTGAAAGGTTAAAATAAAAAATCGCATCGATGATAAATTTAAAATGATAATAAAAAACAAGTCGCATTTTTCTTTGGCGGCGCTTCGGGGTAAGATTGATTTACATTTTTTTGTCACCGGTTAAAATTGAATCCCGCAGTCTCCCACGGGGAATTATCCCTCGACGACCCACTTATTGTCCGATTAGATTTGGCCGTTTAATTAGTAAGCAAACAAAACCGGCCATTTGCCAGTTGTGAAGGAGGAAAATTTAACCGTGAATTGGAGAGCGATCGATTGCGTTAAAAGGCACTGCAGAATATTCGATTAAGCGCCTCTCGATGTTAAATAGTTTACAAAGTGCATTTATTATTTGTTTGTTTTTTGCTGCCATTACTTTATTAAAGTTTTTTTTATTTATTGAAAGCGTGATAATAATTTTCAACTTACTAAAGATGTAATAATAATAATGTATAGTATTATGTAAGTGGTTTTATTACGTTTCAAACACCATTCAATGTAAGTTTGAATAGCTATAACAATGCGTAAAATATTCAATTAAATTCATAACTAAGCAAAATCCATAACATAACTTCAATCAATCACAAAAACTAATTAATCAAAACAATAAAGAATGATCAATGAATGTATGAATACAAAATGCATGTTGAAACTTCTAGGGTATGCAAAACAGAGAAAACAAGTATAAATGGTATTGTATTTTAGAAACTATAAACGACAATTGCTGAATACACATTAGAATTGTATAGCAATAAAGTTTATGAAATAATTCCTGGCGCTCACGCTACAAAGTCGTTGCTGCATAGAAGTTATAACGCTAATAAAATTAAATACTCAAATACATCGTTTTTTATTACGGTGTACGAATCTATATCTATGTTTTTGAAGAAAATTCGAGTATTGTAGAAAAATTAAAAAACTTTTAAATAAGATAGGTTAAGTTTGCTTACAGAATAGGCATGATTAAATTCTGTAAGCAAATCTTATGTTTTAATAATTATAATTATTATAATATATTTTATATATTTCAAATGGAAAACATGCTTATATTAATATTTTCTAGCGATGTAAATCAGTAAAAAAAAATTACGCTATAAAATAAATATTTTCAATCAAATCTAATAAAATTTGTGTATGATTTTACATATTATAATTAAACTAGTAATATAATTATTGAACTAATATAAATATAGTTATATTACAAATTTAATTATATCATGTATTTGAGTTAATGCAATTTATAATTTTATGTAAAATGATTTCTACATTTCTTACTAATTTATTAATTTTATTATGAAAATTTTAATTTCTTTATTTATCAGCGTCATATTTATTATATTCCAACATTGTTTTTAAATAAAATAAAATAAAATATTGATTGCTCTTAGTAAATAGAAATTCTGAACATTATTGTTAAGAAAATTGTTACAAATTTCACTATAACGATGTTGTTACGGAACAATATCTTTAACTAGAAAAGTTACAATAACCAGTAAAAATATTAAACTACTTGGAAGAGTATTAGAAAACATAGATAATAAGTAACAATGCCTATTGAATTAATTGCTTAAAATTCTATAAATTTAGCTACTAATCAAGAATCTTACTTTTCATTAGATGAAGAAAAAAATTGCATAAGATTTTAATCGATAACTTTAAATTTTGAAATATTTGAATGTCGGAGATAAATGTTAAACTTTATTGTTAAAGTTAGTAAAGTTCAGTAACTATATTTTTTTATATGGGTTAGATCTATCGGCCCGGCAAAATAAGATAAACGAACTGATAAAAACATTTATAAATAAAAAAAATTGCATGACACAAAAATATATTACACAACAAAAAATACTTTACACGATCAAAAAGTAAATTATACGACAGTAAAGTATATTTGTCAACATTTAAAAGGATAATGCACGGTAAAAATATGTCACAACAACATATAAATTGTTGAATAGAACAAGTCAACAAAAAAAAAAGGTTTTTATATAGATAACTTGGTAAACAAGACAAAATAAAACAAATGACCAATATAATAAAATGTTTGAACAACAGCAAATTAATAATCAGAATAATAGTCTAAACTAAAGATAGTTTTTTTAACATTTCTGTTTTTGTTTTGCATAATAATACTATGTTGATTAGTCGCTAAATCAAATGTTCTTATAAATTTAAAATAATATGTTTTATTTTTGTTTATAGGGATTCACGTTACTAGACCATTAGCAAAACGTTTATAGCTAAGCTAGGTACATTTATTAGCAAATGCATCTAAAAGCCGTGTGTAGTAATATACTTTTTTGTATGATAAATATTTAATCATTTGGAAAGCGTTTATTTAATTTAATATCTTTTATTTAATATTAGATGTAATGATAAAGAAAGCAATATTCAGTTTATTGCTGATACACAAATATTTCTAGTAAAATATACTTTTTTTGTCGTGCCATGTATTATTCTGAAGTGCAATGTCTAATATTTGTTGTGCAATGAATTATATTGTCATAGATTGTGTTATTTTAGCTTTGACGTTACTTATGAGCATACCTACCCCTACCAAATAACTTTTTTTGACGTGTGATTAATGTTTTCCATTTGTATTCTACTTAAATGTTGCATTAGAAAAATTAGCATGTAATATTGTTTTCTTATTATTGATAACTTTGATAAGCATTGTCGGCACTACGGCAGAGAAGACATGAATGATTAACAACGCTATGGCTCCAACAAAGTGATGTAGAGCGTAGCATTCTTCTAAAATGGATCCGTTACCTCATATACGCATCCAAACATACTATACATATGTTTTCTCTGTGGCTCGGTGTGTCCCAAACCTCGATAGCCTACCCCAAAAGAGAACGTTGTGACTAAGTATGGTTTGCTGTAAAAAGTATTTTTTGTCAACCTGTAACGGTATCATAAACCTGCTAGACCTATTAATTATTAAAGATTATGTTTACAGACAAAGCATGCTTTAGTCGTGATCAAGTTTTTAATTTTTGTAGTTTAAATAAAATGGTCAGATAAAAATTCGAGCAGATTTTAAATTAAACATCATCAATTTGGGTTTTGGGTAAATGTTTAATTTGACAAATATGTTTTCCAAATTAATTAAATAGTGAATTTCACGCAAATGTTTTGCACAACAGTTTAAACGTGCTATTAAAAAATTGCTGTTATAAACATTATTTATTTTAATCATAATAAGGCTTTAGCCCACTTTTTGCTTATTAAAACTACAGCTAGACACAAATAGTTTGGCCGGTATAATAAGCAACTTAATATACACAAAAATTATGTTAGATGTGGTTAAACTCATGCCTTTGCTCGTTTTAGCATCTTTTAATCCCAGAACAACGTCGCCCATGGAATGTGTAAAATGAGAACACAAATAAACAATGCTAAAACGGTCAAAGGCCATAGTCAACATAATTTTTGTGCATATTAAGTTGCCTATTATACCGGCCAACCTATTTGTGTCAGACTGTATTTGTATAAGCGGTTCAAAAACAGATAGTAACTATTACATAGCATCCAAAACGTAACCTTTCTCAGTTTACGTATGTTTGAGGAAGTTTAATATACTTTGTTAAAGTCACAAAAGTTTTTTTTGGCAGAAAATTTAAAGGACTTTCAAACAACTTAAAATTTGAGGCGTTTTAAACAACAAATTCACTTTTATTTGCAAAAGAAAAAACCGCAATTTACAGCGCTATATGTTATTATTTATGTATTAATTGTGTAATAGACCTAAGTTTATTAAATTTGTTTTGTTTTAGTTTTTACAATTACTTGTTAAAGCTTTAAAAATTTATTAACACTCTGTATAATGTATAAAAATTGCTTTTTATTATTGGTATTTTATTGGTTTTTTTAATAAATGACATAACAACTTTGTATTTAAATAAAACACAGAATAAATCAGATATTAGGTTAAAATGTATTTCAGGTGTAGTACACAGGTTACATTTAAGTATGGAATTTGGTTTTATTTATATGATGACCGTAAGCACAATAACACCAATTGATTCTTTGAAGCCAATTTTCCACCACTCTTCTACATAATCGGCCGAAATGTTAGCAATTTTGCGTTCGATATTGTTTTTGAGTTTCTCTAACGTTGTTGGCTTGTTAACATAAACCACCGATATAACTTGTAAAGCTGTAGGCAAAGGTCTTTATGCAAAATTTGTCACAAGTAGACTAAAAGATTCTCAGTTCTTGTAAACGGCATAGAATTTACTGATTTGCCTCATTTTGAACTGAAGCATTTACGATTGCTACATTTTTGGTACTTTGACCGGTACGTACGCTCAAAAACATTTAATAGTAACTGCACTGCTTGTCTGGTGAAACAATGGGCGCGTTTAGGGAACGCAAACGTTGACAACTGTTGGCAACATGTTTGTTTTTTACAATGATTGCTAAATAAATGCGTTAAATATATCTTGCCAACCAACAGTTGACTATTTTAGTCGACGGTAAAATTTTAGGTTGTTTAAGAGATTGCTTGAATGTGTTCAGTAAATTTTTCATTTTTGACTGTAATCAAATTGCGCTGCAAGTCAGCGGTTATTCCCTAAACGCGCCCAATTATTATGACCAAAAGTTGCGAGTAAGTGCTTTTAAAGTTGCAACACCAGACTCAAAATTTTGGTAATAATTTTAAATAACTTTCAAACGTTGCTCGTTTGTAAACTTTATTGTAATAAACGAGTTGACATTGAGAAATCAAAAAAAAGTTTTAAGAACTGGCATTTTAACCATAGCTTAATCTTCTGTTTATTGCACATTGTGATCTCAGTGTGTTGTTCAATTATGCCGACAATAAATATGTCATTTTCGTTGCAAAATACATTAAATCGTGTAAAAACGAATATTAAATGTTTTTCAGTGGCAATACAATAAAGCAAAGCTATAGCTAGATGCAAGGGAGAAGAATGTAACGCACATGACAAAAGAA
Organism: Tachinus rufipes; assembly: GCA_963932245.1. Lineage (NCBI taxonomy): Eukaryota > Metazoa > Arthropoda > Insecta > Coleoptera > Staphylinidae > Tachinus > Tachinus rufipes. The sequence continues at coordinate 39,316,804 of OZ010747.1, read as the reverse complement.
ACGTTACACAACTAAAAAAAATAACTTTTGTAACTCAGAAGTAACACTAGTCTATAAAGACTACAATCAAAGTCTACAATAAAAAAAAACAACACAACTACTCACTAGTGAGAACAAATTTAAGCTAGAAATATGTTGCATTTCCATAACAATAAAGCAAACATTTGTAAGAATACATAATATTCTAATAATTCAAAATGGCACAATTTTGAGTTGTGTCACTTTTCTATGTCACGTGCAATATAAGTAAAACTAATAAGATTATTCCAGAAATTATTTTTCTAAAAGAAGTAAATAGAAAAACGTTGTACCTGTACTCGTTTACCAAAAAATCATAACGTGTTAAGACCATGGCAACAGTTTTCTATAGTGATAAATATTGCTAAATACAAGGCAGCACTTCATCATTTTCCAGTATGGCAAATTTACCTTTTAAAATATGAACCATTAGCTATTTCAAGTGATGAAAAATTCAATTTAATAGACATGTGTCAGTACATAGATCCCATGTACCGTCCTTTTTACAAAAATTTAACAACAAAGTAAATCTATATTAAAAACAATTTTAAGAGGTGTTAGTTTGTGTAACACTGAATAATAAACATTAATAATACAACGCATTGTTCAATTTGTACATGACACACTTTACAATATCTCAAAAAGTGTGGAGTTTATTGAACAAATAATTTAAGTTAAACGGCCAATTATTAAGTTAAGTGATTTTTGAGCCTCCTGAAAAATTTAAACAATGTTACAACGTTATTTAAGCCGTCGCTTCATTATTAAAAACATTTAATGCACAACATATTTAAGCAACAAACCTTATTATGACAGTTTTTCAAAAATTTATTTAAATTTAAACGTCCCGCTTTTTTCCTGTCTCAGAGCATGATACAAAACCTATTTGCAAATAATGCATTATGACAGATTACATTGACAAAATTAAGGCTGGTATTTCAATCATATCTTAATCTTATGTTTAACTAAGTTTATTTTACATTGTAATTTCAGATTCAAATAATAAATGTATTTTTAGTTGGTAGGAAAAATCTTTAGTTTTTTTTATTTCTAACATATTATAACATTTTATTCTGTAAAATTTTTGCAAATTAAACATATTTAACCCTTAGCTGCACCTGTGGGGTCGTTTACAATCTCAACCTTTAAAAAAACTTTATTTTTTTTATAATAAAAAATAAAATATTATATCTGTATATTGTGTTATAAAAAATTCTACTAATTTACTATTGTAAACTAGCAACTAATTTGAGTATTGCGCGCGCTATAATACGCTGATAACAGACAATGCAAAACGGTTGGTGCCAATAAAGACCCCACCGGTGGTATCATTGTATCTTTAGTTTTTTTATCAAAATAAATATAGTTTTTGAGAAGAATTTTTATACTCATATTATTTCAAAATATAGTATATAGTTGAATAAATTCTGCATTTTGATCTTAATATTAAAAATTTAGAAAAAAAGTTTATTACTAAAAGCATTTTTCATCGTTTTTGTAATTTCATAGCATAATATTAAATTCATATTCTGAATATTAAATTGAATAGTCGTATCAAGTGTTGAAATAAACTTTATTAAACATCATTGTACAGCTATAATAATAAAAATTATTAAGTTTGTAATTTGTAAGCATTTTTTTGATATAGAGTTGTCAACAACCTTACAAGTGTGTCAATGTTACAAAATAGAGGTAGTTAAGGGTAAAACTTCATTATTATTAGGTTTTTGAAAAAGTTATTAATTAAAAACATGTTTCTTTAAACAACAAATTCTATTTTCATAATTTTAACAAATTTTATTTTAAATTTAATAGTCTTTTAATAAATAATTTATTAAGCAGATTACATTGTCACAGTCAGTTTTCAATCAAACTTTAATCTTAGCTTAAGCAGAAAATACCGGCTTTTATGCCCGGACTGATAGTCAGAGATTAAATTTCGGATTGATCCTGGATTTATGAATCCAGATTTATTTTAATAGTTGTTGATTGGCTCTAAGCTAATTTACGGATATTGTGACGGTGCGGAACGAGTTGAAAACTATGCAACCGTCAATATAATTCTAGATTCAAATAATCTTGGGACCACCAAAGATTATTTTAATATTGATGGTTGCATGGTATTTTAACTTTATCCGAGAGTTAAGCGAGGTATACATTGGCCAAATGCAACTAAAGTTGCTGTCACAATATCCGTAAATTGGCTTAGAACCAATCAACAAATAGCAAAATAAATCTCGGATTCATGAATCCACTCTGACTATTAGTACGGGCGTTAGTCATTTTTTTAATTAATTTACACAAAATTAATTTGAACCAAGCTTAAACCTAAATCTAAGCTTAAGCGGTGAATGAAAGACCGGCACTAAGGGTGCTTTCCGTATTTAAATACAAAATTGTTATGTCCCTATTAAATTATCCTTGTATAAAAGTAATAATTATAAAAACTTTTTTTAAATTTAGTTTGGTGTTTTTTTTATTAAACAACTTTTAAACTTTGGCAAGCAGAACATAGTTATAAAAGGACGTATAAAAATAATAGATATAAGTTTTTTATTAAAATATATTACTAAAACTAAACTAGTAAAAAAAATGTCAACTTTGACAATAATGTAGAAACAAAAATTATTATACTAATGTTGCAATACTGCACTGTGCATAAAATACTTTACAAAAAAAGTATAAAACAATTGTATTTTACTGCTTTTACATTTGTAAAACATGTGTCGGAAAACTATACTCGGTATAAATGTATCTACAGTAAATACCAGTGCATTATACAAACGTTTTACTTACTATACCAGAAATAACTACTGCTCCAAGCACCTTATAAGCAATCTCCGGTATATTTTCTTTTAAACAGTAACTATGCTTTAATTTAAGCTCATTTTTTATGTTTATTCCGTAGATAACGTTATTTGTAGTGTATAAAACTACTAATACAACAGTCTGCCTCACAGCAAACCAACAGTCAACAACATGCATGAAGCATGCTAAAATATCATATGTCAAGTGCGTGTTTATGTATCATTTTTGACACAAAAAAGCAAATACAAGTTTACAATTTAACTAACCCTAATTTACTTAAAAAACGGCCAAATCACTCTATTTTTTTACTGTGCAAAAGTTACTCAACCTTTTTTTTTTGTCCTGCGTTCCAAGTTGCCCTTGCCCCACTGCGTTCTATTTGTGCCGGTTTAGTATATTTTGCTTTTTTGCATTTGCGCGCTATTGTTACGGTTTGCTATTGTTCCAGCCCAACGTTGTTAATATATTCTGTGCTAATGTATAATTTCTTTCTAGCATAGAACCAACAGATTGTGGTGCCAGAATTGCTTTAATTATATCAAAACATAGTATAGTTTATTACCAATCTTCTATTTAACACATTTTTAAGGTATTTTCTAATACCGGTACGTATATAACTGCTTCTTAGTAGTGTAATATGCTCTTTGTACAATCTCAAAACTTTATCAGGAAGTGTAAGCTGAACAATCTTTTGCAGTTTTTGTGCAATCCCAAAAGCTCAAATCTTATTGCAAAAGCATAACGGTGTTAACATACAATTTCAAGGTCTCATGCTAATGAAAGAATAACAATATTTTACAGGCGACGAGTAAGCCCAACACTGGCAGCGTATCTGACATGCTACAACTTTTAAACATCTTAGTAACATTAATGCTTATGTACTTTGTTTTACACACTTCCAAAATTGTTTTCAACATATGTGTAAATAATCTCACAGTTGTGAAGTAACTCATTTATTAACAATGTACTTTTTTACACCATAAAAAACGACTTAATGTATGTGTAATTAATCCTAAACAGATTCTCAGACACTACTGTTTGTAAATTATATACATATAGTACTTTACAACGTGATACAATTATTTTTTTCATGCAATATAATAATATTGAGTTTTGTTTATTTATTTTTTATTTATGATAAGATTTTGGCAAGATTCAGTTTAAAAAAACATTATGCAACCTGTAATATATTTTATTTTGATAATTCATTAATTAAATTAATTTAAATTTATAACAATGTTATCAAATGTTTTGTAAATAATTCAAAACACACAGAAATGAGACTGTAGTTGTGACAGTTTTTTGAAGTTTTTAAAAAATTTATTACGGTAGAGATTGTTTTTGAAACTAGTCTCTTCATATAGTACATATAGTACAATAATTATTATAAACAAAACTAACAAAACTAATCATGTAATGCAAAACCACTATAGAAGTTTTAAAGTTAGATAATGTTGATGAACATTCATAGTTTTTTTGTTTTTTAAATTTTTCATTAAACATGTGTGAAATACTCAATTTACCTAATATTCAGAATTTAAATTTTTATGCTGAGGTTAACAATAAGATTTTTAGTATACTTAAGCAAGTTGCTGAGAGCTTCAGAAATAAAAGTGCAAAAAAGTTTTTTTTCTGTTTTTTTGTTAAAATTTTAATAATTTTTCAGTGTAAATAATTTACGTGTATGTTATCTGAAATTTTCATAAACATTTTGTTACAAGTTTTTGGTGTTCTTTTACTTTGGCGGTCAGTATATGTCACAAGATAATAACTTTTAATTCATTAAAAAAAAATTTGTTGTACTTTATTATATTTTTATTGGCTCATAAGGTAATCATAACCACAGTTTTTTTAGAATAGACGCAGATTAATTCACATCAATTAAAAAGAAAAGAAAAACACAATTAAAGGCAAACAATATTAAAACTTATTGAACAATTATATAACAACGTTTTGAAAAACTACATTTGGCAAAGAAAAAAGTTATTTTTCATTAAAACAATGCACGGGTGCACACGTCTGCAGTTGCATCGCCAAAATAAATAAATTAGGCTTCAAATAGCTCAAAATGCTTTCCAAACTTTTCCAGACTAATAAGATAATCGATGCAACAAACGTCTATTTTAAGAAATTGTATTATTTGGTAAAAATTTAAAAAAATTAAAAAGCATTTGATACATTTAGTATTAAATTAAAAAGAAACTACGTTAAAAAATAATTTACCAATCAAACTTAATTTTTTGCATTACATTTTTTTTGGTCACTACTAAGTAATTAAAATTTATTTTTTTGCACTATTTTTTTCCTTGCTTACTACTAAGTTAATAAAACTTAATTTAATTAAAATTTACAATCAAGTTTTCAATTTCTATTTTCAATTCTTTGCAAATAATTTGAGTCTTGTGTAAAAAACAAGCTTTACGATTTATTCACAATAAAATATCTATAACTTAATATGGTTTTATGCTGAACAAATCAACTAGCCATTCTTTAACCATCTTTACATCTAATTTCTCAAAAGCAGGTATTCGAGCGTTTTGTTTATAGATATAAATATACATATATTCTGAAACCTTTAGTCTACAACAGGGTGTTCCGCAAGGATCCCTACTGTTGCTTCTTTTATATAATAATTTTTGTGCTGATATACATAACCTTAATCTAACTCACTTTAACGCAACTTCATATATCTTTCAATATGCCGACGACACAACTTTGATATTGCACGCCAAATTGTTGCAATTGTCTATTGCACAACTACAAACGTTACAAGACAATACGCAATTGTGGTTCAATAAATGGCGGTTTTGTGCAAATTCTTCCAAAACTAAACTCTTAACACTCCACCATAAAATTCAAAAAACTCTCTTAAAATCCAAATAAACCAACAAACAATAAACCCATCTTAAATATGTAAATATCTAAGCATTCACTTTGATACTAAATTTAATTTTAAGTTTCATACTAGTTTTACCAAATTTAAAACTAAATCCAGAGCAAACCACTTTTGTTCATTTACCTACAAAAATAGTAAAATTAGCATTAAATGTGCAGCACATATTTACAAAACTATCTGTTGCCCAATCTTGGATTACGCATCAGTAATACTCACAAATTTTAACAAAGCCAAACCACCTATACGTAAGTGAAAGAACCTTTCTTAGATCTACTAAAATCCGACATCCTAACAACGATCTCCACAATCCTTCAAATAATTTCCTATACAAAAAAACTAACATTACTCTACTCCCCGAGCGACTCGATAATTTTTAATTAAAGTTTGTAAATAATCCAAATAATTCTAGCATTCTAAAAAACTTAATAATCCTCAGAAACCCAACAATTATTGCAAAGTTTAAAAAAACCTGTCTTATTTTTATATGAAGAAATTTTGACACTCTTTAATGACAATGACTAACTGACAAAATTATTCGATAGGTCATACTTCATTATACCATACTGTTATTCTTTTTGAATCATTTTTTTGTATTTTTTTTTTAGTACGTCATCATTTATAAAATAAGACTAAGGTAGCCTGTTTTACAAGATTTTTTTTTACTGTAACACTATTTTCTGTTTCTCTCTATTTGTTTGTAATATTTCTTGTTTAATAAAGATGTTATATATATATCTAAATTATTTTACCAGTAACATAAAAGTATTTATTTTTCAGTTTTTAAAGAATTTTATTTAATATGCTTATTTTGAAACAAAAAAAATAAAAAAGACGTAAAAAATATTTATATTAATTTGAGTTTGTAGAGAAATAATGTATTTCTAATGTCATGTGTAATTATAAAATTTAGACACTGTATGAATAATTTAATAAATGAGGAGTAAAAAACATATTCATTTAGCCTGTGTTGCTAAAATTTTATCTAAACATCTAAGAACATTAAAAACTTTAAATAATACTTTACATTTATTACAATTTTATGTTCTTTTTTTTATTTTAATTTTTTCACTATTTTGTATATTATAATAGTACTCAGACTATAGTTAATGACTTTTTAGTATAGTTACAACTGATTTTTTTTATATAAATATATCATTCCTGCAGTACCGCCTTTCATCCGTATTGGAAATTATTTGTTTTTTTTTTCTTATCGTGTGGTGTTATAATGTGTAAAATTGTTAAAAAAAAGGTTTTTATATAACACAAAGTGTTATACAAGAGTATAAGTTAGGTTAAGTTATTTTATTAATAACTTCTTCTTCATCCAGTGCCTTCTCTTCATAGGACGTTGGCGACCATATGTTTGAACTCGTCCCGATCTTGTGCGAGTCTTATTAATGTAGGGGCATCTCTGATTCCGAACTATTGTCGGAGATTTTGTAACCATGAGAATCTCTTTCTTCCGAATCCTCGTTTACCTTTTATTTTTCCTTTCATGATTAATTGCAGGAATTGGTATTTGTCATTTTGGAAGATGTGCTTGAAATATCCTGCTTTTCTACGTTTTACCGTCGTGAGTAGTTCTATGTCTTTGTCCATTCGCATGAGTTTTAATAACTATCAGAAATGTCTACTAAACAAAAAATTAAAATTGTACTTTAAAATTTAAAAAATATGTAGTACTTAGATAATCCATATCTTCTAAAAAAACATATTTATACTTTTTTTGTTTATATAAAAATTATAGTATCTAGAAACTACTACTAAAATTTAAATAAATTCAAGATTTGTTGCAAGATTTTGAAATAATAAATCTTGGCAGTAAAAGATTATAAATTGTAATTTTAAAATACTCTATTACTATTATTATATTTTTTTCCTAAATATGCAAACAACTGTGATTTGTATAAAACAATATGAATAATGTAACTATAGTTACCTAATGCATACCATTGTCCACAATTATCCTAAATAACTATTTCCATTTGTAATTTATAACTTAAAACATCAAACCCATTTAAGCAATGTTTATTTTAATTATCAAAAGATTCAATCAATAAATTTTATTTATCATTTATAAGTTGTTAACCAGAAACAATTTTAATTGATTATAACTGCTTTATAAGTCCAATAAAAACTGTTTAAATCAGATCAAACTATAAAATAATAATAAAACTTTAATTGCCAAAACTGCATATGTTTTATTAATACATACAAAAATTTATTACTGATTTATAATAACATTATAATTTTTAAAATTTAATTTAATATTATTTTATTGTTGTATGTAATATTATGAAAATTACAGCATCTGTGTAAATATCAGAAATATTCAACCAGCTTCTTCGTGCTAGAGGGATATTGTTTCATATTTTATGTTGTTATACATATAATTTTAAGCATAAGAATTTGGTTAATTAATTATGCAAATTATGCAAACAATTTGCGCATAATAAGCTTTAATAATATTTAAATTTTAAATTTTTTACAAAATTTGTTTTATTTTATACACTAAAATGTTTTGTAAATATGTTTTATGTATCAATAATTTATTAAATTTTTCTAGCTTATATTACATTACGTCAACGTCAACCCGCACTGTAAAAAATGCATAATAAATAAGATTCTATTTTATTTTTTCTAAGCAATAACTATGTTTTCCATTCTAAGAATAATATTTAATTAGAAAACATGACTTACGTCCTACATAGATAGCAAATCCATAAACTCATAAAATAAATCTAAAAGTAACATTAAATAATCTTTATCAACGAGTATGGGATTAATATTTTGTGTTGTGTGCGTACGTTAATATCATAAATATAATTTTTACTAAATATTTCTCCGATTAATTTTTAAGATATTCCTTGCTAAGTGAATTTCGCAAATGATTTTCCCATTTACGTCTCCTCGCGACTTGAGCAACACGACATTTTAGTAATTTATAAAAAAAAATGTGGAAATAATTTATTTTTTGCTTTTTTTTTTCTTTCTGTTATAATAACAGTTCCTCATTAATATTATTAGATAAATTAACATAAACCACAAAGCATTTACAATTTTGGTGCATGCGCCGGGCGACATTAGTATTTAAAGCACTAATTATTATATAGTGGTGCAGTTGAATTATATTTATTACTATTTGCATAAATTATTCCATTTTATGCAAACATGAAACTATCCTATTTTAGGTTTACCGGATGCAAGAAACCTTTTGATGCATTGCAGCCACACAGACAATATATAGTTCATCTAATGTTCTAGCTACATTATTTTGTTTGTATTCATCAAACAGTATTAGAATAGTTGTGAAACTTTAGAGTGCATTTTGGGACAATTCTATTATTTTACAATAAAATGACATTTTTGTTGTGTATTATAAAAATCAGAATAAAGTTATTGAATCAATAGTATATTATTAACCAAGTTGGGCAAGACAAAGACAATTAGTAACTAACTAATTAAAAATACATAAAAGCAGTTTTTAATTTAGGTATCTTATTTGCAAATTATGATTTTATAATTTAAACTATTGATTATGGTTTAGTAATCTTTTAAAATGAGTTTTACTTTATTCATTTTAGAATAATTATAATATAATATAATATAAGATTTGAATAACATTTGACAGTTAATTATTGACTTTGGTAGAAATCAACTTTACAATATCATTATAAGAATAATAATGTGTTTGTCAGCTAAAAACTTAATTATTGAACTAAATAATCTACGTTTTATATTGGTAAACTAATTTTAAATTATAACATAAAAAATACTTGTCTAGATATTACGTAAAAAATATTTATTGTTCTTTTAGCCCAAAATGAGCAAGTTAATCTTTATCTAAAACTGTAGCAGAAATAAGTTTGGCCTCAAGTTTTTTATCATTTGTTTATACAAAACATTAAAATATCTATCTAATATATTACTACAATACACAAAAAGTTCAACAAAAAAAACTACTTAAAAAACAACTTACAAAAAAAAGCTTGCAACAACAATACAACAGCGGATGTTAATTATATTTATAATTTTTTAAATTTTAGTTTTAACCGATAAAGTCCCAGATTATTAACCTTTTAAAAAGCAAATCATTGCATATTAAAATCCTAGAACAAATAAAATAAACGGTATATAGAAATTAGTTAGTTATAGAAATGTTTGAAGACCTAAATAAGTCTTTTATTTATTGCTGTTTTATTCTCATTTTTTAACTACCTGGAAGTATGATTAATTAACTTAAAAAACTTTTTCTTTTGTAATAACAATTTAATAACCACTTGTAATGTTAATTTTTAATAAAAAATAAAACTAAGTTATTGAAAGTATTGTAGTAATTAAAAATGATAAACTAGTAAAACGCAGGGCTAACAACTTTTGTAGCTTATGATAAAACAAAATAATTGCATTTTTATCAAATTATTTTTATTTAATTTTGCAACATAAATAGTTTAAAGCAATAATTTTTTTTGTTTTAATCAAATGTTAAGCCTACCGCCTAAAATAATAATTGTAATATTTGAAAAGTTGTAAGCAATTAACAAAATAAAGTTTTTTATGACCAAATTCAAGCGTATGTGATTTTTTCTATGTTCTGTGGTTTTGTGGTTGTTTAATAATATTCTATACAAAAACAAATTTTCATTTGAAAGTCAAACACCAATATTAAGCAATATTCACTAAGCAGAAATTTAGTTTTGTTTTAATTTAAAAAAATTGATTGTTACCAAAAATTAAAAAAATCAATGTTCTGTCTATTATATCACAGACATGTTCACATGTACTATAAGCTTAAGTCAAATAATCTTGATAGCCAATGCAAACAATTAATTAAATAAAACTAATATACTATGTTATAATATATTAAAATGAAAACATTAGTAGTTTTAACTTTTACTGGGTCATCATTGGACGGTGTATCACCTTTCTATTGTCACTTTGGGACGTCCACTGTCTCTTTGACAAAATTTTATACTTTATTTTTAAAAAAACTTTTCAAAATGCAATTTAAAAAAAAAATTAGTTACCATCATTCATTTTCATAATTTTCTTTTTAAAATGATTAATTTTTGACATATTTTTAAATTGCTGTATTTGTAGTATTTTTTTTTTAAATAACGCTAAGAAACTGGCCAAAAAAAACGAGTTAGAAACTTTACATAAAAAACATCAAAACAGTTTTTAGTTTAGATAGCTTAAACGTACGTAATCAATATTTTGAAGTTTTTTATTAATTTTAAAATAAGTAGTTGCAATAACTAATTTGACAATTGCAAGATTACAAAGACAATGCAACTAATAAAAAGACAAAAATTAGCACAACCAATAATGTAAAAAAATAAAATTCAGTATTTTAATAAATAGACTTATTCATTTGGTAAAAATTAAATTGTCATTTGTGCTATCAACAAAATACAAAACATATTGTCATTTAATCATTTAGTAGAAAACCTGCTAAAAATTTTAACAAATAGTTTAGTGATGTAAAACTAAAACTTTAACCGATCTACTGACACATAAAACTAGTTTTTTTTATTGTTTTTTTGAGACTTATACTCTGTAAATATTTAAGGTCAATGTTCACAGACTGCAAGTTTGTTGAACACATAAAATAATGATTTTAATATTCAAAAAACCGTAGAATTATCAAAAAACTTAATTAGACGTTTTTTTTTTAAGATGCTATACCCGACCCTATATTAAGTGTCCTTTATGTATGTTTTTCGATATTAGTTTTACACAAACATACAACACTTACAATTTATCGTAAAATTTGGACCACACCATAATAGAAACTATATTAACTAGATACTTTTAGTATTCAACAAATAAAATGTTGCCGCTACTAGAGATCACACCCAAACTGCCGGCGCAACAACCCTAGTATACAAAAACAAATTTGTCAAAAGTCTAACATCCAATATCAATTAATCAAAAAACAAAATTAAAAGTAATTGTTCTTATAAAAAAATTATTTGTATAAAAAAACAATTTATAGCTTAGAGAAAATATTTGTTAAAAAAAGTTTCCTACAAATGTAAACTCCTTATTTTAACAACAAACAATGTCAGCAAAAATGTATAATGTCTAAGACAATTTTACATAATATTTAAGTTTATCTCTAAAAAAAATCAAAATAGTTTAAAGATAGTTAACAGATCCGCAATTTGTCATAAAACTGATAAGTATCTACCAAACTTTAGAGTGATAAGGGGTAAGACAGTATTAATTTGTTTTTTAAGCATTTTTTTGTTATAAATTTTTCTTAAAGTGAGTTTTATACCTGTATTCTTATCCTTTTTAACAAAATTATAGAGTCACTAAGGTCTGCCTCTATAAAAACTGCATGCTAATAAAATTAAGAACTTCAAAAAATACTCTATTTAATTGAAATAATTGACAAATATAGAGTTATCAGCACCACATATTTTAAAGTACCAATAACAAAAAAAGTTTTTAAAAATTTCTCTACAATATAGCGTTTTATTTTTCAATAATAACCGCCGTTAGCTGGTAGGTAGACAATCTAAAAAACATGCTAAAAACATCAAACACTCCTGTCAAGCATATTCCAAACTTGCTCTAACAAATTTTGGTTAGATTGTAATAATTTGCATTTTGAGTTTTTGTTATAAATTTAAAGTGATACGTAAGTAGTTTTGCGTGATCCTGCAATAACAAACAAAATTCATACATGCTACTTTGTATTCGAATATTCGTCAATCACCAAATACATCGCATTTATTTGACTAATTGTTTTGAAATACTTTAAACAAGTAAACACCAATAAAAAATATATTTTAGAATTTTTTGACAAATATTGTTATACATATAGTAATTTTAAATTTAAGAATATTAAAAAAAAGAAAAATTAAAAATTAAAAATTTAAAAAAAAAAAATTAATAAAAATATATAAAATTAAATTAATATAATCAAAAATCAAAAATTAAATTAAAATTTAAAAAAAAAATAGTATAATCTGTAAATATGTTTGCCATTAATAAATAATTGTATAGTATAATATTTTATTATTTATAAATAAATATGTTAAATATAAAGAATTTTTACAAGATAAATGAAGAAAATATTAATTGTATACTAAACAGTCAACGACCTACTACGTCTATCAAAAAGTTCCTAAAACAGTAAGACAAATTACAGTAATAGTTGACATAAATATTGCAGATCTGTCAGATAGTATTCTAAACTGTTAACAAAAATTACAACTTAAACATAGTTTACAGAAATCTGTAAATGTCATAAGTAGGCCAAAGGTACTACATCTGTCAAAAACCGTATTCTATTTTGTTCAAAAATGTTTGTCAAAAATGTTGTGTCAAAAAATTACAAAAACTGTCATATAAGTTTTAGCAATGTGATAAGTTGGCATAAATCAGTCAAATTGTTTTTTGAAATTTCAATAATGTTACAACATCTGTCAAAAAGTTACTAAAAACTATAGAAAGTTGTAATTAAACAAATACAATCTGCCAGGTTAATATTTTATTCAAAATTGTCAAAACCTTTACATTTGTCAAAAAGTTACTGAAATTAACAAGGCTTCAAATGCCAGTGTATAAATAACAATCTTTTACAGTCTAATACATGTATGAATACCTTCAGATGTTTTTTTTTTATTCTAAATTTTATTAAATTTTCTTAAATATTTTGAAATTTTTTTATTAAAAAAAAAATAAATATTCCTAAATTTTGATTTTTATTTATTTATTTAAATTTCTTTAAATTTCTTAATTTCTTTTTAATTTTTTTAAATTATCATATTTTCTTATTGTTGTTATTTCTTATAAAAAAAATATTTAAATGCTTTAATTTTTTTTTCATTTTTTTTATTTATTTTTTTTTTTTTATTATTTATTTAAAATATTTAAAAAAAATTTCAGGTTTTCTTAAAACAGGTCAGCAAGCCTTAGTTAGTTGTTATTTGTTAGTCATTACTATGCGAATTTTGATTAGTAATAAATTAGTAATCGTTCTTTACCAACTAATAACTAATAATTAATTATAAAATACGGATAGTCGTTAATCAAAAAATAAGCTTATTTATAATTATTAGTCATTATTTGTTATTCGTGCTAGTAATGATTTGTTAGTCAGTATCTTTTGCCCTACTATGCCAATGCGTCTTGCTATAAAAACACAAGTACAAAAACAAGAAATTAATAGAGTTTGACCTTAATTTTTTAAATTTTATCTACGACTTTGCCTACTGTATTGACATATCTTCTAATACTTGTTTTTCAATTGCTAAGTAACAAACTAACTTTAAACATTTTTTAAGTTTGTCAAAAACTTTGACTATTTTTTATTGAAGTTAAAAAGCAAACAAACAACTTTAATTTTGTTGAAAATTTTTATTTTTATGTAATTCAACTAAAACTGTCAATTGCAAACATTTTTATCTATTTATTGATCTTAACAAAGTCTTAATAGCCTTTTGAATCAAAATAGATATACATTATTACATTTTGTTTTGATAGTTGTTGTTAATTATAAACTTTACTTTGAAAGTTTGTAATGGTTATAATTTCATACGTAACAATTTTATTTGCTTGCAATTTTTTGTTTAAATTTTATGGAGATACAAATTAGTGACCATCCAATATACAGATTTTGCCAAAAAAAATGTATTCATTCATTAAGTAATAATTTTTTTTTTATTATGTGTTTGTATCACATATAAAATCTAATCACACATGTGCAGTACTGTCTTTGGTTCAGCACATGGGTACTTTAGGTTTAAAAGGTTGGCAGCCAGACATATACCGGAACAACGAGCAGTCGCTGCAGTTACGTCGGTTATACCAATTTACTGTTCTATTACACACTATTTTAGTTACAAATTGTTTATTTGCATTATGTACGGGCCTTGCCTAAACGTTTCAAGTAGATACAGTCAATAAAAATCTAAAAAAGTTACATTAGGTTTGTGTTCAACTTAAATTCTAGAAATCATGTGCAATACCGGCTTAGTCATCTTAACTGGCTTGACATGGCCTATTGTAGATTATTACATCTGGTAACTCAGTTTTTCAGTTTTAGTTTCTAAAATACCTATTTATCTTTTTAATTATATCAAACCATATGTTTTTAATACAACTAGTTTTAAGCGTAGATATTATCACTTACTCACAATTCCCAGACATAAAACCAATATTTATAAAAAAAAATTTTGCTATATGTCAACTGTATCCTATAACTTAAAAAAATGCCTCTGTCTATATTTAAATTAAATACTAAAAAGCATTTATTAAAACTTCAATGCTAGTTTATAACGTTTAATGAATATTTGTATGTATTACCATATGTATCAAATGAATTCAATGCTAATTATTTTTGATTATAAATAAGTTATTTTTACTACTTTATTAAATTATTTCCTTAACTTGGTTAAGTAAAATAGCAATTGCTAGACTTATAAGTATAAGTATAAAATAAATAAATATTTTTTTTAAATTTATTTATTTATCTTCAGTTACATTTGCTGATACTATTTGCAAAATTGCACTTGACAATCAAAAACATTATTGCGTGCAGCAATTGTGAGATAAACTTTCCACAAATTTTAAAATTAGTTGTACACTTGTACAGTCAACACAGCAGGATTTGTAGCTGTACGCGTCCTCCTAATCTTTCTTTATAAATATCACTAATCAATTCATCCTCTTCAAATTTGCCAATGATACGTTTAATTTATTTAACAACATATTTGTAATTTAAATCAATTGCCAATATCAATATCCCAATACAGTCTCACAAAAAGTGTATACATTTTTTTTTGTGGTTTTGTTATATTGAAGTCCAAATAAAATGCCAAGCATATTTGTAAACTTTGTAATTTTATTTTGTCAATTAATCAGAAACTGTTTTCTAAATAATAAAAACATTTCTATATTAAACCTACATATAAGTTTATCAACTGCCATATTATCAATTGTAGAAAAGTTTGTGAGCAATCAGTTATTTTTAAAACAAACAATATGTAAAATAACTTAAATATTTAAATTTCTTTACATTTATATACAGGATTACTAGAAAAAATAAAACACTTTAAGGGCCGGTATTATAAACCATTAAAATCTGTAGATTTTATTTACTAACCAAATAAATTATTTTACTTGGCTGATTTCGATATTATAAACGTCAAATAATAAAAGTAGGTAACTAAATCTATGGAATAAATTAATCATCCAAAATCTAGGGGTTAAAATTTATTCAATGAATAACTTGACACATGTCATGTTTCTTAGGTTATTTTTAATGTGAAGCAATTTCTGTTGAAAATCAACTTTTGATTGCTCTACGATGTTATGCAGCTGACATTCAAAATATTGTAGAGAATTATTGTAATGTAACAAAGGCTACAATACAACACATCAGTAACTACAATATTAAAATAACATATAAATGCAGCGTTGCAATTCCTTATTTTACGAATAGTTAATTTAATTTTATAATACCGGAATACGTTTATTCGTCGAATATATTTAATTTAAGATTTGTTATTTGGTGATTTATTTTGTCTTTATAATACCGGTTTTTAATGTTTTATTAATTCAAAACTAATAACGCTATTAAGAATTTATACACTGTTCATAAAGTGATTTTTAAAGTTTACTTTGAAAAACTCACAAATGTTCAATATGTGCTTTTCGTGTAACACGACACATAACAAGGGAATAGTTTAGTTTATTTCAAACGCGGTGTAACATATCTGCATTGACACAGCTCTCATGATGTGTTGTATTAACTCATGTAAATCATTTGAAAACAAAAGAACATGAACCAGTTTTTTACAAATTTTCATAGGAAAAAATGCATGCTGTAAGATTGGGTTTATTGGAGTAATTATTATATGAGTATTGAATATGTCAAAAGACACCATGGGGGATTATCCATATTTGCATCATATTATTGTTAAACTTATTTTTTTTAATAATTCACTGCTTTAATGTAAAATAAAAAATATGTTTAATCCGTTATTAATAATATAACAAGCCTATCTTCTGAATATGAGCGACCGCAACCCAAGAGGCAATTGAGTACGGTTCTAATTAAAGAACAGATTTGTTTTGTTTTGCACAACGTGGTGACGTTTAAAAAAAGCTACTGTTGCTGTGCAGAAACGTCCTAGCGGAGTGAACAAACATAAAAAGTACTAAACTAGTGGTACAATCAATGACATTAAACTGATGGTTGTCGTTTAAAAGCTGCAACGTCTTATTAGAACTGTGACTTCAAATGATACAAGACCGTAAATTACATAATCTGGCCTTGTCCGTTGTCGGTGTGATAATTGGTTTAGCTTCAGTACTTAACTTAGTGTAACTAAAACTACCCATTCCCGGTTTTTTAACACTAGAGCGTAATTTCAACTAACAATTGATATATTTTTTGAACTTAAGCTACAGTTACATCAACGTTTTTTTTAGATTTTGATGCGTGTGAAAAGAAATTTTTATATTTAAAGCTTAAAATTTTGCTCTAGAAAGACAGCTAACCCCGCAGCCGTTTCCACTCCTTGTTGCAATTTTTAAGATAAACTATAGCCGGAAACCCCACATTAATTTCTTTTTTAACATTTAAAAAAATAGAGTAACATATTTGTGATTTGCACCCCGCTGCCATTGTAGGTTCAAACTGTCAATAATTATCATAAATTGACAATTCAAATACAAACTACAAAAAAATGCAGATTAATATTTTAAATCAAAAATAGTTTATTTAAATGTTGCAACGACTCTAGTACGGGCATTAAAAAATACTGCAAAACTTTTGTTTTAAGTTCTATTTATTAAAAAAAAAAATTATTATTAACTAACAATGCAGTTATTTTTAAAAATTAACTTGGTTCTGAATTAAAATTTTAATAAATTTAGTTTGATTAGTTTGTCTACGATAGCTTGAGTATTTTGAGTAAAATTTTTAAGGGTTTTTTTTTACGTGCAAAGTTGTCAACGTCAAAAGTAAATGAAAACATTGATTGGCGTTGACCAGTGCAATCATTGCTGCTGATTAAATTCAATTTTCAATAAAAATATCAAATATATATATATGGGTAATTCCACTACTTTTTGACCAAACTTAAAAACTGAGTATCTTCAAACTGGCTCAAATGAAAAAACATATTTCCCAAATTTTTAACTTGTCGTGATCTTGATTTTTGGGAGTCTCTCAAAGTTCAGAAAAACGCTTAAAAATGCCGTAACAAAGTCAAATTTTAATCAAATTAGGTTTAGTTTAGCTTAATTTGTTTGTTTTGAATTGTACTTTAAAACTTTGCAAAGTTTTTTTTTCGATCGAACCAGTAAGTCGTAAGATACCACTTTTTAAAGATTAGTAATTTGGTCAAAAATGCTCATTTTTGTATACATTGGAACCGTTGTAACTTTTTTCTACCTAATTTTTTTTTTGCTGAAATTTTTGGTAAACCTTCTTCATATATACTTAAAACATCTCTTAAAGTTTAGTTTATAGAAATGAAAATGAGACCAAGCTACAGAACTTTCAAAATTTGTAAAAACAACGTTTTATACGTTAATAACCTGGTAATAGTTTTTCTTACGCTTATATTTTTGCAAAAAAACTACATATTATTGCATTGGTTTAAACATATTTTAGATTAAAATAGTGTTTTTAATAGAATATGTATATTTTTATTAGTATAGATATATTTTTATTTTTATTTTTATTGTACCTGTAAGACAAATACATAATTTTTCTAAAATCATATCATGAACGCCCAAATTCTAAATTTTATGAGAAAGCATGCCAAAAAATACCTAGTCCTTTTTTTAATTTCATACAGTAAATCTAAATATCTTTTTTGTCTGTCTCGCTTCGTTTCTGAGATAATTGAAAAATACACATTATTAAAAAAAAAACAATTGTAACAATGGTAATAACAAACAGAACAATACATTACACATTTTAATAAGTGGACTTATGATGTCTGAGATTGATTGCCAAGAGCTACTTGTAACTCTTCCGTTTCAGATATTCAAAAACTTAAACGCCAAACTAGACAGTCTCTAATATTTCGAGAATCTATACATTCTACCAACTATGGATTTAATAATCTATTGGCAGAATGTGTAGAATTGCAAATAACTTTTCTAATAACATCGATTTGTTTTGCGTTTTTAAATGTACATTTAACGCTGGAGAATTGCCGAGTTTAGTCGCCTTGTCCTGTTGTGGTGCCACTAGTAGTATTGTTATGAAAAAATATTAAATCCTATCACATCTACGAGAATATCGGTGAATTTTTCTCTCTAGAAAAATATTGACACGTACAGTGCCGTTTTTAAATTAAAATTGGTTTTTATGGGACAAAACGCCAACCAACTCAATATCCAAACAAAAAAATTTTAGTCATCACTTTTTTATATGTTGAACTACATACAATATTCTATGTTTTCATGTTTTTGGTTAAAGATTTAAAGTTATATTTAACGAGTAAAAAATTAATAAAGTACTAATTAAAAACGTCACTTTTTAAAAATTAATTGCGGAAATTCTTCTATAATGTGTAAAAATTTTATTCAATTATATTCAGGCGTTTTCTTGCTGAGTTTGATGCAATGAACCCTTATAATAGCGCAACTATTCTCCCCCCTTAAAAACTAATTAAAATGTGTTAATGAATAATTTTATATATTGTTTTTATATGTATACATTTTATGTGTTTATTTTGTATTTTTTATATTTATTGTCTAGTTTTAAATATTACACATTTGTATTATTCATCATTATTTATGTGCAGGATGATATAGATGTAAATGGTTTTTTTTATATGTTGTTAGTAAAGAATTATTAAAGTTCTCAAAATGATGTGTTATTGCAAGCTTGTTTTTTTAGCAAAAAAAAAAACAAACAAAACAGCATTACTTTAACAATTGTGCGTTGTTGCAAGCTTTTGGTACTTGTCAAAATTGTTTTATTTGATTCGGTTAGTAAAATTTGTAAAAAATGCTGTTAAACAACGGAGTATACACATGTTATTTTTTATAAGCATAATTTCTTAAAAATTAGATGAAAAATTTGTTGGATAACAATGTCGCTCTTGTCTAACGTAACAGGATGTGGTACCAGTACAATGGAGCACCGACCCATGTTGAGCGATATCTAGTTTGGTGGCTTAACGATAATTTTAAGGATAGATGGATTAGTAGAAGAGGTCCAGTGAACTGACATGCAGGATCTTCTGATCTGAATCTATTGAACGTTTAGGTGACACATGAAACAATTGGTTTATAGAAAGCCAATAATCAACGTGGAGCAGCTACAATAGAAAATTTCAAATGCTGCATTGCACTTTCAAAACATAACAGGTTTTGAAACAGCTTATCATTCTTTTTTAGTGTGTTGTCAAGCTTGCATCAACGCTCATGGCAGTCATTTTAAGAACTTATTAAAATATGTAATATTGTTCTGTTTGTTGTAACCATTGTTAAAAATGTTGCATTTTTTAGTTAAATTTTTTTAAATAAAAAGTTTTCTAAATAATATGTATTTTTTAAATTATCTCGAAAACAAAGCGAGATAGACAAAAAAGATATTTAGGTTTTCTGTTTGAAACTAGAAAAAAAACCTAAAGTTTCATTTTTGTCTCTTGTTAGGCGTGCTTTGTCATAAAGTTTAGAATTAGAGCGTTCATGATATGATTTTAGCAAAAATTATGTAATTGTCTTACAGGTACAATAAAAATAAAAATATATCTATACTTACTAAAAATAAAAATTTTCTATTAAAAACAATATTTTAATCTAAGATATGTTCAAACCAATGCAATAATATGTAGTTTTTTTGCAAAAATAAAAGCGCAAGAAAAACTATTACCAGGTTATTAACGTATAAAACGTTGTTTTTTACAAATTTTCATTCCCAAAAACTAAACTTTAAAAAATGTTTAAGGTATATATAAGAAAGGTTTACTGAAAATTTCAGCAAAAAAAAATTAGGTAGAAAAAAATTACAACAGTTTCAATGCATACAAAAATGAGCATTTTTGACCAAATTACTAATCTTTGAAAAGTGGTATCTCACGATTTACTGGTTCGATCAAAAAATACAATACAAAATTTTAAAGAGCAATTTAAAACAAACAAATTAAGCTAAACTAGACCTAATTTGATTAAAATTTGACTTTGTTACGGCATTTTTAATGTGAGGCTGGTTTTGTAATTTTAGGCTATTTTCACAACGACCTACGCTAAAAAAAATAGAGAATGGCTACATTAAAAAAAAAAACTAGTTAAAGTACAAGAAATTACAAAAAAAATCAGACCTTGCAGAGCTTTTTCCAATGTTTCTACGCTGAGAAAAAAAAATGTGATTTTTAGGCGTTTTTCTGAACTTTGAGAGACTCCCAAAAATCAAGATCATGACTTACAAAATTGAAAATTTGGGAATTATGTCTTTTTGGTACCTACTATCACATATTTAATTTTGAGCCAGTTTGGAGATACTCAGCTTTTAAGTTTGGTCAAAAAGTAATGGAATTACCAATATATATATATATATATATATACAGGGTGTCCAAAAAATACGTGTACAACGTTTGACGACAGACTCCTGACGTCTAAATAGGTCGATCTAAGCCGACTTAGTTATATCCAAAATTGTCTCGTTTAGCCGGTAGAGGGCGTCAAAAAAAACAAAAGTATAACAAAGTTGAAAGTATCTATTGTAAGAAACTAAGTAAATCAAAAACATTACTTCAGCAAATGTGTAAAATGACCGCCATCTTGCTGAATACACTTATTAACACTCTTTAAAAAATGATATTGGACCCTATCTAATGTCTCGGGATTATTAAAATGGTTGCTGCATTTAAAATTCGCTGCAATAAATCATCGCGTGTGTTTACCGGAGTCTTGTAAACTTCTGTTTTAATAGCGCCCCACAAAAAGAAGTCACACATATTTAACTCAGGAGAACGTGGTGGCCATTTTACTGGTGCATCATTGCCTCTTCCAATCCATCGGTTGGGATATTGATGATGTAAGTATTGCCGAACGGCAACGGAAAAATGAAGCGGGGCACCATCATGCATATACCACATTTCCCTCCGAAGTAAAAGGGGCAAATTCTCCAGAGGAATTGGTAATGAGTCTTGCAAAAAATTTAAATAAATATTTCTATCTAACCTGTCTGGAATAACAATGGGACCAATAAGGTAGTGATCAATAATACCTGCCCAAATATTAATTTTAAATTGATGCTGATGATGTGCAACTTTAATGGCATGTGGATTTTTATCGGAATAAATGTGTTCGTTGTGCAGATTGGTTACCCCAGATCTTGTAAAGCATGCCTCGTCAGTAAACATAATTTTTCTACAAAAATTTGGAACAAGGATTCTTTTGTTTCTAATAAATTGACAAAATGTAAGCCGCATGGGGGGATCAGTCGGTAAAAGTTCTTGGACTTTTTGTATGTGGTAAGGATGTAACAACTGTTCTCTTAAAACCTCATTGACAATCGTTTTAGGAACATTTAACTCACGTTCTAAGAGACGGGTACTGGTACTTGGTTCTTATTCAACCAAAATCATCTCTTCTGTTTCCACAGTTCGAGTTGTTCGCATACGACCCCTGCCTTTAAACTTTTTCTCAAAACTGCCCGTTTCCCGAAGATGACGCTCAATATTGGCAAATGTTTGGTGGTTTGGTATTCGACGGTTAGGAAACCTCTCCATGTAAACCCTAACACTCTGACGCCCATTTCCTTGACAAAACCCGTATACCAGGAGCATGTCAACTTTCTGAGAGTTTGTATAATTTTCCATTTTTAATGGTAAAATGAACTTGTAATTCAAGAATGTTGATCGTATACTTGAGTAAATTTCATATACTGGTGACAATTTGTCAATAATTGTCAAATTATTAAACGCCATAGCAACAAGGTCACTTAAAAAATTATTGTTACAGGTAATTTCTTTTTAATATTTACAAACTTTTAACGCCCTCTACCGGCTAAACGAGACAATTTTGGATATAACTAAGTCGGCTTAGATCGACTTATTTTGACGTCAGGAGTCTGTCGTCAAACGTTGTACACGTATTTTCCGGACACTCTGTATATATAAATATAATAATAAATTTTTAAAATTAGTCTGTAAACACAGTTTAATTTGTTTTGTATGTATATTTTAGTTTAGTTTTTCAGTTATAAATTAATTAACAAAAATAAATTTGAATTGATTTCAATATGGTAATCATTTTTAAGAGTATTTTATATAATTATAGCTGAAGTTTAAAAATAATATTAAAATATTGAAATCCATTAAAGAGAAAAAAAATCAATTTATATTTATGAAAATTATAAATGAGTTATCATCAACAATATAAATTTTAATTGTTTCTTTTTTAATTTTTATTATTGATTTTAAAATAAATTTCATAACTTAAAAACTATTCACTTTGTTCATTAAAAGTAAATTAATAAGTTACTCAAAATAGCACAAACAACAATCATGCCAATTTAAAGTTTAAAACCGATGCGTATAGTTGTCAACGTCACAAATAATAAAATTGCGTCAATTGCAATCTGGTTTGACAGGTTACGCAATCTGGTTGATCAATTTGACAGATGTTTAAATTGACAGGTGTGAATAAAAATAAACATCAATTTTGCCTTGATTATTCTTTTGCTTAATACTATACTAATCAATTATATTAAAACTCAATATTAAAACAAAATGTGATCGCCCTTAATTACAATTATAAGTTCATTTTTATCTGAGAACAAAGCTTTGCGGATTTGGCAACAGCAATCGGGGCAGCTTATAGCTGAAATTAAACCGAGTTATGTGGAGTACGTGTCACAGCGTACTGAAAAGCTTTAGATATGTATCGACCGTGACAAAGTATATTTTAGTAAAACTAAAATAAAAATTTTTTTGCAAATGATAGTTTATTATACAGGTCTATCTTTAATACTGTTTAATGATTTTTTAATTATATGTATACCTAACGATGTCATGATAAAACTGAAACTTTAATAAAAATATTAGCAATAATAATTTTAACATATTATCTAATTTGAATATAAAAATATCGGTTTTATATGAACAAAAAAATAAAAACAAGAACATAAAAGCTTTAATATAATACTTAACATTTTAAACATAAAATATATTACAACAACAAGTATATAATTTTGATCAAAAGACTAATAAAAATGATTTGAGATTATTTAAGTTTGTAAAATTACTTAATTTTAACAATATCTTAATTGTAGCATGCATTAACAATAAAAAAATAGTATGCAATAACACAATGAGTAAAATTTATATGTCAAACTAAAAAAAAAATATTTTAATTTATGAGAGAATAGATTTACATTTAATTATACACATAAAAAAAGAAAGCATTAAAACACCGAGGTGTGCAAAACCAGCATTTATTTGTTATAATTAATGTTTTTAAAATGTTTTTGTTATTGAAGCTAACTACATGCTCACAAAATTTTATGCAACTAGAGGAATACTCGCGTTAATTTCATAATACAGTTTATTCCATTTTCCATTCTAATTAAAACTCAAAGATAAATTAATTTGCAAACTTGCTATTGCATTTGTAACTAGTAAATAATTTAACAATTAATTAAGAAAAAGTTTTCATGCAATCAAATTACTTTTTAAAACATTTTACAATTAAAATTGTTTTTTATAACTAATATACACTAATCGAAAAAAGTTATGGAGATTACATGTATATGTGAGGTTAGCTACATTACTCATGGTTATTATTTTTAACATTAAAAAGATGAAATTTTTTTGTATTCCTTTTAATTTTATCAACTTTTAATTAAAATGTAAATAGTTTCATTAATTAAATTATTTTTCACATTCACATTTTACTTTATATATTATGACAGAAAAACTCAAAAAAATTTTACGAGTAAAAAGCTAACCTAAACATATTATAAATACGTTTATTTTTTGCTTTTTGGCATTGAAAATTACATTTACAAACATATTTATAACTTCCCAAAATAATAAATCATGACCCTTATAAAATTAACTTAACTAATTTTTTTTTTCTCTGTTTGTTTACTTCTTTTTTTTTTATTTTTTAACTGCCTTCATTCATTCTATCTCTTTTTCGTCTCCTTTCAATATCTCATTTTTTCCAGCTGGTTTTCTCTTATATAGTTTTTTTAGTCTTTCCGCACATTCTGCACATTTTCAAATCCTTTTCCATCCAAAATCTTGTCACTTGCTCTTTATTACCACATCTGAATCTTGAAATCATCTATTTTATTATCTTTACTATATCTATTGCTTTCTAGGTATATTTGCAGTTTACTTTTTATAATATGTTAACCTAAACATATATTACTACTTTTTAAAACAATTTATTTGTTTTATTTTAAATCACACAAATTATAGTAAGTAGAGCAACAAAAACATAAACATATCTTGGAACTTCAATGAGTGATATGTTACTCATAGAAACTATTACATTTAAGACAACAAAAGTATAAAGGTGGTGAAAAAGTAAAGTATTAGAAAACAACAAATTGACAAACTTGAAAAAGTAAATAAACACACAAATATAAATAATCCAAAAATACCAACAATACCAAAACACAAAAAAAACATAATAATGCTAAATCAAATATCTAAGGACATACTAAATATTACTATAAAAGAAATGAAAGCCTCACTATACAAAATAAAAACATTAAAGCACTGGTTGTTATTAAAGTTATTGACGAAGACGGGGATGTATTGCTATCAAAAATTGTTATGCTATTCAACATGTGCCTTGCAGAAGAAAAAAACACCGTTTTTTTTAAACAATATTAATGCGTAAAAAAGGTAACATTGTGGACCTGCGGAAGTGTTGTTTTTACATCTTTTTAACTTAAAATTTAAATTTTATCAGTCTTAAGAACAGGCCGGATTTAGAACAGATTTTAATACTAACAATCACATATAGGTACCTAAGATAGTATTGAAAATTTTATAAAAATATAATAAGCTGCTAGTCTTGATTTTTGTCTACTACTAGAAAGCATTTGACATCATTGACCATCAAGAAATGTTAAAAGCAGAATTTAGAATAAACCGCAGATACACAGCTCTATTTTGCCATATTTGAAAACACAATAGGTACAGTTTACTTAGAGTTCTATAAAAATATTTACGTCTTTAAAATACTCTTCAAACATATGTTTAAAAAAGTCAACTAGGACAACATTTATACACATATAGATGGCAAGACACTAAGATATTTGCGTTGCTAACAATATAATGTTTACTGCAGATTGTTTAAAAAATGCTCAAGAATTAACGCCTACTTTTACTTTTACTTAGAAAGCAAAAACTCTCACATTAACAAGGTTAACCACCAACAAGGTGCAAGTAGCGCAAGATATAACCCCAAACAAAACAAAAACTTACTGATGTAATAACATCGCTAAAATAGAACAAAGAAATTAAGGCAATCTGTGTTGCGGGCAAATTGTAAAACTTTAAAAATATTAAAAATAAAAACTCATTTGTCAATAGTTTTGTTAACAATCTGATCATAAAAAAGCTGCAACATAATGACATGATATGTTAACTACTAGTTAAAATAACTACTTAAAAAAATAATTAGAAAAGATAGTGTTGTTTTAGATGCTCTTTCACAAATTAATAGCCAATATTTCATCCAAGAACTATATAAGTTTTATCTATATGCAAAAGATAACTTTTTATCTATTAAAGAATTTTAAATTTATAATTATGGTTGTAGTCTCTACTATGTAATAACTCATGTTTATGAAATAATAATACAATTTACTATAATTTTTACAAATTTGTGATAAAAACATAGTAAATTGTTATTGTTTCATAAACACTTATTTTGCTTCAAAACGGGCCAAAACAACAATTTTAAGGGCCAAAATAGTATATAATGTATCAAAGGTAAAAAAAAACTTTAGCAACTCATCGTTGTTAGCACCACAAAAAAGCTTATCAAATGAAGGCTCCTAAAAGCAAATGGCAGTAATGACAGATTATAATAAGTTTTAAAATTGCTTGAAACAATGTTTTATAAGAGACTAGCAAAAAAATATTGAGTGTGAATTGTTCCAAAATGCTTTAGTAGCTTTTGGTTTTAGCAGCTTTTACTTGCTTTGTTTGTTTGCCATAACCCATACTGAGTATATAAAATAAAATTGATTTGTTTTTAATACTTGACAGTTTGAAAGTTAATTAATTTTTCAAAAACTTAGACATCTTGGACAGTAATAAAACTAAAATATAATTTTAAGAATTTAAGTTTTGTTTTTATTTCAAGTTTCATTTGCAGTTTTTCAAAAAACTGAAAAAAAGGTTTTTTTATATGATATGAAGAAGCATTTCTTTTATTTAAAATGGGAACTTGCAAATGTTTAAAAATAATAAGTTTCTATTATTTTGTTTTTCAAGTCAGCATATTATTTCTAAGATGTAGAAAGCAAATATTTATTGTAAAACAATGTAAAAATTTATGATAAAACAACAAATTCTAAAATAGATTCAACATTTAAGGCAATTAAGTGTACCTAGCTAAAATGGTTAAAAAACGTATTTGCGTTAAGTTTAGTTCCAAACTTATCAATATCCTTGACAAGAATTATTAAACCACAGTTGAACATAACGTAGATACAATCACATCAATTCACCAGAAATTTACAAAAATAAAAAAAACATTTAAATTTTTTAAACATTATTTGTAATTAAATGTAGAAAACATATATTGTCAGAAAAGTTAATGTCAAAACAATAAACCCCAGAATAAAAATAACGACGTGTTAATGGTTGTCAACCATATTTTCCATAATCATATAACATCTTTGGTTTGCTTAAAAAAATAAAAAATAATAAATTAATAATTTAAAAAAAATTAATGTGCATGATTGGCAGTGAACACAACCAAAAGAACTTTTTCAGTTATTTTAATACGGTGGAGAAGAAGCATAAAACGTAATAAGGATTACGTTAAAACTTACATATTTGTTTTAATATTGCATTATTTAACGTTTTTTAAGGTTTTAAGTATATAATAACAAGTATTTCAAAATAAATTCATGATTTAAGCAAAAGTGTAAAATTACAAATTTGGCAGCAGCCATGTAGACGCTTTACAAATATTAGCTATATAACGCTTATAAACATATACTAAAAGCGTTTTTTTTTATTTGGCAAAAGCAATAATAATAATAGTAATAATAATATAGCTTTATTAGTGTTATTAACTCTGAGTTTTACACACGTCATACATACAATAAAATATACATAATATCAATATAAATAAAAGAAATATATATACTAAAATACAATCAATTTAAATGGATTATAAATTACACTAAACAAAGGTATAAAAGATGATTCACTAATTAAACGTTTGGACATGTAAAGATAGTTTCGACAAACTCAAAATTAAGAAACTCATTCCAACTATAAGGGCCGAAATTACAATAGTGGTTTAACTCACACATACGTGGATTAATGCTAACTGTGGATTAAAATATCTGGATAGCTAACTGGCGGAAATGGGCGATTAACGATTTAACTAGCAGTTTAAATAACCTTAAATTATGTGAGTTATTACTTATAAGAAATGGGTGTATTATATTAATAGTGATTACTGGAAACTTATTATTGTTTATAAGGAGTTATCCATATTTATTAATTTGCATTTTTGTTGTTGTTAGATATTCAATATGTTTATTAAATAAAATTTTAATGTCAATTTTTTGACGCGTCAATTTATAGGTTAAGATTTTAAATACTTTGTTGACATAAAATATAGAGACAATTGTAATACGCGTTCCCACTAACTAGGGATTTAAATTTTAACTAGCAGTTAGTAAACTTGCAGTTTAAACCACTATTGTAATATTGGCCCTAAAAGGCATTCTTTATTAAAAACTGCTTAATAAGTTTTATAAATTGAACATATTGCAATTTAATAATTTTTCGCGGCAACGCATTGTAAAATTTAATAGCCCGGCATGCATGCCAGTTACCGGCATGTCATTTGACAGAATACACGTGCTAGTAGCTGGCATGTGCAAGTAGCTGGTATGCAAGTGTGCAAGTAGCTGGTATGCAAGTGTGCAAGTAGCTGGCATGTGTATTCCCGGCTTAATAATTCACAGCGTCTCTACTACTAGTGAGCCTTAACTTTTTTTAAATAGTTTTGAATAATATCTTGTGTTAAAATTGTAAACATTATCATAAGTAATGTATTTTGCAATGTTTTTTTTTATCTACTTCAAAGATTTAAAGATAAACAAAAAATGAGCAGTAATAACATGAAGCTTAAAAAATTGAGATCTACAGTCATCCCTAAAGCCTATTTTAGTAATAACTCTTATTGCTCGTCTTTGAAGTGAGAAGATACAATGTCGTATTGCTGAATTCCTTCATATCAGTATACCATATGCAATTTTACTTTGAAATATGGCAATATATGTTGTTCTTAATAGAATATTATCTACTGAATTGTTTAGGTTTCTAAGTATAAATTTATCTGTAGAAAACCTCTTACATAATATGTCCCCATGAGCATTCTACCTAAGATCTGTATTAATCTGAATGCCTAAAAATTATACACTTTGCAAGTTGTTGTTTTTGCTTTTAATATCATACTTTAACACCACAGACTTACTTTCATTTAGACGTAACTGATTACAGTTAAACCAGTTTGAAATACAAATTGTAGCTATTGTAACGTGTAGTGCGTATAGAATGGCGGATAGGCCACTCAACGTACACGTTATTGTAGTTGGTAGTAATGGAAACAATCTGGTAGGGCAGGTTTCTGGGAATCCTCCGGAAACCCTGCAGCCACTTCAGTATAAATTTGGTTGTTCCCGAAAAAGGGGCTTTTTATGTATCGCAAGTGTGCGAATTGAATCCGTTCGGCATAATAGGTCTTTGACGCGAGTGCGGAAGACGTTATAGTATAATTGGTAATATTTAATATACATGTACTATGCCAACACGGATAGTGTAATAAAGCCGATAGTGCACAACCTGGCGCCCTTATAATTATATCACAAACCCTACCCGCTCTTCCGTAAAACACAGGCCCCGCCGACAGCTAGCCGGAGCCACCACCTCAGGTAGTGCATCTTTGCAGCCGGTAGGGTGTTACACTATTTCTTGTTTTTCAACAAGTTCTAATTCTTTGTTAGAAGTATTTATAATAGTAGTGTCATCTGCGTACAAAATAACACTACCATTAAAATGTAACCTTGGCAAATCATTTACATAAATCAAAAACAACAGTGGCCTTAGCACAGAACATTGGAAAACACCATTACTAATGTCTAAAAGACTAGATGTTACATGTTTTAATTTAACTTGCTGTTTTTGATTTAGCAAATATGACATAATTCTGCAACTTTGAGGAAGTATATTGTACATATATAGCTTTCTGAGTAGTAAAGTATGATTAACACAATCAAATGCTTTGCTAAGATCCAAAAAGTGGTAGATATGTGGTTTTTGTTTTCAAATGACTGAATAATATGCTGAACTAGGTCAACAACTTCATCGACAGTAGACACATTTTTTCCAAAGCCGTATTGTTGACTAAAAAATATATTGCCATCTTCAAAGTATTGCAACAGTTGTAATAATAGCAATTTCTCAAATATTTTTGATATAATGGAAAGTAGATTGATAGGCCGATAGTTATTAGCTTCCTTTCTATCACTATTTTTAAAAATTGGTATTACTGTTCAACTTTGAACAAATCAAGAAAAATACAATTTTCAATACACAAGTTAAAAAGTTTAGTAAGAGGTACAATTAAGCAGTTTTTTGTTGTTAAAATTAACTCTGTAGTTAATACGAATACATCTATACTTTTGCTTTTTTCAAACTTCATTGTACGTTACTAAACAAAAATTTAAAAAAAACACTTGAGTTTACATTGTTAGACATTAAAAACAGAGGATGTATATCAGCCGCTGGTAAAAATTCCATTAATTTAGCGGCAATGTTTACAAAAAAAAATGTTAAAACTATTTACAAATATATTACAGTCTATATCACAGCTTTTAGGTTTACGATGAGAATTTATAATCTTTTTTGCAGCTTTTGATGGATTACTGTTATTTTAAATAATTTTATTATTTGCAAAAACTTTTGCTTGTTTTATTGCGTTTCTGTACTTTTGCCGATAATCATTACGTTCTTTCAATAATTTCGGATCATTAGAACGATTACAAGCATTATTTAATAATAAAAGAATATGACGCATGTTTTTAAGTTTAGAGGTATATCATTGTATATTTTCAGATCCTGCAATAGTTTAAAAAAATCTCAGTTTTACAATCAATTTCAAATTGAATTTGAAGAAATTATCAGTTTGAAAAAGATAACTTATTATAAAAGTTAAATTTACCGAGAGCTGTAATTGGCATAACAATGTTGAGACTTGTTTTTTTGTCACATAAAAACTCATGTGTGACTGCGATACCTAGATTTTCAGACATACCAGGATTTACAATTTCTACCGGTAAATTAAATTTAACGTTGCTAAAAATATTATATAATCAATTGCCCTTTTTAGTTGGAAGACTAAATTCCAAAGTTAGACCATATACAAGTTAAAAATTACATAAAATTGATTTTAATGGATCATTTTTATTAAATTTAACATTAAAATTACCAGTTAAGATAACGTCTTTATTAAAATTTGATTTGATAACAACTCTAGATAGAGTATACAGAAAATTATCAAAATTACCTGAAGGTGATCGGTACACACATATAACAATGCAACTGTTATTGAATATTTGATATACCAGCTATTTCACAATCTTTTTCAATTGACATGTTACATATATTTAATTGTTCAAATTTTATACTAGATTTACATAGAATCATTACACCGCTATGAATATATATCTTGCGTTCAAATTTGGAGGCACATAAAAGATTATTAATTTTAATTAAAATTGATTTATCATCGGTAGTAATCCAGTGTTCGCATAGACAAGTAATTGAAAATTTATTACTCAATTCGTGTAAAAAACATTCAAATTTATTTAATTTTGATCTAATCGATTAAACATTAAAATAAAGTATATTTACGTTTTTCCTAGTGCATTCGGTGTTTTTGTTTAGAGAAAGATGTCCGAGTTTTCTACACAATCTTTGTTGGAACCCTCTGCAACTGAAAAAAACGATTTACACCGATATTCTTCGGCCATGATTTGGAAATTTTTTCTATCATACTGCATAGGGACGGTGACTTTAAATGATGCATACAAATCAAGATTTTTAAATTTAATTTAATGCATTTTGCACTCAATATAGCTAATTTTAACAAATAAGTTAAAAAATCATTTTCAGTGGTAGATACTTCCAGACGGCAATAATAATAGCAAAAAAAAATCTAGGCGTTGCTTTTATACTTGATTCTGCGGACGTTCCGTATGTTATACAAGATTTCCTAGATCTTGGTCTTTCTTGCACTTGTCATTTTTCATTATCTTTTTTATTTAATTCCGTTTGCACAATTTTATTTTTCTTTTTTATATCAATATTTTGCATTGGTAAACTCACAGCTATTACGTTTTTCTGTTTTATTATTTTTTGTTTCTACGCTTGTTTTTGCCACGTTTAAGTATTTGCAGTCAATGACTTTCTCAATTTTATTACTTGTGTTATTGTGAATTATTTAATCACTTTGTATTTCAATTATCTTTTAATTTTCTTTTTTAAAGTGCTCAATTTCACTTTTTTGCTGGAAATACACGTACGTTTTTGATCAAGTCATTTATTTTGATCAAACACATCACACACGCACTCAATTATAATTACACAAACGGTTGTGCAAGTTTAATTGTTAATTATGCAGTTATGTGTATGGCCAGCATTGAGATGAGTTATAGTGTCTGTTAGGTTCTTAACTTCTTTGGCAATTATCTCTTGAATTAATTATTCCTTTAAAATCTTCACTTAAAAAAAAATAGATGTTATTGGATTTTCACTTAAAGATCTTTAATCAGATCTACTGATGATAATTTGATTTATTTTTTGCATTTAGTTTTAATAAATAAATATCACTGTGCTTGTAGCAAAAATAATTCACAGACGCGTTCGCCTCCCATTGTTGCAATCCGGGTATCTCCAATTAGAACTTTTTATTTTTGTTTGGTAGGACGTAACCTTGCGCCGAACCTAACACGGTCAGTGGCCCTCCAGAAATGGTTTGCGGCGGGTAGTGCAATACCGCAAACTCGGTCTTGTAGTTCTTCACTCTCACACAAGCTACACAAGCTCTGGTAATTACTTTTAATAATTAGCCAACTCATACAATCACACAGATTATCAATTATCCTTCGTCTTCTTCTTTGGGTTCCCCTTATGATGACGATTCCAGTGTGGCCGGAAATTACCTGGCCCTGTTGCACCTTCTTCGTACCTTCCAGTTTCCCTTATCGCTCTTAGTACAATAAGCAACATGCCATTTAGCTTGGCGTACTCATGTACGATCTTACTGCGATTATTCTTGTGTAATAATCTGGTAATTAATTATGCAGTTAACATTACTGTTTCTATGATGTTATTTTGCTTGCGTAATTGTGTGTGTATTATTTCTGTGTTATAATACTTTACTTTGGCTCTCTCAATATTCTATTATTAATAATATTATTTGGGTGGTGTTTATAATATTATTATTCGCCTTCTGCCTTCAGGCGCGCGGTCGGGTGAGGCCGCGTATTGTGCTTAATACTTGTTCTCGCTGCATGGTTAGCCAGACCACGCCACCCTATAGAGGATGAATCGCGTGCGGGTCTTGTTGCGCGCTAGGCGGGTGATCGCTGAGCGCGGCAGGGGTGAGGTGCGGCAGGCGTGCGAAAGCAACCGGATGAATTGCCTACTCGGCTGTATTGGCATGTCCGGTACGCTCTGGGGACTTTGCGCGGCGGCGTCGGTATTACCTTCTCTCGCGCAGAACTCTGTTGATGTTATTAATAATAATTATTATTTTTGTTATTGTAATAATTATTAATGGGTATTTATTAATAATTATTATTGTTAATTATAATTATGAATACTAATTATAATTACGAATTATTATTCTTTTTCATTAATTACTGGTTTTATTGGTAATTATGAACTGCGTACGGATGTTATTCTTCTAATTAGTAATTAATTATGATTATTATTTAATTAACTAATTACGGCCAATACGCTCCGGTAACAATCACCCCTACTTACTCGGCTGCGCTTCGTGCCTGCTGGTCTTGGCAGATCCTCTATAGAATGTTTCTTCTCAACTTGTCTCTTCTCGGTTGCTTAGTGTTTTTGTCTTCTCTGTCTCTCACTCAGAGGTTGTGGCTTCTCTGACTCTCACTCAGAGATAGAATTTGGCAGTCTGGGAATGTGACGAGTGCAAGTTTCTCTGGCTTACGCTTCAGAGACTTGGTCCTTTGTTTTTATTTAAAAGTGCTCGTTCGCAATCACTTTTACGTGTTGGGTAGAATGTATCGGTGTGATGGGTTTTTCCGGAATGTGTGCCTGGAATGGTTCATCAACATCGATTGGTATAATTCTGATTAACACGTGTGTTGGTCACCGGCCCCCTCGTCGATTCATTTATGATTCTCACAATTACTGGATGGGTGGAACTTAACCACTTGCCTGGTCCATGTAATTAAATGGTCCGTATAAACTTGACTTACTCAAATGGTGTTCTTCTCGCTCATGTAACACAATTACACTATCTTCTTGGCTTGTCTCTACTCGGTTGCTTAGTGTCTTCGTCTTCTCTGTCTCTCACTCAGAGGTTGTGGCTTCTCTGACTCTCACTCAGAGATGGAATTTGGCAGTCTGGGAATGTGACGAGTGCAAGTTTCTCTGGCTTACGCTTCAGAGACTTGGTCCTTTGTTTTTATTCAAAAGTGCTCGTTCGCAATCACTTTTACGTGTTAAGTAGAATGTATCGGTGTGATGGGTTTTTCCGGAATGTGTGCCTGGAATGGTTCATCAACATCGATTGGTATAATTCTGATTAACACGTGTGTTGGTCACCGGCCCCCTCGTCGATTCATTTATGATTCTCATAATTACTGGATGGGTGGAACTTAACCACTTGCCTGGTCCATGTAATTAAATGGTCCTTATAGACTTGACTTACTCAAATGGTGTTCTTCTCGCTCATGTAACACGAATACACTTGTTTGGTTTTGTCTGGGCGTTTTAAGACTTTCCTGGTTAACTGGAAATACTTCTCAGGAACGACTTCTATTTGGTAGTCGAACCCACGCTTAACTTCTGTCACGTTCAATGCAGGTGTGCAGCACAATCGCTACGATGTGCCCCACGTTGGGCGCCAATTGTTACAATCCGGGTATCTCCAATTAGAACTTTTTATTTTTGTTTGGTAGGACGTAACCTTGCGCCGAAGCTAACACGGTCAGTGGCCCTCCAGAAATGGTTTGCGGCGGGTAGTGCAATACCGCAAACTCGGTCTTGTAGTTCTTCACTCTCACACAAGCTACACAAGCTCTGGTAATTACTTTTAATAATTAGCCAACTCATACAATCACACAGATTATCAATTATCCTTCGTCTTCTTCTTTGGGTTCCCCTTATGATGACGATTCCAGTGTGGCCGGAAATTACCTGGCCCTGTTGCACCTTCTTCGTACCTTCCAGTTTCCCTTATCGCTCTTAGTACAATAAGCAACATGCCATTTAGCTTGGCGTACTCATGTACGATCTTACTGCGATTATTCTTGTGTAATAATCTGGTAATTAATTATGCAGTTAACATTACTGTTTCTATGATGTTATTTTGCTTGCGTAATTGTGTGTGTATTATTTCTGTGTTATAATACTTTACTTTGGCTCTCTCAATATTCTATTATTAATAATATTATTTGGGTGGTGTTTATAATATTATTATTCGCCTTCTGCCTTCAGGCGCGCGGTCGGGTGAGGCCGCGTATTGTGCTTAATACTTGTTCTCGCTGCATGGTTAGCCAGACCACGCCACCCTATAGAGGATGAATCGCGTGCGGGTCTTGTTGCGCGCTAGGCGGGTGATCGCTGAGCGCGGCAGGGGTGAGGTGCGGCAGGCGTGCGAAAGCAGCCGGATGAATTGCCTACTCGGCTGTATTGGCATGTCCGGTACGCTCTGGGGACTTTGCGCGGCGGCGTCGGTATTACCTTCTCTCGCGCAGAACTCTGTTGATGTTATTAATAATAATTATTATTTTTGTTATTGTAATAATTATTAATGGGTATTTATTAATAATTATTATTGTTAATTATAATTATGAATACTAATTATAATTACGAATTATTATTCTTTTTCATTAATTACTGGTTTTATTGGTAATTATGAACTGCGTACGGATGTTATTCTTCTAATTAGTAATTAATTATGATTATTATTTAATTAACTAATTACGGCCAATACGCTCCGGTAACACCATGAAAGTCGAACGAGTAAAATAAGGGTTTGCGTGCAATTTTTAGCCAACACATTGCACTAATATGTTTGACAGTTGAAAAACTTATTTAAATTTTTTATCAAATTTATTTAATTGTTAATAAAATTTTATAAGATTCTTGGTTTGAATGGTACACAAAAATATTGACTTAATAATTGTAAGTGGTAGTAAAAATCCAGGCACATCTATTCACCGTCCTTTTAGGCTAGTAGAGTGATTTAATAGTTTCTTCAAAAACAAACCAAAATTGCACTAAAATAGTAAAAGAAATCGATATAATAACGGAGTTTTTGTGGCTATATCAATTAATTAGTATAGATTTAAACAAAATGAAACAGCTTGGTACTTTGTGCAAAAGACTATGCAGTAGTTAGATAAAAAAACTCTTGGCCAAGACCAAGATTGAGCAATTTATTGCCGTGCTATTTTTTTTTTTGTAAAGTAATGTAGAATCTTTTATGGATACTAACTAACTAATTGTATAAAAATGTCAGCAATTTCTCTAAAAGAGCAAAAGTGTGCCACCAGAGTTAAGTTTACCGTTTGTTTGATGTTTTACTTCACATATGATTTTAAATGTACACAATATATTAAATAAAAACTAAACACTTTGCACAAGGACTTTTTAATGATATCTTAACTTGTTTCAATTTAAAATGTACTACATATGAGCTGAAAGAAATATTTACTGATATTACATTTCATCTATCTCAAAAATTAATTTGGTGTTTTTATATTGAGATTAAAATGATATGGATATATTTGTAAAGCACAGCAATTGCATTCCATACAGCAATCAATTATTTTAATAAATTTATTATTAATGTGCCCGGCGCATCCAGCATAATACTAATTGTTTAAAAATTGTTCTCAGTTCAATCTATATTATTGGAAAACACTTTTTAAATAAGAATAGTAACCAAATATAAACAACAAACAAAAACTTGTGATAATTATTTCAACTTAAAAATGTTTGTAACCTTTCTTAATTTTCATTGCGTGTATGAATTTTGTTAAATAATTTTAAAGTAAAATAACTTGATACATTATGTAATCTTGAAGTTTGTGTATTATTGGGAATCTAAATTTGTACAAAAATATTTGCATTTTGTAAAATTGACAATGCACAGCTAGTAAAAGGTGTATTTTTTTTAAGGCGGAGAACTTATTATTTATTTATTTATTAACAGAGTTACCCAATTTTTAATTAAATTACAAATAACAAAATGATTACATCATATCATTTGAGTTGCAATAGCTCAATTTAAACATTTAAATAATATTAATACAATAATAGATAAATAAAAAAAAAGAATATTAATAAAGATTACACATTAAAGATATCAAGATTAGATTCATTTATAAATTGACACATACGCTGCAATAGAGAGTCTTTAAAATATTTTTATCTACACAACTCGGAATAAAATGTTTTTACATATCTAGTATGTCTTCTAGGTACATTAAAATTTACTAGACCCAAAAGACTAGGACAATCAATAATCCCATTTGCTATTTTTACAATACATTCAACATCAAATTTTTTTCTTCTATCACAAAGTGTTTCAAGTTAGATTATTTCTCTCATTTCAGTACAAAAAAAGTTATATAAAATATTTCCTCTTTTAAATGACAAATATTTAAAAAATTTAATCAATATGAATTCCATAGGATGGAGACTATACCACAAAATCGTATTCCAAGATAGTGCAAACCAGGCCGCAGAATAGCGATCAAAAAACTGTTAGCGACGTAAAATGCTTTGTATGGCGTTTGATAAATCCAAATACTCTTAAAGCTTTATTGGTAACATAATTAAAATGTTTAACAAACGTCAATTGGTATCCATAAATACACCAAGATCTTTAAAAAAAATCTTTTCTTTCTAATATCTGTGAGTTTATACTATAGTCGTATGCAAAATTAGAATGTAATGGTACAAAAATAAATTGATTATCAAATTCTATGTAGACACAGCAATGACGCCAAAATTGCCGTTTTTGTTAAAATACTTCAAATCAAGGTAGCGGTCGGAATGGATTTAACCAAAAACTAAATTAAAATTGAGTTAAGTCTACCCAAATTTAATTTAAAAATGTTTTCGATTTAAAAAAATATTTTTTTGCGTTAAATAACCCAAGTATTTGGAGCTTTTTTTAAAAACACTATTTTTGTCTTTGAACGGAAAAATGACGCGGCGTTTGGACAAAAAAATTAGTAGTCAGATATGGTGGTTTATATTTTATAGTCTTAGATTTAAATTTAAACCGATAATTTTTGAAAAATCCCTGTTTTGTCCGGAACTGTTGTTAAAGACTGGTCCATTTCAAAAATCTTGAATGTTTGTAGAAAAAAAAATTGACTTTAAACATTGGTAATTTTAAAGATATTTTGCGGTAAGTTTTTGAAAAAGTTTAAGGTTTGATGGAAAACAAATAAACTAATAATAAAGTGTATAGGCAGCAAAAGAACAAAATAAAAAATATTTAAAAAATATTTATTAACTACATTTGGTCGCAATTGATTAAGAAGGTCGTTTTTAAAAAAAACTATATTTTTAAAAAAAAATTTAAAAAAAAATTATCTAAGATATAAAAAAAATCAGAAACAAAAATTACTTTTTACGTTTATGTTGTCAGAAACAGAGACAAAAATTGATTTTAAAAAAATATTTGAAAAATTAAACATCTTATACACCTTTGGAAAATTATTTAAATTGATTTTTTTTACAAATAAGTTGCAGTTAATAAAAACAATTTTGTTAAAACAGTTTATAACAGTAGATGGTGTTTTGTTAGTTTTAGGAGTGTTAACCCGGTTTGTTGGATAGATTTGGTATTAGCTTGCCCAAAAAACTTTGCCAGGGGCTAATTTGGGAGAATTTTAACTTGTACATGTAAAAAAAATCTTGCAAACTCAAATTGTATGTAGTCCCGTATAGACCAAGAAAAATAAAAAATGTTTAAAATTTATTCACATTTGCTACAATATTAATACTAAAATAGAACTAAATTTTAAAGATTAATAATATCTGTTATTGTTTTTGTTCTACCTGTTTCTATCTTGAAATATTTTTTTGTAATTTTTATATATGTTGAACTACATACAACATTTAATGCCTTTATTTTTTTGGTTAAAAATTTGCAATTATATTTAACAAGTACAAAATTAATAAAGCACTAAGTATAAACTCCACCATTTTAAAGATTAATAGCGCAGAAACGACTTACGGCCGCTTTTACAATCGTCGGTTAAACAAGGAATAGCGCTATCTATGGAAAAAAAAAAAAGCGTTTTGACAATCACTTATAACTTATATCTAGTATAGTAACTAAGTAATGCAAACAACAAATTAGTGTATAAACAACGTATACGTCAATTTATAAGTCAGTTCCAGAAACGGCAATTTTTGTGATAAATAATTTTTTAGAAAATGCATAAACGTATTACAGCAAAAGTAGGATTGTTCTATAAGCTATTTAACAAAAAAAAAATGTTTTACTACACAGTGATATTATCAGGTATAATAAAAACTGATTAAAAAAAATCTTTACAGTATATTAGTGTATAAAAAGTAAATAAAACTCTTAATTAATCATTAATTTAGTATATTGTATAAAAAACAAACATATAGTCTTAAAATGCAGTAAAACAAGTTTTATTTTTAATTTAAATCAGATAAGTTAATAATAAAAAAGCGATGGTTAATTTTATATAAATTTTAACATTACATTATTCTAGTTTATTAAAGATAATTAAAGCACCACTGCTTAATCTAAACTACTTTCTTATGCAAATGTTTCTACATCATATATTTTAAGAGATTCATTTATTAAGATTTTTTTTTCAGTTTATTATTTATTTTTTATTTAAGTTTCAATACATCAAAAAATATTGTTATTTTTACATTTTTTATTATTTTAATTAAATTTATTCTGACATTATTTGTGACAATTATTGCATTGCAATTTTAATTTTACTTTTTTGTTTTATTTTGTTAATTTTAATATAAATTATGTTATTAATATTTTAATTAACTTATTTCTGTTACATATTCCATAAATGTTTTCTTTTAAAAACCTATAAACTATAAATAAATACACAACCAATTAATTAAAAACTTACTTTTATTAACAAAAAGTTTTAATATGCGCATCGAGTAGAAAGTAAAAAAAAAAAGATATTTAAATATAAAAAAAGAGTAGTTATGTATTAAAATGTTGGGTTTGTATTGCTCTAATTTACGCTTTAATACATTACTTACTTCTTATTAACGTTCAATTAATATTCAAATTAACTTTATAATTAATTACAATACATTATATAATAAAACGTTGTTAACAAATATATTTTATTACAAATTACTATGTATAAATGTTCCCAGGAAACATCGGACTTTATATTAAAAAATTACTACATTAATTGTGTTAATTAACTTAATTATTAATTAAGCCAATAAATATTATTTTAATTAAAAGATTTTTAATAGTTTTAAATAAAATTTACTAAACTATCTGATTAGCCTAATTCATTAAACACACTCGTGAAATTACGTTGCATATATTTTGTGTAGTTTTCGCTCGAGCCTAATGGAATTTTAATTAATTTAAAAAAAGGGTTGACAGAAACGTGTGCATGGAACACGTTTCAGTACATTGTTTGAAGTTCATCTGCGCCTCTTGTCGACATGACCTACATAAAAAGCTAAATTTTACGAACAAAATTTGGAGCCGTGATATTTAAGATGACCGCTGATTTATTTCACTACTTCAAATCCCATTAAAATATTTCACCCTTGACGGGTTTTAGGTGGAAACTGATAGCCTTTCCACGAAAAGGGCTGCGGTAACCCTAGTACCCACAAGCGGGTTTTATTTATGGATTACGTGAACCAACTAACAAATCTTATGTGACAAGGTAAAAACTTAGATTTTAAAGTTATACTTTAATATTAAAACTAATTAAAGTTGTGATTTTGTTGATTGTAGCTGTGTTTTTTTTTAATTATCCTATCATTTACGGAATGTTACTTTTATTATTTAGGGCAACCTCGTTGTAGAGTTAGGGGACTAAAACTCACTTAGTGAGAGCAACAACTAGTTATGCGCGAAAAGGGATGCCATTCCATCCTAGTAACATTTAAATAATCGTCCCTTTTTCCCTACGCGTTTTCACGTTTTGGGATAATTGATGTTGTTTCCATCGCGCCTTAGACCCGCATTCACTTCAGTTCTTCAGTAACAAAAAGGAACGATAATCCCCCTCGTTTAAAAGGAGATCACTTGCGTAGAATCCTTCATACTGCGATTTAATAAAGCGCCTTGCTTCCCACATACCAGCAACTTTAATTTAAGAAAAAAAGATATATGTGATTCTTACAGAAAATGAGAATGTATTGAATTTAATGTATATTTGCGCTAAAACGTGCGTTTTATATAAGTGTTGATCTTTGTAAATATTTATTTATTATTATGATTATATAAAAAAATATTCAAAACATCTTTTTATTTTGCAGTTTTATACACGGTATATACAATAAAGATCTTAGTAAAGTAAATAGTAAAAGAAATGTTAATTTTAAATTTTGCGTAAAAGTCTTCGTATACAGCGTATTCCAAAACTGCAAAAAATTATATTAACATGTGCTTTATGTATTATTACTAAATATTCTATGTTAAACATATTTAAACTACTTTGCATTGTTTGCAATTTTGTTTTAATAATTAATGTAACCGTGCTTATTATTACAAAAGACAACCCAAATGTAATTTGGATAACACCCACATACTGTAAATGTATAGTAAAGTAAATAAAAATGACCTAGATGTGATTTGAAAATACCGCATTTAATATCAAAATCGACATTCACATACACCATGTAGAAAGAAGTTTTTGTTTACTTTGCTATTAATGGCAGTGTTTTTATAATAATATTAATTGTGATCACGTTGATTTTCATAACAAAATGACAAACCCTGCAACATACTTTTAAAACGTTTAATAGTGAGTATCTCAATAATTAAAAATTGAAAATTAAAAGCGTTTCTTCAATCTAAATTTGGTTGGCGGGCGTTTACATGCCAAAAGTGCATGACCTTCAAATTGCTGGCCTTAATTAAACAGATGGAACAGTCGTGTGTGCATAAGTGGGAAAATGTATTTTTTTAATACATTTGGTTGATCTGATATAGAAAATTGCCTAAACTTAAAACGAAGAATGCTACATCATACGTCATCTAAGTTTCGGTTTTTAGGTATTTGGACTGGACCGTAGACAAACGCTTTAAAAATTAAATTCGAACAAAATGCTTGACTAGCGTTTCTTTTAATATATTAGATAATATGCATACATACACATTATTATGATAGTTTGCTATTTTGCAAAACATATTTTTATCTAATTAAAATGTTTTAAATTGTTCATGCATATAATTTGCATATAAAAACAATTGTATGCAGCTTCTTTACTTTATTAAGAACTGCACTTTGTATATAAAGTTAGCGCAAGAGAAAAATATAACTAAATTAAATTAATTTATACATAAATTTAAGATTTTTTTATGTTCTTTTTTAAGTTACAAATTTATTCAAAGTTTTTTTTATATTTATAATACAACATTTAGAAGCTAAGGTATAATCCACTATACAGGATTAGGCAAATGTGTGGAAACATCCAACTTCTGACTACACTTTTAATTTATTTTAAAAACGATCTAAATTATCTATATAGTGATGTATTTTGAGTTTTTATTATGTTTTGCTTAATATGACGCCATCAGTTTTTTTAATGAACCACATTGTATTTAATATTATTTTTGATAAAAGATTTGTTCAACAATTACATTGAATTGAAATACAGTTTTTATTTCTTCAACCCCAATATTTGTTTTAATGCTTTTGCTAAGAGAAAAGTTTTGGTTCCACACTTAAAACCGTCTGACACAAGACTGATTTCAATAATTATGTCAGTACAATAATTTTGCGCGTCAATTTTTTAAATATTTAACAAGCTTTTAAGCAAAAAATTAAAACAAGTTTTAATTTCTTAGATATAATCTTACTAAATAATTAACACATAAATCCATCATTGAATATGGTCATGTATGAGTCAAGTGTACGGAATGAGTTTTTTTTTTGCTTAAACCACTGAAAATGTCTTTTCTTACATGAATTCTGATCATGTGAATTAGATTTCTTTTGTTAGCTATTTCCGAGTAATAAACTATCAAAATTTGAAAAAAATGATTTGAAATTTTTTTCTTAAAAAACGATGATTATTTTTTCTCAAATATGGATAAAAACGTGCTTTTATATTTAAATTTCTGTGGATACATTGTAAGATATCTCGGAGCGTAGTGCACGGCACTTCTTGAAATTTTCTGGGTATCTTTTGCACATATAAAAGCACGTTTTTATTTATATTTAAGAAACAAAAAATAACCGTAATTAAAAAAAAAACTTATTTGTAAGTTCTGTAAAATTTTCAAAACTCTTTACAATTTTTTTCTAAAAATGCAACCCTGAAAAGTTACATGCGATCAAAAAATGCAAAAAAATCATTTTTTTTTTAAATGTTTAATGCTTATTACTTAAAAATGGCTAACTGAAAAAATGTAAAAAAATTCACATAATAAGGATTCATGTAAAAATAGCCAATTTCAGGGTTTGAGCAAAAAAATTTATTCCGTACACTTGACTAATACATTGCCTTGTTGCCAAAAACACTAAATTATAAAATTATTTTTTTAAATAGTTGTCGCGCAAATACTTGTAGTAAAATAAGCACTAAAATTAATCTTGTAGCAG
The DNA here is from genome assembly GCA_963932245.1 of Tachinus rufipes. Lineage (NCBI taxonomy): Eukaryota > Metazoa > Arthropoda > Insecta > Coleoptera > Staphylinidae > Tachinus > Tachinus rufipes. The sequence goes on along the minus strand of OZ010747.1, from coordinate 39,272,783 downwards.
ACGGTTCTAAATTCTCACTGCATATACCTTAGATCAGTTTAGCTAAAGTCACTGTTCTATAAAGTTAAGTCGTCGTGTTTGTTTCAAAAACATAGCCGTTTTCACAAGATGTGTTTTAGATAAAAATAGTGCAAATTTATTTTACTATAATTATTTTATTACCGTATTGATTTTAAGCAGACACACACTACATTTTTATTAGTACCTAATCACGCCGTGGTACGCAATCGAGGTATCAAGCACCAAGGATGTTATACTACTATACACTGAATTAGCAACTACTGCATAATAACATAAGCTAAAAGTGAAGAAAAATATCAAAACATGCAACCCGCATTTTTTCCGTAGAACTAACTCTTTTTATCTTGCAGTCGTATATGAGATAAGTGAGATAGCATTTTAAAAAATGATAATTTAAAGCAATAATAATAATTTATATTTTTGTATCAACATTGCTAAATATTGTAAATAATACTTGTAATATTATTCATTTTTTTTTATATATTCTATCTCTCTTACTCCTATATGGGCAATTCTATTTCAAACGGACCAGAGCTAGGGGGGATGCGTTGAGAAACTTGCTTATGTATTTTTTTTTAGTTTCTATAACTTATTAGTAGTCTTTTGATCGATATATGAGAGTATGAAACCTATAAAAAAAAATTCTACGATTTTTAAAGTTTTTTTGACGTTTTTTAACTTAATCACATTTTTTGTTTAAAAACCGCAATTTTAACTCAAAAAAATAAATTTACTAATGAAATCAATCAGAAATTTTTCGTAGAATCCAAATCTGGCGCCATTTCAAGTTTATAACCTGTCTATAAGCCGCAAAAGCCATAAAACCATGTTTTTGTTCTTATTGCGGTTTTTAAACAAGAAATGCGATTAAGTCAAAAAACGTCAAAAATACTTAAAAAAATTGTAGATTTTTTTTTATGGGTTTTATACCCTCATATACCGATTAAAGGACTACTAATAAGTTATAGATACTAAAAAAAAATACATATGCAAGTTTCTGCATAGCTCTGGTCCGTTTGAAATGGAATTGCCCATATGCGACTGTGAGATATGAGTTGTATGTATAACATCCTTGTCGAGCACGCATAACCACAAAGAAGACATATGGATGTTTTAATGCCTATATGAAATAACGGATCTTTTTGAAAAAACACTACGTTATGCATCGCGGTCACCAACCAACTTGAGATTGTTCCGGCCTTTGCTTAACTTTCGTTGGCGCCGTTAATAATACCTGTTCTCTATGTTGTACTATTTATATAAAAACTATAAAAAGAATATTCTAAACATTATTTTTAAACCAGTGATGTGGGAGTGAAATTATAAAACATTACAAAAAGTTGCAAATAATGCCTCTACTGTTATAAAAAAAAATAATTTAATGTCATAATTCTACTTACAATAGATGAGTTGTTATTTATTTTTTAATTGACTCTAAAAATACTTTGTTTTAATTAAATCAAAAAATTTAGCACAAAAGTAGCAGCGGTGTCATGTGTCCATAATTTGTTAAGTTTTAACCGTTAAATACCACTTTTTTTATTAATTAAACTAAAGAATATAATTTTATAGCAGTAATTGTAAACTAACTTGGCAAAATTATTGATGATTTTAAGTTATTATTAAGTATCCATCTTAATACGTTTCTGTTGAGACCATACACAATTCTTTACTTACCAGAACCGAGATTAAAGTTTTTGTAAAACTCTTTGTGTGCAACACTTAATAAAAATTAAATTCATAAAAATAAAAAAAATCTACACAAAACTATACTACTTAACATTCCAAATTACAACCAAAAACAAAAACAGATAATAATTTCTATAAAACCAACATTAATAAAAACACTTAAGATAAACCAAATAAACTTAAAACAGATAAAAATAGAAAAACTACTAATAAAGACAAGATCACGCCTGAATTACTAAATAAAGTAAGAAACAGTACAGATATTATTCAACAAAATTGAACAGAGAGAAATCCCAAAAAAAAAACGGCTACTATTTAAGCAGGGTGTTTACAAAATCCTGACAAAACGACTAACAGGTAAATTGGACAAATATCAACCAATAGAACAAGACAAGTGTTATTAACTATAAGAAAACATTTCACTCTCTAGAAAAACAGACAATTATCAAAATAGACTCCAGATATATAAAACTCAAATTTATATACAAAGAAGCCAAAATGTCAGTTAAAAAAAATTTTGAAACAAAACCTACATTTAGCAGATGACGTAGTACTAATTAGTAAAAACTCAAAAAACTTAAAAATTATGATTAAAATTAACTTTCCAAAAAGTAAAATTTAAAATAAAAATCAAAAATCAAAAAAAAAAATCAAAAAACGTCATATTAAATATCTATTTAAAAAAAGTAATTTTTGTAAATAAATACATTTACTTGACATAAAATCAAAAAAAAATTGAGAAATTAATATTTAAACTGAAGAATCACAACATCCTTGTAAGCCTAAAAGAAAGTGTACGACAGCTGTGTACTCCTAATAAACACAGGTGTCCCAAAATTAACGCAAGATTTGAATTAAATAGAAAAAACACAATTTTTAGTCTTTAGATTGTTATTTTTGTATTGAATTATAAAGTACATAAGATAGGGTTATTTATAAAAAAAACACATTGAGCAAATGGATTTCACGGCATTGCTGGCACATACGCATTTTTTTGTCAATTTTTTTTTGACCATTTTGCATAAATGTGGCCAACTTTTGTTGATGCAGCGTTTAATTTTATCCTGTTATGCACATGTGGTTGTGAGCTTGTTGACATAGACCTTCAATTTTAAATAACCCCATAAAAAGAAATCTAATGGTGTTGAATCACACAATCTAGGGGTCAATTCTGACTACTAAAACAAAAAAGTACTTGACCATAATACCTCTCATGCAGTAATAAAATTGTTTTACAAGCTGTATAGCATATGGCACCATTTTGTTGAAACTACATATAAGCCACATCAATATCATCCAGTTTTTACAAAAAGAACTGTGTTATTATGTTGCAATATTGAACATCAATAACAGTCACTGCTTGACCAGCCTCGTTTTCAAAAACATATGGTCAATAATGCCTTCAGTTCACATGTGGGTTTCCCAAACCCTAAACACGCAATTTTGGTGATTAACAAAGCCATCAAATTAAAAATGTGCATTATCGCTTAAGATAATTTTGCTCAAAAAATCTACTTGTTGATGTTTAATAATCCATTAAACAAACTCTTTTTGCTGTACATGATCTTCAAGCTTCAGTTGTTGTGTTAATTAAATTTTGTATGTTTAGCGTTTAACTGATTCAGTCTCCCTAAATTTTTTAATTAATCTTTTCATCATATTTTATATGAAATTTTTGAACTGTGGCCGCCAAACTATCATTATTTTTGAGATATTGTTTAATAATGAAAACACGTTGTTGACCATGAAAAGACAAATGTTGAGTATCAATTTACAAAAACTCTCCAGATAAAAGAATATCAGACAAAGAACAAAGATATCAAACATGACCAGAAGAATGGCAAAGTTTAAGTGGCAGTGAGCTAAACACAAGGCAAAAAATAATAATAATGACAGATAGACTATACATCAGATCTACTTAATTGGAGACCATAGAAAAATAACCGACGACGTTAAAAAAAAACACCTTATTTCAAAAGTAATAATTAAGAAATTCATAAAAAAGAATAAATGTGTGGGTGTACAACCAAAATTTCTCATAGCACTTTTGTTGCAGAAAATAAAACACCAATTTAAAGTTTATCTGTAAGAGTATTTTTGAAAACATTGAGCTTGAAAAGGTTTTTTGTTTTTAAATCCTAAAAGTATTACCTAAAAAAATTGTTTTGTTAATTAGTATTTTATATGATTTAAAACAAAAATTGGATTTACAATAATACAAAACGTAAGCTGCAGTAACAAAAACAAAATACAAATATTTAATACTCCAAAAAAAAAACTATTAAAAATGTATTAGTAATTTATAATAATAATAAAAGCAATAATATCAAAGATGACAAAAGTATTGATTAAAGCAAAAACATGAATGGCATCGGTCCAATCAAAGTATGTTAATGTAGACCATTACTAAAATAATATATTAAAAAACTAGCCATTTAAATTTTTATAGTTTTTTTAGCACGCCACTGCAAGCGTTCACATTTTTATCTACCCGTAATGCTGGCAAATTACATTGCGGACAGACCTACAGTTTTGAGAAAAATTCAAACCACTGGAGAGATTATTCATCTATTCCGGACCAAAAAAAAATGGTTGTTTAGTCATAAAACTCTACGGTTGGTCATATAGGTAAATGTGAGGGAAAGCGTTTAAAAAATTTATTTTGTTGTGAGATTCTAACCTACAGTCATTAGTGCAGCAGTCGGATGGCAAGACTACTGCGCCACGCTAGTTATATGTTCTATAGTAATTGTTATCTTAATTGTTTTATTTTGTTTTGTTATTAGAAGTGTTCCCGTTGGGCAAATACATCATTATTATTATTTTTTTATCATAATTAAAAAGTAACTGATTGAGAAATAAACGGATGGTTTTTAACGCAAGGTAAATGGTTTAAAAAGTGCAACTATTTTTACTAAAAAAATGTGTTTGGAAATCATAATGTGTAACTCTAAAATCTACAAAAATTATAAAAAATTATCACTAGGAAGTTACGATTTGAAATTTTCATTTTTCACACAATTATTACTTTTGTTAAATTATGTTGAAAAAAAACCAAGCAGTTTGAAATCAAACTGTCAACTAAATTATTATTGAAAAACGTCAAATTTTACGAATATGACAATTGCAGATTAGAATCAAATACTGCCTGTAGCATGGCAGTATTTGATTTTGCAAACTTTAGCAGTGCCCCTCGATAAATGTATAAAATAGTTACATTAAGGTTATACACTGTGTCTTCGGATGAACTATACGTTTAAGCATTTTTATTAAACATTAATAAAAAAGTCATTCTTCATAATAATACAAACTACGTTGAGAAACTCCAATTTAGTTGTGCAGGGTGCTTAAAAAATATAAAAATGCAACATTGAAATATAAAAATTTAGTAAAATCACAATGGTGTATGCCACGGACATGCAAGATAATATTAGAATTTTGAAAAACAAAATTACTGATGTTATTGCTAGTGACACCAGAAATTATTCACAATGTTAATAATATCCGTCAAATGTAAAAAAACAGCAACAGCTTAATTTTTTGAAAACTAAAAAATTAGTTTTATTTTTATTTTAATAATAAATTGTCTTTCACAGTTTTTAGAATACTCATCAAATAGCCTAAGCGTTCTCAAAAATTAAATGGTACGTGTTTAATAAATAAGTTTAAAAAACAAGAAAACTATAGAAATAAACTAACATTAATTAGTTTCAGAAATTTGAGAGTAACTCTAAGGGCCGAAATTACAATAGTGGTTTAACTCGCACATGCGTGGTTTAATGCTAACTGTGGATTAAAATATCTGGATAGCTAACTAGCGGAAATGAGCAATTAACGTTTTAACTAGCAGTTTAAATAACCTTAAATTATGTAAGTTATGACAGTTATTACTTATAAAAAATGGGTGTAATATATTAATAGTGATTACTGAAAACTTACTATTGTTTATAAAAAATTATCCATATTTATTAATTCGCAATTTTTTCTTGCTAGATATTCAATATATTTATTAAATAAAATTTTAATGTAAATTTTTTGACGCGTCAATTTATAGGTTAAGATTTTAAATATTTTGTTGACATAAAATATAAGGACAATTGTAATACGCGTTCCCACTAACTAGAGATTTAAATTTTAACTAGCAGTTAGTAAACTTGCAGTTTAAACCACTATTGTAATATTGGCCCTAACTATTCCAAATATTTTTTTTGCAAAATTATTTGATTTTTTTGCAAAATGACGCACTTTCGCATTTTGATTGTTTAGTTTTCTAACATTTAAACATCGTGTTTTGGATTAGTTGAAATGTCTTTTTTTATGGTTAGCCGACCTTACAACTATAGATTTTCATTTATGGGGTTTTATGAGGCCAATGATATACACGCAATTTGGCTTAAAGATTTTTGTAACTGTGTTAAAAGTTATAACAATTTGTAGAGTGAAACTTTGCGTTTAACAACAGGGCAATAACAACTGGCGTAAATTGGTGTTTTAATATTTTGTAGCATTAAGAGCTGAACTGAAGCTATACTAGACCGTAAAAGATGTTATTCACACACTAGCAATTAAGAATTTGTGGTTATGCTTTTAAAACCTTGGAGTTCTACAATAACTGCAAAAGATTGTCAAACAAAAAAGTTTATGATATCATCAATCAAAGTCAGTAAGATATTTTATAATGTTGTATCAATTTTTCTAAATGTAAAAAGATATTAGTTTTGAGCAGCCAGCTGTTGTTTGCTTATTTGTATATTAAATAATTTTATACTGCAATTTCAAGAAAGTTTTAAGTGCGTGACTGTATACTGTATACGTTTTTTTTTACTTTAAGACCAATGAACATTTTTGGTTTGCTTTAAACTGATAATTTAAATGCATGTTGTAAATTTTGGTGTAGTTTTTAGTTATGTCAACGTCTATTTTGTTTAAAACAATTATTTAATTATGTAGTTTTGTAGAAGTGTATGTGTCTCAAGGTTTAAAACCATACACCTAGTTTATGACTATTAAAATGTATCATTTGTTGAGGAATTAGCAATGTTTTTTTTAATTTATCTTAGATTAGTTGTTCAAATAAAAAAGTTTTTAATAAATAAACTTCGATAATATGTAACTGTGTAGAAATTGTGTTGACAAAAAGTTTTTTTATTGGTTGTGGCAACTGTGGTTTTGCGTTTTATTCTTAAACGTTTTAGATTATATAACGCTTCAAATTTTTGAAAACAATTGCTCATAACTATGTTTGTTATTTAATAGATTATATAGTGAGCTTAAGTTAAGTTGTAACTAGGTATAACTAATAAAATTGTAAATATCAAAGATTTTAATAGAAAATGTACTATACAAACATTTTTTTAAATATTATTGATTGAGCGCAGTTTTAATCTTTTATTATATATTTAATATAACACCCTCGTCAGAAAGACATTGAACATTTAAACAATACTATAAAATTCAGGTTAATTTAAATTTAATAACCAAGAAATTTGCTATGAAGTGCAATGCAGTTAAACGCATGTTTAATAATGATAGATTTATAGCTGTATAGATTTGCAGAGTGCTTGATAGTGATTTTGATAAATTTATTACAAAAATGGTATTATTTAAAAAAAAATTACAATAACTTGTATACCTACATGATTAATTTTAATATTAATAATCAATCTTAATTATTAATTAATTAGTAAAAACATTTAACAAAATTATTTTATTGTAAAAAAAATATTTTAAATCTAATTAATAAAAAACAAACTATGTTTTAGTACATTAAAAAAAGTTAATAAAATAAAAACATTAACGGTATCATTTGTTAAAATGCATTAAAAAAATATAAATGAACATGATTTCAAATACACATCCAAACACTTATAAACCATATATCAGCATTGATAAGCTATTATTGTAACTAACAACCATATAGTGCAAATTATATTCATAAATAAATTAACATAAAATAATTGCAGATGATTTTAATGTAATATTAATTATCTTACAGCAGCGGGTTTAGTAAATTTTACTAAATTTGTTAATACAATGCATGTAAACTCAATTACACAATGTCATTATTTAACAAAAATATATGCAAATTTCTTGTTTGCCGCTCTACTAGTTTTATATAAAACTGATCAAAAACGATCAAAGACAATGTACATTTTTATAGTTATGTATTAGGAAACATAATATTATCAATTTTGCATTGTTAAAACCGATTAATAACAAATGATTTTATTTTTATTTTGTAGTATTGCTCAAAGTTTATTGGAGTATTAGTAATTTTATTGTTTATGTATTTTATAGTTTGGAAAGAACAAGTATTCCACTCTTTTGATCATAAACAGCTGGAGATTTATGTGTTCTTTTAGAAATTTTAAAGTAAAAGTTAACATGGAATTTGATTACCAATCTGTTTTTATTTGCTTTACTCAAAACTTTTTTGTTTTCTCTAACCAATGTTGATGGTTTTGTATCTCTATTTTTAATTTATGATAAATGATTTATATTTTATCTTTCATTTGTTACTAATTTTCTTCTGGTTTTTCAAGTTTTTGTTGTATTCTTTACCAAAAACTTTTTTGTAAGCAAATTTTTGTTTAATAGCATTTCCTATTCACTTTTGTGTGTATTAAGTCAAATTTAAAAAAAAAATATGTTTCGAACACATACTGAGTAAAAATTAAAAAAAATGTTGAACATTAACGTACGTTTATTGTTTTAACCTTATGTTACGTTATTTAATCATTACAATATTTTTTGCACAACTAACGCAAACTTAGTATTATTGTGATTTATACATTCTAAAAATCAAGTTAGTTTGGTAACTATCAACATCAAACGGTACAATACTTTCCTTGAACAAGTCAAACAAGACCTGGATAGTGCTTTGGCACAACTAGTGCGTGTGACGTCAGTTGTGAACAAGATAACAAATAACTTTGAAATAATTAAATTAAAAAAGAAATTAAGCAAAAAAGTTAATAAAAGTTTTAAATTATCTCCAAATAACGCTGGCCAGTAAATCAAAACGAACTTAAAAAAAACTATAAAAAGTACAGAAATAAAGATAATCTGACCACTGTTATATAGGAAAGTTACGCAATAGTTAAAACACTCAACTTCATAAATCCCAAGGTTGCAAACAAATTGCAGCCAATCTATCCACAACGCTTAAAAAATTTCAAATAGAAAAACGACTAAATTTACAATATATAGAATTTATTACACATTGCCAGTATCAAACTCATTAATGGCTTGGTTACACAATACGAGTTGCTGACCTGACAGTAGATAGTTACTGCTAGAGGCGAGTAAAAACAAATAATGTTATAGTAACTAAAATGCAAAGTATTGACCAACTTGCACATGACAGTAACTATGATGGAATCACAGGATGCGAGTAGTTTTACTGCAGTAACTGACTAAACCAGCTTGCAAGCTAGCTCGCACTGTGTAACCAGGCCTTAAGAAAGACATATGCCAACAAAAGAAAAAATAAACCGTAGCTTGATAGAAATCCCGTAAAAAATCTGCTGCAATGCTAGAGATTTTGCTATATTTATTGAATTACTTGATAAAGCTTTAAAAATGTTATGCAAAAAATCAGATGCAACAGTTGTAGTATGCGGAGATTTCAATATCAACTTTCTTACATTTTCTAAACAGCGTACTGAATTATTAGACCTTCTAAATTCTTATAATGTTAAACCACGCATTAACAAACCCACGCGTCTATTAAACTACATTGACAATATTTGTATTAGTAATAGTATTCCAGATATAACTTGCACAGTATCAGAGTTTTGCTCTTCAGACCACAATTCACAATTAGCTAGCATTAAATTAACATATGATGTTGATACCAATAAACAGCCAAATTACTACAGAAATACTAAAAACACACGCAATATTTATAATTTTACAAACTTATTAAAAGAAACTGATTGCAATGTTGTGACTTCATCAAGTAACGTAGATAAAAAATATTATCTTTTTCAAAATAAGTTATCTAGTATGTTTGAGACTGCTTTTCCCCTAAGGAAAAGTAGCACTCGTGCCAAATCTTGTCAATGGATAACAAACGGTATTAAAATCTCCTCTCAAACTCTAAAAACATGCATGTAGCACTTGCTAAAGGAGAAAATAAAAATGTAAAACAACATTATATCACTTATAAAAAAATCTACAAAAAAGTTATTATTTTAGCAAAAAGAATGTACTATAACACCAGGATAGCAAATTCAACCAACAAAAATAAAGCCGCATGGGATATAATTAATGAAAATATTGCAGAAAATAAAAATACCGAAATCACATCTTTAAAAACTGAAAGTCACACTGAACACAACCAATTATCAATTGCCAACTAGTTAAATAATTATTTTAATACGGTTGCTGATAGCCTTTCACAAACAAGCATTAACGAAAATAACGTAAACATTCCATTAAATTCAAAATCAATACTTTTGCAACCAGTTACTGACAATGAAATTATAAATATTGTGTGTCGGTTGAAAAACTCAAACTCTGCGAGAGTAGATGGCATGACTGCCAATCTTTTAAAAATGTGTATATCCTACTTAATTGAACCTATCGTCTCTATTATAAACAAATCTTTGCGTCAAGGAATATTCCCAACTATTCTAAAAGAAACTAAACTGATACTTGTACCTAAAAAAAATAATAACAATGAACCAAATAACTACAGGCCCATTGCCATACTAAGCACAATATCCAAAGTAATTGAAAGTGTTATGGCAGAGCAAATAACAAACTTTTTTCATCAGTGCATACTATTCAATAAACACCAACATGAATTTATGAAACATAAATCTACAACAAGTGCCATCCTCGATTACTTTGAAAACGTTTATTATAACTTAGACAAAGGAGATCATTGCTTGGAGATATTTCTTGACTTGAGTAAAGCGTTTGACCTTGTTTTTCACCATCTATTAGTTGCTAAGTTATATCAATACGGCATTAGAGGGACAAGCTTGCAGTGGATTGTAAGCTATCTTAATAATAGACCACATTACGTAAAAATTGCTAACACAACATCCAATACATTAAATATAAAAAGAGAAATTCCACAAGGATTGGTATTAGGTCCATTACTTTTTATTATATACACAAATGACATGCTGATTGAAAATAGTGTATTATATACTGATGACACATCACTGCTTATTTCATCACAAAAAGCAAGTGATATTCCAATCAAAGCGACTCAGTTGTTAAATAACATATATCAGTGGTTTAAAAATAATAACTTACATGTAAATACAAACAAAACAATTTCTATTAAATTTACCACAATATAACGTCAACTTTGCGCACAGGCACTCGCCTGACCAACACCGATCTTATGGTATTGGGCCCCCCTAGCTCAGTGGGATTTTGTGGGTCGCGGAACTCAACGTTATTTACTTTTAATCGAGTGGTGGTATTTAAGCAGCAAGAGAAATTAAAAGGTGACTCACCAGTTGTATATGAGATAATATTTTGTTTGATTTTCCTGGGCTCCAATTGTTTTTGCTTTTCTTTTAATTTCAGGCTTCCGTGTTCGTCTATCTTTTTTTCTCGTTACTCCGGCAACAAAAACAATAAAATCCGGTAGCTGCAAGAAAGGTGAGAGAGAGGGCGGGAAACAGAGAATAAAAAATGCGTTATCCCGATTTTCACTAATTATAATAAAGAAATGTTAAATTATAATCAAAGTAACTTCCAAAATAAACAAATAATAATATATATATATATATATTCCAATTACTTCCAAAACAAATTAATTGGATGTACAAAACCGGTTTATATGCATATATACCCACTATGATAATACTAAAATAACTATAACAATTATAGTATCCGCGGCTTGGACCTGCGGCACCACCATTTATAAGATTTTTAATATCTGCGTGTTTCCAAGAACCACGCCGAATCTTTTTGATTTTTGCGGCCAACGCTTGCCGATTCTTTACAGTCCTCACTCTCTACCCGTTCCCTCACGCTTGCTCGATGGCACTGCTGCTTAGGGAAATCGTGGTATTTTGAAATAGACTCAATACACCAACACTTAAAAGCCTACAAAAATTTAAACGACTAAAAAGAGAACAAAAAAAGAGGCTATCAACTAACCTTTAGTTGTTGGTCGGCTTTGAAAGGTGTAATAAATTCAACTATTGAAATATTCATATAGGATTTAAACAAATATATATATATATATATATATATATATATATATATATATATATAGCAAACTAAAATCTATAAAAAAGAATTAAAAATATAAAAGGAGCTTGATAAAATTTAGACATTACCTTTGCAAATTCAAAATCACGTGCACCGCCGTGTATTGAAACTGGTCCCGTTTGCTAAACAAGCTGAACGGGCTGAATTACTCGAAAAAGGCAATTTTCAGCGAAAGCATTGTTTTTACGTAGCTTTTCGGTTAAAAAAACTATTTGAATTTTTGAGCATGTTGTCTGCAGAGTTGTCAAATTTAGCGCAAGGTACACTTAACATAATTTAATGGACTTGATTTAAAAAAACAAATAAAATGAGATATATATATATATATATCTATACATAAACTTACAACCAACAACCAAACGGTAGCAAAATAAGAGTAAATTTTAATTGACAATGCCAAAGAAGCAGTGGCAACCGCGCGTATATACTAAGCGTGAACTTCACGTTGCTGTCACTGCTGTCACTCAAACGTCAAATCAATGTGATAGTGACGGACAAATAATTAAATAAATTAAGTGTGCTTTGCTTTAATTTGTGAAAGGATGTGAAACCGGATTAATGGATTAGGATTGCGGATTGAAGAAATGATAGAGGTAAGTTCTCTATGTAGGTGCATTTGACTAACGAAATTTTGTGTGGTGACAGGTTAGGTAAATGAAATCAAATGCCACATGGAATCCAATCCAAATCAAAATAAAACCAACACAATTAGAAAGGAGACAGGAATTAAAATAAGGAAATAAAAGAAGGAAGGAAACCAAAATCACTCAACAACAACTGGCGTAAACAAGATATGTAAGTACCTGTTTTCATACTGCTCCAATAAACACCACTATAATAATTGTTCTCTTTATTTACATATTAATCCCACACCGAGGAACCACCATTAAACCAAAAAATAACTATAAAGACAGTCCAACAAATACCAAAAGAGAAGCCCAAAATAAAATGTAAAAGAAAACTAAAATTAAATTAAATAAAATCAAAAGGAAGGAAATGATTTAAATAATAATCTAATGTAAAAAAAGGTATTTATGCTTATTTTCCCTTAACGTGTTTACGGCACGTGACAACAAATAACACTATTTTAGACTATTCGTTTTTAATCAGGTGTAATAATTCTTTAATTAAACAAGACAACAGTACTCGTTTTCTTGGCATCTATCTTGACTAAAGATGTAACTTCAATGAACATATAGACATATTATCAAAAAAATTATCCACTTTTTGTTATGTAACACGGCAACTTATAAATTTTGTGGACGATCATATACTTAGATTGTTCTATTTTGCTCATTTTGAGTCCGCTCTTCGATACTGCATTGTAGTCTGGGGTAGTTCAAGTAGTGTAGACCGTATTTTTAAAATTTAAAAAAGAATGATTAGAATTATGTTTAAGCTGTCGCAATACTCTCATTGTAAAGAGGTATTTATAAAACATAAAGTTCTTACTGTCTATAGCTTGTATATATTACAAATTTTGTTAAACGTTAAAAAAAATCTTGCCACCTATACAACACTAAATAGAGGAAACAGAACATATAATACAAGGCATGGTAGCACTCTGCTCGAGTATCCAAAACATAAATTGAGTTTTTTTGAGAAATGTCCTAGATATGTAGGTATAAAATTATACAACAAGTTGCATGTGGCATTAAAATTATTGAACGCAAAAGAATTTAAGTTGTCAATTAAAGAAATGTTACTAAACAAAGCTTATTATTCAGTATGTGAATTTCTTGAAGACTTATTATAAATGTAAATTGTTAAATATTATTATTTTGTTTATTTTATTGTTATTATAAATAATGTTGGTTTTATTATTTACTGTATCATGTTTGTATACTTATTTGTTCTAATTTATTATTATGTAGTGTATTGACATTATTTTGAATTTATGTTTGTGTGTACGTGACTTGTCTTATATCATGTTTTGATCTTTAGACCAATAAATTATTATTATTATTATTATTATTATTATTATTATTATTATTATTATTATTATTATTATTATTATTATTATTGTTATTATTATTATTATTATTATTATTATTATTATTATTCATTATGATCAAAATTGCCCTAAACTCTAACAACAAATAAAGTTGAAAAACAAACAAAAAACTTTTATAAAAGGTGTTAAAAAAAAGTAAAATATTTAAAAAAGTGGTAGTACAAACCACAACAAACACAAAAGTCTTAATAAACATAGGTTGTCATAACAACGGTTTTGGAGATATGGAACATTATTTATTTTTATTATTCTTTTTTCTTCCATTTTATATTATGCAAAAACGTTCATTTTCTTATCAAATTTGGCTGATGTTTTGTGAAATAAACGTTCAGTATTTGACAGTTTTTGTTAGTGCACAAGTTTTGGTTGTTATGTTTGATTGTGCTAATGTAGAACTAGGCGACATGCATTTTATGTATGGTCGTGTTAATGGGATTGCCACCAAAGCGCGACGTTTTTATGTAGAAGTTTATCCAAATTGCTAAATTCCTTCACATTGTATGTTTGGAAGATTCACTAGAGATTGAGAGATACCGGTTCAGATACTTCAGATACAGCTGCTCTATCCATACCATGTACAACAAATACAGGCTTCAAATTTAACTAATTATCAGGCACGTTTGGTTTTTTGTCGCTTGTTTCTACGCAAGAATGCAGAAGACCCGCAGTTTTTTGCTAAAATTCTTTTTACGGATAAAACCGGATTCACACAAAACGGAGTTGTTGATTTTTATAATGCACATTGTTGAGCCGACAAAAATCCTCATGCTGTCATTGAATGTAGACATCAAACACGTTTTTCATTAAACATTTGGATGGGTATTGTAAGCAACAAGTTTCTAGATCCTGTTGTTTTACCAAACACAATATATATCTTTTTGATGACATTGCTTTGTGATTCTAGCATAATGGTTCTCCAGTTTATTTTTCAATTGCCGTTAAAGAGCATTTAGACCAAACTTTTCCTCATAGGTGGGCTGAAAGAGGCAGACTAGTTTTATGGTCAGCTAGATTGCCTGATTAAAAACCCTTTTAATATTTTTCTTTGGGGATATTTAAAATTATTATTGTATGCTACTCCTGTAAACAGCCTCAAGAAGCTGCAGTTAAAAATTAATAAAAAGTGCCAAGAAATTTGATTCAATGAGGGGGTTTTAGAAAGAGTACAATTGTTTTTCAGACAGAGATGTCGTGCTTGTTTAGAAATGGAAAAAAAAACAATATATAAAAAATATATAAAAATAAATAATGTTCCAAATATCTCCAAAACCGTTGCTATGACAACCCATGTTTATTAAGACTTTTATGTTTGTTGTAGTTTGTACTACCACTCTCTTAAATATTTTACATTTTTTTGTAACATATAAATACTATAGATTTAAAATTTAAAAAACTCATTTCAGCTGAGAAATAAAAAATTGCAATTCTAACAAAAAACAATCAAACTATAAATATTTCAATGGTTTAAAAAAGCAAAAAAACAACCCAAACAACCTGGAAATTATGTTTTGCAAAAACTACAAAAACATAAATTCTCATCAACAAAACTTCTTTAAAGAAAAATCGTTTAAAAACTATTCAGAAAATTAAGAATTAAACATTTTTTGAGTGTAATGTAGGCTCAATTTCAATTAAAACAAATCTTTAAAATTTGCATGGAATATTAAACTAAACGTTGTTTGCGTATTTTTTAATAAAATTAAAGAACGTGTTTTTGTAGAGCTGTTTAATCAAAAAATATATACAATAATGTATGCATTGACTTGTCATAGATAAAGTTTGTATTGTATTCTACACGCCAGTAATAAGTTATTCACTCGGATGATTACCGATACTCGCCTACGGCTTGACTTTGTAAATAATATCTGTCATTGCCTGTTTGTAAAGTAATATACAACAAATTGGCTGTTTGAATAATGTTTACACAGTTTTTATGGTTTTTGTTACTATAAATACGTGTAATAAAGAAAGATTGTTTATCTATTTTGATTTAATTGTAAAAATGTTTGCGTCCAAGATAAGGCAGCACAAACAACTGGCATTGGTTTTTTTGCTGTCAATTTGTAAGTAGGTGCAGAAGAACAGGTCAATAAAACAATTATAGCAAATTATGCTCAGTTATGTCAAAGAGACGTGTAAGTTAAAGTCAAATTTTAAAATAATTTTTTTTGAGTTTTTTTTTGTCAACTGGAATTATGTTTTCCAACAAATCTAAAACTGTCTTGAACAGGAAATACGGCAGTCGCATCTAGATTTTAGCAAAAATTGTGTGCAAATTATTAAACTTTATTAATAAAACCACTGCTGTACGTAAGAGTGTATAAAAAAACACAAGATAGTAAATTTTTTGTCATTCGCAAAAAGTTGGCTTTTCTGCAACTTTAATTTAGCAAATTTTAGTCGGAATTTAAGTTTGCACCCATATAAAATCTAACTGACCAGGAATTTAAAGTAAACGACTATAGACAACGTTGTGTTTTTGATGATTGGGCTCTAGAACAGTTGGAAATTGACTCAAATTTTGCCAAAAAAATTATCTTTAGGGAAGAGATTAATTTATGAATATATGAATACGTTAATAAGCAAAATTGTCAAATTTGAAGCAATACAAATCTACACTATATACACCTGCACAAAATGCATCCCGAAAAGTTTATTGTTTGGTGCAAACTTTGATCTAGCAAAATTATCGGTCAGTACTTCTTCCAAAACAAAACTGGCATTGCCATAACCGTCAACGGCAAGTGCTACAGAATAATAATAAGCAACTTCTTGTGACAAACTACATAGTATGGATATCGACGACATGTGGTTTTATGGTTGTCTTGCGCGGCGGTGATGTAAACTGGCCATATCGTGCAATTTAATGCTTTTAAACTTTTTCTTTTGAAATTATCTTAAATTGCAGGTCTATACAATTTAGCTTGTTGCAACAATTAAAAACAAAACAAGAGAAAAGAAAGTTTACAAATAGTTAAAGCAGCAGCTGTAATAATTCATAAAAATATAAAATCTGCAGCACTTGGTAATCAATGTTACCTTCTTCCAAGTCAAATGTTCCATAATATAAATGATAAAATTTGATATATATTTCTTTACTAATTTTTAAATCAAATTATTTAAAAAAAATAGGCAATGCAATCTTAAAAAGTTTATTTATTGTGTTAACAGTTTGCCCTAAGTATTTATTTCACGGCTGCAACTTAACTTTGTTATATTTTTTTATAAAAAATTGGCTCTAGACGTCTGATTAATATTATGTCATTCTTTAGTTTGTGTACATTATACCAACTTGTTTTGTTATATAAAAATGCAGCGGTTTACCACCCACAGCCTTATATTTTACTACTAGAAACAGAAACATTTGTTCAATTTGCAACTGGTCATGTTAATGTAAGTTGCTGCAACTTGATTTTGCTATATTTTTTTATAAAAGATTTGGCTCCAGACGTTTCACAAACTTCTTGTTATATAATGCAATGCAAAAGTTCACTACAGCAACCTCACATTTTACTACTATAAAGAGAAAATAAATATTTTCAAACAGTTTGAAAAAAGTAACGATATAATCAATTATGCTAGAGTGTTCATAACAGCGAACAGTGCTCCTAATAATATTTTTAAGAATGGCGTACGTTTTGTAAGTATACAAAGCAACCAAAAAACAACTTTATTGATAAATTGCAATGTTTTAAAAATTTATTTAATAGACAAAACTCTACACAGCTGTGCAATTATATTATTAAGTTCAATTATGAATTGGAAATGAAAGTTAATTTTATGTATTACAAAATACTGTCTTGGAGCCAGTTACAAGTTACAACTTTTTTTCAAACTTAATACAGTGTTCAGTAACTGCAAAAAAAATGTGGATGTCAAAAAACAGAATTAATCGGTATTATAATTTTTTGCTAATGCCATATTCAAACTTGTTCAAACACAGTTTCACTTAATATAGATAGCAAAAACATTTTCTCATCCAAACTTTAAAAACGAAAAAATTAAACTCTAAAAATTAAAAAAAAATCATCAATGCACCTCAATAACTGGATTAACTAATAATAGTCCTATCAAATTAGACAAAAAAACAACGTTTTAGAGAAATTTTACCCACAGCTTAGCGACTAGTATACTTAGGTGTGTTTGGACTGTCTGAAGACTATTTTTGACTAGCGCACGCATGAAATGGTTTAAAAGTAAGAGACATATATATACAGGGTGAGTCGGGAAGAACGGACCAAATTCCAAGAGTGTACTCAACACGTAAAAATAATGTAAAAAAACTTAAATGTTGTTATTCAATTTTTATTTGTTAAAGCATAATTAAATTTTTTTATCTAGTATGCCATGCTCGACGTTCTAAAACATTTGATAGCTTTATTGTTCTGATAATGTGTCAGTGAAACGGTAATTTAACATTTATTTTGTTTGTACGATTAAAGTGTTACAAAATGCCACACACTTATTCAAATTTGGAATATGCAAATATGGTGTTAGTTTATGGTTTTTGTAATGGAAATACAGCTGCTGTTGAAGAATATTGTCAACGGTTTCCACATCAGAGACATTCTAATAAAAATGTATTTATCAGAGTTATCAACAAACTGTGCAAGACCGAAAAGCTTTCTAGTGTTAACATAACATCTAAAACAGCTACTTGACAAGATTTAGAAGAAGTTGAACATATTCTGGATGTAGTAGCAGAAGATGCAACGACCAGCTCACAAAGAATTATTATTCAATTGAGTATTCCACAAACAAGAGTAATAAACACACTCCATGAGCAAGGCTTACATCCATACTATGTACAGAGAGTACAGCACCTACAACCGAAAAATTATCCTAAACGTATGAAATTTTGTCGGTAGATATATAATAATCCTTGTGTTGTACCGCGCATACTTTTTACAGATGAAGCAACATTCACCCGTGACGGCCTTAATAATACTCACAACTGTCATGTATGGTTAGACAAAAATCCCCACGCAATTGTCAAAAGTAACTTTCAACATAAGTTTTTGGTAAACGTATAATGTAATATGATCGATGGTTATTTAATTGGCTTTTTCATTTTGGAGAATTGCCTCACAGAAGCTTACTTAATTTTTTTTCAAAATAAATTACACGGACTACTAAAGGACGTTCTTTTAAACATTAGAATGCAAATGTACTACCAGCACGATGGAGCTCCTGCACATTTTGCTCGTCAGGTCAAGCAACATTTGGACAAAAGGTTTCCAGGGCGTTGGATTGGTTCCGGTGGTCCTATTAGTTGGCCTCCAAGATCTCCAAACCTCACAGCATTAAATTATTGTTTATGGGACTGGTTCAAAGATGAAGTGTACAAAGTAAAGTGGACACTCGGGATGAACTAATTCTACATATTACAAATGCTGCAGCCGATTTTAAACAAAAGCATGACTCCATTAGGAAAGCAACAAACGCCTTTTGTAGACAATGCAGAAAATGTTTAGAGGAAAATGGCAGTATTTTTAAACATTTATTATAAGAACGCTATGATAACCAAAACGTTAATGTATAAAATTTTGTTTGTTGGATAACACCATTTGAATTTTTTTACATTATTTTCACGTGTAAAGTACACTCCTGGAGTTTAGTCCGTTCCTTTTGACTCGCCTTGTATAAATCAATTTTTTTTGTTTTTGAATGGTTTTTTAGCAAAAACTATGCATTTTAGTCAAAAATTACTTTTATTAAAAACTGTAGAGCTTTCAATTGATATAGGTATTTAAATTTTCTTATAATTTTCCAATTTTCCAATAAAGAACAAGGAAAATAAAGTCACAATTTTGCGCGATCTGGCGGGCAATGCACGCATTGTTGGAAAAATTAAAAAACCTACATTGATCGGAAATTTTCTGCTTTAAAACTTTGGTCTCTTATAACTTTTCCAGATATTGCATAGTTTTAGTTGAAAATTTAATATATCAGATAAAGGTCACAATTGTCGCATTTTTAACATTCTTTAGCAGAAAATGCTCTCACTACCGGGAAACCCAAATAGCCAATAACAATCAGAAATTTGTTGCTGTACAACGCATAGCTTCAGCTCTAAGTGCAAAAAAAATTAAAAATTTACTCTATTTTCCGCACCTTCTAGCTGAAAGTTTAATTAACTTACATCGATTGGAAGTAAAAATGCAAAAAACCATTAAAAAACGCAAAAATTGATTAATATATATTTTTAGATCATTTATTCTAAAACCACCCTTTTTCATGCGTGCGCTAGGTGAAAATAATCTTCAGACCGTCCAAATACATCTAAGTATACAAGTCGGCAAAAACGGCATTAATGAACCTACTAAAAAAAATAATTTATTATCTATTATTATAATTTATATCAGTCATTAATCTGTAAGTACTCTACGTTCTTGGTTCTATCAAACGTTAAATCTTGTAAACGGTTGCTCATACAACAAAAATTACTAAAACGTGTTTATAGCAAATTGTTTAATTTTTTGATAAAGGTTTTTGAGATAGTTGCAAAAATCTACTTTTGCGACTTTTGATCTTGCGTAACTCAAGACGCAGCAATCAAACTGATGTGGAATTTTCACACATTATTGGGAGCCACCATACTAAGAAGCATAAAACCAATCAGCCTATTACAAATTATTTCCATGTTTTTTTTTTTAACCTACAAACAACTAAATGCTTAACTACTACTAAGTTGACTCTACGTTTTACTTTTACCTTTACTTTTTTAGCAACAGATTATCTTTAGAAAGTGGAGTAAGCTTTTCCGTCTATGTTTACAACATTTGTACTAAAATAAATCTGTAGATCGATCTAAATTGAACATTTTATTTTATCTTAACGTTAGTAAATTGCCTATTTCTTATGTTATATAAGTGTAATGCATTTCTTTCAGTCAAGTTTTATTATAACTGTAAAAAACTTAAATAAAGCAAAAATTATTAAACTATTTAAAAAGAATAATAATATTATTATTTAAAACACAATTTTGCAAAATTGGCAGCAAAAACTCTGTGACTGTACGGAAAGCTTATTAAAACTTATAAAAATAATAATAATAATAATAATAATATTAATTCTTTATTTACGGTATAAGCAAAACCATTTACATTTACATAAAAATACAATGAATATAAACAATATTATATTGTTTATATTACGTATTATACGTATATAAAATAATCAATATAAAAAACAAAAAGAAAAGATTGACATAAAAAACATAATATAATATAAAATACATAACATTTATTCAATATGACTCAATTGAATCTTAAACATAAATTTAAACAAAATGAAATTTATTGGTAAACAGATTGCAAATCTACAAATCCTACCAATAGGGTTGCGAAATCCATAATTAGTAGAATATGTAAATTCTCTAAATAATGAAGTCTGCCTGGTACGTCGTTCACTAATAAGAATGTAAAATAGAAGAGATAAAAGTAACTCTGGACAGTCAACTTATCTTTTGCGCCAAAGTTTTAGTGATGGTAAATTGTATAGTAAAGCAATGTAATTGCAATCAAAATTAATCGACAATATACACGTTCAATATTCTGACTATGAATTTCATAGAAAGGGCACTAGACTGACGGAACGTACTCTAAATAAGAGGCACAGTATAGTAATTTAAGAGTACTTAGAAAAAGATCAGCTGACATCGTCTATACAAACCCCAGCATTTTTATGGCACGATTACACATGTAGCTGATATGCTCAACAAACGTAAGTATAAAATAAAAAATTACACTCAAGTCTTTAATTTGTGTCACTTGTGGTAGCACCTTGTTATCGTACGAAATTTTGCTTAGCGTTCTATTAAAACTGATTGCAAAACATTTATTAACATTAAATAAAAAGTTATTAATAAGACACCAAGCATTAACAGAGTTGTCTTGTTGTAGAAGATTACAATGATTGATAGATAAAATACTTTTATAAATTTTAATTTAAATCATTTGCAAATAATAGAAATGATGATAAACTAATACAGTTAAAAAGATTATTGATAAAAAGTTAAAATAAAATTGGTCCGCAGCAAGATCCCTGAGAAACACCTGATGAAACTAAAATAAGTTGTGAAAAAAAATTATTGATTTTTACACACTACGTTCGGTTTTTCAAAAAACATGATAACCAAGAAACCACTGCATTATAAAAACATAAGTTACAAAGCTTAGCAATCAAAATATTGTGGCTCACACAAACAAAACCTTTAAAAAGTTGGTCTAAATAGCGTCAACTTAAGTTTTGCATTTAAATGCGTTTAAAATGTAATTTTCGTAAGAAAGTAGATTGGTAAGTGTAGATCGACCCTCACAAAACTTATGCTGTTTTTCTACTTAAATACTTTTGCACATCCAATGTATTTGACCAGTTATAATTTGATCAAATAATTTTGGGATAGCAGATTGAATGCAAATGCCTCTATAGTTTGTAATATTTTTTTAAAACAGGATTTATGCAATGGCATAATATAAGTTTGTTTCCATACATCAGAAAATTTAGTTTTATTTAATGAAGCGTTGAAAAGTAATGATTTTGAAATTGAATAATTACAATGCTTTAAGAGCATAGAAGAAATGCCGTCAGGCCCAGTGCTAAGATTAGATTTAAAGCTTTTAATTCCATTAAAAATATCTAGTAATCTAACTGAGAAATTTGTATGAATTACATTTTTATTAAACTCAAACAATGGAGTTGCATGAATTTGATAATTAAAAACGGAAGCAAAAAAATCTGAAAAATTGTTTACAAGATTGTCACCATTAATACAGGTTTAATCACTATAATAAATTGTAGCTGAAAAAACATTAGTTTTTCTAGCTTTATTTACAAATCTTCAAAAATGTGCGTTAAGATTGTTACATGAAGTCCGAAGAGAATCAAATTCATTGTAATCAGAAAAAAGTTGTGAAGATTTAAATCGTTTATGTGCTGTTTTTTTTTTAGTTTAGTAAGTGAAATTAATTATATATAACCAAATAGAAAAGTATCACATTTGACATCTATCACATAAGCATTATGATGTTGACTTATATTATTAGTAGTATTAGTATTTTGTTAGCTGTTTATAGTTTGGATCAAATCAATTATTGATGATTTTGTTGAATACCTTTTGTTTTTTATTAATTTCCGTTTCTGTTTCAACTGAGCACAATAATTTTGTATTGATTTAATAATAGATAGATAGAATAATATATATCATCAAAACTAAAACGATTACAAAATTGTATTATTTTTACTGTGTTTATCTAAAAAAAAAGGTAAATGAGAAGTAGTTTGATAGCAACAAAACGCAAAGTTTTAACGACAGAAGTAATATAACGTTTTCTAAGGTATTTTCAGTAATAGTTTGTCGTAATCTGTAATTATTTTTTAGAAATTTAATTTATTTATATGTAAATGCAGTTGTATATAATAACTCGCTTAAATTAATTTGAATTAACTCTAAAATTTTAGTTGAAAATAATCTCAAATGTAGTTAATTTGTACTGTATACTTCTCAAAATTGTTTTCTATTTTGTGTTTGTAATAACGTTAACATAAAATGTCTATTTTTTGTCAGAAATTTAAAAAAAAAACTAGATTTTATTATAACAGCGCGTGTAAATTAAAAAATATCATGCTTATCTTATTTTTGTTATATTTTGACAAGAAAATTAAGTACTCTACACCGTATAGCACATTTTATAAAACAAGTTGTTCTTTAAAATAGTGTTTTATATAAAATTTGTTTCTTAAATTTAAAATTTTGCTGTATGCTAATGTAGTTTTCATAATAACGTGCAAATGATTTGTATGTGCAAAATTAACTTTAACTTTACACTGTAATTTATGCATAAGCATTTTGGAGCTTTATACGCAAAGGTGCCTAACGTTTGATAAAAATCAGTGACGGTAATATCTGGAGTTTTAATGAAACAATTAAGTATAATGAGACAATTAGTATACTTCCTGGAAAACCGTAGACAAGAGGGTTTATATTCACACAAACGTCAATGAAACGTGTAAAAATTATAGTTAATCATAATAAAATCATTGTAACTAATTTTATTAACCCGAAAAGTTTTTTGATATCTTTATAAATAAGTTTGCAAAATTCTGCTCTAACGGTTTTATTGCTTTTAGCAAATGCAATTTTGTACGAATGAAATTCATCTTATGAAGCATTCATTTTACCCTTCTATCTTATATTCAAATGTGTTGTATGCTGACCAAGTGATTGATTTGTGTTTGCTAAAACTGCTTCGCTCAATTTTCAGCATTATTCATAAAGAAGTCATAAGCTAAACGGCCACCGTTCGCAATAAAATAACATAAAACTGAATGTAGAAATATTAATATTATTATAAAACAGTAAAAACAAAAAAATATGCAAATAACAACAAATTAAATAAAGATGATTAAGTGAAAAATTCTTAAACAAAACTGTAATAATAAAATTTCTGAAGTTTTAATTATTTTTATGATTATTATAGAGGTAGAACTCAATACCGTTGTAATGTCTTTTATGTGATGACTATACTCTACTTCCATTACAGAATATGGTAATTCGTATCGTTTCTCATTCACCTATCCACACGACGTTCCTAAGGTCTAAATTTTATACTCGCTTCTTATATTTATTTTTGAAACAAACTAGCAAATAAAAAGATGTTGGTGACTTTTATAAAAACAGTATACGTATTTAGTAAAGCAATTTTTTAATAACGTTGATTAACTTTTACGTCTAATTAAATTAAATTACTTTAATGCTGAAGCAATTATATTTAAAGTGAAAACTGTTATTTTTTGTTATTATAAATATAGAACAAAGAGATTTATTTTAAATAGCTTCAAATATTTGTTGATATTTATAAATATCACAAATTCCCAGTAAAATGAACATATTAATACACTGCGTTTAATTGCCTACTTCTAAAATGACTTCACAGTCCGTTGAGCGGTCAATTTGGGCAGTCAACTGTAGTATTATAAATATTACCCTTCACTTTCAGCAAAAATGAGTATTTTGTTTAATAATTTATGCTTTAATATTATACATACTAAAACCTATCTACATCACGCATTCTATCAATGCTGTTAGATTTTATCACCGACTGTAATTTAATATAATTTTTTATTGAAATAATGTAATATAGAAATACATTGAATAGAAATTGCAGACCATTCAAAAACTTAATTAACCGCTACACTTTCATCGTCATGTTTTTTTTGCGTGAGAATTCGCACACACTGCAAAGCAGCGTAACTTTATACAATAAATTTCAGGAGCAGTCAACATTTTTAATAACTCGAAAATAACATTCCAATCCAATTTTAAGCCCAGCTTATATGAATTGTATAACATCAATTCGATTCAAATCAAAATTGAAAATAAAATGCAATTACTGTGCTAATTAATAAAACTGATTGCATGCGGTGTTGACGCTTTGGACAATTTAATATAAAATTAAATTAGTTATTTGAATTAATTAATATGTTACAGCTATTAGAATAATAAATTGGGTATTTACCTTAATTAATTGGTATAAATCCTTCCAATTAATAATTTTGAATGTAAATATTCCGAAGCACTGCGGCGAGTGTTGTGTTATTAATCGTGTCACAGAACACACCTGACATTTTTTGGGGTTTATATTTTTAATTAGTAAATTTGCGCGTGTATAATATAGTCCGAGTATAAAATTAATTAATTCCGCCTAAATATAAGTTTTTCCCTTTTTTAATTCAGCTGCGTTCGTCGGTTTACGTCACGGTGTATACGCGAGTGAGCACTCCGGTCAACCGACCGGCACTCCGGGACACTCCAGGACTACCCCAGACTCTCGTGCAAGGGATGCTGGAATATGCGTGTGCGCTCTAGATCCCAAATTTCAACAGCCTGGGAGCGTTGCTAGGCCAACGTCTCGCAGGATAATACAGGATCGTGCTGGATAATAGCAACATAGGGGCACCTGATCGTAGGATTAACGTTCCCGTGTGCAGACACCTTAACATGTTTTACATACAATAATTAACGCAGTTGTAAATGCAAATGCGTATGACAAACGAAATATTTACTGAACGATCTTCGGGGACAGATTTTAATATATACCGTCATAAAACAAGCCTAACTATTAATCCCCCTATCCAGAAACTAATTCTATCTGATTGCATTTATAATTATAGATGCTATAGCAAAATTCATAATAAAATGATTTATTTGTGTTATTTCAACACAATTTGTAAATAGTTTAAATTTAAATGACAAATTATCCATAATTAAATAATAAACATTGTATTATTACTAATGCAAAATGAAAAACTTACTATAAAACAAACTTAATATATAAATATTAAATAGTATTAACTAAACATAAATATAGTAAAAATAAATAGATTTACAGAAATGAAATTGTTAAAAAGTTAATGTAGATAATACATAAAATAATTAATTATTCTTTAATAAAATGAAACCTTTTAAATCCTAAACAAACAATGTGACTCGAATGGAAAATTTCCAAACTCCGGGAGTTTACACACACATACCTACTGCACATACGTGAATTACTAAACAAAAAGCAAAAAGTTATAACCATATATTATTATTAAAATTTAGAATTTATTGCAAGCAGTTAAAAGATGCTGTTATTAAAGTTCTGTATACAAAATTTAGTTAACTTACCAATAACCAAATTATTGTAATTATTATAACTTGTAAAAAAATTAGCATTCGGAATTATATTATTTGATTAGTAACTGCAAATATTTCTGAAAAAAACTTTATTGATAGTGGGTTCAAAGAAATAGATTTCTTATTTAAAATATTTAATCCTATACTATTTGTAATTTATATTAACAATCTTGTACAAGCTGTCAAAATACATAATTACCACAAACTATGCAAATGATACCACATTGAAGTTATATGGCAAAAACGTTAAAATATTAGAAATAGCTGGTAGCATATATTTATTATAGTTAATTTCAATATTTAATTGACAAAACCAAAACAAAGGTTTTTTTACAGATAAAAGTTTATCTTGGGATAGTAACATAAAACATCAAGAAAATTACAATCCGTTTTAAGGGTGTTGTCAAAATTAAAATATTTGGATACTATAAAAACACGGTATACTACTTTTTATTTCACGTTTAATACACTATTTAATAGAAAATTGGTACAAAAAATATGTAGTGTTTTACTACGTAAGGTCACAACTTTGAATACCAAATAGTCTAAGAAAAATAGAAAACAAAAAGAATAAGATGGACAAAATTGTATCAAGCTAAATTTTTGCTTGCATTTTAGTATGATAGCTCCCAATAATAGATGCTTTCCTTTCACTGTTCTGGACGGTTCCGAACAATTCTGTGCGTGACGCCTCATGTACCTTTCACAGAGAGCGCGACGCCCCAACTTGTTCTGAGTGTCCTTCCCCTCTCCCCTCATGCACCTCTATCGAGAACGGTACCTCAAGCCCTTTTCAAGTGCCAACACCAAATAACTAAATGTATCTAACATTT
This sequence comes from Tachinus rufipes, assembly GCA_963932245.1. Lineage (NCBI taxonomy): Eukaryota > Metazoa > Arthropoda > Insecta > Coleoptera > Staphylinidae > Tachinus > Tachinus rufipes. Next base: position 39,245,305 of record OZ010747.1, on the reverse strand, counting down.
ACTACCAACTTATTAACAAAGTTACTAGTATCTAACATTTACTACCAACTTATTAACAAAGTTACTAGTATTGTCTTTTGTCGCCAGTGATAAATTTAATTTTAAAACTTAAAATATAGAAATAGTTTGTAATTTAGAATCTATATTGTGCATCATAAAAATAATGTAATAAAACTTTTTTTAATTATACAATTAATTAACAAAATGTCAAGTTGAGTAAATCATTATTTGTTGGTTATGTCGTTAGTCAACGCATCATAATATATGCCAGTAAATAATGTTCCTTTCAGAACAGTTCAGAACGGTTCTGTGCGTCAAGCCCCGGGAGCATGTTGCTCTTGAAAGAAAAGCAGTAAATGTGATTCTCATTTGATTGCCGCGTTCTGAATAGTTGTTTGCAAATATCTTGAAAACGGCAACTTTTATCTAAGAAAATATAAAGATATAATTTTTAGCTGAAATTTGCTATAAAATTTTTGTTGTAAGACCAACTGTCAGATATAGAATAGTCATTTGCAAAAGTAAAATTATATGTGGAATAATAGTAAATACATAGAATAAAATCTCGAGAGTATTTTACTAAAAGAATGCTGTGTCTCCAATCAGTAATACTTACTTTAATCAAAATACTTTTTATGTTCTCAATCAATGGTAATTAAATAATAAACGGAATTTGTTTATTTGGAAGTTCAAAGTCAAATGTTCAAAAAGGCAATGGAAAAATCAATTATTTAAAAAAACAATCTGTGACTGTATATTATGAGTGCATGTACTTGAAATAGAAGCATTGTTTTATTTATAAGTCAAAATAATATTGAGGAAGCCGACACATCTATTAATCCACCTCATGTTTGAACAAAGTCTAGCAATAACTATTATACATTTGAAACCTTGTCTATATTTGTTAGAAAAACAGCAACAACAAATAATTTAAAAAAATCAGATTTGTCATCTAATACGTCATGTATTACCATCTTTGTTTAGGACTTGTATTCTGAATTTTGCTAAAATGCTAATGGCTTGAAGGTTTTGTAAAATTTAACTGCCGAGAGTGTCTGGTATTACTTGAAATGTTGGATTTATTTTACGCGGTTTCTTCTGGAAGGTGAAAAAATCCGTCCAAAAGATAAGAATATTATGATTGCCATAGAAAATATATTTTCCTGAAGTTAATAAGGATTTTTAATTTAAAAAAATAAAAAAACAAATTAATAATTTATTTATAGTAAACTCAATTTAACAATCACAGCGGCCAAAAGTCAAGCATAGACAGCTGTTTTGGCTTTACAAATGTTGTCAGTATGCTTTGTAAGACCACGGCATCACATAATAGCACAAGACATTTTTTTTTTTTAAGATTAGGAGAATAATCTTCTTAAAGACATTTCAAAATGTCGGATTTACCCTTACAAACGCCTACTAAACTAACCCTTCCTCCCCATAAAATGACTGTCATATGGAAGCAAGCGTTAATTGTTAAGCGTAAAAACCTTCCCAACTAACTAAAATAATCACGAGTTTAAAATTATAGAATTTACCTAGTGTTGCTGCCTTATAGGCGTTACATAGTATTTGTGGCAATCTTAAACCACAACTAGGTCTGGGAATACAAACTATCTGACAAAGTCTAAAAATTAACCATTAGTTACCTAAAATCTGAGCTGTGCATAGGATACATTCTTGTGTGCTCCTGAAAAGAGCGGTAGTCTGTTGTTGGTAAGCAGGTGCTTTACCTTGAGTCTTCTTGTAGCAAGTAGCACGCAGTTTTACATAAACTAAAAAACTTTTATAACTGGCAGTGTGCGGCTTACCGCACCCGGCGCATATTCCTACACGTTTTAGAAAAAGTACACGCGGAGATTGAATAAGCCCCTGAGCACTAGACACACAAATAGTGCGTTGCATCTGAATACCATGTAACCTTAACGCTGCTAACAATGACATTGTGCAATTTCTGCGGTCTTCTTTTTGTACTCAATCGTACAACAAAGCTCGCAGATCTCGGTTAGAAAAAGTTTTTAGCTTTTTCTGGAATGTTGTACATTGGAAAAGATTTTTCGTTTTTTTTCACAGATGTTAGTTCAAACTCTCAAACAATAATTTTGGTTTGCACGTCTGCCGTGACGCAATTAAGAATGTTCTGAATGACGTGTTTATGGGTATTTTTAGCTCTTTCTTGAAAAGTTTAATGTACCACGTTGGAGGCACTGCACTGTACCAGTGCTCTATCACAGCACAAAAGTCCGTATGCGTGAGAGAGTGCATACAAATGCCATAAACGTTTACATCGCAGTCAATGGTGATATTATGCGATTTCAAAAGTTGCCAACAGCCCTGGATAAAGAGATTTTTTTCTGATTGTTATGAAAAAAAAAGCGTTATGTGCCAGTGCCTTCTGTGAATACTATCAGAAATAAAAAACATAAAAAGTCTCAAGGTTGAACAGTCAAATCCAAGTTAGCCGACTAAACCTTATAAACAAACCGGGTTGAAACTCTTTGGCCTTGGGGACTAAAGATCTTTATGGTGCTAAAAACACTTAATAATGTTTGACTAAAAGTCTAGAGTTACAAAAAGATAAGAAAGACTCACTCGCATTTTTTTTTGGTTTTTTTTGTCTTCTTCTTCTTTTTTCCTACGGTCTCGGCGGTGGTTTTGATTTTCAGCGTGTCCATAATTTTTTCTTTGGAGGTAAGCCTGGATATGGTACTCCGGGGTCTTAGTGGTAGGCTTGGTAAGCAGTGGTGTTATTGCGGCCTTTTTGGCCAAGGCTTATGTTGGAGTTTTCTTAAAAGATAGCCAAGCAAAAATTTGCTTAACAAACAAATTTGTAATTATCAAAAAAGCACGTTTACTTTAACACAGCGCTAGGTAAAAGTGTCTTACAAGTTTGCTTTAACGAGTCCTACAATGGCCAAAGCAATGTCCTGCTTCATGTGACATACGTCTTTTACCACGTAGTCCACACCGTATTTTTTGGCGTTTATATGCCTCTAGTAGCGGTTGTCTATCTTGCCGATCTTTGCAAGTAACTTCTTGAGCTGGATTTCTAGCTTATGGGTCTTTGCATAAAAGATCTCTAAAATTTGACTAATGAACAGCTCGAGCGCAAGATCTTTGCTGAGCAATGTTGCTATGACCGGAGATTGCCTGCTTGCGCGGGTTGCAGAAAAAACTGCAATTACAGCGGAAACTCTTCTATCTTGCGTCTGCACTTATTGGCTGCTCGCTCGCAATTTGTTTTTCTTTTACAAACTTAAATAAATATTTTTGAGCATATAAACACAATTGATGTAAATAATCAAACAAACGATTGTTGGCTTTTACTAATGCAATTTAATTCTAAACGTTCTTATAAAGCTAATGTTATTATAGTTTCATGCTGCTGAGCATCATAATTGTGCAAAATTGACTAACTTTTACAAAATATGATAGTAATTAGAAAGACTGCAACAAAAATAGTTTTTGAAGAAAAAGACTTTATATTGTCAAACAATCTATAACATTTACGTGTAGTACCAGAGCTGACTATGCTGATTGCATTGCAATCAAATTGCATTAAAGTCAATATGACGTTGCGTTGCCGTTCTGTTTAGATAGTAACATAACAACGCAATGCAATTGGCATGGCGGAGTGTTAGCTATGGACTTATATGACTATTGAGCAATTACTTATAAATTCTATAAAATCATATAGTGGTGTCAGTGAAGAAAAAAGTACACAAAAAAATGTGTTAAGCAAATGAGTGTATAGTATACATATTAAAATACAAATTGTAAAAAATTAGAAAATCTCTGACCAATCAACAGATTAGCATGTAATTGCTAAAGAAATTACGAGTAGAAAAGAATACTACTGATGTTACAAAGATCTAGAATAGTCCACAATCCTTTCTTTTAGCTTTTTCAGATCAGATCGAGTAAAACTATCGCTAATAAAAAAAAATATTGGTACTATCTTCTAAAAATTAGCCTAGTTTTTATAACAAAACATAACAAGTTTAACGTTTGATACTATCAAATTAAAAAAAGCTGACAAAGTAGATTTACTTTTAACAATTACTAAACATTTAATTCTGAATAAACATAATATTTCGAATCAAAAAACATCATTAAATATTCTACACATTTGGAAAGCTTATAAATTAAAAAACATTTAAAAAATCAAAATTATACAGTAATAAATGAACAATTAGATATTTATAATTCACCACTACTAGATATGTTAATAAAAATAAATTTTAGTTAAATAGAAATTTTAAATTATAATGTAAATATTTATATTTATTTGATAGATTATCTAACCTTTAAATTTGTAACGTCTAATAAATGACAATATCAAAATTCAAGTCAGCGGGAATATAGAAATTTAAATATATAAAACGGATTTTTTTTTTTAAATATTAATCAATCAGTTTGAAATATTATATTATATAAATACATTGAAAATGATGATAAATCATCGAAACATGTATGTAGAAATAAAATAAAATAAATAAATAAATAAAATCATTACTTCAATAATATGAATATTATTACTAGCTTTGTTATAGTAAAAAGGTTGCCTTTGATTTATTAAGTAAACAGTTTGTAATAAATCTTCAACAATACTCCAAGTACAAATTTCATACACGTTACTACTTTTGAAATTATTTATTGGAATGGAAAACGCAAGAGTACCAAATCATCTTTTTCTAAAATACTTCAGCTTGCCAACAATGACATTGATTATACAAATGTGATAAACATTGTCAATAAAGAATTCCTGCTGCATCGTGTAATATCAAATTGAAATAGCGCATTTGATACTATTTTTGATAGCTACTTAGTTTATATACTAAAACATTTTATTTATGACTTTTGTATTTGTTGGTTATAATGATCATGAAAACAATTTCAAAGCTTAAGAGTAACATCGTCGTTGTGCTACAGTTTTTTTATACGCTGATATTCTTTTTGAAGCATCAGACAGTCAACGAGTCAACAACAGTTTCTTGGTGATAGAAACAACAAAAATTGATTCATTTATATGTTGCCTAAAAAATTAAAGTTGCTAATATTATTGTAAAGTAAGCAAAAAATAATGCTAACGTTCTGATCATCAAAACATTAAACATAAAAGTATTGTAGTTTTTATAACTTAGTAAAGTAAAAACAGAATTAAAAATGTATTTTTCTTACAATTTAGCAGCAATACTGGATGTGATACAACATATACAAAGATGATTTTTAATTAATTCTAATTTAGATCACAAAGAAATATTTGATAAAATATTAAGAACACGCCACAGGTTTCTGTGAAAAATTAATACTGTAACATAAGAAAATAAATTATCTTATTAATTCTGCATATAATAACTACATCATCAAAGTACAAAATCAATGTTCTGTAGACGCTTAAAAGTATTTTAAATATATTTGCTTTAAGTAAAGTAGTTTTTGTATCCTTAAATCCATAACTGATTAAAACGCCGATATCTCCTATACTAACTTATTGGATATAATTTATTGTTCTGTCTTACAGTTTAATTTAGTATTTAAACCTTATCTACCTACAATATCAACTGTGCTCTTCAATATTTAAACTTTTTTTATATATACGAGTATATTAAATATTGATAAAGTTTTAAAGTTTTATAAGACTTAAAAAAATTTAACTGCAAGATTTAATTAAATTTCTTTGGTTTTTTTTAAGATAATATTTAAACTTCTATCACGTATATTTGATCAAATTCTTTGTTGCATTCCTTTCCATGTACTTGAAAACTTGCTAATTGTCTAATACTAATATTAATTGTAAGAATCTTAACAATGTATCAAACTACAGTATAAAAATAAGTTAATAACCAATATACACTAGCAAACAAAAAATAGAGGTTACTTTAAAATTATGACCTATTTTTAGAATTTTTTGTTTTAACTTTATGTTTGTAAATTGTAAATCAAAGTAGGCGTTTATTAATATATTTCCCAACAAATGTTATGTATCTGTTAGTTAATATTACCGTGTTACAGACTTTTATGAAACAACATTCATTTTGCTCTAATTGAAAACCTACAGTTTGTTTGTTTTACTTAGAGTTGATTTTTCTCTGCAAATTTACACGGTGTACTGTACTTAACAGCCCTATTGTTGTGGCAAAAGTTATAGCGTCTGTTGAAGATGGGCGAGGAAAACGGAAAACTGCAAGGATTGTTGGAAAAAGCCTTTGTGCTGTACAAAAGGTGTATTAGCGTTACTGGGATACTAGCCTGATAACTGGAAGATCAAGATCCAAAAAAAAAACTACAACAAACAGAGATAACCGTCCACAAGTTTGCAAAATAGAACAGCAGTTTATCTACAAAATCAGCTACATAAAGTTAAAGATGTAAATGTTAGTAAATGAGTTAAGTTTAAGTTAAGAGAAAGCTTTGGTCTGCTGGATTGTCTTGTAGAAAGATAGTCCACCTTTACAACGCCGACATTGTGTTGTCAGTTGCCTCAATGGATCAGACGGACGTCGGAAAGTGTGGAGAAACGCGTCATTTTTTGCAAAATAACGCTAGACCTTACAAAGATAGAGTTGTCAGAAATTATCTGAATGAAGTGGGATTTTTGCAGTATGATTGGCCAGCTCTCAACCCGGATATAAATCCTATAAAACATGTATAATGACGTATTCAAAAGCAAGCTCCAAGAACTGCTTAAAAGCTAAGACAGTTTCTATTGTAAGAATAGAATAATATCAACCAAAATGTAATTCTTAATTTAACTCAAAGTGTTCTTTGTCGACTTCAAGCAATTATTAATGCAAGAGGAGGCAATACTCGTTAGTAGTAAAGTATTTTTTTATATTATTTGTTCTATATTATTATTTAGTGTGCAAAATGCAATACAATTGTACACAAAATTTCAAAACAAAGTCATAATAAGTGACCTTAATTTTTTGCTTGCTAGTATATATTATAAATTATTAATTTTTAATAATTTGCTTGCCTTAGGGTAAAATATAACACCTAATTGCTAAAAATAGGTTACTTTTAAGAGATTTATCTCAGATTTTTTGTAATTTTACTAATTTTCCGGTTTTTGAAAAAGGTCAAAAAATTAATAAAATTACTAATAATTTGAGAAAAATCTTTTAAAAGTAACCCATTTTTAGCAATTATGTGTTATATTTTACCCTAAAGCAAGCAAATCCAGTTTTTGCAAAGTATCATATTCAAATTTCAAGTCTTCAGGTGTGAATTGAAGATATTAAATTTTCAATAAAATCTTAATTTTCTCATTTTTCGCAAAATTTTTCGAAAAAGCAAAGGCAGGATCGTATTCTACGGAAAAATTCCTATAAGATACCTTCCTTTGAATATGGTTTTTGACTATTTTTTGCTTATTTCTAGCACAAAAACTAAAAAAAGACAAAATATTCCTAAAAAATTAAAATGGTCGCCATTTACACTGCATTGCATCTAAAGATCTAAAATGTTAAGAATTGTCATAATCTTGTACCCCAAACATGTGTACAAAATTTGAGCAAAATCGGAGATATCGATGTGGGAACGATTGTCCGAATTTCCGTAGAATTACCCTATTGTTTTTTTTCTATGTATTTTATCCAACTTCAAAGTGAAAGGTTATGTCATCTAACAAACTTTTCACTTAACTTTTAACAGCGTTAATCATAACATACTTATTATTATAGACAAAATGATACAAACAACTTTAATAACAGAAAACAAATTGTTTTCTGTAAAAAGTTTTTTTTTTATATAAACAGTTTGAATATTGCTATGTCATTGCATATTACCCTCACGTATTAATAATATGTACTACATTTTACTTGTGATAAAAATAAGTTAAATTTGAACAAAATGTTTTTTACTTTAAAACGTTTTTCAATTAATTTAAAACAAAATTCTAGCAATAATTTTTTATTCAAGATAAACCTCTATTTCTTATTTTTTGTATAATATTCAGAGAATCTTTAAATGATAAAAAAGAATCAACAAAATTGAAGATTTGGTAAAAATTGGCTGCCGAGTAAAAGTTTTAGTTAATGTTAAAAATAAGAATCAAAACTCTACATAAAGATTTAGGAATAAGCAAAGTCGGCACAATGGGTTCTCATGCTTTTCAGTTCTAAACAAATACTAAGTTGACAACAAATAGAATGCTTTATTCTAAGATTTAAATTTATTCTATAGAATTATAACTAAGGATGAAACCTGGGTACACCATTAAAATTTTCCCAAAAACAATAGTCTATGCAATAAAACAAAAAATGTCTACAAAGACACAATTAAGAACACTTAAAAAGACGTTGTTTTTAATTAAATGACAATTTGAAAAACATTTGTAGTTAAATTTTGAAGAATTGTCAACAACATTTTTTAAATGCATAGCGTTTGAAAAATATTTTTTTGTCTTATAACTCCTTGTTTTGTAGCTATGAAGGTAACAAAGAATCTCTGTTGTATAGTTTTCTGTTTAAAAGTTGGACAATATGATAATAATGTGAACTATATATTGACAGCAAAGCAAAATTTGACAGTAGATAGCTTTTTCTTTCCTCAAAATAACTTTTTTATTGCAAATAATTTTATTAATTGTGACATTTTTATAATATAATAAAACAAAGAAGAACGTTAGAACTATAGATATTTTTGTTTAATTATGTGGTATGAAATAACATAATTCAAAATGGTGAAATTAATCTGGTCGAGATCAATAGATTTTAAACTATGTAAAATACAATTTATATATGGGTAATTCCATTACTTTTCGACTAATTTGAGAAAGTCGACCTCTTTGATTATGCTCAAGTTTTCAGGGATCAAAATATGGATGAAAAAAATAAAATTCCCAAAATTTTAGACCTTAGAATATTGCCTGTTTAAAATAACACACATTTAAAGGTCAAAAATATCACAATAAAACGTTTTTTTTAGCTTATTTTGTATCTTAATTTTTGGGTTTCTGGAAAAAGATAAAAAGGTCCACGATGACTCAAATTATTCCTTAGTACATGTACATTAAAACCCAAATCTTATGTTTAATATTGTGGCGTCATTTTGATATATCAAGCTTTAAACATTAATTAAAAAAAAACGTAAATTTTAAAGAATTGCAAAATTATGCTTTGTTTAAACCGTTCTAACTTTGTCAAATCTTAAAGAAATTGGATCCACAAGTCTAGATTTCTTTGTGTTTAATTTTTCTTTAAAGTAATCACACTAGACTTATAGAATCAATTCATATTCTCCATTATTTTGATGCAAGAAGTTGCACATGTTATCGCAATATTCAATACTTGTAATTTTTAGGTCCCGAAAAAACGCTGTCACTCTATGTCGGTTTTAGTCAAAATTTTAGTAAATAATTATCAGATCACAAAAAAAAAGTTATTTATATGAAAAATGGTATATCGGGTATTATCAAGAAGCCATTGAGAAAATGCAAGTCGTTGTGCTGTGTTGCCTGGTTGTTGGTGTTGTACTTTTGATAATTATATGGCTGAACATTTTCACTAAAAAACACGTCAAAAAAGTTGCTTTCTATTGGGAAATTTCAATTGCTTGGGCATTACCATTACAGAATCCGTAAACAAAAATAATATCTGCGTATTTTCCGTTGTTGAACAGCATTTTCATCAAATGATACTAACCGAACCAAAGAAAACTGTTTTAACAAAAATCAAAAGCTTGCATCAATGCACACTTGTTAAAGTAATGTTGTTTTGTTTGTATTGTTTGCTAAATAGAAAGTTTTTTAAATATTTTGTATTTGTTGACTATCTCAAACAAAGCAAGATAGACAAAAAGTGATTTAGATTTTCTAAAGAACAATGCCGATTTTAACGATTTTTGAATATAAAAAAATTCTTGATAATGAATATGGTATTTTTCATATAAATAACTTTTTTTCTTGTGGTCTGAAGAGTATTTACTGAAATTTTGACTGAAATCAACATAAGGTGACAGCGTTTTTTTGGGATCTAAGAATTACAAATTTTGAAGATTGCAAAAACATGTGCAACTTCTTGCATTAAAATAGTAGTAAATATGTATTAACTCTATAAGTCTTGTCTAATCACTTTAAAGAAAGATTGAACACGAAGAAGTCTAGACCTTGTTGATCAAATTTCTTTAAAATTTGACAAAGTTAGAACGGTTTAAACAAAGCATAATTTTGCAGTTCTGTTAAATTTTGGTTTTTTTTTGAAATAATGTTTGAAGCTTAAAATATCAAAATGACTGCTTCAACATTAAATAAGCTATTATGGGTTTTAAAGTACATGTAATAAAGAATATTTTGAGCATATTGGACCTTTTTATCTTTTTCCAGAGGCCTAAAAGTTGAGATACAAATTAAGCTAAAAATGACGTTTTATATGCGAAATTTCTGACCTTCAAATGTGTGTTATTTTGAACAGACAATATTCTAAGGTTCAAAATATTGGAAATTTTTAAATTTTTGCTAATTTTTAGACACTAGAAATATTGTCTTTAATATGTTATAATATTTTTTTATGTCAGTAAAACTCTGTAGATTTCACAAATCTTCATGCTGGGTTGTAATAGGTTTATTGTAATAAAACTATACATATCTATAAAAATAAATATTAGTTTTTAATAAAATTAGATAAAAAACTTTTTTTGACAATATATTATTTACAAAGCATACTAAATATTAGATGACTACGATAAAAGCTTATTAAAGTAGTTAATCAATATTACAGCATCAAGTTTGAAAACATTTTATATGTTTAGATTTTACAATGTTTTTACTTTGCTAATTAAAATATAACAACAGAATTTGGTTTAATGTTTTGATTCATCATTTTTGCATACTTGTAAGAATAAGTGAGTTGGGTTGGCTTACTTAGAATTTAGTTTGTTTATCTAAAAATATTCTAGCAATATGAGCTTATGTGCTGACTAAAGAATTTATTATTTTATTTCCTTCCGCTTTAAACTTACATTTGCGAACTATACATATTAGTAATTCGTTATACGGGGGAAATTGCTTTCATTAAAATAAATTGAAAATTTATATAATCTTATCTTACGCATCCTATCTATCATTCCTATCTATAATTATTATTTAATATATGTACCATAAGTATATATAATTAATTTGACACATAATGACAAATAAGAAAATTATATTGTGCTTACACATATATAATTTTTATGTTGTAGAATTTCTTTTCTCATGGCTAAGACTTTGAACTTAAGAGCAGTAATCTCAAAATAACTAGCATATTGGTTGAGTTCTTAATTCAAAAAATGTAAACTTATTTTAATTTTATTAAAGTTTTTCGTTTTGCGGTTGATAAATAACAATTATCAGAAAATATGCGTTAGATTCAATTATAAGTAGAACATGTTAAAGCAAAACTTTATAGTATAAATTGTTTTCACTTTATTTATAAATTCTTTAGTAAGGTCGTGGCTTCTGGGACTATGATAGGATAATTTATGTAGTTGTATTATTTCGATCTTCTGTAAGTGACGGCTTGAGTGTAGGCGTGGTACGAAGGTCACGGCAACGCTCTATGAGATCAGCAAAACAATTATCGCCGTAGGTTGGGGTTGGAAAACCATTTTTGATTATAATGAAGCATATCCAGCATTAGTATAATTTTCATTAAAATGTACGCTATTATTTGTTAGTTAGATTATTCAATATTGAGAATTAAAAACACATTGCATACAGAGCCGTATATAAATAAAAATGTCAAGGAGTTTAATTATTTTTTTTGAAAAATTTAAAATCTAGATTTTTTTTTATACAAAACCTAAAAAATAACAGAAATTACAGAATAAAATTATATATCTCAAATGGCAAAAAATAGCTAATTTTCAAGACTTGCAGTATTTACTAAACATATGTCGTATACATTTTTTAAACAAAAAAAAAACATTAATTATTTAAAATAATTCACACTCAGTTTCTCTAACGTAAATTGATTAAGCTCAGCAGTTTATATCGAGTTTGTGTTGCACCATGCATTTAGAAATGTCAGCTAGGATCTAGACTAGCCAAACAAGCGTCTCCGTCTTATTAATTTATTTGTCATAAAATATGAAACTTAATAATTGTTACATGAAAGTTTATCTATAAATCACATAAAATATAATTTAAATATCTTAGAGCCAATTATACTATAACTCTTACGTTAGATTTCCCATGTGTTCTATACTATTATCCACTATAACTTTTTGGTCGCATTGAGTGTGTGATTAAAGTACAAGTGCGTTAAGTTAACATTGCGGTTTTCAATACTGTTTGCTTATTTTCTGTTGTCATGAAAACATTTCACATCGATATAATTAACTTATAAGTTTATTAACTGTTTTGATCAACAACGTACGAAAAACGTAAAAAACATTATTGCAATATGCAAAAATATACATAATACACTAAATTGAAAAGAAATGTGCAAATTAACATCTATTTAATTAAAATTTCCTTTTATTATCTCTTACCCTTAATATGTAGAAAATGAAAGGTTGAGTTTCGAAGCACGGTTAAAGGTGTAACCGCTGTGCAAATATTTTTTAGCATTTTCAAATATTTGTCTAAACAAAATATTTTACGCGGTTAATTAGAATTTTGTGCTAATTAATTTAAATTGGAAAGAAGACATTTACTAACAAAAATTTTTATTTACGAATAAATGATAATGCTGCAATAGAAATAAATAAACAAGCATTAATTTGCGTAGAAAGTTAAACCATTTTAAAAGCAATTTGATATTATTATGCACTTTTTTTAGTTAAAGATACACAACCAACCTATATTTGTAATGTGCTAATATCTGCTACATACGCAACAGCGTACATGTTAATTATAATTATAACCAAAGCACTTTATTAAAAAATCAGATTGCTTTAATACAGTAGTTTTTTATTATTATTTAATCATTCATTTGCTGGCCAACAGTCTATGGCTATATCCACAAAACAACAACCATAATCTAGAATAACAGTTTTTAAAATTGACATGGATTGTTGATTAAAATTAAACTAAAATTATAAAGAACAATTTAATCCCAAAAACAGAAACAGTAACATTTATTAATTCAGGACATTAGATTATCCATGATTAGTGCTTATGTAACCTTATTTACATTTAATATGAGTGTAGGTAGACCAGATACTAAGCCCCGTCAGTATTTACAGCGCCTACTTATTTTCAATTACCGGTTTGATAGTATATATTTGTGTGGGTTATTGATTGCTCATATTCTGTTTTGTTTATTAATGAATCCATTATGTTAGATAAAAGCTTTAATGCTTATAGTATATAAACAGGTAACAATGTACCGCATAATTATAGTAAGTTTGTTTCTACTCACGTTGCATTTTATATAAACACATACCCAATACATGCATTAACGTTATTTGCAGTAATATTATTGTCTACAAGTATAAGTTTTCAGATTATCTTTAATACTAAGTTCTACTCATTGATTGGTTTGTTTTACATACAAATTTAGCCTTCTAGTTAGTAGGCAGTTTTTAACAACACCTTTACAGCCTTATGCATGGTTGTTTTGTTAGTATGCTACTAAAACGTTACTAACTAGTAGCTAATTACACCATACTAAATGTGCTATATGCATAAAAGCTTTTTAATATAATTTAGTTAGTAGCTACTAACAATAACATTATGCTTTGGCAACACAAAGAATTAAAAGATTTTGCACAAAAAAAAAGATTCAATAATGATTGTAGACCTTGTAAATAAAAACATATTTACAAAATTAATTGAAAAAAAAATTATAATATATAAATATATTTTGGTTTTGTTTCAAGTTTTAAAAGAATCAAAATGCACAGCAGCAGATGTGTTTACTGCTGCCATATTAATTTTTATAACTTGATTTTGAATGTGCTGCTATTTTACAAAAAAAACACTAAACTAATTTAATTATAAATAGAAATAACATTAATTTATTTTTTATATATATACGACGCAACCACTACATTTTGGTGCTAATATTTAAATATTACCATCTATTGCAATAAATAAAGCAATATGTCATTAAATATCTTAATATTTACAGGCAGTTTTAGGTTATATTTACAATAAATTTAATCACATGAGTTTTTTTGTTATTAAATAAATAGTATGTTTGTTGAGTTATAAAAATGAAAAGCTCAATTATTTTGTTGCGCTGCTTTGCTGTATGATCTGCCATATTTTGAGCTGCAAACAGAAATTATATTTTCTACAACTTTTTACTGTTTATATATTTTTTAACAGTATTTTCTCACAACACTGCAGAAATCAGCCGATCAACATCTCTTTTTATCAAAAAAACTGCTTTAAAAAAAATAATAAATGATCATTTTTAAAAAGGTCCACTTGCTATCAGGTTAAAACGCAAACTGAACCGTGCGTGTGTATACACCTTGATTGTTTTCAGTTTCTCGGATACGAGTTTGCAACTTATAGAAACCTTATAAATCCTTATGTTTGTGTCGAGGAAGTATTTGGTCTTTACCGTTTCTTTTTAAAGCACAGTTTGACATTTGTCAGCAGCAACCAAAAAAGAAACAGAAATGAACCAAACCAAATGGAGCCACATACGTGTGAAACAGTAGTGACACATTTTAATTAACATAAAATTTGAAATTGTTTTAATTTGAGACTAACAAACAAATATCAAATATAATTCGTTTCAAAAAGTGTCAGAATCCCTTTGTTTTTAGCACCCCTCACTTGTTTTGTTCAAATATGCTGTTAAAAGCGGCGGGCTGTTAAATCTTATTTTAAATAATAATAAATAATATACTTTATACAGGGTGCGGCAGCAAGACTTTCTTTTTTAAAATGCGCGTTATTTGATAGGCAAAACTATAAAGTTTTGTCCCGAAACAGTTTATTTGTCATCATGCGTTAGAACAGTTAAAAGCGTGCTTTTGCCGTTGAAGCTTACTTTTTGAGCGGATGTTTTGTAATTGCAACCTAGCGCGCCTTTTGGAATTGCTTTAATTGGCTGAAACTAATCCTTGAAAACTGCATCAAAAGTCTTTACATTCACTTAAAATTAGAGTTTAGTATGCAATTTTTTCAGCTGAAATTATTAGTTCTTGTTTCTTTGAGGAAAATGAAGTCACAGTTACAATAAATTTGGACTGGTATTTAAACCTGTTACAGAGTTTTTTTCCCACGGCTTGATGAGTTGGATTTAAAGCACATTTGGTTTCAATAAGACGGTGCAACGGCACACACTAAAAAAAATTTGGAGTGACCGGCCCACTCTCCCGATTTTACCCTTTGTGATTTTTTTCTATGAGGTTTTTTGAAATCCCGTGTTTATGTAAACCGTCTAAGAATCCTACAAGATTTGAAAACTAACATCCAAGAAGAAATTGCCAAATTAACGCCTGATGTGTTGACAAAAGTAATAACAACACACAGTGTATAGAAAATGAGGTACGTCACCTACCAGATATAATTTTCAAAACTATTAAAACAAACGGTAGGCGCCTACATTAAAAAAACAAATAATTTTTTTTTTGATTTATACAATAAGTTTTATTAAGTTTTAACAAAAAGATGTTATGCTGCTGCACCCTGTACTTCTTTTTTGATGTCATCTGTCAATCTTTATAGACTTTTTTTTGTTTCTCTTGATCTTTATGTTGTTATTTTTGTTCTATGTCTATCTCTTTTTTTGTTCTTCTGCAACATGTCCAACTTATTGCTATTTTATTTGTGTTGCGCGCTTTATAACATCTGTGAGTTCTGGTCTTAATTGAATTTTTTTGATTTCACCCTGTTCTTCAGAGTAATTTACTACACTGTTTTTTTTAATAGTTTTTTATGTAATCTTTATCCTATTTTGATTTTGATTGTTTTTAAGCCGTAGGTTGTTGCTGGTAGAATGCAGGCTTTGTATACTTGTTTAAGGTTTATTGGAATACTTTAATTTTTAGGATAAAACTTAATTTTCTAAATGCTGCCTATGTTAAGCCATTTTTTTATTTATTTTTATTTGTTTTATTTGCTTTACTTAGTTTGGTGTTTGGATTTGGCTAGTTTTCCTAATTTATTTATATTTTTCAATTTCTTTACATTAGTCAAGATTAAAATTATGTCGTCTGCAAAGCGTATATGGTTCCAAATACAATCCGTCTTTATTTACTTCTTTGTTTTTCTATTATAGATAATTAAAGTCAGTTTCCAGTGCCAAAATAAATACTTTTGGAAATATGACATCTTTTTGGCAAACATTTTGTTAGATTGGAGTTCTGTTTGTTATCAAGTTGTTGTTAATTTTTTTATGAAAAAACGTAATATCATAAATATGTATTAGGATGTTTAAGTATTATAAGTCTGTTCTGGATTTGTGCTCATAAAAACGCTCAAAAAGGCTTTCTAAACTCTATAAAAGGCAAATTTAAGGTGATATTGTATTTTATAGTTTTTTTTATTAGTTGCCGTACGGTTTGTAAGTAATCTGTTGAGCTGTAATTTTTCCTAAATCTTGCTTGCACAAAGAGTTTGTATGCGTTGAGTTTATAGTAAGGTAGTTGGTCATTGGTTCATCTTTGAAATATCACATTTTTTAAGATTATAATAATCTCTGCTTTGTATCATTTGTCAAGTATTGATTTTTTCTACAATCATTTGTTTAGAAGTGTTTGAATTGTTATTTCTACTGCTTTCTTTTCTATTTTCAGCATTTTAACAGTGATGCAATTTATTTTCTAAACATTTTTTGTTTTTTATTTGTCTCAAAGCTAATCTAGCAATATTATCTCAGGTCTTGATATTTTAATTAGGGTCATTCGATTTTGAAGTATACATGGTGTCTCAAAATTGACGCTTGTGCTTTTGGAATTTCTTTAGTTTTTTATTACAAAGTTAGTAATAAAAAATAAAAAATAACATTTAAAATTTAAACTTTATTAAAATCTAATAATATAAAAAAAACAAGATATTGTGGATGTGAATCATTGTTAACGCTATGCAACAACCATCTTCCAAAGCTAAAACTTTTTTAGACCTAAATGAATGCAAACCATTTTTCTTCAATAATCTGTAAATACAATTCAAACGCTTGTACTTAATTTCAAATCAACAAGTTGAAAAATTTGCTTTTTTGATAGATGCTTGATTTTTGCGAGCATTTAAATTACATGTTTTCAGTCATCTTAAGGGGTAAAAACCCGTCTTATAGTTATTGCATCAGGGTGCCGACAGTTTAAAAACTTCTTTGCAAAAATCGTAGATGCATCAGTGGCATTGTCATTACATGTCTTTAATACTTTCAACATATTAACATAATTTTGATTACAGTAGTTTCGTTTTATTTTAAACCCACAAAGCCAAAATACTATCAATATAACAAAACGATTCATAAATTCTAAAATAATTGAACTATGTTACACAACTTAATGTCAAATCTGACAGTTATGTTACAAGATTTAACAAAATAAATAAATTAAAATTGTGTTTTGAGTAGTAGTTGCAGAAAAAATTATTATTTACATTTTTTTTACAATTCTATAACAAGGGACAAATGGAAAATTGTCTACTTTTAATTTTTAATTTGTTTTAGCCTATTAAGTCAAATCTCAAAAAACGGACGTCAATTTAGTACAATGTTTTGTAGAAATTTTTAATTATGCTTACAGTTTCTTTTTTGCTGAAAACAATAATATTTTAGTCGGTTTTTATTATTTTGGTAATTTTTTGTTTGCCAATCAAACAATTTGAAACTTAGGATTTTTATATTAGCGTTTTCTTCTATTGTGTTCTTTATTAATTCGGTATTGTTTGCTCCGACGTTTTTCCACATTTATTTTTTTATTGTGTTATTTAAATTACTATATTCTTTTGATGCTTGGTTAGTGTTGGTTCTTTTATCAAAAGTGAGGTATTGTGGTTACTTTGGATTTTTTGTGGTTTTAATTTTGCGCGTATATTTTTTGTGCTTGCTGATTTACATCCATTTCATTTAAATGTTTGATACGACTCTATCTTTTTTCTAAGTTTTTCAGATATTTTCTTTTTTTTTTTTTTTTTGTTAGGTATCTTGGCTTTGTTATAAGTTTGCTCTATTTCTAGTTTAGTATTTATTAAGCTCGTTTCACACGTATGCGGTTATATTCGGTTTGATTTTGACTTTGACCAAACAAGCGTTTCCGTCTTAATAATTTATTTGTCATAAAATATGAAAATTTAAAATTGTTACATTAAAGTTTATCTATAGATCACATAAAATATAGTTTAAATATTTTAGAACCAATTTTACTATAACTATTACGTTAATTTTCCCATTTCTTTATTTGTTCTATACTATTAATCACTGTAACTTCCTGGTCGCATTGAGTGTGTGATTAAAGTACATGTGCAGTACATGGCGGTTTTAAATACTGTTTGTTCACTTTTTGTCAATATAATCAATATAATTAACTTATACGTTTATTAACTGTTTTGATCAAATACTTACGTAAAACGTAAAAAACAATAGGTCTGTTCCAACATACAGTTTGAACGGTTTGCAAACCGTCCAAACTGTGCACACAAACAAATATTTGTCATCTTTAGGCAATCCTTTATACACAGTAATTTGTTTGTGTGCATAGTTTGAACGGTTTGCAAACCGTTCAAATCGTATGTTGGAACAGACCTATTATTGTACAAAAATATACATAATACACTAAATTGAAAAGAAATGTGCAAATTAACATCTATTTAATTAAAATTTCCTTTTGTTATCTCTTACCCTTAATATGTAGAAATTGAAAGGTTGAGTTTTGAAGCACGGCTAGAGGTGCAACCGCTGTGCAAATATTTTTTAGCATTCTCAAATATTTGTCTAAACAAAATATTTTACGAGGTTAATTAGAATTTTGTGATAATTAATTTGAATTGGAAAGAACGTACATTTACAAACAAAAATTTCTATTTACGAATAAATGATAATGCTGCAATAGAAATAAATAAACAAGCATTAATTTGAGTAGAAAGATAAACATTTTAACTA
The DNA here is from genome assembly GCA_963932245.1 of Tachinus rufipes. Classification (NCBI taxonomy): domain Eukaryota; kingdom Metazoa; phylum Arthropoda; class Insecta; order Coleoptera; family Staphylinidae; genus Tachinus; species Tachinus rufipes. Next base: position 39,226,310 of record OZ010747.1, on the reverse strand, counting down.
CTAATTTGAGATTATTATGTCATTTGTACTTTTTTAGTTAAAGATACACAACCAACCTATATTTGTTATGTGCTAATATCTGCTACATACGCAACAGCGTACATGTTAATTATAATTATATCCAAAGTACTTATTAAAAAATCAGATTGCTTTAATACAGTAGTTTTTTATTATTATTTAATCATTCATTTGCTGATCAACAGTCTATGGCTATATCCACAAAACAACAAGCATATTTTAAAATAACAGTTTTTAAAATTGACATAGATTGTTGATTAAAATTAAACTAAAATTATAAATAACAATTCAATCCCAAAAACAGAAAAAGTAACATTTATTAATTCAGGACATTAGTCTTATTCATGATTAGTGTCAATGTAACCTTATTTACATTTAATATGAGTGTAGGTAGACCTGATACTAAGTCCCGTCAGTATTTACAGCGCCTACTTATTTTCAATTAACGGTTTTGATAGTATATATTATTGTGGGTTATTGATTGCTCATATTCTGTTTTGTTTATTAATGAATAAATTTATTATGATTGATGTCAGAAATAATGTCAAGTTGACAATTTTTTTGCTGTTTAAATTATATAGTAATTGGAGGGCCTGCAACACCTACAGTAGTAAATATCAGATTAAATCATGTATTAAATGAAGCAAAGAATCAGGAATAAAAGAAAAAGAAGTTTGTAAACAACTTAGATCAAAATTATTATTGTGAAAATTATAATGGTTAAGTGGGAGAACAGACATAGTCTGAACTTCGCCTTTTTCTATTTGTATAATTTGTATTAAATAGAAATAAAGTTTATTATTATTATTATTATTATTATTATTATTATTATTATTATTATTATTATTATGTTAGATAAAAGCTTTAATGCTTATAATATATAAACAGGTAAATTTTAGTCAGGGGTTAAAAAAGTACTGCATCTCCCATAAGAAAACATATTATGTATAAAATAGTTGTTGTGATAATCTACGTTGGCGCCAATGGCGCTACTGTCGTGTGACGTCACTACTAATGCCCAGTATTATACTAAGTTTGTTAATCATTTGGATTTAGTTTCTGCACACGTTGCATTTTATATAAACACATACGCAATACATGCATTAACGTTATTTGCAGTAATATTAGTGTCTACAAGTATAGGTTTTCAGATTATCTTCAATACTAAGTTCTACTCGTTGATTGATTTGTTTTACAGACAAATGTAGCCTTCTAGTTAGTAGAAAGTATTTAAGAACACTTTTACAGCCTTATGTATAGTTGTTTTGTTAGTATGCTACCAAAACGTTACTAACTCGTAGCTACTTTTTTTTTTATTATATACATATTTACATTTTATTTTATTTTATTATAAATTAAATATTCCAGCAGTGCCGCCATCCATCTGTAAAACGATTTGAGGGGCCTGGTATTGGAAACTTACTTACATTATACTAAATGTGCCTTATGCATAGAAGCTTTTTAATATAATTTAGTAAGTAGCTACTAACAATAAAATTATGCTTTGGCAACACAGCATTATGTGAACTTTGCTTCATGTTACATTCTTGCGCGTTAAAAACAAAAAAATAAAAAAGATTATGGACTCAAGGAAAGATTCAATAATGATTGTAGACCTAGTAAATAAAAACATTTTTACAAATTTAATTGAAAAAATAAATGTTAATGTATAAATATATTTTGGTTTTGTTTCAAGTTTTAAAAGAGTCAAAATGCACAGTATCAGATGTGTTTACTAATGCCGTATTAATTTTTATAACTTGATTTTGAATGTTCTGCTATTTTACAGAAAAGCACTAAACTAATTTAATTATAAATAACAATAACATTAATTTATTTTTTATATATACTCAACGCAACCTCTACATTTTGTTGCTAATATTTAAATATTACTATCTATTGCAATAAATAAAGCAATATGTCTTAAAATATCTTAATATTTACAGGCAGTTTTAGGTTATATTTACAATAAATTTAATCACATGCATAAGTGTTAGTTGAGAACTAAACTTAGTAGCGAATTAGTTATCACTATGCATACTGTCAACAGTAATATCCAGCTTGTAGCATCTGTGTGGTCGGCTACTGCGCGAAGCAAGTAAAAACAAAAAATGTTTTTGTAACTCGGATGCTAAGTACTGACTTGCACATGACAGTAACTCGTGATGATGCGAGTAGCTGCACTGCAGTAACTGACTAAGACAGCTCGAATTCTAGCTTGCACTATGTAACCAAGCCTTTAATAACTATGTATAATGATTAAGAGTTACAACGTTTCTTTGTTATTAACAAAATGGTATGTTTGATAAGTTATGAAAATATAAAACCCAATTATTTTGTTTTGCTGCTCTGCTATATAATCTGCCATATTTTGAGCTGCAAACTAAGCCTATTGAAAAAAAGATTCACTTGCTATTAGGTTAAAACACAAACTGAACCGTGCGTGTGTAAACATCTTGATTGTTTTCAGTTCCCCGGACAAAAGTTTGCACCTTATAGAAACCTTATAAAACCTTATGTTTGTGTCCAGGAAGTATTTGGTGTTTTACTGTTTCTATTTAAAGCACAGTTTGACATTTGTCGGCAGCAACCAAAAAAAAAACAGAAACAAACCAAACCAAATGGAACCACATATGTGTGAAACAGTAGTGACAGATTTTAATTAACATTGAATTTGAAACTGTTTTTATTTGGGACTTACAAACAAATATCGAATGTAATTCGTGTCAAAAAGTGTCAGCAACCCTTTGTTTTTAGCAGCCCTAACTTGCTTTATTCTTTTGTGCTGCTAAAAGCGGCGGACTGTTAAATTTTATTTTAAATAATAATAAATATGACATTTTATACAGGGTGCGGCAGCATAACTTTCTTTTTTAAAATGCGCGTTATTCAGTCGATTGATGTCATAGCGGAGAGCTAGTTGCCTTGTTCGAGAATCGAAACTATAAAGTTTTGTCCCGACATAGTTTATTTGTTATCATGCGTTAGAACAGTAAAAAGCGTGCTTTTGCCGTTGAGGCCTTTTGGAATCGCTTTAATTGGTTGATACTAATCTTCAAAAACTGCATTAAATGCCTTTACACTCATTTAAAGTCACAGTGTAGTATGCAATTTTTTCAGCTGGAATTATTAGTCCTTGTTTCTTTGAGAAAAATGAAGTCACAGTTACAATAAATTCGGACTGGTATTTGAACATGTTACAGAATTTTTTTCCTTCGGCTTGATGAGTTGGACATAAAGCACATTTGGTTTCAATAAAACGGTGCAACGGAACACACTTCAAGAACATTAATGAATGTTTTGACGGAACACTTTCCAGAGCGCTTCATTTTAGTTAAAAATGATTTGGAGTGGCCGGCCCGCTCTTCCGATTTGACCCTTTGTCCGCCTAAGAACCCTACAAGATTTAAAAACTAAAATCCAAATAGAAATTGCCAACATAACGCCTGATATGTTGACAAAAGTAATAACAACACACAGTGTATAGAGAATGGGGTTCGTCACCTACCTGATGCCTACATTATAAAAAACAAATAAAATTTTTCTGATTTATACAATAGGTTTTATTAAGTTTTAACAAAAGAAAATTATGCTCCCGCACCCTGTACTTCTTCTTTAGTCTCTTAGGCGTATTTCTTATTTTAATGTTTTTTATGTTTTTCTTGTGCTTGATGTCATCTGTCAATCTTTTCTTGAACCTTTTTAGACCTTTTGTTTCTCTTGATCTCTAAGTTGTTATTTTTGTTGTCTCTGTTTTTTATTTACCTGCAACATGCCCAACTTATTGCTATTTTAATTGTGTTACGCGCTTTATAACATCTGTGAGTTCTGGCCTTATTTGAATTTTCTTGATTTTACCCTGTTCTTCAGAGTAATTTCTAACATTGCTTTTTTATAGCTTTTTATGTAATCTTTATTCTATTTTAATTTTGATTGTTTTAAAGCCATAGGTTGTTGCTAGTAGAATGCAGGCCTTGCCTACTTTTTCAGGTTTATTGAAATATTTTATTTTTTTAGGATAAAGCTTAATTTTCCAAATGCTGCCCATATTAAGCCAATTTTTTATTTACTTTTGTTGTTTCATTTGCTTTACTTAGTTTGGTGTTTGGATTTGGCTAATTTTTATCATTTATTAGTACTTTTCAATTTTTTTACATTACTCAAGATTAAAATTATGTCGTCTGCAAAGCGTATGTGGTTCTAAACACGACCCGTCTATATTTAGTTCTTTGTTTTTCTATTATAGATAATTAAAGACAGTTTCCAGTGCCAGAATAAATATTTTTGGAAATATGAGATCTCTTTGGCAAACTTTTTGTTAGATTGGGATTTTGTTTGTTATCAGGTTTTGAAAATTTTTACATAAAAAAACTTCATATCATAAATATGTATTAGGATGTTGAAGTATCATAAGTCTATTCTATATATTTTGGAAAAAAGCTTTCTAAAACTCTGTAAAATGCAAATTTAAGGTGATATTGTATTTTATAGTTTTTTTTAGTTGCCGTACGGTTTGTAGGTAATCTGTTGTGCTGTAACCGTTTGTAAATCTTGCTTGCACAACAAGTAAGTATGCGTTGAGTTTATGGTAAGGTAGTTGGTTATCATTTTTTTTAAACGTGTCCATTTTTAACCTCCGCATTGTACCATTTGTCAAGTATTGATTCTTTCTACAACCATTTGTTTAGTAGTGTTTAGATTGTTATTTCTACTGCTTTCTTTCCTATTTTCAGCATTTTAACAGTGATGCAAAGCTTAAAACATCATCCAAAGCTTAAACTTTTTTTGACCTAAATGAATGTAAATTATTTTTCTTCAATAATCTGTGAATACAATTCAAACGCTTGTACTTTGTTTCAAATCAACAAATTTAAAAACTTGCTTTTTTGATAGTTGCTTCATTTTAGCGAGCATTTAAATTACATGTTTTCAGTAATCTATGTTCTACTTGTCTTATAGTTTTTGCATAGAGGTGCCAACAGTTTAGAAATTTCTTTGCATAAATCCTAGACGCAGCAGTGGCATTTTTATTACATGTCTTTAATACTTTCAACATATTAACATAATCTTGATTACAGTAGTATTGTTTTGTTTTAAACCCACCAACCCAAAATACTATCAATATGACAGAACGGTTCATAAACTCTAAAATAATTGAACTATGTTACACAACTAAATGTCAAATCTGACAAGTATGTCACTAGATTTAACAAAATAAATAAATTAAAATTGTGTTTTGAGTAGTGGTTGTAGAGAAAGTTATTATTTACATTTTATTTTTGTTGTATTTTAGCGTCGAGTACTAAGGTCATTAGCTATTTATTTTGTGTAAACAATAATAATAACCTCAGGTTAAAGACCTGAAGAAGACAAAACAACACATTAAAATGGTTAAATAAATAAATAAATAAATAAATACAAAATCTAATATCACAGTTGCTAAAATTAAAAACTAAATTTAAAACTAATATCACAGAACCTACTATCACTATCAAAGCTGTAAAATGCTTTGATGCCAAACCTTATAAACTAACTGAACCTAATATCACAGATTGCACCGAAGTTGTAAAAGACTACGATGCTTTAAACAACCCAACAACGCAAATTGATCAATAAAAATAAGTTAATTAATTAACACCAAAATTATTACAAGACAACACAAAACTTGGTTACACCTGTTTGAGGAGTCCTGCGTCTTTCAAAAACTGGACGCACCTTTCTATAGACTCCTCTCTATTTGATAAAGAAGACGCCACGTTGTTAGGAAGCTCGAGCCAATTACGGTGGAAGGTAGGCTCGGCATTCTTCCAAAATGTGCTTCACCGTTAGAAAGTCGTGACATGTTTGGCATGCTGGTTGTTTGTCGCCGGTCAGAAAATACGAAGAGGTCAAGTAAGTATGACCTATGCGCAAGCGACATTGGGCGACCTCCTCTTCCCTAATGAGATCTACTAGCGACATCCATTCCATCACGGAGAGCTTAATTTTCTTTAATTTTCTTTCGAAGCCGTTCCATACTCTTTGCCAACCCTTGATGACCTTTGATATAACGTAACCTTTGAGATCATCGGGTCTTACGGGAATGTTGTCCATAGGATCCGCGTCAGCCGCCTGACGGGCAGCTTTATCGGCCAGCTCGTTGCCTTCGATACCGACATGACCCGGTGTCCAGACAAAGATAGCTCTCTGTCCAAACCCGGCCAGGCGGAATATCAAAGTGTTTACTAAACAAAAGCACTTCCCACCCCCCGATCAGTACTGACGCTAGGCCTGAGTGTATTTGCTTTGCTGCGTTTTGTTGGCGGTAAATGTGAGTCGGTTGTTGTGACCCTTTTTTGTTCGCCTTGCCGCGGCGTACGTGAATACAAAGCAACTACGACGAGCAACTAGAGGAAGTACACCCGACTCGCAGCAAAGACTTGGTGCAGGACTCGTCTGAAATGCTCCTATGGTGTACCTAATGCCTGCGTTGTGGACTGCGTCTAGGGTTTTCAACCGGGATTTTCTGGCGGATGAGTAACCCGCGCAACCGTCGTTGACCCTGGGTAAAACCAGGGTTTTATACAGCCGCAACAGTACCTCTTTCCGCGCACCCCAGTTGATGTTGGCCAAGCACTTGATCACGTTCAAAGCGGGAACACCGTTCTCTAGACATACTGTTTTCAAGTTAATGGTTTCTACCCTTACTTTAAATGTGCAATCGCGCATGAATAATTCAAGAAAAAAAGACATACGGCCTCTGAATCCCCATGCGTGCAGTTTCTGCAAAATTCCATATCGCCAAGTCATGTCATACGCCTTCTCTAGGTCAAAAAACACCGCTGCGAGGTGTTTTCTTCCTAGAAAAGCGTCTTGGATGGAATTTTCTAAACAAATTAATTAATCAACGGTACTGTGATTTTGTCTAAAGCCCGCCAGGTATTTAGCTAAAAGACCGTTACTTTCCAGCATCCACACCAGGCGGTTGTTGACCATTTTTTTCTAAAAGTTTACTGAGACAGCATCTAAGGGAAATTGGTTTGTAGCTGTTGACAATGTTTAGATCTCTGCCCGGCTTTAGCAACGGCTAGATAATGGCCTCTCTCCACCATTCCGGGTAGACGCCGCTTTTCCATATTAGGTTGTAGATTTCCAGCAACCGCTCCGTCATGCAAGAGGCAAGTTGCCGGATAACCTGATAAAGCACGTCGTCTGGTCCCGGTGCGGAGGAGAGTAATAATAATTCTATAACAAGGAACAAATAGAAAATTGTCTATTTTTAGTTTGTAATTTGTTTTAGCTTTCTGAGTCAAATCTCAAAAGACGAACATCAATTTTGTATAATGTTTTGTAGAAATTTTTAATGATTTCTACGGTTTCTTTTTTGCTGAACACAATAATATTTTAATCGTTTTTTTTTTAGTTTTGGTATTTTTTGTCTACCAATCAAAAAATTTGAAATTTAGAATTTTTATATTAGCGATTTCTTCTATTGTGTTATTTATTAATTCGTTTTTGTTTGCTCCGACAGTTTTAGAGATTTATTTTTTTAGTTTTTTAGTTTTTCAAATTACTATATTTTTTGTTGTTTATTCAGTGTTTTTTTTATCAAAAGTGAGGTATTTTGGTTACTTTGGATTTTTTGTCGTTTAAATTTTGCCCATATATTTTTTGTGCTTGCTGTTTTCCAACCATCTCATTTAAAAGTTTTATTCAACTCAATCTTTTTTCCAAGTTTTCAGATATTTTCTCTTTAATTTATTTCTTTTTTTGTAGGGTATCTTGGATTTGTTATAAGTTTGCTCCTTCTCTAGTTTAGTATTTATTAAGCTCTTTTCACACGTATGCGGTTCCATTTTTGTTTGGTTTATTTTTGTTTGCAACCAAAAACGATTGAAACTTACACAAATCATATTAGGTTTTGTGTTTTTTCCGTATACAAGCTCTGTAGTAATCATAATAGAAAGAAATCAAGTTGTTGCCATGTTGTTTCTCAACAGAAAAATTCATTGGGAGCACCCTCTTTTCACTTTAAGAGGAAGTATTTAGTGCTGTAATGTTTCTATTAAGTACCTAATAAAAACCGAAAACGCACCAAACTGAATGGAACCGCATACGTGTGAAACGAGCCTTAAGATGTTTGCCCTGATTAGCTTGTGATTGCTTCTAGTGTTTAAAACTGTAACGTCTTTACATATTAGTTTCTTTATAAAGAGATTATAGTTAACTTAGTAAACTATTAAGTTAAACCCGGGTTTTGTCTGTTTACATTGTAGCAGCTTTTTAAAAAAGGTGTGTAAAATAAATTTTTATTTTGTAGAAAAGTTTATTAACTTTTTTTCTCTGTTATTTGTTTTAACAAAACCAATTTTTCTGATGTGCTCAATATTGCCTTTTACTTTTAGCTCAAACTTGACTTTAAAACACATCGAGACTGTTTTATAATTTAATTTTTCTATAAAAATAGCAATTGTTACATTTTTGTAAAGTTTTTTGATTTATTTTTTCTCGCCTAATATTGTTTGGTTTTTAGTTATCAGTTTGTTATTTTGGTAAAAAACGTAGCTCAAGTTTAATGTTTTAATTTTTTTTTCTTGTAGACGTGTTTTGCATAGTTCTCAGTATTGCCTTCTACTTTTTGCTCAAATTTGACGTTAAAACTCACCGAGATTATTTTGTAATTTAATTTTTTCAAACAAATAATAATTATTACATCTTTGTGAAGTTTTTTATTTCTTTGTCTTCCGCCTAATATTGTTTGGAATTTAGTTATCAGTGATGCGTTCCGATTTAGAGGAGAAACGCGCCCGGGCATTATTTTTTCACCCCAACGCGTTCATAAATGCAAGACGTTTGTCTGAGAATGTACGTCTAAGCCGTTCATAAATATAAAAGTATAACGCCCTGGTAAAAATAGTTTACCCGTCTCTCGGAGATGGGTAAAGTTTTACGCGGCGGGAAATTTAAAATATGTTTTTTGTGTGTTATGTAGTAATATTATTATGTAAATAATGATAATAATAAAAAAACTTCTATATTAGTTAAATTTTATAAAGTCAAAATATATGTTTGATTAGATAGTTAGGTTTTGTCAGTTGACATGTAGAAACTCACAATTCTCGTACGTACTTTTGACGTCTTAGGTCAAGACGTTCGCTACTCTCTAAATTGTTATTTTAGAAAAAAAACGTGGCCCGAGTTTAATGTTGTAGTTTTTTTTTTTTTTTGTAGACGTGTTTTGCATAGTCCAATTTTAGTTTTGTTTTTTTAGTTTTGGCATGTGAAATAAATGTTTTTATGTATTTGTTTTTTTTTTTTTCTATTTTTAGTTAAAGGAGTGGTTTAGGGAGTGTCATGAAACAACCAGCAGAACTTAACTCTTTTTAAAATTTGGTTTTTCTGCAACGTGTAGAAAAAAATATATGATACATCAACATTTTTTTTGTATTAGAAGGAAAACTTTTCAAAAAGTTGCAAAGTGTCGGATTCTCCCTTACGAGCGCTTACCAACTAAAGTCTCCCCAAATTTGACTGCTAGAAGTTTGTCCTTACTGAGACATGGCTTTCTTGACTAGTTATATGCAACACGTAAATATTTACATAACGCGGTGGAATCCGGTTTTACTTCTAGGTCTGAGTTTCAGACTGACATACCAAGTCTGAAAACATTTAACGTCTAGTATTCTAATACAGCTTTGAAAGCTAGTATTAGCTTGGCTGATAGAAAAGAAGCGCTAGGCGCCAATCCCGCTGCTTGTGCATCTCCTTGCTTGCGTTGGGACCGCTTTGTAGAGAAGCATGAGACTGCTTACGGCAAGCAGGTGTTTTACCGGTGGCCTGACTGTTGCGGCTAACTTTTAGTTTTTGATAAACCTTTATAACTTGCCGTGTGAGCTCCACCACACGTAAGTATTTGGCTAAATAACCGCTATCTTTAGTAAAAGTGCAACTGGCGCTCGGATGAGCTTCAGCGCACTTGATATGGTGCGTTGCATCGAGATGCCCCGTAGCCGTAACGTTAGCAACGGCAACATTGTGTTATTTTGAGACTTTTGCGTTTGACCTCTGTGGTCACGAGCAACTAAGTTAAAAATAATATTTCTTTATTTTTAGCTCTTTGGGAAAGCTGTACGTACACCATGGGAAGGATTTTCCGTTCCTACCCATGCGTGTAGTCGATTTTGGAGTGTACCCTTGAACGATGAGCTTAGCCTGCACTATTTCAGCTTTAATACAGGTGGGCACACCCCAAATAATAATAATAATAATAATAATAATAAATAATAAATCTTTATTTCCCAACAGACATAATCCAATAATAGAGAATATACAGGGTGTCCGGAAAATACGTGTGCAACGTTTGACGACAGACTCCTGACATCAAAATAAGTCGATCTAAGCCGACTTAGTTATATCCAAAATTGTCTCGTTTAGCCGGTAGAGGGCGTCAAAAAAAACAAAAGTATAACAAAGTTGAAAGTATCTATTGTAAGAAACTAAGTAAAACAAAAACATTACTTAAGCAAATGTGTAAAATGACCGCCATCTTGCTGAATACACTTATTAACACTCTTTAAAAAATGATATTGGACCCTATCTAATGTCTCGGGATTATTAAAATGGTTGCCTGCATTTAAAATCCGCTGCAATAAATCATCGCGTGTGTTTACCGGAGTCTTGTAAACTTCTGTTTTAATAGCGCCCTACAAAAAGAAATCACACATATTTAACTCAGGAGAACGTGGTGGCCATTTTACTGGTGCATCATTGCCTCTTCCAATCCATCGGTTGGGATATTGATAATGTAAGTATTGCCGAACGGCAACGGAAAAATGGGGCGGGGCACCATCATGCATATACCACATTTCCCTCCGAAGTAAAAGAGGCAAATACTCCAGAAGAATTGGTAAGGTGTCTTGCAAAAAATTTAAATAAATATTTCCATCTAACCTGTCTGGAATAACAATGGGACCAATAAGGTAGTGATCAATAATACCTGCCCAAATATTAATTTTAAATTGATGTTGATGATGTGCAACTTTAATGGCATGTGGATTTTCATCGGAATAAATATGTTCGTTGTGCAGATTGGTTACCCCAGATCTTGTAAAGCATGCCTCGTCAGTAAACATAATTTTTCTACAAAAATTTGGAACAAGGATTCTTTTGTTTCTAATAAATTGACAAAATGTAAGCCGCATGGGGAGATCAGTCGGTAAAAGTTCCTGGACTTTTTGTATGTGGTAAGGATGTAACAACTGTTCTCTTAAAACCTCATTGACAATCGTTTTAGGAACATTTAACTCACGTTCTAAGAGACGGGTACTGGTACTTGGTTCTTCTTCAACTCTTTCCAGAATCATCTCTTCTGTTTCCACAGTTCGAGTTGTTCGCATACGACCCCTGCCTTCAAACTTTTTCTCAAAACTGCCCGTTTCCCGAAGATGACGCTCAATATTGGCAAATGTTTGGTGGTTTGGTATTTGATGGTTAGGAAACCTCTCCATGTAAACCTTAACACTCTGACGCCCATTTCCTTGACAAAACCCGTATACCAGGAGCATGTCAACTTTCTGAGAGTTTGTATAATTTTCCATTTTTAATGGTAAAATGAACTTGTAATTCAAGATTGTTGATCGTATACTTGAGTAAATTTCATAGACTGGTGACAATTTGTCAATAATTGTCAAATTATTAAACGCCATAGCAACAAGGTCACTTAAAAAATTATTGTTACAGGTAATTTCTTTTTAATATTTACAAATTTTTGACGCCCTCTACCGGCTAAACGAGACAATTTTGGATATAACTAAGTCGGCTTAGATCGACCTATTTTGACGTCAGGAGTCTGTCGTCAAACGTTGTACACGTATTTTCCGGACACCCTGTATACATACAAATTATTCTTAAACAATTATTACAAGTTTAAATAAAAAATATATATTAAATTAAATTAAATTAAAATTAAATTAACACTAAGAAATTTCATTTACAGATGAAATAAAAACATTGAATGAATTACAAAAAATATCAACACAATACATACTGGTAATTGATGAATAGTATCCAATATTTGTGTGATAATGTTTGCATCTAAATGTGATTGCACTACGACTAAATAACCTCGGTACATTAAAACTAATTATAGACAATAAGTGTATATCATCAATCCTGTCATTTACAATATTATACAAACATAAAATAGACGCAGTATTTCTACGAGAAGCTAGACTTTTTAACTCATACATGTTTAACAATACATCATACGAAACAGAACGATCTGGGTATTGTTTTGTTTGTTTATAGAAACACATTCTAATAAAACGCTTTTAAATAGACTCAATAGTTTTTGATTGCGCTGCGTAATATGGACACCATACAACACTACAGTATTCAAGCTTAGATCTGACATATGCAAAATATAATTGCTTCAGGACTTGAATAATGTCAAATTCTAAACATGTTCTATTAATGAAACCCAAAAGCTTATAACTTGCGTTGGAAATATCATTAAAGATTTGAGAATTATATTTGATAGTTTTTTGTCGATTAAACAGCACGTTTAATCGACAAAAAACTATCAAATATAATTCTCAAATCTTTAATGATATTACAACGCTCTAATATGTGTGAATTAATTATATAATCAAATTTTATGATGTGTTTATTGCGTGAAAATGTCATAGCTTTGCACTTTTTTTGGTTCAGTATGAGCATTTTAATAGAACATGTACATTATACAAAAATAAATTATTATGTCATCTGCATATAACAAAATTGAAGATTTAACGCACTGCACAATATCGTTTATAAAAAGAAGAAATATGAGTGGCCCTAAGTTAGATTCTTGTGGAATACCACTTGTAGAAGTGAACGATAGCGATCTGCACCCTATATGCTCAACAAATTGAAGGCGGTTTTGTAGATAAAATTTTAACAAAATAACTGTGATACCATGGATTTCAAATTGTGGTAGCTTGCTTAATATTATGTTATGGTTAATAGTATCAGAAGCCTTTTGAAAATCTGTATAGATAACATCTACTTGATAGCGGTTGTCTAACGCCTCAAAAATATACTGCGTAAAATTTAGTAGGTTTGTTGACGTAGACTTCTTTTTTATAAAACAATGTTGACGTGTATTTATCATCCCTTTTACATGGTTGTATATTGTTGCAGAAACTATTAATTCAAATAACTTGGCAAAGTTGTTCAAGATTGAAATTGGACAATAATTTGTAATATCATTAGTTTTTTCACTCTTAAAAACAAAACATACACGTGCTTTTTTCCATACTGCAGGAAATTTTAAATTTAATATGATTTAAAGGAACAAGTAATATAGAAATACAATCTTTTATTATAAATGCAGGAATTAAATCTGGATCAGCTGTAAAGTTTGATTTCAAATTAATATATAACATATTTTCAGGTTTTTTCAGACCCTAATTAGATAAATGGTGAAAGATCCCATGCCACGTGCAGTGATTGATTGACGCTCTAAAATCGTCTTGCGTTTAGGAGTGCAGGCGTATACCATCAACCATGTTTACTGCGCAGCCAATGGTGATTAATGACTTAAAGGTCGCCTTTAACCCTAAATACTCATCCTTATTATGGATAGTAATAAGATAGAAAACGGCGTGCACCAGCTCTTTTTGTGGGCGCTGGTTTTAGTGATTGGCCTAAAGAGCTATTAGCCGAACCCGAGTTGGTCGGCTTTGCCTTAAGGGTTTTGGCTTTGGTGGCCGATTGCCTTTGGTGGCTGATTGCCTTGGTAGTGTTAAAGGTATCTGACGTATCGGTGAGGCTGATGGCTTTTTAAAACAAGAAGGTTGAGGGGGTTCATCTAGATCCTTCATTATTTTCTTCAACTTTGCCTTTCCTTTCTTTCCTTCTACAAAGAAGAATTTGCTCTTTTCAAACGAGTCTTTTTGGTAGAGGTTGACCTTGTTTTGCGTAATTTTCATTTTTTTTTTCCTCGGAGGAGATAAAGTCAAGCAGTTTGGCTCTCTTGAGTGAGACCTGCACTTGGGAAACCGCTGACTTGTTTGAAACCTGTTTGCAAGTTTTTATCGGAGCCTCTGCGGTGGTGGTCAAAACTGGTGCTGTTGAAGTAGTTGGAAACTGGATAGGCAGCTTGGTGAAAGTGGAATAGATGGAGGTTTTTATTTTGCTAATAGCGGCTTTTGCCTCCTTAGCATCTTGTCAAATTGATCGTCTTGTTTGGACATCTTTTTTGTTTGGCATCCCATCATTGCCATGAGTTAAGATTTCATCGAGTAAATCTTTTTTACCTGGTTCTCGATGGTTATTTTGTTTTTCTCCACCAAAGCAAACATATGCTTTAGTATTTTCCGGTCCATTATTTTTTTTGTCGGGGTCAATACTAGAATAAAAAAGTTTAATTAATTTATTAAAATTATAATTAATTTATTAAACAATTGAGATTAGTAGTAAATGGCAGTGTTTTCTGAAAGAGAACTGTAGTACAGTTAAATGATGTATTTTATGTAAGTTGTTTCTTTAACTAGTGCTAGGCGCACTGATGATGGGTGCATACCATGAAACACAAGTGTTTGTGTCTCTCACTAGGTGAAAAGGCAATTTACATAAAATACATCATTTATTAGTTGTGAATGATAAATTTGTTTTGGTCATCTGCTTTAAATAAAACACATCAAAAATCTCTCTTTCACACACAAAAAGTTCAACGTATTTTTTAATAGGAAGCGTTGCGTTACTACCTTTGTCAGATTAATAAGTGAAACATTAAGTTAATGCATAATTAACTGCTGTTTTTAAATTTTGCATTTTTTTTGAAACAAAATAGTAAAAATTTTGACTTGAATGGCCTTGTGGTTGTTTAAAAACTTATGAAAAAAAAATTCAGATAATCCACACTTTGCCAAATTTTCTGAGATGACAAACAATTGTAGACTGATTGATGTTATAGTTTTTTGTTAGTGTCTTAATATTGCAATTTTTGTCTTTTTCCATATTTGCCAAAAAAAGCCGTTTCATTAAAATCTAAAAATTAAACCCATTTTGACTTGTCGTTTAAGCTAGTATTGCCAAAACAAACAAACTTTTTATACCATACCATTTTGCAGATTGTTATTTGCCAAAGAAATTGTTAAAATTGTAAAATGACTTAACTGCTTTCCAACTTTTTTTTAAAGTGGTTCAGAAAAAAGTGACGTATGTGTGTAGTTTTTAATGTGCTCTTTAAAGTATTGCAAATCCCAAATTATAAGTTTTAACCGTGTGAGTATAATGGTGTGTCCATCTCCAGAACGCGTTTCGATCCAGTTTGCGCATGACGTTAGGTGGGTGATAAAAACTATAACAACGCGCAATTTACACAGTTACTATTAAAACCGCCCTTAGATCAGTGTATTATTGACGTTGTCAGTAAATTATTAAATATATGCTTTGTTTTAAAAATAAAAGACTAAACAAATTATAATTATTAAAAACTTCTTATGCCATCTTGTTCTGTATATGGGTGCACAAATCATACACAAAAAACCAAAAGAACTGACATTAAATATTTTTGATTTTTTCTTTTTAGGTAATTACCCACACATTGGCAACACTGCTTATCACTCACTTGACGTCACGGTTTAGAGAGAGATAGATAAATTATGCGCATTGCTACACCTATATTCACACCACGGTTTTAACTAATTTTATTATTATGACGATTCATAATCAGTTTCTTTGTCATCATCTATTTCTGGTAGTTTATTTATTTTATTTTACATATTTTTAAGCTATTGTAAAAACTGTAGAATTCTTCAGAAATGATATTATTTTTACAAGTAATTTGTAAAGCTTATCTTATCTCAGATTTACTTGGTCATTCTTTACTTTTTACTGATAACCTCAGAAAATTTTTGGTCAAATTTGTTATAAATATATTGAGAACAATTTTTTTATATTCAAGGCAACAAATTTGTCTCCATAGCATTATTCTTTTTAATTTGAAAAACAAAAATTTTAATTAAATAAGTCATTATTAAAACGGAAATAGATTGTCTATACTTGTTGAGTGTTTTAAAATGATTTAACAAATACTAAAATTATTGATTTATCGTAAATAATCACCAATAAAATAAATTTGACAATTTTGTTATTTAATAAAAAAAGAATTATAAATAGTATTTGTTTGTGCCACGAGCGTAATAAATTTGTTTCTATCAATTATATTTATGCAGCACGTTTCGTAATATAATAATGTAATAAGAAGTTGTCTCAACAAGCTGCGGCAATAACTGGCACGTTTATTAAAGATGCAAATATAATAAAATGTATTCTAAGATTCTCTCTCTACTGTTTCGCAGCACTGTGCCACCCTTGTTTGCAATTGAATTGTATTTCCACACTTATTTCATTTTTTATATTTCATTAAATTTCATTTAGTGTGTATTTCTTTTATTTTATTATTTAGAATAAATGAAACCGACGACCGTACTTTCCCGCAAGTAAATCCATTTTTAGACTAAATTACTTCCCGCGAATTGCCCCGCATCAATTTCCACCCGAAGAAGTCATAATAAACAGGGAGATTAAACCGAATCCCGCCAGCAGCTTTTACACCTCCAGCATACTTGAATATTTCAAAAGCGGCTTCGCTCTGTTCAGTCGGTTTATACTTTGGATGTGAGAAGTGTGGAATTAAGGGGAGTAAATATACACACATTTAAATAATTAAGGAATATCAGAATATTAATTATGTAAAGTATATTTAATATTTGTAGTTAAATTAAATTAATAGGGCTTTTATGTGTTAAAATTATTAATTTTTGTTTGATATTATTTGAGTAAAATTTACCTCACAAAACATAACTTGCAAATTGTATTCATCACTTGTTTATTTGAATTTTCATCTTACAATAAATAGACAAGAAATATATTCGTATTGAATAACATGCAACACTAGATTTAAGCCAAATTAATTCAAAATATATGTCAAATAAGTAATGACAGTATTTAAACATAAGTTTTTGTTTTGGTTTTGTGTTTTGTTGGTTCTGTGCCCAAAAACGTATTGTTCTGAAGTTTTGGATATTAAATAATCAATAACAAATCAGTATGACTGACAATGAATTAGAAAAAATCTCCGCTGCCAAAAGTTAAAAATTATTTTGATTATTTTTATTATAATATATATATATATATATATATATATATATATATATATATATATATATATATATATATAAATAAAAGTAAACTTTCTTTTTTTGTGAA
The DNA here is from genome assembly GCA_963932245.1 of Tachinus rufipes. Lineage (NCBI taxonomy): Eukaryota > Metazoa > Arthropoda > Insecta > Coleoptera > Staphylinidae > Tachinus > Tachinus rufipes. The sequence goes on along the minus strand of OZ010747.1, from coordinate 39,209,057 downwards.
AAAATTTACGGTTTTTGTCTTCAAACAAAAAAGCGAATGGTTGATTCAAGTTATACTTTTTTGTAAGTAGTTACTTACCGACCATGTGCTTTTTGCAATAGACTTGGATAAAGATTCTGTATTTTTTGTTCTCATAACAATTCATAATCAATTTATTGTTTAATTAATTTAATTAACAATATCTGTATTTTATACCAATCATATTTGTACGTTATCCAAAAATAAATAATGTTGATTAATTCAATTATTGATATTCTCAATTTTTGCCAAAGTTTTTTTAATTTAAAATTAAAAGTATAATTACTTCGTCAAGAGCCAATTATTTGCCAGAATACGCATTGAACAATGTGGAATAATAGGAAAGAGAATATAAATTAAATGAGAATTGCTGCCCAATTGTAATGCATATAGATTGTGGATTGAAGGATATGTAAATTGAAACCGTCTGGCAATGTCGTTGATAAAATAATTATTAAGAATTAAAAAAAAAACAATTTAAATTAGTTACTTAATTAACATATTTATGACTATTAATACTTAAAACAAACGTGACAAACGTACGTACTTATTGTGATTAGCAATTTGATTGATAAAATTATTATTTTAACCAATGCAATTTATATGATAAACGTTGATACCTCTAGTAAAAAATGTCAAAGTGATCGATATTAACAAGAAACTTTATGAATCGTCTAGACAGTAAAAGTAAATAGACATATTTTGTGTAGTAAACTAACAATATAGCTAGCAAGAAATTATTAAACAAAAACTATTTCTACGCATTTTTTACAAATATTAATAAGAAAGTGTATGTATTCAATTTAAAAGCAACCCAAACAAACATTAGAGATGCATAAAACTATACTTTATATTAATATAGTTTTATTTTATTAGAAAGTATACATACAATACAAATAAAAAATTTACTTTTCTATTATTTTATCACTTTTATTTATACTTAGAACATGTAAATAGCATAGAGTACAGGAACATTAAGAAGAGGGCAAGATATGCTCGTGTATGCAAAGTATAAATGTTCTGTTCGCACAAACGCTATTAACTTATCCAGTCGGGACGGTCCAGTGCGAATGGTTTTTGAGAAAATAACATATATTCACTAGCGTCTGTACAAGCAAGACACATTCATAGTTGGCAATTTGCATATACACGCACGTCATACGCTTCTTTCTAATATTTTTAGTTACTAGTATCAAGAGTGAGATTGCTAAAACCTTTACAAGAAGTTATATAATAATTAAATTTATTTATTGTGTATTTTTTATAAAGTTGATAATTTTAAGTTAAAAATACGTTAATACAATTATACTGAGATTCATGCTTATTTTGGCAGGTGTTTGATTAAAATAGCTATATTTTTCATTATTGTATAAACACTTACGACTCAATTTAGTTGCAAAAAGAAGTTCAACAGAATAATTATCCAAATAAATAACTCATAAAAATCTTGCAGAAAGATTAAAAAAACATTAACAATAACCACCTTTAAATGTACCACTACTAAACTAAATAAAGTAAAGAGGTTGGCATGTTTGCTGATGAAACGAGTTTCATAAGTACACTTAGTTGTAATGGCTGAGACACGCAGCGTAAATCCAATGTAACATTTTTGGTCCAATTGTGCAAAAAAAAAAAGATTTATTGCCCGTGCTGAACCTAAAGTTTATTTGTTAAACATCTGTCATTACGTATATACATGATGACAGTTGTTTAGGTGTAGCCAAGTAATTGGTAACAGTTTTAAAAGTTGGCCGTATAGCGGACATTAGACGATCAATTTAGAAACAGTTTAATAAAATTCCGTGATCTGGATTGATAAAACATTGAGTGTGTAATGCTAATACTGATAGATTAAAAGAATCGGTTGATAATAATTTAAATAACTCAATAAATACTGTCACTTGTCAGCCTTGACTGAACTGCCAGCTAACAGATTAATGGTTAAACCACGTTTTTATCAGTCTGGTGTACACACTGGATGTCTTTCAAGCTATCTCCTACTGCAATATGACGAGCCTATATATGGCTTACTATTACTCAATTGTACGGAATAAAAATTTGTTTTTGTTTGAACTACAAATGCCTTTTTCTACATGAATCCTAATTATGTGAATTATTTCAAATTTTTTCAGTGAGCCATTTTCGAGTCATAAGCAATCAAAATTTAAAAAAAATCCAGACTTTTCAGATTTTTTTTAATTTTTGATCATTTTTAACTTCTCCGGATTGAATTTTTAGAAAAAAAATATTTAAAAAACCTTTTTTCTTCATAGTTGTCTAAAAAATAAGTTTTATTTCAAATTTTTTTTTTCCTTGAATTTTGAAAATTTTGCAGAACTTTAAAAAACACTTTTTTATAAATAAAAACTTAATTTTTTATGTGCAAAAGATAACCTACAAATTTTAGGAAGTGTCGTGTGCTACGTTCCGAGATGTATCCACAAAAATACTTAAAAATAGCAAAAAAAGGCTTAAATTTTAACTTTGCATTTTTTTATCGTTTGTAACTTCTCAGGATTGCAATTTTAAGAAAGAATTATAACGAATTGTTTCAAATTTGTCTAAACAATAAGTTTTTACAGACAATTTTTTTTTCTTTGAATCTTGAATGTTTTGCAGAACTTTAAATGACAGTTTTTCTTAAAAAAGAGATAATGGATATATTTTTTTTTAATATAGATTAAAACGTGCTATTTAATTGACTTCAAGTTTTTGAAATGATCTTTTTTTGTTATACATTATTGTTTTCTACTAGATTTTATGTTTTTAAATCAATTAAAAAAGTAAAAGTTCAATAAAATTGCAAAAACTAAATAAAAATACAAAACAAATAAAATCAGTAAATTGTAAATCATAAGTAAATGACAAATAAATGTAACAAAAACTTTATATATTTAATAAACTATTAACTCTTTCGGGTCCGGTGGCGCAAAATTTAACACACCAATTTGCACACTATTTTTGTACGCTGGAGCAAAATTTAACCCACCTACTTAAATATTTTTCCTATTTAGACTATCGGTTTAATTTACGTCCCATCGGAATAGATTGCATGCGAGAGAGATAGCCAATAAATTCACGTCTTCCCTACATGCGCATTGCTTTCTAGAAATGGTTAGTAAATGGACGCTAACAAACACGTGTGCATAGGTTATAAATTTATCATCAAATGTGAAAAACAAAGTTATTTTGCAAGCAACTGGTGTTTATTGTCAGTCCATTGGAATCTCTAGAAAACAATGAGTACATTAGCTTTATTTATAATTAACGTAAATTAGTAAAATTAGTTATTTTTTTGAGGTTACAAAATTTAACCCACCATACCGATCCGATCATGAATTTTAAAAAATCTGAAGAACTGTCTTTCAATTTTGTGGGTATGAGCGTTGAAGAGTTATACGCAGAAATTGATGAAGAATGCGCGTCTTTACCGTCTAATTCTAATTCAGATAATGATTCAAATAATGATAATAATTTAAATGAGACTCAAAATGATAACGATTTTTTTACTGAAACTGATGATGGTCCATTACTATTGCCTGCCTTTGAGATTTTTGAAAGCGAATGGAAACTAAACGATCTTGTTTCATTAGCTACATTGGTACGTACTATTCGTAAACAAACAGTATGGACTCGAAGTGAACATAATATCCCATCACCAGAAGAGTTCAAAAGTGAATGCGGTGATACTTCTTTTATAAAAAATTGTGGCCGGCATAAACCTTTTGATTTATTCAATGTTTTACTGGATGATAACATATTAAAACACATAGTGTTTCAAACAAATCTGTATGCTCAACAAAAATGCTTGAAAGTAAGAAAGGCATATAATCCCACAAATATTCAGGAGATAAAAGCGTTCTTTGGAATAAATATCCTCGTGGGTATAAAACCGTATCCAAGTTATAGAGACTATTGGAACACATTTCCTAATCTCTAAAATTATAACTATGCATAGATTTGGATGGCTGCTATGCAATTTACACCGCACTGATAACATCATTATGCCGCAGCGAGGTGATAATAAATATGACAAACTCTATAAGGTAATAGAAATGTTGAAAATAAACTTTCAGAAATCTTTGAATCTTCACAAAAAAATAGCAATTGACGCTCTACACTAAAACAGTATTTGCCAAAATAACCAATCAAACGAGGTTATAAAGTATGGGTATTGGCTGATCAAACCTGATACTGCTGGTATTTTAACATTTACACAGGTCAAAGTGAAAGCGAAGTTAAAAAAAAATTTAGGCCCAAGAGTTGTGAAAACATTGACTGCCAACACAAGGGAATAAAATCATTACCTATATTTTGACAATTTTTTTTTATTGGTTGAACTTATGGAAGATCTCCTCAAAGATTAAATATATGCCTGTGAAACTGTCAATGTTACTAGAAGAAATTTACCAAAGTTTTTAGTTGATAAAGATTTGAAGCGGGGTTATTACGATTGGTGGCAAAGTATCAATGGTTTATCAGCTATCAAATGGCGTGATACAAAATGTGTCCACGTTCTTTCCAATTACCACAATCCTTGTGACACAACAATTGTAAATCGAAAAAATAAAGATGGTTCACTTTCAAAAGTTGTCTGCTCTATCATGGTAACAGATTACAATAAAAATATGAACTTTGTGGATAAATTTGATAAAATGAAAGCTACTTATTGTACAGATAGAAAAAGCCATAAATGGTGGCATAGAATTTTATTTTTTTTAATAGATACTTGTGTTGTGAACGCATATGTACTTTATGGACTTTTTCCCGAAAACAACAAGATGTCAATGAAACAATTTCGTCGTGACATAGTACAATTTCTTGTAGCTAATACAATTGTTCCAAAAACTAATACCATACCGCAGCAATTGTCTATTTTCATCAGCAACAGAAAACCCTGCCAGCCAAAATCCATACGTCTTTTGCAAAGTGCCCATCAACCAATTTGTACATCGAGACGCAGATGTGGATATTGTAGTTCAAAAAACAATGAAGTCAGAACAAACTGAGATTGTTCAGTACGTAAAATACCGTTATGTTTATCAAAAACCAAAAGTTGTTTTCAAACTTATCATATAGAATGAGTACAATGGTACAAAAAATAACCCACCAATTTTTTGCTTTTTTGAAATTTATATTTTTGTTAACTACGTTTTATAGTTTGAATATGTAATATAAATAAGAATGAAACAAAAAAAGTTTTTTTTTTTTTAAATTTTGCACCTCTAGAGCTTTTATTGAAATGTAATTTCCGGACCTGCAAGAGTTAAAAAACATAAAACCATATTTTTCTAAAACTAATAAATATCTAGAATGTAATAATAACTAAAAAATGTAATATGTTAAACTAAATAATAAAAATAATCACAAGATTGGTATAAACGATAGACAGCATTGATGAATAAATTGGTGTTTTTTATGAAGAACAAGTATGGAGTTTTTTCTTTTTTTACTTTGCAAAATTGACTTAAATTTATCTGGCAATTATTTTTTTAAGAGCTGTCTGACACAAGACTGTTTATTATTTATTATTTAATGCGCGCACCGAGTTAGTAGGTTTTTGAAGCAAGAAATAAGAACATGTAAATTCTTGGACAAAACAGGTAGCGCGCATAATTGAATATTAAATGTGATATTAAAATCAGTCTCGCGTCATGCAAATATTATTACAATCATAAGCATTAAATTCTCGAGTTGAAAATGATATATCAAACATTACAAAATTTTAATTTTTTTAAATACAGCATTATTAAAATTTAAATATTAAATACAACAAACAAACCTCACTTACCTTTATTTTTTTTAATTGTAAATCTAAATAAATAGTAATATAAAATAAACTTTTTATTATACTATTATAATTAATACATTCAGATAAGCAAAATATTCAATTAATACAAAATATTTATTTATTACAATCACAATTTAACCACCACTCCCAACTTACCCTCTTGAAATATATCATCCTAACTAACTCCATGTCATCACTTCAAACACTAAAAAAAAACGTTTAAGACAATCAAAAAACAAAACGTTTTAGCATAAAAAATTTACAAAAACATTATGAAACTAAAACATCATGGGCACCAAATAATTTATCAATGGATCTTAAGCCACTGCAATGTTTCAGAAAACAACCAAACTGACTATGCCGCCAATAATACAAGATTATAAAGCAGCCTACGCAAAAATATATTCCATGGTTTTCAAACACTGACAAATCAAGACCAACTTTTTAAAAAAATTATAAGATACAAAACAGAAGAAAAATATTTATTTAACGAGGTGGAATCACCTAACTGTTTAACATGAAACATGATGGAAACACTACTTGATAGAATTTTTTTTTTATTAGAGACTACAAACAAGCAGACTTTCAATGACGTATTAAAAAATACCCAAAACACTTAAAAGCCCTTACAAAATACCCCAATCAATTAAGAAACATATAAATAGACACAGACAGTTTTCGGCCGCATGTCTTATTAGACAAGACTACCTTATAATGTATTAAATTAAAAATGTATTTTTTTTAAGGGGGGAGAATTATTGCGCTATTATAAGGGTTCACAGCATCCAACTCAGCAAGAAAACGCCTGAATATAATTGAATAAAATTTTCACACATTGTAGAAGAAAGTCCAATCTGTGTCTTCAAACTTGTAGAAATTTGATGCAATAAGTCGTTTCTTTGCAATTAATTTTTAAAAAGTGACGTTTTTAATTAGTTTTTTGTTATTTTTTTACTCTTTAAATATAACTTCAAATCTTTATCTAAAAACATGAAGACATAGAATATTGTATGTAGTTCAACATATAAAAAAAGTAATGACTAAAATCTTATCGTTTGGATTATGAGTTGGTTGGCGTTTTGTCCTATAAGAATTAATTTTAATTTAAAAACGGCGCTATACGTGTTAATATTTTTCTAGAGAGAAAAGTTTACTGATATTCTCGTAGATGTGATAGGATTAATTATTTTTCCATAACAATACTACTAGTGACACCACAACAGGACGGGGCGACTAACTCGGCAATTCTCTAGCGTTAAACACAATTCACATTTAACACAATAGACACAACACAACACAACATCTACAACACTTTAATTTGTACACAGCACAAAAGTTACTTAGCCAAGTAAATAACCTAAAAATAATTAATGTTATCAAAAAGTAAATTACAATTTAGATGAATTGGTGACTAAATATTGGCAAGTTTTTACTTCCCCCACTATCAATTTTTACGACATTTAAAGCATATCGTTTGCACTTGCTAAATTGACACACATTGATTTAACATTTTTTATCGCTTTTTTTTCTAATTTAAAGTTTATTTGAACTTGTAATAATTTTAGCAAAGTTTCTATTGGAATCGCACCTCAGATTTAAAAAAAAAGATTATTGCAATTTATAATATATAAACATAATCAAAAAACAAAACTAAATATTTTTTAACATATTTATTAATTTTAATGTTTAATGTTTTTCTAGTAAATATTATTTTGGTTTCCAAAATACAACTCTAAAGCGTTCTCTAACTTATCTGATAAAAAAACCTTTTTAAGTATTTTTTTAAGTTTTAGAAAAAATAATATTTACAGGATCGGAACTATAAAGTAGATGTGGGCAATTCAATTTCAAACGGACCAGAGCTAGGGGGGGGGGGGGGGTGCATTGAAAAACTTGTTCATGTTTTTTTTTTAGTTTCTATAACTTATTAGTAGTCTATTGATCGGTATGTGAAGGTATAAAACCCATAAAAAAAAATTCGACAGTTTTTTAAAGTTTTTTTGTCGTATTTTAACTTAGTTGCATTTTTTGTTTAAAAACCGCAGTTTTAACTCAAAAAAATAAATTTACTAATGAAATCGATCAGAAATTTTCCGTAGAATCCAAATCTGGTGCCAATTTAAGTCTATACCCTGTCTATAAGCCGCTAAAGCCTTAAAACCATGTTTTTGTTCTCAGTGGGCTGGGCAAAAAGGAGCATTTAAAAAAAAAAATAAACCGCTAAAGTTGACGTGTTTTGATGTAAGTTAATTAGAAAATATAAATTTGTTCTGTGTATTTGGCGATTAAAAAAAATTTAAAAAAATGCTCCTTTTTGCCCAGCCCACTGAGAACAAAAACATGGTTTTATGGCTTTTGCGGCTTATTGACAGGGTATAGACTTGAAATAGCACCAGATTTAGATTCTACAAAAAATTTCTGATTGATTTTATTAGTCAATTTATTTTTTTTTAGTTAAAATTGCGGTTTTTAAACAAAAAATGCAACTAAGTTAAAAAACGACAAAATAACTTAAAAAAATCGTAGAATTTTTTTTATGTAATAAGTTATAAAAACTAAAAAAGCTCTGGTTCGTTTGAAATAGAATTGCCCATGTTGTATTTTTAAAGCCGTTTAAGTTTTATGCACTTTGCAGTTGTCGTGCAGAAGCACTCTGAACATAATTTTTTGTGTATAACTGTTAAAGTTTTTCATAGTGTTAATTTTGTTAAAGTAATTTTTTTTTTACTAAATGATAGCTATCACTTTTTACGCAGAAAATTGCGTTTTTTTGATGGTAGAAAACTTTTATAAACTTGTTGCATAGACTTTTGTGTAATAATATCAATAATATAATAATAATAAATATTTTTTGCAAATTTGCCGTTTACTCAGCTTTTGTTTAGAAGGCTTTTTTAATGAAAAGCTTGAGTTTTCTGTGTTGCAAATCACTTATTTTTGTCATACTGTTTTTATAACTAAATAGATAATATAAAAATTCTTCTGATAGATAAAGCCAGAAATCAAAATAGCATTAAAGTTGGTACACAGGGTTTGTCAAAATTACCGCAAACACCTAAGTAATTCTCATGCCGTTAAAAAAATCAAAAAAAGTTTTGAACTTAAATTTTGGTTAAACACTTGCTTAAATATATTTTTAATATGCAGGGGTTCATTTTATTATAAAAATTTAGTAATTTATTTTTTTCAAATAGAACATAAAAAAAATATTATATAAATCATTTATCAGTTTGGTTAATATAAATTTGTAAGTTTGTAGAAAAATGTTCTAAGTTTAAAGTTCAACTAACCCTGTATACAAAAGCAGAAACCGAAGGATGCAAATTTTTAAGTAAAAAAATAGCAAACATCAATTGATGTGTCAGAAACATAATCAAATCAAGACTATACTCTAACAAACCAATTATTAGTATTCTCGATAAACAATCGACATTGCAAAGACTACGTTTGCTAATAATAAAATCTAAACTAGTTGGCTTGCATAAATGGACTAAAAATATTAACAATAAATAATAGAATATACCTGACCTGTTCTATACACTAAACAAAGCTAAAGAATATATAGAAAATTTAAAATAGATCAACTTGCAAAAAAACATTATTGGATCTGAATTTGTTTTCAAAAAAAATCTACTGCAAACTTGTAGTAAAACACAACAATCTGTAAAATATTGTTCAAAAGCTAAGTCAGTCAAGACAAAAGCTCAAAGAACTGATATTTAGAGATGCTAGCTTAACTAAGCACAATTTTTAAAATACAAAAATATTCCGCAAAATTTGAGGAATAAATTTAGTTTTTCTAGTTTTTAATTTATTTAATATTTTTTTCTTTACGCTATGAAACATTTGTATATTCAATATTTTGAATTAATATTCATTTCATATTTTGTTATTTCTATTAATTAATATATTATTACAATTAATTGCAAAAAAATTATGAGTGCAACAGAAAGAAAGCTTAATAAAAAATATTGTACTGTGCAGATTGAATAATTGTGTGGGCACAAAAAAATAAATCAGATAATTTATTAAAATAGTTAACAAGATTGCTAAAAAATTAGTAAGTTATTGTATAAAATAAAGTTATTAATGTAAAACACATATACATATCTTGGGCTTGTTTTGACAATCTAGGTAGCCTGAATAAAAGATTACACAACCAAAGAATGTACAATAATACTATTGTTTCACCTGACGTGTGACAAATGACAGTGCATTAAAAAAAACGATGAAATATTGCCTCCAGACCAAAATTAACACCATACAGTAATATAATTGAGATGCAGTTTCTTCTCAAAAAACATTTTTATTTACTTTAATGTTATAACTTGAGTTGCTTACATAGCTATTAACATAAAAATAAGCTTTATTGCAAAAAAATATTTTGTTACAAAACTCATTGTTTACTTTTTTTTTGATCAAACTCTTTTTATTTAATATAGTCTGTAGAGTTGAGTTGTTGAGTAAGTTAGGTTTTGTAGGTATAAAAACGCAAATCTTTTGTGATAACGCTTTTTAAAATTCTTAAGCACAATGTTAAATATACGTTTATAGACTCTTAGCCATATTTTGGGAAACAACCGTAAGATGTTATTTATTAAACTACCTGGACAAACACATTTTGATTACCAAAAATTAGACGCAACTTGCAAATTGTGACAGTAAAATTTTAAACGTATTTGAAATAAAATTGATCAACAATGTGACGTTGTGACATATAACAATTTATTTTTAAAAATGGGTGGCTGTTTACCATCTGACTGTTAAAGCACAACAGCAAACTAAAATTTAAACTTTTTGTTCTTGTTAAAACACCTTTTATATTTATATTATACATAGCAAAAAAACAATTTTAAAATTGACTTTATAGTTTTTGAATAAAGTTTATTTTTTATTATCAAATTTAGATGGACCGTGAATTAGTAAAAAACAACAAAAGCAAACTTATAAGTTACAGTAAACGCAAATAAGAATTAAAAAATCTGAAAAATAAAAACAAAAAACTGTTTCTAATATAAGTTTAAAAATTTAAATAAGTGTAAGAAAATATGACATTTTCTATAAAACACTTTTCAACATTGAAACAGCTTTTTTTATTTTTTTTTTATTTTGTAGAATTTTCTCGGCTATCGCTTTGTCTTTTGTTTGATATTTTTATATTTTTACACCTAGAAATTTATATGCACTGCAATGTTTTATGTTTTGCTTTGGTTTTTGTATGGCAATCTTAAGTCTTGTTTCACACGTATACGGTTTTCATTTGAATCGGTTCGTTTTTGTTTGCAACCAAAAACAAATAAAACTTTTTTACACATACACCATTTTTTTTTTCGTACACAGGCTCAATAATAATTATAATCTTGTTTTAAAGCTTGACTCTTCACATGATTCAATGGACAAATCTTGGTGCAACAACTATGACGCATTTGTATATAACTTTAAAAATGCTGATTACTTTTTTTTAAATGATGTTTTCATCAATACGAGGTTTTTATTCTTTTATTTTTGACATAATTGACCTCTGTCTTCCAAAAATTAGTGGGACTACAAATTCAGTGCTACCCGTGATAAATGTAAGCAATTGGCTAATACGTGATATTTTAATTACATTAAAAAGGTAAAAGTTTGATTAAATCAAATCCTAATGCTTTTTGGAGATACGTCAAATCTAAACGTAGTAGCACTCAGATTCTTTCTACTTTTATGGATGGTGTTTTTCAAATTGACACTAGTGATGGTATAGTAGATCTATTTGCACATTTTTTTTAATCTGTTTATAAACCGCTATCTACATTTACGGGTTTGCTCAATAACTATACCTTAGCACCTATTCATACTCATATAAATAAATTGCGACTTGTTCTAAAAATATCTGACGTATTTGATAAACTATCAGCATTGAAGTCTAACAACTGTCTAGGAACCAATAGATAGACTGCTTCTTTTCTTAACAAATGTGGATTTGCCCTAAGCCGACCTTTGTAGCTTTTATTTAATTTATCTCTAACTACTGGTATTTTTTCTACTTGATGGAAACAAGCTTTTATCACTCTAATACATAAATCTGGTGCTAAAAATGTTAAAAACTATAAGCCTTTATCCATTTTATTGGTTGTGCTAAAAGTTTTTGAAAAGTGAGTTACTTGTCTACCGCTCTACAATCGGAAAGTGCCTTCAACCAACACGGTTTTCAAACTAATAAATCAACACATTCCAACCTCTTATTGTATGAAGCTTATACTACTGATGCGCTCGAAGACCAATTTCAGGTAGATTCAATTTAACCTGACTTTTCAAAAGCTTTTGATACCGTTGATCACAAAATACTAATTAGTATACGGCGTAGTATTAGCATTGGTGACATCTTATTACAGTGGATTTAATCTAATTTATTGGACAGATCCCAACTTGTTCGCATTGGTCAATGCGTTTAGCGTAATATTGACGTTACGTCTGAGGTTCTTCAAGGATTACACCTAGGGCCTCTATTGTTTAATATTTTTATTAACGATGTAGTGAACTGTTTTACAAACGCGCTCTGTTTATTGTTTGCTGACAACTTAAAAATCTTTATAAGAATTTATACATTAGACGATGCTTTACTACTTGATAAGGAGGTGCAGACTTTTTTTAGTTGGTGTCAGAATAATTGCCTATTACTTAACTTGAATATGTGCAAAGTAATGACATTTTCTAGAGGTAAGTCTACGGTAGTGTATAGATACTTCCTGATGGATAAACCGCTGTTGAGGGTTAACACTGTTTGTGATTTAGGTGCGACGTTTGACTCTAACTTATCATTTACTTTGCATATCATTGTAGTTAAAGCATATCAGCTGTTAGGCTTTGTCAAACGCAATTCCAAGGAGTTTTGTGATCTTAAAACCATTGTTATTCTTTACAAGGCCTTAGTACGCCTGCACCTCAAATATTGCTCTAATGTGTAGTCTTCATATACCTCAGTAGGTAAAGAAATTTTGTGTATTTTTTTGTACACAGGCTCAGTAGTAATCATAATGTAGAAAAGTCAAGTTGTTGCCGTGTTGTTTCTTTATAGAAAAATTAAAAAAAACGAAGGAGGAATTTATTAGGTGCACTTTTTTAGCACTTTACGAGGGAGTATTCAGTGCTAAACTGTTTCTATTAGTTACCAAATAGAAACCAAAAATGAACCAAAAACAAACTGAAAACAAACTAAAAACAAACCGAAAATGAACCGAATGAAGTGGTATAAATGTGAAACGAGTCTTAATTTATTTTTGTATTCTTCAATAAACTTGTGTATTTATTTTTTATTTCTACATTTTATCAAAACATTGGTTCTACGTTTGGTCTGTTACTGGAAAAACTATCTTATTTCTATTGTTGTTTTTGAGTATGTAGTGTGGAATTATACTAGGATTTGAAAGTATTATTTGAACTTTTTCACTTAAATAAACTAAATTTGCCGCCATTTTGTTTGTGTGAGTTGTACGTTGACAATTTGTTGACACCTGTCAAGTACAAATCACGCAATTAGAAGTTATGGAAAGGTATTCAACGTTTATTTATTTTAAATACCTACTACAGAAATGAAAAAGTTTTGCAAAAACAGTTCGCAATTTACGTACAATTGGTTGCAATAATGCACCAAATAAATCAACAGTTTAATTAAAAAAAATTAGACAAAATGTATGTTGATAAATGAGAAGACCACTGTTTGTTGGCGTCTTAGTTGGTTTTTCAAAAACATAGCCGCAGTGAAGGAAAATGTGGCTGAGAGTCCAGGCATTTTCATTTGGCATTGTGGTCACAAATTAAGCATTACCAGACCCACTCTGGAACAAATTTTGAGAAAAGATCTGCATTTGCACGCGTTCAAGATTGACGCCAAAACTAAAGCCACCGGATCATACGCACCGCCGTGGATTTATTAAATGGTGTGTAAAATAAATCATTTTCTTAAATGAAACACATTTTTAATTCAACGGCAGAGGCGGAGCTACCTGTAAGCAAGGGTCTGCATTGCAAAAAGGCCCACAACCATAGTGGTTCCTTAACTTTTTAGACAAAACTAAAGAATCAGACTAATTATGTGCACTGTTTCAGTCGATTGCTCTTTAATTAAGAATACACAAACCTACTAGAAAAACAGAAACATCTCAGACCAACATTGATAATATTGTAACGTTATTAGAAAATTTTGATAATATGGAAATTGATTTCAGCGACCACAATGTTTAAATGCTTTATTTAAAATTAAAATTTAATAAAATCAAAGTTATGACAAAAAATAAACTTTATCGTATTAGAAGAGTATTTTCAAACAAAAATAATTTAAATATTATATATATATATATATTGCATATTCTAAAAAAAGATTAACTAACAATATAAATAAAAAATAATGGATAACTAAAGAAATTAAAAAAATCTAGCAAAACAAAAAGAGAAATTAGTTTGTTAATTAAATTGGTTCCTAATAACTTAGTTTTACGTAAATATTACAAAAAATATAAACGAATTTTTGACAAAACTTTAAAATTAGGTAAATTTAAATATTAAAATAGGAAAATATCAGGTTCTAACAATAAAATAAAAACGTGTTGGGACATTGTTAACAACGAATGCAATAAAACCAAATCACAAATGAGTAACATTAATTTTATTAATTGAATCAACTTTAATTAACATTTTGCTAAACTTCCAATTTTTCCCACTGTCAATAATTTAACTATATTGAATTTGCAAACAATCAACTACTGTTTTAAATTCAATTTTCCCTAATTCAGTTACTATTAAAGAAGTAGAAGAAATAATTGCATCTTTAAAATCAACAAAATCGGTTGGAACAGATGAAATACCTATTCTAATATACAAAATAAGACAAACTTATTTATCAAAACCAATAACATTTGGCTAATTATTACTTTTCTATTGCAAGCGTTCGTTATTACGCTGTTTTAAAATTATGTTACTTTAAAAAAAAAAGAAGACAACAAAAATGTTAGAAACTATAGACCAATATTTTTAACAAACTCATTAGCAAAAATATTTAAAAAATTATTATTTGCACATTTACAATGTTTTTTAAATATGAATAATTGTTTCAATTCAGTCCAGCATGGGTTCAGTCAGAGAGACTAAGTCAACAACAACTGCTTTACACAACATCTATAATAATATTAATGATAAAAAAATTACAGCAAATATTAACTACGACATGTCAAAAGCTTTTGACTTGGTGAATCACAAAATACTATTTTATAAATTAGAAATGTTAGAAATACGCGGACATTTTTTTCAGATTATCAAATCATATCTATCTGATAGAACACAATTTGTAGATATATTTTTAGACGGAAAAAGTTATTTTTCTAATACTATATCTACTAACATAGGTGCATCCCAAGGGTCTATTTTGGGTTCGTTGCTCTTTTTAATTTATATTAATGATTTAACGGATTATATGCTTGTAAAACCAGTTACTTTCCAAATGAACTGCTTAATGACATTAATAATTGCAACAAAAAAAAGCTATACGTATTATTAATAGATTAAAAAGATTGCAATCTTGTAGAGGAAGTTTTATTGAGTTGATTATTCTTACTGTGGTCAACTTATTTCTGTATGAGAATGTACTATTTTGTTTTAAAAATAAAAATTCAATTTATAAAAATGGGTCTGTAATGCATACGTACAATACAAATAGTCAAGTTTCTCTGAGACCTAATAGTTCTAAAACATCTTTATATTCTAAATCTTATCTTCTTAACATGTGTAAATTTTACAATAAACTGCCTTCTAATATAAAGACATTATCAAATTTTAAACAAAAATCTAAAAAGTATTTTTAAAGTTCAGTATTTTTTACAATTGATGAGTATATGGCTGGTTAATTTTATTATTCTATTTTAAGTGATTTTTATGTTATTTGTTAGTATTAATTTATATATTATGATATATCTACTTTTTATGTTTTGTATAAGTTTTTATTATTTTATATGCTAATTTCTACACTTTTTTTTAAGTTTTGAATAAAGCACATACTTACTTACTTACTTACTTACTTACTCACTGTCAAACTTGGGGTGTTAAAAATCCTCATGTTATACTCGAACAAATGTATTTGCCGCGAGTATGTGTAGTGCGCATTTTGGGCTGATTGCGCCGTATTTATTTGAAAATGCAGCTGGGAATGCGGTAATTGCACGCGATGCAATGGTGTTACTACGAACGAAGTTTTCAGGCCGTGTCATCTTTCGGTTTGGCAATTAAAATTGGCCACCAAGATTGTGCACAAACAGTTGAACACCTTAAAGAAGAGATACGGCGCAATATTGGCAAAATAAAGCCACAGTTATGCAAAAACGAGGTTTTGTTGTGGTCATTTGGCGGATTTCTTATTTCATGTTTAATCGCAATTATTCCTTTTCTCCTTAAAATAAAAATATTTGATTAATTAAAAAAAAATGTTTTTATTTATAAATTAAATTCGGCGCTTTTGTTGAGACACCTTTTACAAGTACGGTTCAACTAATTTGCATTTGTCACTGTTATTAATAAGTTTTAATAAATAAATAAATGATTAATTCTCAAACTTGTCTTTACTAAGTACTAGTTTGTAAGTAAATCATTAAATACTCACATTACATAATTAACTATTAAAATGTACATATACATTTAACACTTTATAGAGTATTTATGAGCACAATTTGATAATATTTAATAATTTTAATTAATTTTAAGTCACAACTCCACATTATTGAAAAAAAATATGCAATAATCAAACATTAAATGTGCCAATGCCGATTATAGAATCTCTACAGTTTATTGATTTAAAGAAATATTGCATCCAGTTGTCAGGAGCCATGTTACAAGTCTGAAACACGTTGTTGTCTGGATTATATTGGATATTGTGTTCTGCAAGTATAAATTTAATATGCATAACTAGATATATTTACAAGTATAAGTGAGTTCAAATGGCAAACAGCTTTGAATATCGATAAAATGATGTCACTAGTAATATTGATCAGGATATATTATATTACAATGTAGGTATATTTACATTTTGAAAAGATCCTTTTAGGCGGCTATATAGTGCTTAAAGCTCTTGGGAACAGAGGTTACGGCTTGAAATTTTTATAAAGATAGGTGGATACGTTTCCCTTTTATCCAAGTAAAAAAAGACATCAAATTCCTCTAATTTATTAAATTCGTCCCCATAGGATGGTGAAAAATATACTGAATTAAACTAAGCACTTCAAATTTAAAACTGGGAATTTGTAAATATTAAATTTATATACATTAAAAAAGCAAACAATTTAAGTAAAGTTGATAAATGCATTTTATTTAAGCTTAATCTTATTAAAAAAGCTTCTTATTTTTTAGTAGATGTAAAAGTTATTAATTTCAGCTAGAACTTCTATCAATTTTTTTTTAACCAAAGTATAAAGAAATCAGACACTAGATAGATTGCACTTTAAAAATTTAAACGGATTTCTCTGAAGCTACACAAATGACACAGTTTCGTCTAAGTCAGGTCAAGACGTCTGAATATTTCAAAAGGCCCAAGAAGAGTCCTTGCTTCGCCATAGTGAGCCGATAAGCGACTTCTTGACATTCTCTCACGACGCGTTACGAAAGGGTTGAATTTTTAATTTACGAGCCTTATAAAAAGCAAGTAAAGTGTCAGGGAGCGTCAAACTGACCCTTTTAGTAAGATAAGGAACGGCGGGAAGCGTAATACGTTTTTCTGACAAGTTGATTTGTTTATCGCATAATTTGAGTATTTCATCAAATAAATTCAATTTATTTATAATTATTTGTTTAAAAATAGTTTTATGACTATGTATTTAAGTTTTAATCATACTTTTATTATCAATTATTAGTATATAAATTTTATGAGGACTGATTTGCTATTTTGTTTTTATAACAATAATAATACGCAAAAAGAACATTATTATTTAGAGCGTTTTCACAAACAAAGACATAAATCGTTCGGTAAAAAACGCACACTACACGTCTACAATATTTCAATGATGCATTAAATTGAACAGGAACTTACACAGAAGGTCCACGGTAGTAGAGAAGCAATAATTAAAAACCATATGTTTTAAACCGCCACGCCCAAAATTGTTGCGATAAGTGGGAAAAAACTATTAATAACAATTTTCTTCATATTTCATATTTTATATCAAATTCGATTCAATGATCAAATTTGTTTTGAATGATAAAGACATTGGACATGTATATAAACGTAATAAAAGAAATGAATTTGTAATAATATAATAAAAACTTTGACGTCATTCCAACTTCTTCATAAAATTTGATAATCGATTTATTTAACTATTTTAGTTAAATTATACGAGAGACACTGCCAAAGTTCGCGGAAAATTAAGGACAAACACAAATTACGTTATGTAAATCGCTTTATTGCTTCTCAAAATATTCTCCTTTGAAATCGAACTGTCAAATGAATTATAAGTAAAAAACTTCAAATTTTACGAATATGACAATCGCAGAACGCTGGCAATACAGGCAGTACTTGATTCCGCATACTTTAGCAGTGCCTTTCGTATAAGCGCTGAGTTCCAAAAGTTACTATTTGCATCCTAAGTAACTTTTCAAAAGTCTCAAAAAACAGTTGGTAAGCTGAATTTTGCTATTTGGGCTATATCCGTTTTGTTGTTTAAGTAAACAGTTTTGTTTCTTGCAAACTATATTGAGTAGTTTGTTTCAACGGTGGAAATCAACTAATTAATTAGTAAAATATTTTATTAGTCAAGTATACCACAATACAAAGATGTGCCTTGTCAAGGTCATAAATTTTTATTAATTTTATCTTCATAATAAATAGTATTTATATTTTTTATCATAGTACTTGTTTTCTTCTTTCAGGATATCACCGTTGCTATCCAAAACTTCACAATAAAACTTTAATGCACGATTGCACCAACGCATCTTAAGCTTTAGCTTAAGCTTGAGGCTTGCTTACGTCTTAAATTCTCCTTAAAACGTTGCACCAACACAAAATTATATTTTGCATTGACACATGTCGGTCTTACATCTCAAGTAGTTAATTTCTTTAACTTGAGCTTTATTTTATTAGTTATGTTTATTAAATAATGTTATTACAAATTAATTTCATTGCGTTTTAGAACTTTTAAGATACAACTGTCTGTGTCCACATCTATTGTTAGTTTGTTGAATTGCATTTTGTGCAGTTACCAAACGTATTTTAATGCTAAGGTAAGACGTTTTCACATTTAATTGGTACAACAAAATCTAAAACTTAAAGCGTACTTATTGTAAAACCGTCTTATCTGAGCTACACCTTAAGTTGCGTTATATTATATTCATATTCTGAATATTGAATTAACTAGTCGTATCAAGTGTTGAGATAAACTTTATTAAAAACCTTTGTACAGCTATAATACTAACAATTCCCTAATTTGTAACGACCCCACAAGTGTGTCAATGTTACAAAATGGAGTTAGTACAACTAAGAGTTAAAGAAGACAACAGCACACCGTTACGTAGCGTTTTGACCTTCTCGAATCAGAGAAATCATCTTGAAAACTTGATCTGCTTTTAGACATAATCCAAGACCACGCAAAATCTAACAATTCTATTTCTGCTTACCAATATAGGTTTTGACAATACTACTCTGGAAGCTTAATTTTGAACTGTGTTATTATTTACCTGCAGCGGTATCCGTATCGGTATCTAAAAAGTGCAACACGGCGTTCATACATCATTTCATTATAATAGAAACCAATTACACTACGTTTTGCTTGTTCTATAAAAAGTAAACGCAAGAACTTTAAATTTATTATTACAACTATTAAATTAAAAATTAATATTTAATAAATATGTATACAAAAAAACTAAAAACCAATGTATAAAATAAAACTCTGGTTACTTTTTATAAAATATGATTAAATCGGTATTATACCGCCATAAAATTAACAATATCCAATTGCTTGTGTTATTGTCATATTTTTGAAAGTGTATTTTAATTTAATTAAATAAAATAGCCTATTTAAATCATTTCAATTTAATTTTAAATAATATCTGGATATCTGTAATGAAAAAATTGAGCTTAATTGATTTATAATTTCTCCGCAAGATTTATTTTTTAACTTTTGAATTTTTATCCATTTAGAATAATAGTCAACTACTATCAAGTATACGTTTTCAAATGATTCAGCAAGATCCATTCCCAATTTTTCCCAAGGTCGATTTGGAATTTCAGGTAACAATAGAGGCATTTTTGCAGATTTACTTCTAAAGCCTCACATATTTTACAATTATTTACCATTACTTCTATATCTTTTGTGATTTCAGGCCATAAACTCTCTTGCTCTATTTTTGCATTTAATTATATCTTGATGTTCTTTATGAATTATTTTTAACAAATTTGCCCTAGCTTTATAAGGTTTTATTAATCTATCTTGAAAAAAACAATAAACCTTCACATTCGTTCAATTGATCTTTTATTTTAAAATATGGCTTTGCTATAATTGGAATTGACTTAATATTTTTAGGCTATTTTCAGTATCAATATAACTTTTTATTAAACTTAAAGCGTCATCAGATGTAGAAAGATTTTTAAACATTTCTATTTTTTCTTTAGATATAAGCAGATTTTTAAGAACTACATGAACTATTAAATTTATTTCAATATCTTCAAGAACCTTATCTTTTAAAAAGGATCTAGAACCTTTATCCAAAATATTTATTTATTTTTTTGCCAGGTTTATAATGAGCATCTAACTCATATTTCATTAATCTAAGTATCATTCTTTAAAGTCTACTAGAAAGATCTTTTTTAAATATGCTAATTAGAGGTTTATGATCAGTTTGAACAATAATTTTTTTTTAGTAAGTATAATAATTAAACCGTTCTACGGCAAACACAATAGCAAAAAGTTCTTTTTCAATAAGTGCATATATTTTTTCATAATCAGTAAGCGCCCGAGATCCGTAAGCTAACGGACGACCCTTTTGTAGAACCACACACTCCAGCCCATCTTTACTAGCGTCTGACTGAACTACCAATTCCTTATTTGAGTGATAATGACCCAGTAATGGTGCTTTGGTTAAAATTTGTTTTAAGTCATTCAGCTCTTGTGTATAAACTTGTTTACATGACCATATAATATTATCTTTAGATAGTTCCCTTAAATTAACTGTTATTTTTGTTATATTTGAAATAAATTTAGTTAAATATTTAACTAACCCTAATAATCTTAACAATTCTTTTTTCATTCTTTAGTTCTTCTATCTTTATTATTGTTTCTATTCGATTCTCATCTATTGACACGCCTTTTTCCTAATAATTTAAAATCTTGTTTATTACGTTGAAATTTATCTTTATTAAATGTAACACTTGCTTTTTTAGCCGTGTTTAATACTTCAAGTACTATCTTATCATGGGTGGCCTCATTAGGTGCAGCAATCACTAAATCACCTATATAGATTTTAACCCCTTCAATATGACCAAACACTGCAACTTTTTTTTTAAATAGTTTAGCACTTGTATTTATGCTAAAAAGTAAACGTAAAAATTGATTCTTTCGACAACTTACAGCAAAAGTAAAAAGCTTGGAAAATTTGTCAAACCACATTGTTTACTCATTGTGTAGGTCTATCTACTTTTTTTATTACACGTTGTGCTATCAGCTTATCAAGTGCTGCTTTTACACTATCATTTAAGCTTTTAGGGATTTGTCTAGGTAGAAAAACCTTAGGTACAGTTTCTTTATTTACAAGTAACTTGCAAGGTTGCCCTGGATTGGATGGAATTTACTCAGTCCATTAAACACTTCTTAAAACTATCAATTAATTTTTCTGTGTCTGTAAAATGATCTTTATTTATTTGTAATTCATCAACCCTTTTAATTAAATTTAATTCAACGCATGTATTTAATCCTAAAATTGGTTGAGTATTATGATTTAGAACATAAAACTTAATATAATAAATTTTATCTCTGACCTTACATTTAAGCAATACTGTTTCTTCTGCCTTCATTTTGTTGCCATCATAAATAATAATACTTGCATTCTACTTACCTTTCTTTGTTACACACTGCAAAGAGCTTGGCTGGGACGACATTACATTGTGCCCCAGTATCTAACTTAAGCATAATATTCTTTTCATTAATTATAACTGATTCTAACCATTTATCTTCATTTTTAAAACTTAACTTTAAAAAAAATAAATTATTATTATTACAATTAATATTGACGCTCGCTACATAAAATTATTATCATCATTGTTTACCATTTCATTATCATTTAATACTTCATTAAGATTTTTATTTACAAAGTTCATATGTCTTTTTAATCTGCAGCATGATTTAAAATGATTTAACCTTTTACAAAAGTTACATTTTTTTCTATATTATTATAACAATTTTTACTAAAACTTGTTTATCATTTATTATTTTTATTTCCTTATTATTCTTTACGTTATTATATTTACTCTCAAACTTATAGGCAAAATCCGGAAGTAATTTAGTCTGTAAGCACTCTCCTTCAGAGGGTAAATCAAGCAGTCTATAAAAATTTTCTTCTGAAACTATTAAAAAAAAATAGAGCAGTCGAAGCTGACCACCAAGCCAAGAACAACACCAAATAGACATCAACTAAAGCAGTGCAAGGACCAGATAATATCTAAGTTCAAAAAAATTACCTATGCACATATTAGTCGCATCGACAGGCTATTTTCAAAGTAGCCCTTTTACTTGCCAGCAATCCAACAGGACTAAGAACAAAACCTTGCAGCCCAGTAAAATAGAAGTATACCTGCATCCAGGCGCACGGAATAGTGCAGGTGGCAAAAACGTGATGACAGACAAACCACTAGTTCTAATTGAAAGTTAAGACTAAATTGTTAAGCAACGAATTAAGTCCGCAACGCAGCAACCAAACAGAATTACAACAACGACCCTTTGGCTAACAAGATAAATAAAAATTATTTGTTTTCAGGTCAAATAAACGTTTTACTATCACTACCTACTTTGTGTATTGTGATTTGAAAATACTGCAGCTAGCTGGTTGAAGAAATTCTTAAAATTCTATTTTTTGTAAATTTATTTAAGCAATGATTTGATATTTCTCACTTGGTAAAAAGTTTTTGCTGATATTTTCACCCTGAACTTGGATATGCGTAGAGTCTTTATAAACTCATTTTGACAAACCTGAAAACAAAAAACGGTATATAGATGTCTGTTTGGAAATTGTCCTTTAGGCTAGATAATGTAATGTTTCCGTATAACACCAAATAGGTAAAATCATTTAAAAAAACTTTTATATATATTTGATAACAACTTGTGTTAATTTTTTGCCTGTTTGACATCTTATGGGGGGAATATTTGCTGTGTATGCTTAAAAATAAAACCGTCTTAAGCCAATTTGAAGACGTTAGAATAAAGTTTTTTATGAAATCTAAGAATGTGTTACATACTAAGTTGTTTACAAACTAAAGTTTTATTTTTACTATGCAACATTTGAGCAAGAAAAAATCAATTTTAAGTTTGGCTATGTTTCTTTTTTTATTTTTTAGGTTGGCGCTTTTTCTTTCTTGTATGATTACAAATTACTAATAATTAAAACAAAAAACAAGTTATGGTTGCTAAAAACAAATTTTGTTTTTTTATTATATGCAAAAAAGCAGTTTTATTACTCACTCAATGCAAAGAAAACGTACTTACATCTATTTTTAGAGATTAAAAACAAAGGCAAGATTTTATTATTTTTTACCTCATTTACTAAAATAGCGTGGTGATATCTGTCAAAAACACTGCTATTTAAAATTTAAAAAAAATGCAAGTATTGGTTTTAACTATATATTTTTTCAAGTATTTCCAACTATAATTTGGCTAAAATATGTTTTTGTTATCAACTTGAACTATGTTTTCAAACATCTTAACAATTCCAAAAATGTTATGGACATGAAATTTAAAAATCTTAACTGGCCCATTTTTTGTCTAAATTTTAGTTGTGTTTTTTTTTTCTTAGTTTTTTAGTTGTTACTGTTTTGGAGGCAATTTAGTATTAGTATTAGTGTTAGCGAGTCTTTATTTCATATACATTATATACAATAACAATATGTGAAAATAGTTAAATAAAATAGATTTATAAAATATATTTTTGCGAGCAACACTTATAATTTAAATCTTAATAAGTTTTGAGATATGTTTTGTGTCTTGCTTAAACTATTAAAATTTTTGTATGTTGCATTGCATTTCAAACATAGCACTTTGTTGTAGAATTAGTCAAAGTTGCAGCATTGCATATTTTGACGCCAATCATTGTAAAACCCGTAATGTGTTTAACATTCTGCCAATGTTACTTTTGTTTTTTTAATTTTGCTGCGGCAATTTTGATATAATTGTTTTTTTTTTGTTGGTAATGTCTGTCGTCTAGTTTTTAATAGTTAACAACATTGAGGTAAAAATAATGCTAAACTTTGCCAAACAACTTTTTTTTTTTCATTAAGACCAAATTTACTAGTAGTTGTAATGACAAAATCAAACTTTGCAAGATATTGTCTTTTGAATCTTGATTGTTTCAAACTTTTGTAAGCAGTCCTCACTTGTAAATTAATATAAGTTTATTATCTTCTTTAGGTACACATTGTATAACTTCTTTTAAACAAGTAAACAGTCTATTAGCAGTATAATTAAATAAATTCTGTGAATTTGCTTCAGCACTAAAAAACTTTTTATTGTTTTGTACAGATTTTTTTAAATATTTAGCCACAACAAACAATATTAAAGTTTTTATTGATTTTAATAAAAGCGTTTTTGTACTTAATTGTTTGATGTGAGCAAAAATTTAAGTTTGCTTGTATTTAGAAACATTTTTGAGTAGTAAGTTAGAAATAAACCTGCAAAAAAAAGGTTTTGTATAGTGTTTCTATACAAATTCAATTTTTTTTTTAATTATTTGATTTTTTTATTGCAATATTTTAAATATTTTTTGTTTAGTAAATATTTTATAAAAATCATTTCTATTAAAAAATACAAAAACAATTGTTGATCTTTATCTTTTTAGACTGTATTTTAGAGCCAAAACAGATGGTTTTTCTAATAATTAGCAAAAAAAATTAAAATTATTTTACAAACTCATTTTTAAACGTCACTACAAATGTAAATAACAGAAAAAAAATTTGAATGTATGTAAATCACTGTACGCACTTTTTAATTACAAAATGTGTATTTCAAAACAAACCTCAAATTTAAAGTTGTACTATCACACTATTGTTTCTAAATTACTAAGCCTAATTTTAAACTGATAACTTGCTTTCAGACTTATAGCTAGAAAGTATATTTGTAATAGTATTCTACATAAATTTAAATTAACATCAATTTTGCAACAAGTTTTATTGGTTTTATTATACACAATTAATAAAATAATTGTTGCCACACGCAGTTAATGTTGTTTTGTTTAATCTAAAGTGAATGTGATTTTGCAAAAGACATTTTATTATAATTAAAAATTATTTAAATAAAAAGCAAGCAAAAAAACTAATTAAACCATTTCTGTAAACGGCGTCGTAATTATTTCCATCAACCCAAGATTTTAGTTTTCAAATCAATTGACTTGAATTGCATTAATTACAATTCACCTAATAAACTTTGTTAAGCACCTTAAAAGTATAAAATGCAATTGCAAAAAACATTATTTATTTAAAGTTTTTATTTATGCTAGCTACAAAAACGTTTTTGTGTTTATAGCTCAACGAAATAAAATATAAAAGTTACACATTTTACAATACCCGGCATGCAGTTTTCAGTTTCCAGTTTGTAAACTTTATTTTTAATAGTTGTCAATAAGAAAAGACTTGATCATTAAAATTAAATATTGATTTGGCGGATGCTATCCTATATTTAACACTTAGACTTTGGAACAATTATGCATTAATTAGAAAAGAGATGTCTGACCGACAATGTAACAAATCTGACTTTTGTAAAATCTCAAGATACAAAAAACTCAGTAGAAAGTAGTTAATTGCGATGTACAACATATGTCTGCATTTGAATTACCAACAAGTGACAGCGTTGCAAAAACAAGATTTTAAAAAACCGGTGTTGATTTATGCATCTTCATTGCTTTTATTTTTCTTTTTCTAATGATGCCTTCTCCTAACGGAGATTGGATATCATAATGGCATTTCTTATTTTTGATACTGCTACTCTATGCTTTTATTTTTCTTTTTTTAAAGATGCCTTCTCCTAACGGAGATTGGATATTATAATAGCAATTCTTATTTTTGATACTGCTACTCTAAATAGGTCTATTATTTTTTAAAACCGTAAAACAGGTACTCATAAAATTTACTGTGGCCAATAAAACTCAGTAACCGTGACGTTAAAGGTTTCTGATCAGGTATAATCAAACTAAACACCAACGCCAGTTTTTTTTGCATACTGTTATCTTTTTGTAAATGTAAAAAAATTGAAAATTAATAGACAAAACAATCTGTTGCAGTGTACAAGAAAAAACTACGACAAACAAACCAACTGATAATGCTGAGTATCAAAACAATTTTAGAATCAATATTATTCTTTTCTACAATTTTGTAGCTAAGTTTCTAAAATTTTAAAACAAATCATTTATTTAGTTAGTTTAAGCACAAAAAAATAGAAACTCCGTAAAAAAGCGCAATTTGAAATCCGGCATATCAAACAATTACAATAAATTGAGTAAGAGCAATTGACCATAGAGTTTTTATAAACACTATTTTCAAGAAAACATTTTTTTTTTAATTGTGTTCTTATTGTTTTTGTTTTTGTCTTTCTTTAACTATTTAGCATTAAGCTAACAGGTTGCAGTGATGCCAATACAGAGAAGACTGGGTTTATGGTATAGGCAAAAATTGTCTTTAGCAATAAATCCAGATAATGACTATATCACTCTGACATACGTTTAAAAGTTAGACAACTTAGAAGTTAAAAAACAAAATTTACAATTTGTTTAAGGTTGTTACACGGCATTAACTCTTAGTGTAATGATTTAAAGAGCAATATGTTAATAAAAAAAAACTTCTTTAATATTCATTCCCGGTATACTTCACCCGCCGTTACATTGATAAAGAAGAACTTAAAACCCTTTCTACTTTTATTTATTCAAAACTACCCAAAAACAGTTTCCAGCTAATTAATGCGCAACTTCATACCGCTAACATAACTAGACTTACTACAACAATACAACATTAATCGTTTACTTTGACCATTCGAATTACCCAATTTGAACCCTATACAACATGTTTGAGATATGATGGACAAAACATTGCATCTTCTATCCCATCCTTTAAATAAACTAGTTTTAAACAACCTAGAACAAACTGCTTTAAGATGCAATAGATTATCTAATTTCTAACAAACTCAGAAAAGTGTATAGGGGTGTAAAGAAATGTAAAACATTAATTTTTCTTTTAGTAAATATTATTTTTTATTTATAAAAATTTAATCAAATAAATATCATACACTTACTATTTTCTATAAATTTTAATGTTGTACGTCAACTCGTTTAAGGTGGTTTCATTTTTTGAAATTTTGTATACAGGGTTAGTCAAAACTATCGGAACACTTAAATAATTCTTCAATAGTTGACAGTTTCAAAATAAGTTGTTTGGTATTAAGCAAACTAGTTTATAAAAATATTTTTATTATACAAGGTGTTCATTTTATTATGGAAATTTAATTTAAAAAAAAATTAAACAAAACACTGTATATTTTTAATTTTTTTAATTTTTAAATTAATTTTGAGTGTTTTTTGTAAAAATATTTTTTTTATAAAATGCACCATTTTTGAGTTATAAGCAAACTTCTAAACTTAAATAAAGAACATTTTTACGTAAACATTCATATTTATTTTAACCAAACGGATAAAAAGAGTATTAACATTTAAAACAATTAATAAAACAATAACTAAATTATTAAAAAATGTATAAACATACAAGGTGTTTTTTTTTAATTTAAAAATTTAAATTGTCATAATAAAATAAACACCCTGTATTTTTATTTTTTCGTTGTTAATTTTTATATTTTTACATTTTTTAATAATTTAATAATTGTTGTTTTTAATGTTATTGCTTTTTTAACAGTTTGGTCAAAATAATTGTGTATGTTTTTAGAAAAAAGTTTTTTATTTGAAGTTTACTTATAACTCAAAAATGGTAAATTTTATTAAAAAAATACTCAGAATTAATCTTAGAATCAAAAAATGTAAAAATATACAGAGTGTTTTATTTAAGAAAAATAAATAATTTTCACAATAAAATAAATATCAAAAATATGTTTATAAATTAGTTTGTATAAAACCAAAAAAACTTTTTAACGGTTAGACAATTATTTAGGTGTTTTGGTAATTTTGACTAAACATGTATGTAAAAACGTTGAGTAGATTTTTAATAAATATAAAAATAAAAATAGATCGCAGACGTAGAAGAATTGAGATTAACGCAAGCAAAAATTGTTAAAAAAAAAAATTGTTAGCATACGCAGACGCAAAAAAACAAAGTTTAGACAAATATTTTAAAAATAAAGTAAAGTAAAAAATAATAGTCTAGTAAAATGTGTGATGCTGTATGTAACAGAAATATGGCGTTAAAACAAAAAAATTAAAGAAATACAAAAGGTACTAAAAATGCGTGTTACAATTAAATCAAACGTCAGCAAATAAAACAGTAAGACTTGAGAACAAAAATTAATTTAAAATTATATACAAAAATATCTACAAAAAAAAATAAATTGTTGAAAAATATGAGTAAGTAGAAAAAAATATAACAAAAAAAAATAGATAAGTTTGTAAAAAAACAGAAGAAATAAAAAAAGCAAAATAGAATTATGGAAAAAAATAATTATGAAAGATAAAGATATAGAATTGCAATAAATAAAAACGCATCAAGGTACATTAAGAATTATGCTTATATTGTGGTTAAAAAGTAAATGATAATAAGGTTTAGATGTAAAAAAAAACAAAATGTGCACATATTAATCGCAAAAAAAAAACTATAAAATGTGTAGAGAGAGTAACAAGAGCACACGTTGAAAGAATGTGAAAAGACATATAAAATAAAACAAAGAAAAAAAATAGATGTACT
The DNA here is from genome assembly GCA_963932245.1 of Tachinus rufipes. Lineage (NCBI taxonomy): Eukaryota > Metazoa > Arthropoda > Insecta > Coleoptera > Staphylinidae > Tachinus > Tachinus rufipes. The sequence goes on along the minus strand of OZ010747.1, from coordinate 39,180,150 downwards.
AAATAAAGATAACTATGTTAGAATAAATAAAAAACGTTATAAAAAACAGAAAAAAAAAACAAGTAAAAGAATATTTTTACAAAATGTTTTTTTTTAATTTTATTATACACTTAAAAAAATGTAAAATGTTTAAAAAAGTAGTTGTGTGAACCAAAACATAAACAAAAAAGTCTTAATAAACATAGGTTTGCAAAATAACGGTTATAGAGATAAGAAAGTTTATCTTTTCTTGCAAAAACAAAGAACAAAGTTACATAAAATGTTTGAAGTGCCTTCCTTTTATTTCCAAGCAGGCACAACATCTTAATCTAAAGAATATTTAAACTTTTTCTAAAACCTCCTCATTGGTTTAGATTTTTTGGCAGTTTTGATTAATTTGTAGCTGCAGTTTTTTGAAGTTATTTACAAGAGTACTATAAACTAATATTTTTAAATATACCAACAAAAATTTAAATAGTTTAAATTAGGCAATCTTACAGGCCATAGAACAGGTTTACCTCTTTCTACCCATTTACGTGAAAATGCTTGATGTAAATGCTCTCTAACGGCAATAAAAAATCAGTTAAAACCTCATCATAAACCAAATATGCTGCCTTTGGTCAATTGTAATGTCGTAAAAAAGATCTTACATTGTATTCAGCAGAAAGTTTAGATACGCAGCATCTGTTAATCGTTTTGGTGAAACAATAAAACCAAGAAACAAAAGCTTAAAAAACGTATCTAAATATTTAATAAAAAACGTGTCTAGTGTCTAGATTCCATTATCATCATTATTGCGTAGAAACCAGCAACAAAACAACATACGGTTTTAATGATCAAGTAAATTTAAGGCTTGCACTTGTTGGTACAAATAAAACAACTGCTTGTGAAGGATTTTCTAAACAAGAGAAACACTCATTCTTATTTTTGCTGATATTTTCAGCACACTCGTCTCCAAATTATGCTCTTTACATGCTAGAGTTTCTTTATTTGCTCTTTTTTTTATGTAGCGAGGTGTTGGCCTCAACAAGTGGCCCTTAAGAATGACTTACACATGGCAATACCTTTCGGTTTTCTTCTCTGCGTAAATCCTGTTGTTATATGTCCTCGTCAAACAAGTCTAGATTTGGCAGTAATTCGAGGTAGGTTGGTTATTGCCTTGCAAATTTTTACACAGAATCTGTAGCACGCATGTTGTCCCTGGCCCCTTTCTCTCCCTATAGCCCCTACCTTTTTCTGTTTCTTTTGTTTTTTTTTTATCCTTTTTGTCTGCACTGACATCCAGCTTTACATTCTCTTCTTTCTCCAATCCGTGTGTTATTTATTCTAATTATTTGGTTTGTCCTCAGATGCGTTCTTAGTTTTTTTGGTCTTCGTTCACTTCTTCATTGTATCCTTTTTCTTTCATGAATAGTTTATAAAATTCTATTAGCTGTATTCTTTTTGGAAGTCCTAAATTTGTTAGTTTTATCTCCAGTGATATCTATCTGGAATTACTTCTTTGTGTCCTCTTGTTGCCAGATAAATTCTGACCATCTCAAAAGTTGCGTTATCCGTTAACCTCGAGATAGCGTAAGTACCATTTGGTATTTGCATCGTTATTTCTGTTATTCTGCATTTCTTCAGCATTTCTTTTCTTCTTCTCCTTATTTCTGCAATTTTGTTTGGTATCGTAGTTTCTGTAAATGTTCTTCAATTTTTTTCTAATTCTTGGTATGCATAATTGTCCTGACCTTCTTTATTTCTTTTTGTTTGATCTTTTTCTCTGTTTTGTTGTTTCCATTTTGCTTCTTTTGTTTCTCTCTTTTCTCTTTTAGAGCTTTTATTTTGTGTGTTTGTTTCCATTGTTTGATTGTTTTCTTTCTAAATTTTTCTATTGTCAAACTCCTCACTTTTTTTTCTTAGTACTTTTGTTGCATTTATTTTCATCTCTTGTGCATTTCTTAATAATTGTTGTTTTATCCACTTTGCTTTCCAGTATTTTTTCTAGTTCTTTTCTATCTTCCTCCCACGCTTTGCATTCTACTAGAGTGTGTTCTGCATTATCCTGTGTTTTTTTCCGGACAGAATATAAATCTTTCCTCTTCCTTGATTTTTTTAATTTTTTGCAAGAACTTTCCAAAGGCCCATGTCCGGTCAGTATTTGTGTTGTATAATAGCACGTCTTGTGTTTGTTTTCTACCCACTTTTTTATTTCCGGGATTAGTTCTCTTATCTATTCTCCTTTTTTTTTCTCTAATCCACTGTATCTGCCATCTTTTTATTGTTTTTTTTCTTGCTCTTAACTTAGCATCCTTTTTACTGGTTCCTCTTTTTATTAGTTTCTTTATTTCTATTTTTTCTTCCACCATCATATCCGCGGGAGGTGTTGCCGCAATCACCTCTACTGTCTCTTGTGACACCGTTCTGTAAGCTCTGCAAATCCTTATCAAACTTGCTCTTGTAGCTCCTCTTATTTCATTTCTGTTTTTTTGTCTTCATGGCTTTTCCCCATGTTTCTGCGGCGTATAACAATTTGCTTCTTGCTGCTGTTGCTATTAACCTTCTGGCTTCTTTTTCTGGACCTCCGTTGTTTGGCATGAGTCTACCGAGTTTTCTCTCTATTTCTTTTGTTCCTATGACTGCTTCCTTAACCTGTTCATTCCATCCGCTCTAAAAGTAGTTACGGACTTTGGTCTTTCGGATAAATTGCACTGTTTGCTAAATAAACAATTATCACGCAATCTTTAATAAATTCTATCAAACATACCATGTGAAAGAACTCGGCAATTTGGATAAGCTTCAGTTGCAATTTTATGAGCACAATTATGCATGTCATGGCGTTAGAGTAAACAACCATAGCAAACAAAAACTTATGCACTGACAACAGTCAAACACTTAGGCTGCAGTCTCACTGCACCACCTACCGCCACCAACTAAAATTCGAACACGTTAAATCATATGGCGACGGTCCGACTGATTCACTATTCTCGCCGGCATCAGTCATTTGGTAACCACCGTTTCATAATTTTAAATCGGTTGTTGGTAGCGCGGCAACAGTTGATCGTCATTTGAAACATACTAACTTGATGTTTTACAAATCAAAACATAATCTGTCATTTTCGCTTTGATATTTAAGAATTTTAAAAACGGTAACATGGAAGAAACATGGACACCATCCGACATGGATAAACTAATTACATTAGTAAATGAAAGGCTCGAAATATAAATATATAAATATAGCACTTTTCTACTGACATAGAAATGAGTGGGAAATTTAAATATTTGGTGGTCACCAGTGGCTGCAGTGAGACCGTAATACATTTTGGTGGTTAGTGGCAAACGGTGATAGTTGGTGGCGGTGGTGCAGTGAGACTGCAGCCTTATGCATAGTTACAGTTAGTAGCTACTAAGGAGTTACTAGCTAGATTTTAATTTTGACCGTATGCATAGTGATATTTAAAACGCAACTAAGCGTTAGTAACTAGATTTTCTTGTTTTGCATGTGATTATACATTATAAATATAACTTACAACTGTCAGTAAAAATGTAAATGTAAAATGTATGCGTTTAAATTTAATTAAATAATCAAGTTTTAATTATTTTTTTATAAAATTAATTATTTAAACGTTTTGTATTCTCTTTACAAATATAAGTTTGAAAGAAAAGTTATTTTAAATGCGATTTTGATTCAAAATAACACTTTAAATATATTTGTTCAGTTTAAATTAGCTAAATTTTAATTATTTTTAAAAATAATTATTTAAACGTTTGGTTTTGACTTTCCAAAAAAAAACTTTAAAAAAACAGTCTAAAATGCAATTTTGATATTTTTTCTAAGTTTAACTTATTGAGTTATAACTAAAAAGTTATAAAAATAATTATTTAAAATGTTTTAAGACAAAAAGACTAAAAATAATTAATTATTTTAAATACTAAAAAAATCTTATATGTACTTAAATATACATAATATACATGTGCCTTTAATTAATTTTTAAAGTTTGTAAATGTATGCGTCATGGATTTTATATGTAGTTGTATATCAGACTTTTTATGTGCAGATGTTTAACGCTGTTGTGGGATAAACTGTGCGGTACTGAGGTCTACCGTCCATTTGTTGCTTATAAGCTCTGACTAATCTCCGCCCACACAGAGTAATGATAACTGTAGATTTATTAACGGGTTAACAAAAGATTTAACAGAACCGCATATTAGTTTTAAGATTGCATATATTAACTGTAGTTTAGTTTACTTTTCTTATTAAAACTTGGTAATAATTACGATTAACATCTTATCACAAAATGTACAATGCAAACAACCTTAATAATATTTAAGTATGAAATTAATTATATAACTATTTCTAGGTCTAAGTTCAGCTATTCGAGTTAAGAAACACGATAAGGAGCGTCGTGGGCCTAAACTATGGGATCAATGGGGCAAGTGGTCCGCTTGTTCTGTGACTTGCGGAATGGGAAAGATTGTCCGTTGGAGGCACTGCGTCTCCGGGGGTTGCGCTTCTGGGGAAAAGGAAGCCCAAATCAAGACATGTACTCTGCCAGCCTGTTAGAATAAAACAAGATCGATATTTTATACATACAATTTTTTTAATTTTACTTTTAATTAACTTGCAATAAAACTTTACTTTTAACGTGTTACGTGTTTACAACGGTAGAATATTTGTATTTGAAAGTTTCTATTGTCACAAACTCGCTCAAAAAGTTTGAACTTGTAAAAGCAAATAAAAACTTTAGATCGTATTATTTTGAAGTTTAAAAATCACAAAGTTATTTCATTCTGTTCCTGTGTAATGCTCACATCAGGAATTTCAAATAAAGTTTTTAAATATTTATATGTTTGTAAAGTGCAAGTATTTCATTTATTTGAAAAATTCATGGACATTGTATGATCTTTTAAGGAAACGCTCAAAAGGCAAAAGAAATTTCATAAAGGTTTTGCTTACAAGTTAGTTAAAAGCCCTTTAATGCCAAAAATTAAATCATATTATAATCAAATTAAATTCAATATACATTCATCTCACTTTCGCTAATTTTAGCCAGAGAGTAAATCAAATTCACATTTTTATTATATGTCTATACATTTCTGCGTGAAATAATAATAATAGCATCTAAACAAAAAAGTGAATAAATACTGATTCTTTGACTCTTAAAATAGAGCAGCATGGCATTCAACTAAAGTTTTATTAATGTTGTATTTACATAGTTGGCTATGTAAATGCCAGGTAAACCGTAATTATAATATCTATCGTAATCTAACTGCATTTATTAAATATCAAATTCTAAAAATGATTTTATAATAAACTTTTTCTACTCCCTTCTATATATTGTCACTTTTATTCACGCCTAACTGAATGGATATGTATAATATATTCACTCTGGTGTGGATATGATATGCCGTACCAACCATAAATACAAAAAATACAAATCACAATGTTTATTTGATTACGTCGCTAAATACAAATGGTTTTTTTATTTGTAAAATGTCAAAAATAGATTAAGAACGTCTTATTTATTAACTGTTATTATACAATAAAGCTTAAAAACATGTTTAATTAAATATTTTAACAGCATAATATATTCAAAATTATAGATAGTTCTGAATTTGAGAATTATGCGAAACGTCAGATGTCAAACATAACCTGAATTTATTTCCATATAAAATAATGTTAAATGATTAATTGAAAAGTTTTAAAATAATTTTTAAATTTTTATTAGTCGTAGAAAAAGTAAGCTGTACAACTCGAGTGGAATGCCCATATCGCACTTAGGGCCGCTTTTACAATCGTCGGTTAAACAAGGAGTAGCGCTATCTAAGGAGTATATAAAAATACGCTTTTACAATCCCTTATAACTTATCTCTAGTGTAGTAACTAAGTAACGCGCACAACAAATTAGCGTATGAACAACGTATACGTCAATTTATAAGTCAGTTCCAGAAACGGCCATCTTTGTAATAAATAATTTTTTAGAAAATGTAAAAACGCGTTACAACTAAAGTAGGATTTGTTGCTAAAATTTTTGCACAGAAGAAAATTGATAATTGTCGCATTATTTCCTTGATTGACCCAATCATTGGGATCTTCAAGGGGTTTGTCTTTATTTTTAGTTTTAATTTGGGATTCATTGAGTAGAGATTCTACTTGAGTATGTGGGTGATTGAAATTTTACAATGGCTCCGATCACTTTAGGAGTCCTGGCAATTTTATAAAATTTTAATTGTATGTTTTAAGGAAAATAAACCAGAGATAACTTATCCGGTGCTTGGAGCAGTAGTTTTCTTTAGTGTAGTAACCAAGTAACGCGCACAACAAATTTGTGTATAAATAATTTATACGTCAGTTTATAAGTCATCATTGACGTTTTAATAGGTTATCTAGACTGCAACAAAGGCATAACTAATGCTACACCAGGTTTAAACTGAAGATAAATTTATTCTTGGTTTAAGTTATCTGACAATTGTAAAAGCGGCCCTTAGACGTTTGGAGCACTCCGCCTGCAGCGTCGTGCTCCAAATTCGTCTTCGTGCAATGTGGGCATACTATCCACTCTTGTTATACAAAATACTATTGCATGTAACTTGCTTCACGCTATTGTAATAAATGTTATTATAGAGAAAATATGTTTCTAACCATAACACAATAACCTTTTAAGGGCAGAAATTACAATAGTGGTTTAACTCACACATACGTGGATTAATGCTAACTGTGGATTAAAACATTTGGATAGCTAACTGGCGGAAATGGGCAATTAACGTTTTAACTAGCAGTTTAAATAACCTTAAATTATGTGAGTTATGACAGTTATTACTTATAAGAAATTAGTGTATTATATTAATAGTGATTACTAAAAACTTACTATTGTTTATAAGGAGCTATCCATATTTATAAATTTGCAATTTTTTTGTTGTTAGATATTCAATATATTTATTAAATTAAATTTAAATGCTTTTAAATATAGTAATAAAATTACATGCGTGGTAGGTACAAAATTAATTCTTAGACAGTTCTAATCCAGAATTTGAACTGTAGTACTGCGCAACGCGTGCAAATTCTGCATTAAACTTGTACAAAATTGTTACTGCTTAAACGTTATTCAAATAATTAGAAATTTAAATATTTTAGTCAGTAAGTAAGTATGTGCTTCATTCAATACTTTAAAAAAAAGTGTAGACATTAGCATATAAAAAAATAATAACTTATACAAAACATAAAAAGTGAGTATATTATATATAAAATAATACTAACAAATAACATAAAAATAACTTAAAATAGAATAATAAAATTAACCAGCCATATACTCTTTAATTGTATAAAATACTGAACTTAGAAAATACTCTTTAGATTTTTGCTTAAAATTTTTTAAATTTGATAAAGTCTTTAAATTTACACATGTTAAAAAGATAAAATTTTAAATATAAAAATGTTTTAGAACTATTAGGTCTCAGAGAAACTTGACTTTTTGTATTGTACGTATGCACTACAGACCCATTTTTATAAATTGAGTTTTTATTTTTAAATCAAAAAAGTTCACTTTCATATAGAAATAAGTTGACTTCAGTAAGAATAGTATAATTCAAAATCACTTTTTGGCTAGTAATTATTTTTCAATTAGTCTATTGATGTTTTTAAAGGAATTGAGAACCTTAAATGTAGTTTTAGCACTGGACCGGACGGCGTTCTAGCTATTCTGTTAAAACAATGTATTTATTCCATTTCTATGCCATTGCATTTACTGTTTGAAGCTTCTCTTAATGAAGCTAAATTTTCTCAAGTTTGGAAACAAAGCTACATTATGCCATTGCATAAATCTGGAGCTAAAGAGGATATTACTAATTACAGAGGTATATGCATCCAGTCTGCCATTCCTAAGTTGTTTGATCAAATTGCTACTGGCCAAATACAATGGATGTGCAAAAGCATTATAGTGAAACAGCAACATGGATTTCGTGAGGGTCGTTCTACTCTTACAAACCTATTTTGTTACAAAAATGATCTAACAAATGCTTTTGAATCAAGAGTTTAAGTTGATTCTATTTATTCAGATTTTTCAAAAGCTTTTGATTGCGTTAACCATAGAATTTTAATTGCAAAGCTTCGGGCTTTAGGTTTTCATTACTCTGTTATTGCATGGTTGTCGAGTTTTTTAGAAAATCGTACTCAGTGTGTGAAAATTAATAACTTTTTATCTCAACCAATTATTGTTCCATCTGGTGTTCCTCGGGGATCTCATTGTGGACTAATTTTGTTTTTACTTTTTATTAATTCTTCCTCTTTTCTTTTATTTGCTGATGATCTATAAATTTATTGAAAAAAATCATCTATCAATGATAGCATTAGTATGCATAATAACTTGTTCTGTTCATTCATGGTGTCTTATTAATAAGTTGTTGTTTAATCCAAATAAATGTTTTTCTATAAGCTTCAACAGAACGTTAAATAATGTATCGTATGATTATACTATTGACAATATAGTATTGAAACATGTTACACAAATAAAAGATTTGGGCGTAATCTTTGACCCAAAACTAACTTTTGTTGAGCATATAAACTATACGTGTAACCGTGCTATAAAAATGTTAGGTTTTGTTTGCAGAATGTCTACTGACCTATCTCCAAGCACACTCAAACTGCTTTATTGCGCATTGGTACGCTCCCATTTAGAGTATGCTCCGTCAGTTTGGTGCCCATTCTACAGCATTCATATACGCTATATAGAACGCATTCAAACTAATTTTTTCGTTTATTGTCGTACAAAATGGGCATTTTCTCTGAAAACTACAATTTCAACCACATTGCATTGCAATATAATCTTACATCGCTGGAACTTAGGCACAAAAGAGCCGACTTAACATTCTCAAGTGGACTTATGATGTCTGAGATTGATTGCCAAAAGCTACTTGTATTTCTTCCGTTTAAAGTATCCAACAATAATAGCCAAACTAGACAGTCTCTATTGTTTAGAGAATCTATACATTCTACCAACTATGGTGTTAACAATCCAATTGGCAGAATGTGTAGAATTGCAAATAGCTTTTCTAATAACATTGATCTGTTTTGCGATTCTAAATAAACATTTCAAAATCGTTTAAAATGTGTTATTGATTAATTTTATATTTTATATTTTGTCTTTATATGTATACATTTTCTGTGTTTATTTTGTATTTTTTATATACTTTGTCTAGTTTTAAGTATTATACATTGTTTGTATTATTCATCATTATTTATGTGCAGGATGATGTGGATGTAAATGGTTTTTTTTATATGTTGTCAATAAAGAATTGTTATTATTATTATTATTATTATTATTATTATTATAAGGTTTTTAGTTATGTGAAGAAGTTCATTAATGTAAATCAAAAATAAAGTTAGCAAAAAAGCAGAACCTTAAGGAACACCAGCATTTACGTTTTTTTTTTTCTACAAGTTATGAGACAAAAATGAGTCATTTGCAACACAGAAACGTCATAACATTTTTATAGAAAGGAAGTAGTAACTTGAAGAATATTATTAACAAATTGGTGGCAGTATATAGAGAAAATAACCCGTTCTATTTTAAATATTGATGTAAGTAGTTCAAATAAGGCAGGAAATCTATTTATAATGACTCAAAATGTAAAAAACCTTTAAAAGCACAAGCTAATAAATTATTATTTGTTAATTTACCGCCGAGTATATGTTTCAGCTATAGTATCACAACATTATCTATTTTTTGTAATTTTAATTTGTTGATATCAACCAATTGGTGCCTATTTTATAAAATTTAAGACTATACTACTTTTACAATAACTGTTATACAGGGTGTTAGATAATCATGTAGCAAAAATTCAAAGAATTATTTCTTAGCCTATTCTAAGAATATTTTGTTTTATGATAATTTCTGAAAAACCCTTTTGTTTTGAAGATACAGGGTAAACAAAATTTGCGACAACCATATTTGATATTTGTTGAAACCATTAATGTAAATAAAAGTATGGCGTATGCCAATAAGTATATCAAGTACAAAACAATATAACTATAACTTGGAACGGCTGTTTTATTTACTAATGTACAAGTAGATTTCATTTGAACACGTTTTGCCATTGATCATCACATGTATTGGTTGCAGTTGTTTAAATTGAGTGACGTTTGGCTGTCTATTATAGTTAGTAAATTTCTTTACCATGAATTACTATACAAACGCCGAAATGAGTGACATGCATTTCATGTATGGACTTGCTGAAGACAATTCATTACAAGCTAGACGATTGTACATTAAACGGTTTTCTAGCCATAATATCCCCAATCAAAAAATCTTCAAAATTTATCGACGTTTTTGTAATACAGGCACACAACTAGAACAGAATGTGCTGGACATGATAGAAGAATTGTCAATACTTTGAATGTAAGTCATTGGACAGTTCTGTAAAAAATTTAAAGGCAATTTGTTGTATCCATACTACATTCAACGTGTTCAGGCACTACTACCTGCTGATTTTCTTCACGTATTGCGTTATGTCAATGGTTTTTGCAAACAGTTCTAATCCCACATATTCTTTTTACCAATGAAGCCAGTTTCTCAAGAAATATAATAAGAAAATAAAGAACAACCTTGTGTGGGCAGATGAAAATCTGCATCAGGTAAGTGAAGATTGTTTTCAACATCAGTTCTCCTTGAATATTTGGGTTGGAATTGTGAACAACTGTCTAATTGAATCAGTATTTTTACCAGGAAGATGAAGGCTTGTTTCACACGTATACGGTTTCTATTTGGTTTAGTTTGTTTTCAGTTGCAACGGAAAACAAATTTTTTACACATACACGGTTTGTATCAGGTTTTGTGTTTTTTACGTACACAGGCTCAGTAGTAATCATAATGAACAGAATTCAAGTTGTTGTCATGTTTTTTCTCTATACAAATATAAAAAAAAACAAAGAAGGAATTTATTGGGAGCACCCTCTCATCACTTTACGAAGGAGTATTAAGTGTTAAACAGTTTCTATTAGGTACCAAAAAAAACCGAAAATAAACTGAAAAAGAACCAAAACAAATCAAAAACGAACCAAAAACAAACCGAATCAAAAACCGTGTACGTGTAAAACGAGCCTTACCAGCGAGGTGAATCGCAATTTTTTGGAACACATGCTACCTCAGTTTCTAGATGATGTACCATTGGCAACACAAATTGCA